>JARZZO010000005.1:20199035-22699035 GCA_030544215.1 Zantedeschia hybrid cultivar
TTTTGGTGTATGCACTTCCAAAGAATAGGGAATTCCAACTCTGTTTGATAGATCTTCTAGAATGTAACTCATCTGTTGGGGCAGGCGGCATCACTCAAGTATAAATACCTCGTCCACGTCCAATCCAACGTCATCACCGCCATCCAATCTGTGTAGCCATAAGTACGATCTCATTTCTTTATGTGACAAGAATATTTTTTAATGTAAATTACTATATATATACATTTTCCTGACATATAAAATATGGCCTCGTGACTGAACTACGCCTAAAGTGGAACTTTTGTCCTCATAATCTCCTTCTTTGGCTGAGGTCACACATTTGAAGATCTTTGGGGATGAAATATTCCTCAGGTCGTGCAATATTCTATAGAATTATTTTTCTAGTGACATTCCTGTACGAGAATGTTGCCTGAACAGGTGTAAAAGGACTACAATTATATATGCAAAAATATTAATCTTTTTAAAAGAAAATAGACATTGTTTGGATTTAAATTCTTTTCTTTAGAAAAGACAAAAATATATAACAACTAAGTCATTTGATAGAAAAGGTTGAAAAAGTCAACAGGATATATTCTCAATTTCTGCAGACTGCAGCCGTACGTAATACCATCTTCGTTGGGTGGCAAATGTATTGAGCTTCACAATCATACGAAGGTGTCAAGGTTCGGTCTTCAGCTTAGTTCTTATCTATTAGTTCAGTTTCATTTATTTATGCGTTTCCTTGTGTATGGATATTTCTGAAATACGTATCGTGGCGAAGACTACTTGCTTTGCTGTACCCGTATAAAGTCTAACCAAAGAACCATGTTCCATAGGTAATACAGCTGGACTACATAACCCAAATGGTATCTCTCATTATATATGGACAGGTGAGACATTATTTAAAGAGTAGTGCAAACATGACGAGAGATTTTACCTAATTTTTTTACTCACATAAAGGAAGGACCCATGGTCAGGAATTTCTTTAGAAAATATTAGAAAGTGGTTAATGATGGGAACCTATCGCATACACTCACGTCAGTTGGCTAAGTAAAATGGATAAATTTTCCCGTCTGCCTAACATTTTTTTTATTTAAATTGGCTTAATTCGGCCTCAGTCTATATATAGCCCCAAGATAGAGGAAGCTGCAAGCAGTAAAGTTCCCCATGGGAGGTCGGAAGTCTAATTCTCAGCTGATATAGAGTGAATCTAGAATAGCCACTTTGATTGGAGAATAGGAGAAGAATAAGGAAGAATAAAGAGAGAATAAGCTTAATTTAACTTTAACAAGTGGAATGGCTTATACCGGTGCAGAATAACTTATTCGGAGAATAAATAATTCGACTTTAGACCTAAGAATTGCATATCCTTCTTATTCCGCCAGTGGGTCCCACAGAATCATCAAAACTAAGCACTCCTTATTCTAGTATACGCTATTCCGGATAAATAATTCCAGATTAACTTATTCTGCAATCAAATTAAATATATATATGAATAGTCGGGAGATTTGCATAGAGATCGATCAAGAAATTCATATTTATCCTGTGAACATAAAGATGAGTCCTCGTCTCTGCGTGTTCTATTGTCTCATCTCATGTTTTGAATCAGTTACATATAGTACGGTCAAACAAGTTTTCCTTGAACCATGTTGGAGTGACTATATAATAGTCTTAACATCGGTTATTTTCAGTTGTGGCAAGTACTTACGATTTTGGGCTCCTTCAAACTCAATATCTAGATTTTTGTTGTTTTATAAGATGGTATCAGAACACGGTCTAACCTAACTTTATATTCTAATTTGCGCTATCTCCTGTTATCTAATTTCCACGGCCCATATGGCAAATGCTTATGATCCTGAGTTCTTTTAAACTCAATATCCGAATTTTATGATTTATAAGAAACAAGTCATGATTCCAACACTAAAATAGCGTCCCACCCTTGGTTCCCATCACGTAGCCTGCAGCACGAATGGCCTTAATGCTTAACTATGCAGGCTCTGTGCTCCTCAGGTGCTTGCAAATATCGGGCCCTCCGGTAGCTGGCAAGTCTATGTCCAGCTCTCTACCTCGCTGTCCAACGCAGATTAAGATATCCATGGTGATACTACTTATTTGATCTCTTCCTATATATGTTTCGCTTAATTGGTTGCCACCATGTAGACATTTTCCCTTTCATTATGATAGATCATCTTCGCAAGACCAAACAAGGTGTACGCACGCAGCCATCGTTTTGGCCGTGGCTAGGGTTGTAAAGGCATCACATATTTTGATTAAAAAAATATCTTTTGCTTAAATATCAAAATTCGATGGTTTCTATAACTATTTTTATGTCGTAATATTAAATGTATGTAAAAATGCAGTGATATAACATTTAACGTATATGTATGTTTTTTTACCAAAAATAAAGTCAGATGACTCAGCTGCAAAACACCAATTCCTTATTGAAATCAAAATCCTAGTTAGAAGAAACAAGCGGTGCTGGCTATGCTTCTGTAGCTCGTCTCCCGCTTCTCTTTGTGGTACGGTCTCAATGTCTTTTGAAGAGACATAAAAATAATAAATCGTTTTAATTTTACATCGGATGTTATAAAAATAAACGTACGTTTATAAGTAGAATGCAACCTCTTTTCTTAATGAAGACTTTTTTTAAAGAAAAATAACAAAATTTTACCTTCGCTTTAGAGACAATACTTCAGGAAAAGGTACAAATTTTCACGCATCCACACTCCGTATCAAATCTGCACAGAAATCTATACCGTAGGAAGCGTCAATTCAGCAACGAAAGTCCACTGACCCTTTCTAGCTATGCACATGGCCTAGACAGTTATCTATCATGAATGAAGAAGATACACATCTATCTTTCTAAGGACCATAAGCGTTCAGAATCGTTGGGTCGCTATATTTGTATGCATAATCACGTCGTTGTTAAAACCAATGATCATTACGTAGAATTATATGAAAATAGTAGTAAGAATCTCCTCTTTGTTCCTTATTTCTTAAGGATCCATTTTTTGAACAAATCGAGTAGCTTGTTGGTTTCGCTCTTTTAACTTCCCTTTGAAATGTCTCAACTTCAAATTGGTCAGAAGCCTAAAAACTCTTTCAGTCGTTCAGCCTTGATGTGCCGCAAGATTATTTGCAGTTGTCTAGAGTTCGACTTGAGTCTTAAATAATTACCTTATTAGATGAAGTTACTAAAACTCCGTGAAACATTGTCTTTTTGAGCAGGAATATAGAATTTTGTGTGCATATTAGAGCCCTGATTATATATATGTATATATCCGACCAGTTGAGCCAACCATTCCAAAATGAAAAGGTGACCCACTTTCCTCCTCCTTGTTGGAATCGTCAGCCCATGGGCATATTGTCTACTACTGCAGGCCGGATGAACTATACCGCACAGAAGATTCCATTCCTGTCGAAGTCTACAGTTAGAGGTTTCCTTCCCACCAGAAGAAGGCAGATGGTATTGTACTATTGTGGGAGTAGTTCGGTGGCTGTTAAAGCTGTATGTGTTTACATTAGAAAATTATTTTGGTTAATGCCTTTTTAAATCTGAAAAAGAGCAGAAATTAGATATGTGTGAGTGATATTTGCCTCACTTTCAGAAACTTAGATTTTAAAAAAATCTGAATCCTAATGTGACATTTTCTATTCGTTTACATACATCACTTCCTCTTTCAGTTCTCCTATAATCAAAGACTTAAATTTACACCACTAGTGTAAACAAATGTAGCTTAAATACATATAATTAATTAGTAGATTAAGATGTGAGGTTTAAATGTTAGTGGGTGTATTTGTATTCTTATACACGAGAATATTATCCGTGAAATTTCTCTCTTCTACAGTGAGTTAATTTGATCTGTAGAAGGATCACCCAATTCATAAGCGAAATAGTTACATTTCATATCTAATTAAAATCTCTAACAAATAAATAACTCACAAGACTTGAGCCTCTTCCAGCCTCATAGAAGATATCTATGTACTTAGTCACTAAATTACTCCAACTAAAAGATCTTTCGTGGCTGGCATATACATACTGATGAAGATTACTACTTCAGGCAAGCATATACATACTATAGCACATTCGCGGATTTAACATATATTCAGTAGGATTCCGTGACTCTATTGAATTTTGTAAAATTTATTATAATTTTTTAAATTTGATCTAATAGAGTGACTAGCCACAAATTCCGACTTATTAGAATGATCCTACTGATTTACTGTTCGAATGACTCTACTAAACAATATTTTTGGATCCGCTTAAAAGTGGGTTTGTAAATAGATCAAATTTGGTGTAGATCTTAGGTAAATCTTTGACTGTATTCATTAAGTTATCAATTTAAACATATTATCTATAATTGTCCTATAAACTAATGATTAGTTGAATAATTAGATGTTAATATACTATATACACTTGGTCAAAAGAAAAATTGCATTCATTATCTTATCAACTACGCATGTCAATCTAAGAAGACTATTCGTTAAATGGTCTATAAATTAACTAACCAATTGGTTGAATAATGGAGTTATGGATTATCACCTGCATCCTTACTCATTAGGTCACCAATCACGGACCCACAACAGCCAGAGATGGTGACCCGAAGCAACCGTTCGGATCATTATAAGATAAACAGACACATTAATGGCAGTTCCCCGCCACTTTTCCGAAAAGAAGGCCCCAAATCGAGAGCTGTGACTACTCCTTTTTGGGAAAGCCTAGAAGGAGAAGAAACCAGGGCCTCCACGCCAGCTCCCCTCGTCACACGCACCCCTGCTTCCAGCTGAGCCGCACCCGCACGCGCACCCGGAGGTCAATCGCCATGGCCGGGGGTGGGCCAACCCGACAATATTACCAGGGCACCTCAACGCCACGCCCCCACCCCACCCCCACCTTGGAAGGAGTCGTCCGGTGGCTTCGAGGAGGTGGTGGCGTCGTCATCCGAGTCCTGCTCTTCCTTGTAGACTTGTAACGCGTAAGGAATATTTAGGCAGCCATCCTCCTAAAACCTTCCCATGGTGTCGAGCTCCCCACCCACTGTTCCTTCTTTCTCTATATTCTTATGAGTAATACTCGTTTATTTATACAATACACGGCGTCCTCTTGTCTCGTCCAGTTGTCCGCATTGTCGGGGGCCTCTCTCTCTCTCTCTCTCTGCCTTTGTTTTGCTGCTGCTCCTCCTTCCTCGCTGCATACCACCCCGGTGGTTTTGCCGCCTGGATTGGCCTCACGCGCCGGCTGTCTTGTGATGATGGGTCATGACCGCGTGCCGTGAACTCTCTCATGGAGCTTGTCCTCTTCCGGGCTTTCGCTTTCTGGGGTTGTTTTGAGTTTGCTGTAGCGAGGTCAGCTGGGTTTCTCCTGGTCGCCATTGGCATGGAAAGCCTTGGAAGATGCACGAAGGGTCTGTGAGGAGGCTCCTTTCGGGTACCTGTTCTGCGTTCTTTTTGCTACGTTTCGCTCCCTCTCTTCTGTGTTCTCTTTGCGATCTCTTAGGACGTGGTAGAGGATATAGATCACTGTTTTATCCTCTTCGTAGTGGCTGTGTTGTCGGTGTTCTTGTTCCCTGTCTATCTTCACATTGCAAGGCTCCATTTTCTCCACGGCCGCCTCTGATCTCTTCCATGGCAATGACAGGAAAAAGGCGGGTTTTTTAATTATTAAATTATCTCTTAAGTTGTTGGGTTTAGACTTCTTGCTCAGTTGCTTGTGATTCCCAGCTGTCATGCCATTTGGATTGTTTAATTAACCTTCCATTTATTTGAAATCTCTCTTTGCATCGATCGCCTACAGCAACGATTGCGGAAGCATTTGATGAGGTGTGAGCTAATTCGAGACTTCCTGTTGGGACATCGAGAGGGGAAATAGCTAGGGAACCCGGGGTTTTAGAGAGGGAACCCGGGGATTTAGAGATGACGTCTACCAGCGACATAAAGAGGAAGGTACTAGGCCTCTTGGCCAACTAATAGATTCCCCACTTTGTGATTTGTGAATATGTTCGCTTTGAGTCCTTCCTCTTCCAATTATATTTGTTGGGAAGGAATCGGATTTCCTTTGCATCTTCTCGGTTGGTTAAGTAAAACACGTTGTCGCTTTAAAGCACTTTAATGCAAGACGGGGGCATTTGGCTTTTTAACATTTATATTTTAATTATATCTTATATTTTTTCATGTGGTTTGCATACAGTTCATCATCCCAAAGATATTCGGAACGAAGGTCGACAAGAGGGGATTGAAGGGAGATGGAGGCTTGAGCAAAATCACGAGTACGTACTTCTCAATCATTTTGAGATATCAATGTTTTCAGAAGTATCCCTCTATCGCCATCCGATTTTAAGTCCTTTTTCTCTCGGTTTAATAAGTTGTGTCTGGAGAAAGATGCAAAAATTTTGTTTTCGGATAATTGGTTGATGGACAAAAAGTAACTATAAGCACTGTCTACCATCCTATTTTTGTTTTTGAAGGTTTCGAGAACTATATTCTTGGTGCAAGTAGCCTTCATACTTGCATAGCCTCCTATCATCTTTTAGAGAGTCCTCTTGAACAGCTTCTAGTAAATTATGTGGGTTACTCTATGTTCTACTTGTTGGAAGTTGAAGAAAGATAAGACAACCGTTATGGACATCTTCAAAAGGAAGAAAAAAAGAAAAAATATTGGGAGACCTGTGAGTGGAATGGAGATGCATTCTCACAGAGGGAGAGAGAGGATTGATTTCCGGTAGACGTTCAAAGAAACTTCACTAATCATTTTCATTGTCTGTATGCTGTATACCGGTAGAATACGGAAATGGAAACATGTGTTTCTGTTTTTCGATTTTGATAATAATAACTTATTTTTGTTTTCGATTATGATAAAAAAAAAAATATATATTTTCCGTTTTTGTTTTCGATAAGATCAGAAAATACATTTTTCGTTTTTGATTTGTTTCCGATTCCGATATCAGAATCGGATAATATTTTTGATAATTACAAAAAAAATATTAATTTATTATTTTTTTATTTAAAATTTATTAAGGTCATCCCTTCTTACAAAAGTCCCTCTCCTCAACGGTTAGATTAAAAATAATCTAAAGGTTAATATTTTATTATTAATAATAAACTTAATAACAATCGAAATTGAAAATCGGAAAACGGATACGAAAACAGGTGTTTTCGTTTCCGATTCCGTTAGTTTATCGAAAATATATGTTTCAGATTCTAATAATTATCGGGGGGATATTTTTTTGGGTAACGAGTCGAAAAATCAGATAATCGAATTTCCGTTGACAACCCTAATTGTCTATGAGATTTTTCATGTTCCTATTTAATATTCCATTAATGCCTATCAATAGCCCGCCAATGTGGGGATATTCTTAAAGAAAGTATTTTTAGAGTCAGAAAGCTTTATGGCTCTTGGCTTTGTCCTGTAGGCCTTTCCACACAGTTGATCTACACTATACATTAGAAAGAGACGAGCCATTTTTTACGAAGTCAATTCAAACCCACAACTTTGTTCGCTATGGGAGAAGTAGCATGCTAGCAGCAAAGCTTTTTCTATGATATCTCTTCCGTGGATGAAAATTAAAAAATAGAAGATTATAAAGATAACCCTTTGCAAGAAGGAAAAATAGTGACCTAAAAAAGAGTTGAAAGAATAACACGTGCGTTCATACTTGGAATGCAAGCTTCATTTGTTTCTTGGAGTTCTAGGATCAAACTTGTTATCTATTTTAGCTAAGATAAATAACAATGGTGTGAAATAAAATTTTGTGTCATACTGCTCCTTCTTTAGCTGTATTGTTGTTTTTTTATTCTATTTTTCATTGTCGAAGAAGTAAAGGATGGTTTGTACAACAACAACCTTTCTCTTGTCCATAAGATGCTTTTGTAGTTTGAACATTAAAGTGAAGTTCCCTACCTTGTTATTTAACATCAATTATTAGAACTTTGTACTTTTTAAATTTTCATTAGCTTGTTTTTTATGCCTTTTCAGAAACACATTCTTCGCTAAGTCTCAAAACCCTAAGTTTCGGTAGGTGGGTATCTCCAACGCCGAATGCTCCAGTTATTCAGCCATTCAGGTAATTTTATTAATCATCTTTACCACTTCACATATGTAGTTTCTTTATTTTTTATCTTATTTATTTTTTAATTTTGCAGGGTATTTGTTGCGACATGGAATGCGGGAGGGAAATCCCCTCACGTCGGACTAAATCTTGAGGGTTTCATTCCTACCGATGATCAATCAGATATTTATGTTTTAGGGTATGATTTTTCTTTCAAATTTCTCAGTTTTTTTTCTTGTTCTCATGTAATATCTTTTGTCTGTTCATCCCTAAACTATTTACTAAACTAGATTTTATGTTCACATGATTTATATAGTTTCTCTCATTTGTTCTCAAGCTTCTTTTTATTTGGAGCTTCAAGTCACATAAGTAAAATTCCCATGGATTTCTTATGTCATATGATGGACTTTAGTCTCTTATTGTATTCGTTGATTTCTTTCCTATTAATTTTTTTGTCTTACAATATGAACTTAGTTTCTTACTATCCTCTTGTCTCTTGCCAGTTTTCAGGAAATAGTTCCTTTGAATGCCGGAAATGTGCTGGTTGTGGAAGATAGTGAGCCAGCTGTGAAATGGCTAGATCTCATAAACCAAACCCTAAACAAAACGCCTAGTGCCATTTCTACAAGCTGCCCAAGCACACCATCTCATCATGCAAATTCATTTTCTCCTGAAGCATCTAGCCATAGATTGTCATTTTCTGGAGATTTAAAACACATTCTTTTCTTTCAAAAAACTTCTCTCAAAACAGTCAGTAAGACTTTCAGGACAGAAAAGGGTAGGCGACTCAAGACATGCAATTGCTCATCAGAAGTTGAGAAGAGGTACCACAAAGATTCATGTTTTAGATGCCGACGTTATTACATTGATGAAGAGTATTCATCATCGGATGAGGATGTGGATCAAAGTACAATCATTATGAATGACATCATTGCTGCTTCCAATATGGGCACTAATCAACTAAAGTATAGTCTTATTGCAAGCAAACAAATGGTGGGGATTTTTGTTAATGTCTGGGTGAGGAAAGAACTTGTTCAACATATAGCCCATCTGCGGATCTCTTGCATTGGATGTGGAATCTTGGGGTATCTTGGGAACAAGGTAAGAGAAATGACATGATCTAGATCATCATATCATTCAGAACCTTAAATTAAAGTTGTAGTTTGATACTCATCAAAATTGCAAATTGTGTCCTCATCCATGGGAATGATTTTTTAACCTTCAAATTACAATATTCTCTCAGAAAGCTAATATTAGCTACAAATAATATGATTTTATCTTTAAAATCATGTGCATTTTCAAGAAAACAAAAATAAAAAAAATCATGCAATTTCTATAAATTGAATGATACTGTTAGCCATATTTTATTTCCTCCCTAGCTTTCATACCTCGAAAAATGATATAACTTAGCTGGATGCCTTTTTATAGAAGGATGAGTGAACACCTTTTTGAGGCTATCCTGATGCATAGATACATCTACTAAGGATGCTGATGAATCTAAAGGAAGAATTTATTCTGTGCTTTTTGACATAAAGCTTTATATAATGACTTCAGGGCTGCATCTCAGTGAGCATGTCTCTATATCAGACAACTGTCTGCTTTGTCTGTAGTCACCTATCTTCAGGAGAAAAAGAAGGGGACGAGTTAAGGAGAAATTCTGATGTTACAGAGATTTTAAAAAATATACAATTCCCAAGGATCTGCAAGACTCCTCAACGTAGAATGCCAGAGAAGATTATCGATCATGAGTAAGTGTTCCTTTTGCACAATTACATGAGAACCTTACATGGGTTTTGTATTCTAATCTTTGAACTACTTGTTTTTATGATGTAGTCAAGTGATCTGGTTAGGTGATTTAAATTATCGAATTGCATTGAGCTACCTCGACACAAAGAAGCTTCTTGAGGCCAATGACTGGGATGCCCTCTTTGAGAAGGATCAAGTAATTTCCATTAACATAAATGATCTTCTTATCTTCTATCTCGTGAACATTCTACTGTTCCATTTTGTCATCAAAGAATGAAAACTAATTTATGTTATGCACATTCACTTTGTTTACTACTTAGTTAGTAGAATGTTCATAACTATTCTTTTTATCGTCCATAATTACCTTTCTCCCTTGATTCTATTTATAGTTTCCTCATAATCAGTATTGGGATTTCTTTTAAAATTGAATGAATCTAGTAGGGAATCTGACAATAGTTAATTTTTTTCCAACAGCTTAAGATAGAAAGAGAAGCGGGAAGAGTGTTTGATGGATGGAATGAGGGCAAGATTTATTTTGCTCCAACATATAAATACTCAAACAACTCGGATACTTATGCCGGAGAAGATACAACATCAAAGAAGAAAAGGAGAACTCCTGCTTGGTATGTAAATCTCTCATTGTAGGTGATGCTTATTTGTTATATGACTCTATCAAGAAATAGGTCATAGTAAGGGATGGGTGTTTTCAACATCCATAATGTGTACACTAACATAAAAAAAATATAGATAAATTAGTGTTGTTTCCTATCATAAGTATACTTAGCTGCTAGTTTGCTCACTCTACAAGATAATAAGTGAAACACGTATATTACAATGTCCATCTAAAAAATGTTTAAAGCCAAGATATAGAACATATAGCATGGTTCTTGACCATAACTTCCTGCTAATGATATCAAGCTTTTGGACTTGTGGTCAGATCCACCTAAATTTGTTCACTTCCATTACTTTCTCTGCTTTTTTTATCTAAACATTTGCCTAAATATTGATCAGGTGTGATCGTATACTATGGCATGGACATGGAATTCAACAGTTGTCCTACATTAGGGGTGAGTCAAGGTTTTCAGACCATCGACCTGTTTGTGGAATTTTCTTGGTGGATATTTTAGTGTCTGGCTACAGGCTAAACAAGGATTTATCCCATACCAACATGAAAGTTGGCATTGAAGAGCTCCTACCTCCATGCTCTCACTAAGTCTATACATGAACATGTAAGTAAAAACTGCATCAATGTTTACATTTATATCACTTCCTTCCAAGTTCAAGTACACCACAAATTTTATGTCATAATATAGTGTTACAATCAACATTCTCTAGATAGTTGCAAACATATCATCATAAACTTTCTTTGTGATTCTGTTGCTATTTAATTTTTCAAATTAAGCCAAATGATTACAATCTTCTGCAAACCATGATTAGTATGCTTTTCTTCAACTCCTATTTATGATTTTATTAAACCAATTTATCAACTAATTTTCAGTTTCTATTAGAAAATGACATGCTGTAGTGTATGTCTACAGCTAGCCCTGTGCTATGGTCTAAAACAAAATGCAATTATCAATTTTACCTTTTGTAAAAGGCTACTGAAATTTTACTTGTGAACTAGAAATAGACTTTTACTCAAATACTAAGATAATTATTTTCATGATTCAGGCCTTCAGATGCTACAAGGGATGAGGCGGAACATACAACATATTAACAATTTTTCTAGTTATATTCAGGCTTGTTAAGAGCATTTCTTTGAAGACTCTCACTTTTCATAAAATTTATTAGGAGTGTCCCATTGGTGAGTGTTATTAGACTCCTGATGTGCTTCACCAAAGAAATCGGACTCACTAGATTTGTTCAACTGGAGGCAGGAGGCCTATCATGGATGAGGTCATGGACAATTCAACATAACCTCACCTTCTTTACCTTATCCTATCTCACCAAGGTAATCCTTAACAAAACATGGAACTTCTATTAAGTCTCTCCAACATCTTATTTTTTTCCCCTTTCCATGGGATGCAGAGGCAAAGAATGAACCAATGACACTAACTGATTCAATTTTCTTTTCTTTTTTTAGGGGGTGGGATTATAATTGCTTTGGCAAAAGTGTTAATATTAGTTAGTTCAATAAATTTTCTTTTAGTGATGGCCAAGACTAGTCCTCATCTGAAAAATTGTAAAAAATATTTATCATTTATCATTTTATGATGTTATGTCTTAAATTTTTAGTCATTCTTTCAATAGCATATTGGGTATTTTTCATGTATTTGCATTTTTGGCAAAACTTTTTAAGGTTTGCCTAGATTCTTAGTGATGAAATTTTTTAGTGAAGAACAAAATAGCAGACATAAAGATTCATTAACTACAACTCACTAATTGGGAACAAATTCTAAACCACAATGTCAATCAATTTTTCAGTTACTCAATACAGGTTCATTGAACAAAAAGTAGAACTCTTACCCAATGTAGATTCATTGAACAAAAGGGTACTCTAAGATTTTCTTAAACTTTATGCAGAAACTTAGATAAATAAGGATAAAAACAAATAGGATATAAGGATATTGATATCCTTTAAAAGACCACAAAAGTTGAATAAAAACACAATGTCTTGAGTCCGAGCCCCTTGCAATGTAAGAGTAAAACCACGTCCAGCATAGTCCTTTAATTATCATCATTATCACCATGGTACAAGCATCTATATCATTGAGTGGGGTTAATTCCTGTCAATTAGTAAACAAGTTTGAGAGAGGAGCTTGCACTCAAATGTAGAAGTGTACATGCAAACGTGCCTTGAAAAGAGAGATTAGATGCATAGAGACCTTTCTTATCAATTGAATTAATTGCAAAAAATCTTTTTAAAAAATATAATTACATATTATTCTTTATCCTAAACTTATGCTCTTGCCCCCACAATACATTAGTGTTTGCTTAACCAAACAAACTTGACCATTTGAGTTAAACCATAGCAAATAATTAAATTTCAAAGGCATCCTACTAGTTCATGACATTGGCAACACTTTCCTTCATGGTGAGTGGGAGCTTTTGTTGGAAGAAGTCATTTGACAAATAATGAAGTCATCTTGCTTGATTAGCCAATATGCATCACAATTGGAAATGAATGTCTTTACAAATCCTTATTCAAGGATTACATGTTCACATTTTGACAAGATAGGAATATGCACAAGTAATACTAATATTTTGATGGCTATTTCTTATAACTTTCTGGGGAAGGATGAAGTTTCAATTTGAAGTTAAGCAAGTTTGGAAATGATTAGATGATGGTGTGTTATGTCCACCAGTTGATGATATAGAAAATAGAGCCAAGTAGTCAACCCAATTGAGAAGACAAAAGAAATTCAATAGTAGAAACTATTTTTCCAAGAAATGTAATTGCATTTGCCACTATAGTATGGTGTTCTCCTAAGCTAACGACTTGAGTTAATTGTTGTTAAATGATATAAATATCTTTGGACAAGTACAACACTTCCTTTTATGGTAAGGCAAAGTCCTTACAGTGAAGAAGGGCTACTTGATAGTGAACAAACATATTTTGATCTTATAATCATCTTAAGAATAGATCAGTCAACTAACTTCTTTTATACACATGTAATGTATTGGGATCACGAATATGCACACTAAAAGAAAGCGATTGAATGGGAAAATTGATGATTTTCAATAAAACAGAAGTGTACCTGTGCAGTTATATCTTTAATGGGTGTGCTTGCAATTTGTTGGTGAAGTCATGGGCTTCATTTTGAAGCTTAGATAGGTAAAGATGTTGGGAGATGGGCCATGTAAAGGCGTACTAGATGAGAAAAATTTAGAAACCAACACATTGGAGAGGGGAAAGAGGAAAGAGAGATCGATAAAGAGTGGAGAAATGCTTGTTGTAACGTTGCTCGGGCATTATAGTACATTGTTGTTAGTGGGTCGATTGGGTGCACATAATTGTTACACTACCCCTTGTAAGTGTGTAAGGATCTTTCCACGTTCGTGTAGTTTTGACGGTGTAACGCTGCAAGCCGTGCAATCGCTCGACCTCTAGTGATATCCACGTAATCTTCCTTGCGACGGGTCTCCTAGTTCTTTACTTAGTATAACGCCCGCGCTGGTCGCCTGTCTCCGTCCAGTCGTCTGTGTGCTAGAGAGAGGGGAGAGAAAGGAGGACGGTCAGGGCAGCTCAGGATGCTTGGCCCAGGTCTGCCCTCTTGCTATTTATTCATATTAATTCATCGGCGATTTTTCACAAAAATCTCTAAATTAATATAAATCTTATTTTTGACTTACCAACTGAGAATCTTTGTGCATGTGACCCTCTAGAACCAATACTAGTTCAATTAATGGCCCACTAAGTCTAGTAACTTATTAATGACTTAATTAATTAATTAATATTTTTATATTAATTAATTAACTTACTGATTAAGTTAGCAAACTTAAATCAGTCGGACCTCTGATCATCTTGGATGCCAAACAACCCCGCATGATCTCAGAAGACATTGGGATTCAACAACTTACTCAAAGAACCTTTTCATCAACAATGACCACGTGGATATAATCCTTCACTTGTGCAATGCTCTCGAGTCGACTTAAGAGTATGATGTATTGTCAAACTCTAATCAGTCGACTCACTTAGTTCGGATGTTGCTGTATAATATTAGTAAACTCTTTTCCTGATATTATGTCCACCCTAGCTAAGGACTTCTGTGCATCCTTCATAAAGTATTCTCTCTCTACATACCGAAAGCGAATGATCCTGTATTGAACACTCCATTCCCTTCGAAGGTATTCTACTATACCCGATCCATGACTATTTAGAATCATGTGTTTAGAGATCCATTAGCCAAGGTCAAAGCATAGAAATCCATTGACAAAGTGTCCTTAGTGTCTCAGATCTGAAGACCATCTACGCAATTACGACAATGAATCAAGTTGGTTGACAGTTAGGTACATTATCATCTAGTTATTCAAGTCGGATCAGTTTAGTGAACTCATTCTCCAATGAGCACGTATAGATTCGCCTTAGTGTCTTTAAACAAGTGACTATGAGATACATCACATTCATCATATGAGTCAAAGTAATATGTACTAATCTCACAGGATATCTAATATATGTTATCTAAGACTAGACTAACTCAAGGGGGGGGGGGGGGGGAGGATTGAATGGGTTATTAAAAATTACTTGAACATAAATTGAACGTGGCAGCTAATAATGGACAGAAGGGGAAAGAAATAAGGAAACAATCACACAATAAATGCACAAGAGATTTATACTGGTTCCGTCTGTCCAGACCTACATCCAGTACCCAAGAAACCACTTGGGAGTTCTACTTACAGTAAGGTACCAACCCCTTGCAGGTTACAAACTATACAAACCTCCTTGAAGAGGAACAACTTTCTGCTTCCAACAGGTACTCTCTTCAACAGCCAGAAAGAGGAACAACACAGAGATAATAGAATCTGCAGAGAATACATTTAAATCAAGAAAGTGTTCGCAAAGAACACAATACAGATCAAGACAGTAAATGAACAAAAGTGCAACATAGGTCTTGATCTGAAGAGGATCTCTAAGAACTTGTTTTAGGAGTGATGAAGCAAGGCTCTTGAAATCTTCAAGCTTTCTCTCTCTTAACAAGCTAGGCGTTTTAGTACTTGTAGATTTGGATGTATCTATCTCTCTCTCTCTCTCTATATATATATATATATGTATATATGTATATATATGTATATATATATATATATGTAGCTTCTTCCAAAATCAATCCGTTAGATTAGTTGGAGCTTGATGATAACTCAGATTAGAAGAATGACTTAATTAAAACGCAAGAGTTAGTTAATCGAAGTGATGTCTAAAGTATTAATCAAAGACTTAATCGATATGGTGAAACTAAAGTGAAGTCTCTCACTAATTAAGGTTTTAATTGTTCAGTAATCGCAGTGAGACTTATGATTAGTAATCAAAATGTCACTTAAGTTCAGACATGATAAAATAGGTCGTTAATCGAAGTAACACTGAAAACGTTAATCGAAGTGAAAGTTATAACGTTTACCCAAAGTGAAGTTCGAAAGTGAAACTTTGATTAGCGTTATATCAGTAATATAAAGATATCTCAAAATGCTAATCGAAATGAAACTTAAAACACTATTTCGATTAAAGTACGAAATGCAACTCTAAGTTAAATTTTGATTAATGTTAAAAAGGTAATTGAAATGGTTGCTTTAAATATTAATCGAAGTCAGACTTAGACTTGACTCGAGATAAATAACTTAACGGTAATCGAATGGAACTTAGTAACATTAATCAATAGAAAACTTACAAGGTTAATCGATAGGAAAGTTGTAAGTCTATTCGAGGTGAACCTTTAGTTCTTTAATCGAAGTGACTAAGTCAACATTAATGGAAGTGATATTTAGTCACTTAGTCGATAGAATATGGGTAAAATCAAATGGTTCTAATAGAAAACTATTTTGATTAACTCAGAGAGTAGTGTTTCGATTAGTGCTGAATTCTCTTTAAGTTACTTGAAGTCCTAAAACTTAATAGAAGTTCCAGTTAGCTCCTTAATCGTAAGAATTAAAGAACTCTGGAAATGGCTAAGTCACATAGCTTACACAACTTATATGAGAATATGTCAGCATCTTAATTAACGAAACAGAGAGATTTCTCTCACTTTCTTTGAAGCAAAATCTTAACATTTTCATAGTATGTTATCACCAAAACATGTGGAATATAAAGAATCCATAAATTACTCAACAATCTTCTCTTTTTTGGTGATGACAAAACTTCATTAAAATGTAAGTCCTCAACCGAAAACAATGCAACATTCATTTACAAACATGCATTATAGCAAAGACACAAAACTGTTACCAGAGCTTAAAAAAAAAAATGTCAGAGCTGAATTAGAATGCTATCAGAGCTGAACTAAGTAAGATGTATGCAAATGCAATTTTTGTTTGGAATGTTAGATAGTTTATTTCTCCCCAATTTGTCATTCACACAAAAAGGTAATTACACATAGACTTAAATGAAAGAGAGATACAGAGAGAGTGGAAGATAATAAGAAATATATATTGAATTCTAAAATTGATGTGTGTTTGAGGAGGTACAAAGTTGTGGAATAGCGAAATTGGGAGAGCGGACAATAAGTCAGAATTGTAAGAATTTGTCCGGGCAAGTTAGAGCATGAGTTGTGACAATCTACCAGGTCTTTGCTCAATTGCCTCTGATCTGGCAATGTACTCTTGGAGAGTCATCCTGATTAGCTGTCCTAGGTCTGTCTACCTCTTGCAGTATTGCTCATATCCTTGCTACATCTTGGCTATATAGGCTTCTTTGGACACTTTATGCCTTAGATACCTAGGCACTTGATTCTTCCCATATAGAATAAAATCTTGAATCTTGAAGGGAGAAATCATGCCTTCTTGCTTGACTGCCTGCTTCATGTTTCTGTAGGCCAGATAGATGCACTGTAGTTGACGTAGGTGTCAAAAGAGATAGTAATGGACTGATGATCTTAAAATTCTTTGATAGTCAGAGGGTCCTTCTTGCGAGGTCATCTTTCTCTAGTGACTGTAAAGAGCTACTCACGAAGTTCAGGATAGGCTTGAGCCTATTCTTCTTCTGTATACCATTCAGCTTAGGAGAAGACAATGAAAAATATTTTTGGTTTTACCTTCCCATTTTGAATGGCCATCTTCATGAAATGAGAGAAGGGAAACATTGAGTTTTATTTAGCTGCATGCTTTCCTTTAATCTTCTCATATAGTTCCATGATCTGAGAGCCTTCATCTGTATTTATCATCAAATAGTGAAGTTGATGAAACTTCATGGGTACAGTGGCTTCATCTAAGTTTATATTGATCTACATAGTCTCACCAGGATGCTAAGCTCTGAGTCTTTGAACATCATATTGGAATTGACTCAAATTGATCTCTGGTTTATTAGCTACCCTTCTCCTGTCATTGCACTGCAGAAAGTGTTGATATCCCCACTTAGTTGATTCTTTGTACCTTCTCCAATAAGTTTCATGCCTCTAAGCCAGTCATTCTACAAGAGCCAAAGGTGGTTGTCTTTGCTGGACTTGGGCAAAGTTATCTTATAAAAATGAGTAGTATAATTAAAGATTTGATTTGCCCCATTCTTTCTCTATTTGAATTGCTGACTGATTTCAAACCTGGGCAACTTCATCCTTAGTCAAATAGTGATGGGAAATAAACTAATCTATGAACAGGTCCAGCCACATCCAGTCTTGCATTCTTCTGAAGGTATTCTATGTACACTAGTCTTCTTTTGACGGTAGAGGAGAAGACATTCAAGAATAGGGGAAACAGATGATACTTAGTCCTCTTCTTGGGCCTCTTAGGAGCTCTGGGTCTTGGAACTGTAGGAGCTTCCCTTTTCTTGGAGGATAATAGCTGAGTAAGTGGAGTGTCATCCTCTAAGTCTCAGAAGTCATTAACAGGTGCAGACACAACTAGTTCTGGCTTCACGAAGAAGGCTAGGACACTGTACCTAACATGTGGCTGCTCTAAAGGTGCCTGAGGCATAGGTGCTACTCGGAGAGGAGGTGGAGGAGGAGGAGGAGGAGATGATGTAAAGGCTACTTTAGGAAAGAATTCCAGACCAGGAAAGAAGTCACAAGAAGACTTGGGGTATCCAGAAGAGGAGTTGGCTACATCAAAGTGTTTAAAGGAAGAAGAGGTTTGAGCTATAGCAGAAGTGGTGATGGAAATAGGAACATCTGCGGGAGGAGGTGCAGATGTAGAAGTGGAAGCTGCTACATGTGGAGAAGGAGCTGAAGGAACAGCTGTGGTTGAAGGTGGGGCTGATGATCAAGGACTTACTGGAGAATTGGAAGAAGTAGAGGGAGAAACTCTAGTAGGTAAAGAAGTGGGTTGAGTGGTTGGAGGTAGAGCAGGAGTTGTAGAGGGCTATACAGGAGGTTCATAAATGAGATAGATGATGTCAAGAAAAGGCACATTGACTACAATATTTATAGTTTCAAACAATGGTAGATTTGGAGAAGGAGTAAGAGAGGTAGGAGGTGCAGATGATTTGGGAGATGAGGTTTAAGACTGGAAAGAGGTAGGCTCTTCTCCAACTGGAGGTCCTTGAGGTGGAGAAGGTCGAGGAATAGATGTGGGAGAGGAAGCGGAAGGGAAAGTAGGCCTTGACTGCCTCTCTCTCTGACTGAGTATCTTCCTCCTGACATATATTGATCTAATTGGGGGAGTTACGTGAGCATAACCCTCAATGTCTGGATGAAGATGTTAACTTAGCTCTAATTGGGAGACAACCCAATGTTGTTAGTTATGTTTTTTTTAAGTTGAATTTACATTCTTTTTAATGTCTATCTAGGTGTTAGCACCAGCCAATTCTTGTGGAGGAATCCTCACCTATACCTTAGGTTATCTTTCCTTCCCAGAATTTGATATCTACATTGTCTATTTTTATATATTGTTCATGCCATTGAGGACAATATTATTTAAGTTGGGGGAGGGGTCAATTTTGAACTTTTGTGAAAATATAAAGTTTTATAAAAATTAGGCCATTTTTTTTTAGTTTCACACTCATAACTTTGCTTTTCATGCTCATGTTTTATGAAAGATGAGCATGAAAAGTAAGGAGTGTCTACTCATTCTAGTAGTGAGTCAAGAAACAAGAGTAGTAAGTTATGTTTTCAAAACCTTCCTTATATCCACCTAAAGTTTGATAACACTTCAAGATTTCATTTGCACAGTAACAAAATTGGTAGGTGAGAATTTTTGAAATTTTTACTTCTCAGCTAAGTTAAGTCACTTTCAATGCTAAATATCCTTAATTGGCGGATGTCAATTGTGAAATTGTTAAAGATAATAGATTCATTGAAAAAAAAAGGAAAATGATCTCCCTAGTGTCAATGGTCGAATAACCGACACAGCGAGAACCAATGCATTCCTCCCTATTTAAAAATGGGAGAGGAACATATTTTTCGGAGATACCTCAATAGAAGAAAGTTACACTATTTTTAAGGGCCTCCTAATGTCAATGGTCGAATAACCGGCATGGAGAAGAACCAATGTGTTTCACCCAATTTAAAAATGAGAAAGGAGGAACATATGTTCCGGAGATACCCACCATAGTTTTATAAAATAAATTATGTTTGAGTCATTCCTACCATCGTTCTTATTAGAGATGGGTAGAATTGAAAGTTATCTAATTTAGATGAGAAGTAAAGGACACCTTATCTTGATACCTACCTATAAATTAAAATCACACACACACAAGTGCTATAATATTTTATATGTATTCCAAGAAAGTTTTTGCCCACATGAACTGAAGAAATTTACTTCTGCAACTTACTACTACGGTTGATAACACTTTATAATTTTCTATGAAAAGTGCTCTTGAAGTAGAACATGATACTCTTAAAACTCTTGACAGTCCTATTTTTTCTTTGTTTGCATTGCTAAGGGACTAGAATGAGTAAGTTGGAGGGTGTAATAATGCATATTTTATTGACATTATTTTCATTAATTTAATAGAATTAACTACATAGAAGTCACTATTTTATCTAAGAAGTTCTCTTAATATTCATTGATAGATTGATTTGATATTTTTTTAATAAATTAATAATTTCTTCTAAGAATTAGTGCATGTCGAGCCTATAACCTAGTTGGTTAGGCTACTTGGCCCTCACCTGGGTGACCAAAGTTCAATTCTTTATGACAACATCAATTAATTGTTTACTTTTACAGGTGAAGAAAAAAACATGGAGGGAGAAATTTGAAGTTCAAAATTCAAGAAGGGAGAAAATCCAGGAGAAGAATTTTTAAAACTAAAATTTAAATTTCAAATTAAGTGGATCTCCTTGAATTAAGCAAGAGATCTCCTTAAATCAAGGAAGTGATTTATTTTCATCTTTAAAATTTTAATTTCAAAATGGAGCCAAAGTTTGAATTTCGAAAAGTTCTCCATGCTCTATAAAAACTCTTGGCATCCTCATTTGGAGGGGAGTTTTTTTAATTTTAGATCTAGGTTTAGATCTCTCTCTCTCTCTCTCTACAGTACCACGGGTATTGTAGCACTTACCTCTCTTTCTCTTTCTCTCTCCCTTTCAAACATCTCTTCCTTGGCCGGCTGCAACTTGGAGAAGGAGGTCTTGCTGCATCTTGGAGGAGGAGTTCCCCTTGGCGTCACCCTCACTATCTTCTCGAGCTGCACCAACTGCGCCTCTCTAATTTTTTTTTATTCTTCCCATTCTTTCTTAGTGTTCTAATGTAGTTTTGCTTTATTTCTCTTCTATAGATCATAGTGTAGTGCATTGTATTTTCATTTTCTTCTTTAAACAATTTTGTAATCTTCTTTATTTTAGTAATATAATGAAGTTGATCTTATTTTCATTTCTCTTTTCCCCTCTTGATGCCTCTCTTTCTTTTCTAAGCGTAGTTATTCTCTTGTTCTCTCTTCTAGATCTAATTCTTTTCATGTTCAAGTTGGTAAAGTTAACATTAGATTAGATTTGCATTTTAGTTGTTATTTTAGGGTCTAACTAGATATTTAAGAATCAACTTCTTGTTGTTTTCTTAAATTAAAGTCAAGATTTTCAAATCTCAAAACTTAGCCTCCTTGTGGAATCGACCCGTTCTCATCATTGTATTACATATTCCAAATCTTGCGTGAGTTTGGAATTTGAGATTGGTGTTTGGAGTGTTTAACGATGCATTTTCCAAAGCATCAGTCGAATTGGTCTAGGGATCTCGCTAGGGGGAAGATTCGGATGCCTCCTCCGTAGGTCAGATGCAATGGGTTGAGTATATGGTTGTAGGGCCCCCTGGGTCCAGTCTTGGGTCTCCCTAGTTTAGATCCTAGAAATAGGACTTTGGCATAATTGGGCCCTAGTGGGGCCATACCTATCGGCTTGGACTCACACTGTTGGGCCAAGGCAAAATTCTTATCCTTCATTGGCATTCTTAGAATCCTTGTAAAAAAGAATAAGATCATCTTTGCATGACTTATGCCCTTGAGAAGTCATAGACACATCAAAAGTCATATATCTTTGCTCTTTGTTTATTGCATATGAATTATATGTGGTGTCCGATCACATCTATATTAGCGTATGAACTAATATTCATTTGTAACATAATTTCTTTATTTAGTATGAATGGAAATATTGAAATGTAGAATCTTCAAAGCAGACATAAATTGGTAAATGAAGAAGAACACAGCTTCGTTCCTTACAAACCTCAACAGTAACTTTCCTTTCTACATTATTCTTTTTAAAAAACTTTGATCTTTCGGAGTGCCTCATAATCTTTGTAACCTATATCTTTAACTCCGTTATTTAGTCTACCCTTTTGCTAGAGTTAAATTGAAGATAGATAAAAGTAGAGAAATTAAGCCAATCTAAGATGGAGTATAAGAGATAGCAATGAACCTATTCTAAAAAGAAGGCTTTTTATGTCTCATTTCACCTCTAAAACTAAGGAAAATCATTAATTATTATCTATATTTATTCATGTATCATTTGTAGCAACAACAAAAGAATATCTAGTATTATAAAATTGGAGAGGAGAATACATATTTGGGTACGATATACAAAGAGATACAGAAATCCTGCTCAACCATTTTTTGAAGGGATGATGATTACAAAAGCAGGAAAGTTGTGAAGGTGGAAGTTATATATTGCGTACTCTCCGATATGACAATTTCATAAAGATGTTGTCATGTATATATACATATATTAATTGTTCAATACATAAATTGCATAAGCTTCGAGATGGCAATTCCATAAAGATGGTGTTGTGTGTGTGTGCGTATATATATATATATATATATATAGCATACATGTTAAAACATTTTTCAGAATTTATTTTTCCCTTACTTGATCTAGACATTACATACATGCTCAAACATCATATTACCGATGTTAAATGCTTAATCCATAGATTATGCATGTTTCAAGTGCTTAGATATGTTCTCAATTTCAGATTTTAAACACATGTTTTCGGAATTCTTAAGAGACGGAAATAGGTCCACAGACAATCTTGAGTAGAAATCCTACAACAGCATGATCATAGGGATGAACTTTCAAATACAGTCATCAAAGAGAGATAAAATATTGATGGAAATAAACTATGGAAGATGAGTGAAAGATCAAGGGAGAGTGGATGGCAATTTTATTAACTGATAGAGCACAAATGTTTTCTCCCTAGACGTTCTCCTACCAACTAATGCAAACATCAAGCCTTTGCTCCCTTGTGTTTTAGAAAGAAAATTATCCCTGAGAAATTCTTCCTAACAAATGGAAAGAGCACAAATGCTTCCCTCCTTCAACAATTAATGCATGCATCAACTCACTACTTCTCATCTTCAGAAGAAAAATTAAAATTATGGTAGAAAAGTTGGACCGAAAATTTAACAGTCCAAATTTATAGGAGGCATCTGACAAGTATTACTTGCCTTGGACAAATGAAATATGCTAAGCATATTCTATTATACCAAAATTATATAGTAGATAGAATAGATAAGAGAGAAAGCTCCAATCACGGGCCACAGTGCTAGAGCTTGAGAGCCACGTCTTATATTTTCTACCAGAACCTTAGTAGCTTCCCAATTGGTTTCCCCTTCACTGTGACCATGTTCTCTTTCGATCATCTTGCTTTCCTAATATCTTAATCCTATAGCCGATTTCACCTTTTATCATGAGCCTGGATCAGATCCACTCTTTGAATAATATACCACTAGATGTTATTGTTTACTCTCATCAGGTATTGTCTTTTTTAACACATTTAGTATGTTGTCGCCGGAACTTGATTTTGATGATAACAAAATTATGTAAAGATTTTAACATGTTGTTTAAGTGAATGACAAGTAAAATTTTTAAGTATGTCATTACAAGGACCAATTGGATCAAAACCTGCCGAAAAGTACAGTTTTGGACCAAACAGTCGACCGGCACAGAGCAAACGGTCGACCGTTTTGAATAGGTTTTTCAAACATAAATGACTACAAAAACGGTTGAGCGACTCAAATAGGTTGACCGATTCCATTGAGACAGTTGACTGTTTTCTACTTTTTCAGGATTATGTTAGTGGGAAATATAGCCGTTAAAGCCTCACCTACCTTCAACGGCTCTTTTAGTTTGAAGCCTCTATAAAAGAGAAGTTGCACCTATTGAAGCCCAACTTTTTGCCACCCAAAAGAAATATTCTCGAGAGCCATTTCCTAGAGAGGAAAGATCTCTAGAAGTGAAGAAAGAGAGAGAATTCAAGAGAAGATGGGCTCCTCCCAAGTCTTCTTCCATTGCCACACTTGGGAGAGGGCTTTCGGCATCGATTGCTTCAACAAGCTGCCTCTTTATTTCTCTTCTTTATTGTGTGACTACTCTTGTTTATCGGTGGCTTGTGTGTGTTGGTCTTATGCCATTGTGGGTGTTTTTGAAACACCGTGTGTAAGACTTGCTAAGCCATAACTAGCGTGTGTACTAGATTGTTTACAAGATGTAGAGGAGTGGACGTAGGCCCGACTGGGACCGAACCACTATAAATCGTGTGTGCTTATGTGTGCTTATTCTATCTACATTTGATCTTCTTGTGCTCAAATTTCATATCCAAAGAGTTTTTAAAAGTAAAATATTTCAAATCCAATTCACTCCTCCTCTTGGGTTTGCCATATACACTAGGGTCAACATGTGGTATCAGAGCGAAAGACTCAATCTAGTAGGCTTAACTACCTTGAGTGATCCTAGCTATATGGCAAACCAAGACACCCTTAACCTCATTCACAAAAGGCACTTTATCTATCGCCCTCCATATTTTGATGATACCAATTACCCATATTGGAAGAATCAGATGAATGTATTCCTCGGATCCCAACAATATGAAATATGGAGAGTAATGGATAAGGGTCTCTATGTACTTCCCGAGGATGAGGACACATGGGATGAGGAGAAAATCCGGCAATCTACCATCAATTATAATGATATGAATATTATGTAATGTGCCACTAGCCTAAGTGAATATTCTCGTATTTTTATGTGTAGTAGTGGCAAGGAGATGCGGGACAAGCTCGCCTTGATCTATGAAGGCACAAGCCAAGCGAAGGAGACTAAGGTGAACCTATTGATTTATGAATATGAGTTGTTCAAGATGAAGCTGGATGAAACAATTTTGGAGATGTTTGAGCATCTCACCAAGATCACCAACAAGATTAAATCCTTAGGTAAGGAATGTTCAAATTTCAAAATTGTTAGAAAAGTCTTACGTGCCCTTCCTTCCTTTTGGAGTCCAAAGATCACATGTATTGAGAAAGCCAAGGACTTCTCCACTCTATCCCTTAATGAGATCATAGGGTCTCTAATGACCTATGAGATAAACTTCAAGAGAGATGGTGATGAGGACAAGAAAAAGAAGTCTATTTCACTCAAGGTAACATCGAAAGTGCAAGACTTGAGTGAAAAGGATGATAGTGACAAAGACGATGAAGATGAGATCACCATGATCATACGCCAAGTCCAAAAATTTCTACAAAAGAAGAAGAAGAATCAATGGTACCATAAGAGCCCAACAAAGAAGACACCAACCAAGGGGGAGTCATGTAAGAAAGATGACATATTTGTTATGAATGCAAGAAGCTGGAACACATGCAGGGTGAATGTCCCTGATTACACAAAAAGTTTAAGAAAGACAAGTACAAGAAGAAGAAAGCAATGATCTCTACATAGAGTGATGAAGACGAGAGATCATTCGAAGATGAAAACAATGACATTGCCAACCTTTGTTTGATGACTCTAAAGGAAGAGTCATGCAAGGTAGATTCTAACAATCTTTCCTTTACATTTGAACAATTTCAAAAAGCACTTGAGAATATTGAGAAATATAGAAAGCTTAAGAAGGAGAATGAGGAGTTTAAGAAAGAACTATCATAAGTGACAATCATGATTCTCTTGAGCTCGATATAATTTCTCAAGGCAATTGAATCGTTGAAAGTAGAAAATGTTAAATTTGCTAGCAAGGTTGCTCATTTTGAGAAAGAAGTGCCTTATATAAAGGATAAAATTTATGATC
Source organism: Zantedeschia hybrid cultivar (assembly GCA_030544215.1). Lineage (NCBI taxonomy): Eukaryota > Viridiplantae > Streptophyta > Magnoliopsida > Alismatales > Araceae > Zantedeschia > Zantedeschia hybrid cultivar. Next base: position 20,224,856 of record JARZZO010000005.1, read on the forward strand.
TCAAACTAGAGATTGACATCTTGACCGAAGGAACAATAGAACTCACAAAGCGACAAGAGAAGATGGAGGCAACTTCTAGAGCTAAAGGTAGACAAGTCCTCTCCCACAAGAAGAGGAATGATCGACCTTAATCTCATAGAAGACCGTATTACAATATACTAAATTCTACTTGTCATGCATGTAGTAGTAGAAGATTATACAATGATAATCATAAATTCCAGAGTAATGAACATGCCTTTAGGAATATGTGGGTTAACCAAAGTTATGGTTAAAGTCATGGTTATAGGTCTACTCATGGTTATAATTATAGTAGCTAGACTAATCATATGGGACTCAAAAAAGTTTGGATACTAAAGAAGAAAGAATCAATTTGTCTTTTATTGTAGGTATGCCTTGAAGCAACAAGAGGAAAATAGTATCTTGATAACGGGTGTTCAAGACATATGATGGGAAACAAGTCTTAGTTGAACACATTTGAAGAAAAAGAAGATAGAACCATCAGCTTTAGAGATGCTAAAAGAGGAAAGGTCTTAGGCTTTGGAAACATCAGTAAACATTCCTTTAACTCAATTGAGAATGTGCTTTTTGTGAAAAGATTAAGACATAATTTACTTAGTATTAGTCAATTGTGTGACAAAGGGTTTTGAGTCTTATTTGAATCTTCTCATTGCATCATATTAGATAAGAAGACCAATGTGTAGACACGCTAATTTTGACATCATTTTGAGTAAATTTCATATCATATAATAATGCCTGAGTAAATTTCATATCATATAATAATGCCTCAGAATGGTCTGATATTCAATCATTGGTTAATTTTTATTAATCTTTCTGAAATCTAAATAGTATCGGGTCAGACAGACATAATTTAAGTTAATTAATTAAATTAATTTTAACTCAAATTTCAGTTAAAATATGAAGAAGTCTAAAAGACGTCTACCTGTAAAGACGCTATTTAGAGTTTATTCATATTTTGATGTTTAAATTTGAATTTTAATTAATTGATTAATTAGGTAAAAGACGTCTGCAAGGCACGACGCCATTTAGGTTTCCTAAGTTGTTTCTATCTCTTTTCCGAATGTTTATCCTTATCTTAATTAGTCTAAAAAGCGTCTTCCTTGGGTGACACGTTTTAGATAATTACAGATAATAATGAACTTTTCCCGGATGTTTATCTTTATCTTAATTGGCTAAAAAGTGTCTCTTATTGACGACGCGTTTTAGATAATTACAGATAAGGATGAATTAATCTGTATTTATCTGTTTGTTAAGCTGGATAAATCTCAAAATTTCTTCATGTAAATCCGCAGACGTAAAAGTCTATAAATACTTAGCTCCTTGGTCAGTAAACATTTAGTGATGTTGATGCAAGTGATCTGAGTGATAGTGAGAGTGACAATAGTGATAATTGACGACGACGTCCAAACGCTGAAGGAGAGAAGTGCTGCAGCTTCCAGGAGTCGGCATCCTTTCTTCATCCGTTCTTCGTCCATCCAAGATCCTCTCAAGACTAAGGCTTCCCATGGGCCATCCAGCTTAGCTTTCAATTAATTTCTGCATATTTCTCACATTTTTCATCACATTAGTCTCACATTTTCATCACATCACTCCATACAACACACACGCACACTAGCAATATTTTCTAAACCTATTTGTTAAAGGGGTTTAAAAAGACCACTCAACAAGTGAGTCATCTGTCTAGTTGCATGTTTAAAATTTCTTTTGGAATGGATACTACTTTTGCCTGAGTTCACATTGTCTTTCATTTCTTTCCATTTTTTTGCAAGGTACCAATGAGAATCAAGGGGAGGGAATCAACAGCGAACAACAAGGAATCTGGATGATCATCAAAACTCAGTAAGCAATCAAAGCAAGAGCAAGGATAAAAAGGGCTCTCTTTCTTCAGCCGGCTGAAGGAGGGGAACCAATAACTCAACATCTCCCACGTCCAAACAGGTAGGTGATCAAATCTTTCTTTTGAAACTTTTTAGTTAAAAGTTTCTGGCGATCACATAACCTAGTTTCTTTTTAATAGGTTTATTTTTCACTTAAACAACATAATTTTCATGATAATCACACACCCAATTTGAGCACTCACAGCTTTCTTGGCGATCACAGTGGGACTTGGTCTCGCCATCTTTTTAATTATTTGTTCTTGCTGTTATCAATCGGGCACCTACGGTGCACCACCTACGGTGCACCACCTGTGTCTCTTGACACGCCCTCACCGATCGGTGAGTTTTTAGTTTAGTTGTTATTCCTACGTGCACCACGTGCACACCCCTGCGGCAAGATCTTGCCCTCCCCGTTGATTAGTTGAAAAGCTATTTTTGTGATAAAAGATTGTGTGATTGATTGATATTTTAGTTGTTTATTTGATAAAATAATCCTGTTAAAATTTGAAAAAAAAAAAAAAGATTCGCATGAGCTGATTATTTATCGCTTTTACCCTGTTTTTGTGAGGGGGAATCGATCTAGAAATTTCTCCTAAAATACTGAATCTGTGACTTGAAAAGTGTCCAGGAGCAGTGACGCGTTTCAAACAGCGTCACCCAACCCAGACGCCTTTCAGTCTGATTTCTTTGTTGTCTGCTGCCTGAGCTTCTGCGAAAAAATAAGTTCTGTTTGAATAGCGTCGACCAACAGCGACACGATTCAGGCAGTTTCTTATTTCTTCTTCAGTTCTCAGATTTTTTATCTGTATGCTATTACCCATTATGTATTAAGCATTAGAGGCCATCCAGGCTACAGGTCATATGCACTGAGGCTAACACCCTCCTTTTCTTAGGAACACCCTTCTTGACGTCTTCAACTCTCTCTAATTGGGTCGGTCCCTCGATCAGACTAGAGTGGTTGAAGTTAAAGACCTCCGTAAGTCCCCAAAATCAAGGTATTCCTCCTTGATCATCGGGCTGGTTGTACCAATTAAAGTCCTGGTTTGATTTCCATAACGTTGTGAGAGAAAGCCATAGAATATAACGGTGGACATTGAATCGAAACTAGGATCCTACCTCTTGAGTGAATTTGTGATTAATTCAATCCAAATAACCCAACAAGGAATCCCGAAATCACGTTAAACATCCACTTGTTTGCTTAATCTCTGTGCAGCTTGCCTGCCAATCTCTGAAAAAAAAAAAATCTAACATCATGCTACTTCGATCAGGTAGGGATCTAAGCATGGCCCCAGATGCCATAGTCCACTACGAGGGAGATGCTAATGCCCCTCGTGACTCTGATTACTGCTTTGAAAGCGGGGGAGATGCTGATGCCTCCCGTAATTCTCATCCTTGTCCAGTTTGCTATGAGGGGAATGTCCCAACCCCTCTTCATTGTGCTCACGATCAATATCCTGATCTTCCTCCGCACGTGCATGCGGTTCCTAATCCTATTTTCGAGGGAGACATGAATCCAAATGATCCCTCGTCTTCCGATCCCTCGGATCTTGTGAATGCTTTGGGAGTTCTTGCCTCCCGTCTGGACCCTCAACAGTTCGAGGCGATCCAGTCCATTTTGAAGGGGAAGACTCCCATGCAGTCTGCTGAGTCAAACCCTGCGGCTCCCCCTGTCATTCCTCAACAACCTCCTCATCCTCCTTCCTTCATTCACCAGGCCATGGAAGGCCTCCATGTTTCAGCTTCTCGGCCAACTGGACCACAACTTTCCTCTTCTAGGAAACCGGCCAGACCGTTGACGCCTGCTTACTAAAATGCCCTGGAGCATGGCGGAAGCTCTGCCGGACCTCCACTCTATTGCCCTCCTTGCCCTGCATATTCTAGGCAACATGCCTATCATGCACCTCTACCACCCCCTCCTCCCCAGGTTGATTCGACCACGCAAGCGTTGCTGGTAAAGATGGAGCGCATGGAAGAACAGTTCAACAACCTCCAGAAGATGATGGGGGTCAAAGCTGTACCAGAGATCAATTTACCAAGTCTGCCTGTGTTCCACCTGCCACCCTCTGAGATGCCAGTGTACCTAAAGTATAACGGTACTGGTAACCCCTTCACCCACTTGAAGGAATTCATGTATGAGTCATCCTTCTGGCAAAACGACAAGAGGTCGTTGGCTTTCCTGTTCAGGAGATCTTTAGAGGGACCAGCCCTCGAATGGTTCTTTTCTTTAGAACCTGCTGAAGTAGAGGACTACAGTATCGTCTCAAGGAAATTCATTCAACGATACCAGGATAGAGTTGCCCCCTCCCTGTCCATTACTAACCTGATAGCAGAGAAGATGAAGCCCGACGAGGAGTTCATCAGTTTTGTTGACAGATGGAGGGGTTTGGCGGAAAAAGTGAAACATCACTTGTCTGAGTCAGAGCAAGTGAAAATGTTAATTTCCAATGCTACGCCTCAATTCAAACTAGTCCTCTCCCTGAACAACTTGACCAGCATGGCATAGCTCTATGAAAGAGCGCGGTACTGTCAGAATGCTTTCAAGGATGCTACGTTCTCTAGCATCTTTGATCATCACCGACCTAGCAGGCCTCCACCTCGGAAGCCCGCAATGCCTAATTCCCCTAGCACAGGTCCAACTACTGAGGGCACGCTCTCTCATGAGCAGGTTAGCAGTATGAACAACAACCCGCCCCAGTTTGTGAGGAGTCAGCAACCTCAGTACCAGCGGCCACAGCAGCCAAACCAGCAGGGTTACAGACAGCAGCAACAGAACCCACAGTATCAGCAACCCCAGTATCAGCGGCCTCAGCAGCCGAACCAGCAACAACAACAGCAGCCACAGCAGCAGCCGCAACGGCAATTACAGTATCAGCCTCCCCAACAGCAGTATCAGCAACAGCAGCAATACCCGCCGCGCGCACCGCCGGCATATCACAATGTCCCTCCTCCTGCTGATTACAACCAGCAGAGAAGACCTCCAGGCCTGAAGAGGGCAGAGTATCCAGTCCTTTCGGAGTCCTTAGCCGACATTTTCAATGCTTTAATGGCAGCCAATGCCTTGGTCATGCCAAGAGAAAAGACAATCTGGCCCTGATCGTTCTGAATTGTGCGTCGTTAAACACTCATGAGAACATTCAATCTAAATTTATTCGGCTCATTCAAATTAGATTTTGAAAATTAATAGTGGTGAGTCCGAGTCGATCCACAGAGAGATAGAATTTTAATTTTGAAAACCTTAGATTTTAATTATCTAAAAAAATTGAGAATTTGAATTGATTAATTAACTACCTAATTAAATTAAACTAAATTTATGAATTAAACTAACCTAATTGTTAAAAACACAAATACACCACCTTTAAAATTGAGAAGAAAGAGGGATTAACAACATATTGTAAAAATAACAAAACTACTAAATTGAACTAATCAAGTTTTAAACAATACAACTTAATTTAACTAAACTAAAATAAGCTAAATCAAAATAATAGATTATACTAATAATATAAATGCAGCAAATGCGGTGGAACTAAGAAGGATGCGAGTGCAGGTGTTTGATTGGAGGAGGTTGGCATGCGCTGGTGGCTTGACGGATGGAGCTGCTGGCTGTGCAATTTGACGTGCCCTGGCATGCATGGGGGTTTGCTGGCTACGTATGGGTGCATGGCAGCATGCATGGGGGTTGCTGGCTACGTGTGTTGCGCAGGTGCTTTGAAGCTACTGGAGACCCGTGGCTGTGCAGCCGGGCATGCATGGAGGGGCTGTGGTGCTTGGACGGCTGGCTGCTGGTGGAGAGGCTTGCTGCAGCTTCAGCGAACGTGGAGGCTCACAGCCGGTTACGTGCAGGTTGACTTGGAGAAGCTGCTGGGAGGTGGTTGCATGCATGCGGGTTGGAGGAAGCTGGCAGTGCTTTGCTGGGCAGCGTGGAGGCAGGCTTCAACAGGCGTGGAGCTGCTGCTGGTGGATGTGGCGCGTGCAGGTGTGCCGGCTTCAACGGTTGCATGCAGGCGCGTGGAAGTGTCGCTGGCTTCAACGGTTGCCGCGTGGGAGAGCTGCTGTGAAGGCTTCAACTGCAGGTTTCAGCCGCTGCATGCGCTGGGACAGGTGCTGGTACGTGCAGGAACGCCGGGCTTCACTACAGAGTGGAGGGCGTGGACTTGCTGGCTGGAGCGCTTGAAGGTGTGTGGAGGAGCAGCTTTGCAGGTGCGGTTGGTGCAGGCTTCACCGAGCATGCGCATGGGCAGCGCGTGGGGGTGCCGGTTCAGCTGGGACAGCACATGGAGGTGCAGGCTGCTGCTGGTGCGTTGCCGGCTACGTGGACGTGGAGGAGGTGCTGGAGGAGCTTGACTTGCTTGCATGTTGTAGATAGGCCCGGCTGAGAAGGGTTGAGAAAGAATAGAAGAGAGAGGGAGAGTCGGCTGTGGAGGTTGGAGAGAAAGAATAGAAGAGAGAGGGAGAGTCACAGGCTGGGGTTAGTGAAAGAGAGAGAGAGCAAGAGAAACAGAGGGAGACAGAGAGGGATGGCAAGGAGAGAGGGAGAACCGGAGAGAGGGAGAGAGGTTTATGGGAAAGGAGAGGAAGAGAGATCAAGAGAGAGAGAACAAAGGGAGAGAAAGAAAGAGAGAGCTGCGTGGGAAGAGAAAGAGGGAGAATCCGAGAGAGAGATCTCTAGAGAGAGGGTTGCGGGGAGAAGGAATAGAAGAGAGAGAAGGAGGAGCTGTGGAAGAGGGAAGAGAAGAGAGAGAGAAAGAATACGGCTGCTAGGGAGGAAATTGGAGAAGGAGAGGGAGAGAGATTCCGAATCGCAGCTGGAGAGAGACTAATATATAGAGGAAGAGAGGCGTGGGAAAAGAAACCGAGAGAAGGAAAGAAGGAGAGACAAAAAAAAAGGAAACAGAGAGGAGAGAAGGAAACAGAGAGAATTGGGTTCGGGAAGGAAGGTTTTTTACAAAAAGGAAAGTGGATTTTAGGACGGCGGCTGGTCCTTCTTAGGCATAGAATTAGGGCAATATTAGGACATCAAATTATATTTTTACCCCTGCTTTAGTCGAATTTATTGAAATCCGAACACTAGACCTCCCCCAAATTTCCGGAAACTCCACCAACTGCACTGCATCATCGGCATGTCCTGTTCACATAAAATAAATATAAATTAGCACATTATCATAAAAATATCATTATATTTATTTATTTCGTCTCGGTTTTGTCGAAAAATCGCAAATACGCTATACTCCATTAATCACATGAAATGACGATGTTTTTAAGTCAGAATTTGACGAAATTAGTACCGTTGGACTTGGTACGCAATTATCTACCATTTCATGCTATTTTACAGATAAAAACATGAGTATGATGCATATGATTGTCCTTAAATGATCAATTTAACACTTTATCACACCCCCTAACTTACTCATTGCTAGTCCCTTAGCAATGCAAATAAGGAAAAGTTAGGACAAACAATGAATAATCATGATTCATTTGTAGTATCTTTCACAATCAATTTAAGTGGTAGCCGATTGGTTAAGCTAAAGTTTTCATATCCCACAATATTTTGATTCACGACAGGTGATTGTGCATGAAAATTGGCACGCTTAGAACTCGTTTCCGACCTTTCTGGTATATTCTTCCCTTTACTACCCTTTAGATAAGACTACCTGGGGAGGAGAAGAGAATAAAAGATTTCCCGATCAGTCAGTGAGGACCGTTTTTCAGTTCCCGTCCCAACTCAGCACTTTTCACGACTTGGTCATATTTCTGGTACGATAGACTTTTTAGCGTGGCTTTTTTTCATTTCATTGTACTTTTGCTTTTGAGAGTGCGTACTTTTTGCCACTCTCTTTGAATTGCCTGAGAGGAGGTGAGTACTTTTTGCCACTTACCTTCCTTTACCTCTTTTAACGCCTTCTATTGTCTTTAGTATTTACAGCTGTCCATTTTAAATAACCGCCTCTTTTAGCGTGCTGAGTGGGACAGTCCCCTATTACGAATCCTACACATTCCTTTCGTTCAACCCAAGAGAAAAATTAAAATAAGTAGTCTTATCCTTAAGGTTAATTCTAGCAATTCTATACTTTTAAGATCTTTTACTTATTCTAAGTTGCCGTGTGTGTGTGAAAATTATCCTGCCATGGATTTTTGTGAAGTGGGATATTTAAACTTTGAAGGCTCTTTAACCAATGTGACAACAAAAAAAAACTGATTTATTTAAGATTTACTTAATGAAACATGATTTTCATGCAATTTTCATAGGATGTGAAAAGAAATTTTTAAAAATTTGACCATTTTTTCAGTGAAAGATATCAGTTTTCTTCAAAAGATTTTCCAATAAATGCATGTCAAATTGATTGTCCCACCCCCCAACTTGATTGACATTGTCCTCAATGGCATAAAAGAGATGAAAAACATATCAGCCAGAAGAGAATTGTGAAGGAGAGAAACAACCTGTGATGACGAGGATGCGACATACCCAAGGCGACTGTTGCTCAGGGACCTAAAAATGAAAAGAAATACAAAAACTGAAGTAAAAGATTTGGTTGCCTCCCAAAAAGCGCTAAGTTTATCGTCTTCAGCCAGACGAAATGTGCACACTATCCAATGCCTACTAGCACAAATTTCAGTGTATGCATTTTGAAGTTTGTTGGTTGGAGTGCACTCAGCATTGCATGTAGCTGATGATTCAGAGTGTTATCATTGAGGTTCCAGAGAAAATAATTTTTCAACATGGTCAATGGGATATTGGTTCTACTTGATTCATAGGCCATGTCAACCACGTACCCCGCTTCTTTTCCTTGACTAAATTGAAGGACTTGATCATCGATAAAAAGATCAAAAGTTCCCAGAATGATGGGCCATTGATTCAATGGAAGGGATGATCCAATGTCGAAGATGGAAAAATCAGCAAATATGTGGCTCCTATCCAACTGAATAAGAGTATCTTGGATCATGTCATGTGGCTGCTTAATGAAATAATCAATTGACTGCAAAGCAACCGACGTGCACTTTAATTTGTGGATTCCAAATTTCTCAAAGATAGAGACTGAGAACAGGTTCAGTTTGGCCTCAAATTTCAATAAAATCCAGTAAAGATTGATGTTATCGATATTGTAAGAATTGAGTTGGGCAACACAGTGAGTTTCTTTGAGAAAATGGCTGTTGATGTGGACTTGGCCCAATAATTCCATCACCTCCTTGAGTCGGGCCAGCTTTTGGAGGCTATTGAGCTAAGATTTTCTAACACTCGGGAAATGGATCATAGGTAGGTGAATATATGGGCTCTCACTAGAATCCTTCTCGTCTCCTTCATCTCCCTCCAACTGACCCTCAATAGGCTCTTCTTGATGATTAGCTAAGTCTATGGCTTCAGTTTTCTCTTGATGCAATTCCTCAAGATTATCCACTTTCTGATCCATTAGGAAAAAGAAATATTCAAGATCTGGACCATCATGTGTATTTAATTCCTCTGTGGGAAATAGAAAGTGTTCAAAGTCCAGATCAATATCAAGCAAATCACTCATTTCTCCTTCTCCTTTTTCCTTCAAGCTCTCCTCAAGCGAGATAGGTGTGATCGTGAATTCACTTTGCTGGTCAGTCTGAGGGTTTTCCATCTTCTCTCTATCCACCTGGTGTATATCTTCCAGAATATCCACTTTCTCTATTGGGAAGAAAAAATATTCGAGGTTCGGACTAGCATGTATATTGACTTCCACTGTGGGGAACATGAAGTGTTCAAAATCCGGATTAACCTCTAAAATATCACTCACTTCCCCTTCTCCTTTTCTATCACTTAAACTTTCTTCAGGACAGACAGGTATGATCATGGATGCATCTTGTTGACCAGTCTCAGGGTTTTTCATAGATTGATTCATGCTAGCATTCCCTATTCTCACCTGATACAACTCCGTAAGATTCTCTCTGTTTTCAAGATCAGGTATGATGTGACCATTTCTGGATTGAACGATTTCAAGTTGAATTTGTGAGTTGATTTGTTAGTCAAAATCAGGTGAAAAAGATTCCAGATTTTCAATGGGATTGCTAAGCACTTCTTCTAAATCCATCCTTAGATTAGTTTAAGTCAAACAGTCAACTAGGGCTTGCATTCTACCAATAGTTTGTTGTTGGGCCAAGATTATTTGTTCACGTTGTATGAATTGATCATCCTGAGGATGTGGATAACTAGGCTGATAATCAGACTGCGAAGAATAAGAATATGTCGAATAATCTGATTGGAAGCAAGGTGGACAAGAGCTTGTGGACAATGAGTAATCAGAGTGTCCATGATTGTGGGCCAAACTACTAGAGTAGACCTGAAATTGGGGCCAATCCGAGAAGTCTTGGATAGCTAGACTTGAAGCTTGGGCCTGGTGAGGTGGAAATTGAAGAACAGGTGGGGTATTATAATAGTCCTGATTGGCCCAAACGGGGCATCTCTCTTGATAGGTATATGATTGTGTGGGAGATGAGGACGGTTCTGGGCCCAAAACTAGAAATTGATCAATTGTGTGGGCCAAGTTGTCTAGCTTATCTAATCTGTGAGCCAAATCCATATTAGGTGGTAGAGGGAAAGGTGTGATGGTATTAAAACATGGGCCAAGAAATTGGTTCATTTGAGTCCACTCCATGCTGAAAATCTTTTTTTTTTTTTTTTTTTTATTAATGATGCAAACAAGTTAGCACACAATTATTCCTAAGACAACTATGGTTAAACTAGCCTACATGATGTGTTTCTCACAAATTAATCTAGGTTTAATTCAAGTCCACCCTCACAAGTATCAATCGGCCAGGTAAGAGGTAGGGTGGTGGGAGGCTCCCCCTACTTTCGTAGGGACCTAATTAAAGAACCACCGACCCACTTAAGCGTTTTCCATTGGACCTCTAGCCTTAGACACCGGTCTCCAAAAGTGATGGTGGGCTCAAGCTAGACCCAAATCTCATTGTGAACCATAAATTGAATTCCTACTCACTTTTAATGGGCTTGGGTTAGTGAAAGAGTGCAAGGGATGGTTGTTTTTGGGCCAAGGAAGGGTAGTCAAATCCCCACCTTATTTTGTTAATGGACTTGCCTTTAAGATATTTTTATGTGAAGTGCACAACCAATTCAAACAAGGGGTTCTATGCAATCATGGAAATGCATGAACATGGTATTTAAGGAAGGTAGAAATCTCACCTTGTCCCCCGCAATCTTCAACAAAATGGAAATTTACAAGAAAGGAAACAGTCTAAAAATGCAGTCCTAAATGATGCATGACCTAACATGGAAGGTTTCTAATCTTGGAAATGAAGATTTTTAAATTTGGATGTTCTTCTTTTTGTTCCTTTTTTAGTTAATGAAAACCTATCTAAATTAGAAACTACAAAAATGGAAACTAACTAAAATCAGGAAATTGAAACATAGAAAGTTGGAACACACTTACCATGATTTCGCTTTCCTTTTTTTTTTTTCCAATATACCTGCAAAAATAAGAAAAATAAGGTTAGCTAAAGATTAATTACCCTAAATCCAAGATAATCAAAATTAAAAATCTAACTCCCTCGCAACGGCGCCAAAAATTGATCGTTCTGAATTGTGCGTCGTTAAACACTCATGAGAACGTTCAATCTAAATTTATTCGACTCATTCAAATTAGATTTTGAAAATTAATAGTGGTGAGACCGAGTCAATCCACAGGGAGATAGAATTTTAATTTTGAAAACCTTAGATTTTAATTATCTAAAAAAATTGGGAATTTGAATTGATTAATTAACTACCTAATTAAATTAAAATAAATTTACGAATTAAACTAACCTAATTGTTAAAAACACAAATACACCACCTTTAAAATTGAGAAGAAAGAGGGATTAACAACATATTGTAAAAATAACAAAACTACTAAATTGAACTAATCAAGTTTTAAACAATACAACTTAATTTAACTAAACTAAAATAAGCTAAATCAAAATAATAGATTATACTAATAATATAAATGCAGCAAATGCGGTGGAATTAAGAAGGATGCGAGTGCAGGTGTTTGATTGGAGGAGGTTGGCATGCGCTGGTGGCTTGACGCATGGAGCTGCTGGCTGTGCACTTTGACGTGCCCTGGCATGCATGGGGGTTTGCTGGCTACGTATGGGTGCATGGCAGCATGCATGGGGGTTGCTTGCTACGTGTGTTGCGCAGGTGCTTTGAAGTTGCTGGACACCCGTGGCTGTGCAGCCGGGCATGCATGGAGGGGTTGTGGTGCTTGGACGGCTGACTGATGGTGGAGAGGCTTGCTGCAGCTTCAGCGAACGTGGAGGCTCACAGCCGGTTACGTGCAGGTTGACTTGGAGAAGCTGCTGGGAGGTGGTTGCATGCATGCGGGTTGGAGGAAGCTGGCAGTGCTTTGCTGGGCAGCATGGAGGCAGGCTTCAACAGGCGTGGAGCTGCTGCTGGTGGATGTGGCGCGTGCAGGTGTGCTGGCTTCAACGGTTGCATGCAGGCGCGTGGAAGTGTTGTTGGCTTCAACGGTTGCCGCATGGGAGAGCTGTTGTGAAGGCTTCAACTGCAGGTTTCAGCCGCTGCATGCGCTAGGACAGGTGCTGGTACGTGCAGGAACGCCGGGCTTCACTACAGAGTGGAGGGCGTGGACTTGCTGGCTGGAGCGCTTGAAGGTGCGTGGAGGAGCCGCTTTGCAGGTGCAGTTGGTGCAGGCTTCACCGAGCATGCGCATGGGCAGCGCGTGGGGGTGCCGATTCAGCTGGGACAGCACATGGAGGTGCAGGCTGTTGCTGGTGCGTTGCCGGCTACGTGGACGTGGAGGAGGTGCTGGAGGAGCTTGACTTGCATGCGTGTTGTAGATAGGCCCGGCTGAGAAGGGTTGAGAAAGAATAGAAGAGAGAGGGAGAGTCGGCTGTGGAGGTTGGAGAGAAAGAATAGAAGAGAGAGGGAGAGTCACGAGCTGGGGTTAGTGAAAGAGAGAGAGAGCAAGAGAAACCGAGGGAGACAGAGAGGGATGGCAAGGAGAGAGGGAAACCGAGAGAGGGAGAACCGGAGAGAGGGAGAGAGGTTTATGGGAAAGGAGAGGAAGAGAGATCAAGAGAGAGAGAACAAAGGGAGAGAAAGAAAGAGAGAGCTGCGTGGGAAGAGAAAGAGGGAGAATCCGAGAGAGAGATCTCTAGAGAGAGGGTTGGGGGGAGAAGGAATAGACGAGAGAGAAGGAGGAGCTGTGGAAGAGGGAAGAGAAGAGAGAGAGAAAGAATACGGCTGCTGGGGAGGAAATTGGAGAAGGAGAGGGAGAGAGATTCCGAATCGCAGCTGGAGAGAGACTAATATAGAGAGGAAGAGAGGCGTGGGAAAGGAAACCGAGAGAAGGAAAGAATGAGAGACAAAAAAAAAGGAAACAGAGAAGAGAGAAGGAAACAGAGAGAATTGGGTTCGAGAAGGAAGGTTTTTTACAAAAAGGAAAGTGGATTTTAGGAAGGCGGCTGGTCCTTCTTGGGCATGGAATTAGGGCAATATTAGGACATCAAATTATATTTTTACCTCTGCTTTAGTCGAATTTATTGAAATCCGAACACTAGACCTCCCCCAAATTTTCGGAAACTCCACCAACTGCACTACATCATCGGCATGTCCTGTTCACATAAAATAAATATAAATTAGCACATTATCATAAAAATATCATTATATTTATTTATTTCGTCTCGATTTTGTCGAAAAACCGCAAATACGCTATACTCCATTAATCACATGAAATGACGATGTTTTTAAGTCAAAATTTGACGAAATTGGTACCGTTGGACTTGGTACACAATTATCTATCATTTCATGCTATTTTACAGATAAAAATATGAGTATGATGCATATGATTGCCCTTAAATTATCAATTTAACACTTTATCAGGTCCCAAAATGCCGATACTTCTAGGTATTGTTACTTCCACAGACAACCTGGACACACAATAGACACCTGCTTCCAATTCCGAGATTATATCCATGATCTCAACTAGAAGGGAGGCATTGACTAGGAAGAGATGAAGAAGTACATATCCGCCTTGAAGGCGAGGAGACCACCACAACAACAGCAGCAGCAACAACCAAGAGCACCAGTGCAGGCAGCAGCGCTGCCAAAGAACATGGGTATAGTGCAAAACCTACTTACGGAGCATCAGAACTAGAACCAAGTTGCCCCTATTTTGACAAATAGCCGGTCTGAGGCTAATTGAGGGCAACAGTGGAATATAGAGGACTCTTCCTCTATTTATTCCACGGGTCACATTCCGAGTACCGCAAAACAACCACCACGCCGCACCATCCATATACCTAGATCACAGCCCATTACCATCACCCCTGTACCCACACCCGCATACCACTCACCCACACCCACTAACCCATTACCACCACCCACCTTCCTCAAACCCATTACACCTCACGCCACTACGCCTCCATTAAACAACCCCCCACAAGCCAATTACGCACCCCTTATGCCATCCAAACCACTGCTACGCGTACCATTCCCTACATCACCCACTACCACTACCGCTTACCCAAATCCCATCCAGCCATCTAAACCCCTACTACGCATGCCATTCCCCACTTCATCCGAACCAACCACTTACCCTTCCACCATCCAACCATCTAGGCCTCTCATCCGTACCACGCCACCACCAACTAACCCAACGCCATCACCTGTATACCAACGCTCCACATCATCCACACCATCCATTAACCCTATGGTGCTCAAGCTATAAACCGGCCCTTCCATAACTGAGGAACATATGCTCCGGAGTGGGAGGATTTTCAACAAAGTCTTTCCTCAGTCAACAGTCAGAGACGGCCCATCACAGCCATCGGAGGAAGCACACAATGATGAGAGTGCACCAGGCACTCAATATGATTTGTTGAAACATCTGGACCGAACACCGGCACGAATCTCCATACTTGAACTGATAAAAAGATCGAAGACCCATCAAGAAGCTCTGATGGAATATCTACAGAAAGTGATGGTCAATGAAGACGTGCCGGTAGAGAAGATTGCCGCACTACTAGTTTCTCAGGGGGATTAGCCCTCTATCTCATTCCATGTTTCGGAACTAGTACCGCCAGCAGTCAGAAGCATGGCTCTAAGTATCACAGTTAACATCTGCAAGAAGGCCGTGGATGCATGTCTGGTTGACACAGGGGCTTCGATCAATGTTTTACCTCCGAAGACCCTGGAATTGTGCGGTGTGCCCAAGGAAAAATGGCTGCCTAGCTCTATCTCCGTTACAGCTTATGATAATTCCACCCGTTCCCCTCTAGGAATGGTCTATTTGAAAGTAGAGCTAGGCCCTGTAAGTCATGCCGAGGTCGAATTTCACATTTTGAAAATCAATCATTCCCTGAATGCCATTTTGGGCCGTCCTTACATAAAAACCCTCGAGGCGATTCCCTCCACGAATCACCAATGCCTCAAATTTCCCTACAAAGGACGAATTATTAAAGTTACGAGCATGCCGATCCTTGCTGCTGCTCATTCCTTGAATGTCAAGCCTACTTATTCACCTAGTCGACACCTTTTCTGTCAGTATTACAGGTCTACCATCCAGTGGCTGATCCTTTAAAGAATGCCACTCTTACTCCTTATCCATTAAATGCCATAAAGAGGGGGAAGTGCATGAGTACCCCTGGATGGAGAATAATGATGAAGAGTGGCTATCAGCCTGGAAAAGGTCTGGGTACACAGTTACAAGGAAGGACCACTCCCGTCAAGGATAACAGAGGGATACCTGGAAATGGCCTGGGCTATAGGTCAAGAAAAGTAAAGTAGGACATTGCTCAGCAGGAGGAGAATGAAGATGGTCAAAGGGTCTAGAAGACAATGTCTACACCCTGCAAAGAAGGCCGGGACCCTCTAACATGGACTCTATATACACATTTTGTAAAGGGGCCCATGATCAGTCACGACAACACGGTGGTCATTACTTCTTGTTTTGACCTCCATGATATATATGGAAGAGACTTGGCCAGACAATGTTCATAACTGCTCACGTACCAGTCCTTGGAGGCTCTGCGACCAATGAAAAGGAGGAAATTTCAAGACCCTGAATGTGAATGGTACAGATAGTTTGATCTAAGGGATCTTTATATTGCATTGAATCGATTGTTCATTGATCCCTCTGAACCTAAGTAGCCGCCACAGATAGATGAATTGATTGAAGGGTCTGGTGCTATTTTCGACAAGAGGATACTGCTGTCTGAGGAGACTGATGAAGGGGAGCCAGATGACCCCTATGAAGCTGGCTATACCACGGATCTACTCTGGAGGGGGACTTATCCTTCTCATGTTTTTACGCTTCACACCTTGTTTTGCACTTTGCTCATGACCCCGACTTGGTCGCGGGTCATTATTGAAGATATTCCACGGGCTCCGCCCGTCATGATTACTCTGTCCCCACGGGACCTCATTCCACAACCTCCTCTCGATCCAGAGAGGATTTATGATTTAATCTGGGACATACTGCTGTATGATCCCCCTAATCTGTAGACACGCTAATTTTGACGTCATTTCGAGTAAATTTCATATCATATAATAATGCCTCATAATGGTCTGATAATTAATCAATGATTAATTTTTATTGATATTTTTGAGTGTCGGGATTAACAGACATGTTTAAGTTAATCAATTGAATTGATTTTAGCTCAAATTTCAGTTAAAATATGAAGAATCCTAAAAGGCGTCGACTCATGTAGACGCGATTTAGAGTTTATTCCTATTTTAGCGTTTAAATTTGAATTTTAATTAATTGATTTATTAGCTAAAAGGCGTCTGTAAGGGTCGACGCGTTTTAGGTTTCCTAGGCTATTTTAACTTCTCTTCCGGATGTTTATCCTTATCTTAATTAGGGTAAAAGACGTCTACCCAGGTGGACGCGTTTTAGCTAATAAAGATAAAGATAAGTTTTCCCGGATATTTATCCTTATCTTAATTAATCTGAAAGGCGTCAGCCAAGGTGGACGCGTTTTAGATAATTACAGATAAAGATGAATTAATCAGTAATTATCTGTCGGTTAAGATAGATAAATCCTAAATTTTTCTATGTTAATCGCGAACGCAGAAAATGCCTATAAATACCTTGCCTACCAAAGAGTTAAAAAAAGAGAGAGAGAATTAAGTTGAGCCAAAGCGTTATAGCGATTTGAAGATTGGAGCAACCACGTCGGAACGCCGGAGCGCTGCCATTTCCAAAAGTCGGCGTCCCTTTCAAGATCTTCATCCTTTCAAGGCTCCAACTGGGCATAAGTTTTTCATTTTTGAATTTCAATTACATCTTCATTCATTTCATTCTCATATTCACTTCATGCAACACACACCACGACATCAATCTTCCAAAACCCATTTGTTTTAAAGAGGTTTCAAAGCCATTTAAACAAGTGAGTTGCTGTTTTAAGCATGTTTATAATCATGGTTAGTTTTGATATCACTTCTACTTAGATTCTCATCATCATTCTTCATTTCGTTTTTTCTGTCTTTGTCTCTGCTGCACTCAACAACAACAACAAGAGATCAAAAGGGGGAAATCAAGCACAAAGCCAGGAGAACTTCTGGACGATCCTCAACCTCAACAGCAAGAACAAAAGAACAAAGAAAGGGCTCTCTTTCTTCAGCCGGCTGAAGGACGGGAACCAAGGACTCAATCTTCCGCGTTCAAACAGGTAAGCGATCAAATCTCTTTTGAAGCTTTTTAGTTAAAAGTTTTTGGCGATCACTGCACTTTAGTTGCTATTTTTAATAGGTTAGTTTACACTAAACAACATAGTTTTTCACATTAAGTTTTTCACATTAATCACACGAGCATTTTCAGCACCTACAGCTCTTTTTGGCGATCACGGTGGGACTTGGTCTCGCCGTCTTTTAGTTTCTTTTGTTCTTGCTGTCATCATATCGGGCACCCACGGTGCACCATTTGTGTCTCTCGACACGTCCTCACCAATTGGTGTGTGTTTAGTTTAATTAATTTCCCTCGTGCACCACGTGCACACCCCAGTGGCAAGATCTTGCCCTCCCCTTGATTAGTTCAAAAAAAGCTGTTTTTGTGATAAAATGATGTGTGATTGAGTGATTTCCTAGTTGTTTAGTTAGTAAATCATCCTGTTTAAAATCTGAAACTAAAAATCTTTGCATGAGTCGATTGTTTACTGCATTTTACCCTATTTGAGGAGGATTCGACCCAGAAAATCCTTCTGGAAATCTGTTTCTGCGAACTAACACTACAAGGGAGGCAGGTTTTGTCAGCGAATATATGTCAACGGCTATAGATACTTGTCGACAAAGAGAATATATGTCGACGGCTTTAATATAGCCGTCGACATATGTAATAAATTAAAAAAAAAATAACAGTAAAATCTATATGTCAACGGCTATATGTGTAGCCGTTGACATATATAATATATGTCAGCGGCTACACATATAGCTGTTGACATATATACTATATGTCAGCGGCTAAACTGTAGCCGTTGATATATCTGATATATGTCAGCGGCTACACTTATAGCCGTTGACATATCTACTATATGTCAGCGGCTACACTTATAGCCGCTGACAAAAAACCGCCCCCCTTTTCCTGTCTCCCTCCTGAGCCCTAGCTCCCTGTCTCCATCTTTTCCCCTCTCCTAGCCCTAGCCACTGCCGGTCGCCTCCGCTCTGCCCGCCATCGTCGCCGGTCGCCTCCGCTCTGCCCGCCATCGTCGCCGGTCGCCTCCGCTCTGCTCGCCATCGGCGCCGGTCGCCTCCGCTCTGCCCGCCATCGTCGCCGGTCGCCTCCGCTCTGCCCGCCATCGTCGCCGGTCGCCTCCGCTCTGCCCGCCATCGTCGCCGGTCGCGTGCTCTGCCCGCCATCGTCGCCGTCCGCTCGGCCCGCCGTAGTCATCGGTCCCACCCGCCATTGTCGCCGGTCTCGTCCGCTCGGCCCGCCATCGTGCTCGCCCACTGGCCACCGGCCATTCTCCTTTCCACGGCCACTGGCCATCCTCGTTTCCACGGCCCACTGCAGGTATAATTTTTTAAAAATCTAGATGCTCGTAGGTATAATTTTGTAAAAATCTCAGAATGGTGTGAATAAGAAGCAAGCAGGCTCGAAAAAAAAGCATACGATAATCTTGCATGTTTTCTACAGAGATACGTTATGCTTTTATGTTGGTTATACCTTGAGCATCACTTAGTAAATCTCATGATCTTCAAGTTATATGTGGTAACTTGAAGGTTGTGTTATGCATCTGCAGCGGTAAGTTGTGGCTTTATGATTTGCTTTCTTATAGATGTTTGAATGTAAGTCATGACTGTAATGTTAAGAATCTTAATACTTATTCAATGAATAGTCACTAGCTAGCATCTGGATTCGTTGCTTTTACTGTGTTGGTTAGACTTGGTTCTCTGTTGTATTTGGCTTGTTTTCTGATGTAGTGAAATATGCAGTTGGAACTTGGATCCTGTGGAGTTCAGGGTCTATGGGCCCTATAAAGCAGGGGGGGAAATCTGAACTTGCTTGTTGGGATGTCATTATAGACTGAATGGATAGGATGCCAATAAGAACTTTTCATTTAATCTTTACTACTTTCTGAAGTTTATTGGGCATGAGTATCATTTACCTAATCATACGATAATCTGATCTGCCTTATCACTAACTTGTTAGGTAAATCTAGTACCCCTATTCCAATCTGCAGTTAGAGCCACGTTGAGAGGGATCCGCAGTCATCTTCTGACTTCTGCATAGAGCTAGTCAGTCATAGGCTCGTCCCAATGGATGCAGGCTAATTGGTCAGGTTCCATTGAGTCAACAGTCACATCCAAGCATTGCTTAATGGGCCAAAGATGGGCCTCATCAATCACGCGAATAATAATGAGTTAATCACAAATATAAAATTCAAAAGTTGGAAAGATGTAAGATTCTTCCTCTTAATGTCTTCCCATTCTGGAACCCTCCATACATCCACTCAGTCCTTACTCACAAACTCTTGCTTGCTTTCTTGCAATGATGACACCTTAGTCTGGCACCATACTTTATGTCCCAACTCCTCTACCATTTCTTCCTATTATACATCCTCTCTGCAGCCCATCCCCCAAAAACATAAGAAAAACAAAAATGAAAATCATCCTGTCTCCAGCCCATCCCCCCAAAACATGTTAGATAGATAGATAGATACAGATATAACACACAGACAGACAGACAGATAGATAGATAGATAGATAGACAAACATCTGTGTTACACCTCCTACCCTCAGCCGACTGTCACACAGTTAGCCACCAAATAAGGCGCTATTTGTACATAATGTAGTAGGCTCGTCCCAATGGAGGAAGGCAAACGTAAGTGAAGGTTTTGCGTATGACACCCTAGGACATGTTTATGATCATGCACTCTTAAATGGTAATAATTTTGGCTCCGAAGTCCTTATCCACATTTCAAAATTTACGACAAGCTTACCTTAAGCTCAAAGCTTAATAAAACAGATAAGAAATTCCAATCAGTTATGTTTTAGCCACATTGTTGGAAAATCAGGCACATCTCAGTGAATTGGCAGAGGAAAAGCCTCCCACTTATAACTGCTGAAAGCTCAAAAGCCACCTTCAGTTGGGTGCAATTATGATCTTGCCTGTCACATGTAGTTTAGCATTCTGTTCCATGACTACAAAACCAGAACATGTTCCCCCCCCGGATCACCCAGTTTAGTCCAAGTTTAACTCAAATTCAGCCTAAATTCAGTCCAAATTCAATAATTTAGTCCAAATTCAATTAAGAGACAGGTTGATTGATTGGGTTAGTCCTCCTTTCTCCAGTTCAACTGATGATAAATCTCACCTTGTCATGTGTTTCTCCATTCTTTGGCAAATATGGAAGGACCGTTGTAATTAAGCATGTTATCGAAGGGAAAGTCCTTAATCCTATGATGATCATCCTGTGAAAAACTCTATTCGAATTTGAAATCTGGTCCAAATTTGAAAAACTTCTTTAGCATCCACACCCAGCAGAGACATTACCTCGTGCCCACCACCTTCAGGGTCACTCAAGATTAACTTTGATGGAACCACACATGATTCGGGTAGTTCTATTGGGATAGTTCTCAGAGATCACAAGGGTTTAGTGATCTCAAGTTCTATTTAGAAGTTATCTTCCTCTGATATAGTTTTACATTTAGGGTCCGTTTGGTAGATATAGATTTTTTTTTGACAGACTATATTACTGCTTTGGTATATTAAACTGGCAACCCCAGTGCGTAGAGGTTTACCTCCGCCTAGTACCAAAGGGTAATATATAGTTGTGGATGCGCATGCGAATTAGAATATAATTTTTGTACTATATATGTGAATGTAGATGTGATATGTATGAATGTGGATGTGATTTGATATTTACATGTAGATACAAATAAGTTTTCTTGCAGGTACAGATGATGATGTAAATGTGTACATGTATGTGTATGTGGATGTGGATGTGGATGTGGTTGTGCATATGTAAATGCAGTTGTATATATGGATGTGGTTGACCCTTTTTTTTTTTGTCCGTTCAAGACTTTTGTTATGATATATGTTTTTACTGTCTTTTGACAGTAATGACATATATCGATCATAAAGTCTTGAATTGTCCTGTTGGACAGTCTGTGGATATTTGATCATCTAATGTTCTTTATTATATGTGCTTCATGATCATCTTAAATTTTCGACAGTATCTTCTCACTCTTCTCCAATATACCTGCTAATTTTGACTGCTCTTTTTGTCATTTGTATTTCATACAAGTGACTTTTTGAGAAAAAGTTAAAATTAGTAAATAATGGTGGTATATTGGAGAAGTGTGGGAAGATGCTGCCGAAATTTTAAGATAATCATGAAGCACATATATTAAAGAACATTAGATGATCAAATATACATGGATGGACATGTTATGTGATGTAGGTACCCTTTGTTTATGAGATTGTATGAAATCAGACAGGTGTACAGGTTTGAAAAATGTACAACTTTCAGGGAAGATGCTGCTGAATTTTGTTTAGAAATGTGTACAAGTAACTTTCCTGACATGTACGGATGTGGATGTGGATGTGTTTATTGGATGTGAATGCGTATGTGGATGTGGATGTGTAATGTAGATATTATTTTTTTATGAGATTGTATGAAACCAGACAGGTGTACAAATGTGAAAAATGTACAACTTTTAGGGGAGATGCTGCCGAATTTTTTTTAGAAATGTATATATCTATATTTATAAATATATTTATCTATCTATTTATGTATTTAACTTTTGTTAGTAGCACTTTTGAATTAATTGAATATGATGACGATGCGTTTATCTTTACAGGTTCTTTGTGTGTATGTCCTTAGTATTGTATGTGAGGCGATGATGATACACTTGACTTTACAGCTACTGCAAGCCATCTGCTAACGGCACGGCAACTCTGGATGGTCCTACTAGGCAACCGAGTTGCAGCCGTTTTGTGCGGATCGCTGAAGCATACGGAAGCCCCTATGGGTTAAAAACATTTTCTATCTGAGCCTCCGGTCTTCCCTCTCTTAAATTTTATGAAGAGACCACTGTGTGTCTTTGTGTTTTGCATGCGTGGATAATATAGAAGTTATTAATCGATCACATTTGTTAATATGTAGGTTAGAGGATACATAGAAATGGCTGGACTTGACAAGAGTTGGATGAAGTTTATTCATAATCGAGGAGATCCTAGATATGAGAGAGGGGTAGCTGAGTTTTTGGACTTTGCTTTTCATGAAGATAGAATAAGTTTTAGGCATGGACAAAACAATGAATTGATACAGTGTCCATGTCGGAATTGCCTTAACGGAGTAAAGTTGACCCGAATAGATGTTGAAACCCATCTTAAGGTGGACGGAGTATGGGTGCATTATACAAATTGGGTGTGTCATGGAGAGGCACCATTAACTGATATGTTCAGATATCAAACCAACAGTCCTACTGTAGAGATAAGTGAACGACAACAATCTTTTATTGCTGATAGTACAGTTGAGATGTTGCATGACTTGCAAGAAGCTGGAAGTGTTATTGCAGAAGAAGAGCATGAACCGAATTCCAAAGCGAGAGACTTTTATAAGCTATTGGAGGATGCTGAAATACCATTGTATCCTGGGTGCCAGAAGGTTTCAAAGTTAACATTTCTTTTAAAGTTGTTGCATATTAAGACACTGAATCAGGTGACAGGGGCATGTATGAATATGTTTCTTGAATTCATCAGAGAAATATTACCAGAAAGAGCCAATGTACCTCAAACATGGTATGAAGCAAAGAAGATTATTAAAGATTTGGGGTTGGGATACGAGAAGATAGATGCATGTCAGAATGATTGCCTACTATTTTGGAAGGAAAATAAAGATAAAGATCGGTGCCCACAGTGTGATGCACCGAGGTATAAGGAAAGTATGCATGACTTGAACAACCAAATACAGAATGAGAACAAGAGACTTGGCAAACGACTACCTAATAAATTTTTGCGCTATTTTCCATTGAAAGATAGATTGCAAAGGTTGTTTATGTCTTCCAAGACAGCCAAGTGGTTGACATGGCATATTGATGGTCGAATTCCTCAACAAAACAGAGAGATGCGACATCCTGCTGATTCTGAGGCATGGAAACATTTTGATAATCAGTATCCAGATTTCGCGGCCGAAGCTCGCAACTTGAGACTCGGTTTAACGAGTGATGGGTTTAACCCATTCGGAAATATGAACAGCAACTATAGTATATGGCCTGTAATGACAGTTGTTTATAATTTGCCACCGTGGATGTGCATGAAACAAACATTTATGATGATGTCATTACTAATTCCTGGTCCTAAAGATCCGGGAAATGACATCGATGTGTACTTACAACCACTAGTGGAAGACTTAAAAGACTTATGGGAGAATGGTGTTGAAACATATGATGCTGCAAAAAAACAGAATTTCAAGATGCATGCTGCCGTTCTTTGGACAATAAATGACTTTCCAGCATATGCCAATTTGTCTGGATGGAGCACTAAAGGAAAATTTGCATGTCCATCATATAATTATAAAACCTGTTCAAGATGGTTAATTAATTGCCGCAAATTTTGTTACTTGGGACACCGACGTTTTTTGCCATTGCATCACAGATGGAGGAAAAGTAATTACAAACATAAATTTGATGGTACTGTTGTATGCGGCAGACGGCCAAGAATTCTGACAGGTTTAGAACTGTGGAATCAACAACAGAGTCTTCCTTATCTGAAATTCGGAAAAAAGTTCAAAAAAGATATTGCAGACTTGAAAGGATGGAAAAAAAGGAGCATTTTATTTAAAGAGTTACCATATTGGTCGAATCTTCTGATTCGTCACAATTTAGATGTAATGCACATCGAGAAAAATGTATGTGATAATTTGTTGGGCACTTTGAACCTTCTAAGTGGTGAAAAAAGTAAAGACCACTTAAAAGCACGGTTAGACCTAGAAGACTGGAAAATACGGCCAGAATTTCATGTGTCAAAGGACCCCCAATACAAGAACAAGATACCAGCAGCAATGTACACACTAAACAAAAGACAACAGTCTCTTGTGTGTGAATTCTTAAGTAACATTAAGGTCCTAGATGGATATTCTTCTAATTTATCCAAAAGTGTAGATATTATGGGTCGAAAGCTGACTGGGTTGAAGAGTCATGATTCTCACGTCTACATGCAAGTATTGCTGCCTTTGGCAATTCGTGGCATTGTACATGAAGATGTGACTGATCCAATTACAGAGTTGAGTATGTACTTCAAAGAAATATGTTCCAAAGTTCTTGTACCAGAACGTTTATTCAAATTAGAAAGTGATATTGCAGTGACATTATGTAAGTTGGAACAGATTTTTCCACCGTCTTTTTTTGACGTAATGATTCATCTGATAATCCATTTGGCATATGAAGCAAGAATTGCTGGTCCCGTTCAGTATCGGTGGATGTATCCTGTAGAAAGATTTTTGAAAAAATTGAAAGATTATGTTCTCAATAAGGCACGTCCAGAAGGTTCAATTGCAGAAGGTTATCTTGTTGAAGAAACGATGTCATTTTGTTCGATGTATATGGATGACATTGACACTCGATTTAATCGGAGAGAAAGGAATTATGATGGAACTGTTAATGAGACTAATAATGAAAGTTGTTCGATTTTCAAATCTCCTGGACGTTTTCTCAAAGGAAAAGTAGAACCTCGTTTACTATCTGAAGAAGAAAGAGATTTGGCCCATACATACATTTTGAAACAGATTGAACAAATAGATCAATTTTTTTCTGAACACAAACAACAAGTGCAAACTTCAAATGTAGTGGAGAAAGACTTTCTGAAATGGTTTC
This sequence comes from Zantedeschia hybrid cultivar, assembly GCA_030544215.1. NCBI lineage: Eukaryota > Viridiplantae > Streptophyta > Magnoliopsida > Alismatales > Araceae > Zantedeschia > Zantedeschia hybrid cultivar. Next base: position 20,250,041 of record JARZZO010000005.1, read on the forward strand.
AAAGTTATGTTGAAGAACTGAAAGAAGCAAATGATCCTCGTTGTACTCATGAGATTGAAGTTTTGTCACAGAGACCATCAAGACTTGCATATTCACATTCAGGTTACACAGTAAATGGTTTTAGATTTCGTATCAAAAACATTGATGATACTAAATTGACTCAATTGTCTGGAGTTATTGTGAATGCGGAACTTGAATCTGGATGTGATGGATATTATGGACGTCTGATTGATGTCCTCGAAATATCTTTTGATCATGAAAGTCATATTGTACTGTTTAAATGTGATTGGTGGGATGTTTATAAAAAAGACAGGGGATTTAAGATTGATAAGTATGGAATTGTCAGTCTGAATACACGTTTTAAACTCAACACAAATGAGCCATTTGCTCTTGCAAATCAAGTAGAACAAGTGTTCTATGTAAATGATAATACAACAGCAGGGTGGATCATTCCTGTTAGAGCACAACCGCGAGATTATTATAACATTCAAGGTGAAACAACTGAAGATGATGAATTATATGTTGAAGAAGTTTATCAAGAAAACTTAATTGATATTCCTATTAGGGGAGAAACCATTGATGTGGATATTAGTGAAGGAATTAGCATAAGAGTAGGCGAATACTTGGAGGTTTAGGTGAAGGTAACTTTCAACGACGTTTATTTTTTATCTATTTTTACTTCTAACTCTAATATAATACATTATGATTTGAACAGATGGCTTCAGGTAGCGGCGCTCGTGGCTCAGGTAGTGGTTTCACACTCCGCAAGAAGCGGAATGCCTCTCAGCAGTCTATCCCTGAGCATTCGACCTCTCAGGCCATTGCCTCTCAGCAGTCTATCCCTGAGCGTTCAACCTCTCAGGCCATTGCCTCTCAGCAACTTATTCCCGAACTTCCCACCTCTCAGGCTCTTTCTACATATCAGGCTCTTGCCTCTCAACCTGTTGCCTCTCAGGCCGCTGCGGCTCAGACATCTACATCTGTATCCACATCTTCATCTGCAATAGGTATGAATTTTAATTTTAGTCGTTCATTAAATTGATACTCTTATGTTTATAATTTCACATAAATATCTTTATCATGTATGTTTAAACAGGTCCATCTTCTACGCAACCTTGGGGTCGGGGACATGGCCGTCGGGGTCCCACCAGAGGTGTCACCGATGGGAGATTGGAGCAGGGTCAACGATGGAACGTGCGGGTGATCAGCGGTTACGGCGTTGGTGAGAAGGGAAGCAGTTTTGTATCCCGCATGGGTGTTGTGGCAAAACTTCATTGCAAGATATGGCAGAAAAATTTTGTTACTCTTCCTGCAGCGAAACAAGCTGCAATGTTTAGAGATCTCGAGGTAACAATATTTAAAGTTAATTATATGTTTGTCAAATTTGTATGACTAATTAAGTTAACGATAATGTGCAGTTAATGTATCAGTGGGACCGAACTCCCGAGACAGATAGGGAGATGCTTATGCACATGACCTCAATGCATCGCAGTTGGCGCGGTGTTTTGAAGAAAAGAGTAAATGAAATTTTTTTATGTTCATTTATAATCTATTTTTGTATTATTTTTTCTTATGTTCATGTATAATGAAGTCAAACTGAAATCATTTCATAGCATTATACGGGAAAGACTTTGGCGGATGCAATTGTTTCTGTGCCGGCGAGTGTTGATCCGCCTGATTGGCGGACGATGTGCGAGAAATGGAACACGTCAGATGAACAGGTAAAATAATAATGTAGTTTGATAATTTATGTTGATTTGTTCGATACAAATTTGACAACTAATAATTTTTTTTCTGCAGAAAATTGCTGATCGTAATAGAGAAAATCGCTCCCAACAGTCTATGCCATATAGGCGGGGCCGAACGAGTCATTATCAATTGAAGGATGACTTCGTAAGATTTTCATTTTATTAGTAGTGTTTCTATATTGTTAACTTTTTATTACTTATTCTTTTTAATATAATTTGAACAGCATCATCTTCATCAACGTGATCCCGAGCGCCTTGAGATGTTCAAGATGGGTAGATGTAAGGATCTTCCAGACGGCAGTGAGCAATGGGTAGATGAGGAGAGTAGGAGTCGATATGTAAGTTATTTTATCATTTGAATTATTATTTTTAATCATTCTTATTAAATTTAATATGTATCACTAATAACAATTTTATTTTATTTATTTTTAGGAGAAGATGACTCAATTAACCACTTCTTCTTTGGAGAGTGATGTTGGGAGTACTCCCATTTCTGCTGAGGATGCATTCATTTCGGTTATGGGAAAAGATCGATCTGGCCGTGTTCGTTGTGCAGGAAGTCGAGAGACGTTACGTACATGGTATGGACCGGGAGAAGGATCGAGCTCTTCCTATCAACAGAAATTTGAGGAGCAGATTGCGGAGATGCAAAACATGAAAGAAAAAATCAAAGCCCAAGGGAAGGAGATGGAGTGGATGCGCAAACAAATGGCAGACATGAGCGCATTTATGAGTCAATTTCAAAACATGCACAATCCTACTGTGAATGAGGACGACGCCCAAAACGAATCAAATGATGAGGGAGATGATTTTGATGGTGATGACGAACAGTGAGCCGATGATAATTGATACATTTAGTTGTGGATGTGTAATCTGAATTTTTCGGGGATGTGTAATGTGAATTTTTCATGGATGTGTTTTTTAATGTTATGTGAATGTTTATTTATGTATGTGGATGTATTTTTTTTGTGATTTTATGAATGGGTTTATTTGAAAGTGTGAATGTGTTTATTTGTACATGTTGATGTGTTTTTGTATATCTTTGTAAGCACAAATCTGTATATACAGGAAAAATATATAATTTATTAATTTAATATATTTTTTTTTTTTCTTAATAACTATTTGTCAGCGGCTTTATAGCCGTCGACAAATAGTATTGTCAGCGGCCGCTCTCAGGGAAAATGCTTTGTCAGCGGCTTCAAAGCCGTCGACAAATAGTTTTGTCAGCGGCTTTAGCCGCTGACAAAACTATTTGTCAGCGGCTTAGGCCGCTGACAAAACTATTTGTCGACGGCTATAAAGCCGTCGACAAATACTATTTGTCGACGGCTACCATTAGCCGTGGACATATGCCCTATTTGTCAGCGGCTAATATCCGTGGACATAGGTTTCATATGTCAGCGGCTAGTTGAAGCCGCTGACATATGTCTTATATGTCAGCGGCTTCCGTGCGTAGACATATATAGTATATGTCAGCGGCTCTATGTAGCCGTTGACAAATATATGCCAACGGGACTTTTGTCCACGGCTTTGTCAGCGGCTGTGAAGCCGTCGACATAAGCATTTGTCAGCGGCTGTTTAGGATTTGTCAGCGGCTCTTAGCCGCTGACAAATCCTGTTTTTCTTGTAGTGTAAAAAGCGTCCAGGAACGTTGACGCGTTTCAAAACCGCGTCAGCACACCCAGACGCCTTTTAGTCTTCAGACTGTCTCTGCTGTTTGCATCTCTTTCTGCGAAATAATTAAGTTCTGTGTTGAATAGCGTCGACCACCATCGACGCTATTCAGACAGTTTTTAGTTATTTTCCAGGCTTTCTCTGCTGTTTGCATCTGTTTCTGCGAAAGAATTAAGCTCTGTTTTGAATAGCGTCGACCATACTCGACGCGATTCAGACAGTTTCTTAATTATTTCTCAGTCTCCAGATTTCTGTGGTTGAGTGCTAGCTACCCATTATTTTATTAAGCATTAGAGGCCATCCAGGTCGCAGGGCATACGCATTGAGGCGAAAACCCTCCTCTTCTTAGGAACACATTACTCGACGTCAGCAACTCTCTCTGATTGGGTTGGTCCCTTGATCAGACTAGAGAAGTTGACGTTGAGACCTCCATAAGTCCCCAAAATCAAGGTATTCCTCCTTGATCATCGGGCTGGTTGTACCAATTGAAGTCCCGGCTAGATTCCGAAAGCGTTGTGAGAGAGAACCCTAGAGAATAACGGTGGAAACTGAACTGAAACTAGGATCCTTCCCTGAGCGAAATTGTGGTTTAATCCAATTCAAATAATTCAACAAGGAATCCTAAAATCACGTTAAGCATCCACTTGTTTGATTAATCTCTGTACAACTTGTTTGATTAAATCTTTGAAAAGGGAATATAATATCATGTTGCTGCGATCAGGCAGAGATTTGAGTATGGCCCAAGGCGCCATCATCAACTACGAGGGAGATGCTAATGCCCCTCGCGATTCAGACTTCAATTATGAGAACGGGAGAGATGCTGATGCCTCTCGTAACTCTGTCCCCATTCCAGTTCGACATGACGGGAATGTCCGAACTCCTCTTTTTCATCCGCACGATCAATATCATGATCTTCCCCCGCATGAATATGCGATCCCCAATCCTGATCTAGAGGGAGACATGAATCATCATTATCCCTCATCCTCCGATCCTATGGATCTTGTCAATGCCCTGGGAGTTCTTGCCTCCCGACTGGACCCTCAGCAGTTCGAGGCCATCCAGTCTATTTTGAAGGGGAAGGCACCCATGCAGTCTGCTGAGCCGAACCCTATGGCTCCCCCCGTTGTTACTCAACAACCTCCTCCTCCTCCTCCTTATATCCATCAGGCCATGGAAGGCCTTCACATTACTTCTCGGCCCACTGGGCCGCAACTTTCATCATCTAGGCAACCGGCTAGACCGCAAACGCCTATTTATCAAAATGCCCTCGGGCATGGCGGAAGCTCTGTCGGACCTCATCCTTATTATCCTCCTTGTCCAACGTACTCTAGGCAGCAGGCCTATCAGGTACTTCCACCTCCTCCTCCTCCTCAGGCAGATCTGACCACGCAGACGTTGCTGGCCAAGATGGAGCGCATGCATGAGCAGTTCAACAATCTCTAGAAGATGATGGGGGTTAAAGCTGTACCGGAAATCAATTTACTGAGCCTGCCAGTGTTCCATCTGCCACCCTCTGAAATGCCAGTGTATCGAAAGTATAACGGTACTGGTAACCCCTTCACGCACCTGAAGGAGTTCATGTACGAATCCTCTTTCTGACAGAATGATAAGAGGTCATTGGCTTTCTTGTTCAGGAGATCCCTAGAGGGACCAGCCCTCGAGTGGTTCTTTTCTTTGGAACCCTCCGAAGTAGAGGATTACGGTATCGTTTCACGCAAATTTATCCAACGATACCAGGACAGAGTTGCACCCTCCTTGTCTATCACGGACCTCATTGCAGAAAAAATGAAACCGGATGAGGAGTTTGTCAGTTTTGCTGACAGGTGGCGGGGCCTAGCTGAAAAGGTAAAAGATCACTTGTCTGAATCTGAACAAGTGAAGATGCTAATTTCTAACGCCACTCCCCAGTTCAAGCTAGTCCTCTCCTTGAACAACTTGATTAATATGGCGGAGCTCTATGAAAGAGCACGGTACTGCCAGAATGCCTTCAAGGACGCTACGTTCTCTAGCGTCTTTGATCCTCACAGACCTAACAGGCCTCCACCTCGGAAGCCTGTAGTGCCAAATTCTCCCAGCACAGGTCCGACTACTGAGGGCACGCTCTCTCACGAGCAAGTCAGTACCATGAACAATAACTCGCCCCAGTTTGTGAGGAACCAGCAGCAGTACCAGAGGCCACCACAGCCGAGCCAACAGGGGTATAGGCAACAGCAGAACCCCCATTACCAACAGCAGTACCAGCGGCCCCAGCAGCCGAATCAAAACCAGCAACAGCCGCCACGGCACCAGCAGTATCAGCAGCCCCCTCAGCAGCAGTATCAGCAGCAACAGCCACAGTACCAGCCGCGCGCACCGCCGGCGTACCACAATGTCCCTCCTCCTGGTGACTACAACCAGCAGAGGAGACCTCCAGGCCCGAAAAGGGCAGAATACCCGGCCCTCCCATAATCCTTGGCGGATATCTTCAGCGCTTTAATGGCAGCCAATGCCTTAGTCTTGCCAAGAGAAAAGGCCGTCTGGCCTCAAAATGCCGATACATCCAGGTATTGCTATTTCCACAGGCAACCTGGGCATACCATTGACACCTGCTTTCAATTCATAGATTATATTCATGATCTTAACGAGCAGGGCGGCATAGACTGGGAGGAAATGAAAAAGTACATAACGGCCCTGAAGGCGAGGAGACCGCAGCAGCAGCAGCAGCAAGCAAGACCACCGGCACAAGCAGCAGCACCACCCAACATGGGCATAGTGCAGAATCCACTCCCGGAGCACCAAAACCAAAACCAGGTTGCTCCCATTTTGACGAACAGCCAGTCTGAGGCTGGTCGTGGGCAGCAGTGGAGAGTAGATGACTCTTCCTCTCTTTGTTCAACGGGTCACGTTCAAAGTACCGCAGAGCGACCACCACGTCGCACCATCCACATACCAAGGCCACAACCCGTTACCATCACCCCTATACCCACACCTACATATCACTCACCCACACCCAATAACCCATTACCACTACCCACCTTCCTTAGGCCCATTACGCCCCGCACCACTACGCCTCCATCATATACCCCCCCGCAAACCAATAACGCGCCCCTCCTACCATCTAGGCCTCTATTACGCATACCATTTTCTACTTCACCCACTACCATCCACCCAGATATCCCCTTACCATCTAGACCGCTATTACGCGTACCATTCCCCACTTCGCCAACCGCTTACCCATCCACCATCCAACCATCTAGGCCTCTAATCCTCACCGCGCCATCACCACCTAACCCTACGCCATCACTTACATACCAACTCTCTACACCATCCGCACCATCCAACTCTGCGGTACTTAAGGTGTCACCCGGATCCTCCACGGTTGAGGAACATGCGCTCCGGAGTGGCAGGATTTTCAACAAGGTCTTCCCTCAGTCCACAGTCAGAGACGGCCCATCACAGCCGACTGAAGAAGCCCATAATGAAGAGAGTGCACCAAGCACTTAATATGACTTGTTGAAACACCTAGATCGGACACCGGCACGGATCACTATACTCGAACTGATCAAAAGATCCAAGAGTCACCAAGAAGCTTTAATGGAATATCTGCAGAAAGTGATGGTCAATGAAGACGTGCCGGTAGAGAAGATTGCAGCACTACTAGTTCCTCAGGGGGATCAGCCCTCCATAACATTTCATACATCGGAACTAGCACCGCCAGCAGCCAGAAGCATGGCCCTGAGTATTACGGTCAACATCAGTAAGAAGGCCGTGGATGCATGCCTGGTCGATACAGGGGCTTCGATCAATGTTTTACCTCTGAAGACCCTGGAACTGTGCGGTGTGCCCAAAGAGAAATGGCTGCCCAGCCCCATCTCAGTGACAGCATATGACAATTCTACCCGTTCCCCTCTGGGAATGGTTTATTTAAAGGTGGAGCTGGGCCTTGTAAGTCATGCAGAGGTCGAATTTCACATCCTGGAAATCGACCCTTCCATAAATACCATTTTAGGCCGTCCTTATATTAAAACTCTTGAGGCGATTCCTTCTACGAATCATCAATGCCTCAAATTTCCTTACAAAGGACGAATAATTAAAGTAACGAGCATGCCGATCCTTGCTGCTGCTCATTCCTTGAACATTAAATCTGCTGTTTTACCTGGCCGACAACCTTTTCTGTCGGTATTACAGGTCTACCGTCCAGTGGCTGATCCTCTGAAAGCCGCTACTATTTCTCCATACCCATTAAATGCTATCAAAAGGGGGAAGTGCATGAGTACCCCAGGATGGAGGATTATGATGAAGAACGGCTACGAGCCTGGGAAAGGTCTGGGCACACAATTGCAAGGCAGGACCACTCCTGTCAGAAATCATCGAGCAGCACCTGGAAGTGGTCTGGGCTATAGGCCAATAAAACTAAAGCAAGATCCGGTTCAGCAAGCAGAGATCAAAGAAGGTCCGAAAATCTGGGAGGCAATGTCTACACCACCTAAAGAAGGCCGAGAACCCTTAACATGGACCCTGTGTACGCACTTTGTGAAAGGGCCCATACTTAGCCAAGACAATACGGTAGTCATTACTTCCTGTTTTGACTTCCATGATATATATGGGAGGGACTTGGCCAGACATTGCTCCGAATTGCTTACGTACCAATCCTTGGAGGCTCTGCGGCCTATGAAAAGGAGGAAATTCTATGATCCCGAATGTGAATGGTACATGTGGTTTGATCTGAGGGACCTGTACATAGCACTGAACAGACTATTCCTGGATCCTGCAGAACCTAAGTGGCCGCCGCAGATTGATGAACTGATTGAAAGTCCTGGTGCCATATTTGACAAGCGGATACTGCTGTCCGAAGAAACTGACGAAGGGGAGCCAGATGACCCATATCAAGCTGGTTACACAACAGATCTGCTCTGGAGGAGGACATATCCTTCACATGTCTTCACGCTCCATACTCTTTTTCGTACACTGCTCTTGACCCCGACTTGGTCGCGGGTCATAATTGAAGATATTCCACGGGCTCCGCCCGTCATGATTACTCTGTCCCCTCGAGACATTATACCACAACCTCCTCTCGATCTAGAGAGGTTGTATGATCTGATCTGGGACATATTATTATATGATCCCCCCAATCCTCTGGCCTTGGTGCCACTTCCTCCGTCTGATTCTCCTCCCATTTTTATTCATTCCTGCTTTATGTTTAATTCTTTCATTTTCCAAAAAAAAAAATGCCAATTTGGCAACAAATTCTTCCCAAATCCTCATTGAGGAAACATCTTACTTGTCCGATTGCACCCCGCCGCGCGGGTCCTTCGGTCAAGCTTCTCTCCTAGATTTACTCTGTCCCTCCCCTCGGGAGGATTTTCTTGTATTTCCACTTGTATCCCAGGATTTTCATCCTGCTTCATCTTCGTTAGGTTATGATAGTGAAGTTAGGCAGTCTAGTCAGGTTAGGAAGTCTAGGAAGCCTAAGGGTAGGCAAATTCCAGATAGATACCTCCAGGACTTAGCTGATAAGTGCTCTTCTTGTTCTTTAATCCCTCAGCTTTTAGAAAATCCAATTCAGATGCCAGAAGATTGTATGAACGATGAGTCAGTCAATGATGGGTACGGGGTATATGAATTAGTACATGAAAAGGACCCCATTGTTGAAAATGAGGAAGATGACGAGGACGCGGCTGAGGCATATGCCAGTGGAGTAAAGAGATTTGATGAACCCTCAGCTGCCGTAGAAGAGCCCACCAAAGAAATTAATTTAGGGACTGAAGACGAACCTAAGGTTGTCCTCGTCAGTAAAAATCTTTCTACAGAGGATGAAAAGGCAATGGTACAAGTACTAAAGTATTATAAGGACACTTTCGCATGGAGTTATGAAGATATGACAGGGTTAGATTCATCTTTAGTTGAACACAGATTGACATTAAAGGATGGAGCTAGCCCTGTCAAACAGAAATTAAGGCGATTCCACCCACAAATGGCTTTAAAGATGAAGGAAGAGGTCGACAAACTGCATAAAGCCAAATTTATTAGAGTTGTCCTTTATCCACAATGGGTGGCCAATATAGTCCCGGTTATGAAGAAGGACGGGAAGGTCAGGATTTGCATTGACTTCCGCGATTTGAACCGGGCGTGTCCTAAAGACGATTTTCCATTGCCTCATATTGATGTACTCATCGATAATACTGCTGGCTATGAGACTTTATCATTTATGGATGGATTTTCAGGATATAATCAGATTAAGCTGGCAGAAGAAGATCAAGAGAAAACGTCATTAACTACACCTTGGGGAACATATTGTTATGTTGTCATGCCATTTGGATTAAAGAATGCTGGAGCCACTTATCAGAGGGCCATGATGGCAATATTTCATGACATGATACACATAGATCTGGAAGTGTACGTGGATGACTTATTGGTTAAATCGAAAACAAAGGCTGAGCACGCCAAAGTTTTGGCAAGGGTGTTAGAGAGATCGAGAGAATATCAGTTAAAGATGAACCCCAAGAAATGTATATTTGGGGTATCTTCAGGAAAGTTGCTTGGATTTATCGTCAGTAAACGGGGAATTGAGATCGATCCTAACAAGGCGAAGGCTATTAGAGAAATGCCACCTCCTAAAAACTTGAAAGAGTTGAGAGGATTAATCGGGAGGTTACAATTTATTCGCCGTTTTGTCTCCCAGCACTCACAAAGGTGTAAGCCGTTTTACGAGCTTACCAAGCTAGGAGTCAAATTCGATTGGGACGATAAGTGTCAGGAGGCATTCGATGGATTGAAGGACTATTTAGCAAGTCCTCCTGTTTTGAGACCACCATCTCCAGGCAAACCATTGATACTTTACATTTCAGTACTGGATGATGCAGTGGGGGCTGTCCTAGCACAAGAAGATGAAGAAGGAAAAGAGAGGGCAGCCTACTATCTCTCTAAACTTCTCAACCCCGCTGAACAGAGATATACGGCGATGGAGAAAACATGTGCAGCATTGGTTTGGGTTGTGCAGAAATTGAAACATTATTTTCTGGCCCATGAAGTCCATCTCATCGCTAGGATGAATCCGATCAAATTCCTTCTGGAGAAATCTGTTCTTACTGATAGGTTAGCGCGATGGCAAAGCTTTCTATCTCAATTCGACATCATCTATATTCAGCAGAAAGCGATCAAGGGCTATGCCATAGCAGAACATCTCGCTCATCATCCCCTTCCTCGTTTTGATCCAGTACGATCAGAGTTTCCGGATGAGGAACTGATGTCCGTAAATCAAATCAGAGATGATATGTGGACTTTGCATTTTGATGGAGCTCTGAATTCTCATGGAAAAGGGATCGGTATTGTTTGTTATCACCTGAAGGTATCACCATTCCACAACCTTTCAGCTTGATTTTCCAGTTACAAACAATATAGCTGAATACGAGGCACTCCTTGCTGGTCTCGAGGCTGCTCATTTCCATGGTGCTACCAAACTCAGGATCGTAGGTGATAGCCAGCTGATTCTTCGCCAAGTGCTGACCAAGTATCGAACTCTCGATCCCAAGCTCAAGCCTTATCAAGAACTTACTTCTGCATATTCAAAGCTTTTCACGAAATTGATCTTTGTCCATGTCCCTAGGAATCAGAACATCTTAGCTGACGCTCTAGCTTCACTTGCCTCATCTCTTGATTTTCCAATCAGCAAGCAATCCGAATCAATCATAGTTCATAGGCGTCTTTCACCTGCCGTGAAAGATCCTTCATTCCTTAGAACTAAGGAGAAATTGCTGAAGAAAGTCAGAGATGGAGATATCATTGAAAAAAAAGAAATCATACTGATGGAGCTGTTAGAAGAGATGGATGATGAACAGAAGCCATGGTATTATGAAATTGCGAAATATTGTGAAGATCAATTGTATCCTGAGGAAGCTACAACTGAGGAGAAGAGAGCTATCAGGAGAGTTGCTCAACGATACACCTTAGTTGGAGGAGCATTATATAAGAGAGGTTTTGATGGAGTTCTTCTTAGATGTCTAGACGAAGATGAACTTTGGAAGGTTATGGAAGGAGCTCATAGTGGAGTTTGTGGTGGTCATGTCAATGGACAGATGCTAGCAAAGAAGATCCTTAGACAAGGATTTTATTGGCCAACCATGGAAGAAGACTGTGTAGGATATGTCCGTAGGTGTGCTAAGTGTCAACTTCACGCCGACAAAATTCATTCTCCTGCATCTTCACTCCATCCTGTTTCTTCCCCATGGCCTTTCTCCATGTGGGCTTTCGACATCATTGGACCTCTTGGCAATCCAGATTCCGGCATCAAGCAAAAATCTTTCATTCTCACGGCAACGGAATACTTCACCAAGTGGGCAGAAGCTGAAGCGTACGTGGAGATAAAAGCATCAACTGTCTGCAAGTTCATCATGAAGAACATCATCACCCGATTTGGAATTCCAAGCACCATCGTCACCGACAACGGACCGCAGTTCGTGTCACAGGAATTGAAGGATCTCTGTAACAGGTATAGAATTGCATTGCATCATTCATCTCCTTATTATCCGCAAGGCAATGGCCAAGCAGAGGCAACAAATAAGACTTTGATAAAAATTATCAAGAAAACGTGTAAATCTAATAAATTCGCAGATTGGCCAGAAAAATTGGTTGAGGCTCTATGGGCCTACCGAACTTCAATCCGCACACCCACTGGGCAAACTCCTTATTCCTTAACGTTTGGAATGGAGGCGGTAATTCCATATGAGATCCTTATACCGTCATTAAGAGTACAGTTGAATAAGGAATTTTCCATTGATGAACATCGTTCAACACTCCTTGCTCAATTGGAACTTTTAGACGAGAAAAGATGGTCAGCTGCTAATCATGCAAAAGTTTATCAAAATAGACTAGCACGTTTTTATCAAAAGAAAGTCATTGAACGTAAGTTCAAAGTCGGTGAAATGGTTGTCAAAAGAATTTTTATAAAACCTGGTGGTCCGCGTTCTAAGCTCCAACCCAACTGGGAAGGACCTTATGTTGTATCGCACGCTTTTCCTGGTAATGCTTATCGTCTTGTTAATGCAGAAGGAGAAGAGCTAAAACATCCCTAGAATGGTTTACATCTTAAGAAATACTACCCTTAGGTTAAAGAGTCGATCAGTATGGTACAAACACCAGTGGAATCAGAAAATTTATAAACTCAAATTTCCTTATCATTCTGGATAACTTAATTTCAAGCCCATTACTGCACACACTAACACGTTTGATTCGTGAGTAACAAGAGATGACAAGTCCTAAAGGATATCAAAAGCTTGACCAAAAGTGTAAAGTACAAATCATTCGTTTTTAAACAAAAATTCTGTTTTATACTCGGCCCATGATGTCGGAACGAGGCTTAGAATAGACTACCAAGAATAACCCGCCATCTTAGTAGGAGGCCGTCATAAAAAAAGGGGGAGATCCGTCCCGAAGAAAGAAAAAAAAGAAAAGAAAAGGCAAAAGCCAAATGTCAAATCAAAAGGGCATTACATTACAAACGTTACATCAAGGCCATGAAATGAAACAAAAGGGAACGCAAGGTCGATAAATACCCCGGAAAGAAAATGACTGAACCCCAACGGATATTAGGGTAGGAAAGGAACATCTTTTTAAGTCTCCGGAACCTTCTCATGGGCTCTCTAAACTTATTCATCTTTTCTTTCTAAAGATGTGTACTCCAAACTTAAGGAATGGCTTATTGACTAAGGGTCAAATCATCAAATGGGATCACGAATGGAAACACAAGTTCAAACACGATGGGTTTAAGTTAAGTTGTTAAAGAACAATTTGGAAATTAAGTTAATAAATGAATATGATCTTTTGATCCAAGTACCATGCTGATCTTTTAGTCAAAAAAAAAAATCAAAAAAAAATACATATGTCAAAAATCCAAAAAAAAATACATATGTCAAAAATCCAAAAAAATACATATGTCAAAAATCCAAAAAAAAATATATGTCAAAAATCCAAAAAAATACACAAATCAAAAATTCAAAAAAATACATATGTCAAAATTCAAAAAAAAGTATATATTCCAAAACCCCAAACAAAAATGAATATTTCAAAACAACAAAAAAAATTTCAGTTAGCATCTGCTTGTTGCATTTAGTGTGTTTCTTCCTTTTATTTTCAGTAAACATCTGTTTGCTTGTATGTTGCATTCTGCTTAAGTTTGATTATTCTCATTACCTTTGTTAATAAAGGCTATGCCCCTTGACCATTTATTGAAGAAAAGATTGATTGACCATTTATTTGGTCAGGCAAGGGGCTAAGCCTAAATAGATACTTAACCTGTTTGTTAAGTGTGTACAGGATGTGAGATAAACATAAGAACACAAGATTGGAGCCAAAAGTTTCATATATATATTATCAAAAGGAGTTTTTTTTGTACATGATACATGAAGAAAAGAAGATACATGAGCCTTCAAGGCTGGCTCTCCCCTCCGCCCTCGTCCAACTGGCTCTGGGCCTCGTCAGGTGCATCCGGTGCTGGCTCTCGACTAGGAGGTGGAGGTGGCCCCATCGCGCTCGGACCCGCCTGACCAGAGGACACGGCAGCACTGGCGGTGAAGGCACTGGTCAGACCGCGCTCTTGTGCACGCTGTCGAGCACGCCTGTACCTCTCTTCCACACTCCGGCGCTCATGCTCCGCAATGCCAAGCTGGACCCGAAGAGCGGATATCTCAGCATCTATCTTCTGCCGCTCCTGCCTTTCCCGCTCTCGCTCCTCGTTGATGACTTCCAGGCGGGTCTGGAGGCGCGCAAGATCTCCAGCCGAAAGTCGGGCCACCTGCTCCTCTAGAGCCTAGATCCGCTCTGCATCAGCCTCAGCCCGAGTAGTTGTAGCACAGGCATCCGCTTCAGCCCTCTGAAGGGCTTCCTGAAGCTCAGCAACCTGAAAGGAAGTCTTTTTAGTTCAAGGCAATCAAGTAATCAAATAATTAATTTCAGAATTCAAAAGTTGAAGAACTTACCTGAGCAGCATGGTCCTCCTCCGCTAGAGAAGCCCGGTGGATGGCAGAGGCGAGCTGACTCTGGAGGTCAGCCATGGCAGCATCATGAGCAGTGGACGAGGAAGACGAAGCTCCAAGGGTAGGAGGAGCCGCCTGGGTGTAGACGGCCCGCTGCACCGAAAGACAACTATCAGTGGTTAATCGCCAAAACAATTAATTAATTAAAACATGCATTCATATTCATTCATACATACCAGGTCATATAACTCCTTCTGGATTTGTTCTAGCTGGGCCTCCGCATCATGTAGGCGGGCCCGGAGGTCGACGATGACCGCATCACGCGCTCCTGCATGTCATACATACATTCATTCACAAATATAAATCAAGATAATAATAAAATTAAAGACGTATGAATTCATACTCACATCGAGTGGTCGGAGGAGCCGAAGCTGATCGGCGTAGTGGGCCCGGTACTGCTGGAGGTAGGCCTCGCTACTCTCCGCCCGTGACTCCACTCTGACACCCCGGCGATGCCAGTCTTCATATTGCTCAGGAAATTTCGCTCGCCAATCAGTGAGGGCTTGCTTCCCCCTCATGCTCCTTCCTACACCCTCCGGGACCTCCTCGTCGATCCATTCCTGGTGGAGGCCCAAGGTCCTCATCACTAGCCGGAGGCGGAGGGGCTCGATCTCATTGAGGCAATGTACCCACATCTGCCTCCCAAACCGCCTCCTGCCAGCCGTCACCTACGGCTGACCCTCCTCATTCATGCCCAGATATGGGCGCCAAATCACCTGCATATAGGTTAGATGCATTCATAAATAACTTGCATTTAATGAACAAAAAGATTGCATTTAATAAAATTAAATAAGTTAAAAGTTTACCAGAAGTTCTGGATAATCCAGAAACTGACGGCGGAGGGCCGTCAGCTGGTGATGCTGTGGAGCCGTGTCCACAATCGGCTGCCAACGGCAGGCAAAAGGGACGGCGTCTGGTCGAACAATCCTCGCTCTGCCGAGCGGGAAGTAGTAGTAGCTCCACACCTGCATTCATGAACATATAGGTTAGAAAAAGCATCATATCATATTATAACAAATAATTAAACAATTTAATACCTGAAGAAATGGCGAGAAGCCACTGATGGTAGTCTCACGGTCCGGCGTGACCGCGGATAGGTCGGCGAAGAGGTGAGCCAGAAGGGCTGCACCCCAGGCATACTCTCCTAGGCTATCTTGGTCATCTAATAAATAAAGAAACCTACAATGGATATGGTCGCCCTTCGTACCGAAGAGCAACCTACCGAAAAAGAAAACTAAGAAGACCCTGAGCTGTCTATCCACCTCCTCTACCTGACCAGGATCACTACAGTAGACTGAGGAGGATGACTCTGCTAGCCTATCCCTGAACTCCTCCCGGGTCTCGTCAGACCGACGCCGGGGCTCATCTAGACCTAGGGCTGCCTCTACCTCTACTCGAGGAACCATCCTAGACTCCCTGCCTAGGCTAGATACCTCTATCCCTAACAAAGCCTCTGCCAATCCCTGGTAGTTGGGGTAGGTCACCCCGCTCACAGGTCGGCCCTCTACCCGGAGGCCAGTAATCCTGGCCACATCCTCTAGAGAGGGGACCATATGCCCCCAAGGCATTAGAAATGCCCGACTCTCTGCATGCCAACGCTCCCTGAGCGCCTGCAGTAGGACCAGATCAAGCCAAAATGACTCGATGTCTAGTACCTCGCCGAATCCCATCTGGCGCAAGCGTGCCTTCTGGAAGTCGGGGAGCCCCCTATAAGCCCCTACTACTAGGTCCCATGAGATTCTGGCCCTCATCACTCCCTGCAAGCAGACATAAAAATAAAGGTCAATAATGAAAAAAAAAAGGGGAAATCAGTTCTGTTTTGAAAAGCGTCAGCACACGCAGACGTGTTTTAAAACACGTCAACGTGCATTGACGCAATTCAAACTCTTTATTCCTAATTAAAAATCCGGAATTTATATTGAAAGACGTCAGCCCAAGGCGACGCCTTTTGAAAGGCGTCACCTGGTCTGGACGCCTTTCAAGTCCAGATTCCGGATTCCTTCAAGAATCCCGTTTTCTCCCCTCTTTTCTCATCCATTCATCCCACATAGATCTTACCGTGTGGAGGTCGCCCTCCTCTTCTTCTTCTACCGCCATGGGTGCCGGTGGAGGGAGTTCCTCCTCCAAGAAAGCCGCCGCCTCCGCGAGGGCCGCCGGAACCTCCTCGGGAGCTTCTTCTTGCCTCCGCCTCCTCTTGGCTATGACCTTCGTCTTCCCAGACCCTTCACCACGCTCCATAACTTGAGAAGAAAAAAAAGGGGTAAGATCGCCGGAGCTCGGAAATCGCCGCCGGAGAGAGGAGAGGAAGAGAAAGATTTTGGAAAAGTGAGGAAGAAAGGGGGCCTTCGCGGATCTGTTAACGAAAGGCTAAAAGGCGTCGACTCAGGTTGACGCGTTTTAGGGCGCAAAAGTTGAGGCGGCACTGACAGAGGTTTGAATTTGAATGAAAGACGTCCACACAGGTGGACGCGTTTCAATATTTTCGTCAGAGCCGTACAGAGGAAAATCATTAAAGGCGTCTTACTATGCTGACGCTTTTCAAAGAATTAATCATGGAATTAATGACAGAATCCTGGAAAAAGTAGGAGAGAGAGTTGAAAGGCGTCAACATGTGAAGACGCGTTTTAGGTTTAAATCCGGTTTTTGAGGATTAAATTGAATTCCTGAAAGAGAATTATGGATAAAAGGCGTCAACATATCCAGACGCGTTTTAAGCTTTAAATCGGGTTTTTGAGGATTAAATTGAATTTCTGGAAAAGAATTATTATTGAAAGGCGTCCTTTCTTGTGGACGCGTTTTAATTTTTTAAATTGAATTATGATTTAAAGGCGTCTTTCTGACTGGACGCGTTTTTACATTTAACAGAACCCGAACTGTTGAATTTTCAGGAAAAATCAAGTTTTTTATAAAGGAAAAATCATGTGCACTTCACAGGAAGTTGAGGAAAGGTTTTGAGGCATGAAAAACTTCTTTATTCAATAAAATTCTTTATTACATCATGAATAAAAGAGAAAGAGGACATTTAAGGAAGGATTTCATGAAGACCTTTAAGGTAAGGAAATTTCAATCCTTTATCTCTATCTTTAGAGGATCTTACACGGTAACTGAAGGCAAGGTTCCATAGAGTGGTAATGATTTGTACGGCTTCATAGTCTTCGTCGGATTTGAAGTCGCGCTTCTTGATCGGAAGTGTGTGAGAGAACTCGGGGAATTCACGACGGCCCAAGCTAAGTTGAGTAAGGCACCGATGTGGATTGTACAGCACGAACTCGGTGGCTCCAATCAATTTAAGGTCTGCTCCTGCTGCACGACGCACCCACACAGGTTTTCCAACCAGAGCAAGTGGAGACGAGTCGAATATGTCGGACGTCATGAGCTTTAAATACTCTCTCCAATCGGCTCGGGTCTTGAGTTTTGGAACCTTGTTAACCATGTGCTCATTGAACTTTACAATATTAGCTATGCAATGAATTGGGCTATTCAAGTAAATCTGAGATGGATTCAGAGGCCTTTTCTTGCTGTGCTCAAACTTGAAGTGAAGTTCAACCCATAAGGCGAAGAGTAGCATGCATCCGTAAGGAGGACGGCCCACAGACGCTACAGAAAGCCCACTATAAAGATATGCTAAGAGTGCAGTGCTAATGGATTTACCTTCGAAGATTGCGCATATGGCACTAACTTGGTCATCATCTAAGATGTTATCCTGCGCAGAGAAGAATAAGGCACCGGCTAGGCATGTAACTAAGGCTTTTGTTACATCCTCCGCTTCATCCTCTCTTAGATCATCAATTTCATACAGCGTCCACTCGGCTAGCTTGGTGAAGTTGATCCCCTTTTTGGTGAGACATCCTTTAGCTTCTGAAGGATCTTTCATAGTAGATGTCAACAATTGTTGACCGGTGATTCTCTCTTTCATCAAAGCTATCTTCTCTTTGTTCTCTTTGGTCTTTGGGAGACCTAAAAGAAGCTCTGCCTCCTCTAGAAGAATCGTGCACTCGAAATCTTGAAAGAAGAACGTATGAGTTTGGGGATGCCACCACTCAATCAAGGCACCCATAGCCGCCCAATCTGCGTTCGCGCTCTTGTAATGCTTGGCAAGCACTACAAGACCTTGAAGATTCCACTTGGATATGAATACTTGCATGGAAAGCTTGATGCTTTTTGCAAGTTTACGGATCCAAGGTAAGGAAGTAAACTTCCTTGGGCCAGGAAACATGGGATAGTTCTGAAAACCAAAAGAAAAGACGAAGAACATGATGAGGAACGCGAAGAACATGATGAAGAACATGAAGAGAATTGAAAAAGAAGTTGATTGAACTTACTTGGAGATTGGGATTTCTTCTATTGAGATGATTCTCCACATCTGAAAACTGCTCCAAAGACATCTTCATCTTCTTGCTTGAAGAATTCATACTCCCTTTTTCGGAGTTCCTCCTTCTTGAAGCTAGAAAAGCTAGGAAACCTTGGAACTTTGAAGAAACCTTGAAGAAAACTCAACTTTTGATCTTTGGATTGTAGTGGGATTGCTTGGGAACGACCTAAGGGTGTTAATATAGACAGCATTGCGATCATAAGAAGGCTTTTCCGGATTGGAAAAGGGATGTGCATTGATAGAGTTGGAATTCGAATAGAGAACAGCCAGAAACCTGTTTCTGTGAGAAAAAGGCGTCGAGTATATGATTTATCCGAAATTCTATGGGTTTTGATGTTTAAATTGAATATTTATTGAAATTGTTGACAATTTTTGGTTGCAGAAAATTCAAGAAAGCTGGAAAATATCAAGAAGATCCTATTGCGGGAGTCAAGAAGTCCTGACCGTGGCTAAAAAGACGGTTATTTCTATCCTTGTATTATTCCATGTAATTATTGTGCATCAGCATTACTATATGATAAATATCTATTAGAGCATATCAAGGACCTTGTGGTTTTGATGAAACTGGAATTTGAGTTCCCCTACAATAAAAACAGTGATAATTCCAAAGGATTCTTAATCGCACGGATAGGCCGTTGGATTTGTTAATTAGTGAGGACGATGGTTCCACTTTTGTGAAACGGTGCGTGGATAAACGAGCTTCGGCTTAGCACTGGATTACAAGAGTTGGTGTCTTGACTCATTAATGGCAATTTAACAATATTATCCTTGATTAATTTATATTTTATTTGATTTTATATTTTTCTTTTAGCCCAGCATGCATCATGTAGGACTTTGAAATCATTGTGATAAAAATTAATTATTGATTAAGTTTCAGACCATTAATCAAATAACTCAAACATGATATGAAATATTCCATTCTGAATTGAGTATCTTGATTATCTTTGAGGTTCGCTTGAAGATATCCTTGGAATTCTATCCTTGATTGGATTCTTTATCCAATATTTCTTGTTTTCTTTTAAGATCCATCATGGCTGTAGTACGTCCACATTGGCTGGCAAACGCTCCCCATGATGAAACCTACAGTGTCTATGACCTGAGGTACTTCCCACTCCGAGGAGGTTGATCGACCTTATTTTATTTCCTTGTCTACCTCATCCAGACAGGATTGATTCCATTGATTTCATTGAGCTATCTTCATTGATGATTTTGAGAAAAATTCCAATCATGTGATGTTAAAAGCGTGTCTCATCACACCTTGGCATCACCTTTTCAGTACATTCCATTCCATTTCACTCCCTTGCAAAGACGATGCCAAGGTGAGGCAGCTGTAGACACGCTAATTTTGACGTCATTTCGAGTAAATTTCATATCATATAATAATGCCTCATAATGGTCTGATAATTAATCAATGATTAATTTTTATTGATATTTTTGAGTGTCGGGATTAACAGACATGTTTAAGTTAATCAATTGAATTGATTTTAGCTCAAATTTCAGTTAAAATATGAAGAATCCTAAAAGGCGTCGACTCATGTAGACGCGATTTAGAGTTTATTCCTATTTTATTGTTCAAATTTGAATTTTAATTAATTGATTTATTAGCTAAAAGGCGTCTGTAAGGGTCGACGCGTTTTAGGTTTCCTAGGCTATTTTAACTTCTCTTCCGGATGTTTATCCTTATCTTAATTAGGGTAAAAGACGTCTACCCAGGTGGACGCGTTTTAGCTAATAAAGATAAAGATAAGTTTTCCTGGATATTTATCCTTATCTTAATTAATCTGAAAGGCGTCAGCCAAGGTGGACGCGTTTTAGATAATTACAGATAAAGATGAATTAATCAGTAATTATCTGTTGGTTAAGATAGATAAATCCTAGATTTTTCTATGTTAATCGCGAACGCAGAAAATGCCTATAAATACCTTGCCTACCAAAGAGTTAAAAAAAGAGAGAGAGAATTAAGTTGAGCCAAAGCGTTATAGCGATTTGAAGATTGGAGCAACCACGTCGGAACGCCGGAGCGCTGCCATTTCCAAAAGTCGGCGTCCCTTTCAAGATCTTCATCCTTTCAAGGCTCCAACTGGGCATAAGTTTTTCATTTTTGAATTTCAATTACATCTTCATTCATTTCATTCTCATATTCACTTCATGCAACACACACCACGACATCAATCTTCCAAAACCCATTTGTTTTAAAGGGGTTTCAAAGCCATTTAAACAAGTGAGTTGCTGTTTTAAGCATGTTTATAATCATGGTTAGTTTTGATATCACTTCTACTTAGATTCTCATCATCATTCTTCATTTCGTTTTTTCTGTCTTTGTCTCTGCTGCACTCAACAACAACAACAAGAGATCAAAAGGGGGAAATCAAGCACAAAGCCAGGAGAACTTCTGGACGATCCTCAACCTCAACAGCAAGAACAAAAGAACAAAGAAAGGGCTCTCTTTCTTCAGCCGGCTGAAGGAGGGGAACCAAGGACTCAATCTTCCGCGTTCAAACAGGTAAGCGATCAAATCTCTTTTGAAGCTTTTTAGTTAAAAGTTTCTAGCGATCACTGCACTTTAGTTGCTATTTTTAATAGGTTAGTTTACACTAAACAACATAGTTTTTCACATTAATCACACGAGCATTTTCAGCACCTACATAATCCTTTGGCCATTGTGCCACTTCCTCCATCCCATTCTCCTTCTATTCATCTTCATTCTTGTTTTATGTTAAACTCTTCTTTTACCAAAAAAAAAACGCCAATTTGACAACAAATTTCTCCCAGATCCTCATTGAGGAAACTTCTTACTTGTCCGATTGTACTCCATCGCGCGGGTCTTTCGGTCAAGATTCTTTTCTATATCTACTCTGCCCCTCCCTTCGGGAGGATTCTCCTGTATTTCCGTCTGTATCTCATAATTTTTCTACTTCGTCCTCATTAGGTCAGGATAGGGAATCTAGTGAAGTTAGGCAGTCTAGCTCTAAGCAGGTTAGTCAGGTTAGAAAGTCTAGAAAGTCTAAGGGTAGACGAATTCCAGATAGATACCTTCAGTACTTAGCTGATAGATGCCTTTCTTGCTCAATGATCCCTCAGCTATTAGAAATCCAATTCAGATGCCAGAAGATTGTATAGATGATGAGTCAGTCAATGATAGATATGGGGTGTATGAGTTGATACATGAAAAAGACCCCATTGTTGAAGATGAGGAAGATGACGAGGACGCAGCCGAGGCATATGCCAGTGGAGTAAAAAGATTTGATGAACCCTCAGCCGCCGTAGAAGAGCCCACTAAAGAAATCAATTTAGGGACTGAAGACGAACCTAAGGTTGTCCTCGTCAGCAAGAATCTTTATGTAGAGGATGAGAAGGCAATGGTACAAGTTCTTAAGGATTATAAGGACACTTTCGCCTGGAGTTATGAAGATATGCCGGGGTTAGACTTATCATTAGTGGAACACATATTGACATTAAAGGATGGAGCTAGCCCGGTCAAGCAGAAGTTAAGACGATTCCACCCACAAATGGTTCTAAAGATGAAGGAAGAGGTCGACAAATTACATAAAGCCAAATTCATTAGGGTTGTCCTTTATCCACAATGGGTGGCCAACATAGTCCCGGTTATGAAGAAAGATGGGAAGGTCAGGATTTGCATTGACTTCCGAGATTTGAACCGGGCGTGTCCTAAAGATGATTTTCCATTGTCTCATATTAATGTACTCATCAATAATACTGCTGGCTATGAAACTTTATCATTTATGGATGAATTT
The DNA here is from genome assembly GCA_030544215.1 of Zantedeschia hybrid cultivar. Classification (NCBI taxonomy): domain Eukaryota; kingdom Viridiplantae; phylum Streptophyta; class Magnoliopsida; order Alismatales; family Araceae; genus Zantedeschia; species Zantedeschia hybrid cultivar. The sequence goes on from JARZZO010000005.1 coordinate 20,272,599, forward strand.
TCAGGGTATAATTAGATTAAATTGGCAGAAGAAGATCAAGAAAAGACATCATTCACTACACCTTGGGGAACATACTGCTATGTCGTCATGCCATTTGGATTAAAGAATACTGGAGCCACTTATCAGAGGGCTATGATAGCAATATTTCACGACATGATGCATATCGATCTAGAAGTGTATGTGGATGACTTGTTAGTGAAATCTAAGACTAAGGCTGAACATGCCAAAGTTTTAGCAAGAGTATTAGAAAGATCAAGGGAATATCAGTTAAAAATGAACCCCAAGAAATGTGTATTCGGGATATCTTCAGGAAAATTACTTGGGTTCATTGTCAGCAAACGGAGAATCGAGATCGATCCCAACAAGGCAAAGGCTATCAGAGAGATGCCACCTCCCAAGAACTTGAAGGAGTTAAGAAGATTAATCGGGAGGTTGCAATTTATTCGCTGTTTTGTCTCCCAGCACTCACAAAGGTGTAAGCCGTTCTACGAGCTTACAAAGCCAGGAGTCAAATTCGATTGGGACAATAAGTGTCAGGAGGCATTCGATGGATTAAAGAATTATTTGGCAAGTCCTCCTGTTTTGAGACCACCATCTCCAGGCAAACCATTGATACTTTACATTTCTGTCCTGGATGATGCAGTCGGGGGTGTCCTAGCACAAGAGGATGAAGAAGGAAAGGAGAGGGCAGCCTACTATCTCTCTAAACTTCTCAACCCCGCTGAGCAGAGATATACAGCGATGGAGAAAACATGTGCAGCATTGGTTTGGGTTGTTCAGAAATTGAAGCATTATTTTCTAGCCCATGAAGTCCATCTCATCGCTAGGATGAATCCGATCAAATTTCTTCTGGAGAAATCTGTCCTTACTGATAGGTTAGCGCGATGGCAAAGCTTTCTATCTCAATTTGATATCACTTACATTTAGCAGAAAACGATCAAAGGCTATGTCATAGCAGAACATCTCGTTCATCATCCCCTTCCTCGTTTTGATCTAGTCCAATCGGAGTTACCGGATGAGGAACTGATGTTCATAGACCAAATCAGAGATGATATGTGGACTCTGCATTTTGACGAAGCTCTAAATTCCCATGGAAAGGGGATCGGCATTGTTCTGTTATCACCTGAAGGTGTCACCATTCTACAAGCCTTTCAGCTTGACTTTCCAGTCACTAACAATATAGCTAAATACGAGGCACTCATTGCTGGCCTCGAGGCTTCTCATTCCCATGGTGCCACCAAACTCAAGATTGTGGGTGATAGCCAATTGATTCTTCGCCAAGTGTTAACTAAGTATCGAACTCTTGATCCCAAACTCAAACCTTATCAAGAACTTACTTCTGCCTATTCAAAGCTTTTCACCAAATTGATCTTTGTCCATGTCCCTAAGAATCAGAACATCTTAGCTGACGCTCTAGCTTCACTTGCATCCTCTCTTAATTTTCCAATCAACAGACAATCCGAATCAATCATCGTTCATAGGCGTCTTTCACCCACCGTGAAAGATCCTTCATTCCTTAGAACTAAAGAGAAGCTGCTGAAGAAGATCAGAGATAGAGATATTGTGGAAAAGAGAGAGATCATGTTGATGGAGCTGTTAGAAGAGATGGATGATAAACAGAAGCCATGGTACTATGAAATTGTTAAATATTGTGAAGATCAATCATATCCTAAAGAAGCCACAACTGAGGATAAAATAGCTATCAGGAGAGTTGCTCAAAGATACACCTTAGTTGGGGAAGCACTGTACAAAAGAGGTTTTGATAGAGTTCTTCTAAGATGTTTAGACGAAGATGAGCTTTAGAAGGTTATGGAAGGAGTCCATACTGGAGTTTGTGGTGGCCATGTTAGTGGACAGATGTTAGCAAAGAAAATCCTTATACAATGATTCTATTGGCCAACCATGGAAGAAGACTGTGTAGGATATGTCCGTAGGTGTGCTAAGTGCCAACTTCACGCCGATAAGATTCATTCTCCTGCATCTTCACTCCATCCAGTTTCTTCCCCATGGCCTTTCTCCATGTGGGCTTTTGACATCATTGGACCCCTTGGCAATCCTGATTCCGGCATCAAGCAAAAGTCTTTTATCCTCACGGCAACGGAATACTTCACCAAGTGGACAGAAGCTGAAGCATACACAGAAGTCAAAACATCAACCGTCTGCAAGTTCATCATGAGGAACATCATCACCAGATTTAGAATTCCAAGCGCCATCGTCACTGACAATGGACCGCAGTTCATATTACAAGAGCTGAAAGACCTCTACAACAGGTACAAAATTGCATTGCATCATTCATCTTCTTATTATACGCAAGGCAATGGCCAAGCAGAGGCAACTAACAAAACTTTGATAAAAATCATCAAAAAGACGTGCAAGTCCAATAAATTCACAGACTGGCCAAAAAAATTGGTTAAGGCTCTATGGGCCTACCAAACTTCAATCCGCACGCCCACTGGGCAGACTCCTTATTCCTTAACATTTGGAATTGAGGCGGTAGTTCCATACGAGATCCTTATACCGTTATTAAGAGTACAATTGAATAAGGAATTTTCCATTGACGAACACCGTTCAGCACTCCTTGCTCAATTAGAACTCTTAGACGAGAAAAGATGGTCAGCCACTAATCATGCAAGAGTTTATCAAAATATATTAGTACGTTTTTACCAAAAGAAAGTCATTGAACGTAAGTTCAAAGTTGGTGAAATGGTCGTCAAAAGGATTTTTGTAAAACCTGGTGGTCCGCGTTCTAGGCTCCAACCAAATTGGGAAGGACCTTATGTTGTATCACATGTTTTTCCTGGTAACACTTACCGTTTAGTCAATGTAGAAGGGGAAGAGCTGACTCACCCCTGGAATGGTTTGCATCTCAAGAAATACTACCCTTAGGTTAAAGAGTCGATCAGCATGGTACAAAGACCAGTGGAATCATAAAATTTAGAAACTCAAATTCTCTTATCAGTCTGGATAATCCAACTATAAACACATTACTGTACACGCTGACATGTTTGATTCGTGAGTAACAAGAGATGCCAAGTCCTAAGGAATACCGAAAGCTTGACTGAAAGTGTAAAGTGCAAATCATTCTTTTTAAACGAAATTCTGTTTTTATACTTGGCCCATGATGTCGGAACGAGGCTTAGAATAGACTACCAAGAATACCCGCCATCTTAGTAGGAGTCCGTCATAAAAAAAAATGAGAGAGATCCGTCCCAAAAAAAGAAAGGCAAAAGCAAAAGGCAAAAGCCGAATGTCAAATCAAAAGGCCGTTTCACTACAAACATTACATCAAGGCCATAAAATGAAATAAAAAGGGAACGCAAGGTCGACAAATACCCCGGAAAGAAAATGACTGAACCCCAACGGATATTAGGATAGGAAAAGAACATCTTTTTGGGTATCCGGAACCTTCTCATGGGCTTTCTAAACTAATCCTTCCTTTCTTTCTAAAGAGGCGTACTCCAAACTTAAGGAACGGCCTGTAGACACGCTAATTTTGACATCATTTTGAGTAAATTTCATATCATATAATAATGCCTCAGAATGGTCTGATATTTAATCATTGATTAATTTTTATTGATCTTTTTAAGTGTCGGATTTAACAGACATGTTTAAGTTAATCAATTGAATTGATTTTAACTCAAATTTCAGTTAAAATATGAAGAAGTCTAAAAGACATCGACCTATGTGGACGCCATTTAGAATTTATTCCTATTTTAACGTTTAAATTTGAATTTTTAATCAGTTGATTAATTAACTAAAAGGCGTCTGTCAGTCAAGACGCGTTTTAGGTTTCCTAGGCTATTTCTACTTCTCTTCCGGATGTTTATCCTTATCTTAATTAGTGTAAAAGACGTCTATACATGTAGACGCGTTTTATCTAATAAAGATAAAGATAAGTTTTCCCGGATATTTATCCTTATCTTTAATTAATCTGAAAGGCGTCAGCCATGGTGGACGCGTTTTAGATAATTACAGATAAAGATGAATTAATCAGTATTTATCTGTCAGTTAAGATAGATAAATCCTAAATTTTTCTATGTTAATCCACGAACGCAGAAAAAACCTATAAATACCTTGCATCTTGAAGAGTTAAAAAAGTTGAAGGCCATTAAGAGAGAGTGTTATTATAGCGAGTTGAAGATCGAAGTAACAACGTCGGAACGCCGGAGCGCTGCCATTTCCAGAAGTCGGCGTCCTTTCAAGAATCTTCATCCCATTCAAGGCTTCATCCAATTCGGCATAAGTTTTTCATTTCTGCATCTTCATTTTCATATTATTAATCTCTTATTCTTCATCATTCACTCCATGCAAAACACACACCACATCATTTTTTTCAAAACCTATTTGATTAAAGGGGTTTCAAAAGCCATTTAAACAAGTAAGTTTGCTGTTCAATTACATGTTTAAAACTATGATTAGTATGGATACTACTTCTACTTAAATTCTCATCTTCATTTCTTCATTTCTTTCTCTATTTCTGCTGCACTCAACAACAACAAGAGAATCAAAAGGAGAAGAACAAACAAAGTCAAAATGATTTCTGGACGATCATCAACTTCCCAAACTCCAAATTCAACAGCAAGAACAAAGAAAGGGCTCTCTTTCTTCAGCCGGCTGAAGGAGGGGAATCAAGGACTCGATATCTTCCGCGTTCAAACAGGTAGGCGATCATACTCTCTTTTGAAACTTTTTAAGTCAAAAGTTTCTGACGATCACTGCACTTAGTTACTGTTTTTTTAATAGGTTTATTTTACACTAAACAACCTAGATTTTTCATGTTAATCACACAAGCATTTTAAAGCACTCACACAGCCTAGATTGGCTAAGGATCAAATCATCAAATGGGATCACGAATGGAAACACAAATTCAAACACGATGGGTTTAAGTTAGATTATTTAGTTTACATCATATTTCAAAAATCCAAAAAAAGTATATACTCCAAAATCAAAAAAATACATATCCCAAAATCCAAAAAAAGTATATATTTCAAAACCCAAACAAAAATGAATATTTCAAAACAACAAACATATTTCAATTAGTATTTGCTTATTGCATCTAATATGCTTCATTCCTTTTATTTTTAGTAAGCATCTGTCTGCTTGTATGTCGCATTTTGCTTACAGTTCGATTACCTTTGTTAATAAAGGCTATGCCCCTTGACCCTTCTACTAAGAAAGAGATTGATCGACCGTTCACTTGGTCAGGCAAGGGGCTAAGCCTAAATAGATACTTAACATGTTTGTTAAGTAATGTGCAGGAACGAAAACTAAAGAGTTTACACAAATGTCAAGACATAAGGTTGAAGGCCAAAAGTTTTATATATATATCAAAAGTGTTTCTTACATGATATACAAAAGAAAGGCAAAAATACATGTATCCCTCAAGGCTGGCTCTCTCATGCCCCCTCATCCATCTGGCTCTGAGTCTCATCCTGGGCATCTAGCGGTGGAGCTCTATGAGGTGGTGGTCCCATCAGACTCGGACCAACTTGGCTTGATGATATGGCCACACTCGCGGTGAACGCACTCCCGTGCCCCCTCTCCTGGGCTCGCTGGCGGGCACGTCGGTAACGCTCCTCCACGCCGCGTCGCTCGTGCTCTGCAACGCCAAGCTGGACCCGGAGAGCAGTCATCTCAGCATCCACTCGCTGCTGCTCCTGCCGCTCCCGTTCTCGGTCCTCGGTGAGCATCTCCATACGGATCTGGAGGCGTGTCAGCTCACGAGGGAGATCGTTGCTGGAGAGGCATGCCAACTGCTCCTCCAAGGCTCTAATACGCGCAGCATCAGCCTCGGCACGAGCAGCCGGTGCACGAGAATGCTCCAGCTCCGCTTCAGCCCTCTGAAGTGATGGATATAGGTGTCCTCTGAGCCAATCATAAGGCACCTATTTCAATCTGGTTCACTAATAAAATGGGATTAAATTCATTATGTAGATTGGCATATTTATATTTGCGCATAATGAAGTCCATGAATATGTGCAATAGTCATCAGATTATGATGAAATCATAATAATGAGACTGATGACTTATAAACACATATTCTTAATTGTTCCTAGTCGTAGGATGTTTGAGAAGGACATCAAACATCCTGCTAGACTAGTACAAGTTATTCCAGCTCATTTGATGAGGGTGACTGATCTCGTTAGTTACTAGTGTGGAGACACAATGGTAAACCTGTAGGTGCTCATTGGGGAATGAGTTCACTGAACTAATCCGATATGAATCGTCGAATGGTAATTTACCTGACTGTCAATCGGCTTGATTCATCGTCACAGTGGCGTGGTTGATCCTTGGACTTGAGACACCAAAGACACCTTGTTGGTGGACTTCTGGACTTTGACCTTAACCTACGAATCCCTATCCACGGGATCTCTAATAGTCAAGGATCGGGTCCAGCGGAAGACCTTCGAAGGTGATTGTGTGTTCAATAAAGGATAGTTCGCTCTCATGTAACTGGAGAGAGAATGCTCTAGAAAAGATCCGCAGGAGTCTCTGGTCAGAGCAAAAACAATATCAGAAAAAGAGATTTTCGGATATTGTACAGCGGAGTCTGATTCAAGTGAGTTGACAATCTAGGGTTTGACAGTTAACCATACCCTAGGTTAACTCGAGAGCATTGTGCGAACGAAGGATTATAGCCACGTGGTAACTGTGGACGGATAGGTTCCATGAGTGGGTTGCTGAACCCCATTACCTTCCGGGATCATGCGGTGTTGCTTGGCACCCAACTTGATCAGAAGTCCGACTGAATTTACATGCGATGATAATTCGGTTGAGTAATTAGTTAATATCTAGATATTAATTAATTACAATAAGTCAATAACTAGTTATTGGACTTAACGGGCTGCAAACCGGACTGGTAAATGGGCCTAGAGGGTCACACGTAATAATATTCTCAGTCGGTGGTACATAAGTGGGATTTATATTAACTCGGGGACTTTTGTGAAAAGTCGCGCCGACTTAATATATATACGCGCTGTTGAGAAACCCTGGGCCAAGCTCCAGGATTTCCCTTGCTGGCCGGCATCCCCCCTTTCTCTCTCCTCCTCTGGGCGCCCCGTTCAAGGCGCCAGAACAGTTTCCGTCTCCGCCGCGTGTGATTCCCGAAAGTCGAGAATTCCCGTCGGCGGGATTTCAACAAACGTTGGGGCGACGGATCTTCAGCGAGCGAGCTGATATGGACGAGGGATCGAGGACGAACCACTGCAGAGGATCGCGTGGATACCGCTGAAGGCCGGACGCTTGTGCAACTCGCGGCATCGCCTCGACGGAACCGAAACATAAGCGGATTCGAATCCGCGCACGGTAATCAGATTCCAACTCGGTTTTTCGGTTAGCGTTTTTCGTTTCGAATCGGATCAGTGGGCATCGGGCGGGATTAATTTTTGTTCATCGTTTCCGCTGCGTTCTTCGCGTCCCGCCCGGATCCCAACATGAAGGGCCTCCTGGAGCTCAGCAACATGCAGAAGAAGTCATTTTTTAGTCCAAGGCAGTCAAGTGACCAAAGTCAAATTCAGAAATCAAAGGAAATAATAGGACTTACTCGAGCGGCACGGTCCTCCTCTGCAAGGGAAGTCCGGTGGATGGTGGAGGCGAGCTGGCTCTGGAGGTCGGCCAGAGCAGCCTTGTGAGCAACAGAGTAGGAAGAGGATGAGACTCCGTAAGTGGGAGGAGCCGCCTGGATGTAGACGGCTCGCTGCACAAAAAGACAATCATCAGTGGTTAATCATCAAAACAAATTAATTTATCAATTCATTCATTCATATTCATTCATACATACCAGGTCGAAGAGCTCCTTCTGGACCTGCTCTAGCTGGGCTTCCGCATCATGTAGGCGGGCCCGGAGGTCAACGATGACCGCATCTCGTGCGTCCTGCATACCACACATGCATACATTCATTCACAGATATAAGATAAAGATAATAATAAAATGAAAAGACGCATAAATCATACTTACATCGAGTGGTTGGAGGAGCCGAAGCTGATCGGCGTAGTGGGCCCGGTACTGCTGGAGATACGTCTCACTGCTCTCCGCCTAGGACTCCACCTTGACGCCGCGGCGGTGCCAGTCCTCGTACTGCTCTGGGAACTTGGCACGCCAATCGGTGAGGGCTTGCTTGCCCCTCATGCTCCTTCCGACGCCCTCCGGGACCTCCTCGTCGACCCATTCCTGGTGGAGCCCAGCGTCCTCATCACAAGCTGCAGGCGGAGGGGTTCGATTTCGTTCAGGCAATGTAGCCACATTTGCCTGCCGAACCTCCTCTGGCCACCCGTCACCTACGGCTGACCCTCTTCACCCATACCGAGGTACGGGCGCCAGATCACCTGCATACAGGTTAGATGCATTCATATAAATAACTTGCATTTAATGAATAAAAGATTGCATTTAATGAACAAAATTGAACAAGTTAAGAACTCACCAGTAGCTCGGGGTAGTCAAGAAACTGACGGCGGAGGGCCGTCAGTTGATGGTGTTGTGGCGCTGTGTCCACTATTGGCTGCCAACGTTAAGCCAATGGGACAACGCCAGGTCGTACTATCCGCGCTCGGCTGAGCGAGAAGTAGTGATAGCTCCAAACCTGCATACATGAACATATAAGTTAGAAATCATCACATCATGTCACATTGCATATCATAAACAAATAAAAAGACGATTTAATACCTAGAGGAACGGCGAGAAGCCGCTGATGGTGGTCTCATGGTCAGGCGTGACCGCGGACAGGTCGGCGAACAGGTGGGCCAGAAGGGCCGCACCCCATGCATACTCATGCAGCCTATCTAAATCATCTAACAAATACAAGAACCTACAATGAATGTGGTCGCTCTTCGTACCGAAGAGCAACTGACCAAAGAAAAAGACTAAAAAGACCCTAAGCTGCCTATCTACCTCCTCCTCCTGACTGGGGTCGCTACAATACACAGAGGAGGATGACTCTGCTAATCTACTCCTAAACTCCTTCCGGGTCTCATCTGACCGACGCCGGGGCTCATCTAGTCCTAAGGCGGCCTCTACTTCTACCCTAGGGACCATCCTAGACTCCCTACTTAGGCTAGACACCTCTATGCCTAGCAAGGCCTCTGCCAATCCCTGGTAGTTGGGGTAAGTCACCCCACTTACCGGTCGGCCCTCTACCTTGAGGCCAGTGATCCTGGCCACATCCTCTAGAGTTGGGACCATATGGCCCCAAGGCATCAGAAAAGCCCGGCTTTCCGCATGCCACCTTTCCCGCAACGCCTGCCAGAGGACTAAATCGAGCCAAAACGGCTCGATCTCAAGGATCTCGCCGAACCCCATCCAGCGCAGGCGCGCCTTCTGAAAGTCTGGGAGTCCCCCGTATGCACCTATAACTAAGTCCCAACTAATCCTGACTCTCATTGTCCCCTACAAATGAAAACAAAGAGTTTCATCAGTTAATGAACATGAAGACATATAAAATATTTCTGAATTGAAAGGCGTTGAGTCACATGGACGCCTATTGAAAGGCGTCCACTAGTCCTGACGCAATTTAAGACCATTTTCTGTCCATTTAAAAATTTGAAATTTCGCCTGAATGGCGTCGGACCCCTTTCTCCCTCCTTTTCTCACTCCATTCAAACCATAGAAAACTTACAAAGTGGAGGGCTTCTCCTTCTCCTTCTTCCACGGCCACGGGCACCGGAGGAGCTTCCTCCTCCTCTAAAAACACCGCTACCTCCGCGAGTTCGACTGGGACTTCTTCCTCATCCCTCGCCGAGGTCCGACGACGCTTCACCAACGCCTTGGCCTTGTGGGATCCCTCACCACGCTCCATAGATTTGAAAGAGGGAGTTTTGCAAGAGAGAGAGGGCTAGATCGCCGGAGAAGACGGAGAAGGGTCGCCGGAGAGCTCGAGGAGAGAGAAAGCAAAGGGAAAAGTGAGGAAGAAATGGGGGCCTTCGCAGTTCTGTTAGAAGAAGCTTGAAAGGCGTCGAGGTACAACGACGCGTTTCAGGGCGCATAAACTGAGGCGGCAAGGCCAACTATTTGAAATTGAGTAAAAGGCGTCTCGAGAAGGCGATGAATTTCAGGTTACCGCCAATTATAGTCAGAAAGGTACAAGGCATGATCATTAAAGGCGTCTACACATAAAGACGCGTTTCAGGGGATTAATCACAGAATTGATGGCGGAGTTCTGGAGAAAGTAAGAGAGAGAGTTGAAAGGCGTCTGTCCTAGTAGGCGTATTTTAAGCTTAATTCAGGATTTTGAGGATTAATGGCTAATTTTTGGAAAATGAATTATGGTTGAAAGGCGTCTTACTGAGTGGACGCGTTTTGGATTAAGTAAACCCGAACTGTCATGTTTTAAGGAAAAATCCAGTTTTTACTAAAGAAAAATTCATGGACATGTCACAGGAAGTTAACAGGAGATTTCAAGGCATAAAAGAATGATTCTTTATTCAATAAAATTCTTTATTACATCAGAAGAAAAAAAAGGAAAAATGGAACACTTAAGGAAGAAATTCCCAAAGTGCTAGTATGTATGGAACTTGCAATCCTCTATCTCTAATTTTAGAGGATTTTACATGATGACTAAAGCTAATGTTCCATATGGTAGCAATAAGTTCTGCAGCTTCGTAGTCTTCATCGGATTCTAGAGTACGCCTTTTGATTGGAGATGTATGGGAGAACTCGGGGAATTCATGGCAAGGCAGGCTAAGTTGAGGATAGCATCGATGGGAGTTGTATAGTACGAACTCAGTAGCCCCAATCAATTTAAGTTCTGCTCCCGCTGCATGGCGTACTCGGATGGGCTTTCCAACGAGAGCAAGTGGAGAAGGGTAAACCCGTTGGATGACATGAATCTCAGATACTTCCTCCAGTCGGTTCGGGTCTTGAGCTTTGGTACTCGGTTGATCACCTGCTCGTTGAATTTCACGATGTTGGATATGTGGAAGATCGGGCTGTTCTGATAGATCTGAGACGGTCTTGCTGACATCCTCGTGTGGTATTCGAATTTGAAGTGTAGCTCGACCCACAAAGTGAAGAACAGCATGCACCCAGAAGGAGGTTAACCTGTGGATGCCGCGGAGAGCCCACTGTAGAGGTAACCCAGGATCGCAGTGCTAATGGATTTTCCCTCGAAGATCGCACAGATCACACTGACTTGATCAACTTCGAGGATGTTGTCTTGCGAGGGAAAGAACAGAGCCCCGACAAGGCACGTGACGAAAGCTTTCGTCACGTCTTCAGCTTCATCCTCCCTCAGATCATCAATCTCGTATAAAGTCCATTCTGCAAGCTTCGCGAGGTTGATCCCTTTCCTGGTAAGGCACCCTTTTACCTCTGTGGGGTCCTTCATGATTGACGTCAGCAGTTGTTGGCCGGTGATCTTTTCCTTCATAAAGGCCATCTTATTCTTGATCTTCGGAAGACCCAACAAGAGCTCAGCCTCCTCTAGAATGATAGTGCACTCGAACTGAGGGAAGAGAAACGTGTGGGTTTGAGGATGCTACTGCTCGATCAAGGCACACATAGCGGCCCAGTTCACGTTTGGGCTCTTGTAGTGCTTAGCGTGGACCACCAAGCCTTGAAGATTCCACTTGGAGATGAAAGTTTGCATGGAAAGTTTGGGACTCTTAGCGAGTTTGCGAATCCAAGGGAGAGAGGTGAATCTCCTTGGACCGGGAAACATGGGGTATGTCTGGAAAGATGGAAGAAAAGATCAATTTGAAAAGAACTTGAAGAACATGGGGGAAAAAGAAGAATGATTGAAGGAAAGAGAATTCATCTTACTTGAAGGTTAGGATCTCTCCCGCTTAGGTGATTCTCCACCTCGGAGAGCTTCTCCAGCGACCTCCTCATCCTTTTGCTTAAAGAACTCATCTTATTTTCGAATTTCTTCCTTCTTGAAACTTCGAAACCTTGAAAATCTTGGAAATCCCTTGAACCTTGAAGGAAAAATCTAACCTTGATCTCTAGATTGTGATAGGATTGCTTTGAAACAAGTTAATGAAGATTATATAGAGGGAATTGCGATCTTAGGAAGACTTTTCTGGATTGGAAAAGGGATGAGCATGGGAAGAGTTGGAATCCAGTTGGGAATCAGCCAGAACCTGTTTCTGCGACTGAAAAGGCGTCGTTGAACAGCGACGCGTTTTATGTAACTGAAGGGCGTCGGCGCGACATGACGCATTTCAGGTTTTTCTGCTATTTTACCCGAAATCCAGTAATTAGCCATATTTTGATGCTGGTTTGAAGTTACTGATAAATTTTTGAGTGCAGGTAATTCAGGAAAATCCAAATGAAGCTGGAAAATGTCAAGAAGATCCCACTGTGGGAGTTTATGAGTCTCGACTGTGGCTAAAAAGACGGTTATCTCTATCCCTTGTACTATTTCATGTAATTAATTTGCATCATCATTACTATATGTTAAATATTTATTAGAGTATATCAAGGACCTTGTGGTTTTGATGAAATTAGAATTCGAGTTCTCCTTCAACAAAAATAGTGATAATTCCAGAGAATTCTTAATTGCACGGATAGGCCGTTTGATTGTTAATTAGTGGGGACGATAGTTCCACTTTTGTGAAACGATGCGTGGATAAACGAGCTTCGGCTTAGCACTGAATTACAAGATTTGGTATCTTGACTCATTAATAACGATTTAACAATATTATCCTTGATTAATTTATATTCTATTGGACTTTATATTTTTCTTTTAACCCAGCATGCATCATGTAGGACTTTGATATCATTGTGATAAGAATTAATTATTGATTAAGTTTCAGACCATTGATCGAATAATTCAAACATGATATGAAATATTCCATTCTGAATTAAGTATCTTGATTATCTTTGAGGTTCGCTTAAAGATATCCTTGGAATTCTATCCTTTCTTAGACTCTTTATCTAATATTTCTTGTTTTCTTTTAAGATCCATCATGGCTGCAACATGTCCACATTGGCTGGCAAACGCTCCCCATGATGAAACCTGCAGTGTCTACGACCTGGGGTACTTCCCATTCCGTGGAGGTTGATCGACCTTATTTTATTTCCTTGTCTACCTCATCTAAATATGATTGATTCCATTGATCCCTTTGAGTTACCTTCATCGATGATTTTGAGAAAAATTCTAATCATGTGATGTTAAGAGCGTGTCTCATCACACCTTGGCATCACATTTTCAGTACATTCCATTTCATTTCACTCCCTTACAAAGACGATGCCAAGGTGAGGCAGCGGTAAACACGCTAATTTTGACATCATTTTGAGTAAATTTCATATCATATAATAATGCCTCAGAATGGTCTGATATTCAATCATTAGTTAATTTTTATTAATCTTTCTGAAATCTAAATAGTATCGGGTCAGACAGACATAATTTAAGTTAATTAATTAAATTAATTTTAACTCAAATTTCAGTTAAAATATGAAGAAGTCTAAAAGACGTCTACCTGTAAAAACGCCATTTAGAGTTTATTCATATTTTGATGTTTAAATTTGAATTTTAATTAATTGATTAATTAACTAAAAGACGTCTGCAACGCATGACGCCATTTAGGTTTCCTAAGTTGTTTCTATCTTTTTTTCGGATGTTTATCCTTATCTTAATCAGTCTAAAAGGCGTCTTCCTTGGGTGACGAGTTTTAGATAATTACAGATAATAATGAACTTTTCCCGGATATTTATCCTTATCTTAATTGGCTAAAATGTGTCTCTTATTGGCGACGCGTTTTAGATAATTACAGATAATGATGAATTAATCTATATTTATCTGTTTGTTAAGCTGGATAAATCTCAAAATTTCTTCATGTAAATCCGCGGATGTAAAAGTCTCTAAATACTTAGCTCCTTGGTCAGTAAACAGTTAGTGATGTTGATGCAAGTGATCTGAGTGATAGTGAGAGTGACAATAGTGATAATTGGCGACGACGTCCAAACGCTGAAGGAGCGAAGTACTGCAGCTTCCAGGAGTCGGTATCCTTTCTTCATCCATTCTTCGTCCATCCAAGATCCTCTCAAGACTAAGGCTTCCCAAGGGCCATCTAGCTTAGCTTTCAATTAATTTCTGCATATTTCTCATATTTGTCATCACATTAGTCTCACATTTTCATCACATCACTCCATGCAACACACACGCACACTAGCATTATTTTTCAAACCTATTTATTAAAGGGGTTTAAAAATACCACTCAACAAGTGAGTTCATCTGTCTAGTTGCATGTTTAAAATTTCTTTTGGAGTGGATACTACTTCTGCCTGAGTTCACATTGTCTTTCATTTCTTTCTATTTTCTTGCAAGGTACCAAGGAGAATCAAGGGGAGGGAATCAACAGCGAACAACAAGGAATCTGGATGATCATCAAAACTCAGTAAGCAATCAAAGCAAGAACAAGGATAAAAAAGGCTCTTTTTCTTCAGCCGGCTGAAGGAGGGGAACCAAGAACTCAACATCTCCCACGTCCAAACAGGTAGACGATCAAATCTTTCTTTTGGAACTTTTAGTTAAAAGTTTATAGCGATCACATCACCTAGTTTCTGTTTAATAGGTTTATTTTTCACTTAAACAACATAATTTTCATGATAATCACACACCCAATTTGAACACTCACACAATGAAGTAAGGTTCATTGGTACTCGAACCAATAATGTTTATACCATCAGTCTTGATGAGGTAGATAACAAGGGTGTTTGTTTGGTTATTAGTGGTAGTGATGATGTTGCATGGCTTTGGCACCATAAAGTTGGGTATGCTAGTTTTAGAATCATTTTCAAATTATCTAGATATAACATAGTCTTAGGCTTGCCAAAATCTTCATATACTCTTGATAAGATTTGTGATGCTTGTGTCATAGGTAAGTATACTAGATCCTCATTTAAATCTAAGAATATCGTTTCCACCAATAGGCCATTACAATTACTTCATATCAATTTGTTTGGTACATCTTGAACTTCTAGTTTGGGTGGGAGGATATATGACTTTGTTATAGTGGATGGCTATTCTAGATTTACTTGGGTTTATTTCTTAGCTCATAAAAGTGATGCTTTGAATGAATTTATGAATTTTTGTAGAAAAGTTTAAAATGATAAAGGATATACCATCACGTCAATCCAGAGCGATCATAGTAAGAAATTTAAAAATGTAATGTTTGAAGAATTCTGTATTAAGAATGGTTTTGAACATAATTTTTATTCTCTAAGGATACAACAACAAAATGGTATAGTGGAAAGGAAAAATAGAACTTCAATAGATATGGTACAAATCATGTTTTGTGAATATGACTTACCACGTTATTTTTAGGCGAAAGCCGTAAATAGCACTTATTATATTACTAACCGTACTACTCTATATGAGTTCTACAAAGGAAAGAAGCCAGTTATCTCATATTTCAAACCATTCGGATGCAAATGCTAAATCATCAATAATGGTAAAGATAATTTGGGTAAGTTTGGTATAAAGAGTGATGAAGGTATTTTTGTTGGATATTCTTTAAACTCGAGAGCTTAATGTGTGTTCAATAAAAGAAATCTTATAGTTCAATAGTCCATTCACGTGATTTTTGATGAGTCTAACCATATTATAAGAAATAAGCATGATGATAATGATGAAATAATAGAGATCTTTGAGAAATGTGTGGGAGATGTCCACATCAACTCGGAATCTCGAGATGATCCCACTCATGAAGACCCATCTCAAGCACCCGATGGTGATGATAAAGAGGATCCTATAATAGGGTCCTTCCAACAAACTCCAAGACCGCCTAAAGGACTTTCAAGGGCATGAAAGATCGTAAAGAGTCATCTAAAGGAGAACATAATGGGAGATCCATTATCTAGTATGTAAACTAGGTCATAAAAAAGGCAAGTGAATGAATGTGACTATTTAGCCTTTATTTCTCAAATTGAATCAAAGAATATTGATGATGCTTTAAATGATGAATTTTGGACCTTAACAATGTACGAAGAGCTCAACCAATTTGAGAGAAATAAAATATGGACTCTAGTTTCCCATCTAAAAAATCATTCCGTTATAGGAACTAAATAGATTTTTCACAAAAAAAAAAAAAACTTAGTGAGACGGGAGTGGTGCTTCGGAACAAAGCAAGACCTGTAGCTCAAGGGTATTGTCAAGAGGAAGGAATTGATTTTGACAAATCGTATGCATCGATTGCTAGATTAGAAGCTATTCATTTATTACTTACATATATATACATGTTCTTAAAATATTAATTTTTTTCAAATAGATATTGAAAGTGTATTTTTAAATAGTTTTATTAAAGAAGATTTATGTTGAGTAACTGCCGGGATTTGAAGATCCCAAGTTTCTCAATCATGTTTTTAAATTACAAAAAGTTTTATACAGCCTAAAGCAAGCTCCGTGTGTATGGTACGAATGCTTGAGTTTGTTTTTGATTGAATATGGTTTCAAGCGTAGCCTTGTAGATAATACACTCTTTATTAAGAATCAAGATGATGACATGCTTATTACTCAAATTATGTTGATGACATCATATTTAGAGCTACTAATGAGGTGTTATGTCGAGTTTTCTAGAATCATGTAGGAAAAGTTTGAAATGAGTCTCATGATAGAATTAAAAATTTTTCTTGGACTTCAAAGCAAACAACTAAAAAACAGAATCTTCATCAACTAAGGAAAGTACATAAGAAAACTCTTGAAGAAGTTTAGACTTGAAAAGACAAAGCTACTCACAACTCCTATGGCTACATCCACTAAATTAGATGGGGATGAAAATGGTAAGGAGGTAGATACAAAGTGTTGGATTTTCTCGGGTTTCTCCGGATCGCTTATGCAGCGGAAAATAAAATAAAACAGCGATCCGTTTCCCATTTCGAAAAACTAAAACTACGATTATCGGATAATCGAAGTTCTCACCGTGTGCCGATTCGAATCCTCAAACGTTCGGTTCCGTCGGTGCGACACCGCAAGCCGCGCAAGTGCCCGGCCTCTAGCGAAGTCCACGCGATCCTCTTCACGACGGATATCCTCACGTTCCTCGTTCTTCGTAGCTCACGAAACCTCCGCCGGTCGCCGCAACGCACGGATGATTTCCCGTCGAACGGATTCGGAGAAGCGGCGGAGCAGATCTAGATCTGTCTGGACGCCAGAGAGAGAGAGAAACAAAGGAGGGGTAGCTAGGGTTAGCAACAGCTTGGCCTGCTCAAGCCGTTCGCTATGTTTTATACTAACCGCGCGGTTTTTCATAAAAACTCCGGTTTGTATAAAACCCACTTATTTATCCATCGCCTTGAGAATCATATGCGTGTGACCCTCTAGGCCCAAGTACCAGTCCAGTTAATGGCCCAACAAGCCTAGTGACTCCTCACTGGCTTTATTAATCAATTAATAACCCTTTATTAATAAATTAATCAATCGAATTGATGTCGCACATCAAATTCGACCGGGCCTCCGATCACGTTGGGTGCCAAGCAACACCGCGTGAACCCGGAAGGTATTGGGGTTAAGTAACCCACTCTTGGAACCTTTCCGCCGACAGTTACCGCGTAGATATAATCCTTCATTCGTACAATGTTCTCGAGTCAACTCAAGGTATGGCGAGCTGTCAAACCCAAACCGGTCGACTCACTTGGATTGGATGTTGCTGATGAATATCGGAAAACTCCTTTCCCGATATTATCGTCCGCTCTGGCCAGGGACTTCCGCGCATCCTTTCTAGAGCATTCTCTCTCTAAGTACCGAGAGCGAATGATTCCTTATTGACACACAATTCCCTTCGACGATATTCCGCTGTACCCAATCATTGGCGTATTAGAATCTCGTGGCTAGAGATTCGTAAACCAAGGTCAAAGCACAGAAGTCCACCGACAAGGTGTCCTTGGTGTCTCAGGTCCGAGGACCATCTACGCAACTGCGACAATAGAATCAAGCTGGTTGACAGTGAGGTACAATACCATCCAGCGATTCAGTCGGATCAGTTCAGTGAACTCATTCTCCAATGAGCACCTACAGATTCGCCTTAGTGTCTCCACACAAGTGACTTATGAGATCAGTCACCCTCATCATATGAGCAGGAGTAATCTGTACTAGTCTAACCGGATATCCGATGTCCTTCTCGAATATCCTTCGACTATGAACGATTAAGAATATGTGTGTTTAAGTGATCAGTCTCATTAGTATGATCTCATCATAATCTGATCACTATAACACATATTCACGGACTTTATTAGGAAACGATAATTAATGCGATTTACACATAATGAATATTATGCCATTATATTAATAAATGAACGAGATTTACATAGTCATATTGGCTTGTAGGCCACCTAAACTAACACAAAGCTATATAGAGATATGACTGGCTTACTCTTTTATCTCACAGCAAGTCAGCCAGATATTCAATTTAGTATATGTATGTGTGGTCAACTTCAAGCTAAACTTAAAAAAATCTCATCTGATTACCATTAAATGTATTTTTAGAAATCTTGCACACACCACTAATTTTAGGTTATAGTATCTTATCGGTAGTTTATTTAACTAGGTGAGTTACTCTGATGTCGATTATGCTGAATGTAAAATAGATCAGAAAAGCACTAGCAGAATATGTCAAATTTTAGGATGATGCCTTATTTCTTTATCCAAGAGAAAACAAAACTCCGTTGCACTATCAACCGTCAAAGCAGAATATGTGACTGCAGGTAGTTGTTGTGCACAAGTACTTTAGATAAAACATCAAGTAAATGCCAATAGATATGATTTTGATAAAAGTTCAATTTATTGTGATAACACTAATGCAATAAACCTCACTAAAAATTCAATTTAACACCCACGCACTAAGTACATTGAAGTTCACCATCACTTTATTAGAAATCATGTGCCTAGAGGTGACATTGAATTAATTTTTATAGATACTACACATCAACTAGATGACGTCTTCACTAAGCTGCTTAGTGAGGAGAGGTTCTCGACAATTAGGCACGAACTTGGTATTTGTAAGCTCGATAAGAAAATAAATTAATTACTTTGTTAAAATTAGGTTGAAGGTTATGGATTCCATAAGCAGAAGATGAATTCTTAAGTCTAGTGGTAGTTCACCATGCTTTCATTTCATAAAATGAATGTTTAGATATCATAAAACTATACCGTAGGTAAATTTCTCAAAAAGTACCTCAAACAACTTAGAATTAGAATTCTGACACAAAATGGTCGACTGTTTTTGAAAAGGGTCAACCAATTCAAATGACCAATTTTCGCATAATGCTCTATAGAAATAGTCGACCGTTCCTATCAAAATGGTCGACAGTTTCTAGAACCAATGGTTCACCTTGGTCGATTTCTCAAGATTTTTCTTTAAATAGGGGCCACACCCCACTTCGTGCCCTAATCTATTTTCACCATCCTTCACCCCTTTCAACCTCTTACACCCTTTTCCCAAGAATCCCTCTCATTTTCACCACCAACTCTCAGCCCTAACATTTCCTACCACCCTTTTCCTTGCCTTCCTTCTATAATGTCGAAGCAAGTAGTTCCATGAAGGGCTCATACCAGTGCCCATTAGAAAGAGGGAAGATCCAAAGCAAGAGAAGATCAAGGAGAAGTTCCAAGGGAGAGAAGGACCAAGACTAGAAATGACCGCGGTGCTCCTCCTTTGGCCTACTTTCCTACTACGGAGTCTGAAGCAGTTTTCAAAGAAAGATTTGCTAACCGCAGCATCATCCTTCCAAATCGGGTCTATTTCGAAAATTTAGGGGAGTTAGTACCGACAGTCACATTAGTATTTATGGTTCAAGAATGGTTACAATCTATGATGATTTAGTTTGACTAATATCTATTGCTTGTGTAGTAATTTTATTCAAATATTTTTCAGGAGGGATTCAATGCCTTCACTTTTGTGAAAGGCGTCAAAATCCCACTAAATGAAGATGAGTTTTGAAAATTTTTGCAAATCCCAAATGGTCCCAAGACCATTCTGGGTTATTTCTTACAAGAGGAAGGACATGTTGAAGGTGGTATGCTCGATCGAAAAGAAGATTTTGGAAGAAGAACTTAATGCAAACGATTTTTCACCATTGCATAGGCTTCTTCACCACATGCTCACCACCATAATTGTTCCTAAGATGAAGTGACCCATGAGTATTTGGTCATCTTATTTCATTTGATTACAGAAAATCAAGTGGTGTTGGTACTATTCATGCTAGACTTGATTTGAAGGTCAACTTCACAAGAAGAAGTCTCCCTTATGCCTCGTTATTACCAAGATTTTAAGGCACTATAATGTGGACATAAACGGAGAGAAAAATGAACACATTCATCCCTCGAGTGTGTACAATGAGCTTAGGCTTCACAAATTGTAAATGGAGGTCATTTATGGAAATCTTTATAGAGATCCCAATGGGAAGGCTCCTATGGAAGAGAAAGATATGGATGAAGACACTCCAGAAGATGAAGAAGAAGAGTTCGAAGATGATGATTCAGATAATGAGGATTATGAGATGGAGGCTCCTGCTGAGGGGGAGCCATCACTGCAGGCTTGTGATGATGAAAACAATGAAACTTGGGGTTATTTACATGATCGACTTGAGCAGGTTGAAGAAAGGCTAGGCAACATTGATACAAAGGTAGATACCTTGATTGGAAAGATGGACAACCTACAGCTCGCTAACGATGGGTGGAACCAAAAGCTCGACAACATGTGGAATTTCTTCCAAACCCAGTTCCTTAACCCTTGATAACCCCATCTTAACCCATCTACCACTCTTAACATATCCTAGTAGTTTGACTTTAAATGAAATGGACATATATGGATTAACTTTAGTTTGCTTTGGTAGTTTAACTGAGTTAACTTGTTTAAACTCATGTTTTGGACTAAACTTGAACTTAAATCGACATATTTAGCTTAATTCCCTTTCTTGATTTTTTTTTTACCCTTTTTTAGAGTATAAAAAGGAGGAGAATGGTTTTATGATTTGTTTGTCTTGTAATGGTTTGTTATTGATAGTTTGTTATGTGGCTTATGAAATTATTTGAGTATGTTTGAGCGACTATTGTTATTTCTATAAAATTGTAAAGTTTTGTCATCATGAAAAAGGGAGAGATTGTTGTCTTTAAAATTTGATTTTAATGATAATAAAATTGAGTGATGATTCTAACATGTCGTTTAAGTGAATGACAGGTGAAAATTTTAAGTGGGATTGTAGAAGGAACTGGATATTATCCGGATCCGCTCCGGATTCGTATCTGAATCAGTGAATATTTATCGAAAGTTGATATCCGACGGATCATAGAGGATATCTATTTATGATCCAGATCATAAACGAAGCGGTAATGAAAATCTTGCATCAGCTTCGTCAGATATCCGCTCTGCATAAAGAGTGAATTACGGCTATTAGATCTAAGATCCAATTATATATATATATATAATAGTTACTAATTTTTACAATATTTTAATAATTTTATGACTCTTTAGACAAATATTATACTATATAAAAATTTTATTTAAATATCTAAATGTGATCCATATATGCTCCAAATCCATAGAATATCCACCTAAGGGTATCAGCTCCGTATCTGATTCATAAATGGAGCGAATACGGATTATCCGTTTATCATAAACGAACGGACACAGAAACAGTGTATCCACTCCGTTTACACTCCTAATTTTAAGTGTATCATTACATGGACCAGTTGGATCAAAACCTACTGAAAAATATAGTTTTAGACCAAACAGTCATCTAGCACAAAGCAAACGGTCAACTGTTTTGATCAGACTTTTCAAACAGAAATGACTGCAAAAATAGTCGATTGATCCTATGAAATTGGTCGACCAACTCAAATCGGTCGATCAATTCCATCGAGACAATCGACAGTATTCTACCTTTTCAAGATTATGTTAGTGGGAAATATAACCGTCAGAGTCTCACTACTACCAAGGGCTCTTTTAGTTTGTAGCCTCTATAAAAGAGAAGTTGCACCCATTAAAGCCTAACTTTTTGCCACCCAAAAGAAATATTCTAGAGAGTCATTTTCTAGAGAGGAAAGATCCCTTGAAGTGAAGAAAGAGAGAGAATTCAAGAGAAGATTGGCTCCTATCAAGTCTTCTTCCATTGCTACACTGGGGAGAGGGCTTCCAGCATTGATTACTTCAACAAGCTTCCTCTTTCTTTCTCTTCTTTCTTGTGTGATTACTCTTGTTTATCAGTAGCTTGTATGTGTGTTGGTCTTGTGCCATTGTGGATGTTTTTGAAATACAGTGTAAGACTTGTTAGGCCATAACTAGCGTGTGTACTAGATTATTCATCTAATGATTTTCTCTACCAGGTATAGAGGAGTAGATGTAGGCTTAATTGATTAGGACCGAACCCTTATAAATCGTGTGTGTCGTGGGTGTGCGCTTGTTTTATCTTCATTTGATCTTCTTGTACTCAAATTTCATATCCTAAAGTAAAATGTTCCAAACCCAACTCAACCCCCTCCCTGTTGGATTATCTATATAAATCAGGGCCAACATAGTATAGTTCTCTTACTTAAATCTAAACTAATAGTCACTCTAAAATTGACCAATTAAATTAACAAAAACAAAATATTAACGTTCTTGCAGTATATAAAAGGGAGAATAACTTGCTACATCAGCAGTCAGTATCATGCCGGCTGCCAGTGTTCTTAAATTTTTCTAAAAAAGTATTTCCGAATTGTTTAGGTGGGCCCCACTATACCCTACATGATCATTACTTTTTCATTGCCATTTTGGGTCAGTTTTCGATTTTCATCTTTTTTTGGATGGTCCAATTGGAGATCGAATTGTACTGACATATAAATCAAGTTGGAAGCCACCTAAAAAAATTTAAAAATTATTTTTTAAAAACTAAAAATACCGACAACCAATGTAATACCGGTTGCTGGTGCAGCAAGTTATGCTCGATGGATAGAGAGAGTCTTCATACTTTTTATTTATTAGATGTGTTACAAAAACATCAGACTAAGTCAAATATGAGTGGGATATAGATGCTACAAACAAGGATTCAAATGTGTCTCATACAATAAAGATAACAAATAATCAATCTCTGGGTGACCGGAGTGAAGTCTGGATAGACTTATACCCGAAATGGCTATCATATACCCAAGCTAGTACCAAATAAAATGATCTGGTAAAGGTGTAAGGGGTCGGATTCAAGCCTAGTTCTCATTTCTTGGACACCGAAGTGCAAGTGGGCCTACAAAGCTGTTCTCATCTTAAATAAAGGGTAATGAGTTTTACTTGCTGCATCGTGCAAGTTGCACAGCGCGTTGGCACAATGTCGACGGCTCGGATCACACGAGTATGTGGTCTTTTTTTTGTGAATTTTTTAACCATCCGATTGGAGATCGGACGGTAGGGATGCCGAGGTGGGAGCCTCCTCTAGCTCGGCAATTTTTTTTCAAAACAAAATTGTTGCACTGCTCCCCGCCGTATGATCTAAAAGATCGGATGGTGGCACGGGCCCGGTGCAGCCCCCACCGCGCCTGCAGTGCAGCAAGTAATACTCGAGAGTAATACTTACTAAATGGGCCACATTGCAATGCATCTCTGCAGCAGTTTGATTAACTTTGATTCGACAACTGTAGGTTGTCCTTTTTTTATTTTTTTGTCTTTTAACGGTATGATCAAAGATGCGACACTGCAGATCCATCCCTTAGGTTGTCCCCTCTTGAATTTTTAAAAAATCAAAAATATACTTACTACAACAGACATTTGGTAAAAGCAGATCGGCAGGTGCAATGCGCCCGTTGCAACAAGGATTGCTCTAAAGTCTGATGTAGATGACTAATGGATTTTATTTTAGTCCAAATTCGTTGAAATCTGATCATATTTTCACCTAACACCGGTTAGCCATAAGGGTAGCGTCAAATCTTTGATTGAAGGTTTTTTATTTTTTTATTTTGATAGTACAAATGACTCTTTTAAGATTACCCTTACCTCTTTGGATTTTAAAAAAATTTAAAAAATGCATACATAATATTGCAATTAATCCCATCAAAACTGATTGGATGACTACTGGGCCGCATTGCAGCTGTGCCTGCCAACTCTCTGGGTGAGACCACGGCGCCCGCATCCGCATTCGAAATTAGATCACACACACTGGAAGCAGCGGTTGTCCGATATCCGATGCACCCTTAATAACTCCACCCCAATTATTTGGACATCCCCTGACGAACACTATTGATTGCCTTGCCATGTTAGGCCGGATACCCACTCCGAGCCCATACCCACGCCGAACAACCGAGAGCAACCCAATCGATCATGATCTCATGAGTTAATACTACTCTGTATGGTCCTTCTCCTTCCCTTCGATCGCCCTCCTTCCACGCCAGTGGATAACGCGTACCGACTTTTTTATTGGACGGAGAGTGGGCCTTCAAGGCTACTGCCAGCCTACACGCGCCAGGCGTGATCCATCCGATCAACCTAATTAAGAGAAATATTTATTGTACTCAAGGTCAATACAGTAACATGAGTCATCTTGCGATTGCGATGTAAGATATTATTGGTTCATCAACATAGAGGTCATGTAGATTAGACAACTTTTTTCATGATGAGTTACACAAGTATTAAATGCGAGTGCACAATTTTAAACGTGACAAATATATATATATATATATATGCGTAACAAATACTCCATGAGCATGATAAATATTATTTGTCACGCTCACAAAGTATTTGTCACGCTTAAAAATTACTTATCATCTCTATATATTTGTATACAAATTTTTGGCTTGACAAATATTTTACAAGCATGATAAATAATATTTGTCACGCTTACAAAATATTTGTCACGTCCGAAAAATATTTGTCATCTCTAAATATGTATGTATAGATTTATAGACATGATAAATATTTTTCAGATACGATAAATACTTTGTAGGTATGACAAATAGTATTTGTAATAAATTTATCATCTCTAAACAGTATTCGTAAATAGTATTTTGTCATCTCTAAACATGTGTGTATAGATTTATAGACATGATAAATATTATGCAGGTATGACAAATAGTATTTGTCATGTTTATAAAATATTTGTCACGTATACATATATTTATTATACCCAAAATTCTACACTTGCATTTAATACTTGTATGATTCACCTATAAAAAAAAATTGTTCAACTCACGTGACTTATATCTAAATAGATCAGGAACATTTTGTATTGAAAAATGACTCAACATGTTGCACCCAACCTTCACTACAGCAAACATTACTCCTAATTATATAGCTCTCCCAACCTAGGCCCTAGCCTGTTGCAGCTACCCCCGTGGCACCGCGATGTCCGTGGAACACGAACTATTGAAGGATGCGAAACCACCTGCCTGCGGCGCCGCTCAAACCGCCTCGGGTGGAGATTGGAGTCAAACCCGGAGACCCATCCCCGGCCGGTAGTAAATGGGCCGTTTTCAGGGCGGAGTGGGGCCCATTAATCACGTTACTCGTGGCCCAGCTGTACCGAAAGGGAGAGGTCCCGGAAGGAGACGAAGGCGGGGAGAAGTGAGATCTGGGCTGCAGTACGCGTCCCCACCCACGCGCGGCCGTCGCAGTCGAAGCCCGCAAGTGGGCAGCTGGGCCGCGGGTGTGCGAGAAGGCCTGTTAAAAGCAAAGCGCTTCCGTGGGGAATCTTGCCGTCCCTGGAAGAGACCTACCCGAGAGGGGGAGATAAAAGAAATTGGCCTTGTGGCCAACAACTGTGCCCATGACAAATCCATCTAATAATAATATAATACCGCCAGGGCTCCCTATGTTTCTCCCAAGGTTCTTCTTTCACCCCCCACACCATGCATTCAATAGCAGGACTTTTGATGGCTCTCCAATGGTATAGAAAGGCAGTTGATTCGATTATTTTTTATTTTTTTTGGTTTAGGTGAGCACGTGGTGTGTCTCTTATTTTCCTAATCACTTAATCATGATTTTGCTTAAAAAATGGGCTACTCTGTTGCGTGCGCACTTCATGTAGAAGTACCGTCGGCGTTATACAAACTACAAAGGAGAGAATCTACTGTTTTAAAGGTGATGATAGTCCGAGTTGAGTCATTGGTAAATATCGGCTCAAATTATTCGATTTTAATTTTACTTAATTTTAACTTTGATTTATATGATTGATATCTGGATTCAGTTAAGACAGATTAATGTAAAGTCACAGTTAGAAGTAGGGACTAGACTGAATTTTAGAAGAAAAAATATGAATGAAATTTTAAAACTAACTCGAGTCGGTGTAAATTTTGGGTCACATGGCTCAATTCAAATTTAATCCGCTTATCAAAGTTTTTGACCCAAACCCATTTATCCAAAGATTGAGCCAAGACGAGTTAACAAGTCGGACAACCTTTTTCGAACCAGGGTGAGCAGGAGTAGTGAACCGGCCGAGTCCTGACACTGACTCGCTTTGGCGCTGACCGAGTCGAGGTGGTCAGGTCCTCGGCCGCCCCTGTCGAGATGCCGCAGCTGCCGCAGAAAGCCGCCGAGGCATCTCCAAACCCGGTCTCTTCAGAATGGTTCTTTCTGCCTGGCGCTCTCAGACACTGGGCCCCTCCATTGTAAGATTCGGACAAAAGTGGGCCCATCAATTAGCCCGTCGGGCAGTAACAAAGTGGGGCTTATCCGGGATCCAATCAAAAGCGATCCGACAATTAACACATCTCGCCGTCTATCTAAGGATAAATCGCCATCTGGATTGCCATGTCCTACCATGAGAGTCCAAGCATGCTGTTTTATTGAGAGCCTAGGTCGTGTTTGGCGCAGTTTTTATTTAGAAGCATTTTTATATTTTTATTTAATTATTTTTTTATGAAAGTCATTTGATCTTGAAAGTTATTTATGTGATATTTTCTTTGTATTTTGACTTTCAACTAAAAATTACAAAGAGAGAGTTTCCAAAATTAAAGAAAAAATAAAGTCTTTTTAAAGAGAGTTGACTTTTGTTAACAAATTAAAATTAATTATAATTTATCTCTTTCAACTCATTCTATGTAAGAAATAAAAGTTAAAAACAACTTTCAAGTAGAAGTTTTCTCGAACACGCCGTTGTACATGTAAGGCCGATACACAATTTTTTGATAGGGACAGACCTTCCCCAAGGACATTACCGATATATTCTTCAAGCATCGGGGAAACGTGGCCTAGATCGACAGTCTGCAAGTAATGAGGTCCCAAACTACAGGAACATATGTACACTAATAAAGCACTAATACACACAAAGAAAGAGCAAGAACGTCAGTGCTGCTTCCCAGGTTCTGCATGCTCACATCTAACGCCTGCCGACATATGAAAGCAGCCAAGTATAGTCTAGAGCGCCAGCTGAGTTCACTCAGCTAGATCCCCAACAAATGTAGCATTAAACTGGAAACATCCAATGGCAAATACGGTGCAACATGTAACAAGAATAGACAAGATATGAAAAACAATCACTTGCAGCTCAATGAGTATTAGACAGGGAACGCTTCATTCCATTTCAAAGTGGGTATCAAAGTCCTATATATAGCCACAGTCAGAAACTGAGTAGAGAAATAGATAGTATACATCAGGTAGAAGTTCCATGGATAGAAAGGTCTAAACATAGGAGCTTTCAGTTCATATAAAAGTGGGTCTAAAATCCTGCCACCTACAATGGATAAAACAGAATCTAATCCCTATGATCAGGAGTTTGATGAACTGCTCCCTTATAGCAACTTACAAGAGCACCTGAAGAGCTCATTACAGGACACAAGTTCTCACGCAATCCTAAAGATACTATAACTAGCTGCAGAGAGCAGATCACCAGATCCCCAGTCTGCAGATGTGCAGCAACCGGGATAGAATACAAGTGCCAACCCACCCTTCACTCAAATGACCCAAGAGGTTCAACAGGGCATTTGACAGACCGCTTCTTCATCCCTTCAGAAGGACCAACTGGAACCATTCAGCTTAGGCATTGAATCCCCGGTAACTCGGTGCAGCCCATCACCATATTCCATGTTGGAAAAGTTAAAAGAACTGAATCTGAAGTCTGCATTCGTGTCCCCATGCTGGTTTTCGAATCCTTGTTGAAAGGTGATATCTTCCCGAAGGAACGCGTTGGTCTGCATTCCGGTATTTGATTCTTGAAAGATGTTGGTTGACCCTATCCCGAGAGCCTGCCCGAAGAAGTTATCATCTACCTGAATTCCCTGTTGGAGAGGACTAGCATCATCCACCACGTTCAGAGTTTCACTGTCCAATTGCTTATTTGGATTGATGTTGTTATCATAGAAGGACATGAGTTCATTGATTGACTTCTGACCATCTGCAGGAATCCCCAAGGCAGAGATGTCCATTGCACCATGATTGTTTGAGAATTGTGTAGGCTTTGATTGGCTGAAAGGCAGGGAGAAACCCTGGGGCTTGTCCTCATTGATGTGGAAGCCTGGGCACCCAAGTTGCTGAGAGAAACTATTCCGATACTGACAAGCATATTGATGGTTATTTCTGGCATTCTTGTCCACAAACCCAAAGCGTTGGTCATGGTGTGGGCATTGGAGATTCTCACATGTGAAGGTACTCTGCTTCATAATCTGCTCTGCATCTGATTGAGGTGGCCTCTTCTGTATAAACTCCACACCTTCTTCTTCCTTGATTGTAGCTGGCGCAAGCAGCTTATCCTTTCCAGAGACAACACCTACGTTGAACAGATTCCCATCCATCTTGCTGTCCCCCATCCCAACGTTGGTGACATCATCAAATCCATCCACATCATACTCACTAGTAGTGCTACCAAAAGAGAAGGTACCACTGCTGCTGCCACCTAAAGATGGTGGAGGGCAAGCATCAGGATTAAGCCTACGAGCTAGGGCCTCCTCTTGACTTACCACAGCTGACCAGGTCTGGTTTTCCTTGGCCGTCATCTTGTCCTGCAGGCACTTGGATTGCCTAACAAGCTTGCGAATTTTATTGACATCAGGGGACATGTGCTTGATTACAGCAGTCAGAACACTGACCTTCCATGCTTTCTTCAGATCATGAGGCTTCTTGTATGGTGGGGGCCCCTGCTCTCTTGGAATACCCAACTGTGGCCACCACTCCTCATTCCCATTGGGCCACCATGGGGGTGGAATTCCCTTCTCCAGTGGGAACCTCCTTTGTGGAGGATCACAATGTTGCATCAGTGCTGAGAGAAGGGATCCCAAAGTTGTGTCTTGAAGTTCCTGCAAGGTTCGGGGAGTTGAGATATCAGTGTCTGTCTCATTGTTACTCCCAGGGATTGCATTATCAGCCTGATACTTTGCAATGGCTGCAGGTCCGTTGCGGTCAAAACGCACTTTTTCCTTCCACCACGCTCGGAGGTTATCAGATGCACCACTAACTGGCTTCCCCTTCTCAGGTATTATTCCATAAACAAAACCCTGGGCCTTGCAAACTTCCATCATCTTCAGCATGTATTTGAGAATCCCATCCTGGGCACGAGACATCTTTTTCCTCCTTGCCTGCTCTTGGGACTGACGTTGCTTCACTACATCACCTTGCTCCTTGCTCTTGTTCTGCTGTTGTTCCTTCAGGCGCTTCAGCCTCAACCTGTCTCTCCACATTCTCCTCTCTAACTCATCAACATCAATATCCTCTTCACTGTCTTCATCTTCAGGTATTGCCTCATTGAAATTTTCTATACTAGATCCCATTAGATCTGCACCACCAGCTGATCCTGGAGGAGCAGTCATAGAAGCAAACTGCAGATTTTCAAGACTGGCAGAAGATGGAAGTGACCAAAACTCAAATGCACTAGGAAACCCAATATCATCCACCATTACACCACCCATTCTTCCAAGCAGAGATCACTTGGTAATTCACAGATGAAAAGAAACTAGGTTTATATTCCCCCTACTAGTCTTTATTCATATGGATCTGCCACCTGCTTGCAAAGAAGCAAACAGACATCAGACAAATTAACACCATCATAGAAATACGAGAGAAAGAAAATTATGTATATTTCCTTTCCTAGCTTCCACATTAAAACGGGTTCACCAACAATTAAACTAAGGCACTTCAAGATGGAAGTTCATATATATTAAATACATCAAAAAAACAGATCCATTACAGATACGTAAATTAAAAGAAAGCAAAATTGAAAAGACGAACACAATGATCACCGAACGACAAAAAGTATCCTAGGAAAGAAAATAAAACAGTTCTCTGGTTCCTGAATGTAAAAAGGTTTTGGGAGGAAAACCTCACACTCCACTCTCCAAATAAAAAAACAAATGGAGGAAACCAGACAACAGAGAACATGCACATGCAAACATCTCATCAAAAATATCATAGGGGGAGAGGAGGTCATAATCTATTAAAAGATGTATGCAATTTATCTTTCTAATTATTTATGTGCTCAGCCTAAATGAACTCCAGACATATCACAAAAAGAAACAATAAATAATCATCAAGAATGTTTACACATACTTGCAAAAATGCTATAATCTTATCAGATCCGTGGGTAAAATCTACTATCGCAATTGTCACCATGAAGATAAAATCTTAATAAGGATACATCATCATATGACCAAAAATTAACACCAAAACTAGAAACAATTCCAACATCTGTCGGTAAGCATCCAAGCTAAAAATTGCCAGAAAATAGTCTGTCCCAAACTGACCGCGAACACTGGAATAACAAGATTCACCAAAAATACCTCCATAACTAAGCTACCTACGTCATAAACCATAGTAATACAAAAGTTCGGGATGTGGGGAAAAAAAAAAAACATCACAATAATCGGCATCAGACACAGAGAGCCATGCAACAGCTCTTTCACTAGAGGGGGGGGGTGATAAAATCAGTACTCTTTACATGAAGAGGGCCAGACCACGAATAAAATCGCCAGAAGGTTACGCAAAAGCAAAGGATCGCAAACAAGAAAGATGTTCTCCTTCCAGAATCAATTTTCTACGAGCTTAAACAAACTAAAAATCGCCAACGGATGACAATCAGATCCACAGAGCAGATCCTACCCTACAGATCCGATTCTAAATCTCACATCTAACAACACCCCATGTACACACGCCGTCCGCATCGTTCCGACCACCTCCACTCGATCAGAGTCAGAAATCACATATACTTGTATGAAAATTTTTTCCTCAGTTTGATCAAACGAGGACGCAACTGGAACTACGGAGATAAATACACGAATTAGATGGGAATTAAGAAAAAACGGAAGGGGGATCGGTAGATTCCGGCCCAAATCTGCCCTTATCTGCATCTCCGGCTGAAAAAACCTGAGACCAACACCTCCCCCCGTCTTCGGAAACTAGTCTCCAATTAAAACCAATAAAGAAAAGTGGTCCCTTTCTGTTCCAGGAGAACAAAATGATGTCTTTTTTTGCACACCGGGAAACACACCAAAGAGGACGAACAACACGTGAACTTGGAGCCCCCATCCGTACGCCCGCCTGTTGAGGGGCGAGTTCGAGGGAACCTTTAATGTGGAAATCTGCAGAAATGGATGCTGCAAATGGAAAAGGATGGGCTAGTTGGCCGGCAAAATGGGAAGACTAGCTCAGGAAGGGAAGAAGCATAGAACGGAGCAGAGAGGAGAGGACTACGCAAAGCTAGCAGAGGATAGAAGAAAGAGACTACCGAGACAAGAAAGTTCTCGGGGTTAACAGCCATGCACCATCATACTTCCTTAATCGAGCTAAAAGAAAAGGAAAATTATAAGATTAAAGCACCTACGGAAACAAGTTGCCACCCCCCCGAGATCGCGGAGGCGGAGGCGGCTCTGCAACGCAGGACGGTGCAAGAGCAAAATCAAACCACGGAAGCAGTGAAGAAAGGGCAAAACATGGCTAGATGCCAGTCTAAACACGCATCATGTAACACGCAACAACAAGAAGTGGAAGAGGAAGAAGAAGAAGAAGAACATAGCTTACCCCAAGAGAAGATGGAGTTCCTTTCTCTCTTCCTTTTTTTTTTTGCCCCTCTTCAAGGCTCCCGGTCGTCCATGGGAGAAGAAGCTACGGGGGGATCACCTCCGGTGCAGTGGAGAGGGGCTAGCGCGGGAGGGGATAAGAGCGGAGAAAAAGGAGGGGCTGGCAAAGGGGAAGGAGAGACGAAGGGGTGGCAGTAGTAGTAAGAGAGGGGAAAAGGACAGGGGAAGGGAGAGATGGGTGGTGGTGGTGGCCGCCGTCCCGGCCTCTCTGTCTCTTGCCTTCTCGCTTTCCTTAATATCTTTTTTAATTCACCTTGGGCCCACCCGAGGGGGCGGTGAAATGTAACGGGGAGATGGGACAGTCCCCTCCGGAGTTGCCTGGGTAAATACGGCGTAGCGGGGCACCCACAGCCCGCAGTTAAAAATCGCCATAACAGAACACCCTGGTTAATTTAATTGTACCGTGCGTTTTTCGTTCTTTTTTTTTTTTTTTGACGGTGTCATTTTCTCTCCCTTTGGAGGTCACGGCCCAGCAGCGTCGGGATCGCGTCCCTACGCGCGTGATCGCTGGTGATGGCCGCCCGCACACGGTCGAAACGCCTCGGCTTGCCCAAGGGTCGTTTTATTAAAGTTGGAGGGTGGCCATTTCCCGTTATGCCCTTCTCTGGGTCTTTCGTGTTGGTCCACGACATGGAGGGGGCAATGGGGTGGGACGCAGGTAGGGATGTAAATTGGGTGAGTTAGACTGGTTTATGTCATAATTTAGATCCTATTTAAAATTAAAGTAGTCTAATTTAATTTTTACTCAGTTCAAATTCAGTCTAAATTTAACTCAAATTCAACTCCAATTCAATGGGTTGGGTTGGATTGAATTGGACTGAGTCTGTTTATAAACGATTTGTTAGAAGTATTTTACTTTTATATGAATTATTATAAAAGTCAATAGTTTAAATTGGATCAGTCCGTTTTCAATCCAACTCAGTTCAAATTTAACTAATGTCAGTCTAAATTTAGTCTAATCTAATTTATATAACTTAAGTCAATCCAATTTCCAATATTATGGAATAAGTTGAGCTGGGCCACGGGCTGCCCCGTCCGATTTGACCCTCTAGATGTCGTAAAGGTGGGATTGAGCCATGAGAAGTTGGTTGACTCTTCAATTTTTTAGAGTTTTACGTACTGCACCTTAATAAGTAAGTTGAGGTGGAACGGGTTGTTTAGTTATATTTCATAATCTACAACTCACATATGACCATGTCCTCCATTTAAATACATATTCATGTCAACAGAAAGAAATAAAAACAATTTACTTGCAGGCTGTGCTCTTCGAATATATCCTGAAACACTCGAGAGCATTTTGGAACTCTCGAGTGGATCAAGACGCGTTCGAGAACTCCAGATCCTGAAACACTCGAAAACATTTCAGACTTCTCGAGCACATCAAGACGCTCTCGAGCGCGTCAAGATGTGTTCAAAGAGCATAGCTTGCGGGTAAAAAAAAATTATTTTTTTCGTTGACGTCAGGACACATTTAAGCGAGGGGACAAGACCATACGTGAATTCCAATTGACGAAACGAAGATGGACGGCCCGTGACACCTCAGCTTATTGCAGTAGCAAGTAAAACTTTTTTTTTTAAACTTGAGTTGATTCTGAATTAAGGAAGACCTTATACTTTCAAGTTTTACCTCCAGTAATTTATGTAGGAAATGAGATTTATCTCACAAATTCATAAAAATTTATAGTTGAGTGCTCAAAATAATCTCTTATGCATGACAAGAGTCAATGCGCCAGTGTAACAAATCTCTTACTCAAGAAGAAATGTTAGTTTAAATATCGATATATATATATATATATGTATTACGAAGAAACACACGAGACTTGCACTTGATTAATTTTAGGCCGAGACAAGTTAGAAAATGACTAAGAAAAATGATTCCAGTGAAATAGATTGCTTGAGATCAAAGTTCTTGATCTTGACGGAAAATGGTTTTAGGAAATTTACCTCGTTCAAACTTGATCCGTTCTTTACAGTTTTGATTCAAGCTCACATTCTATGAGATTGAGATTTAATGAGGGCGGGTCAACTAAGCTCATTCACCATTTCACTGGTGCCTAGATCTGCTGTCCTCTATCACACCCACCCAGTGGTAGATCCAGTGTTAATTCAGTAAGATCTTAGGATTTTATTAGATTTTGTCAAATTTATTGGTTTAATTAAAAGTAATATAATTCAAGACTTCACTAGTCTAGCCCAGAATCTCACTGACCCAACTTAAGACCTCATATTATTTAATCTAAGACTCTGTTGACTCAATCCTACTTATGACTTAGTATCCGAACGACTCTACTAAACAAAATTTTACGTCCGCCACTTCCCCACCTCCCGCCTCCATAAGCGACCATGTAAGCTATTTGATGTGATCCCTGCAAAGTAAAAGCATACCAGTTCGTTAGCCGATCACATTAATTAGGAATGGCCCTAGAGTGGGCTCCTCTGGTGAGTGGAGGATTTCTTGGTTTTAGATGGGACTAAAATAATGCATGCTACAGTACATTGCAAGGCTGAACTACTTTGCAATGCATAATTTTATTAAATCTGTACAGACATGAGGTGATGGCCGATGATCATTATGTCTGGCAAGGATATATGAACATTCAAACTTTTTGGGATGATGAACACTGTATAGAAACGACAAAAACTTGAAGATGATATTGCACATGGATGATAAATACTTATCATTCTTAGAATATAGTACATGTCATTCCTATGCTTGCATTATATATGTCATTTTCATGATATATGTTATTCCTATTGAAAGATGATATACATTACCTAAGGATATATATATATTATTTGTCATCCTACATATTATTTATCATCCCTTTCTATCACCCTTAATAATTTATATTCATATTAAATATCTGTCAGACCCAATAATGATCATCTATGAAAAGTTGACTCAACCATCTCTTCATATTCATATTCATATAGACCAGTAAAATTATGTATTACAAAATGACCGAAACTTACTATAATATATATATATATATGCATTACAATAAACATTACTCAAGTTTTAAAGGCCATGTTGCATGGGGGACATAAACTCGATGCTGATCACACCAGTAAATTTTGATATATTGAAGAACTAGGTACATGACAAAATTGATTCCACCAAGTTGGAGTTGAAACCGGACAGTCTCATTACCAGCTGCGGCACTCTGGTGTTCAATACAGCCAATTCATTTATGTGCAATTTTTGACCTAGTGGTCAGAGATGTGGAAACATAGATCCCAGTGATACTAGAAGAAGATATTTTCTTCTTACACCATGATGTGACTCATTTTGATGATGGAACTCGCATTGTCAAGCCTAATACACAGTACTAGCTAATATTGTTTTGTGAATTATGTAAAAGATTACTGGAAGCAAAACATCAAATTAATGAGGAAAAGAATGATAAAAGGTAAACTTTCTGTGCTTGTAACAAAACAGATCAAAATCATATGGCAGTACAAAAACATACTTCCATCATGTTTTACTTCACGACAGAGGTCAACAAAGAGGGGGCAAATATTCTGGTCTGTTACATATATGCTGTTCTTACATAAGAAATTAGAATTTTAAGAATATATATATTTAGTTGTGTATCTTCAATGTATGAAATATTTGTGTATATATACAACTGTTCATACCTTCTGTGACCTAAATTAATTGTTGTGTGGACAGTAACAATGAATTTTTTTTTTCATGAATTTCTTTTCATATATTTTACTCGTATGAATTAGATTATATATATACACGACCCTTCTAAAACACACTACAACCATCCCAAATTAACGTCAATCAACTATCACAGAAACGACAAATCTGTCATCATCTTATCTTACAACTTGTAAGAGTGGATGGTCTTTTGACATATATAAGGAAATTCTTGTCAATAAGGAAATACAATAACAGTTTAACAAAAATGGGGAATATGCTCAGAACATTCGGCCGGAAAAGGGCTTCACATATTAGAATTACTTCAACAAATATTACTTTTGAGAAGGTTAAATACATAATTCCATACATCAAATGGTCTATACATATTGTTAGAACAGTCTCCTATCCAAAAATGAACAAAATCAGTCTCATATCAAAAAATAGACAAAATTAAAACATGTTTAATAGATGATAATATATATATTCTCAAGAAAATTCTTTCGTAGGGAGGGGA
Source organism: Zantedeschia hybrid cultivar (assembly GCA_030544215.1). Taxonomy (NCBI): domain Eukaryota; kingdom Viridiplantae; phylum Streptophyta; class Magnoliopsida; order Alismatales; family Araceae; genus Zantedeschia; species Zantedeschia hybrid cultivar. Next base: position 20,308,651 of record JARZZO010000005.1, read on the forward strand.
TAAATGAGCCTCTTGACATTATAAATTCTTCCCAGGTGACCAGTGGGAGGGGATAAATGGGCTTCTTGACACTTTTCTCATCCATCAATATCTAGCTTATCTCTTGAACTCCGTAGTATGACAATATCCATATAAATGTGCTCAGAGAGGTTTACATACACAATTTTACAAAAATATTTGTATATCCACATGCTCCATTTCTGTAGGAGGATAATATCATACTGTGAACAAAAGGCAGCACCCGCGAACCACGCAAAATATCTGGCCAATAACCACGATATGCCAATTTTATACAATATTTTATTCTCTGTCCTTCCGCGTGGCGTGAGAGTCTCGGTACTTGGTCAAACACGTGACGCGCCGGTTGCGGGCGCACAAAAAGCATTGTCAAAGCATATCCACCATCCGCACGGGCACCGAAGGCATCTTGACCGTCCATCTTGTCCCCGTGATGACGCTTGTGATTACGTTTCGGATGCGGTTGAATCACCCGGGCCGGTGAGACGCACGTTACGACGAACGTTGCACGTGCAGCATCTAATAAGTCAATAGTAACTTAGTAAGCCTGCCACTAAACGCTTAGCCCTCGCGGGCACCTGTTCGTCCTTTTACTGGGTACGTGCGCGATCTGCCGCGACCGTGCGTCTGGCATTTAACGTACCAGTGAACCGTCCTGATAGATTGATCTGCCCCGCCAACGCAGTTACGTTGTGCGGAGGACCTGGGTATGTGCCTGCCAGCGTACAGGTACGTGCCGTGAGGCAGCGATTGCCGAATGCCCAATTTCTTGGCCTGCGCAAGCTAAAAATCGCAACATTTTTCAGCTGGCCGGTGAGAGAGAAAGCGCGCTCAATGCCAGTTTCGTTTAACAGCTGTGATCAAGTATGTTTGATTAATGGAACCTCTGCTGGGAGAAGTTTTCAAATCTAGCTATATGCCAATGGGATAGTAATATTTTTAGATTATAAAATATCCGAGAGAACCCACTTTCACTGGCCCATTTCACGTGTGGGCCGGTCCGTTTAAAGACGCCCAGGCCTCCTGCCTAGGCCCGCTAGGTTTTTCTATTAGGAGGCCTGTGGCTAAGTTCCCGCAGGGATTTTTGAATCCGAAGTTGACCCCGGCGTCCTGCGGGCGTGGGAGACTTCCTGCCTAAGGAAGTCTTTTTCGAGTCCTTCTCCGATTGACCGATAAGGGCAACCAATGCCAAATCAGGGAAGTTAGGATCACATCCCGTCCGGAGATCGGATCGAGCTTCCTCTATACGATCCCCAATCAGATTCTACCATGGCCCCAAGGTTGTCCTTATAAAAGGAAGCCTCCAATATCCTTAAAGGTAGTTCAACATTCTCTAGCCAGAGTCTTTGTTATTTTCTCTATTTGCTCCTATCCTGACTTAGGCATCAAAGGGGGTTCCCCTGGATCTCAACCTAATATCTATCTTGCAGGAGCGTCGGGGAGTTTCCTGTGATTTGGAAGAGTCTCGACCGTCTAATTCAAATCGGATGAATCTCCAACCCAACATCTTTTTGGTGTCATATGTGGGAAAGGACAAAAAGCCATGGGAAGAAGACACAGCAACTGCTCTCAGTGTAGCTCCTTGTCGATCCTCCTGCTCTGCCAATCGATGTCCAGCCAGTTCGCCAACCGGCAGCCCTTCTCGCTATCCCTCCACCTGTCCAAGCCCCGGCTGCCTAGGCCAATATGCCTTTGGCACCTGATGCCGCTCCTGATGGGGTCAGACACCAAGCCCCACTAGGGGATCTCTAGCAAGGAGAACTCTCGATTGTGAAAACGTTGTTGTGACAGTTGGAGGAGTGGCTCGATCGCGTGGAAGGTCTTCGAGCAGGTGACCCCGAGCCGACCAACCCGCAGCTAGAGTTTCAACCAGCCGTCATTCTAGGTTTCCAGGCTTTGCGAGGACCCCAAGGTCCTCGTCAAGGAGATCAGCAGCCAGAGAATCACCACCTAACCCACCAGGAGAGCCGAGCGCGGTCTCGGCGGCGATCAGACAAAGGTCGGCGCCAACGCCGATGATCCTCGACTTCCTCTAACAGTTCTACCTCAGTAACCTCAGAGTACTGCGCTCACTGCAGACGAGGGAGAGGTGCTTCCCAAAGGAGGTCTTCTGACCTCTCTTCAGGATCCTCTGCTTCCCGGAGCCGGTGGACTTTATGGGGGGGGGGGGGGGGGTCATCGTCGCTCCAGGCGCCCTTCCCGTAGAGACATTCAGAAGTTGGAGGAATGGCGTGTAAAGGCTACTCTAGCACGATCATGATTACAACCTAGATGATGGAGATGATGTGCGATCGTGCTTCACAAGGCGTGTACTGAAGGCGCCCCTGCCGCTCCGCTTCATGATGTCGTTACTAAAGAGATACGACAGCACTCATGATCCCGACGACCACCTGCAGTCCTTCGAGAGCACTGATCGTTTCGAATTGTGTGTCGTTAAACACATGAAAACGTTCAATCTAAATTTATCCGGCTCACTCAAATCAAAATTTGGAAATTTAATAGTGGTGAGTCCGAGTCGATCCGCAGGGAGGTAGAATTTTAATTTTGAAAATTTTGGACTTTAGTTAATCTAAAAATAGGTGAGATTTAAGTTAAACTAATTACTTGATTAGACTAAAACTAAGTTAACTAATATTACCTAAAAATAAGATTATTCTAATTCAACAAATCTCTTTTTTTTTTATGTTTTCAGAAATTAAACACAAACATAATTGGAAAATGAACATGACTAAAAGATTAACAAATAAACTGTTATTTAACTAGGTGTAAATTACTAGTTAACTACGAATCATGAAACAAATTACAAAGTTTAATATCCTAAATAAACAAAATATTAAACAACAATTGACTAATCCTAATTAAATAAATAACTATTATACTAATGAGGAATGGAAAGAATAAATAAAAAAAAACAATCTATGGGTTGTTGTGGGGGCTGCCGGTTGTTGGTTTACTGGCGGAGAGAACCAGCTAAGAAGCTGCTGGCTTCAAGCTGGGACAGGTGTTTGCTGGTGAAGCTGGGAGGCGTTGGAGGAAGGAGCTTGGAGCTGCTGCTGCTGCGTTTTCTGCTGGTTGGCGCGTGGAGGAGCTTGCCGCCAACGCGTGGAGGACAGAAAGAAGCCGGAGCTTGCCGGATATGTGCAGGTGAAGAGGTTGATGACGAAGCTGCCGCGTGGAGAAGCTGGAAGCTCTGCTTCACCGCATGGATGCAGGCTGTGCTGGACGTGCGTGGAAGGAACTTGCTGGAGGAGGCTGGCTTCACCTCAGCTGGTGCGGAGCTGCTGTTGGTGCCGCCGGAAGAAGGCCGTGGAGCTTGCTAGCTCGCGGCTGCGTGGCTGATGCAGGATCGTTGCTGCTGCGGGAGGAACTGCGGGAGGTGCTGCAGGAGCTGCTGGCGATTGGTTGCAGCAGGAGCTGCTGGGAGGAGCTTGCTTGGCAGCTGCTGGTGCGTGGGGGTTGCTGGATGCGGCCGCTGGAGCGCGTGGAGATGCAGCTTCACCGCAGCGCATGGAGGCGCAGCTTGCCGGCAGGTTCGGGCATGGAGGGTTGCTGGCGTTCGGTTTGCTTGCAGCACTGTGCGTGGACGTGCATGGAACACGCAGGTGCTTGCTGGGCTTCCGCAGACGCGCATGAACAGCTGGTTGCGCTCGTGGTGCGGCTCCCTCTCGCAGGTGCGGTGGAGGTGTTGCTGGATTTGCTTGAAGAAGGAGGCTGCTATGCTGGAGGACAGGAAGGCTACTGTGGCACGTGGATGGCAGGAGCTGCGTGGAGGAGGCAGCCTGGTGCTGCGTTGGAGGAGACCGAGCTTCAACTGGCTGCTGGAAGAAGGAGAGGAACAGAGAGAGAAGGGGAAGACAGAGATTGTGTGGGAGAGAAGAGATAGAGAGACGGGGAAGGGGAGAACAGAGGAGAGAGGAAAAATAAACCAGAAAGAGAAAGAGAAGAAAGAGACCGTAGGAGAGAGCTTAAACGTGGGAGAGAGAGGTTACGGAGGAGGAGGAGGACTCGGTTGTTGGGGAAGAGGAGAGGGAGAGAAGGAGACAGAGGGGGAGGAAACCGTAAGAGGGATGAGAGTGCAGGGAGAGAGAGAGTTGCTGGAAGGAGAGTTGGCAAAGGAGGAGGAGAGGGCTCGGAATATATGGAGAGAAGAAGAGAGAGAGAGAGAACGTGTGGGAGGTTTTTTTTTGGAAAGGGAGAAGTTGGAAAACAAAAACGGAAAGAGGAAGAGGGAGTCTGAGTTGGGGAAGGAAGGAGAGGAAACTGGAGAAGATTTAGGATTGGAGTTTGGAAAATTGGGGAGAAAAAGGAAACAGTGGGTTTAAGGAAACTCCAGCGAAGGAAGGAGTCACTTTGTATTTTTACCCCTGTTTTAGTTGAAATCCGCACACCTGACCACTCCCAAATTTCCGGAAACTCCTCCAGCTGCACTGCGTCCTCGGCATGTCCTGTTCACATCAAATAAATATAATTTAGCGCATTATCATAAAAATATCGTCATATTTATTCCTTTCATCTCGGTTTTGTCGAAAAACCGCAAATGCGCTACACTCCTTTGATCACATGAAATGACGATGTTTTTAAGTCAGAATTTGATGAAATTGGTACCGTTGGACTTGTTACACAATTATCTATCATTTCATGCTATTTTGCAGATAAAAACATGAGTATGATGCATATGGTTGCCCTTAAATGATCAATTTAACACTTTATCACACCCCCCAACTTACCCATTGCTAGTCCCTTAGTAATGCAAATAAGGAAATGTTTAGGACAAATAATGAATTATCATGCTTCATTTATAGTATCTTTCACAATCAATTTAAGTGGTAGCCGTTTGGTTGAGCTAAAAAGTTTTCATATCCCACAATATTTTGATTCCGACAGGTGATTGTGCATGAAATTTGACACACTTAGAGCTCGTTTCCGACCTTTTTGGTATATTCTTGCCTTTACTACCCTTTAGATAAGACTACTTGGGGAGGGGAAAAGAGTAAAAGATTTCCCGATCAGTCAGTGAGGACCGTTTTTCAGTTCCCGTCCCAACTCAGCACTTTTCACGACTTGGTCATATTTTGGTACGATGGACTTTTTAGCATGGCGTTTCTTCATTTTATTGTACTTTTGCTTTTGAGAGTGCGTACTTTTTGCCACTCTCTTTGAATTGCTTGAGGGGAGGTGCGTACTTTTTGCCACCTACCTTCCTTCAGCTCTTTTATCGCCTTCTTTTGCCTTTAATGTTTACACTGTCCATTTGAAATGACCGCCTCTTTTAGAGTGCTGAGTGGGACAGTACCCTATTACGGATTCTACACATTCCTTTCGTTCAATCCAAAAGAAAAATTAGAATAAGTAGTCTTATCCTTGAGGTTAATTCCAGCAATTCTATACTTTTAAGATCTTCCATTTATTCTAAGTTGCCGTGTGTGTGTGAAAATCATCCCACCGTGAATTTTTGTAAAGTGGAATATTTTGAACTTTAAAGGCTCTTTAACCGATGTGACTAACAGAAACTGATTTGTTTAAGATTTACTTAATGAAACATGATTTTCATGCAATTTTCCTAGGATGTGAAAAGAAGTTTTTGAAAAAATTTGACCATTTTTCAGTGAAAGATATCAGTTTTCTTCAAAAGATTTTCAATAAATGCATATGATTGTCCCACCCCCCAACTTGATTGACATTGTCCTCAATGGCATAAAAGATATGAAAAACATGCAGCCAGAAGAGAATTTGTGAAGGAGCGAAACAACCTGTAATGACGAGGCGGCGACATACCCACGGCGGTTGCTGCTTAGGGACCTAAAATGAAAAAATACAAAAGCTGAAATAAAATAGTGGGTTGCCTCCCACCAAGCGCTAAGTTTATCGTCTTCAGCCAGACGGAAGTTCAGTTAGTGTGGATCACTCAGTGCTATGGATTCAGGTGGTTCATTTTGAAGATTTTCAATGAATGGTTTCAACCGTTGACCATTAACAGTAAAAGTGTTCCCACTTTTGGGATTCAGAATTTTAACGGCTCCATGATCGAAGGCTTTAACGACCACGAAGGGTCCATCCCATCTGGATTTCAGTTTTCCAGGAAATAAGCGAAGCCTAGAATTAAATAGCCAAACTTTCTGATTTGGAAGAAATGATTTTCTGACAATATGTTTATCATGAAAAGCTTTGGTTTTGGCTTTATAGATCTTTGAATTTTCATAGGCCTCGTTACGCAACTCTTCCAGCTCACTCAGTTGTAAGGTGCGGTGGGAACCAGCTTGGGCTAGGTCTAGATTGACTTGTTTGATGGCCCAATAAGCCCTATGTTCCAATTCCACTGGAAGGTGGCACGCTTTTCCGAAAACTAGGCGATAAGGAGACATGCCAATAGGAGTTTTGTAAGCGGTCCGATAGGCCCATAAAGCATCATCCAATCTTTCAGACCAATCTTTTCTATCGGGCCTAACGGACTTTTGCAGAATGTTCTTAATCTCTCTATTGGAAACTTCCACTTGACCACTAGTTTGGGGATGATAGGGGGTGGCTACCTTGTGATTAATCCCATATTTCTTAAGCAAAGCCCGAAACTGGTAATTCGTGAAATGCGTTCCCCCATCACTAATGATAGCTTTGGGCCACCCGAACCGAGAAAAGATATTCTTTTGAACGAATTTAATGACCACTTTATGATCATTGGTTCGGGTGGCTACCGCTTCAATCCATTTTGAGACATAATCCACTGCTACCAGAATATATGTATGACCAAAAGAGGGTGGAAAAGGTCCCATAAAGTCAATTCCCCAAACGTCAAAGACTTCAACCACCAAGATTGGGTTGAGTGGCATCATATCCCTTTTCGCCATATTCCCTACAGCCTGACATCGGAGGCAAGTTTTGCTAAATTCATGGGCATCTTTGAAAAGTGTGGGCCAGTAAAAACCACTTTGTAGGACTTTGGCTGCAGTTTTCTTTCCTGAGAAGTGGCCCCCACAAGCTAGATTATGACAGAAGTTGAGAACACTCTGTTGTTCTTCTTCGGGAACACATCGCCTAATGATTTGGTCAGGACAAAATTTGAATAATTCAGGATCCTCCCAGAAATAATATTTTTCCTGAGAAAAGAATTTGTCCTTTTCACTTCTGGTCCATCCTTCCGGAAGTTGATTAGTCACCTTGTAATTGACAATGTGAGCATACCAAGGTGCAACAGTGTGGGAAATGGTCAGTAGATGCTCATCAGGAAAGGAATCAGTGATTGGTGTACTGTCAGAGATCGGAATTCGGGATAGGTGGTCAGCTACCACATTCTCAGAACCCTTCTTATCCCGAATTTCCAAATCAAATTCCTGGAGGAGTAAGATCCATCTAATAAGCCTAGGCTTTGCATCCTTCTTGGTCAACAGGTATTTCAGAGCTGAGTGATCAGAATAGATTATGACTTTTGCCCCTAAAAGATAAGATCTGAATTTTTCTAGGGCAAAAACCACAGCTAACAATTCCTTTTCTGTGGTGGTATAATTCATTTGAGCATCGGCAAGGGTGCGGCTTGCATAATATATCACCACGGGACACTTGTTGATTCTTTGTCCCAAGACTGCACCGATAGCATAATCAGAGGCATCGCACATGATTTCGAAGGGTAAAGACCAATCTGGAGATTGAAGAATCGGGGCTTTGGTCAAAGATTCCTTCAGAGAATTAAATGCCTTGATGCAAGATTCATCCATTTGAAACGGGACATCCTTAGCTAAGAGAAGAGTTAGGGGTCGGGCAATTTGAGAGAAATTGTGGATAAACCGGCGATAGAAACCGGCATGGCCAAGGAATGAACGGATCTGTCTGACTGAAGTAGGAGGAGGAAGATTGGATATGAGATCGATCTTAGCTTTATCTACTTCTATCCCCCTTTCAGACACAATATGGCCTAGGACAATACCCTCTCGAACCATGAAATGGCTCTTTTCCCAGCTAAGAATCAGATTGGTGTCTATGCATCTTGCTAGCACCTTTTTAAGATTTTCTAAGCAATTTTCAAAAGAGTCCCCGAAGATTGAGAAATCATCCATGAAAACTTCAAGGAATTCTCCCACCATATCGGAGAAGATAGCCATCATGCACCGTTGAAATGTGGCTGGTGCGTTGCATAATCCGAATGGCATTCTCCTAAAAGCAAACGTGCCATAAGGGCACGTGAAGGTGGTCTTTTCTTGATCTTCCGGGTAAATAGCCACTTGATTGTACCCGGAGTATCCATCTAAGAAGCAGAAGTACTTCTGGCCCGATAACTTTTCCAGAATCTGGTCCATGAATGGGAGTGGAAAGTGGTCCTTCTTAGTCATGAGATTCAACTTTCGGTAATCAATGCACACTCTCCATCCCGTGGTGAGCCTAGTGGGTACCTCTTCTCCATGATCATTCTTAATAACTGTTAATCCAGATTTCTTGGGTACCACTTGGGTTGGGCTGACCCATTTACTGTCTGATATTGGGTAAATAATACCCGCATCTAGCCACTTCACAACTTCCTTCTTCACTACTTCTTTCATATTGGGGTTAAGCCGCCTTTGCATCTCCCGACTGGGTTTAGAATTCTCTTCCATATAGATGTGATGCATGCAAATGGACGGACTTATTCCTTTCAAATCGGCCACCGACCATCCAATAGCACCTTTGTGGTCTTTGAGGACCTCGGTTAATTGGGCCTCCTGCGGCGATGTGAGATTTGCCGCAATGATGACCGGGAGAGTTTGGTCCGGACCCAAAAAGATATACTTGAGAGACTCCGGTAATGGTTTGAGTTCAAGCTCAGGAGGGTCCTCTAAAGATGGCAAAGCGGGTTCAGACTGTAAGGCTGGTAAAGGTTCAACCTTGGGCCAAGATGTTAATGGGCCAGGGGAGTCCTTTAAAGTATTGGCTTCCTCCAAAAGGTCATATGTGGACATCTCATTTTCTTCAACCAGATTATCCATGATATCAACAGTATGGCATTCTTTTTCATGATCTGGGTATTGAGACGCTTTGAAGACATTAATCTGGACCTTTTGACCCCCAAATGAAATGTCCATTATGCCAGTTTCACAATTTATATTAGCTTTAGCAGTGGCTAAGAATGGACGACCTAAGATGATCGGGGTGTGAATGAGTTCATCAGGTAATGCCATATCCAGAATAAGAAAATCCACGGGAAAATAACAGTCATGAACCTTTACAATGACATCCTCAATTAATCCCCGTGGAGTTTTCACAGACCTATCAGCCAACTGCAAGATGATGGATGTGGGCTTTAATTCTCCAATATCAAATTTTTCATAAATGGCTGTTGGCAATAGATTTACACTCGCACCTAGATCCAATAAAGCTCTATCAAATGTAACTCCAGCTAAGTCACAGGAAATTAGAGGTGCTCCAGGATCTTTTAACTTCTTGGGTAAATGATTCATCACAATTGCACTAACATCCTCAGAAAGCCGAACCTTTTCGGGTGCCATTCTAGACTCTCTTCGTGGAGTACATAATTCCTTGAGAAACTTAGCATAAGCTGGCACATGTTTGATGGCATCGATGAGTGGAATATTAATTTGGACTTGTTTGAACAAATCCATCAACTCCTCATTCTGGGCCAGTTTCTTCCTGGTATTGGGCTTTGCTAACAAGGCATTAGGAAATGGCACCCTAGGTTTATAAGAACTTGGGCCTTCATCAGTCTTCCCTTTTCCTTTCAGATCCTCCTCCAACTTCTCTATGATGGGTTCATCTTCACTCTCACTTTCAATTTCCCGAGGCCCATCAGTGGAACCTTTAGCTAACTCTCCATCTGCATGTGGTTTTTCTAAACTTCTCCCACTCCTAAGGGCTGAAATGGCTTTAGCATTCTCAAATTGTGGCCCTTTAGGCTGTGGTACCGGGCCAGGCTGAGGTAAAAGGCCCGATTGCTGTGGAAAACCTGGAGGTTGATTCCTTGGATTGGCAACGGGTTGACTAGGAAGTTGGCCTACTTCTCTTCTCATCGCGGCCTCAGCTAGTTGGCCCATTTGACTTTCCAACTTAGCAATGGATTGTTGCTGGGTCAAAATCAGTTGTTGGAGTTGAGTGAATTTATCATCAAAGTTGGGCTGAGGAGGTTGCTGGTAAGTGGGTGGAGGATGGTATTGGGTTGGTTGTCCTGATTGGAATGAGTGGTAGTGGGCCGGTTGACCTGATTGATACTGGGCCGGTTGAGAAAACTGGGTTTGAGGTCCCCTAGCCTGAACATTTCCATAGAAAGTAGATTGTTGTTGGAATGAGTTCTGTGGCTTTTGGGCTTGATGCATAGGAGGATGGGACATTGGTAACGGGACCTGCTGATTCTTCCAGGAGAAATTAGGATGATTTCTCCAGCCAGCATTGTAAGTATTTGAGAATGGGTCATTATTGGGCCTGGAGAATCCCTGGGCGGCCTGAATTTGTTCTTGAATGAATGGTGGAAGTTGGGCCGCAGTTGGGCATTCATTCACTTGATGGTTTGGACTTGCGCATAAGGCACAAATATCATGATTGGCTGAAGATGGGCCTTCATATGGACTAGATTGTGTTGGGTAAGTAGGCTCTTGCTTGTTTAAGGCCAAGAGTTGGTCTAGTTTTTGGGCCAAGACGTCTACCTTATCCAACTTTTGATTAATCAGATTTATGTCCATTCTGGATTCAGGCTCTCCGCGGGCCTTAAGTTCATACATTCCAGTCCGTTTAGATGGCCCAACAGACCTTTCATACGATGATAATGAGGCATGATTGATGGAATTTTCACTTAACATCTCAAACAAATCATAGGCCTCATCTTCATTTTTCATCATAAATGCCCCTCCGCATGAAGCATCCACCATCTGTCTGAACTGTTCAGACAATCCTTCATAGAATGCTTGGACAATTTGCCATTTTGAAAGCCCATGATGAGGGCATTTTCTAAGCAATTCTTTCAGTCTTTCCCAAGATTCATGGATCAATTCCCCGGGAGTTTGGGTAAAACTCGTGATGGCCCGTCTCATGGTATTGGTCCGCCCGATGGGATAGAACTTCTTGAGAAATTCTTTCTGCATTTCTTCCCATGTCCTAATGGGCCTTCCTATGGTTCCCAACCAATATTTAGCCTTGTCCTTTAATGAAAAGGGAAATAAGGTCAATTTAAGGCCATCATCGGTGAAATTCTGGATTTTCACCGTGGAACAGATTTCTAGGAATTCATCCAGATGCTTATAAGGATCTTCATTAGTATTCCCATAAAAAGATGGGAGCATCTGAATGGTGCTAGATTTGATCTCATATTGATTGGCTGGATTCTGAGGAAGATGAATACAAGATGAAGGTTGATATCGATTTGGAATGAAATAGTCCTTCATTTGCTTTGGTGGGTCCTGATTATCAGCCATTGGATCTTGTGGTGGATTTCTTTGATGTATGATTCTTTCTATTTCAGCAAGTGGTCCTAGAAGGTTAGGATTTTGAGATCTCCTACCTTGCATGCACTAGGACTTATGGAGAGAGGATTTTGTTTTCTATTTCCTTTTTTTTTTTTTTTTTTTTTTTTCTTAAATGCAAACAATTTGGACAAACAAATTATCCTAATGATCTACTGTTAACCTAGACTCTCTATGTGAATTTTCTTACAAGGTGGATGGAGTCCACCTCGAGTCACAACCACAATCAGTCAACGGCCAGGTAAGAGGTGGGGTAGTGGGAGGCTCCCCCTACTTTCGTAGGGACCTAATTAGAGAACCACTTTCCCGCTTAGACGTTTGCCTTTTTACCTCTAGCCTAGACACCATTTCCAAAAATGGAGGCAACTCGAGATGTAGGTCACTCACGGTGTAAACCCTAGATTCTCTTTCGACTTGCTTTTAGTTGGATTAGGAAATGCCAATGCAAGGAGGATGATTTGTGGGCTAAGGAAGGGTGATCAAATCCCTACCTTATGTGGTTAAAGTTGCTGCCCTTAATGTCTTTTTGAATGCAATACAAGGCAACAAATCAATGCAAGGTGTGTTGATGCAATCATGAATGACTTGCTAAAAATTGAAACACGTACCTTTCTCCCGCAATCTTCAACAATTTATGGAAATAACTGTGAAAGGAAACTACTCATGCTTTCCTAAGATGATGAATGCCTAGCATGGAAAGTTTCTAATCTTGGCAATGAAGATTTTTAAATTTGGATGTTCCTCTTTTTGTTTCTTTTTTAGTTAATGGAAACCTATCTAAACTAGAAACTACAAAAAAGGAAACTAACTAAAGTAAGGAAATTGAAACATAGAAAGTTGGAACACACTGACCATGATTTCGCTTTCCTTTTCTTTTTTTTTCAATTTACCTGCAAAAATGAGAAAAATAAAGTTAGTTAGAGACTAATTACACTAAATCCAAGATAATCAAAATTAAAAATCTAATTCCCCGGCAACGGCGCCAAAAATTGATCGTTTCGAATTGTGTGTCGTTAAACACATGAAAACGTTCAATCTAAATTTATCCGGCTCACTCAAATCAAAATTTGGAAATTTAATAGTGGTGAGTCCGAGTCGATCCGCAGGGAGGTAGAATTTTAATTTTGAAAATTTTGGACTTTAGTTAATCTAAAAATAGGTGAGATTTAAGTTAAACTAATTACTTGATTAGACTAAAACTAAGTTAACTAATATTACCTAAAAATAAGATTATTCTAATTCAACAAATCTCTTTTTTTTTTATGTTTTCAGAAATTAAACACAAACATAATTGGAAAATGAACATGACTAAAAGATTAACAAATAAACTGTTATTTAACTAGGTGTAAATTACTAGTTAACTACGAATCATGAAACAAATTACAAAGTTTAATATCCTAAATAAACAAAATATTAAACAACAATTGACTAATCCTAATTAAATAAATAACTATTATACTAATGAGGAATGGAAAGAATAAATAAAAAAAAACAATCTATGGGTTGTTGTGGGGGCTGCCGGTTGTTGGTTTGCTGGCGGAGAGAACCAGCTAAGAAGCTGCTGGCTTCAAGCTGGGACAGGTGTTTGCTGGTGAAGCTGGGAGGCGTTGGAGGAAGGAGCTTGGAGCTGCTGCTGCTGCGTTTTCTGCTGGTTGGCGCGTGGAGGAGCTTGCCGCCAACGCGTGGAGGACAGAAAGAAGCCGGAGCTTGCCGGATATGTGCAGGTGAAGAGGTTGATGACGAAGCTGCCGCGTGGAGAAGCTGGAAGCTCTGCTTCACCGCATGGATGCAGGCTGTGCTGGACGTGCGTGGAAGGAACTTGCTGGAGGAGGCTGGCTTCACCTCAGCTGGTGCGGAGCTGCTGTTGGTGCCGCCGGAAGAAGGCCGTGGAGCTTGCTAGCTCGCGGCTGCGTGGCTGATGCAGGATCGTTGCTGCTGCGGGAGGAAATGCGGGAGGTGCTGCAGGAGCTGCTGGCGATTGGTTGCAGCAGGAGCTGCTGGGAGGAGCTTGCTTGGCAGCTGCTGGTGCGTGGGGGTTGCTGGATGCGGCCGCTGGAGCGCGTGGAGATGCAGCTTCACCGCAGCGCATGGAGGCGCAGCTTGCCGGCAGGTTCGGGCATGGAGGGTTGCTGGCGTTCGGTTTGCTTGCAGCACTGTGCGTGGACGTGCATGGAACACGCAGGTGCTTGCTGGGCTTCCGCAGACGCGCATGAACAGCTGGTTGCGCTCGTGGTGCGGCTCCCTCTCGCAGGTGCGGTGGAGGTGTTGCTGGATTTGCTTGAAGAAGGAGGCTGCTATGCTGGAGGACAGGAAGGCTGCTGTGGCACGTGGATGGCAGGAGCTGCGTGGAGGAGGCAGCCTGGTGCTGCGTTGGAGGAGACCGAGCTTCAACTGGCTGCTGGAAGAAGGAGAGGAACAGAGAGAGAAGGGGAAGACAGAGATTGTGTGGGAGAGAAGAGATAGAGAGACGGGGAAGGGGAGAACAGAGGAGAGAGGAAAAATAAACCAGAAAGAGAAAGAGAAGAAAGAGACCGTAGGAGAGAGCTTAAACGTGGGAGAGAGAGGTTACGGAGGAGGAGGAGGACTCGGTTGTTGGGGAAGAGGAGAGGGAGAGAAGGAGACAGAGGGGGAGGAAACCGTAAGAGGGATGAGAGTGCAGGGAGAGAGAGAGTTGCTGGAAGGAGAGTTGGCAAAGGAGGAGGAGAGGGCTCGGAATATATGGAGAGAAGAAGAGAGAGAGAGAGAACGTGTGGGAGGTTTTTTTTTGGAAAGGGAGAAGTTGGAAAACAAAAACGGAAAGAGGAAGAGGGAGTCTGAGTTGGGGAAGGAAGGAGAGGAAACTGGAGAAGATTTAGGATTGGAGTTTGGAAAATTGGGGAGAAAAAGGAAACAGTGGGTTTAAGGAAACTCCAGCGAAGGAAGGAGTCACTTTGTATTTTTACCCCTGTTTTAGTTGAAATCCGCACACCTGACCACTCCCAAATTTCCGGAAACTCCTCCAGCTGCACTGCGTCCTCGGCATGTCCTGTTCACATCAAATAAATATAATTTAGCGCATTATCATAAAAATATCGTCATATTTATTCCTTTCATCTCGGTTTTGTCGAAAAACCGCAAATGCGCTACACTCCTTTGATCACATGAAATGACGATGTTTTTAAGTCAGAATTTGATGAAATTGGTACCGTTGGACTTGTTACACAATTATCTATCATTTCATGCTATTTTGCAGATAAAAACATGAGTATGATGCATATGGTTGCCCTTAAATGATCAATTTAACACTTTATCAAGCACTTTCGACTTGCTAGATGCACCTGATGCTATTCGGTGCCATGCTTTCTCTACGACCTTGGAGGGGTTGGCCCGGCGGTGGTTCGTGCAACTGAAGTTTGGCTCCATCGGTAGCTTCTCCGAATTAAGGAGGGACTTAAGAAGCAACTTCGCGGCTAGTCGGCGTACGCCGACCACGACCGCAACTCTATCCTCCATGAGGCAAAAGAAGGACGAGACCCTGTGTAAGTTCTGGACCCGCTTCCACGAGACGGTTCTCAAGATCCCCAACCTAGATGTGCCGAATACCACGCAATATTTTATTACCGGAATCCAAAATCAACAGGTTCATTTTGAACTAAGTAAGCAGCTATCAGTGGACCTTCCCGACTTGGTTTGGAGGGTTAACCAGTGCAATAATAGTGAGGAGCTCTTGTGGGCCTACCCTACTCAGCGACCGACCGAGTCCGAGGAAGGTCGGAGAACCAAGAACCGAGAGCCAACCATGTATAGGAAGTGATTCGATCGCAGCACTGCCAACCAACCCCTAAAGGGGCCGCGGCGGGAGAATCGAGATGACCGGCGGGAGCACCCCGATTTTAGAAAACGAGAAAATTACACCCCTCTTAACATGCTGATTGATCGGATTCTCCAGGAGATCAAAGATGAGGTCTACCTCAAGTGGACGAGGAACATCAAGCCTACTCCAAGAGCAAAGAAGTCTGGGAAGTTCTATGCCTATCACCACGAATATAGGCACTACACTTCAGAATGTTATGATGTCAAAAGGGAAATCGAAAAACTCATAAAGAGGGGACACCTGAAGAGGTATGTCGCTAATCTAGAGCCCGACCAGCGGCGTCGAGACCGATCTCCCCCCGCTACTAAACGTCCTCTGCCGTACCAAGCCGAGCGCGTGATCCATGTCATCTACAGAGGATCAGCCAGCGATGGCCAACAAAAGGAGGCAGAGCTATGCTTCCGAGACCCAGAAGGATGCCCGGTAAGTCGCCTCAACCTCCCATTAGCCACTGACCAAGGAGCCAATAACCTTCACAGAAGCCGACCAGGAAGGAATTGTGCTGCCCCACAACGACGCCTTAGTAATAAAACCCAAGATTGCGGATTTCAAGGTAAAGAGAGTGTTTGTTGAGAACGGCAACTCTCTTGACACCATGTTTCTTGACTGTTTTAAACAAATCAACCCGAAGGTGAAAAGGTTGAGAAGAGTTCAGATGCCAATATGCAATTTCAGCACTCAACTGTCATGGCCGAAGGCGTCATCTCCCTACCCTTGACTCTTAGGGACATCACTGAAGTTCATCACTCGGAGGTCGAGTTCATGATGGTTGACGTACCATCGGCCTATAACGGCATCCTGGGCAGGGAGTCCTTAGGGAAGTTCTTTGTCGTACCATTATCTCTACATCAGAGGCTCAAATTTCTGACTCCTGATGGGGTCAGAGAAGAACTAGGGAGCCAAAATGTCTCCACGCAGACGTACCTGGGTTCCACTAATGTCCAACTGAACAAGCTGGTGATGATCGTCAGAGAGGTGGCGGAAGACCTGGAGAGGAACGCGCAATCATCTGAAGAGTTGGATACCGTCAGGGTTGGGCCGATTGTCGACCAGGAGCTGAAGATAGGGGTATCCTTGCCCGAGAAACAGATGCTTCAGTATCAAGAGTTCATGTCCAGGAACTTGGATATCTTCGCTTGGGAGGGAACCCCCCTGTTAGGGGTACCGCCAAGGGTCGCTTTGCACTCCCTTAACTTAGATCCGAGCCACCCTCCTGTACATAGCAGAAGAGGTGCCTCATCCTTGACCGGCAAGGTCGTCAAGGAGCAAGTCAACCAGCTCCTCGAAACGGGTGTGATCAGACACGACCAGTACCCTGTGTGGGTCGCCAATGTGGTATTGGTGAAAAAGGCTAGTCGGAAGTGGCACATGTGTGTAGACTACACAGACTTTAATAAAACAACTCTGAAAGATTGCTTCCCCTTGTCGAACGTGGATCAGTTGATTGACGCCACTGCCGGTCATGAGCGTCTGAGCTTCCACGACGCCTTTTTCGGCTATCACTAGATTCAAATAAACAAAGCTAATGAAGAACACACTGCCTTTGTCACAAAGGCACGGTTTATATTGTTACACCCGAATGCCCTTCGGGTTGAAGAACGCCAGTGCAACTTACCAGAGGCTGGTGAACCAAATGTTCGATCAGTTGATCGGACGCAACATGGAGGTATATGTGGATTATATGCTAGTAAAGTCCACCAAGGCGGCCGACCACCTGGAAGACCTCATGGAGACCTTCGATACGCTAAGAAGGTACAACATGAAGTTGAAGCCTGCCAAGGGTGCCTTCGGGGTTACATTTGGGAAGTTCTTGGGTTTCATGGTAACCGAGGAATCGAGGCCAACCCCGATAGAATATCGGCCGTCCTTTCCATGCACCCGACTACCTGCCTTAACGACATCCAAAGACTCACAGGAAGGCTGGTGGCGCTGAGCAGATTTCTTTCCAGGGTAGTCGAGCGTCGTTTTCTCTTCTTCGAGCTACTGAGAGTGAGGGAGAACCCTCCCGACAAGCGAGGCCACATCACTTGGTTACCAGAGTGCCAAACGGCATTCAAAGAACTCAAAGAATATCTCAAGCGACCTCTGGTGCTTTCCAAACCAACCACAGGTGAACAACTACTGGTTTACTTGTCAGTAACCCCTTCTACCATTAGTTCTGTTCTTATCAAGGAAGAAGGAGGGACACAAAGGCCAGTTTATTATGTTAGCAAGGTCCTCTAAAGACCGGAGGCACGGTACCGGACG
Organism: Zantedeschia hybrid cultivar; assembly: GCA_030544215.1. Lineage (NCBI taxonomy): Eukaryota > Viridiplantae > Streptophyta > Magnoliopsida > Alismatales > Araceae > Zantedeschia > Zantedeschia hybrid cultivar. The sequence continues at coordinate 20,326,198 of JARZZO010000005.1, forward strand.
GTGGAGAAAACGGCCCTCACCTTGGTGATGGCAACGAAGAAGCTATATCCTTACTTCTAGGCCCACCCGATTAAGGTGGTCACCGATTGGCCCCTCCGACAACTACTGCAGTGACCGGACGCTTTCGGCCGCATGATCAAATGGGGGATCAAGCTGTCGGAGTTTGAAATCACTTACTAACCCAGGACAGCTATCAAGGCGCAAGCCCTCGCTAATTTTGTGGCGGAATGCATGCTACCGGCAATGTTAGTCTTAGGTGGCCTACAAGCCAATCTAACTCCGTAAATCTCATTTCTTTATTAGTATAAATGGCATAATATTCATTATGTGTAATTTGTATTATTATCGTCTCATAATGAAGTTTGTGAATATGTGCGATAGTGATCATATTATGATGAGATCATACTAATGAGACTGATCACTTAAACACACATATTCTTAATAGTTCCTAGTCGGAGGATATTCGAGAAGGACATCGGATTTCCGGTTAGACTAGTACAGATTACTCCCGCTCATAAGATGAGGGTGACTGATTTCATAGTCACTTGTGGGGAGACACTAAGGCGAATCTGTAGGTGCTCATTAGAGAATGAGTTCACTGAACTGATCCGTCTAAATCGCTAGATGGTATTGTATCTCACTGTTAACCAGCTTGATTCTATTGTCGCAGTTGCGTGAATGGTCCTCGGACCTGAGACACCAAGGACACCTTGTCGGTGGACTTCTGTGCTTTGACCTTGGTTTATGAATCTCTAACCACGAGATTCTAAATAGCCAAGGATCGGGTACAACGGAATACCGTCGAAGGGAATTGAGTGTCAATAAGAAATCATTCGCTCTCGGTACTCAGAGAAAGAATGCTCTAGAAAGGATGCGCGAAAGTCCCTGGCCAGGGCGGACAATAATATCGGGAAAGGAGTTTTCATATATTATATTGTAGTATCCGATCCAAGTGAGTCGACCAGTTAGTGTTTGACAGTGTACCATACCCTGAGTTGACTCAAGAGCATTGTACAAATGAAGGATTATATCCATGCGGTAACTGTCGGCGGAAAGGTTCCAAGAGTGGGTTACTTAACCCCGATATCTTTCGGCTTCACGCGGTGTTGCGTGGCATCTAACGTGATCGGAGGCCCGATCGAATTCGATGTGCAACATTAATTCGATTTATTAATAAATTAATATGAGTTATTAATTGATTAATCAGGCTAGTGAGGAGTCACTGGGCTTATTGGGCTATTAACCGGACTGGTTATTGGGCTTAGAGGGTCACACGCAAATGATTATCAAGGCGATGGATAAATAAGTGGGTTTTATATTAACCGGGAGTTTTTATGAAAAATCGCGCGGTTAATATAAAATGTAACGAACGGGCTGAGCAGGCTAGGGTGCTACTCAACCCTGGCTGCCCCCTCCTCTCTTCCTCTCTCTCTCTGGTGCCCCAGATGAGTCCGGATCTCCGGGTCTACTCCGCCGCTTCTCCGACTCCCGTTCGACTGAAAATCATTCGCACGTTGCGGCGAACGACGGAGGCTTCATGGGCTGCGAAGAACAAGGACCATAAAGATATCCACCATGAGGAAGATCGCGTAGACTTCGCTAGAGGTCGAGCGCTTACGCGGCTAGCGGTATCACACTGACGGAACCATTCAGTCGCGGATTTGAATCCGCGCGCGGTAATGTCCGATTACCGTATTTTTGGTTTTGGTTAATTCGAAACGGGAACGGATCGTCAAATTATTTTTATTTAATTCCGCTACGTAAACGATCCGTAGAAATGGAGAGCCCAACAGTGGTATCAGAGCTAGGTTCACTGTTTCTCGTCCCGTTTCAGTCTCCGAATTAATTTTCTATGAATTATTTCATAGATCGTTTTAATTTCTACGCAATGCTAATGATCATGAGATGATTGCTGTGATTCGATCGCTTATTTTTGTGTAAAAATTAAATTTATTTTGGGGATTTTCGGAGTTCTTCATGTGATGAAGAACGACGTTAATAGTAGCCTCTATTCGGGTTTTCCAAGCGTTGGGAAGGAGGGCCGGGACTCCGAATCTATAAGGAAGGATCGCCGGTCCTCACCGGACTCATGGCCGGCGCCGGAGGTGGCTGGAAGTGGCCGGAGGAAACCCATCTTCTTCTTCCTTACAGTTTTGTGAAAAACCAAAAATAAAAAGGGGAATAAAGGGGATGGCTCGGCCACAGAGGCAAGGGCTCACCGCCGGCAAGCCTATCGGTGCCGAGGCCGTGGCCGGCGGCGCCGGAAGGTGGCCGACCGCCGGGCGGCGCCATGAAGTTCCAGCTGTCGGCTGGCCACCTACAATTAGAGGCTCTGTTAGATTTAGGGGGTGAAACCTCTTGGGCCTTTCGTGCCCTAGCCGGACCCGTCGTGTCCGGGCCCACTGGACCCTTGCTCGGATTAGCGGGTCCGAACCAGGCCTTGGTCCGAACTAGGGGCCAGTGAGCTGAGTCCATTTTAGGGCTATTTCATTTCCTTTAAACTCCTATTTATTCATGTAAAATCCCTAAACACCTAATTAAACCAGATTGCCCATTTAATATATAAATTGGATTTTAATTTAAATTCAAAATCTATTTTGAAATATTTAAATTGTTATTCAATTTATTTCAATTGGGCAATAATGATTTTAGATCATTTGAATTAACAAATTGTTGTTAATTAATTAGAATTAGTTATTAATTTAAATGTTGAATTAATAATTAATTTTAATTAACTAATTTAAGTGTTAAATTAGTAGTTATTAGTTAATTGGAGTTGATTGTTAATTTATGTTTTAAATTAATAATTAATTTTAATTAACTAATCTAATAGTTTAAATTAGAAGTTATTAATTAATTGGTGTTAATTATTAGTTTAAGAGTTAAATTAGTAATTAAAATTAATGAACCAATCTAAGAGTTAGATTAGTATTTAATAATTAATTTGTGTTAATTATTCATTTAAGAGTTAAATTAGTGATTAACATTAATTAATCAGTCTAAGAGTTAGATTAATAGCTAATAACTAATTAGAGTTAATTATTAATTTAAGTGTTAAATTAATGATTAATTTTGATTTACTAATCTAAGAGTTAGATTATTAATTAATTATTGATAGTCTAATTGTTAGATTATTAATATTGTTTAATTTAAATGTTAGATTACTTTAATTATTAGAAATGTTCTAATGGCATGGAATATTATAAAATTATTAATTTGGAGTGTGTGCACATGTGATGTATGTTTTAGATGCTTTAAAATTTTATTTATATGTTTGTTAAGATAATAAAATGAGTTTTCAAAATTCAAATACTAATTTTGATTGGAACCTAGCTTTTTAAAAGCAAAAATTATTTAATTTTGAAACTCTTTTATTTTAGCCATGTGATGCGCTTATCATATGTGGATTGAAATAAAACACACTGTGGTCATGAATATGCACTTATTTAATTATTCATGTGATGAATGATATGTGTAGATCGTGGATGTATGGTTGTATGGATATTTGTTCATTGTTAATAAATAGAGGTTTGTGAACCTCTCCCTCGCTCAGACTCCGATGTAATTCTACCTCCCTCTCTCTTGTACTCGTCATGAGGCCTTCTTCAATTTACATGTAATTCTAGAATTAATTGTAATTTGATCGAGGCAACCGAGAAAGGAATGAGGACGATCCACAGCCGCAACTAGGAAGGAGATTCGATGGAGATCCTTTGCCTATGTGTTTACAGAGTAGTCTAATATAAATGTTATGTTAGATTGTGTGTGAGTTTGACTGTTGGCTCCAGTCAAACGCACTGTGCTATCTATAACCACACTAGGCATGTATGAGACGCATTGTTTTTAATTTTGATTATGAATTAAAGTAGGTATAGTATTTAGTAAATATATACAATATGTTTATATACTATCACATAGGAGAGACCAAGATGAAAGCTATCTAAATACCCTCGTCTAAATTCTAAACCGTAGCATGAGTAGTTAAGAACTTATCGCGTGGTCCACCATCGTTATAGTCATAGGATTCGAATTACTTTAGGCAGGTTTGTTGTACTACCACAAGGCCTGTTTAATTGTGATGAGAGACTGTGGCTATGACATTAGATGCCTATATGATCTGGGTAGAGGAACCATGTAGCTTTGTAATGCTATCCACAAGGGCTACATGCAAATCTATGCTCATCGCGCAATGATGGTTAGCTTAGACCAAAATTAGTGGCTTGTTGTGCTATCCACAAGGCCATTAAATATCTGAGCACCGGAGATATGATCGGATATTGTAAGGAGTTGCAAGCCCCATGAGATGGGTGCTCTTTGTTTGTTTTACAACTTTCTTGTGCTATCCACAATGTTGTACTGCAAGTCATTGAGATTCTAATCCCCACTAGGAGACTATCGGTGTCTCCCGTTCTGTATAGCTAAGGGTTGTACAGTCTGTCGAAAATTAGTGGGAGTTAAAACTTTGATTAAAAGACCATGTCTTATTTTAAAATTTAATGGTTGAACATCTACTAAATAGATTACTTATCTCCTGTAGGGAAATATGTTGTCGAATAACCCACTCCATGACATACTTGATGCTAAACTTTTGACAAGCCTAAACTACTTGGATTGGCTCAGAAACCTAAAGAGTGTCTTCAGATCTGAGAACTTTGCCTAAGTCCTTGGATTTGATCCTCCTGTTGAACCGGCATTAGATGCTCCTGAGGCAGAGATGATTACATACAATAAAAGGTCGAAGGACAAAGGCAGATGAGCAGTGAAGGGTGACTGCTTGTGCGGTAAGCAGGATAATCACTGGAAGAGGAACTACAAGGAGTTCTTCAACGATAAAGCTCATGGGAAATTGAAGCTATCGGAAGCTTCAGATGTCTATATGATAGACATAAAATTGTTAGTTAGAGATTCCACATCTGGGGTATTAGATACCGGATGTGTTTCTCATATTTGTCATGACATGCAGATGCTGATAAGTAAACGCAAGCTGAGAAAAGACGAGGTGGAACTAAGGCTAGGAAACGGCACAAAAGTTGCGGCAATTGTTGTAGGGACAACAAACCTCAGGCTTCTATCGGGAGATGTCTTATCATTGGAAGATTGTTCTTATGTTCCTAGCATAATAAAGAACATCATATTAGTATCTTGTTTGGACAAGATAGGATATAGATTGACTGTTGAGAACAGAAGTTGTTCAATTTATTATGGTAATAAATCAACAGTCTTGGCATCTTTAGTCAACGGCCTATATCTTAAAGATATTTCTTATTACAATATTCACATTGATAATACTCTTAAGAAAAGCAAGAATTGTATGAACCAAGCCTACATGTGGCATTGTAGACTTGGGCACATTGGTGAAAGCAGGTTGCAAAACTTACACAAACATGGATATTTGAATGCATTCGATTATGAATCGTTTGCAACATGTGAGTCTTGCCTTATGGGAAAGATGGCAAAATCTCCATTTACTGGACATGGAGAACGTGCCAAAGACATTTTGTAACTAATACATTTAGATGTATGTGGTCCCATGTCTACCCAAGCCAAAAGTGACTTCTCATACTTCATTACGTTCACCAATAACTTCTCGAGATTCAGCTATGTGTACTTAATAAAGTACAAGTCAGAAGTATTTGAGAAGTTCAAGAAGTTCAAAAATGAGGTAGAGAAGCAGACATGAAAGAGTATTAAAACTCTTCGATCAGATCAAAGAGGAGAATATCTGAGTACTAATTTCACACAATTCTTAAAGGGTAATGGTATCCGTTCCCAGTTGACCCCTCTAAATACACCACATATGAATGGTGTATCTGAAAGGAGGAATAGCACCTTGTTAGACATGGTGCGATCTATGATGAGCTTTTAGGGATTACCAGTGTCCCTCTGAGGATATACTCTGGAGTCAGCAGCATACCTACTGAACAAAGTACCCAGCAAGTCTGTGACCTCTACTACATATGAGATATGGAAAGACAAGAAATCAGAATTTAAACATGCTAAAGTCTGAGGTTGTCATGTTCATGTAAAGAGGTATGATCTAGATAAGCTAGAATCACGAATTGATAAATGCAGGTCTGTGGGATATCCAAAGGAGACCTTTGGATACTAATTCTACCATCTTGGAGAACAAAAGGTGTTTGTCGCCAAGAAAGCTATCTTCCTAGAAGAGGAATTTCTTCTCCAGGAGGACAGTGGGAGTAAAATAGTACTGGAAGAGGTTCCAGATCCCCAAACAGCTGCAAAATCATCGGATGAGACATCAGTTTATGAATCTATTCAGGTACACACATATGAGCCTTATAGATCTGGTAGAGTACCTAGACTACCTGAACGATATGTGGGACATATCGCTGAAAGAGAGTCTAAGGTAGAATATAATGAAGATGATGATCTTAAATCCTACCAGGAGGCTACAAAAGGCCCAAAAGTCGGGAAATGACGAGAAGCCATGAACTCATAAATCCAGTCCACGTACACCAACCAAGTTTGGAACTTAGAGGACTTGCCCAATGGTATTGTACCCATTGGATGCAAGTGGATCTTTAAGAGAAAGATCAGTGTAGATGTAAGGATTGACACTTATAAGGCAAACTCGGTGGCAAAGGGATATCGTCAAAGACAAAGAATTGACTATGACAAGACTTTCTCATCAGTTGCCATGATAAAATCGATCAGAGTTCTACTCACCATTGCTACACATTATGATTTCGAAATATGACAGTTGAATGTGAAGACAACCTTATTCAACGGTAACCTTGAAGAAGAGGTGTATATGATACAACCTGAAGATTTCACATCCAAAAAGTTTCCAGATAGAGTATGCAAGCTTCAGAGATCCATTTATGGACTGAAGCAGGTTTGCTAGAGCTGGAATATAAGATTTGACGAGGCTGTCAAGTCTTATAACTTCATTACGAATGAAGATGAGCCTTGTGTGTACAAGAAGACCAGTGGGAGCACAGTCACCTTCTTAGTTCTTTACGTAGATGACATACTACTCATTGGGAATGATGTAGCTATGATGTCATCAGTAAAGATCTGGCTATCGAAAAATTTCTCCATAAAAGATTTGGGAGAAGCATCCTACGTATTGGGAATACGGATCTATAGAGATAGATCAAAGAGGATGCTTAGAATGACCCAATCCTTGTACATAGATACCATAGTCAAAAGGTTTGGCGTGAAAAATTCTAAGAGAGGTCTCATACCGATGAGACACGGAATTAATCTCTCAAAAGAGCAGTCTCCTAAGATTCCTAATGAGAGGGCATTCAGGTATGCCTTTGCCATAGGATCTATCATGTATGCCATGCTATATACACGGCCTGATGTAGTATATGCTCTAAGTATTACGAATAGATTTCAAGCTGATCCAAGCGAAGAGAACTGGAAGGCAATGAAATATATCCTTAAGTACTTGAGAAGAACTAAGGATATGTTTCTTGTCTATGGAGGAGACAACTTGAAACTGTGAGGCTTTACTAACTCGAGTTTCCAGTCAGATCCAGATGATAGCAAGTCTACAGCCGAACCAACGACGTCTAAACGATATCGAAGTTATAATCGAAGTGAAAATCGAAGCAACGACGTCCAAACGCTGAAGTGCTGCAGCATCTAGAAGTTGGCGTCCATTCTTCATCCATTCAAGACCAAGGCTTCTAGAGGCCATCCATCATTAAACTTTCGATTCATTTTTGCATTTCACTCCATTAGTCTTACATTCTTCATCACATCACTCCATGCAACACACACAACACTAGCATCATTTTCAAAACCAATTTGATTAAGGGGTTTCAAAGACCACTTAACAAGAGAGTTTTCTGTTTAGTTGCATGTTTAAAACTTTGTTTAGAATGAATACTACTTTTGCTTAAGTTCTCATTGTTTTTTTTATTTCTTTCCATTTCTCAACAAGTGCGAAGGAGAATCAAAGGAGAGGAAATCAACAAACAAGCAACAAGGAATTTGGACGATCCTCAACTTCAACAACAATCAAAGCAAGAACAAAGACAAGAAAGGGCTCTCTTTCTTCAGCCGACTGAAGGAGGAGAACCAAGAGCACAATATCTCCTACATTCAAACAGGTAGGCGATCAAACTCTTTCTTTTGAAACTTATAAGTCAAAAGTTTCTGGCGATCACTTCACTTAGTTTTTTTTAATAGGTTTATTTTGCACCTAAACAACATAGATTTTTCATGATAATCACACACTTATTTTAAGCACTCACAACTTTTTTGGTGATCACGGTGGGACTTGGTCTCGCCATCTTTTAGTTCTTTATTCTTGTTGTTATCAATCGGGCACCCACGGTGCACCACTTGTGTCTCTCGACACGTCCTCACCAATTGATGAGTGTTTTTAGTTTAGTTAATTTCCTACGTGCACCACGTGCACACCCCTGCGGCAAGATCTTGCCCTTCCCGTTGATTAGTTGAAAAGTTGTTTTTTGTGATGAAATGTGTGATTGACTGATATCTTAGTTGTTTAGTTGATAAAATCATCCTGTTAAAACCTGAAACTAAAAAAAATCTTGCATGAGCTGATTATTTATCGTTTTTATCCTGTTTGAGGAGGAATCAATCCAGAAATTCCTCCTGGAAAACTGAACCTGCGACTTGAAAAGCGTCCAGGAACCCCGATGCGTTTTAACCTACGTCGGTTAACCCAGACGCCTTTCAGTCTTATTTCTCTACTGTCTGCAATCTGAGCCTCTGCGAAAAATTAAGACTCTGTTTGAATAGCGTCGACCTAATACGACGTTATTTAGACAGTTTCTTATTTCTTCTTCAGTTCTCAGATTTTTGTGATCTGTGTGCTAATTATCCATTATGTATTAAGCATTAGAGGCCATCCAGGCTACAGGTCATACGCATTGAGGCTAACACCCTCATTTTCTTAGGAACACTCTTCTTGACGTCATCAACTCTCTCTGATTGGGTCGGTCCCTCGATCAGACTAGAGTAGTTGGCGTTAAGGCCTCTGTAAGTCCCCAAAATCAAAGTACTCCTCCTTGATCATCGGGTTGGTTGTACCAGTTGAAGTCCCGGTTAGATTCCATAAACGTTGTGAGAGAAAGCCATAGAATATAACGGTGGACATTGAACTGAAACTAGGATCTCATCCCTTGAGCGAATTTGTGATTTAATTAAATCCAAATAACTCAACAAGGAATCCTAAAATCACGCTAAACATCCACTTGTTTGTTTAAATCTCTGTACAACTTGTTTGCCAATCCTTGAAAAAGAATCTAACATCATGCTGCTCCGATCAGGCAGGGACTTGAGCATAGCTCCTGATGCCATTGTCAACTACGAGGGAGATGCTAATGCCCCTTGTGATTCTGATTACAATTTTGAGAGCGGGAGAGATGCTGATGCCTCCCGTAATTCTGTCCCTGTTCCAGTTCGACATGATGGGAATGTCCGAACCCCTCTTTTTCGTCCTCATGAGCAATATTCTGATCCTCCCCCGCATGAGTATGCGGTTCCCAATCCCATTTTCGAGGAAGACATGAATCAGAATGATCCCTCGTCCTCTGATCCTTCGGATCTTGTAAATGCTTTAGGAGTTCTTGCCTCCCGTCTGGACCCTCAGCAGTTCGAGGCGATCCAGTCCATTCTAAAGGGGAAGACGCCCATGCAGTCTGACGAGCCGAACCCTGCGGTTCCCCCTGCCATCCCTCAGCAACCTCCTCTTCATCCTCCCTACATTCATCAGGCCATGGAAGGCCTCCATATCACTTCTCGGCCAGCTGGGCTGCAACTTTCATCTTCCAGGCAACCGGCTAGACCGCTGACGCCCACTTACCAAAATGCCCTCGGGCATGGCGGAAGGTCTGCCGGACCTCCTCTTTACTGTCCTCCTTGTCCGACGTACTCTAGGAAACAGGCCTATCAAGTACCTCCACCTCCTCCCCAGGCTGATCCGACAACGCAAGCGTAGCTGGCTAAAATGGAGCGTATGGACGAACAATTCAACAACCTCCAGAAGATGATGGGGGTCAAAGCTGCACCAGAAATCAACTTACCAAGCCTACTAGTGTTCCACCTGCCACCCTTCGAGATGCCAGTGTACCGGAAGTACAACGGTACTAGTAACCCCTTCACCCACTTGAAGGAGTTCATGTACGAATCATCCTTCTGGCAAAACGACAGGAGGTCGTTGGCCTTTTTCTTCAGGAGATCTTTAGAGGGACTAGCCCTCGAGTGGTTCTTTTCCTTGGAACCCTTCGAAGTAGAGGACTATGGTATCGTTTCCCGAAAATTCATTCAACGATACCAGGACAGAGTTGCCCCCTCCCTGTCCATCACTGACCTAATAACAGAGAAGATGAAACCCGATGAGGAGTTTGTCAGTTTTGCCGACAGGTGGCGAGACTTGGCCGAGAAAGTGAAAGATCACTTGTCTGAGTCGGAGCAAGTGAAGATGCTGATTTCCAATGCTACGCCCCAGTTCAAACTAGTCCTCTCCCTGAACAATCTGACCAGCATGGCAGAGCTTTAGGAAAGAGCGCGGTACTGTCAGAATGCCTTCAAGGACGCTACATTCTCTATCATCTTTGATCCTCACAGACCTAGCAGGCCTCCACCTCGGAAGCCTGTAGTGCCAAATTCTACCAGCACAGGTCCAACTAGTGAGGGCACGCTCTCTCATGAGTGTAGGTGCTGAAAAATTGCTCGTGTGATTAATGTGAGAAACTATGTTGTTTAGGGTAAATTAACCTATTAAAAAAAATGCAACTAAGGTGCAGTGATCGCCAGAAACTTTTAACTAAAAAGCTTCAAAAGAGTTTGATCGCCTACCTGTTTAAACGCGGAAGAATGAATCCTTGGTTCCCCTCCTTCAGCCGGCTGAAGAAAGAGAGCCTCTTTATTCTTTTGTTCTTGCTGTTGAATGTTGAGGATCGTCCAGAAGTTATCCTGGCTTGTGCTTGATTTCCCTCTTTTTGAACTCTTGTTGTTGTTGTTGGATGCAGCAGAGACAGAGAGACAGAAAAATAAAGGAGAAACAATGATGAGAATCTAAGTAGAAATAATATCAAAATTAACTATGGTTATGAACATGTTTAAACAGCAACTCACTTGTTTTAAATGGCTTTGAAACCCCTTTAGAACAGATGGGTTTTGGAGAATTAATGATGTGGTGTGTGTTGCATGCAGTGAGTATGAGAGAATGAAACTAATGAATGAAAATGAAATTCAGATATGAAAAACTTATGCCCAGTCCAGTTGGTTGAAGCTTTGAAGAATGAAGATCTTGAAGAAGGATGCCGACTTCTGGAAATGGTTGCGCTCCGGCGTTCCGACGTGGTTGCTTCGATCTTCAAATCACTATAACGCTGTGGCTCAATAATTCTCTCTCTTCCTTTTTTTTTTTAACTCCTTGAGATGCAAGGTATTTATAGGCATTTTCTGCGTTTGCGATTAACATAGAAACATCTCGGATTTATCTACCTTAATCGTCAGATAATTACTGATTAATTCATCTTTATCTGTAATTATCTAAAACGCGTCCACCTTGGCTGACGTCTTTAAGATTAAATTAAGATAAGGATAAATATCCGGGAAAACTTATCTTTATCTTTATTAGGTAAAACGCGTCCACCTTAGTAAACGTCTTTTACCCTAATTAAGATAAGGATAAACATCCGGAAGAGAAGTTAAAATAGCTTAGGAAACCTAAAACGCGTCGACTTTTACAGACGCCTTTTAGCTAATAAATCAATTAATTAAAATTCAAATTTAAACATTAAAATAGGAATAAAGTCTAAATGGCGTCCACATGATTCGACGCCTTTTAGGATTCTTCATATTTTAACTGAAATTTGAGTTAAAATCAATTCAATTGATTAACTTAAACATGTCTGTTAAACCCGACACTCAAAAAAATATCAATAAAAATTAATTAATGGTTAAATATCAGACCATTCTGAGGCATTATTATATGATATGAAATTTACTCAAAATGACGTCAAAATTAGCGTGTCTACAGCTGCCTCACCTTGGCATCGTCTTTGCAAGGGAGTGAAATGAAATGGAATGTACTGAAAAGGTGATGCCAAGGTGTGATGAGACACGCTCTTAACATCACATGATTGGAATTTTTCTCAAGATCATCAATGAAGATAGCTCAATGAAATCAAAGAAATCAATCCTGTCTGGATGAAGTAAACAAGGAAATAAAATAAGGTCGATCAACCTCCTCGGAGTGGGAAGTACCTCAGGTCCTAGACACTGTAGGTTTCATCATGGGGAGCGTTTGCCAGCCAATGTGGACGTGCTGCAGCCATGATGGATCTTAAAAAGAAAACAAGAAATATTGGGTAAAGAATCCAATCAAGGATATAATCCCAATGATATCTTCAAGCGAACCTCAAAGATAATCAAGATACTCAATTCAGAATGGAATATTTCATATCATGTTTGATTATTTTGATTTAATGGTCTGAAACTTAATCAGTAATTAATCCTTATCACAATGATTTCAAAGTCCTACATGATGCATGCTGGGCTAAAAGAAAAATATAAAGTCAAATAAAATATAAATTAATCAAGGATAATATTGTTAAATTGTCATTAATGAGTCAAGACACCAATTCTTGTAATCCAGTGCTAAGCCGAAGCTCGTTTATCCACGCACCGTTTCACAAAAGTGGAACCATCGTCCTCACTAATTAACAATCCAACGGCCTATCCATGCAATTAAGAATCCTCTGGAATTATCACTGTTTTTGTTGTAGGGGAACTCAAATTCCAGTTTCATCAAAACCACAAGGTCCTTGATATACTCTAATAAATACTTATCATATAGTAATGCGAATGCAATACATGAAATAATATAGGGGTAGAAATAACCGTCTTTTTAGCCACGGTTGAGACTTCTTGACTCCCACAGTGGGATCTTCTTAACATTTTCAGCTTTCTTGAATTTTCTGCAATCAAAATTATTAGTAATTCCAATAAATATTCAATTTAAACATCGAAACCCATAGAATTTCGGATAAATCACATAAAGTATGAAACGCGTCGTGTCGCGAAGACGCCTTTTGACATTGAAACACGTCTCTTATTCTCGACGCCTTTTACTCACAGAAACAGGTTTCTGACTGTTCTCTATTCGGATTCCAACTCTCTTCATGCCTTGTGTCCTGTATATAACTTGAACAAACATGTTAAGCATCTATTCAGGCTTAGCCCCTTGCCTGGTTAAGTAACCGACTACTTGATCCTATCCTTGATAGAAAGGTCAAGGGGCATAGCCTTTATTAACAAAGGTAATTGAACTATAAGCAAACTTAAGCAAAATGCAACATGCAAGCAGACAGATGCTCACTGAAAAATAAAAGGAATGAAACACACTAAATGCAACAAGCAGATGCTAACTGAAATATTTTTTGTTGTTTTGAAATATTCATTTTTGTTTGGGGTTTTGAAATATATGCCTTTTTTTGAAATTTTGACATATGTATTTTTTTTGAATTTTTGACATGTATTTTTTTTTGTATTTTTGACATATGTATTTTTTTTTTGATTTTTGATATATGTATTTTTTTTTTTTTTTGGTTTTTGACTTATGTAATTTTTGTAAATTTTTTTTTTGGATTTTTGACTTATGTAATTTTTTTTAAAATTTTTTTTTGGATTTTTGACTTATGTAATTTTTTTTGAAATTTTTTTTTGGATTTTTGACTTATGTAATTTTTGTAATTTTTTTTTTGACTAAAAGATCAGCATGGTACTGGATCAAAAGATCATATTCATTTATTAACTTAATTTCCAAATTATTCTTTAACAACTCAACTTAAACCCATCGTGTTTGAACTTGATGTTTCCATTCGTGATTCCATTTGATGATTTGACCCTTAGTCAATCTAAGTCATTCCTTAAGTTTGGAGTACACATCTTTTTAGAAAGAAAAGATGAATAAGTTTAGAAAGCCCATGAGAAGGTTCCGGAGACTTAAAAAGATGTCCCTTTCCTACCCTAATATCCGTTGGGGTTCGGTCATTTTCTTTCCGGGGTATTTATCGACCTTGCGTTCCCTTTCATTTCATTTCATGGCCTTGATGTAACGTTTGTAGTGTAATGGCCTTTTGATTTGACATTTGGCTTTTTGCCATTTTGCTTTTTCTTTTCTTCCTTTCTTTTCTATTTCTTCTTCGGGACGGATCTCCCCCTTTTTTTTTATGACGGCCTCCTACTAAGATGGCGGGTATTCTTGGTAGTCTAATCTAAGCCTCGTTCCGACATCATGGGCCGAGTTTAAAACAGAATTTTTTTTTGCTTTAAAAACGAATGATTTGTACTTTACACTTTCGGTCAAGCTTTCGATATCCTTTAGGACTTGTCATCTCTTGTTACTCACGAATCAAACGTGTAGTAATGGGCTTGAAATTAAGTTATCCAGACTGATAAGGAAATTTGAGTTTATAAATTTTCTGATTCCACTGGTCTTTGTACCATACTGATCGACTCTTTAACCTAAGGGTAGTATTTCTTAAGATATAAACCATTCCAGGGATGTTTTAACTCTTCTCCTTCTGCATTAATAAGACGATAAGCATTACCAGGAAAAGCGTGCGATACAACATAAGGTCCTTCCCAGTTGGGTTGGAGCTTAGAACGCGGACCACCAGGTTTTATAAAAATTCTTTTGACAACCATTTCACCGACTTTGAACTTACGTTCAATGACTTTCTTTTGATAAAAACGTGCTAGTCTGTTTTGATAAACTTTTGCATGATTAGCAGCTGACCATCTTTTCTCGTCTAAAAGTTCCAATTGAGCAAGGAGTGCTGAACGATGTTCATCAATGGAAAATTCTTTATTCAATTGTACTCTTAATGACGGTATGAGGATCTCATATGGAACTACCGCCTCCATTCCAAATGTTAAGGAATAAGGAGTTTGTCCAGTGGGTGTGCGGATTGAAGTTCGGTAGGCCCATAGAGCCTCAACCAATTTTTCTGGCCAATCTGCGAACTTATTAGATTTGCACGTCTTTTTGATAATTTTTATCAAAGTCTTATTTGTTGCCTCTGCTTGGCCATTGCCTTGCGGATAATAAGGAGATGAATGATGCAATGCAATTTTATACCTGTTACAGAGGTCCTTCAGTTCCTGTGACACGAACTGCGGTCCGTTGTCGGTGACGATGGTGCTTGGAATTCCAAATCGAGTGATGATGTTCTTCATGATGAACTTGCAGACGGTTGATGCTTTGATCTCCACGTACGCTTCAGCTTCTGCCCACTTGGTGAAGTATTCCGTTGCCGTGAGAATCAAAGATTTTTGCTTGATGCCGGAATCTGGATTACCAAGAGGTCCAATGATGTCGAAAGCCCACATGGAGAAAGGCCATGGGGAAGAAACAGGATGGAGTGAAGATGCAGGAGAATGAATTTTGTCGGCGTGAAGTTGACACTTAGCACACCTGCGAACATATCCTACACAATCTTCTTCCATGGTTGGCCAGTAAAATCCTTGTCTAAGGATCTTCTTTGCTAGCATCTGTCCATTGACATGACCACCACAAACTCCACTATGAGCTCCTTCCCTAACCTTCCAAAGCTCATCTTCGTCTAGACATCTCAGAAGAACTCCATCAAAACCTCTCTTATATAATGCTCCTCCAACTAAGGTGTATCGTTGAGCAACTCTCCTGATAGCTCTCTTCTCCTCAGTTGTAGCTTCCTCAGGATACGATTGATCTTCACAATATTTTGCAATTTCATAATACCATGGCTTCTGTTCATCATCCATCTCTTCTAACAGCTCCATTAACATGATTTCTCTTTTCTCAATGATATCTCCATCTCTGACTTTCTTCAGCAACTTCTCCTTAGTTCTAAGGAATGAAGGATCTTTCACGGCAGGTGAAAGACGCCTATGAACTATGATCGATTCAGATTGTTTGCTGATTGGAAAATCAAGAGAAGATGCAAGTGAAGCTAGAGCGTCAGCTATGATGTTCTGATTCCTAGGGACATGGACAAAGATCAATTTCGTGAAAAGCTTTGAATAAGCAGAAGTAAGCTCTTGATAAGGCTTGAGTTTGGGATCGAGAGTTCGATACTTGGTCAGCACTTGGCGAAGAATTAGTTGGCTATCACCTACAATCCTGAGTTTGGTGGCACCATGGAAATGAGCAGCCTCGAGACCAGCAAGGAGTGCCTCGTATTCAGCTATATTGTTTGTGACTGGAAAATCAAGCTGAAAGGCTTGTGGAATGGTGATACCTTCAGGTGATAACAGAACGATACCGATCCCTTTTCCATGAGAATTCAGAGCTCCGTCAAAATGCAGAGTCCACATATCATCTCTGATTTGATTTACGGACATCAGTTCCTCATCCGGAAACTCTGATCGCACTGGATCAAATCTAAGAAGGGGATGATGAGCTAGATGTTCTGCTATGGCATAGCCCTTGATCGCTTTCTGTTGAATATAAGTGATATCAAATTGAGATAGAAAGCTTTTGCCATCGTGCTAACCTATCAGTAAGAACAGATTTCTCCAAGAGGAATTTGATCGGATTCATCCTAGCGATGAGATGAACTTCATGGGCCAGAAAATAATGTTTTAATTTCTGCACAACCCAGACCAATGCTGCACATGTTTTCTCCATCGCCGTATATCTCTGTTCAGCGGGGTTGAGAAGTTTAGAGAGATAATAGGCTGCCCTCTCTTTTCCTTCTTCATCTTCTTGTGCTAAGACAGCCCCCACTGCATCATCCAGGACTGAAATGTAAAGTATCAATGGTTTGCCTGGAGATGGTGGTCTCAAAACAGGAGGACTTGCTAAATAGTCCTTCAATCCATCGAATGCCTCCTGACACTTATCGTCCCAATCGAATTTGACTCCCGGCTTGGTAAGCTCGTAAAACGGCTTACACCTTTGTGAGTGCTGGGAGACAAAACGGCGAATAAATTGCAACCTCCCGATTAATCCTCTCAACTCTTTCAAGTTTTTAGGAGGTGGCATTTCTCTAATAGCCTTCGCCTTATTAGGATCGATCTCAATTCCCCGTTTACTGACGATAAATCCAAGCAATTTTCCTGAAGATACCCCGAATACACATTTCTTGGGGTTCATCTTTAACTGATATTCTCTCGATCTCTCTAATACTCTTGCCAAAACTTTGGCGTGCTCAGCCTTTGTTTTCGATTTAACTAATAAGTCATCCACATACACCTCCAGATCTATGTGCATCATGTCATGAAATATTGCCATCATAGCCCTCTGATAGGTGGCTCAACCATTCTTTAACCCAAATGGCATGACAACATAACAGTATGTTCCCCAAGGTGTAGTGAATGACGTTTTCTCTTGATCCTCTTCTGCCAGCTTAATCTGATTATATCCTGAAAATCCATCCATAAACGATAACGTCTCATAGCCAGCAGTATTATCGATGAGTACATCAATATGAGGCAATGGAAAATCATCTTTAGGACATGCCCGGTTCAAATCGCGGAAGTCAATGCAAATTCTGACCTTCCCGTCCTTCTTCATAACCGGGACTATATTGGCCACCCACTGTGGATAAAGGACAACTCTAATAAATTTGGCTTTATGCAACTTATCGACTTCTTCCTTCATCTTTAAAGCCATTTGTGGGTGGAATCGCCTTAATTTCTTCTTGACCGGGCTAACTCCGTCTTTTAATGTCAACCTGTGTTCAACTAAAGACGAGTCTAACCCCGGCATATCCTCATAACCCCAGGCGAGAGTGTCCTTATAGTCCTTAAGTACTTGTACCATTGCGTTCTCATCCTCTGAAGAAAGATTTTTACTGACGAGGACAACCTTAGGTTCGTCTTCAGTCCCTAAATTAATTTCTTTGGTGGGCTCTTCTACGGCAGCTGAGGGTTCATCAAATCTCTTTACTCCACTGGCATATGCCTCAGCCGCGTCCTCGTCATCTTCCTCATCAACAATGGGGTCCTTTTCATGTACTAATTCATATACCCCGTACCCATCACTAACTGAGTCATCGTCCATACAATCTTCTGGCATCTGAATTGGATTTTCTAGAAATTGAGGGATCAAAGAGCAAGAAGAGCACTTATCAGCTAAGTCCTGGAGGTATCTATCTGGAATTTGCCTACCCTTAGGCTTCCTAGACTTCCTAACCTGACTAGACTGCCTAACTTCACTATCATAACCTAACGAAGACGAAGCAGGATGAAAATCCTGGGATACAAGTGGAAATACAAGAGAATCCTCCCGAGGGGAGGGGCAGAGTAGATCTAGAAGAGACTCTTGACCGAAGGACCCGCGCGGCGGGGTGCAATCGGACAAGTAAGATGTTTCCTCGATGAGGATTTGGGAAGAATTTGTTGCCAAATTGGCGTTTTTTTTTTTTGGAAAATGAAAGAATTAAACATAAAGCAAGAATGAATAAAAATGGGAGGAGAATCAGACGGAGGAAGTGGCACCAAGGCCAGAGGATTGGGGGGATCATATAGTAATATGTCCCAGATCAGATTATACAACCTCTCTAGATCGAGTGGAGGTTGTGGTATAATGTCCCGAGGGGACAGAGTAATCATGACGGGCGGAGCCCGTGGAATATCTTCAATTATGACCCGCGACCAAGTCGGGGTCAAGAGCAGTGTACGGAAAAGAGTATGGAGCGTGAAGACATGTGAAGGATATGTCCCCCTCCAGAGCAGATCTGTTGTGTAACCAGCTTCATAGGGGTCATCTGGCTCCCCTTCATCGGTTTCTTCGGACAACAGTATCCGCTTGTCAAATATGGCACCAGGGCTTTCAATCAGTTCATCAATCTGCGGCGGCCACTTAGGTTCTGCAGGATCCAAGAATAGTCTGTTCAGTGCAATATACAGGTCCCTCAGATCGAACCACCTGTACCATTCACATTCAGGGTCATGGAATTTCCTCCTTTTCATAGGCCGCAGAGCCTCCAAGGATTGGTACGTAAGCAGTTCAGAGCAATATCTGGCCAAGTCCCTCCCATATATATCATGGAAGTCAAAACAGGAAGTAATGACTACCGTATTGTCATAGCTAAGTATGGGCCCTTTTACAAAGTGAGTACACAGGGTCCATGTTAGGGGTTCTCGGCCTTCTTTGAGTGGCGTAGACATTGCCTCCCAGATTTTCGGGCCTTCTTTGATTTCTGCTTTCTGAACTGGATCTTGCTTCAGTTTTATTGGCCTATAGCCCAGACCACTTCCAGGTGCTGCTCGATGATTTCTGACAGGAGTGGTCCTGCCTTGCAATTGTGTGCCCAGACCTTTCCCAGGCTCGTAGCCGTTCTTCATCATGATCCTCCATCCTGGGGTACTCATGCACTTCCCCCTCTTGATAGCATCTAACGGATATGGAGAAATAGTAGCGGCTTTCAGAGGATCAGCCACTGGGCGGTAGACCTGTAATACCGACAGAAAAGGTTGTCGGCTAGGTAAGACAGCAGATTTGATGTTCAAGGAATGAGCAGCAACAAGGATCGGCATGCTCGTTACTTTAATTATTCGTCCTTTGTAAGGAAATTTGAGGCATTGATGATTCGTAGAAGGAATCGCCTCAAGAGTTTTAATATAAGGACGACCTAAAATGGCATTTATGGACGGGTCGATTTCCAAGATGTGAAATTCGACCTCTGCATGACTTACAGGGCCCAGCTCCACCTTTAAATAGACCATTCCCAGAGGGGAACGGGTAGAATTGTCATATGCTGTCACTGAAATGGGGCTGGGCAGCCATTTCTCTTTGGGCACACCGCACAGCTCCAGGGTCTTCGGAGGTAAAACATTAATCGAAGCCCCTGTGTCGACCAGGCATGCATCCACGGCCTTCTTACAGATGTTGACCGTGATGCTCAGAGCCATGCTTCTGGCTGCCGGCGGTGCTAGTTCCGATGTATGAAATGTAATGGAGGGCTGATCCCCCTGAGGAACTAGTAGTGCTGCAATCTTCTCTACCGGCACGTCTTCATTGACCATCACCTTCTGCAGATATTCCATTAAAACTTCTTGGTGACTCTTGGACCTTTTGATCAGTTCGAGTATAGTGATCCGTGCCGGTGTCCGATCCAGGTGTTTCAACAGGTCATATTGAGTGCCAGGTGCACTCTCTTCATTGTGGGCTTCCTCAGTCGGCTGTGATGGGCCGTCTCTGACTGTGGACTGAGGAAAGACCTTGTTGAAAATCCTTCCACTCCGGAGCGCGTGTTCCTCAACCGTGGAGGATCCGGGTGACACCTTAAGTATCGCAGAGTTGGATGGTGCGGATGGCGTAGAGGGTTGGTAGGTAGGTGATGGCGTAGGGCTAGGTGGTGATGGCGTGGGGCTAGGTGGTGATGGCGCGGTGCGGATTAAAGGCCTAGAGGGTTGGATGGTGGATGGGTAAGTGGTTGGCGAAGTGGGGAATGGTACGCGTAATAGCGGTTTAGATGGTAAGGGCATATCTGGATAGGTGGTAGTGGTAGCGGGTGAAGTAGGAAATGGTACGCGTAGTAGTGGCCTGGATGGTAGGAGGGGCGCGTTATTGGTTTGCGGGGGGTTATATGATGGAGGCGTAGTGGTGCGGGGCGTAATGGGTCTAAGGAAGGCGGGTAGTGGTAATGGGTTATTGGGTGTGGGCAAGTGGTATGTAGGTGTGGGTATAGGGGTGATGGTAACAGGTTGTGACCTTGGTATGTGGATGGTGCGGCGTGGTGGTCGCTCTGCGGTACTTTGAACGTGACCCGTTGAACAAAGAGAGGAAGAGTCCTCTACTCTCCACTGCTGCCCACGACCAGCCTCAGACTGGCTGTTCGTCAAGATGGGAGCAACCTGGTTTTGGTTCTGGTGCTCCGGGAGTGGATTCTGCACTATACCCATGTTGGGTGGTGCTACTGCCTGTGCCGGTGGTCTTGCTTGCTGCTGCTGCTGCTGCGGTCTCCTCGCCTTCAGGGCTGTTATGTACTTCTTCATTTCCTCCCAGTCTATGCCGCCCTGCTCGTTGAGATCATGGATATAATCTCTGAATTGGAAGCAGGTGTCAATGGTATGCCCAGGTTGCCTGTGGAAGTAGCAATACCTAGACGTATCGGCATTTTGAGGCCAGACGGCCTTCTCCCTCGGCAAAACTAAGGCATTGGCTGCCATTAAAGCGCTGAAGATATCCGCCAAGGATTCTGGGAGGGCCGGGTACTCTGCCCTTTTCGGGCCTGGAGGTCTCCTTTGTTGGTTGTAGTCACCAGGAGGAGGGACATTGTGGTACGCCGGCGGTGCACGCTGCTGGTACTGTGGCTGTTGCTGTTGCTGATACTGCTGCTGAGGGGGCTGCTGATACTGCTGTTGCCGTTGCGGCTGTTGCTGTTGCTGGTTCTGATTCGGCTGCTGGGGCCGCTGGTACTGCTGTTGGTAATGGGGGTTCTGCTGCTGCCTGTACCCCTGTTGACTCGGCTGTGGTGGCCTCTGGTACTGCTGATTCCTCACAAACTGGGGCGAGTTATTGTTCATAGTACTGACCTGCTCGTGAGAGAGCGTGCCCTCAGTAGTTGGACCTGAGCTAGGAGAATTCGGCACTGCAGGCTTCCGAGGCGGAGGCCTGTTAGGTCTGTGAGGATCAAAGACGCTAGAGAACGTAGCGTCCTTGAAAGCATTCTAGCAGTACCGTGCCCTTTCATAGAGCTCTGCCATGTTCGTCAAGTTGTTCAAGGAGAGGACTAGCTTGAACTGGGGAGTGGCGTTAGAAATCAACATTTTCACTTGTTCGGATTCGGACAAGTGATCTTTCACTTTTTCAGCCAGGCCCCGCCACCTGTCAGCAAAACTGACAAACTCCTCGTCCGATTTCATCTTTTCTGCAATAAGATCCGTGATAGACAAGGAGGGTGCAACTCTGTCCTGGTATCGTTGGATAAATTTGCGTGAAACGATACCGTAATCCTCTACTTCTGAGGGTTCCAGAGAAAAGAACCACTCGAGGGCTGGTCCCTCTAGGGATCTCCTGAACAAGAAAGCCAATGACCTCTTATCATTCTGCCAGAAAGAGGATTCGTACATGAACTCCTTCAGGTGCGTGAAGGGGTTACCAGTACCGTTATATTTTCGATACACTTGCATTTCAGAGGGTGGCAGATGGAACACTGGCAGGCTCGGTAAATTGATTTCTGGCACAACTTTAACCCCCATCATTTTCTGAAGATTGTTGAACTGTTCATCCATGCGCTCCATCTTGGCCAGCAACGTCTGCGTGGTTAGATCTGCCTGGGGAGGAGGAGGAGGAGGAAGTACTTGATAGGCCTGCTGCCTAGAGTACGTCGGACAAGGAGGATAATAAGGATGAGGTCCGGCAGAGCTTCCGCCATGCCCGAGGGCATTTTGATAAACGGGCGTCTGCGGTCTAGCCGGTTGCCTGGATGACGAAAGTTGTGGCCCAGTTGGCCGAGAAGTAAGATGAAGGCCTTCCATGGCCTGATGGATAAAAGGGGGAGGAAGAGGAGGTTGTTGAGGAACAACGGGGGGAGCCACAGGGTTCGGCTCAGCAGGCTGCATGGGTGCCTTCCCCTTCAAAATGGACTGGATCGCCTCGAACTGCTGAGGGTCCAGTTGGGAGGCAAGAACTCCCAGAGCATTGACGAGATCCATAGGATCGGAGGGTGAGGGATCATTCTGATTCATGTCCCTTTCAAGGTCGGGATTGGGAATCGCATATTCATGCGGGGGAAGATCAGGATATCGATCCTGTGGATGAAAAAGAGGGGTCCGGACATTCCCATCTTGTCGATATGGAATGGGGACAGAATTATGGGAGGCATCAGCATCTCTCCCGTTCTCGTAGTTGAAATCTGAATTGCGAGGGGCATTAGCATCTCCCTCGTAGTTGATAATGGCGTCTT
Organism: Zantedeschia hybrid cultivar; assembly: GCA_030544215.1. Taxonomy (NCBI): domain Eukaryota; kingdom Viridiplantae; phylum Streptophyta; class Magnoliopsida; order Alismatales; family Araceae; genus Zantedeschia; species Zantedeschia hybrid cultivar. Next base: position 20,349,054 of record JARZZO010000005.1, read on the forward strand.
GGGCCATACTCAAATCTCTGCCTGATCGCAGCAACATTATATTAGATTCTCTTTTCAAAGATTTAATCACACAAGTTGTGCAGAGATTAATCAAACAAGTGGATGCTTAACGTGATTTCAGGATTCCTTGTTGAGTTATTTGAATTGGATTAAACCACAATTTCGCTCAGGGAAGGATCCTAGTTTCAGTTTGATTTCCACCGTTATTCTCTAGGGTTCTCTTTCACAACGCTTTCGAAATCTAGCCAGGACTTCAATTGGTACAACCAGCCCGATGATCAAGGAGGAATACCTTGATTTTGGGGACTTATGGAGGTCTCAACGTCAACTTCTCTAGTCTGATCAAGGGACCAACCCAATCAGAGAGAGTTGTTGACGTCGAGTAATGTGTTCCTAAGAAAAGGAGGGTTTTAGCCTCAATGCGTATGCCCTGCGACCTGGATGGCCACTAATGCTTAATAGAGTAATGGGTAGCTAGCACTCAACACAGAAATCTGGAAACTGAAAAATAATTAAGAAACTGTCTGAATCGCGTCGATGTTAGTCGACGCTATTCAAAACAGAACTTAATTCTTTCGCAGAGAACAGATGCAAACAGCAGAGAAAGCTTGGAAAATAACTAAAAACTGTCTGAATCGCGTCGATAATGGTCGACGCTATTCAACACAGAACTTAATTATTTCGCAGAAACAGATGTAGACGACAGAGATAATCTGGAGGCTAAAAGGCGTCCAGGTGTCAAGACGCGGTTTTGAAACGCGTCGCTGTTCCTGGACGCTTTTCAGTTCGCAGAAACAGATTTTCAGAAGGATTTTCTGGGTCGAATCCTCCTTAAACAGGGTAAAATGCAGTAAACAATCGACTCATGCAAAGATTTTTAGTTTCAGATTTTAAACAGGATGATTTACTAACTAAACAACTAAGAAATCACGCAATCACACAGCATTTTATCACAAAAAACAGCCTTTTGAATTAATCAAAGGGGAGGCAAGATCTTGCCACTGGGGTGTGCACGTGGTGCACGAGGGAAATTAATCAAACTAAACACTCACCAATTGGTGAGGACGTGTCGAAAGACACAAGTGGTGCACCGTGGGTGCCCGATATGATGATAACAAGAACAAAAGAAATTAAAAGACGGCGAGACCAAGTCCCACCGTGATCGCCAAAAGAGCTGTAGGTGCTGAAAATTGCTCGTGTGATTAATGTGAGAAACTATGTTGTTTAGGGTAAATTAACCTATTAAAAAAAATGCAACTAAGGTGCAGTGATCGCCAGAAACTTTTAACTAAAAAGCTTCAAAAGAGTTTGATCGCCTACCTGTTTAAACGCGGAAGAATGAATCCTTGGTTCCCCTCCTTCAGCCGGCTGAAGAAAGAGAACCTCTTTATTCTTTTGTTCTTGCTGTTGAATGTTGAGGATCGTCCAGAAGTTATCCTGGCTTGTGCTTGATTTCCCTCTTTTTGAACTCTTGTTGTTGTTGTTGGATGCAGCAGAGACAGAGAGACAGAAAAATAAAGGAGAAACAATGATGAGAATCTAAGTAGAAATAATATCAAAATTAACTATGGTTATGAACATGTTTAAACAGCAACTCACTTGTTTTAAATGGCTTTGAAACCCCTTTAGAACAGATGGGTTTTGGAGAATTAATGATGTGGTGTGTGTTGCATGCAGTGAGTATGAGAGAATGAAACTAATGAATGAAAATGAAATTCAGATATGAAAAACTTATGCCCAGTCCAGTTGGTTGAAGCTTTGAAGAATGAAGATCTTGAAGAAGGATGCCGACTTCTGGAAATGGCAGCGCTCCAGCGTTCCGACGTGGTTGCTTCGATCTTCAAATCACTATAACGCTGTGGCTCAATAATTCTCTCTCTTCCTTTTTTTTTTTAACTCCTTGAGATGCAAGGTATTTATAGGCATTTTCTGCGTTTGCGATTAACATAGAAAAATCTCGGATTTATCTACCTTAATCGTCAGATAATTACTGATTAATTCATCTTTATCTGTAATTATCTAAAACGCGTCCACCTTGGCTGACGCCTTTAAGATTAAATTAAGATAAGGATAAATATCCGGGAAAACTTATCTTTATCTTTATTAGCTAAAACGCGTCCACCTTAGTAAACGTCTTTTACCCTAATTAAGATAAGGATAAACATCCGGAAGAGAAGTTAAAATAGCTTAGGAAACCTAAAACGCGTCGACTTTTACAGACGCCTTTTAGCTAATAAATCAATTAATTAAAATTCAAATTTAAACGTTAAAATAGGAATAAAGTCTAAATGGCGTCCACATGATTCGACGCCTTCTAGGATTCTTCATATTTTAACTGAAATTTGAGTTAAAATCAATTCAATTGATTAACTTAAACATGTCTGTTAAACCCGACACTCAAAAAAATATCAATAAAAATTAATTAATGGTTAAATATCAGACCATTCTGAGGAATTATTATATGATATGAAATTTACTCAAAATGACGTCAAAATTAGCGTGTCTACAATGAGCAAGTCAGTAGTATGAACAACAATTCGCCCCAGTTCGTGAGGAGTCAACAACAGTACCAGAGGCTACCGCAGTCGAACCAGCAGGGGTACAGGCAGCAGCTGAACCCTCAATATCAGCAGCCCCAATATCAGCGGCCTCAACAGCCGAACCAGCAACAACAACAGCCACAGCAGCCGCCGCAACGGCAATTGCAGTACCAGCCACCACAACAGCAGCAGTATCAGCCGCGCGCACCGCCGGCATATCATAATGTCCCTCCTCCTGGTGACTACAACCAGCAGAGAAGACCTCCAGGTCCTAAGAGGGCAGAATACCCAGTCCTCCCAGAGTCCTTGGCAAACATTTTTAGTGCTCTAATGGCAGCTAATGCCTTAGTCTTACCAAGAGAAAAGGCGACCTGGCCCCAGAATGCCGACACGTCTAGGTATTGCTATTTCCATAGGCAACCCGGGCATACTATTGACACATGCTTCCAATTTAGAGATTACATTCATGATCTCAACGAGCAGGACGGCATAGACTGGGAGGAGATGAAAAAGTACATATCAGCCTTAAAAGCAAAAAAACCACCACAGCAGCAACAACAGCAGCAAGTGAGAGCACCAGCACAAGCAGCACCACCACCGAACATGGGCATAGTGCAGAACCCGCTTCCGGAGCACCAAAATCAAAACCAAGTTGCCCACCATTCCCTACTTCACCCTCTACCACTACCGCTTACCCAGATACCATCCAACCTTCTAAACCGCTATTACGCATGCCATTCCCCACTTCATCCACCATCCAACCATCAAGGCCTTTAATCCGCACCGCGCCACCACCGGCTAACCCCACGTCACCGCCCACATACCAGCACTCCACGCCATCCGCACCAACCAACCCTGCGGTACTCAAAGTATCACCCGGACCTTCCACGGCTGAGGAACATGCGCTCCGGAGTGGGAGGATTTTCAACAAAGTTTTCCTCAGTCAACAGTTAGAGACGGCCCATCACAGCCGACAGAGGAAGCACACAATGAAGAGAGTGCACCAGGCACTCAGTATGATTTGTTGAAATATCTGGACCGAACACCGGCACGGATCTCCGTGCTTAAACTAATCAAAAGATCGAAGAGTCACCAAGAAGCTTTGATGGAATATTTGCAAAAGGTGATGGTCAACAAGGACGTGCCGGTGGAAAAGATTGCAGCACTGTTAGTTCCTCAGGGGGATCAGCCCTCTATTACATTTCATACATCGGAACTAGCACCGCCAGCGGCCAGAAGCATGGCTCTAAGCATCACGGTCAATATCTGCAAAAAGGCCGTAGATGCATGCCTGGTTGACACAGGGGCCTCAATCAATGTTCTACCTCCGAAGACCCTAGAATTGTGCGGTGTGCCGAAGGAAAAATAGCTGCCTAGCCCCATCTCCGTTACAGCGTATGATAACTCCACCCGTTCCCCTCTGAGAATGGTTTATTTGAAAGTAGAGCTAGGCCCTGTAAGTCATGCTGAGGTCGAGTTTCACATCCTGGAAATTGACCCTTCTTTAAACGCCATTTTGGGTCGTCCTTATATAAAAACTCTTGAGGCGATTCACTCCACGAATCATCAATGCCTCAAATTCCCCTTCAAAGGACGAATCATCAAGGTTACGAGCATGCCGATCCTTGCTGCTGCTCATACTTTGAATGTCAAAACCACTTCTTCACCTGGCCGGTAACATTTTCTGTCGGTATTACAGGTTTACCATCCAGTGGCTGATCCTCTGAAAACTGCCACTATTTCTCCTTACCCGTTAAATGCCATATAAAGGGGGAAGTGTATGAGTACCCCAGGATGGAGAATAATGATGAAGAACGGTTATCAGCCTGGAAGAGGTCTGGGCACACAATTACAAGGTAGGACCACTCCTGTCAAAGATCACCGAGGAGCACCTGGAAGCGGCCTTGGTTATAGGCCGAGAAAAATGAAGCAGGACATTGTTAAGCAAGCAGAGAATGAAGGCGGCCAGAAAGTCTGGGAGACAATGTCTACACCGCCCAAGGAAGGTTGGGACCCCCTGACATGGACCCTATACACTTATTTTGTAAAGGGGCCCGTAATAAGCCATGACAACACGGTGGTCATTACTTCATGTTTTGACCTCCACGATATATACGACAGAGACTTGGCTAGACACTGCTCACGTACCAGTCCTTGGAGGCTCTGCGGCCTATGAAGAGGAGAGAAAATTCCAAGATCCTGAATGTGAATGGTACAGGTGGTTTGATCTGAGAGACCTCTACATCGCGCTGAACAGGCTGTTTCTCGATCCTGCAGAACCCAAGTGGCCACCTCAGATCGATGAGCTGATCGAAGGTCCTGGCGCTATTTTCGACAAAAGGATACTGCTGTCAGAAGAGACTGATGAAGGGGAGCCAGATGACCCCTATGAAGCTGGCTACATCACGGATCTGCTTTGGAGGGGGACTTATTCTTCTCATGTTTTCATGCTCCACACCTTATTTCGCACTTTGCTCTTGACCCCGACTTGGTCGCGGGTCATCATTGAAGACATTCCACGGGCTCCGCCCGTTATGATTACTCTGTCCCCACGGGACCTCATTCCACCACCTCCTCTCGATCTAGAGAGGATGTATGATTTAATCTGGGACATACTGTTGTATGATCCCCCTAATCCTTTGGCCTTGGTGCCACTTCCTCCATCTAATTCCCCTTCTATTCATGTTCATTCCTGTTTTATGCTTAACTCCTCTATTGCCCAAAAAAAAATGCCAATTTGGCAACAAATTCTTCCCATATCCTCATTGAGGAAACCTCTTACTTGGCCGATTACACTCCATCGCGCAGGTTTTTCGGTCAAGATTCTCTTATAAATCTACTCTGCCCCTCCCCTTGGGAGGATTCTCCTGTATTTCCATCTGTATCCCATGATTTTCATTTTGCTTCATCTTCATTAGGTCAGAATAGGGAGTCTAGTGAAGTTAGACAGTCTAGCTCTAGGCAAGTTAATCAGGTTAGGAAGTCTAGAAAGTCTAAGGGTAGACGGATTCCAGATAGATACCTCTAGGACTTAGCTAACATATGCCTTTTTTGCTCAATGATCCCTCAGCTATTGGAAAATCCCATTCAGATGCCAAAAGACTGTATAGACGATGAGTTAGTCAATGATGGATATGGGGTGTATGAGTTGATACATGAAAAAGACCCCATTGTCGAAGATGAGGAAGATGACGAGGACGCAGCTGAGGCATATGCCAGTGGAGTGAAGAGATTCGACGAACCCTCAGCTGTCGTAGAAGAGCCCACCAGAGAAGTCAATTTAGGGACTGAAGACGAACCTAAGGTTGTCCTCGTCAGTAAGAATCTCTCTATAGAGGATGAGAAGGCAATGGTACAAGTACTCAAGGACTATAAGGACACTTTCGCCTGGACTTATGAAGATATGCCGGGGTTAGACTCGTCATTAGTAGAACACAGATTGACATTAAAAGAAGGAGCTAGCCCGGTCAAACAGAAGCTAAAGCGATTCCACCCACAAATGGCTTTAAAGATGAAGGAAGAGGTCGACAAATTACATAAAACTAAATTCATTAGAGTTGTCCTTTACCCACAGTGGGTGGCCAACATAGTCCTGGTTATGAAGAAGGACGGGAAGGTCAGGATTTGCATTGACTTCCGCGATTTAAATCGGGCGTGTCCTAAAGATGATTTTCCATTGCCTCATATTGACGTACTCATTGATAACACTAATGGCTATGAGACTTTATCATTTATGGATGGGTTTTCAGGATACAATCAGATTAAATTGGCAAAAGAAGATCAGGAGAAGACATCATTCACTACACCTTGGGGAACATACTGTTATGTCGTCATGCCATTTGGGTTAAAGAATGCTGGAGCCACTTATCAGAGGGCTATGATGACAATATTTCACGACATGATGCACATAGACCTGGAAGTGTATGTGGATGACTTGTTGGTTAAATTTAAGACAAAGGCTGAGCATGCCAAAGTTTTGGCAAGAGTGTTAGAGAGATCAAGGGAGTATCAATTAAAGATGAACCCCAAAAAATGTGTATTCGGGGTATCTTCAGGGAAATTACTTGGGTTCATTGTCAGCAAACGGGGAATCGAGATCGATCCCAACAAGGCAAAGGCTATCAGAGAGATGCCACCTCCCAAGAACTTGAAGGAGTTAAGAAGATTAATCGGGAGGTTGCAATTTATTCGCCGTTTTGTCTCCCAGCACTCACAAAGGTGTAAGCCGTTCTACGAGCTTACAAAGCCAGGAGTCAAATTCGATTGGGACAATAAGTGTCAGGAGGCATTCGATGGATTAAAGAATTATTTGGCAAGTCCTCCTGTTTTGAGACCACCATCTCCAGGCAAACCATTGATACTTTACATTTCTGTCCTGGATGATGCAGTGGGGGGTGTCCTAGCACAAGAGGATGAAGAAGGAAAGGAGAGGGCAGCCTACTATCTCTCTAAACTTCTCAACCCCGTTGAGTAGAGATATACAGCGATGGAGAAAACATGTGCAACATTGGTTTGGGTTGTTCAGAAATTGAAGCATTATTTTCTAGCCCATGAAGTCCATCTCATCGCTAGGATGAATCCGATCAAATTTCTTTTGGAGAAATCTGTCCTTACTGATAGGTTAGCGCGATGGCAAAGCTTTCTATCTCAATTCGATATCACTTACATTCAGCAGAAAACGATCAAAGGCTATGCCATAGCAGAACATCTCGCTCATCATCCCCTTCCTCGTTTTGATCTAGTCCAATCGGAGTTTCCGGATGAGGAACTGATGTTCATAGACCAAATCGGAGATGATATGTGGACTCTGCATTTTGACGAAGCTCTAAATTCCCATGGAAAGGGTATTGGCATTGTTCTGTTATCACCCGAAGGTATCACCATTCCACAAGCCTTTCAGTTTGACTTTCCAGTCACCAACAATATAGCTGAATACGAGGCGCTCCTTGCTGGCCTCGAGGCTGCTCATTCCCATGGTGTTACCAAACTCAGGATTGTGGGTGATAGCCAATTGATTCTTCGCCAAGTGTTGACCAAGTATCGAACCCTTGATCCCAAACTCAAGCCTTATCAAGAACTTACTTCTGCTTATTCAAAGCTTTTCACGAAATTGATCTTTGTCCATGTCCCTAGGAATCAAAACATCTTAGCTGACGCTCTAGCTTCATTGGTATCTTCTCTTGATTTTCCGATCAACAGGCAATCCGAATCAATCATAGTTCATAAGCGTCTTTCACCCGCCGTGAAGGACCCTTCATTTCTTAGAACTAAGGAAAAATTGCTGAAGAAAGTCAGAGATGGAGATATCGTGGAAAAAAGAGAAATCATGTTGATGGAGCTGTTAGAAGAGATGGATGAGGAACGGAAGCCATGGTATTATGAAATTCCCAAATATTGTGAAGATCAATTGTATCCTGAAGAAGCCACAGCTGAGGAAAAAAGGGCTATCAGGAGAGTTGCTCAACGATACACCCTAGTTGGGGTGTTAGAATTGGGTGGCCTCATAGCCAATCATTGTACATTCTAGTTCAGATTATTAATAAAGGCATTTATTTCTTCATTTAATAGTTCTCGCAAACGACTATCGTAATGAATGTCCATAGACAAATGTATGGGATATTGAATCATGATGAGATCATGATAGTGAGATCAATATCCTAAGGCAATTGTCTTAAACAGTTCTCGATCGTAGGATATTTGAGATGGACATTAAATATCCGATAAGATCGATACAAGTTATGTCTGCTCATGTGATGAGGGTGAATGATCTCACATTCACTCGTGTAGTGACACTAAGACAAACAAGTGGGTGCTCATTAGAGAATGAGTTCACTGAACAGACCCAAATAAGAATTCCTGGATGGTAATTATACCTATTAGTCAACCAGGAAATTCAATCGTTGCAGTAGCACAGTTGGTCCTTAGACCTGAGTCACCAATGATACCTTGTTTGTGGACCATTGTATCTTGATTCTCTGACTCGTGGGCTTTAACCATTAAGTCCACCATAATCGGTCTTTCAGATATAGTGGAAATCTTGCGAAGGTAATTGAGTGAACAACAAGGGATCACTCACTCTTGGTATAAGACTGGAGAGAGAATGTCCTATGGATGTGTACACAGAAATCCCTGGCCAAGGTCAAATGAAAGAGATGTCTTTCTAGATATTAACTGTGTACTGGAATCCATCTGGATAATGCGATAGAGGGTTTGACTATAAAACCATACCCTTGCGTTATCGGGACATTGCATGAGTGAAGGATTATATCTGTGCGGCATCTGCAGACGGAAAGGTTCAATTGAAGGGAACAATATCTCTTATATCTTCTGGGATCATGAGGTAGTGTTTGGTGCTGTTCATGATTAGAAAGGCCAAGTGAATTAATCATCGGATGATAATTTACTTGTTTATTAAATTAATCATTTAACATGCGATGTTTAAATGTTAATTAATAAATATTAAACTCAAGAAACAGTTCTAAGTTTAATGGGCCTGCAACCGGACTGATATATGGGCCTGGAGGGTCACACACATAAGAGTTCTCGTCAGACAGTGAGAGATGTTAAATTTCATGCTTATCTGGGTTTTTGTGAAAAGCTGCAGGATAAACATGAAGATTTAATGGAGAATTATCCAAGGCCAAACTCTTGGATAATCATGAGGATTAACTGTTGTGCTTATCCTTATTTCTATATAAGGAGGGCCAAGGGGGAGTGGTAAAAAGTTAGTTGGACGAATTTTACTCCCCAGATTCTCTCTCTCCTCTCTCTCTCTCCTTCTCGGAGTAGATCTGTCTCTCTCCGCGCATGGTGGATCTGAGATCTGGTCGGAGCACTCAAGTCGAGGAGGAAATCGCGTCTTCTGCGGGAACTCGTGTGGATACCTCCAGAGATCGTGCGCGTGCGCGATTAACAAGTCGGCAACATCCACGGGAGATTCGAAACCCCGCAAAGGTGAAGAACTGTTCTTCCCGCGTTAGTTTTAATGTCCGTTTTACAACCCCAGCAACCGATACAATGGAATCAATTTTTATTTCCGCTGCGTTCATGGCGATTCCTTACAGTGGTATCAGAGCCAGGTTTGCTGGTTCGGTTGTAAAACGGCACCGTTTTGTGTGTTTTCTCGTTATGCGTGAAGAACCCGTATTGTACGTGTTCTTGAGTATAATCCGATTAAAAATGACAGATTAGTGTTCATATGATGATCACGATCAATTTGATTATTTTTCTGTATTTTTCGGATTTTTATTTGGGTTTTTCGGAGTTCGTCATGTGATGATGAACCGGGGTACTTCAGCGGCTTCGTATGGGCATTCCAAGTGTTGGGATGGCGGCCCGAATGTCTGGATCTATTGGTGATAGTTACCACTTCTCATTGGGCATGAAAAATCGGCACCGGAGTGCCCTTGGAGGTGCTAAAAATCGAGCCCGAAATCGGGTTTCTAAACTTGAAAATCAGATTTTTGGGGGTATATTGGGGCTTGTTTTCTTCCCCACCGTCAGTCACCGGCGGCCCTGCCGGCGCCGGGAACGTCGCCGGCGCCGGGGGCAACGCCGGCCGGGGCCGGCGGCGCCGGGGCTCGCCGGCGGCGGCGCCGGATCCTCCCTGCCGCTGCACCTGCACAAAATTAGGGTTCTACTGGAAAGAAGGCCGGTCGAATGGCGCTGAAGTGGCCGGACCGCCCGGTCCCGACCCGGTCGGACCGGGCCGGGGGCCGGGCGGCGCCCTGGCCCAGCCAGGGCTCGACCCAGGCCGAGCCAGAGGGCCTGGGTCCGGGCCATTCGGCCCTAATGGGCTGGGCCCATTATTATTTTTAATTAAAAATTGTTTTTAATTACTGTTTAGCCCCTTATAAACCCTATTTTAGCCCATTTAAGCCAGTTTTAAAATCGTTTCAAAACAGAAAATTTATAGAAATAATTAATAATTGTTATTAATTATTTTTATGATTATTAACATGTTATTAAAGTGTTTAATAACTGTTAGTCTATTAAAGGGCTTTATAATTAATGGGTGTTAGTTAATTATTTAAAATTGTTTTAGATAATTAATTTCCCTGTTAATTTAATTAGTTTGAAACTGTTTGAAACTAATTTCATGCATAACTTGATTACACTTAGCTATTCAAATTGTTTGAATTTGGATTTAGATTAACTGAATAGTTTAGTTAGTTTATTTGTCAATAATGTTTTGAATATTATTGATTATGCTGAAATAAATGTTATTTCGAAAAACTAATTGGTATTATAATTTTATATTTATAAAATTTAATACCAAACAACAATTATGTGATGATTGTGATGCATGTGATGTGTTTTATGGTGGGATGATCATGGACTTAGAATTTTCATGTGATGAATGATGTGAATGGATGCGATGCTTATTTCATTTGGTATTTTAAATAGGACCTGCGTGTCCTCCTCTCTCTTAATCCAAGTGTACTTTCTACCTTCCTATAAGATTGTACTCCCCTTGATAAGATCAAGGTTTCTAAGTGTTTAAATGTACATTTGTGGACCTGCGAGTCCTGAATTTTGTATTTAAATGTATCGGATTAAGTTAAGAGGACGGGATCTTCAGAAGACACCTCTGGAGGGAGGACTCGCATCAAATGGAACCAGTGTTGCTGTTGTCACATTAGGATCCTATTATGGATCATCGTTTGGCTCCGATGATTCCATAGTAGCTTTAACAGTCCATGATCATCCCCATTTAATTTTTCTGCACATATGTGATTTGTGGACTATACTATCATATATATATTTCTATTAAGTATATTGATACTTCAAATTGAAATACTATTGATAGCACGATTTTTTACAAATCAAAAATCAAAAACCCTCTTTTAAAACTTAAGTTGTAAACGTGAGATATTAAGAATAATCCACGTAACCTACCATCAGTATAGATCTTAGGATAATTCTTATCTCAAACGGATTTGTTGTGCTACCACAAGGTCTGTTTGATTTAGAAATTAAACTAGGTCTACGACATGTGATGTCATTAAGATGAATGGACAAATAGTGTAGTTTTGTTGTGCTACCACAAGGATTGCACTATGAATTCATGTCATCTAAGTAATGATGGATAAACTTAACTGAATCAAATTGATTTGTTGTGCTACCACAAGGTCGTTCTGATTCAGGGGTTAAATCGATTGGATATTGCAATCGTTGCAACTGGCAAGAGTTGACTGCCTAAGGGACTTGATGTGATTTGTTGTGCTACCACAAAGTCACATGCATGTTGCCCGAAGGATTCTGATCCCCACTAGGAGATCACCGGAATCTCCCGTTCTGTATCTTAGAGGGTAATACAGATCGCCGAAAAATAGTGGGAGCATAAATCTAGATTAAAAGTCCTAAATCTGATTTTAAGAACTATCTGCTCATTTTATATATTTCCATGTAGGTCGCTATGTCGTCACCTAACCCCCTCCGTTGCATACTTGATGCAAATAAACTCACGGGACCAAATTACATTGACTGGTTACGCAACCTGAAGATTGTCCTCAGGTGTGAAAAGCTAGCCTATGTCCTGGATCAACCAGATCCAGTACAACCCGGTGATAATGTTAACGAAGATGAATTAATGATGTATGAAAATTGGAAGGAGGACTCTGTCAAGGTACAGTGTTATATGCTCGGTTCAATGAATAATGAACTGCAGCGACAGCATGATAACATGGAACCTAAGACCATTCTGAATCACCTACAAGAGTTGTTTGGTGAACAATCCAGAACAGAAAGATATGAGATATCTAAGAAATTGTTCAGGACCAGAATGAGCGAGGGCACATCTGTGCAAACTCATGTGCTCAAGATGATAGAGTGGATTGAGAGGCTTGCTGTGCTGGGCTTTGTTATGAACAATGACCTGAGCATTGACTTAATCCTACAGTCCCTTCCAGATTCATTTTCACAATTCATTATCAACTTCAATATGAACAAAATTGAAGTTTCACTGGCTGAGCTGCTCAACATGTTGAAGACAGCAGAAGGCACAATCCAGAAAGATAAGCCAAATGTAATGCTTGTTGGTAAGACCAACAAGAAAAGGAAAGCTGGACAAACCTTTAAGAAAGGTAAGCCTAAGAAGCTAGTGAAAAGCAAACCGGCGGCACAAAAGGACAAACCTAAAGTCAATGATAAAGGTCAGTGTTTCCACTGCCATAAAGAAGGTCATTGGAAGAGAAACTGCAAGATTTATCTTGCAGAAAAAGCAAAGGAGAAGGTTGGTGAAGCTTCAGGTATTCTCATGATCGATCTTAACTTGTCCTATAGAGAATCAACATCCTGGGTATTAGATACTGGATGTGTTTCTCATATCTGCAATAACTTGCAGGTGTTAACAAGTAAGAGAAGATTGAACCGCAGAGACGTGGATCTAAGGCTCGGGAATGGAGCAAAAGTTGCTGCGTTAGCTGTGGGGACAGCAAGACTTCAGATGCCGTCAGGAGACTCCTTGGAACTGATAGATTGTTATTATGTTCCAACCATTATTAGGAATATCATATCTATTTCATGTTTAGATAGACAAGGATATTCTATGAAACTAGAGAATAAATGTTGTTCAATTTATCAAGGAGACAAATTGTTTACTTCCGGGTATTTATTGAATGGATTATATTTACTTGATATTTCATATGATGTTTGTCTGGTAAATAATTCTCTTGAACGCTTAGATAAGGATGTGAATAAATCGTACCTATGGCATTGTAGGCTAGGTCATATAAATGAGAACAGGATCATAAGGTTGCAAAAGAATGGATATCTTGATCCATTTGATTATGAATCATTTGCAACCTGTGAGGCTTGTCTCATGGGAAAGATGACCAAAGCTCCATTCTCAGGACATGGAGAAAGAACTAAGGACTTATTGGAACTAATACATAGTGATGTATGTGGTCCAATGTCCACTCATGCTATGGGTGGTTACTCATACTTTGTTTCATTTACAGATGATTTCTCAAGATATGGCTACATATATTTAATGAAATATAAGTCAGAAGTCTTTGAGAAATTTAAAGAGTTTAAAAACGAAGTTGAGAACCAGACTGGAAAGAGTATTAAAACTCTTCGATCAGATCGAGGGGGTGAATACTTAAGTACAGAATTCACAGAATATCTTAAGGATAATGGTATTTTGTCTCAGTGGACTACTCCCTATACACCTCAGTTAAATGGTGTATCGGAAAGGAGAAATCGTACTCTATTAGATATGGTACGATCCATGATGAGTTATGCCAAACTTCCAATCTCTTTATGGGGATATGCACTGATGACTGCTGCATATCTGTTGAACAAAGTTCCCAGTAAGTCAGTACCTTCCACTCCATATGAGATATGGAAAGGAAAGAAACCAGACTTTAAGCATGTTAGAGTCTGGGGTTGTCCTGCACATGTCAAAAGACATGATCCAGACAAACTGGATTCCAGGACAGAGAAATGTAGATTTGTGGGATATCCAAAAGAGAGTTTTGGATATTACTTCTATCAGCCCAGCGATCAAAGAGTGTTTGTCGCAAAAAGAGCTGTCTTCTTAGAAAAAGAATATCTCTCAAAAGAAGACAGTGGGAGCAAGATAGAACTGGAAGAAATTCTAGACTCACAAATCAACACTGGTTCATCTACTGAACCATCGACTCAAGAACTTGTTCAAGATGATACACAAAAGGTTCGCAGATTAGGTAGAGTGCCTAAGCAGCCTGAAAGATATGTTGGACATATCGATGAAGGCAAACCAAAGGTGCACTTAAATGAGGATGATGATCCTCAAACCTACCCTGAAGCCATAAATAGTCATGAATCAGAAAAATGGCAAGAGGCAATAGATTCTGAAATTCAGTCCATGTATGCCAACCAAGTTTGGAACTTGGTTGATCTGCCAGAAGGTATGATACCTATTGGCAGTAAATGGATCTTTAAAAGAAAGATCGGGGCAGATGGACAAATTGACACATACAAGGCAAGGCTTGTAGCAAAAGGATATCGTCAAAGGCAAGGTGTTGACTATGACGAAACCTTTTCTCCAGTTGCCATGATTAAGTCAATCAGAATACTTCTTGCTATCGCTGCATTCTACGATTATGAAATATGGCAAATGGATGTGAAAACAGCATTCCTTAACGGGAACCTTCAAGAAGAGGTGTATATGATACAACCTGAAGGATTCACTTCCAAAGAGCATTCAAGCAAGGTATGTAAGCTGCAAAGATCCATCTATGGATTAAAGCAGGCATCCCGAACTTGGAACTTAAGATTTGATGAAGCAATCAAATCTTATGACTTCATTAAGAATGAAGATGAACCTTGTGTATACAAAAAGGTTAGTGGGAGCGCAGTTACCTTTCTGGTGCTTTATGTTGATGACATTCTACTCATTGGGAATGATGTAGGAATGTTGTCATCGGTAAAGGCCTGGTTATCCAAAAACTTCTCCATGAAAGATTTGGGAGAAGCATCCTATATTCTGGGAATAAGGATCTATAGAGATAGGTCTAAAAGGATGCTTGGCTTGTCCCAATCTATGTACATAGATACCATAGTCAAAAGGTTTGGCATGGAAAATTCCAAGAGAGGCCTCGTTCCAATGAGGCATGGAATTAATCTCTCTAAAGAAATGTCTCCCAAGACACCTGAAGAGAGAGCATACATGGATAGAGTTCCTTAAGCCTCGGCAATAGGATCTATCATGTATGCAATGCTATGTACTAGGCTTGATGTGGCACACCCATTAAGTGTCACTAGTAGATATCAGGCTGATCCAGGTGAGGAACACTAGAAAGCGGTGAAATGTATCCTTAGATACTTGAGAAGGACTAAGGATCTATTTCTCGTTTATGGAGGAAACGACTTGGAACTTCGAGGATTTACTGACTCGAGTTTCCAGTCGGATATGGATGACAGCAAATCCATGTCTGGATTTGTGTTCATGTTAAATGGAGGTGCAGTAAGTTGGAAGAGTTCCAAACAGGAAACTACTGCGGATTCGACGACCGAAGCAGAATACATTGCTGCAGCTGAAGCGGCCAAGGAGGCGGTTTGGATGAAGAAGTTCATCTCGGCGCTTGGAGTAGTTCCAAGCATTTCAGATCATGTTCCATTATTGTGTGACAACAATGGGGCAATAGCTCAAGCGAAGGAGCCCAGATCACATCAGAAGTCAAAGCACATTCTGAGACGATTTCATCTGATTCGTTAGATCATCGCCCGAGGAGATATAATAGTTGAGAAAGTCTCATCTGAAGATAATGTAGCAGATCCCTTGACTAAGGCATTGTCTCAAAACAATTTAGAACGTCACCTGAAGTCTATGGGACTTAGACACATGGGTGATTGGCTATAGTCCAAGTGGGAGAATGTTAGAATTGGGTGGCCTCATAGCCAATCATTGTACATTCTAGTTCAGATTATTAATAAAGGCATTTATTTCTTCATTTAATAGTTCTCGCAAATGACTATCGTAATGAATGTCCATAGACAAATGTATGGGATATTGAATCATGATGAGATCATGATAGTGAGATCAATATCCTAAGGCAATTGTCTTAAACAGTTCTCGATCATAGGATATTTGAGATGGACATTAAATATCCGATAAGATCGACACAAGTTATGTCTGCTCATGTGATGAGGGTGAATGATCTCACATTCACTCGTGTGGTGACACTAAGACAAACAAGTGGGTGCTCATTAGAGAATGAGTTCACTGAACAGACCCAAATAAGAATTCCTGGATGGTAATTATACCTATTAGTCAACCAGGAAATTCAATCGTTGCAGTAGCACAGTTGGTCCTTAGACCTGAGTCACCAATGATACCTTGTTTGTGGACCATTGTATCTTGATTCTCTGACTCGTGGGCTTTAACCATTAAGTCCACCATAATCGGTCTTTCAGATATAGTGGAAATCTTGCGAAGGTAATTGAGTGAACAACAAGGGATCACTCACTCTTGGTATAAGACTGGAGAGAGAATGTCCTATGGATGTGTACACAGAAATCCCTGGCCAGGGTCAAATGAAAGAGATGTCTTTCTAGATATTAACTGTGTACTGGAATCCATCTGGATAATGCGATAGAGGGTTTGACTATAAAACCATACCCTTGCGTTATCGGGACATTGCATGAGTGAAGGATTATATCTGTGCGGCATCTGCAGACGGAAAGGTTCAATTGAAGGGAACATTATCTCTTATATCTTCTGGGATCATGAGGTAGTGTTTGGTGCTGTTCATGATTAGAAAGGCCAAGTGAATTAATCATCGGATGATAATTTACTTGTTTATTAAATTAATCATTTAACATGCGATGTTTAAATGTTAATTAATAAATATTAAACTCAAGAAACAGTTCTAAGTTTAATGGGCCTGCAACCGGACTGATATATGGGCCTGGAGGGTCACACACATAAGAGTTCTCGTCAGACGGTGAGAGATGTTAAATTTCATGCTTATCTGGGTTTTTGTGAAAAGCTGCAGGATAAACATGAAGATTTAATGGAGAATTATCCAAGGCCAAACTCTTGGATAATCATGAGGATTAACTGTTGTGCTTATCCTTATTTCTATATAAGGAGGGCCAAGGGGGAGTGGTAAAAAGTTAGTTGGACGAATTTTACTCCCCAGATTCTCTCTCTCCTTCTCGGAGTAGATCTGTCTCTCTCCGCGCATGGTGGATCTGAGATCTGGTCGGAGCACTCAAGTCGAGGAGGAAATCGCGTCTGCTGCGGGAACTCGTGTGGATACCTCCAGAGATCGTGCGCGTGCGCGATTAACAAGTCGGCAACATCCACGGGAGATTCGAAACCCCGCAAAGGTGAAGAACTGTTCTTCCCGCGTTAGTTTTAATGTCCGTTTTACAACCCCAGCAACCGATACAATGGAATCAATTTTTATTTCCGCTGCGTTCATGGCGATTCGTTACATGGGGGAGCACTGTACAAAAGAGGTTTTGATGGAGTTCTTCTGAGATGTCTGGACGAAGATGAGCTTTGGAAGGTTACGGAAGGAGCTCACGCTAGAGTTTGTGGTGGCCATGTTAATGGACAAATGCTAGCAAAGAAGATCCTTAGACAGGGATTTTATTGGCCAACCATGGAAGAAGACTGTGTAGGATATGTCCGTAGGTCTGCTAAGTGTCAACTTCACGCCGAGAAAATTCATTCTCCTGCATCTTCACTCCATCATGTTTCTTCCCCATGGCCTTTCTCTATGTGGGCTTTCGATATCATTGGACCCCTTGGCAATCCTGATTCCGGCATCAAGCAAAAATCTTTCATCCTCACGGCAACAGAATACTTCACCAAGTGGGCAGAAGCTGAAGCATACACGGAAGTCAAAGCATCAACCGTCTGCAAGTTCATCATGAAGAATATCATCACCAGATTTGGAATCCCAAGCACCATCGTCACCGATAATGGACCACAGTTCGTGTCACAAGAATTGAAGGACCTCTGCAACTGGTACAGATTTGCATTGCATCATTCGTCTCCTTCTTATCCGCAAGGCAATGGCCAAGCAGAGGCAACTAACAAGACTTTGATAAAAATCATCAAAAAGATGTGCAAATCTAACAAGTTCACAGACTGGCCAGAAAAATTAGTTGAGGCTCTATGGGCCTACCGAACTTCGATCCGCACGCCCACTGGACAAACTCCTTATTCCTTAACATTTGGAATGGAGGCGGTAGTTCCATATGAGATCTTCATACCATCATTAAGAGTACAATTGAACAATGAATTTTCCATTGATGAACATCGTTCAGCACTCCTTGCTCAATTATAACTCTTATACGAGAGAAGATGGTCAGCCGCTAATCATGCAAGAGTTTATCAAAATATACTAGCACGTTTTTATCAAAAGAAAGTCATTGAACGTAAGTTTAAAGTTGGTGAAATGGTCGTCAAAAGGATTTTTGTAAAACCTGGTGGTCCACGTTATAAGCTCCAACCCAACTGGGAAGGACTTTATGTTATATCGCACACTTTTCCTGGTAACGCTTATCGTCTTGTCAATGCAGAATGAGAAGAGCTAACACACCCCTGGAATGGTTTATATCTTAAGAAATACTACCCTTAGGTTAAAGAGTCGATCAGCATAGTACAAAGATTAGTGGAATCAGAAAATTTATAAACTCAAATTCCCGTATTAGTCTGGATAACTTAATTTCAAGCCCATTACTGCACACACTGACACGTTTGATTCGTGAGTAGCAAGAGATGCCAAGTCCTAAGGAATACCGAAAGTTTGACTGAAAGTGTAAGGTACAAATCATTCGTTTTAAAACAAAATTCTGTTTTTTACACTCGGCCCATGATGTCGGAACGAGGCTTAGAATAGACTACCAAGAGTACCCGTCATCTTAGTAGGAGGCCGTCATAAAAAAAGGGGGAGATCCGTCCCGAAGAAAAGAAAAGAAAAGCAAAGCAAAGGCAAAAGCCAAACGTCAAATCAAAAGGTCATTACATTACAAACGTTACATCAAGGCTATGAAATGAAACAAAAAGGAATACAAGGTCGATAAATACTCCGGAAAGAAAATGACCAAACCCCAACAGATATTAGGGTAAGAAAGGAACATCTTTTTAGGTTTCCGGAACTTTCTCGTGGGCTTTCTAAACCAATTCTTCCTTTCTTTCTAAAGAGGCGTACTCCAAACTTAAGGAACAGCCTAGATTGACTGAAGGTCAAATCATCAAATGGGATCACGAATGGAAACAAAAGTTCAAACACGATGGATTTAAATTAAATTATTAAAGAACAATTTGGGAATTGAGTTAATAAATGAATATGATCTTTTGATCTGAGTACCATGCGGGTCTTTTAGTTCAAATACATATGTCAAAATCAAAAAAATATACATATGTCAAAATCCAAAAATATACACATGTCAAAATCCAAAAAAACAATATATATATATATATATATATACAAAATTCAAAAGCCAAAAAATATATATATATCCCAAAATCCAAAAAAAGCATATATTTCAAAACCCAAAAAAATATATATATTTTAAAACAACAAAAAATATTTCAATTAGCA
Source organism: Zantedeschia hybrid cultivar (assembly GCA_030544215.1). Taxonomy (NCBI): domain Eukaryota; kingdom Viridiplantae; phylum Streptophyta; class Magnoliopsida; order Alismatales; family Araceae; genus Zantedeschia; species Zantedeschia hybrid cultivar. The sequence continues at coordinate 20,368,642 of JARZZO010000005.1, forward strand.
TTTGCTTATTGCATCTAGTATGCTTCATTCCCTTTGTTTTCAGTAAGCATTTGTCTACTTGCATGTTGTATTTTTGCTTACAGTTTGATTATTCATATTACCTTTGTTAATAAAGGCTATGCCCCTTGACCCTTCTACCAAGGATAGGATCAAGTAGTTGGTTACTTAACCAGGCAAGAGGCTAAACTTGAATAGATGCTTAACCTATTTGTTCAAGTCATATACAGGACACAAGGCATGAAGAGAGTTGGAATCCGGTTTGAAATCAGCCAGAAACTGTTTCTGCGACTGAAAAGGCGTCGTGGAACACCGCCGCATTTTAGAAGGAAAAGAAGCTGGAAATATCAATAAGATCCCATTGTCGGAGTTTATAAGTCTCAACCGTGGCTAAAAAAATAGTTATTTCTACCCTTGTACTCCTTTCATGTGATTAGTTTGCATCATCATAATTACTATATGTTAAATATTTACTAGAGCATATCAAGGACCTTGTGGTTTTGATGAAACTGGAATTTGAGTTCCCCTACAACAAAAACGGTGATAATTCCAGAGGATTCTTAACCGCACGGATAGGCCGTTGGATTGTTAATTAGTGAGGATGATGGTTCCACTTTTGTAAAACGGTGCGTGGATAAACGAGTTTCGGCTTAGCACTGAATTACAAGAATTGGTATCTTGACTCATTAATGACAATTTGACAATATTATCCTTGATTAATTTATATTTTATTTGACTTTATATTTTTCTTTTAGCCCAGCATGCATCATATAGGACTTTGAAATCACTGTGATAAGAATTAATTATTGATTAAGTTTCAGACCATTGATCAAATAACTCAAACATGATATGAAATATTTCATTCCGAATCGAGTATCTTGATTATCATTGGAATTCTATCCTTTTTTCGACTCTTTATCCAATATTTCTTTTTTTCTTTTAAGATCTATCATGACTACAGCACGTCCACATTGGCTAGCAAACGCTCCCCATGATGAAACCTACAGTGTCTACGACCTGAGGTACTTCCCACTCCGTGGAGGTTGATCGACTTTATTTTATTTTCTTGTCTACCTCATCCAGACATGATTGATTCTATTGATCTCCTTGAACTATCTTCATCGATGATGTTGAGAAAAATTCCAATCATGTGATGTTAAGAGTGTGTCTCATCACACCTTGGCATTACATTTTTAGTACATTCCATTCCATTCCACTCCCTTGCAAAGACGATGCCAAGGTGAGGCAGCTGTAGACACGCTAATTTTGATGTCATTTCGAGTAAATTTCATATCATATAATAATGCCTCAGAATGGTCTGATATTTAATCATTGGTTAATTTTTATTGAACTTTTTAAGTTTATTATCTAAATAGTGTCGGGTCAGACATATATGATTTAAGTTAATTAATTAAATTGATTTTAACTCAAATTTCAGTTAAAATCTGAAAAAGTCTAAAAGACGTCAACATGTGTGGACGCCGTTTAGAGTTTATTCTTATTTTGACGTTTAAATTTGAATTTTAATTAATTGATTAATTAGCTAAAAGACGTCTGCCAGGCACGACGCGTTTTAGGTTTCCTAAGTTGTTTCTACTTCTCTTCTAGATGTTTATCCTTACCTTAATCAGTATAAAAGGCGTCTATCATGGGCGACGTGTTTTATCTAATTACAGATAAAGATAAGTTTTTCCCGGATGTTTATCTTTATCCTAATCAGTTTGAAAGGCGCCTTCCATGGGCGACGCGTTTTAGATAATTACAGATAAAGATGAATTAATCTGTATTTATGTAACGACCCGCCATCCTATGACTGGAGACCCGGTCACTAAATGGATGTCGGCCCATTAACTGTAGGTTCATACCAGGATCTTATTTGCACATCTGGAAGAGTAAGCGTTAAACAAGATTAAATATAACATTCACAACAAGATTAAATATAACATTCACACGGACTACAAGGGGTACAGTGCGCAGGAAGTAAAGTAACAATGTCCGTACACAGTCCAACAATAATTACATGTCCAACAAATTAATTAAGTACAGGCAGAAATAAAGTACAACAACATCGGGGCATACCCCGGGAACTGAGATAGCTGCTGGTCCGCACACCAAGGAGAACACCACGCGCCGCCACACGCCACAAGGTCTACACCTGAAAACGCAGGGAGTGAGCCACACCAAAATTGGGCTCAGTAGGGATCATCCGATCCCTCGCCTCCCATACACACACCCACAAGTGCAGTAGCAAAGATACAGGTAATAAAGCAAGTAAAGCTGTAACACGCTACTCCTAAAATCTCGATATGAATCATGTGCCTTCGGAATGTAACATGCATATTTCTAAAATCATTCTATCAAGGAGCCTCCAACTCCCGTCTCGGCAAAACATGTCAACCACTCCTCCGAAAGTAGGAAACACCAACCACACAGCCGTAAGTGGGAAACACCGTCCACACAAGCACAAGTAGGAAACACCGACCCGCTGAGACCAAACAGTAACCCCTCGGATAGCACGCTAGCTACTCCGGCCCAACTGGCTCAGGTGGTTACTCCTTCCCTCAGCATGAGTGACTCTCCGAATGTACCACTCCGACACCGGTACTAGCTAACCCCGGGGTTCACCAGGTGACCCTCTCTCACTAGGCGTCACCCCGCCCACGCCCCCACCGGCGCTGTGCTCACGCCCCCACCAGCACAGGGTGATAAAGCGCTACAATGTCACTCCAGGTCCACAGTAACTCAAAACACCAAAACCCGGCACAGTACGATCCGGTCACGTGAAAAAGCCCGCGATCGCACTACACACAACGCAGTGCCATCCGATCATAAAGAAACCAAGTATACTAGAGCATGCACTAACCAACTATCTAGCAGTATGTACATTTTACTGGCATGAATTAGTGTTGTTCTGCCTTAAATCGCGTCGCCCAAGGCCGACGCCATTCAAGTTCCCTAAACTGGTTCATAAAACAGAGGTCACGGGAATCTGGCCTAAAAGGCGTCGACACCAGAAGTCGCCTTTTGAAAGGCGTCGACATCCTCCGACGCCATTCAGCTGATAAATCCAGAATTCCAGGAAAACATTACCCAGGGGATTTCTTCCTTAAAAGGCGTCATGGTTACCCGACGCCATTCAAATCGCGTCGTCCACCCATGATGTCTTTTAGTTCCAGAATCCCGAGTTGACGGACCCTCAGTCGGGGTGATTTCCTGCCTAAATGGCGTCACGATGGCCCGACGTCCTTTTGAAAGGCGTCGTCCATCCATGACGTCATTTAGCGCCAGAACCTCTAACTCGTGAAACCTCGAACAGGTAGGTTTCTGCCCTAAAACGCGTCGTACTGCCTTGACGTCCTTTTGAAAGGCGTCGACCAGGCACGACGCCGTTTAGCGCCAGAAACCTGGTTCCCTGGTTCGAACCGAGGGTTTCTCCCTTAACCCCAATTGCCCCGAAAAGCCTCCAAAACAGAAGGGGGAGAAAGAGAAGTTCACCCCCCACAAACCTACTACAAAACCACATACAGGAACACGGCCATACCCACAAGAACACCCCCCTAAACATGCTCAATCTAGCCTAAAACACATCAAAACGTGCCTAGGAAAGCACGAGCAACACATACAAGGTTCGTCCCCCTACCGGATACTTGAACTCCTCCTGGCTCCGTGTCGCCCAACCGCCGCACCGCAGACCGCCGCCGGTACCCCCGAGAACGTCGCCACTCCGCCGGGACGTCGGCCGCCGTCCGGAGAATGGAACGCCGCGAAGGAAGTGGTGGTGGCAGAGGTGAGAGGTAGGGAGACGTTGGAGTGGTGGAAGAGGAAGAAGAGGAAGGGAAAGGGAAAGAGAGGGGTCGGAGGAGGCGGAGAGGGAGAGGAGAGAGAGCGAGAGGTGAGAAATGAGGGAAAGAAAGGAGGGCTCGCGGGGGTCATCAGAAACTACCTAAAACGCGTCGAGCGAGAAGGACGCCTATCAGATGACAGGACGGGCCGTACTGACAGCTGTCTGAAACGCGTCGACCACCATGGACGTCGTTCAGCTGACATGTCGGGCACCGTACACTGACATCGCAGGGTGGCAGTCTGAATCGCGTCGTCCATCATGGACGCCGTTCAGACGACAAGACAGGGGCCGTACTCTCGCGGCCCGAAACCCGCCCACGTGGCGCCCACGTGGCACAACAGCAAATCGCCTAAATGGCGTCCACCTATCAAAACGCCGTTTGAAAGGCGTCGTGATGTGTAGACGTCATTCAAAAGAAATTCTCCAGACCCCGCAAGGTCCAACCCAGGGGATCCGGCCCGAAACCGACCCGAAAACCGAACCCGAAACCTCAGTCCTTACAATTTATTTGTTGGTTAAGATGGATAAATCCCAAATTTCTTCGTGTAAATCTGCAGACGCAAAGAAGTCTATAAAGACCCTTCTCTTGAATGGGTGACAGAGTTAGTGATTGAAGCGATATCGAAGTTATAATCGAAGTGAAAATCGAAGCAACGACGTCCAAACGCTGAAGTGCTGCTGCATCCAGAAGTCGGCGTCCATTCTTCATCCATTCAAGACCAAGGCTTCCAGGGGTCATCCATCATTAAACTTTCGATTCATTTATGCATTTCACTCTATTAGTCTTACATTCTTCATCACATCACTCCATACAACACACACAACACTAGCATCATTTTCAAAACCAATTTGATTAAGGGGTTTCAAAGACCACTCAACAAGTGAGTTTTCTGTTTAGTTGCATGTTTAAAACTTTGTTTAGAATGGATACTACTTTTGCTTAAGTTCTCATTGTTTTTTTTATTTCTTTCCATTTCTCAACAAGTGTGAAGGAGAATCAAAGGGGAGGAAATCAACAAACAAGCAACAAGGAATTTGGACGATCCTCAACTTCAACAGCAATCAAAGAAAGAACAAAGACAAGAAAGGGCTCTCTTTCTTCAGCCGGCTGAAGGAGGGGAACCAAGAGCTCAATATCTCCCACATTCAAACAGGTAGGCGATCAAACTCTTTCTTTTGAAACTTTTAAGTCAAAAGTTTCTGGCGATCACTTCACTTAGTTTCTTTTAATAGGTTTATTTTGCACCTAAACAACATAGATTTTTCATGATAATCACACACTTATTTTAAGCACTCACAACTACGACCAAGGAACTGGAGAAAGCCGCGCGCACCACGGATTGCACATTGGCGAACATTGACAATATGGCAAAACACATCAACCAAGGCATCATCATAACCATGAAGTTGTGTCAGGACATTGAAGGCCGCAACCAAACGCCACAAGTTTGGCAAGATCTGGGCAGGTGCCACAGCAAAAAGCTGCAGCAGTTCCACGGCGAAGGTAGATATCGGTAGACGAAACATTACCTCAAACATGGCCTCAGTGACCATGAAGGAGCTAAGGCTGCCCAAGTAGAGACAGTCTTGCGCCGAAGGCACTTGCAAACCAAATTCGTCTAAGATCCGGAGCCGATCCCTGATCTTGTTTAGAGCACCAACAATGATCGTGGATGCCCTATGGGTAGCCCGATTGCTGATCACTCCAGTCGCATAATTAGAGGCCATCCTCACCAAACTAAGGTAGGGAAATCTACGAAATAAAGGGCGAGTAAGTGACTAAGGACCAGTCCTTTCCTTTTCCTTCTCCTTTATAGACTGAAACCGGACACTCTACGCTCATAATCGAGCAGCAATAAGTGCGGAGTACAAAGCTACTGTTGACCAGTCAAAAGGGAAAAAGGTTAAAGCTATCCAAGTAGAGAAGTACAGGGAAATACAAAAACAACTTTATATTTATTGACCGGTTGATCGGTCAAGCCACCAAAAAGTTACAAAAAGGGTTCCAACGAGCCAGGAAAGACAAAGAAGGAAAAAATGGTAACAAATTACAATTATGGCTAGGCCGCATCGCTCCCTTCAATATCATTCCAAGGCTTGGCCGCCATTTCGCTCCAAACCACCTCGGCATCAGCGACCCCCTTATCGTACCCCACTTGGTTGGCGAGGGAGGTACTTGCAGCACCGACGAATCGGGCAAGTTCGTTCAACTCTCAGTGGAACTCCTCTTCTCCCCTTGTCTCCTTTGCATTTTTTGAGTGTTTTGGGGGAGAAGAGGGACCCTCGGTTTGGCTCAGTAGAATGCAATTTCGGACGTTAAATGGCATCGAGACCAGGTGACGCGATTCAACGGCCCAATTTTCCAATTTTCGAGACGAGCGTGGGATAAAGAGCTGAATAGCGTCGGCCACGGGCGACGTCATTTAGGCCAGTATCCCTGGTCCCAGTGGCTTAGCGAAAATTGAACCAGTTTACGGGTCTTGAATGACGTCGGCTACGGGCGACACGATTCAGGACAGAACCCCATAAATTCATGAAATTAACATGTGTTTATATCACTAGATAACTTGGTTAAATGCATGTTCGATATCGTACTTCGAGGACGAGGGTTTCTACGTGACCGGATTGCACTGTGTTGTGTTTTGTGCGATCGTGGACCTAGAGTGACAATTGTTAGCGCTTAGGCACCCTATGTCGGTGTAGGACTGACACAACGCCGGTGTGGGAGTGGTGGGGTGACACCTAGAGAGAGGGTCCCCTGGTGTATCCCGAGGTATAGCTAGTACCGGTGTGGGAGTGGTACGTTCGGAGTGTCACTGGTGGCTGCGAGGAGGCATAACTATCTAGAGCTAGACAGGCCGGAGTAGCCAGTGTTCTATCCGAGGGAATGTTACTCTGTCCCAGCGGGTCGATGTTTTTCCACGTTCGGCTGCATGGTTTGTATGTTTCGCAGGAACGCTGGTTGTAGACTCCGGTGTTGAGTCGAGTGGCTTTAGAGTTATGCCTATTGCATCTTTGAATGCATGTATTTCATATCGGAATTTGGGAATCTTTAGGAGTTGTGTTTATTGCTTTACTTTAATTACTTGTATGTATTGTTGCACTTATGGGTGCGTGAGTAGGTGGTGGGGAACGGAGGATCCCTATTGAGTCCATTTCGATGAGACTCACTAATGCGGTTTTCAGGTGAGGGTTCCAAGCAGGCGTAGCATGGAGGGGTCTCATCTCGAGTTGCGTGCACGAGCCTCCTTCCTGGTGATAGCTATAACTCTCCCCTGGGTCCTCGGCTTCTTCTGATCACCTGGCCCGTGCCCCTGACCATGCCCTTGCGGGCAATACCTCGCCAAATGGCCCTGCCGGCCACAAGTGTAACACCTCCCAGAAAATGCTGGACACTGAGTCCCACCGTGAGTACCGCCGCAATGTCGACAAGATACCGGAAGGCTCTGAACTGCCACTTGCTGAGCACTGGACACCGACTGACTCTGCTGGCTTTGCTTAGGTCTGCTACTACCGCTGCTGCCGCTGCTGCTGCCACCGCCTCAAAAAAACCTCCTGAATCTGGAGTCGAGTGAAGACGATCCTGATCCGGATGAAGGAGTTGCTGCTGTTGTCTTTCCTCTGCCATGAACTGGCCCCTGAGTAGTCAGTCCCCTCTCCTAAGCTGACTGATCAAGCTGTGCCTCTACTGCCGGGCACACCTAACCATTGATGCCAAATCTGTACAACAGTGGGATGCCACAAAACTCCTCAAATTGGACCTCAGTCCATCCACAAACCTCTCAGTCCGACACTCCTTGTCTCATGAGATAAAAAGGCACGAACCTCCCAAGCGAAACAAACTTCATCTGATACTCAAGCACTGTGATGCTTCCTTAGGTCAACTCCATAAATTCCCTCTCCTTGGCCCTCTGGACATGCCTAGGGAAGTACTGCGCATTGAATTCCTTCACAAATGTCTCCCATGGAATCTCCCTGAGATTCCTATCTGCATATGACAAATTCTTCAAAGTGGTCCACCAATCGTAGGCATCATCCTTCAACATGAAGGTAGCCAACAGAGTCCTCTCAACTGCCGCACAATCCATGGTATTAAAAGTCTTCTCCAACTCCCTCAACCAATGAACGACCTCATCAGGGTCGGGACAACCGGTAAAATGAGGCGGCTTCAGCTTCAGAAATCTCTCCAGAGCAGCAGAAGGCCCTCCTCGAGCACTAGAACTCTTACTAGGGTCTCGGGTCTGGTATCTAGCCATCGTGTCCATCATAGCCTCCATGAAATGCTCCATACTCGGCCTACCGGCCTCAGATCTACTAGGGACATCTCCCCGCTCTCTATTAACTGGCATCCTCTTCCTAGGAGCCATCTAATCGCCTACAATCACAAAAATCGAAGAGTTCTAATTAGAATCCTAAAACCTACACTACCGCCGTACTTGTACGGGATAATGTAATTATTTGCCGAAATTACGATATTTAACCTAGTTATTCATTTATTTACCAGACCGAATGCTCTGATACCAACTGTAACGACCCGCCACCCTATAATCGGGGATCCGATTACTAAATAGGTACCGAATCATTAATTTGGAGCCAAACCAGGATCTTGATAAGTCTGGAAAATAAATAATAAATTAAGCTAAACATTCACATCGTATTGAATTGAAAAGGAAGTGTAAGAATTAAAAATTATTATAATGCGACTCGACTCAGCAAATAATTACATACTCCGACTGAAAAGAAATAATTAAGCGTACAAGCCAGAAAATAAAATGACAACTACATCGGGGCATACCCCGGAACAGCGGCTGCTGGTGCGCAACCCAAAGCAGCACTCTCCACGCTACACCTGCCTGGAACCCTCACCTGAAAACCGTAAGGGTGAGTCTCATCGAAAAGACTCAGTAGGGATCCTTCGATCCCCACCGCCCACTCACGCACCCACAAGTGCAGTAACACAAATATAGATAATTTAAGCAAATAAAGTAGTTAATACAATTCCTAAATTTTGATATAAAACACATGTATTCGAAATATAACATGCACAATTCTGAAACCATTATACCACAGAGCCTACAACCAGCGTCTCGGAAAAACACGCCAACCACACGGCCGAACGCGGGAAACACCGACCATCAGAGACCAAACAGCAACCCCTCGGATAGCGCACTGGCTATTTCGGCCTAACAGGCTCCAGGTGGTTCTGCTTCCCCCAGCACGAGTGACACTCCGAATGTACCACTCCCACACCGGTACTAGCTATACCCTGGGGTACACCAGGTGACCCTCTCTCTAGGCGTCACCCCACCACTCCCACATCGGCGCCGTGTCACACCCATACCGACACAGGGTGCCTAAGCGCTAACAACTGTCACTCTAGGTCCACGATCACACAAAACGCAACACGGTGCGATCCGATCACGCAGAATCCATCGTCTATAAATATGATTTCAAGCATGCAATTAACTAAACTATCTAACAATGTAAATACGTGTTAATATCATGCATTAGTGTGATTCTGTCTTGAATTGCGTCGCCCGTGGGCGACATCATTCAAGCCTCATAAACTGGTTCATATAAAAAAATAGGCTTCGGAAATGGCCTAAAACGCGTCGCCATTTGTAGCCGTCTTTTGAAAGGTGTCGCTGTCCCTAGTCGCCTGATAACAACAGAAACGGAGACAGACCTCGGGGTGATTTTACTTTAAAAAGCGTCATGCATAGAAGTCGTCGTTCAAAAGGCATCACTGTCCCTGAACGTTCATCAGTCTAGAGACAAAGTTTGTTATTTAGGCTAAATCGCGTCGCGGGTGGAAGCCGTCTTTCTAAAAGGCGTCGCTGTCCCCCGACGCCATTTAACCCTTACAGACAGGTTCTTCCTCCGTCATCTCCCAATCCACGGAGCGGGATTTCCTCCCCCAAATCGTGTAAAAACACTAAAAAAAGTGGAGAAGGAGGAGAAGAACCTAAATACCCATTAAAACACCCAAATTCTCATTACATGCAATTAGTGTTTTCATCCCAAGAAAACCCCTAAACATTCTTCAAAGCGGGAAAAACATGGTTTTTAAACGAAATACAACGGAGATCGTCACCCTACCGGTTACTCGAACTCCTCCTAGCTCCAAGTCGCCAACCCGCCTCGCCACATGCTACGGCCGGTACCGCCGTGGACGCCGTTACTCCACCGGGACGTCGGCCGCCGTCCGGAGAGAAATGCGCCGCAGAGGAAGTGGTGGTAGTAGTGAAGGAAGTTAGGAGGTTACTAGAGTGGAGGGAGAGGGGGAAGGGTTCGCCGCAGATCGGAGGGAAGAGAGGAGAGAGAAGAGAAAGGAGAGAATGAGGGAAAGGAGAGAAGGTTCGCAGGATCAAACAGAAACTGGGGAAAACGCGTCGTGCAAGTCCGACGTCATTCAGATAACAAGACCGGGCCGTACACTGATAAACCAGGGTTGTACTCTAAATGGCGTCGTCCATACAAGACGCCATTCAGACGATAAGACCGGGGCCGTACTCTCGCGTCCCAAGACCAGCCCACGTGGCGCCCATGTGGCACAGCCTAAAACACGTCCACATTGCTAGACGTTGTTTGAACCGCGTCGAGTAAGCTCGACGCGAAAAGGAAACTAAGTCTCAGCCCCACCAAGGCCCAAACTAAGGGATCCGACCCTGAAACTGACCCGATAACCGGATTCGAAACCTCAATCCTTACAGAGGACCTGATAAGTTCACAAATTTACATAAATAACAGATGAAATTTATGCACTTTGCTATCAATTTAATGAACAAAATCACATGGAATGATAGATAAATCAATTATGCGTTCAAACATATCAATTTTGTAAAATTCGAATATCATCACTTTATGGATTAAATAAGGATAGCAATTTCATTCTCAAATAAGATTTTCTCGACAATTATTTAATGTGCAATTGGATGATTTATTGATTGCCGCATGAACTTAACTGTTATTTTATGTGAATGTAGGTAATGAACAAGCAGATGACATAGTGGTTGAACCACTTGGATTTCAAAGAAGTGACCAAGGTTCAAATCCTGGCAGAAACAACTTTTCGTATTTTAGCTCCAACTGGGGCCCACATGCCAACTAAGAGAGAGAGGAAGAGGGAATCCTGAAATCTAAAAAGAAAAGATATTTATTTTGAAATTCAAAAATTCAAAATAGCTTTCATGAGCTTAAAAGATGATCCTATAATTAAGAGAGAAGAGGGAATTCTGGAATTCAAAATTCAAAACACTATTTATTATTTTAAAGAGGATTCCATAATCAAGGGAGAGCTTAATACAAGGAATTTAAAATCTCTTTTGCTATTTTTTTGAAATTCAAATCCTCCCCCATTTTTTTCTATAAAATCAAGGAGGGAGGACAAAGGGGGGGGGGTGCAAAAAATTTGGATTTTTTCTAAGAGACTGAAGCTCTCTCTCCCCTTTTTTTTTTTCTCTCTCTCTCTCTCTCTCACATCTATCTCTCTCCCTTTTCTCCCTCTGCATCTCCCTCTGTCAATTTTCTCTCTCTCCACTTTTTCTCCCACTCCTTATACGTCTCTCTCTGCCCCTGCTTTTCTCTCTCTCTTGCTCCCTCTCTATCTCTCTCTACGCTCTCTTTCTCTCACCCGCATACTCTCTCTCTCCCTACCTTTTCTTCTCCCTCTATCTCTCTCTCTTCCTTTTCTCCCTATGTGTCTGTCTCTCTCCCTCTGTAGCTCGCCTGGTAGCTCGCCAGCCTCGAGACCCGCCCGCCGCCTCCACGCGTGGGCATCCGGCTACGCCTGCTGCCGCATCTGGGCCCCACTCAAGCTACATGTCGTGCGGAAGCATTTCGCCGACCAGGGCCTTGTCGCCAGTGCCCGCTATGCACGGCACGAGTTGCCACACGTCGCGCCAACCGAGTTCGTGGCCGCCAGTGTAAGGATCGTGACCTTCAGATCCGGTTTTCGGGATCGGACCTTGTAGTTCTAACCTTAGTGAGGGCGGAGGTTCTGAATTGATTCGCGTCAGGACGCCGAGACGCTTTTTAAACGGCGTCCACCGTCGCGGACGCATTTCAAGTTCTGCCACGTGGGTGCCACGTGGGCTGGCTTCGGGCCGCGAGGGTACGGCCCTGTCTTGGCGACCTGAACGGCGTCCACGTGTGTCGACGCCTTTCAGACTGCGACTCTGGGTTGTCAGAGTACGGCCCTGACATATCGTCTGAACGGCGTCTGCCTTGAACGACGCGTTTCAGAGTCTTGTCAGAGCAGCGGTCACATCAACTGATTGGCGTCCGTGGATGTCGACGCGTTTTATCCAGTCTCTGGTTAACCCCGCGAGCCCTCCTTCTTTCCCTCATTTTCTCCTCTCTTCCTCTCTTTCCCCTTCCGGCGAACTCGACGGCGATCTCTCATCCTCCCTCTTTTCCTCCCACCGTTTCATCTCTCCCTCCACTCCATCCTCTACCTAGCTCCTACCACTACCACCTCCACTTCCACTGCGGCGTTCTACTCTCCGGACGGCGGCCGACGTCACGGAGGGGCGAAGACGACCACGGCGGTACCGGCGGCGGCGTGGGGCGAGTCGGGTGGACGGCTTGAAGCTCGGAGGCGTTCAAGTATCCGGTAGGGTGACGGTTCCCCTTAGCATCGCGTTTTAGACCATGTTTACCCCGTTTAAGCTTGTTTGGATCCTTGGTTTCGGGGGGTAGAATGAGCATGTCTAGGAGTTCTTTTGATAACATGGGGGATTTCTATGAATGTGTTGCTTGTGGATAGCATTGCTCCTCTTTTTCCCTTCGTTTTTGGAGTTGTTTGGGGTTGGATAGGGAGCCCTCGGGCTCAGGCGACTCTGATTCCTGGGGCTGAAACACGTCGTGCATGGACGACGCCTTTGTTATGATCGCTGTGTCGGGATCCGATCCTAAAACGCAGCGGAATAAAGGAGTTCGGGATCGGATCTGTCCCGTTTCGGTCGTTAAAACTAAACTGGTGTAAACCGAATTTACCTTGCGCGGATTCGAATCCGCGTCCGTTTTCCGGTTCCGTCGGAGCGATGCCGCAAGTCGCGCAGATGCCCGACCTCTAGCGGTATCCACGCGGTTCTCCTCGCGATGGATCGTCCTCGCTTCCTCGCTCGCTGCGGCGCTCGAAGATCCCGTCTGACTGCGCGTGATCCGCCGCGACATGCGGATCCAGAATCCCCGTCGAACGGGAAGTGGAGCAGTTGGGAACGGCACGCCCAGAGGAGAGAGAAAGTGGGAAGAACGAATGACGGCTAGGTCAGGGTTGCTGGCCCCGGACGTAGAATCCGTTCTTTTATAAAAAGTCAGTTTGCGCTTTTTCACAAAAACCCAGACTTTTCCGAAATCCTGTCGGATTATCCATCGACTTGAAAACCATTTGCGTGTGACCCTCTAGGCCCAAATACCAGTCCAGTTAATAGCCCATTAAGTCCAGTAACCCTTTACTGACCCACTGTATTAATTAATATCCTTATATTCAATTAATCAGCCGAATTTAATGTCCCACAATAAATTCGGACGGACTGCCGATCACGTTGGATGCCAAGCAACATCGCGTGATCCTGGATGGCACTGGGGTTATCGCAACCCTCTATTGGAACCTTTCTGTCATCGGTTAGCGCGCGGATATAATCCTTCATCCGTACAATGTTCCCGAATCGACTTAGGGCATGGTTTACTGTTAAACCCTATTTGGTCGATTCACTTGAATCAGATGCCGCTAATCTGAATCCGATAACTCCTTATCGATTACAGAGTCCGCCCTGGCCAGGGACTTTAAGCGCATCATTCCCGGAACATTCTCTCTCAAACAACCGAGAGCGGATGATCCCGTATTGAACACACAATTACCTTCGAGGGCATTTCCCTGAACCCGATCACTTGACTTATTGATATCCCATGGTTAGGGATTCGTTCGTCAAGGTCAAAGCTCAGAAACCTACCAACAAGGTATCCTTGGAGTCTCAGGTCCAAGGATCATCCACGCAACCGTGACAATTGAATCGAGCTGGTTAACAGTGAGGTGATTACCATCCAGCGATTCATAGTCGGATCAGTTCAGTGAACTCATTCACCAATGAGCACCTATAGGTTCAGCATAGTGTCTCCACACAAGTGACTTATGGGATCAGTCACCCTCATCATATGAGCTGAAGTAACCTATACTAGTCTATCCGGATGTTCGATGTCCTATCTCAAACATCCTATGACTAGGAACAATTAAGAACATGTGTTTATAAGTCTTCGGTCCCGTAATTATGATCTCATCATAATCCAAAGACTATTGCACATGTTCATGGACTTCATCGTGATACGATAAACACAGATCGAATTAATTACACACAATGAATTATTGCCATTTATTAATAATCTGAATATGTACACAGTATCGGATTGGCTTTGAGACCATCTAATACTAACAATCTCCCACTTGGGCTAAAGCCAATCACTTTTATACAGAATACCCATATTCTCTAAGTGACGCTCAAAAACATTTTGAGACAAAGGCTTTGTAAGTGGATCTGCTATGTTGTCGGCTGAGGGAACTCTTTCCACCACGACATCTCCTCGAGCTATAATCTCTCTGATCAGATGAAAGCGCCGCAGAATGTGCTTCGACTTCTGATGAGACCTCGGCTCTTTCGCTTGAGCAATCGCCCCATTGTTGTCACACAGCAGTGGGACGGGACCAGATATGCTTTCCACCACACCAAGATCGCTGATGAATTTCTTCATCCACACAGCTTCCTTGGCGGCTTCAGCAGCAGCAATATACTCGGCTTCTGTTGTCGAATCAGCAGTGGTTTCCTGCTTGGAACTTTTCCAGCTCACTGCTCCCCCGTTGAGTGTGAAAATAAAACCTGATGTTGACTTGCTGTCGTCAGGATCAGACTGAAAACTCGAGTCAGTATATCCTTGCAGCTTTAAGTCTCCTCCTCCATAGACTAGAAATAGATCCTTAGTCCTTCTCAAGTACTTAAGGATGCATTTCACAGCCTTCCAGTGTTCATCACCTGGATCTGCCTGATGTCTGCTCGTAACACTTAGAGCATATGCTACATCAGGTCTGGTACATAGCATGGCATACATGATGGACCCTATGGCAGAAGCATAGGGGACTTTATCCATCACTGCCCTCTCTTCAGGTGTCTTGGGAGACTGACCTTTAGAGAGTGAAATTCCATGTCTCATCGGTATGAGACCTCTCTTGGAATTTTCCATGCCAAACCTTTTGACAATGGTTTCTATGTACATGGATTGGGTTAAAGCCAGCATCTTCTTTGATCTATCCCTATAGATCCGTATTCCTAATACGTAAGATGCTTCTCCCAAATCCTTCATGGAGAAGTTCTTTGACAGCCATATCTTTACGGATGACATCATTCCTACATCATTCCCAATGAGTAGGATGTCGTCAACGTAAAGAACCAGAAATGTGATTGCGCTCCCACTATTTTTCTTGTATACACAGGGCTCATCTTCATTCTTAATGAAGCCATAAGATTTGATCGCCTCATCAAATCTTATGTTCCAGCTTCGGGATGCTTGTTTCAGTCCATAAATGGACCTCTGCAACTTGCATACCATGTCTGAAGATTCTTTGGATGTGAATCCTTCTGGTTGTATCATATACACCTCCTCCTCAAGGTTTCCATTGAGGAAGGCAGTCTTCACATCCATCTGCCAGATTTCATAATCATGGTAGGCAGCAATGGCAAGAAGAATTCTGATGGACTTAATCATAGCAACGGGTGAAAAAGTTTCGTCATAGTCAACGCCTTGTCTTTGACGATAGCCTTTTGCCACTAATCTTGCCTTATAAGTCTCAATACGTCCATCTGCACCGATCTTTCTTTTAAAGATCCATTTGCAGCCGATAGGTACTATACCATCGGGTAAATCTACCAAGTTCCAAACTTGGTTGATGTACATGGACTGTATTTCAGAATTCATGGCTTCCCGCCATTTCCCGGCCTCTGAACTTTCAATGGCCTCCTGGTAAGTCTTGGGATCATCATCCTCATTATAGAATATCCTTGAACCATCCAAATTAATATGTCCCACATATCTTTCTGGTGGTTTAGGTACTCTTTCAGACCTACGAGGTTCCTGTGTATCATTTTGAACAGGTTCAGAAACTAACGGTTCATCTAATGAACCATTGCCAGTTTGTGGGTCTGGAACTTCTTCCAGAATTACTTTACTCCCACTGTCTTTCTGGAGAATATAATCTTCTTCCAGAAAGACAGCTCTCCTGGCCACAAACTCCTTTTGTTCGCTAGGATGATAGAAGTAATATCCATAAGTTTCCTTTGGATATCCCACAAATCTGCATTTGTCAGTTCTGGATTCCAGCTTATCTGCGTCATGTCTTTTAACATGAGCAGGACATCCCCAGACTTTAACATGTTTAAGGTCTGGTTTCCTTCCATTCCATATTTCATATGGAGTGTTCTCAACAGATTTGCTGGGTACCTTATTCAGGATATACATAGCCGAGCTAAGTGCATATCCCCATAAGGACACTGGTAATTTGGACATGCTCATCATGGATCGCACCATTTCCATTAATGTGCGATTTCTCCTTTCTGATACACCATTCATTTGAGGTGTATAAGGAGGTGTAAGCTGAGAAAGGATACCATTATCCTTTAAGTATTTAATGAACTCAGTACTCAAGTATTCACCACTCCGATCAGATCGGATGGTTTTTATACTCTTTCCTGTTTGTTTTTCTACTTCATTCTTAAATTCTCTGAATTTCTCAAAGGCTTCAGATTTATACTTCAATAAGTATATATATCCAAACCTTGAGTAATCATCAGTGAATGTAATGAAGTATGAGAAACCACCAATGGCTTGGGTTGACATAGGACCACATACATCTGAATGTATGAGTTCTAATATGCCTTTGGCTCGTTCTCCAGTTCCACTAAATGGAGACTTAGCCATTTTACCCATTAAACATGACTCACAGGTTGCATATGATTCATAATCAAATGGATCCAAATATCCATCTTTATGCAACCTTTGGAGTCTGTTTTCACCAATGTGTCCAAGCCTACAATGCCATAAGTAGGCTTTGTTCATTTCATACTTACTTCTTTTAATCGAAGAACCGATATGTAAATTATCATGAGACACATTCAATAGATACAATCCATTGGACAAAATAGCTGAAGCTATTAATTTATTTCTAAAATAAATTGAACAACTATTGTTCCCAAAATTTAAATTGTATCCAATTCTATCTAAACATGAAATAGAAATGATGTTCCTTATTATGCTAGGTACATAATAACAATCATCTAATAAAAATGTGTCTCCGGATGGTAGCTTGAGCTTCACTGTCCCCACAGCGATCGCCGCAACCCTTGCGCCGTTACCTAGCCTCAGCTCCACCTCTCCGGTCCTCAGCTTACGTCTTCTTGTCAGTGCCTGTACAGAATTGCAGATATGAGATACACATCCAGTATCTAATACCCATGATGTACAATCTCTTATTGACAAGTTTACATCTATCATATAGATACCTGAAGCGTCCTGCTGCTTCACAGTTCCTTGAGCCTTGTCCTTGAGGTATTCCTTGCAATTCCTCTTCCAATGCCCTTTCTGGTGACAGTAGAAGCAATCACCTTTCTCAGCATTTTTACCCTTGTCTTTCTTGACAACCTTTGCCTTTCTCTGAACCTTGTTCTTATTCTTTCGAAAAGCTTGGACTGCAAGTCTTTTTCTGTTGGTCTTACCAACCATTAGGACTTGGGGTTTGTCCTTCACAAGGTTCCCCTCAGCAGTCTTTAACATGTTCAGCAGTTCAGCTAAGGTCGCCTGGATCTTGTTCATGTTGAAGTTGACGATGAACTGAGCATATGAAGGTGGAAGTGAAGACAACACAAGGTCTGTGTGCATCTCCTTGGGAAGTGTAATCCCAAGAGCATCCAGCCTCTCCACCCACTCAATCATCTTCAGCACATGATTCTGTACTGAAGTTCCCTCTGCCATCTGAGCTTTGAACAGATTCTTCGATATCTCATATCGTTCGATTCTGCTCTGCTCACCAAAGAGCTCCTTCAAATGGAGCATGATGGATCTAGCATCCATCTCTTCATGTTGCCTCTGCAACTCATTGCTCATAGAGGCTAACATATAGCATTGGGCCATGGTGGAATCCTCCTTCCATTTTTCATACGCTATCATTTCCTCCTCTGGAGCATCTAATGCTGGTTCAGCAGGAGGTTCAGTATCCAAGACGTAGGCAATTTGCTCAGACCTGAGGACTATCTTCAAGTTTCTGAGCCAATCTGAGTAATTGGTGCCTGTCAAACGGTTGGCATCAAGTATGCCTCTCAACGGGTTATGGTGAGACATTCTCGCCTACAGGAGATAATCAATCGATAATTAGCAGATATTCAGATTAACTAAAACAAGATATGGTCTTTTATTATCTAGATTTACTCCCACTAATTTTCGACGGACTGTATAACCTTCAGATATACAGAACGGGAGACGCCGACTGTCTCCTAGTGGGGATCAGAATCTCCAAGCATCACAGTATGACCTCGGGTAAACACATAGTATCATACTGCTATCTCAGAGCAATCATCTCATGATAATTGCAACTCCTTGCAATATCCGATCGTACTTCGGCTCCCAAGTTTAATGGTCCCGGGTAAACACAGTAGACCATTATCCCCGGTCTAAGCTTTACCATCAATACGTGACTGAGTAAAGTAGAAACATAGTTCCCGGGTAAACACGTGGATGACTATATCGTTCCTCTACTCTTATCCAAAGGCATCTAATGCCATGATCAACAGTCCTCTCATCAGTTAATGACAGACCTCGGGTAAACACATAGTATCTGCCACCACCGAATTAAGTTCTATCAATCATATTGATGGAGAGCCACGCGGTACATTCTCAATGACTCGCGCTACGGCTTAGAGTTTGTAACGAAGGTTTTACTTATTTAATTTGGTCTCATCCTAGGTGATAGTATTAAATATATCGAATATATTTATTAATACTAATAACCTAGCAAATATAAAGCACACGCATCACATACATGTCATTAGTGTGGTCATGGACGGCACTGCGGTTTGACTTGAGCCAGACAGTCAAACGCACACATTCACACAATATAACATCTTATATCATGAGTCTGCAAACCCATGAATGCAATGAACTCCTTCATTTTCATCTGGTCAGCAGTTGTGGATCATCCTCGCTCCGCGCGCATCCACCTCGATCAAATTACATCGTAATTCTCAATTACATGATAATTTAAATGAGGAAGCCTTATGGCGATTACATCGAGGTGGAAGATAGAAGTACAATGGAATATGAGAGGGAAAGGTTCGCAGACCTCTATTTATTAATACACAATAAACCACACAATCACATTCCACATCCACAATTAATGCTCGTCCATGACCACCATGTGTTTTATTAAACAAACCACACATGAATTACGCATCAAATGGCTAAATAAAATTTTCGAAAATAACTTATAATTTTGGTTTCATAAAACCAGGGACCAATCAAAATTGGATTTAGGATTTTCGAAAACTTTAGTATTTATTTCAAGCATGCTAATTTAAATCTAATTTAAACAAGCAAATAAATGCACATCAATAAATGCACATAAACTCTAATTTGACAAGATTGTAACATTCCATGCAGATAAGATTAACTGGCATTAAATTATAAATTTAACAATTAAATTTATTCCCCAATTATTTCCTTTAATCTAACAAGTAGATTGAATTAACAACAACTTGTTAATTACTATTTTAATCCATATTAATCTAATTATTGGACCATAAAATTAAAAACAGAGCTCAATCTTATTGTAAAATTTCATTACAAATGAAAATTAAATTCTGTTTTTAATTTGGAACAAAAACAGATTAATTAAGGATTAAAAACAAAAACAAAAAAAAAATAAAGGGGAAAGGGGGCAGCGGTCCAATGGACCGGACCGGACCTGGGCCGAACCCAGCCGGTCCCTGGCTCGGACCCAGGTCCGCCCACAAGGGCGCGGACCTGGACCGGGTCCAGGGCCGACTGGCTCGGACCCGGGGGCCCGGCCAGGCCCGTCGGGCCCACCCCCCCCACCCGAGCGCAGCTAGGAAACCCTAGCTGCGCGCAGGGTGGGGGGCGGCGGCTCCCTGCCGCCGGCAACCTGCCCCGCAGGTGCCGGCCGGCAGGGCCCCGGCCGTGGGGCGGTCTCCGGTGCCCGGAGGCACCGGTGCCGTCGCCGGCAACCCCTGGTTGCCGGCGGGGAGCTTCCAAAACCCCCCCCCGGAATCCGTTTTCTGCAAAAAAAAATTAGGAACCCCATATCTTTGAAAAATAAAAATAAATCTAGGGGTTTATGATCCTCCCGGTCATGATGCAAGATCAGAATCTCGATCCACGACCCCATGGAAGGAATCCCATGCTCCATCGAGCCCTTCCCAACGCTTGGGATGCCCGTGAACAAACCGATACGAGTAGTTCTTCGTCCGGCGAAGAACACACACGAAAATTGCAGAAAAATAAAATTTTAATGCTTACAGTTTCTCTTAAACTTGCTGTGTTCATCTCATGAACGCATCATATGCATGGAATCAATTACAAAATTATCAAAAAGAGATCGAAACGGCGAAAACACAGTGGAACCTGGCTCTGATACCACTGTTAGGATCGCTGTGTCGGGATCCGATCCTAAAACGCAGCGGAATAAAGGAGTTCGGGATCGGATCTGTCCCGTTTCGGTCGTTAAAACTAAACTGGTGTAAACCGAATTTACCTTGCGCGGATTCGAATCCGCGTCCGTTTTCCGGTTCCGTCGGAGCGATGCCGCAAGTCGCGCAGATGCCCGACCTCTAGCGGTATCCACGCGGTTCTCCTCGCGATGGATCGTCCTCGCTTCCTCGCTCGCTGCGGCGCTCGAAGATCCCGTCTGACTGCGCGTGATCCGCCGCGACATGCGGATCCAGAATCCCCGTCGAACGGGAAGTGGAGCAGTTGGGAACGGCACGCCCAGAGGAGAGAGAAAGTGGGAAGAACGAATGACGGCTAGGTCAGGGTTGCTGGCCCCGGACGTAGAATCCGTTCTTTTATAAAAAGTCAGTTTGCGCTTTTTCACAAAAACCCAGACTTTTCCGAAATCCTGTCGGATTATCCATCGACTTGAAAACCATTTGCGTGTGACCCTCTAGGCCCAAATACCAGTCCAGTTAATAGCCCATTAAGTCCAGTAACCCTTTACTGACCCACTGTATTAATTAATATCCTTATATTCAATTAATCAGCCGAATTTAATGTCCCACAATAAATTCGGACGGACTGCCGATCACGTTGGATGCCAAGCAACATCGCGTGATCCTGGATGGCACTGGGGTTATCGCAACCCTCTATTGGAACCTTTCTGTCATCGGTTAGCGAGCGGATATAATCCTTCATCCGTACAATGTTCCCGAATCGACTTAGGGCATGGTTTACTGTTAAACCCTATTTGGTCGATTCACTTGAATCAGATGCCGCTAATCTGAATCCGATAACTCCTTATCGATTACAGAGTCCGCCCTGGCCAGGGACTTTAAGCGCATCATTCCCGGAACATTCTCTCTCAAACAACCGAGAGCGGATGATCCCGTATTGAACACACAATTACCTTCGAGGGCATTTCCCTGAACCCGATCACTTGACTTATTGATATCCCATGGTTAGGGATTCGTTCGTCAAGGTCAAAGCTCAGAAACCTACCAACAAGGTATCCTTGGAGTCTCAGGTCCAAGGATCATCCACGCAACCGTGACAATTGAATCGAGCTGGTTAACAGTGAGGTGATTACCATCCAGCGATTCATAGTCGGATCAGTTCAGTGAACTCATTCACCAATGAGCACCTATAGGTTCAGCATAGTGTCTCCACACAAGTGACTTATGGGATCAGTCACCCTCATCATATGAGCTGAAGTAACCTATACTAGTCTATCCGGATGTTCGATGTCCTATCTCAAACATCCTATGACTAGGAACAATTAAGAACATGTGTTTATAAGTCTTCGGTCCCGTAATTATGATCTCATCATAATCCAAAGACTATTGCACATGTTCATGGACTTCATCGTGATACGATAAACACAGATCGAATTAATTACACACAATGAATTATTGCCATTTATTAATAATCTGAATATGTACACAGTATCGGATTGGCTTTGAGACCATCTAATACTAACAGCCTTTTTGAAGGGCGTCGAGCCATCACGACGCCTTTTAGACAGGAATCGCCTGACAGAGAGTTTGCCAGTTCGGGGATTCTGGGACTAAAAGACGTCATGGGTGAACGACGCGTTTTCAAATGACGTCGGTTAACCATGACGCCTTTTAAAGGCAGAAATCCCCTGGGTAAGGGTCTTGGAAATTCCGGATTTCTGTGTTGAATGGCGTCTAAGGATGTCGACGCCTTTTAAAAAGGCGACCACTGGTGTCGACGCCTTTTAGGGCCTGATTCTGAAGACGGTTTTATATAAACCTGTACATGGAGCCTGAATGGCGTCGACCTTGGGTGACGCGATTCAGGACAGAACAACACTAATTCATGCCAGTAAAACGTGTTCATTATGCTAGATATTCGGTTAGTGCATGCTTTAGTGTACATGGATTCTTTGGGACCGGATGGCACTGCGTTGTGTGCCGTGCGATCGCGGGCTTTTCACGTGACCGGGTCGTACTGTGCCGGGTTTTGGTGGTTTTGTGTTACTGTGGACCTGGAGTGACATTGTAGCGCTTTATCACCCTGTGCTGGTGGGGGCGTGAGCACAGCGCCGGTGGGGGCGTGGGCGGGGTGACGCCTAGTGAGAGAGGGTCACCTGGTGAACCCCGGGGTCAGCTAGTACCGGTGTCGGAGTGGTACATTCGGAGAGTCACTCATGCTGAGGGAAGGAGTAGCCACCTGAGCCGGTTGGGCCGGAGTAGCTAGTGTGCTATCCGAGGGGTTACTGTTTGGTCTCAGCGGGTCGAGGTTTCTCCACCGTTGTTGTGTGGTTGGCGGGTTCTATCGAGGCGATAGTTGTGGATTTCCTAGTCGGCTGGTTTAAAATATGCATGTTTATATATTACAATTGCATGAGATTTCACGTTAAGAATTAGGAATTGTACCTCTTGTGCTTATCACTTTACCGTTAGCTGTACCTTGCACTTGTGGGTGTGTGCGTGGGCAGTGGGGATCGAAGGATCCCTACTGAGTCTTGTCTTTAAGACTCACCCTCTACGGTTTTCAGGTGAGGACTCCCAGCAGACTTAGCGAGGAGAGTGCGGCCGTGAGTTGAGCACCGTCAGCAGTTGTTCCGGGATATGCCCCGACGTAGTTGTTATTTTATTTCTGGCCTGTACATTTAACTATTTCTTTTCTGTTGGAATATGTAATTATTTGCTGTATCGAGTCGCATTGTAATAATTTAATTCCTGCACTTTTACTTCTGTTCAATGCGATGTGAATGTTTGGCTTAGTTTATTATTTATCTCCCAGACTTGATTTGATCCTGGTTTGGTTCCAAATTAATGATTCGGTACCCATTTAGTAATCGGATCCCCGATTATAGGGTGGCAGGTCGTTACAGCCAGCGTCGTCATTCAAGCCGCACGGCCTGCCAACCGCACCGCACGGACATGCCACGCATCACTGCACAGAGCTTTCCCGCTCCTAGTCGCCGCAAGCCTGCCCGCCGGTACGCGGCGCACCGTGCCCTCGTCCAGCGCGCGCGGCCTACTGCGCCATTGCGCCCACGCCTGTGGGCGTCTACCACGCGTCTGAGGAACCCGGCATCCTGCACCCGTACACCCCTCTGTGGTCCACTGCGCCCCCCTCTGCTACTAACGCCTTCATAGAAGCGTCTGTCACTGTTGCCTCTTGATTGTTTATTTTGTTTAATTAGTTTTTATATAAAACAATTTGTCTGTTATTTTTCGATCAAAATTATTGTACTTTGTTTTAATAAGAGCAATCATGTTATTTCCCTTTTTTATGTTGTAGACATTTTAATTGTTTTATTAGATCAATATTATCTAGTTAGATTTATTCACTTTACTTAATCTCAACAACTAGTTAATTAAGTTTTAGTGGTTGATTCTAGGTGCTAATTAGAGGTTTTGTTGAAAACATTTAAAAAAACTTGTAATTGATTTTTGTCCAAGTGTTTAAAATAGTTTTTTTTAGAACATTATATCAAAAATCCAATTTCATTCAAAATTAGATTTCTATTTCCTTGTGGATCGACCCGATCTCATCACCACACTATTTTCAAATAATTATATGTGAGAATCGGAATTTTAAGATTGATGATATTTGTGTTTTAACGACGGCATTTAAATAATCATCAGGGCCTACTTTTGCTGCCCCATTTCTTGTGTGGGCCTGCCCGTTTAGACATGCCCAGGCCTCTTGCCTAGGCCTGTTGGGTCTTTTTGCTGGCAGGCCCGTGTGGCTAAGTTCCCACGGAGATTTTTGAATCCGAAGCTGACCCGACGCCTAAGGAAGTCCTTTCCGAGTCTTTCTCCGACCAACCGATAAGGGTAACCAACGCCAAATAAGCGAAGTTAGGATCCCGTCCCACCCAGGGATCGAATCGAGCTTCCTCTATATGATCCCCAATCGGATTCTACCATGGCCTCATGGTTGTCGTTATAAAAAGAACCCCCCGATACCCTTAGGAGGTATGTTCAACATTCTCTAGCCAGAGTCTTTATTCTTTTCTCTCTCTGCTCCTACCCTGACTTAAGTATCGGAGGAGGTTACGTCGGATCTCAACCAGGATCCCTTTGACCTAGTGTCTGTCTTGCAAGAGCTGCAGAGAGTTTTCTGTGATTTGGAGGAGTCTCGACCGTCTGATTCAGACCGGACAAATCTCTGACCCAACAACATCAATATTGAAACCATACAGAAAAGAAAAGTATGAAGATTAGTAATCAAAGAGAAAGAGGGAGAGAGTTAGGAGGTGAAGAAGAATATAGGAGTCTTTTAAGATTAGCAAAGCACGAATCGAAAGCATATAACTAAACAGCTACATCAATAGTAACACGAACATGACATATACTAGATGCAGCAGATAAATCCTTCTGTAAATAGACGGAACATGTGAATTAAGCGTTAAAGTACAAATGTTTCTTGAATCTGAACAATATGCAGGTCAAACAACCAGATAAACAAATACACCATTCCAAAAGAACAAAAATCTTGCATGAACGAGAAGCTGTCAACCCACATACCAAGAAAAAAAAAAAAGGCCATAGCCATCTATGATCTATCCTACTCACTCCCATTTAGTGGTATATCGGGCGTGTCCACATCTTCCAGCTAGCTCTGTTGCCGGTAAGCCGATAGACTCGTAATTCCCACGTATACGAAGCCGGATACCTGTTTCGGGTGATGCCGGAGCACCAGGATATGAGCAGGGACGTGGACTCGGACGCTGCTTTATTGCGAAAGAGGCAGTGCGTTCCGTAGCAAATACGGCAAGACGACGTAGAAGTAGGCAGTTTAAGGCAGAGATACGTACAACAGTCATGTAGCTAGCTACTGCCTCAGGCTTCCCGGCGGGGCCAGTTCCCAACTGTCGCCTTCGCTACGCGACGGCGATGTGACGAGTGGGGTGGGCTGCCGCAAAGGGAGACCATCTAAAGACTAGCTTTCCCCATGGAATGGGGCACAATGGGATCCAACTTGCTGCCCCTGACTCCTGTTCATGTCTGCTGCCGCTGAGTGCTGATGATGGCGATTTAGAAAGGTCCTTAAACCCCACCGCAATTTACTCAATATCTCACTCTGATAGTAGAATAAGGAAAAAATAAGGTTTCTTATTTTAGGAATAAGACTAATTTTATTTTGATATCCAAAATTAATTATATTTGAGAATTACTTATTTTTTGAATAAACAGAATAAACAATTTCACCGAAGATCTAAGAATTACTTAGTCTGCCTATTCTGTCAGTGAGTCCTACACCACTATCAAACTGGAACGTCCTTTATTCTAATATAAATAATCTGGTATAAATAATTCTAGATAACCCATGCTACTATCAAAGTGTGGCTATGTGTATGGTGGTTTCATATTCACTTGTAAATGTTTCATCCTGTAGGACTTTCTTTTTTTGTTGTTGTCTGAATCAATGGTGAAAAACATGAAAAATATCAGAACCTGCAGGAGCAACTGCCAGACTTCAGTTCCCACTAAAAATAGTGAACTATGAGCAAGATTAAATAGTACTGTTTATCATGCGCTTCTTGCTCATTGTTTTTGTCCAAAATCGAAGTTTTAATTGATTAATGTCTGGAAAGTAAAACATTTTAAGGATTAATTGATAAGCCAGTCTTGAGAATCTCTGCAGTTTGGATGGTCTAGAAATTAAAGTTGGAACACATGTTTAGTTCGGTTTATACAAATACTCTTATCTCTTAATTAACTTGTAATAAAAATATTCTAACATGAATATTGTTTGTTCTTTCATAGTCAAGTTACTTTTTCCAATCATCAGAGTTGGAAGATCTTTTTCAAAGCTCTCAAGAGAATCTCCTTGAAACTTTCACGTCGTGTGGGCCGCTTTCTTCGACCCTTGTCCTGTATCCCTAGTGCTTATCCGCTTGCAGCCTTTGGCCCTGGTATGACTCCTTCACTTTTTCCCCCCAGCAAGAAACCCATCAGAGTCTGTAATTAATGATACGTAATTAAGCATCGGCAATCACATTTCCACCGCCATTAATTCACTTGCATGGGAAACAAAACAGTGCATCCCTTCCCCATTAACATAAATCTGATTTACTTAATTAGGAGCGTAAATACGAACGCGGCTACGTAATGGAAGTATTAATAACCTCTCCGCAGTATCCGCCGCGTTCCATGTCCATGGGCATGTCACCCGGTGGGGGACCAACGGACCATGGTGGAGGCCTATCGGATAGAATTCTTTTGGACCGATCTCAGTCAGTGTAGATAAAAAAAGTTTCAAAAAATCTTTTAAATGACACTTTTTATTCCTAAAGAAAAGTTTTTATGAAAGATTCTATTCCTCCCTCTATGCTCTAATTGAGATCAATCCAAATCTATACTTGGAAAAAAAAATACACATTCAACGGCCATCGCCCTCACCCACCCACATCGATATTGGCTTCACGAGCATGTGCATTTACTGATAACTCGTCATGCAGGGTGCTACGAAAGAGGCGTACGAGGACCTCAGTGCAGTAGCCCCGTCATATAAAACCAGGCGTTCTGATCTGTTTCGTGCACCGCGGCGCAGCCTCAGCCGTCACTAACAGTGGAACTAATAAAAGGTTCCACTGATCATACGCGCGGCGGGAAAGGACGCTCGAGGTGCTGCATCAGAGTGCGAGCAGGTACGAACGGGGGCTCAAAATTTCACGCAGCAGAAACCAGAAACCAGCAGAGGACACGGCAGCGCTGCGGACAGGTGTTCCCTTTTGGTCCGGATCCTTTTGCCCCGATCCGGGAAGGTTGGGGATCCATGCCGTTATCCGGACGGCGGAAATTAACCACACACGTGAGGTTTCTGGCCTTTTCGTCTTCCTCCGCGTGCTAGCTAAGCTGCCACAGAGGTCCTTTTGTACACAAACGTGGCGCCATCCTGCACGTCTATTCTTCTCTGATCTTTATTACCGTGAGGAACGGGAGGCCAGGGTGAAGCTGCGGCGCACGGAGAGTCGCTTCTGTTCCCTAATAAACACGTCGGCAATCGTTCCTGGCAACGTGACGAAATGTTAGCCAGAGAAGAACCTAGGCATTCGTGACAGGAAGGGTAAGTGAGGGAGACATTTAATATTTCTTAAGACGTGATTTAGCGACTTTTAAAAAAATTGTAATATCTCCCCACAGAAAGAGAATATATAATATACATCCATAGAATTTCTTTTTTTTGCAGTTAAGAAGTTACATCCTTTACTTGAGGTACATGCACGCCAAGAACTGGATTAAGTGTCTGTTCACACCGAGTTGCAGGCTATGGGCCCTGCATTTGACTTCAATTATCTCCGCCCCGTGCAGACGGAGTAGAAATATGGTGCAAGGTACAAATCATGAATGCCTTTTCACCTCTGTGGATGGCTGGCTGCTGCAATGGATTCCATAAATTTCAGGCAGGTATGCAGCAATAATTAGGGGTGTTTACTATTTGGTTCAAACCAAAAGATCAAATGAAACCGAAAAATTCGCTCCGATTTGGGTTAAATTTTTTTAAAAAAATTGATTTGATTTGAAACCGAATTGAAAAAAAAAATAGTTTGATTAAATTTTCTCAACCCATAAAACGAACCGACCCGCATAACCCAAATACCTTAAAAGAACATGATATATGTGTGAAATTATCTGATTTACGAATAAAAAAATGAACTTGATTTATAAATAAAATGTGAATTAACAAAAATAAGTGACTTGAAAGACGGCCATAACAATGTATTTATTTGGAAACCACTTAAACTAGCCTATGTCCATCCACATTAATGGACCTACCCATAAAGAGGCCCAAATTGTAAACCAAACCGAACCAAACTGAATTTGTGCGGTTCGATTTGATTCGGTTCAGAGAGTTTGCGGTTTGGTTCGATTTAATTTGGCCAAATATTTCGATTTGGTTTGATTTCTAAAATTTATCTTTCATACTAAAAGAAACCAAATCAAGTGGTGAACACCCCTAGCAATAACTACAATAAGAGAAAAAAAACATAGGAGGTCTCTTGAGGTTTCTGGTGAAGAGATGAGCCAACAAGGGTAAGGATTAAAAGGGATAACGTACCTCACGTGGCCCTAGCTCCTTTGCAGCAGCTTATCTCTGTCAGTGTGTGAGTGGAGGGGGACGTTATCAGCATGCCTCTCGGATAGGGGTTGTTTGTTTTGTTGTAAAACAATGTAATCCTCCGGTTTTAAAAACACCGGTATTAAAATCAGGGATTTTTATGATTTCAAAATCGAAAGATTTTTTGTTTGGATGTACGTAAAACAAGTGAAAACAAAATAAAAAATTTTGTTTGGTTTTGTTAAAATTCTAGATCATCTTACCTCCGGTTTTGAGAGGTGAAATTACCTCCTATTTTCACATCTACATGTGCCCACGTGAAATGGGTTGCAATCTAGGAAGGGTTTAAAACTTGCATACTGCCGTTGCTGCTGAAGTAGACGTTGCAAGCTCCCTTTGCAAGCTCCCTGACAAAAAATATAATGTTTGGATATTATATTATTTATTAATATTAAAGTCACTTTAATAATAACAAATGATTTTCTTTTTATTAAGAATACATTTGAAAGTGATACGATAGTTTACTTCAGACAGAATTATTCCAACAATTGGGGAAAAAAATTATAATTTTTTTATTTTTCATCTTGTTTGGATCATCCGATTTTGGATCAAATTGTATGGCCATGTAGGTCGAGTAAAAGCCTTTAATTTTTTTTTTTTTAAAATATCTTTTTTTAGATCATCCGATCTTAGATCAAATTGTACAGTCATGTAGGTCTAGGGGCCCTTAAAAAAAGATTTAAAAAAATAATTTGAAAACACTGAGAGTTTGCCTGATGTAGCAAGTTATTTTGAAAATATATCAAGGTTGACATGAGTTGATAAGGATTGACCTCAATCCAACTTCACCTGAACATACTCTTGAACAATGTTCATAATCACTTGGAAAACACACAGGCAAGTAGGCATGACAATTGAGCAGGCTAGGGCTCAAATTGAGAAACTAATATTAATTAAGTAGTATTCATTCCTTAAAGTGAAACTAACACGTATTCATTGTGAATTGATGAACCGTAGGTGTTTGTTAATCTCAATTTTTTTTTACATGCACTAAACAAAACCTTAAAGTGAAACTAATATTAAATCTAATTGTGCATACCAATTCATAATTTAAGAAAGACAACATCAAATGCATCAAGTTTCATCTTTGTTAATCACAAACTCTGCAAAATATTTCAGTCACTACAACTTGGCTCAATAGTGCTAGATGAAACAACTATGCAATTACAAACAACTATGTACGCATCACTAAAGAATAAAAAAATATTGCAAAAATTAAATCATCATTCATAGTTGAATTTTTTTTTTTTTGCCATATATTCTTCTTAAGCGTATGACACCAATAGGTCCAACCCAAAGTTTATCTGACAACAAAGAACACCAAAGGTGGCATTTAGAGCCATTATATCAAGATCTTCCTGTTGAAGAGAGAACATTCACCGTGAGGTTGAATGACCTGTATAGTGAAACAAGAGACATTGATATTATAGGGTAACAACAATTCATGAAGCATTTACTAATTTTTTGCTTAATACAGTGATGACAGCAATTCACAACAAATATTAATGATCAAATTTCCCCACAACAAACCAAGTTAAATAGGGACGAAACTTTCATATGTTGAGAGGGATGAATATTTGATGAACATTGTTATGTTTTGACAAAAGAAAAGTAAACTGCTGGACGACATTTAAGTAGGTGGAGAACACACTGGGATATTAAAAGAGGAAGAGAGAACCACACCAGTCACCAGGTATCTCATACTGAGCTCTTCCCCATTTACCTTTCCAAGTCCATAGGTTCAAAGCACTTCCCCACACATTGGTAAGCCAACAAAACTTATGATGAAGTTCCCGAAGCATAGGAAGTTGAGGCCCTCCTGCATTGAGTGGTTAGTAAGGGTGTTTGCATACTGTCCTTATTGCTGTCAAATGCCAATATTTCTTTTTCTACATAATATACATAGATTGTAAAGTATATCAACAAATCGGAACAAAAAGAGTATAAAAATAGCTCTTGCTCTTCAATTTGTGTGACAACTTCTTGGATGGGACCTGGGCTGAATCCTAAGGTCGATATTCTTCTTGCAATGGATGTGATGCATTCTTTATTGACCTTTCTTGGTTTCCTGGTATATCTGAGTTTGAAGTACATGTAGAGATACATCCTTGCTAACATTCTGAGGTTGTTAATGAACTTGGTTGACGAAAAACTAACTGAGGCTACATCAATATAATCTACAAGAATTATATACATATGAGGCAGATTCATCCTTAGAAACACGATAGTATAATCTACAAGCTCAAGAATAGTATCAACCTCAAAAAATATTACCAATGTCGAACTAGAATTATTATTTGAATATGACAAAGGCAAATACCAAACTCCTTCAAGATCACAAGAAAGCTCAAGCATTACCATCAGTGCAGCTGAACAATGCCCAAATGCAGTTTAGGAAGTGATCGGAGACACATCCATCACCTTTGAGAAGGGTTATATTCCTCAAGCTTCTTCCAACCTAGTCGCTCACAGTCCTCATCTTTTCCATCATTACATGTACTTGAAATATAGTACATCTGCAAATCACTGGAATGGTAGCAATGCCGCAAGAAAGCTTAGATGCCATTAAAATACTGCTAGAGAATGGAGAAATATACAGGTGATAGTTTATCTCTTAAACATTGTTGTTGGCATGTTATCAAAGATGAATCATCAATGTCACTTACCTTGATGCATAAATTATTTTCCTTCTTCAAGAGTCTAGACTTGAAAGGATGATCACTTATCTTGATCTTCTACTTGAAGCAGACATAATTCTATTTGCACTATGGGACATTAATTTGTAGAGTGCAACCATGAGTTAATAGGCATAAACAACATCAATCACAAGAGAGAGGACTCTTACTAGAAGAAAATGTATCATCATTTAATTACATTCTTCATCTTAAAACAACACCACAAAGCAAATGAGGATACTCCTACTAGAAGAAAAAGTTGCGCAAAGCCATGATAGTTCTTAATATCATAGAGAAAGTTCAAAAGAACCAACTATATATTAAAAACTAATTCCTAGGAAGGCGTCTTATAAAATATTGGCGTAACCAACTAACACGATAGTTCTCACTACCATGCATAAATACGTGAGCAACTATCTCATTGTCAAGAAGATAGCCATAAGCATCAAGAAATAAGTCTTCGGTGTATCCTTCACTACTCAACCTTGGCTCACAACTCATTATCACTTGATAGAGCTTATATGAGTACTCTTGCTTTAAATTACGACCCATTTGATCAGCAATACGACCAATATTTGTAGCCAAATCTTTCAATTCATCCTCAAATTCTTCAACACGTTTACCTTTCCCTTTAGCTTGTCTTGGCCTCTTATTGCTGTCTAATGCAACTCCAACAGAATTTTCAGTACTTTCTTCACCTATATTCTTATTTCTATATTATCATCACAAGAAGGCCGATAAACATCTTCATTGCTAGTCGCATGATTAATTGACAATGAATCACCTGAATCTCGAGAATAAGAGCCAGTTGCATAATCGTTTCCACATATAATTGAAAGCTCTTCATACAACTCAATTGGTTTATTGATATATTCTTCAGCTTGTGGATGTCCTTGAAATTATAAGATGCAATGTAAAACATAGATAATGATAATTAAGAGTGAAAAGCAATGTTATATTTAAAAAACTACTTACTTTTATATACTCCGCATCAGTTACAGGATCTAGGATTATTTTCTTCGCAACAGGATCAAAGACATGGCCACTCAAATCTCTTAACTTCAGAACGATCTGCCAATTTTTCCTTAAAGTTTTGAAACGGTTTTCCACATTGATCTCAGTGCATCTTTCTCCAAATTTTTTTGTTACTTCATTAGCAACAGTTGTGTATGCTCTTCTTTTAAAACCTTTGTCAATTTTCATGTCTTCCTTTGCATGTTCAACAAGACGCTGAATCATGTATATACTCATTGTCTTACTCCACTTAAAATTTCTTTCTTCTCTCTTTGTTGAAACTCTATCAATTTGAGAAGCCTCCATGTCTCTACTTGAACATAAAGATAATTTTTGTAAAAAAAAAAGAAATACATAAAATGACATTACCAAAGACATACATACTAAAACTATTAAAATAATATTCAAAAGATTCAAATATCCAAGTAGAAATACTAGCATTCACAATTGTCTACTTGTAACATGATATAATTTACAATAAAACTTCAAAAATAATATTCATAAGATACAATTTAATGCCCATTCCACATGTCAACAACTATTCGATCATGTAAATCACACCATTCTCTATTGCTTTGACTTTCCTCTACTCTTGTCAATTGCCGACGCCTCAATGCATTTAACTTATCATCATTGTTAACCCCCGTTTCAGCAAGTATTTGATCATCAGGATCAAATCTAATAATCATATTATGTAAGACACAACATACTAACACTAGATCTACTTGCACAAGATATGGAAACTTATTCTTTTTGCAATCTAATAATGCAAATCGATTCTTCAATGCTCCAAAAGCACGTTCAACTGTTGTTCGAAGAGAAGAATGCCGATAGTTAAATAATTCCTCTACATTTCTTAGAGGATTATGATCATTGAACTCTGGCAAATGATAGCGCACATTACTATATGGAGCTACAATCCCCGGTTTAGTTGTATAGCCGGCATCCACTAGATAGTATTTTTCTACAAAATATACAAATGTGATAGATGTAAGTATAATAACAAATTATATAATTTTATTAAAAGTAGAAAATTTATTATTGTCACCTTCAGGAACTTTGAGACCATTTGGTCTCTCTAGAGCATCCTTTAGAACTCTCAAGTCATGAGTTGAGCCTTCCCATCCAGCTAACACATAGGAAAATGTGAGGTCAAAATTTACTGCAGCCAATACATTTTGTGTAGGAAAATCTTTCCTACCACGAAACCTAGCTCGAACATACTTAAGAACTGAGGCATACATATGAGTTCCGTCTGTAGACACGCTAATTTTGACGTCATTTCGAGTAAATTTCATATCATATAATAATGCCTCATAATGGTTTGATATTTAATCATTGATTAATTTTTATTGATATTTTTGAGTGTCGGGTTTAACGGACATGTTTAAGTTAATCAATTAAATTGATTTTAGCTCAAATTTCAGTTAAAAGATGCAGAAATTCTAAAACATGTCAACCTGTGTGGACACCATTCAGAATTCTAAAACGTGTCAACCTGTGTGGACACGATTCAGAATTCTAAAACGTGTCAACCTGTGTGGACGCGATTCAGAATTCTTTCTAAAACGTGTCAACCTGTGTGGACGCGATTCAGAATTCTAAAACGCGTCAACCTGTGTGGACGCGATTTAGAGTTTATTCCTGTTTTAACGTTTAAATTTGAATTTTAATCAATTAATTTATTAACTAAAAGGCGTCTGTGAAGGTCGACGCGATTTAGGTTTCCTAAGCTATTTTAACTTCTCTTCCGGATGTTTATCCTTATCTTAATTAGGGTAAAAGACGTCGACACAAGGGGACGTGTTTTAACTAATAAAGATAAAGATAAGTTTTTCCGGATGTTTATCCTTATCTTAATTTAATCTGAAAGGCGTCAGCCAAGGTGGACGCGTTTTAGATAATTACAGATAAAGATGAATTAATCAGTGTTTATCTGTCCGTTAAAGTAGATAAATCCTAGATTTTTCTATGTTAATCGCGAACGCAGAAAATGCCTATAAATACCTTGCATATCAAGGAGTTAAAAGAAAAAAAAAGAAGAGAGAGAATTATTGAGCCTCAGCGTTATAGCGATTTGGAGATCGAAGCAACCACGTCGGAACGCCGGAGCGCTGCCATTTCCAGAAGTCGGCATCCTTTTTCAAGATCTTCATCTCTTCAAAGCTTCAACCAACTGGACTGGGCATAAGTTTTTCATATCTGAATTTCATTTTCATTCATTAGTTTCATTCTCTTATTCACTCCATGCAACACACACCACATCATCAATTTTCCAAAACCCATCTGTTCTAAAGGGGTTTCAAAGCCATTTAAACAAGTGAGTTGCTGTTTAAACATGTTTATAATCATGGTTAACTTTAATATTATTTATACTTAGATTCTCATCAGTACTTCTCCTTTATTTTTCTGTCTCTCTGTCTCTGCTGCACTCGGCAACAACAACAAGAGATCAAAAGAGGGAAATCAAGCACAAGCCAGGAGAACTTCTGGACGATCCTCAACATTCAACAGCAAGAACAAAAGAACAAAGAGGCTCTCTTTCTTCAGCCGGCTGAAGGAGGGGAACCAAGGACTCATTCTTCCGCGTTTAAACAGGTAGGCGATCAAATTTCTTTTGAAGCTTTTTAGTTAAAAGTTTCTGGCGATCACTGCACCTTAGTTGCATTTTTTTTTAATAGGTTAATTTACTCTAAACAACATAGTTTTTCACATAAATCACACGAGCAATTTTTCAGCACCTACAGCTCTTTTTGGCGATCACGGTGGGACTTGGTCTCGCCGTCTTTTAATTTCTTTTGTTCTTGCTATTATCATACCGGGCACCCACGGTGCACCATTTGTGTCTTTCGACACGTCCTCACCAATTGGTGAGTGTTTAGTTTAATTAGTTTCCCTCGTGCACCACGTGCACACCCCAGTGGCAAGATCTTGCCTCCCCTTGATTAGTTCAAAAAAAGCTGTTTTCTGTGATAAAATGATGTGTGATTGCGTGATTTCTTAGTTGTTTAGTTAGTAAATCATCCTGTTTAAAATCTGAAACTAAAAATCTTTGCATGAGTCGATTGTTTACTGCATTTTACCCTGTTTAAGGAGGATTCGACCCAGAAAATCCTTCTGGAAATCTGTTTCTGCGAACTAAAAAGCGTCCAGGAACAGCGACGCGTTTCAAAACCGCGTCAGCACTCCTAGACGCTTTTTAGCCTCCAGGTTTTCTCTGCTGTTTGCATCTGTTTCTGCGAAATAATTAAGTTCTGTGTTGAATAGCGTCGACCATCATCGACGCGATTCAGACAGTTTTTAGTTATTTTCCAGGCTTTCTCTGCTGTTTGCATCCGTTCTCTACGAAAGAATTAAATTCTGTCTTGAATAGCGTCGACTATAATCGACGCGATTCAGACAGTTTCTTAATTATTTTTCAGTTTCCAGATTTCTGTGTTGAGTGCTAGCTACCCATTACTTTATTAAGCATTAGAGACCATCCAGGTCGCAGGGCATACGCATTGAGGCTAAAACCCTCCTCTTCTTAGGAACACATTACTCGACGTCAGCAACTCTCTCTGATTGGGTTGGTCCCTTGATCAGACTAGAGAAGTTGACGTTGAGACCTCCATAAGTCCCCAAAATCAAGGTATTCCTCCTTGATCATCGGGCTGGTTGTACCAATTGAAGTCCCGGCTAGATTCCGAAAGCGTTGTGAGAGAGAACCCTAGAGAATAACGGTGGAAACTGAACTGAAACTAGGATCCTTCCCTGAGCGAAATTGTGGTTTAATCCAATTCAAATAATTCAACAAGGAATCCTAAAATCACGTTAAGCATCCACTTGTTTGGTTAATCTCTGCACAACTTGTTTGATTAAATTTTTGAAAAAAAAAGAAGAGAATCTAATATCATGTTGCTGCGATCAGGCAGAGATTTGAGTATGGCCCAAGACGCCATTATCAACTACGAGGGAGATGCTAATGCCCCTCGCAATTCAGATTTCAACTACGAGAACGGGAGAGATGCTGATGCCTCTCGTAATTCTGTCCCCATTCCAGTTCGACATGACGGAAATGTCCGAACTCCTCTTTTTCATCCGCACGATCAATATCATGATCTTCCTCCGCATGAATATGCGATTCCTAATCCTGATCTAGAGGGGGACATGAATCAGCATGATCCCTCACCCTCCGATCCTATGGATCTTGTCAATGCCCTGGGAGTTCTTGCCTCCCGACTGGACTCTCAGCAGTTCGAGGCCATCCAGTCTATTTTGAAGGGGAAGGCACCCATGCAGCCTGCTGAGCCGAACCCTATGGCTCCCCCCGTTGTAACTCAACAACCTCCTCCTCCTCCTTATATCCATCAGGCCATGGAAGGCCTTCATCTTACTTCTCGGCCAACTGGGCCACAACTTTCATCATCCAGGCAACCGGCTAGACCGCAGACGCCCATTTATCAAAATGCCCTCGGGCATGGCGGAAGCTCTGCCGGACCTCATCCTTATTATCCTCCTTGTCCGACGTACTCTAGGCAGCAGGCCTATCAGGTACTTCCACCTCCTCCTCCTCCCCAGGCAGATCTGACCACGCAGACGTTGCTGGCCAAGATGGAGCGCATGGATGAACAGTTCAACAATCTTCAGAAAATGATGGGGGTTAAAGCTGTGCCAGAAATCAATTTACCGAGCCTGCCAGTATTCCATCTGCCACCCTCTAAAATGCCAGTGTATCGAAAGTATAACGGTACTGGTAACCCCTTCACGCACCTGAAGGAGTTCATGTACGAATCCTCTTTCTGGCAGAATGATAAGAGGTCATTGGCTTTCTTGTTCAGGAGATCCCTAGAGGGACCAGCCCTCGAGTGGTTCTTTTCTTTGGAACCCTCCGAAGTAGAGGATTACGGTATCGTTTCACGCAAATTTATCCAACGATACCAGGACAGAGTTGCACCCTCCTTGTCTATCACGGACCTCATTGCAGAAAAGATGAAACCGGATGAGGAGTTTGTCAGTTTTGCTGACAGGTGGCGGGGCCTGGCTGAAAAAGTGAAAGATCACTTGTCTGAATCTGAACAAGTGAAAATGTTAATTTCTAACGCCACTCCCCAGTTCAAGCTAGTCCTCTCCTTGAACAATTTGACTAATATGGCGGAGCTTATGAAAGAGCCCGGTATTGCCAGAATGCTTTCAAGGACGCTACGTTCTCTAGCGTCTTTGATCCTCACAGACCTAACAAGCCTCCACGTCGGAAGCCTGCCGTGCCGAATTCTCCCAGCACAGGTCCGACTACTGAGGGCACGCACTCTCACGAGCAGGTCAGTACCATGAACAATAACTCGCCCCAGTTCGTGAGGAACCAGCAGCAGTACCAGAGGCCACCACAGCCGAGCCAACAGGGGTACAGGCAGCAGCAGAACCCCCATTACCAACAGCAGTACCAGCGGCCCCAGCAGCCGAATCAGAACCAGCAACAGCCGCAACGGCAACAGCAGTATCAGCAGCCCCCTCAGCAGCAGTATCAGCAACAGCAACAGCCACAGTACCAGCCGCGTGCACCGCCGGCGTACCACAATGTCCCTCCTCCTGGTGACTACAACCAACAGAGGAGACCTCCAGGCCCGAAAAGGGCAGAGTACCCGGCCCTCCCAGAATCCTTGGCGGATATCTTCAGCGCTTTAATGGCAGCCAATGCCTTAGTTTTGCCGAAGGAGAAGGCCGTCTGGCCTCAAAATGCCGATACGTCCAGGTATTGCTACTTCCACAGGCAACCTGGGCATACCATTGACACCTGCTTTCAGTTCAGAGATTATATTCATGATCTCAATGAGCAGGGCGGCATTGACTGGGAGGAAATGAAAAAGTACATAACAGCCCTGAAGGCGAGGAGACCGCAGCAGCAGCAGCAAGCAAGACCACCGGCACATGCAGTAGCACCACCCAACATGGGTATAGTGCAGAATCCACTCCCGGAGCACCAGAACCAAAACCAGGTTGCTCCCATCTTGACGAACAGCCAGTCTGAGGCTGGTCGTAGGCAGCAGTGGAGAGTAGAGGACTCTTCCTCTCTTTGTTCAACGGGTCACGTTCAAAGTACCGCAGAGCGACCACCACGCCGCACCATCCACATACCAAGGCCACAACCCGTTACTATCACCCCTATACCCACACCCACATACCACTCACCCACGCCCAATAACCCATTACCACTACCCGCCTTCCTTAGACCCATTACGCCCCGCACTCCTACGCCTTCACCATATAACCCCCTGCAAACTAATAACGCGCCTCTTTTACCATCTAGGCCATTATTACGCGTACCATTTCCTACTTCGCCCGCTACCACCACCACCTATTCAGATATGCCTTTACCATCCAGACCGCTATTACGCGTACCATTCCCCACTTCACCAACCGCTTACCCATCCACCATCCAACCCTCTAGGCCTTTAATCCGCATCGCGCCATCACCATCTAACCCTACGCCATCACCTACATACCAACCCTCTGCGCCATCCGCACCATCCAACCCTGCGGT
This sequence comes from Zantedeschia hybrid cultivar, assembly GCA_030544215.1. Taxonomy (NCBI): domain Eukaryota; kingdom Viridiplantae; phylum Streptophyta; class Magnoliopsida; order Alismatales; family Araceae; genus Zantedeschia; species Zantedeschia hybrid cultivar. The sequence continues at coordinate 20,407,562 of JARZZO010000005.1, forward strand.
ACTTAAAGTGTCACCCGGATCCTCCACGGTTGAGGAACACGCGCTCCGGAGTGGAAGGATTTTTAACAAAGTCTTTCCTCAGTCCACGGTTAGAGACGGCCCATCACAGCCGACTGAGGAAGCCCATAATGAAGAGAGTGCACCAGGCACTCAATATGACTTGTTGAAACATCTGGATCGGACACCGGCACGGATTACTATACACGAACTATTCAAAAGATCCAAGAGTCACCAAGAAGCTTTAATGGAATATCTGCAAAAGGTGATGGTCAATGAAGACGTGCCGGTAGAGAAAATTGCAGCACTACTAGTTCCTCAGGGGGATCAACCCTCCATTACATTTCATACATCGGAACTAGCACCGCCAGCAGCCAGAAGCATGGCCCTGAGTATTACGGTCAACATCTGTAAGAAGGCCGTGGATGCATGCCTGGTCGACACAGGGGCTTCGATCAATGTTCTACCTCCGAAGACCCTGGAGCTGTGCGGTGTGCCCAAAGAGAAATGGCTGCCCAGCCCCATCTCAGTGACAGCGTATGACAATTCTACCCGTTCCCCTCTGGGAATGGTCTATTTAAAGGTGGAGCTGGGCCCTGTAAGTCATGTAGAGGTCGAATTTCACATCCTGGAAATCGACCCTTCCATAAATGCCATTTTAGGTCGTCCTTATATTAAAACTCTCGAGGCGATTCCTTCTACGAATCATCAATGCCTCAAATTTCCTTACAAAGGACGAATAATTAAAGTAACGAGCATGCCGATCCTTGCTGCTGCTCATTCCTTGAACCTTAAATCTGCTGTTTTACCTGGCCGACAAGCTTTTCTGTCGGTATTACAGGTCTACCGTCCAGTGGCTGATCCTCTGAAAGCCGCTACTATTTCTCCATATCCGTTAGATGCTATCAAGAGGGGGAAGTGCATGAGTACCCCAGGATGGAGGATCATGATGAAGAACGGCTACGAGCCTGGGAAAGGTCTGGGCACACAATTGCAAGGCAGGACCACTCCTGTCAGAATTCTTTCTAAAACGTGTCAACCTGTGTGGACGCGATTCAGAATTCTAAAACGCGTCAACCTGTATGGACGCGATTTAGAGTTTATTCCTGTTTTAACGTTTAAATTTGAATTTTAATCAATTAATTTATTAACTAAAAGGCGTCTGTGAAGGTCGACGCGATTTAGGTTTCCTAAGCTATTTTAACTTCTCTTCCGGATGTTTATCCTTATCTTAATTAGGGTAAAAGACGTCGACACAAGTGGACGCGTTTTAACTAATAAAGATAAAGATAAGTTTTTCCGGATGTTTATCCTTATCTTAATTTAATCTGAAAGGCGTCAGCCAAGGTGGACGCGTTTTAGATAATTACAGATAAAGATGAATTAATTAGTGTTTATCTGTCGGTTAAAGTAGATAAATCCTAGATTTTTCTATGTTAATCGCGAACGCAGAAAATACCTATAAATACCTTGCATATCAAGGAGTTAAAAGAAAAAAAAAGAAGAGAGAGAATTATTGAGCCTCAGCGTTATAGCGATTTGGAGATCGAAGCAACCACGTCGGAACGCCAGAGCGCTGCCATTTCCAGAAGTCGGCATCCTTTTTCAAGATCTTCATCTCTTCAAAGCTTCAACCAACTGGACTGTGCATAAGTTTTTCATATCTGAATTTCATTTTTATTCATTAGTTTCATTCTCTTATTCACTCCATGCAACACACACCACATCATCAATTTTCCAAAACACATCTGTTCTAAAGGGGTTTCAAAGCCATTTAAACAAGTGAGTTGTTGTTTAAACATGTTTATAATCATGGTTAACTTTAATATTATTTATACTTAGATTCTCATCAGTACTTCTCCTTTTTTTTTCTGTCTCTCTGTCTCTGCTGCACTCGGCAACAACAACAAGAGATCAAAAGAGGGAAATCAAGCACAAGCCAGGAGAACTTCTGGACGATCCTCAACATTCAACAGCAAGAACAAAAGAACAAAGAGGCTCTCTTTCTTCAGCCGGCTGAAGGAGGGGAACCAAGGACTCATTCTTCCGCGTTTAAACAGGTAGACGATCAAATTTCTTTTGAAGCTTTTTAGTTAAAAGTTTCTGGCGATCACTGCACCTTAGTTGCATTTTTTTTTAATAGGTTAATTTACTCTAAACAACATAGTTTTTCACATAAATCACACGAGCAATTTTTCAGCACCTACAGCTCTTTTTGGCGATCACGGTGGGACTTGGTCTCGCCGTCTTTTAATTTCTTTTGTTCTTGCTATTATCATACCGGGCACCCACGGTGCACCATTTGTGTCTTTCGACACGTCCTCACCAATTGGTGAGTGTTTAGTTTAATTAGTTTCCCTCGTGCACCACGTGCACACCCCAGTGGCAAGATCTTGCCTCCCCTTGATTAGTTCAAAAAAAGCTGTTTTCTGTGATAAAATGATGTGTGATTGCGTGATTTCTTAGTTGTTTAGTTAGTAAATCATCCTGTTTAAAATCTGAAACTAAAAATCTTTGCATGAGTCGATTGTTTACTACATTTTACCCTGTTTAAGGAGGATTCGACCCAGAAAATCCTTCTGGAAATCTGTTTCTGCGAACTAAAAAGCGTCCAGGAACAGCGACGCGTTTCAAAACCGCGTCAGCACTCCTAGACGCTTTTTAGCCTCCAGGTTTTCTCTGCTGTTTGCATCTGTTTCTACGAAATAATTAAGTTCTGTGTTGAATAGCGTCGACCATCATCGACGTGATTCAGACAGTTTTTAGTTATTTTCCAGGCTTTCTCTGCTGTTTGCATCCGTTCTCTACGAAAGAATTAAATTCTGTCTTGAATAGCGTCGACTATAATCGACGCGATTCAGACAGTTTCTTAATTATTTTTCAGTTTCCAGATTTCTGTGTTGAGTGCTAGCTACCCATTACTTTATTAAGCATTAGAGACCATCCAGGTCGCAGGGCATACGCATTGAGGCTAAAACCCTCCTCTTCTTAGGAACACATTACTCGACGTCAGCAACTCTCTCTGATTGGGTTGGTCCCTTGATCAGACTAGAGAAGTTGACGTTGAGACCTCCATAAGTCCCCAAAATCAAGGTATTCCTCCTTGATCATCGGGATGGTTGTACCAATTGAAGTCCCGGCTAGATTCCGAAAGCGTTGTGAGAGAGAACCCTAGAGAATAACGGTGGAAACTGAACTGAAACTAGGATCCTTCCCTGAGCGAAATTGTGGTTTAATCCAATTCAAATAATTCAACAAGGAATCCTAAAATCACGTTAAGCATCCACTTGTTTGGTTAATCTCTGCACAACTTGTTTGATTAAATTTTTGAAAAAAAAAGAAGAGAATCTAATATCATGTTGCTGCGATCAGGCAGAGATTTGAGTATGGCCCAAGACGCCATTATCAACTACGAGGGAGATGCTAATGCCCCTCGCAATTCAGATTTCAACTACGAAAACGGGAGAGATTCTGATGCCTCTCGTAATTCTGTCCCCATTCCAGTTCGACATGACGGAAATGTCCGAACTCCTCTTTTTCATCCGCACGATCAATATCATGATCTTCCTCCGCATGAATATGCGATTCCTAATCCTGATCTAGAGGGGGACATGAATCAGCATGATCCCTCACCCTCCGATCCTATGGATCTTGTCAATGCCCTGGGAGTTCTTGCCTCCCGACTGGACTCTCAGCAGTTCGAGGCCATCCAGTCTATTTTGAAGGGGAAGGCACCCATGCAGCCTGCTGAGCCGAACCCTATGGCTCCCCCCGTTGTAACTCAACAACCTCCTCCTCCTCCTTATATCCATCAGGCCATGGAAGGCCTTCATCTTACTTCTCGGCCAACTGGGCCACAACTTTCATCATCCAGGCAACCGGCTAGACCGCAGACGCCCATTTATCAAAATGCCCTCGGGCATGGCGGAAGCTCTGCCGGACCTCATCCTTATTATCCTCCTTGTCCGACGTACTCTAGGCAGCAGGCCTATCAGGTACTTCCACCTCCTCCTCCTCCCCAGGCAGATCTGACCACGCAGACGTTGCTGGCCAAGATGGAGCGCATGGATGAACAGTTCAACAATCTTCAGAAAATGATGGGGGTTAAAGTTGTGCCAGAAATCAATTTACCGAGCCTGCCAGTATTCCATCTGCCACCCTCTAAAATGCCAGTGTATCGAAAGTATAACGGTACTGGTAACCCCTTCACGCACCTGAAGGAGTTCATGTACGAATCCTCTTTCTGGCAGAATGATAAGAGGTCATTGGCTTTCTTGTTCAGGAGATCCCTAGAGGGACCAGCCCTCGAGTGGTTCTTTTCTTTGGAACCCTCCGAAGTAGAGGATTACGGTATCGTTTCACGCAAATTTATCCAACGATACCAGGACAGAGTTGCACCCTCCTTGTCTATCACGGACCTCATTGCAGAAAAGATGAAACCGGATGAGGAGTTTGTCAGTTTTGCTGACAGGTGGCGGGGCCTGGCTGAAAAAGTGAAAGATCACTTGTCTGAATCTGAACAAGTGAAAATGTTAATTTCTAACGCCACTCCCCAGTTCAAGCTAGTCCTCTCCTTGAACAATTTGACTAATATGGCGGAGCTTATGAAAGAGCCCGGTATTGCCAGAATGCTTTCAAGGACGCTACGTTCTCTAGCGTCTTTGATCCTCACAGACCTAACAAGCCTCCACGTCGGAAGCCTGCCGTGCCGAATTCTCCCAGCACAGGTCCGACTACTGAGGGCACGCACTCTCACGAGCAGGTCAGTACCATGAACAATAACTCGCCCCAGTTCGTGAGGAACCAGCAGCAGTACCAGAGGCCACCACAGCCGAGCCAACAGGGGTACAAGCAGCAGCAGAACCCCCATTACCAACAGCAGTACCAGCGGCCCCAGCAGCCGAATCAGAACCAGCAACAGCCGCAACGGCAACAGCAGTATCAGCAGCCCCCTCAGCAGCAGTATCAGCAACAGCAACAGCCACAGTACCAGCCGCGTGCACCGCCGGCGTACCACAATGTCCCTCCTCCTGGTGACTACAACCAACAGAGGAGACCTCCAGGCCCGAAAAGGGCAGAGTACCCGGCCCTCCCAGAATCCTTGGCGGATATCTTCAGCGCTTTAATGGCAGCCAATGCCTTAGTTTTGCCGAAGGAGAAGGCCGTCTGGCCTCAAAATGCCGATACGTCCAGGTATTGCTACTTCCACAGGCAACCTGGGCATACCATTGACACCTGCTTTCAGTTCAGAGATTATATTCATGATCTCAATGAGCAGGGCGGCATTGACTGGGAGGAAATGAAAAAGTACATAACAGCCCTGAAGGCGAGGAGACCGCAGCAGCAGCAGCAAGCAAGACCACCGGCACATGCAGTAGCACCACCCAACATGGGTATAGTGCAGAATCCACTCCCGGAGCACCAGAACCAAAACCAGGTTGCTCCCATCTTGACGAACAGCCAGTCTGAGGCTGGTCGTAGGCAGCAGTGGAGAGTAGAGGACTCTTCCTCTCTTTGTTCAACGGGTCACGTTCAAAGTACCGCAGAGCGACCACCACGCCGCACCATCCACATACCAAGGCCACAACCCGTTACTATCACCCCTATACCCACACCCACATACCACTCACCCACGCCCAATAACCCATTACCACTACCCGCCTTCCTTAGACCCATTACGCCCCGCACTCCTACGCCTTCACCATATAACCCCCCGCAAACTAATAACGCGCCTCTTTTACCATCTAGGCCATTATTACGCGTACCATTTCCTACTTCGCCCGCTACCACCACCACCTATTCAGATATGCCTTTACCATCCAGACCGCTATTACGCGTACCATTCCCCACTTCACCAACCGCTTACCCATCCACCATCCAACCCTCTAGGCCTTTAATCCGCACCGCGCCATCACCATCTAACCCTACGCCATCACCTACATACCAACCCTCTGCGCCATCCGCACCATCCAACCCTGCGGTACTTAAAGTGTCACCCGGATCCTCCACGGTTGAGGAACACGCGCTCCGGAGTGGAAGGATTTTTAACAAAGTCTTTCCTCAGTCCACGGTTAGAGACGGCCCATCACAGCCGACTGAGGAAGCCCATAATGAAGAGAGTGCACCAGGCACTCAATATGACTTGTTGAAACATCTGGATCGGACACCGGCACGGATTACTATACTCGAACTGATCAAAAGATCCAAGAGTCACCAAGAAGCTTTAATGGAATATCTGCAAAAGGTGATGGTCAATGAAGACGTGCCGGTAGAGAAAATTGCAGCACTACTAGTTCCTCAGGGGGATCAGCCCTCCATTACATTTCATACATCGGAACTAGCACCGCCAGCAGCCAGAAGCATGGCCCTGAGTATTACGGTCAACATCTGTAAGACGGCCGTGGATGCATGCCTGGTCGACACAGGGGGTTCGATCAATGTTCTACCTCCGAAGACCCTGGAGCTGTGCGGTGTGCCCAAAGAGAAATGGCTGCCCAGCCCCATCTCAGTGACAGCATATGACAATTCTACCCGTTCTCCTCTGGGAATGGTCTATTTAAAGGTGGAGCTGGGCCCTGTAAGTCATGCAGAGGTCGAATTTCACATCCTGGAAATCGACCCTTCCATAAATGCCATTTTAGGTCGTCCTTATATTAAAACTCTCGAGGCGATTCCTTCTACGAATCATCAATGCCTCAAATTTCCTTACAAAGGACGAATAATTAAAGTAACGAGCATGCCGATCCTTGCTGCTGCTCATTCCTTGAACCTTAAATCTGCTGTTTTACCTGGCCGACAACCTTTTCTGTCGGTATTACAGGTCTACCGTCCAGTGGCTGATCCTCTGAAAGCCGCTACTATTTCTCCATATCCGTTAGATGCTATCAAGAGGGGGAAGTGCATGAGTACCCCAGGATGGAGGATCATGATGAAGAACGGCTACGAGCCTGGGAAAGGTCTGGGCACACAATTGCAAGGCAGGACCACTCCTGTCAGAAATCATCGAGCGGCACCTGGAAGTGGTTTGGGCTATAGGCCAATAAAACTGAAGCAAGATCCGGTTCAGAAAGCAGAAATCAAAGAAGGCCCGAAAATCTGGGTGGCAATGTCTACGCCACTCAAAGAAGGCCGAGATCCCCTAACATGGACCCTGTGTACGCACTTCGTGAAAGGGCCCATACTTAGCTATGACAATACGGTAGTCATTACTTCCTGTTTTGACTTCCATGATATATATGGGAGGGATTTGGCCAGACATTGCTCTGAACTGCTTACGTACCAATCCTTGGAGGCTCTGCGGCCTATGAAAAGGAGGAAATTTCATGACCCTGAATGTGAATGGTACAGGTGGTTCGATCTGAGGGACCTGTATATTGCACTGAACAGACTATTCTTGGATCCTGCAGAACCTAAGTGGCCGCCGCAGATTGATAAATTAATTGAAAGCCCTGGTGCCATATTTGACAAGCGGATATTGCTATCTGAAGAAACTGACGAAGGGGAGCCGGATGACCCATATCAAGCTGGTTATACAACAGATCTGCTCTGGAGGGGGACATATCCTTCACATGTCTTCATGCTCCATACTCTTTTTCGCACACTGCTTTTGACCCCGACTTGGTCGCGGGTCATAATTGAAGATATTCCACGGGCTCCGCCCGTCATGATTACTCTGTCCCCTCGGGACATTATACCACAACCTCCTCTCGATCAAGAGAGGTTGTATGATCTGATCTAGGACATATCATTATATGATCCCCCCAATCCTCTGGCCTTGGTGCCACTTCCTCCGTCTGATTCTCCTCCCATTTTTATTCATTCCTGCTCTATGTTTAATTCTTTCATTTTCCAAAAAAAAACGCCAATTTGGCAACAAATTCTTCACAGATCCTCATCGAGGAAACATCTTACTTGTCCGATTGCATCCCGCCGCGCGGGTCCTTCGGTCAAGATTCTCTCCTAGATCTACTCTGTCCCTCCACTCAGGAGGATTCTCTTGTATTTCCACTTGTATCCCAGGATTTTCATCCTGCTTCGTCTTCGTTAGGTTATGATAGTGAAGTTAGGCAGTCTAGTCAGGTTAGGAAGTCTAGGAAGCCTAAGGGTAGGCAAATTCCAGATAGATACCTCCAGGACTTAGCTGATAAGTGCTCTTCTTGTTCTTTAATCCCTCAGCTTTTAGAAAATCCAATTCAAATGCCAGAAGATTGTATGGACGATGAGTTAGTTAATGATGGGTACGGGGTATATGAATTAGTACATGAAAAGGACCCCATTGAGGAAGACGACGAGGACGCGGCTGAGGCATATGCCAGTGGAGTAAAGAGATTTGATGAACCCTCAGCTGCCGTGGAAGAGCCCACCAAAGAAATTAATTTAGGGACTGAAGACGAACCTAAGGTTGTCCTCGTCAGTAAAAGTCTTTCTACAGAGGATGAGAACGCAATGGTACAAGTACTCAAGGACTATAAGGACACTTTCGCCTGGAGTTATGAGGATATGCCGGGGTTAGACTCGTCTTTAGTTGAACACAGGTTGACATTAAAAGACGGAGTTAGCCCGGTCAAGCAGAAGTTAAGGCGATTCCACCCACAGATGGCTTTAAAGATGAAGGAAGAGGTCGATAAGTTGCATAAAGCCAAATTTATTAGAGTTGTCCTTTATCCACAATGGGTGGCCAATATAGTCCCGGTTATGAAGAAGGACGGAAAGGTCAGAATTTGCATTGACTTCCGCGATCTGAACCGGGCGTGTCCTAAAGACGATTTTCCATTGCTTCATATTGATGTACTCATCGATAACACTGCTGGTTATGAGACGTTATCATTCATGGATGGATTTTCAGGATATAATCAGATTAAGCTGGCAGAAGAGGATCAAGAGAAGACGTCATTCACTACACCTTGGGGAACATATTGCTATGTCGTTATGCCGTTTGGGTTGAAGAATGCTGGAGCCACTTATCAGAGGGCTATGATGGCAATATTTCATGACATGATGCACATAGATCTGGAAGTGTACGTGGATGACTTGTTGGTTAAATCGAAAACAAAGGCTGAGCACGCCAAAGTTTTGGCAAGGGTATTAGAAAGATCGAGAGAATATCAGTTAAAGATGAACCCCAAGAAATGTGTATTCGGGGTATCTTCAGGAAAATTGCTTGGATTTATCGTCAGCGAACGGGGAATTGAGATCGATCCTAACAAGGCGAAGGCTATTAGAGAAATGCCACCTCCTAAAAACTTGAAAGAGTTGAGAGGATTAATCGAGAGGTTGCAATTTATTCGCCGCTTTGTCTCCCAGCACTCACAAAGGTGTAAGCCATTTTACGAGCTTACCAAGCCGGGAGTCAAATTCGATTGGGACGATAAGTGTCAGGAGGCATTTGATGGATTGAAGAATTATTTAGCAAGTCCTCCTGTTTTGAGACCACCATCTCCAGGCAAACCATTGATACTTTATATTTCAGTCCTGGATGATGCAGTGGGGGCTGTTCTAGCACAAGAAGATGAAGAAGGAAAAGAGAGGGCAGCCTACTATCTCTCTAAACTTCTCAACCCCGCTGAACAGAGATATACGGCGATGGAGAAAACATGTGCAGCATTGGTTTGGGTTGTGCAGAAATTAAAGCATTATTTTCTGGCCCATGAAGTCCATCTCATCGCTAGGATGAATCCGATCAAATTCCTTCTGGAGAAATCTGTTCTTACTGATAGGTTAGCACGATGGCAAAGCTTTCTATCTCAATTCGACATCATCTACATTCAGCAGAAAGCGATCAAGGGCTATGCCATAGCAGAACATCTTGCTCATCATCCCCTTCCTAGATTTGATCCAGTGCGATCAGAGTTTCCGGATGAGGAACTGATGTCCGTAAATCAAATCAGAGATGATATGTGGACTCTGCATTTTGACGGAGCTCTGAATTCTCATGGAAAAGGGATCGGCATTGTTCTGTTATCACCTGAAGGTATCACCATTCCACAAGCCTTTCAGCTTGATTTTCCAGTCACAAACAATATAGCTGAATACGAGGCACTCCTTGCTGGTCTTGAGGCTGCTCATTTCCATGGTGCCACCAAACTCAGGATCGTGGGTGATAGCCAACTGATTCTTCGCCAAGTGCTGACCAAGTATCGAACTCTTGATCCCAAGCTCAAGCCTTATCAAGAACTTACTTCTGCATACTCAAAGCTTTTCACGAAATTGATCTTTGTCTATGTCCCTAGGAATCAAAACATCTTAGCTGACGCTCTAGCTTCACTCGCATCTTCTCTTGATTTTCCAATCAGCAAACAATCCGAATCGATCATAGTTCATAGGCGTCTTTCACCTGCCGTGAAAGATCCTTCATTCCTTAGAACTAAGGAGAAATTGCTGAAGAAAGTCAGAGACGGAGATATCATTGAGAAAAGAGAAATCATGTTAATAGAGCTGTTAGAAGAGATGGATGATGAACAGAAGCCATGGTATTATGAAATTGCAAAATATTGTGAAGATCAATCATATCCTGAGGAAGCTACAACTGAGGAGAAAAGAGCTATCAGGAGAGTTGCTCAAAGATACACCCTAGTTGGGGGAGCACTGTACAAGAGAGGTTTTGATGGAGTTCTTCTTAGATGTCTAGACGAAGATGAGCTTTGGAAGGTTATGGAAGGAGCTCATAGTGGAGTTTGTGGTGGTCATGTCAATGGACAGATGTTAGCAAAGAAGATCCTTAGACAAGGATTTTATTGGCCAACCATGGAAGAAGACTGCGTAGGATATGTTCGTAGGTGTGCTAAGTGTCAACTTCACGCCGACAAAATTCATTCTCCTGCATCTTCACTCCATCCTGTTTCTTCCCCATGGCCTTTCTCCATGTGGGCTTTCGACATTATTGGACCTCTTGGTAATCCAGATTCTGCCATCAAGCAAAAATCTTTCATTCTCACGGCAACGGAATACTTCACCAAGTGGGCAGAAGCTGAAGCGTACGTGGAGATCAAAGCATCAACCGTCTGCAAGTTCATCATGAAGAACATCATCACTCGATTTGGAATTCCAAGCACCATCGTCACCGACAACGGACCGCAGTTCGTGTCACAGGAATTGAAGGACCTCTGTAACAGGTATAAAATTGCATTGCATCATTCATCTCCTTATTATCCGCAAGGCAATGGCCAAGCAGAGGCAACTAATAAGACTTTGATAAAAATCATCAAAAAGACGTGCAAATCTAATAAGTTCGTAGATTGGCCAGAAAAATTGGTTGAGGCTCTATGGGCCTACCGAACTTCAATCCGCACGCCTACTGGGCAAACTCCTTATTCCTTAACATTTGGAATGGAGGCAGTAGTTCCATATGAGATCCTCATACCGTCATTAAGAGTACAATTGAATAAGGAATTTTCCATTGATAAACATCGTTCAGCACTCCTTGCTCAATTGGAACTTTTAGACGAGAAAAGATGGTCAGCTGCTAATCATGCAAAAGTTTATCAAAATAGACTAGCACGTTTTTATCAAAAGAAAGTCATTGAACGTAAGTTCAAAGTCGGTGAAATGGTTGTCAAAAGAATTTTTATAAAACCTGGTGGTCTGCGTTCTAAGCTCCAACCCAACTGGGAAGGACCTTATGTTGTATCGCACGCTTTTCCTGGTAATGCTTATCGTCTTGTTAATGCAGAAGGAGAAGAGTTAAAACATCCTTGGAATGGTTTACATCTTAAGAAATACTACCCTTAGGTTATAAAGTTGATCAATATGGTACAAAGACCAGTGGAATCAGAAAGTTTATAAACTCAAATTTCCTTATCAGTCTGGATAACTTAATTTCAAACCCATTACTGCACACACTGACACGTTTGATTCGTGAGAAACAAGAGATGATAAGTCCTAAAGAATATCGAAAGCTTGACCGAAAGTGTAAAGTACAAATCATTCATTTTTTTAAAGCAAAATTCTGTTTTATACTCGGCCCATGATGTCGGAACGAGGCTTAGAATAGATTACCAAGAATACCCGTCATCTTAGTAGGAGGCCGTCATAAAAAAAAAGGGGGAGATCCGTCCCGAAAAGAAAAAGAAAACGCAAGGCAAAAGCCAAATGTCAAATCAAAAAGGCCATTACATTACAAACGTTACATCAAGGCCATGAAATGAAATGAAAGGGAACGCAAGGTCGATAAATACCCCGGAAAGAAAATGACCGAACCCCAACGGATATTAGGGTAGGAAAGGAACATCTTTTTAAGTCTCCGGAACCTTCTCATGGGTTTTCTAAACTTATTCCTCTTTTCTTTCTAAAGAGATGTACTCCAAACTTAAGGAATGGCTTAGATTGACTAAGGGTCAAATCATCAAATGGGATCACGAATGGAAACACAAATTCAAACACGAGGGGCTTAAGTTAAGTTGTTAAAGAATATTTTGGAAATGAAGTTAATAAATGAATATGATCTTTTGATCCAAGTACCATGCTGATCTTTTAGTCAAAAATCCAAAAAAATACATAAGTCAAAAATCCAAAAAAATTACATAAGTCAAAAATCCAAAAAAAATACATATGTCAAAAATTCAAAAAAAATACATATGTCAAAAACCAAAAAAATATATATATATGTATCAAAATTCAAAAAAAAAGTATATATTTCAAAACCCCAAACAAAATGAATATTTTCAAAACAACAAAAATATTTCAATTAGCATCTGCTTGTTGCATTTAGTATGTTTCATCCCTTTTATTTTCAGTGAGCATCTGTTTGCTTGTATGTTGCATTTTTACTTAAGTTTGATTATTCTCATTACCTTTGTTAATAAAGGCTATGCCCCTTGACCATTTATTGAAGAAAAGATTGATTGACCATTTATCTGGTCAGGCAAGGGGCTAAGCTAAATAGATACTTAACCTGTTTGTTAAGTGTGTACAGGATGCAAGATAAACACAGGAACACAAGATTGGAGCCAAAAGTTTCACGTATATTATCAAAAGGTGTTTTTGTACATGATACATGAAGAAAAAGATACATGAGCCCTCAAGGCTGGCTCTCCCCTCCGCCCTCGTCCAACTGGCTCTGGGCCTCGTCAGGTGCATCCGGTGCTGGCTCTCGACTAGGAGGTGGAGGTGGCCCCATCGCGCTCGGACCCGCCTGACCAGAGGACACGGCAGCACTGGCGGTGAAGGCACTGGTCAGACCGCGCTCTTGTGCACGCTGTCGAGCACGCCTGTACCTCTCTTCCACACTCCGGCGCTCATGCTCCGCGATGCCAAGCTGGACCCGAAGAGAGGATATCTCAGCATCCATCTTCTGCCGCTCCTGCCTTTCCCGCTCTCGCTCCTCGTTGATGACTTCCAGGCGGGTCTGGAGGCGCGCAAGATCTCCAGCCGAAAGTCGGGCCACCTGCTCCTCCAGAGCCCGGATCCGCTCTGCATCAGCCTCAGCCCGAGTCGTTGTAGCACGGGCATGCTCTATGTCCGCTTCAGCCCTCTGAAGGGCTTCCTGAAGCTCAGCAACCTGAAAGGAAGATTTTGTTAGTCCAAGGCAATCAAAATAATCAAGTAATCAATTTCAGGATTCAAAAGTTGAAGAACTTGCCTGAGCAGCACGGTCCTCTTCTGCGAAAGAAGCCCGGTGGATGGCGGAGGCGAGCTGACTCTGGAGGTCAGCCATAGCAGCATCATGAGCGGACGAGGAAGACGAAGCTCCATGAGTAGGAGGAGCCGCCTGGGTGTAGACGGCTCGCTGCACCGGAAGACAACTGTCAGTGGTTAATCGCCAAAACAATTAATTATTTAAAACATGCATTCATATTCATATTCATACATACCAGGTCATACAGTTCCTTCTGAACTTGTTCTAGCTGGGCCTCCGCATCATGTAGGCGGGCCCGGAGGTCGACGATGACCGCATCACGCGCATCCTGCATGTCATACATACATTCATTCATAAATATAAATCAAGATAATAATAAAATTAAAGAAGCATGAATTCATACTTACATCGAGTGGTCGGAGGAGCCGAAGCTGATCGGCGTAGTGGGCCCGGTACTGCTGGAGGTAGGCCTCGCTACTCTCCGCCCGTGACTCCACCCTGACACCCCGGCGATGCCAGTCTTCATATTGCTCAGGAAATTTTGCTCGCCAATCAGTGAGGGCTTGCTTGCCCCTCATTCTCCTTCCGACGCCCTCCGGGACCTCCTCGTCAATCCATTCCTGGTGGAGGCCCAGGGTCCTCATTACTAGCCGAAGGCGGAGGAGCTCGATCTCATTGAGGCAATGCACCCACATCTGCCTCCCAAACCGCCTCCTGCCAGCCGTCACCCACAGCTGACCCTCCTCATTCATGCCCAAGTATGGGCGCCAAATCACCTGCATATAGGTTAGATGCATTCATAAATAACTTGCATTTAATGAATAAAAGATTGCATTTAATAAAATTAAACAAGTTAAAAGTTTACCAAGAGTTCTGAATAATCCAGAAACTGACGGCGGAGGGCCGTCAGCTGGTGATGCTGTGGAGCCGTGTCCACAATCGGCTGCCAACGGCAGGCGAAAGGGACGGCGTTCGGACGGATAATCCTCGCTCTGCCGAGTGGAAAATAGTAGTAGCTCCACACCTGCATTCATGAACATATAGGTTAGAAAAAGCATCATATCATATTGCATTGCATATAACAAATAATTAAACACTTTAATACCTGAAGAAATGGTGAGAAGCCACTGATAGTAGTCTCACGGTCCGGCGTGACCGCGGATAGGTCGGCGAAGAGGTGAGCCAGAAGGGCTGCACCACAGGCATACTCTCCTAGGCTACCTAGGTCATCTAACAAATAAAGAAATCTACAATGGATATGGTCGCCCTTCGTACCGAAGAGCAACCTACCGAAAAAGAAAACTAAGAAGACTCTGAGTTGTCTATCTGCCTCCTCTACCTGCCCAGGATCACTACAGTAGACAGAAGAGGATGACTCTGCTAATCTATCCCTGAACTCCTCCCGGGTCTCGTCAGACCGACGCCGGGGCTCATCTAGACCTAGGGCTGCTTCTACTTCTACTCGAGGAACCATCCTAGACTCCCTGCCTAGGCTAGATACCTCTATCCCTAATAAAGCCTCTGCCAATCCCTGGTAGTTGGGGTAGGTCACCCCGCTCACAGGTCGGCCCTCTACCCGGAGACCGGTAATCCTGGCCACATCCTCTAGGGAGGGGACCATATGCCCCCATGGCATTAGGAATGCCCGACTCTCTGCATGCCAACGCTCCCTGAGCGCCTGCAGCAGGACCAGATCAAGCCAAAATGGCTCAATGTCCAGTACCTCGCCGAATCCCATCTGGCGCAAGCGTGCCTTCTGGAAGTCGGGGAGCCCTCTATAAGCCCCAACTACTAGGTCCCATGAAATCCTAGCCCTCATCACTCCCTGCAAATAAAAACACAAAAATAAGGGTCAGTAATTAAAAAAAAAAAACAGAAAAATCAGTTCTGTTTTGAAAAGCGTCAGCACACGCAGACGTGTTTTAAAACACGTCAACGTACATTGACGCAATTCAAACTCTTTATTCCTAATTAAAAATTCGGAATTTACATTAAAAGACGTCAGCCCAAGGCGACGCCTTTTGAAAGGCGTCACCTGGTCTGGACGCCTTTCAAGTCCAGATTCCGGATTCCTTCAAGAATCCCGTTTTCTCCTCTCTTTTCTCATCCATTCACCCCACAGGGATCTTACCGTATGGAGGTCGCCCTCCTCTTCTTCTTCCACCGCTATGGATGCCGGTGGAGGGAGTTCCTCCTTCAAGAAAGCCGCCGCCTCCGCAAGAGCCGCTGGAACCTCCTCGGGAGCTTGTTCTTCTTGCCTCCGCCTCCTCTTGGCTATGACCTTCGTCTTCCCAGAACCTTCACCGCGTTCCATGGCTTGAGAAGAGGGATTTGAGGGAAAGATCGCCGGAGCTCGGAAATCGCCGCCTGAGGAAAGAGAGGAAGTTTTGGAAAAGTGAGGAAGAAAGGGGGCCTTCGCGGGTCTGTTAATGAAAGGCTGAAAGGCGTCGACTTAGGATGACGCGTTTTAGGGCGCAAAAGTTGAGGCGGCACTGACAGAGGTTTGAATTTAAATGAAAGGCGTCCAGATAAGTAGTCGCGTTTCAATATTTTTGTCAGAACCGTACAGAGGAAAATCATGAAAGGCGTCTTAGTGTGTTGACGCGTTTCAAAGAATTGATCATGGAATTAATGACGGAATCCTGGAAAAAGTAGGGGAGAGAGTTTAAAGGCGTCAGTATGCACAGACGCGGTTTAATGTTTAAATCGGGTTTTTAAGGATTAAATTGAATTTCTGGAAAAGAATTAAGGTTGAACGGCGTCTGTTCAGAAAGACGCGTTTTAACTCAAAGAATTATGGTTTAAAGGCGTCATGTTATAAAGACGCGGTTTAAGCTTTAAATCGGGTTTTTGAGGATTAAATTAAATTTCTGGGAAAGAATTACGATTGAAAGGCGTCATGTTTGGAAGACGCGTTTTATGTTTTCAGGATTAAATTGAAGAATTATGGTTGAAAGGCGTCTTTCTGACTAGACGCGTTTTACATTAAACAAGACCCGAACTGTTGAATTTTCAGGAAAAATCAAGTTTTCTCTAAAGGAAAAATCATGTGCACTTCACAGAAAGTTGAGAAAAGGTTTTGAGGCATGAAAAAACTTCTTTATTCAATAAAATTCTATATTACATCATGAATAAAAGAGAAAGAGGACATTTAAAGGAGAATTTCATGAAGACCTTTAAGATAAGAAGCTTTCAATCCTTTATCTCTATCTTTAGAGGATCTTACACGGTAACTGAAGCCAAGGTTCCATAGAGTGGTAATAATTTGTACGGCTTCATAGTCTTCGTCGGATTCCAAGTCGCGCTTCTTAATCGGAAGTGTGGGAGAGAACTCTGGGAATTCACGACGGCCCAAGCTAAGTTGAGTAAGGCACCGATGTGTATTGTACAGTACAAATTCGGTGGCTCCGATCAACTTAAGGTCTGCTCCTGCTGCACGACGCACCCACACAGGCTTTCCAACCAAAGCAAGTGGAGACGAGTCGAATATGTCGGACGTCATGAGCTTTAAATACTCTCTCCAATCGGCTCGGGTCTTAAGTTTTGGAACTTTGTTGACCATGTACTCATTGAATTTTACAACATTAGCTATACAATGAATCGGGCTATTCAAGTAAATCTGAGATGGATTCAGAGGCCTTTTCTTGCTGTGCTCAAACTTAAAGTGAAGTTCAACCCATAAGGCAAAGAGTAGCATGCATCCATAAGGAGGACGGCTCACAGACGCTGCAGAAAGCCCACTATAAAGATATGCTAAGAGTGCAGTGCTAATGGATTTACCTTCGAAGATTGCGCATATAGCACTAACTTGGTCATCTTCTAAGATATTATCCTGCGCAGAAAAGAATAAGGCACCGGCAAGGCATGTAACTAAGGCTTTTGTTACATCCTCCGCTTCATCCTCTCTTAGATCATCAATTTCGTACAGCGTCCACTCGGTTAGCTTGGTGAGATTGATCCCCTTTTTAGTGAGACATCCTTTGGCTTCTGAAGGATCTTTCATGATAGATGTCAACAATTGTTGACCGGTGATTCTCTCTTTCATCAAAGCTATCTTCTCTTTGTTCTCTTTGGTCTTTGGGAGACCTAAAAGAAGCTCCGCCTCCTCCAGAAGAATCGTGCACTCGAAATCTTGGAAGAAGAACGTGTGAGTTTGGGGATGCCACCACTCGATCAAGGCGCCCATAGCCGCCCAATCTGCGTTCGCGCTCTTGTAATGCTTAGCAAGCACTACAAGACCTTGGAGATTCCACTTAGATATGAATACTTGCATGGAAAGCTTGATGCTTTTTGCAAGTTTACGGATCCAAGGTAAGGAGGTGAACTTCCTTGGGCCAGGAAACATGGGATAGTTCTGAAAATCAAAAGAAAAGACGAAGAACATGATGAAGAACATGATGAAGAACGTGATGAAGAATATGAAGAGAATTGACAAAGAAGTTGATTGAGCTTACTTGGAGATTGGGATTTCTTCCATTGAGATGATTCTTCACATCTGAAAACTGCTCCAAGGACATCTTCATCTTCTTGCTTGAATTCATACTCCCTTTTTTCGGAGTTCCTCCTCCTTGAAGCTAGAAAACCTTGGAAACCTTGGAACTTTGAAGAAACCTTGAAGAAAACTCAACTTTGATCTTTGGATTGTAGTGGGATTACTTGGGAACGACCTAAGGGTGTTTATATAGACAACATTGCGATCCTAGGAAGACTTTTCCGGATTGGAAAAGGGATGTGCATTGATAGAGTTGGAATTCGAATAGAGAACAGCCAGAAACCTGTTTCTGTGAGTAAAAGGCGTCGAGGATAAGCGACGCGGTTTCAACTTTAAATGGCGTCTGCGCGACATGACGCGTTTCATATATTTATATGATTTATCCGAAATTCTATGGGTTTTGATGTTTAAATTGAATATTTATTGGAATTACTAATAATTTTGATTGCAGAAAATTCAAGAGAGCAAAGCTGGAAATGTCAAGAGAATCCCACTGTGGGAATTCAAGAAGTCCTGACCGTGGCTAAAAAGACGGTTATTTCTACCCTTGTACTATTTCATGTAATTATTTTGCATTCGCATTATTATATGATAAGTATTTATTAGATTATATCAAGGACCTTGTGGTTTTGATGAAACTGGAATTTGAGTTCCCCTACAACAAAAACAGTGATAATTCCAGAGAATTCTTAATCGCACGGATAGGCCGTTTGATTGTTAATTAGTGAGGACGATGGTTCCACTTTTATGAAACGGTGCGTGGATAAACAAGCTTCGGCTTAGCACTGAATTACAAGAATTGGTGTCTTGACTCATTGATAACAGTTTAACAATATTATCTTTGATTAATTTATATTTTATTTGACTTTATATTTTTCTTTTAGCCCAGCATGCATCATGTAAGACTTTGAAATCATTGTGATAAGGATTAATTATTGATTAAGTTTTAGACCGTTAATCAAATAATTCAAAACATGATATGAAATATTTCATTCTGAATTGAGTATCTTGATTATCTTTGAGGTTCGCTTGAAGATATCATTGGGATTCTATCCTTGATTGGACTCTTTACCAATATTCTTGTTTTCTTTTAAGATCCATCATGGCTGCAGCACGTCCACATTGGCTGGCAAACGCTCCCCATGATGAAACTTGCAGTGTCTATGACCTAGGGTACTTCCCACTCCGAGGAGGTTGATCGACCTTATTTTATTTCATTGTCTACCTCATCCAGACAGGATTAATTCCATTGATCTCATTGAGCTATCTTCATTGATGATTTTGAGAAAAATTCCAATCATGTGATGTTAAGAGCGTGTCTCATCACACCTTGGCATCACCTTTTCAGTACATTCCATTCCATTTCACTCCCTTGCAAAGACGATGCCAAGGTGAGGCAGCTGTAGACACGCTAATTTTGACGTCATTTCGAGTAAATTTCATATCATATAATAATGCCTCATAATGGTTTGATATTTAATCATTGATTAATTTTTATTGATATTTTTGAGTGTCGGGTTTAACGGACATGTTTAAGTTAATCAATTAAATTGATTTTAGCTCAAATTTTAGTTAAAAGATGCAGAAATTCTAAAACATGTCAACCTGTGTGGACACGATTCAGAATTCTAAAACGTGTCAATCTGTGTGGACACGATTCAGAATTCTAAAACGTGTCAACCTGTGTGGACGCGATTCAGAATTCTTTCTAAAACGTGTCAACCTGTGTAGACGCGATTCAGAATTCTAAAACGCGTCAACCTGTGTGGACGCGATTTAGAGTTTATTCCTGTTTTAACGTTTAAATTTGAATTTTAATCAATTAATTTATTAACTAAAAGGCGTATGTGAAGGTCGACGCTATTTAGGTTTCCTAAGCTATTTTAACTTCTCTTCCGGATGTTTATCCTTATCTTAATTAGGGTAAAAGACGTCGACACAAGTGGACGCGTTTTAACTAATAAAGATAAAGATAAGTTTTCCCGGATGTTTATCCTTATCTTAATTTAATCTGAAAGGCGTCAGCCAAGGTGGACGCGTTTTAGATAATTACAGATAAAGATGAATTAATCAGTGTTTATCTGTCGGTTAAAGTAGATAAATCCTAGATTTTTCTATGTTAATCGCGAACGCAGAAAATGCCTATAAATACCTTGCATATCAAGGAGTTAAAAGAAAAAAAAAGAAGAGAGAGAATTATTGAGCCTCAGCGTTATAGCGATTTGGAGATCGAAGCAACCACGTCGGAACGCCGGAGCGCTGCCATTTCCAGAAGTCGGCATCCTTTTTCAAGATCTTCATCTCTTCAAAGCTTCAACCAACTGGACTGGGCATAAATTTTTCATATCTGAATTTCATTTTCATTCATTAGTTTCATTCTCTTATTCACTCCATGCAACACACACCACATCATCAATTTTCCAAAATCCATCTGTTCTAAAGGGGTTTCAAAGCCATTTAAACAAGTGAGTTGCTGTTTAAACATGTTTATAATTATGGTTAACTTTAATATTATTTATACTTAAATTCTCATCAGTACTTCTCCTTTATTTTTATGTCTCTCTGTCTCTGCTGCACTCGGCAACAACAACAAGAGATCAAAAGAGGGAAATCAAGCACAAGCCAGGAGAACTTCTGGACGATCCTCAACATTCAACAGCAAGAACAAAAGAACAAAGAGGCTCTCTTTCTTCAGCCGGCTGAAGGAGGGGAACCAAGGACTCATTCTTCTGCGTTTAAACAGGTAGGCGATCAAATTTCTTTTGAAGCTTTTTAGTTAAAAGTTTCTGGCGATCACTGCACCTTAGTTGCATTTTTTTTAATAGGTTAATTTACTCTAAACAACATAGTTTTTCACATAAATCACACGAGCAATTTTTCAGCACCTACACCGTCAATTGCACCAACACAATCCTATATTTTTAATGATATATTAGTAATCGAATATTAAAATTATATGTCATAAAAATAAATAAGTCACATAACGTATAAACAATTACCTTGAACCATGGCCAAAATCTAGGATTTGATCTAATTTCATTTGGCACAATAGAAGTAGGAGCTTGAACGTAATCACCCTTTAGAGATCCAATGGCTCTTAGAACACGAGTGAAATAATGGCTAATAGTCTCTGAAGAACGAAAAAAATTATGGCATATAACTCGATTTCTGATACTATGCCCAATTGTGTGCAAGAACACGCACAATTGTTCCTCAACTGTCACATATATTGTGTCTCGAAGTAGACCTCTTGTCCTTAAAGTATCGCATAGGTAGCGAAAACAAGCTCTATTCATTCTAATCATATTAATGCATGCGATATCTGAAAAATCAATGATTGAATGTATATAACGCGTTCTGTCATAATTTCTATGTAAAGATAAAGCTCTTGGAACAAGCATTCTTGCCTTTCGAAGAATATCAAGTATCTTAAGACATGATGCCATAACACAAATTGCAGCTATACGTTTTTTGTTTTCCCAAACCTCTTCACTATCCACTTCCATTTACTTGACGTTATGTAGTGAGAGGCACCTACTATCACGAATGGAAAGTATTATAACGAGAGAGAAAACAATACAAATCAAACCAAAGAGAGACTACAAACATCAAATCGAAGAACAACAATAACAAAATACACTCGATAACATGAACAATAAAAAAAACAACAATAGCAAAAACAACTCTATGTGAGATCGAACAAACTAATAACCCAATTCTATTTTCAGCTAGAGAAGTGATTCAATAAGCTCATGGAGTTGTTAATGCAGTGACTCCTTCTTCCATACATAAATCTTTTATCATGGAGGAAGCGACAATATTTCACAACCAACATTTTCTACATCACGTCTCCCCAAAACAACACATTTTTTATATCAAGAAAGGAGCTTCAATACAGATTTCCTCTGATTTCACCATTGTTGTCTAAAGAGAATGAGCTTACCGGTGCTTCAAAAATCTCACATCTATAATCTCTCTTAGGTCTTGTTTTGAAATTATTCATTCGTAATTTCTATTTACTTTCATATCATCAACATCTATATATCAGCTATTATGTCTTGTTTTTTGTACACCCTATGCAAGCATTTCCGAACATCCCATTGATGTAAAAGATAATACATTGCTTATAAGGAGTAGAATTATATATCCAAGTGAGATTATCCTTCCAATGGAAGATATGCATGGAGAGTAATTGCGTGAAATTTCGACAGGAAAGAAAGAGGGATAAAGGGCCAATAACAATCTGAAACCTGAATCATAACAGTTGGAGCCTAGCGTGCAGTAGCTTAAAATAAAAATAAAAGGAAAACCCACTTTTAACAATAGCCAACTAATATTGATCAGAATACGACCTCTGGTAACTAGAATCATCAAAAATAGATATCTTCTCATTGACCTCATAGGAAAAATTGATGAGTCTCAGGAACCAAGAAGCACTAAACAAAGACTAGATGTCATGCTTCTTTAGCAATTGGTAATTAATGTACAGCACCACATAAAGGAAAACAAATTATGCTTCATGCCCAAATTCTTTTTGTTGTAGATACAAGCCTTAAATGTTTTGTAACATTAATTTAGATCGCCAGAACCATATGGCAGGTAAAATTGGAAAAATGTTGTCGTATTGTCATACAAGGACAATCCATGGTCCTCAAATTCATGGGTCCTCTCATTGAAAAAAAGGAAAAAGGTATATGGCGATAGAATTCTCAAGATGAACCAATATGAGAACAACACACTTCTACTACAAGCAACATTCATGCTTGCACTCCACGCACTGCAGCAGAACAAATGCCCCAATCGGAAAAGCATCACAGATCCCTCCCCCCCCCCCCCCCCCCCCCCTCACACACACACACAACTCCAACCAGACGCTCTGCATCTGGGCCTAGAACAAACCCCACAATCCCCATCCTAAACAATCCTAATAAGAGGAAGAAGGCGATTGAGACCTTTGACCATCCCCCCCTCCAACATTGCTGGTTTCTACTCCCTACAACCAAATAAAAGGGAAAAAATATGCCCATGGAGACATACCTCGAGACTGGGACGACTTGGCAATAAAATAGAGTGCTCTGGAAAAGGGGAAAGCGTGCACGATAGCAGGGGCGTCGGCAACGAAGGACGTGCTGTAGTAGGGTGCACTGGTGACGGGGAGAGGGGTATGGAAGTGGTGGCGGTGGTAAGAAGGACGTACTGCAGGTAAGGGAAATAGAATGAACACGGAGAGATTAGAAAGGGGAGAATGCAAACACCAGTCGAGATCAGGCCTGCACAGAGAGGGAAGAACGTGCTCACCTGATCAGACAGATGGATCAATGAAGGGAAGCCTCCAACAGCTCGGCGACAGAAGTGAGAATGAGCGATGCAGAGATGAGATCTCCTTCCTCCTTACTCTCCCTTGTTCTCTTCTTCGATCGCCATAGATGGGTTCCTCTTTCTCTGCTTCCTTCCTCTATCAGATCTGCAGCCGCCTGGAACGTTGGGGGGAAGGATGCCGCCTAAAATGTTGGGGGAAGGATGGGAAACCCTAGCCGCCTGGAACGTTGGAGGGAAGGATGGAAACCCTAGTCACACGCTGGTGATAGGAACGAAATAGGTGTCAACCAAAAGCCCTTGTTTTGGTTTACGGTTGGTAGAGCCCGTAAAATAAAACCAGAAAAAATCCTGCCACATGGGCCGACAAGCTTCCAACAGGAATATCATTTACATTGTTTTACACACTTCCAAACGTCTGGAAAATATTGTAATTGAAAACAACTACATCATTTTACACTGTTTTACAGTAAAACAAACAACCCCATAGTGTCAAGTGGCACAGGTGGGTCTTAGCTGGTCTCTCCGTTCTCGGTATGTAGGACAATGGTTTGTTTTGTTCTTCCTCAGGAAGAAACACATGTCCTGTATACCAAAAGGGAGGGACCATTCAGAAAACACGTCAATAACATGGCAAATTAATCGCAAAAAATTGTACAAAGTAAATGCTTTGTTTTCACCCTAGATTTGAAATTTGGGTAAACATATTTAGGATTTTTTTTGTATATATGCCCTTCAAATAAATTGTATTTGCATGTATACCTCCAACTCTCACGTATTAGCATCAATGTCCCTAAAATCTTTAGAAAGTTACACTTATACTCTCAATTTTATGATTTTGTATAAATATCTTTAAATTCACTAATATTTTACATATATATCTTTTAATTCACTAAAATCTTGCATTATGTACTCCCAACATCTCTGATAATATCATGATTTATATAATGTTTTTGACATATTTCATGGAAATTCACCTAAGTTTGACGGACGGATATAAATATAATATTTTAAAGATTTTAAAGATATTAATGATAATATATGAGAGTTGAAGGTATACATATAAGTACGGCGTATTTGAGAGGTATAAATATACCCCTACTCACTAGGCACCTGCTACCACTCTCCTCTATCTTTTAGCTTGGTTTGTTGCCATATCTAGAGGCCGCCGACCTCATAAAACTTTGAATGCGACATTTACCTGGTCATGCGCTTGCACATTCTCCATGTCATTGTGCATTGTACTCTAGACTTATTGAACAATTTTTTATTTTAAAGTTATTTTTATAGTTAGGCATAAGTTCAGTTAAGAGTTTGTCTAAGAACATAAGGTAGAAGAAACAATATTAAAAGAACGTTTTAATTTTTTCCACTAACTATAAAAGTTGAGTTATGAGAAAATCTAGAACAAATATGTGAGATGGTCTTTACATGTGCTAAATCATCTATGTGAGATAAGGTATCTCCTTTACATGTGCTAAATCATCTATGTGAGATAAGATAATCTAACTTGGACACAAAACTATTATTCAGTTTTTTAGATTTTTATTTGGTTTGGTTTGAGGGCAAGATTTTAAAAACTAAACCAAACTGAAGTAGGGAGCCAAAGTGAACCAAACCACACCATAAAAGTTTGAAACCCAACTATATCAAACTGAAATAATTTGATTTGGTTTGTGGTTTGGGTCTTACAATGGGCCACTATCGTTAAATAGTCCACTTAAATATTACTTTTTGAAAAGTAATTATTCAAAAAAATATTAATTTAAAATTATTTGGAGGTTGAGGTCTCAAAATGGGCCATTATAGTTAGAAATAAGATTATATAGACATATAGAACATGTGAGACCTAACTTAAAAAAACTTAATAAACATATATAGTTTTTATATTTGCTGCAATGCTTGGCACTGCAGTAGAAGGTGCATTGCAACTGGAATTCCTCACCAGTGAATATTAACCTGCCCTAAAGAAATGATAGCCCTTCTTAAGAAAAAACCCGAGTACTGTGCCATTGTCCTAGAAGTTATCTGTGGCTTCCACAATAAGCATGTGACATTGTGGGAGAGGGTATTCTTAATTTTGGACTAGTACATTGGTCAATTCCCCCTTCCTCTCCCTCAACTTAGAATGTTTTAGTTTCTTGTTTTTGTGCAAGAATGGTTCTATTAAGAAGCTGCACAAAACAGCCCTCAACGATATATAGTTGCGATAACAAATCAAACGTAGTTTATATATGTTTCCCATGATCACTTGCAAATTCCTTTTTTTAATTACATGACTGAAAGTTCTACATCACTGTGTAGGTCAAATGGTACTTTTCTCAACAAGGATGCGCTTAGAATACGGGACGAGATTTTGCTACGTAGAGAAATCAGGTGAACGTGCACATCGGCCACTATTCAATTCCGAATTCTCGAGGGCGAGTTACACACACAACCTATTTTATCCTTGTTCAATTAACTACCTGTTAGGTTCCCAATTAATTAATAATCCATGGTTATTAAACCAATTAAGCCTTAAAATACGTGAGGGTTGTCTTACTGTGATCAGGACAGATCTTGACAAATAAGCTAGGGCCCACTCCCAACCGAGATAGCTTTGTCAAACTATATTAGCTTATAATATTTTCTTTGCCGGATCAGGATAATATCCAAACTAATATACACAATATTGTTGAAGCCATGCATTCGCAGTTAACGAAAGCCATACGCACATGCTGCATGCCGGATGCGTCCACCGCGCACCTTCCCTTAGAAGGACACCTGTGCTTTGCCATGTGAAATTTAATCCTTTTGATCCTGTTGGCTAGCTAGCTATTTGGACGTACGTACGCATGCAAGGTGGGCCTCACTGATTTGTATATATCATGCAGAGAAGAGGAGTGCCGTACGTGGTCCCTTCACCTGTGGATGCGTTGGAGTAAAACCCTGTTGCAGCACCCATCGTTGCAGCTCGAGAGATTCGCACGATCACGAGAGGTTATATATGTCTATATATGTACGATTGGTGGAGTTCCATATTAGACTGTTTTGAATTAGGTCAATAAGTTTGAAAAAATTTAGTGAGATCCCAAGAACCCACTGGACTAATACTGCATCCACCACTAACTTGGAAGGTGTCGAAGGGTTATTAAGAGGTTATTTGTTTCGTTCGAAAAAGAGTACTAAACCTTTAAAAAGTCATTTAATTTAATTAAGGGTTATTTGTTTCGACCTAAAATTTGATGTAATTCACTGGTTTCAAAATCACCAGTTTGAAAATAAGTTATATTTTTTTATTTTAAAATTAGAGTTCATATGTTTAATTATCTATCAAATAAAATAAGATAATATTTAAATCTTCTTGTTTTGATTTGCAATGGACCTTCTTATTTTGTCCGTACCAAACATTTGAAAGCAACGTAAAATGAAATAATTTTTACATCTTATATTATTTTACATAGAACCAAACAATCTCTTAATTCAATATAAAATAGTGTAAAATAAAATCATGTGTGATCTTTGTATGTTGACTTGGATCCTTATTCTGTTATTTTGGTTTCCATCGTAAATGGAAATCAGTAGGTTTGCACATTCCCTTATTTTGTTTCCATGTGTTTTACAAGCATTCAAACAAGTATTATATGCTTTTAATATTACGAAACTTCCTTGATTTCAAAACTGATGATTTTTAAAATCAACGAATTACCGACAAAATAAACAACCCTGAGTAGGATCTGTTATATGCAAAGGCTTTTCAGGAAAGTTGGTAATGAAGTTTTTATGGTTTAAAAATTCATATAATAAAAAATACAATTCGGCATTTATGTTATCATAAACTTTCTTAAAAAATTTATACATATAATAAAATTTACATTATATCAAACCTATCCTAATCTCTGTATGTTTTCTTTTTGAAAAGAATTGAAAAAAAACGGAGGATCACAATATTACGTCGCTGATAGAAAATGGTATAAAATTTATTTTATAGTTCTTTCAATATCTTTGGTTCTGATGAGGCAGAATCCGATTCGGCCCATTGAAGTAGGCCCAGACCCCATTCAGCCCAACAGCAGCAGTACCAGGCCCTCCGGCGGCCTTCGGCCCGTCAGCGGCCCAGCAGCCTACGGCCCATAAGCGGCACCGTCGCTCCCGGCCCAACAGGCTTCAGCCCGTCAGCGGCCCATCAGCCTACGGCCCGGGAGCAGCGCGGCAGCCCAGGGCCCAACAGGCTTCGGCCCATCAGCGGCCCAACCCCCTTCGGCCCGGTAGCCGAATCCGGCCCACTCCGGTGGCGGATCGGGCGCTATGGCGGTTTATCAGTAAACCTTCAATTAGACCTATATCGGCTGCCACCGTTAACCATCCGCTATCCTCTGCTATAAATATCCCGTTGTTTGTGGCCAAGAGGGTGGTGGGAAAAACGGATGCCTCCCCAAGCTTCCGAAACCCCTTAAAGGACTTCTGTCCGAATAGCATTATAGCTGCTCTTTCTTGCTTTCTAAATCGAATCTTCTTCAGGAGCTAACTTGACCGTCGGAGGGGGTTCCCCAGGGCTGACGCCCGGGACTCCTGCTGACTGGTTCTTCTTCTTCTATACTTCCTGCAGGGGCTCGGTTCGAATCGTCGCCGACCTCCCCGAGTCGGTCTCGGCCGCCGACCTCGGATTCCCCTCCCTGGTCTCGACGCCAAACGCCGGCAGCCCCAAGCCAGGAGACTCGGTCTCGCGCTGAAGGAGCCTTCGGGCTCGCCGTCCAAGGGCAAGCCCGCCGGCTGCCCCGCGCCAGGAGGCTCGGCCTCGCGCTGAAGGAGCTTTCGGGCTCACTGTCGGAGAGCGAGCCGTTCCCCCGTCCGATCTCGGACCCTCCGGCTTCGGCCCCGACGCTCGCCGACCGCTCGGCCGAGAGAAGCTCCTGCTCGCGCCGCGCCTCCGTCCGCCGAAAGAGCAGCGGCTCACTATCCAAGAGCAGCTCCGGCGGCAGACCGCGCCCCCCGCGGGCGGATCCAAGTCATCCAGAGAAGCCCCGTCTTCGCCCCGTTGCGGATCCCCGTCGGGTCCCCTTCCATCGTTCGGTCCGGACTGGCTCCGGACCCTCTTTACCGGATTCCGTCTGCGGAATCCGGTCGTGATAGATCCTGTCTACATCACGTGGCGCCGTCTGTGGGAAACCAACAAAACAAGTCATGTCTCAGCGACTTGTGACCCGACGATCCGGACAAAGCGAAGCAGAAGCGCGGGAGGCCTTGGCACAGATGCTGCCTTCCGAAGGCGCACCGTCTGCCCCGCCGAACCCGCCTCTGCCGACCATACCGGAGTCTTTCGGCTCGGAAGACCGAGTGGGGGTACTCCAGCAGCAAGTGGCCACGGTGGCCGCTGCCGTCACGTCCCTAGCGCCTCTTCAGGAGATGGTGTCCGCCATCGCCCAGCGCATGGGACTGACGGGGCAGCATCCCCAGCAGGCGCCACTCCCCCCGCTCTACCCTATACAAGACGCCCGGTTCCGGCCGGTGCCTGCGCCAGTCTCTCTCAACGAGACCGCGGCGGCGCGCAGCGAGCCCTCGGCGTT
This sequence comes from Zantedeschia hybrid cultivar, assembly GCA_030544215.1. Taxonomy (NCBI): domain Eukaryota; kingdom Viridiplantae; phylum Streptophyta; class Magnoliopsida; order Alismatales; family Araceae; genus Zantedeschia; species Zantedeschia hybrid cultivar. The sequence continues at coordinate 20,436,486 of JARZZO010000005.1, forward strand.
GCCTGCCCGAGCTCCCCGTACCGATCGTCTGACGGAGCAGGATTATGCTTCGTCGGAGTACCGTCCGGCCCGGACCGGAGGACAATCCGTCGCCACCTCGGCCGCCCCGGACCTGGACCGGCGGCTGACGGCGATGCGCAAGGAAATGCAGCAGATGGTGTCCCGGCCTCACGGGGTGCCCCTCGCCAGCAGCATCCTGGAGCAGACCCCGTTCACGGCGGAGCTCCTAGCCACCGAGGTGCCCCCCGACTTCAAGCTACCGAAGGGCCCTCTCTATGACGGGATGACAGATCCGGTCTGCCATTTCCAGAGGTTCAACACCTACCTCCGGGTCCGGGGGATCTCCGAGGCAGTCCGCTGCCGTCTCTTCCCCCTCACCCTTGAAAAAATTGCCCTCACCTGGTTCGAGACGTTGGCCCCCGACTCCATCCACTCCCTAGTCCAGTTGGGCCAATTGTTCATCGACCAGTTCTATGATGCCACCCGGCAGAGCAAGACCTCCGCCAGCTTGCTAGCTATCCGGCAAGGTCCTGCCAAGACTCTCCAGGATTACTTCACCAGGTTCCGGACCGAGGCCGCCCAGATCCCGAACCTCGACAGCTCGATCGCGGTTTCGGCCGTGATCAGCGGGTGCCGGGACGAGGGGCTCCTCGGTTCCATTGGGAAGCGCCATCCCCCGACCTTCCAGGACCTCGTGGCCCGGGCCCACAAGTACATCAACCGGGAGGCCCTGATGCTGTCCAGAGGAAGAGGCGCAGCCGAAGCCATCTCGGCACCTGCTCCCCAGGTGGTCCGACCTCGGCCGGAGGACCAAGAGCCCTCGCGAAAGCGCTATCGCAGGGAGGATTGGGACAGGGAGAGGCGATGGGACCCGCAGCCGCGGTACCTACCCTTACCTGCTCCCCCTTCCCGAATGCTCATGGAAGTGAAAGGCATGCTCCGGCGGCCTAATCGCATCAAGACCGATCCTCGCCGAAGGGATCCCGGCAGGTACTGTGAATACCACCGGGAGATCGGCCACACGACGGATGAGTGTCGGCAACTCCTGGAAGAGATCGACTGCATCATCCGGGAGGGAAGACGTCGCAGTACCGCCGGGAGCAGCCGCCGCAGCAGAACCGGGACGTCCCTGCGGTGCCAAGACAACAGCAGCCCCCGGCCATAGAAGCCGCTCCTCCCCCGAAAGCCACCTCGGCCCCGGTAGAATCGTCCCATCAAAGACCCAGTTCTGGGTCTATCATGATGATATCCGGAGGGCCGGGGGAAGGGTCCAGGCCGCGGCAGCGCAACACAGTGGCAGCAGTTGAAGGCGAACCGAAGAAGCCTCGTCTGGAAGACATCACCTTCGGCGCCGAAGACCTGACTGATGTTCAGGTCCCTCATGACGACGCTCTCGTCATTAATGCTGTAATAAACAACTATGATGTACATAGGATCTTTGTGGATAATGGAAGTGCCTCAAACATCTTGTTTTATGACTGTTTTGAAAAATTGGGATTGAGTGAGGCTAATATGAAGCCTCACCGGGGCCCCCTCTACGGTTTTAACGGCTCGCCCTGCCGAGTAGAGGGCATTGTCCGGCTTCCTGTAACCTTAGGCTCCGCCCCCCGGCAATTAACTGTCGAGACGGACTTCGCCGTTGTAAAGATCGAGTCAGCCTACAACGCCATATTCGGCCGAAGGCTCATCGGCGGAATCGGAGCCGTGCCTTCGTCCTTCCATCAGAAACTGAAATTTTATACCAGCCATGGAATAGGCGAAGCCAAAGGGAACCAAGAAGCAGCCCGGCAGTGCTACATGATTTCGGTCAAAGGGAAGAACGCAGCTGAAACCCTAACGATCGAGTCATCGGCCGAGGCATCTCCGGGAGAAGCACTTCTCGCCGTCCCTGTTCCAGGAGGCGAAGGACGAGTCCTGATGATAGGCTCCGGCCTGGAGAAAGGTGAAGCAGAAAAGCTTACCGAGTTCTTGAAAAAGAATCTCGACGTCTTCGCCTGGTCTCCGGCAGACATGCCCGGGGTTGACCCAGAGGTAGCCGAGCACCGACTCCATACCGATCCCGACCAGCCTCCGGTAAAGCAGAAGCGGCGCACCTTCAACCATGAAAGGAGGGCCGCCATCCAAGCTGAAGTACAGAAGGGACTGGACGCCGGACACCTCCGAGAGGTGCACCATCCAGACTGGATCGCCAACGTGGTCATGGTGCCGAAGAAAGATGGCAAATGGCGTATGTGCGTGGACTTCACCAACCTCAACAAGGCCTGTCCAATGGACAGCTTTCCGCTGCCTCGGATAGACCAGGTGGTGGACGCGACTTCCGGCCATGAGCTTTTAAGCTTCCTCAATGCCTATTCAGGCTACCACCAGATCCGGATGCATCCGGACGATGAAAGCAAGACCAGCTTCACCACCGATTTGGGCTTGTACTGCTACACCCGAATGCCCTTCGGTCTGAAAAACGCCGGCGCGACATATCAGCGGCTGGTCAACAAAGTATTCGCCGCACAGCTCGGCCGAAACATGGAGGTCTATATAGACGACATGTTGGTCAAGAGCCGCGTTGCTGCGGAGCACCTGGCCGACCTGGCCGAGACTTTCTCCGCCCTTAGGCGGTACAAGATGAAGCTGAACCCGGCCAAGTGCGCCTTCGGGGTAGCCTCCGGCAAGTTCCTCGGCTACATGGTCACACACCGAGGGGTGGAGGCTAATCCCGAGAAGGTTTCGGCCATCATGAAGATGCGCCCCCCGGTAAACCTCCGAGAGGTACAGAAGCTGAACGGGAGGATCGCAGCTCTCAGCCGCTTTATGTCAAGGGCGGCCGACTACTGTTTCCCCTTCTTCAAGCTGCTGAAGAAGGCCAACAACTTCGACTGGACGGAAGAGTGCCAAACAGCCTTCAATCAGCTGAAGGCCTACCTCTCCACTGTAACGACCCGCCACCCTATAATCGGGGATCCGATTACTAAATGGGTACCGAATCATTAACTTGCAACCAAACCAGGATCCGAGTAAGTCTGGGAAATAAATAATCAACTAAGCTAAACATTCACATCGCATTGAATTGAAGGAAAATGCAGGAATTAAAAGTTATTACAATGCGACTCGATACAGCAAATGATTACATACTCCAACAGAAAAGAAATGATTATACATACAGGCCAGAAATAAAGATAACAACTACATCGGGGCATACCCCGGAACAACAGTCGACGACGCTCAGCACTCAGCCGCACAACCCTCGCTAGGTCTGCCTGGAGTCCTCACCTGAAAGCCGCAGGGGTGAGTCTCAACGAAAAGACTCAGTAGGGATCCTTCGATCCCCACAGTCCACACACACACACACGCAAGTGGAAAGTACAGCAGGGATATAATAACCATGAAGAGACAATAATTTCCATGCCTACCTCTCAATAAGAATCACATGCATTCAAAGAATAACTAACATGCATAACTCTAATCTATCAGGAAACTCGTAATTCGGCGTATCCTTAAAACATGTCAATTCCACAACGAGAGTGGGAAACACAACGACCCGCTGAGACCAAACAGTAACCCCTCGGATAGCTCACGGGCCACCTCGGCGGTCACTCCTTCCCTCAGCAAACACCGGCCCGCTGAGACCAAACAGTAACCCCTCGGATAGCACGCTGGCTACTCCGGCCCAACTGGCTCAGGTGGTTACTCCTTCCCCCAGCACGAGTGACACTCCAACGGTACCTCTCCGACACCGGTACAAGCTAGCTAACCCCGGGGTTCACCAGGTGACCCTCTCTACTAGGCGTCACCCCGCCACTGCTCCCGTCAGCGCTGTGTCCCTCCGCACCGACACAGGGTGTAGAACGCTACAACTGTCACTCTAGGTCCACCGAAAACAGAAAACACGGCACGGTGCGATCTGGTCACGGAGGAAGTCCACGGTCACACGACACACAACGCAGTGCCATCCGGTCACGAAGAGCTCATTACATCGAGTATACTAACTGTATGCATTAACCGACTATCTAGCAGTGTAAACACATTTTACTGGCATGGATTAGTGTAGTTCTGGCTTGAATCGCGTCGCCCGAGGCCGACGCCATTCAAGCACCCTAAACTGGTTCAGAAAATACCGGCCTCAGAATCTGGCCTAAAAGGCGTCGACACCAGTGGTCGCCTTTTAAAAGGCGTCAACATCCTCGGACGCCGTTCACGCTGAAAAACCAGGAATTCGAGAAAACAACAATGGAAGGATTACTGCTCTAAAAGGCGTCATGGTGGCTCGACGCTATTCAAAACGCGTCGCCCACCCATGACGTCTTTTAGTCCCATAATCCTCAAACTGAGTCCCGTTATCGGGGTGATTTTCTGCCTAAATGGCGTCATGGTGACTCGACGTCCTTCTGAAAGGCGTCGACCACTCATGACGTCATTTAGCGCCAGAACCCCTAGCCTGATAAACCTCGAACAGGGGAGGTTTCTGTCCTAAAACGCGTCGTACTGCCCCGACGTCCTTCTAAAAGGCGTCGACTAGGCACGACGCCGTTTAGAGCCAGAAACCTGGTTCCCTGGTTCGATCCGAGGGATCCTCCCATAGCCCCAAATACCCCGAAAAAGCCCCAAAAACAGAGGGGGAAAGGGGCAACCAAAGTATCCATAATTCACATCACAGAAACTCCCATTCCCATCAAGGAAAAACCCCCTAACATGCTCATTCTACCCCAAAACCATCGGTCCATAGCATGCTTTAAAACGGAGAAAAACATGATTTAGAACACAACACTGTGAGAACCGTCACCCTACCGGTTCTTGAACTCCTACAAGCTCCGTGCCTCCGACCCGCCGCACCGTAGACCGCCGCCGGTACCCTCGAGGACGCCGCCACTCCACCGGGACGTCGGCCGCCGTCCGGAGAGTGGAACGCCGCGAAGGAAGTGGTGGTGGTAGAGGTGAGAGGTAGGGAAGTGTTGGAGTGGAGGGAAGGACGAAGGGTCGATGTCGGGGTCGCCGGAAGGAAGGAGAGAAAGAGAGAAGGAGGAGCAAAATGAGAGAAAGAAGGAGGGCTCTCGGGGTTAACCAGAGACTGGCTGAAACGCGTCGAGATGTACGGACGCCTATCAGTCGATGTGACGGCTGCTCTGACAACCCTCTGCGCAACGCTCTGACAGAGGTCTGAAACGCGTCTTCCATGAATGACGCCGTTCAGTCGACAAGACTGGCGCCGTACTCTGACAACCCAGAGTCGCAGTCTGAAAGGCGTCGTGCCTCGCAGACGCCGTTCAGACGACATGTCAGGGCCGTACACACGCGACCCAAAGCCAGCCCACGTGGCACAGGCTAAAACGCCGAAAATCGGATCCGAAAGCCTCAGTCCTTACACCAAAGTCCCCATCCTGTCCAAACCGATTCCCGGGGAGCCTCTAAGCTTATACCTTGCAGTCTCCGAGACGGCCCTCAGCACCGTCCTCGTCCGAGAGCAGGAAGGCGTTCAGAAGCCCGTTTATTACACCAGCCGAGCCCTTCAGGGAGCGGAACTCCGGTACCTTGCCCTGGAAAAGTTGGCTCTGGCCCTCGTCTCGTCTGCAAGGAGGCTTCGGCCGTATTTTCTGGCCCATTCCGTAAAAGTCCTCACCAACCAGCCTTTGAGGCAGATTCTTTCCCGGCCGGAGGTGTCCGGCAGGCTGGCAAAGTGGGCGATTGAGCTAGGGGAGTTCGACATCTCCTACGCCCCTCGGGTAGCAATAAAAGCCCAGGCGTTGGCGGACTTCATCGCCGAACTTACCCCCGGCGCCTCCGCGACACCACAGCCAGAACCCGAAGTGGTCGAAGCCGAGGCTACTTCGGCACCTGCACCACCAGACGAATGGCGACTCTTCGTGGACGGCTCCGCATGCTCCACGGGCAGTGGCGCCGGATGGATCCTGGCGTCACCCGAAGGGGTCGTCACGGAGTACGCCCTGCGTTTCTCCTTTCCAGCGACTAACAACGCCGCCGAGTACGAAGCCCTCATCTCCGGCCTCAGGGCCGCGAAGAAGCTCGGCGCCCGGAACCTGAAAGCCTTCAGCGATTCCCAGTTGATCGCCGGCCACATCTCCGGGGGGTATGAGGCTCGGGACGCAGTGATGGCGTCTTATCTCTAGGTAACTCGCAAGATCCTCACTCAATTCGATTCTTGTGAAATCGTGAGGATCCCGAGAGCCGAGAATACCCGGGCCGATGCCCTTTCCCGGCTGGCGTCAACCCAAGACGGGGGCGGAGGCCGAATGATCCTCGTCGAGGAGCTCGCCGAACCCAGCCTTGGCGAAACCGAAGCCATGCAAGTTGCTGAAGCCGAGGCCGAGACATGGATGACCCCCCTCGTCGCTTTCCTTCTCCAAGGAGAAGTCCCGCCATATCCGAAGGAGGCGAAGCGCATTCGGCAGCGCTCATCCCACTTTCTCCTTTTGGACGGGGTGTTGTACAAGAAATCCTTCGGCCGACCACTGCTACGGTGTCTCGGCCCGGCTGAAGCCGACTATGCCGCAAGAGAGGTCCATGAAGGGGTATGCGGGGCGCATGCGGGAGGAAGAGCCCTGGCTCACAAGCTCCTGAGGCAAGGCTACTGGTGGCCAACACTCCGAGAGGACGCTCTAGCCCTCGTACGGCGCTGCGACCAGTGCCAGAGGTTCAGCCCCCTCATTCATCAGGCAGCCACCCTTCTGACCCCCTTATCTGATCCCTGGCCTTTCGCCCAATGGGGGATCGACCTCCTGGGACCTTTTCCCGTCGCCACCGGCCAAAGAAAATTCCTCATCGTGGCGGTCGATTACTTCACCAAATGGGTCGAAGCCGAACCCCTCGCGTCAATAACCGACAACAATGCTTGGAACTTCGTGTGGAAGTCCATCATTTGCCGGTTCGGCATCTCTCGGGCCATCATCTCTGACAATGGAAAGCAGTTCGATAGCCGGCGGTTCGGTGACAACTGCGCCAGCTTCGGCATACTCCACAAATTCACTTCGGTAGCGCACCCTCAAGCGAACGGCCAAGCCGAAGTCACTAACCGAAGCCTCCTGCAGGGATTGAAAACCCGCCTCGGCGAAGCTAAGGGCCGATGGGTAGAAGAGCTGCTGAGTGTCCTGTGGGCCTATCGGACAACGAGCCGAACCCCCACCGGCGAAACTCCCTTCCGCATGGCCTATGGGATAGAGGCCGTTATTCCGGTAGAAATCGGCCTCCCTTCTCCCAGGGTCGTTGCTTACAGTCCGGAGGCCAACGAAGAAGGTTTGAAAGACCACTTGGACCTCATTGAAGAGGTCCGAGATAAAGCTCGTATCCGGCTGGCGGCTTATCAACAGCGCATGGCCAAGTACCACAACACTCGAGTAAAGCCCCGGAGCTTCGAAGTGGGGAGCCTCGTGTTGAGGAATGCTCATGCTTCCAAGCCGGCCGAAGCCTCAGGAAAGCTTGCCCCCAACTGGGAGGGGCCCTACCGGATCAGAGAGGTAATCAGACGAGGAGCTTACCGGTTGGAAACCCTTTTGGGCCAACCTCTTCCTCGCACATGGAATGTAGAGCGCCTTCGGCGTTATTATATGTAAGTCACCTCTCCCCAGGCTTTCAGCCGGAGGCTATAAACAAAGAACTCTTTTGTTCGGGAAAACTTGTTGTGGTTTTCTCTAAGTCCGCGTAAACCGTATCGGGAGTGGCTTCGGCCATGCAAACCGTACCGGGAGCGGCATGGTTCTCTTAAAGTCCGTAAGTCCTTCGATCCGACGAATGGCTTCGGCCATGTAATCCGGATCAGGACACGGCGTGGTTTTCTCTAAGTCCGTGTAAACCGTATCGGGAGTGGCTTCGGCCATGCAAACCGTACCGGGAGCGGCATGGTACTCTTAAAGTCCGTAAGTCCTTCGATTCGACGAATGGCTTCGGCCATGTAATCCGGATCAGGACACGGCATGGTTTCCTCTAAGTCCGTGTAAACCGTATCGGGAGTGGCTTCGGCCATGCAAACCGTACCGGGAGCGGCATGGTTCTCTTAAAGTCCGTGAGTCCTTCGATCCGACGAATGGCTTCGGCCATGTAATCCGGATCAGGACACGGCGTGGTTTTCTCTAAGTCCGTGTAAACCGTATCGGGAGTGGCTTCGGCCATGCAAACCGTACCGGGAGCGGCATGGTACTCTTAAAGTCCGTGAATCCTTCGATCCGACGAATGGCTTCGGCCATGTATTCCGGATCAGGACACGGCGTGGTTTTCTCTAAGTCCGTGTAAACCGTATCGGGAGTGGCTTCGGCCATGCAAACCGTACCGGGAGCGGCATGGTTCTCTTAAAGTCCATAAGTCCTTCGATCCGACGAATGGCTTCGGCCATGTAATCCGGATCAGGACACGGCGTGGTTTTCTCTAAGTCCGTGTAAACCGTATCGGGAGTGGCTTCGGCCATGCAAACCGTACCGGGAGCGGCATGGTTCTCTTAAAGTCCGTAAGTCCTTCGATCCGACGAATGGCTTCGGCCATGTAATCCGGATCAGGACACGGCGTGGTTTTCTCTAAGTCTGTGTAAACCGTATCGGGAGTGGCTTCGGCCATGTAAACCGTATCGGGAGCGGCATGGTTTTCTCTAAGTCTATAAGTCCTTCGATCCGACGAATGGCTTCGGCCATGTAAATCCGGATCGGGACACGGCGGGCTATTTTCTAAGTCTGCGTGGGACAAAGCGAGAGCGGCTTCGGCTACAGAAGCCGAATCTGAAACAGCTTGATCTGCTGACGAGATGCTATCCACGACCTATCCGAACCTACGTTAGGTCTCGGCTTCGCAGGCTAAAGCGGACGACGAAAGGATCTCAGATTTCGGAAAGACTAGGTCCACTCGTCATGCAAGAAACGATAAGGTAAAGCCCAAAAATGTTCCTTGTATTCTTGAACAGAAGGAAGTACAAACTGGGCCATATACTTGGCCGAAGGCTTACCAGAACAGAAAGGCAAAAACCGAGGGGAACCCTCGTTTCAGTCCTCGACGACCCTCTCCTCCTCCGCCTTGATGACATTTCGGCCAGGAGAGGGAGAGGGGGAGTCAACAATCTGCACCGATTCAGGAGCAGCAGCCTCCTCTGCGGGAGCTTCCTCTGCGGGAGCCTCCTCGGCGGTCTCGACCTCACCCTCAGCATCTGGAGGCAAGGCCCTCTCAGCCATGAGGCCCTTCCACCAGGATAGGAGCTCCCTGGCTTCCTCGCCCCTCGGCAGAGCTTCCCCGGTCAGATCGACGTCCGGGCAGGCCCTCTGGGCGACAGCAAGTCCGAGGTCGAAGACCGAAGAAGACGCCAGCAGCTGGGCTCGGAGGATCTCTTGGGCGTATTCACGCCCGACTTTGAAATCGGCTATGGCCGATTCCGCCGCCTCCTCCAGTTCCCGCTTTAGGGCCGAGACCTCCTCGGCAAGGCGGCGCTTCTCCAAAGCCCACCGGGACTCCTTGTCCTGGATCTAGGTCTTAAGCACCCGGATCTCATTCTGAGCCACAGCGAGCGCGCCCTCGGCTTTCTCTTTGGCCTCAGCAGCAGCGCGGGCTTCTGCTGCCCTCTCCTCTAGCTGCGCCCGCACCCGACCGCTCGCGGTAGTGAGCCTGTCAACCAAGGGCTCGATGTGGGGCGCCGCCGAGGTACCTTCACCAGAACCGGCCGGACCCACCTCGGCCTCCAGAAGTTTGCGGCGGAGCAGCTCCTGTTGATGCATCAGGACGCTGCCCGTCATCGCAGCCTGCGAGCCGAAGAGCGGACAAGGGTTAGAAAATCCGGAGCCAATGGAGGATAGGTTGAAAAGTTTTCGGACTTCGTACCTGAACCGACAACCGAGCGCTCATCGCCGCCAGGTCGGCAATCGAATGCTCCCTCAGCTCTTCGAAAGCTGACGAGAGAGTGAAGCTGCTGAGCAGACGAAGGCACGTCTGCGGGTCCTGCATACTTTCATCTCTGACACCGGCCCCTGCCGGTACGGCCGGAGGAGAGTCGCCCCTCGGCGCCTCGGGGGACGCCAGCCTTGCGGCCCTTCGGGTCCCGGTGCTCCTCCTGACCAACGGAGCCATCTCCACCTCTTCGGCCTCCTCTTCCCGGGGGCGCTTCGACGCTCGGCCGCCCCTTCGAGCGGCGAATTTTGTCTTCTGCTCCCTCTCGAGAGCAGCGGCGGCAGCGCGGCCCTCGGCGGAGGCCGCAGTCCTTGGGACCCCGCCTCGGGTCCTCGGAGCCCCAGAGCCTCGGCCGGACCTGCCTGCTGCTTGCGGGACCGGCGCCCGGCCTGAACCGCGTTGGTCGGCTATCAGGTCGAGGAGGTCATCAAGACCGGCCATTGCTGCAGGCAAAAGTAGTGCGTTAGTAACGAGACAATGGTCAAATACTAGTACAAAGCAGACTTACCCTCGGCCGAAACTTCATCAGCCTCGTTAGCCGGAGGAGCTTCGGCCAGAGGAGCGGCTGTCCTTCCACCGCGGCCCCGCGGAGTCTCCCCGGGAGGAAGGTAAGGAAAGGCCCGCTCCGGATCAAACTTAGGGTCCGGCCAAACCCCGACGTTTATCAGCCGCTCCGCGTCGGTGAGAAGCTCCGAGACGCCGTATGGGGCCTTAACCTGGACGTGGCCCACGATAGTGCTCTGAACAGGGGTCAGAGCAGGAGGGCCCGAGAGGCTTGCAGCCAGCGGCGCCCATTCGGTGGGAAAGGGCCACACGCCCTTCTCGTTCTCCGGCAGAGAGACGAAGATGAACTTCCTCTTCCAGCCGTGGATGGACGAAGGCTTCCCGGAGAAGATGCTTTGGCCAACCCGAGGGATGAAGCAGTACCACTCGGACTTCCCCTGCGTTTGGATTTTGAAGAGATAGCGGAAGACATTGATGGAGGGGCGGATTTTTATATGAGCAAAGACGCTCAGAAATCCGTACACAGTACGCCAAGAATTGGGGAAGAACTGAGACGGGGCCAGCCCGTAGAAGCTAAGGAGATTAATGACGAAGGTGGGGAGAGGGAGACGAAAGCCCGCCTCGAAGCTATCAACATAGATGGAAAAGGAGCCCGGGCGAACAGTATTTGCCCTGGTGGTAGAATCGGGCCGATGGGGGGTCGTCCAAGAAGGAAGCTGGAAGTAAGAAACTAGGTTCCTCAGCTCTACGTCCGAGAGGGCGCAGGATGCTCCCGAAACAGTGTCCGGACGACGGCGCCCCGAGGTGGAAGCCTGGCCTGGGTCCCGGACTTCCTGGGTAGCCTCGGCTTCGGGAGCCTCGGCACCAGAAGCTTCGGCCTCAGAAGCCTCGGCACCCGAAGCCTCGGTCCCAGAAGTCTCTACCTCGGAGACCTCCGCTCCAGAGGTCTCGGACCCCTCGGTCCCGGAGTTTTCAGACTCCCCAGACATTGCGGAAGCGAGGGATCCCGAGGCAAGAGGATCTGACAGGGAAGACTTAGAAGAATGGGGGGGAGTATACTCCTCGTCCGAAGGAGTAATCTCGCTGGAAGAGCTCCGAACCATAAGGCCGCGAAAGGGAAAAAGGAGGTCAAAGCTTACTCGCGGAGAGGGGGAGGAAGTCTCTCTTGAGCCAAATGCAACCTCAAGCCTCCAAGCTCCACCGGCGATGCACTCTGAGGGACGAAGAACCTCCCACGGTAGCCGACGAGCTCGGACGAAGCCTTCAGGAAGTTGGCCTTTCGTTGGAGAAGGAAGGAGAACTCGGATGGTTGCAAGGGAAACGCAAGCGCAGCAGCAAGAAGAAGAACAGTGCCCTGCAGAGGGCCTGTATTTATAAGCCCATTCGAAACGCCTCCCGCCGAAGCCAGCGGCCGAGATCATCCCGCTCGTCCCCTCGCTCCTCCCGGATGACCGCCACGTGCGCCGTCCTTCGGCAATGATAACGGGCCGGCTCCGGGACTTGAAGCAGAGCGATCAACGGCCGAGAGCGCTCCGACCCTTCGGCTGATCGCTCGGATGCTTGCCACGTGTCCCGATCCGCGTAGGACGAAGGGAACGGCGGCGATCCGAGTGGAGCCTCGGGCAGAGAGCCGAGGCGATCCGCGACCAGCGGGCGGTCAGGATCCGTTTGTGTTTTTGACAGAGCGGCTGGATGCGCGACGCATGTCCCGTGCTTCCTCGCGAGGCGACGCGCCATCCCGTCCATTTAATGAAGCCTGACACGACTCAGATGGCTCAGCCCTTCGGCTTCTGGGCTCTGAGCCCTCGTCGCCACTCCGAGCAGAGACGGAGCAACCGCGTAGCCCTCGGCCGACCGAAGGCACCCCCTTCCCAGCGACGAGAAAGAGAAACGGACCTTCGGGTAAAGCGTCTGTCACAAAAATTCTTCTGACAAGTTTCGGACTATACTCTCGCCATCTCAGAACTGAGGAAGACAAGAGTGGGGGGCTATGTGATGAGGCAGAATCCGATTCGGCCCATTGAAGCAGGCCCAGACCCCATTCAGTCCAACAGCAGCAGTACCAGGCCCTCCGGCGGCCTTCGGCCCGTCAGCGGCCCAGCAGCCTACGGCCCATAAGCGGCACCGTCGCTCCCGGCCCAACAGGCTTCAGCCCGGCAGCGGCCCACTAGCCTACGGCCCGGGAGCAGCGCAGCAGCCCAGGGCCCAACAGGCTTCGGCCCATCAGCGGCCCAACCCCCTTCGGCCCGGTAGCCGAATCCGGCCCACTCCGGTGGCGGATCGGGCGCTATGGCGGTTTATCAGTAAACCTTCAATTAGTCCTATATCGGCTGCCACCGTTAACCATCCGCTATCCTCTGCTATAAATATCGCGCTGTTTGTGGCCAAGAGGGTGGTGGGAAAAACGGATGCCTCCCCAAGCTTCCGAAACCCCTTAAAGGACTTCTTTCCGAATAGCATTATAGCTGCTCTTTCTTGCTTTCTGAATCGAATCTTCTTCAGGAGCTAACTTGACCGTCGGAGGGGGTTCCCCAGGGCTGACGCCCGGGACTCCTGCTGACTGGTTCTTCTTCTTCTATCCTTCCTGCAGGGGCTCGGTTCGAATCGTCGCCGACCTCCCCGAGTCGGTCTCGGCCGCCGACCTCGGATTCCCCTCCCTGGTCTCGACGCCGAACGCCGGCAGCCCCAAGCCAGGAGACTCGGTCTCGCGCTGAAGGAGCCTTCGGGCTCGCAGTCCAAGGGCAAGCCCGCCGGCTGCCCCGCGCCAGGAGGCTCGGCCTCGCGCTGAAGGAGCTTTCGGGCTCACTGTCGGAGAGCGAGCCGTTCCCCCGTCCGATCTCGGACCCTCCTGCTTTGGCCCCGACGCTCGCCGACTGCTCGGCCGAGAGAAGCTCCTGCTCGCGCCGCGCCTCCGTCCGCCGAAGGAGCAGCGGCTCACTATCCAAGAGCAGCTCCGGCGGCAGACCGCGCCCCCCGCGGGCGGATCCAAGTCATCCCGAGAAGCCCCGTCTTCGCCCCGTTGCGGATCCCCGTCGGGTCCCCTTCCATCATTCGGTCCGGACCGGCTCCGGACCCTCTTTTCCGGATTCCGTCTGCGGAATCCGGTCGTGATAGATCATGTCTACATCAGGTTCAATGTAAAATAGCATAAAATAAAATTCTATCTAGTGTTTGTCTGTCCAGTTGGATCTCCATTCTCTTATTTTGGTTTTTACGTACGGAAGGGCTAACGTAAACAAAAACCAGAGGTTTGCACATTCACTTGATTTATTTCTATGTATTTTACTAGCACGTAAACATAATACTTTTTTTATTTTAAAACTGTGAAATTTTACTGATCTTAAATTGGTGATTTTGAAACCAATACATTATAAAGTTTTACAAGAAAACAAACAACTCCCTAGTAAAATCTTATGCACAGGTTTTTAGAAAAGTTTGTTCAGGAAGTATTTGGTAGTTTATGTTTATACAATAAAAAATATGCCCTTCATTTATCTGAACCTGAATTAGCATTTATGTTAGGAATAATTTCATATTAACAACTCTTGTTTGCTAAACATAAAAAATGACATGCTTATTTTAAGAGGAATATTTGATGTGTCAAATATTTCTTATCCCATTATATTTGATAGATATGCCACCAGCATATTTGAAGTGTATAAATATTTCATATCCCATTGTATTTGATGATATGTTACTTGTAAGGGTATGTGAGGTAATATGAAAATGAACATGTCTTTTATTTTATGTGTACCAATATTTCATATCCCATTATATTTCATGTTTAGCAGAGCAAAGTTGTTAATATGAAATTATCCCTTTATATTATGATCATTTTTTTATGAAAATTCTGTATATGTAAGTAAAAGCCCTCTTTCATGTCTTCTCTAGTTTCTTTCTATTATTTACTTCTTAACAGCTAGACGTGTACACAGTGAAACCTTTATTCGAGAGTATTTTTGGGTTTCGTAAACTATTACCAGTTAGAAAGTTCAAATTTGACCTTCCTATATTACGGTGACAATAAAATTATGACAAAGGGATCTACTATTACGACTGTACAAACATTGGTTACAGTTATTATTACGTGTGCCACATTTTTTTTCTCATGTTAAAAATTAAAAAAGTACATTAAAATTATCAAAATAAAAGTGAAAAAAACAATTTTCTATTTTTGTTTTCATTTGTTTGAAAATGAATATGGAAATCAGATGGCCTTGACCTTTAAACCTTTTACGTTGGAAAAATAGAACAGACCATCCGTCTGCTAAAATGTAATTTCCATAGTTTTATTTCTTATTTATATTATATCATAAAATACATAAATTATGATAAAATAACAAAAATGGGATACGGAAATATCATTTCCGTTTACAATACTTTTGAATATTATTGGGTATATACTTACCCGTTTCCGATTCCCCATGTGAAACGGAAGAAACTACACTCTGATTTAGGGTTTCTAAGTAAAAAATTGTACTAAATATTCGAAGATATATAGGTCACCGTTTCTCTTTTCTCTCTCCTAGATGAGACTGAACCCGAAACCTAAAACACTTTGAAGCTGTAAACGACTGAAGTTTTTAGGGATATAAAATGTGGTGTTCAATTTACAGTGTTTCACAGTATCTAATGTCGACCAGACCCTCCAGTGGAAAGGAGTTGGGGAGATAGATTACTAACTTTTGATTTAATATTTCTGGCTGTCGGATTGGCGATTACCGATCACTAGAAACATATAACAACTGTGGAGATTATGTTGCCACCTTTTTCAGAAGATTGAAGAAACAAAAGTAGTATATACTCTTCCAAATTATGTTCATGAGGTTCCACCATAGTTGAAATTTTGGTCCCATGAAACTTCACCATAGGGCAGAAGCTTAATGGCACCAATTTCCTTCACACACTACACACACCCATGAGCTCCCCTCTAAATCCTCTTCTTCTCATGTTTAAAAAAATAATAAAATTTATTAACAATTTTTAAATATTCAAATATGTCTCTTAAGAATGTTTCCGTCCTTGGGACTTTAATTTTCATCGTCCGATCTTGAAAATTAATTGGAGTCATCCGATCTGGTACATATCAAAAAATAATGTCTAAAAATATTTTAAAAATATCATCAAATTAACCTTAAGGTTGATCTCATTTTTTGGAGTTTTTCTTTTGACTCCCAACGAAGGACACACTTGTCCTAGGATTTTAATTTTTACCTTCCGATCTTGAAAATTAATTAGAGCTATATGATTGGGTACGTATCTCAAAATAAGGTCTAAAAATGTTGAAATAATAGTAACAAAATAAAAAAATTGTCACATTATTCTTAAGGTTGATTCTATTTCTTAAAATTTTAGTTTTGATTTCCAGAAAATGACACACTTGATTGGACGGCTACAGTTACATTTTTTAATCTAATAGAGAAAATTAAATTCCAATAGGTAAAAACCAACCTAAAGGAGGGTATTTGAATATTTTAAATTTTTTTGTCATTTTAATTTTTGTAGCGTCATGATATGAAGATTTGAGGGGGTGCACCCGGGGCTAAATATATACACGCACTGTTTCAATACTTTCTTTACGTTTTAAAAAATAAAAGTCATGATAAATTTCTAAATATTCAACTCTTCTCCCAAAATTAATTTCATCCTTTTTAGCTTAAGTTTTACTGTTGGATTATGAGACTTCCGATCTAAGCCGTTCAATTTTACATTCGTAAATTAATGATGAATATTAAAACCTCAAAAGACAAAAACAACCCTAGGGAATGATCTCACGAATTTTTTTATTTTTTTGATTATTTTTTATTACTTTTAAAAATCGAGAGTTGCATGTACCTAATGAATAATTAAGATCGAGTTTCTAGATCGAACTATGATCCGACAGATAAAATAAAATTTCAAAGGATGAAAACAACTTTAAGAAGGGTTATTAAATATTTGAAAAATTATGAAATTTTTAATTTTGTTAATATGAAAATGAAGTTCAAAATAATACGTGCTCACTGTACCAAACTGCATTCTAACATTTCTTTCTGTATATATATAGTGTCGATTGCCAACATGATCTGATGCTATGACATTGAAGAACTTTATCTATTTCATTGGAGTTACAGCCGCCGGAAATAATAAGCCCACATGCACCTTAGAGTGAAGAATTTTTTCTAGAGCCGATCCCTTCTCCTCACTCGTGCACTCTCCCACATGCCATGTGCTCAACAAAAAGGATCTTGCGAGGAGGGAGTGAGGAGTGGCGAAGTCCGGGAACAAAAACACATGTTGGGAATTTAAACGAGCATGTGCATTTACTGATAAGTCATCGTGCCGGGAGCTACGAAAAGAGGCGTACGAGGACCTCAGTGTACTAGCCCCATCATATAAAACCAGGCCTTCTTATCTGTTTCGTGCACCGCGGCGCAGCCTCAGCCGTCACTAACAGTGGAGCTAACAAAAGGCTCCACTGATCATACCCGCGGCGGGAAAGGACGCTCGTGGTGCTGCGTCAGAGTGCGAGCAGGTACGAACGGGGGCTCAAAATTTCACGCAGCAGAAACCAGAAACCGGCAAAGGACACGTCAGCGCTGCGGAAAGGTGCTCCCTTTTGGTCCGGATCCTTTTGCCCCGATCCGGGAAGGTTGGGGATCCATGCCGTTATCCGGACGGCGGAAATTAACCCCTTTTTATTTAGCCACACACGTGAGGTTTTTGGCCTTTTCGTCTTCCTCGGCGTGCTAGCTAAGCTGCCACAGAGGTCCTTTTGTACAGCAACGTGGCGCCATCCTGCACGTCTCCTCTTCTCTCGTCTTTATTACCGTGAGGAACGGGAGGCCAGGGTGAAGCCGCCGCGCACGGAGGGCTTTCCTAGTCGCTTCCTTTCCCTAATAAACACGTCGGCAATCGTGCCTGGCAACGTGACGAAATGTTGGCCAGAGAAGAACTTAGGCATTCGTGACAGGAAGGGTAGTGAGGGAGACATTTAATATTTCTTAAGACGTGATTTAGTGACTCATAAAATATTTGTAATATCTCCCCACAGAAAGAGAATATATAATATACATCAGTAGAGAACTAGAGATTTTCTTTTTTGCAGTTAATTTAACTTTTATTTTACCTATCAAAAGATAATCCTGAGTTAATCTGCCGAACTGTAAGAAGTTACATCCTTTACTTGAGGTACAAGCACGCCAGGAACTGGACTTTACTACTATCATCCTTTTTAAGTTAGTGTTAAAATATAAACATATTAACAAGTGTTTGTTCACACAAAGTTGCAGGGTATGGGGCCTGTATATGACTTCAATTATATCTGCCCGGTGCAGATGGAGTAGAAATATGGTGCAAGGAAGGAAGGATAAGGATTAAAGGAAAAGGTACCTCACATGGCCCTCCTTTGCAACAGCTTATCCGCGCCAGTGTGGATCCTCTATGCTGCGAGTGGAGGGGGACTCTTAGCAGCACGGCTCTTGTGGATAGCGTCAAGTGGCACAGGTGGGTCTTAGCCGGTCTCTCCGTTCTCGGTATGTAGGTATGTAGGACAATGGTTTGTTTTGTTCTTGGTCAGTAAAAAACACGTCCTGTATACCAAAAGGGTGGGACCATTCGGAAAGCACGTCAATAACATGGCAAATTAAGTGCAAAAAAACTTTATTATTTTACCCAAATTTGTTTTCATCCAAGATTTTAAATTTGGATAAAATATTAAAGTTTTTTTGCATATATATCCTTCAAATAAATCATACTTGTATGTATACCCCCAACTCTCTCATATTAGCATCAATGCTTTTGAAATCTTTAGAAAGTTGCATTTATACCCTCAATCTAATGACTTTGCATAAATAATCTTAGATTCACTAACATTTTACATATATACCCCTCCGTTTAATATTTTTGACATATTTCATTGAAATTCACCTGAGTTTAACGGGATGGGCATAAATATAACATTTTGAAGATTTTAAGGATATTGATGATAATATGTGAGTGTTGGGGGTGTACATATAAATATGATGTATTTGAGGGGTATATATATATAAAATCAAAATATTTACTATTTATGTATTTATTTTCCTAGAATTAATGTTAGAATTTCGCATAAATGACACACGCACTCTACACATTTTAATGGATGATTAAATGATTATATAAGATTATCTTAAATGGAAGTAGAGAAGATATTGCAGCGATTTAAGAATATAAAAAGATTGTTGTCGATATCTAAAATATATGTACATACATGTACATGTATTCTTAGTCCCACTTTGTTTGCAGAATTAGACAAAAATAAGGTTTCTTATTTTTAAAATAAAGTTAATTCTAGTTTGATGGACAGAATGGCTTATACTGCATTAGAATTGTTTATACTAGAATAAGGACAATAAGCAATTCGACTCTAAACTTAAGAATTACTTATCCTTCTTATTTCTTCAGTGAGTCTCAGAAAACTATCAAAGTTAAATATCCTTTATTTTAATATACGTTAATTCAAATAAATAATTTCAAATAATCTATTCTGCAAACAAATTGAGACTTAAGATATGATTGCAAATAGATTTGAGTATAATTAAACTCAAATCTTTTTTTTTTTAAAATCGAGTATTTTGCTTTTGTTGAATCGCAAGTTTGGGAGAACCACTCTCCTGTTTAATGATTGCGCAAGAGGAGAGGCTATACCTGGAGCTCACTAGGCACCTGCTACCACTCTGCTCTATCTTTTAGCTTGGTTTGTTGCCATATCTAGAGGCTGCCGAACTCATAAAACTTTGAATGCGACATTTACGGTAAGCCAACTTCTACATGGTCTTTATTTAAAGAAAAAAGGAAAAGGATCACTTCTATCTGGTCATGCGCTTGCACATTCTCCATGTCGTTGTGCGTCGTACTCTAGACGTATTTCACAGTTTTTTATTTTAAATTTATTTTTATTTTCATTTAAAAATTAATGGATAGGTATGAATTCGGTTAAAAGTTTGCCTAAGAACATAAGGTAGAAGAAACAATATTAAAAGAACGTATAAATTTTTTCCACTAACTATGAAAATTGAGTTATGAGAAAATCTAGAACAAATATCTGAGATGGTCTTTACATGTGCTAAATCATCTATGTAAGATAAGGTAATCTGCTTTACATGTGCTAAATCATCTATGTGAGATAAGGTAATCTGACTTCGACACAAAACTATGATTTAATTTTTAAAATTTTTATCTATATTTTACTTTTTTGAAATCAAATCATACCAAACTGAAATAATTCAGTTTGGTTCTATTTGGTTTGCAATTTGGGTCATATAATAGGTCACTATCGTTAAATAGTCCATTTTAATATTATTTTTTAAAAAATAATTATTCAAAAAATATTAATTTAAATTTATTTGAAAGTTGAGGTCTCGAAATGGGCCATTATAGTTAAACATTCTATTTTGTTTAGGACTCAATACTTTTTTGTTCAAGGTGGCAATCTAAAAGATAAATTTAAAAATAATTTAAAATTTTATATCTTTTAATTTTCATAAACTCCTACTTAGCCTTCTAACCTCATTTGATTTATTCGGGTTGATTTGGTTTATGAACAAGATAAATCAAATCAAATCAAATTTCTTGATTCAGTTTGGTTTCAAGTCAAATTGCCATTTTTAAAAGTTCAAACTGAATCAAACCAAATTGAATTGGCTAGTTTTATTTGGTTTTTTGGTTTGAATGAAATAATGAACACCCCTGATTTTTTTACACTTGCGTTCTCTAATACAAGCTAATATATCCTAACTTTGGACAATTTTACTTGTCACCCTTTCCTTCATAAACTTGGTTTTGTGAGTTTAGTGAATTCTAATTTGGCACTTTTAGCTGGCATAAATATCTTTCAAGATACATAGCACGTTTAATTGGAGAAATTATCTCCTCGGAGCAGGGTGAGGCCAGGAAGAGGGCCGAAGGGAACCATGGCCCCACTAACTTTTGGAAAGCTTTGTATATGTCTGTTTGTAACCTTTCATGTAAAAGCCAATGAACAAATGAAGAGTAATACTTGCTATAATGCCCTTGCAGCTGCAGTATGGGCATTGAACATTAAAAAAAGTTTATTTTTTAAATTTTTTAAGTTGCGCCCCACATGGCCTACATATCCGTACAATATGATCTTCAATTTTTTTTTTTACTGTCCACTGAGGTTCAACTTTTTGTTTTTAAGAATTTTTTAAGTTGTTGAATTAGAAATAAGATTATATAGACATATAGAACATGTGAGACCTAACTTAAAAAAACTTAATAAACATATATAGTTTTTATATTTGGTGCAATGCTTGGCACTGCAGTAGAAGGTGCATTGCAACTTGAATTCCTCACCAGTGAATATTAACCTGCCCTAAAGAAATGATAGCCCTTCTTAAGAAAAAACCCGAGTACTGTGCCATTGTCCTAGAAGTTATCTGTGGCTTCCACAATAAGCATGTGACATTGTGGGAGAGGGTATTCTTAATTTTGGACTAGTACATTAGTCAATTCCCCCTTCCTCTCCCTCAACTTAGAATGTTTTAGTTTCTTGTTTTTGTGCAAGAATGGTTCTATTAAGAAGCTGCACAAAACAGCCCTCAACGACTATAACAAATCAAACATAGTTTATGTTCAGCATGGTTTACAATATTGAAGTCAACTGTACATAAAAACATGTTTCCCATGACTTGCAAATTCCAGCCAGAACTCCCTGATGTTTTCCTTTTTTATTCAATTACATGACTGAAATGGTACTTTTGTCAACAAGGATGCGCTAAGAATACCTAATAAGTTAGCTGGTGAGGGCCGGTGACCGTGATAAGGTAGTCCTCATTCGTAACACGTCACACTGCGGCGCTGTATAGGTCGTGAAGGGTGACGTCAGTAGTGAATTAGTACGGGCGAGCTTACCATATTTCACACCGGGTCGTATATATAAAACATAATTACTAGTTGCATCAATTCCACGGAATCGTCTGTCGTCCTCGATCAAGGACAATGATGTGCATGTTTCTGCTTCTTAATTATAACTCTATCGTGAAAATCGTCCGTTTGATTTTTAAAAAAGAAAAATGATTCAATAAATTTGACTTCACGGTCAGATCGAAATTTACAATCAGAAACATTTTTCACTTTACCTCTTCTGTAAAAAAATGAAAGAAGCAAAATGAAAAATGTTTATGACTATAAAACTCGACGTTACTGTGAGGTCGAACTCACTGAATCGAATCATTTCTCTTTAAAAATATACCGATAAAGGTTGCACGCTCAGAGGATCTTTAAAGTAAAATATTTGCTTCATGGGGGCGTTACAATCCAGCATGGATTGTGTCGAAAGGCAAAGTCGGTCCTCCTTCATGGACCGTCTGATCTCTAATCTTCGATACAATTTGTATTCGCTGGAGAAAACAAGGGCATGGGTGCTGCAATCAAGAAGGAAGACGTTAAAGAACCTTAGAGAAGAATGGCAGAGAACTTTCTGATGTCTAAGTCATCTAGTGCTAGAGATGGAAATGTTAATATTTTCTAGTAGCAAAAGTAATGTACCTTTTTCTATGCAAAAGTCCTCTTGATTTTACTGAGGTTTTGTGGTCTTGAAATTGATAGGTTCTTGCCCCATACTCTAACAGGACCGTAAACTCATGAAGATCATGATTTCCATTACACAGGAATGAGTGCATTGCACCCACAATTTCTACTTGTCTGAAATTAGGACTGTAAATGGGTAGGATACGGATACGAAAACAGCTGTTTCTGTTTTCCAATTTCGATAAGGATGGTCTGTTTCCGATTCCGATAAAATCGGAAAGTACATTATCTGTTTCGATTTCCGATAAAATCGAAAAGTCCATTTTTCATTTTCGATTTGTTTCCGATATCGGAATCGGATATTATTTCCGATAATTATCGAAAATTACTAATTTCTTGATTTATTAGTTTAAAACATATAAAATAAAACCTAAATATAACTAATACGTCTTAGTATATTAGATAATGATTAATTATATTAGATAATTATTAATAAGATTAAAACAATCTTAAGATTAATATTATTCTTAATAATAAATTTAATAACAATCGGAATCGAAAATCGAAAAGCGGATACGGAAACAGGAGTTTCTGTTTCCGATTTCAATAGTTTATCGGAAATATCCGATTCCAATTCCGATAGCTATCGGACGGATATTTTTTATCAAAAACAGATTTTTTTTTCGGTAACAGATCAAAAAATCGGATAATCAGGTTTCCGTTGACAGCCCTATCTGAAATCATCGGATTTGTTTCCTCTCGTGATTGAGAAAGAGGAAGACTTAACTGAAAGTGGTATGACTTCCTCCTTTTTCCCTTGACAAAAATCATTACAGCCAAATGAGGTTTCCTGAGATGTTGGCTTGGGAGCAGGTCTTTTGGATATCTCTCAGGGTACTTTTTTGAAGGTCTACTCAAGGGATTCCCTAGGACCTGTGAGTAATCACTCGAGACTTCTTCTCGGGAAACCTTTCCATAGGGGATGCAAATTGAGCGGGCTGAGTTAGATTATGTGATAATTTAAGTCTAATTTAAATTCAAAATAGTCCAGCCCAATTTAAGTTCACTTCAAATTCAATTTAAATTTAACTCAAATTCAGCCCAAATTCAACTCTAATTTAATAACGAGTGGATTAGGTTGAATTGGGTTGGGTTGGGTTGACCCTCTTTATAAATGGTTTGTTAGAAATGTTTTATTTTTTATATGAATTATTGTAAAAGTCAATAGATTAAATTAAGTCAACCCATTTTCAATTCAATCTAATCCAAATTTAACTCATGTCAACCCAAATTTAACCCAACCCAATTTATATAACTTTTGCCACCGAATTTTCTTTAATATGGGCTGGGTTGAACTAGGCAACATGCTGGTCTATCCGATTGACACCCCTACTTTCGAGACTAGGGCGGTGGCACGACAATTCACCTCGAGTGGAAGGCAGTCGCCTAGTTCTTGAATCAGAGGCTGCTTAGTCCAATGGGCTTGCTCATGGGCCTTTGTTGGGTCTGGACAGAGGCTGTATGGCAATGCCCTCTGTGCGGCCATTTAATTTGATTTGATTGGACGACAACGCAAGAGTGTACATTCTTTTAAAAAGTAAAAGTTATAGGTTTTGCAATTCACCAGCTTAGTCTCCGTATCGTGTTATCTTTGATCAAAAATAAAAAATTAAAATAATTGAGATCGCATACTTTAGCTGTGATCCGATCAAACAAATCGAATAGTAGAAGAGGGTGGATTTTAATGTCCCCCATTTGTAGTATCTCCAGCTCAAATATCAAATCCAAAAAGGGAGAATGTTATCAAACGTAGTCCGATAGTATTTAGTGACGAGAGGAGATCCTCCCAGTATACGTTTGGACCGGAACCTAGTAGTATTGAGAGAGGAACGAGGCCAAATATTGTAAAAAAATCTTTCATATGATCTCAAAAGTTGTCAAATACTTAAATCCTCCCTCTCTGAGTACTACTGGCCTCCGATCCAAACGTGTACTGAGAAATTCTTTTCTCTTAAGTGACAAGGGGTTTGGTGGTATCCAACCAAGGTGTGTGTACAACGCAACACCTAAATAATACTTGCCCTAATTAATCCAACCCCGCTCAACGATGCTAACAAGTATAGGCTTCTAGCCTCGTGCCTATCCTTGCGCTATTCGGTTTCCTTAGATATGACATTGTTGAAACTTGAAAGTATTGATTTATCCAACTCAAAATATATATTAAAGTCGAGAGAAGATAAAACAATATTTTTTAAATATATTTTATTTTGGTCTTGATTCAATATAAGATTATTGTAACATGTCTTGCTGATTTACGCTTTATCATGTAGAGAATAATAAATATAGGATGAGTAGCCGACATCGTATTGATGCCGATCACGTTAAGTCTTCGTTGAAGTCTTTGAGCCGTCTAACTCAAAAATTCAAGATTTTGAGTGGAGAAGACTTCAATTTTTTAAATATTTTTTTTTGAGATTTTTACTTTTTAATCTTTATAATCTTTAAATATTCTTTATAACTGATCTTTGCGATGCTTATATTCCCTGTTACTATTTACAATTATTTAAAATGTCCTTAGAAAAGTCCTTCCACCCTCCCTATAAAGCACCTGTGGTGGGATATTATAAAGATGCGTGATTCAAAGATGGTGGGAGATTTTACTGAAATACGGAGATTTCATGAGTTTATAAAGAGTATTAGAAGATTATAAAAATGATCACCCTATTTTCATTTTTTGTCCTGGGATCAATTCGAGGTTGTTCTAATGTACATTGGCGTGAATTTAATTGTAACCTGACATGTTTGGTATGCTCACAAAATGTACCACTTTTCCCATAATACAGTGATATGTTCGAAAGACACTAAAATTTGTTTTTCAAAAATTGCAGTGTACCTTATCTCCTCTCATTATCTCTCTTCCTTCTTATAAGAGGGAAAATCACGTTTGGAGACACTGCCACCATGCCAAGAAATTATAGTACGTGCCTTGGAAGTGTGAGTGAGCTTTCCCAAGCACGCCTGTGGATTAGATTAGAAATTCAGGGGGAGATCAGGAGGTGACAAAAACATATTCCATATCCAAAGTCATAATGGGCCGGTCAAAACTCAGTCAGACTGATTTGATCTTAGTGTCACAGCTTTTAATTATGGAAGAATGAAAGGAAAAATATCAAGAAATGGAAGTGCAGTTTCTTGGGTCAATTTTTGGTGTTCAATGCCTCAATAATATTTTAACTATTTTTTGATATAATCAAATTTTGTAACTACAATTAATGCAAAATCGATAATAAATGAATATGTTAGTATGAAAGACAACACCAATCAACATTAAAATGAATTTCTATTTAAAAGTTTTGACAAGTACTATGATAGTTTTTGGCATCTATTGCTATAAACTCGTGCAATTCTCATTTAAAATGTGGAGTGAGCCTCAAACTGTTTTTGGTAACTCTTTTGAAAAAGAATGAAAAATGCCTTTGAAGTCTCTTTCCCATATTCACTCAAAAAGTTAACACTTCTTTCCGTCCTACTTCTTACATGCTACACTCTGCCGAAGATCACAAGCACGGTAGATAGATTTTTATTAAAAAGGATACTCTTACATAAATGAAAAATGATAGCTGAATGGAAGAAATAAAAAAAAGGTCCAATACCAATCCAAGAGGCAGAAGGACCCAGAAGGCTACAAAACCTCCAAGGCAGAGTGGCCCATGAGGTCTGATCGAGGTTTATGGCCCATCAGGAGGGAAGGTCGCACAGGTCGCCGGGAACCCTCCCTAAGGTCTCGAGAACTAGGCCACCTCACTATTGTCCACGGCGAAACATCACAACTCGCCTAAAGTCCCAACAACTAACGGCCAATATCGCCTACACACCTCGTGCGGACGCACGCATCCAACGGCTCTATTCCGTCCTAAAGTAGAACGCATCATCATGACGATTCATCATTATGAAGATACAGTATAGTCCGTTCCATCATATCACCATAAGACTTCTTCCTAATTAGTCGATTTGACTCCACTAATCTCTAGATTAGGCACCACTAAATCAACAGAAAGGTGACGTACCCACGTATCATATGTTATTAAATTTAATTGAGCCTTAAAATACGCGAGGTTTGTCTTAATGTGATCAGGACGGATCTTGACGTTCCAGCTAGATCCCATTCCAAGAGAGATGACTTTATGAAACTACTACGGGTATGATGCCATTCTTATCCCTGTCGAATGCACTGGTGCTGCTTATATATCCTCATAGACGAGACGATCTGCTCCTCATACGTACGGTTGTGCATACGGGACGAGATTTTGCTACGTAGAGAAATCAGGTGAACGTGCACATCGGCCACTATTCAATTCCATATTCTCGAGGGTGAGTTACACACACAACCTATTTCCTCCTTGGTCAATTAACTACCTATTAGGTTCCTTATTAATTAATCTTCCGTGGTTATTAAACCAATTAAACCTTAGAATACGTGAGGTTGTCTTACTGTGATCAGGACAGGTCTTGACATCGCAGCTAGAGCCCCCTCCCAACCGAGATAACTTTGTCAAACTATATTAGCTTATAATATTGCCTTTGCCGGATCAGGATAATATCCAGACTAATATACACAGTATTGTTGAAGCCATGCATTCGCAGTTACCGAAAGCCATACGCACATGCTGCATGCCATTTGCGTCCACCGCGCACCTTCCCTTAGAAGGTCACCTGTGCTTTGCCATGTGATATTTAATCCTTTTGATCCTGTTGGCTAGCTAGCTATTTGGACGTACGTACGCATGAAAGGTGGGTGTTGGAGTGACTACATAATAGTCTCACATCGGTTAATTTTAGTTGTGACCAGTGCTTATGATCTTGGGCTCTTCAAACTCAATACTTAGGTTTTGTGATTTGTAAGAAAGTATCGGAGCAAGGCCTAACCTAATTTTATCTTTTCATTTGCGCCATCTCCTGTTATCTAATTTTCACGCAGAGAAGGCAGATGCTCTGTAAAACTAATTAACTGTATGCACGGTCATTAGCCCGTTTGTGTCCACGTTTGGCAATAGGGTAGTGCTGTTCAATAACCAAAATTCGGTCATTAGGCACTTTGGGCTTCCCTGATGTTCGGCCTTGTTTGGTATACCTTCCAATTAGAAGCACTTTTATACTTTTTCCTAATTATTTTGAGAGGAAAAAGATAAATATTAGAAGTCATTTTTTGACTTCTAACAAAAAGTTCTAAATTAGAACTTTTTAAATTATAAAAAATGTGGAACTGTTGAAAGATAAAAGCTACTTCCAGTTGAAGACTATGACCTCAATCTGTAAGAGAAAACAGTCATACAGAGACTCGTGAGTGCAAGCCCCAGGATGATTAGGGGGCAAGATTTGGTTCAGCTTCTTGGGCCTATAGTGCAAACGTTTCGGGTGCGTTAAACGTATTTTAAAAGATATAATTAAAAATAAGCCCCCAAAAATCTGTATATATATATATAAAAGTTTCTATAGTTTAATTATTTACGAATAAATCCCCACAACTACTATGAATTGGTGTAAGACTCTTAAGTGTCACAAAAGGTGTTGCTAATGTACCTAAAAGGGCTTTTTTGTAAAAAAAAGTTGAGATTGTGGAAGCTTATTTATAAATAGTCGGATTAAGGAGATTTATCTGTCATATTGTAAGTTTCCGGGGGCTGATTAAAATTTACCAGCATAACCCAATTAAAACTGGGGATATTATATGCATATTTCGTACTCTAAAATCTCAGACTCCTCGTAATCAGCCGTTCACTGAGCTTGTCCTTGGAGGGTTAATGGACAATGTCATAATTAGATATCCCAATACTAGATTTACCGCTTTTAGAGGTGATTAAGGCATTTTTTATTCTTTAAGATCTGAACATGTTCTTTTTTATCAAACACACCTAATCGGGCAACATCTTTCCGCAACAGAATCTGAGCCCAATAAGTGTAAGGCCCTTCAGAAAACTGAAATGACCAACCTACCCTCCCTTAAACCCTCACACACAGGATCTAGGTTAAATAGAAAAGATATCATTATTGAATGAACTGGCTAGACCATTAACGGTCTGCAAGGGGAAATTTCCCGTTGACTTCAAGTAGTCATTTTTCGTTTAACAGGCACTTTAATTAGAAATAATTTAAATCCAAGATTTAGGAATTGTTTGGCGCCCTCTAAAACATCTTTTTACAGCATTTCCCTATTAATTGTCCTGTTTCAAAATCTTGTTAGTCCACATGGGACACCTTTTATCAAAATCATATTGCCAGTTCAGAATCCTATTTGTCCACAGGGCATATCTTTTATCTGATTTTAGTTTTCAGTCTAAAACTGCAGGCAGAAGAAATCCAAGGATTTTCATTTCCAATGTGGGTTTCTACAATCATCCAAACAAAGCACCGGCGATTTAAAGTAGAAAGAATACTAGTGATTTTAATGCCAAGGAATTCATAGTAGAACATATAGTATCTTGGTTAAAAGCTTCTGTTAATACTTGTTTAGTTGTGGATGTATTTTGAATAAATTTGGATAAAAAACTGCAGTTAATTAACTAGAAAACAAATATAGCATTTGGGTTTTCTCATTCTCATCCATAGTACACTTACAAACGAAGAAGAGCTTGCAGTTTTCTTCTATGAGGAGTAAATAAAGGCATCACTTGCTCCTCTAGCATGCTATGGGGAGTCCTTCATTCCTTGAAATCAAGTCTTTATCTTTCAGCTCAATGTGGCTTCTCAGGTGATCTCGTTGTGAATACTAAGTTTGCTCTTGAGGGAACCCTACATATCAGAGGCCAGCTATCCATATTTTGAAATAGTTAATGCATTTTCAAATGGATGAAAGGGTCCTGTATTGTTTCGGTGTGCTCCCAAGCTTCCAGCAATTCTCTTCTAGGAGTCATAGCTCCACTCAATTGCTGAAGGTTGTGCTTTGGATATGTCTAAGGTCATGAAGAGCTTGCTAATTACTTGAGCACCTGTAGTCGTAGAGATGGTGATGCATGTTCTCTATTTAGGGTGCGTTTGGATGCACTGTTGAGAGATGTCACCTTCCTCATAATCTATACAAATGTCCAAAAGCAGATTTTTATTGCTTTTCAGAAAGTCTGTTGTACCCTATCGCTTCTCTCTATCTTTTGCTTCCCTCTAATAATCTCTTGGTCACCAAAACTTAGGAGAGAGAGTCATTTGGAAACACTTTTTAGGCGTCAGAAATTATGTACAAGCAATCTCAGCTGGAAAGTGCACCCAAGCACACCCTTAGAAACATTCTGTGATCTTGCACTTAATACCCACTAGAAGATGGGACGTGCGTAGGGGTGTAAATGGATTGGGCTCAGATTGAATCTTTCAACATCAATCCGAATCTGCAACCTCCCACTCCGGTCAGATGTTAAATTTACAATGGGCTGGGTCAAGTTTGGCTCAGATTAGAGAGAAAGGTCAGGAATGGAGCATCTGAGCTTCCAAGCAAGGGCAGTGCCCAGCGACATGCTGTTATGCTAGCGGGGTGGTGACACTGAGCAGGACGGTGCATGTGTAAGGAGGCAGGGCAGGTGAGGTTGAAGGAGGACCAGGAGGAGGACACCGCACTGGCAGAGGCGGTTGATGGCAGATCCACAGTGTCACAGATCTCTGTGGCTTCTCCACTGGCAGGCTCTTCGCCGCCGGACGACCTTGACGCTGGCATGGAGCCCCCGCCGAGCACCGGCCTTTCGTCCATGGTGCTGCCTAATTGCCCTAGAGAAGGATCTTCCCATTTGTGACGAGGTCGACGTCGACACCACCGCCACTAAGGAAGAGATGTGCATATGTGCCTTGCAGAGTTTCTCAATTTACAATATTTGAATTTGAGGTGACATTCTTAAAAGAAAAGGAGGCACAGTTCCACCATGGGACTAATTTCCAAAGAGGTTTGAGACAATAAGGCATATTAGTGGGCGTAATTGGGTGTCAAACTTGCCAGTTGGGCAGCTCTCTGCCTCGTGTGTCCTCTTTTAGGCTGGCCCAACTTTGGCAAGCTCAAGACAAAAAAGTTTGATTCCTAGGATTTTGGGATAACCAATCCCAAACTTAATTTTGTTAAAACATGAAAATCTGAAACTAAATCAGAAATAAGTAATTTTGATTTAGATTCTAATGTTTATATTAGATTTGGAGTCAAAAACACTTATTTCTCACTCCATCTCAAAGTCACTGACCCGTTAACAACCTTCAGGACTATAGATATGTAAAATTTTATCTCCATGCAACCTTCCTCCTCAATCCTCATCACGAATCAAGCACAGCTACATTTGTTCCCATCCTAACCCCAATGTTGGTAGAGGAGGCCTCTTAAGCACAACCACCTTTGTGCACTTTTCCTCAGAGGAAGGAGTTGATGTCCCTAGACTATAGATCATGATTTAAGAAAAAGAACAATGAATTGAATGTGCAAGAATATTTATATTAAACATGTTTGGCATATTGCCATATCCATAGAGACTGCTTCTTATTTGTTTATATCGTCTGGTATTGTTACTATATGCAGCTTACTTTGATTTTTCTAAATTTGCACATTGGCAATTTTGATTCAATTATCACCAAAGTAAGGAACTGAAGAAAGTTAGTTTATAGTTTTCTTTACAAATTTTTGCCTTTAGTTATTATGTGAAATATCTAGAATGCAAGAGACTTTGAAAGATTATTCTTTTTCTTTTTTAATAGCTAAAATATCTTGTATATGAAATTAAATTTTTACACCGGAATGTCTATGAAATCAAATGATAGGCGCTCGAACATGTTTTAGATATTCATGGCTATTCTATATTATGAATCCTTTTTATTCGTTTTTTGCCCATTACACAGCTAGGCCCTACAATCACCAGGTTAATGACAAAGGAAGACTCCCTGCACTTGAGAGTGGTTTGCATTTCCTTTGCGATGTGTATAGAACTTCAATTTGGACTTTATGAGATAAAGTTGTATTAGCTAAAAATTGTACAACATCTTTTGAATTGTGACATTTTTTATTGATGTGTATCTTCCTATGTAAATGAACATATCTATGTCATACTTTTGTTTACTTACAAAATGTATGAACTATAATGTTAGTTCTTATTTATTATGTGTTTTAATAGTTTCATGAAACATTTGTATAACAATGTGCTCCATAGTGTGAGTGTATAAACGTTGCAATAAATGTAGGTACTGCCATAGGTTGTAGGTGGGTACCAACACCTACACACATGTTAATAAAAAGTCCATGGTTATTATAGAGTGTAAGTAAAACTTATTTACCTATAGTTATGGAGAAATGAAGTTAAAAGAATTAGTTACACTGATTAATCATAGCTAGAAATGTAAAATATGTGGCTAAAAATTGGTATATCATACAGTGTTTAAATATTGTTCTTATGGTTTACTAACTATACGTATATCACAATCTCTATCTATGGTTCACTTTTATGTAGGTAGTACCGACAGTGACACGAGCAAGCCTCATGCATCCCAAATGTAGCACATCCATTGGCAAATGTTTACCTAAGCCTAAGATTTACAAGGTAATGCCCCTTATCTCTTAGCAGCTATGGGGTCTAGTAGAAAGCATGTTCAAGAGCAACGAGATGGGGTAGACCACTGACAGATCCGTCAGGCCGAGATCCTCTCCACCATTAAGGAGTAGAATGAGGCCTTAGAGCCTGAGGAGGTGGAAGAATATGACTTGGAGTGGCGGCACTAGATTAGGGAGAAGACTTGCACAGGAAGTAGGAGGAGACGGTGCTACTATCAGTGGTGGAGGAGGCGGTGAAGATGAAGAGGTTGAAGATGAGGTGGAGGAGCAATGGCGCCAAATCAGAGAGAACATATATACAATGGGTAGGAGGAGGCAGTACTACTGCCGACAGTGAAGGAGAAGATGAAGGTTGACGAGGTTGAAGTTGACTTGGAGGAGACGTGGCGCTGGATCAGGGAGAAGACTCACACAGGGAGTATAACGATGTGGCATTGTTGCTGGTGGTGGAGGAGGAGGTGACGGTGAGGAGGAAGAGGAATCTGAGTACAAGACTCAGATTATGGGTGCCCCAAAATCCAACCCGTGTTTATCTAATTTTGGGGCACCCAAAATCTGAAGGTGATACTTCTTTGGGTTTGAGAAGGGTGATCCAAATTTGAAATTCAAGACTCGAATCAATTTTTGGATCCTACAATTCCATTAAAACCCATAGACATGAGTTGGAAGCCTACCATTTGAAGTACACCAAAGAGGAAAAGCTAGACTCTATTACAGTTACATAGTCCATCTTCGAGGTGAACAAGTAAGCCCTATCTTAACATCCTAGTTTGACTATGAAGTGGTAACCAAGTACTGAAGCTTGCGCCTGAAGATGTCTTACCCATCTCTTGTTCTTTCCTAATGTAGACATTATAGATGTCTTGGGTACGAATGAATATCGGTTCACATAGCTAGAAATTAGTGAACAATAGTTGCATACTAACATGTTGGTGTGGATAAGTGTATGATTTGCCACCAAGAGAAGGCACAAGGACACTGGACTAATCTTCGTTCAAGAAGCAACATTGATGGGGAAATTAATGAACCTTCTCCTGACACCCAATGTGAAAGAGGTTGTTGAGTCTTACCTGCATTGTGCTATAGCAAGGGTAAGCAATTTGAACATATGGGTGTCAATAGATGTTAGACTTGTAAGGATCAGGGAGGGACGACGAAGAACGCAACGAAAATGGTAAACAAAAATAAATCTCGCTTGTTCCTGATCTAGTTTCGAACAAAACAAACAAAACGCAGTGATCACACGTCAACTTGCGTGGATTCGAATCTGTGTTCGAGTGGCTCCGACGGAGTGATGCCACTAGCCACACACATGCTCAACCTCCTGCAGTATACATGCAATTCTTACTTGCTTGATGGTTCATCCTCGCTCTCTCGTCTGGTATGGTTCATTTGCCGCGATTTTTTGTCTGTGGCAGTGCCTACGGCAGGCAGTCAAAGCTCCCGGCAATCAGGAAGCAGAAGCAATGGAGGGGATTAGCAGGGGGTGCCCTGTACGGGCGTACGACTCAGAGAGAGAGAGAGGGGGGGGGGGGGGGGGGGGGGGGCGTCTAGTCCAAGGGAAAGCCTAAAGCTTGGCCCAAAGTTCCCGCTTAACGTTTATTTATATCAAATTGACGTGAATTTTTGCAGAAGTCTCTGAATTAATATAAAACCTACTTGAACACCATTAGTTGGGAATCTTAGTGCGTGTGACCCTCCAGGCCTAAGTACCAGTTTGATTTTCAACCCATTAAGTCCAATAACACTTTAATAGCTTTAATTAATTAATTTAATATCCCATATTAATTAATTAATCTATCAATTAATATAAAACATATTAATCAATAAGACTTCCGATCAAGTTAGGTGCCAAGCAACACCGCGTGATCTTAGAAGATAATAGGGTTCAACAACCCACTCAAGGAACCTATCTGTCAGCAATTACCACGTGGTTATGATCCTTTATCTAAACAATGCTTCCAAGTTAACCTTGGGCGTAGTCAACTATCAAACCATATCCGATCAACTCACTTGAATTAAATGCCGATGTACTATATTATAAAAGGAGATATAGTGTTTGTTCTGGCCAGAGACTCTCCCGCATCGTTTCTAGAGCATTCTCTCTCTAATTACTAAGAACGAATGATCCCGTATTAAACACGCAATCACTTTCAAAGGTGTTCCATTTAATCTGATTGTTTGACTAATTAAGATCCCGTGGTTAAAGATTCGTGAGCCAAGGTGAAAGCCCAGAAGTCCACCGATAAAAGGTCTTTGGTGTCTCAGGTCCAACGACCAACTACGCAACTGGAACATTGAATCAAACTAGTTAACAGTCAGGTAAATTACCAACCAGTAATTCAAATCGGATCAGTTCAGTGAATTCATTGACCTGAGCACCTGTGTGTTTGTCCTAGTGTCCCCACATATGTGACTATGAGACCAGTTGCCCTCATCATATGAGCAAGCATAACACACAACAGTCTATCTGGATATAAGATGCCCTGTCTCTAATATCCTATGACTGAGAACAATTTAAAAATTATGGTCAGAAGTATTGGTCTCATTATCACAATCTTATAGTGATCCAATATTTTTCATATAATTCCATGGACTTAATTATGCATAATTAGTTATATGACAATCTTCATAATGAATTAATTACCATTGATTAGTGAACTAGAATGTACCTAGGTACATGATGACTGACTTTGAGGACACCCATTTCTAACATTCTTCCACTTGGATTAAAGACAATCACCTATACAGTTGATCCCATTAAAACTAGGTGACGCTCATATATAGCCTAAGTTTAAGGCTTAGTCAGTGAATCTGCTATATTATCTACAAATGGAATCCTCTCCATTACGATATCTCTTTCTGATCAGGTGAAAGTGTCTAAAAATCTTCTCAAACTTCTGATGAGACTACGATCTTTCATTTAATAAACTATTCCCATTATTCCTAGTTCAAGGATGAACTCTTTCATCTACACTATTCCAGTAATAGTGTATTTGCATCTCTCGTCAAGTCAAAATTCGACATAAATTTTCTATCATCCACATTAGATTGGAAGCTCGAATCAGCGCAACTTCACAACCTTAAATCATTTCCTACAGGTGACAAGTGTATATCCTTAGTTCTTCTCAAGTACATAAGAATGCAATTCAGCACCTTCTAATAAGATTCTCCTAGATCCACCTGATATATTGTAACGACCCGTCACCTTATAATCGGGGATCCGATTACTAAATGGGTACCGAATCATTAAATTTAGAGCTAAACTAGGATCTCGATAAGTCTAGAAAATAAATGATAAACTAAGCTAAACATCTACATCACATCGAATTGTGAAAGAAATGTATAAATTAAAAATTATTACAATTCGACTTGACTCAACAAATAATTATATACTCCAACTGAAAAGAAATAATTAAGTATACAGGCCAGAAAAGAAATTAGCAACTACATCGGGGCATACTCCGGAACAGCGACTGTTGGCGCGCAACCCAAGGCAACACTCTCCTCGCTACGCCTATCTGGAACCCTCACCTGAAAATCGCAGGGAGTAAGTCTCATCGAAAAAGACTCAATAGGGATCCTTCGATTCCCACCACCCACTCACACACCCACAAGTACAACAACACAAATATCGGCAACTTAAATAGATAAAGCAGTAAACACAATTCCCAGATTTCGATATAAAACACATGCATTCATAACAGTAACATGCACGACTCTAAAACGACTCCACCACGGAGTCTACAACTAACATCTCGGCTAAACATACAAATCACGCGGCCGAACGCGAAAAACACCGACCCGCTGAGATCAAACAGCAACCTCTCGGATAGCGCGCTGGCTACTCCGGCCTGACAGGCTCCAGGTGGTTCTGCTTCCCCCAGCACGAGTGACACTCCGAATATACCACTCCCACACCGGTACTAGCTATACCCCAAGGTATACCAAGTGACCCTCTTTCTAGGCGTCACCCCACCACTCCCACACCGGTGCCGTGTCACTCCTACACTGACACGGAGTACCTAAGTGCTAACAACTGTCACTCTAGGCCCACGATCGCACAAAACGCAATACGGTGCGATCCGATCATGTAGAAATCATCGTCCTCGAGTATGTTTTCAAACATGCATTTATCCAAACTATTTAATAATGTAAACACATGTTAATCGCATGCTTTAATGAGATTTTGTCTTGAATTACGTCGCCCAAGACCGACGTCATTCAAGACCCCTAAACTTGTTCATGTGAAAACTGACCTCGGAAGATGGCCTAAAATGCATCGTGCAAGGTAGTCATCTTTTAAAAGGCGTCGCTGTCCCTAGTCGCCTAATCGCGACAGAAACATAATCAGGCATCGGGGTGATTAACTAAATCGCGTCGTCCAAAGAAGTCGCCATTTGAATGGCGTTGCTGTCCCTGGACGCTATTCAATCTAGAGACAGAGTATATTATCTAGAATAAATCGCGTCGTAGGTGGAAGCCGCCTTTTAAATAGTGTCACTGTCCCCATACGTCATTTAACCCTCACAGACAAGTTCTTCCTCCGCCTCCCCCCAACTCACAAGGTGGGATTTTCTCCCCCAAATCGTACAAAAACGTATTATAATAGAGGAGTAGGAGGAGAACCCAAATACCCAATAAAAATCCACTATTCCTTTATATATAAAATTAGTATTTTTCACCCCAAAAATCTCCTAGACATACTCCAAAGCGGAAAAAATATGGTTTTAAACAAAACATCGCGAGGATCGTCATCCTACCAGTTACTCGAACTCCTCCGAACTCCAAGCCGCTGAACCACCACGCCACACGCCGCCGCTGGTACCGCCGTAGACGTCGTTACTCTACCGGGACGTCGGCCGCCGTCCGGAGAGAAATGCGCCGCGGAGGAAGTGGTGGTGGTAGTGGTGGAAGTTAGGGGGTTGATGGAGTGAAGGGAGGGGAGGAATGGGGAGAGGAAAAGAAGGAGAAGGGGGAAAGGGGCGCCGGAGACCGGAGAGAAGAGAGAGGAAAGGAGGAAATGAGGGAAAAGATGGAGGGTTCGCGGGGTCAAACTGAAATCAGTTAAAACGCGTCGTCCAAAATCGACGTCATTCAGACGACAAGATGGGTCGTACAGTGACATACTAGGGTCATACCCTACATGGCGTCGTCCATACAAGACGCCATTCAGACGAAAAGACTGGGGCCGTACTCCCGCGGCCCAACACCAGCCTACGTGGCGTCCACGTGGCACAACCTAAAACGCGTCCACCTAACCGGACGTCGTTTGAACCGCGTCGAGCTTGGAACTCAAGTCCCAGCCCCACAAGGGCCTAAACCAAGGGATCTGACCCCGAAACTGACCCGATAACCAAATCCGAAACCTCAATCCTTACATATATGCTCATAACACTCACAACACATATTATATCAAGTTCGGTGCATGTGATCTCTCTTCAACAGTCTTAAGCAACATTTCCTTAGAAAGATTAATTCCACATCTCATCAATATGAGATCTTACTTAAAATTTATCATGTCAAACATTTTGACATTTCTATCAATATACTTGGATTAGGTTAAATCAAGCATCATCACCAATGTATCTCCACATATTTGTATTCTCAATACGCAGGATACTTCACCCAAATTTATCGTGGAGAGATTATGGATGACCATGATTTTACCGATTTGTAACATCCCTATGTCATGCCCAATAATTATGATATTATCAACATAAAGCATTAATAAAATAATTGCTCTCCCACTACCCCTTGTATATATATACACAGTTCATATTCATTCTCAATAAACTCATAAGATTTGATCATCAGGTCAAATCTTTGATTTTCAACTTCAGGAAGCTTTTTATGACCCATTAATAGATCCTTTCAGCTAGCATATCCACTCATGATACACACTGGATGTAAAATATTCATGCTATATCACATACACCTCTTCTTCAACAATCTTATTTAAGAATCTTGTTTTAACATCCAACTATCATATTTCATCAACATGATAGACAACTTTGACCAGAAGAATTTTGATTGTCTTAATTATGGCAACTATCGTAAAGAAAATGTCATAGGCAACACCTCGACTTTGGCGATAATTCTTGGCTACTAACATTGTCATATAATTATTAAACAGTCCATCAGCACCAATCTTCCATTTGAAGATCCACTGGTAACATATGATTACTATATCCTCAAATAAGCTCACCAGGTTTCAAACTTGGTTGGTTTACATGGACTAGTAGAATTCTTGACCTCTTGCTAATTTCAGAGTCAGAACTATTAAAAGCCTCTGCATAGGTCTTTGGATCATCATCCTCATCCTAGGGTTCCTCCCCCTCTGTCATCCTTGATATGTCACACATATCTATTTGGCTATATAGAGAACTTTAAGAGACCTACGTTGCTCTTTAATGTGTGTCATGATAAGTTCCATAGGAACGAGAGCATCTAATGATCTAGTGCTAACTTGTGTATCTGAAACTTTTCAAGCTTTATCTAGCTCCCATTATCTTCTCTAAGGACATATTCCTCTTCATAGAAAATAGGTCTCTCAAAGATAAACACTCTTTTATCATTAGACTGATAGAAATAATATCCAAACACTATTTTAGATATTTCACAAATTCTACACTCCTCTCGATTCCAACTTCCTTGGATTGTACCTCATCACATGGGCTAGACATTTTGTGACTTTAACATACTTAAAGTCAGGTTTCTTTTCTTTCCATATCTCATATGGAATAGTACGTAGTGAAGTAATTGTAACCTTATCTAAAAAATAGGCATCTAATGTCAACACCTAAAATCATAAGGAAATAGGAAATTTAAGCAAACTTGTCATAGATTGCATTATATCGAATAAGATGCGATTCTTTCATTTAAATACACCATACAACTGTGGTGTGTAAGGAGGGATCAATGGAAAGTGGATATCATTATCCTTAAGGATTTGTGTGAATAGTGTACTCAAGTACTCATTTTCTTGATCAAATCGAAGAGTTTTAATACTCTTTTTAGTATGTCACTCTACTTTATAGTCAAATCCTTTAATCTTATCAACTACTTTGGACTTGTACTTCATCAAGTACACATAGCCGAAATTCTAGAGAAGTCATCATTAATGAAGATGAAATAAGAATGACTATCTATGGCCTGAGTAGACATTGCAGCATGTACATCAACATGTACAAATTCTAATAAGTCATCAGCTATTTCTCCATGTCTAATAAATAGAGAACTAGTCAACTTTACTATGAGACTAGATTCACTTGTTGCATATGATTCACAATCAAATGGATTATAGAATCTATTTTATACAACGTTTGAACTCTGTCCTCATCTATATGACCAAGTCAACAGTGCCATAGATATTATGGATTCACACTATGCCTCTTACTTCTATAGACTTGCGAACTTTCATCACATGACATATTACATCAAGAATTTATTAACCATTGACTGGCTTTAGAGAATTTAATAATTTTATTTTTTAAACAAATGAAACAACACTTGTTCCTTCTCAGTTAATGAATAGTCAACCCTATCTCAGTATGTCTTTGAGATTGAGATCTTGATTACATATGGAACAAAATAACAATTATTTAGTTCCATTTAGTCTCCTAAAGGCATCCCAAGGTTCGATATCCTATAATAACATATGCAACTTTTGCACCATTCTCTAGCTTTAGGTCAACCTCTTAAATTCTTAATTTTTCTTTTACTTGTCTAAATATATACACTATTATAGGTATGAGAAGCACATGAAGTATCTCATACCGAAGATGCAGATTTTCTAACGGACAAGCAAAAGTCAAAAGAATAGTTAAAACTTATTCAAACGTCTTATTCTTTTGTTTGCCTTTTCTGCAAGATAAGACTCCTAGTTCCTATTCTAGTGTCCTTTGTTGGTGTCAGTGGAAGCACCCCTCCTTTCAACTGGCTTACCTTTATCCTTCTTAACAACTGCTTCAGCCCTTTAAGGCTTTTATCCCTACCCTGAGTAACTCTTCATCTTGGTCTCACAAGCAAGAGATCACATGATTTTCCTGCATCTGAGGACATAGGCCATTTCCTGGATCTGAGGACATTCTTTAGACTCCAATAGCCAATCTAAATAAGTGGAGCATGTCAATCTCATGGGATCCAATATGCCATGTATCAAATTATTTGACAACATTAACTACTTTCAGAGGAATTAAGAAATATAGCAGATAGTTCAATTAATTCAGATATAATTTTTTATCTTGAATTAACTCCCACTATTTTTCGGCATCTATATAACCTTCATATATGCAGAACATAAGACATCGATGGTCTCCTAGCGGGGATTATAATTTCACTGACTTATAATGTGACCTTATGGATAGCACAACAAATCACACTATGATCAGAGAGCAAACAACTCTTGGCACTTGCACTCCTTGTAATATCTGATCATTTTTTGTCCCCAGAACAATAATGGCCTTGTGGATAGCACAACAAACTATTAAGTCTAGTTTAAGTAGTACCATCATTACGCAATGGGCATAGATTAAGATGCAGCCCTTGTAGATAACATAATAAGGCTACACCGTGATTTTATCCCGTTTAAGGCGTCATCATGTCATAGTTTTAGTCTTGTCATCATTTGAATATAATCTTAAAACTATAATGATGGAGGGCCATGCAGTGCGTTCCCAATGACTCGCACTATGACTTATAATTTAGAAATGAGGGATTTTATAAAATTTTATCTTGGTCTCATCTTAGAGGATACTACATAAATATATCGCATATATTTAACTACTTACTATACTGAGATAATTAGTATTTGATTCATAATCAAAATAAACTACATTCATCAACATACATGTCAATTATATGGTCACAGATAGCACAACGATCAACTGAAGCCATACAATTAAACACTATAATTAATATAACAATTATACTAACTATATGCAATCACATAGGCTGTAGTGATCGCATCTCTTGACGCCTTCTTAGTTGCACTTGTGAATCATCCTCGCTCCTTCTCAGCCAACGCGATCAATTATAATAATAAAATGACACAAATTATCAACTTTACATAATTGTAAAAGGTCTTATGGCAGAGTACATTTATAGAGGGAGGTCGAAGTACATCAGAATGAGAGAGAGGGAGGGATGTACATAGGCCTCATTAATTAACACTTAATTAATCAAAACCATTCCACAAAGGATCCACAAAAAATATGATTACATGATAAAATAAACTAAGTACGTGTCCATGATAAGCATAAGTTTAACCATCTACACATGATATTACGTATCACATGAAGACTAAAATTTTGAAAATAAGATACTTTTGGCTTTCTCAAAACTTGGGTTCCAATCAAAATTGAGATTTAAACTTTTGAAAAACTTTTTATTTTTCTAAACATGCTTTTAAATCTAATTTAAAAACATTAACAACACATCACAAGGGCAAACACAATTGAAATTAAATTCTAGAATAATTTCATGCACGATTTAAAACAATTCTAAATCATCATCAATCTAACTCTCACATCAATGTTCAAAAGATTTCTAAAAAATCTTTGTTAAGATATACAAATTAAGAACAATTCAAAATTACATTAATTTAACTCTTAAATTAATGTCAATGAATACCTTAACAACTTTACTTAAGATATTTTAATTTAGAATGCTTCTCAATTATATTAATCTAACTCTTAGAATAATGACGATAAATATCTTAACGACTCTTATTAAGATATGTTAATCTAGAACTCGTCTAAATTAAAGCAATCTAACTCCTAGATTGATTATAAAAATATCTTAACAACTAATTTAGAACACTAATAAATGATATTAATATAACTCTTAGATTAATAACAAAAATTATCTTAACAATTTTTGTTAAGATATCTCCAAAAAATTTAATCAAATTGGGCCACATTAATTTTAGAATTCAATTTTAATTTGAGACAAATTTCAAAATATAAAATTTTTAAATTTTTAAATTAATGGGCCCCAAAGTGGCAGCCGAGCCGGCCTAAATAGGTCCGGCTCTATCCATGCCCTTGGCTTACCCAGGACCAGCTCCAATGGGCTGGCCTGGGCTGGACCTAGCCTGGGCGACTAGCTTGGCACATGGCGCACGCCCTAGCGGGCAAACCAACCCCCCCCCCCCCCCCCCCGCTTCTTGACTTGATCCCCTGCACTGCCATGGCGGCAGGGGAGGGAAGGGGGCTGTGCATCCCCGACACCCCTAGCGCCATCGCCATCCCCATAGGGGATGGCACATAGGGGATGGCGGTGGCTGCCGATTTTGCTGTCACCACTAGAAGCCGGTGGTGTCTGACATCCTTGTGACCATTTCTCCCTTCTTTCTTCTCTTCATATCGTGAAGGGGGAAAAGTGAGGCGCACGGCGGCACCACCCGGCCCCAACCGGCCCCAACTACCCTTAGGTGGGTTCGGCTATGACCAACAGCCACCGCCCGCACCATCAGCCCAATCGGGGTGACCAATAGTGGTAACCCACCACATTGATCGTAGAAATTCAAAAAAATAAAAAAAAAATAGAAATTATTTTCGCCAAATTTTTCATGAATATTTTGGAATTCAAACTATAATTCATCATCATGAACCAATTTGCATGAAAAAGATCGAAACTTTAGCATGGATTTTATCTAAACAATAATTTTAATCGTTCGGAACAGATCAAAGTGGAATCTGGTTCTGATACCATTGTAAGGATCAGGGTGAGACGATGAAGAACGCAGCGAAAATGCTGAACAAAAATAAATCTCGCCCATTCCTGATTTGTTTCAGACGAAAAGAACAAAACGCAGTGATCACACATCACTTTGCACGGATTCGGACCCACATTTGAGTGGTTCCAATGGAGCGATGCCAACAACCGCACACGTGCCCGGCCCCCAACGATATCCATGCAATCCCCAATCGATGATTCATCTTCGCTCCCTTGTCTGATACAGCATGTTCACCGCAATTTCTTCTCCGGCAGTGCCCGCAGTAAGCGGGGCAGAGGTCTCGACAATCGGGAAGTAAAAGCGACATAACAGAGTAGTAGGGGGTGCCTTGTATGGGACACATGAGTGAGAGAGAGAGAGAGAGAGGTGGCTAGTCCGAGGGAAACCGTGGAGCTTGGCCTAAGGTTCCCGCTCATCGCTTATTTATATTAATATCGCATATATTAATCAGCTATACTTTAGATCAAGTTGGGTGCCAAGCAACATTGCACGATCCCAAAAGATAATGAAGTTCAACCACCCGTACAAGGAATCTATCTATCAGCATTTATCCCGTGGTTATAATCCTTCATCCGAACAATGCTCCCGAGTTAATCTAGGGCATGGTCAATTGTCAAATCTTATCCGATCAACTCACTTGAATTAGATGCTGTTGTACTATATCATAAAACTCATTTTCTGATATAGTGTCTGATTTGGCCAGAGATTCCCACAAATCATTCTCAGAGCATTCTCTCTCTAATTACTAAGTGCAAATGATCTTGTATTAAACATTTAATCACCTTTGGAGGTATTCTACTAAATCCAATCACTTGATTAATTAGGATCCTATGGTTAAAGACCGTGAGCCAAGGTCAAAGCCCAGAAGTCCACCGACGAGGTGTCTTTAGTGTCTCAAGTCCAAAGACCAATCACGCAACTGTGACACTGATTCAAACTAGCTGACATTGAGGTAAATTAGCATCTAGAGATTCAAGTCAGATCAGTTCAATGAACTCATTCTCCAATGAGCACCTGTGTGCTTGTCCTAGTGTCCCCACACATGTGATTATGAGACCTCATATGAGTAGGCATAACATACGTCAGTCTATCCAGATATAAGATGTCGTATCTTTGATATCCTATAATTAGGAACAGTTTAAGAATTATGGTTAAAAGTATTGGTCTCAATATCACAATCTCATATTGATGTAATATTCCACATAATTCTACGGACTTAATCATGCGCAATTAGTTATATGTCAATCTTCATAATGAATTAATTAATATTTATTAGTGAACCAGAATGTACATAGGTGCCTAATTATTGGCTTTGAGGACACCTATTTCCAGCCAGACTACCTTAGGTGCCCATGATGAGGGCCATGCTTATTGTTTGGAGAGCATGAAGGTTTGTTTTCCTCGAGGTAGGCCATTCATCATATCTAAAGGCTACTAGTCCAATAGTATACCAACAAGTATTGATTGGTTTTACTCAAGTGGCTTAGCTTCCTTAGACTTTCCCATGACAAATATTCGGTCAAATTCAAGCTGAAGGTGGTAAATATAAGTGTGTCTTCAATGCCTCCCCATCTCATGCTATTATTCTGTATATGTGCATTTTCGAGCTTGTCAAGTCATATTTGATCTATGTTAATTGGATAATATAAACCTAGAGTTTACTCCATATATGCTTCAAACGTTGGTGTCTTGTTGTGGTCCTAGCAAAAGGGTCAACAATAGGAGCAGACAAAACAAAAAGGTCCTCCTAAAGGGAGCTTCATGTAAGTTTATAACCTAGAATGCCAAAAAAAAAACGGAACATTGGCCCTATCTTGCATTGAGTCTAAATAGAATGTACTTGCTGATACAACATGTGAAGTCATATGAATTCATCTAGATTTAAAATTTACTTTGGAAAGTCAATCATTCATCCACATCTCCTTTAATACTCAAATGAGATCATATTAATACCATTTGTCTATGGTGGATCCTCTTTTATCACACATGTCAAGCATATTGTAATAGATTTTCATTTTTTCTAGGAATAAGATAGTTCAGCATGCTGATTTTTAAATTCATCTCTTTAATGTATTAGCTTATCGATATATTCGTGGAGAGACTCTTCACATATCATTTTTGTTTTCTATGTTCCAAGCTCATGGTTTTCCAAGCTCATTGTTCAATCATCGAACTATCTGATGTAAGGAGTTATTGGCCCAATCAAATCCAATAAGTGTTATCCATATTAGAGGTGTTTATACTTTTGAATATCTATGGGCATTGAGAGGTTAAACAAGATAGTAATTAAGTATCTTGCAGAGA
This sequence comes from Zantedeschia hybrid cultivar, assembly GCA_030544215.1. NCBI lineage: Eukaryota > Viridiplantae > Streptophyta > Magnoliopsida > Alismatales > Araceae > Zantedeschia > Zantedeschia hybrid cultivar. The sequence goes on from JARZZO010000005.1 coordinate 20,480,969, forward strand.
TGTTGGAATGAAATATAAAATAGTGTATATACATCCATTAATACACTTTGCCTCGGTATTTGATTACAAGGTCTTTCTAACTCTTTTCACCTCTCCTTTTATAACTTAAAATTTAATATTGGTGAATGTCATTTGAGAAAATTACAAAAAAAAAATATTAAAAAGCAGCTCCAAACAATATAAAAATAATCCTCCAATAGCAGAATGTAGACGGATCCTATGCATACTACATGGAAAAATATGAACTCCCTCTTGCTTCATGAAATAAAAGCAATACCAAAACACGAGTGAGTAGAGCTACCGAAAGCATCCTTTTTTATTGAAAGCCTCAAAGAACATGACCTTAAGCTCCCAGCATATCAATTACATATCTAAAGCCTTGTGAAAAAACTTACTACAAAATAAGGTGGAAAAACTTATATTAAAGTAAGGAATAAAGTCTAATATGAAATGTGAAAAGTTAGACACCTTAATGGGAATCACTAAATGGGAATCTATATAATACCTCGACTCTCTAGTTTATGGTTTCCAATTCGACTACCCAGTTTGATCATGATTTGACCAAATAATGTACTGACTTAAATTTGTTAAATTAAATCAATGCTAGTTAATTGGCTCTTGCAATGATTGACATGTGATTAGTATGTAGTTATGTTGGGCCTAATAAGGTTTATTGGGATTTAGGTTCTATTTCGTCTTTTAGTGAAATGGCTTAATTAGAAAGGGGCTTGTGGACTAATTTATGATGGAATTAAGAGTGTGAAATTTGGTTAATGTTTGAGGGATCATAGGGAGCCCATTAGGTGGTTAGTGGTTAGAATGGTAATTTTGCAAGACAGAGGGACTTTTATGAAATTGTGTACAGCTTTATATATGGGTGAGTGGGAGCACAACCCCATGCTTGTCTCACACCTCTCCAACTTTTTCTTCTCCTCTCACGGCTATGGAAAGGCTTGAAGAACTAGGTAGGGTGATGTCTTTAACTTGTGCTTGGGATTCCTTGTGTGCATGTGGTTCTATAGTTCTTAAAGTATGCAGGTACTTGAATTAATGGCTTTCATATTAGATTCAAAGTTTGTATTCTAAATTTGCTATGAGAATGTACTTTGGTCAAGTTCTCATATGTTTTATTTTCATGGACTTGTGTATTCCGAGCTTGAAAGTTGGGCTACATTCACATGCTTAGTTTGCTTCATTATTTAACTAAATGGCACGCATGTCTCAAAATTTCTAGCTCTCTATGTCTAGTTAGTTCAATTTAAATTTTGTGGCATCTAGCCTTGGTTTGAGTGAGATCTTACACCATCTTCATAGGTGTATGGTTGATTTTGAAAATAAGATTGTCAGTTCGTATTTTGATGACCATGGTTTGTGTAGTGGTTTAATTGACTTGATTTTTGGATATGCTATAGCTTACTTAGTCCACTTTCATACAAAAATAAAAAGAATCTTGATTTGGATGTGTATATTATGAGATATGTCCCTCCAACGTGGAAGTGCGTAGTGCAGTCCACTCATAGTTTCTGACAATTTTATTGTGCTAACAGAAATGGTCTATTGTTTCGACTAAAATTGTAAGGACTCAATCAGTTAATTGGCCTAACAACTGTACTAGTTGGTAGACTTCTCAGGAAGGTCACCAATCTTGGGACTTCTCCCAACTGAGCACACTCAACTTTGGAATTTTTTCTAACTTGAGCTCTAAAAAATGGCTAGCCAGTATTGTTGGCAGTGTACTGATTTAGCCTATTTACTATGTTCTTATACGGAATGTTACAATCTACCTCCTTTAGAAAACTTGACGTCCTCGTCAGGACCATATATACCCAGAATCTAGTCACCTCCAAGTAATGTAGATTTTCATAGGTTTATAAGCCCACCATACTACTGCCATCGTCTATAAGGTTGCACTCCCTTCCCAGATCAAGGGTAACTAGGTCCTAAGATGCATAGTACATCCCAGTATATGCCTCACACCACAAGAAAAACTGCTCTGATATCATTGGTAATGACCCGATCCGGTAATTGACTGAACAACTGTGCTAATTAGTAGACTTCCCAAAAAGGACACTCATCTTGCGACTTCTCCCAACCGAGCACGCTTAACTTCCGAGTTCTTTCCAACCTGAGCTCCAAAAAGTGACTAGCCAGTATTGTAGATAGTCTACTCATTTAGTCTATTTTAACATATTCATATATGGTGTGTTATAAAAATGATCGACCATTTTTGCCAAAGGTTTTGTTTGACCCTCATTTGGCGAAACGGTTGACCGTTTTAGCAGTCTGGTCAACTATTTGGCCCTAGAATGATAAAAACACGCCGTTTTGACGTATTTTAACTACCGGTAGATACGTTTTGACTTGAGATTCATACATGATGTTTATAATTGATCTAATTGAGATTATTTGAACTATTTAACACTTGTGAATCTATGTTCTTATATCATGCTTTGATCACATGATTATTTTATATGATTGACTCATGTTCTTGTGATTTGAACTAAAATGACTACTCAATAATAAGTACCCTTTTGATTCTATCTCTTGGAAGATGGGGATAGGGGTTTAGCCTTTTGAGTGGGTCAGGTTAGGGTCCGACCTAGTCTTTTGTTTGGATCTAGATGACCAAACTCGGCTTACTATGATTTTCTAACCAAGGACAATGGGGGAGACCGCGTCTGTGCACATGCACCTTAACTAGGGGCTAAACTTCATGACGTATGAGATTTATGTCCCTCAGTTGTCCTTACTTTCTTGTCACACCTTCAAGGATTTTTGGAGTTCCAAAAAGGTAGAGCAACATGGATTGGATAGAAATCCTTCGAGATGTCCACACCCATATGTGAATATGAACATGAACATGAATAACGTCGATGCTAGTATAGTTTCCCGCCATTCTATAATTATTATATATTGTGCCTCATGTGATTTAGCCATAGTTGGCATTATGACTTGTGAATCAATCCTGGAATTGGTCAAATGTGAAAGAAAATGTGATAGTGTGGTATACTTGACATTGATACCATGTGATAGATTCCCTTGTTTGTGAACTATGTGTTGGGATCTGGGCGCGAAGCGCAGAACGCAGCAGAAACAACGAACAAAATATCCCGCCCGATGTCTGCTAATCCGATTCGGAACGAAAAACTAAAATCGAAAAAATGGGTCGTAATCTGATTACCGTGCGCGGATTCGAATCCGCTTCCGTCTCGGTTCCGTCAAGGCGATGTCGCGAGCCGCACAAGTGTCCAGCCTCCAGCGGTATCCACGCAATCCTCCGTGGTGGTTCGTCCTCGCTCCCTCGTCCGTATCAGCTCGCTCGCTGAAGATCCGTCGCCGCAACGATTGCCGGAAATCCGTTGACGGGAATTCCCGACTTTCGAGAATCACACGCGACGAAGACAAAGACAATCCCGATGCCTCAAACAAGGCGCCCAAAGGAGGAGAGAGAAAGGGGGGACGGCCAGCAAGGGGAAATCTCTGGAGCTTGGCTCAGGGTTTCTCAGCAGCGCGTATATATATTAAGTCGGCACGACTTTTCACAAAAGTCCTCGAGTTAATATAAATCTCACTTATGTACCACCGACTGAGAATCTTATTGCGTGTGCTAGGCCCATTTACCAGTCTGATTTTCAGCCCTTTAAGTCCAATAACTAGTTATCGACTTATTGTAATTAATTAATATTTAGATATTAACTAATTACTTAACCGAATTAACATCGCATGTAAATTCGGTCGGACTTCCGATCAAGTTGGGTGCCAAGCAACACCGTATGTGTTAGAATTGGGTGGCCTCAAAGCCAATCATTGTACATTCTAGTTCATATTATTAATAAAGGCAATCATTTCTTCATTTAATAGTTCTCGCAATTAACTATCTTAATGAAGGTCCATAGACAAATGTGTGGGATATTGAATTATGATGAGATCATGATAGTGAGATCAATATCTTCAGTCAATTGTCTTAAACAGTTCTCGATCATAGGATATTTGAGATGGACATTAAATATCCGATAAGATCGACACAAGTTATGTCTGCTCATATGATGAGGTTGAATGATCTCACATTCACTCGTGTGGTGACACTAAGACAAACAAGTTGGTGCTCATTAGAGAATGAGTTCACTAAACAGACCCAAATAAGAATTCCTAGATGGTAATTATACCTATTAGTCAACCAGGGAATTCAATCGTTGCAGTAGCACAGTTGGTCCTTTGACCTGAGTCACCAATGATACCTTGTTTGTGGACCATTGTATCTTGATTCTCTGACTCGTGGACTTTAACCATTAAGTCCACCATAATCAGTCTTTCAGATATAGTGGAAAGCTTGCGAAGGTAATTGAGTGAACAACAAGGGATCACCCACTCTTGGTATAAGACTGAAGAGAGAATGTCCTATGGATGTGTACACAGAAATCCATGGCCAAGGTCAAATGAAAGAGATGTCTTTCTAGATATTGATTGTGTACTAGAATCCATCTGGATAATGCGATAGAGGGTTTGACTATAAAACCATACCCTTGCGTTATCGGGACATTGCATGAGTGAAGGATTATATCTGTGCGGTATCGGCAGATGGAAAGGTTCAATTGAAGGGAACAGTATCCCTTATATCTTCTGGGATCATGAGGTAGTGTTTGGTGCTGTTCATGATCAGAAGGCCAAGTGATTTGATCATCAGATGATAATTCACTTGTTTATTAAATTAATCATTTAACATATGATGTTTAAATGTTAATTAATAAATATTAAACTCAAGAAACAGTTATAAGTTTAATGGGCCTGCAACCGGACTGATATATGGGCCTAGAGGGTCACACACATAAGAGTTCTCGTCAGACGGTGAGAGATGTTAAATTTCATGCTTATCTGGGTTTTGTGAAAAGCTGCAGGATAAACATGAAGATTTAATGGAGAATTATCCAAGGCCAAACTCTTAGATAATCATGAGGATTAACTCTTGTGCTTATCCTTATTTCTATATAAGGAGGGCCAAGAGGGAGGGGTAAAGAGTTAGTTGGACGAATTTTACTCCCCAGATTCTCTCTCTCTCCTCTCTCTCTTGGAGTGGATCTGTCTCTCTCCGCGCATGGTGGATTTGAGATCTGGTCGGAGCACTCAAGTCGAGGAGGAAATCGCGTCTGCTGCGGGAACTCGTGTGGATACCTCTAAAGATCGTGCGCGTGCGCGATTACCGAGTCGGCATCATCTACGGGAGATTCGAAACCCCGCAAAGGTGAAGAACTGTTCTTCCCGCGTTAGTTTTAATGTCCGTTTTACGACCCCAGCAACCGATACAATGGAATCATTTTTATTTCCGCTGCGTTCATGGCGATTCCTTACAGTACGATCCCGGAAGATTATGGGGTTTAGCAACCCACTCATGGAACATGTCCGTCCACAGTTACCGCGCGGCTATAATCCTTCGTTCGCACAATGCTCTCGAGTTAACCTAGGGTATGCTCAACTGTCAAACCCTAGATGGTCAACTCACTTGAATCATACTCCGCTGTACAATATCAGAAAACATCTTTACTGATATTGTTTCTGCTCTGGCCAGAGACTCCTGCGGATCTATTCTAGAGCATTCTTTCTCCAGTTACCTGAAAGCGAACGATCCTTTATTGAACACACAATCACCTTCGAAGGTCTTCCGCTGGACCCGATCCTTGACTATTAGAGATCCCGTGGATAGGGATTCGTAGGTCAATGTCAAAGTCTAGAAGTCCACCAACAAGGTGTCTTTGGTGTCTCAAGTCCAACGATCAACCACACTATTGTGACGATGAATCAAGCCGGTTGACAGTTAGGTAAATTACCATTCGATGATTCATGTCAGATCAGTTCAGTGAACTCATTCCCCAATGAGCACTTACAGGTTTACCAATATGTCTCCACACAAGTGATTAACGAGATCAGTCACCCTCATCATATGAGTTGGAATAGCATGTACTAGTCTTATCGGATGTTTAATGTCCTTCTCAAACATCCTACGACTAGGAACAATTGAGAATATGTGTTTATAAGTCATCAGTCTCATTATTATGATCTCATCATAATATGATGACTATTGCACATATTTATGGACTTCGTTATACACAATTATAAATATGTCAATCTACATAATGAATTTAATGTCATTGATTAGTGAACCAGATTGAAATAGGTGCCTTATGATTGGCTTAGAGGACACCTATATCCATCACTATGTCTATAGATAATTGAAATATAGTCATTCTTCTTCCACCAATGGGTTATTTGGTTAACTGATCTATGATATATAAAATGGACAAGATAATGTGTAAGAACATGGATAAATAAGTAGGCAGTTGTTCAAGTTACTGTGCCCTAGCCCTTGTGAAGTGCAAAAAAAAACTATGTGGAAGATCCATGGAGACACACATGCAAGAAGATAAGAAGATTTAACTTGGTTCAGTTGAATCCATCCAATGCCCATGGGATCGAAACAAGAGAACAAAATCATTCTGGTGAAAAGCTTTTACATTGAAATGTTAAAACATTTCTATCTTATAGACTCCCTCACTACTCTCTTCTTTATGATGTCTGTGTAAGAACTTGGATAACAAAATAGGCAAAAAAAAAAAAAAAAAAATCCAAAGAAATGCACGTGCAAGAAGATAAGAAAATCTAACTTAGCTCAACCGAATCCATCCAACGTAGACCAAAACAAGAGAACAAAATCACTTTAATGGAAAGTTCTTTATAGACTCTCTCATTATAGAATTTGTGATATATATCTTCAATTGAAAACTTCGCTAAACTTGTAATAATCACCTCAATATATACATCAAATTGTGTTTCCAATCAGTTAAGAATAAAAATTATGTATCTTAGGGACACTTTCCCAAAAGAATTATTTGAAATAAGATCTAGGGACACATTTACTATGTCAATGTAATAATTATATCTACTAGATGCACGAGCGCACGCAAAATAAAGATAAAAAAATTGATTCAAAAACGTCTGGTGCAAAATCACATCCCCTTACAAGGCTTTCAAATAATAATACAAGAATTATTACATCAAATTCTCAAAGGGAGCCTACTACATAAGATGTACTAAAAAATAAATGGGGACACCACTCATTTATTATGGAGCCAATATCATCTTGATAAATATTCTTATAAGTAGAGTATATAACTCATCATGCATTTATTTAAGTGTCATCACCATAAATATATCAACAAAAATAAACAATTAATGTAATCATTAGTTATCTATAGTAACACATCACAAAATTCCTACATCCATTAATTTTCTACAATCATTCATCATGGATCATAACAATTAACGAAACTATTAATTTTTCGTTATCATACATATACTTAACTGAAATATTAAATGCACCTCAACATGCATTAAGATAGAAAATTTTCGTCAAAAATATCATATGGATCACATTAATTCATGACTAAGCATTATAAAGATTATTAACAGAAAAACCTTTTTGATAATTATAGCAAAAATTTGGTTACCCTTCATCATGCTTAAAGCAATAATGCAACACTCACAAGTTTTAAGGCCAAAATCAAATTTTAACGTTATTTAGTTTATCCTTCTATTATATTGTACACAAATATTAGTATGTATTCTACTAGTAACAAGGCAAAGACTCAAGTTTTAACATGTTGTTACATATATGCCCACATATATTGTACTTATGGCCAGGTAGGTTTTGTAAAATAGTCCAGTTGACTCCCTTTAAAAAAAACCCTTAAAATTAGATGGTCCTGGCTTCAAAACTAAATGGGCCTAGTCAGGATACTTAACAACAGTTTTTGCATGTTTAAAATTAGGGTATATATGCAAACAGATTAAAACAATGTCCCTTGTTTAGGATGACAACATCAAATCAGGGACATTTGCAAACAGAATGGTGGTTTCATATAAGAAAATACAACTTGACTCAGACCAAGCGGCATGAGGGCAAACACGATAATGGCTTCAGAAAAATTGACGTGGTTGAGATTTAATCAAAAGAAAACTCAAACAATTTCAGGGCATATTTACAATTACAAAAGAGAAAGCGTTCATAACTAAAAGAAGTGTCATATTCCTCCCCTTATAGGGTTGGGAAACCTAAACCTGCCATAGCCACCCGCAAGCTGCCCCAGCGGATGGAACTGCAGGTGTGCCATTGGGGGGCAAACAGTTGCTGTCGCAGCCTTCCCACCAACACTGCCACACCGGTGCACTACAGGGGGCATGCGTCTGTGCACTTCATAAACGCGGCCTATGCACGTGAATGCCTATGCAGGTGGCGTACTGTCGACCCGCTGGCACTGCCATGTCGACACAGCGACGTCATGCCACTGTCCGCCACGCTACGTATGGCCTACATGCAGGCCCTATGCAGGCTACACAGCAATCCCCACGTAGGCCGTGCTACAGGGGTGTGCTCTGGGCACACGCGCAGCAAGGCTGCCCCCATGCACTGGCCGGGCAGCAAGAGCTAACGATGATGGCTTGAGTGGCTTGATGAAATGAGCCCAATCTGGCTCTATACTACTGTTGGAAAAAGTCCTCGCATTGCAGTAGAAGTAGGGGATCATCCTTGCCTTGTTTGTGACTACCAGGGTCACCCATTTTTCCCACACGACATGATCTCGGGGTGGCAGGGGAACCTTAGGAGAGAGAGAGTCCTCTCCTCTCGTATACTTACTAGATTTGTACAGGTGAATCTCATATAGATTTCGCAACTCTTATATTCATCTTTTCACAGGAAGAGAGACTCCTCAGAATCTTAGTCCAAGTTGAATTGTCTAGCTTTTCAATCAATGTGGATAGATAATCCGGATGTGACAAGGACACATTCATCAAAGACAATGAAAATATCAATTTAATTGAAATTTAAAACAGTATCGCTTACTATTGGCCAAACAAACGCGTCACAACTATGCGTATAGTTGGAAGATAATCGTGTTGATATTCCACTAGTTCACAAAGCAGCAAAGCCTCTTCAATGCATACAATCTTTTACAGATAAAAAAGAAAAACTTAATAGAACCATAATTTGGGACTTCTTCTAAAGTTGGACGACCTCCAAAATTCAATTACGTTACCCTGCTCGCCCACCGCTGGGCCGTTTTGGCCCAGCCTTTTCCCTCACTTTTTAGGAGGTGTCGACCGAATCCAGGCTGCGAGGAGGAGCCTTTCAAGTTTCTACATGCCAACTGGGCGGCAACCTCCATCTCCTTCTTCTGTGCACCAAGTTGTCACAGTTGCCAACTCAGATCCGCAAAACCCCGGCCTATGTCCAGCCTCGGGAAAGCTATAAAAGCCCTGCAGGGCCAACACCTTCCTTCCCCGTGAACCCGTGATCCTCTCATTCCTCATCAGTTAGCCATTCCTTCTCGGCAATCCTCACCTATCACCAACAGGGGAGAAGAGGGATAGGAGAAGGGTTGCCCAAGGCCTCCCGCTAGCTATGGCCAGGAGCACTGCATGGCTCGTCCTCTCCGTCCTGCTCGCCTCGGCGTTTCACAGCATCGCCCGGTCGCACGGCCACTCCGCGGCGCCTCTGGCTCCCGCGCCCTCGACGGAGCCTGTGATCCTGGCGCCTGCTCCGGGCGGATCCGACGACTGCATGTCCATCATCATGGACAACCTGTACCCGTGCCTGACGTACGTGGAGGCCGGGAGCAACCTGACGAGGCCAGAGAAGGGGTGCTGCCAGGGCCTGGCCGTGGTGGTGAACAGCCAGCCCATCTGCCTGTGCTCGCTCGTCTCCAGCTCGGACGTCTACGGCATCCCACTCGACCACACCAAGACCCTCATGCTCCCCACAGTCTGCAACGTGCAGACGCCGCCCATTAGTCTTTGCTCAGGTGAGTCTAACTGACCATTTCAACCAAAAAATCCCACCTGCGTGACACTTCTTCTATTGAAACTGGTTCTAAATTTAACTTCATCATGGTGCAATTTTTTCCACAGCCATCGGGGCTCCTGTCTCAAGTCCGGAGAGTTCCGCCTCTAGTGCAGCTCCAGCGGAACCTATCTCGCCTGCGGCAGCCGCCAATCCGGTCGCTTCCCCGCCTACGGGCAGCGGTGCCAGCCCAAGCTTCACATCATCTGCTCTCGCGCTCCTCGCCGGCCTATCCTTGGCCACCGTCGCTATATTCTAGGTTCCCCTTTCTCTTGGCGGTTCCTTCGCACCTTCATGATCGAAGACGCACTCGGGCGGTTGGTTGGAAGGCTTGCTCAGACCAGACAAATAAATAATTTTGCTTTCCTTCTGCTTGTATGCTGTACGCTGGATTCAATATTTTGAGTACTACATTTAACACATTTTGCTACTTCCATCCACTACAAGAAAAATAGGATTTGTCAGCGGCTCTTAGCCGCTGACAAATGCTTATGTCGACGGCTTCACAGCCGTTGACAAAGCCGTGGACAAAAGTACCGTTGGCATATATTTGTCAACGGCTACATAGAGCCGCTGACATATACTATATATGTCTACGCACGGAAGCCGCTGACATATAAGACATATGTCAGCGGCTTCAACTAGCCGCTGACATATGAAATCTATGTCCACGGATATTAGCCGCTGACAAATAGGACATATGTCCACGGCTAATGGTAGTCGTCGACAAATAGTATTTGTCGACGGCTTTGAAGCCGCTGACAAAGCATTTTCCCTGAGAGCGGCCGCTGACAATACTATTTGTCGACGGCTATAAAGCCGCTGACAAATAGTTATTAAGAAAAAAATATATATATATTAAATTAATAAATTATATATTTTTCCTGTATATACAGATTTGTGCTTACAAAGATATACAAAAACACATCAACATGTACAAATAAACACATTCACACTTTCAAATAAACACATTCATAAAATCACAAAAAAAATACATCCACATACATAAATAAACATTCACATAACATTAAAAAACACATCCATGAAAAATTCACATTACACATCCCCGAAAAATTCAGATTACACATCCACAACTAAATGTATCAATTATCATCGGCTCACTGTTCGTCATCACCATCAACATTCACAACTAAACTTATTCTATCTTCATGAAAAGCAAAGTCCAAAAACTCAGCTACCCCTCTCTCATATCTAGGATCTCCTCGATTATGAATAAACTTCATCCAACTCTTGTCAAGTCCAGCCATTTCTATGTATCCTCTAACCTACATATTAACAAATGTGATCGATTAATAACTTCTATATTATCCACGCATGCAAAACACAAAGACACACAGTGGCCTCTCCATAAAATTTAAGAGAGGGAAGACCGGAGGCTCAGATAGAAAATGTTTTTAACCCATAGGGGCTTCCGTATGCTTCAGCGATCCGCACAAAACGGCTGCAATTCGGTTGCCCAGTAGGACCATCCAGAGTTGCCGTGCCGTTAGCAGATGGCTTGCAGTAGCTGTAAAATCAAGCGTATCATCATCGCCTCACATACAATACCAAGGACATACACACAAAGAACCTGTAAAGATAAACGCATCGTCATCATATTCAATTAATTCAAAAGTGCTACTAACAAAAGTTAAATACATAAATAGATAGATAAATATATTTATAAATATAGATATATACATTTCTAAAAAAAATTCGACAGCATCTCCCCTAAAAGTTGTACATTTTTCACATTTGTACACCTGTCTGGTTTCATACAATCTCATAAAAAAATAATATCTACATTACACATCCACATCCACATACGCATTCACATCCAATAAACACATCCACATCCACATCCGTACCTGTCAGGAAAGTTACTTGTACACATTTCTAAACAAAATTCAGCAGCATCTTCCCTGAAAGTTGTACATTTTTCAAACCTGTACACCTGTCTGATTTCATACAATCTCATAAACAAAGGGTACCTACATCACATAACATGTCCATCCATGTATATTTGATCATCTAATGTTCTTTAATATATGTGCTTCATGATTATCTTAAAATTTCGGCAGCATCTCCCCACACTTCTCCAATATACCACCATTATTTACTAATTTTAACTTTTTCTCAAAAAGTCACTTGTATGAAATACAAATGACAAAAAGAGCAGTCAAAATTAGCAGGTATATTGGAGAAGAGTGAGAAGATACTGTCGAAAATTTAAGATGATCATGAAGCACATATAATAAAGAACATTAGATGATCAAATATCCACAGACTGTCCAACAGAACAATTCAAAACTTTATGATCGATATATGTCATTACTGTCAAAAGACAGTAAAAACATATATCATAACAAAAGTCTTGAACGGACAAAAAAAAAAAAGAGTCAACCACATCCATATATACAACTGCATTTACATATGCACAACCACATCCACATCCACATCCACATACACATACATGTACACATTTACATCATCATTTGTACCTGCAAGAAAACTTATTTGTATCTACACGTAAATATCAAATCACATCCACATTCATACATATCACATCTACATTCACATATATAGTACAAAAATTATATTCTAATTCGCATGCGCATCCACAACTATATATTACCCTTTGGTACTAGGCGGAGGTAAACCTCTACGCACTGGGGTTGCCAGTTTAATATACCAAAGCAGTAATATAGTCTGCCAAAAAAAAATCTATATCTACCAAACGGACCCTAAATGTAAAACTATATCAGAGGAAGATAACTTCTAAATAGAACTTGAGATCACTAAACCCTTGTGATCTCTGAGAACTATCCCAATAGAACTACCCGAATCATGTGTGGTTCCATCAAAGTTAATCTTGAGTGACCCTGAAGGTGGTGGGCACGAGGTAATGTCTCTGCTGGGTGTGGATGCTAAAGAAGTTTTTCAAATTTGGACCAGATTTCAAATTCGAATAGTGTTTTTCACAGGATGATCATCATAGGATTAAGGACTTTCCCTTCGATAACATGCTTAATTACAACGGTCCTTCCATATTTGCCAAAGAATGGAGAAACACATGACAAGGTGAGATTTATCATCAGTTGAACTGGAGAAAGGAGGACTAACCCAATCAATCAACCTGTCTCTTAATTGAATTTGGACTAAATTATTGAATTTGGACTGAATTTAGGCTGAATTTGAGTTAAACTTGGACTAAACTGGGTGATCCGGGGGGGGGAACATGTTCTATTTTTGTAGTCATGGAACAGAATGCTAAACTACATGTGACAGGCAAGATCATAATTGCACCCAACTGAAGGTGGCTTTTGAGCTTTCAGCAGTTATAAGTGGGAGGCTTTTCCTCTGCCAATTCGCTGAGATGTGCCTGATTTTCCAACAATGTGGCTAAAACATAACTGATTGGAATTTCTTATCTGTTTTATTAAGCTTTGAGCTTAAGGTAAGCTTGTCGTAAATTTTGAAATGTGGATAAGGACTTCGGAGCCAAAATTATTACCATTTAAGAGTGCATGATCATAAACATGTCCTAGGGTGTCATACGCAAAACCTTCACTTACGTTTGCCTTCCTCCATTGGGACGAGCCTACTACATTATGTACAAATAGCGCCTTATTTGGTGGCTAACTGTGTGACAGTCGGCTGAGGGTAGGAGGTGTAACACAGATGTTTGTCTATCTATCTATCTATCTGTCTGTCTGTCTGTGTGTATATCTGTATCTATCTATCTATCTAACATGTTTTGGGGGGATGGGCTGGAGACAGGATGATTTTCATTTTTGTTTTTCTTATGTTTTTTGGGGATGGGCTGGAGAGAGGATGTATAATAGGAAGAAATGGTAGAGGAGTTGGGACATAAAGTATGGTGCCAGACTAAGGTGTCATCATTGCAAGAAAGCAAGCAAGAGTTTGTGAGTAAGGACTGAGTGGATGTATGGAGGGTTCCAGAATGGGAAGACATTAAGAGGAAGAATCTTACATCTTTCCAACTTTTGAATTTTATATTTGTGATTAACTCATTATTATTCGCGTGATTGATGAGGCCCATCTTTGGCCCATTAAGCAATGCTTGGATGTGACTGTTGACTCAATGGAACCTGACCAATTAGCCTGCATCCATTGGGACGAGCCTATGACTGACTTGCTCTATGCAGAAGTCAGAAGATGACTGCGGATCCCTCTCAACGTGGCTCTAACTGCAGATTGGAATAGGGGTACTAGATTTACCTAACAAGTTAGTGATAAGGCAGATCAGATTATCGTATGATTAGGTAAATGATACTCATGCCCAATAAACTTCAGAAAGTAGTAAAGATTAAATGAAAAGTTCTTATTGGCATCCTATCCATTCAGTCTATAATGACATCCCAACAAGCAAGTTCAGATTTCCCCCCCTGCTTTATAGGGCCCATAGACCCTAAACTCCACAGGATCCAAGTTCCAACTGCATATTTCACTACATCAGAAAACAAGCCAAATACAACAGAGAACTAAGTCTAACCAACACAGTAAAAGCAACGAATCCAGATGCTAGCTAGTGACTATTCATTGAATAAGTATTAAGATTCTTAACATTACAGTCATGACTTACATTCAAACATCTATAAGAAAGCAAATCAGAAAGCCACAACTTACCGCTGCAGATGCATAACACAACCTTCAAGTTACCACATATAACTTGAAGATCGTGAGATTTACTAAGTGATGCTCAAGGTATAACCAACATAAAAGCATAACGTATCTCTGTAGAAAACATGCAAGATTATCGTATGCTTTTTTTTCGAGCCTGCTTGCTTCTTATTCACACCATTCTGAGATTTTTACAAAATTATACCTACGAGCATCTAGATTTTTAAAAAATTATACCTGCAGTGGGCCGTGGAAACGAGGATGGCCAGTGGCCGTGGAAAGGAGAATGGCCGGTGGCCAGTGGGCGAGCACGATGGCGGGCCGAGCGGACGAGACCGGCGACAATGGCGGGTGGGACCGATGACTACGGCGGGCCGAGCGGACGGCGACGATGGCGGGCAGAGCACGCGACCGGCGACGATGGCGGGCAGAGCACGCGACCGGCGACGATGGCGGGCAGAGCGGAGGCGACCGGCGACGATGGCCGGCAAAGCGGAGGCGACCGGCGACGATGGCGGGCAGAGCGGAGGCGACCGGCGCCGATGGCGAGCAGAGCGGAGGCGACCGGCGACGATGGCGGGCAGAGCGGAGGCGACCGGCGACGATGGCGGGCAGAGCGGAGGCGACCGGCAGTGGCTAGGGCTAGGAGAGGGGAAAAGATGGAGACAGGGAGCTAGGGCTCGGGAGGGAGACAGGAAAAGGGGGGCGGTTTTTTGTCAGCGGCTATAAGTGTAGCCGCTGACATATAGTAGATATGTCAACGGCTATAAGTGTAGCCGCTGACATATATCAGATATATCAACGGCTACAGTTTAGCCGCTGACATATAGTATATATGTCAACGGCTATATGTGTAGCCGCTGACATATATTATATATGTCAACGGCTACACATATAGCCGTTGACATATAGATTTTACTGTTATTTTTTTTTTAATTTATTACATATGTCGACGGCTATATTAAAGCCGTCGACATATATTCTCTTTGTCAACAAGTATCTATAGCCGTTGACATATATTCGCTGACAAAACCTGCCTCCCTTGTAGTGATCACGCGTAATAACATACATTTTACACGCTAGCTATGTGCTATTTGGGATAAGTACGCCCGTTGTTGTTGGTTTTTAATCTTCTTTTATTGGTCTCACAATATAATTCATCCATGAACTAGTTTACTCTTGCAAATTGTGTACTTCTGTAATGGGTAGGAACTTTGTTGATAGCGTAGCAATCGTCGAATAATTGACCTTTGATTAAGATTTTGAAATGAAATGGGGAATTATTTCATTTGATTAACACCAAAACGATTCATGAAAATAGTGGAATCTTTGGACAATCAAAGTAACGCACTTTGGTCTGAAAACTTAAATAAGAGAAATTTTTTAATCCAATAAACGTACAGCGGTGAAACGGCACTCCACTCTTAACAATTTCACATCAATTACTCAAACTTTAGATGCAGGAGTGTTGTGTTGGGATTTTGCCTAGAGGTGGTTATAATATTTTGGACAGTACGATTCATATACATATCTACACTTAGTCGATGTACCTAATACGAAGTAGAGAAATATTTGGTGCACATTCGAATTTAAATATACTAAAGATGTGCACTAATACTTGGTGTGCACCAAGTATACCTTGTTATTTTAAAGGCATCATTCGTGACTCTTAAAATGTCCAGTTATAGTTGGAGAGTCAAGTTGGGTTTCGACTAAAATTGGTCAACTTCTCTATATAAAAATAATGTCGTCTTTTACATATTACCTACGTATAACTATTGAATTGAAACAGAAAATTAACGAGGACTGCACGGATCACATGGTCTTTTGTGCCCGACCCTCCAGTCCGTAAACTTCCTCTTCAATTAAGGGTCTTGGATGTCTTTTTTTGGTATTTTTATTTTTCAGTCTCTGACAATGTAACATGTTTATAAATAAGTCTTTCTAATCTAATTATTTACAACTAAATCCTCACAATCTACTATAAATTAGTGAAAGATTCCTAAATATTACAAATAAGTCTTTGAGAATTTACAAATAACCCCTACAACAGACTTATTTGTAAGAAACTTGTAATTGTGGAGACTTTTTGTAGATAATTAGATTAAGAGGGTTTATTTGTAATACTAAAAGTTTATGGGGTTAAAAAATAAAAACCCTCTTGTTTCTTTCCAACAAGAGTTGATCTTTGCACATGAAAGGATACCTTGTGAAATTTAGTTGTGGGAAGGTAAGGGTGCCAGGAGATGAGTGAGGAGGAACATAATTAATTGGAGTATGTGAAATTCTGGGCTTCTTAACTGCTTAGCTGCATTGGGAAGTGGGAATTCACATCCCCAGCCGGAACCTTGTGAACAACTCAAGGCACAAAGGGCATTAACTTCTTCTATGATCTCAGCCACTGGCGCGGCAGGTGGCGTGACGGAAGCAGTCCCTGATTCAAGAGGACAGACGTAATGCATGCAATGGGAGGTGGGTCGGTCTGTGGTCTAGCCAATCCAACTTATATTAAAGTTGACCTAAATTATCTAAAGTAGGTTGGGTTAAATTTAGGTCGGTATTAGTCAAATTTAGGCTGAATTAAATTAAAACTAAGTTGGTCTAGTTTGACATATTGATTTTCACATTAATTCATATAAAAAAAAAGAATACTTCTAATAAACTATTTACAAATAAGGTCAGTCCAATCCGGTCCACTCACTATTGAGTCTGAGTTGAATTTTAACTAATATTGGGCCAATATCGGCCTAAATTCAGTAGATAGTGAGCAGATATTGGCCGGTACTAGGCTGACACCGGTCCAATAACATTGATACTGACAACGATATGCCAATTAATCCTAAGACCGGTACCGATATTACCATCCTTGCCACCAACGCCTATGCCAGTCAACATTGAGACGGACACCCACGTACATCAACTCATTGGCATAGGGAATAGGACTCTTCTGGCTAGTCTCCCCCACTTGAGCCTTAATAGCATACAGAAGCCCCAATGCTCCAATCCTCGGGGTTTCTTGGTCTTCCTTATGCATATTAACCTTAAGCACCTCTTCGGGGCAAGACAATTTGGAAGGGGTTCAAGACAACTGATAAGTCTGTAAGGTCCATTGCAGATGATGCAACTTTGGAGCAGTTGAGTTTCCTCAAACGCTGCCCTACTAGAGGCTCCCTTCTTATCGTTAGAGGGAGACGTCCACTTACTTTGGCCTGAAGTGTTGGTAAAGGTAGTGGAGCCACTTCCCTCTTGAGGTTATGGTTTCATTGCTACACTCCCTGGTAGGAGTAGTATTCTAGGCATTCAGCCATAGCATATGCCGCCACCACGTCCTTCACTTTCCCACAAAGCAGTTCATCGCAATCCCAAGGTTGTAAGCCCTCAACAAAGTAAAACAACTTATGCTTTTCGGACATGTCATAAATGTCCAACATCAAAGCAATGAACTGCTTAACAATATTCCTGGATAGATCCGGTGTAGTGAAGGTGCCATCGGTTCCCTCAAGCAAGAAACTCCACATTCTCTAAATGAAATTGAGCCTTCAATTCGCTCTTTAAGTCATTCCATGTGGCAATAGCATACAAGCCAACCCGAATGTCTTCATACTTTACACACCATAAAAGCTTCGCATTGCCCTTGAGCTACGTAGCGACAATGGTGACTTTCTCCTCATCTAGAGTTGACCTAAAGGCACAGAAGTATTGCTCCATGTGGAACAAGAAGTTTTAAAGCTCCCTAGCATCCCGCATGTCTTTGTAGCTCTGTGGTTCAAGAATCCACACCCGGCCAAACTTTTCACCATAGCTCATTGGGCCACACCCATGGCCTTGGTAAGCATAGAGACTTGCAAGGCAACATCATCCATCCTTGCCTGCAAGGCCTCTATCGTGCTCTGAATCTCTTCAGCGAAGCCGATCGTGGTCCATGTAAAGCCCCTGAGTCGATCTTCTTCGGATTCCATGCTTTAAGCAATTATCTACTTTGAGCTCTCGAGGGTATCTGCACACTCAATGAGGTCCTCTAACACTTGGACCAACACCATCATATGCGTGCCAAGTCCTTGACACATCCCTCTTCTCTAGCAGGGTCAGTGGGATCCACCATTACGGGGGGAAATGGAATCACCCACATCATGTGCTTCGACAGAACCCATGCGTTCACCAATGCATGTATGCACCACCATTGCCACCAAAATGCCTCGCAACATACTCTCGTGGTCTCAAGTTGTTGTGTCACTTGAGACCATGCAATGTCTGTGCAACTGGTTGCCATAACCCAACCAACATTCGTGAAGCTCTATACTTGCACAATGAACGCAGGCATAACACAACCAACGAGAAACCCACAAAAGTGAGGCGAGAGAGTTAACCAACAAGGCAATGAATCGTTGTATTCAAGTAAAGAATTTACAAGAGACAATGGATAACTTGGGGGGGATAGGATTAGGCCAAAATGGACAGTAGGCTTGGTGCTTAAACCAAGGCCCCACCTAACAGTTCCAAGTTCTTTAACCCCATTTAGTCCTTAGGAAGCCCCCCTCTCCTCTATATCTGGACTACAGAGGGCCATTTGAGGTGAAAGGTGAGGTTGGAAGGCTATTTCTAGGTGAGGTTAGACAAGCCTGTAAATAACAACAAAAAGAAGTGCAAGGAGGGGCATCCATTGTGGCCATGCGAATAGCATTGAACATAATGGTCGTGACATGCCTCTATAGAGGAAAGCTTGGAGGAGATGGGACGGAATGGCTGAAGAATAACCCTTACTAGCCCAAAATATCCCAAGTAGAGTCGGATTTTAGGTGCCTTGAAATCTAGCATGCGCTCATGTGATTTTGGGGGACCCAAAATCTGAAAATATGAGTCCTCCAAATTTGGAAATTATGATATGAATCCAAGTTTAATTTACACCCGGTTCAGGTTTTCAAATCTTGTTGATCCATTTACAGGCCCAACTATATTGTTGATATTATAGTTGTTCTGAAGCAACGTTTGAAACATTCAACAGGAATGCTCCTACTTCATTTCCTCTAATTTCAAATAGCATTAACATAAGAGGCCAACCAATGACAGAGGGGCATCACAACTGAAAAAAATCCAAGATAAAGAAGGACAAATCATCCAACAAAACAAAAAAAGAGGAGGAAGACTCCATCCTCCATAGTTGGCAACCAATGGTGCAGGGTGTCTGTCTTTGACTAACAGTCAATATTGGCTCTCCATGCAAGAATGGAAGAGAAGAAGGGAAAAAACAAAAAGAAGGAATGAAGATGAAAAGGAAGAAGAAAAGAAATGAAAAGAAGAGAAAGAAAGAGAGAGAAAATGGGGTGGGGGGGAAGGCATGGAAGAAGGAAGACGGAGAACATAGAGAGGCGGAAGAGCCCTGTGGGAGACGTAAGGGAGATCAAACCCTCATGCAGATTTCATTTTAATTTTATGTGTTTATTGTGATAGATCCTAAGAACTTGGGATGAGTCCTCAAGAGATCTAAAGTGTTCGACCAAGCATGTGGATTCACTAATTTTGATCTGTCCCCATTGACTACTATTAGTGTTAATTACATCGATCCTATGATCGACGACTCTTGATTAATTGTCATAAGGTGATGCCCATTAAATAAATCATTGCATAAATGGGAATGAAAACCATGATTTAATTGAATTGGCCAGACCATGACTGATACAAAATTTAATTACGGAGGCAAACATTTGAGACATGATACATTTATGCCCTTTTATGCCTCTTTGAAGGATACACCTAATCATTGAACATTGAGTCCTCCTTTAACTAGTTTTAAGTATTGAATGATTTTGAATCTTTTAAAGGACACAAATTAACGATATCATATGATCATCAAATGTTGGATCTTTGTAGGATCCTTTTGGATACCTTAAAGGGTACACTTTAAGGGTAAGATTGAATATGAGACCTTTTTAGATTCCAATGCAATTGTTAATTTGAAAAGAGATGATTATTTAACATGTGCTTCATCAAATATTAGATATGTTAACATCCAATAAGCATCCTTTAAGCTGTCATCTCTTAATGAATCCTAATGGAGCATACCAATGACCCACTAAGTATCCATTAGCTTAATAGGTATTAGCAAATCCGTTTAGGGTCCATTAAGAGTCCATATTAATTATAATGAAGTCCAATATAATTAGTACAAAACATGGGCACTTTAATCATATAGCTTATGTCAAAAGGTAAGACTCAAGAATATATAGAGCATGTGGGATATAGCAATCAATTGGTGCAGATGCCGTGAAAGTATTTCAATGTTTGTGGTTGACGACAATCTTTTAAAATATGATAAAGGATGACAATCCAGACTTAAGAGGTTTTACTAGAAACAATTATTAGCTTGAGAGGATCGAAAAAAATGAGATATTCTTTATCACGATATGCAATACATCCTTCTAGATTAAGGACTAGATAACTAAGTGTTATTATGGGGATCTAGATCAAGTAGTGAAATATTTTCCTAACAAATGTGGTTATATCTTTAAACATGTGTAAAAGTTGGTCGAGATTGGATGGTTTAGCATGAGATAGAAATTTCGAATATGAAATTTATTTAAGGGGGGAAAGATGTAATACTTCAACCCTCCATTTTACGATTTCTAGATTGACCCTCCGGTTTGATCATGATTTGACCAAATGAAGTGTCAGTTTAAATTTGTTAAATTAAACCTATGTTAGTTAATTGGCTTTTGCAATAATTGACATATAATTAGTGTGCAGTTATGTTGGACCTAATAACACTTATTGGGATTTTAAGTTCAATTTCATCTTTTAGTGAAATGGTTCAATTAGAAAGGGGCTTATGGACTAATTTATCAAGAAATTAAAAGTGTAGACTTTGGTAATATTTTAGGACTCATGGAGAGCTTATTGAGTTTAAGTGTTCTTTGAGTGGTACATTAGGTGGTTAGTGGTTGAAAGGGTTATTTTGCAAGCTAGAGGGACTTTTATGAAATTGTGTGGAGCTTTATGTATGGGTGAATGGGAGCATGACCCCATTCTTATCTCCCACCTCTCCAAATCTTTCTTGTCCTCTCATGGTTGTGGAAGGAGGTTTCATGCTTGCATGTGATGGATATAGGTGTCCTCTAAGCCAATCATAAGACACATATTTCAATCAGGTTCACTAATCAATGGCATTAAATTCATTATGTAGATTGGCATATTTATAATTACGCATAATGAAGTCCATGAATATGTGCAATAGTCATCAGATTATGATGAGATCATAATAATGAGACTGATGACTTATAAACACATATTCTCAATTGTTCCTAGTCATAGGATGTTTGAGAAGGACATCAAACATCCGGTAAGACTAGTACAGGTTATTCCAGCTCATATGATGAGGGTGACTGATCTCGTTAGTTACTCGTGTGGAGACACAATGGTAAACCTGTAGGTGCTCATTGGGGAATGAGTTCACTGAATTGATCCGACATGAAATGTCGAATGGTAATTTACCTGACTGTCAATCGGCTTGATTCATCGTCACAGTGGCGTGGTTGATCCTTGGACTTGAGACACCAAAGACACCTTGTCGGTGGACTTCTGGACTTTGACCTTGACCTACGAATCCCTATCCACGGGATCTCTAATAGTCAAAGATCGGGTCCAGCGGAAGACCTTTAAAGGTGATTGTGTGTTCAATAAAGGATCGTTCGCTCTCAGGTAACTGGAGAGAGAATGCTCTAGAATAGATCCGCAGGAGTCTCTGGCCAGAGCATAAACAATATCAGAAAAAGTGGTTTTCGGATATTGTACAGCGGAGTCTGATTCAAGTGAGTTGACCATCTAGGGTTTGACAGTTGACCATACCCTAGGTTAACTCGAGAGCATTATGCGAACGAAGGATTATAGCCACGCGGTAACTGTGGACGGACAGGTTCCATGAGTGGGTTGCTGAACCCCATTGCCATCCGAGATCATACGGTGTTGCTTGGCACCCAACTTGATCAGAAGTCCGACCGAATTTGCATGCGATGTTAATTCGGTTAAGTAATTAGTTAATATCTAGATATTAATTAATTACAATAAGTCAATAACTAGTTATTGGACTTAACGGGCTGAAAACCAGACTGGTAAATGGGCCTAGAGGGTCACACGCAATAAGATTCTCAGTCGGTGGTACATAAGTGGGATTTATATTAACTCGAAGACTTTTGTGAAAAGTCGCGCCGACTTAATATATATACGCGTTGTTGAGAAACCCTGGGCCAAGCTCCAGGATTTCCCCTTCCTGGCCGTCATCCCTCTGTAGACACGCTAATTTTGACATCATCTTGAGTAAATTTCATATCATATGATAATGCCTCAGAATGGTCTGATATTTAAGCATTGATTAATTTTTATTGATCTTTTTGAATGTCGGGTTTAACAGACATGTTTAAGTTAATCAGTTAAATTGATTTTAACTCAAATTTCAGTTAAAATATGAAGAAGTTTAAAAGACGTCGACCTATATGGACGCCATTTAGAGTTTATTCTTATTTTAACGTTTAAATTTGAATTTTAATCAATTGATTAATTAGCTAAAAGGCGTTTGTAAGACATGACGCGTTTTAGGTTTCCTAAGCTATTTCTACTTCTCTTCCGGATGTTTATCCTTATTTTAATTAGTCTAAAAGACGTCTATACATGTAGACGCGTTTTAGCTAATACAGATAAAGATAAGTTTTATCGAATGTTTATCCTTATCTTAATCAGTCTAAAAGGCATCAGCCATGGTCGACGCGTTTTAGATAATTGCAGATAAAGATG
Organism: Zantedeschia hybrid cultivar; assembly: GCA_030544215.1. Taxonomy (NCBI): domain Eukaryota; kingdom Viridiplantae; phylum Streptophyta; class Magnoliopsida; order Alismatales; family Araceae; genus Zantedeschia; species Zantedeschia hybrid cultivar. Next base: position 20,504,283 of record JARZZO010000005.1, read on the forward strand.
AATTAATCTGTATTTATCTGTTGGTTAAGATGGATAAATCCCAAATTTTTCCATGTAAATCCGCGGACGCAGAAGAAGTCTATAAATACCCTACATCTTGAATGAAAAAAAGAAAAAAGTTGGAATTAGAGTTAAAATTTAGGCGATATCGAATTGAAGATCGAAGCAACGACGTCCAAACGACGAAGTGTTGCTGTTTTCAGAAGTCGGTGTCCGTTCTTCGTCCAATCTTCATCCAATTCAAGGCTTCATCCAACCGGCATAAGTTTTTTTTCATTTCTGCACTCTTTTCATATTCACATCTTCATTAATTCTACATTCTTCATCACATCACTCCATGTAAACACACACAACACTAGCATCATTTTCAAAACCAATTTAAAGGGGTTTCAAAGACCATCCCAACAAGTGAGTTCTATGTTTAGTTGCATGTTTAAAATTCTGATTAGAATGGATACTACTTTTGCTTAAGTTCTCATTATTTCTTTATTCTTCTTTCTATTTCTTGCAAGTTGCAAAGAATCAAAGGGAAGGGAATCAAGCAAAGCAACAAGGATTCTGGACGATCCTCAAACTCAACAGCAAGAACAAAGAAGAGAAAGGGCTCTCTTTCTTCAGCCGGCTGAAGGAGGGGGAACCAAGAGCTCAACATCTCCCACGTTTAAACAGGTAGGCGATCAAAATTTTCTTTTGGAACTTTTAAGTCAAAAGTTTCTGGCGATCACTTCACTTAGTTTCCTTTTAATAGGTTTATTTTGCACTTAAACAACATAGATCTTTCATGATAATCACACACTCATTTTAAGCACTCACACCCTCCTTTCTCTCTCCTCCTCTGGGCGTCCCGTTCGAGGTGCCAGAACAGTTTCCGTCTCCGCCGCGTGTGATTCCCGAAAGTTGGGAATTCCCGTCGGCGGGATTTCAGCAATCGTTGCGGCGACAGATCTTCAGCGAGCGAGTTGAAACGGACGAGGGATCGAGGACGAACCACCGCAGAGGATCGTGTGGATACCGCTGGAGGCCGGACGCTTGTGCGGCTCGCGGCATCGCCTCGATGGAACTGAGACGGAAGCGGATTCGAATCCGCACACGGTAATCAGATTACTTCTTGTTGTTTTCGGTTTTTGTTTTTCGTTCCGAATCGGATCAACAGGCATCGGGCGGGATTTATTTTGTTCTTCGTTTCCGCTGCGTTCTTCGCGTCCCGCCCGGATCCCAACAGTGGTATAAGAGCGAGGTTCCGCTCTGATCCGCTTCGGAACGGCGAAATTAATCTTCTGAAATTAATTCCATGCTATTTTTTTTTTTTTTTCTCGTGAAGTTTGTTCATGTGATGAACACACAATAATCTGGATTATTGTTCATCAGAGAAAAATCAATTTTTAATGGAGTTTTGGCCGTGTTCTTCATGCTGATAAAGATCCGGAACATGGGCTTCAAAGGGGGTTGTAAAATTTGTTTTTAGATCACTACCGGCTATCCTCGTCATCGACGGTACGACCGACGATGGGCGGCGTGCTCACCGGCCCCCTGTTGGGCGGTGATGACCGCCAGTTGAGCCTTTTTCCCCTTCCTTTTCTTCATGGTGCTTGCTGCAGAAAAACGAAGGATGAAGAGGATTTGCGCCTGTCATCATGCTGCACCGGCGGTGCTGAGCACACCGGCAGCGCCGGCCATCGCCGGCATCGGAGGAGGTCAGCCTCCCCAGGTTGGTCCGGCCGGCGGCGCTACTATTCACATCCCTGCAACTAGGTTAGGGCTCGGTTTCAAGGAAATAGGACCCTTGACGGAGCTCACCGGAGCTCCACCGGCACTGAGCTCACTGGCCGGAGATCAGGGGCGACAGGGGATGGCCGGCGGCACCACACCGGACCCCGCTCCACCCTGCCGGCGTCGGGCAGGAAGCCGACTGCACCAGGCGGCGGCGGCAGCTAGGGTTTAACCCTAATCGCATGAACCTGGAGCAGGTCTTGGCCGGGCCGGCCCGCTTAGGGCGGTCCAAGCCGAACCGGGCCGACCTGCACTGGCCGAGCCAGTTAACTCTCCCCTTAAAGCCCATTAAATCCTATTTAATCCCAGCCCAATAACCCCTAAACCCTTTTATTAATTAAACCTCCATCTATTAACTCAAAATTTAAATTTTAGAATGTTTACTAAATGTTTTAAACATTGAATTTAAAATTTTGAGTTATAATAGATTTAGTTTTTTGAGACATGATCTTAAAAGATTAATTTGTAAGATGAGATCTTACATGGGGGTATTATTAAGATGTGATCTTATATATCTAAATTAACAACTGTTGTTAATTTATATTTTAAATAATGACCTTAAATATTATTTAACAAATGTTGTTAAATTATGTTTAAATTAAGTGACATTTAATAAGAGGTTATTAAATGTTTAACTCTTAATTACACTTATGTAATTTATTAACAATTGTTGTTATGAAATTATTTTTTTTTTAATTAAAGGTTTAATAGGAGTTATTAAGATGTGATATTAAATTGAATTAACAAATGTTGTTAATTTATTTTTAAGTCATGATCTTAAATAGAATTAGCAAATGTTGTTAATTTTATTTTAATTAAGTGATTAGATTAATATATTAATTTCTTAGCAAATGTTGTTATGAAATTATTGTTTTAATTAATGGACACTTAATAAAAGGTCATTAAGTATCTAATTAACCATTTTTATAATTGTCATAATGAGGTTAATTATTTTATGAGAATAAACCTTAATAAAAGTTATTAAAGATTAATTATGTCTTAATAATAGTTATTAAGATAAATAATTAATTATGTTCCATGAATCTTTTAATTAAAGTTTAAAAGATCTAATCTACTTAATAAATAATCTTTTAATAAAAGTTATTAAGAGATTAAATTAAGTCTAAGATGTTAGACTATTTTAATTAGATATGTTCTAATTATTATTTCTTAATAATTGTTATTGAGAAATATGATTTAATTAAGGGGTTTTAACAAGGAGTTGTTAAGGGGTTAATAATTGGAATTATAAATTCTTTTATAAGTGTTATTTTGAAATTTTTAATTCTATCTAAATGTTAGATTGTTTTGCATTAATAATTGTTATTAATGTGATTTAATATTAATCTAAGTGTTAGATTAATTAATTTAGAATTGTTCTAAATTATGCATGGAATATTTTAGAATTTTAATTTTAGCTTTGTTTGCACATGTTGATGTGTTTGATGCTTTAAATTAGATTTATTGCATGTTAGAAAATAAGATTTTCGAAAATTCAAATTATCCAATTTTGATTGGTACCCAGGTTTTAAGAAAATCAAAATTATTATAATTTCAAAATTTTAGTCTTCATGTGATGCGCTTTATCATGTATGGATGGTTAAAATTTGTGGTGGTAATGGACATGCACTTAGTTAAATTACATATCATGTGATAGTGTGTGATTTTGTTGATTGTTATGGAATGTGAATGTTCATTAATTAAGTGTTAATTAATGAGGCTTGCGTGCCTCCCTCTCTCCATTCCATTGTAATTCTATCTCCCTCCATCATTGTACCCGGCCATAAGGCTTTCTCTTACAATTTATTTGTAGTTGAAATTGTTTCAAAATTAATATTATTTGTAATTGATCGCACCGGCCGACGAAAGGCGAGGATGATCCACAAATGCAACCAGGAAGGCGACAGGAGATGAGATCACCAGTGGCTATGTGTTTGCATGTTTAGATTATATAAATGTTATATAGTTTTGGTGATTAATTGTTTGGCTCCAGTTAATCACCGTGCTGTTTATGACCACATAATGAACATGTATGGATGATGCATGTTTTTAATTATTGATTATGAATCGATTACTAATATCTAGGTATAGTTAAATATATTTGATATATTTATAAACTATCACCTAGGATGAGACCAACTTAACATAAACAAAACCTTCAACATAAAGTCTAAGCCGGAGCGCGAGTCATTGAGAATGTACCGTATGGCTCTCCATCAATATAGTTCTTAGAACTTGATTCAGTGATGACAGTTTCTACGTGTTTACTCGAGATCTGCCACCATCTGATGAAAGGACTATTAACTATGCCATTATGATGCCTTGAGATTGGAATAGAGGAACGGTGTAGCTATCCTCGCGTTTACCCGGGAGCTGCATTCTTACTCTACTCTGTCACGTATTGATGGTAAAGCTTAGACCAGGTATAATGGTCTACCGTGTTTACCCGGGACCATTAAAGATCTGGGAGCCAAAATAAGATCGGATATTGCAAGGAGTTGCAATTACTATGAGATGGTTGCTCTAAGATAATTGTATAATACTATGTATTTACCCGAGGTCATACTGTGACTCTTAGAGATTCTGATCCTCACTAGAAGACCGTCGGAGTCTTCCGTTCTGTATACCTGAAGGTTATACAGCCCGTCGAAAAATAGTGAGAAATAATTCAAGATAAAAGATCATAATTGAATTATCAGAACTATCTGCTTAAATCACGTTATTTCTTTCGATTCACTAAAATGTCGTCTATTCGAGAAGTTGGCATATTGGATGCCAATACTTCTCATACTCAGCATGACTAGAAAACTCTGAAGAATGTCTTCAGGGCCAAGTGAAAGTCACTATCCTAATCAGATATCATGAATCCTCTTACTTGGATAGACCAAGGTGAAGAGGTACTCATGGTATGCCTTATTGAAAGGCAATGATTGTCATAAAATCTCTTATTTGGATAGACCAAAATGAAGAGATATTTAAGATGTGCCTTTGAGAAAGACAAGTGGTAAGATTTTAAATAATCGAATCCACACCTGAAAAAGGATAAAGGAAAGTCAGCTGAGATAGAGAAGTAGCAGTTCTCCCACTGCAACCAATATAAAGATATTGATAAAAGCAAAACGAATATGGAACTTGAAAGAAGTTTCATATATTCTTATTAATCAACTTTTGCATGTCTATTGGAGAATTAGCGTATCCAATATGAGATATTGAAAATGATTCTCAAAGCTGCGATTGTGTGCAGACTTAGATAAGTAAAAGAAAATCGAGAAAATGTAAGCGTTAAGTTAGACTCAACTATTGTTCATGATATTCATAGGTTACTGTTAGACAGTAAATCTTTGTATGTCTATAGGAGTCTAATATGAAACTGAATAATTGTTATTTAGTTGCATAAGATATCAAGAATTGTAAAAGTGAATAACCATGACTAAAAATGAACAATAGTTGTTCAAATCAGTCAATGCACTATAGATTCTTGAAGTGACATTTCATGTGATGAATATTCACGAGTTTCCTATAGAAATGAACTATGTGAATCCTGATTATCTATGATATTGTACACGGGGTTGTACAATAAGAAATTATTGATGCTGATACATACTGATGTAAACAGCTCAAAGACCAAAGATAATCACTCCTATTGACTTACCTTATAGTTTACTCTCGGAATGATTCGACTGTACGTACTTAATGAAGTACAAGACGAATATATATCTGAGAGATTAAGGTATAAGATCAATATGAAGTATTATAATTTTTAATTTGATCAAAGAAACTAATACTTAGGTATATGATTCACATAAATCATTAAAAGGATAATTGTATCCTTGTTCGATTAATCCTCATTGTGCATCATAGCAATATGATAGAATGAGGAATTGCACCTTATTAAGATATTGTGTAATAGATAATAAGATTTGCCTAATTATTATCCTTTTGAACAAGAGTATGAACATTAGGTGTCCATACTTTAAAGATGGTTCCAAATAAGTCAGTGCATGTCCGTATAAGATATGGAAACCAAATAATTCATATGAGATGTGAATTATGAACAAACCTGATTTAAAAGTCAGGTATTACCATGGTGTGAATTTGGGAATGTCTAAAGAGTTTGGACATTACAATTATTAGCCAGACGTTAATGAAATAATTATCGTCCTGAAAGCTGTCTTCTGTGAAGAGGAATATGTCCTCAAAGAAGACAGTGGGAGCTGATAAAACTAGAAGATGTTCTAGATTCACAAGTTAACATAAGATTATTAGATAATCTTTAGTTGTTTGGAACCACTCATGACACACATCAGAGAGCTTCATAGATTTTTTTGAGATTCTATCAGTGACTAGAAGGATATGTTTGACATATCTAATTTAGCAAGATGAGAGGACCTCAAAATAGATTATGATCTAAAATCTATGATAATGATGCTCTCTGTCATCACAACTTTTAGATTGATAAGTTTATTAGAATTCTACTTATCTATACTGTCAATCATGAGATGATGACAGTTGGATATTAAAAGCATCCACTCAATGTGATTGAGATAAAGATGTATATGATACACCTTTAAAGCTTATAAAATGTCCAGGAAGCAAGTTATGATTTCAAAATATTATTTTGAATCAAACTAAAACTTCCCAAAGTTGTAATAAGAGTTTTTGACTTAATTGTCAGATATTACGTGATCATTAAGAATGATCACGAACTGTGTGTGTTCAAAAAGGGACAGTGAGAGTACGGTCGCTTTAATAATACTTTATGATGATAACATCAAAGTCATTAAGAATGACTTCGGGATGTTACTATTAGTGAAAGCATTGTTAACCATGGTTTCCTCCATAATGGATTTAGTTATAATATCCCACGTATTGGAAATACGAATCTATTAAGATAGATCGGTGGGGATATTATATTGACATGTATGTCAAGATGTTTGACATGAATTTCATAACAAATCTCAATTGTTGAGATATGGAATTTATTCCTTTGAAGAAAAGATTCATTAAATGATGAAGGAGTGAAATGCATCATTAAGCACTTGAGAAGTGCTAAGGATGCACTCACATATATGGAGAGGATTATTTGAAATTATGAGTTCACACTGACTCAAATTTCAAGTCAAATAATGGATTCAACCTTCTAGTAGAAAGGAATGGATTGGAATGATTCCAAACCAAAACTCAATATTAAGGTGACGACATAAATAAGTGATACTGTTATTAGAACAATATGGATGAAAAGGTTCATCCCTAAACTAGATGTAGTTCTAAAAGGTCTCTGATACCATCCCATCGTTGTAGGATAACAGTGGGAGCAATGAATTGTGTGATCGAGCCATGGTCTCTTCAGAAGTTACAGAATATTCTGAGGTTCCTTCACAGGTTCAGAGACAAAGGATTAAGAGGAAATAACATAATGGAAAATATTCCATCTGTAGATAATTTAGCAGATCCCTGACCAAGTCGTAGTCACAGACTTTATGTGAGCATCACCTAGATTTGATGGAGATCAAATGCAAAAGTGATTGGCTTGAGTCCAAGTGGGAGATTGATAGATATAGGTGTCCTCTAAGCCAATCATAAGACACCTATTTTAATCATGTTCACTAATCAATGACATTAAATTCATTATGTAGATTGGCATATTTATAATTGCGCATAATGAAGTCCATGAATATGTGCAATAGTCATCAGATTATGATGAGATCATAATAATGAGACTGATGACTTATAAACACATATTCTCAATTGTTCCTAGTCGTAGGATGTTTGAAAAGGACATCAAATATCCGGTAAGACTAGTATAGATTATTCCAGCTCATATGATGAGGGTGACTGATCTCGTTAGTTACTCGTGTGGAGACACAATGGTAAACCTGTAGGTGCTCATTGGGGAATGAGTTCACTGAACTGATCCGACATGAATCGCCGAATGGTAATTTACCTGACTGTCAATCGGCTTGATTCATCGTCACAGTGGCGTGGTTGATCCTTGGACTTGAGACACCAAAGACACCTTATCGGTGGACTTCTGGACTTTGACCTTGACCTACGAATCCCTATCCACGGGATCTCTAATAGTCAAGGATCGGGTCCAGCGGAAGACATTCGAAGGTGATTGTGTGTTCAATAAAGGATCGTTCGCTCTCAGGTAACTGGAGAGAGAATGCTCTAGAATAGATCCGCAGGAGTCTCTGTCCAGAGCAGAAACAATATCAGAAAAAGTGATTTTCGGATATTGTACAGCGGAGTCTGATTCAAGTGAGTTGACCATCTAGGGTTTGACAGTTGACCATACCCTAGGTTAACTCGAGAGCAATGTGCGAACAAAGAATTATAGCCACGCGGTAACTGTGGACGGACAGGTTCCATGAGTGGGTTGCTGAACCCCATTGCCTTCCGGGATCATGCGGTGTTGCTTGGCACCCAACTTGATCAGAAGTCTGACCGAATTTGCATGCGATGTTAATTCGGTTAAGTAATTAGTTAATATCTAGATATTAATTAATTATAATAAGTCAATAACTAGTATTGGACCTAACGGGCTGAAAACCGGACTGGTAAATGGGCCTACAGGGTCACACGCAATAAGATTCTCAGTCGGTAGTACATAAGTGGGATTTATATTAACTCGGGGACTTTTGTGAAAAGTCGCGCCGACTTAATATATATACGCGTTGTTGAGAAACCCTGGACCATGCTCCAAGATTTCCCCTTGCTGGCCATCATCCCTCCTTTCTCTCTCATCCTCTGGGCGTCCCGTTCGAGGCGCCAGAACAGTTTCCGTCTCCGCCACGTGTGATTCCCGAAAGTCGGGAATTCGTGTCGGCGGGATTTCAGCAATCGTTGCGGCGACGGATCTTCAGCAAGCGAGTTAAAACGGACAAGGGATCGAGGACGAACCACCGCGGAGGATCGCGTGGATACCGCTGGAGGCCGAACGCTTGTGCGGCTCGCGGCATCGCCTCGACGGAACCGAGATGGAAGCATATTCAAATCCGCGCACGGTAATCGAATTACTTCTCGTTGTTTTCGATTTTAGTTTTTCGTTCCGAATCAGATCAGCGGGCATCGGGCGGGATTTATTTTGTTCTTCGTTTCCGCTGCATTATTCGCGTCCCGCCCGGATCCCAACAGCATGTGTGGGGTAGATGCTTTAAACGTTCCTTTAGAGGCATCATTGGAGTTTGGAGGTCCTTTGAAAGCTTTTTAGTGGCGATCAAGTGGTGGAATTCTTTAAGAAGGACCGTTGAAGCTAGGAGCTCGTGGATGATCCTCAAATTCCTCCTCTTCCCCTTCTTATGTGTGGTGGAGGTGGATTGAAGGCTCTTTTGGTTAGAGGAGTTCAAGAACAAGGTAAGGTGATGTTCCTTACTTGTACTTGATATTATTTGTGTGCATGTGGTTTCATGATTATTCTTAGAAGATGATATATTTGAATTGATGGTTTTCATGTTAGATTTTAAGTCTATATTATTAATTTGCCATGAGAATGGACTTTGGTGAAGTTCCCTTTTTTTTTTTCATCGACTTGTGTATTCCGAACTAGAAATCTAGGCTACATTCTCATGCTTAGTGTGCTTCATTGATTTAACTAAATGGTGTACATGTCTCTTAATTTCTACTTCAATATCTCTAGTTACTCCAATTTAAGTTTCATGACATTTGACCTTGGTTTGAGGAAGATCTAACCTCATCTTCACAGGTGTGTAGTTGATTCTGAAAATAGTACAGTCAGTTAGTATTTTGAATACTATAGTTTGTATAACGGTCCCATTGACTTGATTTTTGGATATGTTATAGCTTACTTAGTCAGCTTTCATACAAAAAAAAAGTTCTTGATTTGAATGTGTATATTGTGGGATATGGCCTTCCGAAGTGGAGGTACGCAGTGTAGTTCGTTGATAGTTTCTATCAATTTTGTTATGCTAACAAAAACGGTTGTGGAATATTGCCCTCCGAAGTGGAGCTACGTAGTGTAGTCTGCTGATAGTTTCTGTCAATTTTATTGTGCTGACATAAATAGTCGACCGTTTCGACTAAAATGTGAACATTTTTACCAGAGCTTCTATTTGATCCTCATTTGGCCAGATGGTCGACCATTTTAACAGTCTGGTCAACCATTTGGACCTAGAATAATAAAAACACGTCGTTTGACCTATTTTGGCCACCGGTAGATGCGTTTTGACTTGGGATGCATACATAGTATTTATAATTGATTTAATCGGTACTATTTAAACTATTTAACACTTGTGAATCTATGTTCTTATATTATGTTTTGGTCACGTAATTATTTTATATGAGTGGCTCATGTTCTTGTGATTTGATTAAAATGAATGTTTACTATCGGATACCCTTTTAATTCTATCCATTAGGAGATGGTGATAGGGTTTTAGCCTTTTGATTGGGTCAAGTCAGGGCCCGACTTAACCTTTTGTTTTGATCTAGATGCCCGGACTCGATTTACTATGATTGTCTAACTAAGGACAGTAGGAGAGACTACTTGCGTGCGGACCTCAAATGGGGGCTAGACTTCATGACGTATAAGATTCATGTACCTCAGTTGACTTTAATTCCTTATCACATTTTCAAAGATTTTCGAAGATCTAATAAGGGTAGAATGGCATGGACCGGGTAGCAATCCTTCAGGATGTCCACACCCATATGTGAATGTAAACATGAATATGAATAAGAGCGATGCTAGTGTAGTTCTTCGTCATTCTATAGTTATTATATATTATTACTCGTGTGATTTATCCATAATTGGCATTATGACTTGTGAATCAATCCTTGAATTGGTCAAATGAGAAAGAAAATGTGATAGTACGATATACTTGATTTAAGTGGCTATAACTCATCATGCATTGATTTAAGTGGCATCACCATAAATATATCAACAAAAATAAGCAATTAATGTAACCATTAGTTATGTATAATCACACATCACAAAATTCCTACATCCATTAATTTTCTACAATCATTCATCATGGATCATAACAATTAACGAAACTATTAGTTTTTCGTTATCATGCATATACTTAACTGAAATATTAAATGCACCTCAACATGCATTAAGATAGAAAAATTGCGTCAAAAATATCATATGGATCGCATTAAATTCATGATTAAGAGTCAATTATAAAGACTATTAACAGAAAAACTTTTTTAATAATTATAGCAAAAAAGTGACTACCCTTCATCATGCTTAAAGTAACAATGCAACACTCGCGAGTTAGTTTAACGTTATTTTTAGTTTATCCTTCTATTATATTGCACTGCATAGATGCAGCCTATGCACCGCATGGGGAGTGCCCTGTGGTAGTGGCGGATCCAGTGTTCATCTAGTGGAGTTCTGAAATCTCTCAATTGATTTTATCAAATCTATTGATCCAATTCAAAACAATCTAATCTGAGACTCTACTTACCTAGCTCAAAATATACTAACTTAAATTAAGATTCCATATGAACTAACCTAAGATCCCAACTGATCCAATTATATTTATAACTTAATGTCTGAACGACTCCACTTGACAGAATTTGTGTCCGCCACTTACAGTTGGCGTACTGTCGACCCGCTGGCACTGCCATGTTGACACAGCGACGTCATGCCACTGTCCACCACGCTACGTATGGCCTACATGCAGGCTACACAGCAATCCCCACGTAGGCCGTGCTACAGGGGTGTGCTCTGGGCACACGCGCAGCAAGGCTGCCCCCATGCACTGGCCGGGCAGCAAGAGCTAACGATGATGGCTTGAGTGGCTTGATGAAATGAGCCCAATCTGGCTCTATACTACTGTTGGAAAAAGTCCTCGCATTGCAGTAGAAGTAGGGGATCATCCTTGCCTTGTGTGTGACTACCAGGGTCACCCATTTTTCCCACACGACATGATCTCGGGGTAGCAGGGGAACCTTAGGAGAGAGAGAGTCCTCTCCTCTCATATACTTACTAGATTTGTATAGGTGAATCTCATATAGATTTCGCAACTCTTATATTCATCTTTTCACAGGAAGAGAGACTCCTCAGAATCTTAGTCCAAGTTGAATTGTCTAGCTTTTCAATCAATGTGGATAGATAATCCGGATGTGACAAGGACACATTCATCAAAGACAATGAAAATATCAATTTAATTGAAATTTAAAGTAGTATGCGTTTACTATTGGCCAAACAAACGCGTCACAACTATGCGTAGTTGGAAGATAATCGTGTTGATATTCCACTAGTTCACAAAGCAGCAAAGCCTCTTCAATGCATACAATCTTTTACAGATATAAAAGAAAAACTTAATAGAACCATAATTTGGGACTTCTTCTAAAGTTGGACGACCTCCAAAATTTAATTACGTTACCCTGCTCGCCCACCGCTGGGCCGTTTCGGCCCAGCCTTTTCCCTCACTTTTTAGGAGGTGTCGACCGAATCCAGGCTGCGAGGAGGAGCCTTTCAAGTTTCTACGTGCCAACTGGGCGGCAACCTCCCTTTCTTCTGTGCACCAAGTTGTCACAGTTGCCAACTCAGATCCGCAAAACCCCGCCTATGTCCAGCCTCGCAAAAGCTATAAAAGCCCTGCAGGGCCAACACCTTCCTTCCCCGTGAACCCGTGATCCTCTCATTCCTCATCAGTTAGCCATTCCTTCTCGGCAATCCTCACCTATCACCAACAGGGGAGAAGAGGGAGAGGAGAAGGGTTGCCCAAGGCCTCCCGCTAGCTATGGCCAGGAGCACTGCATGGCTCGTCCTCTCCGTCCTGCTCGCCTCGGCGTTTCACAGCATCGCCCGGACGCACGGCCACTCCGCGGCTCCTCCCTCCGCGGCGCCTCTGGCTCCCGCGCCCTCGACGGAGCCTGTGATCCTGGCGCCTGCTCCGGGCGGATCCGACGACTGCATGTCCATCATCATGGACAACCTGTACCCGTGCCTGACGTACGTGGAGGCCGGGAGCAACCTGACGAGGCCAGAGAAGGGGTGCTGCCAGGGCCTGGCCGTGGCGGTGAACAGCCAGCCCATCTGCCTGTGCTCGCTCGTCTCCAGCTCGGACGTCTACGGCATCCCACTCGACCACACCAAGACCCTCATGATCCCCACAGTCTGCAACGTGCAGACGCCGCCCATTAGTCTTTGCTCAGGTGAGTCTAACTGACCATTTCAACCAAAAAATCCCACCTGCGTGACACTTCTTCTATTGAAACTGGTTCTAAATTTAACTTCATCATGGTGCAATTTTTTCCACAGCCATCGGGGCTCCTGTCTCAAGTCCGGAGAGTTCCGCCTCTACTGCAGCTCCAGCGGAACCTACCTCGCCTGCGGCAGCCGCCAATCCGGTCGCTTCCCCGCCTACGGGCAGCGGTGCCAGCCCAAGCTTCACATCATCTGCTCTCGCGCTCCTCGCCGGCCTATCCTTGGCCACCGTCGCTATATTCTAGGTTCCCCTTTCTCTTGGCGGTTCTTTCGCACCTTCATGATCGAAGACGCACTCGGGCGGTTGGTTGGAAGGCTTACTCAGACCAGACAAATAAATAATTTTGCTTTCCTTCTGCTTGTATGCTGTACGCTGGATTCAATATTTTGAGTACTACATTTAACACATTTTGCTACTTCCATCACGCGTAATAACATACATTTTACACGCTAGCTATGTGCTATTTGGGATAAGTACGCCCGTTGTTGTTGGTTTTTAATCTTCTTTTATTGGTCTCACAATATAATTCATCCATGAACTAGTTTACTCTTGCAAATTGTGTACTTCTGTAATGGGTAGGAACTTTGTTGATAGCGTAGCAATCGTCGAATAATTGACCTTTGATTAAGATTTTGAAATGAAATGGGGAATTATTTCATTTGATTAACACCGAAACGATTCATGAAAATAGTGGAATCTTTGGACAATCAAAGTAACGCACTTTGGTCTGAAAACTTAAATAAGAGAAATTTTTTAATCCAATAAACGTACAGCGGTGAAACGGCACTCCACTCTTAACAATTTCACATCAATTACTCAAACTTTAGATGCAGGAGTGTTGTGTTGGGATTTTGCCTAGAGGTGGTTATAATATTTTGGACAGTACGATTCATATACATATCTACACTTAGTCGATGTACCTAATACGAAGTAGAGAAATATTTGGTGCACATTCGAATTTAAATATACTAAAGATGTGCACTAATACTTGGTGTGCACCAAGTATACCTTGTTATTTTAAAGGCATCATTCGTGACTCTTAAAATGTCCAGTTATAGTTGGAGAGTCAAGTTGGGTTTCGACTAAAATTGGTCAACTTCTCTATATAAAAATAATGTCGTCTTTTACATATTACCTACGTATAACTATTGAATTGAAACAGAAAATTAACGAGGACTGCACGGATCACATGGTCTTTTGTGCCCGACCCTCCAGTCCGTAAACTTCCTCTTCAATTAAGGGTCTTGGATGTCTTTTTTTGGTATTTTTATTTTTCAGTCTCTGACAATGTAACATGTTTATAAATAAGTCTTTCTAATCTAATTATTTACAACTAAATCCTCACAATCTACTATAAATTAGTGAAAGATTCCTAAATATTACAAATAAGTCTTTGAGAATTTACAAATAACCCCTACAACAGACTTATTTGTAAGAAACTTGTAATTGTGGAGACTTTTTGTAGATAATTAGATTAAGAGGGTTTATTTGTAATACTAAAAGTTTATGGGGTTAAAAAATAAAAACCCGCTTGTTTCTTTCCAACAAGGGTTGATCTTTGCACATGAAAGGATACCTTGTGAAATTTAGTTGTGGGAAGGTAAGGGTGCCAGGAAATGAGTGAGGAGGAATAGAATTAATTGGAGTATGCTAAATTCTGGGCTTCTTAACTACTTAGCTGCATAGGGAAGTGGGAATTCACATCCCCAGCCGGAACCTTGAGAACAACTCAAGGCACAATGGGCATTAACTTCTCCTATGATCTCAGCAACTTGCGCGGCAGCTGGCGTGACGGAAGCAGTTGCGGGTCCAAGAGGACAGACATAACGAATGCAATGGGGGGGTGTCAATTAGTTGGGCTCAGTTATAATAAATTAGGTTGACTTAAATTATCTAAATTTGGTTAGATTAAATTTAGGTTGGCATTAGTCAAATTTAGGATGAGTTAGGTTAAAACTAGGCTCATCTAGGTTGACTTATTGACTTTTACATTAATTCATACAAAAAATAAAATACTTCTAATAAACTATTTACAAACAGGGCCATTCCAATTTCACCCAACTCAGCCCACTCGCCACTGAATTTGAGTTGAATTTTGACTGAATTTAGATTAAATTTAAGCTGAATTTAGGACACATTGAAATTGGGATGGACTATTTTAAATTTAGAATAAATCTGAATTATCATGTAACCCAGCCTAATCCGCCCAAATTACACACCTGGGAGCTACCAAGCGTGCACTATTGCAGACCGTCTTATAGGATTTTGGTTGCAATTTTTTCTTCTATTTCTCTCTCAATTTTTATTTTAAAAAAAAAATAAGACTTACGTCCTATTTAGAAAGAGATGAAATCTTTATAAAATTCTTTCAAACTAAAAATAATTCAATCATTTTTTTTTTCAAAAGAGATGCATGATGACTTCCTCTTCTATAATCGCTCCACTTGTCTATCTGTTCTCACATACACACCTGCAACTTCTCTCTCTCACACACACACATATGTCCATAACTCTCTCTCTCATGTCCATAACTCTCTCACTCTCAAACGAATGGGTCTCCACAACTTTTAAAAGTCTTAGCAATCTTACCAAACGAGTAAAGGAGTTATTTATACTATTTTGAAAAATCAAAACAAAATTTTGAATGAAATAAGTATTAAAAATACAAGTCTCAAAATAAAAATTACTCCCAAACACCCCCAAAATGTCCTAAAATTTTAGTCTTGAATTTATAAATTTTAAAATTAGTAGAAATATAATCCTTGATTTTAAAAATTTTAGTTTTGAAATCATCCATTTTTATTTACAATAATTTTAGACTGTAAATTGAAATCAACAAAAAGAAAATTTATAGGGGTCAACTAATTTTTAAATACAACAAACAACTTCTTAGTGGGCGAGAGGAGAGAAGTATGGATGCGCAACATCACACGTGGATTGAAGGAGGAAATTTTTATAGCCTTTTATATCTTTTTGGGCCACTTGTATTGCACTAGACTTATGAAGGAAAAAGCAACCATGTTTCCCTCAAATTCATCTATTTTTCGATTAATTATATACATAATTCTCTTAAAAATGAAATTATAGATTTAGCTATTTTATTTTCATGCTATCATAAATAACCTTACTGTATTGTAATACTTTTAAAAAAGTCCTTATGGTTAACCTCTATAAAAGATTCCATTTTCAACCATTGAATTTAATATTTGGACAAAAATATTTTTTAAAAAAATTATTGATACATTATGCCAAAGAGAGAGAGAAAAAGATAACGAGATAAATGAAGAGAGAGAAAGAAAGAGAGTTGAGCAAACATACAATAGTCTTCTTAATTTACAACACTCGCTTGAAAAATGTAATGCTAAACACAAAAATACAATGACCCTAAGAAAACTTTAAAGAAAAAAAAGTAACTTTTATAAACAAAGTTTAGAGCGTCGACCATCTATACTATAATAATAAAACATAGTTTTTAATTCAGTTTACGTGGCACTCTATCCTTCTTTCCCTCTAAAAAATATATTAAAAAAATCTTACTACACTACTAAACCAGTTTCTCACTGAGCTATTGTGGCATTCTAAATTTTTAAGACAAAACCTCTTCCCACAAGCGAATGGGGCAAGACAAATTTGTTTAAAAAACTCACAATTTTTAAAAGTGCAGCACGGCCAGTAAGCTTTGGTTGTTTAAGTGAAAACACTATACCCTAAACCGGTTTTAATGAAACATTTAACGCTCCCAAAGCTTTTAAGGGAAGGCCAAACATCTTCACACCTCTCACGGTGTGCTGCGTTTTTTCAAAACCTATTAGGTCCCGTTTGGTATCGGGATAGAAAAGGAGAAGAATAGGGATAAATTAACCTAGATTAATTTATCCCTATCCTTATTCTGTGATGTGTTTGGTATGTGAGGGGATAAGAAAAAAGTTAATCTTATTCTCTATTTGGTGAAAATGAGTACAGTATGGAAGATAAGTTGTGAAAAAGACATTGCTACCCTTCTAATCTAAAGTAACATGGGTATTATATTATTTTATGTAATATAACTATATATTCAATATATATGTAGTATATTAAGTGTAAATATTTTTTTTATTTTTTATTACTCGTATCATGATACACTAAACATACTTAATTCAAGTTATTGAATTTAATTATATTTTAAACACACTCAATTTATACTACACATAATTAACATATAATTAGAATATAATAATATATTAAATAAACTTAATAGTATTATTCAATATAGTAAATGAACCATTATTAAAGTTAATTATATTATTATTTTATAAATCCAATATAATACTAATGTCTATTAGTACTAATACTAGTATGTAAGTACTAATACTAATCTAAGATAATAATATATGTATTATATTATATAATAATCTATTAAAATATTTATTAGTGTTATTTAAAATAATAATGTATATTATTATATTACATATAAAATATATTAAAGACGCTTATAGATTTATTTAAGTATTATATATATTATTTTAAGTATTATTGAATTTAAGTATATATTAAAGTACACATTATGTCATTAGCTAGTAATGAAGCCGTTATTGAATTTAAGTATATTATTTTATAAATCCAATGTAGTACTAATGCTTATTAATACTAATATTAGTATGTAAGTACTAATATTACTAATATAAGTACTAATATTAATTTAAGATAATAATATATGTTATTTTATAATATATAATAATATATTAAAAAACTTATTAGTACTATCTAAGATAATAATATATATTATTATATTATGTATAATAATATATTAAAGATGCTTATTACTATTATTTAGTATAATAATATATTCCATCCGTATTGGCTTGATTCATATTTCTATTTAATGACATAATGTCATTAACTAGAAATAAAGTTGTTATTAGAGTTAATTATATTACTATTTTAAGAACACGATGTAATACTAATACTTATTAGTACTAATACTAATAATTTAAGTACAAATACTAATTTAATATAATAATATATGATATTATATTATATATAATAATATATTAAAATACTTATTAGCACTATTTAAAGATAATGATATATAAGATAAATATAATAATATATTCTATAGGTGGTATCGATTTGATTAAGAATTTTATTTAATAATATATTTAACGTCATTAGATAGTAATAAAATAATTATTAGAGTTAAATATATTATTATTTTATGAATCAAGAGAATGGGCAAATGAGGGTAACAATGAGTTTAAGGAGCAAAGATAAGTCATTCCACCTTTTTGATGGAATAAGTTATCCCCATATCTAATCCCAAAAATAGGGTTAAACTCCCTTATCCCTATTCCCCTTAACCCCTCTTATTCTCGTGACTTTTTGCAATCCCAAACGAGGAACGGAGATATCCCTGGCTTATCCCGATACCAAACGGGACCTTAAGGATTAAGCACAGTGGGAAGAAATGAAACATTAATGTCTATTAATCTCACTAGTCTTAAGGTGTGCAGCTGAAGTAAGAACATTTCTTCCAACTCAGCTGATGTGGCAGTGCTCGGAAGCTCGAACGTCTTTTGGGATTTAGTTTTAATGCTACATTGATCATTAATTTGTCGATTAATGCCACAAGTGTGCAGCAGAAATAAGAATATAAATCTTATTGCCAAAACCCATTAACTGCTATTTGATGTTACTAAGCCTGTAAACATATAGGATACGGAAACGGAAACGATTGTTTTCGTTTTCCGATTTCGATAACAATAACTTATTTTCATTTTCGATTCCAATAAAATTGAAAAATAAATTTTTCGTTCTTTATTCTGATAAAATCAAAAAATGTATTTTTCATTTCCGTTTTCGATAAGATCCAAAAAGTGTATTTTCCATTTCCAATTTGTTTCCGATTCTGATATCAAGCCAATACGGATATTATTTTTGATAATTATCAAAAATTATTAAGTTCTTAATTTATTTATTTAAAACTTATTAGGATCCTCCCCTTCTTACAAAAGTCTCCCTCTCAACCGTTAGATTAAAAATGATCCAAAAGTTAATATTATTATTAATAATAAACTTAATAATAATCAAAATTGGAAATCAAAAATTGAATACAAAAACAGGTGTTTCCGTTTCTGATTCCGATAACTTATCGACAATATTCGTTTTCGAAAACCAATTTTTTTTTTTAGTAACGGGTCAAAAAATTGGATCATAGGATTTCCATTGACAATCCTAGGTGTTACCAATAACAGCAGGAGGAAGGAAATTAAATGTTTTGTCTATATTAATTCACTATTAATGCCAAACTGTTTGTAGATATTTTCATATACCTTTCCTATTCATAACCACTTTGTTTTGCTCTGCATTTTCTTCTTCCTCTTCCTACTCGGAGACCTTCGGATAGAGCTGCACACTACAGTTTTCTCTTTGTCATGTCCTAACCTTCGGATTTCCATTGTTATCTGCTTTGCAGTCATGTACATTCTTCTCCACATGTTTTCGTATTTTCTCTAAATTATTTCAGTTGATGACATGTGTCCCCTATGTATTTCTTTACTGTGCAGTACCAGGGAGACCATGCAGTAAGTAGCAGGCAAGCATCATGTACAACTCCAAAACCCAGGTGTATATTTTCAACTCACAAGATTTTTTCATAAAATAATGTAAAATAAATTCATCTCATTGAAAAAATATAGTACGCACATGTGAAACATGCTTGTCTCTCTTTATTCGGCAAATTTTTCAATATATCCTCTTTACACACAGTTGTACTTTTAAAAAAAGTTTTACACACTGTCGAACATTAATCACCAGAATAAAAAGAGAAAAGAAAAAACTGGATACTAATAGATCACCTATCTTATATGGGTAGGCATTATAGGCAAGAAATTAGTAAAACACCTCTAGATGTCAATTGTCACTAAAGCGAATTGCACCCTATTCCCGTAAACACTACAAGAGAATTGACAACTAGCGACGGCTTAAAAGTCGTCTCAAAAAGTCACAATCCGTCGCAAAAACCTATTTGCGACGACTATCAACCGTCGCATAAGCCGTCTCAAAAAATCCCGTCTCAAAAAGTCTGCGACGGTTACAACCGTCGCAAAAAGTCTCTTTTGAGACGGTTATTTGAATTGTCTCAAATACTGATTATTTGGGACAAATATTTAACTTATCCTAAAAACAATATTTGGGACGGCGATGAATCTTGTCCCAAAAACTTAATTGCGACGAATACAACCATCCCAAAAGGCGTGTCTCGATAATTTATTATAAATATATTTTTTGTTTTTGCGACGGATATAATTGTCTCAAAAACTATTTACACATTTGAGACAACTAGTCAATCGTTTCAAAAATAAAATTTAAATTATTTTTGAGATAACTATGACTCGTCTTAAATAGTCGTGTTTATCATTTGAGACGATTGTTGATCGTCCCAAAAACGTTTGAGACAAACTTTTTAAGATGAGTGACATCCGTCCCAAAAACATTTCATATGATTATTAGAGACGACTATCAACCGTCTCAAAAAGTCTTAATAAAAATGATTATTAGAAACGACTATCAGCCGTCTCAAAAAATCTTAATAAAAATATATTTAATATTTTATTATAATATTTTACAATATGTTTCACAACTTTGTAATCTGTATAAAAATTTATTTGCCATAAAAATAACAGTACATAATATACACACACCAATAATAATCATCTATTTCGATATAAACATTCAAACCTAGTTAGCATCAGAATAACACCGTATAACATAAACATACCACTAATCATCATCGATTCAATTACCGTCATAAAAATTCAAATGTCTATCAAACAACTTAAAAGTCATCACAAATTACTTTAACATCATCCCAAATAAAGTCACAATGAAATAAATTAATACAATCTTCTGATCAAATAAAAAATAATTATAAGTCATCAGAAATCAGTTTGAACATCATCCCAGGCCTCCTCATCTTCCTCCTCCTCATCCTCCTCCTCCTCATCCTCCTCCTCATTCCCCTCCTCTAGATTCTCCTCGATGAGTGGAAGTTGAGCAACAAGTATCGCTTGGAGTCGGTGCTCCATCGCCTCCAAATGTTGTTGTTGCATCTTTAATTGTGCTTGTAAGTTTGCTTGTGCTTGTTCTCGTGCAGCCGCCTGCTCTCGTTGCTCCACAATAACAGCTTTCAATTCATCAATTTGAGTCTCAAGTTGCTGCAAAGTTGCCCCATTGCTGCTCTCTCCGTGCGAAGACTTATACTATGTTGTCAATGTTTGGCATCGTCCTCCACATCGAATACGACCCGGTCGATCGCGTCCCATAACTCTGACGAAAGCCTCATCTGGTGTGAGTGGAGGACCAGTAGCATCACTACTATCTGAAGGAGGATCTATCAACTGGGTCATCTTTTCCTATATCATGTAAAATATTATGTTAAAAATAACAACTCTAATAAATAAATGTAAATTTGAAATAAATTTACAGATTTCTTACCATATTCTCCTTATTTTGATCATCAACCCACAATTCAGTCTCATCACTCTGTTTCCTACAACGAGTCATGTGAAATACTTCTGGACGTGTAGGACTACGACCTTCATTCTTCTTCTGTTTAAAATTTTCAAAATAAATAAATGTTATCAATTGAATTGTGATGATGACACTAACCATAAATTTATAACAACAATAAGATAATATTACTTACGAATGTATAATGTAACTGATTTATACTTGTTCGTCCTTTCCTCTAAGTATAGGTAAGATGAGAATGATTCTTTTTATTATTCCTACCAATGTCCTACAATCATTAAACAAAGTCAGTTACAAACAATTTTATAATAATTATATAATATAAAATGATAAATAATATTTCAGCTTAATAATTATTTACCTTATCTTCCTCTGTAATCCAAAGCTCACACATCCTTCGCCACTCAGCAGCATCTATTTCTGGAGGAATATTTTTAATTGCTTCCTCGAAATTCAAATTTTCAAAGTACTGTTACAAAGAAATGAAATATACACAAGGAGTCAAATAATAAAAAAATAATACTTTAAATAAAAATATAAATACAATCACCTTCTGTTTAAGATTCCAACGACGCTTGCGATGCTAATCGCCAATTTTTCTCAGAATTTGATTATCTATCTCTTCACTCCGCGAAAAGGTGAAATATTGCTGCATATTATAAGACAATTACCAATGTTAAGAAACACCATAAATAATGCTCAATTACAAAAACAAGTTTTAAGAATATATTACCATTAAATCTTTAAAGATTGCATTCTTGATTTCTGAAGATAACTTTCTAAAATCTTTTTGCCATATTCTGCAATGTAATTTACCCAAAATTCCTAAGTAACTTGTGAAAGAATAACCATTAGGACCTACACCCCCTCCACTCATGATTTCTACATCAATAGTCTTTCCATCATCTAAATTCACAAGATATTTTGCTTTAGCTGGACCCCTGCCTCGTTTAACCGTAACAAATTCAAAAGAAATCGTTAAATCAAATAAAGATATAATGTTGACAATTAAATATTATTAAACTATGATACCTCTAACACACGAAGACGAAGTTCCCGGAGTCTGAGAAGTGTGTGTTTGCTCAGTAGATGGGCGGGATCCCTAAGAAGAAGTGTCAACTGTAGGTGATAATTGTGACCTCTGACCTCCAAAAATTACTCTGTGACGTCGTCCTCGACCTTGACTAGACATCTAATCAATTAAAAAATATTAAATAAGTAGATGTTTTTTTAAAATAAAAAATTTACTAAAATTCACACTAAAACTTCAAAACTTACAAGCTCATTTGTCATCAATGTTGCACATATTTATATTTCATCAACTTCGATATATTCTTGTCCTCTAAGGCCATTTATACTAACATCTACATCATTTGTATTTAAAGCGATAGGAACATCCACCAATGATCTTGATAAACCTCTACATCATTATCAACTACTTCTTTTGACATATCATAGAAATCTCTTGGTGGTGACTTAACAGCTATTTCCCAACTTGTTGCAGTATTGCCAGGAACATAAAATACTTGTTCTACTTGACAAACGAGTGCAAATGGTTCATTTGTAGGAAGTCTTTTATGTGTGTTAAGACTGATAAAACCATATTCGTCGAATTTGAATCATCTTCCCTCATTATATACATCATACCAATCACATTGAAATAGTATGACCTGTTGTCGAACACCAAAACATATTTTCACCACATCAATCAATTTTCCATAATAACCATCACAACCTGAGTCAAGTTCTGAAGCCACAATGACACCACAGAGTTGAGTTATCTTTGTACCATCGATCTCTTTTTTACGAAATTTGAAACCATTTACAATATAGTCTGGATATGAGAATGCTAATCTTGATGGATCTCTTGACAATGCTTCAATTTCTAGAGTACAACAAGGATCATTTGATTTTTTTAGGTCATTGACATGTTGTCTAAACTATTTTAAAAAATTTCTCTCCACATCTTGACTATTCTCAAGTCTTTGTTCATGCTCTAAACGAAACTGATCAACATCCTCAACTTGATTCAGTACATATAAATGTGCTAAATCTCTTTCTTCCTCTGTCAACCTATCTTGTTTTCTAGCACCTTGCAACGGTCGACCAGATTTAATGAAGATAGTTAATTGTCCTTCTTGAGTATCATGCGGACCACCATCATAATTTCTATCATGTCGATTGAAGTTTGTATCTATTCCTTGCATATACATCGAACAGAATGTGAGACACTCCTCTATGAGGTATCCTTCTGCAATTGAACCTTCTGGACGTGCTTTATTCTTTACATAGTTTTTTAATTTCCTCATATATCTTTCTATAGGATACATCTATCGATATTGTACTGGACCAGCAATTCGTGCCTCGTATGCCAGATGAATGGTTAAGTGAACCATAATATCAAAAAAAGAAGGTGAAAAGATTTGCTCTAATTTACATAAGGTCACTACAATATCCTTTTCCAACCTTATTAGAGTTTCCACATTCAAAACTTTAGAACATACGACTTTGAAATATTGACTCAATTCAATAATCGGGCCGACCACATCTTTGTGAACAAGTCCACGAATTGCCAAAAGAAGTAACACTTGGATAAGAACATGACAATCATGACTTTTTAATCATGTTATCTTTCGCTGCTCCACACATCTTGAAATATTAGAACAATATCCATCTGGAACTCTAATGCTCTTTATATAAGAACATATAGCCTCTTTCTTAGCATTAGTCATTGAATAAAGAGCTGATGGAAACTTGGACTTATCCTTCGGTGCATACAACTCTGGACGTATCTGCATATCCTCTAAGTCCCATCGAGAATTCCAATTATCTTTTGGATTTGCAGAAATATTTAGCATGTCAAAGACGTTATCACATACATTCTTCTCGGTATGCATTACATCCAAATTATGACGAATAAGAAGAGAAGCCCAATATGGCAATTCTTTAAAAAAGATGCTTCTCTTCTTCCATCTACCAACACTCAATTCCTTTTTAAAAAGCTTGCCAAATTTTGTCTCATGAATGGTTTGTTGTTGCCTCCAAATTTCATAACCTGTCAAAAGTCTTGGTTTTGCTGAAGATACAGATTTACCATCAAACTTGTGTATATATTCATGTCGTCTCCACCTATGTTGTATTGGTAAAAAACAACGATGACCCAAGTAACAGTGCTTTCTACTGTGGTGAAAAAATTCAGATATGGTCATATAATTACATGTAGGACAAGCAAGTTTCCCTCTAGTACTTCATCTTGACAAATTGGCATAAGCTGGAAAGTCATTAAGAGTCCAAAGCAATGCAGCACGCATTGAAAATTTTGTTTCTTTGAAACATCATAAGTCTCTAATCCATTATTCCATAAGTCCTTTAACTCTTCTATTAAAGGTTGTAAGTAGACATCAATGTCATTTCCTGGATCATTAGGACCGGGGATTAATAGTGATAACATCATGTACATGGGCTTCATACACATCCAAGGAGGTAGATTATATACAACTAACACCACTGGCCATATACTGTATGACTTGGCCATATTTGAAAATGGATTAAATCCATCACTAGCAAGACCCAGTCTAACATTGCGTATCTCTACAGCAAAATTTGGATGTAACCGATCAAACTCCTTCCATGCAGGAGAGTCAGAAGGATGACGCAATTCATTACTTATTTCGAAAGTATTACGTTCATAATGCCACCTCATCCACTGAGCGGTCTTAGAAGACATAAAAAGACGTTGTAACCTATCCTTCAACGGAAAATAATGTAGCACTTTATTTCCTTTTTTTTTTTCTTATCTGTTGTGCATCACTCTTGTATCTTGGAGCACTACATTTTGGACAATGATCCTTATCCTTATTCTCTTTCCAAAATAATATGTAATCATTCTTACATGCGTGGATCTTTTGATGGCTTAACTCCAATGTAGTAATAGTCTTCTTCGCCTCATACCAATTCTTAGGTATAAAGGCATCATTTGGTAATACCTCTTTAAAAAGGTCAAGTAACATGTCCATACACTGAATTGTTACACCGTTCATAGTTTTTATGTGTAACAATTTCAATAAAAATGACAATCTGGACACATTCTTGCAATTACTGTAAAGAGGTGTTTCTGCATCAATCAACAACTTGTAGAAATTTTGTGCAGCTATATTAGGCTCTTGTTCTTCTTCCACATTAATAGGCAAAACCCCTTGCAAATCATCTAACATGTCCATCATTGACTCAACCACTACCTCATCTTGTGTCTTAGTTATATGCATCGAAGAAGCATTCACTTTAATTTGCTCCTCACCATGTGACAACCAAATTTTGTAACGTAACTATATTCCATCACAAATAAGATGAACCCATACTTCTTCTCTTGTTAACTTCTTAGTATTAATACATCTCTTACATGGACACTGAATTAATTCATGATTTTCTTCATGCCTAAATGTCCGTCTATCATCATGAAAAGCCCAGTCCAAGAACTCAGAAACTCCCTGCTTATATCTAACATCAGTTCTATCACGAATATCCATCCAACTCTTATCCAATCCAGCCATCTTTACCTAATGAAAAAAAAACACTTGCACGTCTCAGTAAAAATTTATGCAACATATCCCATGTTTATGTGTCTATAGCACATATACATACCTGAAATTTCAACACTAATTTCAACACTAAATATATGAAATGACATACATCAAAAACATAATAATATACAAATGAGCCACCACCCAGGCTCACTGGATCACAACGATTTAACATTAAATCAAAGACATAAGAATATATAAATGAGCCACCACCCAGGCTCGCTGGATCACTGATTTACGAACATTTAATATTAAAGTACAAACATAATAATATAAAAATGAACCACCACCCAGGCTCCCTGGATCAAAAAATTAAAGAGAATCTTGTGGATTTCATACCTTGAATTAACTACTTTATAAGGAAGAAATCCTTTGCAGTCTTCAGATGCCAATAATCTAAAACTGAAGAAGAAGGCAGGCATATCACTCAATTCATTATAGAAAGTACATATGATATTGACAATTTCAAAAAGAATCACCAAGATATACTTAAGCACATAGACCAAGTCAAAAAATAGCCAAACAGAATCACCAAGATTTAACATTTGCCTTCAAATCTAAACCTTAATCAAACCCACTAAAAGGATGCACCGATAACATCATCATCATCATAAACAGATAAATAATAACAAGAAGCTTAGCTACCTAGATTAATGGTTGGTTTGTCTTTTCTGATACTAGTATGGCAACAGTGCCATAAAGAAAGATTCAAACTTATCCCAAAATCAAGCTCGAGCTCAGGCTCGACCCAAAAATATCGAGTCGAGCCGTGTCCAAGCTCAAATGAATATTCTTAGTATTAGCCCAAGCTGGAAGCCGAGGCTAATCATTATGATATATCCAAAATTTGGGGCTTCTTTATTCATATGCCTGATGTATTTGTTCTAGACAATCAATGCATCATTATAGGGAGCAGGCTGCATTTTTTCCATGTTAAATTGGACATTTTTGCTATCTACGGCGGCATTTGGATCATAAAAGAGCAATTATTAGGTAACCGTTGGGCACATGCTTTGGAGATCTTAATTGGTTACTACTACTTGTGTCCATGGCTTCATATGCCCACCTCAAAATGGAAAATTGAGCTTAACTAACCCATATCGTTTAAACATCATTTCAGACTTGGGTCCAGTATTCTGAACAACTTAAAATAATCATGGGAGGCAGAAAAGTTTATTACCTACGACAACAGGGCATCCCCACAAATAATAGAATGGATATATATGGATTATCTCACATGGTTATTTTCTGACATAAATGCATGCTGCTGTTATAACAAAATATCAATCCCACTACACCCCAAATATCTACAAATATATCAAGTTTTTATGTTGGGCCAAAAGAAAACAGAATGATAACATGTTGTCTTATACTACTTATCTGCAAAAACAGTAAAATTTATGAAGACAACATATACCCGCATTCCATGGATCTCATACATAGTGAGTTCTTAGTACACTTGTCAACTGAACATAAAAACTACAATACAAATAAATTAAAAAATAGGACTGTAAATACCAATATATCATAGATGATATAATATCGATATTTTTTTATTAGATCCCTTTTCTTTTGAAAATTCTTGTGCATATAGTTGAAGCAAAACGAAAAAAACTACCAAAAAAGAAGAAGCAAATATGTCAAATATACGGATACTAAGAATCTGTGAAAACAAAACAAAATTATAAAAACACATGGTTTCAAATCCAACGGGAGGGAGAAGAGAGACAATTAGGGACAATAAACGAAGTTTATCCATTCAACAATTAACTACCACAGATAAAACCATCAATTTATAATAACTTGTGAGCAGCCTTGTGGACTCCAAAAGTTTGGGTTTTAACAGCAAACCTGTAGTTGTTCTAACCTGTCGGCAGGGAGCAGCAAGTGAATGGGGCCCGAGATGGTCTGAGCAGCAGCTCTGTCCAAGCAGCAGGTGAAAGGGGCCCGAGCAGCAGATGAAGGGGGCCCGAGCAAGTCCGACCAACAGCTCCTATCCGACCAGCAGCTCCTGTCCGCGAGCAGGTCCCAGCAAGTCCGCGAGCAGGTCCCAGCAGCAGCTCCTGTGGAGCCGTAGGTGGGAGCAGCACCCGTAGGGGAGTGGCCCCGAGCAGTAGGTGAAAGAGAAATAGGGAGGGGGCCCAAGCAATAGGTGAGATGGTCGGCAGGGAAGGTGCCCGTGAGATCGCCAACAACAAGGGAAGGCGGGCGTGGCGAGGTGGTCACCGGCAGCTCGGGCACTAGGGAAGAGGAGTAGCTGCAGCAGCCAGGAGAAGAGAAATAGGGAGGAGGCCTGAGCGGTAGGTGAGATGGTCGACAAGGAGGGAGCCCGTGAGATCGCCAGCAACAAGGGAAGGGCGGCATGGCGAGGTGGTCACCGGCAGCTCGGGCATTAGGGAAGAGGAGCAGCTGCAGCAGCCAGGAGAAGAGAAATAGGGAGGGGGCCCGAGCGGTAGGTGAGATGGCCGACAAGGAGGGAGCCCGTGAGATCGCCAGCAACAAGGGAACGGCGGCGTGGCGAGGTGGGCACCGGCAGCTCGGGCATTAGGGAAGAGGAGCAACTGCGGCAGCCACGAGAACCCTAGGGAGGAAGTTTACACAGTTGGATCATCAAAGATCCAATGGACCAAAAGGCCTTTAAACCAAAAGACCAATATAATCCTTCCTTGTCTAATAATTTTAGGACTGTCAACGGAAATCTGATTATCTGATTTTTCGATCTATTAGGGAAAAAAAAATCCATTTCCGATAAAAAATATCCATCCGATAGTTATCAGAATCGTAATCGGATATTTCTGATAAGCCATCAGAATCAGAAAAAGAAACTCCTTTTTTCGTATTCACTTTTCGATTTTAATTGTTATTAAATTTATTATTAAGAATAATATTAACCTTAAGATTATTTTAATCTTAGTAATCATTATCTAATATAATTAATCATTACCTAATATACTAAGACGTATTTGTTACATTTAGATTTCATTATCTACTAATTTCATACTTGTGCTAGGGACCTTTAAGGTATTCAGATTAATCGAGTTAGTTCGATTTATGGACTGAGGAAACAAAGTCAAACAAATTTTTTTTATTCGGTTCAAATTCAAATCAACTCGATTTTTTTGAAGATTCAACCCAAACCGAACCGAACTAAGAATCGAACCGACCCATGCTTTTTTTTTTTTTGCACTAATGTTCAATTTTTTTTTTCCACTAATGTTCAACAAATCCCCTAACTTTTCTAATAAAAAGAAAAACATCACAACTTTTTTGCAGCAAAATGCATTCTTTGGCGAAGACATGAATAGGTACACTCATCATCTAACCCCTCCTTTAAGGCGAAAAAAAAAAGGGGGTCCTAACAAAGTGTTTTGATAGTAGAATTCTATACTTAGGAAGTGGCCGGCAGAGCTATTCCCACCCTCTGACTTTGAGGTGATGGCACAGTGATGGTGTGGTGGAGGAGGATGCGGTGCAGTGCTCAGTGGGACCGACATGGCCGCCTAGTCGGCACGGTGGAGGAAGATTGAGCGTAGTGACGGACGATTGGGTCGATGCGGTGGAGGACGATCGAGCCGACACGGTGGAGGAAGTTCGAGCGCAGGGGTTTATTTGTAAATACTTAAATTATGAGGATTTATTTGTATATCAAAAGATCATAGGGGTTTCATATTTCTAAATATATAACTATATGTTTATTATTTAGAGTATATAAAATAGTTAGGTAAATGCTCAATTTTATTCATGAAAAAATGCTTAATAAATGTTCAATTTACCGTGTAATTCTTATTAAGTTAGTCTATTCATGAACATACTTAGTAGGATATTTAATATGTTCAAGAGTTTTTTATCAAATAACTAGGAGTAGAGACAAGTTAGTGTTCACATGGTTTGGCCTGAGTTTATAAATTAGTTTTAAAAGATTTTAGACTAAATTGATCATGGACTTGTTGAACTCTTGATCTACTCGATACTCGACTCAAGCTCATTCAATATCTAAACAAGTTACGGTTAAAGCAACCATCATAGGACTCAGTTTGAACTCAAACTCGATTAAAATTGGTCGAAGCAAGATTATACCTAGCAAAACTCAATTTATTTGCATCCATAGTGCTAGCCTTTCAAAATAAAAAATAACATAAGGGTTCTATTTAAGTTACTTATATATATTTATATTTTTAAATATATAAATTAGCTTTTTTAACTATACTTTTAATGATTTTAATCTATCTAAATCCTTGACTCTAGAAAAAAAAAAACTCTCTATATCTTGCATGAAGAGAGAGAGAGAGAGATGGTAAGACACATATGCAGAGACACACATATGCATATATGTACATAGACACACACCGATACCCACTCTTTCTCACATTATTTTTTTAATATTTATATTGTTCATAAATATGTACTATTTTAGTTTTGTATGCGTGTACAAATTATATATAAATATATATACATGATAATTTAATTATATATATTAGTATTTTTATTGTTACCACTATAGTTGTAAATTTTAAAATATATTCTTCATATTCATTATGAAAGTAACTTTATATAAAGATAATGTTATAAAAACATATCATTCAATCATTATGAAAATTATTGTGCATAAAAAATAATTTTCTAAAAAAATATATCATTCAGCAATCAATATTATTTATTAAATAGTATTATTAGTTACAATGATTTAATTTTATATCATCACTATATTCGTATGCTAATTATGTTAAGTTTTAATATATAGTTATTTGGGACGGTCGATCAAGTTGTCACAAAATGTCTTCCTTTGTTCGTCGCAAAAGACAAAGAATTGTCCCAAACAAATTTGACTTTTTGAGACGGCCTAATTGTTCGTCGTTAATTATTTTTTATAATTAAAAACTAATGTTGGTCAACTTTTTACAACGAGTATTGTAATTGTCACTAAAGAATTACATATGTTTGTCCTAAAAAAATTATGACCGTCCCAAAAAGTTATACTTATTGAGACAAACATCGTAGCCGTCCCAATAAAGTGCATCTGATGAATAATTTGCCACCAATAGTGTTATCCGTCCCAAATAGCATACTATTTGGGACGGGTATGATTTGATTGTCGCAAAAGGCGACTATTTGAGACGGCTGTAGTCAATTGTCGCAAATATGTTTTTTTTTAGACGAATATTTGACTTTGTCCCAAATGATATTATTTGGGACGACTTTAGGTAGCCGTCGCTAGTATTCTGTCCCAAAAAGTATCATTTCTTGTAGTGAAATACGCAGTATGAGACTAAATAAGGATTTACAATGGTTCAAGATATGCTAACCTATAATTGACATCTAGAGATGTCTTTGGTCCCCAAAAAATTTTAAAGAATTTTTTATGCCTATTATATTGTTATGACATAATAATAGGCTTCACACCTAAATTCATCTGTCAATATAGTGCTACCTGATAAGAAGCACCAATCATAATATATGTACCCACTTCAATATAACTCAAATGAACCTGCTAAGGTGACAAATAAAAGAATGTATATGAGGGCCATACATACACGGCTTCACTTGGAGAAAAGAAAGAAAACTATGACATAATCAGAATATCTGTAAAAATAAAAGAGTATATATTAGATTTTATGTAAACTGCTTTTTTTCCTTCCACTCTCACTCTATATCAAAATATATATGGATTAAACTGCAATTTTTCCCTTCCACTCTTACTCTGTATACAAATAAACATTATATAAGCTATACTATTCTTTTGATCTTGCATAAAAGAAACATTATAATGATGAAATTTATAATGTGATGATAAATCATCTAGACCTGTGTTTAGTCTCCAAAACACTTTAAAGAATGTCTTATGCCTATTATATTGTTATGACAAAATATCTTGCTTTACACAAATCCATTTGTTAGCACATTAGTACCTGATGAGAAGTAGGTATCGGAATATCTATACTCGCTTCAAGATAATCTAAGTAAACCTGCTAAGGCGACAGTTGAGGGTTTTTTTTTTTTTTTGAAAAATTCATCTATCTATAATAAGCAAGTCCAATATGAACTTGCACTTAGAGTTAGGATGTCTTCCCCTGATATGTTGGTCTTGAGATAGTAATTGCTTTGTCCTATATAGCTGCATGTACCAAAAGATAACCAGTACTCTTTTTCTCATTCAAGCCGTTGCCTCCCATTGTAGATTAGTTTATTTTGTGGTATTGATTCTAAGTAATTACTTTGAATTAAAGTTTATTTCTTACCTATGTCGCAGTTTTCCTGTTAGTAGATAATTTATAGGAAGAAAAATCATGAGTGATAATACAACCCTTCTATTTGTCCAGTTTAATATGCACTCTAAAGAATGTTTCATGGCTATTATATTTTTTATGAAAAATAACTATGCTTTACATAGTGTTAATAAATCCATCTGTCAGTATATCAATACTTGATAAGAAATAGTAATCAGAATATCTATACCCGCTTCAATATGATCCAAGTGAATCTAATAAGGTGACAAATAAAAGAATGTATATGAGGACCATGGATACACGACTTCACTTGGATAAAAGAAAGAAAACTGCAACATAAAAGAAAGCTATACTATTCTTTTGATCTTACATAAAAGAAATATATTACAATGATGATAGGGATGCTTATTTAAATGCAGCTAGAAAGGCCTATAGCCATATAACCCTCAAGATCACAACACAAACCTACCCAAATGATCAGATGCAGAGAGAAGTGTTTGGTTTTTGTTTGGACGCAAGTCCTAATTTAATCTTTTGATCTTCAACTCCTATGACATTTGTTTCTCTTTTGAAAGTATAATTTAATATACTTTTTTTTTCCTGTAAGATTTTCTATTGCTAGCAAGGGGTACAAAGTAGCTGTCACTTGAGGGCTCGAGTGTTTGGGACACCTGCAAAGCACAACAACCAGGTTTATCTTAAGTCTTAATAAATTTAAATAAGTCTTAACTTATACACTCGAGTCTTATGTTATTTATAGAGATCTAATTTGGGGACCTACTCAAGTCTTTTTTTGTTTAAAGTGATCAAAAGACAAACAACTCAACATTGCATAAAAAAAAACATTACAATGATGATAATTGCATGAGAGGCCTATAGCCAAAAACCCTCAAGATCACAACACAAACCCACCCCAATGATCCCATCTTATTTTATCTAGAAAATAAAATAAGGAGATAATAGCCAAGGATCATTGAGTCAGATTGCTCAATTCCAAGCATTTGGAAGTGCTAAAGGAACACTACCCTTCCACATGGATTCCCACAGCCTTTCCCCATTCATAGCCATCATGGAGGACATTTTGATGATGTGTAAAATAGCATTATGTTTCTGATTAAACCTCCTGCAATTCCTTTCATTCCGAACTCCCCACATCAGGGCTAGCACTATCATAAACCACAATTTCTTATCCGACTGTGCAGGGCATAAAGATATCCACCACTCCATCATATCAATCTCATTAAGAGGTCTGTTTATAATCTAAAACGTTCATGGCCATGGTGTAACCTTCAGCTTTGTTCCACATCTTAGAAGTATATTAAAATGATCGAAACATAAAATTGTTTGAACAGTTTCTCATAGGCTAATTCTTTTCTTGATTAGATTTTGAAGTCATAGGAGTATCATGACCATGGTGTGACTTTCTAGATTGTTCTACATCTTAGAGAAATATATAAAAAATATTGAAATATAAAAATGTTTTAAGAGTTTTTGTGCAAAATAATTCTTTTATTGATTACATTTTCAAGGTATTCATATTATTATCATTTTGGCCACCAATTTATATGCACTGTCAGTTAGTTTCACAGCCTTTGCTTTGTCCTAACCATGGAACTTGCCTTCTCCCCTAACTAATGCATTTCACATATTTCTTATTTAATTAAACCTTTCTATATAGTCAACTAAATGAAAGAAGAAAAGATAGTACATGATGCGGCAGAATCCGAATAGAAGCAGGCCCAAACCCCACTGAGCCCAACAGCGGCAGTACCAGGCCCTCCGGGAGCCTTCGGCCCGTCAGCGGCCCAGTAGCCTTCGGCCCATAAGCGGCACCCCCGCTCCCAGCCCAACAGGCTTCAGCCCGTCAGCGGCCCACCAGCCTACGGCCCGGGAGCAGCGCGGCAGCCCAGGGACCGGCAGGTTTCAGCCCGTCAGCGGCCCAACCCCCTTCGGCCCAGTAGCCGGGTCCGGCCCACTCCGGTGGCGGATCAGACGCTATGGCGGTTTGTCAGTAAGCCTCCTTTAGTCCTATATCGGCTACCACCGTTAACCATCCGCTACCCTCCGCTATAAGTATCTTGCTATTCGTAGCCAAGAAGGTGGGTGGGAAAAACGGATGCCTTCCTAAGCTTCCGAAACCCCTTATAGGACTTCTGTCCGAATAGCTCTTTAGCTTCTCTTTCTTGCTCCCTGAATCGAATCTTCTTCAGGAGCTAACTTGACCGTCGGAGGGGGTTCCCCAGGGCTGACGCCCGGGACTCCTGCTGACCGGTTCTTCTTCTTCTTTCCCTCCTGCAGGGGCTCGGTTCGAATCATCGCCGACCTCCCCGAGTCGGTCTCGGCCGCCGACCTCGGACTCCTCCCCCTGGTCTCGACGCCGAACGCCGGCCGCCCCACCACAGGAGACTCGGTCTCGCGCTGAAGTAGCCTCCGGACTCGCCGTCCGAAGGCGATCCCGCCAGCTGCCCTGCGTCAGGAGCCTCGGCCTCGCGCTGAAGGTGGCTCCGGACCCCTGGTCGGAGAGCGATCCGTCCCCCTGTCCGACCGCACCGGAGCAGGAGACTCGGCCTCGCCCTGAGCCACCCCTTCGGTCTCACTGCAGGGGAGCGAGCCGTCCCCCCGTCCGATCTCGGACTTTCCAGCCTCTGCTCCGACGCTCGTCGACCACTCCGCCGAGAGAAGCTCCTGCTCGCGCCGCCGCCACGTGATGTAGACTGGATCTATCACGACCGGATCCCGCACACGGGGATCCGAAAAAAGAGGGTCCGGAGCTGGTCCGGGTCGAACAGTGACGAGGGGACCCGACAGGGGTCCACGACGGGGCGAAGACGAGGTCTTCTCGGGGTGAGATGGATCCGCCCGCGGGGGGCGCGATCTGCCGCCGGAGCTGCTTCTTGGATAGTGAGCCGCTGCTCCTTCGGCGGACGAAGGCGGCGGCGCGAGCAGGAGCTTCTCTCGGCGGAGTGGTCGACGAGCGTCGGAGCAGAGGCTGGAAAGTCCGAGATCGGACGGGGGGACGGCTCGCTCCCCTGCAGTGAGACCGAAGGGGTGGCTCAGGGCGAGGCCGAGTCTCCTGCTCCGGTGCGGTCGGACGGGGGGACGGATCGCTCTCCGACCAGGGGTCCGGAGCCACCTTCAGCGCGAGGCCGAGGCTCCTGACGCAGGGCAGCTGGCGGGATCGCCTTCGGACGGCGAGTCCGGAGGCTACTTCAGCGCGAGACCGAGTCTCCTGTGGTGGGGCGGCCGACCGCACCGGAGCAGGAGACTCGGCCTCACCCTGAGCCACCCCTTCGGTCTCACTGCAGGGGAGCGAGCCGTCCCCCCGTCCGATCTCGGACTTTCCAGCCTCTGCTCCGACGCTCGTCGACCACTCCGCCGAGAGAAGCTCCTGCTCGCGCCGCCGCCTTCGTCCGCCGAAGGAGCAGCGGCTCACTATCCAAGAAGCAGCTCCGGCGGCAGATCGCGCCCCCCGCGGGCGGATCCATTTCACCCCGAGAAGACCTCGTCTTCGCCCCGTCGCGGACCCCTGTCGGGTCCCCTCGTCACTGTTCGACCCGAACCAGCTCCGGACCCTCTTTTTTCGGATCCCCGTGTGCGGGATCCGGTCGTGATAGATCCAGTCTACATCAGTACACATTCTGAGATGAAAATACACAAATGATGACATAAGGTCAAACTAAACCCGTGTGATGCACCAAAAGTTTCAAAACTAAGTCTAATACAATATAGTTTAAATCAACCATATAATTTTTAACAAATTAAAAAACCAAGTCGAGTAGTCTAAACTTGCACTTAGAGCTAGAGCCACGCCACCTCAGACATTCGGAGCAGCCAAAACCTTATCCGACAACCTTCAACCCAACAAGCAAAAAAACCAACCCTTAACCTCTCTTCAGATATCACGTTTAACTGAAGAGGATCCTAATCAGCACCATCAACATGACCACCAATCACTTTAGCCAAGAGCCTGAAGGAGTTAGGGTGTCCTAAACCAATCACATTAGATGTAACCAACTTAATTCTTGCATTCTTTATTCAGGGATAAATGGTATTTCTAATATATATGTGTATGTCAATGTATTTAATTGCTCGATATATATATATATATATATAATGAAGATTAAATTACAAGGAGTTGTACTAATGAGATTAATCCTCTATAAGCATAAGTCATAATCTATTCTCAGTCATAGAATGCTCGAACTAAAGATCGAGTATTCGGATAGATTGACACATGTTGTGTCTACTCATATGATGAGAGTGGTTGATGTCATAACTACTTATGTAGAGATATCAAGACAAATATGTGGGTGCTCATTAGTGAAATGAGTTTACTGAACTGATCCGTTTCAAAATTCCTTGATGGTCTTAATTGTCAACCAGGACATTCTATGTCATAGTAATACGGTAGGTCTTTTGACATGAGACGTCAAGGACACCTTGTACGAGGATACTGGCTCTTGATTAAGGATACAAAATATCTACGTCTGAATATTCAAGTGACCGTTAACAGTGAAATACATACGAAGGTGATTGAACTGTCAAGATGGAATCGCCTACAATTGTTTATGCTTAGTTAAATCCCTAGGTAAGGTTAATAGGATTATCGGATAAGGAGTTTTCTAATAATATCTCATTGAGCGTTTGATCCACTTAGTGATTGAAGAGTTTGAAAGTTATAACCATACTTTGTTGTCACTTTTACACTTTGCGTAGGCGAAGGATAAACTTCGTACGATAATTTGTTGACACACAGGTGCCGATAATGGGATAATGATTTCCGACATCTTCTGGGATCATGAGGTGTTGCTTGATGTCATTCATAATCATAAAATCTATTGAATAAATAATTATATGATAATTAATTAATTAATTTAATCATTAATTGATAAAATAAATTAAATTAATCTTAAAAGGTATTTTAGGTTAATGGGCCTACAACTAGATTGATTGTTAGGCCTAGAGGGTCACACACATAAGGAATCTCGTAAGAATATGTTTATTGAGAGTTTTATACACTATTTGGATTTTTGTGAAAAACTATAAATAATATACAATATAGTGGGACATAGAGAAAACCCTAACCACACTTGGGCTCTCCCCTAGCCATCCCCTCTCTCCCTCTCTCTCTCTCTCCTAGTCGTCCCCTCTCTCCCTCTTTTGGGTGGTGGTTCGCATTGGTTGCACAAGGAGAAGAAGGGGCCGTTCGCGTGAGGATCTGTGTGGATACCACGTCTAGAGGTCGTGTGCATGTGCGGCTAACCACATCCCGTAGATTCAGCATCAGTTTTTTGGAGATCCCTCACATCTGCACGGTGAGAATCCATTCTCACGGATTTCTGTTTTGTCTTCTATTGAATCGGACAACCGACCATGAGGGGTTTCGTAAGATAGAATTAGTTTACTCCACTATGTTGTTTGACTCCTATAAAACCCTACAGAGCCTATCCCCCAACAAGGCTAACCTGAACCTTGCCACCGATATAACCATACATTCGATGGATTGAAGAGGTACTTGGGCCAATCCCTTGTTTTGAGACCATCTACTACAGGCAAATCTTTGATTCTTTATATTTCTACCAAGATGATTCAGTGGGAATTGTTCTTGCACAAGAAGATGAAGAATGGGCAACCTATTATTTGTCTAAACTTCTTAAACCCTGATCTTGAGTCTCAACCCGAATGTGACAATCCGAGATCCATTAGTTATTGGATATCTGATCTTAGGTACAGCATTAAACCAAGAGTGTTTAAACTGCTAAACATAACAATAACATTGATAGGATTGTCCATTTAAGGTGAAATTAGGCTCATTGACAAAATAGCTTAGTTAGCTGAAGCTTTTAAGCACTTTCATTATTATGACGTTTAGAGGGTGAAAATAGATAACATTGGTGAGAGGTCTGTTCTAGCAAAAGTGAACATTAGGGTTGTACTCAGCTTACTTCGGTTCGATTTTGAGAAAATCTTTTCAAACTGAACCAAACCAAATTCATATGTGAAATTGAACTAAATTGAATTGGAAATTTTTGGTTTCATTCAATTCAAACTGAAATTTTTTATCCTATGCCATATTAAATGTATATAAAATAAAAGTTAAAATAAAAGTATACATATGTACATATAATATGCATATGACACTAAGATAGTAAAGTATTTATACACATAATATTAATATAAAATATATATTTATAATAAATATGATTTATTCAATTTTTTAGTTCGATTAAGCTTCACAAAGTTGTGAAACCTAACCTACCCAATGTCAAACCGAATCAATCAGTTTGATTTGTACTAAATTATGAACAGCCCTGTTGAATATACAGTCCAATCTAGGTTTGAATTGCATTGAAGATGGAAAGTCTGAATATGTAGACTGCGACCACTTTTTATGAATTTGAATCCTAATTTAAGTTAGGAAGAGTAGAATTCACCATAAATAGGGCTTGAATTTGTCCATAAATTTTGTCATTTGAGATTTCATTTTTAGGCATATATAGAATTGTCCACCTTTTGAGTCTAATTCTCTTTGGAAAAGCTTCCTCCTGAACAAGTGAAAGAAAATTCTAACTTGAGGCCACATTCAAGAAGAATAAGAGGGCTCAAGAAGAGCTTAAGAGGAAGAGGATTAAGGGGAGATCGGTGAGGAGAATCTGTCCAAACCTAAAAAGAAAATGTAAGCAAGAGGTAGGCACGTTTTTACAAATTCATGTTCTTTAATTATTTCATGATCCCTCTAAACTATATCAAGTAATCAACTTGAATTTTAAGCCTAGACCACAAATAAATAGATTTGAAACCAATTGAGACTGTTTATCCCGAATTCGGTTTAACGGATTTAGTAAATAGTTAACCGATTTGTATCTAGCTAGAACCTTTGAGCAAAACGATCACGCAATGCCCTGAGAACAATCAACCGTTTATGTCAAAAACCATACATTTGATTTGACTTACTTCTACTCTTTATCAATTGATCTATAATTATTATTTGATTATTTTATGACTTGAAATCTGATATTAGATATATGTATCATATTGGATTCTTTATCATAATTATTTTTATGATTTTATATTAATTCACAAAAAGGTTTTTTAGTAGAAAAATTATGAAAATTATGAAATTGATCAAAAAGTCATGAAAGTTAATTTTTAATTTCAAACATGTTTATTTGATCTTCTAGATTGAATTTCTTTGCAAATTCACTTCTGAATGTCTCTACTCATTGAAATGGCGCTTCCCATGATTTTATGAAATAAAACAACATCAAATCTATTCAATACAATTTTTAAATCTAAAAAGTTATCATACTTACATATTTGATATTATCTAATTGTCAAACATCTAAAAGTATAATGAAAAATTAAAGCATGGAATAAAAGGATGAGAGGAAATCACTATTTTTGGACCATGACTCAATTTCATGC
This sequence comes from Zantedeschia hybrid cultivar, assembly GCA_030544215.1. Lineage (NCBI taxonomy): Eukaryota > Viridiplantae > Streptophyta > Magnoliopsida > Alismatales > Araceae > Zantedeschia > Zantedeschia hybrid cultivar. Next base: position 20,543,967 of record JARZZO010000005.1, read on the forward strand.
CACCAAAAAGCCATGATGCGAGGCCATGTCTTCTTTTTGATACATTTTTTTTAAAATTAGCCGCACCAATAAAGTAGTCCACCCGGTGGGGCCTTGCTAACATGACCTTTAGACCAATCAAGAATGTGCTGTTCTAATAAAAATAATTTGAGTTTTTAGTTTTCGGTTCCTCTAAATTATCAAATTTAGAAAAAAAAACTCCATGTATTTTACATATTTAGTCTTGGCTCCATTAATTTTTAGTTTAATATTTTTTAATTTTTATTATCTATTCTCATCTTTCAAATAATTGTTAATTAGAAGGAATTATTTCTATGACTTGGGTGACATCTGTGCATTCTATGACTAAAGGAGTTCTCTCCTCCCTTACGTGGTGCTTCTAATCTCTTTGGCAGCAGCCAGCAGCCGCGTGGCTGGGTAAGGCTACCGATGGTACACAGGAGATGGATGGTGGTAATAAAATATCTTATATCTTACAATTTTGAGATTAAATGATTGAATCGGGATCTTCTCAGTATGTCATGGGACTGAACTCGAGCATGCGAACTGAGAGGATTCTGATTCTAAATGGTTACATGCGAACACGACAGAGGGAGAGGTCCACACAAGCCATGCAACCAAGAATTAATTTGTGATCTTAGGTAATTAGTCTCATATTGGTTTTTGGATTATAGTTCCAATGTATATGATCATGTGCCTTTGAATCTCAATACCGTGATTTTAAAAATTCATCTTAGTATCAGACTGTCAATTTTGGACCTGACCTCTTTCGTCTCCCCTTTCACTTTCACGGCCGTGAAGAGATATTGGGCGGTGACCCATGGTAGCCCTGGGCAATTAATTCCATTTTTAGATTATAGTTCTAACGCACATGATCACGTGCCTTTGAATCTCAACACCGTAGTTTTGAGATTTCATATGTAACAGATGAATAACTTCATGTAGAACTCCACAAAGGAAAAGAAGAAAAATGCTTCATTTAGAAGATTTAGATTACACGGGCAACCTACTTGATCAAAACAGTAAAGTACTTTTCGGTCTTTGCTAAGGCAGGCCATTGTAGTGGACAAATGATGCACATTATTGATCGCGGCATACAGAAGACAAGCAAAAGGAAAGCCAAATCAACTTCTGTGGTGTCAGCATCGACGCCTTCCTTGAAACCGCCCGAGTGTCTTCGATGAAGGGGCGGAAGAATTGTTACCGAGAGGGCAACCTAGAGCATGGCGACGGTGGAGAAGGATAGGCCGGCGAGCAGCGCGAGAACAGATGATTTGAAGCTTGGGCCAGCACTGCTGCCGCTGCCCACAGGCGGGGAAGCGGCCGGACTGGCGGCCGCCGCAGGCAAGGTAGGTTCCACTGGATCATCACCAGATGCGGAACCCTCCGGACTTGAGACAGGAGCCCCGATGGCTGGAGACAGGGAAAAAAGCACCATGATGAACGTACACGTTAATTAGAACCAGATTTTTATATGCAGCTACCAATTAGAAGAAGATAATGAACTATGATAGAAGCAGGTTTTTTTGGTTGAGAAGACTAGTTAGGCTCACCTGAGCAAAGGCTAATGGGCGGCGTCTGCACGCGGCAGACGGTGGGGAGCATGAGGGACTTGGTATGGTTGAGTTGGATGCCGTAGACGTCCGAGCTGGAGACGAGGGAGCACAGGCAGATGGGCTGGGTACTCACAACCATGGCGAGGCCCTGGCAGCACCCCTTCTCGGGCTTTGTCAGGTTGCTCCCGGCCTCCACGTACGTCAAGCACGAGTCCAGGTTGTCCATGAGGACGGACATGCAGTCGTCGGACCCGCCCGGACCGGGCGCCAGACGCGCCGTCTCCCTCGAGGGTGCAGGAGCCAGAGGCGCAGTCGAGGGAGGAGCCGCGGAGGGGCCGTGCGCCCGGGCGATGCTGTGAAACACCGAGGCGAGCAGGACGGAGAGAACGAGCCATGCAGTGTTCCTGGCCATCGCCGGAGGCCTTGGGCTTGGGCAACACTTCTCCTCTCCTCTTCTCTTCTCTCTAGTTTAATGTTGTTGTTTGGTGATGACGGCGAGATGGGTGAAGAGTTGTTGCCGAGAAGGAATGGCAAAACAGTAGTGGAGGAATGATGGGATCACGGATTCACGGGGAAGGCGTTGGCCCAGGGCTTTTATAGCTTCTGGACATGTACAGAGAGGCGAGCTTTGGGAATGTGAGTTGGAGACTGTAACAACTTGGTGCACACAAAAAGGGTCGTCACCGTTGAGTTGGCCTGTTGAAAGGCTCATACGCTTGCAGGCTGGATTCGGGTAACACCCCCTAACAAGATTGGGGAGACTGGATGGGAATATTTGGAAGGAAGGGCAAGCGAAAACGGCCCAGCAGTGGGCAAAGCCCTTAACTGGTTGGCGTGTTCTGGTTTCTAAGACAGAAGAACCCAGCTTTTGGAGGGAGAGCTTACGATTGACTTGCGCTGTTTTTGGCACCATTGAAGCAAAAATCTATCCCACCCATGGTTTGTTACATCGTACTGGTATGAGTTGACTTGTATGAGTTGATTAGTACGAGTTGATTTGTATCTGTGCCGATTCGATCTTTTGATACGCACCGAATTAGACTGGATCATGCCGACTCATACATGTTTAATGAAATATTTTAAGTTGAATTTTTTCTATTTGATAAGTAAAACTATATTTTTATATCAATTAATAACATACGTTTCTTAAACTCATTAATTTTAACAAATAATTCATTGATTTTAACAAACGCATTGACTAAATTCGTGCGCCTCGTACGAGTCGGACCGAGTCAGCCCAAGTTGGACCGGTACCGTACCGTATCTGAAAAGATACGATCCAATACGGATCAACGATATGACGAACCTTGGTCCCACCTAAAATGAGGAAAGAGCAATAAGACGCACATTTGGCATTTGTGTTGGTAAGGCAGTGGCGGATGAAGGGATCTATGTTAGGCCTTTTTTTTGGGTGGCCATAATAAACCTTATTATAGGGCGTTCGGGAGCAATTTTTTTTAGGTTGTTTCTTCCTTTAAAATTATTTCACTTGAGTTTTTGCTCTAAATTTTAGAAATATTGTATTCCATATCTTAATCTGTATAATGTAAGTACAGATTAAGGTGAAATTGAGATTTTACCCTTCTAACCGAAAGAACAAGGTCAATCAGGGATGTAGCCGAAGGAGCAACATGGAATGTCCCGTGCTAAAATTGCTGAGCAGTTACGTGGTCTAGCAATTAGAATGAACTATCACATGAATTTTATTCTAGTTACTACGCAAAATTAGCATTAGCGTACACATTGAAACAGAATACTACATTTTTTAAATTATCATCAATAATTATTCTAGATGAACATAGATTAGAACGCCATCCATACTCCATAGCTAGAAAAACCACATCACTCTTGGACGACTGCTTGCACGTACCTGAGGCATTATCGACCAAGCTTGGGACAGAGAGGAATGGATATACAGGTGCTTCTAATTTCATTGTGTTGATCTTATTGATTTTAACCAAAATATAGTTCCGACCAGAAATAACAAGAATATTGTAGGGAAACAGGGATATCTTTACCCGTAATACTAGTCCAATTGCCTCTTATTTTTTGGAACAAAATAAAAATACGGATGTTATCAACATACGTTAGGGGAAAACATTCGCTACCTTCATACGCCACTTCGAAATTACCGAGTGTGTTTCTTATGGTAACTTGGAACTATAGTTATATATTTAATGGAAATAGAAAATGCTTACCATTTTAGAAACAGATGTATCCAAACGTATTTGCTGCCCAGGGGGGCACTAATTTCCAACACGAAAGCTATTTTTAAAAACCGAAGTCATTAATTTACTTTAGCTTTTTGAAAAGAAACTTATTAAAATAAATAAAATAATTATAAAAATGATTATTTATAAAATGTATGGATAAGAATAGTCATGTAATGTGTGACACAGGCATGTGATAATACATCAGTGCTTACATATATGTCCAAGTGCAATTTTTTATTTTTTTGGGAAAAAATCAAAGAAAAAAATTGAAGCGACGTTACATTGTGAAATCCAACGTCAAAATTGCCATTCAAAATGCCAACATTTTCAGACGTCCCCTCTGTCATGTACTCTCTCTCAGGTTCCCTCTTTGTGTAAACTTGTAGGAGAGATCACGCTTATCTCACGCAGGGGGCGGGGGAGGGGGAGAGAGATGCATTGCTAATATTGAAACTAATGTTGACATATAAATTTTTTGTTTGAAAAAAGGAAGTGCTTGAACGTATGCCTGAATATTGAATAGTCATGTAACAGGCCTACGTACATATCTGCGTAGGCAAAGTTTCTATAATTTTTTTCAAGTGATTACTTTTCTAAGCACTTTATTTGTTCATTCATTTCTAGTTAATTGATCCACTCTGAAAGAGAAAACGCAGTTTCTAAGTCTGATGGTGGCTGTTGCAGATGCAACATTGTATCACCCCCGTGTTCCAGTTCCAGAGCCCATCAATAAAGGACTACGATGATCATACTTCCTCTGATCCAAATTTTACCGCCAACGTAAGCGGCACCACACCTGTACGCACCAACATAATCTCAAAATTCACTTTCATTTCATTTAGAGCCATATGGTTTGACGTGAAATACCATACAGCACCATAGTTTGTCTCACAGAAATATTGTGTATTTTTCAGCATTTTACGTCAAACCAAACAGTGCCTTGGCCAATTTCTTAATAGGAAACAGACAGGAGGTACCCATGAATCCTTCACTTGCACAATGCCATTCCAATATTCTAATCATATGACAAGCAAAAGCAAAAGGATGCAACTGATGTTTTCAAAATGAGCTATCTAAAACAGGTTTCAAATGCAGCCCTATCATCTTCTTTTCCCTCGATGTAACACTGGAAATTACAAACATATCTGTGGAGCTTTCAAGTATGAGACAAAAAGATTCACTTGAAAAGATCTTGGAGATCAACGATATCTGCAAGGACTCCAGCGGCTGTAGTGTCATTTCCTGCACCAGCTCCCTGAATCACCAATGGGGACTCTTTATAGCACCTGCTGTATATTTCCACCTGCAAAAACGAATGTAAGACTGAAGTGTATTAGAGTGTTGGATCAAAATATGCAATAAATTAATTCACCTAAATAAAAGGTTATATGGGACATCAGCAGCTATTCAAAAGATAAGAAAGCAACAAAAAAGAGAACTTTGAAACATGTTCTTACAAACCAATCACTCGGATAAAAGGAAGCATGCCTTAAGTTAGATCAGAAGAATTAATCCAAGTAAAACCACCATGTATCTTGCTAAAGGATCCTAAAATTTTTAAAGCATCCAATAGTAGAATATCATAATTATATGCTCGCCAGTTCTAGCCGCTGATAGTTCATGACAGTTCTACAATCATTTAACAATGCAAATGTCCAAGACTTCATTAAAATTCCCCCACTTATTTTTATATGAGCATGGTCCATCAGGATTAAGCCCTATCAAGACCAAGCTGTCAAAGATTTGAACGGTTCAAACAAAAATGGGTTGAGGCCTGGATCAGTCGGGCCAAAACTGGTTGAGCAAGATGATCCCAATCTGATCCAGGCCAGTCTGGCTAGAACAACTTGGCACAGGCTCTCCTTCCCTACTAAAATGCATTCCAAAAAAATGAAAAATAAATAAAATATTATTTTTGAAATAAAGCATTATTACAATATACTTACCATTTTATTATCATTAATAAAAAAAACTCAGTTGATGATAGATCTCGAGTTCGCCAACTAACTTGCCGAAGTGCACAATTGTCTGAGATTTGGTGAAGAGGTCAGAAAGTTACGTAAGAACAAACATGAGAAAGATTTAAGTGTGCCAGTGAGGTGGTGTTGTCAATTTGACAATGCTTCATCCGCTTATGGAAGACGAAATTACTCACTATTTCAAGAGCACTCTAATTATCACAATATAACGGAGTAGGAACTAGTAGAGTGACGTCATAGCCATGGAGGAGATTCCACAACCATGACACCAAGGTGATACGAGGGGTACGGGCCTGCTGAGTTCTTACTTTCATAGCGAAGCTTTGATTCATTCCATAGCAATGCTAAGCTGCAGTACTAGAATGAGAAATCACCCACCCAAGAATATACAGAAACCCATAGTAGGAGAGAGAAAAGTGGAATTGCCTGCCTAGTCAGCATCATAGAAGGTGCACAGCTACATTAAAAGCAGTGGCAGACATGAATAGAGATCACCAAATAGTGCTACAATTGGCCCTGAATCGGCCCGAATCGCCCTAGAATAGGTCAGATCGGACTGGATTGGGCCGATACAATTATACGAGCCAATCCAAGCCGATCTAGGCCATTGTGGCCTGTGTCAGCCTGATCCAGGCCAATGGGGTCTGTGAGCTAGGGTTTTTTAATTCAGTGTAATGTCATTGAATTTGATTGTTAGTGTATAGTATTCATCGAATTTGATTGTTAGTGTATAGAATTCATTCTTTTCTTTTTATTTTCTTGATTTGTCTATCTTTTTCTATCTTTCCTTACTTCTCAAGATGAAATTCAAGCCAATCCAAGGATCGGCCTTTTTTTCCTTTGGATCAGTCGACTTGGCCCATCCGATCCCGATCTGGATCAAATTGGGACCTGCTGATCCCAGGTTCCAATCCGATTCTATCTTCCTTGGGATGACATCTACACTAAAGGATGCCACTCCAAATATGAGAGACTTTGTGCATTGATACCGTGGTACCATCCCAGACTTTGTGCACCAAAAGCATCTAGACCCCGAGCTCTGGAACCCTAGGAAAGAGGGAGGGACTTCTGGTCTATGGAAAGCACCTCTATGGCACTGAGTTGAGAGCCTGTGAGGAGAGTCAGGCTCATGGTTGGCCCCGTACAGCATCTGCTTCCAATAGGAATATGGTTGGCCCCAATAGCAACCAATGGTGGCACTCTCCCCACCCCGCCAACCTCCCTGCTCCTAACATCCCTTGAGACAGATTTAATGCAATGCACAATTGGTAGCAATTAATGATACACAGCAAAAAACTTTCTGCATTAAAGAATATCTAGTTATGGCATAGTGAAGGATCAAGGATCTAGTTTAAAATGGAAAACTTTCTACATTAAAGAATGCCTGGTTAAATATGGGGATACACATTATTGCAACTGAAAGAGTGAATCAAGTATGTTAGGCACAGTTTGATTCTAGAGTAAGATAGAAAGGTTTATTCACGTTATTCTTTCTTATTTGCTATGCTTGTGAGGATTTCTTAACCCAAGTGAGAACGGCTTATTCCAGAACAAGGGAGAACAAGCAATTGGAGCAAAAGGTTCAAATTACTTATTCCAGCTAGAATAAGCATTAATGGCCTTCTCATATTTCCTTTTTATTATTTATTTTGCTTAGGAAGAATAGCTTATTCTGGGTAGAAGAGCTAGAATAAGGTTACAAAACTAAAATGAGACTTGTATTGGTATAAGCAATCCCAGATTGCTTATGTCAAACAAGCAATCCGGCTATCAAACTGGGCCTTAAAGAACATAACTGGACTAGATCAAGCAGCAATGTGCAACAAGATTTACCCTCACACTCTCAACAGTTTCCTTGCACTCTTCCACTGCTACGTCACCCAAGGTTTCCTGCATCAAGTTTAATATCCAACTTATTATTTATTTGCAATATCACCATCATATTTGCCACTGTTGCAAGCACCTTCACCAAGATCCTTGTTCTTATCTATCAATCAGGGACCAACTATATACAATGAAGGATCCAAAGACTCAGGGACCAACTATATACAATGAAGGATCCAAAGACTATGGCCAAATAAGACCAGCTGCCTGTCTGATGTCAAGGTTCTCAAGTGGTGTCAGTCATCTGGCTAAGGTAAAGTTAGACAAGAGAGTCTATCAGAAATCCCATGAGCCTACACTTGTCGTCACACAGTTGAAGCCAACAAACCAGAAAGCAGTCCTCAAAGATCCCAAGTAAATACCCATGTGCCATGAACTATACAAAACTTGCACATATCTGTTCTAACAAAGTACATGTACAAAATTTGCAATTTCATGCATGTATGTGTCAGCATGACAATGAATGCAAGTTTTTAAACTACTGTTTTTTTATATAGAATTTAAACTACTGTTCACTATCACAAGTCTATCTCTTTAAATTACTGCCTAAATGCTCAATCCATTCTCCTTATGTCACAGACTCAGAGTAACATAAAGGCAGGTCATTTATTGAATTCTAGCACTTAGATGTATTCCACCTTATTTCAAGAAACAATTTTACATTTTGTGAAAAGGACAAAAAGGTATATTATCCTTATGATATTATAGGTTATAACATGTCCTAGGAATTTTCTAAGCAGGACTATTTAATAAATGAACCAACCAATTTGTTAGTCTTATTGCATGATCTGCACGCTTCTGTGAAGATTAATGTAGAGAAAATATAAACTGAAAGGAAAACAATCCTTGCTAATATAAACTGAAAGGAAAACAACCCTTGCTAAGGAAAATTAAGATATACGTAAGTGCATACCACATTATCGCTTCCTCGCAATCTTCCTATAGAAGAGTTTTTAGATAGCTCCTGTAGGCCAACTTGACAACTGCACAAATAGTAAAACAGGTTTACCTACCAAAACGATCCTTCGACCTTGTTTAACATGCAAAAGATAAAGATGACAATTGTGCTAAACTTGTTTGCAAACTACAGCATCTTCTCTAAGACAAATTAACAGCCTTCTCCCTTCAACACGGGTTCATAGTCCAATTCCCGTCAGAGGGAGCTCCTACACTTTTACAGTTACCCAGAGAATTCAATTGAATACATAGAATCATGTTCATACAATTAAAGATAAAGGACTGTTTTGACCAACCCCCACAAAGAATCGAGGTTGAAGGGCTCAGAATTGAAACTTGCTTAGAGAAAGAGGAATTATAAGTCCAGTCCTATGCCAGGGTCAAAGGTTGAACAGTTCAATCTCGGGAACTAAGTAGTGTTTTCGTAAAACTGATTCAATGAATTTGCACGGGTCCTAGGAAAAAGGTTATTAAGCATGATGAGCCAGCCAGAAGTCTGTTTCCCATTTGATTTGGACTGATTTATTAGGCACCCTGATTCTTTGACCCTGCTAGGGTTTGCAAATGAACCAAGTCACTAAAAGAGCAGCTTAAGCTCAATTTGGTTACTACTCAATCTAGGCTCACTTATTAAGTTAAATGAACCGAGTTCAAAGAAAATTACAGGCTCAGTCTATAAACAAGCTGAGCTTGAACATGGGCCTATTTGGCTCATTTAAGCTCGTGAACAAGCTTGTTTAACATTTTTAATTATTTAAAATTGTAAAAAAATGCTTTCAATTTTAGATTTTTTTAATCCTTTTGGTAGCCGACAGTTTCAAATGGAAAAAGGATCCCAGTGTGCAATTAGTCTTGGCTCGTTGGAACCCCTAGAGCCTGCATCCAACTAGGCTTTAACAAAATTGAAAAGTCAAGACAACATATATGCAGCAGGATTATTCAGCTTGATCCTTTAACCTGTATGGCTGAGATAGTAATTCACATCACCAAAAAATTCTTTAGCATGTATGTCATTCAGACACTGATGAATGAAATTGCTAGTTCAGAAAGAGTTATACTTGCTGCACCACATGGGATGCAGCCCAATTTTTTTTTACTTTTTATCTTTTGAAATTTTTTATGCTGGGCTCATCATGCTCGTACAAATCTGACCTCCGATTGGATGATCAAAAAATTTCTAAAAAATAAATACCACGCCCAATGAACGGTGAAGCTCAGTTTTTTATATTTAGAATTTTTGGGTCGTCCGATCGGAGATTAGATTGTTCGAGCATGTTGGGCATGATGGGGTCCACCAAAAAAAAAAAAATTTAACTTGGTGCTGTAGCTGTCTGATCTAAGCAGATCGGACAGCTACCCCACTGCACCGCAAGCGGTGCAGCAAGCATAATTCTTTAAGAAAAATGCAATTGGCAAGAGATTATCTGGTTACATCTCTCAAAGTAGAGATTTCTCAGACTTACAGGACTTCATTTCCATCTCTAACTTCTTCCCAAAATTTGCATGTCTGAGCAATACTTTGGAGACCTTGGGTGAACTGGCATACAGGCCCAGAATCTGGTGACACTTGCCTGATGAGACAGAAACAATTAGGTACCTATCTCCTTATGAAAGTACATCCGAATGACATTAAAAAACAGACCTTAATGGGGATTTTATGACCTCAAAGAAGGCAAAGAGCCAAGTAATCACCAGGAAAGCACTCACTAAAACATAAAAGTGGCAGTGGCTGGCAGCAAGCAATTAACTTGGATTGATTAATTGGCAGTACTAACCAGTAACCACAACAATGAAACAAGGAAACACCAGTGGTAAGATTGGATGAAATTAATGCATTATAACCTTAAGAAAATGATCATGTAAGAGTGGCCCTCATGAAACATTCAAGGTAAAGAAAGTTGCAGATGTCATCACCACTTAGTTCAAGGGAGTAATGAGTCGTCTGCATGCTGACAGTGTGACTATGACATAACGTAATAAAAGTATAGTACCTTGAACCCTCAATCAAACAGACATAACGAAGGACATTCCCTTTCATAGAGGCTGCTGTCACTCTCAGAGAAATCTCTTTGTCTATTGATGAAAGACCGCCATTCAGAAAATCCTCCGTGGACATTGAATTAGGTCCCATTTCCACATGATACAAGCTTTCCACCTAAGAACAAATACATAAAAGAAAGAAGCTATTAAATGAGTAGCAACAACCAAAAGAAAGAGCATAGATGGCAGAGGGTGGCTGGATGGACCTTAATGTCATCCAAGTTAATCTGCCACCCAAGAAGTCGAGCCAGGATCAGCGCCTGCTTCATTTTTTATAGAGTTTTCATATGGTTATTTCCAAGAAAGCAATCATTAGAATAGATAAAAAACATACATAAATTAAGATGCTATAATTTGAATAGACATCTGAGAGAGGAATTGAGAATATTTCTGTCAGCTAGCAATTTTAGCAGAGAAGTTCAGCTATGATCAAGATCTCACTCACACCTTTCTAGCAACATCCATCCCACTTAGGTCGTCACGTGGATCTAGCAGCACAAAAACAAAGGAGAAATCTCTAAGCTGTTTGTATGCACTTAATCTTGCAAGCATAAACATCAAAACAATGCCATACAAAACAGGACCTAGGCAGGTAGGAACATGTTCAATTGGGAAACTAGCAAGCAACTGGCAGTCCCTTCCAGAAGCAGAACATAAATTTACCAAACAAGAAAGTCAAACTACTTAATTCATTTGCCTGGTAACTTGGGGTTGATCAATAATTGTACCAATTGTCAAATATATTAGCTCTAACAAAAATAGATCCTGATCAATACACATCCAGCTGGACACTATCTCAGCACACTGAGGATTTTTGCCTTTGTGCCTGCAACAAGCTTAGAATTATCAAAGCTATCTGATAGATGTCTAACAACACGTAGTACAATCTGTTTGCAGTCAGCACTTAAGAAAATGTGTGCATCATCAACATATCGGAACAAGATATCCTTGGGCCATACAGAGATCTGTAGGCCATATAAGATACCATCCTCCTATGCTTGCTTTTCACATTTGTCCAAGTTATTCAGCAATCATACTGAAGAACCAATAGAGAAAGAGGCCCCTTGTGTAAATACTTGGGAATTATGAATCCAGAATTATGAATCCAGTTGTCCAAGCTATTTCAAAGATTTGATAGATACAGAATTATGAATCCAGTTGTTCAACTCTCTAGGGTTCTCCATCGCCTCCTTTAAGAAATTCCACGACACATAAAATAGGCTTTCTGAAAATTCAAACCGATGTCGATGTGACTGAAGGCAAGCACGGAAGCGACTTGTTGCCTAGCGTTTTATGTGGCAAGATAAGACCTTAGCCAAAACAAGTTCAGTAAAACATTTTGTGAATGCTCCAAGATTTATACAATTTCTGATCCTTTTCATGTAGTCTGGCTAGTAGAGTGATTATTGTTCACATACTCATATTGTTCATCTTTGATGGGAGTGTAGAAAGTTAGCTAGATGAATATATATTTAGGGGTGTAAATGGATCAGATCCAGATCATAATTATCCAATACTCAAATCTAAAAATAAGAAAACTTGGATCCGATCCGAAGCCGAAATAACCATAAGAAACAGGTTCAAATTCGGGTAGAGATCCCTGTTTCTATTCGGGTTGTTTTTTCAGGTCAGATTCAGGCTATGTGGTTTCTTCTCCCCGCGATGGGGCTCCCCCCTACCTCTAACCACCTCGTCCAACACCTCAGACTTCACCACCAGCTCCACCTTCCCCCGCACCTGCCAGTGTCACTGTTGGCTCAAACAGAGGACTGCCATCACCGCCAGCTCAAACAGAGGAGGACTACAGCCACTAGAGATGAGCACCAGCAGATCCACGCTGTTCTCCTCAATGACTGGACATAAAATCTCCCCTGCAGAGGGCCATTCTGAGGTGGGAGGTGAGATTAGGAGGGCCATTCCTAGCTAAGGTTACACAAGAACAAACATAAGTGCAAGGAGGAGCATCACTTGCGGCCATGCAAACAGCACTGGACATAATGGCCATGACAAGCTCCCCTGCTGAAGATGCCGATGCCTTTGTCGACTGGTGCTTGAACTGTCACAAGAGGTCTTTGTTGCTGCGCAAGCCTTCTTCAGTCTCCTAGCTAGCTTCCAAGTCTGGCAGCCATTTTCATAAGACCAAGTATTCCATCTGCTCCATGCCACTAGGAAGGCGTCATCTCCTTTACATGATGATGGCCTCGACCCGCTTCTCAATGGCTGACAATCAGCAGCAACCTAGTGGATATGAGTGGAACGGCGTGAGAGAGCTGGTGATGCGCCTTGAACCAGCGAGCAGCTCCGACCTATATGACACCTTGGCAACCCTACGGATGATGTGGAACAGGCCTTCATATTTGCAAACGAGACCTTTATAGACCAGGCGGGTGAACTTGTATTGTGTTGACAAAAGCTCCACCATCACCAAGTCTCCAACCTTATACACTTGGCAGGCTTTCTAACTGCAGCTGCCTACTTCTTGACAACTTTCTCCAAGTAGGCATGGGCAATCCCTCACTAACGATCCCAATCTGGGGTCAACCGAAAGGTTGCAATGCTTCATCTTGCATACTTGACCACTATGGCCTTTGACATGGTGGATTGCTGACTTGTCACTAGCTCAAAGGCACTCTGGTCAGAAGCATAACTCTTCTGAAGGTTGTAAGGGAACTGGGCAATGTCGAGCAACTAGGGATGTCAATGGTAACCGATTATCCTATTATCTGCACTATTTGTTATGACAGTCTTTTTATCTCCGAATAGTTAACAGATGTGGAAATGGATAGGACTTTTAAACCCATTTTCTTAATGGATACGAAAATAGATGGTCTTATTTCCGAAACCGTTATCCGCTACTATCTGTGAATATATATTAGTATATTTTAATATTATTATACATCTTATCATTTTTCATGTTTTATTTGTCTTTTGAGGATATTATGGATTTCTAATTGAGATAAATTTATTTTAGTGAAATTTAGTTAGACTGTTATTTTTATACTATGTCATTGATGAGAGAACTTTAATTTGAGTGATCAGCTTCTCTTAAGGAATAGTTATTTTTTGTGTTTATATTTCGCTTCATATGGACAGTTTATAGTAAATTTGCACTTCAACTTTGACTTTCATTACTTCTGATTTTGACCATTAACTACCCGACAATATATTGATAACCGCTTCTATCTGGATATTAAAAAGCGATGTTGGAGACACCCTTTTCCAATAGTTATAGGATAGTTAACGGATATAAAGTCTATTTTGCGGATACAAAAATGGAAAGTCCACTATCTACACCGTTTCTGACCCGTTGACATCCCTACGAGCAACTTGACCCAGACCCAATCCCTTTGGTTGGCACTAACAAAGTGCATTAGTCTAGCAAGTCAGTTTGTAGGTGAAAGCTAGTGTGATAGAGCTTTGACTCGAGTAAATGGAATTAGCTCCATCCAAAATCATCCTATATTCTGGGGTAAACCCTAATACTTCAAAACATGCTTCAAAAATAGCCAGGCAGCATCTGCAACAATGAAAAGAAGTGGGCCCAAAATAAAAGTGGCATATTTGGAGAAGTGGTCCACCACTACTACGATCGAGCACAGCTTCCCCATGCATGGCAAAGCCGATCTAAAGTCCAACGAGACGCTCTCCCATAGCCGTCGTGATATAGGCAAAAGATCTAGAAAACCTAAGGGCTTGAATTGCTCCACCTTGTGTTGTTAGCAAATGAAGCAAGTCAAGACATATTGCTTATCCGCCTACATCTTTGGCCAGTAATAGTTGTGCTGGAGCAAAGCAAAGTTGCGTCTAATGTCGGGCCGGCCTGCACGGAGGGTATCATGGCACTCCTTGATAAGGCCCCTCCACAAGCCGCCCAACTGGGGTACAACTCATTTCCACTAGTGAAGAGGAGCCCATCGCCATGCCAAAAGTGCCACATTTTTCTCCTCCTTCACCATACCGAACAAGCTATGGGTCGGGGGTCCGCATCCATTGTCTCCCTAATTTTGCCACGAAAGCCTAATTGGACACGACTAACGACTTGGGGCCTTTGGCATTGTACTGTCGCAAGTTCTACTAAGGGCATCAACGACCTAGTTTTAATGTCAAGGCTGATATTCCATCTTCATGTCGACCTCCGCCAAGAAATCCAACTAGTGGGACTATTCGAAGGGAAAGCTTCTTTTGAGTTTGAAAATAGCAAAGAGCTACATTGTCTGTCTTCGCAACGAACCGAGACACCAAAGGGTAGTGTCTTCAGGTCCTGAAGCAATGTATGATTGCTGCCAGCTCCTTTTCATAATCCAGATAATGCCTCTCGGTGTTGTTTAGTTTTCAACTCTAAAATGCCAACGAGTGTCCTTCCTGCACAAAAACCCCATGGCGAAGTCGAGGCATAAATGTGCACTTCAAAGGGCTTATCGTAGTTCAGCAAGTGCAGCAAAGGTTCCTCCACCACTGCCCACTTCAACTCTTGTCTTGGAATGCTGCCTCGCATGTGGGAGTCCAATTCTACGGTGTGTCCTTCGATAGATCTAACAATGGGGCCGCCTTCTAAGAATGCCATGTAATAAAGCAATAGCAATAATTTGCAAGGCCAAGGAACGAGCAAACCTCGCTCATATTTGAAGGGGACTCCCATTATCGTATGGTCTGAACTTTCCCTTGGTCCATCCAAATGGTACCGCCTCCACGTGCCACAAGGACTCGATGCACTTCTGGGCAAAGGAGCACTTTTCACGTAAAGCTGATTGTCAAAGAGCAATTGGAAGACAATTCGGAGGTGGGCAACATGCTTCTTTAAAGTCTGACTATAGACCATGATGTCGTCATGCACTTCGGGGGAAAGAAGCACTTTTCCTTCTTCACGTAAAGCCGATTGTCAAGGAGCAATTGGAAGACAACCCAAAGGTAGGCAACATGCTGCTTTAGAGTCTAACTATAGACCATGATGTCGTCAAGGTACATGATGACAAATTTGTCCAGGAACTCACGGAATAAACCATTCCTCAATGTACAAAATGTAGCTAGGGCATTCATTAAGCTGAAAGGCATAACTGTGAATTCGAAGGCCCCGTAATGGGTCACATAAGATGTTTTATGTTCATCGGCTGCTCCCTTGCACGTGTATCAGTTGTAGTGTTGTTTGCATTTCCATTCCTGATTTTAGTGCCATTCCTTTTTTTTGATCTTTAGCAATGCAGACTTGATAATAGCCAGATCCGAGGTCTAACTTGGTGAAATACCAAGCATTCCCTAGTTGATCGAACAAGTCAGTAATCAGAAAGAGGGGTACCAATTACCGCTGGTCAGTTTGTTAAAGTGCGGTAGTCCATGCACATCTGCAAGCTCTCGTCCTGCTTCTTAAAAAGGATAGGGGCCCCACAAGGACTAGGGGTGTTCACTATTCGGTTCAACCTGAAAATCCAAACCGAACCAGACCAAAATTTTGGTTTGATTCGGTTTGAGAGTTGCCTCAGTTTGGTTCAGGTTGGAATTACCCTCAACCTGCGAAACCCAAACCGACCCGTAGAAACCGAAGAACAGTAATGCTCCATATAAAGCCTGTATGCAGCACCGCAAAATAGTTTAAGATATGGTCAGTGCTTAGATAATATAAGGGGTAAAAGAAAACTTTAGGATTTTGGTACCATACAACATTTCACAATTCTTTTCTGACGGGTGGGTGCTCGAGGATCCCCGGCAGTTAGATCTCCAACTCTACATGCCACAACTGAGGGGGGCAGGGTCAAGGCAGGTCGCCGACCTCATCCGCCGGCAGGAGGGCCTAGGGCACCCCTTTGCCTCCGTCGTCGGCAACCCCTTCATTCCCTGGGCACTCGACGTGGCCGCCGACATCAGCATCTCCTCTGGCGTGCTCTGGGTACAGTCCTGCGCCGTCTTCTCCACCTACTTCCACTACCACCATGCCCTCGTCGACTTCCCGGACACCACCCGAGCAGACCTTACCATGACCCTGCCTGGGGTAAGGCTCCGCCCCCACGAGCTGCCACCTTCCTTCTCTCCAGAAACCCCTACCCTTCGCTCACCGTCTCCATCCTCACCCAGTTCGAGAACCTACACAAGGCCTCCTGGGTGCTTGTCAACACCTTCGAGGAGCTCGAGCACGAAGTCATCGCCGCCATCTCAAGCGTTCTGTCCCGTTTAGTTCGAGATCGGATTTTTTATGAAATTCATTGCTAGCAGAAACTATAAATGAACTAGGTAACCCATCCGCTCTGTCAAGGCTTCGTCATCTGTTCTAAATGCTCTGCCCCGATGGTGGCCCAATAAGAAGTTTAAATGTTAACATGGGTAGGCATCTGGTCCTAGCCCAACGAAAAGTTGGGTGCATGATGTTTGCTCCCAATGAGTTAGAAGCCCAAATGAGTTCAAACAGAACCAAACCGAATTAAACAGATTTTTTTCGTTTTGGTTTGGTTCGGTTTCTAAGAGTGGATCGGTTTGGTTCGGTTTGAAAAAAAATTCCTCTAAACCAAACCACACCGACCCGTGAACACCCCTAACAAGGACTGCTTGTACTATGCAAAAAGCCAATGTCAAGTATCTAGTCCAATTGCTTTCTCAGCTCCGCAAGTTCTAAAGGAGACATGCAGTAGGGTGACCAAGCTAGATGTTGGCCCCCGAGTGCCAACTCAATCTTCTAGTCGATGGCATGTTAAGGGGGCAGCATCTTGGGTAGCTCAAGAGGCATCACAGTTGCGAACTGCTCTAGTACCCTAAGCATAGCCTTAGGCACAAGAGCTTCAAGAGTTGATGTCTTAGCAGCTGTAAGTGTCACCCGGGCAAGAAGGTCGGTTCGCCTTTCTGCAAGCCTTACTTCAACTGTAGGGCTGAGAGTAGCTCAAACCTTCCTTCAGCCTTCGGGTCACCGGTATAATATAGGGCTTATCATTGACCATCATGCATACGAACTCAAGGAACGGCACAAGAACCACCCTCACGCCCTATAGGAACTCCATGCCCAATATAAGCTAGAAGTGATCCATTGGCATGGCTAGGAAATCGCTAGTGCCAACCCACTTGCCCACCTGCAGAGGAACACTCTTGGCCACACCTACAGTGCCTCAGAGTTGACGACCTTCATATAATTAGAATCCTTATTAATCCAATGCTGAGACAATGTGCCTCTCCATCAGAGATGAAGTTATGGGACAATGTCTAACATCCATGGTCGGCAGTATCGGCTAATATCAATATGTATCGGCCGATACGTATCGACCAATACAGACATCGGGGATATCCTAATACCACTCATTATATATATTTTTTTTAAAAAAGTATCGGCTGATATCAACGTAAATTTGGTCGATAGTGGGCAGATATTGGCCGGTACCAAGCTGACACCGGTCCAATAACATTGATACTGACAACGATATGCCGACTAATACTAAGACCGGTACCGATATTGCCATCCTTGCCACCATCGCCTAGGCCAGTCAACCATTAAGACGGACATCCACGTACATCAACTCATTGGCATAGGGAATAGGCCTCTTCTGGCTAGTCTCCCCCACTTGAGCCTTAATAGCATACAAAAGTCCCAATGCTCCAATCCTCGGGGCTTCTTGGTCTTCCTTATGCAGATTAACCTTAAGCACCTCTTCGGGGCAAGCCAACTTGGAAGGGGTTCAAGACAACTGATAACTCTGTAAGGTCCACTACATAGGATGCAACTTTAGGGCAGCTGAGTTTCCTCAAACGCTGCCCTACTAGAGGCTCCTTCTTATCATTAGAGGGGGGCCTCCACCTACTTTGGCCTGAAGTGTTGGCAAAGGTAGTGGAGCCACTTCCCTCTTGAGGTTATGGTTTCATTGCCACACTCCCTGGTAGGAGTAGTCTTCTAGGCATTCAGCCATAACGTATGTCGCCACCATGTCCTTCACTTTCCCACAAAGCAGCTCATCGCGGTCCTAAGGTTGTAAGCCCTCAACAAAGTAAAACAACTTATCCTTCTCGGACATGTCATAAATGTCCAACATCAAAGCAATGAACTGCTTAACAATATTCCTGGATAGATCCGGTGTGGTGAAGGTGCCATGGGTTCCCTCAAGTAAGAAACTCCACATTCTCTAAACGGAATTGAGCATTCAATTCGCTCTTTAAGTCATTCCATGTGGCAATGGCATACAGGCCAGCCCGCATATCTTCATACTTTACACACAATAGAAGCTTCGCATTGCCCTTGAGCTACGTAGCGACAATGGTGACTTTCTCCTCATCTAGAGTTGACCTAAGGGCACAGAAGTATTGCTCCATGTGGAACAAGAAGTTTTAAAGCTCCCTAGCATCCCGCATGTCTTTGTAGCTCTGTGGTTCAAGAATCCACACCCGGCCAAACTTTTCACCATAGCTCATTGGGCCACACCCATGGCCTTGGTAAGCATAGAGACTTGCAAGGCAACATCATCCATCCTTGCTTGCAAGGCCTCTATCGTGCTCTGGATCTCTTTGGCGAAGCCGATCATAGTCCCTATAAGGCCCTTGAGTAGATCCTCTTAGGATTCCATGCTTTAAGCAATTATCTCCTTTGAGCTCTCGAAGGTATCCACACACTTAATGAGGTCCTCCAACACTTGGGCCAACACCATCATATGCGTGCCAAGTCCTTGACACATCCCTCTTCTCTAGCAGGGTCAGTGGGATCCACCATTACGGGGGGGAATGGAATCACCCACATTTTGTGCTTCGACAGAACCCATGCGTTCACTAGCGCATGTCTGCACCACCATTGCCACCAAAATGCCCCGCAACCTACTCTCGTGATCTCAAGTTGTTGTGTCACTTGAGACCATGCAGTGTCTGTGCAACTGGCTACCATTTCCCAACCAATATTCGTGCAACTCTGTACTTGCACAATGAATGCAGGCATAACACAACCAACAAGAAATGCACAAAAGTGAGGCAAGAGAGTTAACCAACAAGGCAATGAATCGTTATATTCAAGTAAAGAATTTACAAGGGACAATGGATAACTTGGGGGGGATAGGCTTAGGCCAAAATGGACAATAGGCTTGGTGTTTAAACCAAGGCCCCACCTAATAGTTCCAAGTTCTTCAACCCCAATTAGTCCTTAGGAAGCCCCCCTCTCCTCTATGCCTGGACATAAAACTTCCCCTACAGAAGGCCATTTTGAGGTGGAAGGTGAGGTTAGGAGGCTATTTCTAGGTGAGGTTAGACAAGCCTGTATATAACAACAAAAAGAAGTGCAAGGAGGGGCATCCATTGTGGCCATGCGAATAGCATTGAACATAATGGTCGTAACATGCCTCTATAGAGGAAAGCTTGGAGAAGATGGGATGGAATGGCTGAAGAATAACCCTTACTAGCCCGAAATATCCCAAGTAGAGTCGGATTTCAGGTGCCCTGAAATCTAGCATGCGCTCATGTGATTTTGGGGCACCCAAAATCTGAAAATATCAGTCCTCCAAATTCAGAAATTATGATATAAATCCAATTTTAATTTAGACCCGGTTCAGGTTTTCAAATCTTGTTGATTCGTTTACAGGCCCAACTATATTGTTGATATTACAATTGTTCTAAAGCAACGTTTGAAACATGCAATAGGAATGCTCCTACTTCATTTCCTCTAACTTCAAATAGCCTTAACATAAGAGGCCTACCAATGACAGAGGGGATCACAAGTGAAAAAGATCCAAGATAGAGAAGGACAAATCATCCACCAGAACAAAAAAAGAGAAGGAAGACTCCATCCTCCATAGTTGGCAACCAATGGTGGAGGGTGTCTGTCATTGACTAACAATATTGGCTCTCCAGGCAAGAATAGAAAGAGAAGAAGGGAAAAAACAAAAAGAAGGAATGAAGATGAAAAGGAAGAAGGAAATGAAAAGAAGAGAGAGAAAGAGAGAGAAACTGGGGTGGGGGGGGGGGAAGGCATGGAAGAAGGAAGATGGAGAACACAGAGAGGCGGAAGAGCCCCGTGGGCGACGCAAGGGAGATCAAACCCTCATGCAGGTTTCATTTTAATTTTATATGTTTATTTTGATAGATCCTAAGAACTTGGGATGAGTCCTCAAGAGATCTAAAGTGTTCGACCAAGCATGTGGATTCACTAATTTCGACCTCTCCCCATTGACTACTATCAGTGTTAATTACATTGATCCTATGATCGACGACTCTTGATTAACTGTCATAAGGTGATGCCCATTAAATAAATCATTGCATGAATGGGAATGCAAACCATGATTTAATTGAATTGGCCGGACCATGAATGATACAAATTTTAATTATGGAGGCAAACATTTGAGACATGATACATTTACGTCCTTTTATGCCTCTTTAAAGGATACACATAATCAATGAACATTGAGTCCTCCTTTAACTAGTTTTAAGTATTGAATGATTTTGAATCTTTTAAAGGACACAAATTAACGATATCATATGATCATCAAATGTTGGATCTTTGTAGGATCCTTTTGGATACCTTAAAGGGTATACTTTAAGGGTAAGATTGAATATGAGATCTTTTTAGGTTCCAATGCAATTGTTAATTTGAAAAAAGATGATTATTTAACATGTGCTTCATCAAATATTAGCTATGTTAACATCCAATAAGCATCCTTTAAGCTGTCATCTCTTAATGAATCCTAATGGAGCATACCAATGACCCACTAAGTATCCATTAGCTTAATAGGTATTAGCAAATCCGTTTAGGATCCATTAAGAGTTCATATTAATTAAAATGAAGTCCAATATAATTAGTACAAAACATGGGCACTTTAAACATATAACTTATGTCAAAAGGTAAGACTCAAGAATATATGAATCGCTACTTATACATAATTTGCAAACCTTAAGAATACACGAGTTTGCATTACAAATTTCAAGGAGATAAAACTCAAGAATACATGAGTTTATCCTTTAAAAAAAATGATGAAGCTCAAGAATACATGAGCTTGGAATCTTCAAAGTCTTCAAGCAAGAGGTAGTACGGAGCTCTCTCCAAAAGTCCCTTTTGCAGCAGGCCCTTGGAGAGTTGTTATAGGGCCAAGGGAGGCATCCGGTGGGGGGTCAAATGATCCGGTGGCACCCCACACCAGATCATTCCTTCCCTCGATTTTTTTTCTTATTTGTGGATTCATGGAGGGAGAGAAAAATGAGAGAGAGGGATTAAATGAGAGAAAGATGAATGGGGAGGGGGGTAATTGCATGACCTCCTCTCCTCTTGAAGAGAGGACTGTCCGGTGACCCCGTGGCACCCCCACCAGACCGATCCTCTCTCTCTTCATTCTCTTTCTCTATCCTTCTTTCTCTTCGTTTGTTTTATTTTCTTATTCCAGAAATGCTCCCCACCTGTCCGGAGGGGGGTCCTCCTTTTCCCAATGGGAAGAGGAGGTGGACGCGGTTGGTTGGTTTTTTTTTTTTTTTTTCGCGGGGGGGGGGGGGGGGGGGGGGGGGGGGGGGGGGGAGGGGGAGCTAGTGGCACCCCCCCACTGGCTCGTCTCTTTCCTCTCTCTCTTCTCTTTCCCTTTTTTCTTTCTCTTCTTTCTTTCTCAATTCTCCCCCCTCTTTTTTACCCCAAAAATACCCCCAATCCAGTGGGGGGGTCCTCCTCTTCCCATCGGGAAAGAGAGACCAAACTGGTGTGTGTGTGTGTGCGCGCATGTGTGTGAGGCGGAACCCTCCACCGGTTTGGGGGGTGGGGGTAGAGGACCCTTTTTCCCTCTCGGGTAGAGGTCTTTTTTTTTCCTCTCTCTCTCTCTCTCACACACACACACGGTTCCCATGTCCTGTGCACACAAAAGACAGAACAGGGGACCACCAGTTCTCTAGTAGCAGCTGTTGGCTGCTAATGCTGCTGCTGTTTGTTGCTGCTGGTGTTGGCTTGCTGTTGCTGCCTTTTGGTTCTGCTTTGGTGGTGAAGTTGTGCTATAGGAGCAGCCACTGCTTGCTGCTGCCTTCGTGGACAACTAATTGGCACATGGGAAGGCCTCACCTAGGCCTTTGTGCAGGACCCATATCCAAGATTAAAAAAACTTTTCTTTTTCTTTCTTTTTCTAGTCCATACACATTACATGTATGTTTTTGATGAGTCATGATTTAGACAAGTAGAAATTTGTCAAACAAGCCCCGTCCACCATTGGCTGAAAAAAAAGGAAGGGGAAAAGACAGAAAGAACAAGACACCCTCCATCGTGGCAATCAATACTGTAACCATTGAAGCCCACTCTTCATCTTTTTGGAAAGAAAATGTGCATTATACTACCAATTTTATTATGATAAAGCCCACTCTTCATCTTACTTCTCCTTTGTGATCATCTATCACACTCAATATGCAGAATGCATTTTACTTGCTTTATTGGACCTTCGCTATCTAGCTTATACACTAAAATTTCCTCATTCCGCCCTCCCATGCCCTACACTGAATATTTTGACTCATCCCTCTAAAAAAGAACCATCTTTCCCCTCGTCATCAATTTCCTGATCATCAAAAATCTTTAGAAAAATATAACATATGCATGTAGGTTGTGGTATGAAAGAAACATCTTTTGAATCAGCACCAGAACTCTAGCAACCAGGCTTTCTGTGATCTCTCGGGCTTCCCTCATTGGCTTCAATGAGAATCCAAATCATACAATTCCTGATTGTAGCTCCACCATACACATATAAGGGGATTCCAAGAAGCCATGTCTATCAACATCACAGTTCTTGGAGATCAGAGTGCTACCAGAGACTAAGGCAGTAAGGCATCCACCTCTTAACTTCTCAACCCTTTTCACTCTTGATGTTTCACGTAGCCAACTACTCTAAGGGGGTGTCATGAAGGAAAAATCCATCTTGGACTTTCTAAATAATTGCATTTCTCCCCTTCATCTCTAAGAAACCTCTATGCTGTATGCATTATCATGTACATTTCGGAGAATCCTTTTTAATCTTCTGTTAAGGGGAGGGAATAACAATATGGTTTTATTTCAATCCACATCCTAGATTCAGTACAGGAAAAACTTCCATGTCCTGATCATCAATGCACTGTATAGATTAGCATGTTTTAAATTTCCCCAATCATTACCCTCTTTCTAGGGCACTTAAGGACTATCTTACACCTAGTTTCCTCCTTCCTCTTCTTTCTTCTAACCAGTGATCTGAAGGTTGGCCGCCTAAGCGACTAAGTGGCCCAGCTAGGTGACTCGCAACCCCTTCTAGGCAGAAACCAACTCATCTTCTTATGTGATATTTTAGTTGGGCATCTTCTCTTGTTGAAAGACTTTATACACCTAGTTTCCTCCTTCCTCTTCTTTCTTCTAACCAGTGATTCAAAGGTTGGCCGCCTACGCAACTAGGTGGCCCACCTCGGCGACTCGCACCCCATTCTAGGCGGAAACCAACTCGTCTTCTTTCGTGATCTTTTAGTTGGACATCTTCTCTTGTTTAAAGACCTTATACCCCATCTCATTCATGTGGCATGCCCACAAGGGCCACGATGGAAGGTTCATTTTGTCTCTGCGTAGGACATGACTCTTTGTCTTTTTCGTCTGCCCTACTGCACCAACTGGCAAGAACTCCAGCTACATGTAGGCTTCTCTCCTCCATGAAAACTGCAACCAGCAAATGCCATAGGCTCTCAAATGGATCCTCTCATTTTTGTAGACACTGGACGTACAGCAAATCAAGATTTATAATTGAATCAGATGTTTTTATGTTGCTTATATAAATAAATATAAGATGTATATAGCTAACAGCATTATCAATTAGCAGAGGGTGTATATAAGAAATTGAAGAAAAAAGTCTGAAAAAATAGCTGCCTTGGAATTGAGGTGCCCATCTTGCTGCCTAGGCAGTAAGGCGGTTGGCCGACATGCTCCACCTAGGCATTTTTAAAACATTGAACCTAGTTCTTCCATTCTCATCTTCACAATTATTCATCCTCCCAGTCCCCTCTCATCTTCCTAGCTGGCTTACCAGCTAGACCCCCATGGCATGTTATAGCAGTATAGTGGGGAGCATTGCTGCTCGTCATGAGACTTACAGGAGAAGAAACATCCTAAAGGTATGCGGCAGTCTGAAGACACAACTAAATGAATGTCCTGATAGCAACATCCCTTTTATTTCACACTCGCAGGACTATATCTTGCGACATTACTTGTTAACTAGGCAAATGCAGAATGAAAATGGTCTTTTTCTTCTCCTTTTTTTTTTTTTTTTTTTTTGGGGGGGGGGGGGGGGGGGGGCGCTGTTGGGGGACAGTACCCAAGATTTTACTCAGATATATGATCCTGTCGCCACCTAGTAATAGGTAAGAATGTGTTCACAATCACAGTTCTTCACGAAGTTACAACAAATCCCACCAGATGGATAGAGCAGCAATTAGTGCAAACATATGGATATAGATACGAAGAAAATCAATCAGTGCACAAAAAAAAATAGCCTAAACATAAAGGAGTATCCTAGCATATCTTATATGGCCTGCATTAGCATGGCATGACTGAAAATTGACAAAAACTTTGAAAGAACCATTTAGATCAACCTGGTTCAGTATAACCAAGACGTTTTGCAGCTTGAACAACCTCACTAAAAGGCTTCCCACCCTCCACTTCACTCATGACGTAGCCCAGAGTGCCTATTACAATTTGCAGAGAAAACAAATAAGAAAACTGAACAAACAGTTAATTCAGTTCAACATATGAATATGCTATAGTTATGAATGCCCTTGGAATCCTACCACTCAAACTCCCAACAATTCGAAATATGGAGTCCCCTGATGCAATTACACGGGTTACAGATGCTATGATGGGAAGTCCAGCTCCAACCTGGAAATTGAAAGAAACCCAAGTGTTGAAATACCCAAGCATCGCAAACATATGCTCCAAATCCTCTGGTCAAATCTTCAGAAAGTTCAAAAAACTTCTGCTTAAAAGAGCAAAAGGGAATAAAAGAGATCCTCTGAGAGAAACACAAGGAAAACATAATGGGGCAAGGCAGCTTCCAAAATCTATGTTATCAAAGTAGTCATTGAGCTACTTGTTCGGAAAGAAAAAAACAAGGTTTTTCTACCAAAACACACTAAAACCAAAATATTCAAAAGCAAATGAAATACTAAGTCACAGAAAGGGATAAAAATAATGTACATATAACACGCAAAATACAGAAAAGTCCCACATATTGTCCGCCTGATACATAAAGCAGAACTGAGATAGATGAGATCAATAGCAGCAGGGGCATACAGTTGATTCATATCTGATGCGGCGAATAGGAGATGTCAATTTTCCATAATCTTCCTGCAAGCAACATAAGATATATTGTTGTATCATTGAGTGGGTTTTCTTAAGAAGTAATAGTGACACTGAAAAAGAAATGGTTAACAGTGTTCATCCTCGCAAATAACAGAAAGGTCAAGAAAGAGATTACAATGGATGATGTGAGTGGCTTCTTGTTCGCCAGCACAATAGTACAGCCAGAATCAACAACCTGTTTCAATACCTCCACAGTCTCAGCGCTGGCTGAGCAGTCAACAACTGCCAAGCCTGTAGGGGAAAACATTTAAAAAAGAAAGACATAATTTGATAACAGTGAATTAGTACACGCACAGATTAACTGAGACCCAAAGATTAAAGAGCCTAGATGGTTATTAGTTGCAATCATATTGGACTTGAAAAAGCTTGAATAACATATGTAAACCTAGAGGAACTCTAAACAATGCAGCAACGCACAAAGAATTTAATCATGAAGTGATATTTGTTCAGATGCTTGACACAGGGACTCTTGATGGGAAAAATAAAAGACAAAGCAATAGATCATTCAGATGTTTTACAGACCAGTTGATCTGCCCAGCAGACCAGCAATATCGACAACCTGCATTATTGCTTCGTGATTGTTGAATATTTGACAGTCACCTGCAGTTGATCAATTAAAAAGCCACGGGTTAAGAAAGAAACTCCTGTAACAAGATGCAGATTTGCCCTATGCTTTTCACACATAAAAAGATGAGTGCATCAAGATATAGATATGTATCCATGCACATTGGCTGATTGGCATGAATGCACACAGAGTGACTATTGATATTGCAGATAAGCATAATAAATAGAGGAAAATCCCAGAGTTGAATTTGGCCAACTTAAGTTTTCAAAAGGATATTAATGTAGGCTGCCGACTGATACTCAGCAGGACATAACTACATTAAAAGTGGAATGAAGATCAAGCCTGTCTTAGTAGAAATCCAGTGGATTTCAAACAAACAGGAAAAAAGGCAAAAATAAAAATACCAACATTTCTGTTCCCATGAGAATTTGCAGATTGTCCACGAGTTCTTCTACAAAATATTAAGGGGAAAAAGGGCAAAAAAAGACCATGTCATGCATCAACCAGCTTCCTTCCTCGGTTCTAATCATATAAAAATCTGGATTTGCATATCCTGATGGCAAACAATGCACATACCATGGGATATAAAACTATGGGATACATGTTGGTTGTACATGCACTAGAAAACATGAAATAAAATGACTTTAGATTTTAGAAGATAAATACAACAATCTTACTGGAGAGCTTCCTTAGGGAAAAAGGAAGCAGCTTGTTAGGGGATTGAAAAACAAGCAACAAAATAAGATTACAGATGACATCTGTGGGTTGAGATCATAATTATCAATTCCATCCTGTCATGGCCAGGACAGGCTGGGTTGCCCCGTCCCAGTGAAAATGATGGGGCGGTGTACAGTTTGTCCCAGTCACTTTCCCAGTCTGACCCGGCAGTTCCAGCACGTCCAGGACCATCCCAGGTTATCTCGGCCAGAATCATGTGCTCCAGCTGGAATTTGAATATGGGGTTTACTTTGGTTTTTATGTAATACAGAATGTGTAATGTGTATTTAAAAATTTTGCATGGCTATAACAGGGACCAACTTATAAAATGCCAAAACATCATTTCTTTTAAACCCCCAGCTGATCGTGTCACCCCCTTTCTCGCTTGCAACAAGCTCCGCCTCCATGTGGGCAGTTCCCACCACCCACATGCTCTCTCTCGCACAGCAACTTCTCTCCCACAGTGTCACTCACTCACAGGGAATGTCGTCTCTCCTCTCTCTCTCATGGCGGCATCTCTCTCACAGTAACCTCTTCGAGCTCTTTCTCACAGAGTCATTGGCTCAAGGGTATTACGGATGGCATTTCTCCTCTCTTACAGCATATCTTGCTCGTTCACCACATCTTCTTGCTCAGACAGCCGTCCGCAGGTTAGTGGACAGTCTTTTTTTCCCTCTGTACTATCTCTCTTGTGCAGGGACAAAGGATCGGACTAATGATGTATACGATACTTGAATTATTCATGGAGGAGTTTTACGGAGGGGGAAAAAAAGAAACCTGCTAGTGGAGGAAGAGTACACACTATCCCCCCTCTGTATCTCTCACATCATCACATGGGAGTCCTCTCTCTCTCTCTCTCTCTCTCTCTCTCTCTCTCTCTCACATATATGATGTCTCAATCTTTTTTGTGGCTATGTACTATTTCCATTCACTCCCTCTCTTTGATATTTTCTTGCTTCTCTCTCCTTTTTTAAATTTTGGATACAACTTCCTGCATTTTTCTCAGTGCTCATTTTCTTGCTCATCCTCTATTTTATGTAGTTGTGCTTCTTGGCCATTACTTCAACGTAGCAGAAAACAAACAATTTGTTCATTTTGTAACAAGTTTATCAAGGGAGGGGGGATAACCAGATTCAAAGAACATTTGGCTGAGATAAAAGGGGGAGGAGCTCCACGTAAGGAAGTAGATAAAGATGCTAGACTTAGGATAAAGCAACTCATTTAGAATGGTAAGGCAGAAAAGTCCAGGAAAAGATAGATGGATGCAAAAACTGATAATTCCCATGGATACCGTTTGCGGTGGAAGAAGAAGAACAAGAGGTTGAACAAGAAGGCTATGTACTTGACACATTGAACCTATGAAAAGGCATAGTCCTAATGTCCATGTCCTCAATATGGCAACAAAGGAGGTAGTTAATGCAGCCAATATGGCCATTGCTCAATAGTGGTATGATGCAAATATTCCCTTTAATCCACAGCTCAGTCAAAATATTACCAGCCTATAGTTGATGCAATTTATGCAATTGGACCTAGTTAGAAAATGCCATCTTATTATGATTTAAGTGGGAAGCTTCTGAAAAATAGTGCACATGAGGTGAATGAATTTATGAAATCATTTAAAGAAACATGGACAATCATAGGATGCTCTGTCATGGCTGATGGATGAACAGGTAAAAAACAAAGAAATTTGGTTATTTTTTTAGTGTGTTGTCCTGAATGAGTTATGTTTCCAAAATCAATATGGGGGGATGAGGTACCCATTTGCCTCGCATGTATGGGGGTTTAAGAGCACCCCCACCCCCCACAGGGTGCAGATTCTTCCATGGAGAGCCTCCAATGTCAGGCTCCCTACTTGTGATAGGCTTGCCCGCTTTATCCAAGATATCCCTACACGATGCTGCTTACGTACCATGGAGTCTGTACTCTGAGGATCATCTCTTCACGACTTGCTCCTTTGCTGAGGATATCTGGCAATTGGTATGCAATCAACTATAAGCTGATTATAGAAGATGCGATTCGATGGAAAGGCTTCTTTTTTCATGGGGCAGACATTGGCATGGGCAAGAAAACCGTGTGGTTTGGTGGATCATCCTCCATGCAACCATTTGGCCCCTCTGGATGGATTGCAACAATAGGATCTTCAGGCGGAAGGCCAACATTCCACATCGGGCTTCCTCTTTTCTTTGTGGCAAAGTCAGAGAATGGGCAAGGGTGTTGTGTAATGTGGATATTTGTAACTCCTCCTTCCTCTGTTTTCTTGGGGAGGGTGATTGAAGAGACACCCCACCTTGGTGTTCTTGTATAGGGGCTCTTTTGTTCGCTCTTTTTCTTTTACTCATATACGGTCTTTCTTCTTTTCTAATACAAGTGGTATCATCCATGTTCAGAAAAAGTGTTTCCAAAATCAATTAATGCAAGCTGTGTGGTGAAAAATGTGATAGCTTGGTTTAATATGTTTGATGTGTGGTTTCATTTATTGGGCCTAACACTATTGAGCAATTTATAACCAACAACGAGACTAGTTATAAGGCTGATGGGCATAAATTGGAAGAGAAGTGTAAAAGCTTTTACTAGACTCCTTATGCAGCTCATTGTGTAGATCTTATTCTTGAGGATATGGCATACGATGATGAATTTCCTAGTGTTAAAAATATCCCCATAATGGAAAAGGGATGAAATCAAAATATGCTTAATAGATGGTGCAACTCCACATTTCTAATCCCATATTGGAAAAGGGACAAAATCAAAATATGCTTAATAGATGGTGCTACTCCACAATGCTTTAAGGTTTTGAATTGGATGACCTAATAATTTCAATATAGTATCAAAGCCCATGGTTGAGAAGTGGGACATGCACCCCATATTTGTGGTCCACACAACAAAGCTTAAATCGGCCTACACGTGAGGGGCATGTTAGAATAGTCCCACATTAGAAAAGGGATAAAATCTAAATATGTTTAACATATGGCATCGGAATTCCGAATCAGATCGGCTCCCAGGATTGGTCGGTCACAATCCCGATCCAATCTGGATCGACCAATCCTGGCTGATCCAAGGGAAGAACTGAAAACTAGAAAATAGTTAAAATGGAAAAAAATTAGAAAAAATTGATCCGTTCTAGGATCGACCAATTCCAATCTCAATCCAATCAGATCTGGATTGGGCGATTCAGACAATTTCAACCCGATCGGCACAATCCAAGCAGATTTTCTTTTTATTTTTTTTAGATATTTTACCCCTTAGAATCGGATCGGCTAGTTGAGATCGGCAATTCAGCATTCCATGACAAATGGTGTCTACTCCACTGAGTCCACTCAATGCCTTAAATTTTTGAGTTGGATGGTCCAATAACTTCAATATCCAAGAATGCAACAACCATTGAAAAAGCAAAGAAGACTTCTGAATTTATTTACAATCATATTTGGATTCCCAATATCATGAGACAATCATGCAAAGGAAAAGGATTTGATGAGGCCTAGTACCGCAAGATTCGCTACAAACTCCATTACTTTGCAACGCATTTATCTTTTTAAGACAGAACTTCGTCAATTGTTCACAAGTGATCTTTGGCAAACTCCTCGCATTCTAAAGCTAATGTTGGACAAGAAGTTGCAGATATTTTTCTTGATGGTTCATTTTGGAAAGATGATGAACATATTTTAAGGGTCAGTGAGCCATTAGTCAAAGTTCCGCGGGTTGTTGAAAGTGAATAGAAGCTCGCCATGGGATATTTATATGAAGCATTCGACAGGGCAAAGGAAACAATCATGAAAATTTTAACAATTAGAAAAGAGAATTCAAGCCTTATTGGAGGGTTATAAATAGAAGATGGGACAACCAAATGCAAAAAGTTCCTTGCATGCTGCAGGTTCTTTCCTAAATCCAGAATTTTTCTACAGCCCTAGCTACTCAACACATGAAAATGTTGTCAAGGGCTTAAATGAAGTTGTGGATAGGTTGGTGG
This sequence comes from Zantedeschia hybrid cultivar, assembly GCA_030544215.1. Lineage (NCBI taxonomy): Eukaryota > Viridiplantae > Streptophyta > Magnoliopsida > Alismatales > Araceae > Zantedeschia > Zantedeschia hybrid cultivar. The sequence goes on from JARZZO010000005.1 coordinate 20,575,110, forward strand.
TTGATAAGATTAGTCAAGATCTTATCAAACAACTTGATCTTTACAAGCATGCCCGTGGAGCTTTGGGAGTGGATTGGCAATAAGACCTCATATCAAAGTAGCTCCAAGTATCAACCAAGTAAATGGAATTTAGTTAAAATGTAAAACACATTGCTTTCTATGACTCTTTTTTTGTTGTTGCCTATGTAATCAGGGGCGTGAGGTGACCCGCCTTAGCCTCAAACACCTAGGCGAAGGCCTACACATTTTAAGCGATATTTTATTAAAAAAATAAAAATTTCAAACATAGAGAGTCTATGGTCTACCTCCTCGCATGTGTGGCTGCACGTGCACACACACACAAAGAGAAGGGGAGGAGCAGAGCATAGCATGGATGGCAGTTTCGGCCAGTACCGGTACACCCATTAAGGGCCGGTACCATTATATATATATATATATATTGTACCGGCCCGGTACGCCCGTGAAACACCCCATCTCACATAAACAGACCTGTGAGAGGAGAAGTTCGTTCTTGGGAAGGAGCCACCGCCGCCAGCCGCCGGAGACGTTTTCACCCTTTGCTGGAGACGTTTTCACCGTTTTGGGTGGAAGAAAAAAATAAGGTATGATATATATTTTAAATGTAGTGATTATTTTTTAGTTGGTAAGTAATTCTTAGATTGTTTATGTTCATTTTCTTAGTAAAATAGACAACCCCCAATTTGACCCTAATTAGCGGTTAAAAATTGAGACTTTTGTCCAATTACTTAAAGTAAACATCAAATGAAACCTAATTAAGCTTCATTGCATGTTTTAAGGTAGGAGTATATTGTGAATTGCGTTGATCGACAGTTAATTAGGAAAAATCTTCAATTTTGACCATAATTAGCGGTTAAAAATTGAGGTTTTTGTCTAATTACTTAAGTTAAACCTCAATTGAAGCGTAATTAAGCTTCATTGCATGTTTTAAAGTAAGAGTGTGCTGTGAATTGCGTTGATCGGTTAATTAGGGAAAATCCCTAATTTTGACTCTAATTAACGATTAAAAATTGGGGTTTTTGTCTAATTACTTAAATTAAACCTCAATTAAAGCCTAATTAAGCTTCATTGCATGTTTTTAAAGTAGGAGCATAATGCCAAATGTTCTTATATTTGTTTCTTTTCTTTTTCTTTTTCTTGTTGTAGGAACATGACTGAACAGCAAGAGCAAGACCCAGGGTGGGCCCATATCACCTTAGTTAATACTGCAAAGAGGAAAGTGAAATGCAAATATTGTGGCAAAGAGATGGGTGGTGGAATCACTCGAGGGAAAGAACATTTAACAGGGAAGACAGGACAGGTGACAAGGTGTACTGTCTGTCCCAGTAGAGTATGAAGGCTTTCAATTCCATCCACCCATTAGCAGTTATGGGTCAGGGTCTTCTTCTTATCCTCATGTTGCTTCTTTGCATCATGATTCTGGAATTTCATCAAGTCAACAAGCGTATACTCCAAGAGGGATTCAAAGAGGGATGCACGACTTGGCTGCATCATTGTTTAATTATGGTGAATATAGGGAACATATGCAACCTTATTATGGACACCAGCAACAGCAACCAGATGATGAATCAAAAGGATCTACGAGTTATTATCCATATTAGTATACTCACTCATGTTTTTCATAGGTAAGGATTGTTTGATTTCGTTAACATTTATTATTTGTAAATGTTTAGTACATTAGCATAATTTTTTTCTTATTTAATATGTATGAAAATAGTCATTTAGTATGTGTTACGTGTACTTCTTTATCTTAACCCACCTTTGTCACACTCAACACATAGCTAATTAATTATTTATATTTTTCTGATTTTTTATTTTATTTTTTCAGATTTTTTCTGATTTTTTCCCTTTTTTCTGATTTTTTTGGGCCCTTTTAAGCCCGTACCGGCCGGTACCGGTACATACCGGTACTACCATCCTTGGAGCAGAGCAATAAGTCCCCAGTGACCTGCTCATGCACAAACACACACAAAGGGCAAAACAGGGCAATGACGTCGCCCATGACCTGCTCGCACAGAGAGAGAGAGAGAGAGCAGTGCAATAGTGTCGCTCATGACCTGCTCACAAAGAGAGAATGGCGAGGCTCTGCACGCAATCGTCATGCTCATCCTTGGCAAAGACATCCTTGCCGGTGATCCTGGCTGCCATCGTCCTCGCCTGCAAAGTGTCATTGTCCTCCTCAAACCCTTGCTATGTTGCACGATCAGGAGGATGAAAGGAGCTTTCTTTCTTCTTTCTTTTTTGGTTGGGGGGGGGGGGTGTTTGGCTGCCTTATATAAGCCATCCTTGAGTGGGCCAGGTCGCACATGGTCCAGTTTGGGCAGGCTGATGGACCTAGTGGTTAGGGCAATTGCGGTGGAGACAAGCCAGAAAGATGCCTAGGGCGCTCACCTTACGTGACAAAGGCGATTACATAGATTGACTAGGCGAAAAGGCCCAAAGCGAGGTGCCATGTGGGCGCCTCGCCTCACCTCATCACCTAGGCAACAGCTCTGTCGCCTTTGATAACACAGGTTGTTGCTACTTTTTACATTTTCATCTTTAATTAACTTCATGGTGGAAGCAATGACAGGATGCCCATGGGTGGGAATTTGTAGAGCAGACTACAGCAGGTCCAGCAAGAGAGGTAGACCGACATCCTATTTTTGAAGATAATGCTGCAAGTGAAGGAGACGGCAGAGGGAATTCAGGATCAAATGACTCCAGCACTAGAGGCTAAGCTCTATTAATAGAGCATTTAATTTTAATTTCTTTGTTTATGAGAGTTGGAGAGGATGAGTGAGATGTTATTAAACATTGTGCTACTTTAATCTTTTTTTATTTCTTATATGTGTGATGAATCACTGAGTGTTGAGTGTTGACTAGTAGTTATTCCTGTTTTTTCACTTGAAATGAAGATAGAATGCATTAAGGTTCTGCTACTTTCATGTAATGTGTTGGTTTTTCTTTTCGAGGAAAGTGGATTGCACCATGTATATTATAAAAAGAAGAGAGCATGTACATGTACAAGGAGTAATAATCCTCCTATACAAGACACCAAGAAAGTGTTGCTCTCCATCAACACCCTCCCTCCAAGAAGACAAAAAGTAAAGGAGTTACAATGGTTTACATTACAAGAAATGGTCGACCATTCCCTCACTCTATCATAGACAAAAGAAGCAACTCTCTCTGCAGTGAACCCTTCTCTCCCAAAGATACGTTGTTTTGTTTTTTATGTCATTTTAGTGCATACACATATATGTTCTGTATCTTTTGAAATATTTATGTAAAAAATGGGATGGCATGCTGGAATTCTCTGGGATGCTAGGATGTCCCATCCCAGTAGAAAAATAGGACAGGGAGTGGGACAGGATTGACATCTATGATTTACAACTTGAGATATAAAGGACTTCTACAAAATTACTTGTTCATAAAAGAAACACAGATAGGATGAACAAGAATAGGAGAGAAAAGGCACAAATACAAAGAACTAGCTAGAGACTAGAAACCAATTGGAAACAAAGGTATTGATTTAATTGGCTAACAGAAATTCTTTATGAATAAATTGAACAGCTAGTATTAAATATTCCTTAAAAGCAAGAGTCTTAATGAGTTTCCTGCAGAAGGAAAATCAAATGTATCAAATTTTAGACAACATGGTTTTCAGCAAAAAGAACAAGTTGACTAGTTTGTGTTAAGGTTTTTTCTGGGATTTGGCATACCTAGAGTAGTTGCTTAGCTAGAGGTGTAACCTTATTTTAATTCTTTTTCTCTATGTTCTAAATAACATATCATTTAGAAGCCCACCATGGTTCCTTGAAAATAGATTTATCTTTCTCAATGTAGAAGTAAATGTTAATTATCTTTGTCATTCGTCCATTGAATGAGGTGCGAAAGAAATCCTGAGCCACTGAGGGCTGGATAAAGCTACTGTCTATTCTTTTTAAATTGTTGCCCAGTTTATAATCTACCATTTCCTTTACTACTAGCACCAATGTTCACTATAAGTGAATGCAATGTTCATCCAAAGAAAGAGAATTTAGAAGAGATCGTCAGCATGATCCACAGATCCATATGATTTTTTGTTGTGCTCATAGAGATCCTTACCTTAAAGAGGTATAAGAATAAGGTACAACTCCTGTTTTCCCTCTTTGATAAGTGCTTAACTGACAAAGAAGAAAGCTTCTAACATGTATATCCTTTGCTATGCCAAGGAAGGAACAAGAATTAGGTTCTCTTTTCATTTCCTTACCATGATTCAGGATGATATGTTGTAACGTGATGTCCAACGTAGCATTGTCCGAATTAAAGCAAATGAAGGGGCGGCCAATTCAGTTTGGATCAGTCTGTCATTGACAGCTTGACACCATTTGTTACAATAAACTCAATACATCAAGCAGATTCTTCAGATTGTATTCTAGGCAAGGAACATGAATCAGATCGGAAATCCAATCTGGATCAGGATTAAATCAGCTAAAGCATCCGATACAAAGGAATAATGTCCACCATTAAATAAGCTTGATTTTAAATTTTAAAAACTAAAAAAAAAAAAACAGAAAAATTAGAAAGTTCATGGATTGAGGTCCCAATTCAAGGCTGGATCAGGCAGAATTGCCCTGGGATCTAGACGACTCAGCCTGATTCTGGGCCAATTTGGCCCAAGTTTTCCTCTTTTTTTTTTTGAAATGGGCCTAAGTTTTCCTGTTACGTTTCATATTTAGGAGGGACTTGGGTTCCCCCCTGAAATCGGATCAGCAGCCCTTGATGTTCAACCGAATCAACCAATCTTGCAAACCATGACTCTGTGATGCCTAGCAACAATAGTTTATGGAAAAGAAGAAGTCAAAATAATCGAACTGTCGCTCTCAATGACTCCGCAAATAACATGCCCTGGCCTTACCTTTTTTTTTAAAAAAAATAAAGTAGTGGATTGTACCACCGATTTTATTGATGCATAAATAGAGGAGGTACAACCAAAAGGATTGGCGAGATGCCCTGGACTTACTTGATGGCTTAAACTCTTGCAAATAAATTTATGTCTCACAACCATTGAAAAACCCTCCACATTCAGACCCGCAAGATGTCCCAAGCAAGAACTTTGCAGACCTTGCAAGAAGTAAATGAAGATTGAAGATCTGTAATGTAACTCGCTCAAATCTCCATTGCATCAACCCTAGATTAATGGCATTAAGTTTATGTATTTTCGTTTACACCACCATAGAAAAAGTGTACTAGCTGACAATTGATTATGGTATATGATTAAAATAGAAGTTTCACAAAATGCTGGAATGGCATGAGGAGTAACTGCCAAGCCTGGATACTTAAGAAATTAATTCTAAATGTTGATGGTTGTCCATGTACCATTTCCCATATGGTGTCATCTGTCTGGACACTTGTTTTTTGCATTCATGTTACTTGTGGCTTAGGCTTGCCCATTGAAGTATAGAAATTCCTTAGATTCACGATCTTGTGGCGTAAGCTTGCTCATTGAAGTTGAGAGTTCTTTGGGATGTGCTGTCTATATTTCTGTCATTTATTAGAACTTGGAGGATAAGAAAATTTGAAGAAAAAAAAAAAGGCTAACAACTGGGGTAACTCACAAGAGGGAATCAGGGATGGGGGGAAATCTTGTAATTTGGAGTTTCATGAATGACAAACAACATCATTATCCTATTCTGATACCCGTAAAAGGGAGACTTCATAAAAGGTTTTAGGCTTGTTCATTCACCATCTACTGAAAGAAAGCCAGAAGTGCCACAAAAAAAATGTGTTCAAGGCCATATACATGTCTCACTTGAATGAAAGTCTTTGATGTGTACAATGGCTAGACAAAGCTCGAACGATAGAGGAACTTTCACATTTCCCATTAACCATGATGCACTAACATCAAAATAGAAGTAGAGTAGCTTTTGAATCACTAGCATTTTCATTTCTACAGATGAGCAGACAAGAAAACAAGTGCCGAAAAATGATAACAGGATATGTGCAATGATGGGGAGCACAATACTAAAAAGCAGCTTGGGGGGGAGGGGGGCTACGGACTCAAAAGGTAAACATATTAAATCAAGTATGACTTGTTGACTGATTGTAACATCGAATTAGTAACACATTTGTGATGTTGATTCTCCAAAAGTCAATCATTAAAAGTCTAAAGCTATGAAAAATCGAAAAACTTAGGGTATACGTTATTCTCCATGTCTGACCGTTTGAGAAGCTAATACCGTGTGAAAGGAAAAAAAATGGCTGACATGCGTCTACTTATTCATTCCAAATTTGCAGCGTCCAATTACAAAGTAGTTCCCGATTCTTTAAAGATACTTTAGCTTTCAAATACTGTACCCATTTAAGGAACAGTAACCAGGGGACTGGCTATGCTCCACCAACCAGTCAGAGGCAGAACAGTAATCAGATCACACTGCAGCAGTACATGAGAGACAGAAACTTCTCTTGCAAGAATCCTACCGACATCAGAAATCGCTGACAAAGGAGACCCGGAGGCCTTCTCACGGCAAATTCGCGCTATCAGGTCATCGCCCAATTCCGCCGTAAAGATATCGTTCACCACCAGCATCGATCGGCTATCGCACACCCCCAAAACTCGCAGAGCCAATCCCTACCCACAACAAAAGCATATCTACTTTACTTTGGCTTTCCAAACACACATAACAAGATTGCCAAGAAAGAACACGGAGAAGCCAAGAACAAGAACAGAAACCCAGAAAGAAGGGTTATAATGGGGCAAGTAGACCATGCCTGCTTGGAGTGGAGAGCTCTGGAGCTAGCAATGTGCTCCAGAAGCTGCCGCCCGACGCCGCCGCAGCCCATTACAACAATGGGTATCTTCTTCATCTTCCCGTGGCTTTCTTGCTTCCCTCTTCGCTTTGCTCTGTGCTTTCCGGTGTTCTCCCCCCTTTGGCTTCTTCCCTCTCTCCTCCCCCTGCGCGCGCTTTTAAATCTAGAGAAGGAGGACGTCGAGGAGTGATGAAGTCCCGGCTGCTTCCTCCGATTTCGGCTTTTTCGCCCTCTTTTGGGTCCCGGCAACAAGTGGCCTGTCACCCCGGCGTCACTGAGAAAGAATGAAAGGAAAGTGGGAAACTAGGAGTAGAACTACGAACTACGGATGAAAATTATGCTCATGCCTTTAACAAACTTTTCATGTGTTTTTGGAATTTTGGTGTGCTTCATCGCTGATGTACCCTACTGACATCTCTTTGTTTAGCAATTTTTAAATAATTATAGTATATTTTTTAAGTTTATATCATAAATTATTAGTTACCATATCTGTTAAGCAGATCATAAATTGCTTATATCATAGATTTCTTTATAACATTTGTGTATATGTAGTTATCTATAGTTTATGGGATGGTTAAATTCTTACTTAAAGTCAAAATCAAATGAAAAAATAATCATATTTTGAGAGAGATAAAAGTATACTTAAATTTAAGTTTGCCCCATCACGAAATAACATAATATATAAACACAATAATCCATCAAACTAAATTGCACTTGGGATCTTAGAACCTTACTTGGGATCAAGCTTACCAAACATCGCTTGATATTAGTCCTTAAAGTAAAATAAAAAAACTGATATTTTTAATTATACATAAATATTCTTAATCGTCACTGCTAAACGATGCATCCAAAAAAAACTTAAATTTTTACATTTTTAACTCTTAACAATATAATATATTTATAAATAATCTTCTTAATCTAATTATTTACAAGTAAGCTCTCGTAATCTCCATGAATTGAGGAAAGGCCCCCTAAGGATGACAAATAAGCCCTTAAAATTTTATACATAAGCCCCTAAAAAGGATTTATTTGCAAGAAAATTGTGACTGTGGCATTTGTTTGTAAATAATTAGATTAGAATGACGTATTTCTAATGTCAAAGTTTATAGGGGTTAACATATGAAAATCCAATGTCCTCACTCATGCCCCTTCTTCTGTTCACTGCATCATGTTTTCTGTTAGGGATTTTACTCTGCATCTCTTAAACCTTATTTGTTCGTGATACAAGTCTTAAAAAGGTCGTATAAATAAATTTATATAATTATTTCTAGTCAATTATTGTGAGAATATTTTGGGAATATGTTTTAATAGAAAAAGTAAATTATAATCTTATTCTTTTAAATATCAAAATAAAAAATAAATTACTCTCACATTTCGTTTTTATGCATAAAGTTAGCGTTTTGTAGTTGAGTCAAGTGATGCATCTAGAATACTAAATATTTTTAGGTAAAAATAAATGTACTTTTAGAGACAACACAAAGGTATAGAAGGAAAAGTCAGGTCCATTTTTAGGGGTATGATGATAAATACAATACAATTCGGTTATAACCTTAAATAAAGAGACGTTAGGGGTAGGGGTGTCAACAGGCGGGCTTGGGCCAGCCCGGCCTGGCCCGGACTTAGCGTAGCCCGACCCAAGCCTAGCCCAAACCCGGCGGGCCACAACGTTTGAGAAAGCTCAACCCAGCCCAATACTTCAAGCCCGCGGGAAACCCAGCGGGCCAGCAGGCGCCAGCTTTGCATATTTGCCTAAACGGAATGTCTATGTTTACAAAAAAATTCTATTATTTTAGAAAATTCATATGCGAACAAAAAACCCCATTACTTCAAAAATCCACAGTATTGAATGACAGTTTTTGATCACCAATTAATCCAACTGCAAAACCATCTTTTAAACCATAGTTCTGATGAATATCAACCTAACCCTGACTTCATTTCAATAAAACCTCATTAAATAGGAAAACAAACGACATAGTGTGGTTTTGATTGTACTAAAATGTTAAATTCGAATATTTGAAATTATTGGTTCAAAAGTCTGTGAAAACATACTTCTAAATTTTGACCTATTTGCTCCTTTCTGATGAAGGCAGAAATTCTTTTGTAAAAATGTTGATCCTAACTTTACATTAGAGATTTACACTAAAACAAACAAAAGAAGGCCAAAGACTCTAACATTACATATCAATTTAAACAAAAGAAATCTAGAGATTTTCAATGTTTTACATCAACCAAAATAGTCTTTTAACTGAACAAGTTTAGTTTTTCCAGACTCTCTGCCACCAGTCTGCTGTAGGACAGATCTTGTGGGTGTTTGACGAGGAAGAGCACAAGAGTTACTTGTGAGAGGATCACCAGATCAGCCAGTTTACAACCGTTAGAGGAGAGAAGAACCTATTGCAGGAGTTTTCGGTTTGCATCCGTCATCGTGAGATGATAGAACAAGGGTACACATCGCCGAACGTTTCGGTCTGCTGTAGTGATAGGAAAGTAGGGGGTGGCCGCACCTAGATCAGCTCCCGTCGCCAAAGTAGCCGTTGATGTCTGCCGGAGTAGCTATCGCCGCCGGCCTGCCAAAGAGGGAAGAGGAGAGTTGAAACTGTGAGAAGCAATGGCTTGGCTAGGATTTTCTTGACTTTGCGTTTTGGGAAAGCAATAACTATGGCCCGATGGACCACGACGGGCCACAAGGCCCGAGTCCGGACCAACCCGTCAACAGGCGGGCCGTCTCTACGAGCCTGCTCCCAACCCGACGGGCTGATCTGATCGACCCAGATCCGGCCCGTGACGGGCTAGTCCACCGGGCTTGCAGCCCAGCCCGTTGACACCCCTAGAACTTACGGGGACACCAATAAAAACGAATGGCTTCGTTCCCGGAGAAAGCTGAAGAAAGTGGTGCTCCCTTGCAAATGACTGTTAAACCCCTCCCCACGCAAAGCCGCTATGAATGGTGCCTGGCTCCCGCAAGCCCAGCTCACCGCCTCCGGCCGTCCTGTTCTCCGGGCCGGCGAGGTCGAGCGCTTGCTCCTGTCCGCCGTCGACCTCGAGGCCGAGGAAAACCCTAGCATCGCCCCCCTCCGCTCTGGCGTCCTCGCCCTCACCACTCACCGCCTCTTATGGATCGACGAGTCCTCCAACTCCGGCTACTCCATCCCCCTCGACGCCGTGATCCACGCCTACCCGCCGAAGAAGTCCCTCCGGAGCATGTTCCACAGCCCCCGGATACGCCTGCAGGTGTCGGCGTCCGCGGAAGGCAGGATCGGAGTGAAGGGGCCGAGAACGGAGGTGATCACGGTCGTGATGAGGGGTAAGAACGACCCGGACGCGTTCTTCGGGAGGCTCTGGGACGTCCTGAGGTCGAGGTCGTGGGAGGTGGAGCAGAAGAATGGGGAGGTTGGGAGTTCCGAAAGCGGGGGAGGCAGGTCTGGGTCGGGGGATGGTCCGAGTGGTGGGTTGAGGATCGCCATGCCCGTGGTGGGGGTCTCGGGGATCTTGAGAAAGGAGCAGGAGATGTGGGAGAGCACCGACAGGAGCTTGCAGGATGCTTTCCAGGACCTGAACGCTCTGATGGTACGGTCTATTGCGCTCGTCTTAATTTTATTCGTTAATTAATTTTGTCGGTAGGAAACTTGTGGGTTTCAGCATAAACATGTTATCTTGAGGCTATTGACTAAAATCTGAAAGGATTAAAGTAGAAAACAAGGAAACATTTTTTTTATGCTGGGGTATTTATGCTGCTATTTGTTCACCGGGGTATTTATGCTGCTATAAATTATGTTCGTAATTTTCTGCCACGGGTAACTAGAGCCTATTTAAGCACAAAACTTTTTTAGTGTTGAGAGGCCAACGGACTATTTCTTGTCTTGACTCTCTTGTTACCATCCAAGAGATTAAAAAACCCCGTAAGGGTATCCTTAACATGTTGAAATAAGGGTGGAATTTTTGTGCATCTATATGTCTCATTGGCAGAAAGCCTTGTAACAATTTCCAAATATCTTCCTGTGATAGGGTCAGTATGGCATACTTTTACTCTGGTGACAAGCCTGTATTCTTTCAAGCCCTATGCTTCTGGTTGTATGACTCTGCTCTCTACAAGAGGAATGTGAGGATTGCAATTATAAACAGCTTTAGTACAAAATGAATGGATGAGAAAGTGCCTTTCCAATGCGTGATTTTTTATTTTTTTTGGAAATGTGGACAGCTGGAGTATATTAAACTTTGAAAAGAAGGAGGGAATGCACAAGAGTAAGGGACAAAAGCTCTGAAAAATCCCCACTATACAAAGGCACCGAAGTGGTGCAGCCCTGAAGAGCCCACCAAAAGAACAAAAAAGGAGAAGGTAGATACATCAAAGTTACAAAGGGCATTAGCCCACTCCCTAACTATACGACAGACAAAGGAAGCAATTCTCTTAGAGACCATGGCTTCATTATGAAAAAAAAATCTCTTGTTCCTTTCACCCCAGACAGCCCAAAGTGTAGCATGGAGAATAAGCCACCAGATCTTGTTGTCCTCCTTGGGAGTAGGAAACAGCCCCCAACCACTACGAGGCTATCAGTATCCACTGAGTCCATCAGCTGAAGTCGGACTGTAAGTTTGGCTAAAATGAAATGCCACGTCTCACGAGCAAAAGCACGAGCCAAAAACAGATGATCAATAGATTCCTCCTCCCCACACAAACAGTAAATGGAGGGTAGTGCATGCATAAAACATGGCAACCCGTCACAAGTGGGAAACTGGCCAAGAGAAATGCTCCACACGAGGACTTTGACCTTCAATGGGCTGCAAGGAGACTGAACCTGTTTCTGCAGCAGATGCCAAAGTCCTTCATTTGCTATAACCTTATAAGTTTATCTAATGGAGAAGGACCCCAATGCCTCCAATCGTCACCGCCAAGAGCCCTGCAAAGAGGGATCCACAATGAAGTCCTGGAGGGTCTGAAGAAGTCTCCCGAGCTCAGCAATCTCCTCCTGCAATTGTCACCTAGAACAGGGCATCCAACCTATGTAGTCAGAGGCGAGAGGCAAGCGAGGCGACCAAGGGTTCGCCTCAGTCTCAAATGCCTAGGTGATTGCCTAGGCGTTTGAGGCGACGTGTTTCTACCATACAATACCGTGAAGGAAGAAAATGACAATATGATGAAACTAAATAAAATATCCAAGATAATCGTATATAAGACCTTGAGAAACACTGATCATGATCAACATGTAGTCATCAATTTGTATAAAACATTCATATATGTAGTGCATGGTCTTAGGAATCATCAAAAATAAGAAAACAATGTAGCACATGTAAGAAAAAAAGGCAAAAAATGTGGCAGCACATAAGAGAAAAATATTATTGGACATTGTTAAAAGAGGCATTCACTTTAGAATAATTAAGAGCAAGAAAAGCAGTACCACATAATTTTTTTTATAAAAAAAACATTTGACATAGATTTTATAGGCAAGTGCCTAGGTAAGTGAGGCGAACATGAGGCGAAGTGAGGGGCTCTTGGCTCGCCTCAACCTTTTTCATCGCCTAGGCAAGCGAGGCGATCGCTTTTGATAACATAGCCTCCAACTGAAGCACAATCAATGACTTTAGAAGGAAGTGTATGATTGTGAATAGCCTAATACCAGTTTGAACTTCCTTTTAGGAAGAAGTCATTACGAGAATATTTACGTATGCATTTCCTAGCATTCTCATCAACAATAGCCCTTACAGTTCCACTCTTTTATGTTTTAAATTACTCTTGTTTTCCTCTTGAGAAGGGGGTCACAAGTGGCAAAAAGCACTGTACATTTTTTAAAAGTGGATTATTCATCAAATTAATTGGAAAATTACTCTATCCGTTGGGTTCTTGAGAACATAACTCCCCTAAACTTCCTTGTTTACACATTAAGTGAAGTAAATCGTGCATCTTAATAATGTCTAGAAGCAACTGATTTACCGCATGGATAGATCAGATGTTTTATTTATGAGCAGATTGTCACAAAGCAATCAAGCAATGAAATCTCCCTATCTTTTAAGCTTCCAAATTAAATAGAGATCTTAGACATAAGAGGCCAGATAAAAAACCATTCACCCTGCCTTGAGCAGGCACGTAGCCTAGGTTTTTACCAGACATGCCCCCATCTTTGCCAGTAGGTCTCAGGGCTGCACATTGTAGCAGAGGTCCGGGGCACATGTAGTCCGTACATAGGCAGGGTGTGGGGGATGGGTTTCCCCAGCTTCAAGTCTTCAACCAAAGAGAGAGAGAGAGAAAAAGAGAGATTTTAAGAAATTCAAACTCTCCTCTAGCAGTCCACTATGGCATGCATTCCATCAAACCTTTGCCATTGAATATCTGCTGATTTTAAAAGCAGCTTCCAGGTTACTCCAGTAATTCCATACACAATATAAATAGGTGATCTACTTCATCAAATGCAAAATCGGCTGATCCAGATAGGAATTGGCCGATCGAGATCGGGATTGGCACTGGCCAATCTGATTTTAGGAGGCAAAATACCCAAAGAATAAAAATAAAAATAAAATCGGCTGGGATTAGGGCTGTATATGGAACCCTATGTGCCGATTTTTCGACCCAATTCCGATTGAAATTAATGGTTTCAGAATAAAAAAATGATCTGGTATCGAAAATTCTGTTAAGCTATCGGGACCAAAATCGGAACATACATGTAGTGTTTCTGTTTTACCAATTTCTGATATCATTTCAATTATGAGTTTTTTTTTTAACCATTTGATCAAAAGAATCCAAGGGCCAAGAACACCCATATAAGGATCAACAACTCTAAAACATGTTGTAAGTTGTAACCCCCCGACGGCCCAATGCCTACCCTCCCACTTGGCACAGCCACAAGGAATGCTCGCCACCTCCAGCTTTCTCCTCCCCCGCCTCCAACCTTCTCCTCTCCTCGCCGACGCCCGACAGCCAGAAGGCGCGTCCTCCTCTCCTCTCTTCATTGGTGCTTCCCTCTCTCTAGTCAAATCTCCTCGCCTTAGGCTACAAACAAGTTGTAGTTGAAGGTGCTGGAGTGAATGCACCTCCCCCTTCCCTGCAGCCAGCCAGATCTATTGGATTAGGGGAGCAAATGGACCAGAGTTGTAGGCCCTAGGTCGCTGGTAGCATTGGTGACCCCATTCCTTGCAGCTAGTTGGATCAGTCAGCCGGATTAGGGCTGCAAAGGGGCTGGAGTCAAAGAGGTCGATGGCATTGCATATCCATGTTCTCTGCAAGGTTACAACTGGCCAGATCTGTAAGACCGTAACTCTCTCTTTGGGACCCATATTTTGTTAAATGTTGGTGCGAGAGTCAACCATTACCTTGCCCATAAATTAGATATGAAGAGCAATTATTCCATGTACAGGGCTTCCTATGTTTGGAAGGGCATCCTCGAGCGCACGGATATCATGAAGGCCACTACCCATATCTCTCTTGGTAATGGAGAGTCTTGTAACTTGTTTCTTTTGGATGGATAAGTGCCGTGGCCCTGCTCCACTATCCAAGGCATTTCCCTCCTTGTTTGCCATTGCCTCCCATCCCTGAGCAGTGGTGGCTCAGGTTTTTGACATCTCTTTCAAGGGGGCGCGCACTTGGTTGCCTTACTTCAGGAGAGAGAGAGATGAGGGATTATGAGATCGGACTTTGGTAACCTTTTGATGCTCCTTCAGGGCTTCATTATTGACTCTACCGCCATTGATTCTAGGCAATGGGAGTGGGAGCCTTCGGGTCCATTCTCTGTTAGGTGACTTAGGTCTGCATATCAGATGATTAATGACGGAGGATGGCGTCACCCATGGCACAAGCATGTTTAGCCCCTTAACAGCCCTCCCAAGGTCAAAGTGCTGATCTGGAGAATCTCTCATGCCCGGCTACCCACCTGTGATAGATTGGCCTGATTCATAGATGGCTCCTTTGTGGAGAGGAGGATGAGTCGTTAGACCATATTCTGTTGTCTTGTCACTTTGCTCAACAGACGTGGCATTTCCTGTTAAGCAAGTTGAAGCTCCAGGGCCATCTTTTGGCTGCCGTTGACTCCATTCCTTCTTTACTGCTTTTTTGGGACGGTTACCGTCTCCCAAAGCCTATGCTAGAGTTTGGTGGTTGGTTCTTCATGCTACCTTATGGGCTATTTGGGGCGAGCGAAACAGAAGAATTTTTTGCAAGCTTAGTTCCAAAGCATGTTGATTTTTTTGTGTGTCATGTAGTTAGGGAGTGGGTCGAGGCTTTTTGTACTCAGGATGTGAATAGATCATCCTTTTTTGCTCTTTTGGGGGATACATGAGGGTTGCACCAAGGTTAAGAAACCCGGGATCGGGGCTCGGATCGGCCGGTCCCAAACCGATCGGATCGGCCGATTCCGATCCGAGTCAGTCCGATCCCGGCCGATCCTGGCTGAGTCAGGCTCGGCTGGTTCGGATAGCAGAAAAAAATAGAAAAAAATATGAAAAAATGTGGAAAAAATATAAAACACAAGTCTAATGCATAATTGTGTTGAAATATATTGATTTGAAGTACATAAGATGTTGTTGGACAAAAAAACCTTGAATAAATTTACATATATGATTATGAACTTACATTTATTCCAAACGTACATTATACTGAATGAACATATGGCTAACATACTCAGCCCATGACATATAGCTCTGGTAGTATTGTTCATACTGCATCACATACCGGCTATAGTCATCCGTATTTGTATAAATTACTGAAAATTGTGGATATTCTAGACAACCCCCTGAATAGTCGGATGTATCAGAATGTTGAGGAGGGTAAACTACATATCCAGTAGGCTGACTATATGAGGATGCATCTGATAGTTGCTCCTGATATTCCTGAGGAGCTTTACCTTTGTCCTTCCTCCTTGATCTGCTGAATGTTTGAATGGAAGATTCTTCACGTCCTCCTCTGCTACCATGATTTTCATCTTGGGTAGCATGTGTGAATTCTTCTTCTCCAGTGAATTGAATTGGTGGAGCTGGAGCTGGGGCACTGGTAGCATCTCCGCCATCCTCAGAACTGTCGGAGCTCGTCTTTGATGTCGAGTCATTTGAGGTTTGATATTGGACCTCATCACTTGGTTCTGGCGTTTCATCATCTTCCTCGATAGTCTCCAGATCAGCAATTTGAATTCTATGACCACTCTTCCTTCTGCTTGGTACTTGTTTTTTGCTCTTCTTCTGACGTTTTGGAGAAGGAGGTTGAAAATCAGTAAGTAATGGGACATTATCTAACTCACCTTCCGCCCATTCCCGATCATTTGGATTGAATTCAGGCTCATTTGAGGTGCTTGAATCAACCCATGCATTTAGTGGATGTTGCTCCTCGAACAGCTCGTCCAAGTCTATGGGTTCTTCTGCATGTGTCGTCTCTGTGGCTTGTCCGGAAATTCTCTCTTTCTCCTGCCTTTGAAGGTTCCTTATGAGCTCCAGATTCTTTAGCTTCAACCTCATGTTATAATGACAGAATACGAGCTTCTCTAGACGGCTCGACTTCAATCTATTCATTTGCTTGGTGTGAATCAAGCCAAAGGTGCTCCAGTTTCTCTCACAGCCTGATGAAGAGGTTGTTTGACTTAAGACCCGAATTGCAACATAGGCTAGATCTTCATACCCATATGTTTTTCCATGATCTAGCCACCAGTCAGCTGTAAATAGAAAATTGGTCATGTCAACAATGTGCAAGTTATAATTAAAATTTAAGTAGAACATCTAGTTAATAATTTTCAAACCTGGACTCAAAATTTTGGCAGCTCTTTGAGCAGTACTTGTCCCAAAGTGGTATAACATCATTCTGTAATCATGCATTTGCTTGCATGCCAATATTGCTCTGTCCTCATCTGCAAGCATACGCTTAATAACAGACTTAGTCCCCATCAACACTTCTGAACAACTATCATAGCTATCTTTCTTCCCATCAGTTCTGAACATGTACTGAGGGTTGAAAAAATAACATAAATAAATAAGTCGAAGTTAGTTATTACTTAAGAGAAATGTGTATACAAATAATACATATAGAAAGTTAGTAGCTTACCAGCTGCATGAAGATCGTGATGTAAAGTGTGTTCCCAACGTCTGTCTATTATGTCCCACCACTTCACAAAGGTTGTTGGGTTGTTCAGTTGAATGAGCTCCTTAGCTCTGTCCATAGCTTCATATAAAAAACCCATATCCGATCTTCTTTCTCCATTACAAGATCGCAAGACACGGACAAGCGGTTCTACAACATTTAACACCGCTTGCACCCCCCTCCAGAAAGGTCTAGACTGAATTAGATCAGCCACTTTCTTACCTTTCTCTCTGACCTTAGTTGGTACATGCCGCAATATGTGATTCTCCCAATCTTCCGATGCCACCATCCTAATCAAGTTGTTCTTTTGTTGACTTAAACTATCTAGAGAGATATATTGAGATGCAAACATGGTGGCTCCCGGACGAAGCAACTCTCTTCCATGAGTATGTGTGCGCATGATATCCAGAATGTTGTTGTGGTTGTAGATGAATGTGGTGATAAATCGACTACTCTTGACCACTCCATCTACCATCGGATCAGAGCAAATGTCTTCTAACATCAAGTCAATACAATGAGCAGAACAGGGAACCCAGTATAAATGTTCTCTCTTCTGCATCAACATTTGTCCAGCTAACTTGAACGCCGCTGCATTGTCCGTAACTACTTGGACAATCCTTTTTTCGCCCACTTCTTCCACCATTTGATCCATTAATTCACACAGGTACTGGGCATTCTTTATCTTTCCAGATGCATCAATGGACTTCCAAAATACGGTTCCAGCTTTACAGTAAATTAAGAAGTTGATCATACTTCTTCTTGTTATCCCTGTAAAATTCCAAACGTGATAAGAAATCAGAAAGAGACCTATTCTGATTAAGAAAAAATGAAGATAAGATAAGAAACTGAATAACATATTTATGTACCTGTCCATCCATCGCACATTAAAGTGCATCCATACTCATCCCAGATCCTTTCAAATGATTTAATGTATGTTCGGATGTCATCAACTTCCATATCCAAGTACTTGTTGTATATCTCATATGGAGAAGGTCCTTCAACCCCTTTGCCAACTTCTTGTATGGTCTCGATCATGGACTCATAATATGGCCCCTTGGCCGCATTAGCAGGGATACTGTTATAGAAAAACCACCTAGATGTAGCTCTCCCTATCTTCTCCTTACAAAGTTTTAAGTTCTTGAATGCAGCACTAATAGAAGGTTGTTTATCCCTCTTCTTGGTGAGGAAGGGATCTATTGGACCTACTCTAGGATCTGCAGCTCTAGTGAACTCCTGAGGCAGCTCCTCGCATACATTAGTGCTCATGCCGGCACTAGTGCTCCCTTGTGCAGAAGGTGTGGAGCCACTTCCTTGTCCTCCGTATCTTCCAGTGTGCCTAAATAAGTCCTCATCTGCAAAGGACCGCCGGCTTGCTTCCATTGCACGTCGCAATTCAGCTTTAAATGTAAAAGAAAAAAAATTAATCTACTATAACTATTTGTCTGAAAACGTTAAGTGAAGAACATGAAAATAAGTTAAATAAGAAACTTACTTGTATCCCAATCATCAACATTTATAGGTTGATTACTTCCACCAAGCCGGACTCCAGCATCAGACCTTCGCGCTGGTTCAGTCAATTCCTCTCGAATTTCCTGTCTTCTTCTGGCAGTACTTGTTTTGCTTGATTCCTTCTCCTTCATGTAAGTTCGAAATTGGATCCTAACCTCTGAAGGAACTCGAGCACATGCTGCAACTTCACCTTTTATTCCAGCAAGATGTTGTTTGAATCGGTAGACCCCGCCAGAGACAACCCGGTTGCAATATTTGCATTGTACCTTTCTTTGGCCCATGTCCACCGGCGTGCAATGACCCCAAGCAGGATCAGCACTAGGAGGATTCCCAGATGACCGCTCAGCAACACCTTGAGATGCCATTCCTTCACAGCACAAGAAGATGAGAGATCGCGGAGAAGTCCGGTAGACTAGAAGTGACCTCGTGGGAGAGATGGAGAGAGAATTCTATAAGAGAGTAAGAATGTTAGGAGGCTCAAAGGGCATTTGTGGAGCCTTAGGAGGGCCTTGGGGGGGTTTAAATAGACCCCCAAGGCCCAAACTAGCCGTTGCTGGCCGTTTTGGAACGGCCAACAACGGCTAGTTTGACCCCCAACGGCTAGTCAAACTAGCCGTTGGGGGCCGGGTCGGGCCGATCCGAGCCGACCGGGCCCGATCCGGTCCAGGATCGCCCGATCCGGCTCGGACCGGCCGATCCGAGTCCTGGACTCGGCCAGGAAACCCGGGATCGGCACGGTCGGCCAAAAACCTGTCCGACTCGGCCGATCCGTGCCGATCCGAGCCGAGTTTTTGAACCTTGGGTTGCACCATTTTGGTGCCTTTTTGTATAGAGGGAGTCTATGAGGGCTTTTGTTATTTATACTTGTAATTCACCTTTTTCCTTTTAATATATTGTGTGGTACCATCCACGTTTCAAAAATCATTTGCAACTATTCCCCACACCATCTTCTTGGTGAAAAACCTGTACCTGGGTCCTGTAACCCACATAACTCTTATGATAAATGGGCTCCTTTAACTTCATCCACCAATACGCTGTAAGCAATTCTATAAAACTATTGTGTTCCTTCAAAAACTAAATATTTTTTCCTCCACTATGGATCTACTAGCTAGCAGCTGTCTGTTGTTGTTGAGTGAACCAATCATCTGCATAATTTGATAGGTATTGGTGCGGCAAGTGCAATGTTATTGCCTAGAGACAAGTATTACTCTATTTTTCTTTGGTCTATGCAAATTAATTGATGTTTAAATTATTATGAAAAATTAGTATTATGATAAATGGACAAATTTAGGTTCAGCTTTTATAATTTGATAAGTTGTGGCCTACTACTCTATTTGTTGGCTAGCCATTTTGAATTTTAGCCTAATATCTAAAATTTAGCGCAATAATTCCGATAATGATCGGAAATGACTCCAATTTCGATAATGGAATTGAAATTGGAATGGTATTGGAAGTATTGTATTCCAATTCTATAGGAATTGAAATTAGTATGGCATGTTTGCTATCGGAATCAGAAACTTGTGATTCCGCTTCCGACTCCGGCCCGTTCGCCGCCCTAGCCTGGATTGTCCGGATCAGATCGGATCGGCTGAATTGCCCAATCCAGATTGGATGAGATCAGGATCAGAATAGGCCGATCCTAGAACCAGCTGATTTTTTTTTCTGATTTTTTTTCATTTTAACAATTTTTTATTTTTTAAATTCTTCATGTGGATCGACCCAGCTCGGCCGATCCTGGTTGGATCGGATCGGGATCGGAATTGGTCAATCCTGGAACCCGATCCGATCTGGTAATCCATGATCCACTTTCTCACACTGAATACCAAAGGACATACAACTGACTTTATCATTAGGGTTTGCACTTTCTTCATCATTAGTTGTTAATTTCTTAGTTCAATTTCCTTTTGGAAACTTCTTATCTTTGTTGGGATGAGTTTTGACCAAACTATGGCTTTCCAATGTACTCTGCAGCGACCATCATCATATATAGTTACAAAGGATGCCACTGTGAAGCAGTTTTTGGGTTCCCATCTCAATACTCTTCCATCTTTGTTGGTGTAATGACTCAATCAGCTAACTGGCCCAACACTGTATTAGTTGGTAGACTTCCCATGAAGGTTACTCATCCTGGAACTTCTCTCAACCGAGCACGCTTAACTTCGGAATTCTTTCCAACTCGAGTTCCGAAAAATAGCCGGTGTTGTTGGTAGTCTACTGATTTAGTCTATTTAACATATTCTTGTACATGATGTTACAACTGGCGAGGCTGAGCATGTACATTATTGTGCATCCTTAGAAGTTCTTCAACTTTTCGAGTCTGAGAGACTTCTTTTAAGATGGATATTCCAATTGTGCCCATTGCATCATGCTTGTGTTGGATAGTTATTGGAAATCATATAATTGTTTGGCCATGCCATAAAGTTCTTGGAACACCAATTTACGTTTCAAAATTGAATTGTTACACCATTTCCAAGTTGATAATAAGTAGATGAAAGTCAGCTGGTTTGACAACATTCCTCCAATTTGTGAGAATGATAAGCCATACTGTGAACAAGGCTAAAAGTGAGGGGGAGGAGGAAGAGGTTTGAAGAGGGCTTGGTGGGGGTAGACTACTCCAAGGGATTGTATCTCTAGCAGTGGGCATAGCAAGAGGCATGCTGGTGCTTTGGAATGAATCTGTAATGCAAGAAATGGACGGAAGGGTGGGAAGGCATGTTATTACTATATCATTCAGGATTGTAGAATATGGGTTTGAGTAGGATTTTATTGGGGGTCTACGGGCCTTAAGGGAGGGAGGAGAAGAAGGCAGTATGGCAGGAGTTAGCCTTGTGGCACTTGAACCTTGGTAAGCCGTGGCTTTTGGCAAGAGACTTCAATGTGGTTGCTTCCTTGTCCGAGAGATCTGAAGGGGCCTCATGTATAGGTCCGATGGAGGACTTCATTGCTTTCATACATCAGTCAGCTTTGATTGATATAGTTACAAGTAATGCTTTCTATACCTGGTATAATCGCAGGAGGATCCCTTCTTGTTCGAGGCTTGACAGATTTCTGGTGACAGCTGATTGGGAGAGTCACTTTCCTGATTTGAAGGCTTCGTGTCTGCAGAGGCATGTATATGATCATAAGTCGATCTTGTTAGACGCGAAGCATCACTTCCGACGTAGATATTTATTCAGGTTGGAAAAAATTTGGTTAAAGGAAGAAGGGTTTGTAGAGATTGTGAAGCAGGCCTGGGACTCTAGAAGGCAGGGTGGCTCAACTATGGTGACAGTAGTGGGGAATCTCAAATGGGTGGCACACGCCCTGAAAGTATGGAGCTCAGAAAGGAAGAACGTAGATGTAGCAGATAAGAGGGATTTGTTAGGCCAATTGTAAGCTTTAGATGCTTTAGAGGAGGTTGGACTCTTGGATGAGGAAGACTGGGCTATGAGAGAGCAGGCTTGCAAAAGGTATCATGAGCTGCTAGCGAAGGAGGAGGTGTACTGGGTCCAAAGAGAAGTGGATTAAGGAGACAATAATACTTCCTTTTCCCACAAGGTCGCTTATGGAAGAAGAAGGAAGAATCATATTTCAGTTCTCAGGTGGGAGGATCAACTGTTGGACAATAGGGTGGAGATTCTTGAGCACACACTCCGATTTCACTTTCAACTGTTTTCAGAGGAGGATCAGTCTAGACTGAGGTTCAGAGGTGACTTCTAGGGCAGGAGAGGGATGGGCTTGAGGCTCCTATCACTCTGGCAGAGTTGAGGACTGCGGTTTTTTCTCTTGCAGGGGATAAAGCTCCAAGTCCAAACGGTTTACCATTGTTGTTCTTTCAGCATTGCTGGGAGGTGGTCCACCCCTTGCTCTTTGACGCCGTGCTAGAGTTCCAGGAGGGGAGAGCCCATCTGAGGGGCATTAATAAGACTTTTATTATCTTAATTCCCAAGAAGGAGGGTGCTATGGCTTTGACTGATTTTGGACCGATCAGCCTCCTGAATGGGGTCTACAAGGTGATTTCTAAGCTCTTAGTTGTTCGGCTGAGGAAGGTGATTGATGGGCTGATTAGTGATCAGTAAAGTTCTTTTATTGGTGGCAGACAGATCCTGGAGGGCTTCTTGGTTGCTCAAGAATGTTTAAACTCCTTGAAGACCCAGAGGAAAAGTGGCCCCCTGATTAAGCTAGAGTTTAAGAAGGAATATGATAAACTTAATTGGGTTTGCCTCCTTGATACGATGGTGAAGATGGGTTTTGGTGAGAAGTGGGTCTCTTGGATAAGAGCATGTATTTCTTCGGCCTCCTTTGCCATTTTGGTGAATGGGGAATCAACTCCCTCTTTTCTTAGTGGTAGAAGGCTCAGGCAGGGGGACCCTCTCTCTCCATTGCTCTTTGTGCTTGTTGCTCAGATCCTCAGTTGCATGTGGGACAAGGCTGAGGGAGCAGACCTCATCTCAGGCTTCCAGGTGGATTCTCAGGTTCAGCCCATCACTCACTTGTAGTATGCAAATGACACGCTCCTATTTGCTTCATGAGAGGAAGATCAAATGTACTTCATCAGATTTATGCTTGAATTTCTAGATGAGGTGGTCTGCGGGTGAATTTTCTGAAGAGTGCAGACTGTGCAGTATATGGTATCAATAAGTCTGATGAATCTATGGAGAAGGTACCATGCTGTGTTGTCAGGTGGGGACTTTTTTGTTACTTATTTGGGGATGCCACTTCCCCCGAGGCTAATCAGATACAATAATTGGCAGCTTATAGTCCAGAGATTCCAGTCCAAAATGGCAGGTTGGAAGCGCCATTTGCTTTCCTATGGAGGGAGACTGACACTTTGCGGGTCTAGCTTACCCGTTTATCTCTCCTTGTTCAGCATCCCGGCAGATTCTTTTGGGGGGGAGACTTGGACAACCATAGAAAGGGTTTTCATGACATTTGTTGGGGCATAATCTGTGAGAGCAAGCTGAATGGGGGGCTAGGAATAAAAAACATTAGAGACTTCAATCTGACACTTTTGTCAAAGTAGCTTTGGAAACTTGGTCAGAATCAGAGAGCATTATGGAATGAAGTGATCTTGGGGAAGTACTGCTATAGAGGTAGAGCGTGGTACTTTCAGATGTGGAGCCTTCATAATGCCTCTTATGTATGGAAGGGCAGCTGATGTTGTTGTGGCAGCCACCCGTTGTGTTTTGGGTGATGGTAGGTCTTGCCTTTTTTGGACAAACAGGTGGACTAGGCCGGTGCCACTTTCATAGGTGTATCCCACATTATTCAGTATTGCGGCAGACCCATCGGTGGTGGTGGAACAATTGGTGGAAGGTCTGGAGAAAGAATTGTATGGACACCTTTATTTAGGAGGGATCTGAGGGAGGAGGAGCTTCACGAGTGTATGTCTCTTATGATGTTGCTGCAAGGATTCAGGTTGGATTCAGCTGGGTCAGATTCAATAGTGTGGACTTGGACTTCTGATGGTGCTTTTATAGTCTGGTCGGCTTATGTAGCCCTTGCAAATGGAGGACTAAAGTACCCGTGGGCTCATCAGGTGTGGAAGCCGAAGTCCCCTTTGAAGGTGCAGATTTTGATGTGGAGGATCTCGACTGGTAGGTTGCCGACGGCCGACAGATTGATCCGATATGGATGTGATATTCCCTCGGTATGCTACTTGTGTGGGGAGGAGAATGAGGGATTTGAACATCTGTTTGTTCATTGCTCATTCACCTCGGAGATATGTCTACTATCTTCACTTTCTTTTAGGTTGTGAGGGACCCCCCACATTCGGTAGAGGATCTGTTAAGCAGGTGGGCATGGTGCTTCCCTCAGAAGGGAGACAGATTGTTGTGGTGGCTTATCTTGTTGTGGTGGCTTATCCTTCATGCCACGTTTTGGGCTATTTGGACAGAAAGGAACAAGAGAATCTTCAGAAGAGAGGCAGCTCCAGTAGGGAGATTGATTTCTTTTATGTTTAGTAAGGTGAAAGAGTAGATGTGAGTTAATTGTAAAGACTTTGTGCACAGTTCTTCCTTTTTTGGGCGGTTGGAAGGATAGGGTGTAGGCACCATCTTGGTGTTTTGTACAATGAGATTGAGAGCTCTTTACCACATTACTTGTACCTTTTTGTTTACACATATATTGCAGTGGTACAATCCACTTTCAAAAAAATTACTGTTGCTTGTTTTCCCTGTGACATCATTCATTTTTTAATGCATTCTTCGCACTAATTGTCTGTATAGCTCTTCCGCTGAACTTTTAAAGTTGCAGAGTTAAGGTCATCCGTTAGTATATTGTTAATATAGTAGTCTATGTTGAGACCTTTCCCGAAAGTCCGAGGCAAGTGGAGTCCCTTGCTCTGGCCGGGCGTAGGTTTTCTATTAGAACTCACTGTCACGTCATTCACACGTACATAGCTACCGTATTTGAATCTTCTTTCGTTCTGTGTGCCTGTGTTTTATGTTGTGCTTGGTCTACAACCCCAGGTGCAAGGTTTGTTTAGGGCCATGAACTGAAGGATTTCTGGAACTGAAAAGGACTCATGACTCTGATTCTTATACATTTACAGGCCTAGTTATCTTTTATCCTGAAACGACATATGTAAATAAACACTTGCATCTTACTATCACAAGGATGCACATTGGAAGTAAGTACTTCTGCCTTGTATTCTTGGCAAGGAAGGAAGGATTGGGAACAGCCTGTGTTTCAATTGTCCCAAAACCAACTGGAACAGCTGATCTTGACCCTAGTGAACTAGTTGGACTGATCTTGGCCACTCCTGGCTGATCCGTCCTGTGTCAGGATTGGCCCTATTTTTAGCATCCAAAAAGTTCAAAACTATGTAGAAAATAGAAGAGCATACTTTAAAAATAAAGTTGCTAAAATAAAGTTGTTCTTTGAACATGCAAATGATCTTCAATAGGATGCCTATTTTGGGATAATCATGTCCCTTCCAAGTTTCATTGCTCTGATTTTGGAAGTTATCTACTTGCACACAGGAGCAATTCGTTGGTTGGAAGCAATCCAATGATTCCGATCATTCTAATATGACACCCTGCTCTAGGCCTGTAATGAACCAATCCGAAGCTTGTGAGATATTGTCTGCTTTGGGCCTCATAAGCCTCGACAATTTTGTCCTCAAAAGGTGCCACATAAGTTAAGGATCCAAGCCTTGCATATATAGTCGAGTAACTTTTCCCATTTCTAATATAGTTCGTTCCTGCCCCAACCCTCCACATTGGCATGTTTTCCCCCTGCATTCAAGTAGCCATTTCTCATGAGTCGCCCTCTCCTCCTGCTGGCTCATGACCAGGCTACCACAGGCCCACTAGCTTTCATGTGGTTCATCTCTGAACAAACTCGTATAGTAATGCGTGAGTCCAGCTTTGATACCATAATGTAAGGACCCGATCTGACCCTTACGAGATATTGTCAGTTTTGGCCCTCCACAAGCTCACATCCCAAAAGGTGCCATACAACTTAAGGATCTAAGCCCTGCATATGTACCTAGTAACTTTGTCTTGTTTTTTGTCATGGGTCCGATCCGATTGATTCTTGCCTCACCCCGTGAACACAATGGGAGCTCCATGCCATGGTGGCTCCACACTGACACGCTTTCCCCCCTACAAGGATCTAAGCTCACATGTTTTCCCTCCTACTGGGCTTACAACTGGGCTACAATAAGGTTAGTTGTATCGTCATTGTTGAGGATTGCAGAGAGATTCCTTTACATTGCAAGAGAAAAGTGAGGGAGAGGAGGTTGGAGGGTACTTTGGTGCCTTAGGAGTGGCCTTTTCCCAACAGCCAGCAGTGGCTAGCGGGAGCCTCCAAGGAGTAGCTAAACTAGCTGCTGGAGTTAGGATCCAGTTGATCAACCTGATCCAGGCCAATCCTGATGAGGCTTGGCCAATCCTGGCTAAGTGTCAGTCAAAGGTGTGCAATGATCAGATCAACCAACCAATTTCTGACATGGACTGGCGAATCCATGCTGATCTGTGTGAGTTTCTTTTACCCTTGTTATAGCATTGCCTCCACATGCTTTTGACTTGTTGAGCTGGTCATTTCGCTTCAATACCTAGGCAAATCTTGTACAGTTCTTACATCCCAAAGATGATAATGTCTAGACTTCGGTTCTTTTACATTCTTCTATCTAGTTACATCAACTGATGAGGTTTTTCTAATGATTGACTAATGACTTATCATGCAGAGCAAAGCTAAAGAAATGGTAACATTAGCAGAGAAAATGAGGTTGAAGCTTTTATCAGGTTCTAATGCTCAGGTGGATGTAGCAAATGATGAAGAAATGGGTTCGAAGCAAGAGATGCAGGACTGGTTGCTGAGTGTTGGTATTGTATCACCTGTTACTAAAGACTCTGCTGGTGCTTTGTACCATCAACAATTATCTCGACAGGTTAGGCCTATTCATTCTGTTTTACATTTTATATTTTTTATTCTACGAAATATCTGCCAATTCTTTTCAACTCCTTTGCTGTGTCTGCTCATAAGAAAAGTGTGTCAACTATTTTCTTTTGCCCCTACAAACTTTTGATATTACAAAAAAATATCCCCCTGATCAAACTATTTTCTTAGAAGCCTCCATAATCTTTGAATGTTTACAAAAACGCCCATGTGGTTAACGGACATTTGAAATAAGGCATTTATGAAGGAATATTCCATCTGCCACCCTCTCTGCCACCGCCGTTTTTGCCTGTGGAATATTCCATCTGCTGCCCTTTCCGCCGCCGTTGTTGCCTCCACTGCTGTCTCCAACGACATCTTCATTTCATCTCTTCTACATGGATGAGTTCTGCAAGTTCTCAATCTCCTTCCCCACCTGCGACCTTCGTCCCCCGAAGCGACGGCCAGCACATCCTCAACTACTAAACAAGACTGCCAGTCTGATGGCGAAGACTCCCGTTCAGAAGAATGGTGCTGGGCACCAAGCCCGCACTGATGGTTGAGAGTTCAGCTCCAAGGGTGGCCTCCAGGAGCTCCCCGGACGTGTTGAGGCAGGACCTTGTGGCCTCGGACTCCCTAGTGCTCGCCTCATCCTCCCGCAGCAAGATCGCCCCATCGAGGCTTTTCAACATTCTGCATCAGATGTTGATGGCGTGCCCACGCCACTGGGGGTGACCACGATGCGGAAGGCACTCCACCCTGAATGCAGCACGGGGACAATTGGATGGAACATTTCCTCACATATTCCTTATTTCAAACGTCTGTTAACCACATAGGTGTTTTTGTAAACATTGAAAGATTATGGGGGCTTTTGGAAAAATAGTTTGATTAGGAGGGCCTTTTGTAATATCAAAAGTTTATAGGGGTTAAAAGGTAAAAATCACGTTGTTTTAATTGGCTAACAAGAGGCTCCACTCCCCAGGGCATTGGTTATATCCTCCGTTAACTTATGTCTTTCTTATATAGGAGTGTCCAAGGAAAGTGGGAAGGTGGGATACTGCTCTATCCTTTGGAACATTGCTTCTCTAGTTGACTTAATTCATGATACTGTTTTTCTTTTCGTCTGTCAAGCACATGCCCCATGAGCAAGGATGGCAGTCTTTGTACCGGTCTCGGTATCGATCGGTACAAAGACTGGTATCGGTGATATCGAACCAGTATCAGCCGGTACTGGCCAGTACTGGCCAATACCATTTTTTTAATTTAATGACTGGTATAGGGGTACCGATACCGATACATATCAGCCAATTCTGCCAACCATGTCATGAAGAACTAATTTTTTTCAAAAAATGGCAGCATTGGGGTAAATTTGAGAGAGGGGGAAGCAAAGTATCTGCATGTCTGCAGAGTGGAGCTTTTCCTAGTGACATATCTAAGGTTGCCATGTCACACCGTAGAGCCATCAGAAAAACAGATTCATAAGGATCATCCAGTAGGATCAGGAGAATGCTGGTAGGCTATAAATCTAAAATGCTTAGGCAGGGTAAGGGCTTAGCCTTCCCAACTCTGTAGTCAGCAGCATTTGTTAGGTCCCTTTTCCCCTTAAACTCAGTCATGAAAGGAATTTGGCAAAACACGTGATGAAATGGGAGCAGGTTTTTAGACTGAAAGAAGAAGGGTTTTGGAGATTAAGATTTGAGACGTATGAATGTATCTCGGTTAGAGAAATGTAATTGAATATTGAAAGGACATGGTGTAAAAAAAGAAAAATATCATCATTTTCAGACTATATAGAAAAAGATTTCATGGGAAGCTGAAACAATTTTAAAAAACTTACTTATTTCTCATTTATTGCGTGGAATTGCCAACATCGTAGGTAGCATGGGCCACTGATGAACCTGGAAAACATTCATATTGGGATGGAAAGGAAACACATGTGGCTGAGGGGGAGTTCTTGAGTTGGAAGATTTGTGTTAAAGGGATCATTTGAGTCATTTGCATTACTTTGTAGTATATGCACAAAATGATATTGTATTAAAGTCGTCACTTGGGTCATTGTGTATATTTGGTGCTTGGTTATGTGATATTTGTAATCACATTATTTGCAGTTAGTGAAATTCTGACAATGAGCAGATGATTTGTTTTTGAAGTCTGGCTTAAGAACAAATTATGGAGTGTGAAGGTCTCTCTCATTCACATGGACCAGCCATGGCACAAAGCTTGACCCCTTGGCATGAAGCCACTTGTGCCTGTGGAGTGCCAGAGGCAAAAGAGGTAACCATCAGAGAATGGCTCAGTTGTGGCTGCGTGTGACCAATGCTGGCAAAACATTTTCCAATGTAAGAGACCCTGTTCTTGGCGGGCTTTGGTGGACATGGAGAACTGAGAAATTTTTAGCTGTGGAGTTGACTTCAAATGTGAAGGACACACACAAACTTCACACTTGTTCTCTTGCTTCCAGATATTAAACAGAAAGGTTTTTTTTTACTTTTTGGTCCCTAAAATCTTTCAACATTCAATTAATTCCTTTTACTTTCTGCTGTGCAAGTTGGTCCATTAATGTCTATCCTTTAAAATATTTTCCAAACTTGCATGGGATGTATGTCCAGAGACGGATGTATAGCCTAGGCCTATACTCTACTATGCTGTTTTAATGTGGCTTGAAACTCACAGGTTTTGTTAGTAGCTAGGCAGCTCCCAAAAAGGGCGGTGAATGAGAGTGCCAATTAACAAATTTAAACTAAAAGGAAATGCTGTAACTAAAGATCACTCAATAAAATGCCAAGTAGAGAGCAATCAGGATAGAGTCAAGAAGAAAGGTGAAGGAGGAATCTGGTTGGCAGTATCGGCCGATACCGATACGTATCGGTATCGGTGGGTACCGATACCATACTAAGTGGACCAATACAGGCCGATACTGGCCCGGTACTGGACCAAAATGGACCCGGTACCGGCCGATACTGGCTGATACCAATACCAATATGTATCGGTATCGGTACCCTCCGATACCAGTATCGATACCGGTACTGCCATCCTCATCAATCACACAAAGACACCAGGATTTATATTGGTTTGGTCTCAATGGACCTACGTCCAGTACCTAGGCTGCACCTAGGTTCTCTACTACTACCCGCAAGAAGTACACCAACTAGTTTTTCAGATTACAAGGAGCTTAAGTGGTTAGGAAAATCTTAGGTTAAAATACAAATTTCTGGTTGAGATAGGCTGGGACAGGCTGAGAAGAACGGTGCAGACCGGGACAATTATTGGATAGATTTTAAAAAAAATTGTCTTGTCCTATTTTCTCACTGGGACAAGACGTCTCGGTCGGGATGGAACAAGATTGACTACTATGGTTCAAAACTGTGAGGGAAGATCATAATCGTTGTGATTGGTTCTATCTAATGTTTAAATTTCTATAAGAGGATGGTATCCGTTGTTTCTTGAAGGTTCTTATCTTTACATCCAATTTCAAGATACTTTGTCCTAGTACTCATGGTTTGCCGTATCATATCAAATTGTACCGACTCGTACTAGTCGACTCGTATCAAGGTGAGTCTGATACTTTGGGGCGCATGGACTCGTCCATACACATCCGACTCAAGCTGAGACTTGTTGCGACTCGGATCGACTCAAGCTGAGACTTGTTGCGACTCGGATCGACTCAAGCCAACTCAATATGACTCATGTTGACTTATGCGAAAAGCTGCGATTTGATATAAATCACTGTGATCTAACTTGAGGATACTCGATGCTACTTGATGTGACTTATATCTCATTAAGTGGACTTTTTTTAATAATATGATAAGTAATTGGAGTTTTTTCTCCAATTGGTAAATAATTGTATTTTTTTCTCCAATTTAATAGGTAATTTACACTTTTATATTGATTAATAGGGTAGATTTCTCCTAAATTTGGCTTAAAGCCATTATCATTAATAAATCACCAGAGTTAAAAGTTTATTTATGTTATAATTATTCATAAAATTAAAGAATCTAAAAAAAAAACTCCTAACTCGTGTGAATAATGACATAAAAGTATAATTATATTATAATTACTCATAAAAGTAAAGGATCAGGAAAAAAAACTGGCTTAACCCGACTTGCATGACTTGTGCGAGTCGGATCGGATCTGACTCATATCTAACAGATCTCGATCTGGTCCGGATCAACGAGTCGGCAAACCTTGCTTGGTAGAAACTTTCCAATCTCATAACAAACTATTAGCTCAAATCAGGGGCCAGATATGGGAAATTTTACCTTCTGTAGCCCATTTGAAAATAGGCTTTTAGGCTTGTTTATCAGAACAAGTGAGCTAGACATATCGTTTTTCAAAAAAAAATTAAAAAAAAGGATGTCAACATGAAGAAATAGACAGTTCAGCAAACAGTAATAGTTTAAAAGATAATATATAGTCAACCGAGGTAAACATTGTTGCATGTTGAGTATTCAGATAAATATACATAAAATATATGACTAGATATATCATGTTGCAAAGAGATATTATGTAGATATGAGTGAAGAGAGAGATGGAAAAAATGCAGCCTAGTCAGGTGCTTACACTTAAAAGCAATATAACCATTTTAGTGCAGTGTCTGCTACAGATATCAATGCGCCTGACAGCTTTTCAGATGATTCATCTAAAATTATAGAAGCAAGATCTCCTAAACGACATTCCCTAAAGATACAAAAGATGAAGTGCTAAGAGGAAGGAGGTTTGTGGTGAGGACACCAGGGCTACAGTCCGGTTCCATCCAGATCTTGTTTACCGCCGTTGGAGGGTCTGTCCGGCGTCCTTGTGGCTTGGAGATGAGTTTGAGGCATGAGACACTATTTATTAGTTTTTATTAGGACCCTTTATGGTCCATCATGTACTTTGATATTTCCTAAGGGTTACAGAAACGTAAATGAAGGGGGGAGTCTAAGAGTCTAACAGGAATTTCAATGGACGGGAGTTACAGATCTCCCTATATATGTATGTTGTTAACAAAATAGTGGGAGATGATGAATGATTGAAAGAAGAAAAGAAGTCTACATGTTATGCGATTGTGGGCCTCTGCGACGGAGACTCTTCCTCCCTTGTCCTCGGTGCGATGCCAAGGATTTCCCCCTGCCGGTGCGAGGCCGGCCTGTCCTGCTACCCCCACCCGATCTCTCCCTACACCGCATCCCCTTTTCCGGTCCCGTTCTCCTTTTCTCCCTCAACTCTGCTGCAACAGTTGAAGAAGACAATGGGTGAGGAATCAGTGATTTTTCCAACCACGCTGTCCTCGTTGGCGCCCATCGACCCTGTCGTCGTCGCCGCCCTACTCCGCCGGTGTCGTTGTGCCGCTCGCCGGCCCCCGCCACCCGCAGCCCGCCATCACCAGCCAAAGCCGCTGGCGAAGCCCCGCCATCCACCTCTGCTGTCCGCCACCACCGCACCCGCTAGCCACCGACGCCGACGTCAACGCAGTCCTGCCCCGCCGCCAACCGCTGCCTTGCCCCACTACTGCGGTAGCCACCAATCCACCCGAAGCCGCCGCTCATCGCTTCCTTCTGCAACCTTCTTCACCGCCCCGCCATCGCCACTGCTCCGCCCCGTCGCCACTGCCGCTGCCTCGCTCCGTTGACGCCGTCCACCGCCGGAGCCCCTTTCCCCTGCGCCCCATAGCCTCCCTCTCCTATCTGGTTCTGTTAGGTGGAAAAGAAAGAAGAAGAGGGGAGGTAATAAAAGAAGGGCTCATGCCCTATAAAGCAACCCTGTCAAACTGGGTTTGACCCGGTTCGGATCGAGCCACAGCAACGTGGTCCGAGCCACGTCCAGTGGTTTGAGCCTATTGCGAACTGGTTCGAGCCAGGTGCGATTGGCCTGAGCCACTTAGCCTTCAAAGGGCCCAATCAGCCTTCTGGTTCGACCAGGTTGTCACCTGGTTCAGCCCTGGTCCGAGCCAGGGTGCCGTCCAGGTCCGTTGATGGGAGTCGGGTGGTGCAATTGCAACCTTATCGCACCGCCAGCGTCACAGATCTCGTCCGTGCTCCGAATTACGTGCCGTCTGCGTCGTTGGATTCGTATCAACGAGGTCTATTCAGATCCAGGTGCAACATCCAAGATTTACCTCATTTTGCGTGCCACTTTAGCACGCTAACCGAGGGCCCCGAAAGCGCATCCCGAGGTCCGCAATTGTCGTCTCGATTTGCGTGCCAACCTCCCGGCGCATTGATTTCACAGCAGCTAGCGTCCCCATCTGTCTCATTTTCCGTGCCACTGCTGCACGCATACCGAGGACTCCATTTGTGCATCTCAAGGCCCGCATCAGCCGCCTCGATTTGCGTGCCAGTACTCCGAAGTACCGATATTGTTGCACGCTTCCCAAGGCACCCTACCAGTGACTTTCGCGCCGCCGCTGATCCGTCGCCTGCTGTGTTTACCACCCGAGATCATATCATTGTGTATATTGTAGCCTTTTACCTCCCTGCGATGAGTGGGCCATCATTTTATTGTATTTAGAGGGTGGTACACAAGCACCAGGTGATATTCTCCTACGCACCAGCGTGGAGGTACGTGCTAACCCTCTCATTTCGATTTGCTTATCTCGTATGTGCTTTTATCTGCCGCCGAATCGAGAGATAGGTCCTAGCCCGTGATTCTTCATCACTATTGGCTGTGAGTGCACTATACCGATCCCGAGTTCCGACAGAACTTTGGGTGGGCCTAATTCCTAGACTTGTGGTAGTTTCTCAACTACCAAACGGTCTCACGCTTCCTCATCGCGAGAGGGACGGCTTTTCAGCTATTTCTACTTATAGGCGTGATTATCTAACTGGACTATTGTACGACTAGACTGCAGTTGTCTAACATTTAAATGCTTATTGCTGGAATTCTATCAACGCCAGTGAGTCTGTTAGCTGTCCCGCATTAGTTTGCCTTACAAAGTCTTCCCAAAGAGCATGAGAAACAATTAGCAAGGCAGAGTTGGAAGTTCCCCTACCAGATAAAAAGTTAAGTGCTAAGGGGAAGTTTACATCTCCTACCAGATTCCCCTAAAGCTTGCACAAACTGTTAGGGGGCCTGGAAGTTCCCCCACTGGGTTCCCCTAGGCTCTACTTGAAGTGTTAGGGAGACTTACTTCCCCTACAGAGACTATAATCACTCTAGGGGGGACTTGCTTCCGTTACGGAGGCCTTGAGCATTAGTCACATTAGGGGGGGACTTGCTTCCCCTACGGTGCATCTTCTATGACTTGATCTTTCAACTTGTTAGGGGAACTTACATCCCTTATGAAAGGTTCTCCTAAGCCTTTCATTTCTATTGTGAGGGGAACTTGCTTCCTGTAAGAGGTTCTCCTGCGGCCTGATGTTATCGAC
Organism: Zantedeschia hybrid cultivar; assembly: GCA_030544215.1. Taxonomy (NCBI): domain Eukaryota; kingdom Viridiplantae; phylum Streptophyta; class Magnoliopsida; order Alismatales; family Araceae; genus Zantedeschia; species Zantedeschia hybrid cultivar. The sequence continues at coordinate 20,609,163 of JARZZO010000005.1, forward strand.
TAGTGCATTCGACTGAAGAAGAGCATAGGTGACGCTGGAAGGTGGAAACCCCCCTACGGAGTTCTCCTAAATGCTTAGCGTGAACCATGAAATTCTAGATCGGGTAGGGGGTCCGAATCGGACCCCAGCAACCTCGACCCGGATCGGATCGGCCAAATCGAATCGGCCGGGGATCGGCCCGGCCAATCCTGGCGGATTCCAGCCAGTCCACCCCCCCCCCCCCCCCCCCAAACTATGGCCGATGCCGATCCAAATCGGCCGATCCGGATCGGGATCGGCCGATTTTGCATTCCATGGCGTGAATAGTTAGGGGAACTTACATCCCGTACAGAGTACAACTACTATTGCCTACTTCTATCACCTGTTTCTTGTTCTTCAATTGATGTCTCTGACTGAGGCCATCGCCTGCTGCTTGTTCTTCAACTGATGAGTTCTACTGAGTGCATTGCCTGCCAGCCCTTGAGAAATTGAGATGTTTAGGGGTAGTAGCTTCCCTTTAGGGACTTCTACAACAACAAGAACATTTGATACTAGGGGGACTTGTTTCTCTGTGTAAGGTGAAGTGATAGGTGATCTTTTTCAAAGCGCCTGAGTAAACTAATCAGTGTGCTCTGCAGATTTAAGGTAATTTTACTTAAGTTTAGGCACAGAATTTGCATAGTCAAGATTTCTGATAATCATATTTTTGCATAGATGTTCTCATCTCACTAAAACTTGGCACTCTAATGTTCAGGGGTTTAACTGGTTTTTACGTGGCCAGGTAGTCTCACAGCAAATATATTTTTGTTGTTTTCCCATCATTCATTGTGGTTTCAGATTTTTTTTTTTCGTTGTTTTTATTGAATCCTGCAACTTACTGCCACCCTCACTATGTTTTCTTTTTTAAGATCGGAGTGATTCTTGATTGCTATGGTGGATGTTGATGGAATGATGCACATAATTTTGGATTAAAATAGAAAATATGCTTACTTATCATTTTTTTAAAATTTTCAAACTTCAGTTGTTGCCTTCGTCCCAGATGTTACGTAGTACTTTAAATCTGATCACAGATATCTTTTTTCCAAATTTCAAACTTCGGTTGTTGCCTTTGCCACAGTTGTTAGTTATTACATTAAATATGATCACAGTTAGCTTTTCGGTACCCATTACTGGGCTAAGTTCTAAGTTAATGCTGCTTGTGTGAAATCACAAATTTCCTTGTTATTGGTACCCAAATATTGTCAATGCTTGGTATCATGCCAATGCCATGTTAAGCAGAAACTTAATGTAACCCATATTTGCACGAAAAATATTTTTGAGATATCTATAACCTGTACGAACCATCTTGCTTCTGGATAAAAGCCTGTTCTCACGAAAACAAAAAAGTATCATCGGCATGTTCAGATGCACTTGACCATCCACATGAGTTGTGTTCCATTTCCATATGATACTCGGAGCAATTTATTCTCTCTGGAACGTATCCTGGCTGTCTTTCATTGTTCTTCCACGAGGACCAAATATTTGCATAAATTATCTGCATCATGGAGCAATAATGTTGTGCATAAAGCATATGGCCAGTACTTCTCTGGTTTCCTGCCTTAATTTTCCTTCATTCACTAGGACCACCTATTCTTACTGTTGGAAATTTTTCATAAAGATTATAATCTATCTCGTAGGTATGATTTTATTAAAAAAGCGCATATTCTGAATTCTCAGCTGGCAGACTTTGTCAAACGACCATTGGAGAAAGCTGGGGGAATGATTGCCCTTATAGATATTTATTGTCTTTTTAATCGTGCAAGAGGAACAGGTGCTTGTATACAACCCCTTCATGTACATTTTTTTATCTGCCCTTACCTTTTAATTTTTTGAACACCCCCCCCCCCAAACACACACACTCCTTTCACTTACGAAGTTTCTTTCTTTTCTGTCAAACAGAACTTATCTCACCAGAGGATCTGCTGCAAGCTTGTGCATTATGGGATAAGCTTGACGTGTATGCATGAAAATCACTTGATTTCTGTTCAGGTTTTGATGTGGCCACCATTAAATTGTTAATATACTAGATTTAAGTTGGCTAAAGGTTTGCTAATGTCATGTTTAACTAAAAAGTTCTTGTCGTATATCATTGGTGCAGATTTTGTACTAATTATTTCATTTTTCCAATCGACAGCCCAGTGATGCTTAGAAAGTTTGACAGTGGAGTTATGGTTATTCAGAACAAGACCCACAGTGATGAGGAGGTATTGCCAGCCTTTTTTTTCATTTGGTCACAAGATTCATGGATGCTGTGTTATATATATATATATATATTATAAAATTGAGAATAGATGTACAATTAAGATGGTAAAAAACTCTGAATCCTCACTCTACAAAACACCAAGATGGTGAGTCATAATGATGCCTCCAAAAGAACAAAAAAGGGGGAAGAATCTATAAGATCTTTATACCAAATCCTCACCCAGTCTCTCACCTTATTGGAAATGAAGCCAAAATTCTACCCTGAGAAGCTGACTCCCTTCTGAAGATCCTATTGTTCCTTGCGAGACAAGGGGTAATCTCATGACTGAATCAAGTCTTCTACCTTGTTATGCAGGGCTTCACAAGGTGGAGCTTAGCAAACAAGGCCTACCAAATCTCCAACAGAATAAGGACATCCCACAAACAAGTGATCAAGCCCTTCATTCGCCTCCCCACAAAGGCAGCAAGTAGGAGGGATGTCACAACCAAACCAAATCGACCTGTCTGAAGTGGGAAGTTTCTCATTCGAAATCCTCCAAGTCCAAATCTCGATCTTCAAGGGAGACTTCATAGTAGTCCGAATACCTCCATCCGCTATGAGATTGTAAGCTGATTTGACGGAAAAAAAGTCCCCCGAGCATCCCAAGACCACTTCAAGGTGTCAGGCTGGGAAACATCAAGCATGAATCCTTGAAGATTCTTCAACAATTATGCCAATTCTGAGATCTCCTCTTCCCAATGATTTCTTCTAAAAAGGGAAGTCCAAATCCCTCTCTGACCGGATGACTGCACCAGCTGCTCCACTGAAGCCCTAGGGTAGGCAGAGATAAGAAAAAGCATGGGGAACATACAAGATAAAGGAGCACGTCCATACCACTTATCAGTCCAAAAGGGGCAGGTCCTACCATCACATAAGGAAATATGAGTAGCAGCCAAAATAACATCTATAGCCTCCAAAATATCCTTCCAAATATGAGGCACTCTGTACTCCACCTACAAGCAAAAATCCCACTCTCTCCCTCTGGTGTAATATCTATCCTTAATGACGTCCAGCCAAAGTCCATCATGATTAGTACCAAGCTTCCATAACCACTTGGTCAAGAGTGCTAAGTTAAAGTCTCTGATGTCTTTCACTCCAAGGCCACCATTTTGCTTACTCATGCAGACTCGGCTCCAACTAATATCATGGAATCCTTTTCTAGAAGAGTCTGTACATCCTCCCCATAAGAACCTGCTATAGATACCCTCGAGTTGCCTAGCCACCAATTTGGGAATTTCAAAAATGGAAAGGAAATAAATCGGCAGGCTATCAAGAACTGATTTGTACAGTGTCAAACAGCCACCATAAGATAGCGGTTGACCCTTCCATCCTGCCAACTGAGAGTGAATCTGTGCACAGTCGGCTGCCAATCACTACCTCTAATGGAAGATGGAGATAACGGAAGGCCCAAATATGTAACAAGGAAAGACCCAATCTGACAGCTTAATATATTAGCTGCCCTCCTTAGCACACCCTTGGACGTGTTGGTACCAAAGACAACACTCTTGTGGAAATTCACCCTCAAACCTATGACCTCATCAAGGAGCTCCAGGATCAGTCTAGAAGTGAAATCTGCTCCTCCTCTCCAGACAAGAAGATGATAGTATCATCAGCATACTGTGGGTGTATAATGAGTGTACTACGTGGCCCCGCCTGGAAGCCTGAGATGAGCCTTGCAACTCTTGCTTTCTTCCACATGCAACTGAGGACCTGAGTTATCAGCACAAACAGTAAATGGGATAAGGGATCTCCCTGTCTAACGCCTCAACCACTAAGGAAATATGGAGTAGGTGCTCTATTGAATACCACAGCAAAGGAGGCCGTTTTTTTTTTTTCTTGAATAATCAGGTGTACCCCCAATTTTATTAAGATAAGTAGAGGAAGTACATGCAAAGCAGTTGAGAGGAGAGGTTCTTTTGGCTAAAGACTGTAAAAAAATGAAGATTGCATGAACCTAGTAAATTTAACCCAAGACTCAGCTGGAACTTCTAATATATGTCAACTCCACTAATACCAAAAGGAAACTGCTTGAAGACATATTTTCTATGTACGCTTTGGTACTACGAAACAGGTTATCATTCATGTTTCTCCATATGCTCCAGCACACTGCATGTGGCAGAATAAGAAATGTTTTCTGCTGAAAAGTTTTCCTTCCTGCTATCTTGAAATTTCTGAAAAAAGTATACATAGCATCTACATTCTGAAAATTGAGGCAAATCTTCAAAATCCCTGAGATAACTCTTCGAACTTCCTTGTTGATTTCACAAAGAATGAATAAATGATCTGCATCCTCCTCATTCTTTCCACACAGAGAACAAATTGTTGAACAGTCTGCAGCCTAGTGCCTCCTATAAACTTTGGTGACAAGTCTTCTCTGAGATAAAAGTCACATAAAGGCCTTTATCTTCAGTGGAGATCTGACTCTCCAGACCTCATTAAAAGAAGGAGAACTTGTTGTCTCTCCATCTATCAAAGTATACAAAAACTTAGCAGAGAAAGTACCATTGTTGGATATCCAAACAATCCCATCTTTCTGTTGAACATTAATGTGGATGTCATTCAAGGTGCACATAAGATCTGAATATTCTTCAATTTCTGAGCCCCTTAGACCTCTTCTAAGGATAACATTCCAAAAAAACCTCCACTCCTCAATTGTGTACAAGTCATTAACTATTTTCCATTTTTCTACAGTAAGATTGAAAATATGAGGAATTTTTTCCTTGAACGTGTAATCACCAGCCCACTTGTCATGTCAAAAAAAAGTATTCCGCCGACGGAGGCAGAGGAGCAGAGGGAGGCAGAGAGGTCAAGTGGAGTGGCGGTACAGGCAAGGAAGTTCGGATCAATGAGGATGGGCGGCATGAGGGGACCATGCATTCTGCTTCAGCTAAGCAAACGTTTGGTGGGAGTTTGGAGAGGGGCGGTGGAGTTGGGGAGAAAGGTTATGGTGAGCATTGTAGGGGTTGGGTTAGCAGAAGTGGCGGTGTTGTTTACAAGCATGGTGTTATTGAGGGTAGTCATCGAAGGAGGACAGGGAGAGCTGGTCTTCAATGGGAGCAAGGTTTCAGGGGTGATAGTTTCGTTTTTTCTGCGAAGGGAAAATGGGAAGCGAAAAGAGGTTTCTTTGGGAAGTATGCGAGGTGTCTGGAAGTAGGGCACAAGGCAGTAAGTTGCAGGAATGTGTTGGTATGTAGGAAGCTGTCTCAAGTTGGGACATAGAAGCTATAATTGCCTGATGAAGAAGACGAGGGATTCGGTAGCTAAAGACGCCGAATGGTTTCAGTTGGAGGTGGAGGAGTCTTAGAAAAATTTTAGTTGGATTGAGGTTCCTTGGAGCGCGGGTTTTCTGAGGAATTTGGATCTCTTAAGGAGATCATTGGTAGTGCAGGCAAAGAAGGGACATTTGTCATACTCTGTTCTGCAGTCCTTCCTTTTGAAGGTGTTACATGCAAGGGAAGACGGGAACATATGGGCTCTCAGGGCTGGATGTTTTCTGATTCAGTGCCCCTCAATGGATGCTATGAATAATATATTTTTCAGAAGGGAAAACCAGTTGGGGGGTGTCCAGGTAGAGCGGTCCCGATGGCCGTATGATGTAGGGACGCAGGAAGCTCTCGGCCAACGAGCTGTATGGTGCAAGGTGTATGGCATCCCTCTTTCGTTATGGGATGTTGAAGTTTTTAGGGCTATTGCTGCAAAAGTTGGAGAGCTTTGTATTGTGGATCGAAAGACGCTGCAATGGCAAATCTTAGAGTTTGCCAGGTTAGCTATTAAAGTCAAATAGGGGAGACAGTTTCCTTTCTATAGCAAGCTTCGGTGGCGGCATATGGTATTTTAGGTGTAATTGGAGGAGGATCAGGTGACGTCTCAGTCTCACAAGTAGTCTTGGTCGTACAAGGAGGTGGTTGAAGCGTATCGGCAGTATAGGCATCGGAAGGAAGGGTCGAGGATGGCGGGAGGTTGAAGACGACGACCCAATAGGATTCACAGGTGAACCGGGCTGGTTCGAGCAATGAACCAATTCAGGAGGTTCGTCCAGACCGGTCGAGTTCTAGTGGGAGTGAAGCAGGTAACTTACTAAACAGGTCGACTATAAAGTCGGTCGAATCCCTTTGGAAGGAGACGATCGAGGAGCTGGCTACCCAGGTGATTCTTGGAGTGAGGAGGGGATTGCAGAGGAAGGGGAGAGTTGTTAGGGTTTTCCGAAGGCGGAGGGGTGGTGTGATGAAGATGGCGGAGGAGAAGGCCTCGTCTGAACAAATTTTCCCAGATCAACGGGATGGGTTTCCCTCTGTTGCGGAGAAGAATCGTCCAGTTGAGCAGAACCTTCGGGAGGAAGGCAAGACTGGCTTTGCCACATTGACAGAGCAATCTCAGTGGTGTGCTATTGATGGAGCATATCTAGGAGGAGATCGCGGAGAAGATTCAGTGGTGGATTCGGATATAGAATCATCCTTCATTCCGGGTACGCAATATCTTTGTTTGCAGGCTCCCCCACAAATACCACCTCATCTTTCCCTTTCCCAACATGCTAAAAATAAAGATGTAGAGAAAGGAGTGAAAGGGAAAGGGCAGGAGGAGCCACAACCGAATCTGCTGTATAATGTGTCTAATCAAGAGCTTGTGGAGAAGGCGAAGGTGCTGGGTCTAGACTTGAATAAAGAAACTAGTCTGTACAGGAAATTGTGGGCTCACGGTGCAGAGAAAGCTTTCAGTAAAGTTTCCAAAACGAAAGGCTCAAGGGAGTTGAGCAGTTTGCTGAAGTCTGTAGGCGGAGATTGTGAAAGCTCGGCTAACTACAATCAGGTGCATACAAGGGGTGCTCATAGTCAAGTATGAAGCTAATCAGTTGGAAACCAGGATGAGTGGGAGACATAAACAGGCTGCAGCCAAGGATCTTGTGTATCGGTATAAAAGTTGACATTCTTTGTACTGTGGAAACTAAAATGGCAATTCTTGAACTGAATCAGGTCAAGTTGATAACTGGATTTGTATCTCCTGATTTTGTGTTTCGTAGAGCAGAGGGGCAGTCTGGAGGAATTTTAGTTTCTTGGGAGTTTGAGAACTGGAAGGGTGAGCTTGCTGAAGTGGGGGAATGCTCTTTGTCAGTAATTTTTCAATCTGTGCCAAATGGAACACCCTGGTTATTTTCAGGTGTATACAGTCCTAATAATTACAAACCTGTAGGACAGTTTACGAGGAATTGATCACCTGCAGAGGAAACTTTGATCTTCCTTGGTGTGTTGTTGGCGATTATAACGAGGTAAGAATTCCAAGTGAGAAGAGTTCAGGAGGAAGGGTTACTAGAGGGTTGAAGGATCGTAGTGATTGGATTGACTCTATGGAGTTGATCGAGTTGCCACTGAATTGCAGGAGGTTTACATGGAGTAACTCAGGAAGTCCCCCTTCAATGTCAAGAATTGTCACAGTTTTTACTGATGTTCAATGGGAAGCTATGTTTGCTTCTGCCAAAGTAAGTGTGAAGTCAGGTCTAGTATAGACCACTGTGTGCTTATGGTGAAATGCAGTCAGGTTATTTCAAGGAATCACCCTTTTAGATTGGAAAAGAGCTGGATGAAGATAGAAGAATTCAGAAATGTAGTTTTTAGCACATGGAACAATGTACAGAATGAGTTTCATGGGGTCAAAGCTTTGTCTATTAAAATAAAGTTATTGAAGGTTGGACTGGGCTATTCAGTGGAAGAAGAACAGTAATGAGCACTCTTCTTCAATCATTCGAGATATCAATGATTTGGAGGTTCTAGAAGAGGTGAGGCTTCTAACAGCACAGAAAAAGGCGAAATTGTCCACAGTCAAAGTACAACTTATTGAATGGAAAATGGAGGAGAAGTTAAATGAAAGCAAAGGTCCAGGATTCAATTGTTTCAAAAAGGAGATAATAATACTCGATTTTTTCATATTATGGCAAATGGGAGAAGAAGAAATAATGATATTTCATCACTTCTTGTTAGAGTGTGCGGTCGGACGATAAACAGGTCGTTATTGGTGAGATTTTGAATTTTTACCAAAACCTATTTGCTGCAGAATAGAGATGGTACCCTGTTTGGCAGAATGAAGACATGGTGAAGTTAAGTGAGGATGATAAGGTGATGCTTATGTCTAATATAACAGATGAAGAGGTAAAACAGGCGGTTTTTGATCTGGGAAGCGACAATCACCGGGTCCTGATGGTATGTAAATGTTTTTCTATCAGTCTTTCTGGGAATTAGTTGGGAAAGACGTAGTCCAGGCAGTTCGAGATTGGTTTTGCTGTCAAAAAGGAGGGGAGTATGTGAATCATACCTTTATGTGTTATTGCCCAACAAAGAAAATGCAGAGCTGAAAGATTTCTGTCTGATAAGTCTATTGAACGGATTTTATAAAAATTTTACAGAAGTCCTAGCAACTCGTATGGGAAGGATTATTGGGAAGCTGATTAATGAGCAACAGAATGCTTTTGTACCTGCAAGGAATTTGTTTGATTCCTTTATTGTTGCTCATGAGGTCTTTTTCATCATGAAGAGTGGAAAGAAGAGAGGAATGCTAATAAATTAGACTTGCATAAGGCCTATGACAGAGTTTCCTGGCAATGTCTGTGGAATGTGTTATATATGTATGGTTTTCCAAGTCAGTGGATTGCTATCATCAAGAATTGCCTCTCTACAGCAACATTTTTTATGATTATTAATGGAAGGGTGGAAGGTTTTTTCAAAGAGTGATACTTGTTGTAATGCCCCTCCCCCCACCCTAACTTCAATGGGGGAATTGCAGTGGTGTTGAACCAAAAAAAAAAAATCATCATCACATATCTTCATGAAAAAACTAGGGTTTATGGACCTAGTTTTCTCATGAAGAAATCTGCAATATAAGTGCATGCATGGATAAATTTTTAGGCGCATGCAAACACATATAGATGTGTATGTGTATACAAGAAAAAAAGAGGGGAGTATACATACCTCAGAGCAGCAATGCAGCCCTCCAAACCTGCAGGGAAGGAGCCTCCAATCTGCACCAACCAGGGCCAAGATCAGCAAAAAAAAAGGGGCCTACAGCAAGCCTCCAACCTGCAGAAAAAAATATGCCCCAATGTAGCCTCCAACTAGGGCAAATCTGCAGCAAGGAAGAACCCTCCAACAGCACCAGGAAGCACCAGCGGCAGCCGCACGCACAAGAGGGCAGGGAGGGTCCGCCGGCCCTAATTCTTTTAAAGAAAGGAGAGAGAAAAGAGGGATAGAGAGCAAGGAGGGAAAGGGAAAAATACAAAAAAGGAAGGGGGAGAGATGGAAAAAAAAAAAAGGGGAGGGAGAGACCGATCGGTCCCCCCTGTGGGACCAGTCAGTCCCCCCCCCCCCACCCTCCATCTGCCTCTCTCTCTCTCTCTCTTTCTTTCCTTATCTCCCTCTCTCTCTCTCTCACCCGCATGCTTCCCCCCCACCGGCGCCTAGGTGGCACTGGTGGGGGGTGTCACCAGCGGCCATGCCTTCCCCCTTGTCCGGCTTCGCCCAGAGCTCCAAGAAAGAGACTCCAGAAGCCCAGTTTTCCAAGGCTAAAAAAAGAGAGAGAGAGAGAAGGAAGAAGAAGGTTTAATTTTTTTAAGGCTTTTATTTGTATTTTTGGTGAAGGATTTTAGAATAAAAAAAATTTCTTTACGTTCTTCGTGTGGTTTACATAATTAACCAAAATTAAATTAATTTGGTTCTTCCAAAATATTTGGTTGGCCAATAATTTGTTAATCAACTAATTAAATTAATTTGGTTCTTCCATAATGTTTGGTTGGCCATTAATTTGTTAATTAACTAAGATTAAATTAATTTGGTTCTTCCATAATATTTGGTTGGCCAATAATTTGTTAATCGACCAATTAAATTAATTTGGTTCTTCTATAATATTTGGTTGACCGTCAATTTGTTAATTCGCTAAATAATTAATTAAAAATAATAAAAAATCATTTAAATTGGTTCTTCCATACCATTTGGTTGACCATTTGTTAATTAATCAATTAAAAATCAGAAAATAATTCTTAATTGGTCCTTCCATACCATTTTGTTGACCATTTGTTAATCAATCAGTTAAAAATCAGAAAATAATTCTTAATTGGTCCTTCCATACCATTTTGTTGACCATTTGTTAATTAATCAGTTAAAAATCAGAAAATAATTCTTAATTGGTTCTTCCATACCATTTGGTTGGCCATTTGTTAATTAATCAGTTGAAAATCAGAAAATAATTTTTAATTGGTTCTTCCATACCATTTGGTTGACCATTTGTTAATTAATCAATTGAAAATCAGAAAATAATTTGTAATTGGCTCTTCAATATCATTTGGTTGAACATTTGTTAATTAATTAATTAAAAAATCAAAAAATCATTTAATTGGTTCTTCCATACAATTTGGTTGGCTATAAGAAAAAAAATATAAAAATTTGGTTCATCCTCATCTATGGGATGACCAAAATTCCAAAATAAAAAAGATTGGTTTATTTTTAAGAAAATAACCATAAGATCATATGGTTCTCTCTTATTGATAGAGCGGTCATATAATCTAAGGATTATTTTATTAAAAATGAGCTACACTAAATAATGTTTTATAAGATTAATAAAAATTGGTTCATCCTCATCGATGAGATAACCAAAGTGTTTTAAAATAAAAGAAATATAAAAATATATAAAAATAAAAGCGGTTCATTCATACTGGTTGAATGACCTAAGTTTAGTGGTTCTATCTTATTGTTGGATTATCTACTTGGTTAATGGTTCACTCTTATCGATAGAGTGATAAAAAGTTATAATTATTAGTTCATCCCTATCAATAGGGTAACCAGTGACTTTTATGATTCGATCCTATTGATTGGGCAGGCTACGAAGTCGTGGTTAACCTATTCATAGAAGAATCAATAAAAATAATTCTTTGTTCACTTTATACCAATGAGGTAATCATCAACTGAATTGGTTCTTTCCTACGGGTGGATTAACCCTTAAACTCTGGTTCATTTATACTGGTTGAATGGCCTAAAAAAAATAAGAAGAAATGGCAGCCCCCATGCCCCGCTACTTAAGGACATCCCTCAAATAAGTTGCACCTTTTCAAAAGAATTCAAAGAACCTTTAAATATCCTTTAAAAGATAGCTCATGAATATTTCTAATAAAGGAACAAAAAAATTACTTGTATGTTCGCATCCAATTTTGCTTGTTTCATGTTTTCATTCTAAGCATTATTGGATGGTTAATCAAATGTTACCAATCATTGATTGGTGTAATTAACACTGACCGAAGTCAGTGAGGAGAGGTCAAGAACATGGATCCACAGTCGATCCAGAAGTAATTTAGAATTTGAGGATTAATCCTAGAAGTCTATTTAAAAGAAAGGAGAACATGTTTTCAAATTTTAAAAATTCTCTTTTCAAATTAAGATTTCCACAAAGATTTTCAAATCTAACAAAGATTTATTTTAAATAAAAAAGGATAAATAAAAAAGGAAGTCTCACAAGTGGGTAAACAAAAAAATATATTTTTTTTTTTCAGGTGGACACTGAGGTGCCCGGACCTTCTATATAGTGTAATGTCAGATCGGACGACCCAAAAAATCGTTCGCACAGTGCAATGCCTGATCGGATGTGAAAAATAGAAAATCATTACATAGTGCAATTATTTTGATTTTTTCTGATTTTTTCGAGATTGCACAGTGATAATAATATGTATACAATTTTTTCTGATTTTGTCATATTTTTTTATTATTTTTTTAATGGGGCCAATCCGGACCGGCCAACCTTCATCATGATGGGCCGATACGTCCGATTCGGATCGGATTGGGATCGGCGGGTCCTGATCCTGAGACCCGATCCTACCCGAAATTCCATGGTTCTTGGGACTTCTAATAAAGCATGGAGGAAAAATATTCAGCAGAAGACACTCCAAATTCTGCCACGTGCAGTGTGCTCGAGTATATGGAGAAACAAGAATGATAACTTGTTTAGGGATCACAAAGTGTACATTGAAAATATGTCTCCAAGTAGTATCCTTTTGGCATCAGTCGAGTCGTCATATATTATGTGTCCTAGCTGAGTCTTGGGCTAGACTTATTAATTTCATGTAGTTTCTAACTTCTTCTTTTTTTAGTCTTTAGTCAGAGGAACCTCTCCTCTCGACTGTTTTGGATGTATTTTATCTTAATAAAATGGGAATACACCTGATTATTTTTTAAAAAATCAACTTTGATCTTGCTGAATTTAAAACGCAGTTTGCAAATTGCATGATACCCCTCCAAATTGAGGACTTGGTTCTTTGATTGGTATTGAAAATATGGAATCTTCCACAATTGGCATAATACCTAGCTTCCATGATAACTTTCCACAATTGTGAGTCTTCAGACGGTATTCCCCATAACCATTTACTCAATAAAGACAGGTTCATGATATACAAATTCTTGACCCCCTGGCATCCTGATCACCTCCTTTGGCATAAAAAAAAAACTGACATGTAGTACATAAGGATAGATGATAGAACAGAATTGAGTAAAGTAATCCTGCCTTCAAAACTCAGATTCTTAGCCTTCCACTGAGATATTTTCTTCTGCAATTAGGTAATCATCGACTCCCAATCAGCTTTCTTTGTTGATTTATAGTGCAGTAGTAACCCCAAATAAACAATAGGGAGCCATTCAACTCTGCATTTCAAACTACTTTAAAAAAAAAAAAAACTCTTATTTGAGCACATACATTCACCTCTTCATTTTGCATATCGATGCCTATAATCGAACTTTTTTTCAAAATTTATTTGAAGCTCTGACGTGAATTCAAAAGTCTTAAACACAAACAAAAGCTTATGTAACTGTTTAATACCTCCTTCCATAAATAACATAGTATCATGTGCATACTGCAGATGAGATATAGTCAAACCAGAATTCAAACACTTTAACACCTTGAAACCATCCCCCCTCTTCTGCCTTCTGACACATCTTGCTTAGAACATTTGACACTAATATGAAGAGATAAGGGAACAACAGATCCCCTTGCCTAAGCTCTCTGGAACTTTTAAAAAGAATCTTCGACCTTTCCATTAATAATCATGGAGGAAACTGTTGTAGAGAGACAATTCTTAAGAATAGCAGTCCACTGACTAGGAAAATCATGTATATTCAATATATTCCACAAATATTGACAGGAAACTCTGTTATAGGCCTTATGAAAGTCTAGTTTCATCAGCATTCCTGCTTCTTTCCACGCTTCATGATGAACAGGACCTCATGTGCTATCATGAATGCATCAAACAGTTTCCTTCCAGGCAGAAAGCATGATGTTGCTCATTTATCAGCTTCCCAGTAACCCTTCTCATTTGAGTTGCCAGAACTTTAGTAAAACTTTTATAAGATCCGTTCTTTACACATATTGGACGAAAATCTTTCAACTCCGTTGCATTCTCTTTCTTGGGAAGTAACACAATGAAAGTATGATTCATATACTCCCCAAACCATTCTCTAATCGGTTGAACTACATCCTTTCCCACTAATTCCCAAAAAGATTGATAAAAAAATACAATTCCATTCCATCAAGCCCCAGTGCTTTGTCACTTCCCAGATCAAAAACATGTTTAATTTCTTCATCTGTTATTCGAGACATTAGCTTCGCCTTTTCATTTGTAATCGACTTAATAGCATCTACATCCTGCCAAACTAGAACTTTATAATCTCACCTATAATGATATGTTCATCATCCGACCACACCGCATTGACAAAAAGTGATGAAATTGCATCCCTTCTTCTCCCATTTGCCATAATATGAAAAAAAAAAAACATTTTATTATTGTCCCCTTGTAGCCACTGAATTCTAGACACTTCCTCCATCTTCCAGTCAATAAGTTGCATCTTGAGAGTGGATAATTTTGCCTTTTCTTGTGTGGTTAGAAGTCTCACTTCTTCTTGTATCTCCATATCATTGATCTGCCTAATGATTGAAGGAAAGACCTCATCTTTATGTTTCTTCCATTGCAAAGCCCAAACCTTAATGGCAGCCTTCAACACCTTTAACTTAACAGACAAAGCTCTAACCCCATGCAGCTCAATATGCACATTATTTCATGTGTTATGAACCATACTTCTGAATTCATCAATCTTTATCTAGCTCTTTTCTAGTCTGAAAGGGTGATTCTTTGACATAACCTAACTGCATTCAACCATAAGAACACAGTGGTCTGATATAAGACCAGGCTTAGCACAAAATTTAGTAGAAAAAAATATAGCTTTCTATCTATCATCAATAAAGATTCTGTCAATTCTTGACATTGAAGGAGGACTCCTTGAGTTACTCCTGGTAAACCTCTTGCACTTCAATGGCAATTTGATAATGTTGTTACCCCACAATTTTCTGTACTGACAAGTTTTATTTATCAAATCTAGACCCAACACCTTTGCCTTCTCCACTAGCTCTTTATCAGTCCAAGTATCCAACAGACTTTGATGTAGCACCTCCCGCCTGTCCCCTTTCATTCCTTTCATTGCATCCTTCTTTTTAGCATGTTGGGAAAGGGAAAGAGGAGACGGGGTTTTTGGGTGATCCTGCAAACAAAGAGGATGCGTACCGAACGAAAGAAGACTCCCGATCCGAGTCCGCCATGGAAACGCCATTGCGATCTCTTCCTGGATTTGCTCCGTCTTGAGCATCTTTGAGATCACTCCGCCAGCCGAATAATGCCAGACCGGCCTTCCCCCCCAAAGATGTTGTTCTTTATGATGAGTCTCCTCCTTAACAGAAGAGAATCCATCCCGCTTTTCAGGGAAATCTTGTTGAGATGAGAGCTTCTTCTCCGCCACCATCACCGTGCCACCCTGACGCCTTCAGTAAACCCTAACAGCTCTGCCTTGCTTTCTTCCTTAATCCCTTCCTTACACCTCAAATAACCTGGGTAGCCAGCAACTCGATTGCACCTTTCCATATGAGATCAATCGAATTTATAGGCAAACCAGACGGATCAAGTTAACCGGTCGAGCCCATTAACATCAGATCGGTCTTGCGGAACCGCCTGGGTTGGTTCTACTGAACTAAAAGTACTTGAACCAGCCCGGTTCACTTGTAAAGCCCTTTGAATGGGCATCTTCGACCTCCCACTGTCGTCGACCCCTGTTCCTTCCCGGTTCGATCTGTACTCCTTGTAAGCTTTTACAACTTCGTCGTTTGCCCATACCTTCTCTTTAGTTGGTTCAAGATGAATACCTTCTTTCTCAATCTTCACCCAGAGAACTTTATTCTTCCATGTAAACTTTGTAAAACTAGGAAAACTAATCCCTTGTTCTTTATCGAGGAGCACCTTCGCATACTCCAATTTTTCCCAGTTTAAAGTTCTTCGATCAATTGCTCGTAGGCTTCGAAATGGTGCGGTGACAGATTTGAAGACCTTAACTTGCCATAAAGATAAAGGGATCCCAAACACTCTACACCAGATGGATTGATTCCTCGGGGCTTCTAGTGTGCCAATGTCAGGAGACCAACGTGACCAGCTAACTACAACTCCATCTACCATGGAAGTCTTCAAAGCCACTAGCTTTTGCAATGCAGCAGAAGAGTGACTTTTAACTGAGAAGCATCCCCCCTAAACTTTGGATCCACCATGATAGATTCCCAAACTCCCCCTTGTTAAGGAACGAATGTATGCTCGATGGAGATAAATGCCCCTATTTCACCTGGCCTACCACCGACCCCCTCAAGAATTCCATGTTCTTCTGAAAACTTCGACACTATGGAGATTCAATCAATCCTTGGGTTGCCCTATCCTCCCCTTCTTTCAAATCAAACCTTGCAGCCACATTACCATGCTCTGGTGCTACTTTAGTCTTCAAAGAACACATATGCCTTATGTGACCTAGCCCACTACAATCTCTACAAACAACTACATTCCGACACTGCCAAGCTTTATGTCCCGCTCCCATATCAGATCGTATCTCCCATATACAATATGATACTGATCCAACTCGGGCCGACTCGCATAAGTCGCACAAGTCAAGCTAATGAGTTTGTTAAAATTAATGAGTTTAAGTCACATTTTAGAGAAATCTACCTTATTAATTGATATAAAAATATAATTTTACTTTTCAAATAGGAAAAACTCAACTTAAAATATTCCATTAAGTATATATGAGTCGGCACTATCCGGTCTGACTCGATGCGTACCAATGGATCGGGTCGGCTCAAATACGAGTTGACTCGTATGAGTCGGCCTGATCTGGTACGATACGGCAAACCATGCTTCATTCTCCCCTCTGCCTGAAACCCATTAACCATTATGAAAGCCTTTTGTCTTCTCCTTCTTCAAAACTACAACTACTCTCTCCCATCTTTTCTTCTCCGTCACACCGTCCAACTCCTCTCCCTCTCTTACCCCTACTCTACTTTGCCCTACCTCTGCGTCACTCCACCTAGCAGCGACCATGTGTGTCGCCCCTGCATCGCCATGCTCCACCAGATCCTCCGCTACTCCAGAGCGGCAAAGCGTCTCTCCACACCTCGCCTCATCGCATCCCCCTCTTGGATCCTCTGAAGCATGAAGTGTTTATGCTCGAGGTCAGTCAAGTAGGGATCGAGCAGTCCCTGACCCTAGTTAGGGGGAGGCCACGTGTTCCCCTTGTCCCTCTTCTGCAGCGTCACATGCATCGTCCCCTCCTCAAGCGTCCAAAAAGACAAGTATGGTCAAGGTAGGGGTGATCGCTGATATCGATGACGATGTGCTAGGGTTGGATTTTCAGTAGAAAAGCTTGGAAGGGACATTGCCCAGTGGCAGCGGGATGTACAGTTCACCTCCTCCAGCATCTAGTCCCATTCGAATACCTTTTTCCCTCCGTGGACGAAATTGTGGCATTTCTTTGGTGCCAACCTCTTTGCCATCTCCTCTTGGACGCCCTTCTACTACCATGGCCTTAACACTGCATAGTACCGTACCCACCCACGGCCAGGAACGGAGAGCAAAGGAAGCCGAAGATACACAGTTTCTAATCCAAGAAACTCATTTCTCACCAAAACCAATGCTAGTGAGAATATCAAACAGGCAAGACCAATTAATCATATCATAGGCTTTCTCAAAATCTAGTTTAAGAACAATACCGCTCTTCCGCTACTACTTCGTACTATGTAAGCACTCATGAGCCACCAAAAAATCCTCATGAATCTGTCTTCCTCTGACGAAGGCACTTTAATTAGCACTTACCAGCCTATTAATAACCTTCTCTAAACAAATAGTCAGCATCTTTGAGATAATCTTGTAAACTTCATTTAATAGACTAATTGGCCTTAAGTCAATCAAGGAGTAGCACCCTCCCTCTTGGGAGTGAGAACAATGAATGTCTTATTAATCCCCTGAAGATGGGCCTTACCCTCCTGGGATTCCGACACTGCTTGGAAAAGTAAACGGTGGACCACATCCTAACAATATTGGAAGAACATCAAAGGAAAGCCATCAGTACCAGGTGCCTTATCCCCTGCCAAGGAAAACGTTGCAGTCTTCAACTCATCAATGGAAAAGGAAGCAGGTAGGGATGCCCTCTCATCATCTAAATAGTAGGTAGAAGACCCTCAAAAAGGGAAGGTCTAACCTAGACCTCCTCAAAGAATAGATGAGAATAAAAAGAAGTGATGTGACTGATCAACTCATGTCTGTCAGTAAACACCTGCTCCTCAAACCTCAGACTACGTATATTCTTTATTGAGTATCTCTCTCAAAACCATGTATTGCTTTTCAAACAAACCAACTTCTTCAAAGGCATTAAGACCATGCAATTGCTCCAGTATACTCTCCGTCTCCAGTAACCCTGAAGCCTTTCTCCTAGTTACCCACAAGGAGAGGGCTTGGGCTAAATCCCTAAGTGCCACTTTGATTGCAGAATAGGAGAAGAATAATGCCTCTTATTCTTAGAATAAGGTTAATTCTAGTTTGACAGACGAAATGGCTTATACCACGTCAAAATTACTTATACTAGAATAAGGAGAATAAGTCATTCCACCTTAGACCCAAGAATTGCTTATTCTTCTTATTCCACCAGTGGGCCCCACAAAACTATCAAATCGAAATACTCCTTATTCTAGTATACGCTATTCTGGACTGAATAACTGATTCTGCAATCAAAGTGGGGCTAAGATTTTGGACCAAAGTGGCCATAGTCAAATCTTGCCCACAAAATGTAAAATTTGAGAAACAATGTACATAAAACCCTCTTCCATTAGCCAAAATTTTTCCAACCTGAATAAAGGCCTGCTAATAAAATGATTATTAGAATTCAAAAGGATGGGTTTGTGATTAGAGACCGGCCGCTGCAAACAAGAAGCCTGTTGATTTGGGAAATGTCCTTCCCAATCCACTGACACTAGAAATCAGTCCAATCTAGAGCAGTTAAGGTGACTCCTGAGATTAGAGTAGGTAAATATTACATGTCAGTGGTTGCATCCATTAAGGCAGCCTGATGAATAAACTGCATGAAGTCCTCCATTGGTCCCAAGATGGGGACCCCTTCTAATCTCTCCTCCTGAGAAACCATAGCATTGAAGTCACCAGCCAAACACCATGGTCTGCAAGACTAATCATGGCAAGAATAAAGGTCCTCCGATAATGCCTTTTCCTCCTCCCTCCCTTCAAGCCTGTATACACTAGTGAAATCCCAAAGAAAGCTATCATCTAGACTCCTAAAAATAACGAAGATGGCAAATCTCCCCACTTGTCTGCCTACCTCTTCCACGACATGCTCATTCCAAAGAATCAAAATACCTCTAGATTTGCCCATAACAGGAGAGACCACCCCTTTGCTAAGCCTCAACCCCCCAAACTCCCTCCAGATCTCCTCTCCCTCTTTCTCAGATTTCGTCTCCTAAATACACAAGATATCAATCATGTCCCTAAAAACGTCACTCTTCTCCCTCCCCTTAGTCTCTGATATTTCAAGAGACTATCTTCATGATCAAACTTCAACCAGTCCCTCTTCCTCTTCCCTCTTCTCCTCAATGGCCTTACCCTTACCTTCCTTCCTATACGACTTCTCACCCCTAGCCACCCCCAGTTGCCACCATTTTTGGAATATGAAAAACACCGAGTGAATATCCTTTTCAACCCTTCAAAGGATACCCCAATAGTATCAGTCACTTTTAGCTTAAGCCTCCAACAACCTTTTCAATCTTGCAATGATGTTCTTGACTTCTGCCTTCTCAAGCTCACCGTGCCGGCAAGGATGGCAATATCGACCAATACCGATATGTATCAGTCGATACGTATTGGTATTGGCCCTGCCCAGGACCGATGGGGGGATACCCCGATACCGGTCCCCAGAAATTAAAAAAAAAAGAAAAGAATATTCTTGTATTGATTGGTTTCAGGCCTATCAGTGCGGTATCGGTCCGATACGCCCAAAACTGGGATAGTGTCGGCTGAAACACGTAAAAGTCACTCACCTCTCACAGAAACCAAATATGTGAGAGGTGAGAAGGTAAGGAAACTTGAAGGTGAGGAGGGAAACTTGCCGTGCCACCATCGTCGTTGCCCGCTGCTTGTCGCCGCTGCAGCACACTGTCGTCACTGCCGGAGAAGTTTCAAATGGAAGAAAAAGAAGAAACAAAAGGAAACTAAAATATGAAGGTATAATTTATTTTTATTTTTTTGGTTATTTTTGAGTTGTTGAGAGTTGGTAGATTGTGTTTTCTTCTCTACTTATTAAAAGGGATAAAACCCCCAAATTCAACCCTAATTAGCAGTTAAAAATTAAGGGTTTTGTTTGTTTACATGAATTAAAGATCAATTGAAGTCTAATTAAGGTTCATTGCATATTTTAGAGTAGATGCATGCTGTCAATTGCGTTAGTTGAGGGTTAATTAGGTAAAAATCTCAATTTCGATTGAGGGTTAAAATTTGGGTTTTTTGTCTAATTACCTCAATTAAACATTAATCGAAGTCTAATCAAGTTCCATTGCATACTTTAGAGCATGAGCATATTGTCAATCAAGGTTAAGAAACCCGGGATCGGGTCCCAGATCGGTCGGCCCAAAATCGATCGGATCGGCCGATCCCGATCCGATCCGGCCCGTTCTTGTCCGATCATGTCCACATACGTGTCTAAGAAAATTTTTTTGAAGAAGATAAGGTTTACGTACCTGTCCATCCACCGCACATAAAAGTGTATCCATACTCATCCCATATCCTTTCAAAAGATGTGATATATGCCCGGATGTCGTCAACTTCTAAGTCCAAGTACTTGTTGTATATCTCATATGGGGTAGGCCCCTCAACCCTTTTGCCAACTTCTTATATAGTTTCGATCATTGAATCATAATATAGTTCGTTGGCAGCATTAGCAGGAGTACTATTATAGAAAAACCACCTAGATGTAGCTCTCCATATCTTCTCCTTACAAAGCTTTAAGTTCTTGAATGCAGCAGTAATGAAAGGTTGTTTATCCTTCTTTATGGTGAGGAAGGGATGTATTGGACCTACTCTAAGATCTCCATCTCTGGTGAACTCTTGATGTAGCTCCTCGCATACATTAGTGCTCATGCTACGCTAGTTCTCCCTTGTCCAGAAGGTGCGGAGCTACTTCCTTGTCATGCATATCTTTCAATGTGCCAAAATAAGTCCTCATCTGCGAAGGACCGTCAGCTTGCCTCCATTAAACGTTGCAATTCATCTTTAAATGTAAAAGAAAAAAAAATTAATCTATTGTACCTTTTTGTCTGAAAACATTAAATGAATAATATGAAAATAAGTTAAATAAGAAATTTACTTGTATCCCAATTATCCACATTTATAGGTTGACTACTTCCACCAAGCCAAACTCCAGTATCAGACCTTCGTGCTGGTTCAGACAACTCCTCTTGAATTTCCTGTCTTTTTCTGCCAGTACTTGCTTTGCTTGATTCCTTCTCCTTCAGATAAGTTCGAAATTGGATCCGAACCTCTGAAGGAACTCGAGCACATGCTGCAACTTCACCTTTTATTCCAACAAGATGTTGTTTGAATCGGTAGACCCTGCCAGAGACGATCCGGTTGCAATATTTGCTTTATATCTTTCTCTGGCCCATGTCCACCGGCGTGCAATGAGCCCAAGCAGGATCAGCACTAGGAGAGTTCCCAGAGGACCGCTCAGTAGCACCTTGAGATTCCATTCCTTAGGCAATTGAGCAGTTCGCATTTTACAGCACATTGACTACCAAAGGGTAAATAGAGATGCTGAGAACAATAGTATAGAAAGAAAAAAAATTGACAAACAAAAGTAAAAGAATTTAGAAGAAGAGGAGAGATCGCGGAGCTTGTAGTCGTGGCCTCGTGGGAAAGACCGAGAGAGAATTCTATGATAGAGAGAGTGTGAGAGACAACAAGAGTGTTAGGAGGCTTAAAGGGCACTTGTGGAGGCTTAGGAGGGCTTTGGGGGGGTTTAAATAGACCTTTAAGGCCCAAACTAGCCGTTGGGGCCTGGATCGGCCCGATCCGGGCCGATCCAGTCCCGATCGGCCGATCCGGCTCCTGGACTTGGCCAGGTGGCATGGGATCGGCACGGCCGGCCCAAAACCGGTCCGGATCGGCCGATCCGTGCCGAGTTTTTGAACCTTGCTGTCAATTACATTGATCGGGGGTTAATTAGGCAAAAATCTTAATTTTGACCCTAATTAACAGTTAAAATTTGGAGTTTTTCTCTAATTGTCTTAATTAAACATCAATCAAAGTCTAATTAAGTTCCAATGCATACTAGAATTATATTGATGCACTTACATTTGTTTGTCTTTTTAACTTTCTTATTGTAGGAACATGGTTGGACATCGCAGTCTAGGAAGAGACAAGATGCACCGGATTTAAGATAGGTCCATATATTGTTGTAAAGAAGAGAGTGAAATGTAAATATTGTGGCAAATGGATGGATAGTGCAGTGACCAGAGGAAAAGAACATAGCAGGGATCACAGTATAGGTCACGAGGTATATCGTCTGTCCCTACCAGTGTCTGAACAGATGCACGCACTGTTGCTTGCGTGAAAAACTTAGAAAGAATAAAGGAGTAAACTGGAGGTTGAACTATAAGAAGAGATTTTAGGTAGAGAGAGTAGAAATGGCAAAGGGGTGTACACCTAGGGATATGGGACATGTGGCGTTCTCTATACATGAGAAGGCTGAGCAAATTGTAAAATCCAGTGATGAGGATGAAGATTTGGACCTTAAGATGACTGCAACTAAAAAAGAGAGTTTGCGGCACCTAATAGAAGATGAAGTTCGACGAAGAGGTGCTAGAACCTGAGGAGCAGCCACAGCTCAACACAGGGGAATTGGTTCTACGAACCATGCAGAAGGATATGACTATATCAAATGGGCCATGTAGATAGTTATTTATTTAGAAGACAAAGCTCTAGTCAGTCAAAAACTAAGCAAGCTTTAAAAAGAGTCAAAAAAATCAGCTGAAGCTGCAAGACATGCGTTCAAAAGTATTTGCAAATGGTTTTTGCAATTAGGTGTGATCTCATACATTGCTGAATCTCCTTACATTTAGTCTATGATTGACATCATAGGAGATTGATCCTAAGTTAAAAAACTCCACACGTCAAGACATATATAGACATAGTCTTGATGGAGAATATGATGAGCTTCAACAGTAGGTTGAAAGTTTTAAAATTGTTTAGAAGGAGAGAGGATGTACGCTTATGTGTGATGACTAGACTGGTACTACGAAAAAGTTCGTGATTAATTTTTTAGTTTATTACACTGAAGGGATATTTTTTATGAAATCTATTGATGCATCAAATTATATAAAGAATACAAAATATTTGTTTTGTTTGATAGATCAGATAGTGTAAGAAATTAGAGACGAAAATATTGTTCAAGTAGTAATTGATAATAAAACAACTTATAAGGCTACAGGAAAGAAGTTAATAGAGAAGTGCAAATACCTATATTGGGTTCCATATACAATACACTACTCGGACTTGATGCTTGAAGATATTAATAAAGATGAGCATGTGAATAAGAAAATAAAGAAATGACAAAGAATTATCCAATATATTTATAACCATCATAGAATTTTGAACATGTTCAGAGAATAAGCAAATAAGGTCGACATCTTATCTTTATAGGGTCTACAGGATTTACATCTAATTTCATTTCTTTAGAATCTTTGTACAAGTTCAAGAATGAGATTAGGAGTTTTATGTACAATAAAAACTTAATAGATTATCTAGACAATAGCACTGCTGAGACTCAATATGAACATTTAGAGGTAGGCAAAATCGTCGATGACAAAAAGATTTTAGAACAACATATACAATTATGTCTTAAAATTAGTAGAACCCCTCGTAAAGGTCTTAAAATTAGTAGATTGAGATGTTAAGAATAACATATGATACGTGTACGATGCAATTGATATTGCTAAGTTGAAGTTGAAGAAGGCATTTCTCAAAAGTTATTGCAAGTGGTGGAAGATTATTAATAACAGATAGGAAGTACACAATAATTAGTAGATGGAGATGTTAAGAATAACATATCATACGTGTACGATGCAATTGATATTGCTAAGTTGTAGTTGAAGAAGGTATTTCTCAAAAGTTATTACAAGTGGTGGAAGATTATTGATAACAAATAGGAGGCACACTATACCACAACTTGCATGCAGTTGATAAGTGAAGTATTGTATTATTAACTCATACATTATTTTAAATTCTTATTTACTAATTCATCCAGCGAAATGTAGATTGTTTTTTGAATCTTCGAGTCATGTACAGTCGCCAAGTACACATTGATGGAGAGGTGATTGAAAGCACAATCAATGTCATTGCACGTTTGTTGAGGATAGTAGAAAATGGAACTGAGGCAAAACGACATGTGTTTATCAATTATATCAATAAGTTACATTAGTTGGTTTTCAAGATTCCATCGATTGTATTAATTATTCATTTCATCTTTATATATAGAGATTTATAGGCTAAGGATCAAGAAATATAGAGAGGAGCAATAGCAAGTTGCTATAGAAAAAGTGAGTCTAAGTATACTTAATAATTAAATTAGAGCGATATGTGTAATGATAAGAAATAAGAATGGATCTTGATTCATATTTTTTACTGATAGAACAGTTGAGTGGTAGATCATGGTGTATAATAGGGATAGGTGTAATAAGCCATTGGCTTATGTTGCAGTGAGAGTGTTTAGTCAAATGACATTGGCAAACCAACGTGAATTTATACACTCAAAGATTCGTAACTGGCTGTCATTATAATTTGAGATCGAGGGTCTAAAACATCAGGTTAAGATAACAATTGAGAGAGAAACGAGATGCTAGGTAAACAGAAGATGTTGTTTGCCAGATTAATGTGGAGGCATTATTTGATGATGAACATCTCTTGCAAACTAGGGTTGAGACATTAGCTCAAGTTGATGAGCCAATTTGTGATCCTAAAATACAGAATAGGTAGAAGGTATTTTAGATGGAGTTGTTGTTAGGGATCCAAAATTAAGAACATCAAATAGGCTAAGAGAAAATCCATCTCCTTCAGATGATCTTCAGAGAGAGCCTGTGCTTTTATTCATGCCTAATATTGAGGTTAAGTTTGCTAGACACTCAAAATCAGATAGCAGGCCAGTCACTCTCAGAATAGTTGGGTTACCATCATTCTTAAGAAGCAGCACATTAACACTTGAGAGGACTAATGTTACTGTCAAAGATAACCCCGCAATTGATGAGATGAAGTGAATTTATGTGAGACACATGCTGGGGGGGAAGGAGTACACGATCGGGTAATTGAGCAAATAGAAGAAAGGGATTGCCAACAACAAGTATCACAAGTAAAGAAAGAAAGTAAGACTAGAAGGTTGATTACTGCTTGTGATGATGATGATGACAACGACGACGCACATGATAGTGTCATGTAGATAACATAGTCATAATCAAGGAGGTTATGATTCATAAGGTCATCATAGACAGCAATCAGGTTATGGAGGTGGCCAACAGCAAGCAGGCATGGATGGCTAGAGATATCAAGTAGAATACGAAGGCTTCCAATTTCATCCACCAAGTAGTAACTATGGGTCAGCATCTTCTTCTTATCTTTAGGGTGCTTCTCATCCTGATTCTGAACTCCAATCAAGTCAACAAGTTTATACTATATGAGGGATCTAGAGAGGGATGCATGACTTGGTTGCATCGTTGTTTGGCTACACATAATATATGGAATACATGTAGCCTTCTTATGAATTTCCACAGCAGCAACTAAGAGATGAATCAGAATTTTCTTCATCTTACTATCCATATTAGTGTACTTACATGTCTCGTATTGGTAAGGATCATTTTGTTTTATTGTTATTATTAATGCGTATTACATTAGTATATCATTTTCATTTTTAGTATGTAGCAAATAATCTTTGAATATGCATTATATATGCTTCTCAAAACTTGAACTATAGAGTAATTATATCTCTTTATATTTATTTTAAGTTTTTTTTGCCCTCAAAAGAGTTAAAATATATCCAATTACTTTTTCATTTTTCTGATTCTTTTTTCATATTTTTTTGCAGATTTTTTAAAAAAAAATGATTTTTTATGTTTTTTCTGATTTTTTCTAAATTTTTTATGCATGTATCGATTGATACGGCCAATACCAGTACAGGTACATATCAGTGTTGGTATCAACCGGTACAGGTACCAATATCGAGATTGCCATCCTTGCATGTCGGTCCTCCTTGAGGGCTCCTCCTGCAGGAGTGCCAACATCCACAAGTTCCTCCGCCACCCCACCATTTGACACCCCCACATAGCCCTCCTGAATGGAAGCCTGAAGTCCATGGGACTTCTCTTTGACAAGCACCAAGTCCCTGAAGGGGAGGGCACCTCCTCGCTTGGGCCATGACCAATCTGTTCAAGGGCAGACTATGCACAGACCTCAGGATCTTCCCTATCGCAGGTCCTTCCGGCTACAGAGGACCTTTCCATTAGCAATCTGTCCCCATGAAGAACCACCTGTAAGGGTTAATGTTGACGAATAAGGGGCGAGAGCTCAACCTCCAAAGGCAAAGGCTGATCCTCCCCCCCTCTGCCCAGCACCTGATGGCTCCGGAGCCTGGAACCAGCCGGATGTAACCCTCCACCTAACTGGACAGGGATCTGCTGCTTCCTCAAGGTATGGAGTTCGCCTTCAAACAGACTAGATGCCGACAGCAGGCGACCAGAGGCAGAGGAGAGGTGGCAGAAATGCTCGGAAGTCAACGAAGGAAGATCTGTAAAACCAGGTTCTTTCGGGCGAGGAAGACGGCAGCTGTCAGGTCGCATCATGGTAACAGCTGTTGAAGGGTGTCGGATAAGTTTCTCGGGCATGCTCGAATGAACCACTTGAGATGCAATGGAGACAGACCGATCGGATCGGTCTCCCCCGACCTGGACGGGCGCTGAGCGGGGGGAGACAAGGCGGTCGATTAAAAAAAAAATTGAACCTCCCCGGTTGGGCACGTGCTCCTCACGTGCGCCGAAGTGGTATTCCACCTCCGGCCTGTGTTCCCTTGGAACCCTAGGGGGGCTTCATATCAGCGCCGACTTCGACCCCTTCCGAAGCCATCACATGCATGGCTATCCAAGAGCCGTCCACCGACGTCTATACGAACTCCGGTATACTCTCCTTGGTGGCCACTTTAGCCTGGAATGAGACAGCCAAGAGAGGGTCCTTCAATGAAGCCCAGGAGATGGGGATAGGATGTCTGCGAAGGAGATCACCAGCGCCCGAATCAAGGTCACCTCCATCAGGAGTAGCGGCACTGCAACCAGTTTGATCCCAACAAAAGTAGACCTAGGGGAAGGGCGGGTATAGGCAAGGTTCTCCCACTTCGAAGCCTTGCAGACCACCCCTCTGCCCATCCAAATCCCTGCTTCCACTACCTCCGCAGACAGCTCCCTCGATGGGCAGACAACTAGCAACAGGGAACCCGAGATTTGGAACACCTCCCACTGTACCCCCGGCCACCTATCCTCCAGGAGCCACCTGATGGCATCCGGTGAGCCACTTCCATCAATCACCTGAAACTTGATGCTTCTTTGGACCACCATCCTCCTAGCTGCGAGCTTCGGACTCCGGAAGAACAGCTTCCATGGAACCCCTCCGCTTCGACCTGTCCCTCGCCGCACCCTGTCTTTGCATAGGACCCCAAACAGATCTCCCCTGCCCAACAACAGCCTCTGCGTAGGATCTAGGGCGCTTAGATGGGCAGACGTGCCATCCATCATCCATGCCCCCTAAGACCACACGCCCAGCAGATCCAAAGGCCGGAAAACCCCGCCGATTGCCTCCCCAGGGGAGTTCAGTTGGCTCCCGTGGCAGGGAAGGGCCCCGTCACCAGGGGATGTTTCCGACTCATGGTGTATCTCCCGGCAAACATATCTAGAAACAACGATCCTGGATGCTGTAGTTTCTGAAACTTCATCATAAACCCTTTTGTGATCAGGCATTTCCATTTCTCAAGTCAAAGATGATGAAAGAAAGAAATGGGAAGGGAAGGGAGCGTTAAGTACTTTTATTTTGGTGAATTTCTTATTTGTTGATTCCACTAAAGATTCATCGTAGGGCAACTGTTTCATCCCTTCAGTATGGATCCTGACCTTAGTGATGTGGAATTTATTTTGAAATCTCTTGCACGTTTGATTATGAAGGGTTTTAAGCACCCATCTCCAGAAGCACAAACCTGTGAGAGTGGTCAGAGGTTTCCCCTCCACTATTCCTTCATTTATCCATAGATGCAAACTGCACTCTCTTGAAAAGCTTACGTTGACATTTTCATGCATGAAATTTTCTAGAACCTCATGGTCAACTGGATAATAAATAAGCCGTTGACCATTACGGAAACATGGAGCTGTGCAGTACAAGGACCGTATTACAGTGTTCATCAGGAAGCTTTGCCATCATAGTATGATTGTATCAATTCTTCGTCATAATATCACACAACAATGTCTTCGAGCTTCCTTCTTGCTCATGTAATTTACAATATTTGATGTGATATCTTGGTATTGATGACTGGATTTTATATGTTATGTTTTTGTATTTTTCACAGATATTTGCAAGAATAAAATCCCTTGCATTAGATCCTGATGCTCTTCGGGTAGGAGTCAGTCCTAGTGATGCTGCAATGATATTAGGAATTGCTCCCGCACTCGCCAAGGAACAACTTCTGACTGCTGAAAGCAAAGGTCTGTATGAATGGATGTATAGAGAGTTCATTTCCAGACTTGCTTCACTATTATAGGTAACTGTGTGTTGATATTTCTTTTGCAGGTCTTCTTTGCAGAGATATTAGTCCCGAGGGATTCCGCTTTTACATCAACTTATTCAGAGAAATTGATCAACATAGCATGTACTCGTAAGTTGATAATATAAACAAATGATTTTATTTAGAATAATCCTACATCGGAAAGGGACAAAAATAATCAAATACTTAAATAGATGGTGCCTACTCCACTCAATGCCTTAAGATTTTGAGTTGGATGGCCCAATAACTTCAATATGGTATCAGGGCCCATGGTTATGAATCGGGCCACGCACTCCGTATTTGTGGTCCACGTGACAGAGCCTAAAATCGGCATGCACGTGAGGGGGCATGTTAGAATAGTTTCACATCGGAAAGGGACAAAAGCAATCAAATACTTAAATAGATGGTGCCTACTCCAGTCAATGCCTTAAGGTTTTGAGTTGGATGGCCCAATAACTTCAATAATTTTATTAGGGCATCCAGCTCAAAACTAGTTGGCAGAATGGAGAGGCCCAAGACCATATAAGCTCATAACTCATCCATAGACAACTGATGTGGGATTAACCAAGCAAGAACTTCTCACACGAGGCCAATTTATGAATTGGCTGAAGTAAGATGGAAGCCTGATGGCTTGGTGTGTGGGATGGAGGATGCAAAAATGGGTTCAAAACAGTGGGGG
Organism: Zantedeschia hybrid cultivar; assembly: GCA_030544215.1. Classification (NCBI taxonomy): domain Eukaryota; kingdom Viridiplantae; phylum Streptophyta; class Magnoliopsida; order Alismatales; family Araceae; genus Zantedeschia; species Zantedeschia hybrid cultivar. The sequence continues at coordinate 20,638,318 of JARZZO010000005.1, forward strand.
TGAGGAGAGTGTATGGGCCTCTGATGCCACATCAGATCATCGAACTCAAAGCCAGTACTTGGCAGTGAGTGGAGAGGCCCAGGAATTTGTTAAGTTGATAATCAAACCATACACACCTGATGTAGAATTAACCAATCTAACTTCTTTTTTGCTTCTCAGGTGTTTGCTATATGGCACAATGGATTTAGCAGAGTCTTTGCATTTGAATTTTGGGCTTTCTGGAGTTTCCCGTGCATGGTTCATTATATTAGTTAGGGTATTCTGACTACTGAAGACCCGAAAAACCAAGTCATGTGGTTTAAAGCCAGAGTGCAGTGAATGGAGCCACATATATTTGTATCCCTTTGGGAGACCAGCAATCAATTTGCACATCTATGCAGACTCCACATCAGCAAATGTGCATTTTTGGTTCTTGCTGTATTGCATGATGTTGATCGTTGTCTTGTTGTCATCATCATCTTGATATGAAGAAATTTGCAACTTGGGTGTGTTGGATTTGACTCAGGCTCAGACCAGGCTGAGCCGTAATTCAGGGCTGAATTGGCGAACCTAAAGTTAGCAATCAAACTTGAAGCAAGCCCAATCCAAATTTGAAAGGCTGGATTCAAGCAGGGTAGGGCTTCTTAGAATTACCTCTCAAAAGTCAAACCACAAGCTGTGCCTAGAACACTCTTGCAAGAAAGTCACTTGGATGGTTTCAGTGGACAATGTTAAGTCCCTGTTATCATTGTGTCATCAATGTCATCAATAGAGGATAAGAGCATTTGGAGAGGAGAAACTAACAAGGGATGAAGGTTAGTCAGTGGACTGCATAACTCCCTATTATCAAATCATTGTCTGTGCCTATGAACACTCTGTAAGAAAGGTTCTTGATGGTTTTCAGCAGATTCCATGTCCCTATTATCATTGTATCATCAATAGAGATGAGAGAATTTGGAGGTGGGAAACTAGAGGGAGATTCAGGTCACTTAATAATAATTATGCTCTTAACTGATGGTCGATGGAGAAGGTGGAGATTAAAGAGGTATGGTTCAGGGAATGATCGGCTAATATAAAAATTTAATGTGGAAACTGCCACACGAAATCAACCTGTGAGAGAACTGAAATATTTTAGAGAAACAGGGAGGATGGGTGCTTATTTTGCGGTTTCTGGTAAGGAGACCATAAACCATCTCTTTTTGCTGTGCAGAATAATCTGCGCTGTGTTTGAAACATATTTAGAGCTATGTTTGTTAGGTGACCCCAATCAGTATCAACACTGCAGTAGGTAAAAGGTTGGAAAGAGCTGTGCCTGAGCGGATGGGATAGACGTACTTAGAGAATGGTATTGGCTGCTGCCCTGTGGACTAAGTGGAGAGAAAGAAACGAAAGGTTTTCTCTGGACAACTGTTTAACTGCAACTTTAATGTCATTAGTAATGCTGTGTGGTTAATTAAAGGTTGGTATTGTGTAAAGAGGGTGTTAAGAGTATAGACTACAATGTTTTGCCAGAAATACTAAAATGAAAAAAGGTTGTATTGTAAAAGAGGGGAATAGGTGTCTTCTGAGCATAGAACGGGTTGACAGTTTATTCTAGTCTATTAACTTGGTAGATGGGTTCCTTTATGGGTTGTACGTTGACGTTGTGCATTTTTTTAATTAAAATGCGCTACGTTGGCCACCTTCTAAAAGGAAGTCAGGCAAAACTACTAAAAGAACTGCCGCTGGTGTTTATGGCCGCATTTAGTTTTATTTCTGAAAGGCACCAGATCAGCCTTTCCCCAATTCTGGCCCTTAAATACGTTTGTGGCATCATACTACTTCTGGGATTCCTCATCCACCCTCTTTTCAATTGAATCAAAGGAACCAGGTAGGTGGCTCAGTTGGAATGCCAAGCTCACATTAGAAAATGAGGTCATGTCTTTGGCTCCCAGCTACCACGACCTACTACATGTCATGACCCATCGATAAGGGTTCACAGGTCAATGCATCTGAACTTTGCCCTTGCATGATTTTTTTCAGTTATACTGTTTTAGTCAGTGGTCCTTCCCCTGAAGTAGTGCTAGAGCCTGTCACTACTCATGGGTGATCCCTTATTTTCTCACTAGTATTCTTGCCTTCTGAAATAGTTGTTAATCTATGATCACTGGGCAAGAAACATCTGTGATATTTCCTGTGGTTATTGGATGTGGATAGTCTTTTATGATTTGTTTAAGGGGCTTTTAGTGGGTAAGGTTGGAAAAAGGTGTTCAAACCCTTCCCAATATGGAAATCAAAACTGTGCACCTTTGTCTATATCTTGAAAGTTCAGTCCCATCTAGTCATTACAAAATTTTAAGGTCCTTTTTAACATAATTTTCCCAAATATTATCATCCTATCATGAAATTAGGACAGCAGGTTTGTCTGGAGTCAACCTTACCCACCCTGATTTTCTAAATTCAGGCCAGAATTTTGTGGTCTGAATCAAAACCTACTTACCTAGTCCACCAATTCTTGTTAGCCTACCAAATCAGACTGGCACATTGGTTTGGTTTGGTTTATAGGGAAAATTTTCCGAACCAAACCAACCCGAGCAGATGACAGAAACTGAAGTAAACTGAACTGATGGTCTTGAAGCGTAAGGAAGCAACCTTTATAGATATTCTGGGGCCAATATTTCTCATTTACTCAATATGGGACTAAATGAAACCTGTGAAACATGAAAGCCCGTGCACTCTTTGGTGGAGGGCTGACAGGAGAGAGAGGTCCAGGTGGCATGGTCATGAAGGGAGTGGTAGGTGGGTGGCGGCTGGTGGGCATGGCGATAGAGCAAAGGGAGGGCATGTCTAACTTCTGCAGCACTGTCTCCACCACTGCAGCTGAGAGGTGGCACTAGCGCCATCGCATGGAAAGGAGTCACCACAAATGCCAACTCTGTGGCTGCTGCTGCTGCTCCGCCATCACCATCACCCCCTACAAACTCTATCACCTCCATCTTCTTTGGTTGTGGTACATTCTACCCACTTGCCTGCAATCACACCTATGTGAAGCAACGCCACTGCTCCACTGAAGAGGAAGCCTCCAGGAAGTCTCCGACCCATTTACAGCACCTGACTAGGGCTGTAAATGGGTCGGAGACAGAAATGGAAATAAGTGTTTCTGCTTCTGTTTCCTATATGGAATATCAGAAATGGAGGTGGAAATGGAATTAGGTGTTTCTGTTTCTGCATCCACATCCTATATGAAAGTGGGAACAGAAACGGAAGTATCTATTTCCACTTCCCCCACCGCTCACATGCATTGATACTCGCAAGTCACATGGAATGTGATGCCTATTACAAGTCTCATGTGACGTACGTTACTCCTCATTGTACATCATATAATGCATATGTAATGTGATGTTCATTATATTAGGCTATAAGATAGTATTCTTATTATTTAGTATCACATCGGACAAGAATAAGAGAGAAGACCTTATCCCCTTTTATCAACGTGCTGTCCTTTCTCCAACTAAGTCATTGGTACTCAAGCTACCTAGCTTGAAGTAAAGTTCTAGTCCTTGAAGTTATCAGCTAGTTCTTATGGAAAGAGAAAATATAATTAATAATAATATTATCCGAATCAAAACTGAAAAGCAGATGCGGAAATGAGTGTTTCCACTTCCATATCCACTTACCTCAAAGTTCCGATTCGGAAGCACTTCAGAATCAGAAAGAGAAGATCTTCCTTTTTGTACATTTTGCATCCATTTCTAAAACGTCGGAAACGGATCGGAAATTGGAAAACCGGAGTACCATTTGCAGCCTACACCTGACACCTGCTGTTGGGTTCTGGCAAGGGGGAGCACGGCAAGTTAGTGCATTTTATCCCACATTGGGAAAACAAAAAGTGAAAGCCAAGAAAATTTATAAAATCGAGCTGCCACTTCAACCAGCCCATGGAGTGGGTGTTTGGGCCTTGGCCCATAGCCAGGCTAGCCCAAAACAAGTAAAAGATGTGAAATAAAGTAAAAGCAATTAAGTTATTATAATGAACATTATATAATTTATTTTGAACAGCTTGATTCCGTTTTTGCGGTTTGAGGCTTATGTAAACCAAACCGAACAGAATTGTCTCTCAACCAAACCAAACCAAAATTTCGGTTTGGTTCGGTTTGATTTTTTGGAAGAAACCAAATAGTGAACACCCAAATCTTTGATCAGTTCAAGTTGTTTCCATGGAGTGCTTTTTCATTGTTGCATGTGGAATTAGGTTAGTTCAAATCATGTACCCACACTTTCCTCAATGTCGGTAGGAGATGTCTGATGTGTACTACTTTTGAACTCAGGGGATCATTAACATAGTTTGTGTTGTACTTTTGTTAACTTGGGGTATCATTAAGATAATTCATGTTGTACTTCTTTAGGATGATTTTGGTTGGATTTATATGCACATGCTTTTCTCTAATGAATGTTTTTTGTGCTTTGCACGTAATCCCATATTGATACTAAGGTAACAAGATGCACGTCTTGTGTTTACTATGTAACGAAGAGAATGGTGATTTGCAGGGCGAAGCGTGGTGGTTTCTTTGGAGCCTGGATTTCTGCATCATCTACATCTAGTTAGAGTGGTGGGTTTCCAGTTGATCGGCCAATTCGATCCCATGATGGGCGCCTATATGATCATTGTGGTTGTAAGGCTTTTTTTTTGGCACAAGTGATGCTTCATTCTTTCGAGTAGTCTATCAGAATCTTGGCAGCTCTTATCCTTACAACCAGTCCTGTTACATAGATAAGGCTGTTCCGGAGACTACAATTTGCTTCGAGGAAACAACGTGGGCACTGATGTGAATGATTGTGATAACCTGTTGTTATGTTAAACATATTTAAGATGCAAGCGAACTTGTAGAATAGTCTGGGATTGGGGTATTAATCAGGTCCTGTATCTTGGGTGGTTCCGAGTATATTGGAGACATTGACGTTGTTATTTTGAGATGAGACACTGAGGAAAGAAATGCGATTCCTCGAGCAGGATGTGCATGAGTTTGATTACCTCCGCAGGTTGATTGTTCTATGGTAGGATGCAAATGGCAACAGATAATTTGGTGATCAATCCATTTATTAATATTTTGGTCCTTTATTAAACATAGTAGACGAAGCCAAAAGCTTCGCGGATGTGGGTGTGTGGGTGGGTCGAGCGGGTGGTTTCTTTTGATTAAGGTGGATAAGGCAACGGGTCTATGTGCAGGAAACCGGTATGATATCAAGTATAAGAATATAGCTTGAAGCCTGCTTAGATTTTTATTATTTAGACCCTATAAAACTTTAATATTGCAAATAAGTCTTCTTAACCTAACTGTTTACAGATAAGCCCTCACAATCACACCTTTCCTGCAGATAAGTCCTTTTTAGGAGTTTATTTTTCAAAACTCTCATGGGCGATTTGTAATCTTTAGGGGCCTGTCGTCAATTCACAGTAGATTCTAGGGGTTTATTCCTAAATAGTTAGATTGAGGGGTTTATGTATAAGTCAATCATTAGGAATACATTTTTATGGTAGATATTAATATATAACACTGAATCTAATATAAGCAAGCGCACTAATGCAATATTGATAAGAATAACACTCAGAATACGCTATGTTTAAGAGTATAACTTGCTGCATCGTCTAAGAGTGCTTTCAAATAAAAAAATTGAAGTCTTTTTTGTATAATCTGATCTCAAATCGGGCGTCCTAAAAAAAGGTGAAAATAAAAAAAACAACCTCAAATAAACAGTAAAAAGACGGTGCATTGTGGGTCATTTTTTTCTATCTTGTTTTGCATAGACATGTAGGGCATAATGAGGTCTATCGAAAAGCAATTAAAAAAATGAAAGCACTGCCAGACAGATTGTCTCGTGGTGCAGCAAGTTATACTCAAAGGAGTAATACTTGTTGCACGGCCTGCACCCCATGGGGTGCAGCCCTCTTTTTTTATTATTTTTGAGCTCAGGTTCATCGTGTTCCACGTGTCTGTATAATTCATACAGACAAACAAAAAATCTGCAAAGTAAAAGATCCAGTCTCCTTTTATTGAGCTCGATCCATTAAGGACGGTTGTGACTGTTCACTGTGGTTTGATTTTTTACTTTTTAAATCTTTTTTGGATCGTCTGATCTAAGATCGGTCACATGGACATACTGTACATGATGAGTGCGATCTTCAAAAAAATAAAAAAATCTGAGCTGCCCTGTATGCGATGAAACAATATATATCTGCTCTATCACTATTAATTGATGCGCTATGGATGGTATGCTTCCCAATAACATGCAATTTTTTTAAGAATGCCCGTCCCTCCAGTGTAAGATGTTATTGTAGTACAGTAAATTAAAGAAGAGTGGCAGATCGAATGCGAGTCTCAGGCACAATCATGTTCGGTACTCCGCACTCCCACTGCCCGGCCTTCCCATCTTTATTTAGATGGTGGAATTTATAAGTAATAAATAAAGAGTAATATTTACTGCACTACATAATATGTAGCAGTCAAAATATCCTGTTGAAATTTTTTCTTTTGGGTTGGTCTCGTCATGCCCTGCATGTCCATAAATCTGATTTCTAATCTAACTATCTAAAGTCCTAAAAAAATAAAAATCGAGCTCTAATTTATTGGCTTTAACCCATTAAGAGCTTTTTTATTGTTCATTATGGCTCCATTTTTATTTTTAAAATTTGCCACGTAACTGACAAAGGGCGTGCGATCAGTGCGGTTAGGGTTGTTATAATGGACTTGGACCTATTGACATACCCATTTGGACTCATTAAGTTTGGATCTCAGTATCCCCATTTACTCAATAAGAACTAGGTTGTTACATGTTACACACATTTATGATCGTATTTTTGGAGAAAGACTTGCTGCAACACCCCCTGCAGTTTGTAATTTATGTGAATCGTAATGTGTAGGTGCAATTATCTGATCTATTTCATTCAGGCGGCAATGGAGGGAAGTGCACAAAAAGATTTTTGAACAATTGCAGAGCTTGAGGCTCACCTAACTAAGTGTCCATACCATCTGATCTTGAAAAATGAAAAATGGGATTGCACTCCCTGTGATCTGACGGCTTGGATTGTGCAGGCACGATCCCTAGGCATACGGCTACTTGTCTAACTACCATCTAGTCCACATTGATGGCAAATGCACTATGACATTGTAGCCAAGTCTGTCTCCAAATGGTTATGATTCTAAACTAGAAATCAAGCCCATTAAGTGAAGTATGATAATCTAGGAGCGTCGTGATGCGTTGCACTACCACGTGATCCAACGACTTGGATCATGCAAGCACAAGATTTTTTTTTAAAACCATAGATCTTGATGAGGGTACAACACGCGACACACACTTATGTAATACGATGGCTCAGATCTTTCGAGTGTTTGATTCCTTCTTTTATTTATTTTTACCATCTAATCAAAGATCAACTCCGTCATAGTCGGTCCCAAGCCCGGTCGAGAAAGGAGGAGGGTGCGCATTAGGTTGACAGCCAGCACTTAATAAAATTTGTCACAACCTAATCATGAATCCTGAACCAATATTTCGTACTAGTTTTAGGGCGTTTCCTAGAAGCGACACGTTATATCGACTCCCAGGTGTAATGAGAAGTGAGCAAGGGGTTGCTAGGACGTTCCCTGGAAGCGACGCATTACATCGGCCCCCAGATGTAACAAAAAGTGAGCAAGAGGCTGCTAGGGCGTTCCCCATAAGAGACGTGCCGCAATGACGTCCGATTGCAGTGGCAAATGAGCAAGGGTTCTCGTGCATTGGACGAACACGAGTTAAGAAGTTAGTCCATAAAAATAAGAATAAAATTATTTTAACTACATGGAACATAGGAACCCCAATAAGTAAAAGCTTAGAATTAATTGAACTAATGAGAGATAGGAGGGTCAACATAGCTTGTTATAGGAAATTAAATGGCAGGGTTCTAAAGTCAAAAAAATTGAACATTTCAAACTTTGGTATGTAGGTAAGAGTAGTAATAAAAATGGTGTAGTTATTATCATCGATAAAGAGTTTAAAAAAAGAGTTGTAGAAGTTAGAAGGGAGGGGTATAGAATCAATTAATTAAACTTATAGTAGATGAAGAAGTTTTAAATATAATTAGTGCTTATGCACTTCAAGTAGGATTAGAAGAGAGTATTAAGAAAGAACTTTAAGAAAATTTTGATAAGATAATTCAAGATATCCCTAAGGGTGAAAGGATCTTTGTCGGGGAGATTTAAATGGCCATGTAGGAAAGGATAATCGTAGTTATGGGATGGCCTATGGAGGCTTTGCTTTTGGTGATAGAAATGGCATGGGTTGGACCATTCTTCACTTTGCTATTGCATACGATTTAATAATTGCAAATACATACTTTAAAGAGAGATGAACATTTAATAATTTATAAAAGTGGAACGCATGAAAGTCAAATAAATTATTTTTTATAATAAAAAGTTGATCGATCATTATGTAAAGATTGTAAAGTCATTCATGGGGAGAGTCTAGCCCCTCAACATAGGATTTTAGTAATAGATGATTACATCTAAAAGTGGAAGAAAAATGGTATAGTAAATAGTTGCTCAAATTAAATGGTGGAGTTAGAGGTGTTCACGGGTCGGTTCGGTTTGGTTTAAAGGAAAAAAATTTCAACCCGAACCAAATCGATTCAATTTTAGAAACCGAACCAAACCAAACCGAAAAACTTCGGTTTAATTCGGTTTGGTTCAGTTTAAACTTATCTGTGCACAAACCATGCACCCAGATTTTTGTTGGGCCATGCACAGCTACAGCCCGCCCAGACAAATTCCTAGTGGCCCCCCAACATCCAACATTCCTAAATGGGCCTTCACAGTTAAGATGCCTACCCACCCGGCCAATTTATAGAACTTTATGAGAGTGGACTTTAGAGAACCCCCGGTATAGGACTAAATGGAGGACGCCAATACGCACGAGCCCAGCGTTGGCAGCCTTTGCATTGAAGGGGCAGCCTTTAGTCCTGTACCGGAAACAAAATCTTTTCTCTTCACTTAATATTACATTGCAAACGCTCACTGTAGATTAACGTGCTGGTTAATGGGCACTATAAGAGTGGGTAGTGTTTTAATGGAGGGGTGGATAATTTGGATGGTTTACGGTACACATTCGGTTTTGTCGAGTCGGTTTGGTTTTCATGGGTTGAAGGAGGACGCAACCCGAACCAAATCGTAATTTTGATTTGGTTTGGTTTGGTTTTTCGGTTGAACCGAATAGTGAACACCCCTAGGTGGAGTTTAAAAGGAAAGCATTTAGTTGCCTTTAAAAAGTGTCTATTAAAGGAGAATATATAAGATTCTGAAGGAGAAATTAACATAATATTGAATAGAACGGTTATTTGTATCAATAAAGCAGTAAAAGAAATCTTATGTAAATCTAAAGATAAAAGAGTTCTTAGAAAAGAGACTTGGCGGTAAGATTTTTTAGTTATTCGTTGTGATTATTTCAATTCCTATGTTTTAGTGATTACAAAACTTATGAAAGTATTTGTAACTGATAACACCTTTTATGTATTGTTCAAACTATGACTCAGTCATTTCTTGATTCCCCAATTAAACGCTTACTGAGAAATCGATCAATCTTACTAATCGATTAACAGTGTTAGCATCTAAGAATTTCTTAGACTCATTATCGATTAGCAAACACTTACTTTCCAGGAAATATTTTTTATCGCTAATCGATTAAGTTCTTCTTCAAACTAAATCGATCAAAAGTACCAATTGCTCACATATCACTAATTGACTAAGAGTTGTTCTGATATCTTCTTTAGTTAAAAGCTTTTATCGATTACTACTTGAGTAAATTGACTATGTGCTCTAATCGATTTCCCACAATTAAGTATCCCTTAATTTTGTATTGTAAGTTAATCGATTAGCCGCATTTATTGATTACTGTCTTTTGCGATTAAAGAGTTATCCTCAACAGATTAATATTTGGTTCGATTATCAATGCTTATGAAATCGATTAACATTTATTTTAATGATTGACTATTGATTCTTTTTACATGATCGATTACCTACTATTCTTAGAATATCCATTATACCGCCAATCGATTATCGACTTGTCATTTGAATCGATCATTTGTTAATCAATTAATAGACTAAGGTATGTTGTCTGTTTAATCGATTTATAATATCTCCTTACTTTTGATTACTTGGTTAAAGACAATCGATTAATGATTCGGTCCTAACATCAATTTTAAATGTCATAGTTCATCGATTGTTCAATCACACCCTGATAGTGTATTTTCTTTCCGCCTGACGAATAGTTAATTAACCGATCAACTCATTATCGATTAACATGTTATTTGCAAACCGATTATGGTTACTGAAATAATGAATTACTCATTTCTTATTAAATCGATTAATTGATCTATCTTTTTAACGATTATATGCACAGTCTCTAACTTTGATTAGTTGTTCTATGTAATCGACTAGTTGTACACCTTGAGCTTCAATAAATTAGAATTCTAAATCATCCTTTGACATTGACTGGGAATAGATTAACTTCAAATATTTTATTATGACAAGGTATTCACTAGGACCTATTGCCCAAATCCTAGCAAATCTTTTTTTGCACTGACACCTGATACGTTGGCAACATGTCAGACCTACATATGTACTCTCACTGACACAACTTTTATAGAACTCACATATCCTCTGGTTACTCAACTAGATGAAAACTTTCTATTCTTGAAGTATCAACAGATTTGGGAAGATACGCAAAGTCAAATCTGGAAGAACTGAGTAAGACAACTCAATTGTCCTTTCAAATCAACAACGTTGTACACTCAAACTCTCTCTTTAGTAGATATAAAGTTGTTTAACGTTATGACCACCAAGTTTAATGTTAGACTGAAAGTAGGGGACGTTGGACAAAAGGATGATAGCTAGAAAATTCAAACGGACAAATCTCTTTTTGAATTCTGATACAAATACAAGACTTCTTCACAAGTTCATGGAGGCAGACAGACAGAAAGAAAGAAAAATAGACATATACAGAGAGACACGTACACACAATTTAGAGAACCAATTCTTGGAAGAGAGCAGAAATTTCATAGAGCTACAACCTTTTTCCTACTGCATACAGAGATAGAGAGTCAAAAGCTTGAAAGTTAGAGCTTTACTCAAGTTGTGTATTGAAGCTCTCAAGCCTCCTACAATGATATCAAGACCAGTATTCTTCATTCTTATTTTTATATCCTGATTTCATGATTAGAGTTTCATTGTGATATCTGTCAGGCTACTATAGAAGATTTATTTAAGGATTCTCATCAATTGCAGCTCCTCTAACTAAGTTAACAAGGAAAGAAGTCTCATTTATGTGGACAGATGAATGTGAGCAGAGTTTTCAAGAGTTGAAAATGAAACTGACCATTGCTCCAGTCTTTACCTTATCATATGGTTCAAGTGGATTTGAGGTATACACTGATGCATCAAGGAAAGGATTAGGTTGTGTATTAATGCAACATGACAAAGTGGTAGCATATGCCTCTAGGCAGCTAGAAACTCATGAGATGAATTATCCCACACATGATTTAGAATTGGCAACAGTGGTGCATACTTTAAGAATTTGAGGACATTATCTATATAGATAACAATTTAAAATATATATAGATCACAAGAACTTAAAGTATATTTTCTCTCAAAAGGATTTGAATTTAAGGTAGAGAAGGTGGATAGATTTTTTAAAGGATTATGATTTTTCAGTCCACTATCACCTAGGCAAGGGTAATGTAGTAGTAGATGTATTGAGTAGGAAGAGGCTAATGGCCTTGAGAGTTCATCAAGATTATAAGATAATAGTTAATGAAATAGTGTTCTCCGAGGATAAAAAGAAAAGGATTATAGTAGCATAGCTGGCTGTTAAATCTGTCTTCATTAATCAGATTATGGAGGTACAAAAGAATGACCAACAACTATATAAAATAATAGGGAAGCAAGGCTTTGCTCAAAGTGTGAGTGGAACACTTAGATTCCAAAGAAGATCATGTGTTCCCCAACAATAAGAAGTTAAGAAAGATTTAAAAAATTACTTTTGGTAGAATGGCATAAAGAAAGACATAGTAGAATTTATAAATAACTATCTTATGTGCTAACAAATAAAAGCAGAACATCAAAGACTGGCAGGACCTCTACAGCCCATGGAAATTCCACATTGGAAATGAAATCATATTACTATCTTTGTAATGGGTTTGATAAAGACTAGAAGAAAGCATAACTCCATCTGGATAATTGTTGACAGATTGACAAAATCAGCTCATTTCTTATCAATCTCAAATACTCAAGCACTAGAAGACTTGGCCCAATTGTACATAAGAGAAATTGTGAGACTTTATGGTGTACCAATGTCTATAATTTAAAACAGAGAATCCATATTTACATCTAGATTTTAGAGAAGTTTACAGCAAGCATTGGGTACCCATTTAAAGTTCAGTTCAACCTTTCATCCTCAAACTGATGGACAATCTGAAAGAATAATTCAAACATTAGAGGATATGTTGAGAGCATGCAATTTGGACTGGTAGGACAACTGGAATGATCATCTTCTATTAATAGAATTTGCTTATAACAATAGTTATCATACAAGTATTGGAATGGCCCCATATGATGTCTTATATGGAAGGCCTTGTAGATCACCAACTAGTTGGGATGAAATTGGTGCAAGAAAATTGATTGGGCCATAACCTGTGCAAGATTGTTCAGAAAAGATTGGTGTGACTAGAAAGAGATTATTGATAGCTCAAAGCAGATAGAAAAGCTATGTTGATAATAAAAGAAAGGAGCTAGAATTTGATGTAGGAGATCGTATTTTTCTGAAGGTTTCTCCTACAAGAGAGGTTATAAGGTTTGACAAGAAAGGTAAACTAAGACAACGCTATGTGGGACCAATTGAAATTTTACAGAAAATTGTTGCAGTAGCCTATCCGTTAGCACTACTATCCTCATTATCAAGAATCCATGACGTATTCTATATATCAATGTTAAGAAAGTATATACTAGATCTTTTACACATCATTGATTCATAATCCTTGAAAATTCAGTCAGACTTCACACATGTAGAGTAATCAATTATACTTTTAGATAAGAAAGATCATGTATTAAGGACCAAAAATATTCCTATGGTGAAAGTATTATAGAGAAGTTGTACAACTGAAGAGGCCATATAGGAAATTGAAGAAGAAATGAGGAAGAAATATTCTCAACTATTTGATAAGTAGAATTTAAATTTTGAAGATGAAATTTATTTAAGAGGGAGAGATTTGTAACATCCTAAACCTTAGAAAATCTTGTAAGCTTTAATAAGTTTTGCCAATTAAATATAATATAGTTGTGTTAGCTAGAATGGAATAAGGTAAAGAAGAAGATAAGTAATAAGTAATTAATAATTAATAATAATATAAATAAAAAAATAATTAGTTAAGTAAGTTGAAGAGAGTTCAGTTAATTGATATAAGTCAATTAATTAATTAATTGATAAAAAAGATCAATTAATTGATTAATAGAACACTTGTAATTGAAATGTCAGTTAGTGTTACTGTAGTGATAACGTTAATCGAAGCTGTAATCAATTACAAAGAAAACATATCAATTACATAACAAGAATCAATTAAAGTTATTGTAACGATAACTATAATTGAAGTTTATTGTAATAGTAAGTAATCGATTATAGAACAAACATATCAATTACAGAACAAAAATCAATTAAGGTTATTGTAACAATAACTATAATTGAAGTTTACTATAGCAGCAAGTAATCGAGATAAAACAAACGCATAAATTACAGAATAAAAATCAATTAAGATTACTGTAACGATAATTATACTCGAAATTTACTGTAACAGTAAGTAATCGATTGTAGAACAAATATATAATTACTGAATGAACATATCAATTAGTGTTACTGTAGCATTACGAGGACACTTGTAAATTAATTGTTTCTGCTACCTTAAAGGTGACTCGTAAGGGACACTTGGACTTCCAGAGGATTGTATAAGACTATATTAGTATTCAGACAATTATGTAGTAGGTTTTAGTTGAATTTAAGTGAAAATATATCATTCCTTCTACAGAAAATCTATAGAAAATAAGAAATAGAGAGAGAGAAGAAGAAGGGTGTAGGTGATTCTGAAATAATTCTAGAAAATCAAAAAGTGATAAAAGTTGGTTAGGATTCTTCACTCCAGGCAAGTGTATGATGAATTTATTGCATATTATTTGTTATTTAAATTATTTTAAACTTTATTTTGATATTTTAAATCTAAATTTAGGCATTTACGAGTATTAAATAAGCTTGTAATGCTATGAGAAAGTATTTTCAACTGTATGTATAGTTTAGTACTGAAACTATCATGATTATGACCTTAATTATGATGCAAAATTTCTATTAAATACTTATTTATTGAAATTTAGTTGTGCATATTAAAAATCTACTATAAGGCTTTACTTTAAATTGTGTATAACCACATATAACAGATTATTATGTAAGAAGTCATCAATTTGAAGTATGCTTACATAGTACCATCTTAAGGAGATATGTTTGGAAGAACCCATGGTAAATATGTGATAGTACTCAATTTATGACTTGAGGACAATGGAGATTAAACTCTCGAAGCTGAACTTTGGTTTGATAGACGATGGGATAAAGACCTTCGATCCCAACTGGTTGTATCAAGATCAAGGCGCTCATTTGTCTAGGTGCCAAGGTGTTTACGACCCCTTATATTGTGGTTATAATATATGTTTAAAAGCATGAAGATTAAGAACTTATTTCAGTTAAAATTGAGACAATAAGTATATAAGTCTACACATGAACAACAAGATATGTAAGAAACTGACCTGTTGGAACATGAATCGATTATGTATGAAGTTGATCTGCTTTAAGATTATAAGTAGATATGAATATGTGCAAGTCATTAGTAAGAAATATATATGATAAGAAGGTGATCTGCACAATAAGCATATATAGATTAATAGTGAAATATGTATGAAAGGATCTTCAATTAATTCTTTGTTCATTATTATATGTATGAAAATATATGCAGATCATACACTATTTAGAGATTACATATGTTTACAAAAGTTTGTTATACACATATGCATATAACGGTTCTGACACATGCTGAGTATTACTCACAGACCTAGTGATTAAATTTCGTTTGTAAACTTTGTAAATTAGACCTCCTCGTTGACAATGTAATTATCTTATATTTATGTTTATAGTTTTGGCATGGTTATGTATGAGAAATTTGGATGGTTAGCTTAAGTGATTTGCAAAATTTCCTCAGATCATAACGGTTTGAGTAAGGTGACATTCTTAAAAAGGCAAATTAATCTCTCTAGAAGGGAGTGTCACACTAAGAGGTTGCTTAGGAATTGGATATAGGTCTAGCTAGACCGAACCAATATAAATCCTTGTGTGATTGTTTCCTTATTCTTCCACCTTCTGTGCATTCAAAATTTTAATTCATCAATAGTTTTTTTTTTTTAAATCTGCACTTGAACCCATTCATCCCCCCCTCTCTAGATTCATCATAGCCCGATCAACATGGATAAAGAAATTCAAAAAATTATTAAGTATAAAAGAGAATGCTTTAAAACGTGGAAAATAAGTAAAAATGATCAAACCTTCAAATATTACAAAATAGCAAAAGCAAATACTAAGAAAAGGTAGTGAAGCTAAGTTAAAGGCTTTTGAGCATTTGTATCATAAGTTGGAAATGAGAGAGTAAAAAAGATATATATAAGCTTACTAAACTAAGAGATAAAAGAAGTAAGGATTTCAATCATATTAGATGTATTAAGAGTGAGGATGGTAGGGTCCTAATAAAAGATTGCGAGATTAAGCAGAGATAGAGTACTTATTTTAGAAATTTGTTAAATATGGATCAATCCAGAGGTTACTCTTGTGAAAAAAATAATGAGTTTAGTAAACAAATTAATTCTCATTATATTTAACATATTAGAGCTTCAAAAGTCGAAGATGCTCTAAAAAGGATGAGAGTGGGTAAGCTCTGTGACCAAATGGGGTACCCATTGAAGTTTGAAAAGTGTAGGGAGCATATGTATTAAGTGGTTTACTAAACTTTTCAATAAGATTTTAAAAGAGTGGAGAATGTCGAATAACTGGAGAAAAGTATTATGATCCATTCTTTAAAAATAAAGGAGATATTCAAAATTGTAATAATTACTGTGATATTAAACTTATGAATCATACTATGAAATTTTGGGAGAGAGTAGTAGAGAAGCGTCTTAAACATGTTACTAATATTTCAAAAAATCAATTTAAGTTCATGCCTAGTAGGTCTACTACGGATGTTATCTTCCTATTGAGACAATTGATGGAGAAATATAGAGAGATGAGAAAATATTTATACCTTTTTTATTATTAGAGAAAGCCTACGATCGTATACCTAGAAAGCTAATTTGGTGGAGTTTAGAAAAAAAAAAGGAGTATCTAAAGCATTTAAAGGATATATTTATGTGATTAGAAATATATATGAGAGAGCTTTTACGAACATGAGGACTAATGTAGGAGAGACATCAGAGTTCCATATTATTATTGGATTACATCAAGGGTCAGCATTAAGTCCTTATCTTTTTACTTTAGTTATGGATGAGGCTACTAAATACTTGCAAGGTGACATCTCTTGGTGTATGTTGTTTGCAGATGATATTGTTCTAATTGATCGAGATATTAAAAGTTTAAATGAAAAACTAGAACAATGGATATTTGCTTTGGAATCTAATCAAAGTATATTTAATCAAAGTATATTTAGTCCATTGTATAATCATCAATTAATCACTAGGACGTAAGGTTGTTAGCTGTTAATTGTATCATTAGCTTATCACTAGTTATTAATAAGTTAATGATTATCATTTACATTGACCAAGTATGTCATCTAGCCTTTACACTAAGAGTTATCACCAAAATACAGATATGGTGTCCTAGGTACTCGAACCCATAAACTTCCTTCTACATAATGGGCTAAACCACCCATGAGACTAAGTTAATGGGCTTACTCAATTAATCATATTACACTCTATCTGACCTTTTAATTATTATTACTATTATTATTTATTTATTATTATTATTTCAATTTAGAAAAATATCAGGTATTACATCCTCTCCTCCTTAAATAAATTTCGTCCTCGAAATTTAATTAAAGTATAGAATCACTTACCAAATGATTCCATATATCTCTTCTTCATACTCCCTAGGTGAATAGAAAACTGTGATTATGAGCCTTATTCAATAATTCCTTTTGCAGCTCATCATCTTGCGGAACACACAATCTGTATCGAAATCTGATAACTCCATCATCACTCTGAGAAATATCGGCTGTACCAATCAATTCTTACATCTTAAGGTCTTGTTTCTGAATTTCCATAACTCTCTCCACAATCATAGGTCTCGTAGCCAACAGAGCTAGAACACAATGCTCACTTTTAACTTCTGATTTATAATCAACAACATCTTTGAGCATCTCCTAATCTATGTGCAAAGACAAGGCCATAAGTTTCATGTTCAAAGCATCATCCATCACATTGGTCTTACCAGGATGATAATTCAGTGCAAACTCATAATCCTTCAAACTCAACCCATCTTCTCTACCCTAAATTAAGCTCCTTCTGTGAGAAAATGTATTTTAGGCTCTGATGACCAATAAAGATCTCAAACTACACTCCATAAAGATAGTGTCTCCAAATCCTCGAGACATAAACAAAAGCAGCTAATTCCAAATCATGTGTCAGATAATTCTTCTCGTGATCCTTCAACTGGCGTGAAGCGTAAATTACAACCGCCCCATTCTACATCAGTACACAACCCAAACATTTTCAGGACGCATCTGTACAAACAACAAAATCATCTGACCCACCACGCAAAGTCAAAACTGTGACAATGGTTAATATTGTCTTCAACTCTTGGAACCTTTTCTTACACTCCTCATACCATATATTGACACCCTTCTTGGTAAGCTTGATTATTAAAGCAGTAATAAATGAAAATCCCTCAATGAAGTGTCTATGATAGCCTATCAAGCCCAGAAAACTTCTAATCCCTGAAACATTCTTGGGCGTCTCCCAAAAAAGCATGGCATCAACCTTAGCTGGGTCTACAGATACACCATCCTTGAAAATCACATAACCAAGAAAAGAAACTTGCTTTAATCAGAACTCACACTTGCTAAACTTAACATACAACTAATTATGCTTCAACATTTCGAAAACAATCTGCAAATGCTCCATATGTAGCTCAATACTAAGAGAGTAAATCAACACATCATTAATGAATACCACCACAAACTTGTCCAAATACGGCTGGAACACCCAATTCATCATATTGATAAAAGCAACATGGGTATTTATTAGTCCAAAAGACATAACCACAAACTCATAATACCCATACATGGTCTGAAAGCAGTCTTAGGTATGTCCTCATCCTTGATCCGCAATTGATGACAC
Organism: Zantedeschia hybrid cultivar; assembly: GCA_030544215.1. Classification (NCBI taxonomy): domain Eukaryota; kingdom Viridiplantae; phylum Streptophyta; class Magnoliopsida; order Alismatales; family Araceae; genus Zantedeschia; species Zantedeschia hybrid cultivar. Next base: position 20,656,767 of record JARZZO010000005.1, read on the forward strand.
CGTGACCGAAGATCAATCTTGGAAAATACCTTGGCCAACTGCAGTTGATTAAACAAATCATCAATCTTGGGCAAATTATATTTGTTCTTGATAGTCACCTGATTAAGCTGACGATAATCGATACACAACCTCATCAAACCATCCTTCTTGTGCACAAATAGCATTGGGGCATCCCAAGGTGACACACTAGACTGAATGAAATCCTTATAAAGTAACTCTTGCAATTGTTTCTTCAGTTTTGCCAACTCCGCTGGGGCCATATGATACGGAACCTTAGAAATAAGAGATGCCCCTAGCATAAGTTCAATGACAAAATCAATCTCCTGTGAAGGAAGCAAATCGGACAGATCATCTAAACAAATGTCAAGTAACTCTCGAACAATATCAATATCAGTAATAAATCTCTCACTAACACCATATGACAGAACTAATATAAGGACTGAGGTTTCAGATCCAATTATCAAGTCGGTTTTGGTGTCGGACCCCTTAGTTTGGGCCCTTGTGGGCTTGTGGCATGGCCTCTTAAGACGTGATTTTGAATGGCGTCGGCCTATGGGGACGCCATTTAGAAGCCTTTCAAGTGTGCCGCGTGGGCGTGCGTTGGGGCGCGTGTGTACGGCCATGGTCTCATCGTCTGAATAACGTCGCGCATGGTCGATGTGATTTAGAGATATGCCGATGTACGATCCCGTCCTGTCGTCTGAATGGCGTCGTCTGCGAACGATGCAATTTAGCGTGTTTTGGTTTGACGTCCTGAGCCTTCCCTCATTTCTTTTATTCTCTCCTTCCCTCTCTCTGAACCCCTCCGTTCTTCTTCCTCTTTCCCTCCCCTTCCTCTTCCCATTCTTCCTCCTCCACCACTCCAATACCCTCCCACCTCTCACCTCTCACCACTACCACTACCATATCTTCCGCGGCACCTTGCTCTCCTGACGGCAGTCGACATCCCAGTGGAGTGATGGCGTCCACAGTGATACCGGCGGCGGCTTGTGGTAGTAACGGATCGGCGACAAGGAGCTAGGAGGGGTTCAAGTAGCCGTAGGATAATGATCCTTGCACGTGATTCGTTTGATTTAAACAATGGTTTCTCGCTTTGAAGCATGTTATGGAGATGTGAGGATTTTGTGTAGAATGAGCATGTTTAGGGGGGTTTTGATAGAAATACTCATTTTTTATGAAATGGGGATTGGTGTGTTTTCATTATGGTTATTTGGATTCTCCCCTACCTTTTCTATTTTTGACGTTTTGTGGCAGTTTAGGGAAGGAAATCCCATGTTATGGCTCGGGGGGAGGCCGAAGGGAAATCCCATGTTATGGCTCGGGAGGAGGCCGAAGGGAAATCCTGTTTCCAGCACTAAATGGCGACGGGTCATGGCGACACCATTTGCAAATGGTGTCGACCATGGGCAATGTGATTTAAGCCCATATGCCAGAGAGCAGTTTGGTTTTCGGGCGTTAAATGGCGCCGCGACCAGATGACGCCATTTAAATTGTGTAGACCATGGGCGACGCGATTTAAGCCAAGGTCCCTCATCTCCCGAAGCCAGTTTATGTGGGAACCAGTTTTAGGACTTTGAATGGCGTCGAGCTCAGACGACGCGATTCAAGCCAGAGCCCCTTAATTTCTTACATTTAGCATGTATGACTGTTATAAAAATGTTAAATAGATTCTTGTATATTGTTAGACAATCATGTTAAATGTATGCTCAAAATCATACATCGGAAGTGGGGATTTTCATGTGATCGGAATCGCATTGTGTTGTGTTTATGCGATCATGGACCTAGAGTGACAGATGTTAGCGCTTTACACCCTGTGTCGGTGTGAGAATGACGTAGTATCGGTGTGGGAGTGACAAGGTGACGCCTAGTAGGCGAGGGTCACCTGGTGTACCCCGGGCAATAGCTAGTATCAGTGTGGGAGTGGTACATTTCGGAGTGTCACTCGTGGCTGAGAGGAGATAGTGTTAGTTTAGGTGGCCTACAAGCTAATCTGACTATGTAAATCTCGTTCATTTATTAATATAATGGTATAATATTCATTATCTGTAAATCGCATTAATTCTCGTTTCATAATGAAGTTCGTGAATATGTACTATAGTGATCAGATTATGATGAGATCATACTAATGAGACTGATCACTTAAACACACATATTCTTAATTGTTCATGGTCGGAGGATATCTGAGAAGGACATCGGATATCCAATTAGACTAGTACAGATTACTCCTGCTCATATAATGAGGGCGACTGGTCTCATAAGTCACTTGTGTGGAGACACTAAGGTGACTCTGTAGGTGCTCATTGGAGAATGAGTTCACTGAACTAATCCGACTGAATCGCTAGATGGTATTGTACTTCACTGTCAACCAGCTTGATTCTATTATCGCAGTTGCGTGGATGGTCCTCGGACCTGAGACACCAATGACACCTTGTCGGTGGACTTCTGTGCTTTGACCTTGGTTTACGAATCTCTAGCCACGGGATTCTAATACGCCAAGGATTGGGTACAGCGGAATACCGTCGAAGGGAATTGTGTGTCAATAAGGAATCATTCGCTCTCGGTACTTAGAGAGAGAATACTCTAGGAAGGATGCGCGGAAGTCCCTGGCCAGGGCGGACGATAATATCGGGAAAGGAGTTTTCCGATATTCATCAGCGGCATCCAATCCAAGTGAGTCGACCGGTTAGGGTTTGACAGCTCGCCATACCTTGAGTCGACTCGAGAGCATTGTACGAATGAATGATTATATCCACGCGGCAACTATCGGCGGAAAGGTTCCAAAAGTGGGTTACTTAACCCCAATACCTTCCGGGTTCACGCGGTGTTGCTTGGCACCCAACGTGATCGGAGGCCCGGTCGAATTCGATGTGCGACATCAATTCGATTGATTAATTAATTAATAAAGGGTTATGATTAATAAAGCCAGTGAGGAGTCACTGGGCTTGTTGGGCCATTAACTGGAATGGTACTTGGGCCTAGAGGGTCACACGCAAATGATTCTCAAGACGATGGATAAATAAGTGGGTTTTATATAAACTGGGATTTTTATGAAAAATCGTGCGGTTAGTATAAAACATAGCGAACGGGTTGAGCAGGCCAAGCTGCTGCTAACCCTAGCCGCCCCTCCTCTGTTTCTCTCTCTCTCTGGCGTCCAAACATATCTAGATCTGCTCCACCGCCTCTCCGAATCCCGTTCGACGGGAAATCGTCCGCACGTTGTAGCGATCATTTCGGCGATTGGCGGAGGTTTCGTGGGCTGCGAAGAATGAGGAACGTGAGGATATCCGTCGCGAGGAGGATCGCGTGGACTTCGCTAGAGGCCAGGCGTTTGCGCGGCTTGTGGTGTCGCACCGACGGAACCGAACGGTTACGGATTCGAATCCGCATACGGTGAGAATCGATTATCCGATAATCGTAGTTTTAGTTTTTCGAAACGGGAACGGATCTCCGTTTTTATTTTATTTTCCGCTACGCGTGAGATCCGGAGAAACCGCGAGAACCCAACAGACATAACCACTTAGAGCTAAACAGGCCGGAGTAGCCAGCGCGCTATCCGAGGAGTTGTTGTTCCATCCCAGCGGGTCGGTGTTTTTCGCGTTCGACTGTGTGGTTTGTATGTCTAGCCAGAACGTTGGTTGTAAATTGCGGTGTTGAGTTGAGTTGTTTTAGAACTATGCCTGTTGCATTTACAAATGCATGTATTTCATATCTCGCCGTTGTGGTTGTAACTTCTCTGCGTTATTTATGCTTATCTGCCTATATCCTTGTGTTGTTGTGATTGTGGGTGTGTAGGGAAGGTGGGAATCGAAGGATCCCTACTAAGTCCATTTTGGTATGACTCACCCCCTGCGGTTTCAGGTGAGGGTTCTCGGCATGCGTAGAGGTTGTGGAGTTTCATCTCGGGTTACGCGCCAACAACCACTGTTCCGGAGTATGCCCCGATGTAGTTGTTCTTTAATTTTCAGGTCTGTATGCATAATTATTACTTTTCAGTTGAATTATGTAATTATTTGTTGAATCAAGTCGAATTGTAATCATTTTTAATTCATGCGCCTTCTTTACAATTCGATGATGTGTGGATTGTTTAGCTTAGTTTACTATTCATTTCCCAGACTTATTTGAGATCCGGATTTGGTTCCTAATTTTAATGATTTGTAGGGTGACGGGTCGTTACAACCAACATTACACTAGGCAAATATCTATGACAACCCATTCTCAACAACTTCTCGGCCTTGAGTGAGGAAACCATAACATGACATGATCGATACCTAGGGCAACGATAAATAAACTCCTTCTCACTAGGCTCTCGAAATATGAACTTCTTTTATGGCAATCTAACAAGGTAAAATACTTATCTAGCTAGTCCGTGCCTAAAATAACATAAAAGTCTACCATCTCTAACACATACAATTCAGCCACTCATATAATGTGCATAATATGAACCTCTTCTCTAGAAGTTGTAATAACTATCAATAGATGTGTAGCATTTATCAGTCTACTCTTTAGTGATTTAGCAAAACTAGCAGATATGAATGAATGAGTAGCTCCATGATCAAATAGCACATTAGCATGAATATCATCAATAAGAATAATACCTTATGCAATAGTAGAGGTCTCCTCAGCATCTTCCTTAGTGAGAGCATAAACATGTCCTTGAATCTTGCCTTTCTTTGTTCTTGCATCGATTAATTTCTGATCTTTAGGCAATCTCTGACCATATGCCCCGGATCACCACACACTAAACACTTGCCGCTTGCTCTCCAGCACTCTGTCCCACCATGTCGCCGTCCACGCTGAGTACAAGCAGTTGAATCAAATGACTTCGGTGCTGATCCCTTCGTTGACTGGACCCGAAACTTCTTCTTATCCTTACACAAAAAGGTAGTTGGTGCACTCCTCTTGTCTTAACCCTTATGCTCTTCCATAAATTTCTCATGTTCACTCTCCATATTGAATGTAGTCCTCAAAACAACAGCAAAAGTCTGAGGGTCTTGAGCAATGACATTATGTTGGCTAAGGTTAACCACACCCTCAATCTCATATATATAAAATTAACACCCAACTTTTGATTTTATACAACCTCTACAAATCATCTTTGGATCGGATTAAGCTACTCTTCTACAAATTAGAGAGAATCCTACTCCAAATAGGATTCCTCTCCCGTAATGCTACCTTCCATAACTACATATTCAATTTTTAGCCTAGTAAACGAACGAAGCAGCAAAAATAGTCTTCTACAAAGTTGTAGCTTTATTCAAATTCTTTCCAACGATATCAACCACGCTAAAATCTAAGTTATACACTAAGCGTTATTGCCAAAATACCGGCCTACTATCATAGGTATTTGAACTCAGAAAATTTCCTTCTACATAATGGGCTAAACAACCTATTAAACTAAGTTAATGGACTTTCTTGATTAACCATATTACACTGTATCTGACCTTTTAATTATTATTACTATTATTTATTTATTATTATTATTTATATTTAAAAAAATATCAGGTATTATAGATTCCCTTGTGTGTGAGAGCTCCCTTGACATCTTCAGGGTCCACATTGATGCCCTCAATAAGCTTTCTTGGGCTGACCTTTTGCCCTAAGAATATGAGCCCATCATCCTTTTCCTTAGATCTACCAAGATGACGTTTCACCATTTTTCTTTAAACTAAGCAAGAGCTCTGTTTCCTCCAATAAGATGGCGGCTTCAAAGGTCGTGAAAATGAACGTATGGGTTTGAGGATGCCACATCTTTATCAAAGTACCCATCGAGTCCCAATCCATCCATATTTCATTGTAGTGTCTCACATGGATGACTAAGCCTTGCATATTCCACTCATTGATAAACCTTCTTGCACCAAGAAGCACTCTTGGACCCAGAAAAAGAGGATATTTCTGAAGAAGAAAGAAGAGTGTCAGTCTCATCACAAGGAAAAGATGGATTGAAACTGCTCATACAACACATAAAAGAGAAAGAGAGACTAAGAGGAATGCCCGTCCCTGCAAGATCACCCAGCTGATATGTCCCTCTACATCAGAGAGCCTCTTAATGACAACCTCATCTTCACCGCTGCTGATGTCGATTTTGATCCTCTTGCTAGCTCTCGAGTTCTCTAGAACTTGATTAGTGGAGTTCTTGCTGGGAATGGCCTCCATCCCCACATACTTCTCAATCCCTCCTTCTTCCTCTATCTTTAGGATCCACATTGATGCCCTTAATAAGCTTTCTTGAGCTGACCTTTTGCCCTAAAAATATGAGCCCATCATCCTTTTCCTCGGATCTACCAAGATGGCATTTCACCGTTTTCCTTAAACCAAGTAAGAGCTATGTTTGCTCCACTAAGATGGTGGCTTAAAAGGTCGTGAAAATAAATGTATGGATTTGAGGATGCCACAGCTTTATCAAAACACCCATGGGGGACCAATCCATTCATATTTCACTGTAGTGTCTCACATGGATGACTAAGCCTTGGTGAAGTCATAAAACTCTAAGTCACAACACAGTTATGCATGATATTTCATAGTTTATCAAATAGTTATTTACTCTCTGACATGGTTATAAAACTTTACGATCATTTACAAACTCTTCCCTTCCCAATATAACAAAATATACATAAATATTTACATATAAATATAACCCCTTTATACTTACATGCTTATATATGCTTGATAGTCTAAACATAGCATTTTGTGCATCTTTAAAACTCAACCAAAAATAAAATAATCTAATCAAGATCTATAGGTTGAACTTGATGCTATACATGATAAAAAATTATTCCACCATGTACAAATTTTATTCTTAGTTGTCATTTTAATTTGAATATAAATATGACCATATCTATCTTACATAAAGATGTAAATCCCACCTTAAGAGTGGTAAAAGAACTAAAGAAAAACATCGCAACACACATGGAGAAAGGAAAGGGCAAGTCACATACTTATAAAGGGAAATCACTATAGTCCCCAAACTGCCTTGGAGTAGCTGCAGAGAGTCTCCACCTCAAGTTGGTCTCCCACGATGGCTAAGTCAAGATACACTTATCTACTCTATAAATCACTCTTTCTCTCCAAATCGATTTTTCTCAAGCTCCTCTCTCACCTACTTACAATTTCCCCCCTCTCTCTCTCTAACCTCTACTTCTCTTTCTTTTTACCCATCTCTCTTTCTTTCTTTCTCTAGCTTGGGATGAGAGAGGCTAAGAAGCTTTCCTCCCATTTATAGAAGAGAAGAAGGAGATAAGAATGAGAGAAAGCGGAAGAAAATACTAGGTGTGACTTTGTTTGCATAATAACTTAAACCGGAATAAGGTTATGGGGATTTCTTAAACCAGAATAAGAGGTATTTTGATTTGGTAAGTTGTTGGTATTCCACCCAAAATAAGGAGAATTACACTGCACTATTCCAAGTGATTTGGTAGGAATAAGTGGAATAAGAAGTGAAATAAAATGTAAAATTGAAAGAATTGGGGGAATTAGATATTTTAGGTAGGTTTGGGGAGTTAGGGGAATTGGAGGAATTAGGCATACCCTCAACCAAATCAGAATAGGGCCTTTATACCAAGATGTCCACATTTTGGAAACAACGAGGTGGCAAGTAATGATTATCCTTTTTAGATAGAGATGCAAGGTGTTCCTTCCCTTCATCATTACATGATGAGGTGACTTGTAAGGGAGATTCTAAAAATAGATGAGGTGGCAGCATGTGGCGGATTAAAATTTTTCCCTTTAATAATTTCTTAATGTTGCAAATATAACTTTTAAACTTTTATAATTACACATAGTTTTTTTTATATTTATTAATATATCCATTATAAATATGTAAATTTTCAGATAAACCGAAGAGTTTTGAGCTATCAAACTTAGGGTCTCACACATCAGGGTATTACAATATACATAGACTTTTTATGCTCAGATATTAGAATGAGTATTTCTCAGAAAGAAAACAAAAGATGGTTTGTTTATTCTCAACCTCTGCTCGTTGGGCCGCGTTGTAATGGTCCGAGTCCACACGGTACCCGACCACTCAGTACCCGCCCAAAGAAGGCTGGGAGTGGGGGCCTCAAGCCTGGCAGTAGAGCGGGGACCCGGGAGTCAACATCGTCGAAGCCGAAACACTTCCCTCGAGCGGTGCGCACGTGCGGGGAAACAAAATCGCGAAATGGAACTTGGCGCGCGCGCGCACGCCTTTGAGAAAAACGAACGGGAGATATAAAAAAAGGGAGAAATAACAAAGCAACGTTAGGGTTTCTGCCACTTTCAGACCCGGAACACTAAAACCCAGCGCCCGCGCATATCACTTCACACCGCGTCCGGACCTCAAAAAAGGCTTCGACGGTGGCAACAGCGGTAATGGCGGAGTACTGAGCGGAGAGTTCTCCCCTGCACCCCCGACCATGCTCCGCCTCACCTCTTCCCTCGCGCGCTGCCGCCTCTGCTATCCCGCCCTTTCTGCCCCCATCCGCGAGTATCGCCATGGCCTCCGCAACCTCCGTTTCCTCTCGAGCGGGTCTCGGAGGTCCGTTCAGCCGCTGGCGGCGAGGAGGGAAAGAGAGGACGATGCCGTCTCCCCGAGGGAGGCGAATGGGGAGGACGGCGGGGAAGGGGGCAACGGGAGCTTGCTGGTGAAGGAAAAGCCGGGGCCTCAGAATGGCCGGGTGGTGCCCACGGAGCTCCACAAGGAGACCACGGAAGCGTACATGGCGTACGCCATGTCGGTGCTGCTTGGCCGCGCGTTGCCGGATGTCAGGGACGGCTTGAAGCCGGTGCACAGGAGAATACTGTAAGTCTGCTCCAGTCCCTCTCTCTCTCTCTCCCCCTATACACCCCCCGACCGTACGCTCCATTTATTTAGATGCTTCACATTGATTTGTTTTTCTTTGAAGAGTAGCTTTATGGTTCTGTTTCTCTGTTTTTTTTTTTCGCATTGCCCTTTATAATAAATTTTAATTAGGTCTTTTTATTTTCTCTCGTTGTTGTCAGATAGTGCATCGGCGTAGTCCAGGTAATTTAGCTGAATTGTTTTTAGGGATAATTACATATAACCATCTAAATGGTTGCCTGTATGCTATTCTACATACCCTTTCAAAATAACATATCTATCAAATATGCTATTGCCGTGGCACTTTTGAAACCATATACCTATCAGGAGGGTATGTAGGATAATGTGCAAGTATGGCATTTTTGAACTTTAATATATAAGAGTGGTTAGTATGAAATTATCCCTTATTTCTATAATCCACTGGCTATTGTCCTCTCAACTGTTGTTGTGTGTGTGCGCGTACGCATACGTAAGTAGAGATGCTTATCTTAATTTAGCCTCCAATATGACTAACACCTGATTCATCTTTGATTTGACTAATGTCGTTGCTCGTTGTTGCATGTTGTTGGTACCCACTTCTAATGCATAGAACAACAGATACACTGCTTGAATCATAATATTGTGTGTGTGCGGGTGGGGGGGGGATAAGATCTGTAGATTCTTATCCGAAACTTATGAACTCTTGCATTATAAACATCCCTCAGTAAGGAGAAGAACTGTGCAATATTAACCAGTAGAAAATGGCAACTATTTTGTATTAATCTTTTTTAGAAAGGCATGCTATGTGCATGTTTATTCTCATTAAACTAGGATGAAACTCTCATTTCCGTAAAACTTTTACTAAATTTTAGGTCAGTTAGCCTTCTAATATTGACAATAAACAGAACATTCTCTGCTATGGATGAACAATGACATAACTTTGACAAAATGTATTCCTTAAACAGTACACAGTGCATGTGGCTTGGATTCTAGTCTATACTAAAAACTTTGATGTGATTTCAAACAAATAATTCATCATCAAATTGTGTAGTGTGATTTTCAGGTTATAAATTTTTGGCACACCTGTTACACCCGTCATTTTTTGAGGTACAAGCTCATATATTTTTAGTGAATGGAAGTTTATTTTCTGTGTGTAACATGCTGATGTATGTGCATATGCTCATGTGTGGATGAGGGATGCTTGGATGCATATATGCATGTATTATCATCCTCCTTTATTGAAGAATTCAAGTGCCAATTTGATAGCCGGATTGCTTATTTTGGTATAAGCAATTCCGGATTACTTATACCGGAATAAGGTTCATTTTACTTTGGTAACTGCTTTTTATCTATACTTAGAATATGCCATTTTAATTAGGTAAAATAAATTTAAAAAATAAAATATGATAAAAAAGCATCATTGGTGTTTATTCTAGGGGGACATAAGCAATTCTAGCACTTTTGCTCGATTTGCTTATTCTTCTTATTACAATACAAGTCATTCCTATTCGGTATAAACAATCCGTGCAATCAAGGTGGAATAGAAAGAATAAAGGGGAATAAGCTGTCCTATTTTGCTTTATTCTCAAGAATAAATGGGAATAAGCTATCCTATTTTGCCTTATTCTCCCATCAAACCACTGCTTATTGTTCTTGTTCTTGTCATGCCAAGAAGTCCAGGTTGTTGTGCATTGCCATTTATCTAGAGGAGTCATCACCTCTTCCATTCGTAGGACTTATCCTTAAAAAGGGTACATATTCTGGTTGAGTCAGCTTTGATCCACATAAATTTGACCTTCTGTTGGAAAAGAAGGAGCTTGTCCTTACGTTGGTCCGTAAAATAGAAGGCACATATTCTGTCTCTCTCTCTCTCTATATGTATGTGTATTTATGTATGCATATTTGTATATATCAATGTAGATTTGTGCATCCATCCTTTTTAACATCTACTTTCTATTAAATTTTGTTTTGCCTGAAATGGACTAACGAGTTCGCTCATGAAATTTTGGTGTTGATGTCATACTGATAATTGTAGCTTGAAGCAAGGTGCCATATCGTACGAGGCAACTCGTATCTGGACCAACCCGATCCGCTGGCACCATAGATGGTAGTACCGGTACCGGTACTGGTATCGGTGGGTACCGGTACCGGTACGTACCGGCCGGTACCAGCCCGGTATCGACCGATACTCTTTGTAGGCATGGTACTGGTGCCAGCCGATACCGGTACGTATCGGTATCGGCCGGTACTGCCAACCATGGCTGGCACGCTTGAATTGGCCGATTTGGGTTGGACCGGTTGGGGATCGAGTTGGCTCGTAGCGTGTTGGGTCTGACTCATGCCAGATCGCACGATACGGGTCGAGCCGCTGCGATCTGGTGCGAGCTGTTCGCGATTTGGCTCTAGCCATTGCGACACGACCCAAAACACTCGATCCCATATGGTAGAGACTGAAAAAACCTTCCCCCTGTCTGCTGCCTTTCTGTCCCCAATACATCGATCCCATATGATAGAGACTGAAAAAACCTTCCCCCTGTCTGCTGCATTTCTGTCCCCAATACACTCGATCCCATATCATAGAGACTGAAAAAGCATCTGGCCCTTCAAGCCCTTCCTCCCTTTTCCTTCTTCACTTTTTATTGAGATTTTTGGGAGATCTATGGATTTGGATGTGATCTTCTTGAATGACTTTGATGAGGATAATTGAATTTCATCATTCATTTGTCATGTATATTATTATCTTTGAGAAACTTATGAGTTTTCAGTATGTAAGATGGGTTGTAATGTTCATCCAACTACTTTGGTTTATAAATTTATATTTGATGCTTCTATGAGATTTGGTATCACTTTATTTTGCAAATTAATATTTCTTATATTAAATTCCTCTTATTTAGTATGCTAGAGTATAATTTTTCAAAGTTAAATGCGAAATTGATATTTTCTTCTTAAATATGGCTTGTAATCATTAACGGTAACAAGGAACATCAAGTAGAATGATTAAAAATGCATATTTATTCCAATAAATTAAATATTTCTTTAAAAAAAGGGACTTGAACTAGTGAACCGGCTCGACTCATGCGAGACGGCCCGAGTTGGTTCGATCTAGATCGGATCCGACTCGAATCTGGCTGGACCCTATCCAGTTTGGATCTACGAGTCGGCGAACCTTTGCTTGAAGCAAGGAAGGAAGGATTGGGGATCTATCACGGATCGACCTGATCCAAATTGATCAGATCGGCCGATCCGATCTCCTTCTCCCTTATTTAAATTACCAAGGTTCAAAAAAATATTTAAAAAAAAAATATTTTTTAAAAAATTGTACAAATGATTATTTTGTTAAAACCTTGATTTCTTCACTTTATCTTGCTGTCTAAGTCACCTCTATCTTCTTTCCATAGTAACTGGTCTCTTTGTAATACACACTCTCTCTATCTTTCATCTCTAAAATTTTCTTTCTCTTACTCTTTTTCTTTTTCTGTTATATATATTAATATTAAAGTTGTGCTTTTAAAAAATTAAGAAATGTAGACCACTCTTTTTTTGTTGAGAATTATCTAGTTCTGAATATTAGCGACAATAAGGATACTGAACATTTAGTTAAATATTTTATCAATGACTAGAATATATACTCTTTGGTACTGAATGTAGCACTACACCAAATGAGGTATGGATTCCAATAATTGACAACTTTTTTTTAATAAATTTCAGTATCTTTATTGTCATTTATATGCCAAATCGGATAATCCTTAATAGAAAAAAAGAACGGTACATATTTCTTAATTTTCTTTCAATGTAAAACTTGGTAAACTTATAGATTTTATTTACTATTGTGGACTATTAATGCTGATATACCTAAGGGAAGAAAAAGAGTAAGAAAGGGAAAATTTTAGAGAGATTGTTAGAGAGAGAGTGTGTGTTATAGAAAGACAACTTACTAAAAAAAGTGCCTTGAAGAATTCACCCAGTTGTTATAGAGTGCCACTTCTCATAATTTAGAGAGGGAGGTAAATATTTTAATTAGATAGAAAAAATAGAGAGAGAGGGAGAGAAATATTAAATTAATAATTAGATAAAAAATTAAAGAAAGAGGGAAAAAGAAAACTTAGAGAAAGAGGGAGATATTAAAGGGATAGAAAAAACTTAGAGAGGAAGAGGGAGAGAAATATTAAAGAGATAGAAAGAAAGTTGGAGAGAGAGGGAGAGAAATATTAATTAGATTGGAAAAAAATTTAGAGAGAGAGAGGGAAAGAAATATTAAATTAATAATTAGATAGAAAAAATTAGAGAAAGAGGGAGAAAAAAAACTTAAAGAAAGAGGGAGAAATATTAAAAGGATAGAAAAAAGTAAGAGAGAAAGGGAGATAAATATTAAAGGGATAGAAAAAACTTAGAGAGAGAGGGAGAGAAATATTAATTAGATAGAAAAATTTAGAGAGAGAGGGGAGAAATATTAAATTAATAAAATAACTTAGAGAAAGAGAGAAAAAATGTAGAGAGAGGGAAGAGGGGAGAGAGAGAGGAATATTAAATTAATAAAAAACTTAGAGAAAGAGAGAAAAATGTAGAGAGAGAGGGAATAGGGAAGAGGGAAGAGAGAGAGAGAGGGAGGAGGGGACTTGGATGGATGGAGTGGAGGGTGGCCGGGGGAGGGGGGGTTATATAGACCCTCCAGGGCCCAAGCAGCCGTTGGGAATGTTCCCAACGGCTAGCTTTCAAAGTTAGAAAGCTAACCGTTGGGGGGCCGGATCGGTCCAATCTGGTGCGGATCGGCTGACCTGGACCAGGGATTGGGCGGTCCGCACCGATCCCGCCCAATTCTCCCGATCTTGGTCTAGGAGTGGAGGATTGGGGCCCAGGACTGGATCGGACCATCCCGAAACCGATCGGATCAGATGCTGTGTCGGTCCGGCACACCATGGCTTCAAGAGCCTTGGATTAAAAAAGGGGAGATGTCAATTTGACAGATCCTGCTTATCTGAAAAAAATGCTTGTCATTGAGTTCATTCATTGAAGTTCCCAGGCAATCTAATATATTTTATTTCTTGCAATATCAAACTCTGCTTTTTATGTTTCTCATCTAGTGAAAGTAAGTTTCTTCTATTAATTTGTAATATTGTGTCTGAATACAGATTTGCCATGCACGAACTAGGTCTTTCATCTCGCAAACCATTCAAGAAATGTGCAAGAGTTGTTGGAGAGGTATTCAATGAAGAGCCTATCAGTTAGCTTGCTCATGGCTTATGTACCAGTTTCATGGTTATACTTGCTTGATTTAACTACTGGCTGAAGATTGTATTCGTCATTTCAGGTTTTAGGTAAATTTCATCCGCATGGAGATACAGCTGTCTATGAATCTTTAGTACGAATGGCACAGGTGGGTCCATAGTTTATCTGTCTCGTTTCATAGACATGTGTATACATGTAATCTCTCATGCATAGTGATGGGGTAAAATTATTACTAAAACGGTTGTTTCACGTAATCTTTGAGTTTCTGTTGGACTTAGCTTTAGGTGTTTGTTGAAATGAGGCGCAGCCACGCATCCATACTATACTGGAGATGACAAACAGTATGTGGTGCTGTCTTGAAATTTTAACTGCATTATCATCAAAGGTTTCAATCGCGGGGGGCAAAGTATTCTTGCATGGCATTGGCATAGAGACTGCATCTTATTTGTTGTTTAGTTGCCATGATGAAGAGAGTGGATCATCCCTTTTTGTTGGTTCTGAGGATGAAGTTGTCCATAATCACTTTCATAACCATGAAAGTACTTGGGTTATTTGAATCTTCGGTCTCTGATTTCTATGGCACTAGACCCCATTGGTATTTCTTCCAGTTGTTGCTTAACTGTTTTCAGCATAATAGTCAATCTTGTCCCGTCTCGGCCTATCCCACTTGGAACGTCTCATCCCAGTGAGAAAATGGGATGGGACAATTTCTTGTCCGTCCCAATAATTGTCCCGGTTTGTCTCAGCCATATGGGCAGCCCCAGTCTATTCCGGCCCGTCTCAGCCTATCCCACAAAAATTTTGTATTTAAGATGAGATTTTCCTAACAACTTAAGCTCCGTGTAAACTCATTTTGAGGAGGTTCATTTGACGAGTATACTTGTTTATAAACCTATAAATCTATTTAAATGCTTTTATTCCACTAATTTGTGTTATTTTCATATTTTCATATTTATTTTCATATTATTTTTTCATATTTATTTTCATATTATTTCTTGGATACATATGTTTTATATTTGTTGGAATATGTATGAGAAAAAAAATCCGGGACGGGATATTGGAATTGTCCCAGACACCGGGACATCCCATCCCAATAGAAAAATGGGATAGGGGCTAGGGCGGGATTGACAACTATGGTTTTCAGCTTGATTGTGAAAAAACAAATAAGGTAAAATTTTCTCAAGAAGTGGGGAATGTTAAATCAGAAAAAGCTGAGGGTGTCTTTACCTTCGATTCTTATTTTCTCTGCAGACTTATTTTAACCTTTCAGTCCACATATTTATTCTTTTTGCTTTTCATCATATCGTTTACTCATTTTCAGGTGAAATTATAACCTTTCATCATGTTCTTCTGTTTTCTATTGTAATTTTAACTTTTGAATGATTTCCTTTGAAAGAGAGGAAGCATCCATAAGATATTTTGCTTCTCTGAGCTGATCATTTTCCTGCTGCAATTTTCTTTTTCTTTTTGTTATTTGGCATACTTTTCCCCCATTGCAGCATAAAAGATATGGTTATTGATGTGATCATGTTCTCTTCTTATTCCGTTTTAATTCTTTGAATAAGTACCTATATATATGTGTGTGTGTGTGTGAGAGAGAGAGAGAGAGAGAGAGAGAGAGAGAGAGAGGCTTCTGCTGGAAATGTTGGGACCTGATTGACTTAATAAGATGCTTTTGATGACCTATACTAGTGTTGGGATATGATTTAGCGTTGAAATATCATTTTTTGGATTGAGCTTATCTGTTCAATTATAGAGAGAGAGAGGCTTCTGCTGGAAATGTTGGGACCTGATTGACTTAATAAGATGCTTTTGATGACCTATACTAGTGTTGGGATATGATTTAGCGTTGAAATATCATTTTTTGGATTGAGCTTATCTGTTCAATTATTACATTTTCTTTAATTGTCATTTTTGTCATGCTGTTGTCATGACATGGCATATTAAAGGACAAAAAGGCAGCATTTAATGATAAAGCATTTAAGAAGCGTATGCATGATATCTCATACAGCAATAGTTTAACGTCAGAATGATGTAGCTAGCTTGTTTATTTGTGAGACCCTTAGTTTTTTCGGTGATGGTGTCTTTAAGATGGCCAATTGGCCAGTCTTGAGGGGGTTTGACAAAGTCCAAGCCCAAGCCCTTTGTGAAGAGCTTCGTCCAAACCTGAGCCCACTCTCATTTACTTGGCCCAAGCATGGCCAAGCACATTTGGGCTTGACTCATGTTCAACGGTATTTCGTTGACTTTTATCTTAGAGGCTCTTTGATCTTGATCTAATGGATATTGGAGGTCTGTGCCATAGCGGGTAGGGCACATAGGGAGGGAGTGGAGACTAGACTTCAGCTTCGGACCATGAGCAAACACTCAAAGATGAAATTAGAGGTTTTTTTATTGGAAATGGAAAGGGACAACGTGTGCCTGATGGATACATAAGCTGCTTTTGTAGAGAGTCAGAATATTTCAAAGGATGGGAAAATGTATTGACCCAATCTTTGGCTTTTGAAGTGCGAAGGGTTAGGGAATGTGGGAGAGAACTGGAACGCTTATTCATAGTCTTCTTAGGAAGAGCTGGGGCAAACACAACTATGCCTAGTTATATAATATTAGAATTGAATCAATTGATAGTAAAATGATCCATGCAAAAGAATGAAAAAAATGTATATGTTGCAATACCATGGAGGGCATAGTCAGTTGTACTCAAATTGACAGAAAGAGAAGATAAGTACAACTTCAGATGTGCCTGATGGCTAAAGCCATTTAGTCCCACGTCAGAATTTCACAGAGAGTGGTCTTTTAATATCTTCGGGCCTCTTCCTCCTACTAGGTGTCAGAGCATTGGGTTTCATTCCTAACCGTTTCATTTGCTTCCTTGCGTTGGTCTTTTATAGTTTCAGTTATTTACTGTATGACCTTCTCCCTTGGAAGGGGGATTTGTCATGAGGGGTGTGTTGGGCTAAAGCTGTTTAGTCCTATATCAAAAGTTCATGGGGCTGTCGACTCGTCTTCTTCGAATCTCTACCTCCTACTACATGCATCTTTGGGATGGCATGTCTCTGGGCCTCTATGAAAGCAAAAAGGGTGTACAACTTTACTTCCTGATCTGGGATCAGTGAAGACGAAGCTGTGTGCACAGACAATAACCCCAAAGCCAGTGCAGAGTTGCTTGGCACATGAAGTCTGCATGTTTTGAATCAGAAATCAGAAGATACTAGTCGACGTAATAGTCTTTTCGCTTTTTCATAGTTGTTTGTGCCCTTCTATTTTATTGGAAGGCCATGTTTATGATCTTTGTTTTTCTTATTTCCTTTTTCATTTATAAATATTAATTGCTAAAATGAACTACTGAACTGCTGTTTTTTGTTGGTTGCATGGCAAAGTTCACTGATTTTTTTGCTAATTGTTTTTGTGGTCTTTATAGCTGATTTCTTCTCTGTTTTATTTAGGACTTCTCCATGCAATGTCCACTCATCCGGGGACATGGAAACTTTGGATCAATAGACTCAGATCCTCCTGCCGCAATGCGATATACTGAATGCAGATTGGAAGTGCGTTTTGAGACTCATCTATTGAGGAGTCTTCTGTCTGTTTCCTTCTTTTCTTTAAACTGTTTGTTTCCCTATTTTCATGTTTATCTACTATCCTGCCTAAATTGTTATGTTTAGGTGATTAAATTCTTGTTACCAAGAGAGACATATGTTGTACTATTTCTTCTGCTTTCATCACCAGACTTAAGTTTGGTCATCTAAGATAGGCTTCGCCTATGTAACATTATTTTTTGTGGCAAGGAAGACATGCTTCGGGATCAGGCATGGATAATTCTGGGCTTCGGAGATTGGATCAGCCAATCCAATCTGATCCAGACAGATTCCCTTGTCCATGATTGGCTCCATTCATGGCCCAGAGACAAATCAGAAAATATCTAAGCGCCACTTTGTTTGTAGAATTAGAGAAGAATAAGGTCCCTTATTCTTAGAGTAAGGCTAATTCTGCTTTGATTGGAAGAATTGGTTATTCCGCGTCAGAATTGCTTATTCCTAGAATTAGGTGAGTAAGCAATTCCACCCCACACCCAAGAATTAGGTATTCGCCTTGAATTCTTCCCTGCTGTAAAAGTTCTGCTATAAGCAATCCATAATAAACCAATCCCGTCATGACCCATTCTGCTATCAAAGTGGTGCTAAAAGAATATCTAAAAATATAAAAATGTACTGGTTCAAATAATTCTTGCATTGTGATCTTAATGATGTATTGGCCATTTGGTTAGCATTTTGGGAGTTGGGTTTCCAAAGTTTTTATATGGATTGTGATCCTAATGAACTCATTTAAGCTTTTGCTGATTTTGGCAAACAACTAGTGTAGATCTAGAACCAGAATGGTCTGGCAGTTTGCAACGTATGAAATATGACTTTTTGGTTCTTTGATCTCAAATAATTTATGGATTCCCTCAAGGAAAGACCACATTAAATAAAAAAATTAGTTATTGGTTCTGACTGATGAATATGGTGCTACACAGTTTGCACTTCACTCATATCCTTTATTTATTGTTCCATTCTCTGCACTTTTCCTATAACCATTTCAAGGAATGTTTTGTTGTATTTCTTGCAGCCACTTACAGAAGCTATGCTTTTGACAGACTTGGAATCGAATACGGTGAGTGACATTGTCAATGCCGTTTGTTATGTTTTTCATTCTAAGTGCCATTCACAAGTGTTGTTGACAATTTTCTGTTTTTTTTTTATATGTTCCTAGGTTGATTTTATTCCAAATTTTGATAATTCACAAAAGGAGCCATCTGTTTTGCCAGCTCGTATTCCTACTTTGTTGCTTAATGGTTCCTCTGGAATAGCAGTATGGCTCATCTGAGGACATCTTCAAGACTTTGGTTCAATTTCACAAGTTATTTTAAAATTATGCTGCCCATTGATAAGTTCATCTTTGTTGTTTAGGTTGGGATGGCAACAAATATTCCTCCCCACAATCTTGGGGAGCTTGTGGATGCACTCTCTGCATTGATTCACAACCCTGAGGCTACTGTAAGAATGGCCCCTCACTTTTCTTGTGTGCAGAACATAGGAGAGAGATTGTTGTGCTTCTCTTTCTAATCGGGTTCCATAGTTTTCATACGGACTGTCTTCGTTTAAAACATGCAATTTGCATGCCAAGTATTGTTGATTTTTTAAACAAGTCTTACCAGTTTACACCAGTTTATAAAACACCTAGATGCCTATGGCTATTCAAAAATGGAAGTGAAGTCTCTCCCCTAATAAATATCATATACATTTTTTTTTACAATGTGGGCAGCCCTGCTTCCACTAGCCTCGCTTTAGTCCCCAATGTTCCCCCTATAACACTGCTCCCCGCTGTCTGAATGTAGGGTATTAAAAGTGATGATGTTTGTAGTGAGGACGTCCTCTAGGGTAAGGCCCCCAACCAACAAAGGCAAGGATGGCAGTATTGGTATCGGCACCGATATCGATACCATGGGTACCGGTATTGATATGCACCGGTACCTATATCGGGCATTTTGTCTAGGTACCTGCCAATAACATTTTTTTTTTTTTTTTTTGAAAGTGGATGGTATCACATGTATATATAAAACAAAAGAGAAAGGGATGTATAGTTGGTGTGGCCAGTGGCTCTCCCTCCAAATGAGACAAAAAGGCGGAGGAGCTATTCCCCAAGTTACAAAGGACCCTCGCCCATTCCTTCACTCTGTTACAAATAAAAATAACAACTCTCTCAGAAATCAATGCCTCGTGCTTGAAAACTCTCCTGTTCTTTTGCCCCAAATGACCCAAGGGGTGACATGCAAGACCAGCCACCAAACCTTGCCATCTCCTACATAGTGAGTAACCAAAGCCCACCAATTCAAAAGATCATCAACATCAAGCACATCCCTCAGCTGAACTTGGATCTTGCCGAAGACATCATTCCACAGCTCTGGAGCAAAGGCACATTGGACGAAGATATGATCTAATGACTCTTCCATGTCCCTACAAAGACAACAGATAGGAGAGACATCAAGACCAAAATGCTTCAATCTATCACACATGGGAAGCCTCCGTTGCATGATCCTCCACAGAAGAATCTGAACCTTCAGAGGTGAAGAAGGTGCCCATACTCGCTGCAGGTATGGGAACCTCAAACCTCCATCGCCGATGACACGATAGTCCGAGGTAACTGAGAAGGACCCTTGAGCATCCCAGCCCCATCTTCAGCAGTCTGGAATGGAGCTGCCCACCACATAGCCCTGCAGCAAAAGAAGCAGATTGTCAACGTCCTAGATCTCCTCCTCACAAAGTGCTCTCCTGAACAAAGGTACCCATTCTTCTCCACCCTGGGAACCAGAGCTGAACATTTGTGACACCAAAGCCTGCGGCTGTAATGAGATAGCAAAGAGCCTAGGGAATCTGGCCTTAAGCGGCGCAAATTCACACCACTTGTCCATCCAAAACAAATATTTGTTACCATTCCCCAGGGAAACAAAAGCGGCTGCTCTAACAATGTCCATCAAACTCAGAATGCCTTTCCACGCAGGATGCACCCTATGCATGGGTGGCAGATGAGGATCCCAAATCCTATTCTTGGTGCAGTACTTATCCTTAATAACCTCCAGCCATAAACCCTCCTCTATGGTGCCAAGCTTCCATAACCATTTGGAAAGAAGTGCTAGGTTGAAACATGAGATATCCTTAATCCCAATACCCCCGTTATCCTTGTTTCTGCACAATCTGCCCCAACAAACCTCTCGGCCACCCTTCTTCGGAGAGTCACCATTGCCAAACCAGAAAGACCTATTCTGAATGCCATCTAATCGAGTCATCATCGTCCTTGGGATCTTGAAAATGGAGAGAAAGTAGGTGGGCAGGCTATCCAACATCGACCTATAAAGCACCAATCTCCCCCTATAGGTGAGAAGCCTACCCTTCCACCTTGCCAATCTGGACTCGAACATGTGAACAACCAACTTCCAATCACTGCATCTACTAGGGCCCGGAGAGAGTGGTAACCCTCTATTGGAAAGAGGAAAGGTGCCAACCCTACATCCAAAGATGGAAGCAATGCTAAGCATCTCCGAGTCACTCATGTTGATCCCTATAACTTGAGTTTTTTGAAAATTCACCCTCAAGCCGCTGACCTTGGCTAACAACTCCAAACACAGTCTAGCTTGCAAAAACTGCTCTTCTTCCCCCGGAAATAACAAGATAGTGTCATCTGCATACTGAAGATGTGTAATCTGACGACTGCTAGCACTAGTAGGGAAGCCCGATATCCACCCTTTAGCCTCCGCCCTACTTCACATCTTGGAGATGATATGGGTGACAAGGTCAAAGAGCAGAGGAGACATGGGCAAGGTTAAGAAACCCGGGATCGGGGCTCGGATCGGCCGGTCCCAAACCGATCGGATCGGCCGATTCCGATCCGAATCAGTCCGATCCCGGCCGATCCTGGCTGAGTCAGGCTCAGTTGGTTCGGATAGCAGAAAAAATAGAAAAAAATATGAAAAAATGTGGAAAAAATATAAAACACAAGTCTAATGCATAATTGTGTTGAAATACATTGATTTGAAGTACATAAGATGTTGTTGGACAAAAAAACCTTGAATAAACTTACATATATGATTATGAACTTACATTTATTCCAAACGTACATTATACTGAATGAACATATGGCTAACATACTCAGCCCATGACATATAGTTCTGGTAGTATTGTTCATACTGCATCACATACCGGCTATAGTCATCCGTATTGGTATAAATGACTGAAAACTGTGGATATTCTAGACAACCTCCTGAATAGTCGGATGTATCAGAATGTTGAGGAGGGTAAACTAGATATCCAGTAGGCTGACTATATGATGATGCATCTGATAGTTGCTCCTGATATTCCTGAGGAGCTTTACCTTTGTCCTTCCTCCTTGATCTGCTGAATGTTTGAATGGAAGATTCTTCACGTCCTCCTCTGCTACCATGATGTTCATCTTGGGTAGCATGTGTGTATTCTTCTTCTCCAGTGAATTGAATTGGTGGAGCTGGGGCTGGGGCACTGGTAGCATCTCCGCCATCCTCAGAACTGTTGGAGCTCGTCTTTGATGTCGAGTCATTTGAGGTTTGATATTGGACCTCATCACTTGGTTCTGGCGTTTCATCATCTTCCTCGATAGTCTCCAGATCAGCAATTTGAATTCCAGTACCACTCTTCCTTCTGCTTGGTACTTGTTTTTTGCTCTTCTTCTGACGTTTTGGAGAAGGAGGTTGAAAATCAGTAAGTAATGGAACATTATCTAACTCACCTTCCGCCCATTCCCGATCATTTGGGTTGAATTCAGGCTCATTTGAGGTGCTTGAATCAACCCATGCATTTAGTGGATGTTGCTCCTCGAACAGCTCATCCAAGTCTATGGGTTCTTCTGCATGTGTCGTCTCTGTGGCTTGTCCGGAAATTCTCTCTTTCTCCTGCCTTTGAAGGTTCCTTATGAGCTCCAGATTCTTTAGCTTCAACCTCATGTTATAATGACAGAATACGAGCTTCTCTAGACGGCTCGACTTCAATCTATTCCTTTGCTTGGTGTGAATCAAGCCAAAGGTGCTCCAGTTTCTCTCACAGCCTGATGAAGAGGTTGTTTGACTTAAGACCCGAATTGCAACATAGGCTAGATCTTCATACCCATATGTTTTTCCATGATCTAGCCACCAGTCAGTTGTAAATAGAAAATTGGCCATGTCAACAATGTGCAAGTTATAATTAAAATTTAAGTAGAACATCTAGTTAATAATTTTCAAACCTGGACTCAAAATTTTGGCAGCTCTTTGAGCAGTACTTGTCCCAAAGTGGTATAACATCATTCTGTAATCATGCATTTGCTTGCATGCCAATATTGCTCTGTCCTCATCTGCAAGCATACGCTTAATAACAGACTTAGCCCCCATCAACACTTCCGAACAACTATCATAGCTATCCTTCTTCCCATCAGTTCTGAACATGTACTGAGGGTTGAAAAAATAACTTAAATAAATAAGTCGAAGTTAGTTATTACTTAAGAGAAATGTGTATACAAATAATACATATAGAAAGTTAGTAGCTTATCAGCTGCATGAAGATCGTGATGTAAAGTGTGTTCCCAACGTCTGTCTATTATGTCCCACCACTTCACAAAGGTTGTTGGGTTGTTCAGTTGAATGAGCTCCTTAGCTCTGTCCATAGCTTCATATAAAAAACCCATATCCGATCTTCTTTCTCCATCACAAGATCGCAAGAGACGGACAAGCGGTTCTACAATATTTAACACCGCTTGCACCCCCCTCCAGAAGGGTCTAGACTGAATTAGATCAGCCACTTTCTTACCTTTCTCTCTGACCTTAGTTGGTACATGCCGCAATATGTGATTCTCCCAATCTTTCGATGCCACCATCCGAATCAAGTTGTTCTTTTGTTGACTTAAACTATCTAGAGAGATATATTGAGATGCAAACCTGGTGGCTCCCAGACGAAGCAACTCTCTTCCATGAGTATGTGTGCGCATGATATCCAGAATGTTGTTGTGGTTGTAAATGAATGTGGTGATAAATCGACCACTCTTGACCACTCCATCTACCATCGGATCAGAGCAAATGTCTTCCAACATCAAGTCAATACAATGAGCAGAACAGGGAACCCAGTATAAATGTTCTCTCTTCTGCATCAACATTTGTCCAGCTAACTTGAACGCCGCTGCATTGTCCGTAACCACTTGGACAATCCTTTTTTCGCCCACTTCTTCCACCATTTGATCCATTAATTCACACAGGTACTAGGCATTCTTTATCTTTCCAGATGCATCAATGGACTTCCAAAATACGGTTCCAGCTTTACAGTAAATTAAGAAGTTGATCATACTTCTTCTTGTTATCCCTGTAAAATTCCAAACGTGATAAGAAATCAGAAAGAGACCTATTCTGATTAAGAAAAAATGAAGATAAGATAAGAAACTGAATATAAGATTTATGTACATGTCCATCCATCGCACATTAAAGTGCATCCATACTCATCCCAGATCCTTTCAAATGATTTAATGTATGTTCGGATGTCATCAACTTCCATATGCAAGTACTTGTTGTATATCTCATATGGAGAAGGTCCTTCAACCCCTTTGCCAACTTCTTGTATGGTCTCGATCATGGACTCATAATATGGCCCCTTGGCCGCATTAGCAGGGATACTGTTATAGAAAAACCACCTAGATGTAGCTCTCCCTATCTTCTCCTTACAAAGTTTTAAGTTCTTGAATGCAGCACTAATAGAAGGTTGTTTATCCCTCTTCTTGGTGAGGAAGGGATCTATTGGACCTACTCTAGGATCTGCAGCTCTAGTGAACTCCTGAGGCAGCTCCTCGCATACATTAGTGCTCATGCCGGCACTAGTGCTCCCTTGTGCAGAAGGTGTGGAGCCACTTCCTTGTCCTCCGTATCTTCCAGTGTGCCGAAATAAGTCCTCATCTGCAAAGGACCGCCGGCTTGTTTCCATTGCACGTCGCAATTCAGCTTTAAATGTAAAAAAAAAAAAAAAATCTACTATAACTATTTGTCTGAAAACGTTAAGTGAAGAACATGAAAATAAGTTAAATAAGAAACTTACTTGTATCCCAATCATCAACATTTATAGGTTGATTACTTCCACCAAGCCGGACTCCAGCATCAGACTTTCGCGCTGGTTCAGTCAATTCCTCTCGAATTTCCTGTCTTCTTCTGGCAGTACTTGCTTTGCTTGATTCCTTCTCCTTCATGTAAGTTCGAAATTGGATCCTAACCTCTGAAGGAACTCGAGCACATGCTGCAACTTCACCTTTTATTCCAGCAAGATGTTGTTTGAATCGGTAGACCCCGCCAGAGACGACCCGGTTGCAATATTTGCATTGTACCTTTCTTTGGCCCATGTCCACCGGTGTGCAATGACCCCAAGCAGGATCAACACTAGGAGGATTCCCAGATGACCGCTCAGCAGCACCTTGAGATGCCATTCCTTCACAGCACAAGAAGATGAGAGATCGCGGAGCTTGTAGTAGACTAGAAGTGACCTCGTGGGAGAGATGGAGAGAGAATTCTATGAGGGAGAGAGAGCAAGAATGTTAGGAGGCTCAAAGGGCATTTGTGGAGCCTTAGGAGGGCCTTGGGGGGGTTTAAATAGACCCCCAAGGCCCAAACTAGCCGTTGCTGGCTGTTTGGGAACGGCCAGCAACGGCTAGCTTGACCCCCAACTGGGGGCCGGGTCGTCCCGATCCGAGCCGACCCGGCCCGATCCGGACTCGGATCGCCCGATCCGGCTCGGACCGGCCGATCCGAGTCCTGGACTCGGCCAGGAAACCCGGGATCGGCACGGTCGGCCAAAAACCTGTCCGACTCGGCCGATCCGTGCCGATCCGAGCCGAGTTTTTGAACCTTGGACATGGGATACCCTACCTTAACCCCCTACCACTAAGTAAAAGGTAGGCTCTCCATTGACCAACACAACAAAGTAAGCGGTGGTCAAGCAAGCTCTAATCCAAGAGATCTATTTGTCGCCAAACCCCATAATGTCCAACACCCTGAAGAGGCATCCTTGGTTGACTCGATTGTATGCCTTCTTGAAGTCCAATTTAATAACCACCCTCTTTTGATGCTATTGTTTCATACCATTCACGTCTTCATGAGTCACCAGGAATTTCTCAAGGATATTTCTTCCTCATATGAAGGCACTCTGGTTATGATTGATCACCCTGCCAAGAATCCCTTCAAGCCTGAAAGCCAGCAACTTGGTGAGGATTTTATAAACTTCATTTAGGAGACTAATAGGCCTATAGTCAGATAGGAAGTCTGCACCCGCCTGCTTAGGTATAGGAACCAAGAAGGTCTTATTAATACCCTTGAGATGTGCCTTGCCCTCCTAAAATTTCAGCAAAGCCTGAAGAATAATGTGTGACATTCCTCCTTTATGAGGGTAGGTAGAAGCCCATTAGAGATAGACGGTCTCACCCAAGCCTCCTCGGTAAAGAGGCTAGAGTTAGGGTTGTCAACGGATCCGGATAATATCCGACTCCGATTCGTATCCGCATCCGATTAGAACATCCGACGGACATATTCGAATATCCGTTTAATTATTTGATTAATATTCGAAGCGGAAACGGAAACTAGATATCCGCTCCGATTATTATCCGACCGATTATGTATTTTGATAAGTTCTTTTAATTTTCATGATGTTTATATGTTTAAGTAAATGGTAATTTGATATTTGAAGTATGCTTAAGATGGGTTGAACAATAATAGTGAAGTTTATTGTGATTTTTTATTTTTAGTGATTTTACTTATTTAGATAAATTATTTAAGCAATTTGTATTTAAGTTATTTAAATTTTATCTAGATATTTATAACATGAATATTTATTAATTTAAATCTATGATATTCATGAATTATACAAAAAATAAAATTTACAAGTCATAAATTACAAGATAAAGTTGAAATAATCAAGTATTCGAATTATTCTCCGAATTCGGATATTATCCGGCGGAGTCGAATTCGGATAGAAAAATTTATTATCCGTCGGATAGTATCCGAAGTCGGATATTCGGATAATGCTAAACGGAGCGGAGTCGGATACTGTGGTATCCGCTCCGTATTCGCTCCGTTGATAGCCCTAGCTAGAGTAGAAGCTAGAAATGTGACTCACCAAGTCTTCTCTCTTGGTGAAAAGATCTCCATCCATAAGGTAAGCAATCCTGTTGATATGTCGCCTCCTTGAAGCTAGCCGCTAAAAGAAGGTAGTGTTTCAATCCCCTTCCTTGATCCATCTATCTCTTGATCGTTGCTTCCAATAAACCTCCTCTTTGGTGAGGATCTCCTCATAATCAACTTTGAGTTTGTCCCCCTGTACCCTATCCTCTTCATCAAGTAGACCTGCCTCTTCTAAGGCATCTAGCCCCAGAAGTTGGTGAACAATCCTCTGGTTGGCCTGTTTACCCGGAAGCCTCCTGGAAGCACCCCACAAGCGTAAAGCAGCAGCCAAAGGCTTCAAGTTCTTTACAAGAGTAGCCATAGCCAATACCCTAATAGGGTAGGGACTCCAAGTATGAAGCACAATATCCAAGAAACCATCCTCCTTCACCCATAACTTCTTAAACTTGAATGGAGGGCTGCATCTAAGACCACCGTTAGTCCTGATAAGGATAGGCTTTGTGGTCCGACACCGGTCTCTCTAAACATGAGGCCGTCAAGTGGGGGAAGTGGTCCTCCCAATCAACAAAAATGAGGAACCTATCTAACTTGGAGCAGGAGGGATGTACTCGTAGGTTAGACCAAGTGAAGTAGGTATTGGAGGTGGGCACATCAATCAGAGCCGCCTAGTGGATGAAATCCGACGTCGGTCTCTCCAAACATGAGGCCGCCAAGTGGGGGAAGTGGTCCTCCCAATCAACAAAAACGAGGAACCTATCTAACTTGGAGCAGGAGGGATGTACTGATAGGTTAGATCAAGTGAAGTAGGTATTGGAGGTGGGCACATCAATCAGAGCCGCTTGGTGGATGAAATCTTGGAAATCCAGCATGGACCTCATAACAAAAGTCCCCTCAGACCTCTCCTCAATAGATGTCATGCACATAAATCACTAGCAATACACCAAGGCCTACGAGACTGAAGGTGCCATTGAAGAAGTTCGTCCCACAAGAGCTTCTTCTCCTCCCTCCCCTGCGGTTCATACATCCTAATGAAGTCCCATTCAAAATTATCCTCAACGCTTTTGAATGTCACTGTTATAGCAAATCTTCCTACTTGCCTCCCCACCTCCTTCACAGCAAACTCATCCACATGACCAGGATAATTCCTGATCTCCCAACTGCTGGGGAAACTACCCCTTTAAAAAGTCTGGAACTGCCAATGTCCTTCTACACCTCATCCCCCGAAGACTCATTCTTCGTCTATTGTAAGCACAAGATATTAATTTTGCACCTCCTGATGAATTCCTTCAGCACCAACTGCTTCCCCCCTATCCCTTAACCCCCTCACATTCCATGAAACAACTCTCGTAAGGACTAGGTAGAGTTCTCCCCTTCCCCCCCCCAGCCCTCTTCTCCCTTCTCCACCATCCCCTCCCTCCTACAAGACTTATCACCCTTAGCTTCCTGGGCTAGAGCCAATTGCCACCTCTTCTTGATTCTATTAAAGACTACCTTGACATCCTTGTCAACCCCCTCAAAAGAGATACCAATCATCTCTGCCACCTCTCTCGTTTGCCTCTCCACCATCTTTCCACAGTCGCCAAGAACTCCATGATTTTAGTTCTATCCCTATTTCCCTCAAGCTGGAGGGAGGGACCGTACCATTGGCATCAGCCACCCTACCTTCAATAGCCTTACCCTTCTTCTTCTTAGTCACAGACGCCTCAAACAGAGGTGAAGGCCTTCCATTCACAGCCTCCGGGTCTGAGCAAGGCCCCTATGGCAATGACTCATTATCCCCCATCATGATCGTAGCCAACTCCATCCTCTACAGGGCCCTGGGTATCTCCCCTATGTCGGTCAAGGCCACTAGGAGAAGAAGAGTCCCACAAGACAAAAAGGGGTGGAGGAGGCATTTCTCGGCTAGAGTGGGAGACTTCCGGAGAGCCAAGCCAGGACAAGCTCCTTAGAAGCACTGGCATACCACCTGACCGCATCTGATATGCATGGAAATAGTCCACCTCCTCCAGATTAAGTGGTCTAGAACTACTCCACTCCCCCTTCAAGGTATCTGTAGGAAGACATTGGTCAAAGTGGAAGGCGAAGGGGTCCCAAAGGACATGGTCTCTGGCGCCGTCTCACAGCCGTCGGAGCCGATCTGAAGAGAAGCGGTGGCCGCCGATGTCCCTCCTGCTGGAGAGGAAGGAGACGGGGTGCCTGTGTCAAGCGATGCTAATGGGCGAGCAAGACGAAGGAGTTCGGACCCACGAGGTTCCAAAATAGAGGCGCTTCATAGCTGCCCTCCTGCCAAACAGATAGTTTGAAAAGGCCCGCACCCACTATCGGGTAAGTCACGGGTAAAAGAACCCGGACCGGCCCGATAATCTCACCTGCTGAATGATCCCACCCAAGGCCCTGATCGGGTTGAGCGTTTGAAATTCAAATCGCCCCGCGTTGGCTCAAGTACGTGCACCTCGCGTGCTATTGAGTCATCTTCAACCTCCGTCTGCCCTAGCCCCTGTAAGTCCACGGACCTCACCTCCGGTGCCGACACCGTAGCTAGCGAGCCCATCACCCGGACTAGTAGAATTTGACCTTCGACGGAAACCTCCAGCACTTCCGGGATCTCCATCAAGCTATTGAACCAAGCCAGGCCCTCGACTACGAGCACTCTGCTTTCACCAATCCACCATCTCTCAAGCTTTGCGAAGGACGCGAATCCCGCCACCAAGGATGAAAGCAGTTCCTCATCCACCATGAACAGAGGAATCCCAGCCATCCTTTAGCCTCACCCGAAGCATCCTTGGGCGGGGAACGTTCTTGCAAAAAGCTCCCATGGAGCAAGCTTGATCATGAGGCTCTCGCAAGCCACCACCCCGATCGCTGCAACTTCCTTGGCCTCATCACTCCCAGAGCAGATTAGGAGAAAGGGCCTATCCCCACAAAGCCTCAAAGACCACCTCTCCACTCTCGGCCATCTCGCTCGCAAGCAGGCATCAATCAGACCTTCTTCCAGTGTCCCTTCCAAAACCACCCCTTTGACACAGCGACCTGACAACGAACTCCTCTCCCTGAGGCGAGCAGAGAGAGGGAATCCACCTTCTGACAGGACGAAGATGGCAGAGGCCCCGGTCTGGTGAAAACTCCCTCCCGAGGAGGCTCAGGGTCCTGGACGATCTCCGCATAGGACCGCAGCCTCCTAGATGGGCAGATAGCCTTCTGGTGACCTAGGCCACCGCAGAGCCAACATTGGAGGGGGCAGGACCGGAGGGGGCGACCTCCCCCGAGAGGGACCCTGTTGGCCCCCGATGCAGGGGAAACCCGGCCTCCTCGCAGCCCACCCTTCTTGCTTCCCCGCATAAACGCAAAACAACTCAACATATCGTTCTTTCATTTTGTTTTACAAAATTTTGATGATTGCTCAACCCTAACCTTAAAGGTTCATGATCGAAAAAAGATCAAAGCAATGAGAAAGCATGCCGTTGTATGATTACTGTGGAGATTCCAGAGAACCTGCTTTTTCTGATAAATTCTCAATAGACTATTCACATTGATGAAGAAGGATAGAAGCTTGCAATTCAAAGTAATTTATATAATACTGACCAAGGGAAGAGGCTGACGGACTTTAAGTGGGGCAAAGTTGTAAAATCTTAAGTTCATTATTTTATGTTGGTTCTTGTTTAGGACATGAGGTAACTCACAGTAGTGTATCTTTCAAATTCCTAGGTAATAATATGTGAAAAATTCGGAAATCATGTGAATGTACCTTTTTTTTAAAACACCCACAAACGATGAGTATTCAATTGCCTTACTTTAAAAAAAACTCACATGTGAGAACTCAATTGCCATTTAACTTGAGGATAAGGGTTTATTCAGGAGATAACTTTCAGACCATTTTTTAAGCTAGTTGCCAGCCTGGACATCTGTGACAACTCTGAACATGAAAGGGGAAGAGCACTCAGATATCTATCTCAGTTTCAACCTCTTTGCACTATATGTGGAACTCCCTGTGTACAAGATTGGAGCTTTTATTCTTTTTACTTGAATCATAAATCCATTTCAACATATTCTTACATGCTTGCTGTGGATTTGGACTGCTAGACTGAGACTTCTAGTGCCATAACGTTCACTTGGAGCATCAGTATATAGGATTCAAGTTTCTTTTATGCGCTGTGCTCTACATTCTTAGCATTTGAGTGGCCTGTATACTCTAGATATTTTTATACAAACACTGGACTGGTTTGCACCCGTCTAATACGAAGTTTTTTTTTTTTGAGATTGTTGTCACCTACTGTTTAGAGAAAGAAGCTTCTTCAATTCCTAGTCATGTGCAGATGCTACTTAAATTTTGACACAATCATTTTTTTTTTTGGGTGTGTAAGCTTCAAGAATTGCTGGAATATATGCCTGGACCAGACTTCCCAACCGGAGGACTCATCATGGGTAATGTTGGGTACGGTGAATTGCTTACTTTCACCCTTTAGCTTCACAGCTTGTTAGTTACCCACAGTAAATGCACGTGCTTATTGCATGGAATGATTGTGCGTGCTTATCCTTGCCTTTTTCCTCCTTTCTTAAGCATCTTAGAAGCATATAGAACTGGACGTGGACGCATAGTAGTGAGAGGGAAGACTGAAGTGGAATTGCTTGATGCCAAAAGCAAATGTACAGCCATAATTATTAAAGAGGTATGTTTTACAATCTGGATTTATTTATATGCCTATGTCGTTGTCTTCTTGTTCTTCTTCCTTTTTTAAAACCTGCTTCACGCTTTAGTAATTCCTAGTGTCTTTTGTTTGCAGATCCCTTTCCAGACCAACAAATCCGCATTAGTAGAGAAAATTGCTGATCTTGTTGAGAATAAGGTTTCCTCTTCCATCCGATTACAACATATGTACAAATTGTTTATTTATTCTATTATTGTATTCTTGTTATGGTAGGTACATGAGAAAATGTATTTGCTTATTTGCCTTTTCATGGATTTAAAGTGGTTGTCCAGTTCCCGATGAGATCATAATCAGTTTTTCCGACCAGATTTGAATTGACAAATTAATTTGAATGTGGCCAACAGACATTCATAAGTTTTTCCCTTCTTGCTTTTTGATTTTTTGGTGGATGGGGAATGTGTGAAACAGATACAATTCATTCTTAAAGAAACATCAATGAATAGACTGAAGTTGGTTGTTATTTCCCTGAATTCATATGGTGAAACATTGCATTTTCAAGATGCGGAGTATTGGATTTAGTGCCACTCTTTAACATTTCGAATGCTGTTTAATTCCTATTTGTGATGGCAATTTCTAGTAATCTTGGATGTTTGTTAATTCTGGTTTTATTATTTTATTATTGCCTTCTTAGTATCTCGATTAAGATTCTGTAAGCAATATTTACTGTCTTGAGGAATGCTATGGCCCATAATCTGGTACTTTGCCACACTTATGGGAGACATCGAATCCTTCCATCGAATGAGTTCCTTTGAAAGGTGCTTTTTGCACATCCATTTTTTGGGGGTAAATCTGGTGGTCTTTTTGAAACATGTTTAAACATAGCCATCTGGACGAATGATTCAGCATATCCTGTGAGTATGGCGACCAGCATGGTACCATAGCCTTATATTATACTTCTCCTCGAGGATTGCATAGCTGGTGCTAGTTGTTTAAAACTTGCCCCCGGGGACACTGTAATTGGCTGGGTATAGACAAAGATCACTTGAATCGGCTAGCATCAGTAGCCAATCATATCAGGGAATTAGATGATTCTTGCCAACTTATTTAACAACAAACCCCCTCGTTCAGTTGTTGCGTGCAGATTTAGGAAAATCAAGTTTGGACTGGGAAATTTGAATCTGGACTGGTGTTAGCCAATTCAGCCACCTGATTTGATTTTGATTTACTTGTTTGGTCTGGATAACTGTTTCTTTGGTGCATCAACTGGCTGCTATTGGTACTTCTTTCAGAGAAAGAAGGAAAATAGGCTATCATAATTATTGGTCACCTTCCTATTACTTCTAAGGTAAACAAGGTCTTTTTCTGGCATCTTTGTGAAAATAGGGGGAAGGAGGGTATGATGTCTTGATTTTTACTCGATTTAAGCTTATTCAGCAGGAAAGCTTATTGCTTGCCTTTGCATGTTATGCAAGTAGGGAAAATGAAACTACTTGCTTGAATACTACTATGATGGAGCTCAATACAGCTTTTAGAATAAGAGAAACATCATCGAAAATATATTTTGAAATTATATGAGTTTTTTTGATAATCGATAAGAGTAAATCCTCGAAGCTAGCCCTTGGTATAGCCGAGCTCCATTGGCATGGTCCCATCAGGAATCTACCCTGGGTGTGTCTCCTGGCTAAGTGCGAGGGGAGTTTTTCTTTCTCATTTGCATACTCTTGGGAGAAAATAATTATCAGTGACGGCATAAAGCAATCACATTGAGATAACATGTTTCTGTTTGATACTGAATCCAGAAAAAGTAGTGTACGCAGTGGAAGAGAGTTCCATAAAGATGCAAACATAAAGGTTGCCAGCAAAAGTTCCCATATTGCTTTAAGCTTTTATCATTTGAAGGATATAGATGATCTAACATGTGAAATTGTGAATATGATCTCTGAATATAAGGCCAAAAGCAGCAACAACATGTAGAGCATAAATAAGTCCCAAACAGTTTAAAGCTGCTAGCTGGGGACAATCTGCTCTGCAAGTCCATGTGATGACAGAAAGAGTAATGCTCACTGCACCAGCAGCAGTGCAAAAATGCTGACCTGGATTGAGCCCGTCCCAATCCCATTCTACCATCTGGACAGGTCACATGGGGGCTGTCTTCCCCATTAAATGTGTCCTGACGTCATCCGCATAAGCACGTATGGAGGAGCCAGATTCGAAAAGTAAAAAAAAAATTGCCCAGCAAACTGCCTTTCGAGGGCATGGACTATTCTCTCGAGAGCATGATTGGGTTCTCCAAAAGCAGTTTGGCGGGCTTTTTTTTTGACGATCGGGTCTCTCCAAAGCACGGTCTAGCTCTCGTGAGCATAATGCTCTAGAACTTTTCTCCGCAACATGCAGATGCTCTCCAGAGCATCATGCTCTCAAGAGCATGTTCGTTCTCTAGAGAGTCCGATCGTGCTCGTGAGAGCACAATCCATGCTCTCGAAAAGCAGTTTGGTGGGTATCTTTTATTTCTTTTGAGTGTGGCCCCTCCATGTGCACTGACATGCGAATGATGTTGGGGCACATTTAATGTGGGAGACAACCCCCATGTCATGGAATGCAGAATCGGCCGATCGGGATCGGGATCGGCAGGTTCCGATCCGGCCGATTTCGGCTGATTCCGGCCGATCCAATGCCGATTCGGATCGGGATCGGCGGGTTCCGATTCGGAGACCCGATCTGACCTAGAATTCCTTGCCCCATGTAGCGTGTCTAGATGACAGAATGCGATTGGGGGGCTTAATCCAGGTCAGCATTTTTTGCACTACTGCTAGTGCAGCAAAGATTACTAATGACAGAAATGATTTTTTCTTTGATTCACATATGTCGGTGTGCATGGATGGCAGTATTGGTACTGGTACCGGCCGGTACGATCGGTACGGGCTTAAAGGGGCCCAAAAAATCAGAAAAAAGGAAAAAAATCAGAAAAAATCAGAAAAAATAAGGAAAAAATCAGATAAAATCAGAAAAAATGTAAACAATTAATTAGCTATGTGTTGGATGTGACAAAAGTGGGTTAAGACAAAGATGTACACATAACGCATACAAAATGACTATTTTCATACGGATTAAACATGAAAAAAATTATGCTAATATACTAAACATTTACAAATAATAAATGTTAACGAAATCAAACATTCCTTACCTATGAAAAACATGAGTGAGTATACTAATATGGATAATAACCCGTAGATCCTTCTGATTCATCATCTGGTTGCTGTTGCTGGTATCCATAATAAGGTTGCCTATGTTCCCTATATTCACCATAACTAAACAATGATGCGGCCAAGTCGTGCATCCCTCTTTGAATCCCTCTTGGAATATACGCTTGTTGACTTGATGAAATTCCAGAATCATGATGCAAAGAAGCAGGATGAGGATAAGAAGAAGACCCTGACCCATAACTGCTACTGGGTGGATGGAATTGAAAGTCTTCATACTCTACTCGATCTCCTCAGCTATACATGCCTGCTTCTTGTTGGCCACTTCCATAACCTGACTGCTGTCCATACTGACTTTGTGTATCATAATCTCCTTGACTTTCATGTTGTCCTCTTCCTGTGTCAATATGTAAGGAGAAAGAAGGTGCATACATTCCGCCCCCGGTAGTAGCACCTGCAGCTGCACCAACATCATCACTAGGAGACTCTGTCCCATCATCATCATCATCTTGATCATAATCAACAATTAACTTTCTTTTGACATTACTTGATTTTTTTCTTTTGTGATGCCTGTTTTTGCTTGCTTTCTTTTCTTTCTAGATCCTTTTGCAAGTTCAATCGATTCAATAATCCTTTTTCTCGTGGTGTATGTCTCGCATAAATTTGCTTCATCTCATCAATGGCAGGATCGTCTCTGGCAGCTAGATTAGTCATCTCAAGTGTAGATGTACTCCTTCTCAAGAATGATGGTGGCCCAACCATTCTAGGAGTGACTGGTCTACTATCTGATTCCGAGTGTCTAGCAGGCTCAAGCTCAATATCAGGTGCAAATAAAGGCATATGCTCAGTTTGACTTTGATGGTCATATGAAGGAGGAGGTGAATTTTCTTTTTGCCTTTTTGAGGTTCTTAATTTTGGATCTCTAGCAACAACTCCATCTACAATGCCTTCTGCCTATTCTGTGTCATCAAGATAAAAAACTGGCTAATGGACAGTTGCTCGTATCTCAACCCAAGTCTGCAAGGGATTATCATCATCAAATAACTCTTCCACATCAATTTGGCCAACAACATCTTCTGCGTGCCCTGCAGTTCATTTCTCCCTCAATTGTTGTCTTAACCGGATGTTTTTGATCCTCAATCTCATATTGTAATGGCAGTACACTAATTTGTCCAATCGTTCAGGCTTTAACTAGTTACGAATTTTTGAGTGTATAAGGCTGAACGTGCTCCAGTTTCTTTCACATTGGCTTGCCGATGTCGTCTGACTCAAAACCCTCACTGCAACGGAAGCTAATGGATAATAACACCTATCTCTGTTGTACACCATTATCCACCACTCAGCTGTGCCATCATTAAAAGAAACCAAAAAATTAGTCAATGTATGTTCTCGTTTCTTATGCACATATGACAACAATGCAATGACTAAGTATACCTAGGCTCACTTTCTCTACGGCAATTTGTACAGAGTCTTTATTATATGTCTCCAGCCTTAGCCTATAAGCCTCCATCTACAAAGATGGAATTAACAATTAATAGAATTCATAGGCTCTTCAAATTACAAGTAATTGGATAGATCTTAAAGTCAGATCTTCACTAAGTATACATGTCTCTCTGCCTCAATCCTATCTTCTATTGTCCTCGAAAAACGTGCAATCACATTTAATGTGCCTTGAATCACCTCTCCATCAATATGCACTTGACGACTGTACATTACTCGAGGATTTAAATAATAACCTGCATTTAGGTGAAAAATTACTAATGTCAATTTAATAAATAATCTCCCATGTAATAGTATAAGACTGCACTTACCAACTGCATGCAAGTCGTGGTGTAATGTGCTTTCCCATCTGACATCAATAAGGTCCCACCATTTCATATAAGTATTGGGAAATGCGTTCTTGATGTACACCTTAGCAATGTCAATTGCCTCGTATAAATATCCCATGTAATTCTTATCATCTCCATCCACCAATTTTAACACCTGTACGAGAGGTTCCACCAACTTCAGATAAGTCTCCATATTACTCTAAATTTTTTTATTCTCTATGATTTTTCTCATTTCCAAATGTTCAGATTTAGATTCATTGGAGGTGGTCTGTATATACTCCAAGAACTCCTTATTAAACATAAAACCCTTGATCTCATTCCTGAATTTGTGCAAAGATTCTAAAGAAATAAAATTAGATGCAAATCGTGTAGGCCCCGCACGGATGAGATCTCGACTTCCAGATACTTTTTCTCTGAACATGTTCAATATCCTAGGATGACCATAAATAAATTGGGTAATTCTTTGGACTCTTTTTACTGTCTTGCTGATAGTCGGATCCTTATCAATGTCTTCAAGCATCAAGTCCAGACTATGAGCTGCACATGGGACCAAATAAAGGTGTTTGCGCTTGTCTATTAACTTCTTCCCTGCAGCTTTATAACTTGGTTCATTATCGTTGACCACCTGGACAACATTTTCCTCTCCAATTTCCTGCACCATCTGATCTATCAAATCAAATAAATATTTTACGTTCTTTGAATAGTTTGATGCATCAACAGATTTCATAAAAAATGTCTCTTCTGTGCAATAAACAAGAAAATTAATCATGGACTTTTTCGTGGTACCAGTCCAGCCATCGCACATAATTGTGCATCCTCTCTATCCTCTCTCCTTCCATACTGCCTTAAAACTTTCAACCTACTGTTGAAGTTCCTCGTATTCTCTATCAAGCCCCCGTCCATATATGTCTCGACGTGTGGGGGCTTTGAACCCACGACCATGATCTGCCATCGCATCAATCATATGTTGAAAATAAGGAGACTGAGCAGCATGTGAGGGAACACCTGCATACAAAAACCATTTGCAGATGCTTTTAAAAGCATGCCTTGCCGCTTCAGCTGACTTTTTTACTCCTTTCATTGCTTGCTTGATTTTTGGCTGAGTAGAACTCTGTCTTCTAAAAAGATTAACTGTCCATAGGACCCACTTGGCCTCTAGCTTGACTTGTGCCTCTTGTTGATGGTCCATCACCTCTCCTTCGGGCTTCGTCTTCTTGTTGATGCCATAAACTCTATTTTCTAGCTGCATCCATCTCAGGATCTTCATCATCATCATCATCATCATCACTAGAGTCTACAATTTGTTCAGCCCTTTGCCTCTCACGTATAGAAATGTCACTGGCCGCAGTATACATCTCTTTGCCTTTTGTATTATGTCTACCTGAAATTTCGTCTTGGAGTTCAACCTCCTCTTCATTCTTTTGTTCTTTTTGTGCTTTCCGGCCACGCAACAATTCACGCATCTCGTTAGCAACTTGTCGTGGACAGATAGTACACCTTGTCACCTGTCCTGTTTTCCCTACTAAATGTTGTTTTCCTCGAGTGATTCCACCACCCATCTCTTTGCCACAATATTTGCATTTCACTCTCCTCTTTGCACTATTAACTAAGGTGATATGGGCCCACCCTTGGTCTTGCTTTTCAGCCATGTTCCTACAACACATAAAAAAAAATAGAAACAAATATAAGAACATTTGGCATTATGCTCCTACTTTAAAACATGCAATGAAGTTTAATTAGGTTTCAAATGATGTTTAATTTATGTAATTAGACAAAAGCCCCAATTTTTAACCACTAATTAGGGTCAAAATTGAGGATTTCTCCTAATTAACCGTCGATCAACGCAATTGACAGCATACTCCTAGTTTAAAATATGCAATGAAGCTTAATTAGGTTCCAATTGATGTTTAATTTAAATAATTAGACAAAAGCCCCAATTTTTAACCGTTAATTAGGGCCAAAATTGGGGATTTCCCCTAATTAACCGTCGATCAACGCAATTGACAGCACACTCCTAGTTTAAAACATACAATGAAGCTTAATTAGGTTCCAATTGATGTTTAATTTAAGTAATTAGACAAAAGTCTCAATTTTTAATTGTTAATTAGGGCCAAAATTGGGGATTTTCCCTAATTAACCGTCGATCAACGCAATTGACAACACACTCCTAGTTTAAAACATGCAATGAAGCTTAATTAGACTCCAATTGATGTTTAATTTAAGTAATTAGACAAAAGTCCCAATTTTTAACTGCTAATTAGGGCCAAAATTGGGGATTTCTCCTAATTAACCGTCGATCAACGTAATTGACAGCACACTCTTAGTTTAAAACATGCAATGAAACTTAATTAGGTTTCAATTGATGTTTAATTTAAGTAATTAGACAAAAACCCCAATTTTTAACCGCTAATTAGGGCCAAAATTGGGGGTTGTCTATTTTACCAAGAAAATGAACGTAAATAATCTAAGAAATAATTACCAACTAAAAAATAATCACTACATTAAAATATAAATCATACCTTCTTTTTTTCTTCCACCCAAAACGGTGAAAATGTCTCCGGAAAAGGGTGAAAACGTCTTCGGCGGCGGCGGCGGGTGGCGGCGGCGGTTCTTTTCACTCCTTCCCCTCCTTCCTCTCCTTGCCAAAAACGAACCCCTCTCACAGATCTGTTTATGTGAGAGGGGACAGTAAAAGGGGTGTTTCACGGGCGTACCAGGCTGGTACCGGCCCGGTACAGTAATTCCCCCCCCTTTTTTTACGGTACTGGTCCTAAATGGGGGTACCAGTACCGGTCCGTACCGGCCGGTACGTACCGGTACTGGCCGAAACTGCCATCCATGTCGGTGTGGTTTGTCATAAAATTCCCAGAATCCCAGTGGCCAGTTATTGTGTTTAAGAACATAACAGAGGCATGGAAATGTGAGATTCCAGCCATTTCTGTTCTGTGAATACGTTTTAAACTGAGGTGGTTTTCTGTCATATGTTAATTCAATTAGAGAACACATGAATTCTATTGTATTTAGAGAAAAATCATCATTTTGATGTTGTCTGATGCTTGTCATGTAATTATAGACATGTGTTGTCCTAGTTCCATATCTCAAAATGCAGTGTCATAATTGTCACTCTCTTCAAGGTAGACTTTTATAGGGGATAATCAATGTTTAGTCTTCAACTTCATGAAAGTTTGTAGTCAAGGCTAGATGGATAAGCAAGGGCATAGCATGTGCAAAGATGATCCAAGTTGCATTCTTCTACAGTATACCCTTTGTTCCCCTCTTCATCTCCCATGCATTCCCAAACTAGTGTCTGCGTAAGAATTTTAGAAAACAAGGCCACTGATTACCAATTGAAAGCCCTTAGAAGGATGGCCTTGAGGGGAATATGTCCAATTGGAATGCTAGGTGGACGCAATCTTCAATGGAGAAGGTAAGCACATGTATGACATCAGGATAACAAAAACTGGAGTAGGAATAATTCATACTTTCTGACAAATTATCCTCATTATTCCTTTAATGTTAGATTGTGGATGGAGAAAAAAGTGCTTGGGGGCAGGAACAGATTTGTGAACGATATTAGTGTTTTGGGCATTTTAGGGATAAGATCGAAATGACAAGTGTACAAATTGATGGATGAGAATGTGTGAGAAGAGGAGTGTTTCATCTTTTCTGTGAATGATAATTTGAAAAGAAAATGGTACATGGAGTGCTTTTCTGCTTGGGAGGTCACATGGTTTTTTTTGAAGGCATTTTAGGCATAAGATCGAAATGACAAGTTTATAAATTGATGGAGGAGAATGTGTGAGAAGAGGAGTGTTTCATCTTTTCTTTGAATGAAATTTGAAAAGAAAATGGTACATAAAGTGCCTTTATGTTTGGGAGGTTACATGTTTTTTTTTTTTTTCTTGCTTTGGGAAGTGTTCTTGTGAATGGTGGATGATTTTGGGAGGTGGGGTATACTTCCTCCTTTTAAGTTGTACACCTTTTTCAATTTAGGATATACATGTTTCAATTCCCTTTCCAAAAAAAAAAGTAAAAAAAGAAAGGAAGTTTAAAGTTATTGCAAGAAAAAGTGCGCTTAGTGTATCCTTGATTTCTTTACTTGGATCCCAAAATTTTAAAATAGTATACTATTTCTGAAAAACTTGAAAATGCAGTTAGATAATTTATTCTATGCCTTTTTTTGAAACTAAACCAAGGACATTAAGTACAAACTGGGAATAATTTGGTCTTATCCTGTGTTCTGATGCCAAAATTTCCAATACCTAGTGCTTGGGGGTGCCTTAAATTCATTTAAGTAGAAACATTCATAGGAAAGTTCTCAAAATAGTTGGACATTCATA
Source organism: Zantedeschia hybrid cultivar (assembly GCA_030544215.1). Taxonomy (NCBI): domain Eukaryota; kingdom Viridiplantae; phylum Streptophyta; class Magnoliopsida; order Alismatales; family Araceae; genus Zantedeschia; species Zantedeschia hybrid cultivar. The sequence continues at coordinate 20,697,490 of JARZZO010000005.1, forward strand.
TGGATCAGACTACGAGGAATTTGATCTGCAGGTAAGTGCTCATGCTGTTGCTTAGCAGTAGTTCTTGTTTGCATTGGTTTTTTGAGGACTACTTGTAGACACTATAAGACCAGTTGAGCCGACAATATTGATATTGTAATTTTGATCTCTGATCTGAAATGTGGGTTACATTCATCTCCTTAGGTCTTCAAGCGTTTGCTGGTAATTGGGTATTGCTTGCTTTCAGCGTACTTTTTCATATGACTGATCCAATCCTGATGATGAACCATTTTGAGTGACCAATCTTCTACCCTAGGATTTTATAAGAGATAGATTGCTATCTCAAGTAGTTTTGGCAGGAGAACCATAAGCAGATGAACCTACTACCTCAGTATGTTGGAGAGGAGAGATCCGAACAGGTCTCAGCAAGACCTTGAAGAGATTAAGAGATAGCCACCCCCTCCCCTTCTCCCTGTTAATGTTGAGCTCGGTGGGGATTTCATCTCCGGAACTTAAGGAAAGAGTTAGAGTGATCTCATTTTGGGACTCTAAAGAAAGGTATGTCGGAGAGATAGCAAACCGGGGAATCAAGTGCATGCCTCTTGCCTTCATCAGAGATGGGGATACATTGGCAACTATAATCGTTGGAACAAGTATCTTTTGTGCATTCCTTTCATCTACTTTCTTGTTGTCTACGTATCCATGTGGCCTCTCATTTCCTCCCATACCGGAGGAAGGAGAAAGGAGCTATCAAGTAATAGAGGACATACTTTTTCCTCAAGTTGAAGCCTTTGAAGACTTGAAGGTGTGGCTGTGTGTTCAAATGGTCCATCCTATATGTACATTTCCCATACTTCTATCAGTCTCATTGATTTTTTTGTTTCATTTTGCTCTCAGGTTATAATATCTTCTATTAAGATTTTTTTTTTGTTGTATTTGCTCTTCTGATCATTTTTTTTCTTTCATACTTAAGGATATGTGTGAATGTTTAAGGTGTTCCTCCTGCTGTTTCCTTTGTGTAATGCATCAGGACCTCTGTTCGAATGCATGGTTCAGCTGCTTTTCTGCTACTTGTCTATATTGAAAGCATGGATAAACATGTTATCGCGGCAATATTATCCACATGGGATATGATTCTGGCTTTCTTATTGTTTGCAGGTTTTAGAAGGAATTAGTGACATACGTGATGAGAGCGATCGTTCAGGAATGCGCATAGTAATAGAGGTATTTTGAATGTAATTCCTTTGCATGTAATTCTACAGACCTTGAAGAAAGCATGCCAAGAAGCATAGTGAGCCATGGCTCTGACAACTGTTCTGATATGTACAATGCTTCTCAGTCTTCCACTTCATAGTTTCTGCTACATAGTTCAGACCTCTTACTATTGGCTCAAAATTCAGAGGGGTCTTTGCGACTTGTGGATGATGTATCATCGTAATAACTGAATTCTGGTTATTTGGTTTTTCATTCCTTCACATTGGTGCATGGCATCTGGCATCTATATTTCTAGGCCACCAACATGTAAAGACGTGTTTTTGTTGTTTAGGCTCTAAACTTGAATGCTCACTGACCTTTTTCAGCTGAAAAGGGGATCGGATCCCTCCATAGTTCTTAATAATCTTTTCCGACTAACTGCTCTCCAGTCGAGCTTTAGCTGCAACATGGTCTGGTGAGTAATGCATTGCTTAAGCCAATCCTTGTATCGAGATGTGTTAAAGAATCTCTCTTCCCTCAGTCACTGAAAAGTTGCATTCAACTTAGTATTATCTTGTCAGAACATCTATTCTGGTCTTCTTGGATGCATATTTTCGCATTTGTCAGAGAACATAGCTTTTTTCCATGCTTATATATGTGTATACATTGTGTGTGTCTATATATATATAGCTCCTTAGGATTGTTGCTAAGAACATCTATGGCATCCCCTTCAAATATGATTTCCTTGTCCAATGACACATACTCTCAGCGTCACTGTGGGAGATGCCTCAAGGGAGGTCACCGTGCAAGCGAGTGCTTTTCTCCGGTGTGGCAAGGCCGGCCACGTTTAGAGATCGTGCTTCCTGGGGAAGGGGTCTTTTGCATAGGTTGTAAGGAACAAGGAGCTGAAGGGGCCATCGAGGGCTTCACCTAATCCACCGGAGGTTGCCTGGGTGGATCAGGTTTCCAGGGAGTTCTTAGGCCCTCGCCTGCGGAGGTTACAGAGGTGCGTCATGCTCTGCCCTGTGGTGGGAAGACCCTCCTTAGAGGAGATTGCCAAGCTTCTGAACAGGGGAGAGGGGTCTTCTAGTGGGTGGGAGATCAGGGACCTGGGAGAGTTCTTCCTGAGGCTAGCTCCATCGGCAGAGGAGGCAGCCGCTATTGTGGCAGAAGGCTTCATTGCAGGCGCATGGGTCGCTGTTAAGGCCGACTCTTGGAAGCTGCACTGGGGTACCCATCCTGAGATTCATTTCCCTAAACGCCATCTCAGGGTGGCAGGAGTCCCTCTGGTGTTTGGAGATGCGGATGGTCTGGGTGCCTTGTTTCAGAAGATAGGTGTGTGAGAGAATGAGTCTCTTAGACTCTACTCCTCTGGAGGCTTGCTGATCGTAGAGGCTAGCTACGGGTGTGTGGAGGTGGGGAGGTGCCGAAGGGTCTGTTGGTTAGCCTGGAGGGGCATATCTTTTCGTTGAGGATCCATGTTCTACAAGATCCGCTGGCGGTGCCTTGTTGGGATGGCTCCCTTGGGTTTCCGCAGTAGCTCCAGGAGGAAGGAGAAGCACAGTGCACGTGGGTACGTGACATCTCGGCAAGCCCCTGTTTAAATTTTGAAATCTCGAACTGACACACCTTCCGCTCGGATCCCCCAACCGGTACGGTACCAGCGGATCGGAGATTGTCCCGTTGGCCTGTCAGGTGGGAACTGGTAGACCCGAAACTTACTGGGAAAGAGGGTTTCGATGCGGTCCGATTCTGGACTCGGGGATGGTCGTCTCCTTTACCTGATTAGTAGGTCTTCCTGCCCGGTGCAAGCTGCTGATTCCCAGGGGACTACTGTGGGAGTCCTTCGACTCTAGGACCGGTTTTGTGAGGCGACATCAGTGGCTGTAGATGGTGGGATCTCTCCCGGAGCTGATCGTGCTGCGGGCATTGAGGGCTCTCTTGCTTGGTGCTCCGGTGCAGCCAATGTGCCATCTTTAGCTCCGACATCATCCTGGCAGGCATTGAGGGCTGTCTTGCTTGGTGTTTCGGTGCAGCCAATGTGCCATCTTTAGCTTCGGCATCATCCTAGCTCTCGGCCAGGGATCTTCTCTAGCGACTAGTCTTCTGGACACCTCCCCTTCCACTGACCCTGCATTGACTGGTCACATTGGGGATCACACCTTGCTGGATCAGTATCGTCGGTAGGGACACACCTTTATCTACCTGGGGGTGGGGAGCTACAGTAAGGGGCATTCTGAGGAAGACTTGGAGGCTCTGCACCACAGGGGTCTCAGTGAGCATGTGCAAGGGCTGCTTCAGCCGGAGGTGGGGATGCTCCCTGAGGAGTCTTATCCAGATTGTTTGAGGGGAGAGCTAGGGGCTGAGGGAGATGTTGCTGGTGAGGAGGGATGGGAGGAGGTTCTCGAGACCCCTGCTAGGACTTCGGGAGGATGTGAGGCTTTTGGTTCAAGGGAGCATGGGGAGATGGACATAGAAGAGATTCAGGAGCTTTTAATTTATGTAGAAAAGCTCATGGGGGAGAAAGCCAAAGAAGTTGCATATAACATTGTGGTTTCTTTTGTGGGTGTGGAGAAGGACATTCATTCTATTTTCCACAGAATTCGATACAAATGGCTTGGGGTTGGCCAGGAGTGTAAAGGGGGGGGGGGAGGAGAAGGCTGAAGGGTTTTTAGGGCTGTGGTTAGCTACTCTTCCTGTTTCTTAATGAAGCTGCTATCTTGGAATATTAGACGTCTGGTAGTAGGGATAAGAGGGCGTCGGTGAGGGATGTGATAAGGAGGCACAATATTGATGTCTTGTGTATTCAAGAAACTAAATCCGAAGAGCAGGAGGTGGAGGAACGGAGAGACTTGGGTGGGCGTACGTTGACTTCTACAGTCATTTCTCCAACTGAGGGGAGATCGGGGGGGGGGGTCATGGTGCTATGGAATGGAGGTTTGCTAGTGGAGATCGGGAAGAAGGTGGGGAGGTATGCTGTTACGGTCTCATTCAGATTTAAGGAGGATGGCTTCACTTCGGACTTCACAGGGGTGTATGGTCCTCAGAATAGAGAGGAGAAGAAGGCTTTGTGGGAAGAGTGGCTTCTCTGGCACGAGCTATCTGGCAAACTCTGATGTGTTGCAGGGGATTTCAATGCTATTCTTTCTGTGGAAGAGAGGTCGGATGGCTCCCCTTCTCTGGCGGTTATGCATGATTTTCAAGTTTTTGTTCATCAGGCTGCCCTATTGATGTGCATACAAACGATGGCTTTTTCACTTGGTCTAATTTGAGAGCTCAGCCTGCTTGCTCCAGACTGGATAGATTCTTGATCTCTGCTGATTGGGAAGATCACTTTCTTAATGTTAAGGCCACCTGTCTTAGAGGATGGTGTCTAACCATAAGCCTATTTTGCTGGACTGCAACTTCCACTTCCGTCGGAAGCCTTTGTTCAGGGTGGATAAATTTTGGCTGAAAGAAGAGGGTTTTCAGGACGTGGTGTGACATGTTTGGTATTTAGGGGGAACGAGAGGTTCGGCTATGGCAACTCTCATTCACAAGCTTCGGAGTCTTAAGCATGAACTTATGCATGGGAGAATTCGGGAGGCTTCTCAGATCTACAGATAAGGAGGTTATTTTGAGTCAACTTCAGGGTTATGAGGCTTTGGAGGAGACTACCTTGCTTGATAAGGAGGATAAAGGAAAGTGGGAAGAATTAAAGGCTATTTATCAGAATTCTCAGTTGAAAGAAGAGGTATACTGGAAACAAGGATCCAAGGAGAGGTGGATCAAGGAGGGGGACAAGAATACTGCATTTTTTCACAAGGTGGCTTCTAGCAGAAGAAGAACCAACTTCATTAGCTCCCTTCAGGTGGAAGGGCAGACTTTTCCCAATAACAGGTAGTGAGATCACATATTATCTCTTTCTATTCTCACCTTTTCTCAGAGGAAGATACAATGCGGGTATCGGTGGATGCTTCTATTCTTCCACGGCTATCATTAGCTGAGATGGAGAGTCTTTCTGCCCCCTTTTTAGTGGAGTATCTAAAGGATGCTGTTTTCGCTCTGCCTGGGGATAAGGCACCTGGATAGATAGTTTTCCTCTCTTCTTTTACCAGTGTAGGAGATTGCTCATCCTCTTCTTTTGCAGGCGGTGGTGGAGTTCCAAGAGGGAAGAGCTCATCTTAGGGGGGCCAGTAGAACACACATTGTCCTCATTCCTAAGAAAGCAGAGGCTCTCTCTTTGGGTGATTATAGGCCTATCAGTCTTCTTAATGGGGTGTACAAGATTATTGCCAAGATGTTGGCTTCCAGGCTAGTGAAAGTCATGGACTCCTTGATCCGCAGTTGTCAGAGTGCTTTTATTAGAGGCAAATAGATCTAGGAAGGCTTCTTGATTGCTCATGAGTGCCTGCACAGTATGAAGACCCTTAGGAGGAAAGGTTTGGTCCTCAAGCTAGATTTTGAGAAGACATACGATGAGGTGAATTGGAATTGTTTGTTTGATATTATGGATAAGATGGGCTTTGGGGAGAAATGGATAAGGTGGATAAGGCATTGTGTGTCCTCAACATCATTTGGCATTCTTATTAATGGGATGCCATCCAACTTCTTCAGTGGCCAGGGTCTCAGACAAGGAGATCCTTTGTCTCCTCTACTTTTCCTTTTGGTTGCCAATGTTCTTAGCAGAGTGTGGATGAAAGGGGAAGAAGCATGTTTTTATAAAGGGTTTTCAGGCTGCGCTAGGAGACATCAGCATTTCCCACCTCCAGTATGCGGATGATACCATCCTATTCATAGATGGAGATGTAGATCAGCTTCTCAAGGGCAGACTCATGCTAGAGCTGATTGATGAAGTAACGAGCTTGAGAGTGAATTTCAGAAGTCAGTGGCTATTGGCATGAACATGTCAGATAGAGAATTGAGTAGAGCTGCCTTCATCTTTTGGTGTCAAAAAATCTCCTTTCATGTTTCTTACCTAGGCCTTCCTCTTGTGCCGGGTGCCATCAAAGGAAGAGATTGGCAACCTTTACTCTCCAAGCTCCAGTCAAGATTGTCTAGATGGAAGGGTAGACTGCTTTCATATGATGGTAGGCTGATCCTTTGCAAAGTAGTTATGGATAGTTTGCCAATTTACTTCGTATCTATATTCGGGGTTCCAATTTTCGTGGCAAAGCAGTTGGAATCCATTAGATGCTGGTTCTTCTGGAAAGGGTGTTCAGCTGAAGCCAAGAAAGGGGGTTATGATGTTGCTTGGGGAAGGATCTGTAGATCTAAGCATAATGGTGGGTTAGGATTAAAATATCCGTCTCTTCAACTTGGCTCTTCTCTCCAAGTGGCTGTGGAAGTTGGGCACTTCTTCGTCGGGTCTTTGGCTAGAGGTGATTAAAGATAAGTATTACCCCTCGCATAGAGTCTGGGATGTAGCTTCAAGTGGACCGCAATGTCTCCTCTTTATGGAAAGGTATCTTACAGGCTGAAGACATTATCAAGGTAGGGGCGCAGGTGCATGGATGGCAGTACCGGCCGATATCGGTACGTACCGGCCAGTACGTACCGGTATCGGCCGGCACCGGTACCCATTGTTTAAAGGGTACCGGCCGGTATTGGGCCGGTACCGGCCGGTACGTACCGGTACCGGTACTGCCATCCATGCACATGTGTCTTTGGGTAATGGCGAGAGTGCCTGTTTGGATGGACATGTGGTGTGATCCTTTGCCGCTTAAACAGATGTTTCCTGGCCTTTTTGTACTTGCCTTTCACCCTCTGGCGCCTGTCTCCCAGTTTTATGAGTTGGATCAGTCTTCTGTGTGGACTCCTCGTTTTGGGTGTAATCTCAGTGAGGAAGAGTATGGGGAGCTGGTCTGTCTGTGGGATTTGCTGGCAAACAGACAGATCAATCCCTCCAAGCAGGATTCTTGGTGGTGGTCTTGGAACAGGAAAGGGGCATTCTCGATCAGCTCAGTGTATAGTGCCATTGCTGATGGGAAACGAGATTTTCTTTCGCCAAGCATGTCTGGAACCCTAAGTCACCTTGGAAGGTTAAGATCGTCATTTGGAGGACTGCTCTTGGCAGGCTACCCACGGCTGATAGGCTTATTCATTTTGGTTGTGATGTACTCCCTCTTTGCTCTTTGTGTGGGATTGAGAACGAAGATTTGGACCATATTTTTGTCAGATGCAGCTTTACCAAGTATGGGTTGCTCTCTTGGATAAAATGAACCAGATTTTCAGGACGGTGGACAGTGTGGAGGATCTTATGCTTTCATGGTCACAGTATGGGGTCCAAGCGCAGGATCGACATTTATGGTGGTTGATTATCCATGCCACTATTTGGGCCATTTGTGGGGAGAGGAATCGTAGGATCTTTAGGAAAGAAGCGTTAGTAGCAGATAGAGTGGTTGCTTTTATCTGTGACAGGGTTAAAGAGTGGAGTTGTCTTTTGTGTACACCTTGTACTCAAAGTGCTTCCTTTTTCTGTCTTTAGTGGAGTCATGAGTGGGTCCTTTTTGGTGCTGTTGGGCCTTTTTGAGTGTTCTGGCCTCCTTTTGTTAGCTGGTTTTTGTTGAGGCTGCCTACGTATATTGGCCCCTACCATTTTGTAAGCTCTTATTTTTAATACGTACTTGTGGCTTTGTCCACCTTCAAAAATCAGAAGGTATTTTAAATATGTAACTTCTTCCAACAAAAATTCCTTGACTTACTATGAAAAGTTATACTCTTTGTAGCGTTCAAATTGATTATCCCATTAGAAATGGAATAAGGGGCTTCATCTACGTCAAACATTGTATTCTAGAAAAATGTAGTGGATATACCAACAACAATTTTCCCAATTTCCTTGATGCACATCCTTAGGGTTGGCAATGAGCTGATCCAAGCCGATCTTTGATTAGCTCAGCATGGCTTGACTCAAAAAAGGTGGGCTCGAGCTCGAGCTTCAAATTTGGGCTTGAGTTCGGCTTGGCTCGGGCTTCGGATATACTGTTAGGGCAGATCACATCTAATTTGGGCCTTTCAAAGATTTATGTAAGTTTACAGATTAGTAAGTTTAAAAATCTGTAACACGATTCTATTCACACATGTAAAAAGTTTGTAAATAATACTAAAGATTTATGTTCATCCATGCTAATGCCCTGGTGCCATGTGCACATAGTATTTGTTGACAGATTTGTAAATAGAAGAGGAAGAGGAGGAGAGAGGAAATTTTAGAGCCTGCGTGCAGCATAGACTGTACAGTTGTCATCAGACAAGAAACGGGAAAAACCTGGTTTGCACATTTTTGCTAGATCTGCTGTAAGATTCACTAGAATCACCAGAGGAGGAAGTGGATTTGTAGAAGAGAAAGATGAATTCGTGCTCTGCTGTATCCCATGCTCATCCTCGTAGGGAACTGTGGCTGGCCGAGCAGCACCGGAGATGAATAGGGCTGACAGCAGCAATGTTGGAAGAATGCAAGCCATGCAGGAGTGATCCATCGGATCGGAGATGGGGCAAGAAGGTGGCCATGTGGGAGAATGGAGATCAAACAGTGCTGGAGTTGGGGCTGGGTGATGGGACTTCAGGCTGCAAGCCCACAATGCAGGTCCAGCAGTGCCAGGGGGTGAGGGCGACAACGGACGCAGATGGGGCTGGGGCAGCTGCACGATGGCTTGTCTGGACGGCAACCATGCTGAGGGAATGGAGATTAAGCAGCGCTGGAGTTGGGGCTGGGCAACAGGCTTGCAGGTGGCGGCGAGAATGCAAGTTTAGTAGCACCGGCGATTGAGGCTGGGCGAGGACGGCAACCGACAAAGATGGGGCCGCTGACCGGTGTCAGGCAAGGGTGGCTGGGTGCCGGTGGCCACTCACATGGAGAAGAAAGGAGGGAGGAGATGGTGCTGGGTGGCGGAGTCCAAATGCAGAAGGCAGAATGTCAGAAGGGGGGCTCACGGGCCACCACAATCCACTTACAAAATGCCCTAATCCGTTGAGTTAAAAGGTGTTTATATATTGAGCTGGCTCACGAGCCTCAGGAGCCGAGCTACAGTAAGCTTTAGCTTGGCTTGTAAGCCATTCGAACTTTGACCTGGGCTCAGGCTTGGCTTGTTTTATGCTTCGAGTCGAGCCGAGCTGACTTGGAACTGAGCCGAGCCTGAGCAGCTTATGAGTGGCTTGGCGCATTGCCAGCCCTACACATCTTAACATGGTCACTAACATGTCTTGTCAGTTGTCACCATAAGGTTTGTTGGGAAATTCTCCGCAAGCTTTTAAGATTGTTCCCCATGTAATGGCGTGTAATACAGTACTGTGTACCCCCTCCACACATTGTTGCCTTTCATATGCCACTTCTTTCTCCATTTCAAAGGAAGAACCTCTGTTTGTTTGGAACTAACTGTGGCATTAGTGCCCATTAACACTCTCACCTAGTCCTCAAATGCCACCAGGCATCAGAAGAAAATATGACGCATGGTCCTCCACATCCCCCACATAATTGATATAGCGTTGGCTGGTATTGCAAATAATAACTAATAACCTGATGACTGATCCGACTATCAAAGTTTCTGTTAGAGATGGATAGTTTTGGAAACTGTTTTTAATGGAGTCAGTAATAGATATCATTTCTAAATTGGTAATTATATCAGATATAGCCACACTGTCTGATATGGTTAAAATAATATAATGTCATACGTAAATATTATACATCAGAATATCTCAGTGTCAGATCAAATTCCAGTGGCTGATATTAAGAGCAACATGTTAAAATGTTATCTAATACTGATATTTTATTGGATGAAGTTTTTTCAAAAAAGTATTGGATAAGGTGACCTTTCGCAGAGATGGGTCATGTTAAATATAATGTCATATCTTCTTTTTCAAGGTCCTTTTAAAGTATTTGTACCAACAACAGAGATGCAGCAACCTTTCGCAGTAGCGGCTACTCTGGCCACTGGTGCAAATAGGGTGCCCCTTGGCAAGCGACAGGGCTTCCCTTTTAGTAGGGGGCGCTGCTGGTCGTGTGGAGCTGTCGGCCGCCAGTGGCACAACTATTGGCTCTGGAGAGATAGATTGTTTGCTGACGTGGTGGCAGGGGTTTCGGCCATTGCTCCACCTCGTCCTCGGCCCTGCTCGGTGAGGACCCTTCTTCGCGTCATCAAACTGCCCTTCTATGCATCTGAGCTTCTACGGAGTAGGCGGGATCTTATTCATAGATGCATTAAAGGCTTTATTGTAGATGGGGAAGGGTGCCCTGATGGTCTACGCAGGCTGATGGGTGAGAGGTGGAGGGTGGATGACTGGGAGTTTCATAGGGTGTTTGGGAACCTTTTTTTCATAGTTTGCCTGTCGGAGGTGGTGCAAGTTGGTGTGGTGGCCGGTCCTACCTGTGTGGCGAGGTTGTCGTAGTGGGAACCCCACACAACCACCTACCCCAACCCCTGATAGGTGGTGGTGGGGTTGAAATTGAAGGGGATACCCTTGTTTCTCATGGAGGAGGAACTGATTTGTTCGTTGATCAGGTGATTTGCAAAGCTCTTGGAGGTCGAATCCTGGTTCCCAGGATAGGGTTTCCGTGTTGGAGGTGCTAGTTAGAGCCAAAGTGGTGGTCGTGGCTGATGTTCCTGTTGTAATGACGATGGAGTGGCTTACGTGGTCAGGGTTCAAACCATCTCCGGCAGCGGTGGCGGGGAGTCGGGGAGCAGGTTAGGGTTTCCATCGCCTAGTTCGAAGGATGAAGATGACTTAAGGTTCAAATTTCAAACTCGGCGAACTGGTCGGCCGGGCGCCAAGAAGCGTTTCTTACCTCGAACCGGTTAGGGCCATAGTTGTCAATCCCGTCTCGGTCCCTGTCCCGTTTTCTTCTGGGATGGGACGCCCCGGCGTCCCGAAAAATTTTGGTGTCCCATCCCGGTTTTTTTATATACATATTTTAAAAAATATGGAACATATATATGTGCAAAAAAATAACATCAAAAACAGCATATCACAGAAAAATAGCAGATCATCAATGCATTCTATTTCTACCTTCATTTAAAGTGAAAGAAAATGACAACGTTTAATGGAAACAAAAACAACAACTTATCCTCTCCAACTCTCAAAAACAAAGAAACAAAAACTAAATGCTCTATCAATAGAGCTTAGCCACTAGAGCTAGAATCAATTGATCCTGCATTCCCTTCTTCATCTCCTTCACTTGCAGGTGAAGCATTAGCTTCAAAAATAAGACGTTGGTCTTCCTCTCTTACCGGACCTGCTGTAGGTTGCTCTACAAATTCCCACCCACGGACATCTTCATCATTGAGTAGAGGTTCTTCTTCACGAACCCATTCAACCAATATATCAATGTTGTCCAAGCTAATAGGATCAGCAGTGGGGCTCGGTTTTGTTTTTTGCCTTTCACGGAGTTTCAAATTGTAATGCACAAATACTAGATCATTCAACTTGTTATGCTCAAGCCTATTTCTCTTTTTCCTGTGAATATGTTAAAAAATGCTCCAATTTCTTTCGCATCCACTTGAGCTACAACATTGACTCAAAATCTTCATGGAAAATTGTTTAAGCTCAGGTGCATCACCTCCAAATTGCTCCCACCATGAAGCTAATCGAAGATAGAAAAGATAAAAAATCAAAAACCTAGAAAGCAATATGTTCTACATTAATTTCAACTAAATTCTATTTAGTTGGTAGATAGCTGGAGCTAGTTGAGTGCGAAGTCTTATTGCCAATCTACTCCTAAAGCTTCCACGGGCATGCTTGTAAAGATCAAGTTGTTTAATAAGATCCTGACTATTCTCATCAGCCACCAATCTGTCCACAACCTCATTCAAGCCATTGATAATTTCTTCATGCGATGAGTAGCTAGGGCTGTAGAAAAATTCTGGATTTAGGAAGTAACCCACAGCATGCAAGGAACTGTGCATTTGGTTGTCCCATCTATCTATAATCCTCCAATAAGGCTTGTATTCTCTCTTCTTCTTGTTGAAATTTTTTATGATTGTTTCTTTTACCCTATCCATGGCTTCATACAAATATCCCATGCTTCTCTTCACTATCAACAAGCCGAAGAACTTTGACTAATGGCTCGCTAACCTTTAAAATATGTTCAACATCTTTCCAATACGAACCACCAAGAAGAATATCAGCAACTCCTTGTCCAACAATACTTTTAGAATAAGAGGAATTTGCAAAAAGATCACTTGTGAACAATTGACGAAGTTCTGTCTTGAAAACATAAATGCATTGTAAGGTAATAAAGTTTGTAGCAAATCTTGTGATACTGGGCCTCATCGAATCCTTTCCCTTTGTGAAATCTTGCCTCATGACATTAAGAATCCAAGCATGATTGTAAATGAATTTAGTAATCTTCTTTGCTTTTTCAATTGTTGTGGCATTTTTTGGAAATTCATCATCCTTTGCCATATCCTCAAGAATAAGATATATGCAGTTAGCTGCACAAGGAGTCCAATAAAAAGTCTTATACTTCTCCTCCAATTTGTGCCCAACAGCCTTATAACTAGCCTCATTGTCAGTTATAAATTGCACAATATTGTTAGGCCCAACAAATGAAACTACCTCATCAAACATATTAAACAAAGCTGTTGTATTTTTCACCACACCACTTGCATCAATTGATTTCAGAAACATAACCCCTTCAGGACAATACACCAAAAAATTAATCAAAGTTCTTTGCTTTTTATCCATCCATCCATCAGCCATGATAGAGCATCCTGTTCTTGTCCATGTTTCTTTAAATGATTTCATGAATTCATTCACCTCATGAACACTATTCTTCAAAAGTTTTCCTCTTAAATCATGATAAGATGGCATTTTGTAGTCAGGTTCAATTGCAGAAATTGCATCAATCATAGGCTGGTAATATTTCGACCGAGCTGCATTTAAAGGAATATTTGCATCATACCACCATCGAGCAACAACCATATTGGCTGCATCAACTACCTCCTTTGTTGCCATAGTAGACTTGATCTCGGTTGGGAACCGGGTGGTGTTAATGGAGCAAAAAATCGAGTAACAAGAATGTTTGGATTATGTCGTCTCATAGGCTCAGTCCCCCCTTCCGAATATTATTATCAGGCACATTACCTTCTCGTTCAGGCACTTGTTCTTCTTCTTCCACCTCAATCGGTGATCCATGAGGGTTACCAATTTCTGCATCAATCTCTCTTTTTCTAGATTTTTCTATCTTGCCACTTTGAATTAATTGCTTCATTCTAAATCTAGTATCTTCATCTACTTGCTTACATGAAACAACTCCCCCTTTTATCCCAGCCAAATGTTCTTTCAATCTGGTTATTTCCCCTCCCTTAATAAGCTTGTCACAAAACAAACAAATTGTTTGTTTTCTCTGCCTTGGAACAGCTTTGCATAGTTCCAAGCAATATCATCAGACCTAGAAGGGGTCGAAGTAACAGACGACTGGGATTGGCCTTGGGTACCAGCACTGGTTCCCACTGTGTTTTCAGGAACGTCACTCATTTTTGCAGCAAAAAAAAAAAAAAAACCCCACCTACAAAACCACAAGAAATGAAAAAAAAAAAAAAGTGTGCAAATGAGCATTAACAAGATTACAACATTTAAACGAGAGAGAGAGAGCAATAAAAAAAAAGACAAGTAACAGAGAGAGAGTAATAAAAAAAATAAGTAACATAGACTGTTTGAGACAGTGCGAACAGAGCCAAAAACGGGAGAAAAACCTGCAACAATAGATTAGAGAGAGACAGAGTGCGAACAGAGCACAAAAAAATATATCAAGCAACAGAGAGAGAGAGTGAACAGCGCCCCCCCCCCCCCCCCCCCAAAAAAAAAATAAAAAAATCAAGCAACAGAGAGAGAGAGAGAGAGTGCGAACAGAGCCAAAATAAAAATAAAAACAAGCAACAGAGAGAGAGAGAGAGTGCGAACATAGCAAAACTCACCTTGCCGTGGAAGAATGCTGCTGTGATGCCGGATGACGGGAGAGACAACTTGTTCCGTGCACTGTGAGAGAGCGTGCAGAGGTCCCCGTGGAGGAGAAGCTGCCATGGAAGCTTCTTCGTGGAGAGGAAGAGTAGCCTCGGGAGCCTCCTTCTTGAGCGACGCCGGCGAGACGCTTGAAGAGGAGCCACGCGAGCCTTCCGCCTAGTCTGGTGGCGGCATAGGCGGCTGCTGCTGCTTTCGGCAGCTGGTTGGGGGCCTTGGGGCAATGACTGCGGGCACAGAGAGAGAGAGAGAGAGAGAGAGAGAGAGAGAGAGAGAGAGAGAGAGAGAGATGACCGAGTGGGGGTGGCAAGAGGCCGGGGGGGGAAGGCGACAGTGTAGAGGAGGTGGTGGCAGCGGCTCTCGGGCTGACCTCGTCTTAGGGTGTCCTGCTCTCCGAGGAGCAACAAAAAAGTACTTATAATTCGCACTAAAAATTCACCATTAATTAAAAAAAAGGTTCACAACATCATTATAGTGATTACCTCGACCCTAACCCTAACTGGACTTCCTAAATACATCTCTGGATTAAACGACCTCTTGACTCAAGAAATTGTGCGAAAATCGCACGAAAATGCCTAAGAAAATGGAAAGGTAGCCAAATGGGCGGCCCCAAATGGACTGAACAAATGCTCAACGGACTCGTCTTCTGGAAACCTACGACTCAAGCATCAAGCGGCTGAAGAGAGCCAAATGGAAGCCTGTGTGGTCCTCCAACAGTGGTAAACATGCTTTGGGTCAAAGCGTACCCGAGCGTTGATGTTCTTACCATTTCTCTTATGAACTTCTCAATATATTCCCTTCTCATTCAAATTCCTTTCAAAGAGTTTTTTCAACAATTGAATCATTTTCAAGTATCTTGAGATCAGTGAGATTGTCTCAATTTGTCCTGCTCCATCAATAGGTTGTCTCAATTGTCCTGCTCCACCAATAGGTTGTCTCAATTGTCCTGCTCTGTCGAGAAATGCGTCTGCTGAATGATCTGATTGAATGAACTTCAAGGATGTTGCTTCAAACATCCCTAGTTCTATGCATAGTGGTGATTTAAAGTGCTAATTCCCAGGCTGTTTGCATGAAGAGGATTGCACCAATTGTTGGGTTTGCGCCAAACGGAGCTCGGTTTAGTTGGCTTGCTGGTTGAATGGCAAAAGCTCATTGTCATCTCCCTTCCTAAGTCTAAAGAGCAGAGTCGCACTCCAATCTAGTTCATACTCAAACACCAATTGTTGAGGGGAAGGTGAAAGGGCAGCTATTTCCCATTTCCAGGGAGAAGAACTAGGAATTCATTGGGTTTTGATCTAGACACGTCTAGTCATTGACTATGTCTAGCTGGCTCACTTTGTTTACACCAAACGAACATGCTGCATCACCCTTCCTATGTCAGGACCAGCTGGTGGGTCCTGAGGTTGCGTGCCATGCCCATGTCTAGGATGCAGGTCGTTCACAATGCCAAACCATGGCACATGAGTAGGTTTTCTCCTGCACAAAAAAAAAGAAAGAGAAAACAATGTGGCTTGCTTTCTGTATCCTATCTTTCATGTTAATGGCAGTAAGAAAAACCTTCGTATGGAATCTCAGTTTAAACTTTAAATATGTTTATAGTATTATATATGGGAAAGCATTTGTTGTAATGTTTATACTTGCTCGTTGCCATGAAAAGTTGTACTAGTGTTCTCTACAGATCCTTATGCATGCTTATTTCTTATCACTTAACTAGCTGATGTTGTTAGTTGTCCTTTCTGAGTACACTTTTTCTTTTTGATATTTTCAGTATTCTTAATGGTCAGCCAAAGCTACTAGGTTTAAAGGAATTGCTCAAGGTATTTAACATCTCTCAGACATTTGGTTTTTGCCTTTTTGTCTCTGTTTGTAGTACTCAGTTTATTCCACATCACAAACAGTACATCCTCCGTCTATTGTCGCCTTGTTTTTTTGAAAGTACACGGTACCATGTATATTAGAAAGTAAAAAGGGCATGTGCGAATGTAGGGAAAGAAACACTAACAAAAGCGCTCTATGCTAAAAACACCAAGTAGGTGTATCTCTCCTTCAATCCTCCCCAAGAAACCAAAAAAAGAAGAGGAGAGCCTAGATGGCGACTTGGAGAATTAACCACCAGATAATCCAGTCCTCTTTAGCAGGCTAAGCAGACTTGACGGTGAAGAGCTTAGAGGAATCCCACCTTGACACGCATTTGTGCTGCGAGGAGGGGTCTAAGTGTTGTTGTTGCGGGAGTTCTAAAAGCTGCACTAACTCCTCAATCTCCTCATCTCTCATTTGACATGTAAAAGAATGTCCCGGCTTCTTCCCCAACAGGATCAGAGAGCTGACCAATCACTGCCAATGGATCACTAGCAATCACAGTTGTCAATCCCGCCCCGATCCCCTCCTGTTTTTCTTCTGGTATGGGACGTCCCAGCGTCTCGGACAATTCTAGTGTCCCATCCCAGTTTTTTACATAAATATTTCAAAAAATACAGAACACACATACATATATATGGAGTAGAATAACATAAAAAACAACATATCACCTGAAATAGCAGAATGTTAATGCTACCTTAATTTAAAACGGAAAAAAAGGATAAATAATAGTCAACAGTCAATATGGGGAAGTGGTTTTGGGGTATGCTGTCTCAAGATGTGCAGATGTGGAAGATTATGAGAGCTAGATATTATGAGACCCGAGGGAAAATTTATTTGCAGAGCAGAAATCAAGTTATATCTCCTATTTGGAAAGGAATGCTACAAGCATCAAAGTGGGTGATCAAATATACAAGGGTTCATATGGGTGACGGTCATGACAGATTTTTTTGGTATGACAGATGGGCTGGAGATGGAATTGTCGAAGACAGATTCCATTCAAATTTCCAGCTAGCTGAACACAAATGGATTACTGCAAAGGAGTTATACTCTAAGGAGGGAGGGACAATACGATGGAATATCACTCTTAGGAGAGATTTGAAAGATCATGACTATGCTGAAGGGGAGTTGTATGGGAGAAGACTAATGGAATATTCTCAGTAAAATCTCTGTATACTTTGATAGAAGGGGAGTTACTTCTTTTTCTTCTTATATTGAAGTATGGAAAGTTAAGTCCCCTTTGAAAGTCAAAGCTTTTATGTGGCTGCTCTTACAAACGAGGCTTGTTACGAAGGTCTATATGCAGAAATGGGCAAATGGTACATATCTGATGTGTTCCTTCTGTGGTTTGAATGCTGAAGATGTGGATCACCTGTTCATTCAATATGCAATCAGGTAGGAGGTCTGGAGCATTGTTGCTGCTCTTGCGAATATTCAGCTCAACTTCCAGAATATTAAAGAAATGTGGGAATTCTTCATAGCATGCAGGTTGGCAATTGGTCATAGGCCTGAAAACGAAGTCCTTATTCTTCCACATGCAATTTGCTGGAGTATCTGGAGGCAGAGGAATGAATGTTTATTTCGAGGGAGCAAGGTCTACATCAAAAATATTTGTATTCAAGTAGCATCTATTGGAGTAGGTTCATAGTCGGAATGTCACCTGATACCTGGGCAATGGTGATAAGGTTCTTGTAATTGGCTGGAGTACGCTTTTTTATTTCTATTGTTTTTAGAGGAATCTCTCGTCTTCTACGCCGGATGTGCTGCCTCTATTTATCTTAATAAAATTGGTGGTGCATATCATAATTTCTTTCCAAAAAAGTTTTATACTTATCTTCCAATGTGTGCACAGCCGCCTTATAACTAGCCTCATTGTCGGTTATAAATTGTACAATATTGTTGGGCCCAACAAATGAAACCACCTCATCAAACATATTAGCAAAACCGTTGAATTTTTCACCACACGACTTGCATCAATTGATTTTATAAACATAACCCCTTTAGGACAATACACCAAAAATCTAATCAAAGTTCCTTGTTTCTTATCTGTCCATCCATCAGTCATGACAGAGCAACTTGTGATTGTTCGTGTTTCTTTAAATGATTTCATGAATTAATTTACCTCATGCACAGTATTGTTCTTGAGCTTTCCCCTTAAATCATGATAAGATGGCATTTTGTGACCAGGTCAATTGTACAAATTGCATCAACCATATGCAGGTAATATTTTGACTGAGCTGCATTAAAGGAAATATTTGCATCATACCACCATCTAGCAACGGCCAATATTGTCTGCATCAACTACCTTCTTTGTTGCCATAGCAGACTTGATGCTATGTTGGAAAGCAGGTGTTGTTCTTGAAGCAAACAACTGAGGAACAGGGACATTGGGATTATGCCTTTTCATAGGTTCAGTGGGTGCATATCCTTCTCATTCAAGCAATTGTTCTTCTTCCTCCACCTCAATCAGTGATCCATGTAGGTTACCAATTTCTGCATCCATCTTTTTCTAGACTTTTCTGCCTTACCACTATGAATGAGTTGCTTCATCCTAAATCTAGTATCTTCGTCTACTTCCTTACATGGAGCTACTCTGCCTTTTATCCCAGCCAAATGTTCTTTGAATCTTGGTATCCCCCTCCCTTGATAAGCTTGTTACAAAACAAACGAATTGTTTGTTTTCTCTGCCATAACAGCTTTTGCATAGTTCCAAGCTATATCATCGAATTTAGCATGGGCTGAAGTAACTGATGACTGAGATTCACCTCGAGTATCAACAGTAGTTCCCGCTGTATCTTGAGGTGCATCACTCATTTTTAATGCAGCAAACAAAAAAAAAATCTCCTATAAAATTGCAAGAAATGGGAAAAAAGCTAACTGCACAATGAACTACATTGAAGCAACCGAGCATTGAGGAAAATACAAGTTGTATCCAAGATTTTCTAGAGAGAGAGAGAGAGGCAAGAAAATATCAAAGAGAGGAAGAGAATGGAGTTAACACAGCTAAAAAAGAAAACAAAAACAGCCGAGGAAGAGAGACTGCCATGGTAGAGACCGCGGGGGGGGGGGGGGGTGTCAACCAAGCTGTGCCTAAGCGAGAAGATGTGTGATCGTGTGATGAATACGTGAGGAAGAGATCTGTGAGAGAGCGCCTTGCCATCTGTGAGACAGGGCTTGGAGAGGTTGCCGTGAGAGAGGAAAGAGGATGCTGTTGAGCTTCCCATGGGAGACAGCCTGCTGTGCCACTGTGAGAGAGAAGGAGAGAGGATGCTGTTGAGCCTGCCGTAGGAGAATGCTTGCTGTGCCTCCGTAGGAGAGGAGAAAAGTCACCGTTGAGCTTGCCAGCCCTGTCGTGGGAGAGTACCTACTGTGCCGCTCTGAGAGAGAAGGAGGGAGGATGCCCATGAGAGCTCTCTGTGAGCGAGTGACGCCAGCGAGAAAGGAGGGGGGAGCTGCACTGCAGAATTCGTCGCGAGCGAGGAGTGAGGCAATGGGTCGATTAGGTTTCCACGGTTTGAGGTTGGGGGTTCAAAAGCAACTCTAGTTAGTATTTGAAAGTTTGTCATTGTTATATCCCCATAATTCTTAAAGATACCTATTACTAGATTTGTATTACATAAATACCCATAAGTGAAATCCATTTTCAAACTCTGGCCAGGGCACACGGTTTCATCCGAGATGACCCGGGATGGTCCGAAACAGGCTGGAGCCACTGGGTCCCAGGACAGCGGCTGGGACGCACTGTACAGTGCTCATCATCCCATTTTTCCAGTGGCATAGGGACACCCGGCCTGTCCCAGCTGGGCTGGGATAGAGTTGACAAAGCAAAGAGTCTTGGAAACAAAGCCTTGAGGGGGGCAGGTTGGACACCACGTATCCACCCAATAGAGGCACGACTGACCATCACCAACTATGATATGAGAACCAGCTTGGAAAAGGTCAGCACAAGAGAGGATGCCTCTCCAAACATGGTAGACATTGTAGGTGATGGAGAGGGAAACATCTCAAACTCTGCTGTTGTTGTAATACTTTTGTGGAATGACGTTCCACCAAAGGTCCGAATCAGCAGTAACAAGTTTCCATAGCCAACTTGGTGAGAAGAGCATAATTAAAATCATTCAAATTCTTCAGTCCCAAACCCCATTGTCCTTATTTTTGCACACTTACACAGCAAAATCTCCCCTTCTAGGGTCCCCACTGCTGTGCCACAAGAACCTGGCTTGGATGGATTCAATCTTTCTCTCCACAGCCTTTGGGATCCTATAAATAGACAGGAAGTAGATGGATAAACTCTCCAACACTGAGCTGCACAACACCAATCTCCCCCCATAGGAGAGGGTCCTTCCCTTCCAGCTAGGTCTGCGCTCAAAGCTTTGAATCACGGAGTTCCAGTCTCTGCACAATCAGTCCCCGGGAGACAGCAGGAGGCCCAAGTAAGAGATAGAAAACTCTCTCCTATGGCAAGCCATAAGCAGGGCAGCCCTCTTCAATTTCAAGTCTTCCATATTAAGGCTGATTAGTAGGCCCTTTTGAAAACTAAGCTTCAGCCCAGCCACCTCCATTAGAGCTCCAGCATCAGTCTCGCCACAAAGAGCTGATCCTCATTCTCCGAGAAGAAGAGGATGGTGTCATCGGCAAATCTATTATCACCTTGTTACTGCTTTCAGACAGGGAACTGTGGATTACTAAACGCAAATTTTTACTATTCCATCGCTTTACTTAATTTCTAGTCCTTCCGCTTATAAATATTTGTCTTGAGGTTCAGCATGCATGCAAGTTCTTAGGATCATTGTTGGCAGCAACCTATGAGGTTCTTAGGTGAGGTCTTGTTTAGTACCATGTTGTGAATAATATGCCATGTCTATAATATCTAATTCTTGTAATGTTGATTGGCTACTAGAGTTTTTTTGTTGCTTTTTGCATGGTCAGATCTTTTACTTCAGCTTGGAAATGTCAAGTAGATGGAGTGACGGACTGAAATATTGATTTTGAAATGTTTTTTTGAAACATGCAAGGGGATATCATACTTTTATTTGAAAGGGGTCGTGAATTGCACCACCAATTTTATTCAAAATAAATATAGGTAGTACAATTGATTGGTGGAAGAGAGAATCCTCTTCCACCAGATACTGACTAGCTACAAAATTGGTTAAAAAACAATATCAAATATCAACCTTGCCAACTCAACAATTACATTCCCGCTAAACCAAGCTGTCAGCAATACTAATAAAAGTTAATTCAATGAGTTATGTTTCCATCTTTCTTGTCAATCTGCCTCTGTGAATCATGCTGGAAACGAGGAAGAAAAGGCTCCTTCCCCCTTCGGCATGTCTCCCCTTGACGCAAGGTCATTGCCAACTAGTTTTTTTTCCCCTTATGCTGATCTCTGGCAGCGGATTTAGGAGATCATGCTCAGATTTCTCGTCGCCATCCATTCCTTCCGCTACATGCCTCTTTCCTCTTCTGTAGACACAAAGGACAAAGGCTCACGCCTTCTATGTTCTTAGTTCCTTTCCTTAAACCAATGGCTACCCTCTGATGCTAAAGAGGATACATCATTCCACCATGCCTCATTTGTGAATTTCCTTGGCTGCCCTGATATGTATATGCTTTAGATCTCATCATTGCAGACTTGGACTTGGGGGTAAAAATGTCTGTGGCTTCCACACAATTGGCTGCCACATTGAACTTTATATCCTGCCCCCACGATCAAGTTGAGCTGGGAATTTAAGTTGAGACGACGGAGTCCTGTAATTGACTCAACAGGTTTGCGAATTGACTGTTCTTCTTCTTCCCTTCATCCAATTCTGCCTCTTGTTGCTGGTCTATGTGCATCTTGTAGGCCACCACGGCTTCAACTGATCTCATCATTCCTTTGGGGTTTGACTTGGTTGTGCAACAAGAACATTTTTCCCCATCGCAACTTCAATCTACTTGTAATGCAAATGACACTATTGATTTTGACCAGACAGTAGCAGATTCCAAATTTCTCTAATGGATTGTGTTTCAATCAACTTCCTTCAAGATTCCAGAGGGGTCTAGAATAAATTTAAAAGCTTCCACATGCCACAATAGAACTGATATCCCTACAATTTGACACTGGGACTAGGAGATGCCCTTGTTGTACATATGGCATTATCCCAATCCTACCACTGAACCACAACACTCCGACTGCAAAGGTCCTTCTCTGGGTAAGAACACAAGAAATCTCCTGTCACTGAGTCCACTGATCTTTGAACAGAAGACAGAATCACTGGAGCTTTAGTTCCCTTGCCAATTCTCCAGTGCTCATATATGCCTAGATGTTGAGATATTTAAAAATTTAGGTCTAAATGATAGTCAAAATGGTTCTAAAAGAGAGGTTTAAACGATACGTGTCCACGTGTCATGCATATTGGGTTGCTTCTTTCTCTTGTGAGATATAAAAGTCCAAAGTCCCACTCTGGATAAGGCCCGTGTCTTGTCCCATAAATGCAGACTCTGGGACTGGATGCCATTATCAACTTTTCGCATAATGGTTTCTCCATATGCACGTTGGCTGACTTCGTCTGTTTGATTCATGTAATGGGGATTAAAATTCTGACCTCCATGGAGCAAGTCTTGTAAGCATTCACATTGTCTTTGATTTTGGCGAGATGCAGAATGAAGTTGTAGACTCAATTGTAATGGTTGCACATCAATTTCCTCTGTATGTCCACCATGGTGCAATAAGCATGTGCTGGGTTGGCACTAAGTGTGCTTAAAGACACCTTACGATGCTCAGATGCCGTCACTGCTAGTGTCTTTTTAGTTAAATATTGCAATTTACAAAATAAATACATTCGAAGTTTAACGGGAAAAAAAGCTTATTAAACCTATTGGAAAGCAAAGCGATGGGTGGACAGAAGAAATATGAATGGGCGGCAGTAACACAATGGCAAAACAGCAGGAAAATTGGCAGGTGATGATCATGATGGAGCAGCATTGACACCAAGTGCAGCAGCAATAGGACCATAACTTGACAGAGAGTGGAGAAAGTTGAGTGGGATAAAGAGGGAGAGAATGTGTGCACATGATAGCAAATGAAGAGAGTGTGAGTGACAGAGAGAATATGCTGGCAGAAAGAGTGAAGTTTAAGGGAGATTCTCACAGTAATTGGAATGCATGAGATTTTGACTTCTTGTAGAAAGGAGAGAGAGCAAGAGAGCATTTGTGGTTCTTAGGAGGGGCCAAGGGAGAGTTTGTACAGCCCCAAGCTTGAAGGAAATGTTGTTAGCCACTTCCAATGGCTAACATTCTTTTCTTAATGGCTAGAAACTAGCCGTTGGGAATGGATTGGTCCAATCCGGTTTGATCCGACTGATCTTGTCTTGGATCAGATGATCAGACCCTGTCCGGCTGATCAAGGATTGGCTGGAGGTGGGTCGGGGTTGGGTCAGTGGGAAAACATGGACGAATCTGGAACAATCTGTTCTGGCTTTTGGGACCTTGATGTAGCCTCCTATTAGACATGTTGGCTACTTGACAAACACTTCCTTAGATATCTTTAGACTTTGGAAGTGAGTGGTATCCTAAGATAAGGTGGAAGTGTGTGGAACATTTGCCTTCTGTAAGAACACATCTTACTGATCTGCTGTTTTAAGATAACTTTTGATCCAGATCCCCATTTTAACTCTATCCTTTATTGAAATAATAGGGCCATATTGGGACCATTTTAAATTTTTGGAGTCTTCACAGCTGTTTAACTGGTAAAAGATATGGTTTGTGTTCCCTTAATGTCTAGTCCCTGCGATGTATATGGAAGATAAACTAATGACAAAAATATTATGAAAGGAATTCTCAAATACTATACTCTCAGCACTCCCAATTCTGAATTCTGACACCTTTATCTGTGTGGAAAGCTGGTGCATGTGCTGTTGCACTTATACAATATTGCTTGGATTTTTGTTGGTGTCAATGATCCATGATATTGTATCTTAAATCCATACATAGGAATGCAGAGTTGAGGGCTTTTACCCTTCCAAGGAAATGCATGGATTTTCTTCTTTTTATGTTCACATTTTGTAGATGTACGTGGCTGTTTGACCTAAAATCTTCAATTCTAGTTGACCTGTTATTTTGACGTGACTGCAAGGTTTTCTTTTAAACTGTGATTTGCCTTTTGGTTTGCCTCATTCTTTTTAAAAATTATGCAGGCATTCCTGGATTTTAGGTGTTCTGTTATCGAGAGGCGAGCAAAACATAAGCTTTCTCAAGCACAAGAGCGCAAGCATATTATAGAGGTATGTTATGGCATACTTATATCCCTGGAAACATTGGTTTTACATTTGTTATCATTGTTTTCAGGGTATAATTGTGGGACTTGAAAATCTGGATGGTGTAATTCACATAATCAGAGAGACATCAAGTAATGCAGTGGCCTTGGCTGCTTTGATGAAAGGTGAACAACTTAATTGTTTTTATTTTCAGTTTTTGGTCTTGCTAAATCTGAGTATATTGATTCAATACTCCTTGCTCCTTGCTAAAATCAGTGACATCAATGATGTGGATTCATCAAGTGCTTGAATCAAGGCTTTGTTCTTTTTATTTTTTATTTTTGACATTATTTAGGTTTCTAAAGAGTGATACTAATTGAATATATCTATCATATTATTGTGAAACTTCTTTGAAAAGGGTCTAAAGTCTGGTAACCAGTGTCCCACAAAATTAGTTCCATGTGATTAACAAGTCCCCTTTGAGGCCTATGTAGTCTGAGGCGAGAGGCAAGCTTGTGGACCGGGGGGGGGGGTTCACTTAGCCTCAAATGCCTAGGTGAGTGCCTAGGCATTTTCGGTGATGTATTTCCTCACATAAATCATCATGGAGGAAGGAAATAACAATAGGAGAAAAATAAAGAAGAAATCCAAGATATGATATGTAACACTTGGAAAAGCATTGATCATGTCCATGATGTAAATACCAATTTGTATAAAGCACTCATATAAGTGGTGGATGATCATAGAAATCGTCAAAAATAAGCATGTAAGAGAAAAAGAGCATTGAACATTGTTAAAGTAGCCGCTTTAGAATAGTTAAGAAAGAAAGACAGTACAAGAATAATACCACATAATTGAAAAAGATACAAGCATTTGGCATATACAACGTAGGCGAGTGCCTAGGTGGCTAGGTGAGTGAGGCAAACATGAGGCGAGGCGTCGTGGGCTTGCTTTGCCCTACTTCATTGCCTAGCCGAGCGACGCAATCACCTTTGATAAAAAAGTTGAGGCTCAAAGAGAAATTTTATAGAACCATGTAGGACCTGTTATGTTGTATAGGACTGAGTGTTGGGTAGTGAAGAAAGAATGTATAAAAAAATGTGTAGCAGAGGTGAAGATGGATGCGCAGAAAGACTATAAAGGATAAGATTCAGAAGGTGAGGACTCGGGTGTTTCTCCAATTGATTGTAAGCTTGGAGCAAATAGGCTTAGATAGCTTGATCACGTGCATTGTTACCAAGTTTATGATTGGTTAGGAGATGTGAAGTGGACGATGGAAAAAGAACTCAGGTAAGGCCTAAAATAGGATGGTTGTTGTAATAAGAAAGAACTTAGCCTTCCTAGGATCTGAATACAAGTGTGATACTGGATAGATTAAAGTGGCGGCACAAGATACATGTAGCGGACCCCAAAGAAATGGGATACGGCTCTGCTGCTGCTGCTGAAGAGATATTGGAGAACATTTGTGTCATGGAGAATATGACAAGTAGCCCAAGTCCAAGAGGTCTCCGAGGACCATTATGTTCTTCTGTTGGTAATACGCTTGAGCACAATAACAGTGATCTTTTGATGTTTTTTGTGCAAATTCAAGATGGTTGACTTTTTGTTTTCTTTATAATAATTTTTAATTGGGTTGTGTAACTTTTGGGTCAGGGAGGGTATCATAATGCACCCTCACCATTTCAGCCTCATAACACATTGTCTGCTTTGTGCTGGGTGTTGTGGCCAATGAACCATAGATAGACACAAGATGGTTAACCTCATGGGACTGTTATGAATTATTTAATAGGGCCTAGGAGCGTAAGTCGATGGACTTTTCTATTGCTTAGGCTGATTTGCTGGGGGTCACCTAGGGGTCTAAGTGTTGCCCAAGGCTAGACTAACCCAGAGGGACGTGAATGGGTTATAAAAAAAAATTACTTGAACTAAAATTGAATGCGGAAGCTAATAATGGATAGAAAGAGAAAGAAACAAGGAAACTATCACACAGTAAATGCACAAGAGATTTATACTGGTTCGGTCTATCCAGACCTACGTCTAGTCCCCAAGAAACTACTTGGGAGTTCCACTAACAACAAGGTACTAACTCTTTGCAGGTTACAAAATATACAAACCTCCTACAAAATTGCAAGCCCTCCCTTCAACACGAAGAGGAACAATCTCCTGCTTCCAGCAGACCAACTAGGAAGAGGAACAATACAATGACGATGAAATTAACAAAGTATGCTTATAAATTAGGCAAATGTTCACAAAGAACACAACACAAATCAAGACAGTAAATGAACAATAACTCGACACATGTCTTGATCTGAAGAGGATCTCCAAGGGCTTCTTTTAGGAATGATGAAGCTAGGCTCTTGAGATCTTTAGGATTTCTCTCTCAACAAGCTAAGCATTTTTGCACTTAGAAGTGTATGCTCTTGTATGTGTGTCTATCTCTCTATCTTCTCTATACATCTCTCTGTTGAAGTGCTTCTATATATATACAACTTCTTCAAAATCAATCCGTTAGATTGGTTGGTACTTAATGATGACATCTTTCCGTCTATGTCTAACGTTTAAATTTTTCAGAGAGAGGCTGGAGAGAGGAATGGTTGGACTTTTGCATGGCTACACTCGAGGTAGCTTGTTTAATGCATAAAAGCTTTCTCGGGTACAGATCTATGCTGTTTTATCAGTCTTGCAGAAAGCACAAACACTAAAAAGACAAGTTTACTTTTCCTGCCATGGCGTCAGATGGTAGCAAAAGTCTATAATAGTACATAGTTGCATAGCAAAGCTAACAAATGTCAGATGAAGATATGACAGAGATTTCAGGTAAAAAGTACACAAAATATATCCTGAGATTACCGGCTAATTTAAAGTTAAATTCAGTAAAGTAATCGCTTGCAAAAATAGCTGTTTAATCGGAATGACAATCCTTAAATATAAGACAAAAGTTTAAATCATACACAATTGCTAATTGAAGTGAGAATCTGGCCACTAATCAAAGTCAGTAAGTGTTAAACTAACACACAACCAGACCATTAATTGATATACATGTGGCTCTCACTCAGATTAGAAGAGTGACTTAATTTAAGATGCAAGAATCAGTTAATCGAAGTGATGTCTAAAATGTTAATCAAAATGTTAATCGTTATGAGATACACGGTGAAATTTGAGTGAAGTCTCTCATTAATCGAAGTCTCAATTTGTTTAGTAATCGCAGTGAGACTTATGATCAATATCGAAGTGACACTTAAGTTTAGATATGATAAGATATATCAATAATCGAAGTAACACTGGAAACATTAATTGAAAGGAAATATACAACGTTACTCGAAGTGAAGTCCGAAAGTGAAATTTCAATTAGCGTTATATTAGTAATCGAAAGATATCCCAGTACGCTAATCGAAATGAAATTTAAAACGATGTTCCGATTAAAGCATAAAGCGCAACTCTAAGTTGAGTTTCGATTAACGTTATAAAGCTAATCAAAATAGTCGCTTAAACGTTAATCGAAGTCAGACTTAGACTTGACTCGAAGTGAATAATTTAACGGTAATCGAATGGAATTAAGTAACGTTAATCGATAGAAGACTTACAAGGTTAATCGATAGAAAACTTATAAGTCTATTCGAGATGAATCTTTAGTTCTTTAATCGAAGTGACTGAGTTAACATTAATCGAAGTAATACTTAGTCACTTAATCGATAGAACACTGTTGATCCGAAAAAATTTCATGCACAATGATATTATTCAAGCATGCATATGCACATGATTGTGCAATAAAATATACAGACATGGCATATACTCGCATTCATGTGGGTTTATGTCATGGAAAAGATGCATGGCATATGCTCACATTCATATGAGCCTATGTTATGTTAAAAAAGAAAAAATTTGAATATGCACCTATGTTATGAAGGTTCATATTAATATAGATCCTTCCTACATGTATGCGGTTACATAGTCATATATGCATGCATTAGGAATGTAATGAGGTGGAAAATATACTTAGGCGAGAGTGCCTTGAAAGGGGCTTCGACAAGAAGTCCAAAACAGCTCCAATAAAACCCTTGGAGGCTGCCCAAAACAGCCCCGAAATCTGCAGTGAGTAGTCATCACTAATGGGCCGATAAGTTCCACCAAATGGGCTCGATAAGAAGCCCGAAAATGCTGCAGCAAACTGTCTAAAACAGCAGCAAAATGGGGTCCTAAAACAGCCCAAAAGTCTTCAATAAATGGGCCAAAAAGTCCTTCAAAGAAGGCCCAATATTAGGCCTGCAATGGCCCAATAAGAATTCCAATAAGGGCCTAATAGGAAAGCCCAATATTGGGTCCAAATAGGCCTAAAAAACCAGTCCCTCAGGGCTCAAAAATCTGCAGCCCAAAGAGGGAAATTCTCCAAACCCCAAAGAGGAAATCTTCCCAAAAAGGAAAGAACATGAAACGGCCAAGTGGTCCCCTCTCTCTCTCTCCCCTTTTTTGTTTAAATAAAAAAGAGGGAGAGAGAGAGAGAGAGGAGAAACCGGTGGGGGGGGGGTTCCTCCCTCCCTCTCTCTTCTCTTTCAAATTTCGAAAATAATAATAAAAAGGGGGAGGGGGAGATTAATTAAGGGACAAGGCCATTTAATGGTTCTTAAACCCCCCTAATTAGTGGAGTCTCTATTAACTCCCTACTAAAAGAAATCCACCTCCATTCACACTTGGCCAAAAGGGGGGTAATTTATGGGCTAAGCCCCATTAAGAACCCAAATAAAAAGAAGGAAGAAGGAGGGGAGGCCCCCCCCCCCCCCCCCCCCCCAATCGGATCTCAACTGGTGGGGGGTGGTCACTGGACCCCCTCCCTCTCTCATTCTGTCTCCCTCTCTACTCTAAAAAAAAAAAAGGGAGAGATGGGGAAACTGGTGGGTACCCCCCACTGTGGGCCTAACCGGTGGCACCCCCCACCGGGTCCAATTTTTGGCCTATAAATAGGGCCCATGACCCCCATTTGCAAAGGGGACACAAGATGAGAAAGGCATTCAAGCCCACCTTGTTCCAAATGGGAAGTTCTACTGCTCTGAAGATTAAATCCGGTGCTCTTACCTAGATTTGTTGCATTTTGAGGAGTTCTTCGTCCCGGGGGGCTCTCTTCCTAAGGTTTTATCCTAAGGAGAAGTCCTGCCGAATTATTGTTGTAAGTGCCTTCTTTATAAGGTGAAACTATGCCAAAATAATGAAAGAGCTTCTTTGTGCAAATTGTGTGCATGTGTGTGCCATCAAATTTGAAATAATTAAATAATCTCATGTATTATTTTTATAATATACATAATTAATTTCTTAATTATCTTAAAATCTGATTAAAATCTGCAAACACTTAATTAATTAATCTTGATCTCATCCCCAAACATAGAATAAAATCTTGAATATGAAACCTAATACTTAAGACAAATTAATTAACTCAAAAATAATTTAAACCATAATTAATTACCAAAATCTGTGGTAATTAATAAAAAACAGTAAATAAAACCATAAAACACAGTAAAATTAATCAAAATCAGAAAACTAAAAATCTGAAAATGCTCAAATATATGAATACCATAAAATAACCTTTACCCACTTAAGAAATTAATAAAATATCAAAGATCAACATAAAAATTGATCAAAATTCAGAAAAAAAAGAAAAGTAAAAAAAAAGGAATTAAATCTGAAATGTAAAATTTTCGAAATGCCCAAAACGTCCCAGAACTTAATCAAATTATGAAAATACCCTCCCCCGTGATAAAAATCTGTAAAAATTACAGAAAAATCTCAAAAAATATCAAAATGCTTCCTATATCCAAAATGCCTCTCCAAAACCTAATAAGATAGATAAAGTTATTAAAATATCCCCAGTATGATAAAAATATATAAACTCTAAAAAAGATATAAAAATAGACACTAAGTCTAATAAACCCAATTTGAGGTAAAATTACCGAAATACCCTTGTAACATATATCCAAAATAATTCTGAAAATATATTCTAAGAAGTTTTCAAACCTTCAATAAGGTGTTAAAAACCTAAAAAGAGTCTAATTACAAAATTACCCCCAGGAGTCTTAAATATTTGGAATTAATCCTAAACAATCGGGAATCAATCCCAAAACCCTTTAAAAATGAATCTTAAACACTTAAAAAGTCTTGGTATAAATCCAAATACTCCAAGACATTGGAACAAATCCAAATACCCTAAAAAGACTTGGGTGAGGCCAATGATTTAAAAGCTATCTTTCATTTGCGTGCACGCTGTGTGGTAGTATAGATCGTTTAAAGGGCATCATACGGATGGTTAATCAAGGGTTGTCGAGCGGTTGCTTGACGTAATTAACACTGACCGAGGTTAGTGGAGAGAGGTCATATACTCAGATCTTCGCCTGTCTGAAGTCCGGACTCCCTGAGGGCTAATTCCAAGCACTCATAGTCCAAGAAATAAAATAAATAAAACCGATCTATATTTCTCCAAATAAAACAAAAAGGCAAAATGATAGGATTTAAAAAAAAAAAAAAAAAAGTCCGATAGGAGAGATCTAGGTTAGGTCCGAACAAACAGTCATATAAAATCAAATGATTCTAACAGAAAACTATTTCGATTAACTCAGAGAGTTATGTTTTGATTAATGTTGTACTCACTTTAAGTTACTTGAAGTCCTGAAGTTTAATCAAAGTTCTAGTTAGCTCTTTAATTGTAAGAGTTAAAGAACCCTGAAAATGACTAAGTCACAGAGTTTACACAATTTATATAATATTCTGTCAGCATCTTAACTGACGAAACAAGGAGATTTCTCTAATTCTCTTAGAAACAAAGTCCTAACATTTTCATAATGTGCTATTACCAAAACATGGGGAATATTAAGAATACACAAATTACTCAACACTAAGCACCTTGTTGGTTCTATGTAAAAATGTTCTCCATTCTATTAGGTCTACATTCAGGATTGTGGTTCCATTTACCCTTTTGACAAATGCATGCCATGGAGAAGATCATACATAACTTTATCGAACTTGCTTCTTTCCCTTTTTCAAATGAAAACCTTTGAGGATTGCTCTCTGATTGTTTGAACTTGAAACTACAAGTCAAGAAGATAGTTTTCTATCCATTCAATTGGATGCATCATGCATGTGACTTTTGATGAATTTGTTGCGATTCAACTTTGACTAGATATTTGGCACCCTCTTTTAGAGGATAGAGGCAAGTCAGAATATTTTGTTGATCCTTTATCCTTTGTTGCATACTCGCATATGTGGATCTAGACTAGCATGATCAAACTAATGATGATGATGATTTTAAATGTTTTACACGTCTATTTAATTAGATTTATTCTATGCATCATAGTTTTCACGGCACCAAGGCATTTTTGAGGAGCCTAAGTGCTTAGGTGAATATTAATTGTAGATTCTTCAATGCAAATAAAAAAATCATAATAGAATCAAGCTAAATATTAAAATTGAAAGAACATGTAGAAACAAATCGATCATAATGAACATTAAAATTGAAACAAATTAATCTGCCATGAAATAATTCACTTCAATACATAAGAACAAATCATTCATGATAAAATTGGGGGAAATTAATCTATCATCTTATGAATTATCTTTGAACATACAAGAACAAAACAATCATAATAATCAAATTTGTAGGATTGGAGGTACTAACCTTAGATTTTTTTTAGTTTCTTCAATCAAACCTACAAGTTGATGTGAGAGTGAAATAGGGCTTTGGCCCTCCATATAAGAGAGAGAGAGAGAGAGAGAGAGAGAGAGAGAGAGAGAGGGCTCCAACCTTGTAATAGAGAAGGTGAGAGTGGTAGTGAAAGTAAGACTGTGAGTGAGAGTGTGGACTGTGGACTTTGTGTGTGTATGTGTGTGTGTGTGTGTGTGAGAGAGAGAGAGAGAGAGAGAGAGAGAGAGAGAGAGACTTGCAAGTTGATGTGAGGGTAAAATAGGGCTTCATACCTCTATGTGTTAAGAGAGAGATGGAGAGAAAGAGGGCTTCGGTCTTGTGATAGAGGGTGAGACTCTATGTTATCAAAAGCGATCGCCTCACTCGCCTAGGCGATTAAGTAGGTTAAGGCGAGCCAAAATGCCTCGCCTCGCCTCATGTTCGCCTCACTCACCTACACACTTGTCGATGATGCCTATACCAAATATTTATTTCTTTTTTAATGATGTAGGATTGCTTGTTCTTGTTCTTAATTATTACAAAGTAGCTAATGCTTTTTTTTAATAATGTCCAATTCACTTTTTCTCTTATATGCTATCGTATTTTTTCTTATTTTTAATGATTCATAAGACCACCCACTACTTATATGGGTAGTAGATGGTCTTTGGGCATTCCATCTTGGACATGATTAGTGCTTCTCAAAGTCTTGCATATGACTGTCTTGGATGTTTTATTAATTTTCCTTATATTGTCATTTTCGTCCTTCATAGTGATTTATGAGAGAACACATCACCTCAAACGCTTATGCAATCGCCTAGGCATTTGAGGCTGAGGCGAATCCCTTGTCACCTCGCTCGCCTCTCGCCTTTGACTACATAGGGTGAGAGAGTGAAATTGGGACCGTGATGATTAGATAGAGATAGAGGGGTTCGGTCCTCTGTGTAGACTATGGACTCTGTATGTAAGAGAGAGAGAGAGAGAGGCTTTGGCCCTTTGTATGGACAGTGGACTGTCTCTCTCTCTATGTATGTGTGTGTAAGAGAGAGAGGGAGAGAGAGAGAGATTAGAGAGTGAGAGATAGAGAGAGGGAGAGGGGCAGCAAGTGAGATTAGAGACATTAGAGAGGTCGAGAAACCAGAGAGAGAGAGAATGAGATTAGAGAGAGGTAGCAAGTGAGAGACTGGGCTTTGACCCTTTGTCTGTGTGTGCATTGTGGCACATCGGAGGGGGGGGGGAGCTACACTAGAAAGAGATGGGGAGGGGGTGTCGGCCCTCCTATCTAAGAGAGAGAGAGAGAAAACAAGCCCTTACCGAACATGGACGACAATGTTGATGGTGACAGCAGAGACTGGCGAACACCACGACGGGCACTGGCAGAACGTTGAAATTGTAATGACCTCTCTATTAGGAATAATCCGAATATGAAATTTCCGAGTAACGGGTCCGTTACCTGGACTAGAATCTGGCTTACCCAAGATCTTTAGTTGAACATATGCACAAATATGAAGTATAAAATAAACAATCTGATAAAAAAAGCAACATTTACAAATTGAAATTTTCATTAAAATTCATGTCCATAATTACAAATTGGGAATGAAAAGTACAATGGTACAACTGAAATAAAGTACAAACATTTGACCATAGTTGTTAAGGCGCGAAGGCGACTCAAGGCGTTCTCGAGGTGCTTAAGTGCTTAGGTGTTAAGGCGGCTGCTGAAGCGGTGCTTAAGCAACAACTTAGGTGCCTCCTTAAGATATATGGGCAAGTGTATTAATTATAAATTCTTCAATATGAATAAAAAACAAGTAATAACATCATGCATTCATACTAAACATTAAAATTGAAAAATAATATAATACCCATGAGATAATTAGCTTAAACACGTAAGAAAAAATTTCTAGAGAGAAGATATAGAAAACGTAACACTACACAAGTTTACAACAACAAAAAATAATTGAATGAATTAGAAAACATTAATAAGACTTGCAAGAGAGAGAGTGTGTGTGCGTGTGTGAGTGAGTGAGAGAGAGAGATTGCGACATACAGAGAAGAGAGAAGGCTTCGGCCCTGGAGGAGGGAGGGAGGGGGAGAGCGAGAGAGAGAGAGAGAGTAGAAAGGAAGGGGGAGAGGGTTGGCACCGTGGCAGGTGTCGACTGGACTCATCGGATGGCGAGAGAGAGAGAGAGAGGCACTAGACTCACTGGACTACGACGATGACCGGCGGTGATGGCGTCATCGTTGACTAGCGTCGGGGGCGTTGCTGTTGATCGCCGTGGTGGCAAGCTCCACGAACCCCATGGTGCTGCTTCGAGAGGAACGAGGTCGAGGATGGGGGGAAATGAGGAGTCGGGTGGGGGAAGGGGGGTTTATGTGATGGATCCGAATCCATTGCGGGTGGATCGGGCCAGGTGCCCGCTAGGCCCCCGAGCGGGCCACCTGGGCCGAGCTTGGGCCACCTTTTCTTTGGTTGAGAAAGGCGTCGGCTTGCCTTGAGACAACAAACCCTCCTTTGTGCCAAGGCGCTGTTTAGGCGCACGCCTAAGCGGCGCCTTGACAATATGCATATAACTATTACACAACTAACCACAATAACAAAAGAAAGAGTCTAGTGCGTCTAAGCGGCGCCTTGACAACTATGCATTTAACTATTACACAACTAACCACAACACCGAAAGAAAGAGTCTCTTGAAGGCACCTGCCTTGGCTCCAACTATCTTTAATAAATAATTTTATCTTTTCTGAGAACTTGAAATTGAGATCTTAGTAGGGATCATTTACATCCATGTTGTTGTCCAACACACACCACCCCATTCTCTCATCCTTTCGGATGCATGTTTCTTTTATAAGTTTCATGAAATGGAACATACTTTCTATGCAGAATGTTAGTCAATTATCTACAACATGGAACAAACGAAAAGGCGAAGAATGATATAACATAAATTCATAACAATTGGCATTAATCTAGTTTCATGCTCTTATTTCCTTTTCTTTTCTTCTTTTAGTGATAACTATATTTTAGTGGTAATTATTACTAGTACTTGAAAAGATAGGAAACTAGTCTTTAAAAGTAATAGTTTTAGGGTCTTAGGGGTGAGTCATGTTCTTCCTAAATTATGGACCAATTAGCCATTCGTAATCGGTTTTCACATTGATGGTGACTCATCTTTCAACTTGAAGTGACAGAGATAATCCCTACTAATAGTCATGGTGGTTGAGCAGGCCGTCCACTGCCAATTCTCTTTGCCTCTGCCTATCCTACCTTACTAGGTCTCCGAAAACATACTGAGTGAGGCGGGACAATAGGCTAAGTTGAGTATGTAATTTTTTAACAGTCTGTTAACTACAGTGTCCATGTCTCAGCCCACGAGTGCACTCAAGTAGGATCACCATCATCTGCCTAAGTTGAGATCCCAAACTTGGACTCTAGAATTGTAAGAAAAGTAAGGATGTTTTGTACCTCAATGCCACACATCTTGTAGGAGTTTGACCAGGACGTTCCCTTATCCCCAAGGAATGGATCTTGTGAGCTCGTCTTGCTAATGAAGCGATGTCACTTCCATTTTAAAAAGGAATACATCGTGATATTTTTTGTTCATATAGGTTCTCTTGCCTTTAATTCAATTCTCATGGGGAGTGCACTGGAGTGTGCCTCCTACTATTCATGTTCTTTAGCCCCTTCATAGGGTCATCATTGTCGTGGGGTTCTTTTCATATTTCTTTTCATGTTTCATTCATCGTGCTAGTGTAGTGCACTGTAGTTTCTAAATAACATAGAGAGCTTAAGGCTCCAAATCTTCTTGTTCTTTCATTTCTTTTAAGAGCCTTAGATGGACTTGGCCCATCAGGTTCTTTCTCATAAAAAAAGAATTCATGTACTTGCAAGCTAGTTCTTCATTTTGAGCATGCAACTTGGGTTCTTTTGTACTATAATTCTCCTAGTTGGAGAAAATTCATGTAGGGTTCATGTAGGATTTTATAACAAATCCTTATAAGCTCATTTTCATGGAGTTAAATTAACTAGCATGCTTTCTACAAAGGGTTTTTTTGAATATAAGCCACCTATAATATTTTAAATTTACAAAAAAAATCCCGTAATCTAACTATTTTTTTAAAAGCCCCTACAATCTTCACCGTTACCAAAAAAAGCCCCTCCTGTCGACCTTTTAGCGGAGGCGTTAAACAGGACCGAACCATGGTTCGGTTCAAGGTTCAAAAACTCAGCTCGGATCAGTATGGATCGGCCGAGTCAGACCGGTTTTGGGCCGTCTGTGCCGATCCCGAGTAACCTGGCCGAGTCTAGGACTCGGATCGGACGATCCGAGACCGGATCGGACGATCCGAGACCGGATCGGGCCGGGTCGGCTCGGATCGGCCCGACCCGGCCCCCAACGGTTAGTTTGACTAGCCGTTGGGGGTCAACCTAGCCGTTGCTGGCCGTTCCCAAACGGCCAGCAACGGCTAGTTTGGGCCTTGGGGGTCTATTTAAACCCCCCCAAGGCCCTCCTAAGGCTCCACAAATTTCCTTTGAGCCTCCTAACATTCTTGCTCTCTCTCCCACTCTCTCGATCATAGAATTCTCTCTCCATCTCTCCCACGAGGTCACTTCTAGTCTACTACAAGCTCCGCGATCTCTCATCTTCTTGTGCTGTGAAGGAATGGCATCTCAAGATGTTGCTGAGCGGTCATTTGGGAATCTTCCTAGCGCTGATCCTACTTGGGGTCATTGCACACCGGTGGACATGGGCCAGAGAAAGGTACAATGCAAATATTGCAACCGGGTCGTCTCTGGCGGGGTCTACCGATTCAAACAACATCTTGCTGGAATAAAAGGTGAAGTTGCAGTATGTGCTCGAGTTCCTTCAGAGGTTAGGATCTAATTTCGAACTTATATGAAGGAGAAGGAATCAGGCAAAGCAAGTACTGCCAGAAGAAGACAGGAAATTCGAGAGGAATTGTCTGAACCAGCGCGATGGTCTGATGCTGGAGTCCGGCTTGGTGGAAGTAATCAACCTATAAATGTTGATGATTGGGATACAAGTAAGTTTCTTATTTAACTTATTTTTATGTTCTTCACTTAACGTTTTCAGACAAATAGTTATAGTAGATTTTTTTTTTTCTTTTACATTTAAAGCTGAATTGCGACGTGCAATGGAAACAAGCCGGCGGTCCTTTGCAGATGAGGACTTATTTCGGCACACTGGAAGATACGGAGGACAAGGAAGTGGCTCCACACCTTCTGCACAAGGGAGCACTAGTGCCGGCATGAGCACTAATGTATGCGAGGAGCTGCCTCAAGAGTTCACTAGAGCTGCAGATCCTAGAGTAGGTCCAATAGATCCCTTCCTCACCAAGAAGAGGGATAAACAACCTTCTATTAGTGCTGCATTCAAGAATTTAAAACTTTGTAAGGAGAAGATAGGGAGAGCTACATCTAGGTGGTTTTTCTATAACAGTATCCCTGCTAATGCGGCCAAGGGGCCATATTATGAGTCCATGATCGAGACCATATAAGAAGTTGGCAAAGGGGT
The DNA here is from genome assembly GCA_030544215.1 of Zantedeschia hybrid cultivar. Classification (NCBI taxonomy): domain Eukaryota; kingdom Viridiplantae; phylum Streptophyta; class Magnoliopsida; order Alismatales; family Araceae; genus Zantedeschia; species Zantedeschia hybrid cultivar. The sequence continues at coordinate 20,734,875 of JARZZO010000005.1, forward strand.
TGAAGGACCTTCTCCATATGAGATATACAACAAGTACTTGGATATGGAAGTTGATGACATCCGAACATACATTAAATCATTTGAAAGGATCTGGGATGAGTATGGATGCACTTTAATGTGCGATGGATGGACATGTACATAAATCTTATATTCAGTTTCTTATCTTATCTTCATTTTTTCTTAATCAGAATGGGTCTCTTTCTGATTTCTTATTACGTTTGAAATTTTACAGGGATAACAAGAAGAAGTATGATCAACTTCTTAATTTACTGCAAAGCCGGAATCGTATTTTGGAAGTCTATTGATGCATCTGGAAAAATAAAGAATGCCCAGTACCTATATGAATTAATAGATCAATTGGTGGAAGAAGTGGGCGAAAAAAGGATTGTCCAAGTGGTTACGGACAATGCATCGGCGTTCAAGTTAGCTGGACAAATGTTGATGCAGAAGAGAGAACATCTATACTGGGTTCCCTGTTCTGCTCATTGTATTGACTTGATGTTGGAAGACATTTGCTCTGATCTGATGGTAGATGGAGTGGTCAAGAGTGGTCGATTTATCACTACATTTATCTACAACCACAACAACATTCTGGATATCATGCGCACACATACTCATGGAAGAGAGTTGTTTCGTCCGGGAGCGACCATGTTTGCATCTCAATATATCTCTCTAGATAGTTTAAGTCAACAAAAGAACAACTTGATTAGGATGGTGGCATCGGAAGATTGGGAGAGTCACATATTGCGGTATGTACCAACTAAGGTCAGAGAGAAATGTAAGAAAGTGGCTGATCTAATTCAGTCTAGACCCTTCTGGAGGGGGGTGCAAGCGGTGTTAAATATTGTAGAACCGTTTGTCCGTCTCTTGCGATCTTGTGATGGAGAAAGAAGATCGGATATGGGTTTTTTATATGAAGTTATGGACAGAGCTAAGGAGCTCATTCAACTGAACAACCCAACAACCTTTGTAAAGTGGTGGGACATAATAGACAGACGTTGGGAACACACTTTACATCACGATCTTCATGCAGCTGGTAAGCTACTAATTTTCTATATGTATTATTTGTATACACATTTCTCTTAAGTAATAACTAACTTCGACTTATTTATTTAAGTTATTTTTTCAACCCTCAGTACATGTTCAGAACTGATGGGAAGAAGGATAGCTATGATAGTTGTTCGGAAGTGTTGATGGGGGCTAAGTCTGTTATTAAGTGTATGCTTGCAGATGAGGACAGAGCAATATTGGCATGCAAGCAAATGCATGATTACAGAATGATGTTATACCACTTTGGGACAAGTACTGCTCAAAGAGCTGCCAAAATTTTGAGTCCAGGTTTGAAAATTATTAACTAGATGTTCTACTTAAATTTTAATTATAACTTGCACATTGTTGACATGGCCAATTTTCTATTTACAGCTGACTGGTGGCTAGATCATGGAAAAACATATGGGTATGAAGATCTAGCCTATGTTGCAATTTGGGTCTTAAGTCAAACAACCTCTTCATCAGGCTGTGAGAGAAACTGGAGCACCTTTGGCTTGATTCACACCAAGCAAAGGAATAGATTGAAGTCGAGCCGTCTAGAGAAGCTCGTATTCTGCCATTATAACATGAGGTTGAAGCTAAAGAATCTGGAGCTCATAAGGAACCTTCAAAGGCAGGAGAAAGAGAGAATTTTCGGACAAGCCACAGAGACGACACATGCAGAAGAACCCATAGACTTGGATGAGCTGTTCGAGGAGCAACATCTACTAAATGCATGGGTTGATGCAAGCACCTCAAATGAGTCTGAATTCAACCCAAATGATCGGGAATGGGCGGAAGGTGAGTTAGATAATGTTCCATTACTTATTGATTTTCAACCTCCTGCTCCAAAACGTTAGAAGAAGAGCAAAAAATAAGCACCAAGCAAAAGGAAGAGTGGTACTGGAATTCAGATTGTTGATCTGGAGACTATCGAGGAAGAGGATGAAACGCCAGAACCAGGTGATGAGGTCTAATATCAAACCTCAAATGACTCGACATCAAAGACGAGGTCCGACAGTTTTGAGGATGGCGGAGATGCTACCAGTGCCCCAGCCTCACCTCCACCAATTCAATTCACTGGAGAAGAAGAATACACACATGCAACCCAAGATGAACATCATGGTAGCAGAGCAGGACGTGAAGAATCTTCCATTCAAACATTCAGCAGATCAAGGAGGAAGGACAAATGTAAAGTTCCTCAGTGTGCAGAGGCTAAAGAAGAACTTAGGAGGGAGAGAGAATATCAGGAGCAACTATCCGATGCATCATCATATTCTATATACGAAGGGTATAGTCAGCCTACTGGATATGTAGTTTACCCTCCTCAACATTCTGATACATTTGACTATTCAGGGGGTTGTCTAGAATATCCACAATTGTCAGTCATTTATACCAATACGGATGACTATAGCCGGTATGTGATGCAATATGAACAATACTACCAGAGCTATATGTCATGGACTGAGTATGTAAGCCATATGTTCATTCAGTATAATGTACGTTTGGAATAAATGTAAGTTCATAATCATATATGTAAGTTTATTTAAAGTTTTTTTGTCCAACAACATCTTATGTACTTTAAATCAATGTATTTCAACACAATTATGCATTAGACTTGTGTTTTATATTTTTTTCACATTTTTTCATATTTTTTTTCTATTTTTTTCTGCTATCCGAACCAGCCGAGCCAAACTCAGCCAGGATCGGGCTGACTTGGATCGGAATCGGCCGATCCGATCGGTTTTGGACCGGCCGATCCGGGGCCCGATCTCGGGTTTCTTAACCTTGGTTCGGTTAACATTAACTCTATATAACAATTTACTAAAACACCTCTAGTTTATCCCATGATCTCCTACGCCAACATCGATCGGACGGAGGGCGTCGGCCAGCGGGAGCAAGGGCACGGCGAGAGTGGCTCCTCCGCAGTAGAAGAGGAAGACAGTTGCCACCTTGAAGAACCCGTAGAAGCGGCCTACAGTGACCTTCAGCAATTGCCGCCCCCCCCCCCCTAAGGAGAACGTCATTGCCCTGTATAGGCAGAGCAAGGGGATGCTCGCCTTCTTGGCAGCTGCCTCAGGGAGCTGCTTGTTGAGCAGGGTGGAACTCACCGCCCCCGCCAAGATCGCCAATGCATCCTTCAACTTCATCTCGGACTCCTCGGCGCCTCTTATACTGACGTCAGTTCCCACTGTCACCGTGCTCTCCGGGGAGGTTCCGAGAGAGCCCATTGGGCATGGTGCTAGTTATGGTTTTAAGGAAGCCGTGGTTCTGGAAGAGCAGGTGGATGCCGGCCAAACACGGATTAGCCAACTCCTGAGAAAGGTTCACCAGATCAGTACAACTTCTAGCACACGAGGTCAGCTGCTGCTGGGTGAGCGTGGAGCGGTAGCCGGAGCTCATGGCGCCGGGGTGTGAAGTAGCAGCGTTGTGTCCCATGTCTTGTTGACAACTTTGTCCAGGCCGACAACAGTTGGGTTGACTCTGTGCTCTCCCTGTGCAGACGGTGAGGCAGTAGGCGAACTCGGGGTCAAACGGGTCTAGCTGGTGGCGTGACCGCTGCGACTTCTCCAGGGTGTTCCTGGGAGGGGATAGTGTCGCGATAGCTATGGCGCACCACGTCACGGCACGCCTAAGCGGGCATGGTCTGCGGGGCCTCGTCCTGATACAACCCTTCTTCGGCGGGGAGGAGCGGACAACGTCGGAGAGGACCTTGGTGCAGCCGCGCGGGTCGGCGCTGAGCTTGGAGGCGTTGGACACGTACTGGCGGCTGGCGCTGCCTAGTGGGGTGACGAGGGACCACCCCTGGTGCAACCCATTGCAGGCCGGTGGCGCTGCCTGGGTAGAGGACCCGCGGCTGCCGCCAGCATTGGTGTTCGTCACCGACATGGACATATTAAGGGACAAGAACCTGGAGGTGTACAGGGCAATGGGAAGGGCGGGGAGAAGGGTGGAGTGCGTGGTGCAGAGGGGGTGGGGCACGCGTTTTGGTCTGGGAGTTTTTAACGGTAGTGATGGAAGGAATATTCCTTAGAATATCCTTTATTTTGAACATTTTTTAACCGCATGGGTGTGTTTTAAATTTAGTTAGATTACATGGGCTTTTAAAAAAATAGTTAGATTACGGGGCTTTTTTGTAAATTTAAAAGATTATAGGGGATATTATTCAAAAAACCCTTCTAGAAAACATCACATGAATGGTTGAGAGCCATGCTGAAACTAAACATGTAATATATTCTTTTATAGGCTTAAGGCCTCCTACACAACTTTTACCAAATCAGAATTAAATGGACAGCACCTCCCCTTAATTAAAATGTATTTACACCCTTCAAATCCTTAAGCGTCACTTTGATTGGAGAATAGGAGAAGAATAAGGGCGAATAAGGGGAGAATAAGCTTAGTTTAACTTTGACAAGCGGAATGACTTATACCGGTGCAGAATAGCCTATTCGGAGAATAAGCCATCTCACCTTAGACCCAAGAATTCCTTATTCTTCTTATTCCGTCAGTGGGCCCCACGAAACTATCAAACCGAAACACCCCTTATTCTAGTATACGCTATTCCGTGTGTGGGCCCCACGTAATAGCTTATTCTCCAAACAAAGTGAGGCTAAAAGAAAATCAAAAAATAAGGATAACATGTAGAGGTATCACCCTGCCTCTTAGAAACGAAAATCCGTGTATAAAGAAGCTCCTCAGCCCGCTTGTGGAGGAAAAATGCTGCTGCAGCCTCGTGCGGGGGTGAATAGCCTTGCTGCAGCCCTTTAATCTTCCTTGTATCTTCCTCTCCTTATGGCTTTCACAAGTTCTCACCCTCTCTTTCTAATCGTCTCATCCCCTCTTCAACTTCTTCTTCTACTTCACTCTCAAAATCCCTCGTTATCTTGTTGTTTTCCTTCTCTTTCTTTCTCTAACAGACCCCCCTCTCTCTCTATTGCTCTCCCACCTACTCTCTCCTCTTCCTCCCTGCTCTACCTCTCTTTCTCCACTCCTTCCACCGCCCCTCTCTCTCCCTCCTTGGCTGGCCAGGCCAGCTTCCCCCATCCACCCCCCTATATAAAGGGTGAAAGAGGTGGTTGGGGCTGGAGGGAGAGAGAGGCGGTTTGCCTCTATTGGCCCCCCTGGATGGCCCAATAATCAGGCCCAACAAGGCCCATATTCAGGCCCATGAATCCCTTAATTCAGGCCCAATAACTTATTAAGTTTGGTCCAATGACAGCCCACCAAAAACCCACTAAAAATCCATTAACAGCCCGTTAATGGCCCACTATGGACCCATTAAACAAGCCCAATCTCAACCTATAAGCCCATAAAAACCAGCCTGCTAATCAACATATATATGCCCATTAAAGTTCTATTTGGCCCATTAACCATTTAACTTAAAGCCTAATGGTCTTACAAAAGTTTATGTTTAAACCCTAAATTATTTTATAATTGCGTATCTATCCCCATTAACTTAGTGGGTTCTTACAGAAACCCTAGCAGAGTGGGTGAATGGGCGCCGGGGTTTGGACTCGAGGATGTTGGGTTTTTCGTGTGGGCAAAGCTTTAGTCAGTCGAGTTGGATTCTTAACGGTCCAGGAAGGATCAGGTCCAAGCGGCCTAGGCAGGTTGCTTAAGTGGGTGCTTGAACTGCCTTTCTTGGGCCAGGAAAGGTGCCGATCCACCTTTTAGAGTAAAAGATGCCAATATGCCTAGGCGCACGCGGCATGCCTAAGCGGGACCTGGACAAATATGCTATGCATCTGTTAGGTAGTAAGCAATAACCATAGAGCCTGACTCCTATCCCAGGAAGGCCTATATTGAGGGGGCTGTGATATCCTCTTAATGAATATTCTTTCTTGGAATGTCGGAGGACTTAAGCAGCTCCAAGTCCAGGGCTGTTAGAACTTTGGTCCTTCATCATAAGATTGATTTTTTATGTATTCAAGAAACAAAAATTGAACAATTGCAGGATTCCTTGGTTGCTTATATTGGAGGTAAGAGATTACAAAAATGCTTGTTCAAGCCCTCCCTTGGTCTCAACAGAGGAATCATCCTCTTGTGGAATGATCTTTTGTTGGATTGCCTCGAATCTGAAGTATTGGATTTCTCTGTCACTGCTACTTTCTCCAGCAGGAAATATGGGTTCATTTGGTCCTTCACAGGTGTTTATGGAACTACTCTATTCTCTTCTAAATAAGCTTTCTTTTAGGAGCTTAATTGCATTGTTACCTTCTTTTTTCATCCGTGGTGCATTGCTGTAGATTTTAACTCCGTCAGATTTTTTCAAGACAAGCTCAACCATGTCAAATGGGAATCAGAGATAGATCTTTTTGGAGAATGGATTCGTTTCAATGGTCTTATTGAGCTAGATGCACCTGGACTGCACATTACATGGACTAATTTCCAAGATTCTCAGTCTATGTCCAGATTAGACAGGTTTTTTGTTAATACCTCATGGCACTCTAAGTTCCCTCTTGCTAGGGCAAAAGGTCCTCCTAGACTGATTTCATATTATATTCCAATCACTCTTGCTAGTGTCCCCTCTGTTAAGCGCCCCAGAATATTCAGATTTGAGCTCTCTTGACTCCATCATAGTAACTTTCTAGAATTGGTATCTAAGTGGTGGTCTGCGGTTCCATTTTCGATCCATTCCTGCAAGTTGTTCTTCTGTAAACTCAGGTGGATCAGAAATCAGATGAAAGCTTGATCAAAAATTATTCTTGGCAAAGACATTGAAGTGAAGACTCTTAAATAGCATTGAACAGCTTGATATGAAGAATCATGCTGGTCTCATGGATACTAATGATAGAAGAGAATGGAATAAGCTTAAATCTCAACTCAACGAATGTCTCTTAATGGAGGAAATTAAATGGAAGTAAAGATCCAAGGAATTATGGCTTCAGCAAGGTGACAAGAATACCAAGTTCTTCCACACGGCGGCTAGCATTAAGAAGAGGACCATCAATATTGAAACAACCAAAGTTGGTGACCCCACCTATTATGATGAAAAGGAAATTCAGCAGGCCATAACTGATTTTTACATAGACCTTTTTTCTTAAGACAATTCTTCCAGACCACATTTTGTAGAAAATCATTTTTCTAGATTGTCGAAGGTTGATGTGTCCGGCCTTACTATTCCCATTGGGATGGAGGAAATTAAGGAGACTGTTTTCAGTATGAAGGCTGAAAAATCACCAGGACTAGATTGCATTTGAATGGGCTTCTATCAACACTTTTGGGATTTAATTAAGGATGATTGCATGGAGGCAATCAAGGATTTTCAACTTAACCCTTGGTGTATCAGCCATCTTAATACCACTCATGTGGTTCTCATCCAAAAAAAAAAAAGATAATGCACAATCATGGTTGGCAGGCGTCACTATCGGCCGGAACCGGTACCGATACCTCTCTAATCGGTCGATGTCAGTCTTTGTAGTTAAAAAAATAAAATATTTTAACTAATTTTTTATTGGCCGGTACCAGCCGATACGGCCAATATCTATACCGATATGTATCGGTATCAGTACCCATTGGTACCGGTATCGATACCGAGATTGCCATCCTGGTGCACAATCCATCGGCGGTTTCAGACCTGTAAGTCTCTTGAATAGCTCATACAAGATTATCACTAAAGTTCTTGCGAATAGATTAAAAAGGGTCATTGGTAAGCTTATTGATCACAACCAATCTGCATTTATACCAGGAAGAAACATCCTTGACAACTTCATGGCAGCACATGAGACCATTCATTATCTAAAGTCCTTCAAGAAGTGGTCCTCAAGTTAGACTTTGAGAAGGCTTTTCATAGGGTTAATTGGCATTAACTTCTCAATATTATGAGGTTTATGGGATTCAATGAAAAATGGATCAACTAGATAAGATGTTGTATCTCCACTGCATAATTCTCAGTGCTTATCAATGGAGAACCATGTCGATTTTTTGGCAGCTCTAGAGGGCTTAGGCAAGGAGACCCTTGTCACCATTACTCTTTATTCTTGCTTGGGCAAGTCCTCTTACCCAAGCAAAATTTTAGCAGTAGCTCCCCTTGTTCAATGACTATTTTTATTCTTAAGACATCAAAAGATGCGGTAAACAACTCCCTTTGCACACAGAAAATTTCTGACAGCAACTCCCTTATTTAGAAATCAAACATCCCACTTAAACGTGGGTGAAAAAAAAAAGAACCAAAACAGTGTAAAACAAAGGCACATAAAGAAGAATATAAATCAGGTCCCTTACCTTCTTTAACCCTCCAAATGAACTCTAAAAGAAAGCTGCTGTAAGCCCTGCTAACCTGAAGCTTTTCCCACTCTTCTCCAATAGCTACGCAGCTTTTGTGGCATGAAAAGACGCCCATGCACAAACCCCCAAAAAATCTGCAGCAGAGCCTCCCTTCTCCCTTTCTCTCACTCTTTCTCTGCAGCTCCCTCTCTTTCTATGTGAACCTAACGCCTGCCCCCTTTGGGCTTTTTAGTCAAACTTCCCATCCACTTTGGGAGGTGGATGAAACTTCTAGGGAGAGGACAGCACCGCCCCTTTCATATGGGCCTGGGCCAGCCCCTCTTAAACAGCCCAAGGAGGCCCTAAACTCCTCTTATAACATGGCATTTAAACCCCTTTGCTACAGACCAATAATTCATGTGCATTCATCCTAATGGAAAATTTAATTTTAACCCCTCTATTATCTAAGTGTTATTATTTAACCCCAAAACTATTACATTTAGTTTTGCACTTTTTCTTTTGCATTTATACCCTTTTTAAGGTACAAAATTTCAGATAGTCCAATTTTTTTGTCAATTTTTTTGATACCCTACAAGTTTCATAATTGTGTATATATTTTATCAATATTCAAGTATAAACCCTTAATGTTTTCTGCTAGAATACAAAATGGCTTTGTTTGAAGAGTTTTAATAGAAAAATCTAATGACTTTTTCACTCTTTTTCTTGGGGGTTCTTATAGAAAATTTCTAGGGTCTCACAAGACCAGACCAAGCCATGAGTTGTTCTTAATGTTCATGACTCAAGTAAAGGGGTCGATATCCACCAAATACACGAACATGTTTAGAACTCTTGAGCACTCACTTAATCTTAGAACCAACCTAAATGACTAAAAACCCTTGAGACACTAAAATCATTAAAAATCATAGAAAAATGTAAAAAAAAAATATAAATCTATGGCATTGGCAGGTGACTAGAATGCCTTTTAAACACTAAAGATGGTTAAAATGACTAACTAGAATGCCTTTTAAACACTAAAGATGGTTAAAATGACTAAGATATCTGTGGGACATTAAAAATGAATAAAAATCATGTAAAATGCATGAAATATCCTTAAAACTCAAACTTTTCCAAAATGAACAAAATACCCTTCGACTCCAAAAAAACACTTAAAAATAACTGAGGTTCATACCCCAGGGTTTTGAAACCACATCAAGCCATTAAACATGTACCAAACCCAAAAAATGACGTTAATAACTTGAGAATGACTTGCTGCACCACACATGGCTGAGTTGGAATGGGCCGCTCCGTCCCGCTCCGCCACGTGCACATCCACACATCGCCCTACGTCCTGCATTAATTGCGCCCTGACGTCAGCAAAAACAAAATTTAAAACAAAAATTGAAATTTTTTAGTGCTCTCGAGAGCGTCAGGATGATCTCGAGAGCTTCCTGATGCTTTCGAGAGCATCCTGAGCTCTCGAGAGCGTCAGGATTCGAATGCTCTCGAGAGCTTCCTGATGCTTTCGAGAGCATCCTGAGCTCTCTAGAGCATCATGACGCTCTCGAGAGCAATTTTTTTTATTTTTTATTTTTTATTTTTTGCTGATGTCAGGACGTCATTAATGAGGGACATGGGGGCATGTGCGGCTGTGCACGTGGCGGAGTGCGACGGGGCAGCCCGTTCCAGCTCAGCCATGTGTGGTGCAGCAAGTCATTCTCTAATAACTTCGAGGCCCCAAAGCTTGCCAAATTACTAAAAATATCCCTCATCCGCCAAAACACTTAGCCCCTTAAAACACCCTAATGCTTTCTGAACTCTGTCATGGACCATGGTAAAGCTTCTGGGTCAATTTAACTTTTGTGTTCATCACTGGACTTGTGTATTTTCGTGCTTGATTTATTCAGGCATTAAGGCAGTGTGTAGTCAAGGGTATTCAATCATTATATTGTTGTAGTTAATACTGGCTTAGTTCAGTGCAAAATGGTCCAATTCCTGGAACCACAGATGACCTTGATTCCAAAGGCACTCACTCCAAATTCTGCCTGCATTCCCCCACTATCTATATAGAGATTAGGATTCTTATCACATGATAAGAAATCAAAACTCAAAATCAAACACACGCAAAAACAAAATAGGTAAAATATATCCCCATATGACTTCCACGGGAGCTTTGGGGAAAGTTTTCATGCTTACATGTGTTCTACATCCTTGCTGTCGTCTTTAATGCATGGACGTAATTATCCACTTTCTGAAAGAAAGGGAAAAAAGAGCAAGCGATCCCATTATTTCATGTAAGCACGTAGTCAATCATGTAGAATGATGCTTTATTCAGCAATCTGGGCCTTTTTCTGGCACCATTGTCGTAAGTTTTCTTAACTGAGGTCATATGCATCTCTAATGGGAAGCAGCTGAGCTCACCAATGAGAAGCTTCAAATTCTGTAAGTTCTCTGTGACAGGAAATGAGATCTGGGTTACAAATACTGTGGAAAGCCTCATCAGGAGAAAATGGCTTAGACAATTTGATACTTTTGCATGAAATTCTTTTATTTTCCTTCATGGTATGCTACATTTTTCTGCATATATCTAGTTTTCTCGCTTCCGAAGTTCTTTTGCAATCTCTTTAGCTTTTCTAAATTGAATCTTGTGAACCATATCATTCCTTTAGTCTGTCTTCAGAAAAAAAAAAGAAATTTGCTTAAGTCTCAAACTTAAAAGTGAAAGTGCTTGTTTTATATTAACTTGCAACTTTTAGATGAATCCCATCATTAAGGGAATGCTAGAACCTAGAAAAACCATTGTTTGTTCCTTGAAATCCAATAACCAAACTCTTGAATTTCATTTTTCTCCAAACCACATTGTTCATTGTCATGTTCAAAAAGTTTTCTATGATGCTGTGGTGTCTGTGACTCAGGCATGATGGGCAGCTGCTTTAGCTGCTCTCTGCTTGTCCAGTTCAATAATATCTGCCATATTGGTTTTTCCCCATCAGGTTTTAAGTTGTCTAATTTAGAAGATACCTCCTTATCTAGGTTCTTCAGAATAAATGCTGCTTCAACAAAGTTGAAATCATACGTGTATTTATTTGCATGTATTTATTTGATGATTTCATACTTATTTTGATAATTTAAAGGTTATCTAAAATTTGTCTCTATAATTGATTGCTTCTAAAACTTACAATTTTTCATGTTGCTTCTTTCCAATCCACAACTTTGATATTTGCTTGTTTTCCTTGCCACTATTAGTCATCTCATCTTTGGGGTTACATTGAGAGAATAACAAGCCTGCAAAATGTAGCATTGTTGATCAGTACTACGAGTACTGTTTGGAGAGTCAGATCTCATTAGATTCTCTGGAGGTGTAGCAATCACTTCTGAATGGTATTTATCATCGCCCACCATGTCCAAACCGAGGGGCAAAGGAAATTGGAGAAACGGATCCTATTCTGCCATTGCTTTGCCAGATACTGTATTTGTATTCATTGTGCCCAAGTTTTATGTATATTTTCTCTGTGACTATCCGAGGTCTTTTCAGTCTTCCTCTATCATATGTCAGACCTGAATGATATTGGGAGCCAAAAAAAGAAGGCTTCTCCAAATTGCCAAAATTATAGTGAACATGAGTATTATCAAATAGTTCACTGCATTTACCATGCTTTGAGTTCTAATTTCCCCAAAGTCTTGCCTCTTGATCTTGCAAATTCATGAGTTTTTATCATTTTTTTCCTTGTAATTGGATAACATCTTGGTTATAAGACATAAAGAAGGAAGAGTACCAATATAAGGCTATATACCCACCGACCCCTGCTAAATCTCTTAACAGGATGCCATCTGCTCCCCCATCTAAAAAAGAAAACACACACACACACATGCATGACTTCATCCCTTAAAAAAAGAGAAAAAGATGAACATGGCTCCTGCCTGAGATAATGCCCTAGAGATAGAACACACCTGTCCCCTAGGAAGGCTCAAACAGGCTTAGTGCAGAAATTCAGAGTCTCAGATCCATTCTAGTATTCAAACAGGCTCAGTGCAGAAATTCAGAATCTCAGATCCCTTTTAGTATTTTCTCATGGGGTAGAGTCATCCTGGAAAGTATGAGAGTTGAATTTTCGTGTATCTCATGATGACCTGTTATATTGCAGAGATTGCTACTTAAACCAAGCAGCAAGGTATTTATTTTCGATTTGGATTTAATATTAATGACTGTTTGATAACTAACTCTGTTTATTGTAGAGTATGGCTTATCTGAGAAGCAGGCTGAATCCATATTGGACATAACCTTGAGAAAATTGACTTCCCTTGAGGTGGTGTCCGAAATTGCTGAATTACAATCTTGTTTTTCCTTGAGGGATTACAATTTGACAGTATAGTTTTTGTTTCTGTAGAGGAAAAAATTTGTTGAAGAAAGTCGTTCATTGATGGATCAAATAAACAAATTGAATGAACTCTTGTCTTGCAAGAAGCTAATGTTCCAGGTATTTCTTTTTTTATCTTTCCAAAGGCTACTGTTTATATATATGCACATCTTGCCATATAGGAATCTTAACTAGATGGTAACATACAGTGTTTTCGCTATTTGTTCTTCAACTGAGATTGGCGTAGCATCTGTTTTTGTTGAACCCATAATCTAGGTCTAACTTGTCTTTTTTATCTGTACAGTTGCTCTGGCATATTCATTGATGCATCGGGTTATTGTCTTGATACTTCAGTCTCTCTCTTGTTTTCATGTTTATCATTCAGACAGATAAGTTGGTTTCAATCATAGAAAGGTGTCAAGGATCAAAACATACCAACCCAAGCATCGCTGAGTTGTAATGGTTCATTCCAGCTATGTTGGACCCACCTTTGAAAAAGGGAAACAGGCAAGATGCACGAAACAAGAGAAGAATATGAGTTTTGGAGGCTGGGTACATCCATAAGAGGAGGAAAGAAACGAAAAGTGAAATTTAAAGGAGATAGATGGGGAAAATGAATAGAAGGAAGACCAAAATGTCCACAATGGAGAAGGGAATGACAAAATGTGAAGTAAAAAAAGTATTGATCTTGATATGGATCCAGCCCCACCAACAGAGGTAGCAGGCTACCAGAAGGATGGCAGTACTGGTGGCCAGCAGTGAATGAATACTGCTGCAGTTGGGGGGGGGTTGGACTTGCATTCTCCCTTCTTTTACCTCTTCCTCCTATTAGTGTGTGCGCGCTTTCCACTGAGAAATGGGAGAACTAAGTTGTGAGCATTTTGAAGTAGTCAAACCTGTCCTTTTTTTAAGAAGGAACCAAGACCTCATGAAAGATCCAATTGCTGATAGTTAAAATCCAGAAAATTTGGTTGAATTGGCCAATATCAATTTTAACTAACCATTTTTGACGGGCAAGCTGATTCTTGATCAATTCCTTTTCTAATTATCTTGAGCAAGTTCTGCAACTTTGGTTTTAACTTTTAAAGTCTGCCAAATCTTTGGACCATGACTCATATGCTGATCTGTGAAAACTCATGGTCTGTGTTCCATCTTAAGAGCGACTTGGTGAATGGACATGTTTTCCAAAATGACTTAGTGTGAAATGTTGATGCTATGACAATTTGATAGAAACATAGCAGCTGGTAGCCTAGCCTAGGGATATGTTGTGGTTTATTTGTGGAGCTTGGATTTGTAAGGCAGTGATTAAAGAAGCCTGAAGCAATAGCTGTTTCAAAATTGGTAATGGGAACTGGTGACAGCTAATGGCAGGCTAGTTTTGAATGTCAATGTGAATCTCTTTTATGAATCTGCTAATGGAATTAGGGCTCAAATGTTGAGAATGATCGAAATTAGGGGTGATTACGTTGTGATTTATGTCATTTTAAGTTTCATGGTGGAACATTTCTCGATATTCATCAGCAAGTAACATGATTTGTATTCCATGGGGCCAACAATTTCTTCTGATTGTCTTTCAAACATGGGCACAACAACTATATAATACTGATGATAAAGGCGGGATTGCAGCTGAGGGTGTTGAGAAGAAAAATATTCTGCTGTAAAAAATATACAGCAATAAAGGTATTGCCAAGAAAGGCAAAAGAAGCAATGAGATGGAGTTTATGGAGGCCGATGTAATGATGGCATTTCTCTGGAGTTGTTTGCGTGCTTGAAAAAAGAAGAGAAGAAATTGACACCACAAATTCCAAAGAATTCCTTCTCACAGAGATCTTCCGACTTCTGCTCAGATACATGGGCATGCAGTACTTGTCCCAAAAAAGAGGGGGAGAAATTTAGACTCTACACGATGCTCCCGTCTATGTGGTATGGCAGACAGGCTATCCCCATTTGAAATGGGGAGGGGTGTGGGAGGCACTGCCTGTGCGTGTGCACATGTGGGATCTACTGTGCGGATGGGGTAGCAAAGAATGAAGTTCAAGATCCAGAACGGACAAACAAAGCATGAAGTATGAAGCATGAGGGTTAGACGGGAATGAGCTCGGATTGAGTGACATTCGGCAAAATTTATTTCAAGTCTTGATAAATTTTGTAATTACAAAAAAGTTGGATTTTTTTGTGCTGTTTAATAGATTTGTGATTATTTTACAATAGAACGCATGATTGTTGTGATTTGTTGAATAGATTGTTGGAATTTCAAAAAATGGATATTTTCTTGTGCTGTTTAATAGATTTGTCATTATTGTACACTAAAATGCATGATTGTTGTGATTTGTTTCACAATATGCTGTTTTCATCTTAAAAATTTACATGTTTTATTATCAAAAGGCAGCTATATTTGCATTTGTGTCATTGGTATTTAAAATTTTCATTTTGACCCATTAAAGGAAATAAATTTGCAAATAAATTTCATGTTTGTGAAATATTTTGTATAAATGCCTGAATATGTTTTCTTATAGAATTTTTAGGTTCTGAAATTTCTGGATTTCCATAAAAAAATAAGAAATAGTAATTTTATGCTGAAATTTGTAGAGATATTGTCAACTTATTGCGTTAGCTTTTTGAAAACATGAAATCTGTGATATTTCAAATTTTATTTGAGTAAATATTTCTGCAAAAAAATATTCTTTAATCTGAATATTCTGTCCTTCGATATAAAAAATTGCATTTAAGTCTCTGTTCTTTAAAAAATAAGAAAATATTTGATAAAAATGACTAAAAATCTGGAAAATTATTACATTAACATGAATAAATGAATTTCTTTTCTAACAGTAAGATTTTGTGTATATTTTTGAACCTGCACATGTGTTCATTGTGAAGTGCTTCTTTCATGGACATCATCATGATGGTTAATTAAGGGTTTTTGACTGTACAATTGATGTAATTAGTTTGATCAATGTTGGCACGGACCTGGGAGAGGTGCAATGCACAAAACCCATACCTGTTTGATGCCCTTCAAGGAGATTTTACATTGTATTATCCAGCACAAATAAACTTAAATAAAAGGAATTCATAAATATTTCAGCTTGCCACATAAATATAAATCTCTATGTTTTAGGGCCAAGGGGAAGGTAATCTCACTCCCTCAGATGGGGATCCATTCTCCCTTGTCTTTGAATCCTCCTCTCTGCTGTGTGTGCTTTCCACTCGGTCATCAGAGAGCTACGGAGCAGTTTGACTAGTCAGCCCTATATTCTCTTTAGAGAAGGAATCATGACCTCATGGGAGACCCAATTGCTGACAGTTACAACCCCCCCCCCCCCCCCCCCCCCCCCCCCCCCCCCCCCCCGCCCGAAAAGTGGATGGTACCATGTCTTGTATTAAATAAAAAAGAGAAGGGTGTACAAGAGTGAGAAAACAAACCCCTTACAGATTCCCTGTATACAAAAGGCACCTAACTGGTGCACATCATCCTGCATGAGAAGCCCCCTTCCCCAAGACAGGAAAAGGTTGTCCACTGATCTGTCATTGCAGTTGGGTCATCTAACTCTGAGTTTGCTGAAGATGAGCATCCACATCTCCCGAGTAAAGTCATACTTCAAAAAATAGATGGTCAATGTTTCCTCCAAGTCAGCAATCTCTTTCAAATTGTCTCTAATTCTGAAGCTTCTGCGACTGGGGCTTAGCTAGCGGCCATGAAGTCCTGCGACTTGCTTCCCCCCGCTGGCGATGGGGAAGGGTGGCAGATTGTGGGTAGGAGAGAGAGAGAGAAAGCTCTCCCGAAGACTCGTCAGATTATCTCTCGTCCTCTGGTGGGCAAGGATGCCTGCTTCAAATGTCTCCGGCGAGGACACTAGGCTAGGGATTGCCTTAACCAGGTGCGATGTTTCACCTGTGGGCAGCAGGGTCACAAGAGTTTCTCCTGTCAGAAGAAGATGCTCTCTGACTCTGTTCCTTCTCCTGCAGTGGAAATCCCCTGGTCCAACGAGGTTAGTCATGCCCAGTCTCTCCTGCAAGCTGGGCTCATGGTCTATTTCAAACCTCTGGAGCATCCTTCGGAGGACCTGTGTCTCCCCCTATACTACTTATCTGGGATGCTCTGTCCCATGTTTGGCCAGGGAAGTTCCAATGGAGAATCCGTGAGTTACCTGGAATGGATTTCATTGTGCATTCCTCGATGGAGGGATGGAGAGAAGTTGCTCTTTCTATGCAGAAGATTTTCTTTAGAGGCTTCTCCTTCCATTTCTCGCAATGGAATATTGACAAGGGAGTGAAGCCAGCAGCTGAAGGGCAACTTGTTCGGTGCTTGGTGAAAGACCTGCCTGTCCACATCTGGAACGTTCCTACATTTCGGACGCTGGTTGAAGGTTTTGGCAGTCTACGGAAGGTTGATGACAGGACGCTTCACTCGGAGATGGTCTTATACGTTAGGCTTCTATTGGAGGTGGATTCTCTGGAGAGCATTCCTTCTTCTTTGAAAATTAGATTGGGTGGTAGGAGGTTCTGGATTTCTATTTCTCCCGAGCTCCCCTCTTTTTCCTCCCTATGTTGCAATGTGGAGGAGCCCCACCAGCCTACGCCAATTGACTGGACTTGGTGCTGGAGCCCCTGTTCAGGTGACTTCTAAAACAGGGGCTCCGGCACTCCCGGCTTAGGTGACTTCTAAAATAGGGGCTCCAGCACTCCCGGCTCAGGTGACTTCTAAAATAGGCCGGCACTCCCGGCTCAGGTGACTTCTAAAACAGGGGCTTCGGCACTCCGGCGACGAAGAGTTGGCCTGTCCATAAATCGGTGCCGAGTCAGACTTGGACACCTGACTCCAGAGCGAGTCAGTTAACTGAACAATCGGCTCTTGGTTTATCCTCGAGAACTGCTTCCCTTTCTTTTAAGAGTGCCGTAGTTGAGAGTATCTCTGATAAGGGTGCCAATCTCTACATTCAAGATGATGATTGTGTGGCCTTCGATGTCTCGGGGAAGGCGGGGAAGACTCATTATGGGCAGCACAACTCCCGGAATTCATGTGGGATGTATGGTTGTTTCAGTAAGGCCATTAATTCGGTTAACAACCTTGCGGGTATGGAAGATAAATAGTGTCAGGCTTCGGACTCCATCCTGTCGGGTCCTTTTGAAAGGCCCGTATCGGGTAACTCATTCGGGTCACCGGATCTAGAGTTCGGGTTGTTCGGACTTCTATTGGATCCTTCGTTCTCACCCGACAATACCCGATACGACCCCCTCCTCCTTTCTCCGGAATTTGGTTTCTCTGCAACTCATTCCGGTGTACCGTCTTTGACTGCTGAGGCTTCCTCCCAGACCAAGGATCTGGCTGGCGATCTACCTCAAGATGCTCTCCTCCCAGCTCTCTCCTCTCCGCTATTGCAGAATGATGCCATCGTCACTTTCTCTGAACCTTTTATTCCAGTTGATAATTCTCTTCCATCTAGACTGAACCACGATCGTTTGTTCTCAGTCCTTAACAACAAGGTAGACAACTCAAGAGCCATTGTTCCTTTCTGTACATCTTTTGAACCCCTTTCCGTGGAGAAGCCGTGGACGGAGGATATTATCCAGTTCGGTGAAAGGATTAGAGTCTCATTTCTAGGTAGGGAGGAGATGGTTATCAGCTTCATCAGGAAGCTGAGAAGAGCGGATGCAATGCACAACTCATCCAAAGCCAAAGGTTATAAAGGAGGGAAGAAAATCGGAAAAAGAGAAATCTCTTATGTCCAAAACAATGTTCTACTTGATGGACTAAGAGATAAAAAGGTGGTAGGGAAGAACTTGCTTTTGCAATGATTATTTGCTCATGGAACATCAGAGGGTTGAATGTAGAATCTAAACAGAGAGCAGTGAGAGATTGTATTTTTAGCCACAAATTTGACTGCTTTTGCCTTCAAGAAACCAAAATGGAAACAATAAAAGATCAATGCATTGCTAGGATCAGTCGATCTTCTCTTTCTGAGTGAGTATTCTTACCTGCAGTGGGGGACAGATTATAATGTGGAATGGAAATAAATTTCATGGCTCTCTATGTGATATAGGTTTGTTCAGTCTGTTAGTATCTCTCTCTGGTATCAACAACAACAAAAACTGGGTTCTTACTTCCGTTTCTGGTCCTACCAAAGACCAAGATAGGGATAAATTTCTGCAAGAACTTCGCAGACTGACAGAATTATTTTCGGACAAATGCTGGTGCATTCTTGGTGATTTCAATGTAGTGAGATTTCCGTGGGAGAGATCTAGGAACCAAAAGTGGTCTGCTGACATGGAAAAATTTAATTGCGGGATTAATGATAGTGGTCTGGTAGATTTGGAGCTTCCCAACAGAAAATATACTTGGTCCAATATGTCTAATCTGCAGAAGCTTAATTTCCAATCAAGGATTGATAGAATTCTGGTTTCTACACAATGGATCAAATATTATCCCCTTTCATCCATGATAGGTCTTAACAAATCTGTTTCAGATCACACTCCTTTGCTTTTGAAGATTTTGGATGGAAAGAGCAAGAGCAGGATATTCAGATACGAAATAGCCTGGTAGTCTCAAGAAGGCTTTAAAGAACTGGTCACTAATTGGTGGAAGGAGGGCCCTACACATAATTATGCTTGTAGGACCTTCTCAACTAAGCTCAAGAGGCTTATAAATTGTTTAAAATCTTGGAACCATCAGATCCAAGAGACTAAATCTGCTACTAGGAGGTTGATTATGAGCAAATTGGAAGTCCTTGAAGCTAAGACAGATTCACATAATCTTTCCTTTGAGGAATTCTTTGAACTGGAGACCCTTAAGGCTGAATTAATGATTGGCTTCGCCTTGAAGAAATCAAATGGAGACAAAGAGCCAATGAACTTTGGCTCAAAGAAGGGATAACAACACTAGATTCTTTCATGCAGTTGCAGGGGCCAAGAAGAGATCTCTTAAGATAGAACACATTAAAGTTGAAGAGCAGTTTATTGACTCAGAGGTTGGCATCAAGCAAGCTTTTATCTCCTACTCCCAAGACATTTTAACAGAAAATGAGCTTTGGAGACCTTCTTTGAAGGAGGGTATTCTTCCTAAAATAGACAATTCAACCGTTGATTCTTTATGTGCTGATTTTCTTGAAGAGGAAGTTAAGGAAGCTGTTTTCAACATTGATGCAAACAAATCCCCAGGGCCCGATGGTTTTTCTATGGGATTTTATCAATTCTTCTGGGAAGTCATTAAGGAAGACTTAATGAATGTTTTGTATGAATTTCGGCATAGGCCGCAATCTATCAAATGCTTCAACTCAACTTTTATTGTCCTCATTCCAAAGAAGGAGGGTGCTGAGAAGCCTGCAAATTTTAGACCTATTAGTCTATTAAATGGCTGTTATAAAATCATCACTAAAATCATGGCTAACTGGCTGAAGAAGGCATTGCAAAATGTCATTTCCATCAATCAATTGGCTTTCTTAAAAGGAAGATATATCCTAGATAACTTCCTAGTAGCTCACGAAGCTATTCATTCACAGAAATGCTCTAAGAAACAAGGAGTTGTCTTTAAATGGGATTTTGAGAAAGCCTTTGATAAAGTTAGTTGGAGCTGCGTCGAAAAAGTTTTCCTGCTTATGGGCTTCAAACATAGATGGATCAGTTGGGTTATGAGTTGTATTTCCTCTGCCAGATTTTCTATTCTTATCAATGGAGAACCAAGTGGTTACTTTGCTACCTGCAGAGGACTAAGACAGGGAGATCCTATTTCTCCTCTCATCTTCATCATGGTTAGCCAAGTTCTGAGCTCTCTTTGGGATCAAGCTGCTTCTAAAGGGTTAGTCGATGGCTTACTTACTAGCAGAAATGGCTTTCAGCTATCCCATCTTCAATTTGCAGATGATACTCTGATTTTCTCATCCTCTGAAGAGACTAAGCTTGCAAATATCAAGAAAATCCTATTGTTAATAGAGGCTGTCACCGGACTTTCTATTAATTTTGACAAATCTGAAATTGTAGGCAACAACATTGGGGAAGACAGAAGCAATCAGATTGTTGCTGCTTTGACTTGCAAAAAGGCCCATTTTCCCATCAAATATCTTGGTCTCCCTCTCTCAAATGCTAGCAGTAAAGTTAGGGAATGGGACCCTCTAATCCAAAAGTTTGCACATGCTTTGGAAGGATGGAAAGCAAAATTTCTATCTACAGGAGGTAAATGGATCCTCTCAAAAATTGTTCTTTCATCCTTGAGCACTTATCATCTCTCCATTCTTTCTATTCCTAAACTGTGGAAAGAATCTTTGAAAGCATAAGGAGTTCTTTTTTCTGGGGAGGAGGAAAAAGGGAGAATAAAGGACTGTACCTTGTAGCCTGGGAAAGGGTCTGCACTAGCAAAGCACAGGGAGGTGTTGGTCTGACCAACATTAGGATTACCAATAAAGCATTGCTTGCTAAATGGCTATAGAGAATGGGTGAAAATGACAATGCTTTATAGGTCATCAGAAACAAATACTACTATCAAGCATCCAAATGGATTATTCAGCCCTCCTATCAATCATCTATTTCACCCATATGGAGGAACATCAACAAGCTTGCTGATCTTGTCAACACAACCATCACTTTTATTGTGGGAGATGGGAACTTGATTAGATTTTGGGAGGACAGATGGTGCTCGGACACTCCTTTTGCACTCAAATTTCAGCAATTGTATTGCATCGTAGAGGATAAAGGGAAGTCAATTAATGTCCATCTATGTTCCAGAGGAAAACAACCACTGGAATATTAATCTCAAAAGAGAACCTGTGGGCATTGAAATGGATCAACTTTTGCTTGTTCTAAGATATATAAATCAGTTTTCTCTCAACATTATGAAGGATGACTCTCGAAGTTGGGTCTGGAACTGTAAAGGGACATTTTCTGTTAATACTCTCACCAAAATTCTTAGTGATAGAGGATTGAGAGTCAACTGGCATCATACTGTGTGGTCCAACCTTCTTCCCACAAAAATCAGAATTTTCCTTTGGAAATTGGCATTGGGCAGACTTTGAACTATGGACAGGCTGAAATTCATCCTTTCTGTCAATACTCCTTATTGTGTTTTCTGTGGAATCATAAAGGAGAATGCCGAGCATCTATTTGTGCATTGTGGGGTAATTAATGTCTTATGGAGATCCAATAGACTTTTACTCTCTTTTCAGTGGAAGGACTTTCATGATTTACTATGCCTCCTCCAAGAATGGAAAGGATTTTGCCCAATACCTTCCGACCTTTAGATTTGGTCTATTCTCTTATCAGCCATGTTGTGGTCTATCTGGCTTGAAAGAAATTCAAGAATTTTCCATCAATCATTCAATCGGATCGATCACATCTTGGATACAACTGTTAGGTAGACTTTTATCTGGGCAAAAGCTGTTGGGCTCCTCTTCAACATGGAAGACTCTTCACTGCTCCTTGCTGTTTTGAAGTCCAAGAAGCTTCTCTTGTAATTGTTTCCATTTTTATCCTATGGATAAGTCCTGTTGTTTGTGTTTGACTTCAGTCAAGAGAGTTTTTGACTTCGGTCAATATGTAACTGTGTAACCCTTATATCAATGAAATGTGACTTTTTGTCAACTTCAAAAAAATGTTTCCTCCAAGTCTCCACACAAAGGACAAAGCGTGGAAATGTTCTCCAAAAAGTGGGCCAAAAGAGCCCTAGTAGGCAGCCTCAAAGGTGAGAGATCCTCCACAAAAGAACCTTGACCATGAGTGGGCTCTTCAGGTGGCATACTTGCTTATAGAACAGGTGACAGGAGCCTTCATCGGCTGTGACATGATAAGCTGATCTAACAGAGAAAGGTTCTGAAGCTTGCCAATTCCAAACCCACAAATCCTTCCTAGACTGATCCACTTTGAATCTTGCAAGATAGATAGTGATCTTCCAAATTCCACAATTTCCTCTTTGCTCAACTGTCTTCTGATAAGTGTGCCCACCCTCCCCCAAGTGGGCATTGTCAAACACTTGCTCAACCAGGGCCAAAGGTTGAGAAGCAATAAGGAATAAAGAGGGGAATATAGAGGATAATGGCGATGAAGTGCACCATTTATCCATCCAAAACTGACAAGTTTGACCATCTCTAAGGGACACATGGACTGCCACTCTGATGATATCTGCACTCTGAGGGATACCCTTTCAAACAGGTGAGAGTCTGTAAATACAAGTTGGAATTAAATCCCAAGATCTAACCCTACTATAATCCTTTTCACGAATAACTTCCAACCAAAATCCAATGTCTGCTGTTCCTAGCTTCCAAAGCCATTTGGAGAGCAGTGCAAGGTTGAATTCCTCCAACTTTCCCCATTCTCTTTACTCTGGCATTTTCTACCCCAGCAAATGTCATGACCACCCTTCCCATTGTGTTCCCCTGCACCCTTCCAGAAGAACCTGTATTTAATATCCCCCAGCTGCCTTTCCACTGATTTCGACATCTAGAAAATGGAGAGAAAATAAACCGAAAGGCTATCTAAAACTGATTCAGAGAACTAATCTTCCCCCATAAGAGAGGAGCCTCCCTTTCCAACTTGCCAATCAAGATTGGAACTTTTCAACAACTCTCTGTCAGTCTACATTGCAGCCTGCCAGGGGTAAGGGGAATCCCAAGATATGTGATAGGAAAGCAACCCATCTGACATCTCGGAATAGTAGCCAGTTTGACCATACTCCTGTCCACATTAATCCCAACAACCTGACTCTTGAGAAAGTTGATGGTCAGCCCACTGATTTCTTGGAACAGCTCAATAATCAATCTTGCCGTGAGCTTCTTGTCCATATCATCAGATCGGAATAGAACAGTGTATGATCAGCATATTGAAGGTGAGAGATTTGATTACCATGGTGACGAAGAGAGAATCCTGTCATGAACAGCCAAAATTTTGTCGAACTGGCCATTTTGACTGACTCTGGAGAATGCTTTTTATAATTTTCTCTAGTAAGCTTTGCCAATTTTGATTTCTGTCTGCGAGATATTTGGACCATGACTTGTTGGCGGACCTGCGAAAAATCCTCACGTATATTGCTTTTCAACTGAGGGCAACTTTGTGAATGAACCATGTTTTCCTTCATGACCTCTTGGGCGAAATGCTGATGTTAAGATGATTTGATAAGAACATTGTTGCTGAAAGCCAGGTGAGGTGCTGTTGTTTGTCTGGGAAGGAGCTTGTATGTCTAAGACAGTTATTGAAGAAGCCTAGAGCAACAGCTGGTTCAAACTGGTAATGGTAACTGCTGGCAGCTGAGGATATCCTTGTTTTGAAGGTAGGAAATGAGTTTTGATGAGTTTGGGAATGCATAAGATCTAATAATGCACTGAACAAAAATATGTGGCTTAGTAGAAAATGAATTCCATGGTGTATCATTGATCAATTGTTCTTTGGCTTGAAAAGGGAAATGCCAACATGAACTTCTTTTATAAATCTGAATTGCTGTGCTTATGTGATCCCACGCATGCCCTACAGCCAAAAAACACCTTGTCATCTAAGGGGTTAGCCTGGTCCAAGCCTACTTATGAAAGCTCAAAAAATCTTGAAATCTTGTCATGTATTTTCCTTCTGAGGTTGGCTGACTCGGGGTATCAGTGCAACTTGAATTCTCTGTTATTTGAATTGTATGTCCAACTTGGTCCGACTCGTACGAGTCAGGCATGCGTCAAGCCGTTTCAGAACCGAGTTGTATGCATCATAAACCCCAAAAACCAATACGACTTGTAGAGTCATATTGAGATGCACCAAGTTGGCAAACTATGCTTCTGTCATTGGTTATATTGATTTTCCTTCTTTCTATCTGCAGTCATACATTAACATTGTTATAGTGGCAACCTAGAGATCTGGCTATTTTCATCCTTCCTTTCGTCCTTGGTATTTACAATATTTCCCCTTCCCTCCAGTTCCCACTTCATTGATTACTATTACCTTGTAGCAAGCACTGTTGGTTGGGCTGGGGTTTCTATATATAATTCATTTTCTGTTGATATACCCTTTTGTTTTGCCTACTCAGAACTGGATAATTTTCTCTATTGGATCTTGCATTTGTGCCTTTGGAGAACTTCCATTATGTTGTAATTTGTCATACTATATGTTTTTCAAATGAAACTTTAACAAAGACTTCCTTTACCTTAGCTCATTGAACAAGAGGCAATTGAAGTAAAGAATAAGTTTGGAACTCCAAGGCGTTCTTTGTTGGAAGATGCGGATGGGAGTCAACTGGAGGATATAGATGTAATCCCAAATGAAGAAATGCTTCTGGTATGGAGCTCTGATTCATGCTTTTGAACCAACGGTTGTTGTTTAGCTGTTTTTTGATCACCAAAGCACTAGATTAAGTAATTGCTAGCATCTTCTCAGCCCTCTTTAGATGTATCTTAAGTTCAGTTTCCTGTGTTAGGCTCTCAGTGAAAAAGGCTATATCAAGCGCATGAAGCCAAATACTTTCACATTACAGCATCGTGGAACAATTGGAAAATCTGTGGGGAAAATGCGAGTAAATGATTCAATGTCTGACTTTCTAGTTTGTCATGCCCATGATCATATCCTTTATTTCAGGTAGTTTTCAGTACATGAGAAAGTTATTCAGTTCTTTAGTGATCACCTAGCCAGGATTCTTCCTTGTCTTTATGCATGGCCTTCTTGTGAATGATGTCGTCATGTCCTTTTGCTTTTAATTTATCCATCAACTATCATTGGGACACGTCTAGTTGTTTGACATAGTAAAGATGATCTGCCTTGTGGTAGCTTATTATAAAGGCTGATTATTTATAGTTTGGATGAAGAAATGACTTTTAACCTCAGTGATTAATTTGGGAAGAGTTAGCAATCAAATTGTAGCTGATGTATTTGATAATTTGAATTTCCATTATCACAAAGTTAACATGATATGCACCACAGTGATAAGGGAGTAGTTTACTCAGCTCGTGCCTATCGCATACCGGAATGCACCCGCAGTGCTGCTGGCACACCATTGATCCAGGTGCACTGATGTTGAAAGCCTATTTTCTATTTTCATTTGCATCCATGCACTTGTATCTTATTATCTTCCATTCTGCTTTTGTACTGCTGACAGCTTTTATCATTATCTGAGGGGGAGAGGATAACCTCCATCATTCCTGTTAGTGAATTTATTGAAGATCAATATTTAATAATGCTGACTGTAGATGGGTACATCAAGAAGGTCCCTTTGAACGTCTTCTCTGCTATCCGAATCACAGGGATTATTGCAATACAACTGGTTCATGCCATATCCTCTCCTCTTTAATTTTGTCAGCTCTATTTAGTGATTTGTATTTTAATGTCAAGACTTTTATTGTGGTTGCTTTTGCAGGTTCCAGGTGATGAATTAAAATGGGTTCGCCGTTGTGCGGATGGTGATCTTATTGCTATAGCTTCACAGAATGGGAGGGTTGTTGTGAACTCCTGCAACATGGTGAGAACTACGAAGTCCTTTCTAGTCTTGCATTGGAGTCTGACAAGAGTGATTGGTCTGTTGTACATAATGAACTAATTGATTAAAGAATTTAGGTCAAAATGCTCTAATAATATGGGTTTTGGCTTGTGCCATGTGATTGATTCCACACATTGAGAGTGTGGTTAATTGAAACTCGGACTGCTTCACATGGTTTTCGTGTGTGTTCCACCTTGTGCAGATGCAGTTCCACATGGGTGGAACGTGCGCCGTCCAATCAGGGAAATTGGATAGTTCTTGTTACTTTCTTTCCCCTCGCTGCCTTGTCTCTAGGCCCTCCGTGTATTATGGATGTTGAAGGCATTCGGAGAAAAGCTACAGCCTGTTTTTTTTTTTTTTTAAACTCTCTTGTCATTGGATTAAGATCCAATGGTTTCATGTTTGAATGCTGCCGGGTTGCACCAACTACCTCTTTTGCATCCTAGAACTTGTACTCTCTCTCTCTCTCTCTCTCTCTCTCTCTCTCTCGCTTGCTTGTTCTGTGTGATTTTGCAAATTCATACTTGAAACTTAGAGAATTATACAGTATCTGTGTTTATGCTTTCTGACTCAAGTGTGCTCTGGGCTGTGAGGTATAATTTTGGTCATTGTTTCTCACGGCTACCTCTGCAGCTTCGAGCTATTGGAAGAACTGCAAGGGGTGTGAGGGCCATGAGACTGAAGGAAGGAAACAAGATGGCATCCATGGACATAATACCTGCTGCAATGCAGAAAGACAGAGAAAGGACTCCAGATAAATCTGGAAGCCAGTAACATCTGAACTTTAATTTGGTTCTTTGTTGGTAATTTTTACAGCATGGTTCTGTATTATACATTAAGATCACACGCACATAGCTCTGAAGTGGTCTATTATTCCCAGATAGCAATAAGTGTTATACCATCTTTTTCTCGTTTTAAATAGATGTTTTGTTTTGTTATGTGTTGATGTTTATGAAAGGATCATGTGACCTTGTACACCCCTGATTAACTTTGTCCTTGATCCATGCGTTGCAGGGGTAAAGATCTTGGGCCCCCATGGCTTCTTTTTGTCTCTGAAAGTGGTCGTGGCAAACGTGTACCTCTAAATAGTTTCCGCATGTCAAATTTCAATAGAGTAGGCTCCAAAGGCTACAAGGTGATTGACTAACTACTTATGAACCTATAAGAAAATTCATTATTATGGTATTATGCTATCTCATCCTCCCCCCCCCCCCCCCCCCCCCCCCAACCCAAAAAAAAAATGCAGCTTCCTCCAGAGTATCGCCTCGCTGCCGTGTTTGTGGTTGGATTTTCTTTAGCAGGTACAAGTTCTTTCAGTGATCCCCCCCCCACCCACACACACACACACAATGTAACCCCTATGTATGCTGGGTTATGATGGTCTATCTAACTTACCAGAGGATGGTGAGAGTGACGAACAAATAGTTCTAGTGAGTCAAAGTGGAACTATCAACAGAATCAAGGTTCGGGATATCTCTGTTCAGTCGCGCTTTGCAAAGTAAGTTTTGTCTGTGTGGATGAGATACCCCTTCCTCGTTATCCTACACAAGTTTCTCAATTTTGCCTTCTTCAATTTAACTCATAACAATGACCTATCAAAAGATAGTACTGCTTGTTTTAGCTCTTAGTCATTGCATTTATTACCTTTTGCTTAAGTTACATTAAAGGTGTGGGAGGATTTGAAGCCTGAAATTTCTTTACAGGAGAGGCTTCAGCCATAATAGAGAGACATAATGAAATGTTGAGGCCTTATAAATTTATGCACTAACTTTTTCTGATACCGGACCGTCATTTTCAATTTTCTCGTATCACGTTCTTCAGTTTCATTTCAAAGACCGGTTTTTGAAAGGAGTGGTTTGCTTGAAAAAGTGGACTTGAATCACTGCCCCATGTTGACTATTAGAGAATGTTCTGGTCTGTACACTACTGTTATGCATATTGAGTCTCTATATAGATGGTAGTTACCTTATCAAGACCCACCATTTCAAACTCCCCTCCCTTCATTTTTTAAAAAATCTGGGCACCTTGAAGTCTATGGTGAGTATTTTATAGTTCATCCTTACTCGCGCAAGTATTAACTGAGCAGTCAATTCTAACTCTTAGATAACTGCTCCTCTAGGTTTTTTGAGAGGCAGCTTTCATGTCTAAAGTTGCCCTTTGTCAGTATCTTGGCACCAATTCATAGAGGGTTGGGAATAGGATTTGGAGAAGTTTGCCACGTTCTTTGTTTCCTAATTTGATGGCTAAAGCAAGCAATAATTAATGAGACAAGACAGTATGGGTGTACCATCTTGGTGATGGCAAACAATTTGTTATTATATTATATAACATTCATTCTGTTGTAGGAAGTTGTTATTTTCAACAAGTTTATTAAAGTATCTCAATCGCCCTATACTTGGGATTGTTGTCTGGCTGCACTTAAGATCGTTGGGGCATGGAAAGCGTACGCTTGCACGCTCTAGCATATTGCATTTTGTAGTATCACTAATCTTTCGTTATGTCTTTTTATTTCAGTCCCTCAAATAATTTGATTTTAGGGATATCTTCCTGTCGTATATTTTCTTTTATTTCCTCAGCGATAACTAATATTCTGAAAAAGACCCTTCCATTAACTTTTTTTTATGATTTCATTATTTTAGCTTGGCCAGACAATGGTCAGGTTTAACTATATGTTAAACTACTATCTTGGCCATGGTAATTTTTTTAATTATTTTTTTTGGGTGGGTTTGTTGCTGTACCCTTCCCCCTTTTGTTGCTGCTGAAAAGGGAGAAAGGGGAGGGAGTAGCTATGGAGGTGATGGTGATGGCATTGGCCTACAGGACGAGTGGATGCTGGTGAGACGTGATCGCTGTGGCAGTGTTTGAGATGGAAGGTTAGGTAACAAGTTTGGGGAGGTTTGGTAGGTGGCATCCGGAGTTGCCCATGTGATTTGTTGGGTTGGGGAAGAGGCAGAGTAAGGCTGTGAAGTGGCAGTGTAGGAGAACCATCTGCATGATCTTAGTGCCTTGGTGGTCCTTGGATGCTGGCTGCGAGCAGCGTGGCAGAGAGGGCCTGTGCATATGCCATTTAAGGTTTCGGCCGATACTGCCAACGATGGTCCAGCTAGGCTGTGTGGTTCATCGGCCAATGTACCCAGTGATGGAACCTGGCACCCATGATGACACATCTGTTGGCAATGGCTCCATTTGCAGGTGTGATGACTTTCTCTTCCGCCTTCCTCATCCCTGACCTGATGGCACTATGATCTTTCATCTCAACCATGTCCCAGTCTTCCTCCCCTCTCCACATCTCACAATGACAAAATGGAGAAGCCGGATGACTCCCTTAGCAGCATTTTTTTTTTTTGAAAGTGGTCGGTACCAAAACCTTGTATTAATGAAAAGGAAGTGTTTATGATGTATACAACAACATTCTTAAAGAGTATATGGCACACCAAGGAGGTGTCCCATTCAACCTCCTCCTAACAAGACAAAAAGGGAGGAGGTATGAATACGATTCTAATAAAAAATTCTCATCCATTCCCTCACCCTATTACAAATAAATACCACTAGCCTATCTATAACACTCCCATCGACCTAGTTCGGTCGTGCCGGCTTACTTCGAACCGGTGGACGTGCCACAGTGGGAACAACCCAAACATATCTATGATGTCAAGAGTGAGCATACATACATTCCATGATCAAATGAAATCAACTATTATTGTTACACGATAATCTACTAAGTATCAATTAACGTTGAAACTAATAACAATAATAGAGTGCTTTCCAGGATCTCTACATGTCTAAAATAGAATATTACATCTTTAATAGTGAACTAACTAACTTATACATCAACATGCTAAATTGAAAATAAACAGGAACCTACGTCTAACTGATAAATCTTGAAGCTCAAACTCTAAGCCCCACGATCCTCCTCGAGCTCAGCCTCACTCTTAACCACATGGTTTACGTCACCTAAAAAAGGGTTATATAGCAAGGGTGAGTCCCAACCGACTCAACAAGCTCATAATACCACAAATCCGTAGTTTTGTGTACATTCATATACATTAAAAGAAAGCAATATACATAAACATTCATGCCAGACAATAATGTCATATACACATATGCTTAGAACTATGTAGTCAGAGGCGTGAGGCGACCGAGGCGATCGGGTGGTCACCTTAGCCTCAAATGCCTAGGCGATGGCCTAGGCGTTTGAGGCGACATTTAAAAAATAATAATAATTCAGATATTTATATAAAATGTCAAAAACACAAATAAAATCATACAAAATGGCACATTCCTTCACTCAAATACAATGAAATAAGTTTAAATCAAGCCAATTGAAATAAAATTTAATCAAATCAAAGATATAATCAACGAATTCATAGAAATTTTGCTACTAAATAAATCCACTATAAGGAAAATTTATCAAGGAAGTGTTAAACAAACACAATACTAAATAAGTCTATTACAACATTGACAGAGTAAGAGAGACAGGGGGAGGGAGAGAGACAGAGAGTGAGCGAGACATAGAGAGGAGAGAATAGTTGACAAAGAAAGAGAGTGAAGTGGAGAGATATAGAGGGAGAGAGAAAGATGTAGAGAGAGAGGTGGACAGAGACAAAGGAAGGCAGACAGAGAGAGGGGGCTCCGAGTCCTTATAAGAAAGAGAGAGAGTGAGAGAGACAGAGAGAGGGGGCTCCAAGCCCCTATAAGAGAGAAAGTAGTCTAAAGACAGAAAGAGAGAGAGTAGTCGAGGGAGAAAGAGAAGGTGAGAGAGACATAGATAGAGGGAGAGAGACATAGAGAGGGGGCTCCAAGTCCCTGTAAGAGAGAGAGAGAGAGAGAGAGAGAGAGAGAGAGAGAGAGAGAGAGAGAGAGAGAGAGAGCCCTTGTAAGAGAGAGAGAGGGGGTAAAAGAATGGAGAGAGAGAGATGGTGCAACCAAGAGAGAGAGAGTGTGTGTGAAGACGAGGGAAGAGAGAGAGAGATTAGAACTTACATGTCAGAGGAATCGTTGGAGATAGAGCCTTCCATCATTGTCGTCGGAAGTCTTCTTCACCGTCGTTGTCATCGGACTAGAGTGTCGTTGTTGTCGTCGGACTGGAGCGTCGCCGTCGCCGTCGGAGATCATGGAGGGGGCATATGGGGTCGGGCTTGGGGGGAATGGGTAATAGAGGAGGCAAAGGGGGGCTCAAGGGGGGCTCGAGGTTAGGATTTGATCGGGGGGGGGGGGGGGGGAGGGGGGTGGGTTAGTGGGTTACAATTTATATAGCATAGATAATGGGCCCTTTGGGTCAGCTCAAATGGGCATGTTTGCATCGGGCAGAGGCGAAGAAGGCGCCTGAGGCGAGCGCCTTGGCGATTGAGGCAATCCCATCGATCGCCTAGGCGACGAAGGCCAAAGTGAGGTGACTTACCATCGCCTCAGTCGCCTTTGATAACATAGGCTTAGAATCCTAAACATGTTCTTTTAACATCTAAGTCATTCTATGTGCATACTACTCTTGCATAATTCATGATTTATAAACATAGTTATCAAGGCGCTAAGGCGACTCAAGGCGTACTTGAGGTCCTCGAGTGCCTAAGCGCTTAGGCGCCTGCTTAAGTGGTGCCTAGGTGGTCCCTTTACATCAAGTGGTGGGGGGAAGGGGGAGGGAGAGATACTCATAAACAAGGCGGCAAACATTTGAAGGGAAGGGAGAAGAAAAGATGGACATATGGAACTCATGAAGGACATGAGGATGCTAATGGCCACAAAGGGTTCCAAGTTTGTGGACATGGGCAAGTGGGCCTTGTTGCCTCATCGTAGCCATCATAGTGAGAAGAGAAAAATAAAGGAATACCTCAACATTAACATCGAGATTTGTTCACTGAAGAGGGACAATGCCAAAAACAATGAAGAAGACGAGGTGAAGGAACATCAAAAACTAGGGCCCAATCATCCACATAATCTTATTTATCTTAGGATTGGGTCCCAATAAACTTGATTTGATTAGCTCATGAACTAGTTTAGGCGTTGCCTAGGCGTGTTAGGCACTCCTAAGCGTGCTTAAGCGGTGCCTAAGCATGCATTTTTTAAGGCCCAATAAGGTGTTTAACTGCTTAGGCATTGAAAATAAGCCTTGTCGCCTAAGCAGTGCCTAGGCGTCGCCTAGGCGTAAGCCTTGACGACTATGTTCATAAGCATATGACATGACTCATAATCATAAATGGCATGATTCATATTCATATTCTTAACATGCACATTCATCATCATCTTATCACTTTATTCATGGAACATTCATCCAAATCATATTATAAGGAGTTCTTGTTCTTGATCTTCTTCACCACCCAGTGGTAAGGCAATTCTCACCAAGTCTTTGACTGCGTAGTTGGGAGATCCACTGTTATCCACCCAGGGACAATGTCCACAAGTAGGCACCTCAGGATTTTAGCCCGTTGTCTTCAGACTTCATTCATCATTGATAATTCATGGTCTTCCCCCACAAGGACACTTTTGTGGTTTGGACAATTCTTATACTCTAAAGGTGGCATTGTCCATTGTTAATCACTTTATTACATGCATGCAAATCATCTGTGAAAGTGTTGTACATAACAATGCATAAATCAAGGTGATTAATATGCAAATTAACAGTTCTTGTGTGGGTTCTATATAATAATCTGAATCGTGTCCAGATCAGATGATGCCTCTTACGAATCGTGTCACCCTCCTCAGACATCTTTCAGACTCTTATACCCTTTTTAACTTCTATGAAAACCATGATTAATTTTCGAAAACACAAGATTAAATGGTAAATTTATAGCTTCTAAATAGGTCATTAACAAGGAAATCATGTACTTAATTAGGAGATTAATCGCATCGTTAATAGGCCAATTAGGTGATTCAACAAGCTAACAGAAGGCTGTAAATTTAATCAGAAATAGGGTTAGAATGCATCTAGATAGCAAGACGTGACTTATAAGAACGTCCTCTTGGCAGGACGCCTATCAGAACAGCAGAATAGATTCCAATTTTTCACAGATACTCCACATGATTCCTTCAAAATAGATATGCATGTATGTTCTACCCAATGTCACCAAATTAGGATTCAAGAAAAAATTGGCCCGATGAAAAAAATCTTAAGTCGGCAAAAAATCTGAAAACTTCGTGAAAAAATCGTGAAAGATACGTAAAAATTTTAATATATAAAATAGAATATAAAAATCTAAGAATATATTATAAAAATGAGTGAGTTTGTTTTAAAAAAAATATATTTTTCCTGAAAAATGCATTTTTGAATTTGTGAAGATTTTAAAGATTCTTTCAATAAATCGGGATTTGTTTGTGAAAAATACGCTAAGACGAAAAAGTGTGATAAAACGATATTTATGTTACACTTGTTCTAACGCATCTAATACCTCTTTTTAAACCACCATCTATATTACTACATATAATACATAATAAAATACCTTGAAAATAGGTTTTTATATATAAAAATAGCTATAGAAAGGGATTAATCATCACTTGCCTCCACCAAGAATCAAAGGGTATCGAGAAGCCTGCCTAAGGAAGGCATGAACCTCCTTTTAAGCTTGCCCATGCCCTCGTAGAGAGCCTCCCACAAAGTCCTCCAATAACCACGTGCACTCCACCAATGCTCTCTCTAAAACACTCAAAATTCCCTCTCAAACTCTTTCTTGGGCAAAGGGACATGCTTAAGGATTCCTAGGGTCGAAGAGATCTATATATAACTAATGGGATAGAGTTTTAAAAGGAAAGAAACCTCCCCATGAAGGAAGCACCCAAATCTAACTAAAATAGGATTGCTGGGTTGAAACGCGTCTACCCTACAAGATGCCTATCAAGCACCCTAGTTGGATTTCTAAACGGCCACTAATCTTCTCAATCGCATTTACGATGGTTGACGCCTATCAAACCCCAATCTGGGGTTCTCCCTAGGTCCATTAATGGGCTCCTTATGGGTTTGGTATTACACTATCCGGGTTCGAAGTTGCATTCTTGGAGATACACTTGTTTCCTAAATAGCCCAGAGTGTAGCATGGAGAATCAGCCACCACACAATGTAATCAACCCTTGTGGCCAAATGAAGATCCCAAAGCCGAATGAGGAATTCCACCTTGTCTGCCCCCGGAGTGGGTAGAAGTACCTTGGATAGAATAGCTTGCCAAACTAATCTAGTAAAACTGCAGCCCACAAATAAATGATCCAGAGTTTCATCCTCTTCCCTACAAGAGAGCAAATACAAAATCCTCACCAATGTCTTAACCTTTAGAAGGGACTTAGGAGACCAAATGTGGTGAAAAAGAGGGTTCCTCAAGCCTCCATCTACAATAGTAGCATAAGCCGAACAAAGAATTTTCCACAAGAACTCCACCACCTTTTCTACGTGTCACGAGAAGATGGCTTCACCACATGGTCTTGCAAGATCAACAACAAGGGTGTGAACTTGAATCTCCTCATCTTTGAGATTCCTCCAAAACAAAGGGTCCACCCTCTAGCAGGGAATTCCGGATCAGATTGGCCGGCCGGATTAGGACCCACCGATCCCGATCTGGATTGGCCTCGGATAGGTTGGAATCGGTCGAAAGTGGCCCAAATTGGCCAAGATCGGCCGATTCCGGCCGGATCGGCACCGGCCAATCCCAATCTGGATCGGTCGATCCTACCTTCCATGCCCTATAGTACCTGAGGCTATATAACTCGCCGCTTGGGCCATATATGCAAAAGGGTTGGAGGAGATAACAAAAAGCCTTGGAAAAGCTTGTGAAAGAGGCAATGGGCCACACCATTTGTCCATTTAGAAGAGACATTGACTGCCATCTCCAAGGGAGACGTGATGCTGCCCAAATAATATCCGTTGTTTGAAGGATAACCTCGCCAAATAGAAGAAACATTATGTTTACTTGCAAATATACATCCAAGACCCTGCAAATGGTGTAATCTTTATCTTTAATCGCCTCCAACCGAAGGCCTATTTGTGCTGTTCCAAGCTTCCATAACCATGGAATACAGAATCGGCCGATCCCGATCTGGATCGGCCAATTCGGATCGGGATCAACATGCCCCGATTCGGCCGATTCTGGCCGATCCGATCCCGATTCGGGGATCCGATCTGACCCGGAATTCCTTGTCCATAACCATTTGGCCATGAGAGCTAGATTGAAGTCCTAGATGCCCTTAATACCTAGCCCTCCAATCTCTTTTCTATTGTAAACTCTCCCCTAGTAGATCTCATGCCCTCCATTTTCGGGTTCCTCGGAGCATCCTTCCCAAAAGGATCCACACCGAATGGATTCTAGTTACGTAGCCACATATATAGGAATTCTAAATGTGGTGAGAAAGTAAATAGGAAGGCTAGCATTGACTTGCACAAAATAAGTCTATTCTTATAAGAAAGAAGTTTGCCTTTCCCATTCCAGCCTGCTAGTCGGGAGTGAAATTTTCGAAGGACAAGTTGCTAATCTCTACACCTGAGGATGCCTAGTGAAAGAGGGAAACCCAGATGTGACAGGAAAAGATCCTATCTGGCAACCTAAGATAAAAGATGCTCTAGCGATAGCTCTATAAAACATGTTCATACCAATAGGTATGCTCTTCTGAAAATTCACGCTAAGTCCACTGACTTCGCAAACAACTCAAGGATCAAGATCGAATAGAAGGACGGATTCTCTTCACTTGGAAGAAAAAGGATAGTATCGTCTAGCCTGGAAGCCTATAATTAAGCCAACCTCATTTCTTCTTAGCCACAATCTACTGAGGACGTGGGCTATATGGACAAACAAGTGAACACCAAAGGAGTCATGGGTTCGCCTTGGCAGAGACCTCTCCGATTATGGAAGAAAGGCGTAGGCTTCCCAGTAATGAGGACAACAAAGGAAGTGGAGGAAACATACTCTCTGATCCATCTTACCCATTTGTCATTGAAACCCATCTTGTGAAGAATATTGAAGAGGTAGCTTCAATTCGCCTTATCATAGGCTTTCTTAAAGTCAAGTTTAAGTAGCACACATTCCTCTGGTACTTCATACCATGCAAACATTCATGTGCGACAAGAAGATCTTCTTGGATATGTTTGTGTTTGATGAAAGCACCCTGATTATTGCTGATCAGTTTGTTTAGAACCTTCTCCAATCTAGATGCTAGCCCTCTCTTTCTTTGGGATAAGAACAATGAATGTCTTGTTGATACCGTTGAGATGAGCCTTCCCCTCCTTGAATTCCAACATTGCCTGCACAACTACATTATTGGACTATATCCTAATAGTGTTGGAAAAGAATGAAGGAAAACCATCCTGCCCTTAAGCTTTATCTCCTAGGAGAGAAGGGGGTCAAAAGGCTAACATTCTCCTCACTTGTCAGATGGGGGAGGAGATCCCCCATAATACTTGGCTTAAAAGAATCCTTTTCGGTGAAAAGTACAGAGTAGAAGCAGTAGACATGCTTGATGACATCATCCTTACGAGAGAGAACTTGATCGCCGGCTATGAGGTTGTAGATACAATTCCATCTCCTTCTCCCTAATGCTAATCTTTGAAGATAAACAGTGTTTCTGTACCTCCTTAGTCCATTTGTCCTTGGATCATTGCTTCCAATACAACTCTTCTTTCAACAAGATGTCTTGAAAGTCCACTTTAAGCTTCTCCATATCTCCTTGTCTTCTTCATCAAGCAGACCAGCTTCCTTTAAGGTCTCATAACCTTCAAGGTGAAGAAGAATCTTGTCCTTAGCCTCTTTTGCTAGGAAGCCTCCTTGAGGCTCCCCAAACTAAAAGTGCATGTGCAAGGGATTGGAGGTTGCAGACTAATGTAGCTTTGGCAATACCCAAGGACCAGCTCTCCAAACTTGACGAACAGTCTCCAAGAAACCCTCCTTTTGAACCTAATATTTCTCCATAAAAAAAAGGTTTCCGTTGGAAGGAGAAATTGGAATTTAAAAGGATGGGTTTGTGATTTGGTAGTGGTCGCTATAGACACGAAGCCTGCTTGTCGGGAAGTGGTCTTCCCAATCAACCCTAAACCAAAAGCCTGTATAGCCTGGAGCAAATGTGACGGGTCTTACGGTTGGACCAGGTGAAGAAACCATTGTCAATATGGACATCATCAAAGTCGCATGTTGAATGAAATCTTGGAAATCTTCCATAGCACCTATAAAAGAAGTCGTTTCCAATCCTTTTTCTAAAGAAACAGTTGCATCAAAGTCCCCTGCCAGACGCCAGTCTCCCTGCTTGGCCGTGCCATTATAACTACTCATCCCACAACATCTTATCCTCCCTCCCTTGAGGACCATACACTCTAGTGAAATCCGAAAGAAAATCTTCTTTAACACATCTAAAAGTAATAGAGATGGCATGCCTACTCACATGTCTACCAACTTCTTCCACCATAAAATCATTCTAAAGAACCGTAATGTCTCCAGATCTGCCAACAGTCGGTGAGGCCATCCCTCTTGAGAGCCTTCCCCCACCTAATTCCATCCAAGCCCCCTCCCCCTCTTACTCAGACTTTGTTTACACAGGATATCAATCATGCACCTTCTAACTAAGTCCTTCACCACCACCCTCTTCTCTCTCCCACCTATACCCATAACATTCCACGTGAGGATCTTCGTGAGCAAACATTAACATCATCACCCCAAACCTTCCAATATCCCTCACCCATATCTTCCCTCCCCATCTTCCTATTGAGTTTTTCCCCTTTCGCTCCCACAGTCAAATCCAAGTGCCATTGGTTACCAATCCTATGGAAAACTGTGTATTTCTTTCTTTACCCCTTTAAAAGAGATATATTTTTATCAGCCACTCTTTTAGCCTGCTCTTCCATTAGCTTCTCTACTACTGCCAAGATCTCTTTAACCTCATCCTTTTCAAGACCTGCATTCATCTGAGAATCATGTAACGACCCAATTCAACCCGTGTAAGGTATTGTCTACTTTGGGCCAAGCCCACATGGTTGTCCTCAAAAGACAACCTCACAAGTTATGGATCCAAATCCCACATATATGACCCATCAACTTTTTCCATTTTCCGATGTTGGACTAATTCAGTCCATCCCTTCCCTAGTCGCCATACGCAATGGTAGCTCCACACTGTGGTGGCTCCATGTCGCTTTACCTCGCTGGTAGTCCTTTCCTATTGGTAGCCCTCTCTATACAGGCTGCCATGGCTATTGAGCGAGGAAGATCGTCTCCTTCGGGTCTATGATTAGGTGCCAAGCTAGCTGAGAAACCGGTTAAGTTACCGGTCCAACCACCTTTACCGGTGGACCCACTAAATCTCAACCCGTCCTGTTTAAGGCGGTGGTTTGCAGTGCATGGGCCAGGTCCCACTTCCAAAATTTGAAAGAGGGCACAAGGGCTAGCCACATACCCCCACCTGCTCCTGTTCATCTTCCAGCTCCCGGCTAAGTGATGAACCCCTAGTTCAATCAAGGTGATGGAACACAATTGAGAACCTGAATGTTGATCGGAAGGAAATGGCGTTTGAGGCTAAGTAGCAAACCCTTTGGGATATCGAGGGGACTGAAAGCCCTCAAGGTCCCATCCACGACCAAGAGATTTCTGCTTCGGGAATCCCCAGGCCTTATTCTTCCCAGATCCACACCTCCTCAATCAAATACTGTGGCCTTGGCAAGTCGCATAAGATAATCGGAATGCCCACCATCCGGATTCCAAGCTTGGGGAGGCTGGGCTCCAGATAGGCGCCCATGTGAAGGTCCCATCTTATCACTTACAGGACCTGGCCATCCCCAGTCAGGAAGCTTTTCGCCAGAATGACAGCCACCGCCTCTGTCGGTGCCAGTCCTAGAAAGCAGCTGCCTAGATCCCTAAGCTCCCATTCCCCATGTGCGTGCATCTGTGTCTGTGTCCGTGTCTGTCTTGTGTGTGTCTGTGTGTGTATGTTGTGGTGGTGGTTGGGGGGGTGGTACCAGAACTTGTCGACGCTCCGGCCACCTGCTGCTTCCTAGGGTAAGGCAGTTAGCACCGGAGGTGGCATCCAGTGCTCCCCTAGCATGTCCCGACCCTGTTGCCATCCCCCCTAGAAAATCATCGACTCCTTTGGGCAGCATTGCTCATGATTTTCAAAATATGGAAAAGGCAATTTAGTGACATTGACATGGTCTATCGGAAGAAGGTTGAACTGGAAGGAAAGGCCATTGATCTAGAGAAGGCAGATGCTCTGGCAGATTGAGATCAAGATGGGCCAGTTCTGAAAACTGTGGAAGGAAAATGATAACAGTAATAAATTTCGTGCAAGGTCAGCAGGGGGTCAGAGAGAACTACAAAAGCTTTTGAAGGATACAAACTTTGAACAAACCGATGAGGGACACTGTCTGTAAATCACGAAGGAGCTATCTCTTCGACATTTAGGTTTGGCTAGAAAGGCAGAAGAGGTGGTGAGGCTTGCCCATAGAGAAATCTATAACGGAGCATCAAGATTTGACATCCAAGAGAGTATATTATACTTACAGCAGTTGCAAGACAAGAACCCTGGCGAAAGGTAGGATAGAATCGAGTAATCAGGAGTAACCAACATATCGCTATTCCATCAGCAACGTTATGTTTGTTAGGATCCATGCATTTGATTTGGTTGTCCAGGATCTGAAAACAGTCTTGATTTTTCTTTTGAGATTCTGTGCCTTCACCTCAATTTAATTATCACAAGGATCCACTACCAGAAATGTTTTATTCCAAGGTTCTGGAGGTACTCCTTTAACAACAATAAATAGGATTGAAATGTCGTTGTTTCCAATGTGGACCTACTGCAAGCCGTGGACTCGGGGGGGGGGGGGTGCGCGGGGAATCTGGGGGTAATGAATTATCTAATAATCTATTTGACTATCATTTTCTAATTGCCAACACAATTAGATAAGGGAATAAGCAATGCGTCCAATTAAATGCAAGTATTATATATGAAAGAATGTTGTTGATAGCATACATCATTATAGTCTATTGTTTATTATGTTAGATTGAATAGCCGACTCAGCCACTGAATTTGATCTTTTTGTGAAAAAAGTACAGTGAGAGATTTAAGGGACATTAGCCACGGTCTCTTTCTTCGTCCATCTAGCATTCAGCCCTTTGTGAGACTTGTTCTCTCCCATAAAGCCACCATCCATTTTGTACTTGTGCTCTACTGTGCCAATGTCATGCTGATGTTCTTGATTCTGCTCTGTTCCATGGTTGTGACTCTTATCATTTTTAATTCTCCTATTTCACCCCTGCTCTTGGCTCTTTCAATGGCGGAGAAGATATGTTCTTCCCTCCCAACAACATATCTATGTTTTTCTTTCCAATGATGCACCTCCATATGTATGATTTTGGATGCATGGATAGTTTTTTTAACCACAATCGCAGAGATACAAAATGGGCTGCTAAATACAGTGCCATAGAACTACAGGTCAGAAAACTGAACCTTCACTCATTGACATCACTTGGTGATCGGTCCTGTGATCCTTCAACAACATGCTAACCTGTTGAACAGTTCTTGAATTTCGTCCAACATGTTTTTTCACTTTATAGACTATTGCAAGAAAGCTCCATCAGCACCATCTTCAGCTCTTCTGCACCTGTTCAAGCTTGACTTGGCATATCAGGATATGATTTGCTAAGTCTTTTATGGTTCAGAGTATGCAATGTTCACTATTGCATTGATCTCTATATTCCAGAATTTAGTTGTAATGACTGGTTCATTAAACTTTTATTAAGTTCATTAGTTTCTGCACATCACAATAGTAAAAAGTTAAGATAGCAAAGCATCCTGCACTTCATAGTTTGATGAACAATCTATTCGAGGAAGGTTCAAAGTGTAAAAATAGAACTGAGAAAATAGCAACCAAGATCCTTGAACATGCATTTTTTGCATCTCACATTTACCAAAGTCTTCATGTCTCTGGCAAAATTTGGTGTCATCCCCGTTCTGGTACTTTTAAATGTCATGGTGATCTCATGCCATGTAACTAACTTGCTCTAGTTTTGTTGCACATTTATTTTTACACTGTGCACCACTTCAGTTGACTCTTGAAACCTTTTCGTACTGGGTGCATGCTAATTCAGGGGCGTCATTCTAATGAGACTGGAGCGTGCTGGAAAGATTCAATCTGCTTCTTTGATATCTGCTACTGTGGATGACGCTGATGCCGTAGAAGGAGACTGATGTCTTGTTGAGTCATTTTCCATTTATGAAGTGGTGGAGCTTCCAGTTCTACTGGCATTGGCAGTGGTGCATACATTTCTGGGCATTCTAGTGAAGTTCGTGCCTCATGGAAGTTCATTTTTGTGGCTGGATGGAGGGTATTCAGCTGATGAGATCATCGCTTAATTTTGTATACATGTAGAGGTTGAGGTATTTAGCTTATGGTAGAAACATGTATTATATACTTTATATTATTTGCTATGGCTTCAAGAAAATGGAAAATGCCACCTGTTTTGTCCAGTTTCATTTTCTGATGCAAGTGTCCAACATCCTTCGGACTGTCGCAGTGGTTTGAAATATGCAACCATGCAGGTATTCCTTCCTATTCTCATCTGCCTTCACAAGAGACGCTGCCAAAAGAAAAAAAAAAAGGGCTCGATCCCCCTGGACCTTTGATTGATTGAGTAATATATATATTTTTTATCTTGATTGAGCCCTATGTAGGTCTAACTTTTAGTTGTAATTTAACTTTTATTAGTTAGTTTATTGTTATTCACACTTTGTGGTATTTGAACTTATGACATCGGTTTTGGGGACCTGCGTTCTACCGAATTGAATTAAAAATGTTTTCTCATGACGTAAGATATAACAATAAGCAAAAGAATTCTTTTTCTTTTGTATCTTTAATTTAATTCAATAAATACATTTTGTATGTATATAATATGATAAAATGTCTAATTATGTTACAATCGATTTCAATTAATCTCCCATTACTGTCCGCAAGAGTAATAAGGATGGTGGGATTTGCATCCGTGACATTTTGTATCCAAAACAAATGTGCTATCGAGTCCTGCATGTCCGCATCCTACGTCCAAATTAAGGACCGTCTCTTGTATGTATGCCATCTGGCTCGGTATTTCTTGGTCCCCAAGCCGTCATTTCGCTACTGAAGCGTATATTGCTCTCTTGGAAGGGGGTTCGTAGTTTATTGATGGATCAATGGCCGACGTGACATCCTCCTGGCGATGAAGATCTCGACGGAGTACCGAACTGGTAGTTATGGTTTGACACTCTGGGCTAGCTTAGGCTGAAAAAGAGGGAA
Organism: Zantedeschia hybrid cultivar; assembly: GCA_030544215.1. Classification (NCBI taxonomy): domain Eukaryota; kingdom Viridiplantae; phylum Streptophyta; class Magnoliopsida; order Alismatales; family Araceae; genus Zantedeschia; species Zantedeschia hybrid cultivar. Next base: position 20,777,104 of record JARZZO010000005.1, read on the forward strand.
TCCTCTCCCTGGTCGACAGTGCGAAGTAAACTGGTTGGCCATTCAATTTTGTAAAAGAAAAATACTTGTTATAATGCTACTAGAGCATTATTGTTGCAGCTATGTCTGATTATGGGATCAGATCAGATGATGTCAGAATCTTTAAGTTCTGCTACATCGCCTGTGGGAGCGACTGTGCTCACAATGGGATGACAGGTGCAACTGCAATTACTCGTATTGCAGAGAAATATTACTCTTAAAATCGAAGGCCTGTCTTAATAGAAGCATTAACGGGTTGAGCAAATAGTCACAGTGGACACACGGCCCTTGTCCGACCCTCAGACGTGCACATGGCGCCAAAACCAGAATTTACCTGAACCTGCTTAGTACAGGCCTTTAATAACATCACCCGATGAAATTCATGGGTTGGACAGTCAGTTATGGTGGCACAAATTTGCAGAAAACCTTATTTGAAAAAGAAATGCAATATATTCTCATTTCTTCTCATTCCCAGCTATTTATGTTGTTCAGTGTCTATCTGAACCGTCTCTTACCGAATGACACACATCTACTTGTACATCCACCTGTAGACGTAGAACAGAGCAACACAGTTTTTTGAATTCAACAGACAAGTATTAACTGCTACACAGGCAGATGGATCTCAACTGCTACAAAGATGCTTAAATATTACACACCAGTGACAGGAAAGAAATACATGTCAGTAAGGGAATACAGCAGCATTCCAGAGAAGCTCCGTGTGCCTGCCTTTTAATGATGCTAACATTGCAGTCGACATTCTCATGCTAACACCATGAAATCTTCAAGCCTGAAAGCGGAGTCATTGTTCAGAAAAGAAAACATCCTCAAGAAAAAGAATTTGACCATCTAATGACTTGTTGATTCAGAGGTTAGAGGTCTGGAAATGGCACCTTGCTGGCAATGTTGTTAGAGAGCCAATCCAGCCCCTCATACAACCCCTCACCAGAGGTAGCACACGTGCTCTGGATGTACCTAGACAAAAATAACAAAGATAATCATCACCATAATGGTCCTAGAATTGAGTAACACATTTTCCCATTACTCAAGTATAACAACTAATAGCCAAGCTAAGAAGGAATAGCCAAGGAAATAGTAAACTTCCAACTTTCACATTCTGTCGTTGATCAATTCCAACGTGTAGTTGGTCACGGACGTAATAACTGAAGTAGCCACTAATATATATCACATATTTCTTACAGCTCCATTTGCCATATAGCCTGTATTATCAACCCTACCCACAAATCACATTCCTGACTTGCTGATCCTACTGGCAGTACAAGCTGGCAGCACAAGGTATGCTGCCAATACAGCCGTGGAATAATCAAGATAAACCTCTTGTTGAGCATGCAACCATGGCAAACAAGCAGGTGGATCACACGTCTATGAGTGTGTCCGAACCACCCATGTGTATACTAGCAACTATTCTTAGTGAAGGTAACTAATTATGCTAAAAGAAAGATTTTAGAGCTGCATAATGCTAAAATTTTACCTACAAGCCATAAATATCACAGAACTGAAAGGGCTATACTAGCACAAATGCCTAGAAACTGAAAAACTATTTTCTTATTTGATGATTGAGTCTATGTATATAATCTTTCATTCTCTTTAGAAAGAGATTCACTATATAGCAAATTTCCTCACCAGTGTCGTTGACGTAGGGAGTGCAGACCAAGCTTATCTGTGATTTCTGCAGCATTCATTGCATTTGGAAGATCTTGCTTGTTTGCAAATACGAGCAACACAGCATCTCGTAGCTCATCCTACCGTGATCAAATTCTGTCAGACAGCTATTATGCCAAACATTCCTAAGTCTGAAGAAACTTGAACAATCATCAATACATCTGCATTTATGATTTGTCGAATATGGACACGAGTGTCAAGTGTTGACATAGACACACATACTGAACATGACAAATTTTTAGAAACAAGATGGCAAAGTATTCATAATGAAATCCTGAAATGGAGTGTCGACACATGTCTGGGTTATTGTCGTGCCAAGTGTCTGACATGACTCTATTATGTGAATAGTGGTATCCACCAAATCATAGAGTTGTATATTGCTCGTAACAAGGTTTGATCATACTATGCTGACAAAGTAACACAGTTAATGATACTATGTCGAAAAATGATTATTTCTGTGTGACCTAAAATGATAATTTATCAATTAACTTCTGTAGATGAAAACATCATCTAGGCATTGCTGGCAACATTACCTCATTCAACATCCTATGGAGTTCATCCCTTGCCTCAACGATACGATCCCTATCATTGCTATCAACAACAAAGATAAGCCCCTGTGTGTTTTGGAAGTAGTGCCTCCATAGTGGCCTTATCTGGTTACAGAAAATTATACATCAATAACATTGAAATAGCAGCGTGTATGCTAATTTGAATGCAAAAATGTCTGATAGCTTAAGCGACTGCACAATGCATTTGATTCTAGCTATTATAGATAAAACTTACGTATCTACTTTTATGACTTTTTTAAACCACATAAGGATGTGACAGACCAGAAAATATCATGAGAGGAGATCTGCACAGACTGCCTGTAAATAGTGATTAGGTAGTTGGGAATAGTCCATCTAATAGTACAATACATAAGCAGGCTATCCTAATTCTTTCTCTTTGCTTCTACTTGTGTATATAAAAAACCAATATTGAAGACAGTATATGTGGCAAACATGTAGATATATTGATTGACAGACACAGAAAGGGCTGGAATATCTGATTAGACAAAATTACAATGCACGATATACCTTGTCCTGACCACCAACATCCCATACAGTGAAGCTAATATTCTTGTACTCCACTGTCTCTACATTAAAACCTGCAGTAAAGAAAATAAATATAGCAGCTTAAGGGCCTTGGTTCACTAGATTCTGTGTTTGATATGGGAAGATGTGAAGATCAACAGAAAGATACACAGCAGCAAGCAGATAGGAGTTAATTTCCATCGAGCAAGGAGAAACATCTGCAATAATGAAAGGAAACCGTCTACTAGTCCAGCACCGCAGACAAATAAAATCCTCAATGATAAAGAAACATGTACTTTTTCCACTTAAGTAATCTTTAGAAACAACAGAGATGCATGAGCTCCCCTGATCCATTTCCTAAGGTGACATGCTTCCTGAAAAAAACACCGCCTTCCTGAAAAGTCCATCAATATATTAGTAAAGGTAGCTACAATCTTGTACTGGGCATGGACCATGAATGGAATTTATAATAACAAACACCCAAGGCCTCATTAGTTACCTTACAATAGTTGTAATTCCAATAACATGTTTCATGAACCAGCTCTTCCTGCCAACTCTAGGGTGACATGACATCTCTAATCCATGTTCGCATGCACAGATGCACCATTATCATCATCAAGCATTATCCCATAAATTAGTGGTGGCCTTACATCATATAACTGTGATGATCAATCGAATTTACCCAAGGAACCAGTAAAAGCAATCGAACCTCATAATTGAGTGTCATATGATATCTGTAAATTTTGGCTGTTGTAATAGCTAAAATCTGATAGTTCTTATCCATAAATACCTATCCTTGCACATGCTTACCCACGATGAGTGGCTTATTTAGGTCCCAAACCTTGTTCAATAAACTGCCAAAATGCATCTATGTTTCTATACAGCCACATATGCAACACCCAAGTCCCTTTAAAGTTTCTTTTCCATTCTTCGTGCATGATCTACCAGAAAGAAGATATGAGATAACTAGTAGAGCTACATTCACTAAATATCATGTTCTTTCTTTTCCTTTTGGATTAAAGATAATGGGGGAATAAGGGGGACTAATTGTAATTGCATTGCTTCTCTTTCCTTTGTATGTCACTGAGTCTTATTTTTCGAGATTTCATGTTAAACTATTGTTGAATAAATCTTCTGTTAAAAGAGCACCCACGTCCCTTGCACCTTTTTTCCCTTTTCCTCTCTTTTTTTAATCATGAGTGTGACAGGCAAACACTAGTAAGAATAGCTGGCGACCATGATCTCCATTCAAGTCACAGACTCGCAGGGTTGCTGAAAAACTCATCCCATTCCCTCACCATATGCTGTACGGTGTATCTCTTTGCCCACAAGTGGCACACATGTAATTGCCCAAAGAGACATAAAAGCTGTGGATGAACCAATGAGAGTGATGCCCAAAGAGACATAAAAGATCCCAAATCTACAAGAATCACAATCCCTGAGATCCTTATCAATCCTATGCCTACTTATGGAAAAGCAACAAAAGGCGTAAAGGGACACGCCTACAATTCTGGGTGGAAAACAGACATAAACGTTCTTGCATGAGGAGTAGAGAGGAATTTGAGATACTTGGGTTTGTGCATCTTGGTTAGCTAAAGCTTGATGTATTCCAGAAGTTTTGATCAAGGTGAAAGCATTTTCAAGATGCATTTTTTCATTCTGTTCTAGCTTTTACATCTTGTTTTGGATCTGCAAGCTAAGACCTCAAAATCCTAAAGTTTCCAGAACTTGATCCGTTTGGTTATACGTAAAACATAGAAAAGATTTTTTAAGAAAACATATTTACAAAAAAATAAAAACAAAATTTGTCATTTGGCACTTATAAAAATATTTTCAACTTCTTTGGAAAAGACATTTGATCTTGTCCCATGGATGTCAGACTAGGGAAAAGGGAGAGTCAATAAATTAAATTTTCCGTTGACGAGAATTTTATAGATTACCAAATAAATGACTGTAATATATTCTCGGAAAATAATAACCGGACCCTTAACAGGACACAATTTAGAACAGCGTGAAAACAAAACCATCAGAAAGCCACGAGAGAGAGAGAGAGAGAGAGAGAGAGAGAGAGGAGATCTGACCTATGGTGGGGATGGTGGTGACGATTTCCCCTAGCTTGAGCTTGTAGAGGATGGTCGTCTTCCCGGCGGCATCAAGCCCGACCATGAGGATCCTCATCTCCTTCTTCGCAAATAGCCGGCTGAAGAGCTTCGTGAACGTTAGCCCCATCCCGGCTCACCTGAAGAACTGGAACAAGAATTCCAACACCACCAAACCCCATTAGAACAGATGGAACAAGATTTCCACACAAATCGAGCAACAAATCCAAGATCCGACTCCAGGGCAGAAGAAGAGACACGGCTCGGCAACCTAAACCTAAGCCAAAGCCACAAATCTGATGCGAAGCGAGAAGATGAGGACATCTGACAGCTCAAGATCTGCCGCAGAGCAAGGGATCGCCATGAAACTGACAAGAGAGAAGGGGGAGAGAAGGATCTGGAAGGAGAGAGGTGGGGTCAGAGGCCAAGTATGCTTACCAGCAAGCGCGGGGACTTCGAGGAGGAAACGGAAGGGAAGGAGGCCTCCGCTTTGGCTCGCTCTCTGCTCCGACGACGACGAAGGAGCCACGAAAGAGGGAAAGAAAAAAAAAAAAGAAAAACTGGAAATTAATAGATAAGCGCGCGCGCGCTCTCTCTCTATCTCTCTCCCTGTGCGGGCACGGGAGGGTGCCTTTTCGGGGGGCGGTGGGGGGTCGTGGCTCATAGTGGCAGTTACAGCAAGATACTTTTCTTTAATTCACTTGCTCTTCTGATAAATATAATTTTGTTTTGTTAATTTCTCAAACCTTTAACCGTGTTTTCTTTCTCCAATTTCACAGATGCTTGGTTCTCTTTTTTGTGTTCGATGCTTACAAACAATCTTATTTCATAATAAACTCCTCTTTCTTATTATTAATTTATAACTAGTCATAATCTTCAGTTGTTTAATAAAACCAACAATTTGAAAAAGCTCCCTGAATATTTTGGAAAAAGCTCTCTGAAAAGGGATATTTTGTAATAAAAATGGGATTCTAGTAAGTCTTTACCAAATATGGAGATTATTGGATTTTTTTTTTCAAATTAAGTAGATTAGAGGGACTAATGATAATGGCAGATAATTCCTTTCACAATTTATCTCAAGATGGATTAGAGAAAATTTCTCCTTATCTCTCTCTCTCTTCTCTTCTAAAATCTTCCCGTATGTAAGCTAAGTCCTCCCATTTATCACTAAAAAAGATTGCAGAGTTAGGAATTGATCTGCCACTAGAATCCTTTTCATAATCCTTTTCAAACATTACCTGGTTTGTAATTTTTTTAACTTTTTTAGTGAAACTTAATAATCATACACTCTAAAATTTGGCATCACCAAAAACATATTTTTTTATTATATTCTTCCATACTCTTCTTCCGACGAAGCTAATTGAGTTTTCTCGAGATTTCTATCAACTAATTATATATTCTATTATATACGCTTTAAAAGAAAATTTCAATCAGTAATTGTGGTGCAACACACAGAAGTGCACTTTCCCATAGAATGTCCTCCTGTGGAATCACATACGGTTGACGACGTCATGTGAAATTCTCCATCTCACGGAGAAAATCCTCCAATGTAGCAGTCAGGCGGCTACATGACTAACGAAGAGTGATAGCATATGTTTTTTTTTTTTTCAGTTTCCAAGAGTAATACTTATCTCAATGTACGTATAGTTGTTTGTTGGGATATGATATGAAAGTCAAATTCATGACTTTTAAATTTATATTTTTTTAAATACCAAAAAACTATCATGTTGGTCTTGAAGATTGGTCCTACAGTATTACAATCAGTGGTGGAGCCAGAAATTTTCGGAAGGGGGGTGCAAGGTGAAAAATACATACATACATTATATATGTATATATATATACATACGTAGAGAGAGAGAGAGGAAGCTACTATATATATGTGACCATGCAGTCTGATGGGTTTAAACCCTATAATTGGTATTCAAATCTAAAGTCCCAAGGGATAGAAATAATCTTAATGATAATTAGTATAATTTTTTTAAAATTTTTTTTTTATACCATTCGATCATGAAGATTAAGCATAGCGTCCGATCGGACGACTACAGCGAATTTCATGATCAAATGATGAAATTTAAGTTAATAAGTCCTAAGAAATAGAAACAATCCTAAATGAGGTAATTGAATATTTAAAATTTTATGATGATTTTTATTTTTTTAGCATGAGAATAATAGATTTAAGCCCCGTGTGATCAGACCATGGATCGCATAGTAGTGTTTATATAATATATATGTATAAGATAAATTAATAATTAAAATTATGCAAACTTTTAACGTAAATTTAAACCTTTGTGGTACATCAAAAATATCAGATGAATAAAGTTGTAGCATCAACATATAAGGTTAAAAGAAAATTTAGATATCAAATTATTGAAAGGTTTTCAATATTCTTCAATTTTAAAAAGTCTTACCCAACATACTTTCACCTTTGGGTTAACTGCACAAATATTTGTCTTAAAATAAAATTGCATAATTATATTTTCATGTAATATGATTGTCTATATGCCTTTGTTACAATAAAAAGTTCACATATTCACCCTTTAAGTATTATTAGCTTCTATCCAAATATTTTAAGAGTATTTTTTCCAATAGTCAATTATATACACTTTCTTTAAAGAAATAAATAGAGTTGATAATTATAATCTTTATGAGTATTTCTATAAATAGATACTTCAGAAAGGCAAGTACGTATCAAAACTGTACAATTTTTTTCATTTTAAATTCCACACCATCGTCACTTCCAAAAAACATATAAAGATCACCATCAATATATCAAACAAGAGGGGGAGGGGGGAGGGGTAACTTATTAAATTTTGAAACTTTGGGGGGGTCTGTTGTCAGCTGGATGATATGACAAGTAGGATGTAAGGGGGTGCAGTTGCCCCCTGGCTCTATCACTGATTACAGTCCTCGTTAAATTAATTATAACACCTTCATGGGGACAAATATTACTCGACAACAATATCAAGCTTTTCCGCCATGCACAAGTCCTATGAACTATTCTCCTCATAAGCAAGAATTTTCGAAAGCATATGCATAAAGTTTTAGGGCGCATTTAGACATAAGACTTTCTGTCCAAGGATCCAACAAAAAAGATACACGGACCTCCAGGGCCGACACGTTTTTTGACTAATGGTTCTTTGTTTTAGCGTAAAACAACATAATTTGAAATAATTATTTTATTTTATAGTATTTTCAGTTGTTTGAAATGATGTAAAATAATGTAAAGTAAAATTTTGTCTGGATCTTGTCTGCCCACTCGACAGTCAAATTTTTTTGTTTTGATTTACAACACAATCTCATTGTAAATCAAAACAAGAAGATTGAAGCATCCTTCTTATTTTATTTTACAAACAACCAAACAAATATTTTCCGATTCTAAAATTAAAAAAAATTTACTTGTTTTGAAATTAGTGGTTTTGTATAAAACATGATCATTCCACTTTTCTTTAGTCTCATCCATCCCCTCCCCTGGGACCATTACTGTCGCCACCCCCATGAGATGAAAGTCGTCCTTCATCGTTCAGCCGCTTTGGCCAAAACTTGGGCCGTAATGAAATGGGAGCTTTGTGCCTCTTCTCCGGTGTGAAATTTTCTTAATTGAAAAAGTTTTGTTGTATAATATTGTATGTCAATTTTAACGAAATAGATTGCACATCTTGATAAAATAATCAAATTTATTGAATCACTTTTCAGAGAAGTAAAATTATTGGTATCAGCCTCTTTGTATGTATACGGGAAACCTAACATACACTTGTCCAAACCTTGCCTAGAGAAGCTCGCTAGATGACCAACCACCACCATCTATTGTGCATATAATGAAGAATAAAGTAGTCATTATGTTTGGACCACACAATAGATCGATCTTGAAAGGCAAAGGGCAACAAAGCCTTCCTTTCCCACCTGTGAAAAGATGTCGAACTTGCGAGGATCCACGCTGCTTTACCTTCATCTATCGTGCACATAATGAAGAAATAACTAACATCCTTATGCTTGGACCACACAGTAGGTCTTGAAAGGCAAACCTGCGAAAAGATGCCGAGCTTGGGAGAAATGTTCCATGTTGTTTTTGGTCCTCCTCTTGCGGGCCATCTCCGCCCACACTCTTATGCGGTGGGCCACTTACGATTGGTCGTAATTAGTCTCAAGATGTCATCTGTAAAATAGGTTTGCCATTCAAGACGCATTCCATCGAAATTGGCAACTTTTTCTTCGTTTTTGATTCAACAAGTTTTTAATATAATGCAAAGCATTGAAATACCACAAAGAATACAAGATTACGATCATAATTTAAAAGACACTCCAATGTGATATTCGTGCAGTGATTTAAGTTGTATTTAGGTATTTTAAATTATAGTTGTAGTCTTATACTCTTGGTGATATTTAAATATTCTGTGTTATATTGAAAATCTGTTGAACCGGAAATAAAGAAAAAATTGTCAACTTCGATGTGATGCATCTCAAATGGCCAAACTACTTTAGATATAGCATCTTGAGACTAGTTATTACTAGAGTCCAGTCCAATATTATACTGAGATGATCCAAACTCATTCTGTAAAAAGGCATGCATGGCAGCGGGTGCTTGTTATTGCAGGCACACATGGCACCATCCACAGTGCGCGACTGGCAAGGTTCTCCTATTAAATCAATCACACAACTCCTTAAGTCCTTTGATCCAATGGTGACTGAAGTAATGACATTTTATAGAGCACTTCTTCTGGCCCAGGATCTCACTTCTCCTACCATTGTTGAAGGAGATGCCCAAATTCTGATAAACTCTGCCCTCAAGAAGATTCCCCCTCTTTGGAAAGTGAAGACACTTAATGAGAATTGCCAACATATCCTTGCTACGGGCATAATATCATTGCAATTCTCTCCAAGATCTAGCAACAAAGTTGCTCACGCTTGTGCTAAGCGTGCTCTCTCCTCAAATTCTGGGCACTGTTGGGAGCCGTCCGTGCTCCCTACTTGTATTCTCAATGTTGTATTAGTTGATGTTCCAAACTCTGTTCTTAAAGTTTGAACGAAGGGAACTTTTCAATACTATTAAAAAAAAAAAAAAAAGTGCCGCGCAGTACGCATAGATGCCGCGAACAATCCCGGCAGGCGGAACGCAAGCGTTTTGGGACGGCGCTGCGCACAACACAACACTGGATTGCGTGCGAGAGTTTGATGCATGAAGAAGTTTTTTTTTTTTTTTTTTTGCAGATGTTAGTCCCTTTTATCGGCACTGTTAGATTAGAGCCCCTCCATCAATGCTCTCTACTTTCCGCTGCATCTTAATTGCCTTTAGACAACACAACGGAATGGTAGAACATATGTCCAAAATGACAATTATGTCTGGCCCTTGGCCAATTTCTTGACCTTCGGTTTTAGTTTTTAGTTGGATCCATTCGGCATTATTCTTGAGTCTAGATCGTCTCAGTACTAAATCGGACTGGTCTCTAGTAGTAACCAATCCTAGGACGTCACGTGTAAAGTAGATTCGCTGTTCAAGATGTGTCCTACTGAAGTTGTCAACTTCGGTGGGATGCGTCTCGAACGGCGAACCTATTTTACACATAACATCCTAGACTAGTTACTGCTAGAGTCTAGTCCAATGTGGTACTGACACAATTCAGACTTTTATTCCTTTCAATAGTTAGGTCCTGTAGATGCTTGTCGAAGCCATTTCAAAACTTCAACTGTATCCGTAACAGTACCGTGAAAAAAAAAGGCCCATCTCTACTATCTTTTGTGATAGCTCCTTAGAGATCCATTATACGAATAGAATGTAAGAATAAAGTTATTTATTTATTTTTTGGTCTTTACAATTATTTAATATTTTTATTAGTCTCAACAATGTTTATGTTCCCTATTAGTATTTACAATTATTTAAATATTCCTTAAATGCTCCTCAACCTCGACCTTCTGTAAAAAAATCCCTCTAGAGAGAATTTAAGGAGGGTTCCAAGATTGTGGAGGGAGGGGGAGAGGGGTTTTAAGGAAATATAAAGATTGGAAGGGACTAATAAGGAATATTATATGATTGTAGAGACAAAAAGTATACAAACCCAAGAAAAAAAAATGAAAAATCTAATAAAGGTATGTGATTTTAGCCAATTACAATTCTCAATGGGAAAAATGTTCATTATCCTTGCAAAATATAAGGGTTGGTATGATATACTCTTGCGGAAAAACTATACACATGAAAAAAGTTACTTTGGATCATATTACATGATCATGCATGCCAAAAATAGCTATATTAACCTGTTAAATATTTATTCTTAAATGCACTGAATTGTGAGTGATGGAGATGATTACGTGCAATGTCAATTGTGACTTGCAAAATTCTTGAACTTTATTTACTATGTGCTTAATTATTGCCTATGTTGCATATCTTGTTTCGTAGAATTATGAGATCAGAGAATGTATTAGCTAACTATAGCCGATTTCAATGAAGGTGAGTGATGTTGCCGAAGCTTATCACGGTCGGATTTCGAGACTGGAACCCGAAATTGGACCAGATCGATGAAGAGGACCGACGGAGATCTGGGACGAGACGAGGGCGGAGATGGGGCTGAGGATCCGAAGCCGAGAGATACCTAGGTGAAGGCTCGCCCGGGGCGAAGCCGAGACTCCTTCGGTCGGGGCGGATCGGCCGGCGAATGGCGTCGAGACCGGGGGGAGTAAACCCGAGGTCGGTGGTCGAGACCGACTCGGAGAGGTCGGCGAAAATTCAAACCGAAGCCCCTGCAGAAGGAGGAAAAAGAAGAACCGGTTAGTAGGAGTCCCGGGCTTCGGCTCAAGAGAACCCCCTCCGACGGCTAAGTTAGCTTCTGAAGAAGATTCGATTCAGAAGGGAAGGAAGAAGAGGCAGCTTTAATGCTTTTGGACTGTTGTCCTTGGTCCAGAAGACCTACCTTTGGTAATAAATAGTCGTGTATTTATAGTGGAGGATAAAGGTTGCTTAGTGGTGGCAGCCGATATAGGACTATGTTTTGGGTTTACTGATAAACCGTCATAGCGCCTAACGCTCCTACCGGAGTGGGCCGAATATGGCTATTGGGCCGAAAGGGGGGGGGGCGCTGTTGGGCCGGATGCCGCTTAGTAGGCTGAAGCCAACTGGGCCGAGGGCCGCTGGTGGGCCGAAGGCTGCCAGTGGGCCTCTTACTGTTAGCGATGCTGGGTTGATCTCAGCGTTGGGCTGTTTTAATGGGCCAAATCGGATTCTCCCCCATCACATACCCCCTACTCTTGTCGTTCTCAATTTTATGAAACGGTGAGAGTAAAGTCCGAAGCTTTTTCGGGAGAGTAATATAGTACGAGCTTCGTTTGAAACCTTTGTTTCGCTCCATTTTTGAGAGGCTCTGCCTTGGGTCGGCCGAGGGCTGGTGACAAACACCATCGTCTCAAGCCGGGACCCTGTCGTAAACACCTTCGTCCCAGGCCGAGACTCAGTGACGGATGCCTTCGTTCCCAGTCGCGAAAGGGCGAGTGCTTGAGTGTATCGGGACATCTGACAAGGGCGGAAAAGATCTCGAGCTTCCCGCCTTCACGGTCGTGTCATAAAAAACACAGGACACGTGTTGCGCATCCGGCCGGTTCGCCGAAAGCACAAAAAGATCTCAGCCGTTAACAGTGATCATGCGGATCGCGAGTTACTTCGGCTCTCTGCCCAAGACTTCACCCGGTTCGCCGTCTCTCCTGATCTGGAACGAGGATCGGAACACGTGGCGAGCATCCGGACGAACAGCCGAAGGGTCAGTCCGCGCCCGGCCGTTGATTGCTTCCTCTCGATCCGGCAGCCCGCTTGTTATCATGGCGAAGGACGGGACACGTGTCGCGCATCCGAGCAGAGCGGTGCCGAAGAGGGGGAAGATCGCGGCCGTTGATCCGGCACCGGACCCCTTCAATTTTTCCTATAAATACTAACCCTTCTCCCCTGGGCACTGTTCCGCTTTCTTCTCCCCTTGCACCTGTGCTTTTCTGCGAGTAGCTTCTCCAAGTGTTCCTGCTTCACCGGCGGAGAGCGAGCCATCGTGGGTGTTTGAGGGCGCCTTGTCCATTGCTGGGGAGCTCTTTGTCGCCGGGAATCGTTGTCGGGGAATCCTCCGTCGCCGGGGAGACCGTTAGCTATTGGGGAGACTTTTCTCTGAGGGTAAGCCTCAGTTCTCCTTCTTCTCCGCTCTGTGATTCATGTCCAGTGGTTCCCCTTCGGCCGAGAGTAGCTCTTCGTCCGAAGGCGGTTCTTCTTGCTCTTCATCCAGACCTCCCCAGTCTTCTTTGTCGTCTCCTTTTTCTTTAAATTCTTTTGCTTCTGCTATGGCGGATGAGGCGGAGACGCTTCCGGCTGCAGAAGCCGAGTCGGTTCTGGCTGTCACCGAGCCTTCTACTTCCGGCCGTCGCCCGGCCGAGACGGTTTCAGATGTAGTTAGTGTCTTTGATACCGATACCATCAAGGTTATCACTACCTACTACCAAATTCCATCTTGGATGGTTCCTGTTCGGCCCGAGAAGAACACCAGGACTAACTCTGTCCGACCGGGTTGCTTTTCCATTTACGAGCAAAGCTTCCGGGCGGGCTTCCTTCTTCCCCTTCATTCCTTCATTATAAACCTCTTGAGCTTTTATGGACTAGCCCCGTCCCAGCTCTATCCGAACTCCTGGCAGATAGTCTACGCATTCTTGGCCTTGAATTCTTATCTCGAAGTCAATCCCTCGGTAAACGTCTTCCGCCATCTGTTCAAGATAAAACCCCAGGGGAAGTCTTGCTGGTACTATTTCGTCCCTCGCTTCGGCCGGGGTATCTTTTTCGAGAAGCCCTCGTCTATTCACCATTGGAAGAAGGGCTTCCTTTTCATCTCTCTCCCGGAGGGGGAGAAGAGTGTGTGGCCCTTCCCCACCGAATGGACACCTTTGGCCGAGGGCCTCTCCGATCCACCCTCTCTCAATCCCGAGCAGCTCGACGTTGTGCACCTCCTTGAGGACGAGGCTCCGTACGAGATTGCGGAGCTCTTCGAGGACGAGGACAGGCTTATACAGATGGGAGCCTGGCCGGACCCGACGTTCTCTCCTCCTCGGGTCTCCCCTTATCTTCCTCTCGAAGATATTCCAGGAGAGGCTGAGGGAACCGCCGCGACTGAGTCTTCGGCCGAAGCCCGTCCGTCCGAGGAGGGCGCCGAAACTGCGGCCGGGGGTAAGTCGGTCTTGAGTCAAAAAAGTTGTATATTCTGAACTGCTGCTAACCTTCTTCCTTCTGCTTGCAGAAATGTCTGGACTTCGGGGATTGCTCGGCTAGCTCTCCAAGCAGTCCGGGCAGTCCTGATCGTCCCAGTCGCGGGCGGCGGAAGAAAGGACGGTCGGAGGGGTTGCGGCCCCTAGCCCTCGGACCACGAGGCAAACGACGGCTTCTGTCGAAGGCCGCGCTGCCGCTGCCGCGCTCGAGAGGGAGCGGCAGAAGGGAAAGTCGGTCGCCAGAGGAAGCGGCCGACCAGAGACGAGGAGCCGGGTGGATGATCCCAGCGAGTAGGAATCCGCCCCGGCAGCCAAGAGGCCGGTGGCGGCACGAGGCGCCCCGCTCTCGACGCCTCCCGAACCGCCGAGGGGCGATTTTCCTTCGGCCACCGGGGCCGGCACGGAGAATCTTTCCTTTTCCTTCGGGGCAGCCGGGACGCATATGTCCCGGGAGTATGCGCATGAACCTTGGCGCCCAGACGTGGGGGTTTTTGCGGACGATGGTCTGGAAGACTCACGGACGTGTCTGCGCCTGGCCCACGGCTGGACCCTCCCGTTGGCCGGGGATGAAATCAAGGAGCTTTCTTCGGAAGGCTTATCATTACAGTGTGTTCGACATGTCGTCCAGGTGAGAACCCTTTCGTCTTTATCTTTGCTCGTTGCTTCCTTCAATTTCTTTAAAACTTATTTCTTCTTTCTTGCTTTCGGCTGCAGGCCGCGGTCATGTGCGGGGCCCTTGCTCGCCGCCAGGCCGCCATCCAGCAGAAGCTCCTGGATATCGACCAGGCTTCGGATCAGCTGGCCTAGGGCAAAGTGGCCTCGGTGCAGCGCGATCCCTAGGCTAGCGTTGACGTCCTCCTCGGGGCCAATGCGCGGATGCGGGCCGAGCTAGAAGGGCAGACGGAGGTGATCCGCACTACCTCCGAGGCCAAGACGAGAGCCGAAAAGGGGCTGGAGAAGGCCGAGAAGGAGCTGGAGAAGGCCCGGGCCGAGGTCGCGTCTCTGAAGGCCGAGATCCAAGACAAGGCCGAAGAGCGGGACAAGGAGCGCCGTCGCCACGCCGAGGAGGTATCGGCCCTGAAGGCGGACTTAGAGGCCAGGGCCAAGGAAGCGGACAACCTCGCTCGCTCAGCCGTGGCGAGCTACAAGGAAAGCCCTGAGTTCGCCGAGGAGATAATGGAGGACCGAGTCCAGGCGGCGTCGGCCGTGTTCGATCTGGGGCTAGCTGTCGCTCAAAAGGCGTGCCCAGCTACAGATTTGACTGGCATCGGCTACCCGACGGATGAGGAAGGCGACGAGCTTTTGGCCTAGTGGCGAGGGCTCAAGGCTGAAAGAACTCCGGCTTCTCCGGAAGGTGTCGCGGCCGAATCGGTCCAAGCTTCTCCTCCGGCGTCTCCCGACCAGACTCCTGTTGATGTGGACGGCGATGATGCCGAAAGCTAGTCCGGGGGCTTGTCTCGGTTTTTGTTTTTGCTTTTTAAGATGCCGAGGCCAGGCGTATGGCCTGTTTTTGTACTTTTGACCATATACAGAAGGCATTTTTGTTTATGCTTGCTTCATGGTACGTCTGAGTAGATAGCCGAGTTTGGTTCTGTATCTGGCCGAAGCCATGTCGTTCTCGATACGCATTATACGAACTTAGAGAATATTGCCGCTCCCGATACAGTTTGCATGGCCGAAGCCACTCCCAGTACGGTTTACACGGACTTAGAGAATATTGTTGCTCCCGATACGGTTTGCATGGCCGAAGCCACTCCCGGTACGGTTTACACGGACTTAGAGAATATTGCCGCTCCCGATACGGTTTGCATGGCCGAAGCCACTCCCAGTACGGTTTACATGGACTTAGAGAATATTGCCGCTCCCGATACGGTTTGCATGGCCGAAGCCACTCCCGGTACGGTTTACACGGACTTTAGAGGATATTGCCGCTCCCGATACGGTTTGCATGGCCGAAACCACTCCCGGTACGGTTTACACATACTTAGAGAATATTGCCGGACATAACACCAGATAAAAAATAATATATTCATGACTTCCGGCTAAACTCCGGGGGAACTGACTTACATGAAATAGCGCCGAAGGCGCTCTACATTCCATGTACGAGGGAGAGGTTGGCCCGAAAGGGTCTCTAGCCGATAGGCCCCTCGTCGGATCACTTCCCTTACGCGATAAGGTCCTTCCCAGTTTGGAGAAAGCTTTCCTGCGGCTTCGGCTGGCTTGGATGCGTGAGCGTTCCTTAACACGAGGTTCCCTGCTTCAAAGCTTCGGGGCTTCACTCGAGCGTTGTGGTATCTTGCCATGCGCTGCTGATAAGTCACTAGCCGAATGCGGGCTTGATCCCTTGTTTCTTCTATAAGATCAATGTGATCTTTTAGGGCTTCCTCATTAGCCTTCGGATCATGAGTGAGAACCCTCGGCGATGGAAGGCTGACTTCAATTGGAATAACGGCCTCCACCCCGTAAGCCATTCGGAATGGGGTTTCGCCGGTAGGGGTTCGGCTTCTTGTCCGATAAGCCTATAGAACGCTTGGCAGTTCTTCGACCCATCGGCCCTTGGCCTTGCCGAGGCGAGTCTTCAGTCCTCGCAACAAACTTCGGTTAGTGACCTCGACTTGGCCATTCGTTTGAGGGTGTGTTACCGAAGCGAACTTATGGAGAATGCCGAAGCTAGCGCAGTTGTCTTTAAACCGATGGCTGTCAAATTGTTTGCCATTGTCTGAAATAATTGCCCGAGAGATGCCGTATCGGCAAATGATGGATTTCCACACGAAGTTCCATGCATTGATATTGGTTATAGACGCGAGAGGTTCGGCTTCTACCCACTTAGTGAAGTAGTCTACTGCCACAATAAGAAATTTCCTCTGGCCGGTAGCCATGGGAAAGGGTCCCAAGAGATCAATCCCCCACTGGGCGAAAGGCCAGGGATCTGACAGAGGAGTCAAAAGGGTCGCCGACTGGTAAATGAGGGAACTGAATCTCTGGCACTGATCACAACAGTGGACGAGAGCGGCCACATCCTCTCGGAGCGTTGGCCACCAGTACCCTTGCCTTAAGAGTTTATGGGTCAAGGCCCTTCCTCCTGCGTGTACTCCACAGATTCCTTCATGTACCTCCCGTAGCGCATAATCAGCTTTAGCTGGGCCGAGACATTGTAGGAGCGGCCGGCCGAAGGACTTCTTATATAGTATTCCCTCCAGAATAAGGAAGTGGGAAGAGCGCTGCCGGATGTGCTTTGCTTCCTTTGGATCGGACATGACCTCCTCTCGAAGGAGGAAAGCGACTAGGGGAGTCATCCAGGTTTCTCTTCAGATTCATTCACTTGCATGACCTCGGATTCGTCGAGACTTGGTTTAGACAGTTCTTCTACCAATACCATTCGGCCTCCTCCCCCGTCCTGAGTTGATGCTAGTCGGGAAAGAGCATCGGCTCGAGCATTTTCGGCCCGAGGGATCCGTACAATTTCATAAGAATTAAATTGAGTAAGGATCTTGCGGGTTACCTGGAGATAGAATATCATTAATGCGTCCCGGGCCTCGTACTCCCTGGTGACTTGATTGGCGATCAGCTGAGAATCGCTGAATGCCCTTATGTTCTGCGCACCCAGCTTTCTAGCGGCCCGAAGGCCTGAGATAAGGGCTTCGTATTCTGCGGCATTATTGGTAGCCGGGAAGGAGAAGTGCAGCGCATTCTCCGTGATGACCCCTTATGGAGACGTTAAGATCCATCCGGCGCCGTTACCCGAAGAGCACGCGGATCCATCAACGTAGAGTCGCCATTCGTCCGTCGGAGACGGGGGAACCGAAGTACCCTCGGCTTTAGGCGCAATTCTGACTTCCGGCTGAGGGGCCGAGGATGCTTCGGGAGTGAGCTCGGCGATGAAGTCGGCTAGAGCTTGAGCTTTTATTGCTGTCCGTGGCCCATAAGAGACGTCGAAATCTCCCAGTTCGATTGCCCACTTTGCTAGCCTACCGGACACTTCTGGCCGAGAGAGAACTTGCCTCAAAGGTTGGTCCGTGAAGACCTTTATTGAATGCGCGAGGAAGTAGGGCCGGAGCCTTCTCGCGGACGAGATGAGGGCTAAGGCCAGCTTCTCAAGAGCAGGATACCGAAGCTCTGCTCCTTGGAGGGCTTGGCTTATATAGTAAACAGGCCTCTGAACGCCGTCTTATTCCCGAATGAGGACGACGCTGACAGCTGTTTCGGATGCTGCGAGATAAAGGAACAGCTGCTCTCCGTGGACCGGTCTGGACAAGACGGGAAGATTGGAGAGGTAGGCTTTCAGCTGATCGAAGGTCGACTGACACTCGTCTGTCCAGGAGAAGCTATTAGTCTTTTTCAGCAGTTTGAAGAAAGGAAAACAGTAATCTGCTGCCCTTGACATGAAGCGGCTTAACGCGGCAATTCTTCCATTCAACTTTTGGACCTCTCGGATGTTGGCCGGAGGGCGCATTTGGATAATAGCCGACACCTTTGCGGGATTGGCTTCCACCCCTCAGCGGGTGACCATGTAGCCGAGAAATTTTTCGGAGGCCACGCCGAAGGCACACTTGGCTGGATTCAGCTTCATTTTATACCTGCGCAAGGCAGAGAAAGTCTCGGCCAAATCGGTTAGATGGTCTGCAGCGATGTGGCTTTTCACCAGCATGTCGTCGATGTAGACCTCCATATTGCGGCCGAGCTGCGGAGCGAATATCTTATTGACGAGACGTTGATAGGTTGCCCCTGCATTCTTCAGGCCGAACGGCATCCGAGTATAACAGTATAAACCGAGGTCAGTTGTGAAGCTGGTCTTGTCCTCGTCCTCCGGATGCATTCGGATCTGATGATAGCCTGAATAGACGTCGATGAAGCTAAGTAGCTCGTGGCTGGAGGTTGCGTCCACTACCTGGTCTATCCGAGGCAGCGGGAAGCTGTCCATCGGACAGGCCTTATTGGGGTTGGTGAAGTCCACACACATTCGCCACTTGCCATCTTTCTTGGGCACCATTACTACATTGGCGATCCAGTCAGGATGGTGTACCTCTCGGAGGTGTCCCGCGTCCAGCCCTTTTTGCACTTCGGCTTGGATGGCCGCCCTTCTTTCCTGATTGAAGGTACGCCGCTTCTGCTTGATTGGGGGCTGGTTGGGGTCGACGTGCAGCCGATGTTCTGCTATTTCCGGGTCGACCCCAGGCATGTCCGCAGGAGACACGGCGAAGACGTCGAGTGTAAGGACTGAGGCTTTCGGATCCGGATTTCGGGGTTGGACCCTGTAGTTCAGGCTCCAATGGGGCTGAGACTCTGTTTTGATTCGCGTCGAGCCCGCGAGACGCGGTTTAAACGGCGTCCAGCTATGCTGACGCGTTTTAGCTTGTGCCACGTGGGTTGGCTTTGGGTCGCGAGAGTACGGCCCTGACATGTCGTCTGAACGGCGTCTGTGAGGCACGACGCCTTTCAGACTGCGACTCTGGGTTGTCAGAGTACGGCGCCAGTCTTGTCGACTGAACGGCGTCTTTCATGGAAGACGCGTTTCAGACCTCTGTCAGAGCGTTGCGCAGAGGGTTGTCAGAGCAGCCGTCACATCGACTGATAGGCGTCCGTACATCTCGACGCGTTTCAGCCAGTCTCTGGTTAACCCCGAGAGCCCTCCTTCTTTCTCTCATTTGCTCCTCCTTCTCTCTTTCTCTCCTTCCTTCCGGCGACCCCGACATCGACCCTTCGTCCTTCCCTCCACTCCAACACTTCCCTACCTCTCACCTCTACCACCACCACTTCCTTCGCGGCGTTCCATTCTCCGGACGGCGGCCGACGTCCCGGTGGAGTGGCGGCGTCCTCGAGGGTACCGGCGGCGGTCTACGGTGCGGCGGGTCGGAGGCACGGAGCTTGGAGGAGTTCAAGAACCGGTAGGGTGACGGTTCCCACAGTGTTGTGTTCTAAATCATGTTTCTTCCCCGTTTAAAGCATGCTATGGATCGATGGTTTTGGGGTAGAATGAGCATGTTATGGGGTTTTTCCTTGACGGGAATGGGAGTTTCTGTGATGTGAATTATTGATACTTTGGTTGCCCTCTTTCCCCTCTGTTTTTGGGGCTTTTTCGGGGTATTTGGGGCTAAGGGAGGAACCCTCGGATCGAACCAGGGAACCAGGTTTCTGACTCTAAACGGCGTCGTGCCTAGTCGACGCCTTTTAGAAGGACGTCGGGGCAGTACGACGCGTTTTAGGGCAGAAACCTCCCCTGTTCGAGGTTTATCAGGCTAGGGGTTCTGGCGCTAAATGACGTCATGGGTGGTCGACGCCTTTCAGAAGGACGTCGAGCCACCATGACGCCATTTAGGCAGAAAATCACCCCAATAACGGGACTCAGTTTGAGGATTATGGGACTAAAAGACGTCATGGGTGGGCGACGCGTTTTGAATAGCGTCGAGCCACCATGACGCCTTTTAGAGCAGTAATCCTTCCATTGTTGTTTTCTCGAATTCCTGGTTTTTCAGCGTGAACGGCGTCTGAGGATGTTGACGCCTTTTAAAAGGCGACCACTGGTGTCGACGCCTTTTAGGCCAGATTATGAGGCCGGTATTTTCTGAACCAGTTTAGGGTGCTTGAATGGCGTCGGCCTCGGGCGACGCGATTCAAGTCAGAACTACACTAATCCATGCCAGTAAAATGTGTTTACACTGCTAGATAGTCGGTTAATGCATACAGTTAGTATACTCGATGTAATGAGCTCTTCGTGACCGGATGGTACTGCGTTGTGTGTCGTGCGACCGTGGACTTCCTCCGTGACCAGATCGCACCGTGCCGTGTTTTCTGTTTTCGGTGGACCTAGAGTGACAGTTGTAGCGTTCTACACCCTGTGTCGGTGCGGAGGGACACAGCGCTGACGGGAGCAGTGGCGGGGTGACGCCTAGTAGAGAGGGTCACCTGGTGAACCCCGGGGTTAGCTAGCTTGTACCGGTGTCGGAGAGGTACCGTTGGAGTGTCACTCGTGCTGGGGGAAGGAGTAACCACCTGAGCCAGTTGGGCCGGAGTAGCCAGCGTGCTATCCGAGGGGTTACTGTTTGGTCTCAGCGGGCCGGTGTTTGCTGAGGGAAGGAGTGACCGCCGAGGTGGCTCGTGAGCTATCCGAGGGGTTACTGTTTGGTCTCAGCGGGTCGTTGTGTTTCCCACTCTCGTTGTGGAATTGACATGTTTTAAGGATACGCCGAATTACGAGTTTCCTAATAGATTAGAGTTATGCATGTTAGTTATTCTTTGAATGCATGTGATTCATATTGAGATGTAGGCATGGAAATCATTGTCTCTTCATGGTTATTATATCCCTGCTGTACTTTCCACTTGCGGGTGTGTGTGTGTGGGCTGTGGGGATCGAAGGATCCCTACTGAGTCTTTTCGTTGAGACTCACCCCTGCGGCTTTCAGGTGAGGACTCCAGGCAGACCTAGCGAGGGTTGTGCGGCTGAGTGCTGAGCGTCGTCGACTGTTGTTCCGGGGTATGCCCCGATGTAGTTGTTATCTTTATTTCTGGCCTGTATGTATAATCATTTCTTTTCTGTTGGAGTATGTAATCATTTGCTGTATCGAGTCGCATTGTAATAACTTTTAATTTCTGCATTTTCCCTTCAATTCAATGCGATGTGAATGTTTAGCTTAGTTGATTATTTATTTCCCAAACTTACTCGGATCCTGGTTTGGTTGCAAGTTAATGATTCGGTACCCATTTAGTAATCGGATCCCCGATTATAGGGTGGCGGGTCGTTACAGTTGGTATCAGAGCATTCGGTCTGGCAAATAAATGAATAACTAGGTTAAATGTCATGAGTCCGGCAAATAATTACATTATCCCGTACAGGCACGACGGTAGCATAGGTTTTGGGTTTCTAACTAGAACTTTTCGATTTTGTGTTTGTAGGCGATTAGATGGCTCCTAGGAAGAGGGTGCCAGTTGTTCGAGAGAGGGCAGATGTCCCTAGTGGTTCTGTGGCCGGTAGGCCGAGTGTAGAGCAGTTCATGGAGGCTATGATGGATACCATGGCCAGATATCAGACCCGAGACCCTAGTGAGAGTTCTAGTGCTCGGGGTGGGTCCACGGCTACACTGGAGAGATTCCTGAAGTTGAGGCCACCTCACTTCACCGGTCGTCCCGACCCTGACGAGGCCGTTCACTGGCTTAGGGAGATAGAGAAGACTTTTGACACCATGGATTGTGCAGCAGTGGAGAAGACTCCGTTAGCTACCTTCATGTTGAAGGATAGCGCCTATGATTGGTGGACCTCCTTGAAGAGTTTGTCTTATGAGGATAGGAGTCTCAGGGAGATTTCTTGGGAGACTTTTGTGAAGGAATTCAATGCGCAGTATTTTCCTAGACATGTTCAGAGGGCCAAGGAGAGGGAATTTATGGAGCTGACTCAGGGGAGTATGACAGTACTCGAGTACCAGGCGA
The DNA here is from genome assembly GCA_030544215.1 of Zantedeschia hybrid cultivar. Lineage (NCBI taxonomy): Eukaryota > Viridiplantae > Streptophyta > Magnoliopsida > Alismatales > Araceae > Zantedeschia > Zantedeschia hybrid cultivar. Next base: position 20,799,608 of record JARZZO010000005.1, read on the forward strand.
AGTTTGTTTCGCTTTGGGAGGTTTGTGCCCTTCATCTCGGGGGACGAGGAGCGACGTACTGAGAGGTTTGTGGATGGGCTGAGGCTCGGCCTGAGGAACTTTGTGGCATCTCACTGTTGTAAGGATTTGGCATCAGCAGTTAGGAGTGCAGCGGCAGTGGAGGCACAGCTGAATCAGTCAGCCCGGGAGAGAGGACTGATTGCTCAGGGACCAGCACGTGGCAGGGGCAAGGCAGCGGCAGCGGCCCCTTCGTCCGGATCGGGATCGTCGTCACTCGGCTCCCGATTCAGGAGATTCTTCCGAGGCGGTGGCAGCAGTAGCGGCAGCAGTGGTAGTAGCAGGCCTAGGCAGGATCAGCAGAGCCAGTCGGTGTCCAGCGCCCAGCAGGAGTCAGCTCAGAGGCCTCCTGCAGTTTGTCAGCACTGTGGTGGTACTCATGGGGGGACTCAGTGTCCTGCTTTCTCTGGGAGATGCTATACTTGTGGCCAGCAGGGCCACGTGGCGAGGTTTTGCCCGCAGGGGCGTGGCCAGAGACAGGGTCCAGCTGATCAGAAGAAGCCGAGGACCCAAGGGAGAGTGCTGGCTATCACCAGGAAGGAGGCTCGTGCGTCCAACTTGGTGGAAGGTACACTTTCTGTCCTTGGGAACTCTGCGCATGTGTTGATTGATTCGGGTGCTTCGCATTCTTTCATTTCTGAGCAGTTCATAGATAATATTTCTGCACCCATTGATGAGTTAGCTGATGGATTGATGGTAGAGGTTCCTTCTGGGGATTTCATGTTATCTTATAATTATTTGAGGGATGTCCCCTTGACCATTGAGGGCCATGAGTTACCCGCCCAGTTGGTTGTGCTGGCCATTCGTGATTTCGATATCATCCTGGGCATGGATTGGTTGGAAGCTTACTATGCTGAGGTGGACTGCCACAGGAAGAGAGTGCGTTTCTCTATTCCAGACATCCCGATCTTCTTCTTCCAAGGTATCAGGCTCTCTTCTCGAGGTATTCTTATTTCTGCCTTTAAGGCTCATAGGCTGCTTGCTGGTGGTTGTGAGGCCTTTCTTGCCTCTGTTGTTATTTCCGATGCCCGTGACTGTCCCAGTCCTTGGGAGGTGCCAGTAGTGTGTGACTTTGCAGATGTGTTTCCTGAGGAGTTGCCTGGCCTTCCTCCTCAGCGAGAGGTCGAGTTTACCATTGAGCTTGCACCGGGTACGGCGCCCTTGTCTAAGGCCCCGTATCGGATGGCGCCAGCCGAACTCGCTGAGTTGAAGGCGCAGTTGCAGGAGTTGCTTGATAAGGGTTTCATCCGTCCCAGTACTTCTCCGTGGGGTGCTCCTGTCCTTTTTGTCAGGAAGAAGGACGGTTCTTTGAGACTGTGCATTGATTATAGACAGCTGAACCAAGTGACGATTAAGAACAAATACCCGCTTCCTAGGATCGATGATTTGATGGATCAGCTGCAGTCTGCAAAGGTATTTTCCAAGATTGACCTGAGATCTGGGTACTATCAGATGAGGATCCGTGATGTTGATGTCAGTAAGACAGCTTTCAGGACTCGGTATGGACATTATGAGTTTTTGGTTATGCCCTTCGGTTTGACCAATGCTCCGGCAGCCTTTATGGATTTGATGAACCGAGTCTTTAGGGCTTATCTGGATCAGTTTGTGGTGGTATTTGTCGATGATATTTTGATATATTCTTCTTCTGAGGAAGAGCACGCCACTCATCTTCGAGCGGTATTGCAGGTCCTAAGGGAGCACCAACTCTATGCCAAGTTCAGCAAGTGCGAATTCTGGCTAGACAAGGTGCACTTCCTTGGGCATGTCATTTCTGGCGAGGGCATCGCAGTGGATCCAGCCAAGATTGAGGCAGTGATGGATTGGAGCAGGCCAACTACAGTAACTGAGATCAGGAGCTTCTTGGGGCTTGCCGGTTATTACAGACGGTTTGTTCAGGGGTTTTCGTCGATAGCGGCCCCCTTGTCGAGGTTGACTCGAAAGGGAGTTCGTTTTGTCTGGACCGAGGATTGTGAACGGAGTTTCACTGAGTTGAAGACTCGCCTCACTTCGGCCCCAGTGTTAGTGCTTCCATCTGGGTCAGGTGGGTTTGTAGTTTACTCGGACGCGTCCCGTCGAGGTTTGGGCGCAGTTCTAATGCAGCATGGCAGGGTTGTGGCTTATGCTTCTCGACAGCTGAAGAAGTATGAAGAGAACTATCCTACCCATGATTTGGAGCTGGCAGCTGTTGTATTTGCACTTAAGATTTGGAGACATTACTTGTATGGTGAGAAATTTCAGGTCTTTACTGATCACAAGAGCCTGAAGTATGTGTTCACTCAGAGAGACTTGAACTTGAGGCAGCGAAGGTGGATGGAATTCATTAAGGACTATGACTTTGACTTTTCTTATCATCCGGGCAAGGCGAATGTTGTGGCAGACGCCTTGAGTCGAAAGACGGTCATGTCATACCTTATGATTCGAGAATGGAAATTATTTGAGCAGATTGTGGAATCTTCTTTCCGGGTGCCACGTGAGGATGATAGACCTGTGTTGGCCAGCTTGACTGTGAGGCCAGCTGTGTACCATGCTGTGATTGAGGCTCAGAGGGCAGACGCAGAATTACCGCAGATTCTCCAGAGACCAGAGGTGGAATTGTGGGATGACGACACAGTTCGATTCAGAGGCAGACTTTATGTCCCGGCCGAAGAGGACATACGTAGGAGTGTCCTTGATGAGGCGCACCGTTCCAGATATGCAGTGCATCCCGGAACAACCAAAATGTATCAGTGTTTGAGGAGGCACTTCTGGTGGCCTGGTATGAAGACTGATGTGGCTGAGTATGTGGCTAGGTGCATGACTTGTCAGCAGGTTAAAGCCGAGCATCAGAGACCTGGAGGGTTGCTGCAACCCTTGCCGATTCCGGAATGGAAGTGGGAACACGTGACTATGGACTTTGTGATGGGTCTACCTACATCCCCTAGCAGGAGAGACGCTATCTGGGTCATTGTTGACCGGCTGACCAAGTCGGCACACTTCCTAGCTATTAGGAAGGACTGGTCGGTCGGTAAGTTGGCCAAGTTGTTTGTAGATCGGATCATCTCTCTGCACGGGGTACCTTTGTCCATCGTATCAGATCGAGATCCGAGGTTCACTTCCAGGTTCTGGAAGAGTTTTCAGAATGCCTTGGGTACTCAGTTGGCTTTCAGTTCGGCATACCATCCCGAGACTGATGGGCAGTCGGAGAGGACCATTCAGACTTTGGAGGACATGCTCAGGGCATGTTGTTTAGACTGGGGAGGTTCTTGGGAGCAGCATTTGTCTACGGTGGAGTTTGCCTATAACAACAGTTATCATTCTAGTATCGGCATGGCGCCTTACGAGGCTTTGTATGGGCGACCGTGTCGATCTCCTCTGTGTTGGTCTGAGATTGGTGAGAGACAGATTGCAGGACCTGAGTTAGTTCAGCAGTGTACTGAGGTTGTCAGGACGGTACGACAGAGGTTGGCAGCAGCTCAGAGCAGGCAGAAGAGTTATGCTGATATCCGGAGGAGACCGCTTGAGTTTGAGGTGGGAGACCACGTGTTCCTCCGAATCTCGCCCGCCAAGGGTGTGATGAGATTCGGGAAGCGAGGCAAGCTGAGTCCGCGATATATTGGACCTTTTCTCATTCTTGCTCGGATTGGGGAAACCGCGTATCAGCTGGCCTTGCCACCCAGTCTTGCAGGGGTACACGATGTGTTCCATGTTTCCTTGCTGAGGAAATATGTTCAGGATCCATCCCACGTCTTGGATTTTTCAGAGTTGGAGATTGCTGAGAACTTGTCTTTTCCAGAGTTTCCAGTTCGTATTGAGGATCGCAGGGAGCAAGTCCTTCGGAACAAGATCGTACCATTGGTCAAGGTGATTTGGCAGTACCGCTCCGGGGGCGAGGCAACCTGGGAGCGTGAGGACGAGATGCGGGAGCAGTTTCCCTACCTTTTCTCGTAAGTTATCCTGTGAACTTGTATATCCATGCTTTGTCTTGGTTTATTCTAACAGGCAATTTCGGGGGCGAAATTCTTTTAAGGGGGGGAGAATGTAAGGACTGAGGCTTTCGGATCCGGATTTCGGGGTTGGACCCTGTAGTTCAGGCTCCAATGGGGCTGAGACTCTGTTTTGATTCGCGTCGAGCCCGCGAGACGCGGTTTAAACGGCGTCCAGCTATGCTGACGCGTTTTAGCTTGTGCCACGTGGGTTGGCTTTGGGTCGCGAGAGTACGGCCCTGACATGTCGTCTGAACGGCGTCTGTGAGGCACGACGCCTTTCAGACTGCGACTCTGGGTTGTCAGAGTACGGCGCCAGTCTTGTCGACTGAACGGCGTCTTTCATGGAAGACGCGTTTCAGACCTCTGTCAGAGCATTGCGCAGAGGGTTGTCAGAGCAGCCGTCACATCGACTGATAGGCGTCCGTACATCTCGACGCGTTTCAGCCAGTCTCTGGTTAACCCCGAGAGCCCTCCTTCTTTCTCTCATTTGCTCCTCCTTCTCTCTTTCTCTCCTTCCTTCCGGCGACCCCGACATCGACCCTTCGTCCTTCCCTCCACTCCAACACTTCCCTACCTCTCACCTCTACCACCACCACTTCCTTCGCGGCGTTCCATTCTCCGGACGGCGGCCGACGTCCCGGTGGAGTGGCGGCGTCCTCGAGGGTACCGGCGGCGGTCTACGGTGCGGCGGGTCGGAGGCACGGAGCTTGGAGGAGTTCAAGAACCGGTAGGGTGACGGTTCCCACAGTGTTGTGTTCTAAATCATGTTTCTTCCCCGTTTAAAGCATGCTATGGATCGATGGTTTTGGGGTAGAATGAGCATGTTATGGGGTTTTTCCTTGACGGGAATGGGAGTTTCTGTGATGTGAATTATTGATACTTTGGTTGCCCTCTTTCCCCTCTGTTTTTGGGGCTTTTTCGGGGTATTTGGGGCTAAGGGAGGAACCCTCGGATCGAACCAGGGAACCAGGTTTCTGGCTCTAAACGGCGTCGTGCCTAGTCGACGCCTTTTAGAAGGACGTCGGGGCAGTACGACGCGTTTTAGGGCAGAAACCTCCCCTGTTCGAGGTTTATCAGGCTAGGGGTTCTGGCGCTAAATGACGTCATGGGTGGTCGACGCCTTTCAGAAGGACGTCGAGCCACCATGACGCCATTTAGGCAGAAAATCACCCCGATAACGGGACTCAGTTTGAGGATTATGGGACTAAAAGACGTCATGGGTGGACGACGCGTTTTGAATAGCGTCGAGCCACCATGACGCCTTTTAGAGCAGTAATCCTTCCATTGTTGTTTTCTCGAATTCCTGGTTTTTCAGCGTGAACGGCGTCCGAGGATGTTGACGCCTTTTAAAAGGCGACCACTGGTGTCGACGCCTTTTAGGCCAGATTATGAGGCCGGTATTTTCTGAACCAGTTTAGGGTGCTTGAATGGCGTCGGCCTCGGGCGACGCGATTCAAGCCAGAACTATACTAATCCATGCCAGTAAAATGTGTTTACACTGCTAGATAGTCGGTTAATGCATACAGTTAGTATACTCGATGTAATGAGCTCTTCGTGACCGGATGGCACTGCGTTGTGTGTCGTGCGACCGTGGACTTCCTCCGTGACCAGATCGCACCGTGCCGTGTTTTCTGTTTTCGGTGGACCTAGAGTGACAGTTGTAGCGTTCTACACCCTGTGTCGGTGCGGAGGGACACAGCGCTGACGGGAGCAGTGGCGGGGTGACGCCTAGTAGAGAGGGTCACCTGGTGAACCCCGGGGTTAGCTAGCTTGTACCGGTGTCGGAGAGGTACCGTTGGAGTGTCACTCGTGCTGGGGGAAGGAGTAACCACCTGAGCCAGTTGGGCCGGAGTAGCCAGCGTGCTATCCGAGGGGTTACTGTTTGGTCTCAGCGGGCCGGTGTTTGCTGAGGGAAGGAGTGACCGCCGAGGTGGCTCGTGAGCTATCCGAGGGGTTACTGTTTGGTCTCAGCGGGTCGTTGTGTTTCCCACTCTCGTTGTGGAATTGACATGTTTTAAGGATACGCCGAATTACGAGTTTCCTAATAGATTAGAGTTATGCATGTTAGTTATTCTTTGAATGCATGTGATTCATATTGAGATGTAGGCATGGAAATCATTGTCTCTTCATGGTTATTATATCCCTGCTGTACTTTCCACTTGCGGGTGTGTGTGTGTGGGCTGTGGGGATCGAAGGATCCCTACTGAGTCTTTTCGTTGAGACTCACCCCTGCGGCTTTCAGGTGAGGACTCCAGGCAGACCTAGCGAGGGTTGTGCGGCTGAGTGCTGAGCGTCGTCGACTGTTGTTCCGGGGTATGCCCCGATGTAGTTGTTATCTTTATTTCTGGCCTGTATGTATAATCATTTCTTTTCTGTTGGAGTATGTAATCATTTGCTGTATCGAGTCGCATTGTAATAACTTTTAATTTCTGCATTTTCCCTTCAATTCAATGCGATGTGAATGTTTAGCTTAGTTGATTATTTATTTCCCAGACTTACTCGGATCCTGGTTTGGTTGCAAGTTAATGATTCGGTACCCATTTAGTAATCGGATCCCCGATTATAGGGTGGCGGGTCGTTACATCGAGGTTCTCTTTCAGGAACTCAGCAAGTCTCTCGGCTTCAATCTTCTCTAGGCCGGAGCCTATCATTAGCGTCCGACCTTCTCCTCCCGGAACCGAAACGGTTGTAAGTTCCTCCCCCAGAGATGCTTCGGTCGAAGATTCGATTGAAAGGGATTATGCTGCGGCCTTCCCTTTGACCGGGATCATGTAACACTGCCGAGCTGCATCCTGATTTCCCTTGGCTTCGCCAATTCCATGGCTGGTACGGAACTTCAGCTTTTGATGAAAAGATGAGGGTACAGCTCCAATCCCACCAATCAGCCTTCGGCCAAAGATGGCGTTGTAGGTCGAGTCGACCTTGACAACGGCAAAATCCGTTTCGACGGTTAATTGCCGAGGGGCCGTACCTAGGGTTACAGGGAGCCGGACGATGCCTTCTACTCGGCAAGGCGAACCATTAAAGCCGAATAGAGGCCCCCGGTAAGGCTTCATATCAGCCTTATTCAAACCCATTTTTACAAAACAGTCGTAGAAAAGTACATTTGGGGCACTTCTATTATCAACAAAGATACGATGAACATCGTAACCTTTTATTACAGCATTTACAACTAAGGCGTCGTCGTGAGGAACCTGAATGTCAGTCAGATCCTCCTGGCCGAAGATGATGTCTTCTTGACGAGACCGCTTCGGCTCGACGTCGACTGCCGCTATTGTATCGCTGAGCCGACGACGCCTTGGCCCCTCTCCCGGTCCTCCGGATATCATCATAATTGACCCGGCACTGGGTCGTTGGTGTGATGCTTCTGCCGGGGCCGAAGTGGCCTTCGGCTGAGGTGGGGCTTCTTTATCCGGGAGTTGACGTTGCCTTGCTGCTTCAGGGACGTCCTGGTTCTGTCGTTGTTGAGGCTGCTCTCGTCGGTACTGTGGCAAACGGCCTTCTTTGATGAGACGATCGATCTCCTCCCGAAGGTGTCGGCATTCGTTAGTTGAATGGCCGATTTCCCAATGGTACTCACAGTACTTGCAGGGGTCCCTTCGGCGGGGGTCAGTCTTGATGCGCTCCGGCTGTCGAAGCATACCTTTTATCTCCATGAGCATCCGGGAGGGTGGAGCTGGTAGCGACAGGTACCGCTGCTGCGGATCCCGACGCTTTTCTCGGTCCCATTCTTCCCTCCGGTATCGTTTGCGAGACGGCTCCTGATCTTCTGGGTGAGACCGAACCGGAGGGGTAGCCACTGGTGATGTCTCGGCAGTATTCTTGCCTTTGGACATCATCAGGGCTTCCCGGTTGATATACTTATGGGCCCGAGCCACGAGGTCCTGGAAAGTGGAGGGATGTCGCTTCCCGATAGAGCTGAGAAGCTCTTCGTCCATGCACCCACTGATTACGGCCGAGACCGCAATCGAACTATCCAGGTTTGGAATTTGGGCGGCTTCGGCCCGAAACTTGGTGAAATATTCTTGGAGGGTCTCGGTAGGTCCTTGCAGAATGGCCAGTAGGCTAGCCGAGGTTTTACACTGCCGAGTGGCATCGTAAAATTGGTCGATAAATAGTTGGCCTAACTGTACTAGAGAGTGGATGGAATTGGAGGCCAACGTCTCGAACCAAGTCAGGGCTATTTTTTCAAGAGTGAGGGGGAAGAGACGGCAGCGGACTGCCTCGGAAACCCCTCGGACCGAGAGGTAGGAATTGAACCTCTGGAAGTGGCAGACCGGATCCGTCATTCCGTCATATAGAGGGCCTTTCGGCAGTTTAAAGTTGGGAGGTACCTCAATGGCCAGAAGCTCTAGTGAAAATGGAGTCTGCTCTAGAATAGTGCTGGCGAGAGGTGCTCCGTATGGCCGAGACACCATTTGCTGCATTTCCTTCCTCGTCGCCGTCAGCTGCCGGTCCAGGTCCGGGGTGGTTGAAGTAGTGACCGAACGTCCTTCGGTCTTGGTCTGATGGAATCCGGACGAAGCATAGTCCTGCTCCGTTATGATGTGACTGGCGTGAGGGGCTCGGGCAGGCGGCGCAAATGGCTCGCTGCGTGCCGTGGCGGCTTCATCGGGGAAGGCCTGCGAGGGTGTCGGCTGCAGCCTCGTAGCTTGAGCAGGACAGAATGGGGAAGGCGGTACCTGCTGCGGGAGTTGACCTAGTAACCTCATATGCTAGGCGATGGCAGACACCATATCTCGCAAAGGTGCCAAGGAAGTAACAGTGGCGGCCAGCGTCGCCACCTGTTGCTGAAGCTCTTCCACCTGGTTGTCCCTGGGAGCGACGGACTCCGGTATGACAGGGAGGGCAGACCCTTGAGGAAGAATAGACGGGGCACCTTCGGAGTGGAGTGCCGGCGCCGGAGTTGCCCGCGTCTCCGCTTCGTCTTGTCCGGATCGTCTGGTCACCGGGCGATGAGACATGACTTCTTGCTAGATTCCCACAGACGGCGCCACGTGATGTTGCCGAAGCTTATCATAGTCGGATTCCGAGATTGGAACCCGAAATTGGATCAGATCGATGAAGAGGACCGACGGGGATACGGGACGAGACGAGGGCAGAGACGGGGCCGTGGATCCGAAGCCGAGAGGTACCCGGGTGAAGGCTCGCCCGGGGCGAAGCCGAGACTCCTTCGGTCGGGGTGGATCGGCCGGTGAATGGCGTCGAGACCGGGGGGAGTAACCCGAGGTCGGTGGTCGAGACTGACTCGAAGAGGTCGGCGAAGATTCAAACCGAAGCCCTTGTAGAAGGAGGAAGAAGAAGAACCGGTCAGTAAGAGTCCCGGGCTTCGGCCCAAGAGAACCCCCTCCGACGGCTAAGTTAGCTTATGAAGAAGATTCGATTCAGAAGGGAAGGAAGAAGAAGCAGCTTTAATGCTTTTGGACTGTTGTCCTTGGTCCAGAAGACCTACCTTTGGTAATAAATAACCGTGTATTTATAGCGGAGGATAGAGGTTGCTTAGTGGTGGCAGTCGATATAGGACTATGTTTTGGGTTTACTGATAAACCGTCATAGCGCCTAACCCTCCCACCGGAGTGTGCCAGATGTGGCTACTGGGCCGAAAGCCGGGGGGGGGAGGGGGGGGGGGGGGGGGGGGGGGGGCGTTGTTGGGCCGGATGCCGCTTAGTAGGCTGAAGCCAACTGGGCCGAGGGCCGCTACTGGGCCGAGGGCCACTGGTGGGCCGAAGGCTGTCAGTGGGTCTCTTACTGTTAGCGTTGCTGGGCTGATCCCAACGTTGGGCTGTTTTAATGGGCCGAATCGAATTTTCCCCCATCAGTGAGGAAATAGATGGTCCACCTAGCTAGATATGTGGAATCGGAAATGCAGTATCTACTCAATAAGTTCGAGAGTCCTCGCAACCTTAACCAAGAGTAGGCACGACCCAAAGAGGGTGTGGCGACTCAACATCGTTGAGGGGTGGAAGTCTATAAAAATTGGCAAAAATAAGATCCTTGTGCATGCTTTAATTACCACGTCGGTAAGTGTTATGCATAATGATTTGATTGGCATTGCTTGCTTGCTACATGCTATACTGTGCAGTAGACTAGATCTTGCACATGTAATGTAGCTAGTCAATTTTTGGTGAATCCAGGGAAAAAATATTGACATATATGTTTGGAAGTGGATTCTTAGGTATCTGATGGGTACATCATATCATGGTACATATTCAGTATAGTACAAGTCAGTAGTATTCGAGCTATATATGGAATATGTGGATGAATAAGTCTGCAAAGGGATCGATGATAGATGATCTACCACAAGGTATATTTTTACATTGGGTAGAGGACATATTTGTTGGTGATCTATGTTACAACCACTTATGCATTCTGTAAAAGTGAAATAAGGTACATGGCATGGAGACAAAAACATTACGGGAAGCATTGTGGATAAAATGTCTTATGTTAGAGCTTCAAGTAAGTTTGTGGATCACTCAGTCACATTATGATCGTTAGAGGGCCATTTGTTTCACAAGAATTCAGGTGTATCATGCTAGGAGAAAATATATAGTTGTCAGATTTAACAAGATGTACAGCAGATTTGATCACCATGGGTGAGAACGATCTTTTGAAGATGGACATGTAAGAAAACATGGTTGATATCTAAAATATATCGTTCTCAGAGAGAAATTGAAGTTTGGGATACACTTAATGCCACTACATGTTAGCTAGTCAAAACTTGCAACGTCAGCTGATAAGGCACATGTTACACCTTACGTTTAAGTTTAGAACAGTCCAACTTATATCAAAACTGGAGTTCATAAAATTTCACACATGCATAAAATTGAGAACTAAGAAATACACTAGGCATAATAGGAGGCACCTGCCAACACTATCAATCAGAAAAAATTGTTTATCCATGCGATAATCAAATGGCAAGACAAATTATTCAGTGGCATCACTAAAATCTTCTATTATATCATAGTCCAAACCAAATGAAACCTAACACATCATTCCACTAATAGAAAAGAAAAAGTAAACTATATATATATATGTAGGATAGGTTTAGCTCCTTGTCTTGAGTCATTCATGATAAATACTTCAAATTTACTTTTAATTGCCTGATAAATTTTTGGGCACAATCTTATAGCAGATCTAATAATTAATTTATACTGACATCACTGTGTGTGTACCTATAGCATACTAACATACTAGATATTAATAATAAAATGAGCCGTTATATACAAATTAAGTATACATTAGATAAATAATGTTTAGGAAAACATATATATCTTATTTATAGTATGTTTCATATAATATACGTTTGTGTAAGTAATTAAATCATGGTGATTTTATTAATATGTGCATATTTAGGTTCATAAAAATGTAACATGTTAACATTTGTATATTAATAATGTTGGTTTAATGTTTACATATTTATATTGGTTTAATAATGTAGAGGTGGAAAATTCGATCGTCCCCACTACATGAATGAGAGGCGACGAATAAGCCAGGTGGCAGTTGTCGAGGACATGCTAGCACAAGAAAATGATTAGAGGGCCCTGGGTTTTCCCAAGGTTAGTCCTCTAATGCTTAAGTCAGGTTTCTAGTGAGGAGGTCAAGGGTTTCTATAAAGGAGGAAACTCCTAGGATTTAGAGTACTTAGAAGCAGACCTATGCTAGTCAGGTGGTGACTTAATGTGACACTCTTTACTTATAGATCTTCCTTGTTGAGTCGTACACATCATTTTTTTATATGAAAGAAAGAATTAGATGAGATACTTTAGAAGATATTTGTTGACCAATATGTCTAAATCGGAGATGTAGATAGAGTTTAATATTAGTTCGAATGCATCTCATCCACATTGGTTATGGATGAGGTTGGCCTAGACTCGGACTAAAAGGAGTCCTTCTTCCAGTGGGAAGAGGAGCCCAAGGCACTCTATATATATAGTGGTATATCTCAAAAGGGGAATCTAAGTGAGAACAAGTCTCTTCCTCCTCTCCCTCTTTGTCCCAAAGCCTCCTTCTCCCTCCCTCTCTCTCTCTCTCTCTCCTTGAGGTACCACCAACCAACGCCGAGAATTTGTTGTATGGAATTCTATTGAAAACTCTAGTAGCCTCCCCACCTTGACGAGGATGATCTATAGCTACCACTATTGCGAAAGGATCCCCCTCTGTCGTGAAGAATAGTTATTTTTTTCTCTGTAGCAGGAACACCAAAATTTTATATCATTCATACTTCCTTATCAAAAGTTATGCCCTCCACAAGTGAATCGATGTCAGTTAGAAATAATCTGCTTACTTTTTGATTGGGTCAACTTAATTAGGTTAGAATGGTTTGACTCAACATATCTAATTGGGTTAAATGAACCTAATGTAATAGTATTGGTTGAGAATGCTCCAATATATTGCTACATCACTGAACCAAGTGGAGATTTGTTTAGCTAATATCTCATGTTTAGATGGTAGGGATGTGACAGTCCTCTCCCCCCACCCCCCCAAAATGCGCCTAGGTTAATCTAGTCCGTAAGTGTGTATGATGATATTCTACATTTCTTTTGTACGTTCATAAAAATCTAAAAGACAAATATCACAAAGCTGTGTCCATTTGCTTTTTCATAAAGAATCGTACAGAGAAGTATGAAGGAGCACTCTTTAGTTGTAGACAATGTCAAACCATGTACATTTGCACGCACGCAATTCAATTTTGAAGAAAATCTCTCTAAATCGAAGACTTATCTAAGAAACCAAATTGATCCAAAATTTTTTATTTTGGTTTAGTTCAAATTGAAATTTATATTTTATATTATACTAATATATATTACAATTTTAATTAAAAAAATAAATTATGTACTTATACATAAATGTGTATATGACATTAGATATAAAAATATAAACTATAATTAATTGGATTTATTCAATTTGTTTTCACAAACATGTGAAATACAATAGAACCTTAATCAAACTTAATTTCAAATTGAATCACTAAGTTGGTTTAGTTTTTTTTCTTTGAATCAAATTATGCGCATCAATCTGCATGCACCCTTTCCTTTCTCTTTTTCCTTTGTGGCTCTGATTCAGTTCCTTCGATCAACTCGGTTTATTTCAGGAAGTAGAAATACTTCCAATAGTTGTGTTTAAATGGAACAAATAAAAAATTCCAAGATCGATCGTTGCTGAGCGATCAATCACACGTCACTTGACCCATTTTGGCTATCTGATTTTGATACTGACCACCTTTTCACCCGTGCTTGAGCGATAGCAACCTGTTGACATTATTAGGATTGGTTAGTACAAATTAAAAGGTAGAATGCATTAGGATTTGACCACATAATGAATATTAATAAATATATATGCGATCAAGGAGTTCATACAAAAGGAAACATCATAAATTATGTTTCAGATTACCTGCTGGTCCCAATCTGTTCTGAGGGTGAGGATAATGAGTACTATAGTTTGAACAAAGGTTCCAATTATCATTCCCATCCAAACACCCTGTGATCAAATTATAGAAATGCAACATGTTATCCTCAAAATGTGGCAAGAAATTCTACCATGGAGACTACGTGTGCATACTTTTAATTATACACCACTTAGAATAGTGAACGCTGTTTGGGATGCATTACAGCAAAGAAGAAAAACTTAGTAGCTGTGTTATAGGTATACTATTGCATACATTTTGGTTCAAGAAAACTATGAATGGCTTTTATTTTCTTTTTGTTTCAGTTTTTTCATTAAGCAGCGTGCCTTTTGTGACTGTTGAATAACGCTAAGTCCTCAATTTATAACTACGAAAAGAATATTCGATCTTTAACAGTTTATTTTACCATTCCCCAATTTTTTGTTTGACAAAAGACAAGCTATAATAAAAGGAGAATCAACATAGGGGTTAAATATGTAACCCCATTTTTTTACTATGCTATTTGATTATATTGTGGTTGCCAAATGATTTTCTTTTTGGTTTTTATTCTTCGGTCTTTACAATTTTTCGTATTAATCCCTGTAATCTTCATATTTATTTTAAACCCCCTCCCCCCACAATCTTCAATCCCTTCTTTAAAAGTCCCCCACGATATTCCCTGCTAGTCTCTCTAGAGGAGCTTTTTAATGACGGTTTGGACATTACAAAGATGAACATTATGAAGAGTTTAAAGTACATATGAAATTTGAGGGACCAACACTGAGTATTGAAAGATCGTAGGAATTAAAAAGTAAAAAAATTCCTTCTCTTTTCGACACGGCCTGTGGTCGGAGAACCATCATTCTAAAAGGGCAGCCTAGTGCCACATGGGAGCTTAATCTTCAAACCGTGGTCTTCCGGTTGAAAATCCAAGAATTATCCTTTAGGTTTTTTGTATATATATCCCTCCAAAACACCGTAATTACATGTATACTTCCAATTCTCACATATTATCACCAATACCCCTGCAATCTTCAAAATGTTGCATTTATGCCCCTCCCGTCAAACTTAGGTTAATTACAATGAAATATGTCAAAAATATTACATAAATCATGACATCATTGGAGGTGTCGGGGGTACAAAATGCAAGATTTTAGCATATTGAAAGGAATATATGCAAAATATTAGTGAATGTAAGGATATTTATGTCAAACCATTAGATTGAGGAGTATAAATGCAATATTTTGAAGATTGCAGGGATGTTGATGATAATATGTGAGAATGAGAGATATATATGCAAATACGATGTTTTTGAGGGGTATATATGTAAAAAATCTTATCCTTTTTAATATACGTGCAGTTTTTATTTTCATTTGGATGTCAGGTGTCTGCTGCTCACTAGATTGATGAAGAGACAGTCATACGTACCTGGACTCCCAAACCAACCACATAACCAAGCACTGCTCCAAGAGGTACCCCAACACAATAATAGCATGCTAGGTTAACATAAGCAACAAGGCTCTGCCAGCCCGCACCAACAGCAACACCTGCCAAATTAATACCAAGAAACTAGTTAAGTACTTCCTGATTTCTTTGCTGAAGTTTCAAGTGACTCTGGCAATAATTTGACCAGAAAACCACTTCATTTGTTATTGACCTTCACTCTTATGGGGTCTAACAGGGCAGGATTAAGGTCCTCTATTAAGTGGTCCAGAAGCCCAATCAAGCAATTACTTAATGTATGGAATAGATCTAATATAATCTGAACCATGCACACAAGTATCATCATTGCTTTAATACAATTAATAGAATATCTTAACATATATTCCTTGACAGCTTTTCTATAAAGACTAACCTGACAGTACTGGTTGCACACTGTTTAGCAGAATCGAGAAAGCCAATAGGAGAGACAAGCGAGACACAGCTCTGGCCACTTCAGCACTGGTAGAAAAAATATAGGACACACGGCTGCGGAGGAGAAGGAATGTTACAAAGAAGACGAGCCCTATGGCCAACGAAGTCATTACAGACACAACAACGGAAAGCTTCGCATTTTTTGCACTTCCTGCTCCCAGCTCGTTCGCCACTCTAACCCTGCAAGTTGAAGCAAAGATGTTCGAAGATTACATAAGACATATGCATCATTCATTAGGTCAGATAAGCTCAAGTACGTAGTATTATCCCTCGCCATTCAAACAGTATTGAAGATTTAAGGCAAGAATTAATGACAAGTATAGAAGAGTAGATCGATACCCTGTTGCTGCCAGGAAACCTAAGGCTATCATCATTTCCCATCCATTGATGTTGATGCTGCAAGAACAGCCGACCGTATATACGTCAAACACTCCACGCTTAAGCGATTCAACAGCTAGAATCTGCAACAAAAGCGACGGAAACAAGAACACATGCATGCATACCAGATAGAGAGAGCATCAAGGGCGATCTCTGCGTCTTGCATATGCCCTGTCAGTAGGACCAATACGCTGTTGTACCAAAGCTCCACGCTGCAGAAAACATGGCAGATGGGACAAACTAATTAATCTCACATTTCAGGTTTCAGATAAAATCAATTCGGAAATAACCAACGTGGAGAAGAAATTATATAATTAGGTGTTTACCACACCATGACACCAGATGAGGAGGACAGTTTCACCATGGCCCGGAGATCCTTGAAGGCAGCACCAGAGAAGCCCTTCCATGTGCCCGGACACCCCCCACAGAACACAAACAGGAGCTGACCGATGATGGGAATCCAAAAGGCAAGGGTCGTCGAACCCATAACACCTGCAACTCCGAGGTTAAGCTTCATGGATAGCCAGCAGAGTAGAATGTGAATGCCGATGGAGAATGCCGCCCAATAGGTGATGATCCAATTCTTGCTTTGGCTCTGGAGAAACATTTGGATGGTGAAGGAGAGGCTGTAGGAGAAGAGAACCGGGATGCACCATAAAGATATGCGGCCCGCCATGAGTGCCACGGCCTCATCTTGGCCTAGAAGCCGTAGAAGGGGTGTTGTCAGGAAGAAGAGCGGGAGGAGCGCAATGGTGAATGGCAACTGCACCAGCCATGACCTTTGCAGGTAGATGCCCAGCATGTGATACTGCCCCGCCCCGAACGACTGCCCGCATAGCGTTTCCAGCGCGCTGGCCATGCCCAACTGCATGAGATGGAGAAACCATTTCGTTAAAACATTCAAATGAATAGAGATCCTCTCTAAGTGCAGGGGAAGGATTTCAAAAAACTCTCTCATGTCCAGCTTTTTCCATTCCCAGTGAGACCTAAATTTGAAAAAATCCCTTCCCTCTCTCTGTACTTATTTACCCAGTCCCAACTAAAGCTGCAATGAACAAGATCCGGACTCCAAAAGATGCCAAAATGACGCCACTTGAGTATCCCATTGGGTTATATACTATATATAGAGAGAGGGAAAACCCGGAGTGTGGCCCATTATAGTGCGTAGTACTGCGTACACACTGTTTTGAATCTTATCCACATACTTAAAAAAATAAAAAAAAATTAAGTATTCAATAACCCCTTAAAATTGTTTCCATCCACTGGCATTTTATTTTGACCGTTCAATCGTAGCAGTTTGAACTTGAAACTCGATATTCTTCGTCTATCGATGCAAATTTTAATTTTTAAAAATTATATAAAAAAATCAAATAAAAAAAAATCATCAGATTAATCCTTAAGATTGTTCAATACCTTGGGGTTTTAGTATTCTTCTCTAATTTATGAAGGTAAAATCGAACGACTTAGATTGAAAACCTCACGATCCAACGGTGAAACTTAGGTCAAAAGAGATGAAATTTATGTTAGAGAGAGAGAGTTGAATGTTTAAAATTTTATCATAATTTTTATTTTTTAAACATAAAGAAGAAGTTGAAACAGTACGTACAATTTATCCGCGTACACTAACAAATGCACTATAGCACTCATCTCTCTCTATATAATAGAAAAAAGATCTTAATAATTTTTTTTAACGGACCTAGGCTTGCAATCGCATCTAGCTTAGAATCACATATATTCTGGATATCGATCTAAGCTCTCCGCCAATAATATACCCTAGGGATCTTTAAACCACAAGATGTTATGTAAATATCGACTATTGACTACTAACAACAAGGATATAAAGTTGATAAAATACAATAAATATCTAATACAACAAAAGAACCCATTAAGCGTACCCCACACATTGGTCAAAAAAAAAAAAGCGTACCCCACACGTGTGGTATACCATTTCCGTTGTTCACAATGCTGCATGCTTAGTTGACTGGAGCGCGGCTGGTGGCGTCGTAATATTTTTCGTTTTCACAAGTGGTGAAGTTACCCCATTCGGGGTTAGAGAAGGCCTCACACGAAGTCCTCTCACACGAGGGGACACCCTCCGCAATCCACATCTTTTTTCAAATAAAAAGGATTCAAATTTTAGTATTTAAAATTTCTACTTGAAGGGAGGAGGGGGGAATCTGCTCGGCCCAGTAAGAGTTAGAAGGGATAGGTCCAAAAGATCCTGTTTCAATAAAAGAGATATGACACAACCTAATATAACTTTTCATGTAACAAAGGAAGGAAATAACGAAATTTCTACTTTTCTAAAAGAGTATTCATTAAAAGGGGCATGCGTTCTTCCATTATTGTCTTGTTAAATATATCTTTTTTGTAATCTCTTGTTCCACGTGTGTAATCACATAATCTTCAACGTACCAAACTTTGGAACAAGTGATGATATTGAGTTTAAAAGATATTTTATTTCAAAGAAGGAATCAAGTTTAACTAATTGCCCAATTTTTGTCCTGGTTCTCGACCCACGTTAAATTATACAAAAAGAAGCATCATGTGGTTGCAGTAAAAGAAAAAAAAAAGTAATGTTTTTTAGTTCAGTCTCAATCATATTTATATTTTTATAAATTTGATCAGACAACTCAAAAAATTTTAAAAAATTAAAAATTGAGTCTCAATGAATGCCTTTAATGGGCTGATCTTAATAATGATTCTGATGTTTAATTTTTTTTATGTCATCCGATTACAGATTTATCTATATGGACATATAAGACATGTTGAAATCTAGTTAAAAAAGTTAAAAGGGAAAAAATTACTTGGCTGCACTACTGGCCTGTACAGGGCTGCTTGACGGTGCAACAAGTTTTGCTCGATGCTTAATTAATTGTACGTTTACCACTTATCATGGTGTGAAATTTTTTAATTTTATTTACTGTTTTTGAGGTCAGCCTCAATCCAAGCTATATATTTGTACATATTGATCTCCAATCGAATGACCTAAAAATTACTAAAAAAATCATAAATTGAATCCCGATGAATAGTAAAAAAACAACTTTTAATTTTTTTAATCTTTTTTAATCGTGTACAAGCATGGGATACGTTTGGGATGATAAAAAAAATTAATTTTATTTTTTTTCTTGGCTGCCAATATAACAAGTAAAACTCAAAATTTCTCAGTCTCTTAAAATATCAGGGCCATGAGGCTTCCAAAGCCCAGCAGTTGGATTAGGCGTGTCAACAGGCCAGGTCACCCCGCGGACTCTAGTACTGGGCGAATGTTAGGCTTGGATCCGCACCACTGGCCTTTCTTGGCCCGGACTATGAGAGGAGCAACAAGTTGAGCCCATAAGCCCGCAAGCCCAGAACCTCTCACCCAATTAGGGATGTCAATGGTAACTAATTATGAGTTTAGCCGCACTGTTCATTAGATTAACGGACAGTTTTTTTATCTGTGATTAGTTAATAGATGCGGATATAGATAAGATTTTCAAATCCACTTTTTTAATGGATACGAATACGGATAGTCTTGTTTTCGAAACCGTTATCCGCTACTATCCGTGAATTTGCATCATTATATTTTAATATTATTATATATCTTTCTTATTTTGTTTATCTTTTAAGGATATTGTGGACTTTTAAGTGTGAAATTTTTATTTTAGGGAGCCTCTCGCTCGGCCTGGTCATGGGATTCCCCTCCTACTACCTTGCGGTGAGTTGGTCGACCTCGGCATGGCCTGGCCGTAAGGGTTCACCAACATCATCGATGCGAACACAGAGGGCCCTCATCCTCACCATCACCTCGATGTTCATAGGATCCCCTTCCTTTCCTTGCCCGCTCAGTGTTCGGCGTGAAGGGGGGGCTCGCCTCCCCACCCTCCTTTCACTGGTTACGTGCAGCCGGTTGGGATCAAGACCTGGATCAGCGGCCAAGCCATCTACCTCCTCCTGGTCTCCATCCATTAGAATGATCAAATTAATTCACTGATTTCGATTTGATATAGTGACTCCACTGGCTCACTATCCGAATGATCTTAATGAAAAAAATTTCTGCACCACTACTGATGGTATGATGAGGACGGAACTTAGAAAAGGCGACCTTCCAGGCAAAGGAGTCCACAGTGGCATCGACAGCAAAGAAAGAGCCCATGGCAAAACCCAGGCCATGTTTAGGAAGGGATTAATGTTTGATTTTTCAGATTTCTTTTAGATGATCTAATCGGGTGTTATATTGTACGGACGGATAACACAAGTCCGCTCCGACCTAAAGAAAAATCCAATTTTTTTTCATTTGTTGTAATACTCCATTGCAGTAAACGAGTATTGCAATAAACATTACTCTTACGAAGGAGATGAAGGGTGTTGGGAGTCCGGTCTCCAGATCGCGTACACTGATTTGGTCCAAAGAAATGAGGGAAAAGACAAGGGGTATATAAAGATGCTAGGGGGAAGATGGGAAGTATATCTCCTTGAAAGAATCAGATTCTTTGGACTTCAATTTTAGTCGAGTTCTTAATTATCTCTCATCTGAGTTGAAGGCTTCTTCATTGTTTATTTAACATATTCTCTATTTAAGATATGATGGTTAGAAGTATACAAAAAAGCAAAGAGTGTTAAAAATATCTTCAAATTATGTGGGGGAGCGCACGATTTGTGTTAGTAGAAATTTTGATTTTCTATAAAAATACTATGTTATTTTTATAGGACGTACAATATATTATTAAATGTTTTGAAAACAAAAAGTACATATTTTCAAGGAACAAATTTTTATATGAAATTAATTAATGATGTTTATTTTACACAAGGGTGACTGACTCAGCCAATCGGACTGATGCAGATTTTCCCATAGACAAGTCATATCGGTCCGGCTTAGGCTAAATCTCATGAATTGAGTCGATTCAAGTCAATGTTTTTAATTTTTCTTAATTTTTAAATTTTATGAATAAAATAACATAAATAAACTTGTAAGTCAAGTGATATATAATATAATAACGACAATAACTTTAAACCAAATTTAGGAGACGCCTACCCTATTAATAGATAGACAAACAGTCCTCTGTAAAGAGTACGGTTGGAAGTATACAATAAAAAAATCACAGAATAAAATTATAACTTAACCTGACTTCTAACGTTAATGCTCTAAAGTCATTTTTTGATCTATATTATATCATTAAATGTATATACAAATTAAATAACTGTCGCACATGCTGAGAATTTGCTGCCACTGATAGAAAGGAAAACTAGACAATCATCAAGAAAACTTTATAACTTTGCAGAAAACCAAAATTATATATGTTAATGAAACTTAAACTTACAAAATGACGTGTTCGATATAAAAACTTGTATTTAAAGAGACACGATTCGAATTCCGCCGGATGTAGACTTTCTGTGGAATTTTCACTCTTTTACCTCTTAAAAGGTATCATCCGAGCCCAACCACTGGGCTCTCGTCCAAAAAAAAAAAAAAAAAGAGTAGAAATTTTTTCAAAGTCACCTCTTATTAGGAATGAAAAAAAAATAGCATCCGAGAGATTATTTCAAAATTTTAAACCCCGACATCCCTTCCTCTTATGTATCTGGGGGTACAGGGAAAGGTGATCTGAAGATCCTGCATCCGTACATACTAATGACTCACCTTGATCATGGAATACTAAAATGGGATATGAGGATTTATCCGTATTATTTTATCCTATTTGTTTTGATTGTGAGAATTTTTTAACATGAGCTTGAACTTATTCTAATAAGTAGAACCAGCACAAAAATTGCAAGACTAACTAGAACCTGTTCCCACATGCAATCCTAGATTGCAACCCGGCTATCAAATTAGGCAGGGATACCACACTGAATCTAGCAGAGGGAGGGCGTTGATGAGGGGATCAGGGGGAGGGAGAGGTCTACTGGGCGAGGGAGGGAGGGAGCTCACCAGGATGCCGTTGGCGAAGCGGAGGAGGACGGTGAAGACGAGTGCGTAAGCCGCGAGCTCGGTGGCGCCGATGTGGCCCATGAACGCCTGGCTGACGATGGAGACCCCGAACGTAGAGAACCTCGTGAAGATGCAGGGTCCCGCCACCACCCACAGCTTCTTCTTCTCCGCCCACACCCTCGCCGCCAACCCCTCGTGCTTCTCTTCTCCATCTGACCGTGGGGGAAGGAGCCTTGCCCTCAGATCTTCCTGTTGCGAAGCCATTACCCAGTATCCTGCGGCGCAGGTTTTGATAATAACAAGAGAAAGTGAACAGGGAAGCAGCCCCCGCGGCAGCAGCAGTGGCGGCCGGACGTGGTGGGAAAAGGATGTAGGAAGAAGAAGAGAAAGAAACGAGAGGCGGAGCATAAGATCCTTGGACACCCCGCCTTCACTAGTGCTTATGGTATATAGCCGCGCCGGTACAGCGGCCGGGAAGCCCTGACAAAAATTAAATTGCCATAAAATTCACTGTCGGATTCCCAGTTAATTATTTGTTTGAGCTTTATGTCTTCCAAATTAATCGGACTGGTCCTTCCCCCAAGCTGAAACCCCTTTTTTTTTCATCCGTGATTTGAAGTTTAAAAGTGTGTACATATATATAAAAGGACGGTTATTTTCAAATTTCTTATCCTTTAATCCATCTCTTAACTTTCATCTACGTGTCACGCACGTCCCTTAATCAAGTTCTTCGAAGCACACTCACAAGTCACAATCACATTGGAGAGACAAGGCATACGACATAAAAATTAAGCAATGCCAATAGCTGAGAGGAGACAGGGCTACAGGCCATGGCCATTAGAGGAGAGGAGGTCCATCACCAGCTGCCCTTTGTTTGCTAATATGAAAATTCTATAAAGGAACCTGACGCCAAACAGATGTAGGCATGCAGCCATTTGAAGTGACGTGCATCTGTTTAGTAAAGCAGCCATTTGAAGTGACGTAGAAATTTTGTTCAGTCCGATCATTCAGATCATTATTAAATATATTAATATTTTATTTTTGTTATATTAAAAATGTTAAAATAAAAAATTAAATTAAATATATTTAATCGTTATAAAAATGATATAATTCAATAAAAATGATACGCTTCTTTACGAAGAACTTTTTTCTTCCAAATACACTCAACGAATTTTTTATTAAATCATAAATATAAATCATAATACTATGTAAAAAATTCAGTGGGACTGAGTTTCGAGTGAGACTGGGTCTTCTGGGTCATCTAAGAAATTCAGTAGAATAATCTTGTACCTAAATTTAAAATTTATCTTATTAAATTAAGACTCTTCTAATAAAGTTTTAAAATTTTCATAGAATCTTATGACTCCACTGAAATGAGTTGCGTCCGCCGCTGAGCTACTCCATTTTTAGCGAAGGTTAATCCTCTGCACCACATGACAATATTGTCCGGACCCTCGTCGCGTTTCGACGTCCACCAGATACGTCTGCCTATAACAGCTCACCACCTAATAAAACCTTGGTGGGCCTCTGAAGAAATCAGCGTGATCCGCATCCACAAAGTTATTTATTGTGCACCGCATGTTGATGAAGAATTTAGCGGTCGCATCGCATCCACTAACACGTATCACCACATGCACTGGGCGGGACATAACACTCACCTGCCAGAATTAAATAACAGTCCAGATTAGTGTAAGTTTGGTGTTCTCTGGTATATATATTATTCTTGGGAAAATTGACCAGGGTCCTGTCAGAAGAAGAGACTTATTTTGTAGTCCCTATTTTCAGTCTCAGGACCTGACTCCCATTATTTTTACACACATAAAATTTCATTTTTTCTTTCTTTTTACATTAGTATGAAAAGTAATCACAGATAATGCCCTTCAGAGTATGAGTGTTGTAGATCGATTTTTTTTATTTTTTTATTAATATTTTTATTTTTTTGGAACATTCGATGGAAAAACGAACGATACTATTAATAAACTCGAGTTGGCCTCAATCTCGTGGTATATTTCTTTTTAAAAAAAATATTGTTTTACATACGTAAATCGATACAAACATAAAAAATCATTTTTGTCAAAAAAGAAAATTACGACGAATTTAAGACCAATTTGAGTTTACTGACTATATCATTCAATTTTTTATTAGAGAGTCCAAAAAAATTGAAAATTTTAGACAAAAGATAAAAAAAAAAAGAAAATCAGCCTAGCCCTTGTAGTGCATGATCAAAATGATTTTTAATTGTTTTATTTTTTGTAAGTTCTTAAATTCTTTTAGAGCATCCAATCAAAAATCGAACATTATAGTTGATAAATTTAAGTTGGCCCTGAACATAGAGCATTTTTTTAAAAAAAAATTACATATGTAAATCGAGGTATTCACAAAAAAGTTTTTTTTAAAAAACAAATATGAATAAGCTCGGGACTAGTTCAAGATTACTGGCAATATCATCTAATTTTGGATCGGGTACTTCAAAAAAAAAATCGTTCTTAACCGTGCCAAGATGTATGACTAGATTAATGCTATTCATAACATATAACGGATAATTAGTTATCGATCACATGTTTCCTTAAGTGAGAGAAAGAGAAAAATATTATTTACGGAGAGAGAAAGAGAGAGAAGTAATTAAATATGAGAGAAAGAAACATAAATATATTAATTATTATAGTAGTAATCTAACAAGCAAGTTACTGTGTAGGAAATTTATGAAGAATTCATCTCTCTCTTTTATAAAATAAAAGTAAAGAAACGAAATAAAATGTAAGTAGTAATTTTTTTTAAAATAAAAAAATGAGAGATAAAAAAATTGAACAAAGTGCAACTAAACACTCCCTTGAGTTCAGTTAGGTCCCAAGATTGAAAAAAAAGTTACACCTACCATGTGACCGATAATTGATTATGAATTATATGTTATTGGTAGTATTAATCGAGCCATGAATTTTGGTGGATCTGGAGATTTTTTAAAAAATTTTATTTAATTTTTTAAAAAAAATTTAGCACATCCACTTCTACGAAATGACAACAACTCCTCCACAATCCCATCTCCTCCTTCATCCTCACTAGTTTAAACACCCCGCAACCTTCAAATTTAGAGACCAAATCAAACCTCACATCCCCCTATCCCACCATCACTATCATCACTACACTACACCAACTCGCCAACAAGAAGACGGTAATGTGATATCTAATCAGCATATCAATAACGCTCTCCGTGACTGCATATTTTCCTTCTCCTCTGCTCGATTGCATTCCTCACCAATGTCAAGTCAACCGCCATTATAAGATTGTGAGAAGAAATTTTAAAAAACTTTGAACCCTCAAATCCACCAAAGGTGCATGATCCAAGTAATATTTATCAGTAAGATGTAATTCATAATCCATTATCGGTCACATGATAGTGTAACTTTTTTTTAGTCTTCATACTTAACCGGACTTGATAGAGTATTTAGTTACACCTTTTCTTTTTCTCAAATTTTCTTTTCAAAAGAAAATTACTACTTACACTTTATTTATATTCTTTTTTTTATTTTATAGAGTCTCCTACAAAGAATAACTTGTTGCACCGCCATGGACGGTTACGCCATCGGGTGGTGCAGCAAGGTTAAATTTTTTTTTGAAACCCTCAATGATACCCGACCCAGCCATACAATCCGATCTTAGATCAAACTAGCCAAAAAAAAGATGAAAAATGATTTGGGGTCGATTTTTTATTTTTCATCTTTCTTTGGCTCGTCTGATCTAAGATCGGATTATAGGTCGGGTCGGGCCGGTTAACGGGTTTTAATTTTTCTTTTTTTTTAAAAAAAAAACCTTGCTACACTACCCGGCAGCGACGTAACTGCTCCTGATGTGCATCAAGTTATTCTCCTATAATAATTAATGTATTTTTGTTTTTCTCTCCTGCAATTAATTATTTCTCTCTCTTGCTCTCTCACCGTAAATAATATGCTTCTCTTTCTCTCACTCGAGGAAGCATATTATATAACATGTGACCGATAACTGATTATCCCTTACATATTATTGATAACATTAAACCAGTCAAACATCATGGTGCGTCGAATCAAAAATTAGATGAAATTGCGAGCAATCTCAAATTGGTCCTAAGCTTATTCATATTCTTTTTTTTTTAAAATAAAATTGTGCATACCTCGATTTACATGTCATTTTTTTTAAAAAAATATGTTGTATGCTCGGGGCCAACTTGAATGTATTGATTATATTGTTTGATTTTTGATCGGATACACCATTTTTTTTAAAAACTCCAAAAAGAAAATAAAACAATTAAAAAATCATATTGATCATGCATCACGGGGCTGCGTCAGTTTTTCTTTTCTTTTAAGCTTTTGTTTGAATTTTAAATTTTTGGGAGTGTCTAATAAAAAATTGAATGATATAGCCAGTAAGCTCGAATTGTTCTTGAGCTTGTTGTATATTTATTTTTTGAAAAAAAAATTATGTATATCTCGATTTGTATGTGTATTATTTTTTTTCCCAAAAAAGATATACCACAAGATCAGAGCTAACTCGAGCTTATTAACTATATCATTCATTTTTCGATCGGATGTTCTAAAGAAATCTAAAAATTCTAACAAGAAAATAAAAAAAATTAATCTGCACAACACAAGAAAAGGGCATTATCTATAATTAAGGGTATTACCTATAATTATTCTCTCAGACCAATGTAAAAAGAATAGGATTTTATGGGTGCGGAGGTAGTGGCGGTCAGGTCCAGGTACAGGAAAATAACTCCGGGACTGGTGTTTATTGTGGGGGATTACAAATAAGTCACCCTTTGTGACAGGGCCCCTGATTAATTTTCCCATTATTCTTCCAGGAATTTGTCCGAACCTGGCCCACAAGGTCATATTGACATTTAATATATGGATGTAAGGCATGGAGCCTAGCAAAATCCAGTATTATTCGAATTAAACTCGGCACAATCATTGAAAACTAATAAATTTGATTTCGGATCCAATATTTCAACATAACGTTTGACATAAGAACTCAAATAAATTCATCTGAACATTAATTAATTGGACGTCGTGTTCAAGTGATCTGTTTCAATAAACAAGGTCATATATATATAGATATATGGTGCAAAATCTCATCTACCACGATTAGACGACTTCCACCGTAGATTAGAAGGCTAAAAAGAGCTTGTAAGAAAGAACACCATCAAAAGGTCCCCGGTGATAAAGGGATCCTCTTCCAATACTTAAGTCAAAAAGTTTGGGAAAGGAGAGAAGTAAGCTAGACTTGCTTGGGTTCTCGAGAACGTACCTTCATGGGTCAGACATGAGGTCCTTATATAGTGATCCAAGACCTTGCCAGAGGCTGATTTCGATCGAGAAAGGTAGTATCATGTGGAATCTTCCAATCGAGTCTAGGATCGAAAAGGTTCCTATTAAGGATAATGTATGTATTGTAATAAGATCTTCAGGGTCTCTCCCAGACAACTTTGATAGTAATTGCTGATCGGGGTTTCTTTATTGGATGAGATCCAATCCTTCTTAGATTCTCCTCGCCTTAGGATGTTGCGGGTCGAGATCCTTACAGAAACCCGGCCCTAGTTGGGGATCCGACGGGAGTTCTAGTATGTACCTATCTTTATAAGGTGAGAATATAGGTGGGAGATCTCCCTCAAGCGGATTTAAACTGGAGTTCAGTCATAACTGGCCCTTCAAAGACTTCTAGACCATCTCGAACCTTGCAATGGGTTTTCCTTACCTAGTCAAGGGCCTCCAAGGGCACCAACAGGGTGCAGTCCATATAGGTCCCTCAAAAACCCATTAACTATAGGTTTGACTATACTCGTTACGGGTTATTGTCATATATTGCATAAATTTATAAATAGATTTCTAACAATTTAAGATAAAAAAATAGAATTGAGACAAAAAAATCTTTAACCTTTAATGTCAAAAAAAACGAGAGACTCAATACCTAACCCATTTACCCATCAAGTTTATTTGGTCTGATCCAAGTCCAGGTTTACTAATTTAGGATAAGGGTCTACCGACTCTACCTAGGTTCGGACCATTCTAGTCCAAAGTTCATATCCCCTGTAGAAGGGAGCATTACGATCCTAATAAAATTATATTTATTGCAATGCCCCTTAGTGCAACACCCGAAGATATTACAACAAATATTACTCATTGTCATATTATATAATGGGCTGTCACTCTATCCAAGTATTAGGAAGAGATAAATAAGCATACTATAAACAACAATCTACACTCTAAATGTATGGCCTTGTTTGCTGTACTTCACATTACAAAAACTTCTCTTAACATGTGACCTGTGCAATGTACGTGTGAGCGTGATTCCTTTATTTTAATTGTTTTGACTATCTGATCAAAGATTAGATCATACAGATGACTCCTAGAGTTGTCTCCTACTTTTGAGTCTTTTTTAGACAAACAACAGTTTTGTCCTATACAATGCTACCATCTGATCAAATTAATCAGATGGTGCATACGGAGTGTTGCACCACAATGTCCCTGCGTGCACCAAATATACTCTTGGTCTTAACTTATAAGATCATGAATTAAAATGCCTTTCATGGATTTTAGTGGGTGTAAACTAATTCACCTACTTACCCAATCCCTACTTGAAGAAGACCTTGGAGTCCTTTTTACAAGACCTCAAGGGGAAGAGTAATACTTACTGCAATTCCCGTATTATAGCATTGCTGCAAGGTGGGCCAAGAGCCATGTGATCAACTTTGATCGAATAGCAACTGTTGCAAGTTTTTTTTTTTTGGTCCTAAAAATCTAGGGAAGAGGGGCAATGCCAAGGGATCGATCTAGAGCATCCAATTGAAGGATGGGATTGGGATGGTTAAAAATAATAAAATAATAAAAAGAGTTGTGTGGTTTTTTGTTTGAATTTTTTTATCAGATCGGCTACTTAAGATTGCTCCCTCTCCCCTAGACTATATATATATATAGTTAGTTAGTTGTCTGATAAAAGTTGATCGGATGGCTGCCTACAATGCCCATGTTGCAGCAAATATTACTCCAAGAGAATCCGGCCAAGGGCCTCCAAGGGTACCAACAAGGTGCAATCCATGTAGACCCTCAAACACCCATTAACCTTGTTTGATTGCGGGATAGCCTACAAATATCCCGGATTATCTCCAAGTTAGCCTGTTTTATAGTTTGATTGCGAGGTAGATCTATCCATATTAAAAATGGGGTAAATGGGGGTTAACCTGACCTTAGCTCTGAATAATGTATCCCACCCCCAGGGCTAGGATAGAAGGGGTTAGCCCATGTGTTAATACCCCATTTAATTATTAATAAATATTAATAAATGTTAATAAATAAATATTATTTAATATTAATATAGATAAATGCTAATTAATATTAATAATGTTAATAAATATTATTATGATTAATAAACATTAATTAATATTATTTTGATTAATAAATATTAATAAGCATTAATCATAGTTAAGTCTTTTGATTAATATTATTATTCTCTATTTAATGATAGTAAATTTGATTAATATTAAAATAAAATATTAATAAATATTTAATTTAATTAATTATTAATATATGATGCATACTTAATAATTATGTGGAGAGATAATGATCAAATTTACTATATTTTTTATTTTTAGTAATGAAACTTATTTATATAAATTATTTAAGTCATATTTTGTTATTACTTAAAATATATTTAAGAGTATTTGTGTGATATAAAATTCATATAAATATTCGTGATTTGAATATGATTACACATATGATAATTTAAAGTATGTATTAACTTAAAAAATATTAAAACAGAGATTCTATGTTCCTATCTTAGGTTAACCTCCACTTTGAAACGAAAGCAACTTATCCCTGAGACAGCCAAAAACGAATTAAATCAAGACTAACCTAATCGGGCTCACTAGGGCTAACCTAATCCATCCTTATCCCTATCCCGCAATCAAACAGCACCTACAGGTTTGAGTATACCCATTTGTCCATTGTGACTTCTATTGCCATATACTGCATAAATCTGTCAACATATTTCTAACAATTGAAGACCAAAAAAAATCTTTAACCTTCAACATAAAGAAAGAGGGACAGACTCAATACCTGACCCATTTATCCATTAAGTTTATTTGGTCTCATCCAGGTCTAGGTTTACTCATTTTAGATAGGAAAACGGTTTTGTGACTCCCTCATTTGACATTCACATTTGACACCAGACATATAGCACAAATTTCAAGGTGAATAAATGGCAAATGCAAATTTGAAATTGGTGTCATGTGCCTGGTGTCAAATGTGGGTGTCAAATGAGGGAGTCACAAAACCGTTTTCCTTTTAGATAAGGGTCTGCCGACTCTACCCGGACTCAGAGGAGAGCATTGATTGAGTCCAATCTGCTTCTCCCCTAGGGGTGTCTTGGCTTGCATGCCCTTTGGCTCTTGCTCCCAATCTTCATACTCATGCCTCTTTGACTTCTCTATTCTTCTTCGTCAGCAGGTCAACGTCAATGTCAATTGACCATCAATGGCTCTTGCAGTGCATATAAAATATAAATTATATTTTATAAAATAAAATATAATGTGTAATTTTGAATTAGTCAATTTTCATGTGAAACAGACTAAATTAGCCCGTCTTTAACTTGTTCTTTCAATGTTTTAAAGGATGGCAGTTTTTGGTTGAAGCGGATCGGAAAAGTCACCAATTCTAGGGCTGTAAACGGATAGGATACGGTTACAGAAACAGGTGTTTCCGTTTTCCGATTCCGATAAGGATAGCCTGTTTCCGATTCCGATAAGATCGGAAAGTGCATTATCCGTTTCCGTTTCCGATAAAATCGGAAAGTCTATTTTCCGTTTCCGATTTGTTTCCGATTCCGATATCGGAATCGGATATTATTTCCGATAATTTTCGAAAATTACTGATTTCCTGATTTATTTGTTTAAAACATATAAAATGAAACCTAAATATAACCAATACATCTTAGTATATTAAATAATAATTAATTATATTAGATAATGATTAATAAGATTAAAACAATCTTAAGGTTAATATTATTCATAATAATAAATTTAACAACAATCGGAATCGGAAATCGGAAAGTGGATACGGAAACAGGAGTTTCTGTTTCCGATTCCGATAGCTTATCGGAAATATCCGATTCCGATTCCGATAGCTATCAGACGGATATTTTTTATCGGAAACGGATATTTTTTTTCGGTAACAGATCGAAAAATCGGATAATCGGGTTTCCGTTGACAGCCCTAACCAATTCTGACATTTTAAAACTCTTAAATATGACATCAAGTCCTGATCATTTTAACTCTTCCCATTTACTATGACTTCAATCAAGAGAAATAATCTGCAAATTTTTTTATGAAATACACCACAGAGATTAAATATTAGATGATTAATTACGAAATACGCCAGCAAGAAAAGCTTATAAGGTGTTTGGTTATAATTTTTAAGTGTTTTCTATCTCAAATTTTAGTTTTTGGGCAGAAAATAATATATAACTTGTGTTTGGTGGAAGTTTTCTAATGTCTACGAAGGGAAGCATTTTTTTGTAAATCTCCCTCAACGAAAAACTCTTGACCTATTTTATTTCAAAGCAACTCAAAGCATACCCATCCTGTCTTCTCTTCTTTCCTTCTTTCTTATTTCCTTCTAAGCAAACCTTCCATAACTCCTCTCCACCTTTCCTCTCTCTTTTTTTTTCTTTCCTTTTCAATAATGTGGAACAATTTCACATAATTATAAAATTTATTTAAAATTAGTAAATTTGCCAAACAGGACATGATGTGAAATGAGACACTTTTAAAAATTAAGATAAAAATCAAATGATATTATTTTTAAGAGAAAAATAGTTGAGAGAAAAAAATTATATCCAACACTTGATGTAACTTGATAGATAATAAACTCTATATGTCTATTATGGATCTATTCCTCCTGAGATTGATAATTTTTTTGGATCTTATTAACCAAAGAGATACGACTTTGGGTGATTGTTAACTCTATGCTAATCAAGAATCTTCAAAAGATTCCAAAAATTCTTGATACACCTTCATTCCAACCTTTAACCCTCTTTTCGAAATTTATTGATATTGAATCAATTGAACACGCTTCTAACACTTGTTCCACTTTTAGAAGATCTTGAGTTATGTGATCGGATCTTATTTTTTATATATAAATATAACTAATGTATTCCCTTTGTGAAAGGTTTCTTCATAATGACCATGAACTGTTGGTCCTGGAGTAGCCAAATAGAGTTGACTAATCTTGTTACTAAGTAACCAACATGAACAATTAGAACTTGACTAGACTTTTTGTTTTTTTTTTTTCTGTAATCTGTATTTGAATAGACATATATTTTTATAAGAAAAATATCTAAGGCTAATAATTGTGGACGTCTCATCACAAAAATCGCGGTGAAGAAACTACCAATTTAAATTGAATGGATTAAAAATGATGTTACTACATGGATCCTGATTATAAATCCCCTCATTTTCATCTATTAAAAAATATTTAAGTACTTAGAAAGTCTGACTAAATTTGTTAAGTAATCTTTAACAAAATTTGATTATAAGTTATTAAATGGCAAGATGAATAAAAATTCACAATTTTCAATACTAATGTACTTAAGGGGCCTACTAATTCTTAATTGGAATTCTAGGATCCGCGCTAATTGATTCTTTTGTCACCTTATTATATTTCAAATCATTGAATTGACCAATAAGAGAATAGTTGGATAATAACAAAATTTTCAAATATTGATATTCTTTTTTTTCATTTAACAATGTACCACTAGTGCCTTTATGTTTGATAAGTGATTAAATCTTTACCTTGGAATAAAAAAGATTAATATTGGTGTAATCCAATCTATTATGGTTAATCATTCCTGAGTCCCGTACAATTTTTTTTTCCAGTATACGAAGTAGAAGACTTGACTAACTCAATTCTTATGAAATTGCAAATTAGATCATTTATCCTTATTTCAATAAAAAACCTCATGGTCCAATCTTAGGCACTCTAAGATCTTTTTTCAAATCTACTCTTATTTCGAGTCAAGAGTAGATAAATAGACACATTCCATTCCACCGATCAAAAGGCGCTCGTAATGACTGAAAGATCAAAGATCAAGAAGTGAGTTACCAAACAGCATATCTAATCTCCTGATCCTTATGGAAAGGAAAAGGAATTTTACGTAGGAAAGATTAAAAAAATCATATTGATTGATACTTTCTCCAAACCTTTGAAAAAAACATGAAAAAATAGTCGAATGATATAATCCCTCCATCATCCCAAAATGAAAAGGGTGATCTTGTAATGCTTGGTTTGTGAAGATGTGTTGTTAAGTGCTCTATTTTTTCATTGAGGCCAAACTTAAATTTGTGCTATGAGAGGTAAATGTCTATACACTAATAAGAGATGTATGAATTCTCAAAAAGAGAAGAGCCGTGGTAATCTCCTCCCAGACCGCCTGGATCCCACGAGTGAATAGAAAGTTAAATCTATATTATATCTCACTTGAATCGTCCCATTTATCCTCCTGAAGATACGTTTGGTTTCAACATACCCGTCATTATCTTCATACAGATCAAAAACTAACATACCTTTTATTAGTTGTCACCAAATGTACCAAAACAGAATGTATAATAGTGCTTTGTTCCTTCGAATGCTCACTCCAATAAAAAGCCTGTTACTTTTTCATTCCATAGCACTTGAAGGCAGCAGTCTGTTTAGATGTCAGAACCGAGTGAACCTCTCTCTCCTTAGGGGGATACAAATTTCGACATCTTCACATCGATATTGAGAGCACTATTCTTAAAATGCACAACAATTTTCCTTTTTGTGTTTGTTCACCTTGAATCATAATTTTCTTTGCAAGGCCCTCTTCCCATTGATGTATTCTTCCGACACTTGCAACCATTTAAACGAAGAACCGACTAGCAGTTCGAAACATATCTCGGCTTCACAATTATGGTATTTGATGTAACATTAGACGAGCTAAGCTCATCTGTACAAGTCAGGGATGGAAGTGGCTGCTATCATCAGCTTGAGGTGGCATCATGATTGTGGCGTTTACAACATACTGAGCTTGAAGAACAGAAAAAGGGTCACTGAAGGCAGATGCTCAGACAATAGTTTGCGCATGGCTTCCCTCGGCACTGTAAGCATGAGCGGGATCTTGCAACTTTTGAGCCAGCGCACGAGCTCCCTTTTCCCTGTTTCACAAGAGAAACACCTTGAAGAGAAAAACCAATGAAGCAGGCTAAGAATTAAAGAGAGGAAACACCCAACATTATCCGTTACGCCGTGCCCTGAAAGTACCGAAGTCTTAGCAAGCGTAAAGGAAGTAAAGCATCAATCTCCCAAATTACTCTTTCTTAGGAACAAAATACAAGAAATCATAATTTCAGTTGCCTATGTATTTCAGCTACTAGTGAGCTGCCTTTCTACGTTTGAAAGACTAAGGGCGTGTCCGGCACCTCTTCCAATTGGAAGTACTTTTAGGCCGTGTTTGGCGCAGCTTTCATTTAGAAGTACATTTGCATTTTCATTTAGTTATTTTTTATGGAAGCCATTGGATCTTGGAAGCCATTTATGTGATATTTTCCTTGTGTTTTGGTTTCCAACCAAAAGCTACAAGGGGGAACTTCTAGGATTAGAGAAAAAGTGAGGTTGTTATGAAAGAGTTGACTTTTGTAATAAACCAAAATTAGTTATAACCTCTCTCCCTCAACTCATTCTATTTAAGAAATGGAAGCCAAAAATAACTTTCAAGTAGAAGTTTTGCCAAACACGCCCTTAGGCTTCCATGGCTCTCAGCCCAGTCATTCTAAAGGGAATGTGTCATACTTTGAAAGCTATTTAGGGGGCATCTTGGCTTTCAAAAGAATGCTCAAAATTAGAGCTCCCCAGAATAGGGGAAAATGGGGTCATGAAGGAGGGATTGACAACCAAGTCAGTTAGATCTACTACTCAATCTTTATTCATATTGGAAGTGGAAACCAAAAATGGCTTCTACAGCGAAAGTTTTAAAAAACATGAGCAAAATGAGTCAGCTAGGAACACCCCAAACATGAGAGCACTATCAAGTAAAGTAACAACGAATTTTTGGGGTTTAGGGTGGATGGGGGTGGTTTGAGCTGAAGAACAGGTAAGTTTGGTGTCTGTCAGAAGGTAGTTGCTAAACGGCAACGGTACCGAAGCATTAAAATTTATCTGGGTTATGTTAATTTTGGCTTTTAAATAAAAGGTTTGCCAAACATGCCCTTAATGAGTTATCTAGCAAAAACCTCAAAGGTCAGAGCATTATCAGGCAAAGTAATAAAATAATTCATCAATATTCAAAATGATAGTTGATATGAAAGCTGTTACACCAATGAGAGCAATATAACAGAGAAGCTGGGCATCGAAGGACCGGCGACTTTGATGACTGTCTAAATGTATTCCTACAAGGTTACAGTAGAGAAACATTAAAGTTCACCCGAGTGATGCTAATGTGTTAGATAGTAAAACCAACATTGCAGATGTGAATTGTCCCAGACACGCCAGTAGGAGATGCAATTTTCATCTTGCAGCCAATGTTCCAAGTGTTTCCTACCAGCCAGGGCTGAAACTGTGAGCAGTGGGCCATGTGTAATTGTGTCCTGCAGCCCTGGGTATACACCAGCCATCTGGCATTGCAGAACAAACAACTGAAATTCTAGGTGTCAATTCTAGCCAGTGATTATTTCGACCATCATAGACAATCATCCTTTTTTTGGGGGAAACTTGGTGAATTGAATAAAAGGCTGGATGACTAGATGATTGAGGTTGAGCATTGTTCAGATTTAAACACAGAATTTCTTGGAAGGGAACTGTAATGCAACAAGCTTGAAAGGAACGACCGGTCAGCTTTCCAGCAATATCCTCACTTTCATTTGACAGAAAAACAAAATAAAAAGGAGCACAATTCTAATTGCTGAAACATTGTCTTTCTCAAGAATGCCAAAACAAAAGCAGCAATTCCCTAATCAACCACTATCTGACAAGGAAAATGACAAGAAACTTAAAAATGATGGATGCTCCCAAATCTACTTCTGACTTTTATGATGAGTAAAACAATTTCTCATCCAACTTGCCCAGCGAATAATTCAACTTATGAAATTCAATTATAGTAAAACAGGGATGTAAGAAGTATTTGAAACAAGTGTATACACAGGTATGTATAATTGAATGTAGGAAGAAAAATGGGGGGTGTACCACTAGGAAGAAAAATGTAGTGACTGAAGGTAGACAAAGGTGATGAACATATGAAATGAGGAATGAATACCTACTCAGGTATGTATGCCGGCCATGAACAAGAATACTACTCCAGAGGACGTAACAATGTTCAAACTATCAAACCAGGAATATGTGAGGTTTGCAATGTTAAAATAAGAGAAAGAAAGTGTTTCCTTTTTTTATAAAGGAAATCTTGTGAGATTTGAGAAAATAGATTTGTTCTATTTTCATTGAGAGATTTCCTTCGATTTTGTTAGAGAGGAAAAGGAAATTCAAAATTCTCAAATCCTTAAGAGAGGTTAAAATTGGTATATAGGTTTTTAGTCCCACATTGTCCGATGATGGCTTGAACTTGAGCTTTATACCCTTTGGGGCTCTATAGACACTTACTTCCATAGAATTAGATGGGGATGACGGATGTACAAACTACATATGGCCCAACTCCATCACCTTGTGAAATAGACCACGCAAAAGAAAAAACGGGGCGTACACGCGCCATGCCAAGCCTGGCGGGGGCTCGGGTTTCGAGCTTCAAGCTTTATCTATCTATTGGGCCTTGGGCCTTGGGGCCTTGAGCTTTGAATTCTTGTGAACATTTTTATCTCATGTGAGAATCTTTGTACTTCCATAACTGCCCCATAAGTGCAGATCTCAACAGTCATCTGCATTCATCTCTTATTAAGACAATTTGAACGTTACACTAGGGAAAGACACAGATGAATGAGATCTACATTTTAGGCTATATACATCACGTCTCTTTGTTTTCTAAAAGTAGATCATGAAGTGCTTTCTCTCTCTCTCTGTCTTTAGTTCTCTCTCTCTCTCTCTCTCTCTCTCTCTCTCTCTTGAGGTTATTGGTGAATGAGACTGTGTTCAATGAACGCTTCGATCTCTCTAGGAGTGCATCTGGAGGATCATGGTGGCTATCATATCCTTGGATGAGACTGTCGCTTACCTATGCACCAATGTAGTGGGGGGTGAAATCTTCTCTAAGGAGAGTCCAATGGACGTCTCAACTGATAAGTTTTCTAACTTTCTATTCTTGCCATTTTATATTCATTCTATGCATGTGCATATTTGGTTCCTTAATAATTCCAATTACATGATGTCTAATTACATGCATGTTATTTTATTTTCATCAATCTTAGAGAAGATTTCAAACATGTTGTCTTGGCCATCTACATTTGCATTGAAAGTGGACAAGTCAGGCATGCCCAAAAATTTCTCCAGGCAAAACTTTGAACACTGACAATAGTGTATGAAGATCTTGTTGATCACTATCAGGTTGATTTTTGTAATTGATTCAGACTATCTTGTTGCGTCTATAAATGATCCTGAAAGTGCTGATGCGCTGAATCAATGGAGAGAGAAGCACTATATATGTCATGGCTGTATATCACTAGCCTTGTCAAATGAATTATTTGACATATAAAATTCCTCAACCCTCATGGCTAAAGTACTTTGGGAGGAACTTGACAAGAAGTACATGGAAAATATCGGTCCTAAAAAGTATTATGTCAAAAAATTCCTAATTAATCAAGAGCAGATCTATGGCTGAACAAGCACACGAATTTCTACTGTTGCTCTAAGGTTTAGCTGATGTTGGAATGAACCTTCTTAAAAAGTTCCAGGTCATGTTGATCAATAAGAAATTTCCTCTATCATGGCATGGGAGGATACTAGAATGTCTTTTAAACATCAAAATGGATAGATTCCTCTAGATGATCTCAAAGTCTCTATAGCCATTGAAGAGGAGCATCGGAAACAAAAATATGTTGTGCCTATAGAATATCCAAAATCAAGGATGATGACTATTTCTAAAGCAAAAGATCTTAAAGGCAAATTGGATCTAAAAGCCAAGACAAAAGCTAAGGCTAAGATCTAAAAAAAGGTCAAGAAATCATACTAGACATGTAGACAGGTTGAGCATTATACAAGGAATTGTCCCAACAAGAGGAAGAAAGTTCAACAGGGCTCCATAAACTCTAGTTAACCAAGTTCACATAGTCATTAGTGCTGTGAGACCAACATAGAGTATATTTCTATTAACCCTGAAATTTTCACAATCTATGAACCAATGAATGGTTAGTGGACCCTAGCACTAATGTGCATGTTTATCCTGATAAGTCTATTTTTTGTGTTTTACTAGGCCGTTGATGGATGGACCATGACCAGGAGGATTCTACTATTGCCAATGTGCTGGGAATTGGACGAGTGGACCTAAAGTTTTCATTAGGACGAGCTCTTTCTCTGCATAGGGTGCATCATGTTCTCACCATTCGATGGAATATTCTGGGTAGTTCTTGTCTTATGAGAGAGGGTTATAAACTAAATTTCAAGTGCAATAAAGTAGTCAGTTTACATTAGAGGCTGTCTGGTGACTTGCTAAAAATTTATGTAGAACATGTTTTGAATAAGAATGTAAATGTTATTTCTTATGGCTTCAATTTGTTGTTAC
Source organism: Zantedeschia hybrid cultivar (assembly GCA_030544215.1). NCBI lineage: Eukaryota > Viridiplantae > Streptophyta > Magnoliopsida > Alismatales > Araceae > Zantedeschia > Zantedeschia hybrid cultivar. The sequence goes on from JARZZO010000005.1 coordinate 20,837,913, forward strand.
TTATAATGTAAAATCAACTAATGTATGCCATCGACGTTTAGTACATATAAATTTTAATTAATTAAAATAAATAATACATTTAAAAATTATTCTTGATCATGTTATTTATTAGACAAGAAAATCTATCATATGTATCCAAGTGAAACAACCCAGTGGTAAGGACACTAGAGTGTGAGTTCGATTTGATCTAGAGCGTGTCTACTGTTGTCGGACTACACCGGATGCCCCTGTGAGTCAGAGGCACACAAGAACCTGCCTGATGCATAGTTTATTGAATACAACGAGTCCGGAAGTATCTTGTTTGGCCCATTTGGAGCCCATTTACATGATCTATTTTTTAGAAGTCTCGTGAGAATTTTTACAATATTTTTCTAGTTAGGGGTATCTTAGTGCAGTCCTTGGTTAGGGAGTAGAGTTGGAGTCGGAATACTCCATTTTCATCTATACATATGATGTAGACTCTCTTTTTAACTTAAGATGATTATTGCTGCGAATCTTAGAGGAATTTCTCATGTTCTTCTCTAAGACGAAGAGGGAGACCTTAAGAAAGAGGAGGCTGTGAGTGCGACACCCTCACCTCTGATGCGATGCCGAAGGCCACATCATCCCATTGTCGTTGCACTGCCATCGCCCCTATTCCTTCCTTGTCTTTCCTTCTCTTTGTATTCATGTCTCTCTCTCTCTCTCACTGCCCAATCAAGGATGGCAGTACCGATACCGGTATCGGTGGGTACTGGTACCGGTACGTACCGGCCCAATCCCAGTCACGGCACTGTTTTGTGAACAGCACTGCCCCACCACCCCTTTCATGTTCTCTCTCTCTCTCTCTCTCTCTCTCCCTCTCGTGATATCTCTTTCTCCCTATCTTTTCTCTTCTCGTTTGCATGAATAGGAACCGAAAGAGGACAAAAAGGGTGAGCAAGCTTTGATGGATCCTTAGATGCTCAGATCTATATGGACTAGGAGGCGGGTATGGACCATTACTTTGAATGGTACAAGATATCTGATGCTCGGCCAGTCAGATTTGCCAAGATGAAGCAACTAGGCTAAGCTAAGACCTTCTGATCTTATGTGGAGGCCCTTCTTAGGCAGTGACATCATAAGCCCGTGGAGACTTAGGATGAGATGAAGGTAAAACTTGACGAGAAGTACCTTCCTACCACATATCATCATCGTTTCCTTGATCGGTGGCAGAATCTCACCCAAGGGAGTCGTTCTATGGTCGAGTGCATCTCTGAGTTCGATACTTTTCTTTTGAGATGTAGTATTTGTAAGGAGAGCGGGTAATGACTCTTTCATGCTTTCAAAGGGGTCTTCGTCCGCTCCACTAGTACGAGTTGCTTAGGAGGGATGTGACTACCTTAGAGTACGCCTATCAGGTGGCACTAGAGGCTAAGCAATTTGAGATTAACATAGAGTCCTCTCAGTGCCCGAGGCCATCTTTTCAACAACCTCTTGACCCTCAGAGTACACCTGCATACCTGCAAAGAGGTCCCATGGTTAGAACACGGGATCCACTCTGTTAGGAGGCACCTGCTCCCAGACTTTCTCTTGATACATGGGAGCAACCGTTTCCACTTTCCGCCCCAACCGCTCGCCCTCGAGTAGCAACTCCACCAATTCAGGGGGAAGATAAAGGGAAGCGTCTTGTTATTGAAGAGTTCTCCACTACTAGTAGCTCGCATATATGATGCTTCTATTGCAACAGATATGACCATTATACAGCTCAATGTCCTACCTAGGTCCTAACCCTCGAAGGCACAAAGTCCAAGGAGCAACCACCTATTACTGAGGAGTTGCTTTACAAGGCAACCCTAGATTTGGCCGATGAGTTTCAATCAGATGTTAAGTTGGTCAGCTACATTTAGAGTGATTATTTCCAGGTAGAGGATATTTATGACCTTCCAGATTGACATAGGTTAAGCGCAGTTTGAGCATTTTGACCCAGCCTAAAGAGGGTGGTGACTAACATAGGACAATGATCTTTTATACCTACTTTAAAAGTAGGATACAGTGTGCAAGGTCATCATTGATAATGGGAGTTGCAGCAATGCAATCTCTACTAGTACAATTGCATGGCTTGGGTTGACCTTTGTAGACTATCCAAGTCTGTATCACATTTCCCGAGTAGATTCAACTTCTATTTTGATTCGAATGAGATGCCTCATTCTGATACAGTTTCACACCTATCAAGACTGCATTTGGTGTGATATTTTGCTTATGGATGTTGGAAGCATTATTTTAGTCCAATCGTACTTATATGACAGGAAACGTGACCCTCCAGGGTCGAGTGCACAAGGGTCAAGTGCACACTTGCACCTTGAAGCACGACAACCTTCGTATCACCTTATTCCCCTTCCAACCCTAGAGCTTACCTTAGCAGGATCCACAACCCCAGAGTATTTTCCCACTGTTGATACCCCTCAGCCCGTTTCTTGCCCCACTCCCAACTCTTCTATTCCTAACGAGCTTCTTCCGACAACTCTTCATTTGATCAATGTGAAGGAGTTTGAGTGGGAATGTAAGGAGAGTGATCACATCTATGCCCTAGCTATGAGAGGGGTAGTGAAGGAGGTTCCGAGTGAGCACCTATCGGAGATTACTGCTATCCTCCAGGAGTTCCAAGATGTGTTTCCAGAGGATTTGCCAGACGGTTTACCATTGACGTGTAAAATCCAGCACAGTATTGATTTACTTCCAGGGTCCACTTTATCTGATGTACTGCATTATCACTTAAATCCCACTAAGCATGCAGAGTTATAGAGGCATGTTGAAGAGTTCCTAAGAAGAGGTTTGGTTAAGGAGAGCACGACTCCCTATGCAATTCTCATATTATTAGCTCCAAAGAAGGATGGTATATGGAGGTTGTGCATGGACAATCACGTCATTAACTAGATCACTATAAAGTACTATTTTTCCCACTCCCCGCTTGGATGACATGTTGGATACGACAGTAGGAGCCAAGATGTTCTCCAAAATCAATCATAACAATGGCTATCACCAGGTGAGGATCTGTCCAGATGATGAGTGGAAGACAGCCTTCAAAACGAAGGACGGTCTATATGAGTGGTTGATAATGCCCTTCAGACTATCTAATGCCTATGAGTGTAAACGAACCAATATGCTCAACGAACAGCTCGTAAGACTATCAGATAATAGCTCGACTTGGCTCATTTATTAAGCTACATAAACAAGTTTGAACAAAAATTTGAACTCGATTCATTAAATGAGCCAAGTTTGAACATAGGTGAGCTCGACTCGATTATATTCGTGAACAAGCTCGTTTAAGTATTTGTTAAGAACTTGTTTTAATACTCGTTAAGAACTCGTACAAGTACTCATTAATACTTCTTTTAAGTACTCATAGAGTTATTCTATTCATGCATGAACTTAATTAATAAGATATTTAATATCTTATAGTGTTTTCTATCAAATAACTAGGGGTGCAAACAACTTGATACTCGTCACGGTCTGACCTAAGTTCATAAATTTAAATTAAAAAAAAAAAGATTAAAATCTATGATGGATTCATTGGACTCGCGAGCTACTCAATCCTCGTCTCCAACTCGTTTAATATCTAAATGAGCCAAACTTGAACAACTATCATAAATACTCGGCTCGAACTCGAACTCGATCAAAATTAATTGAACCAAGCTTGAACAAGGTGAAACTCAGCTTGACTCGGCTCGTTTACACCCCGCTTAATGCATCTAGTACCATGTGGTTGATGACCTAGGTCTTACGACCCTTCATTAGTACATTCATAGTCGTATACTTTGATGAGATTCTCACTTACAGCCCGTCTAGGGAGGATCATATATCATTTGTGTCAGGTTTATATTATCCTTCGGAGTGCTGTGTAGCCAAAGGCAAAAGGCGAGTGAGGCAACCAGGGGTTCGCCTCAACCTCAAATGCCCAGGCGATCGCCTAGGCATTTGAGGCGATGTGCTCTCTTATAAATCACCACAAAGGAAGAAAATGGCAATACAGAGAAAATAAAGAAAACATCTAAAATAATTATATGTAAGATTTTGAAAAGCACTAATCATATCCAACATGTAATATCATAAGACCTACTAATACTCATATAAGTAATGGACGGTCTAAGGAATATCAATAATAAGAAAAAATGCGGTAGCAAGTAAGAGGAAAAAGGGTACTAGACATTGTTAAAAAAACATTAGCCCTCTGTTATCAAAGGCGTGCGAGGCGTTCGCCTAGGCGACGAGGCGAGGCGAGGCGAGGGGTCGGCGCCTCGCTTTCCCGGTTTTCGCCTAGGCGATCGCCGGAAACGCCTCGCTCGCCCAGTCGCTCGCCTAGGCGCGCCTCGCACGCCTTCAGCGCCTCAGGTTCGTTTGGAGCCCACCGGCCCGCTACGAAGAAGCCCACGGCCCACTACGAAGAAGCCCACTACGAAGAAGCCCACTGTTATAAGCCTACCCCCCTCCACCGGTTACCCTAATTTCACTGCGTCCCGACACGAGCCGAGCGGCAGGCGATCTCCTCCGGCAAGGATACGAGCGTGCATCGGCGGGAACCGACTCCGGCGGCAGCGGAGAACTTCTCCGGCGACGGCGACGGCGACGGCGACGGCAGGTAAGTCGTATCTCTCTCCCTCTGTCTCTGTCTCTCCCGCTCTCTCTCTCTCTCTCGCTCTCTCTCTCTCTCTCCCGCTCTCTCTGTCTCTCTCGCACTCCCTCCTTCTTTGTCTCTCTCGCACTCCCTCCTTCTCTGTCTCTCCCGCTCTCTCTGTCTCTCTCGCTCTCTCTCTCTCTCCCGCTCTCTCTGTCTCTCTCGCACTCCCTCCTTCTCTGTCTCTCCCGCTCTCTCTGTCTCTCCCGCTCTCTCTGTCTCTCTCTCTCCCGCTCTCTCTGTCTCTCTCGCTCTCTTTCTCTCTCTCTCCCGCTCTCTCTGTCTCTCTCGCACTCCCTCCTTCTCTGTCTCTCCCGCTCTCTCTGTCTCTCTCGCTCTCTCTCTCTCTCTCCCGCTCTCTCTGTCTCTCTCGCACTCCCTCCTTCTCTGTCTCTCCCGCTCTCTCTGTCTCTCTCGCTCTCTCTCTCTCTCTCTCTGTCTCTCTCAATCTCTCCGTCTACCTCCTTCTCTGTGTCTCTCACCCCCGACCCCCTCATTCTCTCTGTTTGCCTCCCCCGACACCCACTCTCTGTCTTTGTGTCCTCTCTCACTCTCTCTTGCATGTCTCTCTGTCTCTCCCCTCCCCCGACCCCCACTCTATCTCTCCCGCTCTATCTGTCTCTCTGTCTGTCTCTCTCAATCTGTCTCTCCCCTCCCCCGACCCCCACTCTATCTCTCCCGCTCTGTCTGTCTCTCTGTCTGTCTCTCCCCTCCCCGGACCCCCACTCTATCTCTCCCGCTCTGTCTGTCTCTCTCAATCTGTCTCTCCCCTCCCCCGACCCCCACTCTATCTCTCCCGCTCTGTCTGTCTCTCTCTGTCTGTCTCTCCCCTCCCCCGACCCCCACTCTATCTCTCCCGCTCTGTCTGTCTCTCTGTTTGTCTCTCTCTGTCTGTCTCTCCCCTCCCCCGACCCCCACTCTATCTCTCCCGCTCTGTCTGTCTCTCTGTCTGTCTCTCTCTGTCTGTCTCTCCCCTCCCCCGACCCCCACTCTATCTCTCCCGCTCTGTCTGTCTCTCTGTCTGTCCCTCTCTGTCTGTCTCTCCCCTCCCCGGACCCCCACTCTATCTCTCCCGCTCTGTCTGTCTCTCTGTCTGTCTCTCTCTGTCTGTCTCTCCCCTCCCCGGACCCCCACTCTATCTCTCCCGCTCTGTCTGTCTCTCTGTTTGTCTCTCTCAATCTGTCTCTCCCCTCCCCCGACCCCCACTCTATCTCTCCTGATCTCTGTCTCTCTGTCTGTCTCTCTCAATCTGTCTCTCCCCTCCCCGACCCGATAGTAGTCTCTCTGTCTCGCTCACTCTCTCTTGCTCTTTGTCTTTACTGTTTACAGGTGGACTGTGGACGTTGATTTAATTTTTAAGATGACCACACCAACCGGAGGTTCGTCTCATTCGTCTAATCAAGGGCCTACCGAAGGGAAGGGGAGAAATAAAGATCCAGGCTGGAAATATGGTACTTTGGTGAATCCAAATAATAGGGACTGCGTAAAATGCAATTTTTGTCAGAAAGATTGTAAAGGAGGGATCCACCGGTTGAAACAACATCTAGCAGGTACTTCTACAAATGTGACAGTTTGCTTGAAGGTGACACCCGAGGCAAAAGAAGAAATTAGACAATATATGGAGCAATCAAAACAATCAAGGATTGAAAAGAAATGTTTGATTAGGGAAGCGGAAAGTCGAGATGATATTTTTAGAAATTCAGTTTCCAAAGATTCATCATTTGAGGTGAATCAAGTTGACGACATTCTTGCAAAGCCTCCTCGGATGAAAGGTCCTTTAGATAGATTTTGTACTCCTAATCCTGAAGATTCAAAGGGCAAATCTATCAAGAATAAGAAGCATGAGAAGGAAGCACGAGAAAGGGTCATCCAATACATAGCTAGGTGGATGTATCAAGCTGGAATTTCATTCAATACCGTGCGTCTAAATAGTTTCCAAACAATGTTAGAAGCTATAGGACAATTCGGTCCGGGATTGAAAGGCCCTACGTATCATGAAGTTCGTGAGACCCTTCTCCAGAAGGAGATTCAAAAGACTCAAGAAATAGTAGATTTACAAAAAGCCAGTTGGGTGAAGTTTGGTTGTACTATCATGTCTGATGCATGGACAGATGGGAAAGGCCGTACTTTGATAAATTTTTTGGTCAATTCACCTACTGGAACTGTGTTTTTGAGGTCTATTGATGCATCTCAATATGTCAAAGATGCAAAGTTGTTGGCTGACTTATTGAACAAGATAGTTATAGAGGTTGGTGCGGAGAACGTGATACAACTTGTCACAGATAATGAAGCAAGCTATGTTGCTGCAGGAAAAATGTTGATGGCAGCCCATCGTCAGTTATTTTGGACACCATGTGCCGCCCACTGCCTAGACTTGATATTGGAGGACATTTCCAAGGTGTCTCCAATCAAGTCAACCATTCGGAGGGCAAGGATGGTTACTACATTTATTTATGCACATACGAGGGTGCTTGCTATAATGAGGAAGCATACAAATGAAAAGAATCTTGTCCGTGCAGCTGTGACTCGCTTTGCCACAAATTATTTGAATCTGCAAAGTTTGCTAGATTGTAAAGATGGTTTGAGAAGAATGTTTACATCTAGTGAATGGACAAGTAATAATAAGTGGGCAAGAAAAATTGAAGGAAAGAAAGCACAAGATATAATTTTGAAGACTCAGTTTTGGAAGGGAGTTATTTATGCACTAAAGATATTCAAGCCTCTTGTCATGGTTCTGCGCTTAGTTGATGGAGAGAAGCCGTCAATGGGTTACATTTATGAAGCCATGGAACGCGCCAAAGAAAGTATCAAGAATGCTTTGGATGGAAAAGTGGACAAGTATGGTCCACTTTGGGAGATCATTGATAGGAGATGGGATTTTCAGCTTCATCGTCCTTTACATGCAGCTGGATACTACCTTAACCCTCAATTCTATTATGCAAATCCAGAGATTGATTCAGATGATGAAGTGAAGCAAGGACTATATGATGTCATTGAGAAGTTAGTTCTTGATCCTAATGTACAAGATGAGATTACCAAGGAATTGGCATGTTATAGGAATGCTATGGGTTTCTTTGGGAGAGAAATGGCCATAAGACAACGTACCACATCTAATCCTGGTATATTTCTATATGGACTACTAGTACATTTATTCATTAAATTCTTTTTGATGTGAAAATTAAATACTATTTGCATCTCTTATGTAGTTAATTGGTGGGTGGATTTTGGGAGCAAAACTCCTAATCTGCAAAAGATGGCCATTCGCATCTTGAGCCTCACTTGTAGTGCATCTAGCTGTGAACGCAATTGGAGTACATTTGAACAGGTTTTGATTTTTATTAACTTTCATTGAATAATACATGTTATGTTCTTTTATTCTATATTAATCTAATAATGATATTTTTCTAGGTGCACACTAAGAAAAGGAATAGGTTGGAGCAAAAGAAGCTGAATGATCTCGTGTTTGTGCAATACAACCAACGCCTTCGAGATCGCTTTTTACGTTTCCAACAAAGTGAACTTGACCCTATAAGCTTGGAAGATATTGATGATTGTAACGAGTGGATAGCACATCCTCATGATAATGAAGATGTTGTACATGAGGATGAAGACCTCACATGGTTCGATGTTGAGATTGCTGCAGGAATTGGTGAAGAAGAAGGTCCACGTACAAGGACATTGTCATCAAAGAAACGTTGTTTAGGGAAGGGGAAAGCAGTTGCAACAAGTTCCACATTAGAGTCTATTGATGAGCTTGAAGTTGGGTCTGATGATACAACAGAGGACTCTGAAGTTGAACTTCCACTTGAGCAAGATGAGGATTCCGAGAGTGATGAATGAGTGAGGCTTGAGAGTTGTGAAAGGAATGTATTCATAGGCTTGTTAGCCTTATTTGGAAATGTTGGCTACTTATTTTCTTAAGGAACATTTGAATGTTGTAATAGACTTATCTTACATTTCTACATTAATATTGTGTTTGCTTAGCATTTCATTGATAAATTTCATTATGGTGAATTTAATTAGTAGTAAAATGTCTATGAATTTGTTGATTACATATTTGAGTAATTTAAATTTATTTCATTTACTTTGATTTAAAATTATATGGTTATATTTGATAATTTGAGTGAATAAATATCATTATGTATGATTATTTGGCTATTTTGTATAATAAGTAAATTATAAATATTTTTTAAAAAAAATGTCGCCTCAAACGCCTAGGCCATCGCCTAGGCGTTTGAGGCTGAGGCGACCCCCCGATCGCCTCGGTCGCCTCTCGCCTCAGACTACATAGCATTAGCCACTTTAGAATAATTAAGAATAAGGAAAAGCAATATCAAATAATTAAAAAAAAAACAAACATTTGGCATAGACATCATAAGCAAGTGTCTAGGTAAGTAAGGCAAACATGAGGCGAGGCAAGGCATTTTGGCTCGCCCAAGGTTCAAAAACTCGGCTCGGATCGGCCGAGTCGAACAGGTTTTTGGCCGACCGTGCCGATCCCGGGTTTCCTGGCCGAGTCCAGGACTCGGATCGGCCGGTCCGAGCCGGATCGGGCGATCCGGGACCAGATCGGGCCGGGTCGGCTCGGATCGGCCCGACCCGGCCCCCAACGGCTAGTTTGACTAGCCGTTGGGGGTCAAACTAGCCGTTGCTGGCCGTTCCCAAACGGCCAGCAACGGCTAGTTTGGGCCTTGGGGGTCTATTTAAACCCCCCCAAGGCCCTCCTAAGGCTCCACAAATGCCCTTTGAGCCTCCTAACATTCTTGCTCTCTCTCCCTCATAGAATTCTCTCTCCATCTCTCCCACGAGGTCACTTCTAGTCTACTACAAGCTCCGCGATCTCTCATCTTTTTGTGCTGTGAAGGAATGGCATCTCAAGGTGCTGCTGAGCGGTCATCTGGGAATCCTCCTAGTGCTGATCCTGCTTGGGGTCATTGCACGCCGGTGGACATGGGCCAAAGAAAGGTACAATGCAAATATTGCAACCGGGTTGTCTCTGGCGGGGTCTACCGATTCAAACAACATCTTGCTGGAATAAAAGGTGAAGTTGCAGCATGTGCTCGAGTTCCTTCAGAGGTTAGGATCCAATTTCGAACTTACATGAAGGAGAAGGAATCAAGCAAAGCAAGTACTGCCAGAAGAAGACAGGAAATTCGAGAGGAATTGACTGAACCAGCGCGAAGGTCTGATGCTGGAGTCCGGCTTGGTGGAAGTAATCAACCTATAAATGTTGATGATTGGGATACAAGTAAGTTTCTTATTTAACTTATTTTCATGTTCTTCACTTAACGTTTTCAGACAAATAGTTATAGTAGATTAATTTTTTTTCTTTTACATTTAAAGCTGAATTGCGACGTGCAATGGAAGCAAGCCGGCGGTCCTTTGCAGATGAGGACTTATTTCGGCACACTGGAAGATACGGAGGACAAGGAAGTGGCTCCACACCTTCTGCACAAGGGAGCACTAGTGCCGGCATGAGCACTAATGTATGCGAGGAGCTGCCTCAGGAGTTCACTAGAGCTGCAGATCCTAGAGTAGGTCCAATAGATCCCTTGCTCACCAAGAAGAGGGATAAACAACCTTCTATTAGTGCTGCATTCAAGAACTTAAAACTTTGTAAGGAGAAGATAGGGAGAGCTACATCTAGGTGGTTTTTCTATAACAGTATCCCTGCTAATGCTGCCAAGAGGCCATATTATGAGTCCATGATCGAGACCATACAAGAAGTTGGCAAAGGGGTCGAGGGACCTTCCTCATATGAGATATACAACAAGTACTTGGATATGGAAGTTGATGACATCCGAACATACATTAAATCATTTGAAAGGATTTGGGATGAGTATGGATGCACTTTAATGTGCGATGGATGGACAGGTACATAAATCTTATATTCAGTTTCTTATCTTATCTTCATTTTTTCTTAATCAGAATAGGTCTCTTTCTGATTTCTTATCACGTTTGGAATTTTACAGGGATAACAAGAAGAAGTATGATCAACTTCTTAATTTACTGTAAAGCTGGAACCGTATTTTGGAAGTCCATTGATGCATCTGGAAAGATAAAGAATGCCCAGTACCTGTGTGAATTAATGGATCAAATGGTGGAAGAAGTGGGCGAAAAAAGGATTGTCCAAGTGGTTACGGACAATGCAGCGGCGTTCAAGTTAGCTGGACAAATGTTGATGCAGAAGAGAGAACATTTATACTGGGTTCCCTGTTCTGCTCATTGTATTAACTTGATGTTGGAAGACATTTGCTCTGATCCGATGGTAGATGGAGTGGTCAAGAGTGGTCGATTTATCACCACATTCATCTACAACCACAACAACATTCTGGATATCATGCGCACACATACTCATGGAAGAGAGTTGCTTCGTCCGGGAGCCACCAGGTTTGCATCTCAATATATCTCTCTAGATAGTTTAAGTCAACAAAAGAACAACTTGATTAGGATGGTGGCATCGGAAGATTGGGAGAATCACATATTGCGGCATGTACCAACTAAGGTCAGAGAGAAAGGTAAGAAAGTGGCTGATCTAATTCAGTCTAGACCCTTCTGGAGGGGGGTGCAAGCGGTGTTAAATGTTGTAGAACCGCTTGTCCGTGTCTTGCGATCTTGTGATGGAGAAAGAAGATCGGATATGGGTTTTTTATATGAGGCTATGGACAGAGCTAAGGAGCTCATTCAACTGAACAACCCAACAACCTTTGTGAAGTGGTGGGACATAATAGACAGACGTTGGGAACACACTTTACATCACGATCTTCATGCAGCTGGTAAGCTACTAACTTTCTATATGTATTATTTGTATACACATTTCTCTTAAGTAATAACTAACTTCGACTTATTTATTTAGGTTATTTTTTCAACCCTCAGTACATGTTCAGAACTGATGGAAAGAAGGATAACTATGATAGTTGTTCGGAAGTGTTGATGGGGGCTAAGTCTGTTATTAAGCGTATGCTTGCAGATGAGGACAGAGCAATATTGGCATGCAAGCAAATGCATGATTACAGAATGATGTTATACCACTTTGGGACAAGTACTGCTCAAAGAGCTGCCAAAATTTTGAGTCCACGTTTGAAAATTATTAACTAGATGTTCTACTTAAATTTTAATTATAACTTGCACATTGTTGACATGGCCAATTTTCTATTTACAGCTGACTGGTGGCTAGATCATGGAAAAACATATGGGTATGAAGATCTAGCCTATGTTGCAATTCGGGTCTTAAGTCAAACAACCTCTTCATCAGGCTGTGAGAGAAACTGGAGCACCTTTGGCTTGATTCACACCAAGCAAAGGAATAGATTGAAGTCGAGCCGTCTAGAGAAGCTCGTATTCTGTCATTATAACATGAGGTTGAAGCTAAAGAATCTGGAGCTCATAAGGAACCTTCAAAGGCAGGAGAAAGAGAGAATTTCCGGACAAGCCACAGAGACGACACATGCAGAAGAACCCATAGACTTGGATGAGCTGTTCGAGGAGCAACATCCACTAAATGCATGGGTTGATTCAAGCACCTCAAATGAGCCTGAATTCAACCCAAATGATCGGGAATGGGCGGAAGGTGAGTTAGATAATGTTCCATTACTTACTGATTTTCAACCTCCTTCTCCAAAACGTCAGAAGAAGAGCAAAAAACAAGTACCAAGCAGAAGGAAGAGTGGTCATGGAATTCAAATTGCTGATCTGGAGACTATCGAGGAAGATGATGAAACGCCAGAACCAAGTGATGAGGTCCAATATCAAACCTCAAATGACTCGACATCAAAGACGAGCTCCGACAATTCTGAGGATGGCGGAGATGCTACCAGTGCCCCAGCTCCAGCTCCACCAATTCAATTCACTGGAGAAGAAGAATTCACACATACTACCCAAGATGAACATCATGGTAGCAGAGGAGGACGTGAAGAATCTTCCATTCAAACATTCAGCAGATCAAGGAGGAAGGACAAAGGTAAAGCTCCTCAGGAATATCAGGAGCAACTATCAGATGCATCCTCATATAGTCAGCCTACTGGATATGTAGTTTACCCTCCTCAACATTCTGATACATCTGACTATTCAGGGGGTTGTCTAGAATATCCACAATTTTCAGTCATTTATACCAATACGGATGACTATAGCCGGTATGTGATGCAGTATGAACAATACTACCAGAGCTATATGTCATGGGCCGAGTATGTTAGCCATATGTTCATTCAGTATAATGTACGTTTGGAATAAATGTAAGTTCATAATCATATATGTAAGTTTATTCAAGATTTTTTTGTCCAACAACATCTTATGTACTTCAAATCAATGTATTTCAACACAATTATGCATTAGACTTGTGTTTTATATTTTTTCCACATTTTTTCATATTTTTTTCTATTTTTTTCTGCTATCCGAACCAGCCGAGCCTGACTCAGCCAGGATCGGCCGGGATCGGACTGACTCGGATCGGAATCGGCCGATCCGATCGGTTTGGGACCGGCCGATCCGAGCCCCGATCCCGGGTTTCTTAACCTCGCTCGCCTTAACCTATTTCATCGCCTAAACGAGCGAGGCAATTGCCTTTGATAACATAGTCGGAAAGAGCAGATGTTTAGCAATCTCAAAAGTGCACATTCATGATTGACAAAGCTATCTTCTTAGATATCGAGCGAGGGTGTCTCCGTTGACCTAAAGAAAGCCAGGGCGATAGTAAAGTGGCCCAAGCCCCAGAGTACCCACGATGTTCATAGTTTCCATAGCTTAGTTATGCTCTACCGTTGTTCCATACATGAGTTTAGCTCGATGACGACTTCGATTACGAACTGCATCTACAAAAGAGCCTTTATTTAGACCAAATCTACTGCATCAGCCTTTCACAACATCAAGGAGCGGATGATCTAAGTACATGTTCTTCATTTACCAGATTTTTCTAAGGTAGTTGAGGTTTCATATGATGCTTTTGATTTTGGCATAAGTGGAGTGTTGAGACAAGAGGCCACCTTGTTGCATACTTCAATAAGAAACTGAGTGATGTTAAGCAAAGGTAAGGCACTATCTCTTAACCAAAGACTTTGTCCTTTACTTATCATGAAGCTCTCAAATTTCTCTATACCCAGAAGAGGCTAACCCTAAGCACATCCGTTGGTACGGCCGCCATCAGACGGCATATGGATTATATGAGTAAAGTTGCAACCTTGACCTACTAGGGCATTATTGAGCAACAATGACCCTCTCTCGATGGGGTCAAGTTCCAAATAGGGAGGATTATTAAGGACACCAAAGCACGAATTAGATTTGATCCAAAGTGCGTCTACTACCATCAGAGGACTGCATTGGTGTCCCTATGGCTCAGAGACACATCAGAGTCTGCCTGATGCGTAGCTTTGGACGACAAGTTTGTAGATATCTTATTTGGGCCATTTGGAACCCATTTAGATAATTTTACGTTTTTCAAGATTTTTAGTACAAATTTTCACAATATTTATCTAGTACGGGTATTTTAGTCTAGTCTTTAGTTAGGGAGTTGAGTTAGAGTAGGAACATTGATTAGGGAGTTGAGTTAGGGTTGGAATACTCCATTTTCAACTATACATATGTAGACTCCTTTTTTAATTTTCTTCTCTAAGACGGAGAGCGAAACCCTGAGAAAAGGGAGGGTTCACCTCCAATGAAACACTAAAGGCCGTCGTCGTGCCACCACCGCGATCCCTCTGCCACTACACCACTGTTGGCGCTGCCCCTCTTCCTTCTCTTTCCTTCTCCCTCTTCCTCTCTTTCTCTCTCTCTCTCTTTCTCTCACCACTGCGCCCCACTGCCCCTTTCATGTTCCCTCTCACTTTCTTTCGGTCTCATTGTCTATCTCTCCTCTCTATTCTCTCTCTCGTGCATGCGATCCTTTCCCTCTCTATCTTTTCTCTTCATGTCTGCATGAACAAAAATTGAAAGACAACAAAAAGGGCAGCGGCCCGGCCACAACATCTGTGCTAGGTTGCATAAACCAGGTGCAACCCATATAGGCGTTACCAGGAGGCACATAACTTGACCTATACCAGCGGTTCCCTGCTGACCCCGTCCCTACTTGGTCCACGTGGACAAGGCTACTTCCACGAGCCAGGCCCCCTACGAGTCCTCTTTCCTCCCGAAACCAAGGCCTAAGAGCCTTCTTCATCTCATCGACCCCTTTGGGCCCGACCAATGGTCCCACTCGTAGGTCCAAGTCCTACACTTCCTGTAAGACCCACCATGCGCCAGTGTCTCCTATCATGTGCACCTCAGCACACGACACCAGGAAGTGCAATAGGTCCCCTTATGCCACCAACCCAAGCACCCCCGTACTCCATTTAACATGCCAATCGCGTCACCAAATTTACCACAATCCCCCACCTCGCTCAGCATGCCACTTCTACAGCAACTCCTCATTTTACATGCATATGTTTACCAAGCTTGCGTCAACTGCCTCGATCTATACGCAACTTCCTAGTGTCTTCACCTTGTGGCACACTCCTGAGAAGGGACCCAACAGCACGCACTTCGATGAGATCGTGGGCCCGTTAACTGCTTTGTGATTCCACCTTATTATTTGATTTATGTGTTGCTTATTATCTCCCTGCAAGGAGTGGGTCCTTGTTGGTTGTATTTTTAGGGTGGGACATGAGTATTGGCCGTTCTTCTCCTACACACCAGCATGGAGGTACGTGTTATTCCCTTCCACTATAGCTTGCTTAGTCCAGTATTTGCTTTTCATCTATCGTCGACTTGTAAGGTAAGACATCTAGCTTGTATTCATATTCACTATCGGTTTAAGCGTGCGTTAACTCAATCCCAGAAGTTCCAACATGACTTTTGAGTAGACTTAATATCCTAGACATGCATTAGTTCCTCAACTACTAAACGATCCCACATTTTCTCATTGAGAAAGGGACAGTTACACAAGCTAGATTCTATTACTTGGCACGCTTATTCTACTCTACTTAGTACAATTAGGTTGGCATCGTTTATTTCTTTATTGTTTATTACTGATTTGATATTTCGTTAGTTAATCTGTCAGCTCTGTTAGTCGTCTCACATCATCCCAAAATCCTTTCATTTTGTGGTTAAAGATTCTAAAATATTGGATCCAGTGTACACTGATGTTTGTGAATTCGATGGCCTATTGACCAGAGATCATAAAATATGTCATCACCCTTATAAATGATGGTAGTAGATACCGTCATGTGTATATGGTTAAGTCTAAGGATGAGGTATTAGACAAATTTCTTATCCTTAAGAAAGAAGCAGAAACACAAACCGGCAAAATTCGAAGAAGATTAAGATTTGATAGAGAAGGAGAGTATACATCAAACCTTTTTCAAAAGTTTTGTCAACATAATGACTGAGGCGACAACTCCCTATTCTCCTTAGTCTAATGGGATAGCACAATGAAAGAATAGAACTCTTAGTGACATGGTCAACACTCTCTCACAAAGTTCTGGATTATCTACATACATAAGCGGGGAAGCCTTGAATACCACTTATCATATTCTGAATAAGGTTCCCCTAAAACATAAAGAAAATAATCTTTATAAACTTTGGAGAAATAGAAAACCAAACTTAAACTACCTCAATGTGTGGGGATGCCTTGTAAAAGTGCTTGTCCCAAAACACAAGAGGAAGAAGATGGGACCTAAAACTAGTGACACAGACTTTTTAGGTTATGTTGAGAATAGATATACATACGGATTCTTAGTAATTAATTCTGAGATTTCTGGTATAGATGCTAATACTATAATAGAATTTCATACTGTTCAAATTCTTTAAGAATGTATTTCCCATGAAGACAGCGATATCTCAACATGTTTCTTCTAATCGTGATATGGCAACTACATATAGTTTCATGTCTACATTTGTGGAAAAGATGACAAATGTAAGGGTGGATCCATCTTATTCCCATCATGAGCATGATAAGTCTATAAAAGTCGTGAAACTAAGGGGTAATGTAATCTTAGGTCTTAAGTTGACTCGTTCTACAGAAGGCATAGTAATTTCTCAGTCTCATTATGCTAAGAAAATCTTAAAGAAATTTGGATATTAGAATTGCAAATTTGTTAGCAACCCATAGAATCTAGCACAGACTCTACAGCAACAAGAGAACGTACTCGTGTCTCAACTTAAATATTCTCAAATCATTAGAAGCTTGATGCATCTTACAAATTGCACCAGACTAGACATATCCTTCTCAGTGACAAAACTTAGTAGATATACAAGTAGTCCATACCGTATTCATTACAAAGCCTTGGATGGAGCACTTGGGTACCTGAAAGGAAATATTTCCTTGGGCTTGCACTGAAGATGATATCTTGTTGTATTAAAGGGATATAGTGATGCAAGTTGGATAGTCAAGGACTCTAGAAGTAATGGCGTAACA
The DNA here is from genome assembly GCA_030544215.1 of Zantedeschia hybrid cultivar. Taxonomy (NCBI): domain Eukaryota; kingdom Viridiplantae; phylum Streptophyta; class Magnoliopsida; order Alismatales; family Araceae; genus Zantedeschia; species Zantedeschia hybrid cultivar. Next base: position 20,854,928 of record JARZZO010000005.1, read on the forward strand.
GGATATGCAATTACCTTAGGTGATGGTCGTAGTGCAGCTGCCTAGAGATCTATTAAGCAGACAATTTTGTTTCGGTCTACTTTTAAGGATGAACTGTGTGCTTTGGACAGAACTAAAATGGAAACTAAATAGATCAATGGTCTTCTTTTTGAACTTCACTTATTGAGCAATTCTTGAGATCTCGATGTATTATGAGAACATGACCACAATTACAAAGAACAAAAGCTCAAAGTACAATAAAAAATAGAGTAGACACATCTAAGTCAGATTAAAATATGTAAGAGAGCTTGTGTCTCAAGGAATGAGTACTGAAGATTTTGTTAGATCCACAAAAATTACCACCCACCAGTTTTAAAACTAATGGTGAATTAGAAGAAGTCGGGCATTGGGTTTGTGAGATAGAGAAGAAGTTTGAATTAATGGAGTGTCCGGAAAGGGCAAACATGGTATTGGCCGCTTATTTGTTGAAGGAGAGTACGGATGAATGGTAGCAAAATGGCAAAGAGGCATCATTTCTCTGATTTGACTTTAAGGGAGATTGTATGGAATAGATTTGTGGAGACACTTAATGAATATTATTACCCTTGTATCTACAAGAGCGCAAGGAGATGATGTTTATGGAATTAGATCAAGGTAGTAAGTCTGTCCAAGAGTGAAAAGAAGTTTAACGAGTTGGACAGTTTTGCACTCCACCTTACTAGAGATGAGAAGAGAAGGTGTTTGGGAGGATCATTTCCTGACCCTCCGTCGGGACCTGACCTAGACGTCTCTCCTATTCGGATTGTTTAGAAAATCCATTTTTTTTTGTTTATCTAGAGAAATATAGGTCGGTTTTATGTTTTATCGGATTATGAGAGCTTGGGATTAACCCTCAGTGAATCCGGGACTTCGAATCAAGCGAAGATTCGAGTATGTGACCTCTCTCCACTGACCTCGGTCAGTATTAATTACGTCGAGCAACTGCTCGGCAACCCTTGATTAACCGTCCGTATGATGCCCTTAATCATGCAACACTACTACTACAGGCAGCACATGCATATGAGTATGAAGACATATTTTAGGTTGAGCCCTTAGCCTCACCACGGTTTGAGATAATTTTTATATGATTTAGGATTGATTCCAAGTTATTGGGATTGATTCCCAATTATTCGGATTGATTCCAAGTTATTTGGATTGATTCCAAGTTATTCGGATTGATTCCCAGTTATTCGGATTGATCCCAAGTTGTTTGGATTAATTCCAAGTTATTTTAAACCCATAGGGGTGTTTTTGCAATTATACAATTTTTATGATTTTTTAATAAATTATGGAGGTATTATGGAGGTATTATAGCTTATAAACATATAAGGGTAAGTTTTAAAGGTTTTAAAGCCTTATGAATTTTGTGAAATTAATTTTTAAGTATATAAGGATATTTTAGTAATTTTACCCTAGACCGGGTTTATTATATTTAGAGTTTATTTTTCTATGACATTTTGATTATGTGGAAGGTATTTTGTTTATAGAATGGATTTTGATATTTTTAGGGTTATATCTGATTTTTTTATAGATTTTTATTATATATGAGGGTATCTTTGTAATTTTATTTGGTTTTATGTATATCATTAACTATTTAAGAGATTTTAATTCTCTGTTTTTACTGATTTTTTAATGATTTTATTTTATTAATTTTACTGTTTTTTTATGATTAATTAATTAATTAAGTATATGAGGGTATTTGAGTCATTTTTGTTTTAATATGATTTTTAAGTTGTATTTCTGATTTTCACTGGTTTCTTGCAGATTTTTCCTGATTTTCCCTGATTTTTAAATAATTTCATAATTTTTTTATTAATTAATTAATTATAGGTTATTTTGACTGAACTTATATTTAATTTATTTATGGGGTGAGGTTAAGGTTAAGTTGGGAGTGTACAAAGATTCTTAAGTTGTGAAATTAAGTATATATATATATATATATATATATATATATATATATATATATATTAATTTCAAAACATGGCAGTAATTATATAATTTAATGACACCCAAGTACATAATTTCAGATATGGAAATATGAATCTTTATTTCGACAGGGGTTCGCCTTATAATAAGGCATTTTTACAAGAGATATCCGGCAAAACTTCCCCATAGGATTGAACCTTAGGAAGAAAGACTCCCCGAAACGAAAGAGAACTCTGAAAAGCGCAGCAAACCCGGGTTAAAAAACCCGAATTTGGTCTTCAAGCACCACCTTCACTCTCAATTTCACACTTGTATGTGGCAATGTGTGAGAGCCTTGGTGTGTATATGCCTGTGTTTGATTTGGAGGCCAAGGGGTCCTATTTATAGGCCCGAATTTAGGCCCGGTGGGGGGTGCCACCGGTTGTATTCTCTTCCTCTTCCTCTCTTTTTATTTTTTTTAATCCCAAGGGCCAATGGGTGAGAGAGGGGAGTGAGAGAGAGCATGGAAAAGAGAGAGGGGGGGGGGGGGGGGGGGGAACCCGGTGGGCACCCCCACCGGTTCCAACCGGTGGGGGGGGGGGTGGCCACCGGCCATGGACCCCCCCACCGGTTGGGAACCGGTGGGGGGTCTCCCCACCGGTTTTGGGAACCGGTGGGGGGAGGTTTCTCCTCCCCCATTTCCTTCACTTTTCCTTTTTTTAGGCTCTTAAATGAGCTTTGGTTTCAGGTTTGGGGGGGGTTTGGCCAATGTGAAAAGGGTTTAAGAACCCATTAAATTCAGATTTGACTCCAATGTGAAAAGGGTTTAGGATGGGGTTTTAATGAGGGTTTACATAGAGTTCTTAACCCATGTGAATGGGGTTAAGAACCTCATTAATTCCCATTTATTCTAATTAATCCTCCCCCCCATTTGAATTTAAAAAAGAGAAAGGAGGGAGGGAATCCTCCATCCCCCCCCCCACCGGTTTCCTTCTTGGAACCGGTGGGGGGGTTCCCAACCGGTGGGGGGTCCCCCCACCGGTTCCACCTCTCTCTCTCCTTCCTCCTCCTTTCCTATTTAAATAAAGGGGGAAAGAGAGAGGGGGTCCACTTGCTGTTTTTTCCATTTTTGGGCCTCTTTCCACTTTGGGAATTTTGGAGATTTCTTCTCCCCCCTGGGTTGCATATTTGGTGCCCCTGTGGGACTGATTTTTGGGCTCATTTGGGGTCCTTATTGGGCCTTATATTGGGTCCCTTATTGGGCCACTTATTGGGCCTTTCACCCTTGTCATTGGGCCTCCATTTGGGGCCATTTTGGGTGGCCCATTCCGGGACTGATCTTGGCCCTTATTTTGCAGCATTCGGCTCCCCATTTGTCGCTGCATTTAGGATCCTCCTTTGGGCCTCACCATCAAGGGTTGCGAAGGAGGTTTATGAGTTGATTTCAGAAGCCAAAGAGGGTGATTTGGGGCTGTCTTAGGCCTCCTAAAAAAAAATCCGATCAAGGCCTTTTTGGCCTAGGTATGCCTCCTATTTCATTACCCTCATAATGTGAGCCCGTGGCTTTATGTGTTTTCCATATACACTCATATCATAGGTACATATTTTGTTTTGCATAACATAGTTCTTCGTGAACATGTCGTTATGCATATATATATATTTTCCTATGGTGAGCTCACATCGATGTGAGTACATACCATATGCAAATGCATGCATACTCAAATGGCATAGGTTTGCATATAAATTTTTTTTGGTTCAACAAATGCCACCCACGGGATGCGCACCGGAGACGAAGTCAAAGGCGGGTGTCCCGTGTATCCTTTCATGTATATGCATATGTTTATGTATATGTATATGTTTTTAGTAGGTCCCAATGGGTCATATCTATGCCACATATGCGTTGACATTGCCTTGCTAATCTCTTCCATCCTGCTCCATGTGGTTTGAGCGTGTGGATTTTTTTTTGGAAAGATAGCAATGCTGTCCCGTATTCCTTGTGCAATCAATTGCACAATTTGTTGTGTATATTTGCTTTTTGTGGGTTCGGACACCCTATATATTTTTGGTACTTGAATATTCCAACGTCGCTCCAGGGAGCCTTGTCTTCATGACTTTGAGGCTTTCTGGGGGCGTTTGGAGTTATTCGACTTCTTTTATATTTGGATCCTCTTGGCCTTTGTGACTTGGAGGGTCCTTATAAGATTGACACCATCCGAATTGTTCGACATATTGCTCGGTCCCGAGTATCTCTTGGTCTTCGTGACTTGGAGATTGGTTGGGAACATAGAGCGGGTCACTCAATTCTGATAGCGTCATTCCTATTCAAAGGATATTAGTACCTTATTTCGGCATTTCCGGGAGCTGGATGCGAGGCATTCCGGATTGGCCAAGTGTCCGCCACTAAGGCAATGTATACATATATGAGGGCATGATATGGATGTCGTGCTAGTATTAGCACTTCATCATTTTTTTCTTATCTAGACATTTCTAGGAGCTCCATGTGAGACATTCTGGGTTGGCCATACTTTCACCATTTGTAGGCGATATGTGAGTATTTTTGCATCATCCTGACTTTCTGTCGGGATTTAGCTATATCGTTTGCTTTGTGCATCGTTTTGATGTATGTGTTTTTTTTTGTCCTTTCGCAGGTTGACATCCTTGTTTTGTATTATTATGGATGCACTTGGCGATATACCCCTCGAGGGGCTTCAGGAGGAGGTTGCTGCCTACCCGGATGCGGGGTTCCGCTGGGTGGCTCAGCCACATTTGCGGATTATTATCGAGGATGTTGTTCCCATTTGCCGGGAGAGCATCTATAGAGATGTGGAGTTCTTTTACTTCTTGTGAGGCGAAACCGCCCGGCACCTTCCTTCGGATGCCTCCATTTATGAGCTGCTCCAATCATATACTCATGTTGAAGATGGGGTCGAGAGACCATTATCCCCTGCAGAGCGTCCCGATCTGGAGCGTGCTATCTTACTGGATCGCGATAATATGGAGGGGATCCTCCCTTTCTCGTACCCAGCTTTTCCTTTTACCGTTGATCAGTTGTGGGAGTTCCCTACTCCCGAGCAGATGGGGCCCATCCGAGCTATTCTTCGGGTCCATGACATCAGCAGGACCTATCAGCCGGCTATGTGGACGTAAGCAGGAAGTCGTCCTTTTGAGGCTGCACGGCACCCACAGGGGTTATTTTTGACCGAAGCAGAAGAAGGCTCCATTCACGACCCTTCTGACTTCAGCATATTGCTATCGGACATATGCCGGGGCGTTCGCCCTGCATGGGATGTTTGTCTTCAAATCAAGAGTTCGCATGTCTTTCGCCTGGGGGCTACGAAGTGGCTCCTGCATATCCTGAAGAATCATCGGCCGATTCTTGACAGGGCCGGTATTTATGAGGCCGTTGCAGCGGCCCAATATGACTATCCCTGCCATCATGGCTTTATTCAGGCGATTGTTGAACGATATATTCGCGATACCAACACTATCGCGACCTCCGAGGGCGAGACTGCCATTGATCTCTGGTCTTTGCATCGGATTTCGGGTTTGCCGATTGTGGGAGAACCCTATGAAGGAGTATTGGATGAATTCCACCGCAGCACCACTGACGGCGCGGGGAACTACACTACTCCTTATTGTTATAGATATTTGCTGAAGATATGGCGGGATTTGTCCAAGGCAAAGCGCGCTGCCTCTTCCTCCACTGGAGGGAGTTCTTCTGGCCCGGGCAAAGTATCGCCAGCCGCCTGGGTCAGGTTCTTCTTTGGAAGGCCATTTCGTTATCATCGAGGCTTTGCCAGCATTTTTGATGAACGGGTCCCTTCTATATTGTCACACAGGGATATCCCCCGCAGAGGCATCATTATTGCGCCAGAGCATCAGTCTGAGAACCCATGGGGCCTTGATGATACTACCTATGTGGCTGCTTATCTAACCTATTGGCTAGTCACTTTTGTTGTCCCATATGGAGATGAGGGGGCTTTGCGGCCCGAGGTTTTATTGACGGCCTCCAGACTCACAGTGGGGACACGCCTTGCTATCACGCCGGCGGCACTCGCCAGCATATATCATTCCTTTGGCCCTTTGCAGCTCGACTACCCCAAATTCTTGTTCGGTGGTTATGGCTACGCATTATATTAGCGTCTGGGCAGGACTCCTGCTTCCAGGTTATTCTCCCCTTGGCAGGGAGATGGCTCCATCATTGCCTACTGTTCTTCGACTGGCGAGTCAGCCAGCCAGCTAGGGGACAGGTCAGCTCTCTTACGCCCGTTCCGCCCTGAGTTTTATTCCTTTCGGCTCTTGCCGGAAGTTGGATTTCGACCACTCCTAGCGAAGTTTCAGGCCATATTTTGACAAAGGAGGAGTTGCCGACCGCGCCTGGTTTGACCCGTGGACGGGTTGTATGGGTTACAATGGCGCTGTGTTAGATGGGTGGACCCTGAGTACCCGCCCATGCTTACTTATATTGAAGAAAGGCAGAGATGTTATTTTGGAGTCCTATTATCCAAACCGCTTCGCGCTGAATTTTGGATACGATCAGATGATCCCATCTAGTTTCGCCTTTACCGAGTTGCCCCGAGTGTATCAGAAGCGGAAGAGCCACCTCGTTGCTCGGCTATGGTGGAATTACTTTAAGCATCAGAACACATTTGGCCAAGTGGCAGTGCCTCTCCCCACTCATGAAGGGGGTATGACCGTTTCTTTCGCTGCTTGGTGGCATAAAAACCAAGGAGAGTTGCAGTTCAGGCCAGATCCCGAGCAGACACGGGGCTCTTCCCAGGCTAAGTCCACTAAAGGGCTCGGCCGACATACATATAAGGGCCGAGCTGGCTTGCCGGTGCTAAAGGTGAAGAAGAAGAAGGGCGGCGAGGATGATGGCTTTTATGGGCTTGCCGCTCCGGGATACGTATGGACACACCATTTCTTGGCAGACTGCAAGCTTCCAAGGAGATTCGAGCATACCGCCCAGCTGCCCGTTGGCAGTTTCAACGGGGACCCCGCCAGAGATTGGATGTGTTACCTCAGCCATATGCTTGCCTGCTTCGGCCCTCGCCGCGAAGCATTTTTGATATTGAGGGCTGAAACTGTTGGTGATGTATGGCGGGTGATGGGGCAGGCGGCGACCCAGCTAGGGATGTCTTTTGACTCCCTTATCCCCGAACCGCCGAGGTCTTTTGCCACAGCAGGTATTCATATTTTCATATCTTTTATTGTATCTCTTATTGCATGTATGCCTCACATTTGCCTTAATCCGGCTCTCTCTCTTTTGTTTTGTAGGAGATGTCGTCTCCCTATTGCCCGTGGCTCCTGGGGGAGCTTCTATGCACCATGTTTCTGAGGGAGAGCCTCGTATTTCTGCCACGGAGATGGCTGCACCTTCTGCCAGCATCGGCCCGCCTTCGGAGATGCAACTCCTGGTGGCTGCGGCAAAGCAAGCGGCCCGGAAGAAGCGGACGGCTAAAGGAGAGACGGAGCGTCGATCAGTTCGACCCCGGCTGGCTCTTCCTCCTTCACCGGGTCCGGCACCTACCTAGAGACCACCTTCGCCTATAGGTAAGAATTTTGTTGGTTTTCTTTATTTGAGGATTAGTTCCCCTTTGGAACATGGCTCTTTATGATATATATATATTTTTTTCTTCATAACAGAGGAAGGCGAACTTGTCGGCGAGAACGTGTCTCAGACCGCTATGGAGTTTGCCGTTGGTGAACTCCTGCCTACGACAGGTGGGGCTGACCAGCCACCTCATTTCTTTTTTTTTTTATATGTCTCTATTTCTCTTTTTACCATATTCACAAGGTTCCCACCTACCATTATTCCCACTTTTCAGGGGCCTATGTTCCCGAGCCTCCCGCTCAAGATCCAATTCCCACGGCGTCGCCGGCCATTGCCGAGGTATATGGATTTTTTTTTGCAAGTCCTTCTTCATCCCTTGCTGGGAGTGATTGCGACTTTAATCATTCTTCTTTGCTTTCTGCAGGAGAATGCGGCCGCAGCTACTGATGTTGCCTTAGGCAACGAAGAAGAGCTAGGAGACCTCAATTGGGCCGACTATGAGCTTTATTGGTCGGACGTCCCTTTGGTCGATCAGTTATATCACGAGCTTTTGGACGACCAGGGCCGTTTTGGTAATATATATTTTTTTACTGGCATATTGCAGCTCTTTTGGCTTCTTGCCTTGCACAGGATCTGATTCTTTGCTCCTTTTCCCGTGTAGATTTTACTTTTAAGGAACTGATGCGATAAGCCTATTCAGGCTCTTCGTTCATAAAGGGTCTAGTAGGGGATTCGACAGCTCCCCCCGCGGTGGATAGTCCTCCACCTGAGGGTAAGTTGTGTCTGCTTTCATTCTTGTGGCATTTCTTTTCAACTACCTTGTCCCTTTTGGTAGTCAATATCAAGTTTTTTTGCAGAGGTTGTTGAAGCAATGCCGGCGGCGGCTGCCTCCCCTTCCGTTGCTCTTCCTTCGAAAGATGATTCGGCTATTCCTCTTGCAACTCCCTTAGCAGAGGGGGAGCCTATAGAAATTGAGGTCGCCCAGGAAAAGCCTGCGGCTTCATCACCTGGTAGACCTGTTTTCTTTTTCCTTATACTCGAGGCTGCACATATTATATCTTCATGTCTTCTGACTATGTCCCCCCTTTTTTGCCCTCCTTTATTTCTTGGCTAGACGTCATCTCTGTGTCCACCCAAAGGTGGGAACGCCGGGAGGGGGTCAAATCAGCCCCTGGGCTTCTCCTAGGGAGAATTGAAAGATTAGTAGCCTCGGCGGCACGTGCCAGAGCAAGGTCAATCCCCATTTGCTTTAGCCAAATCCCAACCTCCGGGGATATTGATATCTTAGCAGGTATGAGACTTCTTATCCCTCGTTTTCCTTTGTCAATTGTTATTGGGTATTCACCTCATTTTGGTTTTGCAGCTCGGAGGAACTTGCGATCTAATTCCCCGGCTCATTCAGGGGACATTGTCCTCCTTTCTTATTCGGGAGAGACTCCCAGGACTCCCAGGATTGAGGAGTCGGCTTATACCCCAACTGAGCTGATAATTTACTCCGAAGACGAGAGCGAGCCTGAGGTCACTTGCCCACTTGCCTCTGATCGGAGGGTAGGTTCGCCGACGTGGAGTGGCTCCACTATCAAGCTGCCGCCTTCATGTCATTCAGGAGACACTGAACCCCTTCCTTCTTCTCCCAAAGAGGATGGGAAAGTGGGTTCTCCCGACTCGAGGAAGAATGCGGAGCCCGGTAGTATGCTCATTTATTCATTTTATCACCAACATTATCTGTCGACACTATCGTTTTCACTTTTGGTCTTATAGTTCTCTTCTCTTTTTATTTGTCAGAGGGAAAAGACCAAGACGACTCCGCTGCCTATGCCGCCCAGCAAGCTCTACTGTGGGCTGAGTTGGAGTCCTCTCTTAGGGATGTCGCGGCGCGGACTGCGGAGGTTTCTGAACTTCGGGCGGACAGGGAGGTATTGGATTCAAGCATTGCTGAAGCAAGGTCTCAAGTCTCCGCCCTCCGTCTACAGTTGGAAGAATTGGAGAAGGGTTTGAAGGAGGGCGTCAAGCAAGTGGCGACCCTCGACCGTCGCCTGGACGAGCTTACTCGAGAGCGAGACGCGTCGGTCGACAGGGTTGAGGCTCTCCGCCTGCTGTTGGACGCTTCGCAGGCTTTGGTAGTCCGGGAGCCGACTCCGACTCAGGACTAACTTTTGGGCATCCCTCCCTTCTTCTCTTTTTTTTGTCCTTAATATTGCTTCATTTTGAAGCGCATTTTTGAGTCACCCAGAGGGCTCGTCTCAGGCTCCCACTTTGCGGCTATCTATATAAAGAATTTTAGTCAAATGGTGTTCATTTTCTCTCTCTTTTTTTTTTCTTTTTTTTATTTATTTATTTTTAAACTAATGCCAGCGCCCTTTCGGGTTTTCACCAACATTAGCCCCTTCTTATTTTTGCCTGCACGCCCTTGCGGGTTTTCATGCAGCGGGGTTACCCGATTTTGCCTAAGACGCCCTTTCGAATTTTCACCTTAGCTGGGTATAAGACCTTTTTACCCTTAGCCGATCTCGTTGAGGATGAGACCGGTTAAGTCCGTCGGGGCACCTCGCTTTTTAAGCCACATTTATTATTATTATTATTATTATTATTATTTTATTTTTAATATTGACTCTAACTGCTATTAAATATATGCTAAAACTATATCAACAGCTATTGGGGGAATATGTAATATGGGAATTCGATTTGATATGAGTATATGAAAGGATTTTTCAGGATTTGACACCCCTCGTAGGCGAAATATGAATTTCAGGATTTAATGTCTCCCATGGGCGAATAGGAATTTCCAGGATATAAAGCCTCCCGTAGACGGATATGAATTTCCAGGATATAAAACCTCCCGTAGGCGGATATGAATTTCCAGGATATAAAGCCTCCCGTAGGCAAATATGAATTTTCAGGATATACAGCCTCCCGTAGGCGAATATGAATTTCCAGGATAAAAAGCCTCCCGTAGGCGAATATGAATTTCCAGGATATAAAGCCTCCCGTAGGCGGATATGAATTTCCAGAATATAAAGCCTCCCATAGGCGAATATGAATTTCCAGGATATAAAGCCTCCCGTAGGCGAATATGAATTTTCAGGATATAAAGCCTCCCGTAGGCGAATATGAATTTCCAGGATATAAAGCTCCCGTAGGCATATATGAATTTCCAGGATATAAAGTCTCCCGTAGGCGAATATGAATTTCCAGGATATAAAACCTCTCGTAGGCAGATATGAATTTCCAGGATATAAAGCCTCACGTAGGCGAATATGAATTTCCAGGATATAAAGCCTCCCGTAGGCAGATATGAATTTCCAGGATATAAAGCCTCCCGTAGGCGAATATGAATTTCCAGGATATAAAGCCTCCCGTAGGCGAATATGAATTTCCAGGATATAAAGCCTCCCGTAGGCGGATATGAATTTCCAGGATATAAAGCCTCCCGTAGGCGAATATGAATTTTCAGGATATAAAGCCTCCCGTAGGCAGATATGAATTTCCAGGATATAAAGCCTCCCGTAGCCGAATATGAATTTCCAGAATATAAAGCCTCCCGTAGGCAGGTATGAATTTCCAGGATATAAAGCCTCCCGTAGGCGGATATAAATTTCCAAGATATAAAGCCTCCCGTAAGTGAATATAAATTTCCAGGATATAAAACCTCCCGTAGGCAGATATGAATTTCCGGGATATAAAGCATCCCGTAGGCGAATATGAATTTCCAGGATATAAAGCCTCCCGTAGGCAGATATGAATTTCCAGGATATAAAGCCTCCCGTAGGCGGATATGAATTTCCAGGATATAAAGCCTCCCGTAGGCGAATATGAATTTCCAGGATATAAAGCCTCCCGTAGGCGAATATGAATTTCCAGGATATAAAGCCTCCCATAGGCGGATATGAATTTCCAGGATATAAAGCCTCCCGTAGGCGGATATGAATTTCCAGGATATAAAGTCTCCCGTAGGCGAATATGAATTTCCAGGATATAAAGCCTCTCGTAGGCGGATATGAATTTCCAGGATATAAAGCCTCCCGTAGGCGGTTATGAATTTCCAGGATATAAAGCCTCCCGTAGGCGAATATGAATTTCTAGGATATAAAGCCTCCTGTAGGACGAATTCTAGATTTTAACGCCTCCCATAGGCGAATATGAATTTCAAGATATCACGGCACACCAGTGAGACTGGTGTATATCAGGGGCAATTTTAGGATACAATGCCTCCTCGGAACAGATTCGCCCCATTACAGCACGCCGATGGGACTATGATATATGGGCACGCCGATGGGACTATGATTTACGGGAGAAATTTTGGGATATAACGTTCTCAAGGACGCGAGTAAATTTTTCGTATTGCTTCCCAAAGGCGAATGAGAAAGTTTTAGGATACAACGCCTCCTCGGGGAAAAGGAAATTTTCAACCCTTTTATGGCATGCCAGTGGGACTGGTTTATGCCAAGGGAAGACTTAGGATACAATGCCTCCTCGGGGCAATAGGGAAATTTTCAGCCCTTTTGCGGCATGCCAGTGGAACTGGCGTATACCCAGAGAAGACTTAGGATACAATGCCTCCTCGGGGCGGGTATGAGAATTTTCAGGATATAACACCCCCCTGGGGCGAAGTATGGAGAATTTTCAGGATACAACGCCTCCCCGGGGCGGAATATGAAATTTTAGGATACAACGCCTCCCTGGGGAGGATTCCGGAGTTTAACGCCTTCCGTAGGCGAATATGAAAATTTTCATCCCATGATATTCCCGACAGAAAAAAATTTCTTTTGAGGTGAATCACTCACAATTCATATGACATCTTTCAAGAGTACGTCCATGTATTTACATTTGATATGGCAGAAATAGAGATTGTCTTCTCATACTGCGTCGAGCAGAAGAGCAAGCTTTTTCACTTCCTTACCGAGTCGGGAGGACATCGTCATCATCGCCTCGGTCGTAGCCCTTGATGGGACATTATTGTACCACTAGTGTGGTACCAAGGGTTTATTCGTCATTGGCGACTCTGATATCCTCCCTAGGTAAGGATGTGGGAAAATTCGATCTCTGCCTTTAGCAGGCCGAGAGAGTCCTCCCCCCGCCGAGGAACAAATATGTGGCTTTATGAGCTTATGCGCTCGCGTACGAGTATTATTGGCTTTTCTTGGCGCAAATGGCTTTTACGCATTATCCCCCGACGGGTTGCCGGATCATTTTTGTCTTCAAGATATATATTGGGCTTCACGGCACCGGTTTGTGTTGCTGTTGTCGCTCGGGTTGATCATGTGCCGGAGCGTAATACAACTTCATATGTCGGCCGTTCAATGGTGGGAAGGCTGGATTTCCTTTTTCGTCCACCAGCCTATAAGCACCGCCCTCGTAGACTCTGCTTACTATGAATGGTCCAACCAGTTTGGTTTGAACTTATTTTTAGGCCGAGAGGCTATGACATCCTTATGCTTAACCATTACAAGGTCCCCCTTTTTGAAGGTTCTTTCTTTCACCAATTTGTCGAATGCACGAGACATTCAAACTTGGTATATTTGCAGACGCTGATATGCTTGCAATCTCTCGCCTTCGAGGTCTGATAGTTCCTCATAGCGCCTTTGAGTCTCGCTCATGTCGCCTTCCCGCACTCCATAATGCAGGGTGACCCTATAAGATGCGAGTTCTATCTCCATTGGGATTACGGCTTCTGCTCCATAAACTAAAGAGTATGGGGAGCATCCCGTTGGGGTTTTATAGACAGTACGGTAGGCCCATAATGCTTCATGCATCTTCTCGTCTCAATCCCGCTTTCGCCCTCCACTAATCTTTACCAGAAGTTTGCACAGGGTTTTATTGAAAGCTTCTGCCATCCCATTGGCTTGGGGATAATATACTGAAGACGCATTCCAGTCTATATGAAATTTAGCCGCCATCTTGTATACTGTCTGATTTTTTAATGGCGTGCCATTATCTGATGTGATCCGGCTGGGAGTTCCGAACCGGTATATGATATTATGCCTGACGAAGCGTGATACCGTTTCGCCGGTCACTTCTTTCAAAGGAATGGCTTCTGCCCAACGAGTAAAATATTCTGTTGCGGCAAGAATATATTTACACCCTCGAGATGACGGTGTTAATGGACCCACAACATCCATTCCCCAATGGGCGAAAGGCCATGTCGGGGTTGTCGAGTGCAGGTGATTGGGAAGTCGCCTAGGAATGGGTCCATAAGCTTGGCATTGGGAGCAGCTTTTCGCCATTTTCTCGCAATCTGCGAACATGGTTGGCCAATAGAAGCCTTTAGTTTTGATGTTGATCTTCATTTTTGCGCCCGACTGATGAACTCCGCACATCCCGGCATGAACTTCTTTTATTATTTTGCGGGACTCTCTCGGGAAAAGACACCGAAGCAGAACCGCATTTTTGTCTTGAGGGACAAGGCGATATAGTACACCATCTATCAGCTGGTATGAAGTTGCTCTTTGCAGTAGCTGGATTCTTTCGGCTTTGCTATCAGGGAGCCAGCCGTTCTTTATTTTGATGATAGGAACACGTCAATCATTTTCCTCTTGGATATTATGGTCTTCCGGTGTGTTGATCTCCAATACATCTCCTTCATTTAATGAGGTGGGTAAGAGTCTCCTATCCCTCACAACTATTTCAGCTTCTCCTTCAGGAGGCAATTTTAGCGCTACAGCTAATTTAGCTAACGCATCGGCCTGGGCATTCTGGCCTCTTCTGATATGTTCTATTGTGAAGATATAAAACTTCTCGCTAAGCCGGACAGCCGCCGCATGATAAGCTATTAATTCAGTCTTTCTGACTTCGAATATGCCGAGAATTTGTCGGACCAATAGGGAATCCCCATATACTTGGATACATCTGACGCCTATTTCCAAGGCAATTTCCAGCCCTACAATCAGAACTTCATATTCCGCCTCATTATTAGTTAGGGATTCCATCAGGGCACCCCTCCTTCTGGGGTGACTAGGACCAAGCCAGCTCCCGCCTTTGTGGTCGATGTGCCATTCGGCTTTATAATGGTTCTCGAAACCCCATCAAAATATAGCTGCCATGTCTTTACTTCTGCCTGCTGCACATCCAATATCTTCTATGCAGGCAAGACTTCTTTATCAGGCAATTCATTATTCAGAGGGGAAGTTTCAAGAATCGGGTGTGCCGCCAGGAACTCGGCCATACCATGTCCTTTTATCGCCCTCTGAGGGACAAAAGTAATATCAAACTCCATGAGGAGTAATGCCCATTTCCCTAGCCTCCCAGACAACACAGGTTGGCGAAGCAGGAATTTCAGCGGATCAAACCGCGATATGAGTTTGATTTCATATGCCAGCAAATAATGCCTCAGCTTCTTTGTGGCGAATATAAGTGCTAAGCACATCTTCTCTGTTGGGGTATACCGGTGCTCAGGACCCACCAACATCCTGTTGAGGTAATAGAGCGGTTGCTCTTTTCCATCCTCATTTTCCTGCGCCAATAAAGCTCCCAAAGAAGCATCTAAAGATGCAATATATAGTATAAGTGGTTTACCCTTTATGGGTGCCCCCAGCACTGGCGGCTGGAGGAGATATTCTTTTATATCATCTAGTGCTTTTTGGCATTCTTCGTCCCAAATAAAAGGGGCTCCTTTCTTCGTTAGTTTTGAGAAGGGCCTGCACCTTCCGAATAGGTTGGAGATAAATCTCCTGATATAAGCCAGCCTGCCTTGCAAGGATCTAAGCTCAGTTAGAGTCCTGGGAGGGGGCAGCTCCCTGATTACTTTGATTTTGTCGGGGTCGATCTCGATTCCCCTATACCTGACTATAAAGCCCAAAAATTTTCCGCTAGAGACGCCAAAAGCGCACTTCATGGGATTCATTTTGAGCTGATATTGACGAAGCATTTCGAAGACTTTGCGTAAATCCTCGAGGTGGTCATCTTTCTTTGCAGATTTTACGACGAGGTCATCAACATAGCATTCGACCAGATTATGCAACATTTCATCAAATATTTTGGTCATAGCCCTTTAGTATGTAGTACCGGCATTTTTCAGACCGAAGGGCATCCTTTTGTAGTTGAATATTCCTTTCGGAGTGCGAAAGGCTGTATGATTTTAATCTTTGAGGGCCATTCTAATCTGATTATAGCCCGATGACCCATCCATGAAAGACAAGGCTTCATATCATGTGGTGACATACACCATAGTCTCGGTTATCGGCAATCGAAAGTCATCTTTCGGACATACCTTATTTAGGTCGCGGAAGTCAATGCAGACTCGGACCTGGCCATTCTTTTTCTTCACCGACACAATATTTGACAGCCATATTAGGTATATGCATTCTTCGATGAAGTCAACTTCTCGCATCTTGTCAACCTCGACATTCACCATGATTTCTAACTCAGGGCACATTCGCCTCTGAGTTTGTTTTATTGGCTTGACTTCAGGGAGAATTGATAGTTCATGCTCCGCCACTGAAGGGTCCAGGCCAGGCATTTCCTTATAATTCCAAGCGAAACAATCTTTGAACTCTATCAAGAGTTCAGTGTACGCCTGTCTTTCCTTATTGCTCAGGAGGGCGCTGAGGAAAACCGGACGAGGGTCTTCTGGTTTGCCGAGATTAATCTCTACCAGTTCGTCGACCGTGGCTTGTCCTCCATCCTCTATTTCTCGAGAAGCTAGCTGAAAATCGATGAAGTCCTCATCTTCATCTATATCGGTCGAATAGGCTTCATGTCATTCGTCTGCATTTTCATGCGGGCCTTGGGAGATCGCATCAGCAGCTCCCAAAGGTCCTTTTTGCTTTTCCATATTGATATCATGACCTTTATTTGTGTTTTGGGAAGGCCTTGCCGGACATTGTTCCCATTCACAAATAGCATTCGCTTCAGTTGAGGCTATCCCGACAAATGGAGGGATTTCTTCATTTCCATCTCTCGAATTGTTAAGCCTGGCTCCTCTACCCCTAATGGTAGACTCACCATATGGACTGCATATAGGGTAGGAGACCCATGGCGTCGCCTATACCCAAGGCCTCTTCTATCTTGATTGGATGATTGCCCCCTGACTTCTGCAGGATACCATAATTCTCGAAAGAATTTATTCCTGGCTGCACTTTGCCTTTCTAGGATGTTTTGATGTTTGCACATATGTTTTATATATTGGGGCATATCGTCCATTTCTTGGACTACTTCTTCAACTTCCAACCGGACATTTTCATGTCCAAAACCGTCTTCCGGAGAACTCTCTGGCACGAAATCTCCCTTATAAAATATGATGCGCCGCCCATCTTTGTGACGGATTGTGAGGGTTTTCAATTCCTCCACCGTGTGGACTTCCCTTGGGAATATAGGCTTTGTAAGGCCGAGAGGTAGGCATATGCTGGCCTCTATTTCTTTGCTAATAGCATTAGCTTCCAAATTGATGGCTGGTCTGCCAAATTTAGCCGACTTTCGATGAGACTGGCCGGGCTTCATTCCTTGCCGGAATCTAACAGCTTTGGCTTCATTAATTGTAATTCCGCCCTCCTCATCGGAAGACTTATCGGCTATCTTCTTCCCCTTACGACGGCTTTCGCCGGTCGTTGGGTCTGAGGCCTTATCAAAGTATAATTGTGCATCCGCCAGATGGCAGTCATATGCCTTGAATGACTCCAAATCGGCAAATATCCGGTGTTGCTCACCGTCTTTTGTATATTTGAGGCATTGGTGGAGAGTCAAAGGCACCACCTAATTTCTATGTAACCAAGGCCTACCAAGCAATGCCTTAAAGGAGGTATTGGAGTCGACTATGAGAAAAGACACTTTGGTCACCCAGTCGTCCAAACATAACTCCACATCAACTCGACCAAGGGCTTCTTCCGCCTCTTGGTTGAATCCCGATATCGTTATGCCTTACACCTTCTTCATATATGGGGTGAGGTATAACACTTGAAATGTTTTGAGGGGCAGTATGTTTACTGCATAGCCTGAGTCTACCAATATTCGATCGACCTCTCGGCCATTGATTTTGCCCCGCATATATAGTGGTCTATTGTGGCATGGCGACGATAATAGCATATCATCATCGATAAAAGCTACCGTAGCCTCATATGTTTCATATGCCTGAGCCCTCATTTCAGCCATATGGGCTTCATATGTTTCAGGATTTTGCAGGGCAGTAATCAAGGCCTCCCTCAGTTCCTTACTCAAGGCTATTGCTTCCCATATGCTGAGGGACGTTGGCACTCTTTTCATATTTTGTAGCACTTTTCGATCCGCCCTGGCTCGGGCTTGTTCGATAGGAGGCATTATTTCCGCCATGCTGTGAAGGATCTCCTTCAAGGCTTTTGACTGCTCCCCAGAAGTCGGGAATTCTCCTGTCTGCACTTCCCCTTTTGTAGGATCAATTTGTGCTTCTTCGGCGAATAATTCCGCCAAGGCCTCGACTCCCTCTGCGGGATTCGGCTGAGCCAAACGGTTTATCTTTTCTTGTTCTTTGGTGGATTGAGCATTTTCTGCTTGTTGAGAGTGTTCCTCTTCATCGGAAGAAGGGCAGAAGCGAATATTATCCCGAATTTCTGGCTCCGGAATTGGCCCTGGGGTTTCTCCCCTGAAGTAGATTATTTTGCCTTGATTCAGCTGACTTTTATTTTGACCATTATTGCGGTCTCGACCTCGGCCTCTATTTTGATTCCTCCGGTTCCCCTTTCTTAGGTAGGTAGCCAAAGGAGTCCCGATTTCTGGTGAAGCATGTCTCGCTTCGCCATCTGAGATATCTTGAAGTTGAGCCGACACTACATGACAGGCTCGATATTGTTGTTCTACTTTTTCCATTGTTAACCCTTCATCCCAGAATAAGCTAACATCGTCCGGGATGGAGAGCTCATCCTCACTAGCCTTCCGCATGCGACCCTGAAGGTCTAACAGCCATGCTCTGTGGTGAGCTCGTCGATCGAACTCTTCCCATGGAATATATTGACCCAGAGGGACATCCTCTGTGGGCCGATTTGGCTGATATTCTTCTAATTCATCGATGATTTTCTGCAGCCTTTGAAGTGGTGAGTTTTTGTCCTCAGACATATTTATGGCATTAGCAAGCATTTCTTGCTTCTTTAGCCTTCTCTTCTCACTTCTTTTTCTATTCTTTTCTTGCTTCTTTCTCCTTGCTGCTTCTTGAATGAAGCTGGGCTGGGCCGGCATTTCTGGAAGTGGGTCGAAATGGACCACAACTTTTCCTTTTGCCGTTATGTTTGCAAGGATTTGGCCATTTTAGGCTTCTTTTTCTTCTTCGCCTTAGTCCACGGGCTTTCTGGCTGGTCGTGGTCAAGGGTGGCTTTGACAGCTTGCTCGACCATCGAATCTGGCAACATTTGATATTCGCCGAATATTTCCTTCGCGGACTTTTTGGAGGAACCCACCTCCGGATTTTCTTGTTGACATTTTATGTCCAACATTTGTATCCTTCTGGCTATCGCTGCCACAGTACCAATGGCGCGAAAAGTAGGCGGCCTATCAGGTGCCATTCCCTTATATATAGTTTCTGTGGCGTCCTTCATGTTGGAGGAGAACTTATAGACCATATTCACAGAATAATTAGTCACATGAGGTTGTGGGAGATCAACCAGATACTTCCCCATATTTATTTGTCCTTCTTGGATTAATTTTTCTATTTCATCCTTGAGGACGAAGCAATGCTCCGTTCGGTGCCCAAGGACACGATGGTAGTGACAGAAATTAGGATCATATGTCATATACATCTCTTCCTCCCTTCTTGGCTTTGGAAGAATGATGACTTTCTTTTTCATACAAAGTCGGAAGAGTTCCCGAACTTTGTCTTTGGAGAATGAGTAGGGCTTTGCACGCCTTTCCCTCAAAGTCAAGGAATCTCTGAAGCGTATTCCAGCCTCTTTATCGACTATTCGCCTGGCTTGACGCCCTCTTTCGGCTATTCTTACGCTTTCATGACTCCTTCTATAAGAGGTCGTTTCTTCTTGACAATATGTTTCTATGTCCTCTCTAGGAAACATAGTTTGCTTGCCTCTTTTTCTTGAAGGACGATCAGGATCCGATTCCAGCCCCTCAGAAGAGAAGAATCTGTCAACCTTGTTGAACGACAGAGTTTCTGAAAGCTGTCTGGAGAGTCCCTCCATCATCTGGGTGAGCTCCTCCTGTTGGCATGAGAGTCGTGTCAGGCTTGTCTGGATTCCTTCTAATGCCGCTATGACTGAATCCCCAGGGGGAGGAGTTGCTGGAGTATATATTGGCGTTGCCTCACGCTCTGGAGAGGCCTTCACCGCTTCTTCTTCAGGGTGATACCCAGACGAGCTCTCGCTCATATAGATGACATTAACAGCAAATGCCTGCTTATTTCTTTGGTGAGGCTGAGGAGGGCTTACCAAATGTTTACCCATCTCCACCGCGCCTTCACGGATAAGTTTTTCTATTTCGTCTTTACAGACATAACAGTCTTCTATGACATGCCCCAGCATGCGATGATATGGGCAATAATTCGGCTCATTAACCCTACCTGCCTCAGCCGGCTTTTTGGGCTCAGGGAGCGACAGAAGTTTTGCCCGCGGACATGTTTCAAATAATTTTCTTGTATGCTCGCGGGTGAAAGAATATGGCATTTTCATTCTTTCGGCAAGAGAAGAAACTGGCACCTTCCCTTCCCCTTTTTTATTAGCCGCTGGGGTGCTGGGGCCTCCCCTGGCATCATTCCTTTCTGGAGCTGAAGAAAAGTCAACCGTATTTACTTCTTTAACCGGAGCGCCTCGCTCCCTCGGTGCTTTTCCTTTATTCGGAAGTATAGTGGGATAATCGGCGAAGAACATTTCAATCTCCGTCACGATATTATTGAGTTGATCGAAGTTTCTGACATTGGCTCCGATCAGTTTCTCATTTATCTCGGGTTTCAAACCCCATTTTCACAATCTCACTACGTCCTCATGGACGGGTGGACTGTCGCACCTCATGCTGAGGTTCCGCCATTTCTTAATATAATCCACAGCGGACTCATTCTTTCCTTGTTTAAGTGTCACTAATTCAGTAATAGTGACCTTCCGCTCCGATACTTTGAAGCGATCAAGGAACTTTTTCTGCATCTCTTCCCAACTACCTATGGAATTGGGCTTCAGTTTGGCATACCACTGGAATGCCGTGCCGGTGAGGGAAGTCGAGAAGAACCTTAAAAGGTATGCCTCTTCCGTTGCCAGTTCTCCCAGGTCACTCATATAATAGGTTATATGCTCTTGGGTTGAGCCCTCCCCATCATATCTTGTGACTTTAGGGCGTTTATTATGGTCCGCTGGGAGCTTTTTGAACATGTGACGAACCGAAAATGGCACTTTATATAAATCAAACGTGCTTATCCCTTCGTCTTGTTCGGCCATCTTGGCCTCAACAATTTGCTCAATCAAGTGCTTTTGCGATGCTGTCGCATCTTCTGCCAATTTTGTTAGATCCACAAAAATTACCGCCCACCAGTTTTAAAACTAATGGTGAATTAGAAGAAGTCAGGCATTGGGTTTGTGAGATAGAGAAGAAGTTTGAATTAATGGAGTGTCCGGAAAGGGCAAACATGGTATTGGCCGCTTATTTGTTGAAGGAGAGTACGGATGAATGGTAGCAAAATGGCAAAGAGGCATCATTTCTCTTATTTGACTTTAAGGGAGATTGTATGGAATAGATTTGTGGAGACACTTAATGAATATTATTACCCTTGTATCTACAAGAGCGCAAGGAGATGATGTTTATGGAATTAGATCAAGGTAGTAAGTCTGTCCAAGAGTGAAAAGAAGTTTAACGAGTTGGACAGTTTTGCACTCCACATTACTAGAGATGAGAAGAGAAGGTGTTTGGGAGGATCATTTCCTGACCCTCCGTCGGGACCTGACCTAGACGTCTCTCCTATTCGGATTGTTTAGAAAATCCACTTTTTTTTGTTTATCTAGAGAAATATAGGTCAGTTTTATGTTTTATCGGATTATGAGAACTTGGGATTAGCCCTCAGTGAATCCGGGACTTCGAATCAAGCGAAGATTCGAGTATATGACCTCTCTCCACTGACCTCAGTCAGTGTTAATTACGTCGAGCAACTGCTCGGCAACCCTTGATTAACCGTCCGTATGATGCCCTAAATCATGCAACACTACTACTACAGGCAGCACATGCATATGAGTATGAAGACATATTTTAGGTTGAGCCCTTAGCCTCACCACGGTTTGAGATAATTTTTATATGATTTAGGATTGATTCCAAGTTATTGGGATTGATTCCAAGTTATTCGGGTTGATTCCCAGTTATTCGGATTGATTCCAAGTTATTTGGATTGATTCCAAGTTATTTGGATTGATTCCCAGTTATTCGGATTGATCCCAAGTTGTTTGGATTGATTCCAAATTATTTTAAACCCATAGGGGTGTTTTTGCAATTATACAATTTTTATGAATTTTTATAAATAATGGAGGTATTATGGAGGTATTATAGCTTATAAGCATACAAGGGAAAGTTTTAAAGGTTTTAAAGCCTTATGAATTTTGTGAAATTAATTTTTAAGTGTATAAGGATATTTTAGTAATTTTACCCTAGACCGGGTTTATTATATTTAGAGTTTATTTTTCTATGACATTTTGATTATGTGGAAGGTATTTTGTTTATAGAATGGGTTTTGATATTTTTAGGGTTATATCTGATTTTTTTATAGATTTTTATTATATATGAGGGTATCTTTGTAATTTTATTTGGTTTTATGTATATCATTAACTATTTAAGAGATTTTAATTCTCTGTTTTTACTGATTTTTTAATGATTTTATTTTATTAATTTTACTGATTTTTTATGATTAATTAATTAATTAAGTATATGAGGGTATTTGAGTCATTTTTTTTTTAATATGATTTTTAAGTTGTATTTCTGATTTTCACTGGTTTCTTGCAGATTTTTCCTGATTTTTCCTGATTTTTAAATAATTTCATAAATTTTTATTAATTAATTAATTAATTATAGTTATTTTGACTGAACTTATATTTAATTTATTTATGGGGTGAGGTTAAGGTTAAGTTGGGAGTGTACATAGATTCTTAAGTTGTGAAATTAAGTATATATATATATATATATATATATATATATATATTAATTTCAAAACATGGCAGTAATTATATAATTTAATGACACACAAGCACATAATTTCAGATATGGAAATATGAATCTTTATTTCGACAGGGGTTCGCCTTATAATAAGGCATTTTTACAAGAGATATCCGGCAGAACTTCCCCTTATGATTGAACCTTAGGAAGAAGGACTCTCCGAAACGAAAGAGAACTCCGAAAAGCGCAGCAAACCCGGGTTAAGAAACCCGAATTTGGTCTTCAAGCAGCACCTTCACTCTCAATTTCACACTTGTATGTGGCAATGTGTGAGAGCCTTGGTGTGTATATGCATGTGTGTTTGATTTGGAGGCCAAGGGGTCCTATTTATAGGCCCGAATTTAGGCCCGGTGGGGGGTGCCACCGGAATGGGCCAAGGTGGGAGGTGCCACCGGTTGTGTTCTCTTCCTCTCCCTCTCTTTTTATTTTTTTTAATCCCAAGGGCCAATGGGTGAGAGAGGGGAGTGAGAGAGAGCATGGAAAAGAGAGAGGGGGGGGGGGGGGGGGAACCCGGTGGGCACCCCCACCGGTTCCAACGGTGGGGGGGGGTGGCCACCGGCCATGGACCCCCCCACCGGTGGGGGGAGGTTTCTCCTCCCCCATTTCCTTCACTTTTCCTTTTTTTAGGCTCTTAAATGAGCTTTGGTTTCAGGTTTGGGGGAGGTTTGGCCAATGTGAAAAGGGTTTAAGAACCCATTAAATTCAGATTTGGCTCCAATGTGAAAGGAGTTTATGATGGGGTTTTAATGAGGGTTTACATGGAGTTCTTAACCCATGTGAATGGGGTTAAGAACCTCATTAATTCCCCTTTATTCTAATTAATCCCCCCCCATTTGAATTTAAAAAAGAGAAAGGAGGGAGGGAATCCTCCTTCCCCCCCTACCGGTTTCCTTCTTGGAACCGGTGGGGGGGTTCCCAACCGGTGGGGAGTCCCCCCACCGGTTCCACCTCTCTCTCTCCTCCCTCCTCCTTTCCTATTTAAATAAAGGGGGAAAGAGAGAAGGGGTCCACTTGCTGTTTTTTCCATTTTTGGGCCTCTTTTCACTTTGGGAATTTTGGAGATTTCTTCTCCCCCCTGGGTTGCAGATTTGGTGCCCCTGTGGGACTGATTTTTGGACTCATTTAGGGTCCTTATTGGGCCTTATATTGGGTCCCTTATTGGGCCACTTATTGGGCCTTTCACCTTTGTCATTGGGCCTCCATTTGGGGCCATTTTGGGTGAGTTTTGGGACTGGTTTTGGTCCATTTCGGGACTGGTTTTGGCCCATTCCGGGACTGATCTTGGCCCTTATTTTGCAGCATTCGGCTCCCCATTTGTCGCTGCATTTAGGGTCCTCCTTTGGGCCTCACCATCAAGGGTTGCGAAGGAGGTTTAGGAGTTGATTTCGGAAGCCAAAGAGGGTGATTTGGGGCTGTCTTAGGCCTCCTAAAAAAATCCGATCAAGGCCTTTTTGGCCTAGGTATGCCTCCTATTCCATTACCCTCATAATGTGAGCCCGTGGCTTTATGTGTTTTCCATATACACTCATATCATAGGTACATATTTTGTTTTGCATAACATAGTTCTTCGTGAACATGTCGTTATGCATATATATATATTTTCCTATGGTGAGCTCACATCGATGCGAGTACATGCCATATGCATATGCATGCATACTCAAACGGCATAGGTTTGCATATAAAAAATTTTGGGTTCAACAGAAGGATACATAAGTTTGTGTCAAGACTTAAAAATAATCTAAAAGGACTAGAAAAAAAAATCTCCTACAGTGACAACCTAACCTAACTGAGTGAAAATCCCATGAAGTAGATTTAAGTAGTAATAGCAAGGTGTTGAGAGAATTGTGTGGCACTTTTAACTATGTTATTTGTGTTCATATCTTGGGTGTCCTAAAAAGGTGCCTAGAGCTACAAGTATAAGGAGAGTTAAGACTCTGAATGGGTTAAAGCCTATATAGGAAGGATGTTTGCAGTGCATCCTTGGAGAAGTTAACCTATGCGAGTATTACTATGTGGCCGTAGTTAAGGGAAGTGGGTTATTTCCAATTTTACTTAAGAAACAAGATATGAGGGTATGCCAGAACATGTTACCCCTAAAGATAATAGTCATCACCAATATTATGTTGTCACCAATAGATATGCTCACATCTAAAGAACAAGTTCAAGACACAAGTACACTTCGATCTTGTAAGGGTAAAAGTTGGCTAACTTAAGTAAAGGTTCAAAGCCAAAAGGTACCCTTCCTAAAAGCATGACATGTCTGCCTCTATTTGTTTCCTCCTATTTTTAAATTTTGAATTTGTAGGAGAATGTTAAAATAAGAGAAAGAAGGTGTTTCCTTTTTTGATAAAGGAAATATTCTAAGGTTTATAAAAATAGCGCTATTTTCATTAAGAGACTGCCTTCAATTTTGTTAGAGAGAGAAAATAAATCCAAAATTATCAAATCTTTAGGGAGATTAAAATTGGCATGTGGGTTCCCACATTGTCCGATGATGGCTTGAACTTTAGGTTTATATAATGTGGGTTCTATAAACACTTGTTCTATAGAAGTAGATGGAGATGTACAAACCACATGCACTCGCACTATGCCGACCCAAGTACAGGCTTCAAGCATCCAGCTTCAACTTCATCTCTGTATTGGGCCTTGGGCCTTGGGGCCTTAGGCTTTTGGCTTTGAATTGTCATGAGCCTTTTTGTCTCATGTTAGAATTTTTGAACTTTCGTAGCTACCTCTTAAGTGTGGGTCTTAACAATCATCTGCATTCATTTCTAATTGTAATATTTTGAACATTACAATAGTAAGAGACACAGATGAATGAGATCTACATTTTGGGCTGTATACATCTCTTCTATTCTCTCTCTCTCTCTCTCTCTCTCTCTCTCTCTCTCTCTTTCTCTCTCTTGCTTAAGGCTGCTGGTGAACGAGACTATGTTCAAGGTTCAATCTCTCTAGGAGTGCATCTGAGGAGACTATTGTTTCCCTATGCACTAGTATAGTTGGGAGCGAAATCTTCTCCAAGTCCAATGGATGTCTCAGTCGATAAGTTTTCTAACTTTCTACTCGTCTTTTTATGTTTGTTCTATGCATGTATGATTTGGTCTAAATCTGGATCATGCCTCAATAATTCTGACGACATGATCACCCATTTATTTATATTTTGTGTATATCATATTTCTCCATACGATGTTTAACTTTCCACTATAATATTTGTGACACAAAACGAAACAAGAAATTCTGATGAGGCTTCAGGTCTAACTCTGGGATTGTCTAGGATGAAAATTGTTAGATGGCAAATGATACTACCAAAATGTCTGAAAATGAAAAATCCCTGCATCAGAAGAGAATGGAAGCAATTCAGCAGTGACCTCCATCTAGAAGCTTCAGCTCTGTCCATAGAAGGTAAATCATCCTCTCCTTTTCGCAGCACTTGCCTTTGGCACAGCAATTTATAGCAACATGAAGAAAGGACATCGACAGTTGACCTGCAGTACAGCAAATGACAATCATATTTCCTCAACAGAAAGGATGAAGTTATCAATGCTTTAGATATGATACAATCAGGAAACAACAATAAAAGATACAATGTTGGAGGAGATCAACTAATACATACCTCATAAAAGGAGGGAAGAATGTAGAAAATGCAAATTCTTCACCAGGTGAGCCTAATAAATTAGTATCAGGATCCCTTAGAAGGTAACGTGCATATAGCCAACCACTGTATGTCCCAAAGAGTACAAATGGCAAGTATGGCATTGTCTCCGACGTGAAAAAGCTCAGAATGACAGACATCAGGACAAACAGAGATGGTAGCCACTGATTAAAAAGATGAAATGAATGATAACCCATTTAGATAACTGGACAAGAAAAGAGACTTCTCTAGATCAAATGTAATACAAGAAATTAATTGAAGTTACTGTTATGCACCAACCTTAGCCCTCAAATGGAAGGCACCAAGTGTTATAATCTCTTGATTGGGAATAACTTGTTTTACTCCTACCAGAAAACCTGATATTACCCCATGAAATCCAGATAGAGGCATGTATCTGCAAAGAAAAATGAAAAATATTATACTTTTTTGCCACCATCCTCCCTCTGGGAGAAGGAGATGCTTTGAAACCAAGAATGCTTGAAATCTGCATATTATTAACTACAACTTATGATGGGGGAAAAGCCAAAGATGCGGAAGCAATGTCAGTGTCATGATCAGAAGTACAGAGATCAGTCCAGGAATACTCACAGCAATGCCTCTCTCTTTCTTATATAATAAAAGGTGATGGCAGTGACATACACCCCAGCTAAGGTGCATGTGTTGACAAAAACAATGAATTTCAGGAATTCTCTTGTGCTCCAGATTGGCTCCAGCAACTTCCCACTAAGCAAAAGGCTGGAAACACTCGCAATCAACTGAAACAAGACGTAAGATTTTCTTATACAATAGCCAGCATTTGCCAAGCAAAAGCTACAAGCACAAACAGAAGAAAGTTTAGATGAACCTTTCCCCATGTTGTGTTTCAGGGAGGCAGGCCAGGCCAGTAAGGTGATTGGGCTATGACAGGACCATCCAGTTCAGACCTCATCCAGCTTAAGCCCGACTAGTACAAAACATTAAAAGTCATCCTTGAAGTGTTAACTAACCTAGAACTCGTTCTCCAAGTGAGAGTAAGCCCTCTAGCCTGCCCAGGCAGAACATTTAGAAGAGGATATTATTTTTTACGTGATTTCTACATTGTATAGGCCCTTTGCGCCACGAATGTGAGTTCGGACATGACATGCTTGATAAATGAGGCATGAACCACAGGTCCAGTGCCAGCCCATACTTGAGATGTCAGCCAAACCTGACATGACTCCAGGCAGGCAAGCCATGTGGTGCCCTTCTTAGGCTATGTAGTCTACCTTCATCCCTTTCTTAAGGGAAATTGATGGCATCTTTCTTATACCATACATAAAGAAATTATTAGCAATGTAAACAGACCCCTCAGGAAAAGATAGACCTAAAGCCTTATACAAGACCAAAAAAGAGATATGGGGGGTTGAAGAGGTATTCACAGCCCCTTGTATGTTGTCAAGAATTTCCAAAGTCAACCACCCTTGTAACCTAGCAGGAGAGAGGGTCGGAGAGGTGTAAGGACAGTGACTGGCAGGTTGTTAGACGGAAAGATAGGAAGGTGTTCTCTCGCGGTGCAGGTGAGGGGCATCAGCCTCTCCGGTTAAGCAAGACCAGTGCATCAGGTGCTTGAAGTTGGGGCACTGAGCGAAGGATTGCAGGGAGCCAGTGAAGTGCATTCGATGTGGGAGTCAAGGGCATAGGAGTGTGCAGTGTAGGTAGAGGAAGTCCTTCCCAATGAAAAAGGGTGAAGGCTCTCTCAACCTCGGAAGGTCCCTGGAGTTGCGGCCAAACATAGATTTGAACCATTAGGGGGAGTCTTTCTCTCCTTCAAGAGTGTTTGGTTGTGTCTATCTCCTGTGGCCAGACTGCTAGTGCAGAGAAGGGAGGGTTGTCCTTTCAGTGTTGAAGGAAGCATGGCTAGGGCATCATACTTGGAGAGTCATAGAACTGATGGGGTGTTCCTTTCTGGTGAGCTCCTAGTCGAAAGGATGGAGACTAGACGCTTTGGAGAAGAAACTCATCAAGACTCGGGGCATTCTGGTGGAGTTCACCCTTGGACTGAGGATTGCGGAACAGAGCCTGCCGTTACCAGGAATTGTCTTTGGTGTTCTATTGAGGGGCTCCCGTTACATGTCTGGAATATCGAATCTTTCCAGTGTATTGCTGGAAAGTTTGGTATCCTTCGAGGCGTGGATGTAAGAACCCGAAATATGGACATGCTCCGGTATGCTAGGCTATTGGTGGAAGTTGATTCAGAACAGGGGATTCCCGGAAAGATGAAGGTGGGTGTAGGCGGGAGGTGGTTTTGGATTTCAATCTATGTTGAAGCGGCTTCATCTTCTGCTTCCAGCAACCAGACATGGGCGGAAGTGGTTGATGCTTACAAGTCCTACAGGGCAGCTCAGAATCCTTCCAGACAGCTGGTTGATCCTCCGATGTCTGGTCTTGGGTTGAAGACGAGACTATCAGGTCTTCCGAGTTCAACTCAGATGTCTCCATGTAAAGGAGGTGAAACTCGGTCACTAGATGTTGGTGCTCTAGGCTTAGATACTAGAGGTCATGCATGCTGCCAAGGCTTTGGAACCAGAGTTCATGATGAGCTTTTGGGATCTGAAGGGGAGCCGGATCAGTGCTTTGTTGATGTTGCATTGCTCGAGGCATCGGTTGCAAGATGCCTTGATGAGGTGGGGTCTTCTCGGGTGATCACAGGTGGCTGCAATTGGCTATCGAAGGTGGCAGGGGGTTTCTCGACTTCGGGTCAAGAAGAGGAACAGGCCCAGGTAGCTATCGCGCTATTGGCGGGTATCGATAATAGGGCTTATTGGGTTAGTCGAATGGGCCCAATTTTGTGGGTGCTTCAGGCTTATCAAGTAAGTTGTTGGGTTCGTTCTTTTTACTTGATGGTGACGATTCGGAGTCTTCTTCCTTACCCAAAGTATCCAACTGCCCTACGTCTCTTCCAGTAGGCACTTTCCCTTCCGTGGAGAGGTTACCGGTCGTGAATATCTCAGGTTCAGGGAGGAATGCTCCTGCTCTTCCAACACAGGTTCAAGGAGCTCCAGAAGGAAGAATGATGCTTTGTAGGAAACCCAATGCTCCACTTCCTTCACAATCATGCAGGGCTGCCGATCTTAAGGCGGGCATAGTGGTTGAGGGTGGTGACGGTGATAAAGTGAAGCAACTGTTTTCTAGGGACAACGCCACTTGTCGCTGGGAGAACCTTTGCTCCCACTCTTCTTCTGGGGCTTTCTCTCGGCACGACAGGCAACAAGGTGATGAGGATGGTGGAGAGGATGAGATGGGCATAGATGCTTTTGTCCTAAGTCCATCTGAGGCAGTTAATAAACTGCCAGCTTCCAGTTCAGATTAGAGATGTCAACGGGTGGAATGCGGTGCAGATCGTGGACTATCTGTTTCCGTATCCGCCTTTACAAGGTGTATCTTGTAACCATCCGTTAACAATCGGGAAACATACTTTCGAAATCCGCTTTTTTATATCTGAATAGAAGCGATTTTCGGTCTACTACCGGATAGTTACTAGTTAAACTTAGAGGTTATACAAAGTCTATTTGAAGTACAAATTAACTAATGAACTATGCCATTGAAAGTTAAATATAAACACAAAACTAAACCATTCCTTAAAAGTGACAAAATTTTGAACTTGTCTCATTTAGAATATAATATAAATAACAATATAATACAACCAAAGGGAGAATATCTGCCGTTAGATTCAAATCCAAGTGTCCTAGTTCATATAGTTCTTAAATCAAATGGGCCAAGTGGGATAGCGATTTCGGTAGTGGGTCTATTCGTTTGCATACCCATTAAAGAAACGGTTTATCCGTACCGTTAACTTTACGGGTTATAAAACACTATTCGCAAACCGTTTGTTAAGCTAACGAACAGTGCAGATAATCAGATAATCGGTTACCATTGACATCCCTAGTTCAGATACAGGGAACTTGAGTTCTGAGGTAAATGCAAGGCAAGGTAAGAGGGTTAAGGCTTTCAAAGGACCTTATCTTCACAAGAGGGATCTCTCTGTATGTGACACTGGTTTTGGGGTTTTGCAGACAAGATTTATGAAGACTAATGTTACTATTCTCCATCAACAGGGTAGCTAGATATAGCCAGAATGGTTACCTTCATTGACTTCATGTCACATCAGGTTCAGGAGTACGTTCCATTGGCATTGGTTACACCAGAGGAAGGGTTACATTGGTCAGATGAACTTATCAGGTCTATGGGTTCCATTGTTGGTATTTCATTTATTGGCAAAGAGGAGACAGGCTCATAAAATTCAGAGAGATTTGAAGCTCACTATGACTTTGAATAGAAGAGGAACTGGCAGGGGAATCAAGGTTGGTAAGAGGGAACTCAGTTTTTTGCAAAATAATCCACAACTCGATGATGGGTGGAGCAGAGCAGAGGCGGGGAGAAGAGCGGAGCGTTTGCGGAGGGAGCATTGCAGAGCAGAGGCGGAGAGAGGGAGGTGGAATAGGTAGGCGGGGTCCGGGGAAGGGGACAAGAGGAAGTTGGAGAGGAGGAGATGGAGGAGAGAAGAGGAGATTTGTGTTTGAAGATGCAGAGCAGCCGAGGCATGGTGGTAGCAGAAAAGCAGCAGCAACATCCTTCAGGCATAGGTGCTATCGATGCCCATCTTCAGGGTATCTGGTGTGTGAATGCACGAATGGGGTTGTATGCTGGAAGTGTGGAAGGGTTACGGAAGAAGAGATGACGTCCTTGAAGAAACATGTTGCTGTAGAGCAGGGGAGCGAGAGGTTATCCAAGGGAACTAAGGTGGAGGTTCCTTGGTTTCACTCTTATCGTAGGAATTTGACAATGTTCATAAATTCCTTGATAGGTGTAAACAGATCTGGAAGATGGAATATTGGAGAGTTGAGGAGAGAGCTTCATCAACAATGGCCGGAGGTTAGAAGCTGGAAGATACCAGAAATCAGTGATGATTCAATCCTGCTTTTGAATGTTTCTTATGGCATTAGACAAGCTCTCTTGAAGCAATCGGGGGAGGTGACTTGGTCACCTTGGAGTAAGAATTTTGGTTCATACATTGAGAAAATAGGATGTCTCGTATGGCTTATTGTGCGAGGTCTTCCTTTTGTGCTGTGGGATTGGGAGGTTTTCTCAAAGATTGTATCCAGCTTTGGGTGCCTCAAAGAAGTGTGCAAAGATACTTGTTCATGGAGTTCTCTTCGTTCTGCAAGGATTTTGGTGGAGCTGGATGCTGGGGTTGAAGTGCCGGAGAAGATTGTGATTCGATGGAATTCCACTAATTATGCCATTTCTATTAAGAAAGATATTAATTTTGGTTTGGTTTCTGAAGTTAAGAGTAAATCACAAAGCACAAAGGGGTGGACTTATGCCGAGATGGCTCAAGCTTACAAAACATACAAGGAGACAAGGGTTTGGGAGTTCATGGTGCTGGGAGGAAGACAACAAGTCCAGCTGGGTTAACTCGTCATGAAGCGGTTAGGGCTGCTGCGAACGACGTGAGTGCCGAATCATCTGGTCACATGACTCTATCTAATGATGTTTTGACGGACAATAATGCCCATAGGGACGAGTTACTAGAAGCAGAACATTTGAAGGGTACTTCAGACATTTCTGCTGATGTTGTATGGATAGAGGCGATAGCAGCGCTCGTTTTGCAGGTTGTGAATGGAATTAGTAACAGTGTGAAGAAAAAAAAAAGAAAGAGACAAGGTTTAAGGTTTATTCACGAAGAAGGAAGGGAGGGAGAAGGATTCGGAGCCACAGCCTCTGCTGATGGTGATAGAAGGGAAGCAATCAGTCTCCAATGACAGGGATGCAGATCCCGGTGACGGCGATGCAGATCCCACTGATGGCATTGCAGATCCCGTTGATGGCGAGCAATATAAGAAAGGTTTCTGCAGTCATTCTGATTATAAAGATTCGAGGAAGACAAAAGGGAGAAGGAAGACGATGATAGGTGAGGATCCTCAGAACTAAGCTCCGATAATCCAGGTTGGTGCAAGCAAAACTCAGCATGTCCCCCATCCATTTCCCATCTCCCTTTTTCCCTTTCTCGGCTCGTCGACGACAACCCAGCCAATGCTGGGCATACTGCTTTTATGGGGCCAGAAAAAATGCTGCCAGATCAAGAAAATAGGGAGGGATTCGAATCCTTCCTTGATAATTGGGGAGATCATGAAGTCCTAGAGAAAGCCAAGGGTTTGGGGATCCATATCAAAGGTAAAGTAGGTCAATACCGTAAGATCTAGGGGACAAATGGACACAGTCTAAAAAAGAAGTATAAAGAACAGAAAGAGGGGTCAAAGAAGACGTTGAAAGAGACCATGGTGGTGGCACAGCAACTGAGAACAGAAACTGTTTTTTGTCAGGAGGGGACATTTAGTAAAAAATGATCTTGCTTTCATGGAATGTTCGTGGGTTGAACGACAAGGTGAAACAGCTTGCTGTTCGGGATATTATGAAGAGAAGAAAGATTGAGGTCTTACGTGTCCAAGAGACTAAGATAGATATGATGACAATTGATATAGTTCGTTCCGTGACAGGATTAAGTAATGTTGACTTTGCTTTCAGAAGAGCTGAGGGTCATTCAGGTGGTATTTTGATAGCCTGGAATTCAGATATTTGGAATGGAAATCATCTGGATATAGGAGAGTATTGTGTATCTGTTTTGATGACGAATGGGCAGCAGACGAAGGGAGCTACGTTGTCTCAATGCAGATTCACATGGAGCAATGGAAGGAGAGTATCAACCTTATCCAAACTGGACAGAGTTTTTATTGATGTCAACTGGGAGAATCTTTTTCCTCATGCGAAGATATCTGTGTTACCAAGAGGAATATCTGACCATAATGTTATGATCTTGAACTGTAGACAGAGTACATTTGTGAACAAAATTTTCAGAATGGAAAAGGTCTGGTTACATGTACCAGAGTTTGTTGAGCTTGTCAAAAAGTCTTGGGAACAACAGGTTGGTCAGCATTCCAGTCCAAAAAACCTTCTTCTGAAGCTTCGTTTGTTGAAGAAGCATATTAAACCTTGGGCCAAGGGGTGAAGAGAACAGAGTACTTCAAGGTTCAAGAATGGAGGGAGCAGTTATCAAGCTTCAATATAACAGAAGAAATAAGGAATTTATCTGACCAGGCGAGGAATATGAAAGCTCAGATTCAATCTCTGTATGGATCATTGAAGAAGAACTGAGATGGAAACAGAAGTCCAGGATTAATTGGCTGAAAGGAGGAGATCAGAATACAAGCTTTTTTCATCGATTTGCAAACAGGAGAAGAAGAAGAAAGAAGTTTATACATGTGCTTAAGAAGGATGGGCATTTTATTGATAATCCAAAGGTAATTGCTGAAGAAAAAGTTCAGTTAAAGGATTTGTTTACTGCTGATGATAGATGGTATCCTTCATGGGAAGATTCTGGAGTACCAACACTGTCGGAGGAAGATAGTATGTATCTGACACAAAATATTTCCGAGGAAGAAGTCACTGAAGCTGTTTTCGGGCTAGGTAGTACCATAGTGATAAAGCACCAGGGATAGATAGATTTCCTATTTTCTTTTATCAGAAATTCTGGGATGTTGTGAAGAAGGAAGTCATTGATGCAGTGCAAGAATGTTTTCTTAGAGAGACAGCATGCAAATTTTTTAATCAGACCCTACTGGTTTTGTTGCCCAAGAAAGAAGACGCTGAGGAATTGAAAGACTATAGGCCGACTAGCCTTTTAAATTGTTGTGACAAAATTTTTGCAAAGGTCCTGGCTAATAGATTGAGGAAAGTAATTGGAGACTTAACAGAAGATAATCAATCTGCCTTTATCCAAGGGAGGCGATTGAAGGACAATTTCCTTTTAGCCCATGAAGTTCTATTCTCGATGAAGAAAGGAAGAATGGGAATTGCATGTAAACTAGACTTCAATAAAACTTATGACAGAGTGTCATGGAAATGCCTGTGGAACATCATGTTATTACATCGGTTTCCGGAGAAATGGATCAAGGTGATGAAGGATTGTGTAACAACAGCCAACTTTTCTATTATTATGAACAAAGATGTGCATGGGTATTTCCCTAGTTCAAGGGACTTAGACAAGGTGATCTATTATCACCGCTGCTCTTTGTCTTGCCGGCCAACCTTTTTTATTTAAGAAATAATCAGGTGTACCACCAATTCTATTAAAATAAATAAAGAAAGTGCATCCAAACGCAGTCTAGAAAGAGGTTCCTCGGTCTGAAGATCAAAAAGAAAAAAAAAACATGAAATTGGTTAATTTAGCCCAAGACTCAACTGGGATGCCTAAAATATGCCGACACCACTGATACCAAAAGCAAACCGCCTAAAGACAAATATTTTCAATGTACACTTTGGTTCCCCTGAACAAGATATCGTTCCTGCTCCTCCATATTCTCTAGCACACATACGGCAGAATTATGAGTATCTTTTGCTGAAGATTTCTTGCTGGACAACATTCTTAGCAGATTTTGTAAAAAAGCAGAAGATCAAGGCTGGTTTCATAGTGTTCAGGTCATGAAAGTTCCTTTTGGTATATCTCATTTACAATTTGCGGACGACACTCTTATTTTTCTTGAAAGAGTAGAAGGTCAGATTAGAAATCTGTTGTTTATATTGAAAGCTTTTGAAGCATGTTCTGGCTTGATGATTAACTTTGACAAGTGTGCTCTGATTGGCATTAATATGGACGGTGACACTTGTAGAAGTTGTGCAGATTTGTTAGGCTTTACTACAGTTGCCTTACCGATCTATTATCTTGATTTGCCTTTGCATTACAAAAGACTACCACAGTCTGTCAGGGATCCTCTCATTCACAAAATGCAGAAAAAACTGTCTATTTGGAAAGCAGAAAGTCTTTCTATGGGGGGTAGAATCAAACTACTGAATTCTGTACTACTGGCCATTCCTCAACATTTTCCGTCAGTATTTTTATTGCCCTCTAGTGTAATCACAAAACTGGACAAGATCAGAAGGAAGTTTCTATGGGGTAATAGTAAAAAGGATGACAAATGCATTTACTTAGTGAATTGGGACAATGTATGCTACTCTAAGAAGAGAGGTGGATTTTTTTAGAAGGTGACTGAACGTCACTATTCTATTGATGAAAAGAAGAAATTAGTACAAAGACAGTCCCAAAACCGAAACACCCTCCAACATGGATGGGACAGACCCCCAACCAAGTCTAACAAACAGAAAGATTACAGGAAAATTATTTTATCAAGTAGATAAAACAGAAAACACAGAAAAAACTCATAAAAACAGGGATCTCCACCCTTTAGCTTTCTGCAACAAAACGGGATCTTCTCCTTTAATGATCTCAGCAGCTCTACCCCACTCTTCCACTTTCCGGAAAGTGATCTTCAGTAAATCAAGAACACTATTATGTTGATCGCTGAACTTCCTCCTATTTCTTTCACACCAGATAGTCCACATCAAGAGGTAGATTGGGAGTTAAAAGCTTGAAACTGATGAACATTGCTATGCTGGGAAAGTGGATCTGGGAATTGATTGATGAGGATGATATTTTGTGGAAAAAAGTAATCAGAATGAAGCATCATCACACAACTTCAAGTTGCTATCTAATTCCACACAATAGGACTTGGGTATCACCATTATGGAGAGACATATTAAAGGCTACTAATATATTCTACAAATATATTAGAGTCAAAGTGGGTAGTGGGGAAAGTACCAAGTTCTGGACAGACAGACGGACTGGAAATAGAACTCTTAAAGAGCAATTCCCGAGATTGTTTTTACTGTCTTGTAAGAAGGATAGCTATGTGAAGGATATGTACAACATAAAATGGTATTCCACAGTGGGATATCAAACCTAGAAGGGGCTTCAGTCAGGAAGAAGAAAGGAGTTATCTAAACCTAATGCAGATATTGTCCTCAGCTCAGATGCAATTGGGCAATGAAGATAAAAAAAATTGGACAGAAAATGACGGCATTTTTAAGTCAAGTCTTTCTATAATCTTTTGTAAGGGAATCGACCTTCTTTCAAAGGCATTGATAATATTTGGAAGGTGAAGTCACCCTTGAAAGTGCAAGGCTTCATGTGGTTAGTTTTCAAAAAGAGAATCATCACAAAAATGTTTCGCAACAAATGGTGTACAGATGGAGATACTTTGTGTCTTATGTGAAAACAGGGTGGAGGATATTGAACATTTACTTATCGCATGTCCAGTCAGTAGAGAAATCTGGGCTGGTGTAGGCAAATTGTTGAGGTTTCAGCCGGTTTTCAACAATCTTCATGAGATGTGTGTTCAACAAATGAAGAATAAGCTTGGAAAGTGCACTAGAAGGAAGATTTTACAATTACTTCCGCATGCTATTTGCTGGGGAATCTGGAAGGAGAGGAATGCCAAGATTTTTTAGGGAAGTAACATATACATAGAGAATATTGCAATTTCTGTTATCAGTTTCCTATATAGCTGGAGTCGTCACATTTTAGGTGTCTCTGCCAAAGATTGGATTAGAGAACTATCTGTCCAGTGGCTGTTATATTTGTGATCTAAGAGTACTCGGTATCAGTTCATTTTCCATTTTGTTTTAGGTGTCTAAGATAGGAATCTCTCCTATCTTCACTTGATTGTACTGCTTCTATTTATTCTTCAATAAAATTAGTACTGCAATTTGATTTTCTTTCAAAAAAAATTCCACAACTTGATGGCCTTAGACCGAGGAAGGAGAGTGGGAGAGGGGTTGTTATCCAAGACTCATGAATCCAGTTACTTGGAATGCAAGAGGTCTTAATGGGGATGGAAAAGTTCGAGAGGTCTGCATTTAAAAAACTAAGATGGTTGACTTCCACAAGGACCTTGTTTTCAGGTTAGGGGCTAACAAGCTGCAAGGTTATGCTTTTAAACCAGCTGATGGGAGAATAGGGGGCATTCTCTTGTTGTGGGACGATAAACAAGTTCAATGTACTGGGTTGAGGATTGACAACTTTTCTTTATCAGCAGATTTCATACTTATTAAGGATGCATTCACCTGGTCTTTCACAGGGGTGTATGGACCACAGGCTACTGAAGACAAGAGTAAGTTCTTTGCAGAGCTAGCAGAAGCTATGCTTAAGGCTAAGGCAGCATGGTGTGTTGCGAGAGACTTTAATGCAGTTAGGTATCCAGGTGAGTGACCTAATCAGCATTCTTGGGCCCGAACATGGCTCTTTTTGCAGACTGGATGCATTCAACATCACTGATTGAAGTTGACCTACCTTCATTAGCTTTCACTTGGTCAAATAAAGTGGCAAAGTCAAAATTAGACAGGTTTTTGGTTTTTATATAATGGCAGCAGAAGTTTGGTTCATCCTCAATAAAAGATCTTCCTGGAGTAATGTCAGACCACATTCCTCTGTTACTTGATATTAATTCTTTTAAGGTTAGCAAGGTCAGACCATTCAGATGTGAGGGAGCTTGGGCACGGCATGACCAGTTCAGTGATGTTGTGACGATGTGGTGATCGGAAGTTCCCTGTCAGAAATTTGCATGTGTCAGTCTCGCATACAAGCTTAAATATGTGAAGGACAAGATGAAAAAGTGGAGTTATAATACTTTTGGAGAGGCCAATAAGATTCGGCAACAGTTGCTGCAGAAGATAGAGCCTTTTGATTTAAAAATGACCAAGATAAGCTGACAGATTCAGACAAATCTCAGTGGGCTGATTTGAAGAGACAATACAATCAATGGGCATTTAGGGAGGAAGTAAAGTGGAAACAAAGAGCTAAGGAAACTTGGTTGAGAGAAAGGGACAGAAATACAGCTTATTTTCATGCCATTTCTAGTGGGAAGAAAAGGAATATCAGCCTAAATTCTTTAAGAATTGGGGACGAAGTCTTCACAAAGGAAGAAGATACTGGCACAGCTGTGGTGCAGTATTATGAGAGGTTATTTAAATAAGAGGAGGAATGGAGGCCTCTAGTGAACAGCAATTCTTTCAAGAAATTGTCTAATGAAGCTGCATTTGATCTCATCCGTCCATTCTGCGAAGAAGAGAGTAAAAGTGTCATTTTTAGCATGTAAGTCAACAAGTCTCCAGGTCTGGATGGGTTTTCCATGGGGTTTTACCAGCTATTTTGAGAGCATATAAAGATGGACATAATGGCAGCTGTTGCAGAATTTCAGAAGAGACCATGGAGTATTAAGTCTTTTAATTCAACAGATGTTGTACTGATTCCCAAGAAAGAAATGCTGAGAATGTCACTGAATACAGGCCTATCAGTTTATTGAACTGCAGTTATAAAATTATTACCAAGGCTTCAGCTTGCAGGCTTAAAGGGGTTATTGGTGATCTGGTGGATGCTAACCAATCTGCATTTATTCATGGAAGATACATTGTAGACAACTTCATGGCTGCCTATGAGTGTCTTCATGATTAGAAAGTCAGAAATAAGGAGTGTGTACTTTTCAAGATTGATTTTGAAAAGGCCCTTTTCGCTTATCAATGAATTGTGGTCCTCAACCACCTTCTAAAAAGAACAACCATTTCAATTACACTATAAACTCAAAGTGAATTATAACATAATTTGAGAAACATCCAAAGATCCAAAAAAGGGTGAGACCCATTGAAAGGGATTCCTGAATCACTTTTCATCTGAGTGTGATAGCCAGACACAGATTCCACTCAGGTGTACCAGTGGAAACGCGAAGATGAAGCAGAGGACAGCAGTGATGTGGGGCTAGACCATCAGTAAGAAACCAACTTCCTATGTAGATATGTCTTCCCAGGCCCAGCAATTATTTCCAGTCCATTCAGATAAAATTGGCAAACATTTAAGAAACTCTCAGTAGAAAACATAGCTTTAAATAGTGTCTTCCACACAACATGATGTTTCTGAGCTTTGTAGCATCAATACAAAACAATATTATCGTTAAATTGAATGCTTAACGCATGGAATCCAGTTGAAAGATCAAAAAGGGATTTCCAGAATAATTACCTATTTTCCCCTAAAGGAGTACAGATACTTATCCAAGTTGGATGGCTCAACAGAAATCATGCCACAAACAAATGAAGGTGAATCAGCCAATAACACATGCAAAGAGTTTCTCAGTTTCCCTGCACAAACAATCTTGTCCTTGAATAGCTTGATGAGCCTTCTGGCGACATTCTTTGCCTTTCAGGTCAATAATCAACAATGAAACTTGGAATCTGCTCTCTTAATTCTCCTAATAAGTCTTTCTTAACTAGGATATGACCAGTTTCATATTTCAGTAATCACATCAAACTACATGTTGCACAGAAAATAAAACACTACAGAGTACACAGGAAGCACTTAAGTATCAGTCCACTGAGGGAGATATTGGTTGAGACATTAAGGGCATGTTTGGGAAAACTTCTACTTGAAAGCCACTTTTGGCTTCCACTTCTCACATGGAATGACTTGAGTGAGAAAGATTATAACTAAGTTTGGTTTGTTACAAAAGTCAACTCCTTCACAACAACCACACTTTTTCTCCAATCTTGGAAGCTTCACCTTTTAGTTTTTGGTTGGAGCCAAAACACAAGTAAAATACTATATAAATGGCTTCCAATATCCAAGTACTTCCACAAAAAATAACTAGATAGAAGTGCAAAAGTGCTTCCAAATGGAAGCTGCACCAAACACGGCTTAAATGAAATAAAAAGAAGATAACAAATACTCAAAGAAGATGAGGTAGGAGGTCTACCCCTAATATCGACTGCTCCACATATCCCGCAGTAATGATGTTCCACACGAAAGGAATGGTTCTGCATGTTGAAGAATACGTAACATCGACAAGGAAAAAAAGGAAAAAAAAATGATAGTAAAAATGCCAAAAAAAGGTGGACACTGCTGCGTTGATTAAGAACTGAAGAAGACGAAAAAAATGAAAAGAAAATAATATCAAAAAGAAAGTAGATAGAACGTACTTTGCAGGTATCAGTGCAAGATAGCTAATCGTCAAAGGAAGAGCCAAGGGAACCAAATACCCGAGAAAGAGGACTACAGATAACCCTTTGGACAGCCTGGGGAAACCCATCACAGGTGCCACCTGGTGGTCAAGAAATTGAGATGATTTTCCGCAGAATGATTCAAAAATCCAAGAACATCCGCTTTCTTACCTCTATCCAATTTATTGTTCTAATTGAGGAGGGACAGGAGGAGAAGGAGAAGCGGGGACTTCACACCACCGAACGCGGAAACTCTCAACAGCCAGGGGCTTCGCGAGGGGTAACATTTATACACGACAGTGCCGGAGAATTCTTTCTAGCACGGAGGGCGTATTCGTCAATTCATCCCGCTTCCATTAATACCTCGTTGATTCATGATAGAAGAATGGGCGCTTGTGGTACTCGTTTCAAAGGACAAAGCGAGAGCAGAGGGTGGTTGTCGGCAGTCACTGCCGAGAAGGATCGAAACGATTTGCCCGGCCTCCGCGTCTCCGCCGGCGCACACCATCCGCAAAACCCCTCCTTTCCCAGAAGCCGTCTCTCGCCGGAGCCCCGCCCCCATCACTGTCTCCCAGATCAAACAGCTGCAAGCGGAGCTTATCAAGAAGGGGCTCTTTCGCAAACACCAGTCGCAGAACCACCTCATCTCCATCTGCTTCGCTGCCCAGCAGCACCAATCTCCTGGCGCCCTCGAACATGCGCTACTCCTCTTCAACCGCTACCCGCGCCCAACCTGCTTCATGCGAAACACCATCATAAAATGCTTCGCGGAGACCCACACTTCTCGGAGGTATCGTATTCTACGCCGCCGCCCACGAGGCCGGCATCCCGCCGAACCACCACACGTTCCCGGTGCTGCTCAAGGCCTGCTCCCGTCTCCTCGCGCTCGACGAAGGCAGGCAGATCAAGGCCCATCTCTTCAAAACGGGTTTAGAACCGGACGTCCACGTGCGGAACGCGCTGATCCATCGGTAGTTCTGTACTACTCCCACAGCGCGGTGCACGACGCGAGGAACCTGTTCGACAGAATGCCTGAAAGGGACATCGTCACTTGGAACGCTATGATCATGGGCTGCTCCCAGAACGGGCTCTCGGAAGACGCCCTGCAGCTGTTCCGCGAGATGCAGCGGGAAGGGTCGCGCCCCGACGAGAACACCGTGGTTGCCGTGCTCTCCGCTTGCGCCGACGCGGGCGCACTGGAGCTGGGCAAGTGGGCCCACGCTTACATAGGGACACACAAGATGAACGGTCGGATCAGCGTCAACACCGCCCTGATCGATATGTACTCCAAGTGCTGGGTCGATAAGGCGTCGGAGGTGTTCCGTGAAACGCCCAATGGAACCATCGTCTGCTGGACGGCCATGATAAGCGGGTTCGCGACCAACGGTTGCGGGAGGAAGGCCGTGGAACTCTTCGATCAGATGGTAAAGGATGGCGTCAGGCCGGACGGGGTTTTGTTCTTGAGTGTCTTATCAGCGTGTGGCCATAGGGGAGTACTGGACGAAGGGCGGAGGCTGTTCCATGATTTGCTAAAGAACCGTCACGGGGTGGTCCCCGAGGCGGAGCGCTACGGGTGCATGGTGGACCTTCTCGGCCGATCTGGACGGCTGGAGGAGGCCCTGGAGCTGATCAGGGGCATGCCCTTCGAGCCCAGCGCGGTCCTCTGGCGGACCCAGCTCGGGGCCTGCCGGGTCCACAAGAACGTGGAGATGGGCGAGTTGGCGACTCGGGAGGTCCTCCGGCTGGAGCCACGTCACCACGGGGACCGCGTGCTCCTCTCCAACGTCTACGCCTCGGCGGGGAGGCGGGGGGACGTGGCGCGCGTCCGGAGGGAGATGTGGCGGGCCGGGCTCGCCAAGGTGCCGGGTTGCAGCATGATCGAGGTGGACGGCCGGGTCCACGAGTTCGTTGTGGAAGACGGGTCGACCGGTACCCAAGGGAGGTCCGCCGGATGCTGCGGCGGATGGACAGGGCGCTGCGGGGCGCCGGGCACGCGCCGGCGACGGAGGAGGTGCTCGCGTGCGTGGATGGCGGGGAGGAGGAGAAGGCGGCTAGGCTGGCGCACCACAGCGAGAGGCCAGCGGTGGCGTTCGGGTTATCAGGACGGCGCCCGGCACGCCGCTCCGGGTGGTGAAGAACCTGAGGGTGTGCAGGGACTGCCACTCGGCCATGAAGCTGATCTCGAAGATGTACGGCCGGGAGATCGTGCTGAGGGATGGGAACCGGTTCCACCACTTCAGGGACGGGTGCTGCTCCTGCGCAGACTCCTGGTGAGTGGTGACTGCCGCAGCAGGCGGAGGGAGGGACATTAGAAATTTAGAAGCGCTCACTGCTCAGTCCATGTATGATGTTTACTCTCTGGCAGCAGCGCCGCCTAGAGTACCGATCACATTT
Organism: Zantedeschia hybrid cultivar; assembly: GCA_030544215.1. NCBI lineage: Eukaryota > Viridiplantae > Streptophyta > Magnoliopsida > Alismatales > Araceae > Zantedeschia > Zantedeschia hybrid cultivar. Next base: position 20,897,431 of record JARZZO010000005.1, read on the forward strand.
TTAACCTTAACGTAGTGGGTTGTACTTGGAAATTTCATCACATGTTTAACCATACTGTGGTGGGTTGTACTTGGAAACTTTGTTAACGATTGTCCATAAATTACAAGACTGAGATCATCTACGCATGGTGTATTTGTAAGAGATTTTTGTATATATATTCTTTTAAACCACCGTATTTGTATATATATCTCTAACTCTCAAATAATGTATGAAATATTCTGGACAACTTCTAAATCGTTTGCATTGATGCTCTTACCGTTATGTCCATTTGATTCAGTGGGGTTAAAGACATAAAATTACTAACGTATCCTTAGGTTAAGAGTTCCGACGATGATGGTCTCGTCAGAGAAGACCAAGCCGAGCACCTGCCTCCACCCGGGTCATCGCCGCCGCGCAGGGGGTGGTGAAGGGCGTGGACTTGGCGGAGGACGCGTCCGCCACCTCCTCCTCCTCCTGCTCGTCTGTACGCTCCTCCCTGACGATGGGGAACCGTTCGGCCACCAGTCCCCTGTTGTCGGAGTTGACCACTTCCTTCTCCTACTCCTGGATGGTGAACTACACCCTTGACGCGTGCAAGCCCCGCCACTTTGCTAGCTCTAGCTCTGTCTCCAATTGCCACTTTCGGCAAAGGCGACGCCTTCGCACCTTCAGGCCCTGCAACAAGGAAGGGGTCAGTGGGCATGACGGTGGCGGAGGCCACCGACTGGATGCGAGACTGGGTCTTCTTCCAACAGAGGAAGTAGAGGAGGAGGTGCTTGGAAGTTGGGCTCCGGTGGAGCTCGCTCTCTCTCTCTCTCTCTCTCTCTCTCTCTCTCTCTCTCATTGGGGAACCATGTCAAGCCTCTGCACCTTCTCTAGAGGGGTAAGTGTCTAGCGGAGATTATGCCAAAGGTAGCTTCACCTTCAGCTTACTCATAATTGGCCTCTTCTTCATACTTGGCATCCTCGACTCGCTGGTCAAAGATATGACGCCTAATCTGGAAGGTCACTAACATGGACAGCCTCAAAGAGAACATGATTGTTCTGGAGATCACTAGTAGGATCATACTCCTTACGAAAATGCGAAGGAACACAAGATGCTGGACCCAAATTACTTTCGTCACGGTGGCAATAGGGTAGATCTTTGGGCGGCCACCTATGCCTGGATGTTGATGCAATCGCATCATAAATATTAACTAAGGATGAACAAATGAGATAGACTCCAAGGTCAAATTTGATGCCCTCGATCAAGTGTAGAAGTCTGGTAGATGTGATATTAGTTGCAGTCATTCTGGTCAATGTCACTCCCTTCTCTATCCTATTCAATGCAACACCCTACTGATGTCTCCACTAAATTCCTTTCAATTGCTTCTTCTTTGCACTTTTGGATGTACCGATTTTGTGCTCTTATTCCCTCAACAAATGGGATACACTTTCTACCTACACTGTCAAGTGCATCTTCCTTGGCTATAGTCTAGCACACATGTTATTGTTATTGTTATCTCCCTCATCACAATTATCTCTCCACATGAGACCTTCGAGAATGTGTCATATTATACTTCCTCCAAATAGGATATTGATTTTCTCTCCAACTTCTCTACTTTTGTGGTTCTACCTTCCTATATGCCCATCTTCCCTTTGTCCTCTATATAACTTACCTCTGCTTCTCCCTCCACCCAGATTAACGAGCCTTTCCCTTCTTCCTTAATAGGACTAGATATGTCTGTAGTTGCTTCTTCTGGTGATGCCACCTCTCTATCTTCTTCATAAAATATGCCCCATGTATTTCCTTTTTGATATCCACTATGTGAGCGTCGACCTCCAACTTATCATACTTCTGTTGTCTAACTCCTACTATCTATAGTCTCGTACTAATTTACTCTCACAAGAACCAAAGAGACACCATGAGGCCATTTAATTTTAGAGTAGCAACGAGCCATGATGGTGGAACTTAAAGCACTTCATCAATCCACACTAGGACTTAACCACTTTGCCAGTTGGTGCATCCCCTATCCGTTCCAAGTGGGTGTACAAACTTAAGGCTCCCTTTGATGGGTACATTGTTTGTTACAAAGCCCATCCTATTGTTTGTAGATTGACTTAAGGACATGTTGTTGATTAAGAGAAAATCTTTGCTCCTGTGCAAAAGACAACCACTCTTTGAGCTTTGAGTGCAAGTGCTGCTGCCTGCCGCTGATCTATAAATCAGATGGACATCAAGAATCTTTTTCTTCATGTGGAACTTTCCCAAGAAGTCTATGTGAAATCTCTTCTTTGCCTCAGGCAACAAGGTTTGTCGTACCGGATCGACTCGTGTCGATTCGGGCGACTCGTACCGTATCAGGATAAATCTGAGTCGGTACGACTCAACCGAGTCTGTACGATTTGACCATACGATTTGTACGAGACGACATGAGTCAGCACAAGTCAACTCGACTTGTACCAGATCATAGGAGATCCGAATCGGTCTGCTTCGTCGAGTTGGCGAACCTTGCTTGGCACCCCCTATTCCTAGTAATACCTGGATTGATCGATTCTGTCGTTCCACAATCGATGTTGATTTGATTGAAAGATGCTCTGTTTATGCTGTATTAGTCCGTCATACCTCTCATGCACGTGCCATCCTCACTTTCTATGTGAGTGACACGATTATCACTAGTGATGACTTAATCTAAAGTTGCATTGAAGTAAATTAAGCTGGCCGATCAAATAAAAAAGACAGGTCAAAAGTAAATTAAGCTGGGTTATTCTCAAGATATCTCAACATCAAAGCGCTACCAAATGTATAGTGCAAAAATTACTCATCTTCCAGGTAAACCTTTTTGCTCAGGTAAAAAAAAAAAAAGGTAAACATTTTTGCATCAACATAACTATTGCACTTTTTAGCCCTCATCTATTTGCTATTGATTTGATAATAAAGACCAAAGCAGGACCCAAGGAAGCAGAAATCTGGAAGGGAGTCCAGCCCTTTTTATCATGTCCATGACAGACCACGAATCCCAAACAGCAATACAAAAAGGCAACCCCAACCACTCCGTCCAGAGGACAACAGAAGAAAATGCAAGAAACGGCAACTCGGTATCTATGAGCAGATGCTGATGGGCAAAGCGTACGAATTCGAGCTCAAGGGAGAAGGAGAAGGAAACAAGTCCTCGCCCCCTACGGCACCCCCGGAGTTATCAGACACGCTTCCACTGGCAACGTTCTCGTTGGCCGGCCTACTGCCGCCACTGAGCCCGCCGGCGCCGTCGTTACTGCTGTCGTTGTGGCCGTCCTCGTTGCTGCCAACTTCGCCATGGGTCTCCGTCTCCTGGAAGAAGCACTCGATGTTGTCTTCGAAAACGTTGTCTCCGAACAACCCGTCCAGATCTTTGTACTCGTCGATAGTGGCGACGGGAGCATGGTACGGCTCCAACCCGGGCTCCATGGACAGGGTCCACGGGTGATCCCCGACGGGATCATCGCCCACGGCTTCGAGATCCACGCGGCAGTTGTGGGGCTCCAGGTCAACGATCTGTGGTGGGCCCTCGTCATATTGCTCTGGGAAACTGCCGTCAGTGTCAGCAAGAGTCGTATTAACAGGCACAGGCTGTGGCTGTAGCAATGGAAACGGGAGCTGTTGCTGATACTGTTGCAGGTGGCGGTGGCGGCGGCGGTGGGATGGTAGTTGCAGCAGTTGCCGCCCGTCCCTCAGATAAGAGCTGACGTCGAAGTTGGTCACTGCGTTAGGGCCCCTGTACTCGATGGCCGCGCGGTCGTATGCTCGCGCCGCTTCCTCCTGTGTACCTACGGATGCGCAAAACCAGAGACATCACAAAGAAGAACGCCGACACTGGGAGTGTAGATTCCGGAATTATTAAGTACAGAGAAGAGGACCCACCAATCTTCAAATGGCTTTCCCGTTGGCTAATATTCATATAATTTTTTTAATAAAAAATACATAAATATTTTCTTTTAAATAATCTTAACTTTGATAAGTAGTGCCGAATCTAACATGTATCTAATTTTATAAAAGTTATTAAGGCTCTTTAATTTTGACATATCAGAGTGACTAGTCATTAACTCTAATTTGTTAACGTGATTTTATTGATTTACTGATTTCGATTCAATAGAATGATTTTACTAATTTGCTGTTAATAATTTTACTGAACAAAATTTTTATATCCATCGTTGTTAGACTGCTTATAAATAAGTACATGTAACGGATCTGCATTCTGACGTGATGCCCTGTAGACAGAGCTCATCAGCGCAAGGCAGCAGAGCCACATATCTCAATGGAGCTCCGCTAAGCAGACCGAGGCGTGCGCGTTGGTGTGTGCGTGCGTGCATGAGCAAGGTGCGAGAGCACGAGGGAGCCACGAAGGGGAGGCGTTGTCACGTGCATGGTTCAGTGGCCACCCCGCTGTGGGCTTCCCCGCGACCGGAGCACGTGGAGACGCCGAGAGTAACAAACTTTGGCCCAAGTAGGGTGGGACTGTGTGCCGCACGTGCTCCTGCCACAAAGCCAGAGTGGGACCCGTACGTCACGTGACCCGGCAATCCGGGGGAGCGGGCCTGGCAGTTTCAGTTGCCCGAACCCAATCGTGCACCACTGTTGGTGTCGACGAGAGATGTGAATTAGAAGCCGACACGATGGTACGACTTTATAGACACCTTGTGTTGGCCGTCTGGATCGAATCCGAATCCTCATCTTACATGGATGCGCTACTTCCTACATGACATTTTGGTCCAGATTCACGGCGACCCTACTCCTGCATCCCTTTGAACTAAAACTTCTAACCACCCTGTGTACTATTTTTTCACATTCAAGAACGACATTTGGGAGAGAGGGACGAGCCCATCTGCTCATAGACAACATAGTTGAACAAATGCATTTTTTTCATGTATATTGGAAAGAACTGATGTTTTGCTTATCTTTTTAATGCTCATAGACAACAGAGTTGAACAAATGCATTTTTTTCATGTACATTGGAAAGAACTGATGTTTTGCTTATCTTTTTAAGTCCGTCCATAGGTTAAATATCATGTCAACATTTGGATATGCACGTCTGCTGAACTCATTTATTCTTATAAGCGACAGCAAAAAAAATTTCTTTCTACTATTTGCTTACTCTTTGAACTTGACAAAGTTTCAAGGACAATTATAGGCTACATATCAAGACAAATTTTAGATTTGCATGCCTTTTTCTTCTAGGAAAATATACACTTCTTCCTACATATATAAATAAGAGACGATGGAGACCGAAGTCAACAAAAAATAGACGTTAATGATGTAAAAAAATTAAAAAAAAATTAAAAAAGTCAAAGATAGGCAAGCATGTCTCCTGCCTACCTCTCAAGGAAGGAATGAATTAAATAAACTCCTGATTAACAGGAAGAAGAAAATAGAAATGAACAACAAAGGGAGAGGATGATGGTGAAGAGTCGATGGAAGAGGTGAGGAGATCATACTGAAGGTGCCCAAGTAGAGGTACTTGTTGCCCAGCACGCGGCCGATCCTTGCCTCCCACCGTCCGTTGTGGTGGTGCCTGCAGTCATACGACAACCTGGGGATATGAGCATTTTAATACAATATTGATAGCTACAAATTTAATCTTGTTCTTCCTCATTGAGTCCATGGGATGGATCTATGGGCATTACGACATATCCTTGTCCCCTACTGACTAGTTAAATAATCGACATTCCATGATTAATTAATGTTGTGGAGACGCATATTAATAGCAAACAGATCAGCAAGGGACAGGGGTGCACTTAAATGTGGAAGCCGTTTGCGTTACCTGGCTACCCCTCGGTACTTGGAGACCCCCCTGGAGAAGCCGCTGCTCCTGCGCCGGAGGGCGGCCAGGTACTCCTCCTTGGACATGGCCTGCATCTCCTGGAACTCCTTGGCATATGCACTTAGCTGCATTACACAAACAATGTTGTCCCTTCTTAAGAGTTGAGTCATAGCAAAAGCCTATTCTCCACATATATGAGTGTCCATACTCAGATAGATGGTGGTGGCGGTGGTGGTGGTGAACAAGTTACGAATAACTGGGCAGTGAACTCACAGGGAAGTTCAAGATGGTGTCCGGGCCCCAGTACTTGAGGGCCGCAAGATCGTAAGTGTGAGCAGCAGCATCTTCATCGTCATACGCCCCTGCATTTGATCACCCATGCAAACAAGAAACAAGTGACATTGGGAAAGAACAAATATAAAGATTTAGGTGATGATGAAGAAGAAGAAAAAGAAAAAAGGGTAAATCTTTAATACAAGAAGAGAGAAATTTTAACTCACCCAAGTAAACTAACCAGTCGGCAGGGAAAGGCGCACAAGGTTGGAATCGTTAAACGCATGTCACCAGCAAAAGTCGACAAAACGCGGAGGGGAGAGAACAAGGGTTGTCAGGCCAAAAGATAGAAGACGATCAGAAGAAACCCATTAACATATACATACAAATATACTGATCGTGATACTGGTTGGCCCCTGGGCCAAATGATATTTTATTCATCTCACCTTGTCTCCCCTTCTTCTTTGTGATTGGGTTCCAACTCTCCTTGTCCCAGAGGTGAGCTTCATACCTCCCTGTCCATCTATGCCTGCATGCACCACAAAGATGAGCACCACGGAGGAAGAAGAAGCAGACCTTTGAAGAGGGGAGAAAACCCCATCAAAACGACCACTTCAGCCCTGGCGCATGCTTCCCTTACCTAGTGACCCCTCTGTACACGGAGCTCCTCTTCCCACTGCCACTGGGCCAGGTTCTCCCCTCAGAGGCGCTGGCTCTTTTAGACCGTTTGCGCTTGGGCTTGCCAAGCTCGGAAGCAGACGCAGAACGGGGTAGGTTGGAAGAAGGGGAAGCAGATGAGGAGGAAGAAGAGGAGACGGGGGAGGTGGGAGGAGGGGATGCCGGAGGGGGAGACTTCCCCATCTGGTTTCAGCTGCCAAGGATTTTTTTCTAACTGGAGAGGGCCTGTGGGTGGCCCCTGTTATGTATTTGTTATGGGAAGGGGTGGGAGGTTTGCCTAATAATAAGTGGTTTACCTAAAAGAAGGATCATGTGGAGAGAGAGAGAGAGAGAGAGAGGGCTGAAGAGAGAGGAAGGAGAAGGGGGGCACTGTTTTAACGCCCGGAAGTGAGTCCAAAACGAGCCTGGAAACACTTCGGGACCATGGCCAAGTCGCCACCCAACACTTGTCCCAGGAGCTCCCCCATGCTTCCAATGGCGCTGCTGCTTTCGTCTGGCGTCCATGCACTCGGCTGCATAGTAGGGAATCTCCCACCCTCTCAGCCTCCTCCCCCACGGCCTCCTCTGGCAGAAACGGGAAAATTTGAACAGCTGCGTTGTGGCATTAAAGTGAAGAGCGTAACGCGTGGAAAGCCTAAAAGGTCGAGAGAAAAGTGACAAAACAGACTCCCGCCTAAGGGTGTCACCGGGGGCGGAGCCGGGCCGGACTGACCGGACTCCTTTGAGGAGGCTTAGAATCGCCGCCCGGGGAATGCCCTCCGGTCGGCGGAATGCTAACCGAGGGATTTATATCGGGGAGTGATTTGTTAGGAGGTAGAGAATCTAAAGGAAGGATTTGGTGGGAGGTGGAGAGTTATAGAAAATGATTTATTTATTAAGAAGGGAAAATGGGTATCTTATAAGTTTCACAAGAAAACGACCGAAGAAATGAAAATAGGCGTTCGCGTAATCACGTGTGAGAGAGTCCGATATAAAGAGGGAGCACCGCCCAAAAAACGAGTTTGTCCACTTCCAAAGCAATAAAAGCACCCATTCCTCGTCAAGAATATTGTACTTGAGTCGGCCGTGAAAATGTTGGCCCTCTGATCATCCACCTTAGATACAATAGGATGAGCTTTTATTGTCTAGCTAAGATGGCTCTAGCTACATAAGAAGATGCGTTTTTATTTTGAAAATACTGAAGAAGATTGACTTTCGTCATTCCTGTCAGTAATGACAGACGTAGATATTTTATCCAGTGGAGTCACTCAGACATTAAGTCATGAGTATGATTGGGTCAGTAGGGTCATGGCCTAGACTATAAAGGATCTTGGGTAGGGTCAATGGGGTCCTGAGTTGGATCAATGGGATCCCGGATTTGACTGCGTTGAACTGGGTTAGTGGGCTTGGCAAAATTCAGTGGGATCTCAGGATCCCACTCGGTTAACGTTGGATCCGCCACTGCCTGTCAGATAACTTCAGCTAGCCTGACAATGAGCTAAACCACTCGTGAGCTGTTCAAACTTAGCTCAAACTGAGCTTGTTTGACCAAATAAGCTAAGTCCAAGTTTGATATAAGGCTCTTGATTAAATGAATCAAGTCTGAGTTCAATATAGTTCATCTTTGCGAGCTCGTAAGCCAACTCGAGTAAACTTATAAAATTAGTTAATATAAATTATGTACACCCTCCTTAATCCAACCCCACAGCCATATCCAAGCCAGAGTGTAAGGACCGAGGTTTCATGTTCAGTTATCGGAGCGATTTCAGTATTGGATCCCCTGATTTGGTTCTTTGTGAGCTTGGTGCATGGGTTTTGAACCATGTCCTGCAGGCAAGACGCGCTTCTGAAAGGCGTCAGCCATGGGCGGCGCGATTTAGAACCATGTATGAGTGACCCGTGGTCAGACGTCGGGGTGTGTGTGTACAGTTCCGGCCTTGTCGATTGAATGGTGTCGCGCAGGTCGACGCAATTTAACCAACTACTCGTGTATGACCCCCGTCTTGTCATCTGAACGGCGTCGTTCTTGGACAGCGTGGTTTAACTCGTCGGGATTGACATCCGAACCACCCTCCTTTCTCTCATTTCTCTCCCTCTGTTCTCTCTGTTCTTCTTCTTTCCCTCTCTTTCTCTTCCTTTTCCTTATCCACCACTCCATCTCCCCACAACCACCTCTCACCACTACGATCACCATCTCCACCGCGGCTCTTCACTCTTCAGACGGCGGCCGACATCTTGACAGAGTGACGGCGTCCACGGCGGTACCGGTGGCGGCTTACGGTGTGACGGTTCGGCGACAATGAGGCGGAGCTCGATGTTTCATCGGCATTGCGGCGACACTCCCATGGAGAGGGGACTTCACGAGGAGTCGGGAGGAGTTCAAGTAACCGGCAGGGTGACGATTCTCACGCGTGTTTCGATCAATTAAACTCGTGAATTTTAGGTGATTTCTTGCTTTTGAGAATGCCATAGATGTGTTGAGATTTTCTGGTAGAAAATGAGCATGTCTAAGGTGAATTTTGATTGAAATAAGCATGAGTTTTATGAAATTGGGAGTGGCATGTTTTAATGTGGTTTGTGGATTTCTTGTCTCCCTATTTTGGTGTTTTTATTTCAATTTGTGGGAGGGGGTATTGTGTTGTGGCTCATTGAGACCAAAGGGGAGATTGGTCTCGAGCGCTAAATCGCATCCACGCAGGCCGACGCGATTTGAGAATCGCATCAGCATGAGTGGATACGATTCATGCTTATGACCCTGAGTCCTCGAGGCCCGAGAGTAAGGAAAACCAGTTATAAGGCGTTGAATGGCGTCGACCTGAGTCAACGCAATTCAAGCCCGAGCCCCTCTAGTTCATGCATCCATAAAATGTGATTAATATATATATAGTTAATTCCCATATAGATTATGTAAATTATATTATTGTATATTGTTAGATAACTTTGTTAAAGCATGCTTGAAATCATACATCGGGGCGAGGTTTTCTACGTACTCGGAATCGTATGTTTTGTGATTATGTGATTGTGGATGTAAAGTGACAATTCGGTTAGCATTTTACATCCTGTGTCGGCGTGGGAGTGACACAATGTCAGTGTGAGAGTGACACAGTAGCCCCTAAGAGGCGAGAGTCACCGGGTGTACCCCAGAGTAGTAGCTAGTACCGGTGTGGGAGTGGTACATTTCGGAGTTTGTAACTCGTGGTTGGGCGGAGACAGAACCACCTAAAGCTAGATAGGCCGGAGTAGTCAGTTTGTTATCCGAGGGGTTTTTGTTCTGTCGCAACGGGTCAGTGTTTTTCTATTTGATTTGGCAGTGTCTTGTGCGTTTCTTACTGTGAACGTGTGGTTTATTTATCGCTTAATTTGTGCATATCTTGCCTATATCTCTGTGTTGCGTTGCGGTTGTGTGTGTGAGAGAGAGAAGTGGATCCCTACTGAGTCCATTCTAGTGTGACTCACTCCATCCGTTTTCAGGTGCTTCCAGCGGGCATAGGAGTTGTGGGTTTCGTCTCGAGTTGCACGTCAGCAACCACTGTTCCGGGATATGTCCCGACGTAGTTGTACTTTTATTTCCGACATGTACGCACTATTATTTCCTTTCAGCTGTAGACTATGTATTTATTTGTTGAAGCAAGTCGGACTGTAATAATTTTATTTTCTACACTTTTACTTTACAGTTTGATGTTGTGTGGAATGTTTAGCTCAGTTTATCATTTATTTTCCAAACTTATTTGAAATCCTTGTTTGACTCATAACTATAATGATTCGATACCCATTTAGTAATCAAATCTCCGATTATAGGGTAGTGGGTCATTACAGTTGGTCAAAACACTTGGTCTGGCAAATATGTGAATAACTAAGTTAAACATCGTATTTCAGCAAATGAATATATTACCCCGTACATGCACGGTGGATAGTTTAGATTATGGGTTCTAATTAGAATTTTTCGATCTTTATAAGTGTAGGCGATAAATTGCTTCTAGAAAGAGGGTACCCGTTATTCGTGATAAAGGAGACATTTCTAGTGGGTCTGAGGACGGTAGGCAGAATTTGGAGCGCTTCGTAGAGGTGATGATGGAGACCATGACTAGGTATCAGGCTCGAGATCCTAGTGAGGGTTCGAGCTCTCGGGGTGGGTCTTCGATTGTTTTGGAGAGGTTCCTAAAGTTGAGGCTGCCTCATTTCTCTGGTCAACCACAACCCTGATGAGGCAGCACATTGACTGAAGGAGACTGAGAAGACCTTCAATCCTTTAGACTGTGTAACAACTGAGAGAACTTCGTTAGCCACCTTTATGTTGAAGGATGATGTATATGATTGGTAGACCACCTTGAAGAAAATGGCCTATACAGATAAGAACCTCAGGGAGATCCCATGGCAGATGTTCGTGAGGGAATTCAACAGGCAGTATTTTCCCAGGCATGTCTAAAAACCTAAGGAGAGAGAGTTCATGGAGTTGACTCAGGGGGGATGTCAGTACTTTGAGTATCAGATGAAGTTTGTTTCCTTGGGGAGGTTTGTACTTTTCATATCAGAGGATGATGAGCATAGACCAAGAGGTTCATTGACGGGTTGAGGTTTGCTTTGAGAAGTTTGGTGGCATCCAATTGCTATTCAAGTCTAGCTTCAGCAGTGAGGTGTGCAGCAGCAGTAGAGGCACAACACGATCAAATGGCTCGAGAGCAGGGATTGACAGTTCAATGATCGGCATACGGCAAGACCGCAACAGCAACTCCTTCTTCTAGTTTGGGATTGTCTTCGCTTGGCTCCAGGTTCAGGAGGTAGACCCAACAGAGTCAGTCAGCGGCTAGTGCACAGCAGGAGGCAGCCCAGAGGGTTCTAGTGACTTGTCGTTATTGCGGTGGTGCACACGGTGGGACTTAATGTCCCGCATTCTCAAGCAGGTGTTATACTTGTGGTCAGCAGGGCCATTTAGCGAGGAGTTGCCCTCAGAGGTACAGTCTGGGGCAGGGCCCAGGAGATCTGAAGAAGTAGAGGACCTAGGGGAAAGATCTTGCTATCACAAAGAAGGAGACTCAGGCATCTAACTTGGTGGAAGATACACTTTCTGTCCTTGGGAACTCTTCTCATGTGTTGATTGATTTTGGTGCATCACATTCTTTTATTTCCTAACATTTCATGAATGTTCTTTCGGTACCTGTCGAAGAGGTTTATGGTGGACTGATGGTTGAAGTTCCTTCTGGAGATTTTCTGTTGACTTATAATTGTTTGAGTGAGGTTCCCTTAACCATTGAGGGTTGTTAGCTACCAACCCAGTTGTATGTGCTCGCCATTCGAGACTTTGATGTCATCTTGGGTATGGACTAGTTGAAGACCTATTACTCTAAGGTGGATTGCCACAGGAAGAGAGTGCACTTCTCTATTTCAAGTGTCCTGGCCTTCTACTTCCAAAGTATTAGGCTCTCCTTTCGTAGTATTCTCATTTTTGTTTTTAAGGCTCGGAGATTGCTTGTTGGTAGTTGTGAGGCTTTCTTCGCTTCAGTGGTTGTTGCTCGTGATGATAGTATCTCCAGTCCTATGGACGTGCATGTAGTATGTGATTTTCCTGATGTATTTTTTAAGGAGTTACCTAGCCTTCCTCCTCAACGGGAGGTTGAGTTCGCTATTGAGCTCGCACCATGTACGGCACCCTTGTTTAAGGATCCGTATCAGATGGCTCCGGCCGAACTCGCTGAGTTGAAGGCGCAGTTACAGGAGTTACTGGGTAATGGTTTTATCCGCCCCAGTACTTCTCTGTAGAGTGCTCCTATTCTGTTTGTTAGGAAGAAGGATGGTTCTTTAAGGTTGTGTATTGATTATAGACAGTTGAACTAGGTAACAGTGAAGAACAAGTACGCACTTCCGAGGATTGATGATCTGATGGATCAGTTGTAGTTGGTTATGCCTTTCGGCTTGACCAATGCTCCGGCAACTTTTGTGGATCTAATAAATTGGGTTTTCAAGGATTATCTGGATCAATTTGTGGTGGTGTTTGTGGATGATATCTTAGTGTATTCTTCTTCTGAGGAAGAGCATGCTAGACATCTCTAGGTGGTGTTGCAGGCCCTGAGGAAGCATCAACTCTACACCAAATTCAGCGAGTGTGAATTTTGGTTAGATAAGGTGCACTTTCTGGGGCATGTCATTTCTGGTGATAGTGTTTCAATAGATCCGGCCAAGGTCGAGGCAGTGATGGAATGGGGGAGACCGATGACAGTGACAGAGATCATAAGCTTTTTGGGATTGGCAGGATACTGCAGGCAGTTTATTTAGGATTTTTCTTCCATAGCAACACCCCTATCGAGGTTGACTCGCAAGGGAGTTCGTTTTGTGTGGATCGAAGAGTGTGAGCAGAGCTTTGTTGAGTTAAAGACCCATCTTACTTCGGCTCCAGTTTTGGTGTTTCCATCTAGCTCAGATGGGTTTGTGGTTTACTCATATGCTTCTCGTCGTAGTTTAGGTGCGGTCCTGATGCAGCACGGGATGGTTGTAGCCTATGCTTTCAGGCAGCTAAAACGGCATGAGGAGAATTACCCCACTCATGATTTGGAGTTGGCAGTTGTAGTATTTGCATTGAAGATTTAGAGGCACTATTTGTATAGGGAGAAGTTAATGGATATAGGTGTCTTCTAAGCCAATCATAAGGCACTTATTTCAATCTGGTTCACTAATCAATGGTATTAAATTCATTATTGAGATTGGCATATTTATAATTGCGCATAATGAAGTCAATGAATATGTGCAATAGTCATCAGATTATGATGAGATCATAATAATGAGATTGATGACTTATAAACACATATTCTCAATTGTTCTTAGTCGTAGGATGTTTGAGAATGACATCAAACATCTGGTAAGACTAGTACATGTTATTTCAGCTCATATGATGAGGGTGACTGATCTCGTTAGTTACTTGTGTGGAGACACAATGGTAAACCTATAGGTGCTCATTGGAGAATGAGTTCACTGAATTGATCCGACATGAATTGCTGAATGGTAATTTACCTTACTATTAGTCGGCTTGATTCATCGTCACAGTGGCGTGGTTGATCCTTGGACTTGAGACACCAAAGACACCTTATCGGTGGACTTCTGGACTTTGACCTTGACCTACGAATCCCTATCCACGGGATCTCTAATAGTCAAGGATCGGGTCGAGCGGAAGACCTTCGAAGGTGATTGCATGTTCAATAAAGGATCGTTCACTCTCAGGTAATTGGAGAGAGAATGCTCTAGAATAGATCCGCAGGAGTCTCTGGCCAAAGCAGAAACAATATCAGAAAATAGGTTTTCGGATATTGTAAAGCGGAGTTTGATTCAAGTGAGTTGACAATCTAGGGTTTGACAGTTAACCATACCCTAGGTTAACTAGAGAGCATTGTACAAACGAAGGATTATAGCCACGTGGTAACTGTGGACGGACAGGTTCCATGAGTGGGTTGCTTAACCCCATTACCTTCCGGAATCTTGTGGTGTTGCTTGGCACCCAACTTGATCGGAAGTCCGACCGAATTTACATGCGATGTTAATTCGGCTAAGTAATTAGTTAATATCTAAATATTAATTAATTACAATAAGTCAATAACTAGTTATTAGACTTAACGGGCCGAAAATTGGACTGGTAAATGGGCCTAGAGGGTCACACGCAATAAGATTCTCTGTCGGTGGTACATAAGTGGGATTTATATTAACTCGGGGACTTTTGTGAAAAGTCAAGCTGACTTAATATATATACGCGCTGTTGAGAAACCCTGGGCCAAGCTCCATGATTTCCCCATGCTGGCCGCCCCCCTTTTTTCTCTCTCCTCCTCTGGGCACCCCGTTCGAGGCGCCGGGATTGTCTCCGTCTCCGCCGCGCGCGATTCCCGAAAGTCGGGAATTCCCGTCCGCGAGTTTCTGAACATCATTGCGGCGACGGATCTTCAGCGAGCGAGCTGATACGGACGAAGGAGCAAGGACGACCACTGCGGAGGATCGCGTGGATACTACTGGAGGCCGGACGCTTGTGCGGCTCGTGGCATCGCCTCGACGGAACTGAGACGGAAGCGGATTCGAATCTACGTACGGTAATCAGATTACGACCCGGTTTTTTGGTTTTAGTTTTTCGTTCTGAATCAGATCAGCGGACATCAGGGGGGATATTTTGTTCGTCATTTTCGCTGCGTTTTTCACACCCCGCCTGGATCCCAACAGAAGTTCCAAGTTTTTACTGACCATAAAAATTTGAAGTATGTGTTCATTCAGAAAGAGTTGAACTTGAGACACCGTACATGAATGGAGTTCATTAAGGATGATGATCTCGACCTTTCTTATCACCCGGGCAAGGCTAACATTGTGACGGACGCCTTGAGTCGGAAAACGTTCGTGTCATATGTAAGGATTGAGATTTCAGATCCGGTTATCGGGTCAGTTTTCAGGGTCGGATCCTTTAGTTTGGGCCCTGGTGGGGCTGAGACTTAGCAAGCTCGACGCGGTTTAAACGGCGTCCATCAATATGGACGTGTTTTAGGCCTTTTAAAGTGAAATCACCCGAGGTCTGTCTCTGTTTCTATCGTTATCAGGCGACTAGGGACAGCGACACCTTTCAAAAGGTGGCTACATATGACGACGTGTTTTAGGCCATTTTCCGGGGCCAGTTTTTATATAAACCAGTTTAGGAAGCTTGAATGACGTCGGCCTTGGGCGACGCAATTCAAGCCAGAATTCCATTAATCCCTGCAATTAACACGTGTTTACATTGTTAGATAGTTTAGTTAATTGCATACTTAGAAATGTACTCGATGACGATGGGTTCTATGTGATCGGATCGCACCGTGTTGTGTTTTGTGCGATCGTGGGCCTAGAGTGACAGTTTTTAGCACTTAGGCATCCTGTGTCGGTGTGGGAGTGACACGGCGCCGGTGTGGGAGTGGCGGTGTGACGCCTAGAGAGAGGGTCACCTGGTGTACCCCGGGGTATAGCTAGTATTGGTGTGGGAGTGGTACATTTGGAGTGTCACTCATGCTGGGAGAAACAGAACCACCTGGAGCCTGTTAGGCTGGAATAGTCAGCGTGCTATCCGAGGGGTAACTGTTTGATCTCAGCGGGTCGATGTTTCCCGCGTTCGGCCGTGTGGTTGGCGTGTTTTGCCGAGACGCTGGTTTTGGGCTCCGTGGTAGAGTGGTTTCAGAATTTTGCATGTTATATTTCGAATGCATGTGTTTTATATCGAATCTAGGAATTGTGTTTACTATTTTACTTGCTTAAATTATCTATAATTGTGTTGCTACACTTGTGGGTGCGTGAGTGGGCGGTGGGAATCGAAGGATCCCTACTAAGTCTTTTCGATAAGACTCACCCCTGCGATTTTCAGGTGAGGGTTCTAGGCAGGCGTAGCGAGGAGAGTGTTGCTTTGGGTCGCGCGCCAACAGCCGTTGTTCCGGGATATGCCCCCGATGTAGTTGTTATTTTATTTTCTGGCCTATATGCTTAATTATTTCCTTTCAGTTGGAGTATGTAATTATTTGCTGAGTCGAGTCGCATTGTAATAATTTTTAATTCTTACACTTCCTTTTTAATTCAATGCGATGTGAATGTTTAGCTTAGTTTATTATTTATTTCCCAGACTTATCAAGATCCTAGTTCGTTTCCAAATTAATGATTCGGTACTCATTTAGTAATCGGATCCCCGATTATAGAGTGGCGGGTCGTTACAAACCAGATATCCGATGTCCTTCTCGGATATCCTCTGACTAGGAACTATTAAGAATATATGTATTTAAGTGATCAGTCTCACTAGTATGATCTCATCATAATCTGATCACTATCGCACATATTCACGGACTTCATTATGAGATGATAATAACGAATTATACATAATGAATATAATGTCATTATATATATTAATAAATGAACAAGATTACAAAGTCATATTGGCTTGTAGTCCACCTAAGACTAACACCAACCTCTTGAGGAATTCTGAAGGAAGACTCTACAACCTACTGATACAACTTCCACTCTTGAACTATGAGATACTGTAACGACCCGCCACCCTATAATCGGAGATCCGATTACTAAATGGGTACCGAATCATTAATTTGGAGCCAAACCAGGATCTTGATAAGTCTGGAAAATAAATAATAAACTAAGCTAAACATTTACATCGCATTGAATTAAAAAGAAAGTGCAAGAATTAAAAATTATTACAATGCGACTCGACTCAGCAAATAATTACATACTCCAACTGAAAGAAAATAATTAAGCATACAGGCCAGAAAATAAAATGACAACTACATCGAGGCATACCCCGGAACAACGGCTGCTGGCGCGCGACCCAAAGCAACACTCTCCTCACTACGCTTGCTTGGAACCCTAACCTGAAAACTGGAGGGGTGAGTCTCATTGAAAAGACTCAGTAGGGACCCTTCGATCCCCACCGCCCACTCACGCACCCACAAGTGCAGCAACACAAATATAGATAATTTAAGCAAGTAAAGCAGTAAACACAATTCCTAGATTTCGATATAAAACACATGCATTCGAAATATAACATGCACAATTCTGAAACAACTCTACCACGGAGCCCACAACGAGCGTCTCGGCAAAACACGCCCATCACACGGCCGAACGCGGGAAACACCGACCCGCTGAGACCAAACAGCAACCCCTCGGATAGCGCGCTGGCTACTCCGGCCTGACAGGCTACAGGTGGTTCTGCTTCCCCCAGCACAAGTGACACTCCGAATGAACCACTCCCACACCGGTACTAGATATACCCCGGGGTACACCAGGTGACCCTCTCTCTAAGCGTCACCCCGCCACTCCCACACTGGCGCCGTGTCACTCCCACACCGATACAAGGTGCCTAAGCGCTAACAACTGTCACTCTAGGCCCACGATCGCACAAAACACAATACGGTGCGATCCGATCACATAGAACCCATCGTCATCGAGTACATTTCTAAGCATGCAATTAACTAAACTATCTAACAATGTAAACACGTGTTAATTGCAGGGATTAATAGAATTCTGGCTTGAATCGCGTCGCCCAAGGCCGACGTCATTCAAGCTTCCTAAACTGGTTCATATAAAAACTGGCTTCGGAAGATGGCCTAAAACGCGTCGTCTATAGAGGTCGCCGTTTTAAAGGCGTCGCTGTCCCTAGTCGCCTGATAACGACAAAAACAGAGATAGGTCTCGGAATGATCTGACTTAAAACGCGTCGGGTATGGAAGTCGTTGTTTAAAAGACGTTGTTATCCCTGGACGCTCATCAGTTAAGAGACAGAGTCTGTTATTTAGGCTAAATCACGTCGCGAGTGGTAGCCGCCTTTCTAAAAGGTGTCGCTGTCCCCCAACGCCATTTAACCCTCACAGACAGGTTCTTCCTCCGCCATCTCCCAATCTACGGGGTGGGATTTCCTCCCCCAAATCGTATAAAAACACAAAAAAAGTGGAGAAGGAGGAGAAGAACATAAATACCCATTAAAACACCCAAATTCTCATTACATGCAATTAGTATTTTCACCCCAAGAAAATCCCTAAACATGCTCCAAAGCGGGAAAAACATGGTTTTTAAACGAAATACAACGGGGATCGTCACCCTACCGGTTATTCGAACTCCTCCTAGCTCCAAGCCGCCAACCCGCCTCACCACACGTCGCCGCCGGTACCGCCGTAGACGCCGTTACTCCATCGGGACGTCAACCGCCGTCCGGAGAGAAATGCGCCGCGGAGGAAGTGGTGGTGGCAGTGGAGGAAGTTAGGAGGTTACTGGAGTGGAGGGAGAGGAGGAATGGGAAGAAGAAAGCAAGGAGAGGGGAAATGGCTCGCCAGAGATCAAAGGGAAGAGAGAAGAGAGAAGAGAAAGGAGAGAATGAGGGAAAGGAGGGAGGGTTCGCGGGGTCAAACAGAAGTTAGGGAAAACGCGTCGTCTAAGTCCGACGTCATTCAGATGACAAGACCGAGCCGTACTCTAACAAAGCAGGGTCGTACTCTAAATGACGTGATCCATACAAGACGCCATTCAGACGATAAGACCAGGTCCGTACTCTCACGCCTCAAGGTCAGCCCACGTGGCGCCCACGTGGCACAGCCTAAAACACGTCCACATTGATGGACGCCGTTTAAACCGCGTCGAGCTAAGTCTTAGCCCCACCAGGGCCCAAACTAAGGGATCCGAAACCTCAATTCTTACATGGTTAGACTAGTACAGATTACTCCCGCTCATAAGATGAGGGTAACCAATCTCATAGCCACTTGTGTGGAGACACTAAGGCGAATCTGTAGGTGCTTATTAGATAATGAGTTCACCGAACTGATCCAACTGAATCGCTGGATGGTATTGTACCTCATTGTCAACCAGTTTGATTCTATTGTCGCAGTTGCATGGATGGTCCTCGGACCTGAAACACCAAAGACACCTTGTCGGTAGAATTCTGTGCTTTGACCTTGGTTTATGAATCTCTAACCACGGGATTCTACACAGTCAAGGGTTGGGTACAATGGAATACCGTCGAAGGGGATTTAGTGTCAATAAGGAATCATTCGCTCTCGATACTAAGAGAGAGAATGCTCTAGGAAGGATGCGCGGAAGTCCCTGGCCAGAGCGGACAATAATATCGGGAAATGAGTTTTCCGATATTATTCGGCAGCATCTGATCCAAGTGAGCCGACCAGTTATGGTTTGACAGTACACCATACCCTGAGTTGACTCAAGAGCATTGTACGAATTGTTAGGAATCGGCAAGAACGCAGCGGAGAATAAAACGATTCCTATGTATCGGCTGCTGGGATCGTAAAACGGACATTAAAATAAACGCGGGAAGAACGGTTCTTCACTTTTGCGGGGTTTCGAATCTCCCGTGGATGATGCCGACTCGTTAATCGCGCACGCGCATGATCTCTAGAGGTATCCACACGAGTTCCCACTGCAGACGCGATTTCCTCCTCGACTTGAGTGCTCCGACCAGATCTCAAATCCACCATGCGCGGAGAGAGACAGATCCACTCCAAGAGAGAGAGAAGGAGAGAGAGAGAGGAGAAAGAGAATCTGGGGTGAAAAATCGTCCAACTAACTTTTTACCCCTCCCCCTTGACCCTCCTTATATAGAAATAAGGATAAGCACAAGGATTAATCCTCATGATTATCCAAGAGTTTGGCCTTGGATAATTCTCCATTAAATCTTCATGTTTATCCTGCGGCTTTTCATAAAAACCCAGATAAGTATGAAATTTAACGTCTCTCACCGTCTGACGAGAACTCTTATGTGTGTGACCCTCTAGGCCCATATATCAGTCCGGTTGCAGGCCCATTAAACTTAGAATTGTTTTTTGAGTTTAATATTTATTAATTAACATTTAAACATCATATGTTAAATGATTAATTTAATAAACAAGTGGTTTATCATCTGATGATTAATTCACTTGGCCTTCTAATCATGAACAGCACCAAACACTACCTCATGATCCCAGAAGATATAAGGGATATTGTTCCCTTTAATTGAACCTTTCCGTCTGCAGATGCCGCACAGATATAATCATTCACTCATGCAATGCCCCAATAACGCAAGAGTATGGTTTTATAGTCAAACCATCTATTACATTATCCAGATGGATTCCAGTACACAGTTAATATCTAGAAAGACATCTCTTTCATTTGACCTTGGCCAGGGATTTCTGTGTACACATCCATAGGACATTCTCTCTCCAGTCTTATACCAAGAGTGAGTGATCCCTTGTTGTTCACTCAATTACCTTCGCAAGCTTTCCACTGTATCTGAAAGACCGATTATGGTGGACTTAATGGTTAAAGTCCACAAGTTAGATAATCAAGATACAATGGTCCACAAACAAGGTATCATTGGTGACTCAGGTCAAAGGACCAACTGTGCTACTGCAACGATTGAATTTCCTGGTTGACTAATAGGTATAATTACCATCCAGGAATTCTTATTTGGGTCTGTTCAATGAACTCATTCTCTAATGAGCACCCACTTGTTTGTCTTAGTGTCACCACACGAGTGAATGTGAGATCATTCACCCTCATCACATGAGCAGACATAACTTGTGTCGATCTTATCGGATATTTAATGTCCATCTCAAATATCCTATGATCGAGAACTGTTTAAGACAATTGACTGAGGATATTGATCTCACTATCATGATCTCATCATGATTCAATATCCCATACATTTGTCTATGGACCTTCATTACGATAGTTAATTTGCGAGAACTATTAAATGAAGAAATAATTGCCTTTATTAATAATTTGAACTAGAATATACAATGATTGGCTTTGAGGCCACCCAATTCTAACATGAATGAAGGACTATATCCATGCGGTAACTATCGGCGGAAAGGTTCCAAGAGTGGGTTACTTAACCCCGATACCTTTCGGGTTCACGCGGTATTGCTTGGCACCCAACGTGATTGGAGGTCCGATCAAATTTAATGTGCAACATTGATTCGATTGATTAATTAATTAATATGAGTTATTAATTGATTAATCAGGCCAGTGAGGAGTGACTGGGCTTACTGGGTCATTAACCGGACTGGTTATTAGGCCTAGAGGATCACACGCAAATGATTCTCACGCCGATGGATAATTAAGTGGGTTTTATATTAACCGGGGGATTTTATGAAAAACTGCGTGGTTAGTATAAAATATAGCGAACGGACTAAGCAGGCCAAGCTGCTGCTAACCCTAGCCACCACCTCCTCTCTTTCTCTCTCTCTGGCGCCCCAGACGAATCTGGATCTCCGGGTCTGCTCCGCCGCTTCTCCGACTCCCGTTCAATGGGAAATCGTCCGCGCGTTGTGGCGATCGTTGCGGCGAACGGCGGAGAGTTCTTGGGCTACGAAGAACGAGGAACGTGAGGATATCCATCGCGAGGAAGATCGCGTGGACTCCGCTTGAGGCCGGACGCTTGCGCGGTTTGCGGTGTCACACCGACGGAACCGAACGGTTGCGGATTCAAATCCGCACGCGGTAAGAATTCGAGAATCCGATTATCGCTTTTAGTATTTTCGAAACGGGAACGGATCGCTGGTTTTAAAATTATTTTCCACTGCATTTTTGCGATTCGAAGAAACACGAGAACCCAATAGTTGGTACAGCAGCGGTGGCCAGTTTGACTGTGAGACCGATAGTGTACCATTCGGTGATTGAGGCTAAGAGGGCAGATCCAGAGTTACCGCAAATTCTTCAGATATCAGAGGTGGAGTTATGGGACGATGGCACAGTCAGGTTTAGAGGTAGACTCTATGTTCCACCAGAAAAGGATGTACGCAAGAGCGTTCTTGATGAGGCACATTGATAAGTTAGTATTTTCTATTATTAAAAGAACAAATGCATGCACTATATTTATGTTTATGATGTTTAAAATAGCATGAGGTGATAGATAACTTCGTACCGACTCCAACAGTACCAATTTCGTCAAATTCTGAGTTAAAAACATCATCATTTCATGCATTTGCGATTTTCTCAGCAAAACCGTGATAAATCAATTTATTTAAGCATAAATGTAATTTTATTCATGATAATATCATAATTTATATTTATTTTATGTGAACAGGACATGAAGAAGATGCAGTGCAATTAGTTAAGTTTCTAGTCGTTTGTGGGACGGACGTGAGTTCGAATCCCAACAAAATCGACTTTATTTTGGCAAAAATACTAAAGCGGCGGTAAAAGGGTCTTTTGCTACCCTAAATGGTGCCATAATTCTTACCCAAGAATAGAACAAGAGGAGCCAGCTGCCATCCACTTTCTTCCTTTCTTTATTTTAAAAATTCTCTCTCCCTTTTTAAGAAGTCTCTCCTTCCTTCTTTCTCCCCCCCCCTACTTTTCTTATCCCTCCTTCCTTCTCTCCTCTTTCTCCCTCACTTTTTCTCCCTCTCTGCTACAGTACCGTGATACTGTAGCACTCTTTCTCTCTCTCTCTAGCTTCGTTCTCTCTCTCTCTCTACATCTCTCTCAAACCGGCGGCTGTCAAGGGCAAGAGGTAGACTCAAAGCACTGCAACTGACTACTGGAAGGAGTATAGGGCGGCCAAGGATCCACGCGAAGGGCGACGACGGCTGCAAGCACCAGTTTTCTCTTTCCATCGCCTCTCTCTCTAGTTTTTGAGTTCTTCATGTTACACTATATTTAGAATATTTTATCTAAAAGGTTTATTATAAAAGTCATGTTATTTCTTTATTTTAAATGTCTTTGTAAAATTTTATATATTTCTGTGAACGAATGACAGTAGCTCCTTTGAAAACAGTTATCTTTTCTCCCTTTTTTTGTTCTACAACTTTTATTTTTTCTTCTGTTGACATTATTCAAACTTTATATTCTACTTTTAATTAGTATTTTAAAGGTAGTCTTAGTTCAATAGATGGTCTGATTATGCTCGTTTAGGGGTGCTCTTTTGTGAGTTCATAGCCAGTCCGATTAGTTTCAATTGTTATTTATTAAATCATCATGCTCCATCTTCTTTCTTCTCTGTTTTTTTTCTAAAAAAAATCCAAAGTTTT
Source organism: Zantedeschia hybrid cultivar (assembly GCA_030544215.1). NCBI lineage: Eukaryota > Viridiplantae > Streptophyta > Magnoliopsida > Alismatales > Araceae > Zantedeschia > Zantedeschia hybrid cultivar. The sequence goes on from JARZZO010000005.1 coordinate 20,920,613, forward strand.
CAACTTTAAAAATCAATTTCGCTGTGGATTCGACTCGAACTCACCATTGCGATTGTTAGAAATTCAATTTGGATGAGCCGATTAATTTAGATTGTTAGCTTTGATTTTTAACGACACAATCTTAAGCCATCAATTTTTGACGCCGTTGCCGGAAAATTAGATTTTTAATTTTGATTATTTTGGATTTAGTGTAATTATTCTTTAGCTAACCTTCTTTTTCTTATTTTTGTAGGTATTTTGAAAAAAAAAATGGAAAGCGAAATTATTGGTAAGTATGTTCCAACCTTCCCTTGTTCATTTTCATTAATTTAGTTAGTTTCTTTTTTGTAGTTTCTAATTTAGATAGGTTTTCATTAATTAAAAGAAGAAAATTCAAATTCAAATTTAAAAATTGTCATTCCAAGATTAGAAACCATCTATGTTAAGGCATTCATCATTTAGGAAAGCATGAGTTAGTTTCTTTTCATAGCCATTTCCAATTTTCGTTGAAGATTGCGGGGGAATGGTACGTGTTTCATTTATAGCATGTCATTCATGATTGCATCAAACACCCCTTGCTTGATTTGACTGTTGCATTACATTGAAAATAAAATAAAAAGATTTTTAAAGGCAATTCCCATAACAACATAAGGTGGGGATTTCATCACCATTCCTTACTCCACAAATCACCTTCCTTGCATTGACATTTCCTAAACTTAATAAAAGCAAGTCGAAAGGGACCCTAGGGTTCACACTGTGCGTGGTTTAAATCTCGGGTTACCTCCATTTTTGGCAACGGTGTCTAGGCTAGAGGTTAAAAGGCAAATGCTTAAGCGGGAAAGTGGTTCCTTAATTAGGTCCCTACGAAAGTAGGGGGAGCCTCCCACTACCCCACCTCTTACATGGCCGTTGACTGATTGTGGTTGTGACTTGTGCTGGACCCTATTCACTTTGTGAGAAAATTCACATAGAAGTCTAGGTCAACCTTAGGTCATTAGGTTAAGATTATTTGATAATTTGTTTGCATTTATAAATAATAAAAAAATGAAAGAAAAGAAAAATCAAATCTTTCTTCTCTCTCTTCGTCCTAGTGCATGCAAGGTAGGAGATCTCAAAGTCCAAACCTTCTAGGACCAATTGCTGAAATTGAGAGAATTATCCATCAAAGAAACCCACTTCAAGATCAAATGACCGATAATCAGCAACCACCGAAGCAAATGAAGGATTATTTCATTCCAAATCTATATCAATCTTCATCTTGTATTCATCTTCCTCAGAATCCGGTCAGTCAATATGAGATTAAATCAAGTACCATTCAGATGCTCCCATCTTTTTATGGGAATACAAATGAAGATCCTTATAAGCATCTCGATAAATTTCTAGAAATATGTTCCACGGTGAAAATCTAAAATTTCACCGATGATGCCCTTAAATTGACCCTATTCCCCTTTTCTCTGAAAGATAAAGCCAAATATTGGTTAGGGACTATAGGTAGGCCCATTAGGACATGGGAAGAAATGCAAAAAGAATTTCTAAAGAAGTTCTATCCCATAGGGTGGACCAATACCATGAGAAGGGCCATCACGAGTTTTATCCAAACTCCCGGAGAATTGATCCATGAATCTTAGGAAAGATTGAAAGAATTGCTTAGGAAATGCCCTCATTATGGGCTATCAAAGTGGCAAATTGTCCAAGCATTCTATGAAGGATTGTCTGAACAGTTCAGACAAATGGTGGATGCCTCATGTAGAGGGGCATTTATGATGAAAAATGAAGAGGAGGCTTACGATTTATTTGAGATGCTAAGTGATAATTCCATCAATCATGCCTCCCTATCATCTTACGAGAGGTCTGTTGGGCCATCTAAACGGGCCGGAATGTATGAACTTAAGACTTGTGGAGAGCCTAAATCTAGGATGGACATCAATTTGATCAATCAGAAATTGGATAAGGTAGATATCTTGGCTCAAAAGTTAGACCAACTCTTGGCCTTAAACAAACAAGAACCTACCTACCCAACACCATCTAGTCCATACGAGGGTCCATCTTCCATCTCTCATGACATTTGTGCTTTGTGCGCAAGTCCGGCCCATCAAGTGAATGAATGCCCTACCGCGGCCCAATTACCACCATTCATTCAAGAACAAGTTCAGGCCGCTCAGGGGTTCTCCAGGCCCGGTAATGATCCATTCTCTAACACTTATAACCCCGGTTGGAGAAACCATCCTAATTTTGCATGGAAGAATCCGCAGGCCCCATTGCAAATACCTAATCCTCCCATGCATCATGCCCAAAAGCCCCAGAACTCATTTCAACATCAACCCAACTTCTACGGGAATACGCATGCTAGGGGACCACGGGCTCAATTCTCTCAAGCCCAATTCTCTCAACCAACCCACTATCAATCCTTCCAATCAGGACAATCCACTCAATATCCTCCTCCACCAACTTATCAACAACCTCCTTAGCCCAATTTTGATGACAAATTCACACAACTCCAACAACTTATCTTGACCCAACAACAGTCTATTTCTAAGTTGGAGAGTCAAATTGGACAATTAGCTGAAGCCGCTATGAGGAGGGAAATGGGCCAACTTCCAAGTCAACCCATTGCTAATCCGAGAAATCAACCTCCAGGTTTTCCATCCCAATCGGGCCTTTTACCTCAACCTAGTCCACTAGCACAACCTAAAGGGCCGCAATTTGAGAATGCTAAAGTTATTTCGGCCCTTAGGAGTGGGAAGAGTTTGGAGAACCCACAGAAGGATGGGGAGGTAATAGAAGGTTCCACTAATGGGCCTTAGGAAATCGAAAGTGAAAGTGAGGCTGAGCCCAATATGGAGAAGTTGGGGGGAGATCCGAAAGGAAAGGAAAGTTGGATGAAGGCCCAAGCTCATATCAACCACGGGTGCCATTCACAAACGCTTTACTAGCAAAGCCCAATGCCAGGAAGAAATTGGCCCAGAATGAGGAGTTGATGGAATTATTTAAACAAGTTCATATCAATATTCGACTCCTTGATGCTATCAAGCATGTGCCAGCTTATGCTAACTTCCTAAAGGAATTGTGCACGCCGAGAAGGGAATCGAGATTGACTCCCGAAAAAGTTAGACTTTCAGAGGATGTGAGTGCAATTTTAATAAACCATCTACCCAAGAAGCTGAAGGACCCTGGAACACCTTTGATTTCATGTGACATAGGTGGAGTCACATTTAATAGAGCATTATTGGATTTGGGCGCTAGTGTGAACTTATTGCCAACTGCTATTTTTGAAAATTTTGATATTGGGGAACTGAAGCCCACATTCATCGTCTTGCAGTTGGCAGATAGGTCTGTAAAAATTCCACGGGAACTCATTGAGGATGTTATTGTAAAAGTTCATGATTGCTACTTCCCCGTGGATTTTCTCATTCTGGATATGGCCTCACCTGAGGAGCTCATTCATACCTCGATCATCTTAGGATGTCCATTTTTGGCCACCGCCAAAGCTAACATCAATTGTGAAACTGGCATGATGGACATATCCTTTGGGGGTCAATAGGTCAAGATTAATGTCTTCAAAGCATCCAAATATCCAAATCACGAAGAAGAGTGCCACACCATTGATATTTTGGATGATTTAATCGAAGAGAATTCGGTGCTCACACATGACCTTTTAAAAGAAGCCAATGCTTTAAAAGATTCTCCCAGCCCATTAATCTCTTGACCCAAAGTTGAACCTTTACCAACCTTGCAGTCTGAGCCCGCTTTGCCATCCTTAGAGGACCCTCCTGAACTTGAACTCAAGCCATTACCTGAGTCTCTCAAGTATATCTTCTTGGGCCCGGACCAAACTCTTCCAGTCATCATTGCGGCAAATCTCACATCGCTACAAAAGGCCCAATTAATAGAGGTCCTTAAAGACCACAAGAGCGTCATTGGATGGTCGGTGGCAAATTCAAAGGGAATTAGCCTGTCTATTTGCATGCATCACATCTATATGGAAGAGAATTCCAAGCCTAATCGAGAAATGCAAAGACGGCTTAACCCAAACATGAAAGAGGTGGTAAAGAAAGAAGTGGTGAAATGGTTGGATGCGGGTATCATTTACCCCATATCGGATGGCAAATGGGTCAGCCCAACTCAAGTGATACCCAAGAAGTCCGAATTGACGGTTATCAAGAACGATCATGGGGAAGAGGTGTAAAGACTGAGGTTTTCGGATCCGGTTTTCGGGGTCGGACCCTGTAGTTCAGGCCCTGATGGGGCTGAGACTCTGTTCTGTTTCGCATCGAGCCCGCGAGATGCGGTTTAAACAGCGTCCAGCATTGCAGACGCATTTTAGATTGTACCACGAGGGTGCCAGGTGGGCTGGGTTTGGGCCGCGAGAGTACGGTCCCGTCGTGTCATCTGAACGGCGTCCGCGATGGACGACGCCTTTCAGACTGCGACCCTGGGTTGTTAGTGTACGGCGCCAGTCTTTTCATCTGAACGGCGTCTTAGATGGACGACGCGTTTTAGACTTCTGTCAGAGCGTCCCGTCATGTCGACTAATAGGCGTCCGTACAGCTCGACGCATTTTAGCCAGTTTCTGGTTACCCCGCAAGCCTTCCCTCCTTTCCCCCATTCTCACCTTCACACTCTGTCTCCTCACCCACTCCACCCTCCGACTCTCCCCTCTCTTCCCCTTCCCTTTCCCCTTCTTCCTCTTCCACCACTCCATTACCTCTCCACCTCTCATCACTGCCACCACCACTTTCTTCGCGGCGTTCCATTCTCCAGACGGCGGCCGACGTCCCGGCGGAGTGGCGGCGTCCTCAAAGTACCGGTGGCGGTCTGCGGTGCGACGGTTTGGTGGCGGAGCAAGGAGGAGTTCAAGAATCGGTAGGGTGACGATTTCCGTAGTGTTTCATTTCAAAACCATGTTCTCCCGCTTGAAGCATGCTACGGATCTATGGTTTTTGGGTAGAATGAGCATGTTAAGGGTTTTTCTTGATGGGAATGGGAGTTTCTATGAATATGGATTTGAGGATTCCTTGTGATGGTTTAGTTTGTCCCTTTTCCCCCTCTGTTTTGTGTGATTTTGGGGCTCTTGGGAATCAAAAGGGGACTCTCGGGTTGAACTGTGGAACCGAGTTCCTGGCGCTAAAAGACGTCGTACATGGACGACGCCATTTAGAATGGCGACGGGCTAGTACGACGCCTTTTAAGCAGAAATCTTCCCGTTTGAGGTTCTGTCAGTCTGGGTTTCTGGCGTTAAATGACGTCGTACCTGGACGACACCATTTAGAATGGCGACGGGACAGTACGACGCCATTTAGGCAGAAATCACCATGATTTAGGATTCTGCAAGTTTCAGATTATGGTGTGAATAGCGTCTGAGGACAGTGACGCCTTTTGAAAAGGCGGCTTCCCAGGACGACGTGTTTTACGTTAGGTTATGTAGCCGAGATTTCATGAACTAGTTTAGGATGCTTGAATAGCGTCGGCCTTGGGTGACGCGATTCAAGACAGAACCACACTAATCCATGCCAGTAAAATGTGTTTACACTATTAGATAGTCGATTAAATACATGCCTTAAATTTACTCGATAATGATGGATTCTTCGTGACCGGATCACACTGTACCGTGTTTTGTGTTACTGTGGACCTAGAGTGACAGTTGTAGCGCTTTATCACCTTAGTACCGGTGTTGGAGAGGTACCTGTGGAGTGTCACTCGTGCTGGGGGAAGGAGTAACCACCTGAGCCAGTTGGGCCGGAGTAGCTAGCGTGCTATCCGAGGGGTTACTGTTTGGTCTCAGCGGGTCGGTGTTTCCCACTTTCGTTGTGTGGTTGACATGTTTTGAGGATACACTGGTTATGGGTTCCCTGGTAAATTGGAATTATGCATGTTAAATATACTTCGAATGCATGTGATTCATATCGATATTTAGGTGTAATAATTACTGCTTTACTTGGTTACTGTACCTCCAGCTGTACCGTGCATTTGTGGGTGTGTGAGTGGGCAGTGGGGATCGAAGGATCCCTACTGAGTCTTTTCGTTGAGACTCACCCCTGCGGTTTTCAGGTGAGGACTCCAGGCAGACTTAGCGAGGGGTGTACTGCTGTGTGTCGCGCGCCGTCAGTTGTTGTTCCGGGATATGCCCCGACGTAGTTGTTATCTTTATTTCTGGCATGTATGCTTAATTATTTCTTTTCAGTTGGAGTATGTAATTATTTGTTGTATCGAGTCGCATTGTAATAACTTTTAATTCCTGCTTTTTCCTTTCAATTCAATGCGATGTGAATGTTTAGCTTAGTTTATTATTTATTTCCCAGACTTACTTAGATCCTGATTTGGTTCCAAATTAATGATTCGGTACCCATTTAGTAATCGGATCCCCGATTATTGGGTGGCCGGTCGTTACAGTTGGTATCAGAACATTCGGTCTGGCAAATAAATGAATAACTAGGTTAAATGTCGTGAGTCCGGCAAATAATTACATTATCCCGTACAGGCACGGCGGTAGTATAGGTTTTAGGATTCTAACTAGAACTTTTTGATTTTGTGTTTGTGGGCGATTAGATGGCTCCTAGGAAGAGGATGCCGGTTATTAGAGAGTGGGGAGACGTCCCTAGTGGATCTGAGGCCGGTAGGCCGAGTGTAGAGCAGTTCATGGAGGCTATGATGGACATGATGGCTAGATATCAGACCCGAGACCCTAGTGAGAGTTCCAGTACACGGGGAGGGTCTACAGCTACACTAGAGAGATTCCTGAAGCTGAGGCCACCTCATTTCACCGGTCGTCCCGACCCTGATGTGGCCGTTCACTGGTTGAAGGAGATGGAGAAGACTTTTGATACCATGGACTGTGCAGCAGTGGAGAGGACTCCGTTGGCTACCTTCATGTTGAAGGATAGCGCCTATGATTGGTGGACCACTTTGAAGAGTTTGTCATATGAGGATAGGAGTCTCAGGGAGATTTCGTGGGAGACTTTTGTGAAGGAATTCAATGCGCAGTATTTCCCTAGGCATGTCCAGAGGGCCAAGGAAAGGGAATTTATGGAGTTGACTCAGGAGAGTATGACAGTACTCGAGTACCAGGCGAAGTTCGTTTCGCTTGGGAGGTTTGTGCCTTTCATTTCAGGGGACGAGGAGCGTCGTACTAAGAGGTTTGTGGATGGACTGAGGCTCAGTCTGAAGAACTTTGTGGCATCTCACTGTTGTACAGACTTGGCATCAGCGGTTAGGTATGCAGCAGCAGTAGAGGCACAGCAGAATCAATCAGCCCGGGAGAGAGGATTGACTGCTCAGGGACCAGCTCGTGGCAGGGGTAAGGCAGCGGCAGCAGCCCCTTCGTCCGGATCGGGATCGTCATCACTCGGCTCCAGATTCAGGAGATTCTTTCGAGGCGGTGGCAGCAGTAGTGGCAGCAACGGTAGTAGCAGACCCAGGCAGGATCAGCAGAGCTAGTCGGTGTCCAGCGCTCAGCAGGAGTCAGCTCAGAGGCTTCCAGCAGTTTGTCAGCACTGTGGTGGTACTCATGGTGGGACTCAGTGTCCTGCTTTTTCCGGGAGATGCTATACTTGTGGCCAGCAGGGCCACGTGGCGAGGTTTTGCCCGCAGGGGCGTGGTCAGAGGCAAGGGCCAGGTGATCAGAAGAAGCCGAAGACCCAGGGGAGAGTGCTAGCTATCACTAGGAAGGAGGCTCGTGCGTCCAACTTGGTGGAAGGTACACTTTCTGGTCTTGGGAACTCTGCACATGTGCTAATTGATTCGGGTGCTTCGCATTCTTTCATTTCTGAGCAGTTCATAGATGTTCTTTCTGTACCCGTTGATGAGCTATCTGATGGATTGTTGGTGGAGGTTCCTTCTGGGGATTTTATGTTATCTTATAACTGTTTGAGGGATGTCCCCTTGACCATTGAGGGCCATGAGTTACCTGCCCAGTTGGTTGTGCTGGCCAATCGGGATTTTGACGTCATCCTGGGCATGGACTGGTTGGAGACTTATTATGCTGAGGTGGACTGCCACAGGAAGAGAGTGCGTTTCTCTATTCCAGATATCCCGACCTTCTACTTCCAAGGTATTAGACTCTCTTCTCAAGGTATTCTTATTTCTGCCTTTAAGGCTCAGAGGTTGCTTGTTGGTGGTTGTGAGGCCTTTCTTGCCTCTGTTGTTGTATCTGATGTTGGTAGAAGTTCCAGTCCTTGGGAGGTGCCTGTAGTGTGTGACTTTGTAGATGTGTTTCCTGAGGATTTGCCTGGCCTTCCTCCTCAGCGAGAGGTTGAGTTTACCATTGAGCTTGCACCAGGTACGGCGCCTTTGTCTAAGGCCCCGTATCGAATGGCACCAGCCGAACTCGCTGAGTTAAAGGCGCAGTTGCAGGAATTGCTAGATAAGGGTTTCATTCGTCCCAGTACTTCTCCGTGGGGCGCTCCACTTCTATTCGTCAGAAAGAAGGATGGTTCCCTGAGGTTGTGCATTGATTATAGGCAGTTGAACCAGGTGACAATAAAGAATAAGTACCCACTCCCGAGGATCGATGATTTGATGGATCAGCTGCAGTCTGCAAAGGTGTTTTCTAAGATTGACTTGAGATCTGGATATTATCAGATGAGGATCCGTGAGATTGATATTAGTAAGATGGCTTTTAGAACTCGGTATGGACATTATGAGTTTTTGGTTATGCCTTTTGGCTTGACCAATGCTCTGGCGGCTTTTATGGATCTGATGAACCGAGTCTTCAGGGCCTATCTGGACCAGTTTGTGGTGGTGTTCGTAGATGATATTTTAATATACTCTTCTTCTGAGGAAGAGCACACCACACATCTTCGGGTGGTATTGCAGGTCCTGAGAGAGCACCAACTCTATGCCAAGTTTAGCAAGTGTGAATTCTGGCTAGACAAGGTACTCTTCCTGGGGCATGTCATTTCTGGCGAGGGCATCACAGTGGATCCAGCCAAGATTGAGGCAGTGATGAATTGGAGCAGGCCAACGACTGTGACTGAAATCAGGAGCTTATTGGGGCTAGCAGGCTATTACAGGCGGTTTGTCCAGGGGTTTTCTTCAATAGCGGCCCCCTTGTCAAGGTTGACCCGTAAGGGAGTTCGTTATGAATGGACCGAGGAGTGTGAGCGGAGTTTCGTGGAGTTGAAGACTCGCCTCACTTCGGCTCCTGTGTTGGTGATTCCATCAGGTTCAGGTGGGTTTGTAGTTTATTCGGATGCATCACGTCGAGGTTTGGGTGCGGTTCTAATGCAGCATGGTAGGGTCGTGGCCTATGCTTCTAGGCAGCTGAAGAAGCATGAGGAGAATTATCCTACCCATGACTTAGAGTTGGCAGCTGTAGTTTTTGCATTAAAGATCTGGAGACATTACTTGTATAGAGAGAAATTTCAGGTCTTTATTGATCACAAGAGCCTGAAGTATGTGTTCACACAGAGGAATCTAAATTTGAGGCAGCGTAGGTGGATGGAATTCATCAAAGATTACGACCTCGACCTTTCTTATCATCCAGGCAAGGCGAATGTGGTGGCAGACGCCTTGAGTCGGAAGATGGTCGTGTCATACCTTATAATTCGAGAATGGAGATTATTTGAGCAGGTTGTGGAATCTTCCTTTCGGGTTCCACGTGAGGATGATAGAGCTGTGTTGGCCAGCTTGACTGTGAGGCCGGCAGTGTACCATGCTGTAATTGAGGCTCAGAGGGCAGATGTAGAGTTACCGCAGATTCTCCAGAGACCAGAGGTGGAGTTGTGGGATGACGGTACAGTCAGGTTTAGAGGCAGACTCTATGTTCCGGCCGAAGAGGACGTGCGCAGGAGTGTCCTTGATGAGGCGCACCGTTCTAGATATGCAGTGCATCCCGGGACAACTAAGATGTATCATTGTTTGAGGAGGCACTTTTGGTGGCCTGGTATGAAGAAAGATGTGGCTGAGTATATGGCTAGGTGCATGACTTGTCAGCAGGTTAAAGCCGAACATCAGAGACCAGGAGGGTTGTTGCAGCCCTTACCGATCCCGGAATGGAAATGGGAGCATGTGACTATGGATTTTGTGATGGGATTACCTGTATCCCCTAGCAGAAGGGACGCGATCTGGGTTATTGTTGATCGGTTGACCAAGTCTGCTCACTTCCTGGCTATTAGGAAGGACTGGTCAGTCGGTAAGTTGGCTAAGTTGTTTGTAGATCGGATTATCTCTCTACACGGGGTGCCTTTATCCATCGTATCAGACCGGGATCCAAGGTTTACTTCCAGGTTCTGGAAGAGTTTCCAGAAGGCCTTGGGCACGCAGTTGGCCTTCAGCTCGGCCTATCATCCCGAGACTGATGGGCAGTCGGAAAGGACCATTCAGACTCTGGAGGATATGCTCAGGGCATGTTGCCTAGACTGGGGAGGTTCTTGGGAGCAACATTTGCCTACTGTGGAGTTTGCCTACAACAACAGTTATCATTCTAGTATCGGCATGGCGCCTTACGAGGCTTTGTACGGGCGGCCGTGTCGATCCCCGATGTGTTGGTCCGAGATTGGCGAGAGGCAGATAGCAGGGCCAGAGTTAGTACAGCAGTGTGCTGAGGTTGCCAGGATGGTACGGCTGAGATTGATCGCAGCTCAGAGCAGGCAGAAGAGTTATGCTGATATCCAGAGGAGACCACTTGAGTTTGAGGTTGGAGACCACGTGTTTCTCCGAGTCTCACCCTCCAAGGGCGTGATGAGATTCGGGAAGCGAGGCAAGCTGAGTCCGCGATATATTAGGCCTTTTCCCATTCTTGCTTGAATTGGGGAAACCGCGTATCAGCTGGCCTTGCCGCCCAGTCTCGCAGGAGTGCATGATGTGTTCCAAGTTTCTTTGCTGAGAAGATATGTCCAGGATCCATCCCATGTTTTAGATTTTTTAGAGTTGGAGATCGCTGAGGACTTGTCCTTTCTAGAGTTTCCAGTTCGTATTGAGGATCGCAGAGAACAGGTCCTTTGGAACAAAGTTGTGTCCTTGGTTAAGGTAATTTGGCAGTACCGCTCTGGGGGCGAAGCAACCTGGGAGCGTGAGGACGAGATGCGGGAGCAGTTTCCTTACCTTTTCTCGTAAGTTCCCTTGTGAGCTTGTATCTCTATGTTTTGACCTCGTAAATCCTAGCAGGCAATTTCGGGGGCGAAATTCTTTTAAGGGGGGGAGAATGTAAGGACTGAGATTTTCGGATCCGATTTTCGGGGTCGGACCACGAGGGTGCCACGTGGGCTGGCTTTGGGCCGCGAGAGTACGGCCCCGTCGTGTCATCTGAACGGCGTCCGCGATGGACAACGCCTTTCAGACTGCGACCCTGGGTTGTCAGTGTACGGCGCCAGTCTTGTCATCTAAACGGCGTCTTGGATGGACGACGCGTTTCAGACTTCTGTCAGAGCGGTCCGTCATGTCGACTGATAGGCGTCCGTACAGCTCGACGCGTTTTAGCCAGTTTCTGGTTACCCCGCGAGCCTTCCCTCCTTTCCCTCATTCTCACCTTCACACTCTCTCTCCTCACCCTCTCCACCCTCCGACTCTCCCCTCTCTTCCCCTTCTTCCTCTTCCACCACTCCACTACGTCTCCACCTCTCATCACTGCCACCACCACTTTCTTCGCGGCGTTCCATTCTCCGGACGGCGGCCGACGTCCTGGCGGAGTGGCGACATCCTCGAAGTACCGGTAGCGGTCTGCGGTGCGACGGTTTGGTGGCGGAGCAAGGAGGATTTCAAGAATCGATAGGGTGACGATTTCCATAGTGTTTCATTTTAAAACCATGTTCTCCCGCTTGAAGCATGCTACGGATCTATGGTTTTTGGGTAGAATGAGCATGTTAGGGGTTTTTCTTGATGGGAATGGGAGTTTCTATGAATATGGATTTGAGGATTCCTTGTGATGGTTTAGTTTGTCCCTTTTCCCCCTCTGTTTTGTGTGATTTTGGGGCTCTTGGGAATCAAAAGGGGACTCTCGGGTTGAACTGCGGACCGGGTTCCTGGCCCTAAAAGACGTCGTACCTGGACGACGCCATTTAGAATGGCGACGGGCCAGTACGACGCCTTTTAAGCAGAAATCTTCCCGTTTGAGGTTCTGTCAGTCTGGGTTTCTGGCGTTAAATGACGTCGTACCTGGACGACGCCATTTAGAATGGCGACGGGACAGTACGACGCCATTTAGGCAGAAATCACCATGATTTAGGATTCTGCAAGTTTCAGATTCTGGTGTGAATAGCGTCTGAGGACAGTGACGCCTTTTGAAAAGGCGGCTTCCCAGGACGACGTGTTTTACGCTAGGTTCTGTAGCCGAGATTTCATGAACCAGTTTAGGATGCTTGAATAGCGTCGGGCTTGGGTGACGCGATTCAAAACAGAACCACACTAATCCATAACAGTAAAATGTGTTTACACTATTAGATAGTCGATTAAATGCATGTCTTAAATTTACTCGATAATGATGGATTCTTCGTGACCGGATCACACTGTACCGTGTTTTGTGTTACTGCGGACCTAGAGTGACAGTTGTAGCGCTTTATCACCATGTGCTGGTGTGGGTGGAGCACAGCGCCTGTGGGAGCAGTGGCGGGGTGACGCCTAGTGAGAGAGGATCACCTGGTGAATCCCGGGGTTAGCTAGTACCGGTGTTGGAGAGGTACCTGTGGAGTGTCACTCGTGCTGGGGGAAGGAGTAACCACCTGAGCCAGTTGGGCCGGAGTAGCTAGCATGCTATCCGAGGGGTTACTGTTTGGTCTCAGTGGGTCGATGTTTCCCACTTTCGTTGTGTGGTTGACATGTTTTGAGGATACACTGGTTATGGGTTCCCTGGTAAATTGGAATTATGCATGTTAAATATACTTCGAATGCATGTGATTCATATCGAGATTTAGGTGTAATAATTACTGCTTTACTTGGTTACTGTACCTCCAGCTGTACCGTGCACTTGTGGGTGTGTGAGTGCGCAGTAGGGATCGAAGGATCCCTATTGAGTCTTTTCGTTGAGACTCACCCCTGCGGTTTTCAGGTGAGGACTCCAGGCAGACTTAGCGAGGGGTGTACTGTTGTGTGTCGCGCGCCGTCAGTTGTTGTTCCGGGATATGCCCCGACGTAGTTGTTATCTTTATTTCTGGCATGTATGCTTAATTATTTCTTTTCTATTGGCGTATGTAATTATTTGCTGTATCGAGTCGCATTGTAATAACTTTTAATTCCTGCTTTTTCCTTTCAATTCAATGCGATGTGAATGTTTAGCTTAGTTTATTATTTATTTCCCAGACTTACTTAGATCCTGGTTTGGTTCCAAATTAATGATTCGGTACCCATTTAGTAATCGGATCCCCGATTATTGGGTGGCGGGTCGTTACAAGAGGTACCCACTAGGCTCACTACGGGATGGAGAGTGTGCATTGATTATAAAAAGCTGAATCTCATGACTAAAAATGACCACTTTCCACTCCCGTTCATGAACCAGATTTTGAAAAAGTTATCGGGCCGGAAGTACTTTTGCTTCTTAGATGGGTACTCCGAGTATAATCAAGTGGCTATTTACCCAGGAGATCAAGAAAAGACCACTTTTATGTGCCCTTATGGCACGTTTGCTTTTAGGTGAATGCCATTTGGAATATGCAACGCACCAGCCACATTTCAATGGTGCATGATGACTATATTCTCCGACATGGTAGGAGAGTTCCTCGAAATTTTCATGGATGATTTTTCAATCTTAGAGGATTCTTTTGAAAATTACTTAGAAAATCTGAAACAGGTTCTAGCTAGATGCATATAAACCAACCTGATACTTGGTTGGGAGAAGAGCCATTTAATGGTTCGAGAGGACATTGTTCTAGGCCACATTATATCTGAAAGGGGGATAAAGGTAAGATCGATCTCATATCTAATCTTCCTCCTCCCACCTCGGTCAGACAGATCTGTTCATTTCTTGGCCATGCTGGTATCTATCGCCGATTTATCCACAATTTCTCTCAAATTGCCCATCATCTAACTCTTCTCCTAGCTAAGGATGTCCCTTTCCAAATAAATGAATCTTGCATCAAGGCATTCAATTATCTGAAGGAATCTTTGATCAAAGCTCCGATTCTTCAATCCCCAGATTGGTCTTTGCCCTTCGAAATCATGTGCAATGCCTCTGACTATGCTATCGGTGCGGTATTGGGACAAAGAATCAACAAGCGTCCTGTGGTGATCTATTATGCAAGTCTCACCCTTGCAGATGCTCAAATGAATTATAACACCACGGAAAAGGAATTATTAGCTGTAGTTTTCACCTTAGAAAAATTCAGATCTTATCTTTAGGGGCAAAAGTCATAATCTATTATGATCACTCAGCTCTGAAATACCTTTTGACTAAGAAGGATGCGAAGCTCAGACTTATCAGGTGGATCTTACTCCTCAGGAATTTGATTTAGAAATTCGAGATAAAAAGGGTTCTAAGAATGTGGTAGCTGACCACCTATCCCGAATTTTGATTTCCGAGAGTGCACCAATGACCGATTCATTCCCTGATGAGCATCTGCTGGGCATTTCTCACACTGTTGCACCTTGGTATGCTCATTTTGTCAATTATAAGGTGGCCAATCAGCTTCTGGAGGGTTGGACTAAAAGTGAGAAGGACAGATTCTCTTCCCTGGAGAAGTATTATTTCTGGGAAGATCCGAAACTATTCAAATTCTGTCATGATCAAATCATTAAGCGATGTGTTACTGAAGAAGAACAACAGAGTATTCTCAACTTCTGCCATAATCTGGCATGTGGGGGCCATTTCTCGGGGAGGAAAACTGCAGCCAAGGTCCTGCAAAGTGATTTTTACTGGCCCACACTCTTCAAAGATGCCCATGAGTTCAGCAAAACTTGTTTGAGATGCCAAGCTGTAGGAAATATGGCAAAAAGGGACATGATGCCACTCAACCCAATCTTGTTAGTTGAAATCTTTGATGTTTGGGGGATAGACTTTATAGGACCTTTTCCACCTTCTTTTGGACATGCATATATCCTGGTAGCGGTGGATTATGTCTCTAAGTGGATTGAAGTAGTAGCCACCCGAACCAATGATCATAAAGTGGTCATTAAATTCGTCCAGAAAAATATCTTTTCTCGATTCGAGTGGCCTAAAGCTATCATAAGTGATGGGGGAACGCATTTCACAAATTACTAGTTTCGAACTTTGCTTAAGAAATACGGGATTAATCACAAGCTGGCTACCCCTTATCATCCCCAAACCAGTGGCCAAGTGGAAGTTTCCAATAGAAAGATCAAGAATATTCTACAAAAGTCCGTTAGGCCCGATAGAAAAGATTAGTCTGAAAGGTTAGATGATGTCTTATGGGCCTATCGGACCGCTTATAAAACTCCTATTGGTATGTCTCCTTATCGCCTGATTTTTGGAAAAACGTGCCACCTTCTAGTGGAATTGGAACATAGGGCGTATTGGGCCATTAAACAAGTCAATCTAGACCTAGCCCAAGCTGGTTCCCACCGAACCTTACAACTGAGTGAGCTAGAAGAATTGCGTAATGAGGCCTATGAGAACTCCAAGATCTATAAAGCCAAAACTAAAGCTTTCCATGATAAACATATTGTGAGAAAATCTTTTCTTCCAAATCAGAAAGTTTGGCTATTTAACTCTAGGCTTCGCCTATTTCCAAGAAAACTAAAGTCTAGGTGGGATGGACCATTCTTGGTCATTAAAGCCTTTGATCATGGAGCTGTTAAAATCATGAATCCTAAGAATGGGAACACTTTCACCGTTAATGGTCAATGGTTGAAACCATTTATTGAAAACCTTCAAAATGAGCCACCGGAATCCATTAAGCTGAGTGATCCGCATTCACTGAACTGTCGTCTAGCTGAAGACGTTAAACTTAGCGCTTGTCGAGAGGCAACCCAACATTTTAGATCATGTTCTATTTTTCTTTTCATTTTTAGGTTTTTATGCAGCAGTCGGCTTTGGTAAAGTCGCATCCTCATCATCACAGGTTGTTTCTCTCCTTCCCAGTTTTCTTATGGCTAGCATGTGTTTTAATATCTTTTGTATCATTGAGGACAATGTCATTCAAGTTGGAGGAGACAATCAATATGCAATTTTTTGAAAAATCTGTTGAAGAAAACTGAGAAAATGGTCCAAAATTTTTCAAAAACTTCTTTTTCACATCCCATATAAGTTACATGAAATCTTGTTTCATTAAGATAATCTTAAATAAATCAGTTTTATGTTAGTTAAATTGGATAAAGCCTTTAAAGTTCAGAATAGCCCACTTCACAAGAAGCCACGACAGGAATGATTTTCACACATGCACGGCAACTTAGAATAAGTGAAAGACCTTAAAAGTATAAAATTGCTGGAATTAACTCTAAGGATAAGATTACATATTCTATTTTTTTTTTCTTTTGGATTGAATGAAAAGAACATTAAGATTTGTAATATGAGACCAACTCACTCAGTACTCTATAGAGGCGGTCATTTAAAAAGGGACATTTGTAAACATTAAATGCTAAATAAGGTGTTAAAAAGAGTTAAAGGAAGGCATGTGGCAAAAAGTACACACCTCCCCTCAGGCAATTCAAAGAGAGTGGTAAAAAGTACGCATTCTCAAAGGCAAAAGTGCAATTAAATGAAAAAGTCGTGCTAAATGAAAATTTCTCTTGTACTAAAAAGACGATCAAATCGTAAAAGTGCTGAGTCAGGGCGGGAGCTGAAAAATGATCTTCACGGGCATAAAAAATCGTGAGAAATCAATTTATTTAAGCATAAATGTAATTTTATTCATGATAATATCATAATTTACATTTATTTTATATGAACATGACATGAAGAAAATGTAGTGCAATTGGTTAAGTTTCTAGTCGTTTGTGGGAAGGACGGGAGTTCAAATCCCAGCAAAATCGACTTTATTTTGTTAAAAGTATTAAAGCGGGGGTAAAAGGGTCTTTTGCTACCATAAATGGTTGCCCTAATTCTTACCTAAGAAGAGAACAAGAGGAGCCAGCCGCCATCCACTTTCTTCCTTTCTTTATTTTAAAAATTCTCTCTCCCTTTTTAAGAAGTCTCTCCTTCATTCCTTCTCCCCCCCCCCCTACTTTTCTTCTCCCTCCTGCCTTCTCTCCCCTTTCACCCTACCGTAGTACTGTAGCACTCTCTCTCTCTCTCTAGCTTCGTTCTCTCTCTCTCTCTACATCTCTCTCAAACCAGTGGCTGTCAAAGGTAAGAGGTGGACTCAAGGTACTGCAACTGACTATTGGAAGGAGTATAGGGCGGCCAAGGATCCACGCAAAGGGCAACGACGGCTGCAAGCACCAGTTTTCTCTCTCCATCGCCTCTCTCTCTAGTTTTTGAGTTCTCCATGTTACACTGTATTTCAAATATTTTCTGTAAACGCGTTCTTATAAAAGTCATGTTATTTTTTCATTTACAATGTTTCTGTAAAATTTCATATATTTATGTGAACGAATGACAGTAGCTTCTTTGAAAAACGTTATCTTTTCTCCCCCTTTTTGTTCTACAACTTTTATTTTTTCTTCTGTTAACATTACTCAAACTTTTTATTCTACTTTTAATTAGTATTTTAGAGGTAGTTTTAATTCAATAGATAGTTTGATTATGCTCGTTTAGGGGTTCTCCTTTTGTGAGTTCATAGCCAGTCTGATTAGTTTCAATTATTATTTATTAAATCATCATGCTCCATCTTCTTTCTTCTCTATTTTTCCTCTAAAAAAAATTCAAAGTTTTCAACTTTAAAAATCAATTTCGCTGTAGATTCGACTCGGAGTCACCATTGCTATTGTTAAAAATTCAATTTGAATGAGCCGATTAATTTAGATTGTTAGCTTTGATTTTTAACGACACAATCTTAAGCGATCACACATCGTTCTAGATATGCCGTGCACCCCAGAACTACTAAGATATACCATTGTCTGAGGAAACACTTTCGGTGGCCAGGGATGAAGAAGGGTATAGTTGATTATGTGTCTAAGTGCCTGGTTTGCCAACAGGTGAAAGTAGAGCATCCGAGGCTAAGAGGTTTATTGCAGCCACTGCCGATACCAGAGTGGAAATAGGAGCATGTGATCGTGGATTTCGTGATGAGATTTCTCGTGACATCCAGCAAGAGAGACGCGATCTGGGTGATTGTTGATCGGCTAACCAAGTCAGCTCACTTCCTAGCCGCTAGGAATGAGCGATCAGTCAGGAAGCTGGTCAGACTATTTGTGGATCGGATCATATCCCTGCATGGTGTGCCTTTGTCTATTGTATCGGACTAGGATCCGAAGTTCACCTCAAGGTTTTGGAGAAGTTTCTAGAAGGCCCTGGGTACTCAACTAGCATTCAGCTTGGCTTACCATCCCGAAACTGATGGGCAATCAAAAAGGACCATTCAGACTCTGGAGGATATGCTAAATGCTTGTTACCTAAAGTGGGGAGGTTCATGGGAACAACACTTATCTACTGTAGAGTTTGCATACAATAATAACTATTATTCCAGCATCGGCATGGCACAGTACGAGGCATTGTACGGAGACCGTGTCGATCTCCATGGATTAGTTTAAGATTGGTGAGAGGAAAATGGAAGGGCCAGAGATTGGTACATCAGTTTATAAATCATAATGTTGATTTGTTGTCATCTGAATCAAACTGAAAACTCGAGTCAGTATATCCTTATAGCTTTAAGTCTCCTCCTCCATAGACCATAAACATATCTTTAGTTCTTCTCAAGTACTTACGGATACATTTCACAGCCTTCCAACGTTCATCATCTGGATCTGCCTGATGTCTACTTATAACACTTATAGCATATGCTACATTAGGTCTATTATATAGTATGGCATACATAATAGAACCTATGGCTAATGCATAGGAAACTTTACCCATTAATGCCCTCTCTTCAGGGGTCTTAGGAGACCGACCTTTAGAGAGATAAATTCCATGCCTTATTGGTATGTGACCTTTCTTGGAATTTTCCATGCTAAACATTTTGACAATGATTTTTATGTACATGGATTAGATTAAAGTAAGCATCTTGTTTGATCTATCTCTATAGATCTATATTCCCAATACGTAGGATGCTTCTCCCAAATCCTTCATGGAGAAGTTTTAAGGTAGCCATACTTTTACTGAAATTAATCATCCTTATATCATTCTCAATGAGTAGGATGTCGTCTACATAAAGACCAGAAAGGTGATTGCGCTCCCACTATTTTTCTTGTACATACATAGCTCATCTTCATTTTTAATGAAGCCATATGATTTGATTGCCTCATCAAACCTTATGTTCCAGCTTCGAGAAGCTTGCTTCAGTCCATAAATAGACCTTTGCAGTTTGCATACCATAACTGGATATTCTTTCAATATGAAGCATTCTGGTTATATCATATACACCTCTTCTTCAAGGTTTCTATTGACGAAGGTTGTCTTCACATCCATCTGCCAAATTTCATAATCATGGTATACAGCAATGGCGAGAAGCATTTTGATAGACTTAATCATGGCAACAGACAAGAAGGTCTCGTCATAGTCAACACCTTGTCTTTGATTATGTTAGGTACATAATAACATTCATCTAATGAAATATAGTCTCCAGATAGTAGTTTGAGATTCACTGTCCCCACAATAATCGCCGCAACTCTTGCGCCATTACTTAGCTTCAACTCCACCTCGCTGGTCCTAAGCTTGCGCCTTCTTGTCAGCACCTATGCAATATTGCAGATATGAGAAACACATCCAGTATCTAATACTTATGATGTATAATCTCTAACTGACAAATTTACATCTATCATATAAATACATGAAGCGTCATGCTGCTTCACCTTTCCTTAAGCCTTGTCTTTGAGGTATTCCTTGAAATTACTTTTCCAATGGCCTTTTTGATGTCAGTAGAAGCAATTACCCTTCTTAGCTCCTTTGCCTTTGTCCTTCTTTGTGACCTTTGGTTGTTTCTTACTTTTGCCTTTCTTAAAGGCTTGAACTGCTTTTCTCTTCTTGTTGGTATTACCAACCATGAGGATTTAGGATTTTTCCTTCATAAGGTTCCCCTCTGTAGTATTCAACATGTTTAGTAATTCAACCAGAGATGCTTGGATTTTGTTCATGTTAAAATTAACAGTGAACGGAGCATATGATTGTGGAAGAGAAGCTAAAACCAGGTCAGTATGCATCTCCTTGGGAAGTGGAACTCCAAGAACATCTAACCTTTCCACCCACTCTATCATCTTCAGCACATGAGTCTATACTGAAGATCCCTCTGCTATTTGAGCCTTGAACAGATTCTTAGATATCTCAGATCTTTCGATTCTATACTGCTCACCAGACAGCTCATTCAGATGGAGTACGATGGATCTTGCATCCATCTCCTAATGCTGCCTCTGCAACTCATCGCTCATAGAGGCAAGCATGTAGCATTGGGCCGTGGTGAAATCTTCTTTCCATTTTTCATATGACAATATGTCCTCCTCTGGGGCATCTAATGTTGGTTCAGTAGGAGGATCATCATCCAGGACATACGCAATCTGCTTAGACCTAAGGGCAATCTTCATATTCTTGAGCCAGTCGGAGTAATTTGGGCCTGTCAATCGGTTGACATCCAGTATGTCATGCAACGGGTTATGGTGCGACATTTTAGCCTACAGGAGATAAAAGTTTCAATTAGCAGACAATTCAGTTATTAACATTAGAATAAGATATGGTCTTTTTATCTAGGTTTATTCTCACTAATTTTCATCGGATTGTATAACCTTCAGATATATAGAACGGAAGACGCTGACAGTGTCCTAGTGGGGATCAGAATCTCTAAGACTCACAGTATGACCTTAGGTAAATACAAGTATCACACTATGATCTTAGAGCAACCATCTCATGGTAATTACAACTCCTTGTGATATATGATCATACTTTGGCTCCCTGGTCTACAATGATCTTGGATAAACACAATAAATCATTATCTCTGGTCTAAGTTTTACTATCATTACGTGACAGAATAGATTATGATGCAGCTCTTGGGTAAACGTAAAGACATCTACATTGTTCCTCTATTCTTATCTAAAGGTATCATAATGTCATAACTATTAGTTCTTTCATCAAATGGTGGTAGATCTCGGGAAACACAAGATACTGCCATCACTGAACCAAGTCCTAAGAACTACAATGATGGAGAGCCACGCGGTGCATTCTTAATGACTCGCACTCCGACTTAGACTTTATATTGAAGGTTTTATTTATTTTATTTCGGTCTCATCCTGGGTGATAGTATTTAAATATATCGCATATATTTAATATATACTAATAACCTAAACATTTAATTCATAATCAAAATTAAAAGTATACATCACATACATGTTATGGTGTAGTCATGGATAGCATAGTAGTTTGACTTGAGCCGTACAGTCAAACACACACACATACAATATAACAATTATATTATAAGTCTGTAAACACATAGGCTGTATGAATTCCTTCAATTTCCTTCTAGGTTGCAATTGTGGATCATCCGCGCTCTATGCTCGGTCACCTCGATCAAATTACATAATAAATTCTAAATTTACATGCAAATTTAAAAGAAGGCTTATGGCGAGTACATAAACGAGGGAGGTAGAATTACAATGAAGTATGAGAGAGGGAGAGGTTCCCAGACCTCTATTTATTAACAATTAATAAAAACATCACATACCATCGATCCACATCCATACATCATCGCATGAAATATTTATTCTAGTGCATATCGATGACCACCGTGTGTTTTATTAATCAAACCACACAAGAATTAGTGCATCATATGACTAAAAATTAAATTTTTGAAAACATATAATTTTGGTTAACCAAGGACCAAACAATATTTGGGTAATTTGAATTTTTGAAAAAAATTATCCAATTAATATGCAATTAAATCATATTAAAAAGCTGTAACATCACATTACATGTGCAAACATACCAAATTGATCCAATCTGTAATATTCCATGCAATTAATTCCGTTGAAATTAATGAGATTAATCTAACAATTAAATTAATTATCATTAATATCAACTAATCTAACAATTAGATCATTAATTAATTAAAAACACATTTGTTAATTAAAAATAGATTCTAAATCTAAATGAGGCCCAATAACATAAAAAAAGAACTTATATAACTTTCAAAATCATATTTGAAAAAGAAATTTGAATTCTGTGAAATATATGTATTTTAATTTTATTTTAATTGGGCCTAAAAGGGAAAAGGGGTTGGGCCTGGTCCATTGGGTCCAAATGGGCTCAACCCCTGCTGAGTTCGGGTCAGGCCATTGCGCCGAGCCCAGCCAGTAGCTCGGCTCGAACCCAGACCCACCCCAAAGGGCAGGCCTGGTCTGAGCCAGTTGTTGGGCTGGCTCGGTCCCACGACCCGGCCCAGTAAAGCAGGGGGTCCCCACCCCCTTCCCTACGCGCAGCTAGGAAACCTTAGCTACGCACAGAACGGGGGCGTGCCCGGCCGGCGGGCCTCGGCGGGACACAGACCGACGGCCAAGGTCCCGGTGGCCCCTGGTCGGCCGGCGGTGCCCCCTTCCTCTCTTCCCTGTGGGCAACCTGACCCCCCCCCCCTTCTCAACGCATAGGAAGAAGAAAGGAGGAGGAAGGACCGGCCTGCGGCCTTGTCCGGCGCCGGCCACGGCACTTGACGGCGGCCTATGACCCCCCCCCCCCCCCCCCAGACGGTTTAGGGGCACCGACCGGCTTCCCCAACGCTTGGGGTGCCCCATGGAGAAATTTTTCTCCACCCGTTCTTCGTACAATGAAGAACACCCTAGAAAATTGATTTTTCTATCAAAAATAAAAAAAATCAAATTTTCCCGTGTTCATCGAATGACCAACGTTCTAACAGTCTAAATCACATTGCAGCAAGGAATATAAATTAGAACGATCAATTTGGGGACTGAAACGGCGAAGAACATAGTGGAACCTGACTCTGATACCACTGTTAGGTTCGCTGTGTCGGATCTGAGTAAAACGCAGCGAAAAATAAAATCGGATCCATCCCGTTTCGAATATTAAAATTAAACTGTGAAAATCGGATTTTCACCTTGCATGGATTCGAATCTGCGTTCGTCAGGTTCCGTCAGTGCGATTTCGCAAGCCACGCAGGTCCCCGACCTCTAGCGGTATCCACATGATCTTCCTCTCAATGGATCGCCCTCACTTCCTCTCTCGGTGCAGCATTTGCGGATCCCGTCTGGCTGCGCGTGATTCTCCGCGACATGCGATTCAGATTTCCCGTCAGACGGGAAGAGAAGCAGGCGGGAGACAAAGCAGAGTCTTCAAGGGGGCCGGCCTCTAAGGGGGGGCGCCCAGGAGCGAGAGGGGGGTGGCTGGCTCAGGTTAGAGTTGCTGGCCTCTGACCTAGCAACAATTCTTTTATAATAAGTGGCTTTGCGATTTTTCAGAAAAATCCATACTTATCATAAAACATGTTAAATAATCCATTGACTTGAAAACCTTTTGTATGTGACCCTCTAGGCCCAAATACCAGTCCAGTTAATAATCCATTAAGCCTAATAACTCCTTACTGACTCACTAAATTAATTAATATCCTTTTATCAATTAATTAGCCAAAATTAATGTACCACAATAATTTCTGACGGGCTTCCGATCACGTTGGGTGCCGAGCAACACTGGGTGAACCTAGAAGGCATTGGAGTTCCGCAACCCACTAATGGAACCTTTCCGTCATCGATTACCGTGCTGATATAATCCTTCATCTGTGCAATGTTCCCGAATCGACCTAGGGTATAGTTTACTATTAAATCCTAGCCAGTCGATTCACCTGAATCAGATGCCGCTAAACTATATCGGATAACTCCTTATCTGATACAGTATCCGCCCTGGCTAGGGACTTAAGCGCATCATTCCCGGAACATTCTCTCTCCTATTACCGAGTGCATATGATCTCTTGTTGACCATACAATTACCTTTGAGGGCATCTCCATGAACTAGATCATTTGACTTATTGATATCCCATGGTTAGAGATTCGTTAGTCAAGGTCAAAGCTCAGAGATTTACCAACAAGGTATCCTTAGTGTCTCAGGACCAAGGACCATCCACGCAACCATGACAAAGAATCAAGCTGGTTAACAGTTAGATAGTTACCATCCAACGAATCATGGTCGGATCAGTTCAGTGAACTCATTCGCCAATGAACACCTACAGGTCCAACATATTGTCTCCATGCAAGTGACTTATAGGATCAGTCACCCTCATCATATAAGCTGAAGAAACCTGTACTAGTCTATCCAGATGTCTAATATCCTTCTCAAACATCCTCTGACTATGAACAATTAAGAACATGTGTTTATAAGTCTCCAGTTCCGTAATTATGATCTCATCATAATCCGAAGACTATTGCACATGTCCATGGACTTCATCGTGAAACGACAAACAATATCATATTATAGACACAATGAAATTAGGCCATTTTATTAATAACTGAATAATACAAAGTATCTTATTGGCTTGGAGGCCACCTAGTACTAACACCGGGCACCTGTGCTGCTTGCGACATCGCTTCATCGGAACCACACGGTTGTAGATTCGAATCCGCGCAAGGTGAAGATTGTTCATTATGTTTTGGTTTGTTTTGATCAAAATAGATTAGTGGTAGCGAGATTTTATTTTTAAATAATTATTTTTGTTGTGTTCTTGTTCTATCTGCCCAATCTTTATAGTTACCATGTAAATATAATCATTCGTCCATATAATGCTCTCAAGTCAACCAAGGGCATGGTTAACTGTCAAATCCTATCCAATTAACTTAGTTGGACATGATGGTTTTTCTTGCCCTTCTTGCCTTTCTTACTCCGATCTGACAAAGAAGAAAAAACTGTGAAAACAATCAATAAGGCTCCCCACACCCACTGTGGCGAAAGGAAAACATGACAAAAAATGATGTACTTAGTGATTTTGGCGCTGGGCTATAACTCAATTCAACAAGCCGGTCCTTAGTGATCAACTTCTCTATGTTGTGATATTTTAAGATGGAGAAGTGATCCACTTGCTCCTCTCTTCGAGAGTAAGATGAGGAGCGATGAGAGGAAGGGTTTGAAAGTTGAACTCAATATTGAAATCCAACTAGTCAAGGACTCCCTTAGGTCTAGTGATATATTGTTGCTGGAGACTAAGGTGGAAAGATGTCGGAAGAGTCGGTCTTTCAAAGCCTTGAGGTAGAAAAAACCCCGAACTTCTCTCAGGTTAGGATGGATGGCGAACATGCTGTGGAAGGTAACCAAAGAAAGAAAGAGGTCGAGATTCTGGCATATGATCATGTAGCAGTACAAGGTATGCTAGCATTTGGGACCAATTGTACTGGCATAAAGGAGAGTGAGCCAAGAACCAAATGGATGAAGGGGGAACCTAAAGCCTCCCTGAAACATATCTTCGTATGCTGAAAAGGCTTTAGGAACGGGAGTAGAAATGCTATGAGCAACGAAAGGCAGGATAGCTTGGAATTGAGAAGGGGAAACTCGAAACTCAACCAAGTATCGAGCAATCTGGGCATCCGTTAGATTGCAAGTAGAAGATTGACTGGAAAAGGTAAGTTCTTGGGAAGATTCCCTAGAACCTAACCCTTGATTGGAATATTGAGCAGGATCACCCTCCTCCATTAGGCAGGGGAAGTGAAAGAAGTGTGAGAAGATAAATAGGAAGCAATAAGGAGATTAGAAGGAGCCATTGACAGGGTAGATGGGTCGGAGGCTCTTGGAGTCCTCGGGAAAGGAGAAGAAGAAGAAGAACAATAGCAACAACAAGAAGAAGAAGACAATGCCAAATGCCATTAAGGGAGGATCAGGCAGCGCATCAAAAGAAAGGGAAATAAGAGGAAAAGTAGAAATAGAAAAAATGACCCATCGAAAGTGGAAGGAGCCTTGGTGGCGAGCAGCAGCAAGAGGAAAGCTAGAAGGTGGAGGAAGTCAAAGCACATGTAGAAGGTAATCATTCCAGTCCTCTCTTAGCCTTTTATATAGCTGAAGCCTTGAGGAATAAGAAAGCTAATGGGCACCAAGAGTTTAGAAAACTGAATTCACACTTTAAAATCTAGAATGATATGTGGTGGCTCAAGGGCCACCAACGGACAAGCAGCATGTTAACCATTTAAGGTGAAATCGGTGCCACATATGATGCAACTATTGGGATTTCTCGGTTTCTCCGGATCGCTCACGCAGCGGAAAATAAAATAAAACAGCGATCCGTTTTCCCGTTTCGAAAAATCTAAAGACACGATTATCGGATAATTGAAGTTATCACCGTGTGTGGATTCGAATCCGCAACTGTTCGGTTCCATCGGTGCGACACTGCAAGCCGCGCAAGCGCCCGGCCTCTAGCGAAGTCTACTCAATCCTCCTCGCGACGGATATCCTCACATTCCTAGTTCTTCGCAGCCCACGAAACCTCTGCCGGTCGCCGCAACGATCGCCGTAACATGCGGACGATTTCCCGTCGAACGGGATTCGAAGAAGCGGCGGAGCAGATCTGGATCTGTCTGGACGCCAGAGAGAGAGAGAAATAGAGGAGGGGCGGCTAGGGTTAGCAGGAGCTTGGCCTGCTCAGCCCGTTCGCTATGTTTTATACTAACCGCGTGATTTTTCATAAAAACCCCCGGTTTGTATAAAACCCACTTATTTATCCATCGCCTTAAGAATCATTTGTGTGTGACCCTCTAGGCCTAAGTACCAATCCAGTTAATGGCCCAACAAGCCTAGTGACTCCTCACTGGCTTTATTAATCAATTAATAACCCTTTATTAATTAATTAATCAATCGAATTGATGTCGCACATCGAATTCGACCGGGCCTCCGATCACGTTGGGTGCCAAGCAACACCGCGTGAACCTGGAAGGTATTGGGGTTAAGTAACCCACTCTTGGAACCTTTCCGCCGACAGTTACCGCGTGGATATAATCCTTCATTCGTACAATGCTCTCGAGTCAACTCAGGGTATGGCGTGCTGTCAAACCCTAACCGGTCGACTCACTTGGATTGGATGCCGCTGATGAATATCGGAAAACTCCTTTCCCGATATTATCGTCCGCCCTGGCCAAGGACTTCCGCGCATCCTTCCTAGAGCATTCTCTCTCTAAGTACCGAGAGCGAATGATTCCTTATTGACACACAATTCCCTTCGACGGTATTCCGTTGTACCCAATCCTTGGTGTATTAGAATCCCGTGGCTAGAGATTCGTAAACCAAGGTCAAAGCACAGAAGTCTACCGACAAGGTGTCCTTGGTGTCTCAGGTCCGAGGACCATCTACGCAACTGCGACAATAGAATCAAGTTGGTTGACAATGAGGTACAATACCATCCAGCGATTCAGTCGGATCAATTCAGTGAACTCATTCTCCAATGAGCACCTACATATTCGCCTTAGTGTCTCCACACAAGTGACTTATGAGATCAGTCACCCTCATCATATGAGCAGGAGTAATCTGTACTAGTCTAACCGGATATCCGATGTCCTTCTCGGATATCCTCCGACTAGGAACGATTAAGAATATGTGTGTTTAAATGATCAGTCTCATTAGTATGATCTCATCATAATCTGATCACTATAGCACATATTCACGGACTTCATTATGAAACGATAATTAATGCGATTTACACATAATGAATATTACGCCATTATATTAATAAATGAACGAGATTTACATAGTCAGATTGGCTTGTAGGCGACCTAAAACTAACAGCAACCTCCCATGTTGAAGGCACGATGATATAATTAAACCCTCATGGTGCGGGCCCACCTAACATTGCCAGGCTAGAGCTGCATATTGCCTAAGGGGCGTATAGGTCAAGATCAACATATTCTTGGCCACTTTGGTAGATGCCAAGTTCTTGGGAGTAGAGGGCTAATGAGCAGGGGAAAGCCCAATAATCCAGGAAGAGCCCATTAAGGGGCCCAAAAATAGAACGAGGCCCAAACGGTCCTGTAGACATACTAATTTTGACTTCATATTGAATAAATTTCATGTCACAATTGTAATGCCCCGAAATGGTCTGATTTTTAATCATTAATCAATTTTTCGCTGATTAACGTCGACCATAGCCGACACCATTTAGATTTCTAGCCGAAATCAATTCGAAATTAAATTCCTAAATTCAGATAGATTTAGATGAATAGCGTCGCCCATGGACAACGCCATTTAGTCTCTAATATGTCTGGATTTCTGATTTGAATTCGAATTAATTTCCTAATTATCTAAATAATGTCGCTCATGGACGATGCCTTTTAGGTTTCTTAATGTTTTCTAGTTTCCCTTCGCGGATTTTCTTTCTATCTTGACCGTGTTAATTAGCCAAATGGCGTCCCAGATGGACGACGCGATTCAAGCACTTTCCTGATAAGCTTGATTTGGCCGAGATAATCCGTTCTAGAGGTTGAAAGGGTTCCAAACTCCTTCCATGTTTATCCTTGGTAATCCGAAGGCTGTGGGAGAGGTTTTTAAAAGCCAAACAACCCTAATTAAGACTTCTATATATACACTACCCCTTTGGCCTTTGAAAAAGGTTGGAAATTGAAGATTTTGGAGTCTAAGGCAAGATGAAAGGAGGCTTCTTCTACAGAAAACGTGGGAAGACTTTGGAGTTTCATCTTCTTCATCATTCTCCATCCTTTGAAGCTTTTGAAGATCAAGACTATGGAGGGGCCAATCTTTTTCTGTTTGTTTCATTAGTTAGTTTGTTAGTTTGTTTCATCATTAATCTTTACTATTTTTCATTAGAATTTTTATTATATCACTCCATGTTTCATATACTCACTTCATGATTTTCACTACCTATGCATGTTAGGGGTTTAAAGAACACTAAAAAGTGAGTTCTTTTGTTTAGTTTATGCTTGATTTATCAGATAGAATAGATACTATCTTACTCTATAGCTCTAACCATCCGTTTTCTTTTGTTTGACTTCTTTCTTGCAAGGTTTGGAGAAAAAAGAGAAAAGCTTGAGAAGAAGGGATTTGAAGGCTTGAACAACCAAACAACTCCCAAAACAAGAGTAACAAGAAGAAGCTCTTCATCTTTGGCTGGCCAAAGAGGAAGAACAAAGAACCCCAATTTCTCTCAAAATTCTGCGAGGTAAGTTTAACGATCACTTTTCTTTCATTGAAGCCTTCGGTTTCTGGCGATCACATAGTTTAAATTTGATATGTTAATCATATGAACACATGATATCATGATAATCACACATACTATTTGAGCACTATAGGCCCTAGTGAAATAAAAGGGTTCACAAGACATATGGCCCAACACCCTCAGGAAGTATATGTGGCCATCCTTGGACCTTCAACTTGAGAACCCGAGAGGTTTGGTCACCAAGAAGACATTCCACCTAGAGGCTCACTCTCACCTTTTTTCAACCACCGCGAACCAAGGACTAGAGGAATCCTTGCTAGGTCCTGGCGCCCATATGCTCGCATTAATGAACCTTTATATGTGTTAGGGCCATAAACCACATGCATGTCAAACACACGGCGCTTAAGAGCATAAAGGTCCATCATGAGCCCCCATCATCATGAAGATATGGTGCAGTTAGCTCCATCACCGTCAACATGGGAACCGCTCCCAATCAAGGTGATTTGGCCCCACTAACACTGGGATTTGATTCCACTAAACCTAGGAGGCTTTGCATGACACTCCAATGGAATTCAAAGGGCTAACACTTTTCCCCCTCCATGGGGTATGTGGCCACTCATTCCTACCGGAGGTACCTATAAAAGCCTTAACCCTCTTTCGTAGCAAGGTAAGTTCTACCTAACCATTTGGACAACTTTTCTCTATCTAAACTCCCCTCTTAGGCCACATCTAACTTAGGCATCAGAAGGTTGACCTCGGCAAAAACTGGGACCTTCTAACCATCTTCTCTCAATCTTTATAGGAAGGGAGAAATTAGGAAGATCCACACGGTTGGCTGGGAGCTCATGTGTCTTGTTCCTATCCATCCATTTGTCCGACATAGGCACAACATCTCATCACCTCTACACCTTGGCACCATTTATAGGAAACTATTTCAAACAAGAAACCATGGCTCACCTTAGCCAACGAGATTCTCGCAACCAGCCCAATGAAGAGGTTCCCCAAGGTCTAGGGACATCCCTGTTGTAACAGGGGATGAGGTGGCATAATCCCATTACGAACAACCTATGGACCTCATCCAAGAGCTGCTAGAGCAAATGCACGAGGTCCTCGGTGCCATTAAAGAAGTTTGGATGGCTAAGGAGCTATGGCTAGCTTCAATCACCCTACCGCGCAGCCAAACACGGGGTGCATCCGACCAACCACAAGCATGGGTTTCATGTCAGTCCGCCTAATCCGTAGCATCTTCCTCACACTCTAGGCTCTCCAACATCAGAAACAATAGAGTGGAAGGCCTTAAAAACCAGGAGGCTATCTCCTAGCCTCAGTGAGCACTCATGATTCCATCATCACTCTAGAGTGGAGCAACATATCCGAAGAGAGGTAGACCGAAGGCTTGCCCAACGCGGCATTTGGTGAGAGCCCAAAACCGATTAATGGTTCATCCCAAAGACATTAGTAGTTCTTTTAGTGACCCAAGCCAAGAATTAACAATGCACTCTTATTAAATATATTGCATCCTTAAAAACTGAGATGGCAATATATTTTGTAGGGGTGTAGTATGAGCATAGTAGTGAAAGATTTTTGCTAAACATCTTATTAGAAGGTAAGAAGTTGCTAATACTCAATGCACATTGATACCTATGAATGGCCACTTACCAAGTGCCGTAATATCTTTGGGCAATGGAAGGTGCTTAGTGAATGACTCAACAAAGATTACTCTTTTCGCTAAAGTATAAACTCAACCGAAACAATCTAAAATAACTATGCCTTCTACACGTATATATGCAGGTGCATGCGGTTGCATACATGGACGCACACAAAAATTACCAAGAGTTGGTACTTCTACCACATATGATGTTGATACTCCCATGCATGAAGGTAGTGCTAATGGCACTGGGGTTCGACTTCACCATTTAAGGATTGTCAACTCTAAAGAATGGTGATATTGAAACAAGGGAGGCTAAAGAGGAAAGGGGAAGAAGAAGAAGAAAAACATGGAAAAGAGGGAGGAAGGGGTAATTCGGGGATAGTAGAAGGAGAAGTAACAATAACAGATATAGGCGATGGGAGAGTAGAAGGTATATGTGTTGGTGGGGGTTGTTCTTGATTTTTGAGTTAGCTCAAGGAATTATGTATCCAAACTTACAAGTGAAGCCATGCCTATGGTTCATGTGCCGAGCTAGGCTAGGCTAGGTCGTTTGGCAATTCTAACCATGGAAATTAGGTTAGCTAGAACCATTGATACTCTTATTCTTCTTTAGTAGGATATTTGAGACAATATTTTCTCGATGTTGTTGTGCTCTCAAAAGTTTTTTTTAAAATTTTTAATTTATTTTTAACAATATCGTAACTCAACTTGTAATTGTCTAGTCTAGCTGATCACCTTAGGAAGACAAAAGAGAGATGGAAGTAACTCATTATCTTCCTTCCATTTTTTTCCTTTCAGTGTGCACATGAATACTAACCACCTTTCTTTTCAATCTTGTCCTATTTCCTTGTTGGCATCTACCATCCAACCCAACAGTTGATGAAGGGTGAAGATAAGAACAACAAAGGAGGAGAAAAGTGGGGAGATGGTGTACGTTCTCCTTGACAAGGCATTTTCAAGCGGCTCCAGATAGTGGTTACGTTCCATTTTTCCTTTTGAAATAGATTCTGAGAAAGAAGTGTCAAAAGAATATTACCAAACATCTACAATTTTCAATCTGACCGTAATGTCTCTGTGTTGAATTTCTGTGAAATTTACAAGGGGCCATCCTACCTTTGATAATCTAAAAACTTTAAAAACCAACTAAGGTACATAGCTTTTATCAAAAGAAAAAGGCCTTTTATTTACAAGTAAACCCAATTAAGTCCAAAAGCCATGCTTATTCTTGAACAGCTAGCATTTTCCCTCTGTGGAGATCCAAAGTCCCTATTTTATGGGCTTTTTAAGCACTTCAAGCCAATCCGATAACTCCTTTTCATCATAATTTTGATAAGCTTCAATAACAAATCGCATCGCTAAATTGTTCGTTTGTCGTATAATACAAGATTTCTTCAGCTAACAGTTTGGCATCATTTCTATGCATACTTCAATAGACAAATCTATCAGAGAATCAATTAATAATTAAGTAGAACCCCAACATTTTTTATATCACCATATTCACATAAATTAGTGTAATGAGAAAGTCAAAAAAAAATATTCTAGGAAAACCACATAGTTCAAAACCAACAAGGGTGCTCCCAAGTTTCTTTAAACGCGCACTCGTTTGTACTCCCCGGTTTCCTGCCTGCCCTCCATCTTCACCGGTGGAATATGTTATGATTCCAGAGGAAGCATTTCCTTGGAAACCATCTCAGATGAGCAGGCGTTGTTCTGCAATATCTCACCATTCACACTTAATTAAAACAACTACGACACAACTGCTGCCTGGAATAAGCCTAAGCCAGGCCCACTGCTTCGGGTCCCTAGTCGTGCAATTGTGTTCACCTTCCCCATGTGGTGGTTAGGCTTATTCATATCCACCACCCTCTGATAAAACTTCCTCTGGCTCCTTCCCCAGGCACTGTGTTAGGTTGCCAAATTAGAAGTTAGTGTAAGGTTTCCAAACTTTTCAGTCTCTAGAGTGAGACCGAGTCGTTTTAGCTCAATGCATTGTACTGGGTTAGGGAGTGCCACAAACTGACTTAAAATATCATAAAATAGCATCTATCGAATTTCGAAATTGGTTGATCATACTCTTTTTAGCTGGTTTAGCTTTAAGTCGAAAACTACTAAAATTTTTAAAATCGATGATTTTGAAATTGAAGTTTTTTTTTATTTGTTGTAACGCTCTCTCATTAGTCGGACACAGTGCACCAACGTTGCAGATTCGCCATAATTCCGGACTATGAGGTTTCATTCTTGCAGTGCGGCTGGATTCTGAAACCATTGCTGGAGAGAAAAAAAGCTGAGCGTCCTACAGTGGGTCAAACCTATCTGCGACTAGAGATGCTCACTCAAAGGAGGCTTACTTAAATTTTTTGTGTTTTTTGGTTTCAAGTTAAAGGAAGTTTACTTATTTGATACCCTGCACAAGCAATTCCCCACACTTCTCAAGGTTAGGAGATGGAAACCCTTCTATCTAAATGTTAGCTGGGAGTATCCAGCGGCTGCCAACCTCTATCCAGCCGTACCAAAGTGGACCACTACAGAGCAAACGTTAATTTCCTAGTTTAAAAGAGGTATAAACGCTGTAGTTGAAAAGAAAACATCGTAACCATCGTAAGCTTTGATTAGCCAAGTCTTAGTCCAAGACACAATCCGAAATTGGGTCCTTTAAGCAGTTGACAATGTGCAATTAGCTTGATTGTGGAGTTCAAACTGGCACAATTAATAAGGCAGCAATTCTCAAGGGTTGTCATGGAGAATGTATATAGTTAAAGAAGGATACAAGTTACACTTCGTGTTCAGGGCACGAATAATTAAAGATGGGATTAATGAAACACAAGCTCCTGAGTAAAATGGGAGTCATGGTTAAGTAAACAGCAAAACTTGCTAGGTGAAGTCAAAAGCTTAATCATAAACTTGGGATGAATGAGCCGTAAGATCAGCGAAATCCATGGGTTGTGGGTGGTTTACATCCACTCAACGAACCTTATCTTTTTCAGCACAAGGATTCGCAACATTTGATGAAACCCATCTATTTGATTGAATCCAACAGCAACCATGTTAGAAACAAGAACGAGGTCCTTTAGACCTTATTCTCTATATCAAAATATGTCTTTACTCACGTGAGACAAAAGTCAAATAATCATTTCACTAAAAAGCATAAGAGAATGAAGTCCAAGATCTCATCTTCTTAAAAACACTATTAGTATTTCCCACGTTTCAAAACTAGAGATCAGATAGAATCAACTCTTTGTATATATATATATAGACACACATTCTCTCTCTCTCTCTCGACCTTGTTTTGATTACCATTTAAATGAATGGATGATGACCATACATTGGCTCATGTGACCATATCAACCATTAATGATATATAAAGAGGTAGGCAAATTAGGGGGGTGACGGTGCCAAGAGTCACAGTGGGGATAATGGATTCATGTGAAGGGGATGATAAGGTCATGAGAGCGAGAGCGTCATGACAGGTGGACTCGAGATACGGAGCTATTTTGGTCTGCACAGCCAAGCCTGTCATTTTCAATAGATGAGTTCGTAACATTTCACAAAAATATGTCCATTGAATTTGAACTCAATGGCACATATGTTAAAAACATGAGTAATACTTGTTGCATCGTGTGTGGTGCAGCGAGTTGCTGCCTCGCATGTGGTGCAGCTCAATTAAAAATGTCTTACATGTTTATATAATTCGATTTCTGATCGAATGATCTAAAAAATCTGAAAATTTGAAAATCAAGCCTGCACTAAAAATACCGACCATGATTGGACCGATTTTAAAAAAATAAGAACAAAAAAAAAATCACAGCCACTGAATCCAGCGGCGCAACGAGTGTTTCTTTAAAAACATTGTCAGCATTTCAAAACTAGAGAGCATAATACATACATGTACATGCATATGCATACATGACTCTCTCTCTCTCTCTCTCTCTCTCTCTACATGACTCTCTCTCTCTCTCTCTCTCTCCGGAAATTATGGGCAACCATTCTTGTAATGCCGCCCTCATTTAAAATGAGGAAAGAGATCAAGCAACCTTGTTTTGTAACCATACTAGCAAAATTGTGAAAAATAAAAATGTCATTCTTAGGGGTATCAAAATGTCTCTGGAGGCTCATTTCACAATTAAAGATCTTCCCATGTGTATACATTACCTCCAGTACTATACCCCAACATGTATGTAGGAAACGCTTGCAATTAATAGTTGTGCATGAACCGCGTGGTGGGGCGATCACATGTTGCAGTACCAGTCTATAAAGTTGGAGGGAGGATGGTGCCATACGGTTTGAGAAGCTTGCAGCCACCAGACTGTAAAATTGATCTGATATGGTTTTAGCCACATCTTGAAATTAATGTTGGGCTTGAAATTAATGGTAGGCACGAAGGATTGACTGGCCCAGCATCCATTCAGGCTGGAAGAGTATATTGGGTGGAATTCCCACCGGCGCGGCATGTGCTAGGAATGGGTGATGCATTGCAGGGGCTCTGGCTATATATATGACTTTCTCTGTCAAGTAAAACCTGTACACATACGTATACGCATATATATATATATATATATTGGTCAACAAAGACTACTGATGTAGCCGAAGCTATCACGACCTGATTCCGAAGTTGGAATCCGAAGTTTTTGAGATCCGGAGCTGGGTCGGATCGGAAAAAGAAGTCCGACAGGGATCCGGAAGGCAATGGAGGCAGAGGCGAAGCCGAAGGTCCGAGGGCGAGAGTGGCTCGGTCGGATGCTGGCTTGTATCCGGAAGGCGGGACCGAGGTTCCCCCGGCCGACAGGCGGGGCGACGCGGAACCGAGTCTCCTTCGGTCGCGGGGCAGCCGGCGCACGGCGTCGAGACCGGGGAGAGGAGTCCGAGGTCGGCGGCCGAGACCGACTCGGAAAGGTCGGCGATGATTCGAACCGAGTCCCTGCAGGAGGGAAAGAAGAAGAAACCGGTCAGCATGAGTCCCGGGCTTCGGCCCTTAGGAACCCCCTCCGACGGTTAAGTTAGCTTCTGAAGAAGATTTGATTCAGAAGGCAAAGAGTAGCTTTAAGGCTATTTGGACTATGGTCCTTGAGGGTCTCGGAGACATCCCTTTGGCAATAAATAGCGTGGTATTTATAGCGGAGGATAGAGGATGGTTAACGGTGATAGCCGATATAGGACTATGTTCCGGGCTTACTGGTAAACCGCCATAGTGCCTAATCCTCCACCGGAGTGGGCCGAACACGGCTGTTGGGCCGAAGGGGATTGGGCCGCTGATGGGCTGAAGCCTGCTAGGCCGAGGGCTACTGCGCTGCTCACGGGCCGAAGGCTGGTGGGCCGCTGATGGGCCGAAGGCTTCCTGAAGGCCTTCCACTGCTGCTGCTGGGCTGAACTGGATTTGGGCTTGTTTTAATGGGCCGAATCGAATTCTGCCTCATCACATAGCCCCCCACTCTTGTCTTCCTCAGTTCTGAGATGGCGAGAGTATAGCCAGAAGCTTTTTGAGAAATAACGTAACATGTGTTTTACCCGAGGCTTTCTGTTCCCTTTCTTGAGAAGAGGGTCCCCTCGGTCGGCCGAGGGTTAGCAGTCACTTATCCGTCTTCATTCGGGATGTAGTGACAAAGGCCTTTACCTCGTAAGGGCAAAAGGCCGAGCCTTCTGACTCGTGTCAGGCTTCATTAAATGGACGGGACGGGCGTCGCTTTTCCCGTCAGAACGGTTGTCTCGCGAAGAAGCACAGGACACGCGTTGCGCATCCGGCCGCCCCGTTTAAAAACACAAAAAGATCCTAACCGCTCGCGGGTCGCGGGTCACCTCGGCTCTCTGCCCGAGGTTCCACTCGGATTGCCGCCTCTTCCTTCTCTGGCACGCGGATCGGGACACGTGGCGGGCATCCGAGTGATCAGCCGAAGGGTCGGAGCGCTTTCGGCCGTTGATCATTCTGCTCCGATTCCGGGAGTCTGTCCGTCATCATTACCGAAGGACGGTATACGTGGCGGGCATCCGAGAGAGGCGGTGATACGAAGGGAAGATCTCGGCCGTTGGCTTCGACGGGAAGGGTTTTGAACAGCGTCTATAAATAGAAACCCCTCGCAGGGCACTGTTCTTCTTCCTGCTTCCGCGCCTGCGTTCCTCTGTGATTGTCCGAGCTCTCCTTCTTCTCCGGCGAAAGGCTAGCCCTCTAGAGGTGTTTTCCGAGCTCGCCGGCTGTCGCAGGAAGATCCCCATCTCCCGGAGTGATCGCTGGGGGAGTTCTGTGGCTTGAGAGGCTGAGTCTGATCTAGGAGAGATCTTTTTCCTTTTGAGGGTAAGCCTCAATCTCCTTTCTCCATCTTCGCGACCTTATGCCCCGCAGTCCTTCTTCGAGCGAGATTACCCCTTCAGACGAGGAGTATACTCCGTCTTATTCCCCCAAGTCTTCTCTGTCATCTCATCTTACTCTGAACTCCCTCGCTTCTGCGATGGCCGAAGAGGCCGAGGCCTCCGGTGCCGAGGGGTCCGAGGAGGTTCATACCCCGGGCCAGGCTTCCTCCTCGGGACGTCGTCGTCCCGAGACTGCTTCGGAAGCAGCCTGCGCCCTCTCGGATGACGGGGTCAGTTACGTTGCTTCTTACTACCAACTCCCTTCTTGGATGACCCCCTATCGGCCCGGTTCTCATACCAGGGCCAACACTCCCCGCCCGGGTAGTTTCTCTATCTACGAGGAAAGTTTCTGGGCAGGCTTTCGTCTTCCTCTCTCTACCTTCCTCATCAACCTTCTCTGTTTTTACAGGCTCGCCCCGTCTCAATTTTTTCCCAATTCTTGGCGCACAGTCTATGCCTTCTTGGCTGTGCTTGCCCATGCGAAGTTCATGCCCTCGGTCAACATCTTCCGCTACCTCTTCAAAATTCAAAGGCAGGGGAGATCCGAGTGGTACAGTTTTGTCCCCTGATGCACACACGACGCGTGTCGTTAAACACTCATGGCAATCAACTTCAAATAATCGGACTCTCCATTGATTTTAACAATAGTTAAGTGGTGAGAACCGGATCGATCCATGGAGAACTAGATTTTTATATTTTGAAAACTTTGAATTTTGATTAAAATTCTTGCAGACAAGCGATTCCAAGAGAGAATGGATTAAAATTAAACACATAGAAAAGACTAATTACGAGCCTTAAACATTAGTTAATCAATACTAAAAATTACTACCACAATGTAGCCCAATTAAACATGCACATCTAATCAAGCAATTGTTGTACTTAGGAAAGATAAAGTGACAAATTGAGAGAGAAATTATGGGAAGAATTAAGATTAAAAGAAAGAACTATAATGTAAAATATTACAATGAGTCTTAAAAGGGAAAAATCCAACTTAAAAGATTAATGCCTAGAAGCAAATAAACTATGAGGAAAATAAAGCTAGAGAAATAAATGGAATAACACCAAGCATAGTAAGCACAGAGCAACAACTAGGGGCTCGGTAGGCTTCTGTGAAGGGACTGGTGTAATGAGCCGAGCGGGGCTTGTGGCAGCAGCTGGATGCAGGGGCCTTTGGGATGCTGTGGCGCACTAAACCGCTGTGGCAGACGCGCCGGGCGGGAAGCTAGGTGGCCGGCGTTGACGAGCGGGCACGGGCGCTGATGGAAGGCGGCGCGAACATGGCGCTTCTGCCGCGTGGCGAGGGAGGCGACCGGGCGGGAAGCGTCGCGTGACACGCGTCGGCAGGTGCGGCGCGGCAGGCGAAGCACGGCGGCGCGAATGGCACGGGCGACGATGCTTGGCGGCCGAGTCGCTTCCTCCTGACGCGTGGACATGGGCGGCGGCGGAGCTTGGAGCGGGCGGCGAAGCGCAGCCCCGCGAACAACGGCGTGCCGCCGCGTGGCCTTGGCGGGGCCGGCTTGCAGGCGGGAGGCGGCCGAGCGGTGTCGCGTGGCCTGGCGGCTGACGTTGGCGAGCTCCTGGGTGCTGCCACGTGGCCGGCTCGTTCGGCGAGCCCGGGACTGCAGGCGTGCAGAGAAAGAAAGAGAGAGAGAGAAACTAACCGAGAGAGAGAGCTTTGGTAAAGGGGGAAGAGAAAGAAATAGGGAGAACAGAGAGAGAGATAAAAACGTAGGGGGAGAGAGAGAGAGAAAGATGCTGCGGGAGAGGGAGGAAAAGCAGAGAGAGAGAAAAAAAATGACAGAGAAAGAAGAGAGAGAGAGATGCTAAAAAATTTCTGAAAATTCGGTTCACCCCCTCCCTTTGCCCTCATCCCTTAGTTTTATAGAAAAGATGAGGGGTTTGAATTTCAAAAAGAGATTTAAAAAAAAAATCTTTTCATTAAGTCCCCTTTGATTAGGGGATCCTCTTTAAAAACATTAATTGGTGATTTGAATTTCGAATTTTTGAGATGGATCCTCCTTTCTTTGAATTTCAGAATTCCCTCCTCCTTTCTCTCTTAGTTGGCATGTGGGCCCCAGTTGAAGCTAAAATACGAAAATAAAATGTTGCTTTTGCCAAGATTCGAACCCTGGTTGCTTCCTTGAAGTTCGGGTGGTCCAACCACTATGCCATCTGCTTGTTCATGCCCTGTTTTCACATAAAATAATAGTTAAGTTCTTATAGCCATAAATCATTCAACTATGCATTAAATACTTGCTGAGAAAATGGAGTTGCTACCCTTATTCCATCCATGGAGTGATGATATTTGAAATTCAGATTTTTGAATGCGCAAATGGTTTATCTATCATTCCATGTGATTTTGTCTGTTAAATTGATAGCAAAGTATGTAGTTTTCAGCTGTTATTTATGTAAAATTGTGGACTTATCATCCCCCGTCTCAGCCGAGGCATTTTCTCCGGGAAGCCTTCGTCCATTCACGGCTGGAAGAGGAACTTCATTCTAGTTTCTCTCTCGGAGAATGAGAGGAGCGTGTGGCCCTTTCCTACTGAGTGGGCGCCGCTGGCCGCAGGCCTTTCCGATCCTCCTACCCTCAATTCCGTTCAGCGCGATATCGTGGGCCACGTTGAAGCCGCGGCTCCGTATAATATTTCGGAGCTTTTCAGCAAGCCAGAGCTGCTTGTGGCTGCCGGGGCATGGCCGGACCCGACGAGGGATCCGGAGCGGGCTTTCCCTTACCTTCCTCCCGGGGAGACTTCACGGGAGAGCGAAGGAAGCGCTGGGGCCGCTCCTCCGACCGAAGCTCCTCCGGCCGCCGAGGTTGCTGAAGCTTCGGCCGAGGGTAAGTCGGTCTTTAGTTGCAACCATTGTGTGTTATTTGTTTCTAACACTTCTTCTCTTGTTTGCAGCGATGTCTGGGATCCGGAGCCTCCTCAGCCGGATAGTCCAGCAGCACGGCCAATCCCAGCCGTCTCGCCCTCAGGCGGTAGGAGGGTCTGGACGAGGCGTTGTGGCCCCGAGCGTCCGAGCCGGGGTCATGATGACTGCAGCCTCCTCCAAGGGCCGTGCTGCTGCCGCCGCTCTCGAGAGGGAGCGAAAAAGCAAGTCGGCCGCCCGAAGGGGCGGTCGTCTGTCTAAGCGGATCCGGGTGGAGGAGCCTGATGAGGCAGAGCACCCCCCTTGGTTAGGAGATCCGCCGCGGCCCTTCGGGCCGCGAGGCCGGCGTCCCCCGAAGCGCCGAGGGGCGACTCTCCTCCGGCCGCGATGGCGGGGGCGGAGCAGGAAGGCGCCGGGCCGCAGGTGCCTCGCGCGGAGGAGCGCGAGCTATGGGTCCCCAACCTGGGGATCTATAGAGACGAGAGCGTGGAGGACTCGCAGACATGCCCGCGTCTGCTCCGCGGCCTCACCCTCCCGTCGGCTCTAGAGGAGCTGAAGGACCACTCGGTCACTGATCTGGCGATGATCAGCGCCCAATTGGCGGTCCAGGTAAGAAGCTTCTTAGTGTGCTTCAATCTAGCTTTCCTTGAGCTCATTTCAAATTTGTTGACCCTTATCCGCTTTCGGCCGCAGGCCGCGGTCACGGATAGCGTCCTGATTCATCATCAGGAGCTCCTCCGGGATCAACTCCTGGAGGCCGAGAGGGCGTCGGCTTCGGCAAGTTCAGGCGAGGGCCCTTCAGCGGGACGCGATTTTGAGTCCAGCGTCGACGGGCTCGTAGCCGCGAACGCCCGGATGCGGGCTCAGCTGGAGGAGCGGACAGCGGCGGCCCGAGCTTCTTCCGAGGCCAAGACGAAGGCCGAGCGGGAGAAGGAGAAGGCTGAGCGGGAGCTGGCGGCGGCCCAGGCTGAGAATCAGCTCCTTAAGGCCGAGATCCAGGACAAGGACGCCCGGTGGGCTTCGGATAGCCGTCGCCATGCCGAGGAGCTGTCGGCCTTGAAGTTGGAGCTGGAGAAGGCGGTCAATTCGGCCGTGGCCGACTACAAGGCTGGCCCGGACTTCGCCGAGGAGATAATCTAGGCCCAGCTTCTAGCGGCCTCCTTGGTCTTCTACATCGGGCTGGCTGCCGCCCAGAAGGCGTGTCCAACCGTAGACTTGACCGGGATTGCCCTGCCAACGGACGAGGAAGGCGAGGAGCTCCTGTCCTGGTGGAAGGGGCTCGCGGCCGAGAGGGCCCTGGCCTCGGTGAAAGGCGATGAGACCGTTCCGGCCGAGGAGACCCCTGTCGAAGCCACCCCGTCTGAGGCCGTGCCGATAGTCGATTCTCCCTCCCCATCTCCTGGCCGAAGCCCAGTTGATGTAGATGAGGGGAATACCGAGGGCTAGTGCGGGGGCCTGTCCCGATCTTTATCTTTCTTCTTTTGTAAGCCTGGGGCCAGGTGGACGGCCGATTTTATACTTCCTTTTCAGTATATATACAGGAAGTATTTTTGGCTCTACCTTGATGCTGTGCATGATCGACTGAATCTGGTTTTTCATAAATCCAAGATCTTGTCGTCGTTTTTGCTGTAGCTCGCAAGGCCGAGACCCGGTGTAGGTTCGGATAGGAAGTCGATAAAATATCGCCACCGATAGTATATACGGCCGGGGCCTTTACTAACGTGGTTCATATGATCCGAGGGGACATCCTGCCGCTCCCGATGCGGTCTGCGTGGCTGAAGCCACTCCCGGCCTGGTTTATGCGGTCTTAGAGACATACCTTGCCGCTTCCCGATCCGGTATACATGGCCAGAGCCACCCTCGGATCAGGTTACCTGCGGGTTTAGAATAAGAACTCATGCCGCTCCCGATACGGTTTGCATGGCCAAAGCCACTCCCGGTACGGTTTGCACGGACTTAAGAGAGATACCTTGCCGCTTCCCGATCCGGTATACATGGCCGGAGCCACCCTCGGATCAGGTTACCTGCGGGCTTAGAATAAGAACTCATGCCGCTCCCGATACGGTTTGCATGGCCAAAGCCACTCCCGGTACGGTTTGCACGGACTTAAGAGAGATACCTTGCCGCTTCCCGATCCGGTATACATGGCCGGAGCCACCCTCGGATCAGGTTACCTGCGGGCTTAGAATAAGAACTCATGCCGCTCCCGATACGGTTTGCATGGCCGAAGCCACTCCCGGTACGGTTTGCACGGACTTAAAGAGATACCTTGCCGCTTCCCGATCCGGTATATATGGCCGAAGCCACCCTCGGATCAGGTTACCTGCGGGCTTAGAATAAGAACTCATCCCGCTCCCGATACAGTTTGCATAGCCGAAGCCACTCCCGGTACGGTTTGCACGGACTTAGAGAGATATACCAAGGTTTTTTGAAAAAGAGACCTTTATTCATGCCTTTCGGCTAAAAGTCCGGGAGAAGTGGTTTACATAAAATAACGCCGAAGGCGTTCTACATTCCAGGTGCGAGGGAGAGGTTGGCCCAAAAGGGTCTCCAACCGATAAGCCCCTCGTCTGATTACCTCTTTGACCAGATAGGGCCCCTCCCAGTTGGGGGCAAGCTTTCCTGTGGCTTCGGCTGGTTTGGAAGCATGAGCATTCCTTAACACGAGGCTCCCGATTTCAAAGCTTCGGGGCTTCACTCGAGTGTTGTGGTACCAGGCCATGCGCTGCTGATAAGCCGCCAGCCGAATGCGAGCCTTATCTCGGGTTTCTTCTATGAGGTCCAGATGATCCTTCAAGCCTTCTTCGTTGGCCTCCGGATCGTAGGCAATGATTCTTGGAGAGGGAAGGCCGATTTCCACTAGAATAACGGCCTCTATCCCATAAGCCATGCGAAATGGAGTTTCGCCGGTAGGGGTTCGGCTCGTAGTCCGATATGCCCATAGAACACTTGGTAACTCCTCTACCCACCGGCCTTTGGCTTCGCCGAGGCAGGTTTTCAGTCCCTGCAACATGCTTCGGTTGGTGACTTCGACCTGGCCGTTTTCCCGAGGGTGTGCTACCGAAGTGAACTTATGAAGAATGCCGAAGCCGGCGCAGTTGTCGCTGAACCGACGGCTATCGAACTGCTTTCCGTTGTCCGAAATGATGGCCCGGGGGATGCCGAACCGGCAGATGATGGACTTCCATACGAAGTTCCAAGCATTGCTATCGGTTATTGACGCGAGGGGTTCGGCTTCTACCCACTTGGTAAAATAGTCTACTGCCACGATGAGGAATTTCCTTTGGCCGGTGGCGATGGGAAAAGGCCCCACGAGGTCGATTCCCTATTGAGCGAAAGGCCAGGGGTCGGATAAGGGGGTCAGAAGGGTGGCCGCCTGGTGGATGAGGGAGCTGAACCTCTGGCACTGATCACAGCGCCGTACGAGGGCTAAAGCGTCCTCTCGGAGTGTCGGCCACCAGTATCCTTGCCTCAGAAGTTTGTGAGCCAGGGCCCTTCCTCCCGCATGTGCCCCGCATACCCCTTCGTGTACTTCTCTCATGGCGTAGTCGGCTTCAGTCGGGCCGAGGCACCGTAACAGCGGTCGGCCGAAGGACTTCTTGTATAATAGCCCGTCCAGAAGGAGGAAGTGGGATGAGCGTTGCCGAAGGTGCTTCGCCTCCCTTGAATCTGGCGGGACTTCTCCTCGGAGGAGGAAAGCGACGAGGGGAGTCATCCAGGTCTCGGCTTCGGCCTCGGTTATTTGCATGGCCTCAGGCTTGCCGAGGCTTGGTTCGGCGAGTTCCTCTACTAGGATCATTCGGCCTCCTCCCCCGTCTTGGGTTGACGCCAGCCGGGAAAGTGCATCGGCTCGGGCATTCTCGGCTCTCGGGATCCGCACGATTTCACATGAATCGAATTGAGCGAGGATCTTGCGAGTCACCTGGAGATAAGATGCCATTATCGCATCCCGAGCTTCGTATTCCCCGGAAATATGACTGGCGATCAGCTGAGAGTCGCTGAAGGCTTTCAGGTTCCGGGCGCCGAGCTTCCTCGCGGCCCGGAGGCGAGAAATGAGGGCTTCGTACTCGGAGGCATTATTAGTGGCTGGAAAGGA
Source organism: Zantedeschia hybrid cultivar (assembly GCA_030544215.1). Taxonomy (NCBI): domain Eukaryota; kingdom Viridiplantae; phylum Streptophyta; class Magnoliopsida; order Alismatales; family Araceae; genus Zantedeschia; species Zantedeschia hybrid cultivar. Next base: position 20,964,597 of record JARZZO010000005.1, read on the forward strand.
GAAGCGCAATGCGTACTCCGTGACGACTCCTTCGGGCGATGCCAGGATCCATCCGGCGCCACTGCCCGTGGAACACGCGAAGCCGTCTACAAAAAGTTGCCACTCGTCTGCTGGTGTATGAGCCGAAGTGTCCTCGGCTTCGGGCATGTCAGCTTTCGGCTGAGGTGCCGAGGAAGCGCTGGGAGTGAGTTCGGCGATAAAGTCCGCCAATGCCTGGGCTTTTATTGCTACCCGAGGTGCGTAGGAGATGTCGAACTCTCCTAACTCAATCGCCCATTTCGCCAGCCTACCGGATACCTCCGGCCGGGAGAGAATTTGCCTCAGGGGCTGGTCGGTGAGAACCTTTACTGAATGGGCAAGAAAATAAGGCCGGAGCCTCCTCGCGGACGAGACGAGGGCCAAAGCCAATTTTTCCAGCGCGAGATACCGGAGTTCTGCTCCTTGAAGGGCTCGGCTGGTATAATAGACTGGCTTCTGAACGCCATCTTGCTTTCGGAGGAGGACGACGCTGAGGGCTGTCTCAGATACTGCGAGGTAAAGGCTCAGAGGCTCCCCGGGGACTGGCTTGGACAGAATGGGGACTTTGGAGAGGTAGGCCTTCAGCTGGTCGAAGGCTGCCTGACACTCATCCGTCCAGTCGAAGCTATTGGCCTTCTTCAGTAGCTTGAAGAAGGGGAAACAGTAATCCGCCGCCCTTGACATGAAGCGGCTTAGGGCTGCGATCCTCCCATTTAGCTTCTGTACCTCTCGGAGGTTTGCCGTGGGGCGCATTTGTATGATGGCCGAAACCTTCTCGGGGTTAGCTTCTACCCCTCGGTGGGTGACCATGTAGCCGAGGAACTTCCCGAAGGCTACCCCGAAGGCGCACTTGGCTGGGTTCAACTTCATCTTGTATCGCCGTAGGGCGGAGAATGTCTCGGCCAAGTCGGCCAAATGTTCTGCAGCGACGCGGCTTTTGACCAGCATGTCGTCTATATAGACTTCCATGTTGCGGCCGAGCTGCGGGGCGAACACTTTATTGACGAGGCGCTGTTATGTCGCTCTGGCATTCTTCAGACCGAAGGGCATCCGGGTATAGCAATATAGACCCAGATCGGTCGTGAAGCTGGTTTTGCTTTCATCATCTGGATGTATTCGGATCTGATGATAGCCTGAATAGGCGTCGAGGAAGCTCAAGAGTTCGTGGCCGGAGGTTGCATCCACCACCTGATCTATCCGAGGCAGCGGGAAGCTATCCATCGGACAGGCCTTGTTGAGGTTGGTGAAGTCCACGCACATTCGCCACTTGCCATCCTTCTTCGGCACCATCACTACGTTGGCGATCCAGTCCGGGTGATGCACCTCTCGGAGGTGCCCAGCGTCCAGCGCCTTCTGCACTTCGGCTTGGATGGCGGCTCTCCTTTCCTGATTGAAGGTACGCCGCTTCTGCTTAACTGGGGGCTGGTCGGGATCGGTGTGTAGTCGGTGCTCCGCTACTTCCGGGTCGACCCCGGGCATATATGTCGGAGACCAGGCGAAGACGTCGAGATTCTTTTTTAAGAACTCGGTGAGTTCCTCCGCTTTGGTTTTCTCCAGGCCGGAGCCTATCATCAGAGTTCGTCCTTCACCCCCCAGGATCGGAATGGTGACGAGTGCTTCTCCCGGGGACGCCTCGGCTGATGATTCGATTGCCAGGGTTTCGGCTGCAGCCTTCCCTTTGACCGAAATCATATAGCATTGCCGGGTTGCTTTTTGATTTCCCTTCGCCTCGCCTATTCCATGGCTAGTATGAAACTTTAGCTTTTGATGGAAAGACGAAGGCACGGCCCCGACCTCGCCGATTAGCCTTCGGCCGAAGATGGCGTTGTAGGCTGAATCGATTTTTACAACGGCAAAATCCGTTTCAACGGTTAGTTGCCGGGGGGCGGAGCCTATAGTTACAGGGAGTCGGACAATGCCCTCTACTCAGCAGGGCGAACCGTTGAAACCGAAGAGGGGGCCCCGGTGAGGCTTCATATTAGCCTCACTCAATCCCATTTTTACAAAACAATCGTAAAATAAGATATTTGGGGCGCTTCCATTATCGACAAAAATACGATGTACATCGTAACTATTTATTACAGCGTTTATGACGAGGGCGTCGTCGTGAGGGATCTGAATGTCAACCAGGTCCTCTGAGCCGAAGGTAATATCTTCTTGGCGAGGCCGCTTCGGCTCGACGTCAATCGTCGCTATAGTGGCAGAACTGCACTGCCGCTGCCTTGATCCTTCTTCCGGCCCTCCGGATATCATCATAATGGACCCATAGCTGGGTCTTTGATGGGATGCTTCCATCGGGGCCGAGGTGACCTTTGGCGGAGGAGCAGCTCCTTTCTCCGGAGGCTGCTATTGCCTGGGCGTCTCAGAGACGTCCCGGTTTCGCTGTGGCGAGGGCTGCTCTCGTCGAAGCTGCGGCAGTCTTCCCTCCCATATGAGGCGGTCGATTTCTTCTCGTAGATGCCGGCATTCGTCCGTCGTATAGCCGATCTCCCGGTGATACTCGCAGTATTTGCCGGGGTCCCTTCGGCGAAGATCTGTCTTCATACGCTCTGGTCGCCGGATCATGCCCTTCACCTCCATAAGCATTCGGGAAGGGGGAGCAGGCAGGGGTAGGTACCGCTGTTGCGGGTCCTGTCGCCTTTCTCGGTCCCAGTCCTCCCTGCGATATCGCTTTCGGGAGGGCTCTTGATCTTCGGGCCGAGGTCGGACCACCTGGGGGGCAGGTGCCGAGGCTGCTTCGGCTGCGCCTTTACCTTTGGACATCATCAGGGCCTCCCGGTTGATATACTTGTGGGCCCGAGCTACGAGGTCCTGGAAGGTAGGGGGATGGCGTTTCCCGATGGAGCCGAGGAGCCCTTCGTCCCGACACCCGCTGATCACGGCCGAGACCGCAATCGAGCTATCGAGGTTTGGGATTTGGGTGGCCTCGGTCCGAAACTTGGAGAAATACTCCTAGAGAGTTTCGGTGGGGCCTTGCCAGATGGCCAGTAAGTTGGCGGAAGTTTTACACTGCCGGGTGGCGTCATAAAACTGGTCGATAAACAGCTGGCCCAACTGGACCAGGGAGTTGATGGAGTTGGGGGCCAGTGTCTCGAACCAGGTAAGGGCAGTCTTCTCAAGGGTGAGGGGGAAAAGTCGGCAGCGGACTGCCTCGGCGACCCCTCGGACCGAGAGGTACGTGTTGAGTCTCTGGAAATGACAGACCGGATCTGTCATTCCGTCGTAGAGAGGACCCTTCGGCAGTTTGAAATTGGGAGGCACCTCGGTAGCCAGGAGCTCTGGCGTGAACGGGGTCTGCTCCAGGATGTTGCTAGCAAGGGGCGCCCCGTAGGGCCGAGATACCATCTGCTGCATTTCCTTCCGCATTGCCGTCAGCCGTCGGTCCAGGTCCGGGGCGGTCGAGGTGGCGACTGATTGTCCTCCGGTCTTGGCCGGGCGGAATTCTGACGAAGCATAACCTTGCTCCGTCGTGCGGTCGGCGCGAGGAGCTCGGGCAGGTAGCGCCGAGGGCTCGCTGCGTGCCGTAGCGGTTTCGTCGGGGGAAACCGGTGCAGGCGTTGGCCAGAACCTTGCATCTTGGACTGGATAGAGCGGGGGGAGCTGTGCTTGCTGAGGAGGCTGTCCCAGCAATCCCATGCGCTGGGCGATGGCGGATACCATCTCCTGAAGAGGCGCGAGGGACGTGACGGCAGCGGCTAACGTTGCCACTTGTTGCTGGAGCACTCCCACTCAATCTTCTGCAGCGAGAGACTCTGGTATGACGGGCAGAGCCACGCTCGGCGGAGCAGAAGGGGCGCCTTCGGAGGGCAGCAGTTGTGCCGAGGCTTCCCGTGCCTCCGCTTCATTCTGTCCGGATCGTCGGGTTACAGGTCGTTGAGACATGACTTGTTTGTTTGTTTCCCACAGACGGCGCCACGTGATGTAGCCGAAGCTATCACGACCGGATTCCGAAGCTGGAATCCGAAGTTTTTGGGATCCAGAGCTGGGTCGGATCGGAAAAAGAAGCCCGACAAGGATCCGGAAGGCGATGGAGGCAGAGGCGAAGCCGAAGGTCCGAGGGCGAGAGTGGCTCGGTCGGATGCTGGCTTGTATCCGGAAGGCGGGACCGAGGTTCCCCCGGCCGACAGGCGGGGCGGCGCGGAACCGAGTCTCCTTCGGTCGCGGGGCAGCCGGCGCACGGCGTCGAGACCGGGGAGAGGAGTCCGAGGTCGGCGGCCGAGACCGACTCGGAAAGGTCGGCGATGATTCGAATCGAGCCCCTGCAGGAGGGAAAAAAGAAGAAACCGGTCAGCAAGAGTCTCGGGCTTCGGCCCTTAGGAACCCCCTCCGACGGTTAAGTTAGCTTCTGAAGAAGATTCGATTCAGAAGGCAAAGAGTAGCTTTAAGGCTATTTGGACTATGGTCCTTGAGGGTCTCGGAGACATCCCTTTGGCAATAAATAGCGTGGTATTTATAGCGGAGGATAGAGGATGGTTAACGGTGATAGCCGATATAGGACTATGTTCCGGGCTTACTGGTAAACCGCCATAGTGCCTAATCCTCCACCGGAGTGGGCCGAATACGGTTGTTGGGCCGAAGGGGGTTGGGCCGCTGATGGGCCGAAGCCTGCTAGGCCGAGGGCTATTGCGCTGCTCACGGGCCGAAGGCTGGTGGGCCGCTGATGGGCCGAAAGCTTCCTGAAGGCCTTCCACTGCTGCTGCTGGGCTGAACTGGGTTTGGGCTTGTTTTAATGGGCCGAATCGGATTCTGCCTCATCAACTACCATGTATTATATTAAACACTAAAGAACAGTACAACATAAGGATGAGGATCGTACAAAGATAGCATGAGGAAAGTCCCACCTATCTATACTTAGAGGTCATACTGGATCATACCAAGCAGAAAGAAACAAGATTGCATAGATAAAACGAAAAGAGTATAGTGGTTGGATATGCAGAAGCCTGTCGGAGCTAGAGATCATCGGTGGAGACGTCATATAGTTGACAACCACGATTGATTACAAGATGTGTCTTCGTCCTCACAGATGGAGGAACAGTCCATCGAAGTACTATAAAAGGCTTCAAAGCTGGCAACAAGGCTAGGACTGGGTACTTGGATGACACAGGCGCTTGATATTGTTATGTCTTAGAACTTAAACCTATTAAAACTAGTTAATGAGATATGATTAAATTAATTTCAACTTAATTAATTAGTGGGCCATGGATAATTAGGCATGTTTATGGTTAATTATTTCTTAAAATAATGAATTTAGTATAGAGAAACCATTAGATGTCAAATTAGGTCCATTGAGCCCATTACAGTTTGAAGAAGGACTAAACTAGTGGGACACTTTAGCCAAATTTTTGGATTTGAACTTATATGATAGCAGTCCAATAAATCAATGGTATCTCTTCACTCGGTTAATTAAAAATCGCGCGACTGGTATCTTGGAAAAAGGAAGTTAAGAGCTACAACTTTGTAGAAGAGAGTTTTGTTAATTCCAACATTTTGAAGGTTGAATTTGATGATCTTCAAATTGAGAAATATAATAAGAATAGAAATCCTAGTTACACTGAGAAATGACTTTAATTTGGAGATTAAGTTTCCTATAGTTGGAGTTCAACTCTAGTACGAAGAGATGTATTAGTTGGTTGTATTAGGAAGGAGAAACACTATAAATAAGGCCTTGGGAGCATACATGGACTCTATTGCATGCAACTCCAATTCTAGATAAATTCATATGGTGTTTTTGAGAAAATAGAATTGATTCGTGATTTATTTATTTTTATTCTAATGATTGATATATATTATTGGAAGCTTAAAGGACGTGGGAAGAAGCCTATAACCTGAGAGAATTCATGAGAAAGACGAGATTGGAAGAAGGATTGGTTATTATTCTTCCAAAGGTAGGTGATAATAAACCATCAAGTAATATTTTATATTTTATGAAAAATTCATTTTGATTTTCAAAAGTGGTCAAAAAATATTTATGAAAGCATAATTTTTAGGTCTATGATCTTATATCTTGATTTTATTCACGAATTCTATCTCAAATCTTTGAATTTGTTCAAATCTAGAATACTGGGTAGAAACGCGTCCAATTCAGGTGACACGATCTAAAATGTGTCAGCTCGACGTGATGCGATTCAATCTCAATAAATTAATTAATATTTCGATTAAATCTACAGTTTGAAAAGCGTCTAAGATCGTTGACACGACTTGAAAAATGCATCCTCCAAACATGACACGATTTAGCTTGCTCTGTTTGCTGTCGGTTTGAAATGTGATCCAACTTTAATTAGCCATATCTTTATCACATCAAACCCAATGAATTAGAAATTATGTCCAAACATTATTTTGATGAACTTCACTTGCTTGCAAAATTTCATAATTTTTAAAAATTTATTTTTGATTATTCTACTATTTATTTAATTATCTAAAATTGACTTAAGTTCTTGAATCCCCACATGAACTTCTATCTCACTCAATTGAACTCCAATTTGGTTGAAACTTTGACATGTTTCATTTAACCTACTTGCCATGTTCGCCAACTTTGTTTATTTTTTGAATTTGTTAGTTATTTTCGAACTTAATTCTTAAATTTTTAGCTCTAAAAATTAGGTTTGATGTTTGAAAATTATGTTTAATGTTTTTGTCCAGCAAACTGTTCGCATCAAACTTTGTCCAGCAAACTTTACTATTATTTTCCTCCTTTGTGACTATGATAATTTATTAAGTGACTAATTTGTATATAAAAGTATATATTGTGACTCTTATATGCATGTATCACTTTGCTAATTGAATTTTCAGATCTATGATAACTGTGAAATATGTGAAAAACACTTGTGCCATATATGTTTCAGTTTGTTTGGACATTGCCATCGTAAGGAGATTCGGCGTGCTCCACAAGTGTCTGTGGGCAACGGAAAAAGTTTCGATAATTATAAATTTGTGATCAGCCATACTAGGTGGGACGTCAGACTCTCTGGCTATGCACGTGCCATTACCTTTGCATCATTGCCTTGATACTCTAGTACTTATTTTGTTCGACCCTTATGTGGTGATTAAATGCATACTTATTTCATATGTCTGCATATGTTTGTTAGTACATAAGCATGAAATATAATTTGCTGTTTGGATCATTTGAATTCAGCTTATAACATATTTAGTTCGTTCATTTGAATTCTATGCTCAATTATCTTTTGATCTATATATGACAATGTGATATTTGACTTGCTCATAAGTAAAATTTGATTAGAATTTGACTATGCACGTGTTGTTACCTTTGCATCATTGCCTTGATACTCTAGTACTTATTTTGTTCGACCCTTATGTGGTGATTAGATGCATACTTATTTCATATGTCTGCATTTGTTTGTTAATACATAAACATGAAATAAAATTTGTTGTTTAGATCATTTGAATTCAGCTTATAACATGTTTAGTTCATTCATTTGAATTATATGCTCAATTATCTTTTGATCTATTTATGACAATGTGATATTTGACTTGCTCATTAGTAAAATTTGATTTGAATTTGATAAGCTACTATGTCATAATATTTGTTATCCGATTTATGGTATGAGATGTGTGATATGTTCAGTTCATGGCTAGTAAATTTGTTAAGAAAGATATGAATTCGCTCATGCTATGTAAACTATATGTTAATAGACATATTCATGCTATTAGAAAATATATGTAATTTAGTAAATTTATATTTGACTATGTTTTGTATCATGTTCACATTTGAGATATATGTATAACTATGTAATCATGATTATTAGTTATCATTATTTTCAATTATTATATTATCTAGCATTTAGTGGGTATGACGTCTGCTAAGTACTTGTACTCATAAACCTACTAACATCCATAAATCCGTCTGAATAGGAGGATTTAATCGTTGAGAAGGATCTTGCTTGAAGAGTTTGATTCAGATTCTTCAAGAAATTATCTAGTTAATTTGATTTTCATTTAGTAGCTGACTTAATGTAATTCATTTAGTATCTCATATTAAATAATTACTTAATCCATCTATCATCTCATGATAATCGACCAGACTTTCAATTAAGTTTGATACCAGACAACACTGTATAATCTTAGAAGACATTGGGGTTCAACAACCTACTCAAGAAACCTTTCCGTCATCAGTTACTACGTGATTGTAATCCTTTATTTGTACAATATTCTCAAGTCAACCTAAGACATAGTCAACTGTAAAATCCTAATTAGTCAACTCACTTGGTCAACTGTAAATTTTTTGACTTAATTTGATCAAGTTCGACCATTATCATTATATGCTAATTATTATAGGATACTAAATTTTTTTATGTGAAACATATGCCATGGCCACGGACATTTTAAGAAAACTTCAAGAATTGATCTCAAGTAAACATTTGATTGACTAACATATTTATATACCGAAGGTAATGCAAGTTAATTTTAGGAGTCAAATTTTGGTTAGATGATACGGTCAGATGAAGGTATTCATCGTTTCTCAAAATGGTCAAGACTATTCGTTCCATTATTTAATTTGAATCATGTCCATTTTAAACAAGTAAAAATATGGTAATTTTCATATGATCTATACTTTGATCTATCTATTTATAACTTGATTACCCATACTATGATATATTAAAGTTTGTGATTTATCCATGTTCTTATGTTTATACAAGTATACGACAAGTTATATGCTTCTACAATATGTCCAAAATATAGTCATATGCATTATGTTCATAAATTGGCAAGATACATGAGATCTTTAATAATGAAATATGATCTAAATTATAAAAATTTGACCATTTTTTCATGCTAATATATTTGATTATGATAAGAATATGATTCACTATGTTAATATATTACAAATATGACATGTTCTCTATGATGTTTTACTAAATTATAAGTATAAGTTTAGTTAGATCATTATGCCATATCTTTGCATATCATTTGAATTTGTAAATTTATTATATGATAATTCATGTAAGGGGATTTAATGCTTATTGATTTTTTTGGATTCATAAAAGTCCATTAACAATTTTCAAGAGAACTAGGTGAGAACTTGAAACATAAAACCATTGTTTGTACTGAAGAAAAGTCTTGAAGAAAGGGACTGCATAATGGATTATATTTTTTATTTTATTTTAGATTAGTTGACGTAATAAACATCTGAAAGATAATCATGTAATTGAATTATTGAAGTATGATGCTAGTCGCTATTTACTTTGATTTTATTAGTTAATGGATATTAGTATCAATTATGTACATAGAGTTTATTTAGAATGTGTGATGATATTGACATTGTTAATCTTGTGCCTTGTAGATTATTGACATTGTTAATCTTGTGTCTTGTAGATTATTTTATTTCTCATTCGTATATGTGCCTTAGGTCGTTTTCATTGTCATGTCTTTGAGTATGATGTGCGTCGAGGAGATTGAATTAGAATCGAGAGCATTACAATAAAAGACAACTAACTATATAAAGCATAGAAATTTCAATAGGTATGTCAACATGTTGATGTACCAAAGTCACCATTCCTAGCTTATTATCCTCAACGTTTGACAAAAGTCATTAAGGAAAAAATTATCAAATAGGGTTGTTAGCATCTACTGTAATTTGCAACTGCAAACAAGAAATATTTTTAAAAAATTGATGTAAGGTAGAGAAATGAAAAGGGATGGAAGACAGTTATTTAAGTAAGATTATATGAAATTTGTATTTGTGTCTCACAATAACATTAGTAACAATAGCCTAATCCATTTTTTAAAATTTCAAAGGATAACTTCATTATTAACTACTCTTGTGTGCTAAATTTTGAAAATGCCATACTTATATATTATCCTACATACCCTTATAAAATAACATATCCATTAGATATTATGTTTTAGTGGCACATGTGAGATGTTTATATATATATATATATATCACATATGCGTAAGATAAAATGCAAGTATGGTGTTTTTAAAATTTAACATTGAAGAGTGGAAATTATAAATTATCTTAATTTCAAATTGAACAAAAACTTAATTGAACGAGCTAATTCAGTTTAATTTTTCATTTTGAGCTAAATAGCGAATATATCTAGATTTAACTCATTTTAATATCATGTTAAATTGGGTGATCTATTAGGAAAACATTAGGTTTACACTTGAGGGTCAGCCCATTAATGAGTGTTTAAGTGACACGTCTGAAAAATAACTACTTCTACTAAAATAACACTAGTGAGTGAAATTTTTAAAAGTGAGATCTCATTGTGTTCTTTTATCAAAGTTTTCTTGATGATAAGAAAATTTTAAAAAAACATGAGCTGTTCATGATGGCCTTCTTATAAAGATTTGGAATATTTATACTCCATCAAAGTGATCTACAAGAGCAAGGCAAACTAAAAAATGGCCTTTTTGTAGTTGTAGGAGGAAGTCATAATTTCAATGCATTATTAGTAGTGGTCATTTCTTTCACAAATTGTGATAGGTAGCGATAGAGTTTCTTAGGTTTGATAACTTTGGCTTTAACAATGGATAAAAATATTAGATTCCTTTCAAACAGTGTATTCACGTAGATTCTACATGATTAGCATGTGCGTGCATCTATGTTTGGTGTTGATTATGTGAATTTATTTTACCAACATTTATGTTGCATATGACTAGACATTATACATAGATGACCATTATGAAATTATGTAATCGAGATCCTTACTTAAAAAAAACCTTATACCAAAGATGATCCATCCGAATCATCCATTTTATGTGTTCTTTAGTTTTTAATGAAAATTTTAAATTATCTTTTAAAAATTAAACAAGAAATGAGGAGTAAGATCATAGGGAGGAAGTTATTGGGATGCGTCCTTTCCAAAGAAGATGTCTAATATTGAAAATATTTTAGTACTTGTAAAAGTTGATTGTCAATGTATGGGGGCGAATATTTAACTTGAGAACTGTGTTGCCTATTTGTTATATATATATATATAAATATATATATATATATGTATGTATGTATGTGTCTCTATTTATACATTTATGGAAATAACGTACACATTAAACTTTCATCATGGTTAATAAGATTATTTATGCAACATTAACTTAACAAAAGATATTAAAAGTATAAGATATTCATAAAAATAAAAAATAAGTATCAATATATTACTTCGAAAAATATAGTATACTACCCTTGTTGGGAACCATAATCCGATTCTCTGGTGATTTCAATAGGATGACTCATTTGGAAAAAAGCCTTATGATATCTTTAAGTTTAATACAAGAATACAACATTTAGAGTAATACTTACTGTAATGCTAATGTCTCTTTCAATTGTAATGGGTATTGCAGTGGGTAAATAATTTTTTTTAAGGTCGGCTTTGAGGTCTCTTATCCGCCCGTACAATATAATGCGTGATCAAGTGACTCAAAAAAATTTGAAAAATAAAAAGTTGACCTACCGAACAGTAAAAAAAAAGTCCCTTAACGGGGTGAACCTAATAATATTTTTTTGATTTTTTGGAGTCGTCCGATCGGATATTACATTGTACGGCCAAGTAGGCCATTTCAAGACCGACCTAAAAAAATTCAAAAAAACATTTTTTCTTTTATCTACTGTAATGCTCCCATTACCTGAAAAGGGACATTGCAGCAAGTAGTACTCAGCATTTATAACTCCATTTGCTTTCAAAAAAAAGAAAAGAAAAGAAAAAGACATTTATAACTCACAGCCTCCTTTTTCGTTACAGGACTTTCAAAAAAATTACTTAAAAATCCCAGTAACCATTCAACAAAGTCTTTAAAGTGTATACATTTATAAATGGAAGCGCCGGCGGGGTTCATCAGTGCGGCGGTCCGGATTGCCGGTCGCCAAAATGGAAACGCTCACAGACACGCCGCACATCCCAAAACGAAAAGCGGGGAAAAAAGATGGGGCGCGGGATTCAAAACTCCGCAATGGGGTGAGGCGTCGCTTCACGTCCGCGGATTTCCCAAACTACCCCTCCTCACCGGCCCACAAGCCCGGACCCCTCGCGGAACTGCACCTCGAAACGACCATCATGCCCCGGCGGTACGAACGGTCCGCGATGGCCCTCCGAAAATAGGGGCAGAAAAGAAAACTTGGACGACGGGACCGTTCCGCGAATCGAATCGGACGGCTGGCAACGTCCCATCAGGAGATGATAACGCAGGGATCTGGAGGGAGAGGCCGAGAGGGGCACGGTTCGGATTCGGTCGTTGGGTAACCGGTGGGGGATCGTGGGATGTGCATTTCGGGTAATTTGTGGGCTGCTCTGCTGCGGGGCCGCACGGCCATCGGGTACCGACCTGTCGCGGCATTGACTCCGTACGGCCAATGGGTGGCACTCGTTTAGTCCGGACCAAACCTCTCTGCACCTTGTGCGTTGAGCCGAAACCAATGAAAACGCGACACGAAACCATAAGTTCTCGGCGCACTGATCCACGGCATGCGCGTAGGGGAGAGAACGTTAAATAGTAGTGGAGGACCACATGAGGACACTGTAGGGGGAGGGGGTTTCTTCGTTTTGGGTTGGTGTCTCCTCTCCACAGGGACAGGAAAAGGGGGGGTGCTTCTGCTGCTGCTGGTTCTGCAGCAGCTGCGGAGGGTTTAGAGAGGAGAAGCGGAAGGGGGGCAGGGGTTTCTCTCTGTCTCGCTCTTCTTATTCCATTTGGTACGTTGTAGGGTTTATCGATGGCCTCTCTTGCAGTGCATGCTTAGATCTTAAGGTTGGGGTGGGCGTTGGGAGGATCCTGGTGGAGCTAGGTGTGGAGGGTATTGTGTTGTGGTTTTCTCGTCGGGGACGGCCGCCAGGAGCGGTTCTTCTCTGGAAGGTGTCTGCTTTGTCACTATTTTCCTCTTCTCTTTGTTTGTCTTTTCAGCATTCTTCTTCGTCTGCGCACGGGAGCTAGCCGAGGCAGTGCCCGTTGTTGTGGCTTGTGGGCATCTCCGGAAGATTCGTCCTTTGTGCTGGTAAGATCCCCGTTTACATGCAGGGCGTTGGTTTTTGGGCATCTGATTTTAGTAGCTTCGGTGTTCTTCTGGGCGCTGCTGCTCTGCTACAAGGAAAAAAATATTCGTTTTTTCTTCTTCTTCTTCTTCTTTGTTTGTTTGATGAGGGCTTTCGCGTTTTTTGAGAAGACTTGGAACAATGTCGTACCCGTTAGGGGGCCCTTCTCATATAAATTTTCGATCCTTTAACAAGTACCCCTTTTTTGTGGGTAACATTTAGGATTTTCTCGCTTGCATGTGTATTTTCCCATGCTTTCCATTGTTCTGGCGAAATGTCCTTGGCAAACCGTCTCTGCAGGGTTAGGCGTAAGTTTTTTTCCCCTCTTTCTTCTTTTGCTGTGAAAGATACTTGAGTCTGTTTGGTTTGCTGCACTGTGAAGAACTTTCATGTTAACTCGTTGGGCGTTCAGAGTGCAGTGCATTTTTTTGTAATGATCTTTATGGTGTAGTTCTTATTCTGGCGTCCATCTGTAGTTCTTTTCTCTGCTCCAAAAGTAAAGTTCTTTCCTTTTACATTGCTTGCGTAGTCTTTGCTTACTGGTTTGAGTTGTTGCAGTAGACTTTCCTTTGTTCTGCAAATATTCCACCTTTTTCTTGTTTTCAAGTGCTTTTATTCTTATGTGTTTCGTTTCCTTCTGGAAGTTCGGTTAAAAGACCCCCAATTGGAAGGGCAAGCTCGTAAAAGTATCAACGTCTAGTATCCTATTCTCTGTTATTGTGTTTGGGGGTCTGTATCTCTCCTGACTCTCACAACTTGGATTCTTATTATTATTATTTTTAGACTCATGTGCCTTGCCAATTTTTGTCTAAACCAGTTCTCTCAAGGTCCAAGGAAATGGATAGTCCTGGTGAAAGACCAATGGCACTCCCACCTCCTCCAGCTGTGATTCCACCAAATGTCGTCCCCATTAAAGCTGATCCCGAAGGCATTTCGCTCCCCCAAAAATCTTCAAAGCCCAAACTAACGCCTATGGCAAGACCTGGGATTGCTAAGAGGGGTCAGATGATACCTCTGCTCACCAATCATTTCAGAGTTGACATCCGCAATGTCGATGGGTACTTCTATCATTATAGTGTACGTTCCCGTTGCTCTTATCTCATTTTTCTTCGTTGTGGCCCCTCCCATTAACATGACTGCATTCTGTTTTAAGTTCTCTCTTTTGCGATTATGCATCTTTGTTGTAACAACAGGTCGTTCTGAAGTATGAAGATGATCGCCCTGTAGAGGGAAAGGGCATTGGACGAAGGGTAATTGACAAATTGCACCAAACGTATGATACAGAGCTTGGTGGCAGGGACTTTGCCTATGACGGCGAGAAGAGCTTGTTTACTATAGGCTCCCTGCCTCAAGTGAATAATGAGTTCATTGTTGTGCTGGAAGACTTGTCGTCAAGCAGGTATATAGTTCATTAGACGATTTCCTTTGTCTGTTGCCTGCTGTGTCCTCATTTTCATGTGGTTTGGGGCTTGCCTTTATGCACAGAGTTGGCGGCAATGGAAACGGGAGCCCTGGTGGCAATGACAGCCCAGGAGAGGCTGACCGGAAGAGGAGGCGACGTCCTTCTCAGTCCAAGTCATTCAAAGTTGAGCTTAGTTTTGCTGCAAAAGTTCCAATGCAGTCTATAGCACAAGCTATGAAGGGACACGACACTGAAAATTCACAGGAGGCTCTGAGGGTCCTTGATATTGTTCTTCGACAACATGCTGCAAAGCAGTAAGCTCCTTTCATTATGGAACAATAGCTTTCTATCTTGCCTTCTGTCCACTTTTGCCCCTTGTTCTCTACTCACATATCATTTTCCCCCCTCTCCCTAGGGGATGCCTGCTAGTACGTCAATCATTCTTTCATAATGACCCTGCAAATTACACTGATTTGGGAGGTGGAGTAGTGGGCTGCAGGGGTTTCCACTCAAGCTTCCGCACAACCCAGCATGGCCTTTCCCTAAACATCGGTATGTTTGAAGCAGTTGTCATCTTGTCTTTGCTCATATAGGCATTTCTTAATCATCATGTTTTTTTCTGATTGTATGTAAAAAGGCTTGCCTCCTTATTGCAACTTTCAATTTTAGTCACAGTAGCTACTTTGTTCCTCAGATGTTTCAACGACAATGATTGTCAAGCCAGGCCCTGTCATAGACTTTCTCATAGCAAACCAAAATGCTCGTAATCCATTTGAAATTGATTGGGTGAAGGTAAACAAAACAAATTAATTATCTCTTGCAATTGGTAGTAAAATTCTTTGGTGACATGTTTGAGTGTTGTTTCTTTGGCTAGGCAAAACGCACCCTTAAAAACCTCAGGATAAAAACAAGACCATCAAATGCAGAGTTTAAAATTGTAGGGTTGAGTGATCAACCTTGCAATTTGCAGAAGTAAGTGCGGGTATTTTCTGCAAAATATCTGCTCAACTTTGTTAGACTTGAGGAGTTGCTATCAATTTCTTTGTCCTAAGAATTCATGCTTTTGGAAAATTAATTATAGGTTTGCGCTGAAGCAGAGAAATGGGAATGGGGATGGTGATGTTCAGACCACTGACGTGACAGTGTATGATTATTTTGTAAATTTCCGTCGCATAGAGTTGACTTATTCAGCAGACTTGCCATGTATTAATGTTGGAAAACCAAAACGTCCCACTTACTACCCGATAGAGGTCAGAGACTGTCATTTGAATTTATTTATTGGCAGCACATTTTGGTGTCTTTTATGGATGCTATTCTTCCTGCTTTATTTTTTTTAGCTTTGCACGCTTGTTTCACTGCAACGCTACACAAAGGCTTTGTCAACATTCCAACGATCCTCACTTGTTGAAAAATCAAGACAGAAGCCCCAGGAGAGGATGGGGGTTCTAAGTAATGTAAGTTTGACTGGTTAAGTTGTGCCTCTCTCTCTCTCTCTCTCTCTCTCTCTCTGCATGCGTGCGAGTGTGCGAATGAATGAACGAATAAAATTACTTTAAGCTTAAGTCCTGTTGGTGACCAACCATGGAGCATCCACATGACCTCAAGGAGATCACAGGTCTGAGCAAGGAGAAATCCCGTTTTTTCTATTTCTCCCCTAGTGAATCTCCCCTATTAACCTGGCAAGCCTGGTAAAAACTAGTCAGCGGCATTAGCTGCTGGGGTGCAGTTAGCAAGTTAGATGATGATTAACGATGCTGCTACTAATGCAACAGGCATTAAAGCAGAACCACTATGATGCTGATCCAATGTTGAGGGCCTGTGGTATTTCTATCAATACGCAGTTTATGCAGGTCGAAGGTCGTGTGTTACCACCCCCCAAGGTCTTTTTTTTTTTTCCTTTTCTATTTAACAACTCATTTTCTGTTTTACATATTTGGATGTAAGTTATTGTTTCTTAGCTGTTGTACTGATCTTTTAACGTTTTCTTGGCATTTTTTTCTTGCTTTCTAACTCAAAATTCTGTTCTTATAGCTGAAGGCAGGGAATGGAGAGGATTTTCTTCCCCGCAATGGGCGGTGGAATTTCAACAACAAGGTATCATTTGTCTATTTAACTGTATATTCTATTCCATTCTTTTTATCTGATGGCAAACTATCTTGCAGCAACTTTTTGAACCTGTAAACATCGATCGCTGGGCTGTTGTTAATTTTTCAGCACGTTGTGACGTAGACCACCTTATTCGAGAGATGAAAAGATGTGGGCATATGAAAGGAATTGTATGTTCTCTTTTCATAGTTCCTCTTACATTCATCTGTTGCTGATATGCATATTCCAAGAGAGGAGGGAATTAGGTGACTATTTCCTTTCATTTTTAGAACATTGAAGATCCATTTGATGTGTTTGTGGAGAACCCTTCATTGAGGCGAGCCCCACCAACTGTTCGTGTTGATGACATGTTTGAGCAGATAAAGTCAAAGCTCCCTGGGATTCCACACTTTCTTCTGTGCATTCTTCCAGAGCGGAAGAACTGTGATGTTTATGGTCTCATACCAACTCATTTCTTTGTTGATTAGTTCCTTTCTTCTTTAAATTTGTGCATATTGATTGACATATTAATCATTTTTAAGGTCCATGGAAGAGGAAGAACCTTGCAGAATTTGGTATTGTCACTCAGTGTCTTGCCCCTACTCGAATCAATGATCAGTATGTTACAAATGTTCTTCTGAAGATTAATGCTAAGGTGATCTTGTAAAATAACACTAACCTTTGTTGGGAACATAGCTGTTAAGAACTTGTCTTTATGTTATGTTATTTTTTTGCAGTTGGGTGGGATGAACTCTTTGCTATATGTTGAGCGTTCTCCATCAAACCTTCTTGTTACCAAAGTGCCCACCATCATACTTGGAATGGATGTCTCACATGGTTCGCCTGGCCAATCTGATATCCCATCAATTGCTGCAGTATGCCATTTTACCCATTATAGTTTCTATATTCTATAGACATCACTAGTCTAGAGCTATAGGTTGGAAGATTGTGTTGTTTCATATAGTCAGAAGAATCTCTGTATCTAGATTGAACTTTTAGTCTTTTAGACGAATTGTCCTCTTATATTCTGTTGACTTTTAATTATGGGCATTCCTAGTTACAATTTCTGATGCAGTGGTTAGTTCATGTGCTGACCTTCAAATACATTTCCTGTGCATCTTTGTACACATAAATTAGCTAGTTTTTCTGGTGTAACTTATGCTGATCTTGCAGCTTATTTACTTGTGGTAGGTTGTCAGTTCACGACAGTGGCCTTTAATATCTCGTTATAGAGCAGCAGTGCGCACTCAATCACCCAAGGTTGAAATGATTGACTCTTTGTTCAAACCTGTATCAGAAAAAGATGATTCTGGCATAGTTCGGTATGATATTTTTAACTTTTATCTTTGTGTCTCTGCATGGCTCCCTAGATATCATTGTTTATTTTTTTATTTTCTTATAAACAATCTTATTCTATATTTCAGGACATTTACTAGTTCTAACATTTATTGAACATACTCAGGGAACTTTTACTGGATTTTTATGTTAGCTCTGGCAAGAGGAAACCAGATCAAGTGATTATCTTTCGGTATGCTTTCTTTTCTTTAGAATTTTCATGGCTTGTCATGGCTCCCATTGTAGTTATGATTCCAACAATTTTTGATGTATTTTTATGTATACATAAATACTGAGACAAATTGATATATATATATATATATATATATATATATATATATATATATATATATATATATATATATTTGGCCTTGTTGAGTTCTGAGTTATCAGCCTATTGTGGGCATCTCTCAGTTAATCTATACCTTGACCAGCATATTGAAGACCGTTCAGGAGTAAATAATGAATGTGTAAATTGAGATAACAGGGCTTCTGAGTAAATTTATTCTCCTGATTAGAGTTTCTTGCTTGCCAACATTATGTTAAAGACTGCATTCCAGGAGGTAGAGTATAAAAATGTACTCGGACCTTCTGGATGTAACTGCTATATTATCTGCCGTGATCCAAGGATCATTTTTAGGGTTCAGACATCTAATTTTTAGTCTATTGCTGATGCTTGGGAAATGTGCTGTGTTTGGACAGCTAGAGTAGCTTTCCTCTACCAAAACTTCATGTTTTTTCTAGAAAAACTGATGAATCTTATCTGCTGCCTGGTGAGTGTTGATTTGTTTGTTGAAGCAGATGGGGGATATAGTTTGCCCTTGCTTATTTGAATTCTCCCCTAAGAATTGAGTTGTGTTCACAGGGATGGTGTGAGTGAATCTCAATTCAACCAGGTTCTGAATATAGAGTTGCAACAAATTATTGAGGTGTTTTTTCTATATACCGTTGGATAAATCTGCTGAACAAACAGTGCTTACATCAAACTAATCTGCAACTTTAATTTCTTTGTTAGGCCTGCAAGTTCCTCGATGAGAAGTGGGATCCAAGGTTCACTGTGATTGTAGCGCAGAAGAACCATCACACAAAGTTCTTTCAGCCCAATTCCACAGATAACGTTCCACCTGGTTAGCTGGGCAATCCACTTTGGTTCAGGTTTTCTGCACTTGAATTTTAATTTTGTTTTCCTAACCTTTTTTCTTCCTTGGTAGGCACTGTTGTTGATAACAAAGTATGTCATCCAAGAAACTACGACTTCTACATGTGCTCGCATGCTGGGATGATAGTAAGTATATTACTGGGCAATAACATTTTCATCTGTTTTCCTAAAGGTTTATGGGGAAAATAACGTGCGTGGTACAGGGTGTCTGGTTGAGTAGCTTTGCTTTTTGGATTTGGACCCGCTTTATCATATAATTGTTCTGGTTACATTTTGGGTTTTCTTGCTTTGTAGCCATTGCATTCTGCAGAAGATTTTTATTTGGCCATGGCTTCTGTTTTTCACTATTGTTTTTGAGTTTCCATGTGTCCTTCGTTGTGGAACAGGGAACAACACGACCCACACACTATCATGTCCTCCTTGACCAGATTGGGTTCACTGCAGATGATCTACAGGAGCTCGTGCATTCACTGTCTTATGTGTATGTTTTCTGTGACCTACATCCATTAGAATCTGATACTTTTTTGCTGATGGAGAAAAAAATTTGACATGATATGTTTCATATCTTTTAGGTATCAACGCAGCACCACGGCCATCTCTATAGGTACTGCCTACTTATCATCATGCTTGTCTGTCATTATAGAACATACTTATGTAAACAACTGATGCTTGTGGATGAAAGTTTAGGACTTGTGGTGGAACAAGAAATTTGCCAAGACTTTGGCCTAATCTGTGATTCTTGGATTCTGACAAGGCTTCCTCTCCCCTTTACAGTTGCTCCCATATGCTATGCCCACTTGGCTGCTACACAAGTAGGTTCCTTCATCAAGTTCGATGATATGTCCGATACTTCATCAAGCCAAGGGGGTGTTACTTCTGCTGGGAGTATCCCTGTACCGGAGCTCCCCAGGCTCCACGAAAAAGTGAGCAGCTCGATGTTCTTCTGCTGATGCATTGGCAGTATTGGCATGCTGATTGAAAACACGCTCTTCTGCTAACTCTGTACATAGCTTGTTAAACTGGGTTTTGGCTACATTTTGTGCATGGGCTAATTTTGTTCTTTTGGACCCCAAAGAAGCCCATTTCTTCAGTGGCTTTGTTACCAATTGTGGCTCCTTTCGTGACTCTTTTTGTGAAGCTATACATTAGCAGAGACTAATTATTGTAACGTTAGGTTGGGTAACTGGCTTTATGACCAGGGAGGGTATGGACAATCTAGGGATAGATATTGTACTATGAATGTTTTGTGATTGTGTTTGATCTAATAGGATCCTGATTTTTGCCGCTAGAATATTAATGACCATCTAATTGTGGATGAGTTATTCCCTTGTAGAGATTGTTGTTGAAAGAGGGAAAAAAAACAGGAGCGCTTAAATCTTCCTCAGTTCATTCTACGTTAGCTCCAAGGTTTTATCAAAGTGCGAGGCCTATGTCTTCTTCTGGCCTGGAATGAGTGAAGTTGTCCGAATATTATTTACCTTTAAAGCTGGAAAATAATAAGTTTTGGTTTTGGTTTTTATCAGGCGTTCTATGGAGTTTGACTCTGCTTGTCCGAAGAAAATCTTAAAAAATAGCCGGAATAGTTTGGCTCCCTCATATTTCCTGAGTTGAGTCAAATTCTTGAGAAATAATGAGCCATAAGAGAGTTTGGAATGTGGACACTCAGCCTGATTAGAGACGTATAGAGCACCAATTCGATGCAACTGTGCATTTTGTGGTGCAACGGAATCTGTTCCCTTTGTTGGACTTCTTTAGCTGACTGTTCGATGTAGCAGATGAGTGGCATTGGCCTCTACTTTGCTGAAGAGCAATGGGACGGCGTCAGCAAAAATCTTTGGTTCCCGCAGGGAGAACAGAAGAGAGATTTCTGTAAATCGTTTCTCATCTCCTCTCAGTATGGTTAAACAAGGAGAGCTAATACGCTCGATGAACAGTTTATAAGACTATTCGATAAGGCTTCAATTAGGTTTGTTTATTAAATTAAATGAACAAATGCGAACAAAATTTTGAGTTTGGTTCATTAAATGAGTTAAATTTGAACACAAGCGAATTTGACTAGATTATACTCGTGAATATACTCGTTTAAATATTTCTTAAGAATTTATTTTAATGCTCGTTAAGAGCTCAGTTAAGTACTTACTCATAAAGATCTTTTTAAGTTTTGTTTAGTTATCCTAATCATTAATGTCTTAATAAGATATTTAAATATCTTGTAGAATTTTCTATCAAATAGTTAAGAACGTAAACTATTTACTACTCACCATAGTTTAATCTGAGTTTATATATTTAATATAAAAAGATAAATAAAATATATTAGGGATTCATTGAGCTCACAAGCTATTCGATATATGACTCGAGTTCGTTTAATATCAAAATGAATCAAACTTGAACAACTATTATAAAAATTCGACCCAAACAAGAACTCGTTTAAAATTAATTGAACCAAATTTGAACAAGTAAAATTCAACTTCACTCGGCTCATTTGCAGACTAGTTAGCATGGTTGTGCGTCCAACAAACGTAGTTGCTTCACAGACCCACCAATCGGTTCGCGGCAGCTAAGTCGTGAAATAAGCACGCATGATGAATCAGCCACAGATTATATTGCTCTCGTCTTACAAGAAGAGTTAAGCAGGATGCCACATCTAAGGGGACAAATTGAAAAAAAAGAGAAGAGTTATACTTGCTGCAACGACAGTCCGTGCTGCATGTATGTTCATTGCAGTGAGTTAAATTCTTTTTTATTATTTTTTTCTGAGTCTTCTGAGGTGTCCTAATTATCCGTAATTGCACTGTCCAGACGGTTACGACACTTTAGGGACAACTTAAAAAAATATATATATATATACTTATTTTTTAACCCAGTGCATTGACGGTGCATACAGCAGGCACCCTCATTGCAGCAAGTATAACTCAAAAGGGAATCTAAAAAAGAAGTGCGGGTTAAATTTGTAAATGTGGAACATGAAATAAATCTTGGAGGACTGCGTAACACGTCGTCCACGTGAACCCGTGCAACACGAGCACCTTCCCTACGCTGCGTTCCTCAGTCTCGTTTATTTCATCTATGTCGACTCTTTTGCTTGGTGTATAATTGTCATCTGAAGTAGCTATTTAATTGTGTAATCTTAAGAAGCAACTAAGGTAGTGTTTGTTTACACCATAACCTGTTTTGGCTAGTGTCCTAAGCTGTAGAAGGTCTAAGTGTAAGATTAACACTTGGAACATTTTAAAATAAATTTGCTTCCAAAACAATTTGAGATATTGACATAACATTTTTCATTTGTTTCAGTTTTGTTTTTTTTAAACTTCTCCTAAAATCAAAGACATCTAAAATGGCGGCCTTAAGTATTAGCAAACACAGCTTTAGGTGGTTTTCTTGTCCACCGAAAGATTTCCGACCGTCGATGGATTCTCGGTTCAGCAACCAGAGTACTTGGCACCCCCCGAAAGATACAAATTTACGGTCATATTGTTTCAAAAAAGAAAACGATTTTGTGACAGAAAAATTTGGCACATGTATTTGATACCAGACACATGACATAAATTTTAAATACATTTGATATCAGAGAAATGACATAAATTTCAAAATGATTTTAAAATTTGTGCCGTATCTGATGTCAAATATATAGGTCAAATTTTTGGGTCACAAAACTGTTTTCTTTTCAGGAATTAGACTACTTGGCACCACTATAATAAGAGATTTTACAAGCCGACCTCCAGTATAATACGTATTATTCTTTTTGTTATATACAAGTCGGAATGATGATAAAAAGATTCTCCTGACACGCACCTTCGTGGCCAAATATTTTGAGCTGTCAATCCCAACAGCATCACAAAAAGTGCCTATCAATGGTGAGTTTCCTTGATCTCAAAAATTCGAATTGTAAATGTTAAATTCTTTTGTCCTTGATTTCTCGGTTCTCCTTGGCTCTCAAATCGTCCAAGCTTCTTTAAAGGCTCTTTCTGATCTCATGCCTTCTGCTAATGGTGGTGATAGGTGGCAGTTCGGCAAGGCACAAATAAAAACAGATCGGTCCATTTGGCGGAGCCTCCATACCCATATTTGCTCTCTCCTCCTCCCAAGGGAGGAAACCCAAAAGTTGTCGATTGGCACGACCCTGTACCGGCCCGACTAAGATCTGTCTCTTTGCAGAGCCCTAAGTTGGCCATGCTATCAATGGGAAGAATATTTCTAGTATCCAAACTTCTTTCAAGGTGATCCCCCTTTCTTGATAAGGACAAGACTTATTAAATTCTCCAGAGTCTACTCCCCTCCTATCGGACTAGGAATCATCCTTCGGAAGGGTTCCTTATCCGACTACTATATAAGGCCGCATATCCCTATGGGCACATGTATGTTCTCTGGCACCCAAGCTTTTGTAGTCTTCTCTTGAGCATACCCAGCCTTCTGACTTAGGCATTAGAGGGAGCTCCCTCGGACTGCCGTTAGGGCTCCTCTAATGGTGTTCTGTTTTGCATGGACTACCTAGGGACGTTCCTCTGATCGGAGATTGAAGATCCTGATCGTAGTAGATGAGATTTTTATTCATCATCTTTTAGCGTTTGTGAGAATCAAACTAAGAAGCCATGGCGAGAGGCAATCACAGTAAGGCGTCCCAACAGAAGGAAACTGTGGGCGAGGGAATAAACCTCCCTCCTATACCTCTGCCTCCTCTGGTTATTGACGTCATCCTTCCGCCTAGGCCTCCTAACGGAGAGAATCGCCAAGCGGAAAGCTTCGACCTCCAGTATTTGGTTGACCTAATCCATTGACTTGAAGTGAAGGTTGACTATCTTGAAGAGGACACACGGCATAAGAGGCGCGAATGGACAGCTAGCCTGAGGGGAGTCGCCGGGACGCGAAAAACCTAGTGCAGTCTATACCGCCACCCTCGTCAGGTGGTTCTGCCCATAGTTAGTTAAATACGGGATGGGTATAATACACTAAAAATACATTCGAGTATGATTCGAATAAAATTTTGAATGAGACGGTAAAAAATTTTCCTTTTTCAAAAATACGGAACGATATACGTATAGAGTATCATACAGAGTCAATCAGGCGATTTCACACCGTCCCCTCCAGTCTCCATCAGAAACTCAAATTCTCAGCCGAAGAAGGGAATGGAGAAGCCCGTGGAAACTAGAATGTCGCTCGGTAGATATATCTAGTGGTAGCCAATGCCCAATTGAAGAAGCATATCATAGTGGCGTAAACCAGAATGAATGGGGGAACTGCAAACCCTCCTTTTTTTTTTTTTTAATTCGAATAAAGAGGGCAGAGAGCTCTTAGTTAAAAATTGTTCATAGGAGACTCTTAAATATTGTTACTCTCAATAAAGTTATTTTGTATTTCACTATGTTGTGTATAGTGATGATACTCCGAGTAGGACATGTCACTATGTAGAGAAGGGGCTCCCCACCCGAAGATGTGATAGAACTCGGTCAGTCTACTACCTCTGTCGAGCCTCGCCTCCTAGAGAAGGGGCTCTTCATCCGAAGATGGGATAAAATGCGGTTGGTCTACTACTTCTGTTGAGCCTTGCGTCGCAGAGAAGGGACTCCCCACCCGAAGATGCGAAAAAACACAGTCGATTTATTACCACTCTTGAGCCGAGCCTCGCAGAGAAGAGGCTCCTCACCTTAAGATGGGATTAAACTCAGTTGGTTTACTATCTCTACTGAGCCTCGTCTCACAGAGAAGGGGCTCCCTACTAGATGAGATAAAACTCGGTCGATCTACTACTTCTACCGAGCCGAGCCTCACAAAGAAGGGGCTCTCCACCCGAAGATGTGATAAAACTAGGTCGGTCTACTACTTCTGTCAAGTCTCGCCTGGCAAAGAAATGGCTCCCCACCCAAAAATGGGATAAAACTCAGTCGGTCTATTTTCCTCTGCTGAGCCTCGCAAAGAAGGAATTTGACAACTCAACTTGCCCCCAAATGTACCTAGATATATAACCAACCCCAAGCGGACGTCAAGACTAAGTTGTCACGCACAACTTAACACGTCTCGTTTGGGGGGAAGAGGGGATATGAAAAGAAAATTGCAAAGACACATAAATAAAATTTATACAATGAAGCATTCAATTCAAAACATTCAACAAAAAGTCTCTCTCTATTACAAAAAGAAAAGAAAATGGAAATATCTCTCATAAAAAATACATTAGGAAACTCAAGATGTTCTGCGAGCGGGGCGATCCCTTAGGGAAGATGGGCCCATCCTTAAAGATGACTGATCCCCAGGTGGGAGAAAGTATGCTTGAGCATCAGCAAAACCAGTATGGTACTCGTCGTCCCAACCATCGTTGTATATTGGCCTCTCGACCTTGGTAACATAAGCTGCCAAGGCTTGCCGATACTCTTCAGAAGTTCGGAAGGCGACCACCCCTTCTTGACGAATCACCTCCTGATCGACCATCCTCTCTTCGTAGATGGCCTTTAGTTCCCTCTCTACAGCTGTGGCCCATTCCTCAGACACCCTCAGTTCCTGTCGAAGCCTCTCCGCCTCTGTTGTCTCTGATCGACGCTCTCCGCTCAGCTCACGGAGTTGTGCGAATATGGATAAGGCTAGAATAGACTATGAACCCCAACAACGATCTAAGAGGGTGTGAAGCAGAGACCTGCTCATAGTGCAGTAGAGGCCGCATTCCCAAGAAGATTGGTGGTGGTCAATGCCTGCAGCACTCGATCGTCAAAAGGAAAATGGAGCTGCCCGAGGATCCCAAGGACTACAGAGCTGCTGGCAGCAGTGGCGTCATCGCTGACACCCTGGAGGGTCACTTTCAGTCTTTCCTCTTCGGAGTCGACCGCATCTGCCTCGGCAATTGCGGGATGCCTCGTAGCCTTCAACGCCTCGTCGGGGCCAAGGATCGAGTAAACATCCCCAGACGAAGTCTCGACCTCCAACTGCTTGCTACTGGAAATTCCCTATAGGCGTCGGGCCTGGATATCTTCTGCCAGGTCAGACTGAAGAATGCCCCTGATGGATCGGACATCTTAGGGCATGATTCGTGAATCGTGTACACCTCCCCTAATGCCTTTCAGGATATTAAAACACTACCGAAAACATAATCGAGCCTAAATCGAGTACAGTAACAACAGAAGCATAAATTGATTACATGAACAAGAGCAAACCGGATATAACAGGTAATCGATTTCAACAAAGGAGTCAAATCGATTACAACATGTAATCGATCTTCTAAAATGCATCACTCGAGGTTGACGCCTTCCAATCATAATCCATTATGCCGAATCGATTACAACAAGTAATCGATTACTTGAAACACGTCACCTAATCAATTATCGCATATAAAACACATCACAACTACTAGATGTGAATCAACAAAATAAATATTTTTTAAAAAAATTAGAGAAAAGAATTAGAGTTCGAAAGAGGAATATTGTCCTGCTGAATCGCTTCAATCCATGCAGACGTGATTCACAAATCGTCTCGTGCATGTGTGACATGTCTTAGTATAGAGAACAAGTTTTCATGATTTTCTTAAGATTTTCTACGTAAAAGCTTCATCTTTTAACGAGAAGGGATCATTAACATGTTCATGTGCATCTAATCATATCATCAATACCCTCTGTCATGATACTATCAATACTTAAAAAAATACTTTGAAAATAAAATTTATATACGTAAAAATAGTTATGAACATGTATTCGTCGTCACTTGTCTCAACTACAAGCTCAACAATCGCCATAAGGCCGCCTAGGCAAGGCGAATCACTCCCTCTCATGCACAGCAACACTGCCATGCCACTCTTCTCGCACCGTCCACCAAAAACACGTAAAGAACACTCCGATACGCTGCCTTCCTCACCACAACTCGCTCTCAACCTTCCTCTCAATCACGTTCTAGGGTTTTGCGGTGCAAAACACGAGTCTTGGGGCGAAGGGACCGCATAAATAGGGATTCAAACACCTTATAAAAGGAAATATAAGAGTTCGGCTCGAACTGGGTTACAAAACTCAAATTGCGTCAGCCCGGCCTGACGCCTCTCAAAGGGCTTGAATAGCATCACTATTAGGTGATGCGTTTCAACATTCTAACCCTGATCTCACTAAAGCTCAAGGTAATCATCTAAATGGGCCTACCTTGGCGACTAATGGGCTGAAATTAAGTTGCTAATGGGTCTGGTATTATAGAACCAATATCGAACATGCAACACAATCACTTCTTTCTCTCATAAAATTTTGACAAAAGGTTATATACATACACATACATATATATAAGGCATATGTGGTATATAGATGACTAAGAATCTAATCAATGACAAAATTAGTAGCAACAACAAGAAGAGAGGAAGCGGGGAAACAAAGGATTTTCAGACCTTTCGGTCCCTATAAATTTTCAATATTTCATGTTAGTCCCTACAATCTTCATATTTACTTTCAATCTCTCACAATCTTTGAATCTTCCTTAAAAAGACCCTTTGTATAAAACCTCCGCAATATTTGATTATAAAAATCATCACCAAAATTCTTTTCATACTAATTATTTTACCTCTACCAAATTCATTAGAGGGTTTTGTTCGTGTAAGTAAGCAATTATATGTTCTTCGATTATCTGAATGTTACTGCTTGTTAGATGTAGTAATAGGTCTAAATAATTTATCTTTCATAGTCAAGATATCCTTAAAATAAACTGCATCCACAAACCTTATCAACAATAGAATTAACTTGAATGTCAGAGATTTCAAATTTGATAATTAAAATGTATTTGCATTACTATTCTCCACATAATAAAGAAAGATTCTCAATTGCAATTTTAAGAAGATTCTCATTTACAGTTTTAAGACCAAGTTTTATTTTTTTATTTTTAGATATTTTAATTTTTGTTGAACGTCCCTATGCTCTTAAAAAAATTAAAGCAAGGTGGTCTTTTGAACGATAACCTATAGGATGTTTTATCATTATGTTTAAAAAGGACTTTATTTAAGATATACTTTGCAGTTAAGGGAGCCTCTCCCTACAATCCGTTAGTAACACCAGAATTTAGAAATATTGAATTAACTATATCAATTAATGCTCTATTTTTTTCTCTTCACTACTCTGTTTGATTATGGTGACAATGGTGCAATAGTTTCATGAATTATATCATAATCTTGAAAGAAAAGATTAAGTTCATTGGAAGAATACTCTCCTCTATCTGATCTAATCCTTTTGATTATTTTTTTATTTGATTTACAACTTGTATTATATAATCTCTTAATTTTTTTTTTTTAAAACTTTAGTTTCAACTAGCAAACAAAACAATAATGAGAACAATCATCTATATAAGTTACAAAATATCTCATATCATCTCTAGTTAATATACCATTTAAATGACGCATATCATTATGCAGTAAATGTAGAATATTAGTATTTCTTTCAATAGATTTAAATAGTCATTCTGGTAACTTAGACTGTACACAAATTTCATACTTTCTTTTGAGATCAACATTTAATATGGGAATCAGATCCATTCCCATTATTCTTTTTATATAATTTAGTTCACATGACAAGTCTAACATGCAATAATTTACACGTTTCAACATTAAGAATAATAGGACAACAATTATTATTATTATTATCTAAAGAAGTCACTTCATGCACCTTAAATAAACCATCAAAAATATATCCTTTACTAATAAAATATCCAAACTTAGTTATTACAATTTTATTGGACTCAAATACTAATTTATATCCTATTGCACCCATCAATGACCTACAGACTAAGTTTCTCTTAGTATCTGTACGTCTTTTAAAATCACGACCTCTCTAGATGTAAATATTTAAATTTACTCACCTTCTACCAACCACACATGCATTGAGGGGTGGTGAAAACAAACATGGGGATTGGCTCCCGTTAAATCCACCAATCAATGGAACACAATGCCATATTAATTTTAGGAATAAAAGAAACAAATTATCCGTGGTGCCACTTGAACGGCTTGTCCCCACAGTCATTATGTTCATTTGTGGCTTTTGGGCAGCGTAGGAATTCCCTACACATAGCAAGCTTCAGTAGATCTTCCAAACTTCATTTATTTTATGATATGGTTTGTATTGTAGTTTTGGCATTTTATCATAAGAATCCCTAACTTGTAAAAAAGTTCCACTTTATTTCAAGAGATCGAGAACTTTTTGTATATGACCCTCTAGCCCCACATGTCAGTCTAGTTTTAAACCCACTCATCCTAGTAATATCTTATTGATTTAATTAATTATTAATATTATATATTAAATAATTAATCTATTGATTTATCAATGCATGATTAAATTGATCAGACTTTCGATCACAGTGAGTACCAAGCAACATCGCATAATCCAAGAAGGTGTAAGGGTTAAGCAACCTACTCATGAATCTTTCCATCGTCAGTTACGGTGCGGTTATAATCTTTCATTTACACTATGCTCTTAAACGAACTTAAGGTATGGTTCGACTATCAAACCTTAATCATTTTCGCTCGTACGGATTAGACACTAACAATATGCATCATCAAGAAACTCATTTTTGATAATCAGTACAGCCTGGCAAGTTAGTTGCCAGTATTTTTCATAGAGCATTCTCTCTCTAAATATTAGGAGTGAATGATTCCTTGGTGACCATACAATCACCTTTGAAGTTGTCCCATTGAGGCCGAATACTCAACTATTCAAGATCCTATGATTAGGGATCTTTAATTCAAGATTAAAATACAACAATTCATTAATAAGGTGTCTTTGATGTCTTAGATTTGAGATGTCTCATGTTTGAGGACCAATCATGTCACCGTGATTGTAAATCTTCTGGTTGAGAGCTAGGTATTATAACCATCTAAGAATTCATAGTTGGATCAATTCAGTAAACTCATTCATCAATGAACACTTACAACTTTATCTTAGTGTCTCTGCATAAGTGATGACTATGAGACCAGTCACCCTTATCTTATAATTAAGAAGGAGTAACTTGTATTAGTCACATCAGATATTTGATGTTTTCCTCAAATATCTTCTAATTAAGAACAATCAAGAATATATGTTTAAAGAAGATTAATCTCATTATCATGATCTCATCATAATTCAATGTTCATTGTATATATTCATAGATTTCTTTACAAATTGATAAACATGCATTACACGTATGAATATGATGCCTTTTATCATAACTAAATACTAAATAAGAACAACAATGTACATGATCGTCATGAATTGGCTTGACAGACACCTAAAACTAGTAGATCAGTTTAGACATTCATACGTACCAACTTCTATAAAGCAAGATGCTCTATTTTTTCTAGAAGGCTAAACCTTTCATTTTTTGTTTATGAGACAAGAAGAACAAGAAAATTATAAATGTCATTCTCTTTGATTTCTATGCTTGGGTCGAATAATAATTTTCTCCAATGCTAGTTTATCATATTTATATGAGTCCACATCCAGAATTTTAATATTTATGGGATATCAGACAGTTCTTAAAGGAAAATGCTTCGATACGGCTTTAAGATTTTATTAATTTATTTAATCATTTTTCTTTGTTTGGGAACTAAATGATTGATAACAAAAGGAGTATATATTGTTTGTGACAAGGGAGAAGCAACAATTTTATTTTGTTGCCAATTTTATCCATTGTCTTTTTTTTTATAAAAAAAAGTGGTCCATTGTCTTTATATTTGAGATAATTTAGTCTTTTTAGCTTACAAGGGTCCCACGACCCACCGGTGCAATATAAGTTAACAATTTTTTTTAATAATATATAACACACTCTAAATCATATAATCCACTCTATACACTACATGTTAAATTAATTGAACACTTCAATGAGTCCTTGAAGAAGGAAAGGATTCCTACTTGAATGTTTGACTTTAGATCGTGAATCAATTGAATAATAACCAATCAGTTATCTTAATCTCTAGCTCCTAGTATGACATTTGATTGTCTGATATTTCCATTAGATGTTTGTGTATATTTTTTATTAAACCTATGTTTTCTATTCTTCCCTTTTCGTTATTGATTGGCTGGTTAATTAGTGGACTTGTAGATAGGGGTGCTCACGGTTTGGTTTGGTTTAGTTTGATTTGAGGGTAAAATTTTAAAAATCAAATCAAACCGAAGTAGAGAGTCAAACCGAACCAAACCAAACCGTAATAGTTTGGGCCTTATAATGGGACACTATGATTAAATAATTTACTTCAACATTATTATTTTTTAAATAGTTATTAAAATATTATTTAAAAATCATTTGAAGGTTTAAGTCTGGAAATAGACTATTATAGTTAAACATCTTATTTTATTAATGACTTAACACTTTTTTGTACAAGATTACGATCTAAAAAGTATTATATGAAAATAATTTAAAATTTTATATCTTATAATTTACATAAACTCACACTTAATTTAAGAATTTAATACTTATATTACACCATTTTAGCGTAATTCTGTTAATTCGGGTTGGTTTGATTTATGAGCCAGAGAAACCAAATCAAACCAAACCAAATTTCTTAATTCGATTTGGTTTTAAACTAAACTGAAATTTTTAAAAATTCAAACCAAACCAAATTGAACCGAATTGATTGGTTCGATTTGATTTTTCGATTTAAACTGAATAGTGAATACCCCTACTTGTAGAGATTGAGAAGGCTGTTGCTTTGTCAATTCTCGTGGCTCCATTATCTTCAATACGGAGACTTGGCCCAAAATTTCCAAGAGCAAAAATAATTTTGACTGACGGATGTTTTAGCCAAATCAATAACATAAGTTGACTGCTGAAGGGTGGCTTAGCAAGTTAGTTTTATCTCTTTTGAATCGTTCACTTTGCCACTGTTGTGTATGTATGGCCTGTTAATCTCATGTTAAATGCTGGGGCTTTTGCTTATCTTGGGTGTATGAAAAAGATCCATACAGTCTAGACAACTTCTGATTGCCAAGTAATATGCTTTGGACATGGTAATTGTCCCTTTTCTGAGAGGTATAAATGTTTCATTATATAAGTTTTTGTGTGGATCCCGATCGTAGCTTTGGAATATTGGTGGCTTTCAATATATATAGCTTGCATTTCCCCTGTTCAACATTGATAAAGAAGAAGTAGTTCTTTTTCTTTTCTAGAACACACTCACGATAGGACATTACTTAATTAACTAGTAATTCTTCTGCGTTTGACATGATGCAAGAAAAGCTAAAATTTAGTAGAATTATTATATTCTGGAAATTGTTGGAATAATAGGATAAAGGTTTTCTAAATGCATTAATTATGTAAAACAAAATAAATAAAGTTTAGAGAAGCCTGAGATAGAAGGCATGTACAGAGATGCTGCATGTCTTCATAACAGAATATTCCGCCTCTTCTACTACCCCTTCTAGTTGTGTAGGGCTTCGTAGTGTCCGGTTCCCAAGATATAATGATCCCAACTTCTCTATGTCCCGGGGTGCATCACTACAGAACGGAGCCAAATCCGATTATAGATTAGAGTATAAGAGAAACAAGTAGAATACCTATCAAAGAACGCACATAATATTTTCTCTCTTTATTTTTCTCTTTTGTGGAGTGATAACTTCTCCTTTCGTATGTAGGAGATTCATGCATGGAAAAAATACCAAAAGTTGTAGCTGTACGTGAATCGATGTGAGAGAGAAACAGAAGAGTTACACGTCCATTCCAAGCAGATGCCTCTTCCGTGAGACTAGAGAGAGATAAATCTCCTTTTAAAATTGCCCATGTTAAAATTCTCTGAAGATAAAGTTAAAAATAGAAAATATTCAACATTAGGTGCTTACTTAATTTCATGCTTTTTAGTTAAAAATCTTTATCATCTTATCTTCTACATCGACTTGGATTGAACAAAAAAAGGAATAAAAGGATACTCTCCTACGCACAGTGTCACATAATTAATATTACATGCACGAGAATAATAAGTGGAAACGCTCGGAGCTTAAGGAACTTGAACTTAAATTAGTTAATTACTTCTCTTAGTTTACATCTCGAAGTAGTGCATGGGGATCATGGGAATGGCTTCTTTATATATAGTCCCCTACAGAAGTAACCTCAAGAGAGTTACTTAATATTCTAAGGTTATATATATATATATATATATCTTGAAACCATAATCGCAATAGATGAAAAACATTTCTTGTAACCTATCTCCCCTTTATGCAAACCACTAGAAGTAACGGAATGTAATCTCTCAACTCCAAAACGTGTATGGCGTACACCAAACATTTATTTGAAAACTGAAGGAAACTCCCAATTCAATTTTGCTAACTTGATCCAACACCTAAAAGTAATTAACAACAAATTAAATTAATATCCGCAACAAATTGTGACCATTCCAATTTGCCGGAGTGGACCGGACGAACGCTTGCCAGGAGAGAGAGAGAGAGAGAGAGAGAGAGAGAGAGAGAGAGAGAGAGAGAGAGAAGCTTCGTGTCAGCTGGTTAGTTGCTTAAAATAGGTTACTTGCCTTGCTATTTAACCGGTTCATGCTGCTACACGGTGTCTGTTTGTAATCTCCCAATCCTGCCTCCGGCCTGGTTACTGCTGCATGCATGGGTGCCGAAAGGGAAGATCCGAAGGCGGGACCCCCTGCCCCACATCCACATGGAGAAGACGATGAGGAGTTGGTGGCGAAGGTGTGGGCCGAGAAGAAGAAGCTGTGGGTGGTGGCGGCGCCCGCCATCTTCACGAGGTTCTCCACGTTCGGGGTCTCCGTCATCAGCCAGGCGTTCATCGGCCATATTGGCGCCACCGAGCTCGCGGCTTTCTCACTTGTCTTCGCCGTCATCGTCCGCTTCGCCAACGGCATCCTCGTACGTGAGACCTCCTTTCCCTGCCTTTCAGAGGTCGTGTCATATATATATATATATATATATATGAAATTAAATGGCGATGAATACTGTGGTTAATTTATGTCTCCAAAAATGAGGGCATTTGATACTCGTCGTTTGCTTTAATATAAAATATTATATTTTATGCCTTCAAAATATAACATTTTATAACATTTTTTATGACATTCTACATCAAATCAAATAGTATGTACCTACATCAAACAATACTTAATATGCACAATTTAATTGAAGGATAAGTAGCGGGCAGGATCTATGCTCGGATCAGTTGTAGGGAATAGATGTTTCTCTCAACAATTTATGGCGTTCCCTTACAATAATTCTGTATCTCGAAGGGCAGAGATCGAGTTGCGCGCTTTTTATTGAGGACACTTGTGCAAGTCTTGTTGTCGTGCAAACCCTGTTGATAAGGGGTGTCTGTAACCAACGTGAAGCCTTGTTGTATTGAGAGACATCCAAGATATATATTGATGAGGCGTGATTGGGATCCGGTCCAATTAGGTCCAACTAGACGAAGACTCAAAGGCCCGCAACCTGCAGGCCATCACGTGGTAGTCACGTGACGTATCCCGGTACCTCGATATGCAAGCTAAAGGCTTAGACCCATAATGTAGGGGTTCTAGTTCTTGAGAGAGTTAAGCCGTAAGGGGAACAACATTTCAGTCGGTAAGTTCTGAGACCACTAATGTCTCGGTCGAAGCTCCTGAGTGTCAAGATGAGTCTATCATCTCGATAACTTAGAGCCTCCACTTCAACTGGAGGATACCAAGTCTTTGGACTCAAAGGTCACTGCCTCCTAATTGCTTGAGAGAAAGGCCTCCAGGGTAGATTTATAACTCCACCCCACCTTCAAGTGGGTCTCGCGGTCTAACAACATAACCGTCCATTAAAGGTAGGTCCCTATGATCTCCTCCCTTCATCATGAGAGAGGATCCTTCCTTCCAGCCTGGTATCCCACGATCCCCTCGATCAAGGGACGTGAATCATGGCCAATTAACTGCACGAGGGTAACGGGCCCCATGATGCCGCACGTAGAGGGGATGATATATACACTAGCCTCTCTTCTGAAGGAGGTACATTGAATACTGCACTCAACTCCAAAGAATTCTCCATCTTCGACCTCTCTCAAGAAGCTTACTTAGGCATCGGAGGATCTTGCTCCCTAGAAGAACGGAGGGTCCACTAGCGTCTTTTCCTCCTCTTGCAGGCTCTACCTTGGGCATTTTTTGTTCTACAAATTCTATCAAGTAGCCAGAGATCTGATCAGACGATCATCGTTGCCGGATCAATTTCTGTCCGCTACACGATTTGTGTCGTCTATGAGAAACACATAGAAAGCCATGACAAGAGGCAACAAAAATAGCCGCCACACTGGAGTATCCTCTCAACACAACGACGTTGGGGTCGATGCTGGTGCTAATCGGTCTGAGAATGCATCTTCGAGGCTCTCATAGAACGGCAGTGATCCCATAAGAGTAGTTACCCAACAGTTGGGAGCCCTACTCACCTTGATGCAAGAGCGTCTTCCTGCACCCCAAGCTGGTGCTGAACCCCGCACAGGTGCTGCACCCTAAGAAGGCCCTCACAGGGAGGTCTGGCAACCGCCAGGGTTATCGATCAGTGGCAAGTCATGCAGAGCGCTGGCGGTCGTTTCCTCATCCTTGCTCCGCAACAACCTATAGCCAGCTGCATCAGGAGTTGCCAGCTCAAACCGTTCCTCCCCCAAGAGGAAAAGCGGTTGCAAGAGCCCAAGCCATCACTCTTGAGCATCAAGATATCACTCCCATCAGGAGAGTCTAGCCATCCACCAACGTATCGACGAGCTGGAGAGGAGACTTGGCGAGCGAGAGCGTCTACTAGAGCGCCGAGAGAGGCGCCTCAAGGACCTCCTTTGAAGGAGGCGTTTGCTCTCCCTCTCTGATGAAGAAGGGGACCTCTCCCCCTTCTCTACCGAGATCTTAGATGTCCCGATGCCCAGTAAGTTGCTTGTCAACAACCTTAAAACCTACGACAGGTTGGGGGACCCGGAGACACACTTGAACAATTTTTAGTCTCACATGAGACTACATAGAGTCCAAAATGCCATCCACTGTCGCGGTTTCGTGACTACCCTAGTGGGAACTGCTCCAATATGATTTTCCTCTTTGGCTCCTAGATCTATACCGGGAAGTTGTTCCGAGACCACTTTGCGGGTGCCCACCGGAAGAGGTCGTCGGCTTGCCTCGTGGCCGTTAAGCAGAAGCGTGAGAAATCTCTCAGGGATTACATCTTGCGTTTCCATGATGAGGCCCTCCGAGTTCCCAAGCTCAAAGTATCCTCAACTGTAACGGCCCTCACTCAGGGCATCCAAGACAATGTCCTCTGAAGGACTATTGTCCTTCAAGTGACGAAGACTTTGAACGCCCTCATCAACCTCGCATACCAGCATGCCAACTGCGAGGAAGTGGTAACCGCCTACCACTTTCGAGGAGAAGAGGGCGATCGCAAGCACTCAAATGAGAGACCTCTTCCCAAGAAGAAGAAGACTCAACATTTCAAGGGAGAAACCAAAGGTCCCACAGCATTCAGACCTTACATGCCATTGACCACTCCCGTATTCGAGATATTGCAGGATATCGAAAGTAAGGGGTACATCAATTGGACGCAGAAGATGAGGACCGATCCAAGGCACCGAGATAGGAGGAAGTACTGTCACTTCCATAAAGATCATTGCCGTACCATGGAGGAGTGCCGGTAGCTTGGGGATGAGATAGAATCCCTAATCCGTTGGGGCTATCTCCAGAAGTACGTGGCGAAGCCCGGCCAAGAGTGCGAAGCTCCTCGGATTGAGAACCGCCCCAACAGAATGGAGATCCACATGATCTCGGGCGGCCCAATATCAGGAGGAGATAGCCACTAAGGAAAGAAGCGGTATGCTCGCCAAGTGAACCTTGCAACTCTTGATCCCAAGTGCTCCGAACCTGAGAAAAATAATGTAAGGGATTGAATGAAGGATCCCATCATTTTCTCAGATAAGGACCTGGAGGGAGTGACCATTCCTCATGACGATGCACTCATTGTGACCGCCACGGTCAACAAATATAAAGTTCACCGCATCTTAGTAGATGGAGGTAGCGGTCCCAACATTATTAGTTATGACTGTTTCCTTTGAATGAGTGCTGACGTTCCTCCTACACATCATGTGCGCACTCCGCTTTTCGATTTCTCAGGCAACGTAGTACTTCTGATTGGTGTGGTAGCACTGGCTTTGACTCTCGGCACCGCATCTTGAGAAGTCACCTTCATTGCCGACTTCGTATCATCCGAGAGATGAGCACCTATAACGCCATCATCGAAAGAGGGATTATTGGAGGAGTGACAGGAGTCCCCTCCTCATCCTATTAGAAGCTGAACTTTCCGACTCCCTTTGGTGTTAGAGAGGCAAAAGAGAACCAAGAAGAAGCCCATCGCTGCTATCTTATAGCCTCCAAGCGGCAAGATAAACAAGCAACATAGCTCCCTGAGAGCCAGGAGAGGAGCCTAAAGCTGCCACTCCTGCCTTAGATCTCATGAACATCCAGCTGGGTGAAGATCCTAATCGAATAGTTTGCGTTGGCTCAACCCTCTCCACTAAGCAAGTAGAGAAATATTGGGCTTTCCTATCCCAATATCAAAACGTCTTTGCCTGGTCCGAGGAGGATCTCCTTGGCATTCCTACCGAGTTGGTGGCACACCACCTCATCTTGCTTCCTGACAGGACGCTAGTCCAACAACGTAGAAGGAGATGCGCGCCTGAACATCAGGAAGCAGTTTGGGAACAAGTCACTAAGGGACTGAAAACCAATCTACTTAGACTTGTTTAGTACCCACAATAACTTGCTAATGTGGTCCTAAT
Source organism: Zantedeschia hybrid cultivar (assembly GCA_030544215.1). Lineage (NCBI taxonomy): Eukaryota > Viridiplantae > Streptophyta > Magnoliopsida > Alismatales > Araceae > Zantedeschia > Zantedeschia hybrid cultivar. Next base: position 21,002,260 of record JARZZO010000005.1, read on the forward strand.
CTAAAAGGCTACTGAAAAATGGCGTATGTGCGTGGACTTCACCGATTTAAATAAGGTTACCTCCAAAGACTACTACCCATTGTCGAATATCGACCAGCTGATCGATTCCACATCGGGAAATGAGATGTTGAGTTTCCTAGATGTGTATTTAGGGTACCATCAAATTAGGATGAATCCAACTGATGTGGAGAAGGCAACATTTACCACCGACTTAGGCATATATAGGCCTGTACTGCACCCTGCATCTCCGCTCGGGACTCGTCCATGGCCAGCTGAAGATCTTGTTGTTGAGCCTCAAGCCTTTGCTTGTTCGCTTGAAGTTCATCGAACCTCTCCACCAGGCGGTAGGTCTACACTAGCGTCCGCAAGCCCGACTGTAGGCCACAGATGGAGAGTTATGAGTCGAGCCTCTGCTCCTCCCGGGTCCTCTCCATGGGGATGCACATGGCCAAGGCCAAGTCATGCACCACATCCCCATCGGTGAAGGTGCTGTCGGTGTACACCCTCCACACAGGCGAGTGCAATGGGACTAGCTCTCGGGCCAGTGAAGAGGCCGCTGGCTGTCTTGATTCGGTCGGGGCAGCTCGGATGACCACGCCTACCACTTGCCGAGGGGCTTCAACAGCTGCCTCCCTTTGGCCGCTCACTACGGGGGCCTTCGTCGTATCCGTCCGGTGACTTTTTCGCCAGGCCTCGCCCCCCCTCGGCAGCTTCACCCCCTTGAGGTTGCCGCTCGGCCGCCCTCTTCCGCCGCCTCATCTCCTCCAGCCTCACAGTCACATCGGTCCTACCTACCATTGGCTTCGCCAACTTAATACCCTCGGGAACATCGAAGTACCTTAGAGAAGGCCCAATGTCGAGCCCTTGGATCTCTGTGGGTGGCCGACCTTCCCAAGCTACCTCGCCACCTTCACGCTCAGCCTAAGATGCCTGTTGCGCAGCAAAAACAGCCAGAACGAACGTCTTGGCTGAAAAACAAAGCACATGGTTAAAAAGTGACTAAGAAGAAAAGGTATTCGTGTAAAGACTGAGAGAGACACTCACCTCCAGACTCCCACGGGGCAAGGCCAATTACCAACAAGGTCGTCTTGGTAACTTTGAGACCGACGTCGGTCACGAGCTAGGTCTTGAGGGCCACCTTCCTCGGCTCCACATCCAAAGGAATCCGATAAGACAATGGATCCTCCCGCATGGGAGTGAAGTTGAAGATACTGTGGAAGTCCTAAGAGGGAATCACCGTAGGATCTTGGATCACAAAGAAGAAATAGTTCTTTCACGATTTATGACTCGAGGCGATAGAGTTGAGTCGGAGAAACATGTTACAAGGATGGGCCTTCACGAAGAAGAACTCATCATCAATCTACATATGACGAAGGCACTGGAACATGCATCGGAAGAGGAGAGCCGAGGGAGTTACCTTTGCTCATGACAAACTAGGAGGAAGGCGTAGATGTAGAACCAAGCATTGGGGGTGAGTTGGGTAGGAGCCAGTTGGTAATACTGCAAAAGATTACAAACAAAGCGGAGAACTGGGAGATGGAAACCCGCAAGAACATCTCCTTGTAAGCTACAAAAGAATTAGGGGCCTCAGAAGAAAGTCGGTCACCCAGACAGGCCTCAACTAGGTTGTACCCATGGGGTACCCTGTACTCCTCCATTAGCCTACCCAACTCCGCCTGCTTAACGATGCTATGACTATGTCGAGCCAGGGCCTCAGATTGGCCGGAGGTACTAGCAACCTCGTAAGAGGCCATAGCTGAGGTCTTCAAGGAATCCTCGGACCAGAGAGAAGAAGGATCCCTAAGCAAGCAAGAAGTTGAAGACCGCGAGGACCAGGAAGTGGACCTGCAGGAAGAAGAAGAAGAAGGCCGTAAGGAAGTCCTAAAGGACTTTGAAGAATCGACTGACTCGGAAGTTAGGGTGGACTCACAGAGAAAGCGCAGGAGATGCTCAGGCAACGATGAATCCCCTCTTCCTTAACTCTGGCGAGCGATTGGAATTTCCAAGAAAGTGTAGAAGGAATGTTGGCCTCCCCCGAGCCCCGCCTTTATAGGAGAGGGTCAACTAGATCCACCGCCTCTTCGACCCACCTAGGATGACGAGAATTGCCAAAACAATTCGCCATGATGACTGACCAGACATACTGTCCAAAGCCGAAGGGACGTGCCCATCATGACGACTCAAGGCATATCATCACCCATGGAATGGTGCAACGTGTACAACTAACACATCTGGGATCATTCAGGGAGTGCGAGCGGTAGGGGGACGTCATCTTCTTTCTTAAATAGGCGTCCTTAGAAGTACAACTAGTGCCCCGTTTCCTGCACCCGCCGGTCTTATCAACCCTCTTTGAGCTTTCCGCTTAATGTCATTCCCACATTCAAATTTCGAATCTAAGAGTGAGGGGGCCAGTGATGAGGGGTAATTGGGATTCAGCCTAATCAGGTCCAATTAGTTGAAGGCACAAGGACCCACGGCCTGCAAGCCGTCACGCGATGGTTACGTGACCTCTCCCAATACCCCGATAGGCTAGCTGAAGGCTAGGACCTAAAATGTAGGGGTCCTAGTCTCCAAGAGAGTCAAGCCGTAAAGGGGCCAACACCTTAGTTGGTAAGCCATGAGACAACTGACGTCTTGGTTGAAGCTCCTGAGTGCCGAGAGGAGTCTATCTTCTCGATAACCTAGAGCCTCCGCTTCAACTGAAGGAGACTAAGTCTTTGAACTCAAAGGTCACTGCCTCCCGATTACCTGAGAAAGTAGAGGTTTTTAGGGTCGATCCATAACTCCACCCCGCCTTCAGGTGGGTTTCACGGTCTAACAACATAACCGTCCATTAAAAGTAGGTCCTCACGATCTCCTTCCTCCATGATGAGAGGAGATCCCTCCTTCTAGCTTGGCATCCCACAATCCCCTTGATCAAGGGACGTGGATCGTGGGCCAATTAACTCCATGAAGGCAATGGCTCTTATGACGCCACACGTAGAGGGGATGATTCATACTCCAGTCTCTCTCATGAAGGAGGTACATTAAATACTACGTTCAACTCCAGAGAATTCTCCATCTTCTTCGACGTCTCTCAAGAAGCTGACTTAGGCATCAGAGGGTCTTATTCCTTAGAAGATCAGAAGACCTTTTGACGTCTCTTCTTCTTCTTACAAGTTCTATCTTGGGCCTTTCTTATTTTACAAATTCTATCAAGTAACTAGAGATCTGATTAGACGGTCATCGTCTATATATATATATATATAATATAATATAATATAAGATGATTACAAATGTTGTTACGGGAGCTATGTAGATAACTACAGCGATGGTTACAGATACCCCTTATCAAGTGGGTTGTGACAACATCAAGACCTCACGTTCGTTACAGATACCCCTTATCAACAAGGTTTTGACAAGAAGACTTCACCTGTGAGATTACGCGTTGGTTAATTACGCAAGTGTCCTCAATACTTTTACAGAGTGTATGGCTTCCCTGATGTCGAAAAGAAAAGAATGGGGATCTTCTCACCACGATTACTGACTGAGAGGAGATTTAAAAAAAAAACATTTTTAAGTAAAGCTTTTCTCATTCATAATAAAGAATTTTCTTGAAAAGTTCTTTCTTACAGTCTCTGCACTAAGTTTAACCGGTACCCGACTCAAAAGAAAGCCAGACTTTTGCAACCTCTTGGTCAGGGCACTACTGACCTTGGCCTTCGGAGGAAACACACTGTTAATTAGACGATCTCTCCAGCCGGCGCTATGAGATCAAGTAGACATGAATACATTGAATAGTTGTTTGCCCGGTGTGTGCGGATTGCGTTGCCCTGAGAGTGGTCCTTTGAAGATGCCGTTAATTTCTCCAGTGGGATGATAGACTCGCTGGTTGATTAAGTCTGGCAGACTAACAATTGGTAGTATTAGTATAGACGTTGTTGTTCACGTTAAATCCTCACAGCTGCCTTAACTCTAGAGGCCCGATTCAGTGCGGTCCAGCACCACATTGAAGGAATTTTTTTTCACTTTACTCTTTCCGTTTTTAATGGAAGGAGATAAATAAAAAAAGTATCTTAACTGTGGTGCTCGACCGCATCACTAAATCACTTTTCTAACTCTATAGTACTCACCTGATCATCATTAATTTCCAATCTTTTAAGAAAATGCATGGTTTCTGCTTCGTATGTGTATGCGTAGTTGGGCATGGCAAGCGCACTGGGAACACTCTGCGGGCAGTCATTTGGCGCAGGGAAGTATCACATGCTTGGCATCTACCTGCAGAGGTCATGGCTCGTGCTGCTGCCAGTCACCATCGCCCTCTTCCCCCTCTTCCTTTTCACAGCACCCCTTCTCCGGCTTCTGGGCCAAGACGAGGCTGTGGCACTCATGGCGGGCAAAATCTCTTTATGGTTCATTCCGACTCTCTTCTCTTATAGTCTCTCCTTCACCCTCCAAATGTTTCTCCAAAGCCAAAGCAAGAACCATGTCATCACCTACTGGGCAGTACTCTCCCTCGGCATACACGTCCTTCTCTCTTGGGTGATGACCGTGAAGCTTAACCTAGGAGTTGCAGGTGTGATGGGTTCGACGACCATTGCCATGTGGCTTCCCATCATAGGACAGTTACTGTTTGTGTTTGGTGGTTGGTGTCCCGATACATGGAAGGGCTTCTCCTGTGATGCTTACAAGGATCTTTGGGCCATGGTGAAACTCTCTTTCGCATCCGGTGTCATGTTGTGGTAAATACTTAATTTCTCCACCGTCTTAGTTTCCAACTTACTGATCTTTCGTGGAAGTTTAGTCCACAGATATATACTAGATTTTTATGCTCAAATTTAAAGTGTAAGTGTAGTTTCGCACTGTTTCAATTCGCCTAGCTTGTCTTGCGCAGCGTGGAGCTTTGGTACAATAGCTTCTTGGTCTTGCTTACAGGGCATATGCAGGATGCAGAGGTTGCCCTTGATGCTCTCTCCATATGGTATGTATTTGCGTTCCTATCAATTTCATTACAGATGATGATATCTTTCTGTTAAATAACTTAAGCACGGAGTCATGAATTGACACAGTCGACTGTTCTCACAGCACCAACATCAGCGGATGGGAAATGATGATATCCTTAGGTTTTCTGTCAGCAACAGGGTAGCTTCTCTTTCACATTAATTTGCCCTTCTTTCCTTCAATATATATATGTTACATTCTCATATATATTGGGACTGTAGAATGGGGAGGAATAATCGTATATACTTGAGTTTAACTGATCCAAGAAATGGCACATGTTAATTACATCTTCATGTAATCTTTGAGTGTCTCTCCTCAAACTATGACTAGTAGAGAAATTGTGGGGTTGGCTTTTGATCAAGTAAAGTGTAGTGAGCATAAAAAGGTCATAGTTAAAGGGAAAAGTACTTCAATCTCATTTGTGGAGATTCAAACATGAAGCAAACAATATTAATTCGTCTTTCATGGCACCATGCATGGTACATGGATCAACTTGTATACTTACAGCGGCATTATTATATGTGCTTCCACTGCAGAGTTAGGGTGGCGAATGAATTAGGAAGGGGGGATGCAAAAAATGCCAAGTTTTCCATTGTCGTGGCGATAGTGACATCATTTATCATTGGATTCGTTTTCTTTGTACTGTTCCTCCTACTCCGTGGCCGTATCTCCTACATTTTTTCCAACAATTCAGAAGTGGCAAAAGCTGTCGCTAGTTTGTCTCTTCTATTGGCGTTCTCAATTCTTCTGAACAGTGTACAACCAGTATTGACAGGTGAGATCTTCTGAAAACGATGTTGAGGACAAAACGAATGCATAATAGCACCATGTATATATATGTTAAGAAACGCTACTAGCTAGCTGCATATTTCCTATGTGGTTAACTTTGGTTAAGATATATTTCACATATATATGAAGTGCATGCTTGATTAGGTTTAAATGAACTTATGTTTATAGCTCCAAGAATGAACATGATTAATTAACGAATGTAAGTGGTTAATCAGCTTGTCTGCATCTGGTCAAACTGCCATAATCACTGGAAATTCAGCAAATATATGTATCATGAAGTGCCTTTCCCCCTCCCCAAACAAAAAATGTGCTGACTACTTTCTTGCTATTAATTTGGCAGGTGTTGCTGTTGGTGCGGGTAGTCAGAGCATTATTGCATATGTAAACCTTGTGTGCTATTATTTCATTGGAATTCCCCTTGGAATAGTGTTTGGTTATGTAACTGATCTTGGCGTGAAGGTATAACTATTTCTTTTCCAACGAAATAACTTAAAATGGACTTGAGATCTAAATGACAATAGCAGCCATATATTAATGAAGCAAGGGAGACTAATTATCTCATTGATTTGCAATCAGAAGGTCTCAAGTTCTAGGCTTGATTTTTTTTAAAAAGGAAGATTTGGAAAGAATGGAACGGAAGCCACCCATATAATTTTTGTCAATTTATACTAGGGTCATTGGTGACATCTCTCTGTACTAAAACATGATCACGACCTTACTTCCTGTTTTAGCTAACCATGCAAATACCATGCCCTATTCTAATCTATGGATTCAAAGTAGTCTCCATGGAAAACCTTCTTGCCACAATTTGAGGATAATTAACCTATGTGTTTTATTTCTGTGATTTAATCAAGGGCATCTGGATGGGAATGATAATTGGAATGGCTGCTCAAACTCTAGTCTTGGTCATCATCACCGTGAGGACAGACTGGGACCAACAGGTAACTAGAAACACAAGTTATGACACGATTCTTGCCTGTGAACTTGTTGATGCATTAATCACCATAAGACATTGTTCTGAAAGGATAGTGCAAATTAGATGATTGACACCAACTCAGCCAGTTATGTGAATGGCGAGAGGAAAGGAGAATTGGCTTCTCTCTTTATCCTCGGTCAATATAATTAAGGTGATGTTTAGGGACTGTAGAATCTCCCTATTCTTGCATAGCAATGATTAAAAATAGCTAGCGCAGATTAGGTCAACATTACCTGAAAGTTAATTTCAAAGTCTTCTCAAGTACCGCTGATGAACTTTTGCCCTTGATGTTGGCAGGTCGCCAAGGCTCAAGCACGAGTGAAGAGGTGGTCCGGGCCAAACTCAGAGGGCTGAGATGGGTCAAGTGAAGCAGTGTATAATGGATCTCTCTAACAAGGACTTGATTTTATTATTATTATTATATAAATTGTTCATGTTGTATAGTTTTTAAGAGGAATTTAGATCCGGTCAGTGTAGGTTTGGTTGGGACTCAGTGAGTACAGAAAGAGAGGAGGGAATTTTTCAAATTCACCTCTTGTTGATAATGAGAAAAGTTGGATACGAGGAAGCTTTTTCAAATCGTACTTTCTCTGTATTGACTGAGTTCAGTACAATTTTACACTTAGAAGATCTCTATTATTTTTAAGAGTTATCTTGTCAAACTAGCAGTCAGTGTTACACCGGCTGTTGATGTTTTTAATTTTTTTTATTTCTTTTGATCGGCTCTTGTCCAACCTACACATCCATATTGGTAAATCCCTGAATGGATGGGGCTTGATTTTTTTTTTTTTTAGCTTTTTTAGGTTGTCCTACTATAAATCGGCCATTACAGAGCATGAGACATAATGGGATCAACCAAAGAAAGTTTCAAAATAAAAAAATGAGATGCAACAAGTTTAACTCATTTCTTAAAACCCTTCCTGGGAGACCCAGACGCCGTCGCCAGCTACATATGTACAGATGCAGAATTTATTTTAATTGTTATTTTATTTGTCTCACTAAAATTAACATTAGCCAAATACGCAACGGCTATGAACTCTTCTAGAAGAGCAGGCCTAGAACAACGGTTAAGTTGCCCCTTTTGTGACCTGAAGTTCATGAGTTCGAACTAAGAAAACGACGTCTCTACTTACCAGGGGTAAGACTACTTACATCGACTCTTCCCCAAACCCCACAAATGATGAAAGCCTCGTGCACTAGGTAACCCCATGATCTCCTCTAGAACGTACGTGCGATCAGCATCCTGCCATCATTTTCCTGTTGTGCCCTTTTTTGTCTTAACGCCAACATTTGAATTTTCATGAAAAGAGAATCTACATCTTTTTTATTGGTAAGGCCAACTTGATGACTTTCTTAGAAAATAATAGGAAATTTTGGGACAGTCGCATGCAGAAAGCAAAATTTTGCAGAACTTTATGAATTGGGATGAATGTACAATATCTAATTCAAAAGATTGATTTTTTTTTCTGCCCCCTTTTATAATTTTATTCTCAATATTCGCTTACCAGATTCATAATCCTTGAAGAGATTATCTTTTATCCATAGACTTCGTTATAATCACATAATCCCGATTCTTAAAATCAATCAAAGCATTGCTAGCGATCGGATTTTTTAACTTATTCGAAGGTTATCCATTCACAACTTTCACAAACTCTAGGAATGTTTATATTTTTCATTCAAATGAGAAGAATTCTTAGGGGTCCATTTAATCACGTTTAAGACTGCCCCCAAGTCTTAGCAGGTGACAGCAGGTTTAAAACGCGGACGAGAACCAAATTTGCAGAGCCTCTAATTATGGATCACCTCATGTCATAACTTCCAATTAAGGGTTTTTAACTTTTCATTCCTTATAAATTTTTAATACTCCATATTAGTATCTGCACTCTTCATATTTACCTTAAACTCCCCACAATATTTGAACCCTCCTGAACAAGTTCCTTCGGTTAATAATTATCAAATAAAAAGAATATTTTAAAATATTCTAATAAAAATATGATATATAGAAGGAATATTCTATGAATATGGAGGGATTCTTTAAGGAAAGTTTAGAGATTGTGAGGGTTAGAATAAATATGAAGATTACAAGATCTAATATAAAATTTTAAAGATTATAAGAATAAAAAAGAAAAAAAACTAAAATTAAAGTTCTTATTTAGTCATTTAATGTTTGGTCATAGAATCTCTTTGTTGGAAAAGGAACCTCATTCATATTGAAGGAGTGTGGAGCCCAGGGTGTGAGGCTCTGATGTGAAATTTGAGTGTATTATTATAATATTACCTAAAATTGATTGAACTAGACTCCTTGTATTTAAAGGGGATGTACTATCTCTTTCAATTGTAGCTATTTGAAAGAAAAAAAGGTCAATGCAGCCATAGACGTAGGCAAGCTCTTGTCGAACCATGTAAAAAATTTCTTGTATTCTTGTGTTTTTTATTTGATTACACATGACCAGTGGGTTTTATGCGTGGATAGACATCCACATTGGGCAAATCTCTATCTAATATGGATGTGGAGTTAAGAGTCCCTAGTGAGTGAGTGGGGACTCTAGGGGAGATCTCTATATATGTGTGTGATAGACATGGAAGAGAATGAATGTGATCTCTCTCTCTCCCACCTCCTCTCTTTCTCTCCCTTGGAAGAATCATCCCCACCTTCGTGTCTTGATGCATGGAGTTTGCTGGCTACTCTAGTAGCTGCCTGCCGCCGACGAGAGTCTGCTTCCGCACGACCAAGGATCTTCACCGGCTTCTGCTAGATTCAACAAGGGCCTGCACACGCGTTCAGGTAATCCCTCTTCCTTCAATGGTATCAAAGCATCGGAAAGGGATCACCGTCGCGAACGCTGCGGCCTGCGCACGGCAAAGGCCCAAGCCCAGCAAGCAACGACCCTGTGTGTGGCCTGCATGCGTGACAGGGGCGCTGCCCTCAGCCTGTGCATGTGCCTGCATGATAGGGGCACGGCCTGCAACTTGTGCGCGTGCTCGGGCGGGAGGGGTGTGCTCTATAGTCTGTACACGTGCGTGCGCCTACGTATACGCGCCGGCACGCTGTATGGTGCATAGGGCAGCCCACGTGCGCACACCTGCACGCTCGCCTGCACATGTAGGGGCCGTGCATTGATGTTTCCCCTGATCCACGGTGGAGCAACGGCTGCCCCGACGCGGCTGTCTCCAATGCCGTCGGCGGCTAGTCCACGCCGGCAAGCACGTCGCCCGTTGGTCACCTACCACCCCCCTCTTTATTTTCTCTCTCCTAGGGTATTACCCTCTTTTATTGTTCCTATGATGGGGAGGTAGAAGAAGATGGGCACGTTTGCAAATGAGTTTTACAACTTTTCAATATTATGTTTATAACCCTCACAGCCCCTTATGCAACATGTTCTTTTGGTTGTCCTCTTTAACAGTAAAAAATAAATAAAAGAAGATTACCTTGCTTATACATCCCTATTAATATGAAAAATCATGCAATATTCCTGTTTTAAAATATCATGTGATTTCATAAAAAAAAAAAATGGGGGATATAATAATGTGGAAATTACATGAAATTCGTCGTGATATAGCATGGTTGTCTGTGGTTGTTTAGACGGATGACCAGTGTCCCACTTTTATTTTCAGGGACTCATTGGAGACCTGGAGAATCCATCTTGACGTGAAGATATTTTTTCAAAGCCCTGCTTCGTTGTAATTATTAGGAGCCCATTGATATCGGTTCCCAAGTTGTATAATTTGAGTGATGTAATTTAATTTGGATTGTACATAGACTTTGGACTTTAATAGTGTTATTTTAGTCTAGATGATGGACTAACTGGGACACTGGCGATTCCACTATTTCTTTTTCAATTATTATTGGCCACACTTAGTAATGATCTAAGGGAGGGAGGTAGTTCATTTTTATTATTAATGAATTGCCATTATTAGTTTGTTATATTGATCAGTGATTGCATGAATTTTAGTTTCTTTGCTTTTAGATATGATCAATACACCCTCCCGTGTATGCATGTTATATTTAGGAAATGCATTCCTATATACTTATTATGCATTTTAAAAGGAATGTGTCCTTAAATTATTTTTTAAATCAAATGAATTTAATATTAAGAAATGAGTCCCTTAATATTCTAATTTTTCCCACTCATGTTCAATTGGGAATATAGTTTGTATCATATCTTGAGATGATGATCACGAGCCTACCAAAGTTTTAAAACTAAGATATGTGAGACAAACTATATGACTAATTAATTTTAAGAAAAAGAAATTATTTTAAGTATTTGATTTTTTATACTTGCGCAATGTAAGAGGTAACAATGGCCTCAAAAGGATTATACCACAAGTTGTTCGGTCAAGATAAATTAAAGGTTGAAAACTTTGACATGTGGTACAAAAAAAATCAGTATCTCTTTAATGAGAAGGAGGTACTTGAGACCTTGACGAATATGATGTTGTCACCATCAGATGATAGACCGCTTGTCCAAGTCAATCGTGACAAATAAGCTTATGATATATGACTAAATAAGGACAAAAGTGTGTGCTACACTATGTTGGGCTATATGCACGATGACCTTAAAGAATTTGAGAGTTACAAGACTACTAAGGAGATGCAGAAGCAATTGAGACTCCAATATGGTGGCAGATCAGCAATAAGACTAAGGGTCTTAACCTTGAAGTTCAATTAATACATGATGGACTCCAAGCATTCTATGGCAGAATACTTGAGGATGATGTCTTCGATGATAAGAGAATTGAAAATAACTGGTATTGAGCTCTCATATGAGCAGCAAGTACTTGTCGTACTGAGGTTCCTTTCTAATTCTTCTTGGGAGCATATCAAACATGTACTAACTTACAATGAAAGCATCAACACTTTCATTGATCTCACATCATCTAGAGTTAGAGGTGGAGCGCAAAGAGGCGACTCGTCACAGTGCACTGGTAGTTGATACAAATAAGCCTAAAACAAAAAGGTCTAGACAAAATTGGAATAAGAAGAACAATAATTTTCAGTAGAAGGCTGAAAAGTAGAAGGGACTACAGAACAACCAGACTGGTAAGTGTAGCAAGCGTGGAAATAAAAATTTGAGTAAGGTCAAATGCTTCAACTGCCAGAAGATGGAACACTATGCCAGTGATTTCACTGAGCTTAAGAAGGTTTGTCTCATCTCTAGTAATCATGTTTATGTGTGCTCTAATGTGTTTATTGCTCATATGGTCTCTAATTGGATTTAGACTCAGAGGCAACCAACCATATGGCTTGTAAGCGAGTCGGGTTCTTAGATTACCTTTGAATAGTAGCTAGCGGCCAATATATCACCATGGAGAATGGTGCTAAAAAAGAAGTCCTTAGAGTTGACTTGTACCAGCTAAAGATGCAATCTAGATGCACTCATTTTTTTACATGATGTGCTTTATGCACCTGGTGCTCGATGTAATCTATTTTCAATTATAGCACTTTTACGTTTGGGTTATTCTTTCAACTTTTTAGGGACCTCAGTATCTCTTTATCATTGTAAGAATCTTTACGGTCTTGGTCACTTAAGGGACAATTTGTTTGTCATGGATTTGGAATAGAATGATTATGTTTTCTTAATTGCATATTCTTTCGATATTATTTTTGAATATGTATCATGGCATGCAAGACTGGGGCACATAGGATATGAGAGAATGAGCCGATTGACTCGAGAAGGCCTATTGGAGTCTTTCATTAAGGTGTGTCTTCCTATCTGTGAGCCATGTTTGACAAAAAAAACTTGCAGAAAGCCATTTGGGAAGGCCAAGAGGGCCTCTTGTCTACTAGAGCTAAGCCACTCAAACATATGTGGACCTTCAAATGTTAGGACACATCATGGCGAATCCTACTTCATCACTTTCATAGATGATTATTCTTGCTATGGATAAGTGTATCTTCTTTGTCATCGCTCAAAGGCCTTGATTTATTTTAAGCATTGTCTGGCTGAGGTAGAGAATGATAAAGAGAAGAGCATTAAAGCTCTTTGAACTGACAGGGATAGAGAATACCTCTTAGATCAGTTCATAGAGTTATGTGAAGGAAAAAAAAATCACAGACAACTTACTATTCCTTATACCTAGTAACAAAATGGTGTTACAGAGAGGAGGAATCGTACTCTTATGGAGATGACTCGGTCGATGATAGTGTAAGTTAACCTCCCTATAATTTTTTGGGGAGGATGCACTATTGACTATTGTCTATATCCTGAACCGAGTGCCTTTTAAGTCGATATCTTCAGCTCCCTACGAACTGTAGAAAGGCGAAAAGCTTCATTTGGAGGACTTATGCTTGTGGGGATCAGCTGGATATGTATCCAGTACCTCCCATAAGTATGGAAAGTTGGATCTTAGAGCTAGCAAACATGTGTTCATAAGGTATCCTGAGCAATCTGAGGGCTATGTAAAGTATGGTGAGCATCTGGATGGGGGAACGACTGAGAAAGAGTTCTGAGATGTGGTTTTCCTTAAGAGGGATTATCCATCTATAGGAGAGGTTAGACAGGACATACAATTATATGAGTTATAAGATCCTGCTGAAAATACCATGTCTTTAGTGATGCGAAGAACTAGTCTCATTCCAGAAGTTGCTGAAGACATTGAGAGTGTCCCAATAAATAGTGGGAGGGAACCACTTATTGATTTACCTCGCAAAAGTCAACATGGACATATCCCTCGACATCATTTCACAATTGAAGGGGAATTATCCATGTGTACTTCTGTAGATGTTGATGAGCCTACATCCTACGAGGAAGCAATAAACCTTACATGATTTAGAAAAGTAGATGGCTACTATGAGGGAAGAAATGAGTTCAATGGCTAAGAACGAAGTATGAGAGTTGGTTGATCTACCACTTGGTCGCAAGGCTATTGGGAGCAAGTGGATTCTCAAAGTCAAGTACAAGCCTAATAGGTTAATTGACAAGTATAAAGTTCCACTTGTGACGAAAGGCTATACCTAATTAGAAGGAATAGACTACGAAGAAACATTCTCTCCAGTGGTAAGATTCTCCTTTATTCATCTCATCCTAGCTATCATCACTCATCTAGACTGAGAATTATTCCAGATGGATGTTAAGACAGCTTTTCTTAATGGAGAATTAGACAAAGAGATCTATATGGCTCGGCCTGTGGGCTTTGAAGCTGAAAGACAAGAGTGCAAAGTGTGTCACCTGAAATATTCGATATATGGTCTCAAGCAGTCATCTAGACAGTGGTACTATCGATTCTAACAAGTAATCATTTCGATTGACTTTAGCATGACTGAAGAAGACCATTGTGTCCATATCAAGAGAGTTAAAAAAGTGTTCTCATTCTTTCTTTATATGTCAACGATATATTGTTAGCCGAAAATGATATTGTCAATGATATATTCTTCTACCTTTGAGATGAAGGATTTAGGTGAGACAGATTACATACTGGAAGTAAAGTTCTAGAGGAATCGATCTAAGAGATTTCTATGTTTTTTTTAAGAGACTTACATTAAGAAAACGTTAGAGTGTTTTCAGATGCATAAGGCCAAGCATGTCGATACTCCAATGGAGAAGTTCTTAGCATTGATCAATGTCCCAATACATAGGAACGAATGAAAGATGTCCCTTATGCCAATGCAGTCGGTTGTCTCATATATGCCATGATGTGTACTCGTCCCGACATTTGCTTTACAGTTGGCATGGTTAGTAAATATCAAAGTAATCATGGGACTATACATTGTCAAACAGTAAAAGAGATTTTTAGATATCTGCGAGGTATTGAGAACCTCGTTCTGTGCTATCATCGTGGGAGCCTTAGATTGACTAGATACTCAGATGCCGATGGATCAGCTGATAGAGATGAGCGCAAGTCCACTTTGGGATATGTATTCGTGCTTGAAGGAAGAGCTATTTCCTAGTGCAGCAAGAAGCAAGCCTTTGTCTCCTTGTCTATGATGGAGTCTAAGTATGTTGCTTGCACCGGCTGCGGTTCTAGGAAGCTATCTTCTTGAGACGATTCTTGGTAAGCGTGGATGTTACAACGCATGCAGAAGATGCTATTGTGATCTATTGCGACAATATGACCACGATAGCCTACACAAGGGACCCCAAGTATCATGGAAAGTCAGAGTATATTGACAGTCGTTACTAGTTCATCAGAGACATCATTATGCAGGGATTGATGGTCCTTAAGTATATCTCTACTAGTGAGATGCTTGCAGATCTTTGAGAATTTCGTTTCTCAAACATGTTGGAGGTTTAGGATTGAGAAGGGTTTAATTGTATTTTTTTGTTATGGATTCCATTTTATGTTATAAAATATGAGTATTTTCTTTGCATTTTTAGTGCACTTATATTCGTAATTGTGATTGTGTTTGCCATCAGTCCGCGATCACTCTACTCATACGAATGATCGCCATGTCGCGATAAGAGTGAGCATAATGAGATAGACTCTGTAGACTTCAGGCTCAGTGGGAGTGTGTATTTCACGTTCAGTAGGAGCATGATGGGAGTCGTAATTGCCTTAGTAGATGGGTAAGATGAGATTGATTGAAAATAGCCAGACATAGGCTCTTCCATGTAGCCTGTTAATAGTTGAATCTAATGAGAGCCATGTGGGCAACCTGGATGCCCTTAATAGAGCGCATGGTTACATATTTGTATGGTGTATGAGTGTGGCTATTCCTAGTCTTAGCTCCACCATAACATACTAATCATATTGTATGTGCTATCCTTTCGACCATCAGAGGGATAACTGAATGGATCCCTACTTCGTCACTGTGTGAAGCCTCTGCCCTTTTTATTATATCCTTTGGGACTATGTACATTGTCATGAAGTGGACACTTGATGATGCTACTTTTATATGTTTTTCAAAGACCATGATGCATGCGATCCAGCGGAGCATGTTTAGGAAAATAGTTAAGTCTAAACATATTGACATGTGTAGCATAGGAAAAACAAACTTGCATCACACCTATGCTGTTTTGACTTACTATTGGCCAACGGTTATGATAGATGTGTCCAACATAATAATGAGTGTAGAAACATAGTTTGAGAGGTTAAGGTGGATATCTCAGAGGGATTAGATTGGCTTAACCTAGTGTGAGCTAGATAGTTTAGGGTATGAGACGAGATTTTGGAGTCACAATATTATATTAGTTTGGTGATGACTTAATATGACTATTTCCTTGTATGAAAGGAAGAGTTACATGAGGAGAGACAAATGATATATGCCTAACATGTCTGAGTGTTAGTTGTTACACGTGACCAATGGGTTTTATGCATGGACAAACATCCACATTGGGCAAATCTCTATCCGATATAGATGTGGAGTTAGAGGCCCTAGTGAGTGGGGACTCTAGGGGAGATCTTTATATATGTGTGTGATAGAGATAGAAGAGAACGAACGTGACCTCTCTCTCTCTCTCTCCTACCTCTTCTCTTTCTTTCCCTTGAAAGAATTGTAGACACGCTAATTTTGACATCATTTTGAGTAAATTTCATATCATATAATAATGCTTCAGAATGGTCTGATACTTAATCATTGGTTAATTTTTATTGATATTTTTAAATTAATTATCTAAATAGTATCAGATCAGACATATATGATTTAAGTTAATTAATTAAATTGATTTTAACTCAAATTTCAATTAAAATATGAAGAAGTCTAAAAGACGTCGACTTGTGTAGATGCCATTTAGAGTTTATTCCTATTTTAATGTTTAAATTTTAATTTTAATCAGTAGATTAATTAGCTAAAAGACGTCTGCATGTAACGACGCAATTTAGGTTTCCTAAGTTGTTTCTACTCCTCTTCCGGATGTTTATCCTTATCTTAATTAATGTAAAAGGCGTCTACAAGTGGCGACACGTTTTATCTAATTACATATAAAGATAAATTTTTTCCGGATGTTTATCCTTATCTTAATCAGTCTGAAAGGCGTCTTCAAGTGACGACACGTTTTAGATAATTACAGATAAAGATGAATTAATCTGTATTTATCTGTTGGTTAAGATGGATAAATCTCAAAATTTTTTTCATGTAAATCCGCGGATGCAAAGAAGTCTATAAATACCCTGCCTCTTGAATGGGTGACAGAGTTAGTGATTGAAGTGATATCAAAGTGATAATTGAGTGAAAATCGAAGCAACAACGTCCAAACGCTGAAGTGCTGCTGCTTCCAGAAGTCGGCGTCCATTCTTCATCCATCCTTCATCTATTCAAGACCAAGGCTTCCAGGGGCTATCCATCATTAACCTTTAATTCAATTTCTGCACTCTTTTTCATATTTTTTTCATCTCATTAGTCTTACCATTTCATCACATCACTCCATGCAACACACAACACTAGCATCATTTTCAAAACCTATTTGATAAAGGGGTTTAAAAGACCATCATAACAAGTGAATTTTCCTGTTTAGTTGCATGTTTAAAATTTTCTCTAGAATGGATACTGCTTTTTCCTAAGTTCTTATCATTGTCCATTATTTCTTTCTATTTCTTACAAGGTACAAAAGAGAATCAAAGGGAGGGAATCACTAGCAAACAACAAATACTCTGGACGATCTTCAAAACTCAACAACAACCAAAAAAAGAACAAAGACAAGAAATGGCTCTCTTTCTTCAGCCGGCTGAAGGAGGGGAACCAAGAGCTCAATATCTCCCACATCCAAATAGGTAGGCGATCAAACTCTTTTTTTTGGAACTTTTAAGTTAAAAGTTTCTGGCGATCACATCACTTAGTTTCCTTTTAATAGGTTTGTTTTGCATTTAAACAACATAGTTTTTCATGGTAATCACACACTCATTTTAAGCACCCACAGCTTTTTTGGCGATCACGGTGGGACTTGGTCTCGCCATCTTTTAGTTCTTTGTTCTTGCTGTTATCAATCGGGCACCCACGGTGCACCACTTGTGTCTCTCGACACGCCCTCACCAATTGGTGAGTGTTTTTAGTTTAGTTAATTTCCTACGTGCACCACGTGCACACCCCTGCGGCAAGATCTTGCCCTCCCCGTTGATTAGTTGAAAAGTTGTTTTTGTGATGAAATGTTGTGTGATTGACTGATATCTTAGTTGTTTAGTTGATAAAATCATCATGTTAAAACCTGAAACAAAAAAATCTTTTGCATGAGCTGATTATTTATCGTTTTTATCCTGTTTGAGGGGGAATCAATCCAGAAATTCCTCCTGGAAAACTGCATCTGCGACTTGAAAAGCGTCCAGGAACAGGGACGCATTTCAAACTGCGTCGTTAAACCCAGACGCCTTTCAGTCTCTTTTCTTTGTTGTCTGCTATCTGAGCTTCTGCGAAAAATTAAGGCTCTGTTTGAATAGCGTCGACCAGAAGCGACGCTATTCAGGCAGTTTCTTATTTCTTCTTCAGTTCTCAGATTTTGTGATCTGTGTGCTATTACCCATTATATATTAAGCATTAGAGGCCATCCAGGCTAAAGGTCATACGTATTGAGGCTAACACCCTCCTCTTCTTAGGAACACTCTTCTTTACGTCTGCAACTCTCTCTAATTGGGTCGGTCCCTCGATCATACTAGAGTAGTTGGCGTTAAAGACCTCCGTAAGTCCCCAAAATCAAGGTATTCCTCCTTGATCATCGGGCTGGTTGTACCAATTGAAGTCCCGGTTAGATTTCCATGACGTTGTGAGAGATAACCATAGAATATAACGGTGGACATTGAATTGAAACTAGGATCCTATCTCTTGAGCAAATTTGTGATTTAATTAAATCCAAATAACCCAACAAGGAATCCTAAAATCACGTTAAACATCCACTTGTTTGTTTAATCTCTGTACAACTTGTTTGTTAATCTCTGAAGAAAAATCTAACATCATGCTGCTTCGATCAGGCAGGGACTTGAGCGTGGCTCCAGACGCCATGATCAACTATGAGGGAGATGCTAATGCCCCTCGCGATTCCGATTACAATTTTGAGAGCGGGAGAGATGTTGATGCCTCCTGTAATTCTATTCCTGTTCCTGTTCGACATGAGGGGAATGTCCGAACCCCTCTCTATCATCCTCATGATCAATATCTTGATCCTTCCCCGCATGTGCATGCAGTTCCTAACCCTATCTTCGAGAGGGACATGAACCAGAATGATCCCTCATATTCTGATCCCTCGGATCTTGTAAATACTTTGGGAGTTCTTGCCTCCCGTCTGGACCCTCAACAGTTCGAGGCAATCCAGTCCATTCTGAAGGGGAAGACGCCCGTGCAGTCTGCCGAGCCGAACCCTGAGGCTCCCCCTGCCATCCCTCAGCAACCTCCTCATCATCCTCCCTACATTCATCAGGCCATGGAAGGCCTCCATGCCACTTCTCGGCCAGCTGGGCCGCAACTTTCATCTTCTAGGCAACCGGCCAGACCACTGATGCCCGCGTACCAAAATGCCCTCGGGCATGGCGGAAGCTCTACCGGACCTCCTCTTTACTGTCCTCCTTGTCCGATGTACTCTAGGCAACAGGCCTATCAAGTACCTCCACCTCCCCCTCCTCCCCAGGCTGATCCAACAACGCAAGCGTTGCTGGCAAAGATGGAGCGCATGGATGAACAATTCAACAACCTCCAGAAGATGATGGGGGTCAAAGCTGCACCGGAAATCAACTTACCAAGCCTGCCAGTGTTCCACCTGCCACCCTTCGAGATGCCAGTGTACCGAAAGCACAATGGTACTGGTAACCCCTTCACCCACTTGAAGGAGTTCATGTACGAGTCATCCTTCTGGCAAAACGACAAGAGGTCGTTGGCCTTTTTGTTTAGGAGATCTCTAGAGGGACCAGCCCTCGAGTGGTTCTTTTCCTTGGAACCCTCCGAAGTAGAGGACTATGTTATCGTTTCCCGAAAATTCATTCAACGATACCAGGACAGAGTCGCTCCCTCCCTGTCCATCACTGACCTAATAGCAGAGAAGATGAAACCCGATGAGGAGTTCGTCAGTTTTGCCGACAGATGGAGGGGCTTGGCCGAGAAAGTTAAAGATCACTTGTCTGAGTCGGAGCAAGTAAAGATGCTCATTTCCAACGCTACGCCTCAGTTCAAACTAGTCCTCTCCTTGAACAATCTGACTAGCATGGCAGAGCTCTATGAAAGAGCGCGGTACTGTCAGAATGCCTTCGAGGACACTACGTTCTCTAGCGTCTTTGATCCTCACAGACCTAGCAGGCCTCCACCTCGGAAGCCTGTAGTGCCGAATTCTTCCAGCACAGGTCCAACTACTGAGGCACGCTCTCTCATGAGCAAGTCAGCAGTATGAACAACAACTCGCCCCAGTTTGTGAGGAGTCAACAACAGCAGTACCAGAGGCCACCGCAGCCAAACCAGCAGGGGTACAGGCAGCAGCCGAACCCTCAGTATCAGCAGCCCCAATATCAGCGGCCTCAACAACCGAGCCAGCAACAGCAACAGCAACAGCCACAGCAGCCGCCGCAACGGCAATTGCAGTACCAGCCACCACAACAACAGCAGTATCAGCAACAACAATAGTATCAGCTGCGCGCACCACCGGCATATCATAATGTCCCTCCTCCTACCGACTACAATCAGCAGAGAAGACCTCCAGGCCCGAAGAGGGCAGAATACCCGGTCCTTCCAGAGTCCTTGGCGGACATTTTCAGTGCTCTAATGGCAGCTAATGCCTTAGTCCTGCCAAGAGAAAAGGCGATTTGGCCCCAGAATGCCGACACGTCTAGGTATTGCTATTTCTATAGACAACCTGGACACACTATTGATACATGCTTCCAATTTAGAGATTACATTCATGATCTCAACGAGCAGGGCGGCATAGACTGGGAAGAGATGAAAAAATACATATCTGCCTTAAAGGCAAGAAGGCCATCACAGCAGCAGCAACAGCAGCAAGTGAGAGCACCAGCACAAGCAGCAGCACCACCGAACATGGGCATAGTGCAGAACCCGCTTTCGGAGCATCAAAATCAGAACCAAGTTGCCCCCATTCTGACAAATAGCCGGTCTGAGGCTAACCGCGGGCAACAGTGGAGGATAGAGGACTCTTCCTCTATCTATTCAACGGGTCACATTCCGAGTACCGCAGAACAACCGCCACGCCGCACCATCCATATACCCAGACCACATCCCATTACCATTACCCCTATACCAACACCCACATATCACTCACCCGCACCCACTAACCCATTACCACCACCCGCTTTTCTTAAACCCATTACACCCACGCCATATGCCTCCACCAAATAACCCCCCGCAAACCAACTACGCACCCCTCCTATCATCCAGACCCCTACTCCGCATACCATTCCCTACTTCACCCGCTACCACTACCGCTTACCCAGATACCATCCAACCTTCTAAACCGCTATTACGCATGCCATTCCCCACTTCTTCCACCATCCAACCATCAAGGCCTTTAATCCGCACCACGCCATCACCAGTTAATCCCGCGCCATCGCCCACATACCAACACTCCACCCCATCCGCACCATCCAGCCCTGCGGTACTCAAAGTATCACCCGGACCTTCCACGGCTGAGGAACATGCGCTCCGGAGTGGGAGGATTTTCAACAAAGTTTTTCCTCAGTCAACAGTTAGAGACGGCCCATCACAGCCGACAGAGGAAGCACACAATGAAGAGAGTGCACCAGGCACTCAATATGATTTGTTGAAGCACCTTGACCGGACATCGACATAGATCTCCATGCTTGAACTGATTAAAAGATCGAAGACTCACCAAGAAGCTCTGATGGAATATTTGCAAAAGGTGATGGTCAACGAGGACGTGCCGGTGGAAAAGATTGCAACACTGTTAGTTCCTCAGGGGGATCAGCCCTCTATTTCATTTCATACATCGGAACTAGCACCGCCGGCGGCCAGAAACATGGCTCTGAGCATCACGGTCAACATCTGCAAGAAGGCTGTGGATGCATGCCTGGTTGACACCAGGGCTTCAATCAATGTTTTACCTCCGAAGACCCTGGAACTGTATGGTGTGCCCAAGGAAAAATGGTTGCCTAGCCCCATCTCCGTTACAACATGTGATAACTCCACCCGTTACCCTCTGGAAATGGTTTATTTGAAGGTGGAGCTAGGCCCTGTAAGTCATGCAGAGGTCGAATTTCACATCTTGGAAATCGACCCTTCTTTAAACGCCATTTTGGGTCGTCCTTACATAAAAACTCTTGAGGCGATTCCCTCCACGAATCATCAATGTCTCAAATTCCCCTTCAAAGGACGAATCATTAAGGTTACGAGCATGCCGATCCTTGCTGCTACTCATACTTTGAATGTCAAACCCACTTCTTCACCTGGCCGACAACCTTTTCTGTCGGTATTACAAGTTTACCATCCAGTGGCTGATCCTCTGAAAACTGCCACTATTTCTCCTTATCCGTTAAATGCCATAAAGAGGGGGAAGTGCATGAGTACCCCAGGATGGAGAATAATGATGAAGAATGGCTATCAGCCTGGAAGAGGCCTGGGCACATAGTTACAAGGCAGGACCACTCCCGTCAAAGACCACCGAGGAATACCTGGAAACGGCCTGGGCTATAGGCCGAGAAAAATGAAACAAGACATTGTTCAGCAAGCAGAGAATGAAGGCGGCCAGAAAGTCTAGGAGACGATGTCTACACCACACAAGGAAGGTCGGGATCCCCTAACATGGACTCTATACACTCATTTTGTAAAGGGGCCCGTAATAAGCTATGACAACACGGTGGTCATTACTTCATGTTTTGACCTCCACGATATATATGGGAGAGACTTGGCTAGACATTGCTCAGAACTACTCACGTACCAGTCCTTGGAGACTCTGCGGCCTATGAAGAGGAGAAAATTCCAAGATCCTGAATGTGAATGGTACAGGTGGTTCGATTTAAGAGACCTCTACATCGCACTGAATAGGTTGTTTCTCGATCCTGCAGAACCCAAGTGGCCGCCACAGATTGATGAGCTGATCGAAGGTCCCGGTGCTATTTTCGACAAAAGGATACTGTTGTCAGAAGAGACTGATGAAGGGGAGCCAGATGACCCCTACGAAGCTGGCTACACCACGGATCTGCTTTGGAGGGGGACTTATCCTTCTCATGTTTTCATGCTTCACACCTTGTTTCGCACATTGCTCCTGACCCCGACTTGGTCGCGGGTCATCATTGAAGACATTCCACGGGCCCCGCCCGTCATGATCACTTTGTCCCCTCGAGACCTCATTCCACCACCTCCTCTCGATCTAGAGAGGATGTATGATCTAATCTGGGACATACTGCTGTATGATCCCCCTAATCCTCTGGCCTTGGTGCCACTTCCCTCATCTCATTCTCCTACTATTCATCTTCATTCCTGTTTTATGCTTAACTCTTCTATTGTAAAAAAAAAAACGCCAATTTGGCAACAAATTCTTCCCAGATCCTCATTGAGGAAACCTCTTACTTGGCCGATTATACCCCATCGCGCGGGTCTTTCGGTCAAGATTCTCTTCTAAATCTACTCTGCCCCTCCCCTCGAGAGGATTCTCCTGTATTTCCATCTGTATCCCATGATTTTCATTCTGCTTCATCTTCATTAGGTCAGAATAGGGAGTCTAGTGAAGTTAGACAGTCTAGCTCTAGGCAAGTTAATCAGGTTAGGAAGTCTAGAAAGTCTAAGGGTAGGCGAATTCTAGATAGATACCTCCAGGACTTAGCTAACATATGCCTTTCTTACTAAATGATCCCTCAGTTATTGGAAAATCCCATTCAGATGCCAGAAGACTGTATGGACAATGAGTTAGTCAATGATGGATATGGGGTGTATGAGTTGATACATGAAAAAGACCCCATTGTTGAAGATGAAGAAGATGACGAGGACGCGGCTGAGGCGTATGCCAGTGGAGTGAAGAGATTCGATGAACCCTCAGCTACCGTAGAAGATCCCACCAGAGAAATCAATTTAGGGACTGAAGACGAACCTAAGGTTGTCCTCGTTAGCAAGAATCTTTCTGAAGAAGATGAGAAGGCAATGGTACAAGTTCTTAAAGACTATAAAGACACTTTCGCCTGGAGTTATGAAGATATGCCGGGGTTAGACTCGTCATTAGTGGAACATAGATTGACATTAAAGGAAGGAGCTAGCCCGGTCAAACAGAAATTAAGGTGATTCCACCCGCAAATGGCTTTAAAATTGAAGGAAGAGGTCGACAAATTGCATAAAGCCAAATTCATTAGAGTTGTCCTCTATCCACAATGGGTGGCCAACATAGTCCCAATTATGAAAAAGGACGGGAAGGTCAGGATTTGCATCGACTTCCGAGATTTAAACTGGGTGTGTCCTAAGGATGATTTTCCATTGCCTCATATTGACGTACTCATTGATAACACTGCTGGCTATGAGACTTTATCATTATGGATGGGTTTTCAGGATACAATCATATTAAATTGGCAGAAGAAGATCAAGAGAAGACATCATTCACTACACCTTGGGGAACATACTGCTATGTTGTCATGCCATTTGGATTAAAGAACGCTGGAGCCACTTATCAGAGGGCTATGATGGCAATATTTCACGACATGATGCACATTGATCTAGAAGTGTATGTGGATGACTTGTTGGTTAAATCTAAGACGAAGGCGGAGCATGCCAAAGTTCTGGCAAGAGTGTTAGAGAGATCAAGGGAGTATCAGTTAAAGATGAACACTAAGAAATGTGTATTCAGGGTATCTTCAGGGAAATTACTTAGGTTCATTGTCAGCAAACGGGGAATTGAGATCGATCCCAACAAGGCGAAGGCTATCAGAGAGATGCCACCTCCCAAAAACTTGAAGGAGTTAAGAGGATTAATCGGGAGGTTGCAATTTATTCGCCGTTTTGTCTCTCAGCACTCACAAAGGTGTAAGCCGTTCTACGAGCTTACCAAGTCGGGAGTCAAATTCGATTGGGACAATAAGTGTCAGGAGGCATTCGATGGATTAAAGAATTATTTGGCAAGTCCTCCTGTTTTGAGACTACCATCTCCAGGCAAACCATTGATACTTTACATTTCTGTCCTGGATGATGCAGTAGGGGCTGTCCTAGCACAAGAGGATGAAGAAGGAAAGGAGAGGGCATCCTACTATCTCTCTAAACTTCTCAACCCCGCCGAACAGAGATATACAGCGATGGAGAAAACATGTGCAGCATTGGTTTGGGTGGTTCAGAAATTGAAGCGCTATTTTCTAGCCCATGAAGTCCATCTCATCGCTAGGATGAATCCAATCAAGTTTCTTCTGGAGAAATCGGTTCTTACTGATAGGTTAGCGCGATGGCAAAGCTTTCTATCTCAATTCGATATCACTTACATTCAGCAGAAAGCAATTAAAGGCTATGCCATAGCAGAACATCTCGCTCATCACCCCCTTCCTCGTTTTGATCCAGTCCAATCGGAGTTTCCGGATGAGGAACTGATGTCCATAGACCAAATCAGAGATGATCTGTGGACTCTGCATTTTGACGGAGCTCTGAATTCCCATGGAAAGGGTATTGGCATTGTTCTGTTATCACCCGAAGGTATCACCATTCCACAAGCCTTTCAGCTTGACTTTTCAGTCATCAACAATATAGCTGAATACGAGGCACTCATTGCTGGCCTCGAGGCTGCTCATTCCCATGGTGTTATCAAACTCAGGATTGTGGGTGATAGCCAATTGATTCTTCGCCAAGTGTTAACCAAGTATCGAACCCTTGATCCCAAACTCAAGCCTTATCAAGAACTTACTTCTGCTTATTCAAAGCTTTTTACCAAATTGATCTTCGTACATGTCCCTAGGAATCAGAACATCTTAGCTGACGCTCTAGCCTCACTTGCATCTTCTCTTGATTTTCCAATCAGCAGGCAATCTGAATCAATCATAGTTCATAGGCGTCTTTCACCCGCCGTGAAAGACCCTACATTTATGAAAACCAAGGAGAAGCTGCTAAAGAAGGTCAGAGATGGAGATATCGTGGAAAAAAGAGAAATCATGTTGATGGAGCTGTTAGAAGAGATGGATGATGAACAGAAGCCATGGTATTATGAAATTGCCAAGTATTGTGAAGATCAATCGTATCCTGAAGAAGCCACAACTGAGGAGAAAAGGGCTATCAGGAGAGTTGCTCAACGATACATCCTAGTTGGGGGACCACTGTACAAAAGAGGTTTTGATGGAGTTCTTCTGAGATGTCTAGATGAAGATGAGCTTTGGAAGGTTATGGAAGGAGCTCATGCTGGCATTTGTGGTGGCCATGTTAATGGACAAATGCTAGCAAAGAAGATCCTTAGACAAGGATTTTATTGGCCCACCATAGAAGAAGACTGTGTAGGATATGTCCGTAGGTGTGCTAAGTGTCAACTTCACGCCGACAAAATTCATTCTCTTGCATCTTCACTCGATCGTGTTTCCTCCCCATGGCCTTTCTCCATGTGGGCTTTCGATATCATTGGACCCCTTGGCAATCCCGATTCTGGCATCAAGCAAAAATCTTTCATCCTCACGGCAACGGAATACTTCACCAAGTGGGCAGAAGCTGAAGCATACACAGAAGTCAAAGCATCAACCGTCTGCAAGTTCATCATGAGGAACATCATCACCAGATTTGGAATTCCAAGCACCATCGTCACCGACAATGGACAACAGTTCGTGTCACAAGAATTGAAAGACCTTTGCAACAGGTACAAACTTGCATTGCATCATTCGTCTCCTTATTATCCGCAAGGCAATGGCCAAGCAGAGGCAACTAACAAGACTTTGCTAAAAATCATCAAAAAGACGTGCAAATCTAACAAGTTTACAGACTGGACAGAAAAATTGGTTGAGGCTCTATGGGCCTACCGAACTTCAATCCGCACGCCCACTGGGCAAACTCCTTATTCCTTAACATTTGGAATGGAGGCGGTAGTTCCATACGAGATCCTCATACCGTCATTAAGAGTACAATTGAACAATGAATTTTCCATTGATGAACATCGTTCAGCACTCCTTGCTCAATTGGAACTCTTAGACGAGAGAAGATGGTCAGCTGCTAATCATGCAAGAGTTTATCAAAATAGACTAGCATGTTTTTATCAAAAGAAAGTCATTGAACGTAAGTTCAAAGTTGGTGAAATGGTTTGTCAAAAGAATTTTTGTAAAACCTGGTGGTCCGCGTTCTAAGCTCCAACCCAACTGAAAAGGACCTTATGTTATATCACATGCTTTTCCTGGTAACGCTTATTGTCTTGTCAATGCAGAAGGAGAAGAGCTAACTCACCCCTGGAACGGTTTGCATCTTAAGAAATATTACCCTTAGGTTAAAGAGTCGATCAGCATGGTACAAAGACCAGTGGAATCAGAAAATTTATAAACTCAAATTTCCTTATCAGTCTGGATAATTTAACTCAAGCCCATTACTACACACATTGACACGTTTGATTCGTGAGTAACAAGAGATGCCAAGTCCTAAGGAATATAGAAAGTTTGACTGAAAGTGTAAAGTATAAATCATTCTTTTTAAGCAAAATTCTATTTTTACACTCTGCCCATGATGTCGGAACGAGGCTTAGAATAGACTACCAAAAATACCTGCCATCTTAGTAGGAGGCCGTCATAAAAAAAAATGGGGGAGATCCGTCCCAAAGAAAAGAAAAGAAAAGCAAAGCAAAGGCAAAAGCCAAATGTCAAATAAAAAAGCCAATACATTACAAACGTTACATCAAGGCCATGAAATGAAACAAAAGGGAATATAAGGTCGATAAATACCCCGGAAAGAAAATGACCGAACCCCAACAGATATTAGGGTAAGAAAGGAATATCTTTTTAGGTCTCCGGAACCTTCTCAGGGGCTTTCTAAACAAATTCTTCATTTCTTTCTAAAGAGGCGTACTCCAAACTTGAGGAATGGCCGAGATTGACTAAGGATCAAATCATCAAATGGGATCACGAATGGAAACACAAGTTCAAACACAATGGGTTTAAGTTAAATTATTAAAGAACAATTTGGGAATTAAGTTCATAAATGAATATGATCTTTTGATCTGAGTACCATGCTGGTCTTTTAGTTCACATCACATTTCAAAAATCCAAAAAAAAACACATATGTCAAAATCCAAAAAACATACACATTTCAAAATCCAAAAAAATACATATGTCAAAATCCAAAAAAAAATACATATGTCAAAATCCCAAAAAAAGTACATATTTCAAAAATTCAAAAAAAAGTACATATTTCAAAACCCAAACAAAAATGAATATTTCAAAACAACAAAAATATTTCAATTAGCATATGCTTATTGCATTTGGTATACTTCATTCCTTTTATTTTCGGTGAGCATTTGTCTGCTTGCATGTTGCATTTTGCTTACGGTTTGATTATTCATATTACCTTTGTTAATAAAGACTATGCCCCTTGACCATTCCACCAAGAAAGAGATTGATTGACCGTTCACTCGGTCAGGCAAGAGGCTAAGTCTAAATAGATACTTGACTTGTTTGTTAAATGATGTGCAGGACACAAGGCAAACACATGAGACACAAGGTTGGAGGCCAAAAGTTTCATGTATATATATCATCAAAAGATGTTTGTACATGATACACAAAAGAAAAGAAAAGTACATATAGCTCTCAAGGCTGGCTCTCTCCCGCCCCCTCGTCGAACTGACTCTGAGCCTCATCAGGCGCGTCCGGCAGTGGAGCTCTAGGAGGTGGTGGTCCCATCAGACTCGGACCAGCTTGGCCTGATGATATAGCAACGCTCGCGGTGAACGCACTCCCGTGCCCCCTTTCCTGCGCTCGTTGGCGGGCACGTCGGTAACGCTTCTCCACGCTCCGGCGCTCGTGCTCTGCAACGCCAAGCTGGACCCGGAGAGCAGTCATCTCAGCATCCATCTTCTGCCGCTCCAGCCTCTCCCGCTCTCGCTCCTCAGTAATGAACTCCAGTCGGGACTGTAGGCGTGAGAACTCACGAGGAAGATCCCCGGTGGAGAGGTGAGCCACTTGCTCCTCGAGTTCGCGAACCCGAGCCGCATCCGCTTCAGCCCTCTGAAGGGCTTCATGAAGCTCAGCAACCTGCAGGAGAAGTCATTGTTAGTCCAAGGCAGTCAAGCAATCAAAGTCAAATCCAGGAATCAAAGGGAAAGAACTTACTCGAGCGGCGCGATCCTCCTCTGCAAGGGAAGCTCGGTGGATAGCAGACGCAAGTTGGCTCTGGAGGTCAGCCAGAGCAGCCTCATGAGCGGCAGAAGAGGAAGATGATGATGCTCCATGTGTAGGGAGAGCCGCCTGGGTGTAGACGGCTCGCTGCACCAAAAGACAACTGTCAGTTGCTAATCGCCAAAACAACTAAGTAATTAAAACATCCATTCATATTCATGCATACATACTAAGTCAAAGAGCTCCTTCTGGACGTGCTCCAGCTGGGCCTCCGCGTCATGTAGGCGGGCCCGGAGGTCGATGATCACGGCATCTCGTGCATCCTGCATATCACACATACATACATTCATTCACAAATATAAATCAAGATAATAATAAAATGAAAGACGCATGAAAGCATACTTACATCAAGCGGTCGGAGGAGTCGCAGCTGATCGGCGTAGTGTGTCCGATACTGCTGGAGGTAGGCTGCGCTACTCTCCGCTCGTGACTCAACACGGATACCCCGGCGATGCCAGTCTTCATACTGTTCCGGGAACTTTGCTCGCCAATCAGTGAGGGCTTGCTTGCCCCTCATGCTCCTCCCGACACCCTCCGGGACCTCCTCATCGACCCACTCTTGGTGGAGGCCCAGGGTCCTCATCACGAGGCGGAGGCGGAGCGGCTCGATCTCGTTGAGGCAATGCAGCCACATTTGCCTCCCGAACCGTCTCCGGCCAGTCGTCACCCACGGCTGGCCCTCCTCGCCCATGCCCAAGTATGGGCGCCAGCTCACCTGCATATAGGTTAGATGCATTCATATAAATAACTTGCATTTAATGAATAAAAGATTACATTTAATGAATAAAATTGAACAAGTTAAGAACTCACCAGGAGCTCCAGATAATCAAAGAACTGACGGCGGAGGGCCGTCAGCTGGTGGTGCTGTGGCGCTGTGTCCACTATTGGCTGCCAACGGCAGGCCAATGGGATAGTGCCCGATCGCACGATCCTCGCTCTGCCGAGCGGGAAGTAATGGTAGCTCCATACCTGCATACATGGACATATAGATTAGTAAAGCATCATATCACATTGCATTGCATAAACAAATAATAAAATGACCTAATACCTGTAGGAATGGCGAGAAGCTGCTGATGGTGGTCTCACGGTCAGGCGTGACCGCGGACAGGTCTGCAAAGAGGTGGGCCAGAAGGGCCGCACCCCAGGCATACTCTCCTAAACTATCTAAGTCATCTAGCAGATACAGAAATCTACAATGGATATGGTCACCCTTCGTACCGAAGAGTAACCGACCGAAGAAAAAGACTAAGAAGACTCTCAACTGCCTATCTACCTCCTCCTCCTGACTAGGGTCGCTACAATGTACAGAGGAGGATGACTCTGCTAATCTATCCCTAAACTTTGCCCGGGACTCATCAGATCACTGTCGGGGCTCATCTAATCCTAGGGCAGCCTCCACCTCTACCCTAGAGACCATCCTAGACTCCCTGCCTAGGCTGGACACCTCTATACCTAATAGTGCCTCTGCCAATCCCTGGTAGTTGGGGTAAGTCACCCCACTTACCGGTCGGCCCTCTACCCTGAGGCCAGTGATCCTGGCCACATCCTCTAGGGTGGAGACCATATGTCCCCACGGCATTAGGAAAGCCCGGCTTTCCGCATGCCACCTCTCCCGCAGCGCCTGCAGGAGGACTAGATCGAGCCAAAATGGCTCGATATCCAAGACTTCGCCGAACCCCTCATAGTTCCCTGCAATTGAAAACATGAAAAATACATCAGTTAATGAACATAAAAACAAACAAAACATTTCTGGATCGAAAGGCGTCGAGCCACATAGACGCCTATTGAAAGGCGTCCACAGGTCCTGACGCGCTTTGGAATTATGTTCTGCCTAATTAAAATTGGGAATTTTGCCTTGAATGGCGTCGGACCAAGGCGATGCCGTTTGAACGGCATCACCTGGTCTGGACGCCTTTCAAGGCCGAATTCCGGGTTCTTGAAGAACCCCTTTTTCCCTCCTTTTCCTCACTCCATTCAAAACCATCGAGACTCACCATGTGGAGGTCACCCTCCCCTTCTTCTTCCACGGCCAACGGCGCCGGAGGAGCCTCCTCCTCCTCCAAGAACACCGCCGCCTCGGCGAGTGCAGCCGGCACCTCTTCGGGGGCTTTTTCCTCGCGAACCGCCGTTCGCCTTCTCTTGGCCAAAGCCTTGGTCTTGCGGGAGCCTTCGCCGCGTTCCATGGAGTTAAAAGAGAGAGAGAGAGGGCTAGATCGCCGGAGGGTCGCCGGAGAAGAGAGTGAAGAAGAGAGAGAAAGTTTTGAGAAAAGTGAGGAACAAAGGGGGCCTTCGCGGGTCTGTAAACAGAAGGTTGAAAGGCGTCGTTCCCCAAAGACGCGTTTTAGGGCGCATAAGTTGAGGCGGCAAGGCCAGCTGTTTGAAATTGAGTAAACGGCGTCCACACATGGCGACACGTTTCAGGTTAGCGCCAATTTTGGTCAGAACCGTACAAGGCATGATTATTAAAGGCGTCTACCCATTAAGTAAATCCGAACTGTCAGATTTTAAGGAAAAAATTCAGTTTTTGCTAAGGGAAAAATCATGAACACATCACAGGAAGTTGAAGAAAGGGTTCAAGACATGAAAAATAACTCTTTATTCAATAAAATCCTTTATTACATAAAAAAGAAAAGAAAAGAGAAAACTTAAGGAAGAATTTCATGAAGTGCTTGAATGTATGGAAATTTTAATCCTCTATCACTATTCTTAGAGGATTTTACACGATAACTGAAGCCGAGGTTCCACAAAGTAGTAATAAGTTTTGTGGCTTCATAGTCTTCATCGGATTCCAAAGCCCGCTTCTTGATCGGAGATGTGAGAGAGAACTCGGGGAATTCTTGGCGATTCAGGCTGAACTGAGTAAGGCACCGGTGAGGATTATACAACACAAGCTCAGTAACCCCGATCAACTTAAGTTCTGCTCCCGCTGCACGGCGCACTCTGATGGGCTTTCCAACAAGAGCGAGTGGAGAAGAGTCAAACATGTTGGACGACATGCATCTCAGGAACTCCCTCCAGTCGGCTCGGGTCTTGAGCTTTGGTACTTTGTTGACCATGCGCTCGTTGAACTTCACGATGTTGGCGATGCAGTGGATCGGACTGTTCATGTAAATTTAAGACGGTCTTGGTGACATCCTCGTGCAGTACTCAAACTTGAAGTGTAGCTCGACCCACAAAGCGAAGAGTAGCATGCATCCGTAAGGAGGACGACCCGTGGATGCCGCAGAGAGCCCACTGTAAAGGTAAGCCAAAATCGCAGTGCTAATGGATTTCCCCTCGAAGATCGCGTAGATAGCACTAACCTGATCATCTTCCAAGATGTTGTCTTGTGCGGGAAAGAACAAAACACCGGCAAGGCATGTGACGAAGGCTTTCGTCACGTCTTCAGCTTCGTCCTCCCTTAGATCATCGATCTCATACAAAGTCCATTCAGCGAGCTTTGCAAGGTTGATCCCTTTATTGGTAAGGCACCCTTTAGCTTCTGAGGGATCCTTCATGATTGACGTCAACAGTTGTTGACCGGTGATCCACTCTCTCATCAAAGCCATCTTGTCCTTGGTCTTTGGGAGACCCAATAGGAGCTCCGCCTCCTCTAAAAGAATAGTGCACTCGAATTAAGGGAAGAGAAACGTATGGGTTTGAGGATGCCACTGTTCGATCAAGGCACCCATGGCCGCCCAATCTACGTTCGAGCTTTTGTAGTGCTTGGCATGCACCACTAGTCCTTGAAGGTTCCACTTCGAGATGAAGGCTTGCATGGAAAGTTTAAGACTTTTGGCGAGTTTGCGAATCCAAGGGAGAGAAGTGAATCTCCTTGGGCCGGGAAACATGGGATATGTCTGAAAAATAGAGGAAAAGAGGATCAATTGAAGAACATGAAGAACATAGAGGAGTTTGAAGAAGAAGAATTAAAGGAAAGATAATTCAACTTACTTGGAGGTTGGGATCCCTTCCAATAAGGTGATTCTCCACTTCGGAGATCTTCTCCAACGGCCTCTTCATCCTCTTGTTTGAAGAACTCATCATCTTTCCCGGATTTCTTCCTTCTTGAAGCTTGAAAACCTTGAAGACCTTGAAAAAATCTTGAATCTTGAAGAAAAACTCAACTTCGGATCTCTAGATTGTGGTAGGATTGCTTGGAAACAAGTTAGTGATATTTATATAGAAGGAATTGCGATCCTAGGAAGACTTTTCCGGATTGGAAAAGGGATGAGCATTGGAAGAGTTGGAATTCGAGTAGAGAACAACCAGAAATCTGTTTCTGCGATTGAAAAGGCGTCGTGGACAAGCGACGCATTTTCGACAGTTAAAGGGCGTCGGCTCGACACGACGCATTTCAAGCTTTCTATTATTTTAATGCGTAATTAAGTACTTGTTTGAAGTTACTGATGAATTTTGAGTGTAGGAAATTAAAGAAAACCCAAATGAAGCTGAAAATGTCATGAAGATCCCGCTGTGGGAGTTTATGAAGTCCCAACCGTGGCTAAAAAGACGGTTATTTCTACCCTTGTACTATTCCATGTAAATCATTTGCATTATTATATGTTAAATATTTATTAGACTATATCAAGGACCTTGTGGTTTTGATGAAACTAGAATTTGAGTTCCCCTACAACAAAAACAGTGATAATTCCAGAGAATTCTTAATCGTACGGATAGGCCGTTGGATTGTTAAGGACGATGGTTCCACTTTTGTGAAACGGTGCGTGGATAAACGAGCTTCGGCTTAGCACTGAATTACAAGAATTGGTATCTTGACTCATTAATGACAATTTGATAATATTATCCTTGATTAATTTATATTTTATTTGACTTTATATTTTTTTTTTAGCCCAGCATGCATCATATAGGACTTTGAAATCACTGTGATAATGATTAATTACTGATTAAGTTTCAGACCATTAACTCAAATAATCCCAACATGATATGAAATATTCCAGTCTGAATTGAGTATCGTGGTTATCTTTGAGGTTCGCTTGAAGATATCCTTGGAATTCTATCCTTTCTTGGATTCCTTATCCAAGTATTTCTTGTTTTCTTTTAAGATCCATCATGGCTGCAGCACGTCCACATTGCCTGGAAAATGCTCCCCATGATGAAACCTACAGTGTCTACGACCTAGGGTACTTCCCACTCCGTGGAGGTTGATCGACTTTATTTTATTTCCTTGTCTACCTCATCCAGACATGATTGATTCCATTGATCTCCTTGAACTATCTTCATTGATGATTTTTGAAAAAAATTCCCATCATGTGATGTTAAGAGCGTGTCTCATCACACCTTGGCATCACTTTTTCAGTACATTCCGTTTCATTTCACTCCCTTGCAAACACGATGCCAAGGTGAGGCAGCTGTAGACACGCTAATTTTGACATCATTTTGAGTAAATTTCATATCATGTAATAATGCCTCAGAATGGTCTGATACTTAATCATTGGTTAATTTTTATTGATCTTTTTAAATTAATTATCTAAATAGTGTGAGATCAGACATATATGATTTAAGTTAATTAATTAAATTGATTTTAACTCGAATTTCAATTAAAATATGAAGAAGTCTAAAATACGTCGACTTGTGTAGACGCCATTTAGAGTTTATTCCTATTTTAATGTTTAAATTTTAATTTTAATCAGTAAATTAATTAGCTAAAAGGCGTCTGCATGTAACAACGCAATTTAGGTTTCCTAAGTTGTTTCTACTCCTCTTCTGAATGTTTATCCTTATCTTAATTAATGTAAAAGACGTCTACAAGTGGCGACGCGTTTTATCTAATTACAGATAAAGATAAATTTTTCCTGGATGTTTATCCTTATCTTAATCAGTCTGAAAGGCGTCTTCAAGTGACGACGTGTTTTAGATAATTACAGATAAAGATGAATTAATCTGTATTTATTTGTTGGTTAAGATGGATAAATCTCAAAAAAAAATTCATGTAAATCTGCGGACGCAAAGAAGTCTATAAATACCCTGCCTCTTGAATGAGTGACAGAGTTAGTGATTGAAGTGATATCAAAGTGATAATTGAGTGAAAATCGAAGCAACAACGTCCAAACACTGAAGTGCTGCTGCTTCCAGAAGTCGACGTCCATTCTTCATCCATCCTTCATCTATTCAAGACCAAGGCTTCCAGGGGCTATCCATCATTAACCTTTAATTCAATTTCTGCTCTCTTTTTCATATTTTTTTCATCTCATTAGTCTTACCATTTCATCACATCACTCCATGCAACACACAACACTAGCATCATTTTCAAAACCTATTTGATAAAGAGGTTTAAAAGACCATCCTAACAAGTGAGTTTTCCTGTTTAGTTGCATGTTTAAAATTTTCTCTGGAATGGATACTACTTTTTCCTAAGTTCTTATCATTGTCCATTATTTCTTTCTAATTCTTGCAAGGTACAAAAGAGAATCAAAGGGAGGGAATCACTAGCAAACAACAAAGACTCTGGACGATCCTCAAAACTCAACAACAGCCAAAGCAAGAACAAAGACAAGAAATGACTCTTTTTCTTCAGCCGGCTGAAGGAGGGGAACCAAGAGCTCAATATCTCCCACATCCAAACAGGTAGGCGATCAAACTCTTTCTTTTGGAACTTTTAAGTCAAAAGTTTCTGGCGATCACATCACTTAGTTTCCTTTTAATAGGTTTGTTTTGCACTTAAACAACATAGTTTTTCATGGTAATCACACACTCATTTTAAGCACCCACAGGAATCACTGCTGCCTCTGGGTCTTGGCGCATGGAGCTCGCCAGTGACTCTAGTAGCCGCCTGCCGCCAATGAGAGTCCGCTCTTCCTTCATATTCTTTCTTTCCTCTCTTTCTTTTGTTTCTTCTATTTTGTTGATCAATACAAATGATCCTTAACAATGCACAAGATGCTTCTTTATCACAACTTTAATTTGAAATACTAATAATATTTTGTAATAACACAAGCGAGGAATGATTCTAAATCTGGTAATTAAAGATTTTGGGTTCCCTCTATGGCAAATATGGAATATGCTGGTTGTTCCAAGGTAACTACAAGCAACAGTTGCTGATGATGGTGACTAGGCATCAGCCAGTAATGCCTATTGTTTGGCTAGTGCAACCCGTAGCTTCTATTAATATTTATTGTTTTTAATGTATTTGTTTTTTTCCGACGTGGCTCTCCTTTGGTGTTCCAACTTGAAAATATGTCTTCTCTTTTTTTATAAATGCCTTCAAATTAATCTTGTAAATTGTTCTCTCTCTCTCTCTCTCTCTCTCTCTCTCTCTCAAGTACACTCGTGAGAACTCTCCCTGGTCCTTTGTGCCTTTCCTTCCTCATGGTAAAACCACTTCTCATTGATATGAGATTGCATTGGCACTCTTTTTCATCTTCATTAGCCTTTTCTCTTTTTTTAGCCTAAATAATTTTTATGTGACTAGAGATGGAAAAGGATACATGTCAAGTCGAATATTGGTTCTGTTCTTATCCTTATCCTATAAGCAATATGTGTATCTTTATCCTTAAGCTTTAAGAATGTGTGTATCCTCACCCTTACATTTTAAAATTATCGAAAACGGATATATAAAGGATAATACTATGTGTCAACAAAAGCTTAATCTTCTATAGCTTCTAGAGGGAACAAAGGAATACTACTTTCAAAATATACATAGATATAAGTTCTTTTCTAAATAGTTCTTATAAATTTACATGCGACATTTGTGAAAACGAACCTTGCATGCTAGTAAGAGTTATACTTGCTGCACTGATCCTTAGTGTTACACTGAGGGTCAATGCAGTGGGTTAACAAAAAATATTTCTTAATTTTTTTTAGGTGGGTCCCAAGGTGCCCTACATGCCCGTACAGGCCGATCTTCGATTGGACACCCAAAAAATCTAAAAAATAAAAAATGGAGCCCTAATGAATAGTAAGAAATGTGTTTAATGGGCCGAGCCCAATAACATTTTTTTATTTTTCAAAATTTTTGTGTCGTCTGATCGGAGATCAGCTTGTACGGACATGTAGGGAACCTCAGAGCCCACCTAAATATATATATATATATATATATATATATATATATATATATATATATATATATATATATTTATAACCCACTACATTGACCCTCAATGTAGCACTGACGGTTAACGTAGCAAGTATAACTCTGCTAGTAAATGAGGGAGATAAGGGGTTAAAAAAATGGTGTGGACAATAAGGCATGTAATTATGTAGGTAGATTAATGCTTGCTACATTGAGGGGCAGTGCAACAAGTTGAGTCATCTTGTAATGCAAAATGCCATTGGTCCACTTAGGCAGGCATCACATGGATGAACAATTTTCTGCACAGATGGATTAGACAAGCATTAAGTGCTGGTGTAGGATTCTGGGCGTAACAAATGTATGTATGCATGACAAACACTTCGTACACCTACAAAGCATCTATCATGCTTAGAAAATGTGTCATGTCTATGCTTTTCTGTAAATTTTTTTCGTGCGACAAATATTTTATAGACGTGACAAATACTTTGTAGGCATGTATGACAAATAGTATTTGTCACATCGACGAAGTATCTATCACGCCTAAAAAGTATTTGTCTCTCTATACATGCGTATATAGATTTATAGGTGTGACAAATATTTTCAAGTGTGACAAATGCTTCGTGAGTATTTGTCATGTCCAAGGAGCATTTTTACGCATATATATATTTGTCAAGTCTAGAACCCTCCACCCACATTTAATGCTTGCCTAGTCCACCTGTGAAAAAAACTGCCCTACCTATGTGACCCTGCCTAAGTGGGCCAATGATATCTTGCTTGACTTAGCTTACTGCATTGCCCTTCGTGCAACAAGCATTACTCATGTTGGTACTATAAACACGTCAATTTTGACCTCACATTGAGTATATTTTATATCACATTATAATGTCCCAAAGTGATTTTTAATTAATCATTTGAGTAATTTTTATCTATTATTTATTGAATTTAATTGAATCTTTTGAATCATACCTACTATGCTGGATGTCATTTATGTTTATAGTCATAATCAATTTTTAAATTAAAATTTTAATCGATTATTAAATTTTTTGAATCACATTTGCCATGGTTGACGCCATTTAAAGTTTTAATCATCGTCGATAAACTTCTTGATTTTTGAACGGATTACTTTTCACTTGAAACGGGTCTACCATGATAGACATTATTTAAACTTTTCATATTTATCTTCGATTTTATTTCTTTTTTAATCCCTCTAAAAGACGTCTAGGTTGGTGGACACCTTTCTAAATTGCGTCTACGTGACTAGACGCGATTTAGTTTCGTAGCCTAAAAGGCTTAATCCAAGCCAAATTCAGCAATTTACTTTCAATATGGTTTTCTTTCATGTTAATCATTCTCTCTACATATTGATATGAGGTTGGAAGAGAGTTTTGGATGGTTTCCATGTTGTAGGGTGTCGTGGAGCCCAAGAACTCTATTTTACATTGATTGATTATAGGAATTAGTTGTTTATATATACGTATGTGCTTTGAGACCTCAAAGAGGTTGGCCAATTGATCATTCTGAGTTCTATCAAAGAGAGTAGACAGCTCTCTGCCCTTTGCACGAAAATCAATAGCTTTGGAGTCTCTCTCTCTCTTTCGAAAGCCTTTTTCCTTATTGAAGGGTGCCTTCAACCAAAGGTGGCTTTTAGAGGGACCAACTTCTTATTTTTTTTCTTGTTATTGCTAATTTAATGACATGCATCTCATCTTCATCACGCACATTACGTCATAAATTCCTTTCCCTCTTGCATATAAGGGTTTAAAGGAAAAAGACAAAAGAATTGAGCTTCTAGTTTAATTGCATATTTGATTCTTATTTAGAACACTTACTACACTAATCATATTTTTGTTCGTTTGTTTGTTTGAACGGAACATCAAAGAGAGTGAAAGAATAAGGAAAGGAGGCTCTTTTTCTTCGGCCGGCTAAAGAGAGAGAAGTTAATTATTCACAGTCATCCCGATAATCTAAGGTACACGTACATTCATTTTTCTATTTCTTTGAGAATTTCATTCTCTAGGGATCACAATCTTATTGTTTGAGCACAATATTTAATTTTAATCTTAATAGCACATATTGAACACTCACAGCTAATTAACGATCATGGAGGGACTAACCGTGCCATTCCTTCTCATTTTTATTCACTCTCTTTTTACACTAGACATCCTCGTGTGTCACCTCCTTTTGCACCCTCATGTACGCTCCATTGTGCTCATCGAGCATGTTTATTTTATTGATTTTTATCCCTCGTGCACCACGTGCACATCTCCTTTGGAATGGAAAATTATCCCCATTTGATCCCTTTTAAGTTGTGATTGTTTGAGATTGGCTTTTGCACACTTTGGTACTTTGATATTGATTGCTTGGCATACCCAAATTCGGGATTTTTTTACTGTGATTTTTTACCTTCTTTTTCTATCTGTTTGGCTGGGAGAGGAAGGCCTCTTTATGTTCCACTCACGTATTCTAAGTCGCATCATACAGTTACATGCGATTCAAAATCGTGTCCTCCATGATAGACACGATTTGATTTGCCTGTTTGCTACCCGAAGAGGGTCTGCAAAAGGAGACTAGTTGCCTGAATCGTGCCTACCATGGTAGACATGATTCAGAAATGCATCCTCTGTCCTGAACATGATTTGGATCTTTGTTACAAGTTGCCCTTTTCATTTTATTTCTTCCATTCTAGTCATTTTTGCATATCCTAAGAGCCAAACACCCCTTTGATGCATGTGGTTCCCTCTATTTGAGGTGGTCCCTCTCTTTCGGATTGGAAAAGCTTGTGTCAAGGCCTCCGTAAATCCTCAAAAGTAAGGGACTCCCTCCTTACTCATTGGGTTGGTTGTACCATTGAAGACCTAGGTATATCACCCTTTCGCAGTGAGTTGTGCGAACATTTAGAAAATAACGGTGGTCACCGAATTCAAACTAGGATCCTACCCATTTGAGTGAATTTTACCGTGTCTAAAAACCACGTAAACACAATAAGGAACTCCTAAGAGACGAAAGCATATGTTCGTTTGTTAATTGCTTGAAAAATTGTTTGAACCTTTGCTGATTTAAACATGATGCTTCGTTCAGGTAAAATTGTTGGAATGACTTCATACGAATATGATAACTTGTTTGACCCTGAAGATAATTCTTACAATCCTCAAGATCTTACAACAATCCTGAAGAATCTCAGTACGATCAGTGTAATCCCACCTTAGGATACTATATGCATCCTCAGGTTCATGCTTATGAATCTGATCCAAATCTGAACTCTAGTGAGGCTCATGATCACAATAAACAGTCATCTTCCAACCTCTCTGCGGATCTCGTCTCCACTCTTGGAGTGCTTGCCACTCATTTGGATCCTCATTAGCTTGAGGTTATCTAGGTTATTCTCAAAGACAAATCTTCCGGATCCTTTTTAACCCCATAATTCTACCACTCAAACCTCTACTCAGATCCC
This sequence comes from Zantedeschia hybrid cultivar, assembly GCA_030544215.1. Lineage (NCBI taxonomy): Eukaryota > Viridiplantae > Streptophyta > Magnoliopsida > Alismatales > Araceae > Zantedeschia > Zantedeschia hybrid cultivar. The sequence continues at coordinate 21,042,601 of JARZZO010000005.1, forward strand.
CACTCAGGCCATAGAGAGCCTTTATATCTTACCTCTTAGCAGACAGGTCAACAACAATCCACCTTTAGATACTCATCTCAACCTCAGACCTTCATAGTCCAAAGAGCTCCCACACCAGATGAGAATGTTTTAGATAGGACGTACTACTCTGCATGTCCCTAATACTATCCACAAGGGTCCAAGAGGCTAGTTTACATTCCACAATCACCACCTCAGAATGACCAATTGACCCAGGCTCTCCTCTCGAAGTTAAACTAAATGGATGAGCAATACAAGAATTTGAAGAAGATGGTTGATGCAAAGGCACCATTGGAAGTTTCAATTCCCATGCACCCTGTCTTCCACTTGCCTCCCTCTGAGATGCCTATTTATCGGAAATAGAACAGGTTAGGGAACTCATTCATTCATCTGGAGGACTTTCTCTATGAGTCCTCTTTCTAGCAAAGTGATAAGAAATCTCTACCATTCTTATTCAAAAGGTCACTAGAAGGGACTGCATTAGAGTGGTTCTTCTCATTAGAACCATTTGAGGCCAAGGACTTTGGCACAGTCTCAAAGAAGTTTCTACAAAGATACATGGATAGAGTCGAGCCAACACTTTCAGCTATAGATCTGGTGGCTGAAAAGATGAAGGTTGAAGAGGACTTCACCACATTTACTGATGGATGGAGGTCCATGGCAGAAAAAATAAAAGATAACTTGTTAGAATCAGAACATGTAAAGATGGCGATTGCAAATTCTACTCCCTAGTACAAGCATGTGCTTTCACTCAACGAGATTAACATGATGGATGAGCTCTATGAAAGGGAAAGATATGTGCAGACAGTAGTTAAAGACCCCTCCTTTCTGAGCCTGTTCGAGCCTCCCAAATCCAACCAATCTCCTCCTGAAAAAGGCAACAATTCATCCCATCCTACTAGTCAAGGAGCTAATACTGAGGGTACGATTACCAATGAGCAAATCAACATAGTGAACAACCCTCCTTTCATGAGGAATCAAGCTCTCCAATTTAATAACTACAGACCTCCTTACCAACAGCCTTACAGACAACAACAACCACAACATTCACCTCAAATGACCTATAACCCACCTTCACCTCAGAATTACAACCAAGTCCCACCACCAAACAATTACAATCCACAAAAAAAGCCACCTGTCCCCAAAAGAACCGAATATCCTCCTCTGCCAAAGTTGGTGTCTGACATTTTTAATGCACTGATGGCAGCCAATGCTCTCACCTTACCAAAATGCATATATGTCCTGATATTGTGTTTTTCATTGTCAGATGAGGCACACTATTGATGTTCGCTTCTAATTTAGGGACTACATTCATGATCTGAACAATCAGGGAGGAATAGACTGGGAGAAAATGAGAAAATATATTTCAACTCTAAAGGTGAAGAAACCATAGCAGCAACAATAATAGCAACAGTAGTCAGTAAGTTCCACCACCTGCTCAGCAAGCTCAACAGTAACCAAATATGTGTTTGCATGGTCATATGAGGACATGCCTGGTCTTGATGCTCATATCGTAGTTCATCATCTCTCACTCAAAGTAGGGGTGAATCAAGCAGAGACTTCGAAGACTAAGGCCATAATGGATTTTGAAGATTAAGGAAGAAATTGTCAAACAATATAATGCTGAATTTCTAAATATGGTACTCTACCCAGAATGGCTTGCCAACATTGTTCCTGTGCTAAAGAAAGATGGAAAGATATGGATGTGTGTGGACTATCGAGATCTCAATAAAGTCAGCCCAAAAGATGACTTTTTCCCACCTCATATTGATGTTCTTGTTGACAACACTGCTAGCCATGGGATGCTATCTTTTATGGATGGTTTCTCTAGGTACAACCAAATCCGCATGACGAAGGAGGATATGGGTAAGACTTCATTTGTCACAACATGGGGAGTCTTTTATTACACAGCAATGCCATTTGGCTTAAAGAATGTTGGGGCAACTTATCAAAGGGTAATGACAGCATTATTCCATGACATGATCCAAGGAGATAGAAGTTTATGTTGATGATATGATTGCTAAGTCCCGACATCCAGAAGATCATTTGGTAAATCTCAAAAAACTCTTCGTCTGCCTTCGAAAATATAAATTATGGCTTAATCTTATATAGTGTGTTTTTGGTACCACTTCAGGAACGTTGTTAGGATTCATTATCAGTAAAAGGGGCATTGAGATAGAAACAAGTAAAGCCAAAACCATCATTGAGATGCTATCACCAAACATAGAGAAATAAGTAAGAGGGTTAGTGGGTCGACTATAATATATCAACCGATTCATAGCCTGACTTATCCTGATTTGTGAACCCATTTTCAAACTTTTGAAGAAAAAATGCACCACATAGTTGGAATGATGAATGCCAGCATGCTTTTGAAAAGATCAAAACTTATCTTACAAACCTACCTGTGCTTGTCCCTCCCAAACCTGGAAAGCCACTTCTCATCTATCTTTCAACTATTGAGACGTCAAAGGGATGTGTCTTGGGATAATATGATGATACTGGTAGAAAGGAATATACAATATATTACCTTAGTAAGAAATTCACAGACTATGAAGTTCGGTACTCATCCATTGAAAATACTTATTTATCCTTAGTGTGGGCTACACAACGGCTATGCCATTATATGTTATCATATCCTGTCCTTCCTTTAGCCCGGCTCGACCCATTGAAATACCTCTTTGAGAAACTAGCACTTATTGGGTGCACTACCAAATGGCAACTTTTGTTGAGTGAATTTGATATCACCTACTTCACCTAAAAATCAGTCAAAGGGCAGGCAATTATTGACCATTTGGTTGAGTTACCTGTTAGTGATTATGAATCTCTCAGAACTGATTTTCCTGATGAGAGGTTTTGCTTATGCTAAATGAGGATTTGTCTGAAAATGGTGAAAAACCTATATGGAAAGTTTACTTTGATGGAGCAGTAAACAAGCATGGAAGAAGGATAGGAACAATCCTAGAATCCCCACAAGGTCATCAATATCCAGTATCAATTAAACTCTCCTTTGAATACACAAACAACATGGTTGAATATGAAGTATGTGTTAGTCTTAGGTAGCCTACAAGCCAATCTGACTATGTAAATCTCGTTCATTTATTAATATAATGACATAATATTCATTGTGTGTAAATCGTATTAATTATCGTCGCATAATGAAGTCCGTGAATATGTGCGATAGTGATCAGATTATGATGAGATCATACTAGTGAGACTGATCACTTAAACACACATATTCTTAATCGTTCCTAGTCATAGGATATCTGAGAAGGACATCGGATATCTGGTTAGACTAGTACAGATTACTCCTGCTCATGCGATGAGCGTGACTGATCTCATAGTCACTTGTGTGGAGACACTAAAGCGAATATGTAGGTGCTCATTAGAGAATGAGTTCACTGAACTGATCTGACTGAATCGCTGGATGATATTGTACCTCACTGTCAACCAGCTTGATTCTATTGTTGCAATTGCGTGGATGGTCCTCGGACCTGAGACACCAAGGACACCTTATCGGTGGACTTCTGTGCTTTGACCTTGGTTTATGAATCTCTAACCACGGGATTCTAAACAGCCAAGGATTGGGTATAGCGGAATACCATCGAAGGGAATTTTGTGTCAATAAGGAATAATTTGCTCTCGGTACTTAGAGAGTGAATGCTCTAAGAAGGATGCGCGGAAGTCCCTGGCCAAGGCGGACGATAATATCGGGAAAGGAGTTTTCCGATATTCATCAGCGGCATCCAATCCAAGTAAGTCGACCGGTTAGGGTTTGACAGCACGCCATACCTTGAGTTGACTCGAGAGCATTGTACGAATGAAGGATTATATCCACGCGGTAATTGTCGGCGGAAAGGTTCCAAGAGTGGGTTACTTAACCCCGATACCTTCCGGGTTCACGCGGTGTTGCTTGGCACCCAACGTGATCGGAGGCCCGGTTGAATTCGATGTGTGACATCAATTCTATTGATCAATTAATTAATAAAGAGTTATTAATTGATTAATAAATCCAGTAAGGAGTTACTGGGCTTATTGGGCTATTAACCGGACTGGTAATTGGGCCTAGAGGGTCACACGCAAATGATTCTCAAGGCGAGGGATAAATAAGTGGGTTTTATATAAACCGGGGGTTTTTATGAAAAACCGCATGGTTAGTATAAAATATAGCGAACGGGCTGAGCAGGCCAAGCTGCTGCTAACCCTAGCCGCCCCCTCCTTTGTTTCTCTCTCTGTCCGGCGCCCTAGGCCAAATTCGGATCCCCGGATCTGCTCCGCCGCTTCTCCGACTCCCGTTCGACGGGAAATCGTCCGCGCGTTGCGGCGATCGTTGCGGCGACCGGCGGAGGTTTTGTGGCTGCGAAGAACGAGGGACATGAGGATATCCTTCGCGAGGAGGATCGCATGGACTCCGCTAGAGGCCGAGCACTTGCGCGGCTTGCGGTGTCGCACCGACGGAACCGAACGGTTGCGGATTCAAATCCGCACACGGTAAGAACCGATTATCCGATAATCCAGTTTTTTAGATTTTTTGAAACGAGAATGGATCTCTGTTTTTTATTTTATTTCCGCTGCGCGGGAGATCTGGAGAAACACGAGAACCCAACAGTGGTATCAGAGCCAGGTTCCACTGTTTCTCGTCCTGTTTGGGGTTCCGAAATTAATTTTTCTGTGTATTATTCCATGCAATAATTCGATGTGTTTGCTGGATCCGTGTTCATGAGATGAACACAGAATTTATGAATAATTAGATTAATTTTTTTTGCATATTTCGATTTTTCTTGGGGTTTTTCGTGTTCTTCGTGAGACGAAGAATGACGGATTTGTGCGGCCATTATCGGGCCTTCCCATGTGATGGGATGGTGGCTGGAGATCCTGGTATGACCAGGGATCCCTCTGGTCACCAACGGGGCCGACGGCAGGCGCCGGAGATGCCGCTCAAGGTGGACCGAAATAGGTTTAACTTTGTTCTTCGTTGGACGAAGAACCGGGGTATGTTGCGACTTTGTTCGAGCGTTCCCATGCGATGAGGAGGTGATCTGAGATCTTGGTGTGACCAGGGATCATTCCGGTCACCCACGACGCTGGTGGCCGGCACCGAAGTGCCACAGTAGGTGGCCAGATATCCTATTCTTCTTCCTCCTTTTGGTTTTGCAGGAAAACCAGAAAAAAAGGAAGATAAGGCATCGACCGGCTATTTGCGGGCACCGCCGACGAGCTCCGGCGACTGGATCTTCACCGGTGAGACCGGACGGCGCAGTGCCGCCGGCCGCCGACCGGCGTTGTGGACAGCCGCCGCCCCAACACCCCTCTGCAGCTAGGGTTTGGCCACGGACTGGGGAGGAAGGAGGCCGGCCGAGCGTCCCTATCGGGCCCGGGGCCGAGCCAGTTCGACTGGCTGGACAGGGCCCAGCCCAGCCAAAGGGGCCAAGGCCTGGTTCCATCCTGGCCTGAACCCTGGGCTCACCAGGGGGCCGGACCATGGCTGAGCTATGGGATCCCACCTGGCCCGAGCCAGGATCCTATTGGGCTGGGCCCATTCTATTATCAAAACCCCAAATTAGCCTATTTAATAATTAAATTAGATTTTAATTTAATTTCAAAACTGTTTTGAAATATAAATTATTATCAAATTTTGTTTATTTGGGCAAATATGATTATGGAATCATTTTAATTAACAAGAAGTTGTTAATTGATTAAATTTGTTGTTAATTTAAGTGTTAAATTAATAACTAATTTAAATGTTAAATTAGTAGTTATTAGTTAATTGGAATTAATTGTTAGTTTAATTGTTAAATTAATGATTAATTTTAATTAACTAATATAACGGTTTAATTAGATATTATTAATTATTGATTTAAGAGTTAAATTAATAATTAATATTACTCTACTAATCTAAGTGTTAGATGATAATTATTAATTAATTAGTGTTGATTAATAATTTAAGTGTTAAATTAGTAATTAACATTAATTAACTAATCTAAGAGTTAGATTAGTAGTTAATTAATAATTAGAGTTAATTAATAATTTAAGTATTAAATTAATAATTAACTTTAGTGGACTAATCTAAGAGTTAGATTAATAATTAATTATTAATAGTTTAATTTTTAGATTATTAACATGATTTAATTTAATTGTTAGATTGAATTAGTTATTAGAAGTGTTCTAAGTTGCATGGAATAATATGGAATTATTAATTTGGAGTGTGTGCACATGTGATGTGTGTTTTATGCTTTTAATATGATTTAATTACATGTTAATTTAATTAAAAGTATTTTTAAAATTCAAAAGCCAATTTTGATTGGAATCCAACTTTTTGAAAGTCAAAATTATATATTTTGAAAACTCTTTATTTTTAGCTATGTGATGCGCTGAATCATATGTGGAATGTTTAAAACACACCGTGGTCATGGATATGTACTTATTTATTATTCATGTGATGAATGTCTTGTGTGGATCGTAGATGAATGATGGATATTTATTAATTGTTAATAAATAGAGGTATGCGTACCTCTCCCTCTCTCAAACTCCGATATATTTCTACCTCCCTCTCTCTTGTACTCGCCATAAGGCCTTCTTCTATTTATATGTAATTCTAGAATTATTGTAATATGATCGAGGCAACCGAGGAAGGAGTGAGGACGATCCACAGATGCAGCCAGGAAGGCAATGTAATGAAGATCTCTTGCTTATGTGTTTGCATGTTATCTAATATAATTGTTGTGTTAGATAATGTGTGCGTTTGACTGATGGCTCCAGTCAAACCCACTGTACTATCCATGACCACACTTGACATGTATGAGATGCATTGTTTTATGTTTGATTGTGAATCAAAGCAGGTATAGTATTTAGTAAATATATACGATATGTTTATATACTATCACCTAAGAGAGACCAAGATAAAAGTTATCTTAATACCCTCATCTAAACTCTAAGCCATAACGCGAGTAGTTAAGAACTTACCGCGTGGTCCACCATCGTTATAGTCATAGGATTTGAATCACTTTAGGTAGGTTTGTTGTGCTATCCACAAGGCCTGTTTAATTGGGAGGAGAAATTATGGCTATGGCATTAGATGCTTATATGATTGGGGTACATGAACCATGTAGCTTTGTTGTGCTATCCATAAGGGCTGCATGCAAATCTATGCTCGTCGCGTAACGATGGTTAGCTTAGACCAGAATTAGTGGTTTGTTGTGCTATCCACAAGGCCATTAAATTTCTGGAGACCGAAGCTATGATCAGATATTGTAAGGAGTTGCAAGTACCATGAGTTGAGTGCTCTTTGATTGTATTACAGTTTGTTGTGCTATCCACAAGGCTGTACTGCAAGTCATTGAGATTCTGATCCCCACTAGGAGACTGTCGGCATCTCCCGTTCTGTATAACTGAGGGTTATACAGTCCGTCGAAAATTAGTGGGAGTTAAAACTTGAACAAAAGATCATGTCTTGTTTTATATTTAATAATTGAACATCTGCTAAAAGAATTTTATTCATCTCCTATAAAGAATTATGTTGTCGAATAATCCACTCCGTGGCATACTTGATGCCCTTTTGACTTACCTGATCTATTCGGATTGGTTCAGAAACCTGAAGAATGTCTTCAGATCTGAGCACATTGACTTTGGCCTTGGAGCTGATCATCCTGCTGAACTGGCATTGGATGCCCTTGACGGAGAGATGATAGCTAACGATAAAAGATCGAAGGACAAAGACAAAGGAGTAGTTAATGGTGACTGCTTTTACTGTAAGCAGCATGGTCACTGGAAGAGGAACTGCAAGGAGTTTCTCAACGATAAAGCTCATGGAAAGGTGAAGTTGTCTGAAGCTTCAGATATCTATATGATAGATATCAACTTGTCAGTTAGAGATTCCACATCTTGGGTATTGGATACTGGATGTGCTTCTCACATCTGTCATGATGCGCAGATGCTGACAAGCAAGCGCAAGCTGAGATAAGGCGAGGTGGAATTGAGGCTAGGAAACGACGCAAAAGTTGCGGCCATTGTTGTTGGGACAACAAACCTCAGGCTTCCATTAGGAGACGCCTTACTATTAGAAAATTATTATTATGTTCCTAGCATAATAAAGAACATCATATCAGCATCTTGTTTGGACAAGATATGATATAGGTTGACTATTGAGAATAGAAGTTGTTCGATTTATTATGGTAATAAATCAATAGCTTCGGCATCTTTAGTCAACGGTCTATACCTTTTAGATGGTTCTTATTACAATCTTCAAATTGATAATGCTCTTAAGAAGAACAAGAATTGTGTGAACCAAGCCTACATGTGGTATTGTAGACTTGGACACATTGGTGAAAGCAGGTTGCAAAGGTTGCACAAGTATGGTTATTTAACAACATTCGATTATGAATCGTTTGCGACATGTGAATCCAACCTTATGGGAAAATTGGAAAAATCTCCATTTACTGGACATGGAGAACGTGCCAAGGACATTTTGGAACTAATACATTCGGATGTATGTGGTCCAATGTCCACCCAAGCCAAAGGTGGCTTTTCATACTTCATCACGTTCACCGATGACTTCTTAAGATTCGGCTATGTGTATTTAATGAAGTACAAGTTAGAAGCATTTGAGAAGTTCAAGGAGTTCAAGAATGAGGTAGAGAAGCAGTTAGAAAAGAGTATTAAAGCTCTTCGATCAGATCGAGGAGGAGAATACGTACTGAACAGAGTATTGAACAGAGTACCCAGCAAGTCTGTGGCCTCTACTCTATATGAGATATGGAAAGGCAGGAAACCAGAATTTAAACATGTTAAAGTCTGGAAATGTCCTGCTCATGTAAAGAGGCATGATCCAGACAAGCTGGAATTACGAACTGATAAATAAAGGTTTGTGGGGTATCCAAAGGAAACCTTTGGATACTATTTTTACTATCCTGGTGAACAAAAGGTGTTTGTCGCCAGGAAAGTTGTCTTCTTAGAAGAGAAATACTTTCTTTAGGAGAACAGTGGGAGAAAAATAGTACTGGAAGAGGTTCCAGATCCCCAAACAGTTGTATTATCATCAGATGAGATATCAGTTCCTGAATCTGTTCAGGTACGCACAGGTAAGCCTTGAAGATCTAGTAGATTACCTAGACTACCCGAACAATATGTGAGATATATCGTTGAAGGTGAGTATAAGGTAGAATATAATGAGGATGATGATCCTAAAACATACCAGGAGGTCATAGAAGGCTCAGAAGCTGGGAAATGACGAGAAGCCATGAACTCAGAAATCCAGTCTATGTACACCAACCAAGTTTGGAACTTAGAAGACTTGCCCAAGGGTATTGTATGTTGGGATCGCTGTGTCGGGATCCGATCCTAAAACGCAGCGGAATAAAATTTTCGGGATCGGATCTGTCCCATTTCGGTCGTTAAAATAAAACCGGTGTAAATCGAATTTACCTTGCGCGGATTCGAATCCGCGTCCGTTTTCCGGTTCCGTTAGAGCGATGCCGCGAGTCACGCAGATGCCCGACCTCTAGAGGTATCCACACGGTTCTCCTCGCGATGGATCGTCCTCGCTTCCTCGCTCGCTGTAGCGTTCGTAGATCCCGTCTGACTGCGTGTAATCCGCCGCGACATGCGGTTTCAAAATCCCCGTCGAACGGAATGTGGAGCAGTTGGGAACCGCACGCCCAGAAGAGAAAGAAAGTGGGAAAGAACGAATGATGGCTAGGTCAGGGTTGCTGGCCCCAGACGTAGAATCCGTTCTTTTATAAGAAGTCAGTTTGCGGTTTTTCATAAAAACCCAGACTTATCCAAAATCCTGTCGGATTATCCATCGACTTGAAAATCATTTGCGTGTGACCCTCTAGGCCCAAATACCAGTCCAGTTAATAGCCCATTAAGTCCAGTAACCCTTTACTGATCCACTGAATTAATTAATATCCTTATATTCAATTAATCAGCCGAATTTAATGTCCTACAATAAATTCGGACGGACTGCCGATCACGTTGGATGCCAAGCAACATCGCGTGATCTTGGATGGCATTGGGGTTATCGCAACCCTCTATTGGAACCTTTCTGTCATCTTTTAGCGTGCGGATATAATCCTTCATCCGTGCAATGTTCCCGAATCGACTTAGGGCATAGTTTACTGTTAAACCCTATTTGGTCGATTCATTTGAATCAGATGCCGCTAATCTGAATCTGATAACTCCTTATCGATTACAGAGTCCGCCCTGGCCAGGGACTTTAAGCGCACCATTCCCGGAACATTATCTCTCAAACAACCGAGAGCGAATGATCCCGTATTGAACACACAATTACCTTCGAGGGCATTTCCCTGAACCCGATCGCTTGACTTATTGATAACCCATGGTTAGGGATTCGTTCGTCAAGGTCAAAGCTCAGAAACCTACCAACAAGATATCTTTGGAGTCTCAGGTCCAAGGATCATCTACGCAACCGTGACAAATGAATCGAGCTGGTTAACAGTGAGGTGATTACCATCTAGCATTTCATAGTCGGATCAGTTCAGTGAACTCATTCACCAATGAGCACCTATAGGTTCAGCATAGTCTCTCCACACAAGTGACTTATGGGATCAGTCACCTTCATCATATGAGCTGAAGTAACCTATACTAGTCTATCCGGATGTTCGATGTCCTATCTCAAACATCCTATGACTAGGAACAATTAAGAACATGTGTTTATAAGTCTTTGGTCCCGTAATTATGATCTTATCATAATCCGAAGACTATTGCACATGTTCATGGACTTCATCGTGATATGATAAACACAGATCGAATTAATTATACACAATGAATTATTGCCATTTATTAATAATCTGAATAAGTACACAGTATCGGATTGGCTTTGAGACCATCTAATATAACAATCTCCCACTTGGACTAAAGCCAATCACTTTTATACAGAATACCCATATTCTCTAAGTGACGCTCAAAAACATTTTGAGACAAAGGCTTTGTAAGTGGATCTGCTATGTTGTCGGCTGAGGGAACTCTTTCCACCACGACATCTCCTCGAGCTATAATCTCTCTGATCAAATGAAAGCGCCGCAGAATGTACTTCGACTTATGATGAGACCTCGGCTCTTTCGCTTGAGCAATCGCCCCATTGTTGTAACACAGCAGTGGGACGGGACCAGATATGCTTTCCACCACACCAAGATCGCCGATGAATTTCTTCATCCATACAGCTTCCTTGGCGGCTTCAGCAGCAGCAATATACTCGGCTTCCGTTGTCGAATCAGCAGTGGTTTCCTACTTGGAACTTTTCCAGCTCACTGCTCCCCCGTTGAGTGTAAAAATAAAACCTGATGTTGACTTGCTGTCATCATGATTAGACTGAAAACTCGAGTCAGTATATCCTTGCAGCTTTAAGTCTCCTCCTCCATAGACTAGAAATAGATCCTTAGTCCTTCTCAAGTACTTAAGGATGCATTTCACAGCCTTCCAGTGTTCATCACCTGGATCTGCCTGATGCCTGCTCGTAACACTTAGAGCATATGCTACATCAGGTCTGGTAGATAGCATGGCATACATGATGGACCCTATGGCAGAAGCATAGGGGACTTTATCCATCACTGCCCTCTCTTCAAGTGTCTTTGGAGACTGACCTTTAGAAAGTGAAATTCCATGTCTCATCGGTATGAGACCTCTCTTGGAATTTTCCATACCAAACCTTTTGACAATGGTTTCTATGTACATGGATTGGGTTAATGCTAGCATCTTCTTCGATCTATCTCTATAGATCCGTATTCATAATATGTAAGATGCTTCTCCCAAATCCTTCATGGAGAAGTTCTTTGACAACCATATCTTTACTGATGACATCATTCCCAATGAGTAGGATGTCGTCAACGTAAAGAACCAGAAATGTGATTGCGCTCCCACTGTTTTTCTTGTATACACAGGGCTCATCTTCATTCTTAATGAAGCCATAAGATTTGATCGCCTCATCAAATCTTATGTTCTAGCTTCGGGAGGCTTGCTTCAGTCCATAAATGGACCTTTGTAACTTGCATACCATGTCTGGAGATTCTTTGGATGTGAATCCTTCTGGTTGTATCATATACACCTCCTCCTCAAGGTTTCCATTGAGGAAGGCAGTTTTCACATCCATCTGCCAGATTTCATAATCATGGTAGGCAGCAATGGCGAGAAGAATTCTGATAGACTTAATCATAGCAACGGGTGAAAAGGTTTCGTCATAGTCAACACCTTGTCTTTGACGATAGCCTTTCGCCACTAATCTTGCTTTATAAGTATCAATACGTCCATCTACACCGATCTTTCTTTTAAAGATCCATTTGCAGCCGATAGGTACTATACCATCGGGTAAATCTATCAAGTTCCAAACTTGGTTAATGTACATAGACTGTATTTTAGAATTCATGGCTTCCCACCATTTCCCGGCCTCTGGACTTTCAATGGCCTCCTGGTAAGTCTTAGGATCATCATCCTCATTATAGAGTATCCTTGAACCATCCAAATTAATATGTCCCACATATCTTTCTGGTGGTTTAGGTACTCTTTTAGACCTACGAGGTTCATGTGTATCATTTTGAACATGTTCAGAAACTGACGGTTCATCTGATGAACCATTGCCAGTTTGTGGGTCTGGAACTTCTTCCAGAATTACTTTACTCCCACTGTCCTTCTGGAGAATATAATCTTCTTCCAGAAAGACAGCTCTCCTGGACACAAACACCTTTTGTTCGCCAGGAAGATAAAAGTAATATCCATAAGTTTCCTTTGGATATCCCACAAATCTGCATTTGTCAGTTCTGGATTCCAGCTTATCTGCGTCATGTCTTTTAACATGAGCAGGACATCTTCAGACTTTAACATGTTTAAGGTCTGGTTTCCTTCCATTCCATATCTCATATGGAGTGGTCTCAACAGATTTGCTGGGTACCTTGTTCAGGATATACATAGCCGAGCTAAGTGCATATCCCCATAAGGACACTGGTAATTTGGACATGCTCATCATGGATCGCACCATTTCCATTAATGTGCGATTTCTCCTTTCTGATACACCATTCATCTGAGGTGTATAAGGAGGTGTAAGCTGAGAAAGGATACCATTATCCTTTAAGTATTTAATGAACTCAGTACTCAAGTATTTACCACCCCGATCAGATCGGATGGTTTTTATACTCTTTCATGTTTGTTTTTCTACTTCATTCTTAAATTCTCTGAATTTCTCAAAGGCTTCAGATTTATACTTCAATAAGTATATATATCCAAACCTTGAGTAATCATCAGTGAATGTAATGAAGTATGAAAAACCACCAATGGCTTGGGTTGACATAGGACCACATACATCTGAATGTATGAGTTCTAATATGCCTTTGGCTCGTTCTCCAGTTCCACTAAATGGAGACTTAGCCATTTTACCCATTAAACATGACTCACAGGTTGCATATGATTCATAATCAAATGGATCCAAATATCCATCTTTATGCATCCTTTGGAGTCTGTTTTCACCAATGTGTCCAAGCCTACAATGCCACAAGTAGGCTTTGTTCATTTCATACTTACTCCTTTTAATTGAAGAACCGATATGTAAATTATCATGAGACACATTCAATAGATACAATCCATTAGACAAAATAGCAGAAGCTATTAATTTATTTCCGAAATAAATTGAACAACTATTGTTCCCAAAATGTAAATTGTATCAAATTCTATTTAAACAGGAAATAGAAATGATGTTCCTTATTATGCTAGGTACATAATAACATTCATCTAATAAAAATGTGTCTCTGGATGGTAGCTTGAGCTTCACTGTCCCCACAGCGATCGCCGCAACTCTTGCGCTGTTACCTAGTCTCAGCTCCACCTCGCCGGTCCTCAGCTTACGCCTTCTTGTCAGTGCCTGCAAAGAATTACAGATATGAGATACACATCCAGTATCTAATACCCATGATGTACAATCTCTAATTGACAAGTTTACATCTATCATATAGATACCTGAAGGGTCCTGCTGCTTCACAGTTCCTTGAGCCTTGTCCTTGAGGTATTCTTTGCAATTCCTCTTCCAATGCCCTTTCTGGTGACAGTAAAAGCAATCACCTTTCTCAGCACTTTTACCCTTGTCTTTCTTGGTAACCTTTGCCTTTCTCTGAACCTTGTTTTTATTCATTCGAAAAGTTTGGACTGCAAGTCTTTTTCTGTTGGTCTTACCAACCATTAGGACTTGGTGTTTATCCTTCACAAGGTTCCCCTCAGCAGTTTTCAACATGTTCAGCAGTTCAGCTAAGGTGGCCTGGATCTTGTTCATGTTAAAATTAACAATGAACTGAGCATATGACGGTGGAAGTGAAGACAACACGAGGTCTATGTGCATCCTTAAGTACTTGAGAAGAACTAAGGATATGTTTCTTGTTTATGGAGGAGGTGACTTGAAACTGCGAGGCTTTATTGACTCGAGTTTCCAGTCAGTTCTAGATGACAACAAGTTTACATCTAGATTCGTGTTTACTTTGAACGGAGGAGCAGTGTCCTGGAAAAGTTCCAAGCAAGCAACCACTACAGATTCGACGACTGAAGCTGAGTACATCGCTGCAGTTGAAGCCGTCAAGGAAGCAGTGTGGTTGAAAAAATTCATCACCGACCTCGGCGTAGTTCCCAGCATCTCTGAACCTGTTCCGCTGTTGTGCGACAACAATAGAGCCATTGCGCAAGTGAAAGAGCCGTAGTCTCATAAGAAATCGAAGCATATTCTGAGGTGCTTTCATCTTATCAGAGAAATTATATCCAGAGGAGATGTAGTAGTGGAAAGAGTTCCATCCGTCGACAATGTAGTAGATCCACTGACAAAGCCGTTGGCTCAAATTATGTTTGAGCGTCACCTGGAGTCTATAGGCTTACTATATAAAGGTGATTGGCTTTAGTCTAAGTGGGAGATTGTTAGTCTTAGGTGGCCTACAAGCCAATCTGACTATGTAAATCTCGTTCATTTATTAATATAATGGCATAATATTCATTGTGTGTAAATCGTATTAATTATCGTCTCATAATGAAGTCCGTGAATATGTGCGATAGTGATCAGATTATGATGAGATCATACTAGTGAGACTGATCACTTAAACACACATATTCTTAATTGTTCATAGTTGGAGGATATCTGAGAAGGACATCGGATATCCGGTTAGACTAGTACAAATTACTCCTGCTCATGCGATGAGGGTGACTGATCTCATAGTCACTTGTGTGGAGACACTAAGATGAATTTGTAGGTTCTCATTGGAGAATGAGTTCACTGAACTGATTTGACTGAATCGCTGGATGGTATTGTACCTCATTGTCAACTAGCTTGATTCTATTGTCGCAGTTGCGTGGATGGTCTTTGGACCTAAGACACCAAGGACACTTTGTTGGTGGACTTTTGTGCTTTGACCTTGGTTTATGAATCTCTAACCATAGGATTCTAAACAGCCAAGGATTGGGTACAACGGAATACCGTCGAAGGGAATTGTGTGTCAATAAGGAATCATTCGCTCTCGGTACTTAGAGAGAGAATGCTTTAGGAAGGATGCGCGGAAGTCCCTGGCCAGGGCGGACGATAATATCGGGAAAGGAGTTTTCCGATATTCATCAGCGGTATCCAATCCAAGTGAGCCGACCGGTTAGGGTTTGATAGCACGCTATACCCTGAGTTGACTCGAGAGCATTGTACGAATGAAAGATTATATCCACGCGGTAACTGTCGGCGGAAAGGTTCCAAGAGTGGGTTACTTAACCCCGATACCTTCCGGGTTCACGTGGTGTTGCTTGGTACCCAACGTGATTGGATGCCCGGTCGAATTCGATGTGTGACATCAATTCGATTGATTAATTAATTAATAAAGAGTTATTAATTGATTAATAAATCCAGTAAGGAGTTACTGGGCTTATTGGGTTATTAACCGGACTGGTAATTGGGCCTAGAGGGTCACACGCAAATAATTCTCAAGGCGAGGGATAAATAAATGGGTTTTATATAAACTGGGGGTTTTTATGAAAAACCGCGCGGTTAGTATAAAATATAGCGAACGGACTGAGCAGGCCAAACTGCTGCTAACCCTAGCCCTCCTCTGTTTGTCTCTCTCTCTTTGGCGCCCCAGGCCAGATCCGGATCCCCGGATCTGCTCTGCCGCTTCTCTGACTCCCGTTTGACGGGAAATTATCCGCGCGTTGCAGTGATCGTTGCGGCGACTGACGGAGGTTTTGTGGCTGCGAAGAACGAGGAACGTGAGGATATCCATCGCGAGGAGGATCGCGTGGACTCCGCTAGAGGCCGGACCCTTGTGCGGCTTGCGTTGTCGCACCGACGGAACCGAACGGTTGCGGATTCGAATCCGCACACGGTAAGAACCGATAATCCGATAATCCAGTTTTTTAGATTTTTTGAAACAGGAACGGATATCCATTTTTTATTTTATTGTCGCTACGCGGGAGATCCGGAGAAACATGATAACCCAACAGCATGCTTCTTAGGATTAACTATGGCCCCTAATCGAGGAGTTAATCATCTTCAAGTATTTGGTGATTCTCTTCTCATCATAAGCCAAGTTAAAGGAGAATGGAAAGCACGAGATGAAAAGCTCATCCTTTACCTTAAATATCTTGAAAAATTAAGCAAAGAATTTGAAGAGATTGGGTTTACATATATGTCAAGAGCTAAGAATGCATGCGCAGATGCCCTTGCAACTCTTACAACATAGACAAGCATCGCAGGAGGAGGAATCATCCAGATTCAAGT
Organism: Zantedeschia hybrid cultivar; assembly: GCA_030544215.1. NCBI lineage: Eukaryota > Viridiplantae > Streptophyta > Magnoliopsida > Alismatales > Araceae > Zantedeschia > Zantedeschia hybrid cultivar. Next base: position 21,059,348 of record JARZZO010000005.1, read on the forward strand.
AGACAAGTAAGAAGAACCAGCTTATTGTCTTCAAATGGAGCCAATGTCTTCTAAAGATGGAATTCCATGGTACTATGACATCAAAAGGTACTTAGAAGATAAAATCTTCCCTTCAGATGTATCATATAATGACTGTAGAATTATTCAGACATTGGCCATGCAGTTTGTATTGTGTAGTGGACATTTATATAAAAGGTCATATGATAACATTCTCCTTAGATGTACTGATGAACATGAAGCTTCAAAAATAATAGAAGAAATTCATAATGGTGTATGCAGTGCACATATAAATGGTCACATGTTAGCGCAGAAAATCGTTAGACACAGTTACTACTGGACTACTACGGAATCTAACTGATACAATTTTGTTAGAAGATGTCATCAATGTCAAGTTCATGCTAATTTGATTCATGCAGCAGCATCAAAACTCCATAATCTCACAACACCATGGTCCTTTTCTATGTGGGGACTAGATATCATTGGAAAAGTCAACCCAAGGTCTTCAAATGGCTACGAATTTGTACTAGTGGCTATTGATTATTTTACAAAGCAGGTTGAAGTTGCATCTTACTATTCTATCACTTCTTCCCACATTATCAAATTTTTGAAGAATCAAATTATCTACTGTTATAGAATAACTGGTGAAATCATCACTGGCAATGGCACCAATTTCATCTCTGAAAAGATGAAAAACTTTTGTGGCAAATTCAAAATCAAGCATCACTAATCTTCTCCATATTGTCTATAGATAAATAAAGCGGTCGAAGCTGTCAACAAGACTCTAGTCTGCATAATTGAGAAGATGATAGTGACACACTGATATTGACATGAAAAACTCCCTTATGTACTATGGGCATACCGCAACTCCATAAGAACATCAACTGAGGCCACACCTTATTCATTAGTGTATTGAATGGAGACAGTTCTCCCAATTGAAGTGGAAATTTCATCATTTCGAGTTCTCATGGAAGCTAAACTGGATGAAGCAGAGTGGATTCGAGCAAGACATGAACAACCCAATCTTATTAAAGAAAAAAGACTAAAAGTTCTTTGTCATGCACAATGTTATCAAAGAAGAATTGTCAGAGCATATGATAAAAATGTGCGTCTAAGAGAGTTAAAATCAAGAGATTTAGTTATCAGAGAAAGGCAGGCACCTAAAATCAAAAGTAAATTCTAGTCAAATTGAAAGGATCCTTGTATCATAAAGGATGTCTATCCAGGATATACACTTTAACTCATGGACATAGAATGGAGAAATACATCATAAACCCATCAATGCCAGGTATGTCAAGAAGTACTATGCATGATAATTAATTCTATTTAGAATACTTATAGGCTAACATTTTAGAGGAACACTCATATCCCAAACTGATTTACATCTTCTATCATTTCTTCCGCATATGTATACATCAAACCTATCTTCCATGTATGTACATTCTTATGCAACTCATTTAGAAATACTTTGTCAAAAAAGGAAAAAGAAAAAGGAAGAAAAATGAGAAAAGAAAAAAGAAAAAAAAATCTTAGTATTGAAAGTTTCTCCAACATCTTACAAATATTTGTCATCAACTCTCCAAATATTCCTTCTCTAGTTGGAAAAAGAAAGAAATGTGAACATCACTAAATCCTAAAGAATCCTCTGAAACATAGTTATATTGCTATTTTAAAAAGGTTAACTGTTATGCATTACTCTTGACGGGCAATGAGGGAACATTCAAGTTTGTTTGTATTTTTTTTTTTAAAAAAAAGAAAAGTTAGAGGATCCAAAGCAGAAAAAGATATGGTGAAAACCTACAAAGGTGCTATGGGTAAAAACAACAAACACCTCAGCAGACCTAGTAAAAATCCGAAAGGACGCTAGGGGCAAAAGAGCTAAAAACTATGGGCGCGGTGAATGTCAAACACCGTGAGTAAAATCATGGATCAATTACTATGAAAATCCAAAAGGATGTTGTATACCAATATAGGTGTGGTAAAATTCTTAACTTACGCTACACCTATTAAGGAAAACATGAGGCATAAAGAAGAAAAAAGAAGAAGATAGAAGCAAATCATCACAGAAGACATAATCAACAAAGAATTTGACAAGCAGAATGTAAGTAGAGTCTTCGTCAATTATGCATTTCGAATCCTATCTCTGTCATGACCCTTTAGTTGGTTTACTAATAAAGAGAAACACCTTGATCATTATTCTCAAGTTTGAAGAAGAGTGAGTCATTTCTTATGAGTTCTAATTCGTGTACAAGTATGTAAATACACCTTTATACTAAATATACTTTTGCTAATTTACTTTCCTTTTAAGAGTCATTTTAAATGTTTTCCTTTTGTAGTGACCTAAACCCCCCCTAAAAAAAGAAGAAGAAGAAAAAGAAAATCCCACAAAAGAAGAAGAAAATACCTAAAAACCTAAAACATGATAAGAATAATTAAAAAAATAAAACAAAAATTCAAACAAAACACAACGAAAGAGCATTTGTGGAGCCATTGATGATAGCTAATTCTTAATAGTCTTTGATGACATATGAATAAGGAAGATTATAAGACAATAAAATCCACAAGTAATCTTCACTAAAAAAAAAGACTGAATAACTTGATCAAAAGTCAACTTATTTTCCTACACTGGCGATGGATTCAAACTCAAGAAGGTTTCAAAACAGTATGTCAGGTACGTACATCATCTTATTCTCTTTTTCCTCTTCCTCATTTACCAGAAATGCCTATACGTCTATCTGTAAGATCCCACATGTCTTTTCAAAAAAGACTTTTAAGGCAAATATTAATAAACTCTACCGACATTCTCTTGAACAAGAACAATAGATCACATGATTTGAAAGTTGTAATACCTTTGAAGGAATGATGAAGCCTATAATATGACAAGAAGTTATTACATTGATTGCGAAAGCATAAAAGGCTTGTTGCGCTTAAAGGCTCATAGCCGTCACTTCGTAAAGATACTTCAACATTCTATTTTATGAATTGAAAAGGGCGTCTACTAGTTTCAACCTTCAGTTTCTTCGCAACATCGTTTGAAGATGGACAACTGTAGACACCTTATTTTGGATGGATTGAATTGAAGACCCAATAGACATCCATTTAGAAAGAGTCTAATGTTGAAAATCTATATAGACATATCCAAGACTTGCAAATTCATTCGAATAGCCAAATGCAAAAAGCCCAACATATCTAAGTAAATTATTCTATCCATCATGACCCAATAGTTTAACTAAAGCCCAATAGTCCAATGAGCTCATGACTCAATTGTAGCCAAATGACTCAATGACTTTGTGGCCCAACCGTAGCCTAATAGCCCAATATCTCCATAGCCCAGTAGTAGCCCTGGCCCATCTACAACTCTATCAAATCATGACAAAATGAATCATGTGATATGTTGGACTCTTCCTTCACTTTTTTTAAAGAACTAATAAAATGTCACATCATCTTTCATCAAAGTCAAAAGTTAAACATGCCTACATGTCCTTCTCTTTAGACTCTTCTTTCACTTCTTTTAAAAATTAATGACATATTACATTTCTTTCTCATTCAAGTCAAAAGTTCAACATGCCTATATATCCTTCCTTTTAGATTCATCTTTCCCCATTTTTAAGAACCAATGATATGTCTCATCCAAATCACATCAACTATTCTCATCCATTGATCTTTTTTTATTCAAGTTTGTATTGCTACATCATTAAGATAACTATACGATCTATCTACTTATAAATAGAGTACTCCATCCCACTCATTTTTCTAAGCTAGGTAGAGAGTAAGGAGACCCCTTTTTTGCAAGCTTTAGAAATTTAAGAGGAAGAGAGATCCTAACTGTAAGGATTGAGATTTCGGATCCGGTTATTGGGTCAGTTTCGGAGCTGGATCCCTTAGTTTGGATCCTGGTGGGGCTGCAACGCGGTTCAAACGGCGTCCAGCAATGTAGACGTGTTTTAGGCTGTGCCACGTGGGTGCCACGTGGGCTGGCCTTGGGGCGCGAGGGTACATCCCCGGTCTTATCGTCTGAATGGCGTCTTGCATGGACGACGCCATTTAGAATACGACCCTGCTTTGTCAGTGTACGGCCCGGTCTTGTCATCTGAATGACGTCGGGCTTGCACAATGCGTTTTTCCCAGCTTATGTTTGACCCCGCGAACTTTCCCTCATTCTCTCCTTTCTCTTCTCTCTCCTCTCTTCCCTCCGACCCTTTGGCGAACCTTCCCCCTCTCCTTCCTTTCCTCTCCCATTTCCTCCTCTCCCTCCACTCCATTAACCTCCCAACTTCCTCCACTACCACCATCACTTCCTCCGCGGCGCACTTCTCTCCGGACGGCGGCCGACGTCTCGGTGGAGTAACGGCGTCCACGGCGGTACCGGCGGCGGCGTGTGACGAGGCGGATTGGCGGCCTGGAACTAGGAGGAGTTCGAGTAACCGGTAGGATAACGATCCCCGTTGTGTTTTGTTTAAAAATCATGTTTTTCCCGTTTTGAAGCATGTTTAGGGATTTTCTTGGAGTGAAACACTAATTGCATGTAACGAGAATTTGGGTGTTTTAATGGGTATTTAGGTTCTTCTCCTCCTTCTCCACGTTTTTTGTGTTTTTATACGATTTGGGGGAGGAAATACTACCCCGTGGATTGGGAGATGGCGGAGGAAGAACCTGTCTGTAAGGGTTAAATGGCATCGGGGGACAGCGACGCCTTTTTAGAAAGGCGGCTTCCATGCACGACGCGATTTAGTCCAAATAATAGACTCTGTCTCTGGACTGATGAGCGTCCAGGGACAGCGACGCCTTTTGAATGGCGACTTGCATGCACGACGCGTTTTAAGTGAAATCACCCCGAAGCATGTCTCTGTTTCTGTCGTTATCAGGTGACTAGGGACAACGACACCTTTCAAAAGGCGGTTACATATGGCGACGCGTTTTAAGGCCATTTTCGATGCCTATTTTATATGAACCAGTTTAGGAGGCTTGAATGACGTCGGCCATGGGCGACCCGATTCAAGACAGAGTCACATTAATTCATGCTATTAACATGTATTTACATTGTTAGATAGTTTGATTGAATGCATACTTGAAACCGTACTCGAGGATGAGGATTTTTACGTAATTGGATCGCACTGTGTTGTGTTTCGTGCAACCGTAGACCTAGAGTGATAGTTGTAGCATTTAAGCACCCTGTGTCAGTGTGGGAGGGACACATCGCCGGTGTGGGAGTGGTGGGGTGACGCCTAGAGATAGGGTCACCTGGTGTACCCCGGGGTTAGCTAGTACCGGTGTAGGAGTGGTACCTTTGGAGTGTCACTCGTGCTGGGGGAAGCAGAAACTACCTAGAGCCGGTTGGGCCGAAGTAGCTAGCGTGCTATCCGAGGGGTTACTGTTTGGTCTCAGCGGGTTGGTGTTTCCCGCGTTCGGCCATGTGGTTGGTGTGTTTTGTTGAGACGCTGGTTATGGGCTCCATGGTAGAATGGTTTCAGAGTTGTGCATGTTATATTTTGAATGCATGCGTTTTATATCGAAATTTAGGAACTGTGTTTACTGCTTCACTTGCTTAAATTATCTATACTTGTGTTGCTGCACTTGTGGGTGCGCGAGTGGGCGGTGGGGATCGAAGGATCCCTACTTAGTCTTTTCGATGAGACTCACCCCTGCGATTTTCAGGTGAGGGTTCCAGGCAGGCTTAGCGAGGAGAGTGCTGACTTGGGTTGCGCGCCAACAGCCGTTGTTCCGGGGTATGCCCCGATGTAGTTGTTATTTTATTTTCTGGCTTGTATGCTTAATTATTTCTTTTCAGTTGGAGTATGTAATTATTTGCTGAGTCGAGTCGCATTGTAATAATTTTTAATTCTTTCACTTCCTTTTCAATTCAATGCGATGTAAATGTTTAGCTTAGTTTATTATTTATTTTCTAGACTTATCTTGATCCTGGTTTGGCTCCAAATTAATGATTTGGTACCCATTTAGTAATCGGATCCCCGATTATAGGGTGGCGGGTCGTTACACTAACCCAAGTCATAGAGTCCAAGTTCTAACCCATCTAAATGTTAGCGAAGTATGAGATAGTCGGCGGAAGTTAGTAACATAATCTTCTTCCTCTCTTTTTTGTTTTTCTCTCTTAATTTTCTTTTATTTTTCTTCTAGTCCTTTACAAATGGATCTTATCACCAATTGGTAAGGTTTACTTTGTTAGCAAGTTGGTATCCCTCTTATAAAAGGGATCTTATTACAAGTTGATAAGGTTCATTTTGTTAGTTGGTGTTTTACAAAATGGATCGTATCACAAGTTGGTAAAGTTTGTTTTATTAGAAAGTTGGCTAGATTACTAGAAACCAATCTTGGAGGTGTGTGGGTGCCTAACCCCTTTCACACATTTAACCGAAGCATAAACCCATAATCTCTGTTAAGACCTAGCCTTGAAGTCAAATTTATTATCATGTTCTTCCAAGTCTTTTAGGTTCCCGAACATGTTATTCGGGTGGTGACTCCTAAAATCTCATTTTTAGTAATCCAAACTTCGGGTTGCTACACCTAACAACTGTGCTAGTTGGTAGACTTCCTAGAAAGGTCACCCATCTAGTGACTTCTCCCAGCTGAGCACGCTTAACTTCGGAGTCTTTCTAATTCAAACTCCGAAAATAGCTAGCCGGCATTGTTGGTAATATATTGATTTAGTCTATTTAACATATTCTTATCCGGGTATTACAGTTTCCACTTGGACTTCGGTTTAGGGGCAATTTATAGATCTCCTGAGTATGAGAGAGCTCCTTTGGTGTGTTCTAAACCTTAGAGCAATTGTAAGGGAGAAATATTGGTGGTTCACGACGCAAGAGATGGCATTCTTTGTGTGTTCTTTGCATTCTTCGTGTACGTGGTGCCGGCGTAGTGTTATACCCTACATTTTTTCAATTCATTAATGAATTCAATTAATTTAAGTTAGACCCATTAATTAATTATGAAAGTCTATTAATGAGTTTAAGTAAATTAATTTAGTCCAATTAACCTAATTATGAAAGTTCGTTAGTACAATTATACTACTAAGAATAGTCTAGTAATTTAGTTAAAATTATGAGTTTGATGCATTAGACAAAAACATAGTGAAATAATGATAACGTTCTGTAAAAAATTTAAATTAAGATGTGATTTGTATCATTAGAAAGAGCATGAAAAGATGTATAACTTTGTAGAAGACTATTTTTACTAATTCAGATATTTTAGATGTCAAAAATATCGATAATCAGTTTTAGAAAAAGACTACCTATAGAAAACAACTCTTAATCGAACTAGAATTTGAATTAGGAAACAAAAGATGGTATAATTAAAGTTAATTACAACCTGAAAAGTTATATATGTCATATTTGACTTAGATTATAAGTATAAAAAAATAAATTTGAGTATGATTAAGGTTCTAATTAGTGGGTATAAAGTCATAATTAGAATACTACTTGAACTAGGATTATGTACATAGATTTATTTGATACAGATTATGTATTTTAAGCATAACTTCGCGTATAAAAATTCAAATTAAGTAAGATAAATCACATTAAAAAGATAACACAAAATCATAGAAGTTTTATGAAGACTATATATTTAAAATAAGTCATTTACTAGTAAGAATCAGGACATCTTTGGACGGAAAGAAAATCTGTCAGATTTCTAGGTTCAGAGTACTTAAGATAGTAGCTCAGTAAAATAGACATAACGTTTTATACAAATATCCAACAATAGTGAGACTGATGGCATTAGAAATATAATAAAAATTTCTAAAACTTTGTATAAGAGAGTGTTTTCTAATTCGGACGTTTAAGGGGTCAGATTTAAATATTTTTAGAAACGAAAACTGCAGATGGCGTGAATAGAGTCCGATTTTGCACTAGGAAGTAACTTTGACTTGGAGATTAAGTCATGAGGAATTGATATTGGACTCTAATAAAGAAAGAGAGTTTTAATGATTGTATTAGAAATGAAAATAAGTATAAATAGAGTTTTGGGGTCATGTATAAGCTCTATTGCATACAACTCTCTTCCAGGGATAAGTTCATATAGTATTCTTGAGATTTGATTATTTCTTTTGAGATTTGATTCTAATCAATGTTAATATTCTTGGAGGCTTAAAGAATGTAGGAAAGAGCTTAAAGAATATGGAAAAGAGTTTAGAAAAAGAATAATCTATGAATAGATAGCAAGGAAGCCATAGGAGAACTAATAATCGATCTTTCTTTAAGAAGTAGGTAGATAATTCTAAGCATGATTTATTTTGTATTAAAAACTATATTATCTTTAAAGATTTTCAAAAACTAATCAATTCGTAAAAAGTTTGATCTATATGTCTATTTTATGATTATTAAGTTCTATATTTATTATGATCTTCTTTACTATTTATTCCAAGATTATTATCTGAGCATATGCAATATGTCCATTCAATCTGTTTTGTTTCCAATTGTGATCATCTGAGTTACAAATATTTGTTCTCCCTTATCCGATTTTCAATTGAGTTGAGATTTTAATAATGGTCTATTTTTCATGTTATATTTATTTTCATTAAATTTTATAATTTTTTGAGTTCTGTTGATATTTATTCTGTAATATTAGTCTCAAACTATATAATTTGTCCTAGCAGTTTTGAAATCCCAATTTGCGAATCTTATATCTCACTTGATTCATGTCTAAATCATGTTAAATTTTGTCGAGACATTTTTTATATTATAATTGACTTTTCTATAAAGTTTGAGAATTTTATAACTTCGTTTGTTATTTATTTGGCCCTTTGTTTTGATTTGCAAGAATTCTATTTAAGTCATATTTTCGGAATTGAAGCGAGAGTATAAAATCATATCCAGCTAATCTAGTAATTTATGAAACTTTGTCCATATTTTACATATGATCTATTTGACATGTTCGCCAAGTTTAGCAATTTTCTAAATATGTTTGATAATATTCGGCCTATTTGTTGATTTTTTTAACTCTGAAAATTAGTTTTGATGACCGAAAAAATATATTTGTAATTCAGAAAATTCAAAGAAAATCTTTTGACTATATTTCATATCCAGAAACCTATTTGTATCAACTACACTATGATTTTATGTATATATGACATGTTTGACTCTTATTTTGTATATAAAAGAAGCATATTTTGACTCATATGTATATGTATCATTTTATATATTAAATTTTTAGATCCATGATAAGTTTGAAATATGTGAAAATATGATTGTGTCATATTTATTTGATATATGTTTGGACATTGTCATCTTAAGGAGATTGGGGCTTATTCCATAAGCCTCACTTTGTTTGGGGAATAAGTTATTACGTGGGGCCCACAGACGGAATAGCGTATACTAGAATAAGGGGTGTTTCGGTTTGATAGTTTCGTGGGACCCACTGATGGAATAAGAAGAATAAATAATTCTTGGGTCTAGGGTGGGATGGCTTATTCTCTGAATAGGTTATTCTGCACCGACATAAGTCATTCCGCTTGTCAAAGTTAAACTAAGCTTATTCTTCTCTTATTCACCTTTATTCTTCTCCTATTCTCCAATCAAAGTGGCGCTGTCCGTGGATGAGTTCTGCCCATAGGCAACGAAAAAATTCTAGTGATTATGTTTTATTTGCAGTCATCCGAGGTGAGACAATAGACTGTCTGGTTATGCATGTGTTAAGACCTTAGCATACTTGTCTATATACTCTGATTTTTTTTGTTCGACTCCTTATATGGTGGTTGGATGCACGTCTATTTGATATGTTTGAATTTAATTTGTTTGGCACATAATTATGAAACATAGTTTGCTATTTAGATCCATTTGATTCATCTTATAATATGCTCAATTTGTTCTTTTGACATCTATTCTCAGTTATTTTAATCTCAGCCAATTTGACTAAGAATCTATGTTCATTCTGATTAGCTGTTCTGATAATATGAACTCCGATTTGATAAGCTACCACGCCATGATAAATTTGATCTATGTTCAGTTTGATATGTGATATGTTCTGATTATAGTTAGTAGACTTATTTAGTTAGATAAGAATCTGATCATGATATATATACTATATGTTGGTCGATCTATTCATACTATTAGAAAATACATTTGATTTGATAAGTTTATATTTGACTATGTTTTATATCATATTCTTATCTAAGTTATGTATAGAACTGTGTAAGATCATGCTTAATATAATTGTATAATGTGATTTGTAAAATTTACTATATGTTAAGTCATGTAGATAGTTTGAAGCCTATTGAGTGGTTGTACTGATAAATCTTATTAATATTTTTAGATTTGAGAAAAAAAAAATGTGAAATTTGAAGAGACTTTTGATTAAGACATTTGACATCTTTAGGATGTTATCTAAATTTCAATTTATAACTTTCTTAGATTTGATGTAGTAGGGATAATAAAAGATTGATGTATTTTTCTTTATTTGATGAGATTAAGAATCTATATACAAATTAATGAATATTGTAATTTATGAACTTTGGTATTGGCTATATTGGATATTTTAGATTAATTGACGGTTATGACATTTATTTAAATTGTCTTGTAGTTGTTTAGCTCTCATATCTATTTGTTATTATGGGATTTGTTTCAAGATTATGCAGTCCGACTCTGAGTTAAAAAAAAAATTGAACTGAATCCGGGGTGTAATACGCAGTGACGTTGCTGTGCTAGAGAGGTGATTGGTTGCCTTGCCCAGGCGACATCGGTGTGATTGATTCACATTCGTGAGAGGCAAGTGGTGACGAGTTCCTCATTCATAGTTATTTTACGTAAATAAAATTGTAATTTCAAACTAATTTCCCACTACTATGATAGAAGCATACAAAGAGATGATTTTGATGTTCCTAGTTATGCATATATTCCCTTACATGATCCCTTATTCTTAAATTTTTTTCGTACGTTGATTCTTCATGCTAAACCTGTTCTAGACGTTGAAACACGTCATGAACATGTGACGCGATTTGTGATTTGCGTCACCTGGGGATGAGACAATTTATCATGAGTAGTGAATGATTAGCCGCCTTGTTCTTCCTGTTTTATGCTAAGCATGGATTAAGTGTCTTGCATGTTAAGTACACTGGATATTCTACGTGTTTGCTTGATATTGAGGACTTTATTTCCATAAGTATTTTCTATGAAAAATCTCTTATTATGCATGAACTCATGAATTGATCATTATTACTATTAGAAGCCATGATTTTGAAATATTTTAAACTAGTAAATTGTCGTGAGTTATGTGTAATTTTTTGTTGTTGTTGTTGATGATTGTCCTAGTAGCCTGAAAGACGTCAGGCAAAGGTGATGCGATTCATGATTCATGTCATCTGTGGGTAACGAGATTCAAGTTGTTCATGTCAGAGGCTTGTTTAAATCTATTGCACAACATGTTTAAGTTCTTGATTATTGTGCTATTGTTCAAGGCACTGTCATAGAGCATACTACATACATAACTAAGATGAGAATTTGTTATGGACAATGCCACCATAGGAGGTTAAGTGTCTAACCCACAATAGTGTCCTTGTAGGGGAAGACTAATAATAAGATATGAAAGGACTCGAGACAATGAGTCAAAACTCTGAAAGTATGCTTACTTGCGGGTACACCGACTCTGGGTGGGATATGTCGATCCCCCAACTATGCAGCCGAAGATTTAGTGGGTTTTGTTTTATCACTAGGTGATGATGATGAATAAAATGAATTATGACTCCTTATGATGTGTTTGGATGTGTGTCCTATGTAAAAAGGAGAATATTATGCATGTTCATGAATGATAATGAAAACGGTGTGATGTGGGTTAATATCCATGTTTAAGATGCATACTTATTTGCTTAAGAATCTATGTTATTTATGTGTAAACGATATGAGTAGCTCGATATGAAAGATTAAATGCACATAGTTTTGACTTATATGTTTAATGAGCATATCAGGACTTAAGAATTCTTACGTATAGGTTATGGTTATAGTATGATTATGTGTTTTAACTGTCATGTCTTTTCCTTATGATATAGAATGCAAAATTGTGAATGGTTGGTTTTTTGAGCTTGTTAAGTTTCATGTGACTCACCCTTGCATACTAACTTGTTTTTCAGGTGAGGAAGACCTAGTTGAGGCGAGTGAGAGTGTAGTAGTTGTTTCAGAAGCTTGAGTCTTGAGTTGAAGCTAGTTACCTAAAAGTAGGTTTTATTTCATATTTAAGTCGCAAACATAAAACTAGCCTACCTACTCGAAAATAAGGGATAGAATATTTTGATACATATCGTTTACTAGTAATTAAAGATCTCTTCTATTTGGGAATTCAAATGCCCTAATAGTTATTTATAATCTTGAAATCCATCGGATGGATGTCAATACTACTTTTCTTAATGTAACGACCCGCCACCCTATAATCGGAGATCCAATTTATCGAATCATTAAAATTTAGAGCTAAATTAGGATCTCGATAAGTCTGAAAAATAAATGATAAATTAAGCTAAACACACCACAACACATCGGATTGTAAAGGAAGTGCAGGAATTAAAAATTATTACAATTCGACTCGACTTAGCAAATAATTACATATTCCAACTGAAAAGAAATAATTATGCGTACAGGCTTGAAAAGGAAATAACAACTACATCGGAACATACCTCGGGACATTGGCTGCTGGCGCGCAACCCAAGATGGAACCCTCCACGTTACACCTACCTGGAACCCTCACCTGAAAAGTGCAGGAGTGAGTTTCATCGAAATGCACTCAGTAGGGATCCTCCAATCCCTACCACCCACTCACGCACCCACAAGTGAAACAACACAAATATAGGCAATTAAATAAGTAAAGCAGTAAACGCAATTCCCAAATATCCCAAATTCCGATATAAAACACATGCATTTGTAAATGCAACAGGCACAACTCTGAAACCACTCCACCACGGAGTCTACAACCAACGTCTCGGCTAAATACACAAACCACGCGGCCGAACGCGGAAAATACCGACTTGCTGGGACCAAACAACAACCCCTCGGATAGCGCGCTGGCTACTCCGACCTGTCTAGCTCTAGGTGGTTCTGCTTCCCCCAGTCACGAGTGACACTCTGAATGTACTACTCCCACACCGGTACTAGCTATATCCCGGGGTACTCCAGGTGACCCTCTCTCTAAGCGTCATCCCACCACTCCCACATCGGCGCCGTGTCACTTTCATATGGACACAGAGTGCCTAAGCGCTAACAACTGTCACCCTAAGTCCACGATTGCACAAAACGGAACACAGAGCGGTCCGATCACGTAAAAATCTTCGTCCTCGAAGTACGTTTTCAAGCATGTATTTAATCAAACTATCTAACAACGTAAACACATGTTAATTACATGAATTAATGGGACTCTATCTTGAATCGCGTCGCCGTAGCCGACATCATTCAAAACCTCTAAATTGGTTCACACAGAAATTGGCTTCGGGAGATGGGCCTAAATCGCGTCGCCCATAGTAGATACTATTTAAATGGCGTCACCTGGTCGCGACGTCATTTACCACATGAACTGTCCTTTGGCATCTGGGCCTAAATCGCGTCGCTCATGGTCGACACCATTTACAAATGGCGTCGCCCTGGCCCGACGCCATTTAGCGCCCGAAGCAAGATTTCCCTGTGGCCTTCCCTGAGCCATAAGATGGGATTTTCTCCTCCCTATACTGCCCTAAAACACCCAAAAATAGAGGAAGAGAAGAATCCAACTAACCGTTTAAAACATACCATTCCCCATTTTATAAAACAAGCATTTTCACCTAAAAACCCTATAAAACATGCTTCAAAGTGGGAAAAATATAGTTTTAAGTAAAACACCGGGAGGATCGTCACCCTATCGGTTACTTGAACTCTTCCTTACTCCTAGCCGTCGAACCGCTACGCCACGAGCCGCCGCTGGTACCGCCGTGGACTCCGTCACTCCATTGGGACGTTGGCTGTCGTCCGGAGAGCAATGCGCCGAGGATGAGATGGTGGTGGTAATGGTGAGGGGTAAGAGGTTGATGGAGTGGAGGAAGAGGAGGAATGGGGAGAGGAAGGGAAGGAGGGGGGGTCGGAGCCGATCGGAGAGGAAGGGGGAGGAGGGAGAGAGGAGTGGAAAGAATGAGGAAAACAAAGGAGGGTTTTGGAGCGTTAACCGAAACTTGTTAAAATGCGTCGTTCCAGAACGACGCTAATCAGGCGACAGGATGGGGTCGTACACTGGAAGATGTCTGAATTGCGTCGTCCATGCAAGACGTCATTTAGACGACACGACGGGGCCGTACACATGTGCCCCCACGTGGCACCCCCGTATGGCTTCTAAATCGCGTCCCCCTAGGCCGACGCCTATCAAACCGTGTCGAACTTGCCCATGCCCTAGCCCCACAATGGCCCAAACCAAAGGGTCCGACACCGAAACCGACCCGATAACCGGATCCGAAACCTCAGTCCTTACACTTAATGGCTATCTAGACGGAAAGAATTATATCTAGCAACCAAAAGGTTTCATTCTGCCCAATCAAGAATGTCAAAGTATGCAAGTTTGTAAAATCACTTTATGGCCTTAGGTTGCATTTGATATATCAAACTGAATAGGTTTGATGCAGCAATCCTTTGCTAGGATCCTTGCGGCAGCGACAATTTCCTCATCCGCGAGTGTGGCATGTTCTTCGTCTAGCGAAGCTTGTCTGATGGCAGTTCATTTGGTTGGGGGGGGGGGGGGGGGGGAGGGGTGCTTCTCCTTTCTCCCTTCTCCTTCTTCCACTCTCCCTTCTCCATCCTTATACCCTAATGTAGCCTTCCTTCCCTTCCTCTTTCTCCTTTCTTCTTTGCCCCATCCGTCCCCAGCCCTCTTCTATTTCCCTCTGTTCGCCCTCATTCCCCTCCATTTCTCAACCCATCTTCTTTCCCTCTGTTCCCTTTCCTCCCTGCCACCTCCTCCTCCCATCCCTTCCCCCATTTTCCTGCTCCCCATCTTTGTGTCACACCCCATCTCGCATGACCCCCTTTCCTCTCATTCTCCTCCCCCTTACCTTCTTCCTCCCACCCTGGTCCCAACCTCTCTGCTCCCCCTTCCCCTCTCTAAGGGATTTTGCTCCGGGGAGGGGATTTAGCGCCCTGTGTTGTGGTTTGTTTATTTCCCTTGTGCAGGCCTCGTCGTTGAGCATTTTTGTGCCACTGTTGCTGGTGCCTTTGTGTTTGGCTTTTTCGATCTAGAGGATCTTGGAGATGGGTGATGGCATTCGTGATTCAATGCATATTCCGTGCGTTCTAGTTGACGCATGCCTCCAAGCTCTCCCTCTTTCAACTGCCTTGATGGTTGCAGTGCTTCCGATGAATACATTGTTGGATCTTCGAGGAGGTTTTCCTTCTTCCCGTGTGAACTAGGTTCCCGACAGCTTTCCGCTACATTGTGCATTTGGCGATTGATGGTCTTTGTTGGTCTTCTTCTTTTCATTGCGTACTCTGGTATTCGCCCTCCTATGGGTTTTGTGCTGTTTAGGCATTGCTACTTTTGTTCCTTGTTCGGCCATGTATGCTCTGGCAGTGTATGTTTGTGCCTTTTCCCTGTGTTGTTTTCTACTTGTTAACCCCTATGTTATCCCCTGTACTCTTTTATTGGTATGAATAAAGTGGCAACACCATTTTATTGTATATCAAACTAAAAGCTTAAACAGTGAAATAGTAAATTTGATATAGTAATTCTTTCTATCGGTTTGTTAATAACGAATTTGGTAGATGCATTGGTACTAGGCTGGGTTTGGGAATTCCATAGAAGTCTTTCTAAATAACTTCTCCTCAAAAAATTACTTATGTAAAAAGCAGATGCGTTTAGTAAGTTTGTTATTTCTACTTCTCGTCCGTGCAAGGAAACCACTCCACATAGAAATAGAAAATTTATACTTCTGTGCGGAGTAGTTTTTGTGGAGTGGTTTTCTCCTCTTCAAGAGAGGGAGAAAAAAAAAAGAAAGAGATAGTTATTCTCTCTCTCTCTCTCTCCAACGAATCTCTCTCCCCGACCAATCTTCTCTATGGTGGGACTAATGAACAAGAATTTTTCATTCCTTTTTTATCTAAAGAAGAAAGTTTCATGCCTTTTTTTATCTTGTTCATGTAGTATGATTATAAATATTTATTTATATAATATTGTTATGTATTATTGTAATTATATAATATAGTTATGTACTATTATGTATAAATTATATTAGTTATTTAGTCTGATGGTTATGTTAATATATCATATTGTTTATTAATATATTTTAATTTATGTAAAAAATGAATTTATCATTATATTATATTTTATGATTTGATTTAGATTATGTTTATCATATATTAAATTTTTAGAAGTAAAAATTTAAATATTTAAGATGAAGATACTTTAATAAAAATTTATTAAGAAGTCCTTCCAACGATTAAATTCATTTTGTATTCTCAAACTCTTTTCACTTCTATGATAAGATGTATTTCTATTTGAAATCACTTCTACTTGAAGTCACTTTAGTGTGAAATACTTCAAGAAAGTTCCCAAACACAACCTAAGATTTTAAAGTGCTATGGTGCTAAGAAACTATGACATCTTATGTTGTTTAAGGTGTTTAAGATGTTAAGGTAATAATATATGAGTTACACTTGCTCCACCACTCGGCATGTGGTGTAGGCTGTACTGCAAGTGGACAGTTATCCAATCTATTTAAGTCGAATGGCTGTAATAATAAATTTATTTTTTTACTTTAAAGAAAATTAAGGTCGGATCCATCATGCTTCATTGTTCATTGGGTTAGTTTTTTAATTTTTTTTGATTTTTTGAATCGTCTGATAAAAGAATAGATTGATCTATACAATGCATGGTGGGACCGACCTAAAAATTACTTTTTTAATTTTTTGTTTTGTGTCGCACCCCACGCATTGCAATATAATAACTCTTAGTATATTCAGACAAGGACCACATGGTAAGCAGATGAAATCTCAAGAAGAGCGTTTTCCAGCACGTGGAGGTAAACTTGGCATTTGCAAGGAAAAAAAGTGAGAGGATTAAAAAAATAAACCTTGTTCTAATCTGACTGAAGACGTTTGGATTACGCAGCGGCAGGCACTCGACACCAGCTCTCCATGGGATGGGGGGAAACGTCAAGAGCGTCCAAAAAAAAATCCTCCACCACCATTTCCCAATCCACGCGTGCACACCAGCCGTCGCTGAAGCGCCTACTCGCAGTCGCATTGCCCGGCGGAGATGGCGGCGCGGTTCGCGACCGCCCCCGAGCTCGCGGGCACGTCTCTGCTGCTCACCAGAGCCCCGCCCGCCTTCCTTCCCACCGCGCCCCACCGCATCCGCCCGAGGACATCCCCCTCTGCCGCCTCCTTCAGGAGTTCTCTTCTGCCCGGTACAACACCACCCCCCGATCCACCCCACCCTGTTCTTGTGGTTTCTGCTTCCCTACTTGACGCCTCTGGTTGCTGCTCTCATGTGGAATCTTTGCATTGGTTTTATCTACAGGGGATGATGTGATTGGAGAGGACGTGCTGAGGGCTTTCTTGAAGGAGAGACAATTGAATGGTGATGCTGTATCCAGAGCTTCAGATATGCTGTGGAAGTGGGGCGCTTCGAATTTGGTTGATGCGGAAGAGGATGCTATGCCAACAAGTGCGGATGAAGTCGAGCAAGTATGGCGAGTTTTAACATTTTATTTGCTTCTGTAGGATCTGTGATAGCCACTGGTTGCAGCCTTGCAGGTCATAGCCTGTAGGAGTAGCTCACTAAGACAAGCTAATGTGACAATTTCTAGACTCGATCAATGCAGGTGGGGGAAGAAGATGTTGGGGGATACTTGAAGCTGGTTAAAACCAGGGAGTGGATTTTGGTTGAAAATATTGCGCCGCTCAACAGGAAGTTGGCTGCCAAGGTCCGCATTTGTCTGGACTTGATCTATCAAAATGCTAGCTTTAGTGTGTAAGGGCAATTAATGTGTGTTTCTGTTGCCTTTTATACATTTGGTGACAGGACTGGCAGAACGAGAGTGAAAAAAGGAAGAAAATCAATGTTATGAGATATGAGGCTGTATGTATCCTTCCTGAATCCTTGGCAGTTGGTTTCCATGGATTGTGTTCTTGAATATTCTTACCAATTTTTGTTGGCTTCTTAATGATGAGGATGAATAACATGACTACTTATTTTATTGAACATTGCGGATAACGTGATTGATGGACACATAGATTATGTCCATGGTGGACATTTTGTGCTATGAGATGGAAGAAGTGCATGGTCACATCCTAAAATTTGATGCCACTTTAGAATTTGCATTCTATATTTTACGCTGAATACATGCTTGCAGATGCATGTGTGAGTGTGGAATTTGAATGACATGAGTGGTAAACTGAAATTCAAAGGATGCATCCATTATCTTGAGCTTCTAGTTCACTAAACGTATATTACTTTTCCCATACGGTTTTGGCTGCACGGACAAAAGTGCATCTAATTATTGAATCACATCATCACCGCATATAAACAAACTAAGAAAGGCCTTAAAAGATTGTTAAATGGATTTTGGACCATCTGTGACATTGAGTGGTGGATTCTGTGACAGTGGCCAAAATGTATGTTAGTACGTGAAGGATTTTGAAACTGGTTTATGTAAGTTCTGTGAAAGGAGGTTGCTTAAATGTCTTTCCATTTTGTTGTAGACTGAGAACACCATCAAACAGACAGGGGACACATCCAGTTGGAAGGGGCTAAACTAGCCATAGAAAGTCCTTTAATGGGGGAAGGATGCTAAGAAAAGATGTGATCATGTGTCATATAACTGAAGATAACAACCTTTTTGACACGGAGATTTATTCTTATGAAAAACTCTGATCTCAAGGATGTGTTGGATACAGAAAATTTATGAAGGTTGACTGATTTGTCCCCTGCTCTGACCCAAAGCCGGATCCAGTTACCTAGCAACAGCTATTTCATATCCATAATCTGATCCTTCTTGGATCACCTTTGGATTGATTTGCAGTTCCATTCCGGACTGGATTTTCCCAGATGATCCAATCCAAAACCCTTCTTGTTTTACTTTCTTTTATTTTGGTTTTGAAGAGAGGTGGATTTGTGCTTGATTGATTAATTAAAAGGAGCATAGGCAGAATCCAAAATTTAATCATTCCCCAAAATTCCAAGCATAGGGAATTGTCCTAGTTAGACAGTTGCTATTAACAAAAAACTAGATCAAAGTAATCCCACAGTTCATTGAAAGCTCTTTCACAATAGTGTCTGCAGTAAATTTGACCCTGAAAGGGCTTTCCACAGTTGGAGAGGAAACTTGGAGAATTTTTTATTTTCCCCTTTTTATCATGTTGAGATTAGTGGTTGATAATGGATAGTGATAAGTGAAATATAATTGCATTTTGTCAGCAAAGTGCAGATCTTCATGTCTCATTGCATTTTGAATTTATTATTTTCTTGCTTCATCTCTGTATTTGTTATTGCTCAACATACTGCAAGTGATGTGGAACAAGGAGGAAAATATTCGGGTATCTCATTCGGCTCCATTGCAGGGCAGAACAGACCCCATAACGGAGTTTTCTTCTCCGTCTCAGAGAGGCATACTAGAAAATAACTCAACAGTAAATATTCATTGAAAAAATAAAAATATGTCTTACAAGAGTATTTAAAGAGAAAACAGACCCAAATGACTCCCTACTCTTGACTCTAGACCAAAATATCCCTAACTTAAAATAGTGTAAAAATCGCAAAGAAAAATTCTAAATAATAGAAAAAGGCCTAAATGGAACCAAAAATGGGCTGAAAAAGGATTGAATGGACTCTTTGTCCAATACCTTATGACTTAGACATCATGCAAACTATCTTCGAGCCAAACCTATAGTCCTCTGATGGTGATAAGTGCTCCATTCTGTGTAATGCATAGTGATGTTGGTGCGTCGGTCTTGGATCCCAATTATTCTTCCTTGGTTCGAAACAACTTGTCCTTGAGTTTTGTAGTGTCGGAGGATCATGATAGTAATTGTGATAGACAAAAAGGACATCAAAATTCTCGAACCAACACCTACATCGATGTCAAACATTGCTCTGCATGATTATTAAGAGCGCACCACACTAGATCAAAAGCTCAATATATGGTGGTAAGGTCTACATTCATGATAGTGATCGATTGAATGTACGGGTTCGACTAGTCCCAAAGAGAGAATCCTCCAACAAATGAAAATTGACCGCAACCATGATAGCATGATCAATCGAAGGTAGAGAAGCCACTATAATTGACGTGGCAAAGGGCATATCTAAGTCTGACCCCCTAGAGGATAAGGGTAGAGATGGTGATAATGAACTACTGGTGATGGCCAAAGAACTTGAATTTGTTGGGATGGCCATTAAGTTAGTCCCATACATTGTGACCTCGCTTGCATCCTTAGGCTGGGGCTTTGCTATACTTGAACAATACTTGATCGGAAAAATAAAGTTTCCTTTCAAGTAAGGCAGCTGGACGATGCAAGTCTGTCGCTTGAGATCCACGATGGCACATCATTCCTCCATCCAATGTCTACCAACTCTGATTTATGGTCCTGGCTCTGAACGGACAGTACACCATGTCCCGTCAAAATGATTAATTCTCTTGAAGGGCTTAGAGAATTCCACGAACACTCGGTCATCATCTAGCACAATTTCTCATGTCCTGGAGAGTAGATCAACGAGTGTTTGTGAAATAAAATTCTCCTCCAATCTACTATTAAACATAGGGATGGCATGCATGCTGGAGGTACAGACAATGAACACGTGCCAATCCATGGGGCTTTGTAGACCGTGTCACAAAAGGTCATCCTGTATCCACAGGTCCGTCACGGATGACGACCTAGTTGTGGATCCTGGGGCAGACGGCCAAGAGGAGCGAGTCTGGTGATCGTTGGGATGGTTGGCAACGACGGATGAGGATGATGGGGAGAGTGATGGATGGATGAAGCTCGGACAGCAGGGAACATCGTGCCAGCATTGAGGATGACGGCCAGCAGCTGGCTGGCAGAGGGGCGACATGCTAGTGATGCTGACAGAGTGTGCAGGAGGATGGAGTGTGTGCTACAGTAGCAGGAGGGGGGGAGGCAAGGTAACTGGGGAGCTGGGTGGGACTATTCACCGTGAATAGTACCATGTTGCTGTTCACACCTTTACGGAGAACAATAATCATCGGCTTTTTTTTGGGGGGGGGGTGAAAGGACAGCGGAGAGAGAAAGGGAGAGGGTGAGGGAGGAGAAAGAGGAAGGAGGTAGCTGTAGTGGCAGCTGGCTGTGGCAGGAGGTGGCAGTGGTGATGGCACCCTGGACAGGATTTGGAACGTGAAGACAATTTAGACCTGGCTTTGATACCAAATTTGCTGTGGAACAAATGAGGAAAATATTTGAGTCTCACCTGGCCTCTTCGCAGGGTAGAATAAACCCCGTCTCAAGGTTGTCTTTTTCTCCATCTCAGAGAGGCATACCAAAAAATAACTCAAAATTCGCAGTAAATACTTATTAAAAAAATAAAAATTTGTCTTATAAGTGTATTTAAAGAGAACAAATCCTAATGACTCCTTAAACTTGATTCTAGACCAGAATAGCCAAACATAAAAAAATAGTGCGAAAATCGTACAAAAAAATCCTAAAAAATAGAAAAAGTCCTAAATGGACCTGGACTTGTTGCCCACTACCTGACGATTCACACATCATGCAAAAACAAAACCTTGTGTAGTCCTTTGATGGCGATAGACATGCTCCATCACGTGTAGCGCATAGCCATGTTGGTGCGCTGGTCCTGGATCCCTATTAGCAGTTGTTTATTTTGGTTTTCTTGTCTTCATGTCTTTGATTTATTCCAATTTTGTTCACTTCTGTGCTAAATCCTAGCTCCTCCTTTCATCTTCTTATCCATTATAGTGAAGATCTCAATGTGCTTCTGACTACCGTCCTTCATAGGCCACTGCACAACTGTAAATCTAAGACCTCCTGGTTCTTTCTTCGAAGAAAACTTCCAAAAGACATAAGAACTATACTGTTACGTTATGAAATGAAACTTCTGTTCCTCGTATTGGAATGGCAACTATGAATGCATTCCTATGTCAGAAAAAAGAGATAAATCAAAATACTCTTTATTCACCATCAAATGATCTAAAACCTTTGCTCTTGAATGTGAGATTATGCTACCGTTAGCGGTCTAAATCGTGTTTCTAATCAAACATAGGCATATACTAGCTGAACTGTTTGTCAACCATCACGATGTTGGTATTTGGTTCAAAATAATACTGCTCATTGCCTAAAAAGTCATTGCAATTATCGCAGGAAAGTCTGTAATTTCCATATTTGGTGCAACTAATTGGTTTTTGCTTCTCCTCCCAGATAAATTGTTCTTTGCATATATACAACCTTATTAAAATTTAACCCCACATTTGCTATTGCAAGAAGTGCAATATTTATGATCGTCATGTGGAAAGGTCAGATGATATACTGAGTCAAATGTTACTCTTGAATGAAATGTGCCTCTCAGATTCCCTCCTAATGGCCATTTTTGTATGAATAGAATTAAGTGATCAAAATTATTCTTATGCTGTACAAAGTACAATTAAGGGTATATTAGGTTATAATGCGAAATATTACCATGCAAGAAGTGTGTGCATATGATTGCAAATATAAAATTTTATTTCTTATTTAGCCTGAAAAGAGAAAATATGATATGTTAGTTATTATTATTATTATTTTTATTTTGCAAAGATCATAGTCTGTAATGATCTATCTTCAGTAAAGGAAAGAGAAAGAAGAAATGAATATGTTCTTCAGCCAAGTTCTTCTTCTTCTTTTTTTAAAATACTGTGACCATCCCTTTCTAAATTACATTTATGTTTGTTGATTTTGACAAGTTTTGACAAGTAGGGGTTGGAGACTCTCGATGGTCTCTCCTTCGCCCGTCTAATGCTTGGTTTTCTTCTCCAGCTCAAGAGGGAGCTGATATTGCTAACCACTGGCATTGGAGCAGCGTGCAGTGGGTACTGTTTGATAGCCCTATCTCTTCAGGTACATCTCTATCCATTTTGTTTGGTTGAGGGATAGCACCAGGTTAACCTGGTTTATCCCACTTTTAGCGTTTTTTTTTTTTGGTTTGGTTGGAGGATTGTTATCCAGACTAAAAGCGGGATAAACTCTAGTTAACCCAGACTCAGCCTGGGTTACATATCCCAGCCCCAGACCTTGGATAGAAGGGATAGCCCACATGTTAATGTTCCCTTTAATGAGAAATAAATATTAATCAAAATTAATCATTTGATTAATATTTAGAGCGGACATAGAAAATATTAATAAATATTAATCATCTAATTAGTATTTGGAGCAAAAATAGACATATCTAATATCCATTTAATCAAGCTATAACATCTGAAGGACATATCTAAATATCCCTTTAATCATCCAATTAATATTCGGAGTGAAAAGAACATTAACAATATTAATCATCCAATTAGTGTTGGAGCACAAATGGGCATATCCTAGTATCCATTTAATCAAGGTTAGAACATCCAACAGACATATCTAAATATCCGTTTAATCATACATCTTAATATTCATAGTTTGAATATGTGTTAATTTAAAGTATATAGATGGTAATTTAAAATATATTTTAATTTAAAAGTCTATCTAAATGAGTATTCTATGTACCTATCCCACATTAATCTCCACTTGGTTATCAAACAAACCTACTTATCCCTAGAATGGGTCAACTTATCCTACCAGGATATCCCTTTGTTACCAAAGAAAAAAGTTATTTAATCTAGGCTAACCTAATCCCAAGTGCTAGATTAGGTTATCCCTATCCCGCAATCAAACATGAGCTTAAAGTCCAACATCTTAGTGTGTTACTCTATGATCTGTGGGACACGGACACGAATGTCAAGTGTCGACACAGACACGTGCGTCGGACACGGAGACAATACGAATATATATACATGAATATGTAGTTACACATGTAGTTACATATGGCAAGGTCTTAAAAATAAGACACGAGGACACGGAGACAATACGAATATATATACATGAATATGTAGTTACACTTGTATACAATAAAATATAATTATTGAAACTTATCTAAAATATAAAATATATAATTCAAATATATCAAAGACAGATTAGGAAATCCAGTTTTGGGAAATCTAGTGCTCTTCATTCTCAACCCATTATCAAAATTGCATGCCACTATCTAAAGACCTCCAGATATCCTCCTGAGAGCTGTACTAGGAAACATTAGTCTATTTCTTTTTTCTGAAGGTGGATGGTACTACAATTTTGTTAAAAGATAAATCAAGTAAATTTACAATAACAGAATCTGTGATCCCTTAAAGGCCCCCTATACAAAAAGACAACTACACTAAGAAAGTGTGACACATTCCAACCCCCAACAAGGCAAAAAAGCAAAACCGTATTTTTCATGCAGCATTCCCCTTCATTTGGACCTTTTTGTTTTTGTGATATCCATAGGATTATTGGAACTCTTTGATGTACCTGCTAATGACATTTTTTTTAATGAATTTGCATCTATGCTAGATCTATGTAGTCTTAGGCAAGAGGCAAGAGGTGAGCAAGGTGACCAGCGGTTTGCCTTAGCCTCAAGCATGGTTGCTCAACTCGTATCTGGGCGAGTCCGATCTGCTGGCACGGACCGAGTCGGACCGGATCGTGCCGACTTATACTTACATATTTAGATTGACTTTTACTCATTTGCTAAGTATAACACTTCTAAATCAATTAATAGAGTATCTTTCTCTAAAATATGGTTTGAACTTGTTGCTTTTGACAAATTCATTGGCCTGACTTGTGTGCCTCGGACCGAGTCGGATTGCTATTGTACTATATCTAAGAAGATACGGTCTGGTCTGGATCCACAAGTCAGCAAACCTTGGCCGTAAGTGCCTAGGTGTTTAAGGGGACGTGTTTTCTCCATGAATCATTGTGAATGAAGGAAATGGAAATAGGAGGAAAATGAAGAAAACATATGTAAGACTTTGAGAAACTTTGAGAAATATTGGTCATGTCCAATATGTAAAGATCAATTTGTACAAAGCTCTCAAATAAGTGGTGGATGGTCTTAGGAAACATCAAAGATACGAAAAATGTTGTAGCATGCAAGAGAATAAGGGCATTGGACATTGTTATCAGAGGCATTAGCCGCTTTGGAATAATTAAGGAAAAGAAAAAGCAGTCCAAAAGCAATACGACATAATTGAAAAAGATGCAAGCATTGGCATACACAACATCGGCAAGTGCCTAGGTGAGTGAGATGAACATTAGGTGAGGCGAGGCATTGTTGTCTTGCCTCGCTCTACTTCGTTGCCTAGGCGAGCTAGGCGATCGGCTTTGATAATGTAGTGCTAGATTGCCATTACATAAGGTCCATAAAGGAAAAGGTACAATTGAAAATCTGATGTACTAGTGCTTTTCTTATTCACGTGACTGCATTTTTTTTTTTTTTCATCTTACACATAATTTTTGCTTTTGAGATCATATAATAATGTTTTCCTTGTGAACTAACAGGCTGCCATTAGTTACGCTTTTGGGGTTCTTCTCAGGTTAGTTGAATCATCTATTGGAGCTTCTGAAGTCAACTGCACATCTGCTTACTGTTCTTTTTAAAGCTTAAGTAGAACCGTCCTTGCAAATTTCTAATTGATTAGTAATTCATTTCTCCTGGTTAGTTTATTCCACACCATTTTCTTTCTACATTGGGTGATCTGGCTTGTTATAATTTACCCAAAAGATGGCACAATCCTTTTCCTTGCCTTTTATCAAAATAGTATTTCATTATCCTTGTGTCTTTGTGTCTTATCTTACTGGAGTCAGTAATTTAAGGCTAAGTTACTGCATAATACTACTTTTGACTTAAGTTTTTCAACTTCTCAATGAAATATAATTTCCACATTCAGAATTTATAAAATGCATAATCATAACATAGACTAATTTTTATAATGTGAGTAAATTTTCTATTTTCCAAACATATAGCATACATAAAAGAAACTGCCTATCATACAAATATGCATTGACAACATTCATACTATTTAGCCTTTGTGTAAATCTGGGGGAAGAAAAGTGGGCAGGTAGCAAGTTGAGGAAGGGAGAGGTGGCAAAAAATTTGGATAGGCTTCAGTTTAGGATTTTCTTGAAATATTTTATTGGTAACATAGAGATAGACTACAGGTGTTAAGCCTCTATGGTCGATGATGAGAAAGATACAATATTATCAGATGTTAGCTTTACATATAAACATTAGAGGATAATTAGCTAATAGGGTTTGGAAGACCATGTCTTTGTTATCTAACATGAATGAAGGATACAGAACACCTGTATAAATAAAAACATTTTAAAGTCATCTTAATCCTCCAAGCTACAAATAACTGAATAATCTCATTAGAGGGAGGGAGAGATCCATGTGAAGCCCAGTCATGAGGCTGTTTTAAATGAAACTTTTGGGGCCCACTATGCAGGGCCTTCTCGTACACCATAGAGCTGTGAGAGGCCTTGGATCCTTTTGTACTACACAACTAGGCTGTCTGTGGACTACACGTGGAAGCTACCTGTTTCCACAATGCATTCACTTGGATAGTATGCAGAGCATCATAGAGTTCAGAGAAATGGACTTCTGTACCTCCAAAGTTTGCAATTTTATGCTATCGTGAAAAACCAAGGGATCAAAATATAAAGAGTATACTACCTACTAAGTTCTACCTATTCATGCTACTAACCCTTGGAACAGTTGTGTGTACCTTCAGCTCCTATACCGTCATGTAGATAGCTTGTCTAAGGAAGCGGTGCCTTCAATTTTCATGCAAAAGAAGTCAAAGAAGTAAGTTCTCCAACAGTTTCAGATTTCATGCTTCCCACAGCATGCGATAATGATCTATATCACTGATTGCATCATTGTGTTAACCAGAATTGGAATAAGAAGTGAGTCCCTAAAGAACTCACTGGAAAGAATATTAAATGGTAGTGGAATCGCTCTCTCATCCCCAAGGCTAGTAATCCCAGCAGCACTATATGGATCATGGGCTTTGTCGAACCATTTCTCCAATGATTACATTCATTTTCAGGTACAAGCGCCCATCTGTTCTTGATTTGTTTATGTGGACTTTTGGTCTTTGCAGTCACTTTTGGAACAAGTTTACTGAAAGACTAATGTCATATTGCTGGCTGATTGTAATTCATTCCAGATTCAACACCTGCAGTTTGTTGTGCTAATGCCTAAAGTTTGTGTTGTTTAACTAGTTTCACTATATCTTTTGGACTCTTGGAGTATGATTTTGCATGACCAATATATTCTCCATATGACCTTCCATTTTCTAACATGAATATGATGTTTAAACATTCTGATTTTACTTTAGAAGCATGTTATTGTACTCCCTTTGAGCCAACAAAGTCTCTCATATTGCTTCTTTGCAAATTGCAACTAGCATTTTAGAAGTCAATCTGACATTGTTGCTTCATTTTTATCTCCTGACAGAGTTATAGACTTGGGGCAGAGAATCCTCCACCTTGACTAACCCTTTTCCCCCACAATGGGTATATCATAAATATTTTATTGTAAATAAAGAATGTTTCATGTTGATTGGAAGAGGACGGCAGAGTCCTATCCGGTTTGTGGATTGTCCAGTTAGACATAGGGTAGAATGTGGGACAGGGACTCTTGGTCATGCAGGAAATATCAAAAGTTTTTACTTCCATTGTCAATTGAGGCATATATGCGGTCAATATTTTAGGAAATAGTTATGTGATCCAAGGATTTGAAGATTGATTGGGATTGTCATGGATTGGCTGATCCGGATCGGTTTTTGGTGGGCCGTTCCAATCCCCACGCAACTTTCCGATCCTCTTGAAAGGATCCTTTGGCCAGGTTTTGGACAGAAAAATACAGCAAGATCCGGCCAGGATCGGTCTGACTTGGGTTGGGATTGGTGGATCTGGATAGGGTTTGGGCTGGTCAATCCAGGGGCTGATCCTGAGTTTTTCTTCCTTGATGTGATTTTTGCTTGGTTGAGATGGGTGAACCCTGACAAAATATCTTTTGTTACACCATAAAAAAAATGACGAACATGTCAACCCAAGATTAGTTTGAACTGATGATGAACAATATAGAAATGAACAATTTCAACTATCCATAGATAATAGTGGAGAGTCATAAAAATGGCTGACTATCTACGATTTATTTAGATGAAAGTTATGTTGTTTTAATTCTTATCGACAAAGTAACGATAGTTAAGTAACTAAGAACTCACTGACTTCATTTGACCAGTTAACCTGAAAAATGATGGTGGGAATGGGTATAAGATTCAAGTGTACGTGGAGTATCTTGGGAATGATTCAGTTACCTAGGGCAGTATTACTGAAATTACTGGTGAGAGCAATTGAGTTTTCCATGGTCCTAAGTCAGAACGGACTGGATGGTCTTTTTTATGATTGCTAAATGCCTTTTAATTTAATACAAAGAGGAGTTTATTAGACAATGCCAAGCAAGGAACACTCCACCCTCTAACACTTAGTTTTTATGACAGCTGAACAACAAACAATCATGAATTTCATCATGGGAGGGGGATCATACAAGATAGTTGTTTGAGAAAGTCCACTAAGAGAATTTACACAGGGTGACCTGCTGTGCTACTCATCCATTGCCCATGTTGGCAAAATCTCCAGAAGAGAAGGACTCCAGGGGCATGGACTTCAGATAGTCTTCCATTCTAGGGTCTTTCCAAGTATGAAAATGAACTAGTCCAATAGGATTCCTCGTGGGATGTTCAATATAGGTACTTAGGCTCCAAGAATAGACTAACAAGAATAAAACAAAGATATGATGTGATTTGTCCTTTCTTCAAGTCCTTTTATCCTCAAATCTTCTATGCTAACCTCTTTCTTTTGTTTTGGGTGGAGGTTGGAGTGGGGGGAGTCCACAGATACTCATCCTAACCAAATCCTGAAGTAGAAGACTGAAGCAGGAAGTTTCTCGTTGTTCAGGTTTCTATGTAAATTGGATTCCCTATCATCGAAAAGAACTACTGTTAAAGTATCACTCACGAGTGATTATTAGTTTATTAGTAGCGTAAAAAACCTGAATTATGGTATAAATAGGGGTGTAATTAGAACCGAGTAGCTCAAGCTCGACTTGGTTGCTACTCGACTTGTTTGTTAAGTAAACGAGCCAAGTTTTGGACAAGATTTTGAGCTTGATTCTTAAACGAGCTGAGTTTGAGCACTAATATGTTCGGCTCGTTTAAGCTCGATAAGTATTTTTATTTTATTGTAAATTATAAATTTATTAATTCAACAAAATAGTTTGAAACAAATTTCAAAGTAAACTGCCCGGCTGTGCTGTGTTGTCCAGTGTGGAAACATAGCCCGAGATCAGAAGTTTGGAGCAGTCACAGTGGGCCAGCTTCTTTATTGGGCACTCCTGTTGCTCCACAGGAGCCAAAGGATCTGATCTGTAACAGCTGTCTAGGGCCTTGCGTTGTCCAATTGTGGCAGCCCAATTAAGAAAAATAAAAGTTTTAAACTTTGAAGGGTTATGAGGCAGCTCTTACGTTAAACGAGTTGGACTCGTTTTTGTTAAATGAGTCAGGCTAAGACTCATGAGCTGAGCTCGAGCTTGTCGAGTATCTAAATAAGCCAAATTCGAATGGCCATTTTAGCTACTCGTTTGAGTTTGAGCCGAGTTTGAGTGCCATTTTAAATGACCGAGTCAAGCCAAGTTCAGAGTGAACTTGGCTCGTTTACACCCCAAGGTATAAAGGAAGCATCATTAAAAAAAAAATAATCTTGTCCCATCTAACCGCTGAAAACTATCCTAAAGTTCTAAATTTAGTCCAAAGAGAGAGGCTACTATAGTGAACTTAAGGATTTAGTGGGCTGACTTGGTGTGCTTCCCTTAAGAGGTGGTTGGCAAATGGCAATACCCATCCTTTTCCACAGGGCTTGACTGAACCCCAGGACTTCATAACTATTTCTGAAGACCATATTCATTAACCAAGCATTGCTAATATTAATACCATTTCCTGTCCTTAGAGACCTACATTGATTGACCAAATAAAGTGCCATCTCAACTGTGGTCTCCAAAATAACCTTCTGTACATAACAGATCTGTGAAGCCAAGAATTGCAATTCACAAGATTGGAATAAAAAACTAAGCAAGATTGGCATCATATAGCCACCAAAGAGATAAAAATGATTCCTTCACTCCGCCAGCTAACTTAATTTAGACCTCCCAACTCCCAAGTCCCAAATCATAGTGTCAAAGAGATGTTGTATTTATACGATGTCCTTTAGGGTTTTTTTACATCTTTTGTGTATAATTCCTTCCTTAGGATATGCCCTAATCACTTGGACATATATCAAGCCTATGCTCTAACGGAGATTACAACTTCTCATCAATCATTTCTTTCATGTCTGCCCCCAAGAAAGGAGCCTACTTAGAGGTACTTTCCAATGCCCTGTTTCCATCATCATGACGACCTCCTTCATCATCACATTGTGGAAAACTTTCCATCATCATGACGACCTCCTTTATCATCACATTGTGGAAAACTCTACACATCCACACCTCTACTTCTCTTTATTGATCTCCTTCTTGACAGCCTAGTTAAGCACTGCTGCACTGGTTGACAGAGAGGAACCAGACTTTCTGTCAGGCAACACATGAACACATTTCTTCTCATCCCGCCAACGTTCCTCTCTATTTCTTGCAACTTATGAGGGCTTTTGGACTCCCACCATCATAGTCTCGATGCTTCTGCTGTTGCTCTTCTTGCTGTTGTGATCATTGATGGTGGACATGCTTGCTGCAGTGATATTATTTGTGCTTCCTCCTCCACAGGCGTCACTGTTGTCCTCTGCCTCTTATGGTGGGCAAGTTCTTTCTAGGGTCCAGTAGCCACCACTGCTAGATGCTTCCTGCCAAAACAACTATTGTCTCCACATGCTTCCTTGGGTTTCCTAGGACTAGCAGGTAAGGAAGAGGAAGCACACGTCTCTTCAAACTTAATTCACATACTTGGATATGGATGCTCGAAAGAGCATCCATTTAACATGGAATAAGCTGGCTGGTTGTTTTAAGTCTTCAGCCAGTTCCTTTATCCCTTGCTGATCCGCTCCACCATTTAACTGATTCAACTTCAATTGAAAACTGGTCGGGCAGGGCCTTTTTTTGAGAAGCAGTTAATTGCACCTCTACCCGGCTGATGTCTGTGGCTGTATGGATTGTCAACATCAGGGTACTCTATACCCATCCGATGGTGTTTCGACATCCTGGTTGCATACGCATAGTTCATTTCATCATTAGGCACTTTTTTTAGCATTTTTAGGGTCTCGTTTGCTGGCTGAGCACCCTTTTGCTACAGTCTACTTGCTGATTTACTTGGGTTCAATTTACCTGCTGATTTACTTGGGTTCTCTTTCACTGTCTCCATGGCTCTTCCAGTTCACTGTGACATCTCCAAGATGGATATTCAGCTTGTGGGCTTGCATTATTTTGCTATGTGGGTGACTACATCTCAAGTGAACCTTGTGAGTGTAAGACTTTCAGGTTACATGGATGCATGGTTGGCAGTACCGGCCGATACCGGTACGTACCGGCCGGTATGTATCGGTATCGGCCGGCACCGGTACTCTGGGTATCGGCCGGTACCAGACCGGTACTGGGCCGGTACCGGCCGGTACGTACCGGTACCGGTGTACTGCCATCCTTGCATGGATGGCACTATACCCTGCCCTAGGGTTGGCAAGGGGCGGGGCTGGCCTTCCGGGCTGGGTCAGTCATGGGCTGAGTTTCAGGCTGGTGCATTCAACCCGTGGGCCGATGAACGGGCCGATGGGCCAAGCCCGCCAGCCCGCAATCCCTTCTCCTAGCCCTTTGTCCCTTAGAACCACCCCTACCACCACCCCTCTTCTTCACAGCCGCCTCCTTTGCTTCACGGCAATCAACCTCAACTCGGCTAGGCAAAAGAGGCAAAGGTATGTTGGAGGGTCGCGGCAGTCAAAAGCAGAGCGGCCATTGAAGTGGTGCCGGAGATCGTCGGCTGAGCTCCTGGATCACGGTTCTATCAGCTGTGGCCAGTGCTAAGGTAGCTGGGCACCTCTCAGAGGCGTAGGGTTGTTGTCGGCATTGGAGGAGGCCCTCTTCAGTCGAGGCGGGGCGGGGGCAGGGCGGAGGAGGCCTTGGATCAGTTGGGTGGGGGCGGCGGCACCTCCACGATGGAGGCAATCTCTCTCTCTCTCTCTCGCGTGCGCGCGCGCGCATGTGCGCATTCATGCTTGCGTTGCTCTGGATCTGCTATTTTATGGCGGACATCATCATCATCACTGCACACATGCAGGTTGCGGGAGGCGGCCTCCAGCAGAGGCAATGGCTGGGGGAGGTTGGGGAGGCAGCTGAGCAGGGGGAGGAAGGCAGGGAGAGATTACTGGAGGCTTCTCAGACAGTGGGGACTGTGGCGGCAGGCAGGACCTCGCCGGAGAGCTCCTCTCCTCGTTGGGTAAACTGTTGGATGTTAAGGGGATGGAATGGTTGTGGGCTGGGCCGGGCCCCCACGGGCTTTGTAAAGGAATCGTGGGTCGGGCCAGGCTGGGCCAGGCCTGGCCCATTGACACCCCTACCCTGCCCAAGGGCCATCACTAATTCTGCCAGCAACATTCGCTTTGAGTAGCTGAACCTTACAGAATGAAAATGGTAGTTTTTTTCCCTTTTCATATATGATTTAATGGAGATAGAAACAGAAGCGGAAATGATTGTCTCCATTCTTGCTTCTATTTTATTTCCACCTCTAAATTGGAAATGGGATGGAAGCTTTCACTTCCATCATCATTGCAAATGAGTTATTTGGGATATCTATTTCCATTTAGTTCTAATAAATGAGGGAGAGGAAGTGGATTGGGAGAAGCATTAAAGGGGCAAAGGCCAATGTTTTTCTCATCGCATTTGTTCACCTATTGCTCATGTGCAGGATAATCCTATCCAATGGTTCACAAGTTATTCATTTGTTGTATCTTAATCACAGACGTGCATATACATACATGCATAGACATACATACATACACGTGTATGTATGTACGCACACATACATATCATGTATTAAAATGAAAATGGAGAGTTGGATGTGGAAACATCTATTTCTGCTTCCCACTCCTATAACAATTGAAGATCCGATTTTCCATTCTCTGTAATGTATCAGAGGAACATTATCAGAGTTCTGTACCCACCATTTTTGTGAATCATAAATGGCTAGGATAAATGGAAATCAGGTATCTGTTTACAACCTACCTGCAGTGTCCAAGCAAATATCTTCCCTTGAGCCATGAAAGTCCATTGATGATGTTATTCTTATCCATCCAATCACTATATCCTTCTATCGCTATGATCTACTCTTCTTTCAAGTTGATTGTTCATATCAATGGACCCCATGAGTACTAGCTGTGTTAAGAGTTGCTGCTCGTCAGGGTAAGTGCTTTGTGTAGTCTTCATTGATGCTGGACAGAGCATGACACTAAGCATGTAGAGGGGTGGCAAATTTAGTGCGTCTATGGTGTTATCGGGTGATCGCTATTAGCTATTTCTTTTTGTCATGTGACTTTGCCTTTAGTTGAGTGCTTGGAGCCTAGGTACTCCGTTGCTTCCCTTTGTCAGGTGTTGAGGAGGCTTTTGTTGAGTTCATTTCTGAGAATCTGGTCAATGACTAAACATGCCCTAATCCTCCATCACCTACATTGGAGATGGTACTTGCTACTTCTGCTTACCACATCGTCCTTGTAGCACTTTACAGCCCCCTTATGTAGACTTCTTGACCTTATTGTTTCCACTTCTCTGACTTTTTATTGATTATTGTCGTCAGTGAGGCGACACCAAGAAGGATTGTTAGAAGTTGTGTCATCAGACTCAGCTTCAGCTGGTGCTTCTGTAATCTCACCTAGTCACTCTATAGAGACACATCCCCTTCCCCCCATCTTTGCTTGATTAAGTGCTCAAGAAGATCAACTAGCTGGTTAGATTTGGCAATGTCAGTTAATAGTCTGTTAGTTTCTTGTTTGTCCTGACCCTTCTGCCTTATCTGCTTCTCTCTAGTTCTGCCTCTGCCTGGATTTTATACTCAGATGGCATCTGGTTGACTGCACCCCTCTCTTTTCAGGATCTATACTACAGATGATACTCTCATTCCTAAGTGTGAATCCATCAATTCCTTAGTTTCATAACTGGCCGTTTTGTTCCCTCACCTATGCTGCATTCACCTCAACCTCCCATGAACCCTGCTTCTCTTAGTTGACTGGCTAATTCTGGTTATGCTACTTTATGCATTGCCTCTTCTTGTTGCTGCAGAATGTACATACAGGATAGGAGATAAGAACCAACTGTAGAGTGGGAGGACTATATCATCTTGAGCATCTAGATGTACTAATAGTTATTCCATCTCCTTCATTATGTGGCATTATTCTTCTCCATTGCTGCCTTACTGCATCAAAGCCTTAGGCATTTGTCTGCGCCCCTTCATAGGTCTATGTTCTAGTCTAGAGTCTTACCTCCAACTCCTTTCACACAATTATCTGACCGTGGAGGCCATAGATTTGCAATATACTTGGCCCATTCTTTTCCTTATTGAGAGAATGTTCATTTTGCTTCTTTTGATCTTATTTATTTAGACATGGGTCCAGCTCTTTTGCCCTTTATGACAACATTTCTGTGTGATATCAGTTTTATTGGTGATTTTTCTATGTTTACTTGTGTATCTCATGTGCTTTTGTTATTGCGTTCTTTAGTTTTATCGTTAGTTCTCTACCATGACTGACGCAGTTTAAGTGCTGCATTAAAGATCTTCAAACTGACTGTGCTCATGAATATCTTCCTCTAGGATATGTGAACTCATATCCACTTAGAATACTGTTCCTTAGTACACCTATAAGCAGAATGGCATTGCTGAGCAAAAGAATCATTACATTCTTGAGACCGCACCTGCTCTTCTCATTTTTGTCTTTGTTCCTTGCTCCTTCTGGGCCGAAGCTGTCCTCACTTCAATCAATCTTATTAACATCTACTACATTTTTGTTTCTTCAAGGTGTTCTCTCTTTGAATTCTTTCATTCCACTACTCCCGATCAAAATGTCCTTCGTCCCCTTGATTGCACTTGCTTTGTGTTCCTTGTACTCCATGAACATACCTCTGACTAATCTAATTCACTATCCTTAGCTTGTTAGGACTTTGGTTTAGTTGACCATATGTTGTAATTCATCAACATTCTACGCTATCTTTGTAGCATCCTTTGGTTTTCTATGTTTGCTGCTTCACCATTCTACTATGGGTTTTTGCATGTTCTTAGGCTACTTGCTCCAACACTGAAGTGGAGTATCACACAATGGCTGGAGCATCTGCTAAGACCTTTTAGTTGAAGCACCTTCTAGTCTTCTATAGGATCTTGGTGTTGCCTCCCCTTCTACTCCTCTATACTATGACAATCGACGTGCTTTGCAGATTCCTAGCGGCTTGGTATTTCATGAGCAGATGAAGCATACTGAGGTTGACTGCCAGTTTCTTTGAGTATTCTCTCACTGGATGCGCACTGTTCCTCATCTCTTCCATTGAGTAGGTTGTTAATATCCTTATGAAGTCTCAGCTGGCTGTCTTTTATGGCCTTGGTTAGCAAACTCTTGGTTCATGATCTCCCATAAGTTTGATGATGGCAGAGGGCTTTTTGTGTGTGTTGGAGAGACATTGTATTTATACTCTTTAGGTTTGTATATATATCCTTTGGGTCATTTAAGTCATTTATTTGCATACATATTTTGTCATTTATTTGCATACATATTTTCCATGTCCCTGGGAATGCCCTAATCAGTTAAATCCACTACCCCAACACCCCCCCAAAACACACACAGACACAATAAGAAAAAAAAAACAAGAAGATTAGCCAATTCCTTTATAGAAGGCCATAGTAAATGATAGGAAATTGGTCTGCAGGAGAATCAAAAGAGTTGTGTTGAAACCTCCGATCTTTCGTGGGGACTGCAGGGAGATAAAAATAGATCAAAAGAAGTATAGTGGACAAGACGAAGGTAGCATTTTTAAGTCTCTCGAGTCTTGACTATTTTGTTATGGAGGTTTTTGCACCTTCATTCCTGTAGCTGTATAAAAACCAAGGTGCTAGCAAGAAAATAAAATTATTTCAGGTAAGTTAATGGAAGCTTGAATGCATACTGTAGTTTGGCTGTTTTAAGGTGCACGAGTAGAACAATTTACATATACAATGCTTGTATTATTAACATGCTTGGACGAGGCCAAAATCAATAGGGAAAATGTTGTTGACCTCATTTGGAGCTTGATTCATGCTTGCGTACACATGCACACACATTTCCCTCCATGGGAAGGAGTCCTATGCCCTTAGTTGTCTTAGGAAATGATGTCTCTGCAACTGCTGCTTTCTTGGTGATTGTACTATTATCTACATTTCGGATGATACTATTTTCTTATTACTCTTTAACCAGCCCTCTTTATTTTTCATTTATTGGGTAGTACTTGAGATTGTTTAGCACTGAAATTTACCTGGCTGTGATTGAGTAGCATGGTGGCAATTACAATTCTGATACAGTTGGTTAGAATGTTGACTGTACAGTATAGTGTTGATCGGATATCCATGCATAGACATGTATTATTTTATAACTTGGTATGACGTAGGTAGGCCAGTGCCACGGGATTCCTACCACTGGGGGGTCCGGGGAAGGTCAATTGTACAATCTTACCCTTGCTTTTTGCAAAGAGGCTGTTTTTGATTTTGAACCCATGACCTCCAAGTCACAAGGGAGCAGCCTTACTGTTGCACCAGGGTTGTTCTGGTTTTGAACCATGACCTCCTGGTGATGTTGAGGGAAGTCCTTGGATCAACTGTAAGGTTGCTCCACTGTGACCTGGAGGTCACAGGTTGAAATCTGGAAACAGCCTCTTTGCAAGGGTAAAGGTATGCAAATTAATCCTCCCGACCCCACAATGCCAGAAGCCTTATGCCATTGGTCTGCCCTTTTTTATGATATGGGGTTGATGCCTGTATTTATTACCAGTTATGCGTAATGTATCCTTAAACCATCAGGAAGAAACTTCACCATTTTGGTAATGATAGACATTTTGGAACAGGGCTGCATCTGGTTAAATCGAGTAGTGGAGATTTTCTGTCTGTTGACATTCTCTACTACAAGTTGGGGACTGCTTTTTTTGTTTTGTTTTTTGGGTTGTAAGAATTGGGGAATGCAAGCGTGATCATTTGTGTTACACTTCAGATGAAGAACTGAAAGATAAGTTTCTATCTTTATTTGATGGGATATCACTTTTAGCTTTCAGACTACGGAAGAATTGATGAACATTTTTCAGTCAATAGCATGCTGATATACTTTGCCTCATTATTAAGTTCCACACACCTAGTTAATGAGCATATCCCGGGCCTTTTTTTATGTTAAAAATAAACCACCTGGTTTATGAAGTTCTTTTCGGCATTATTTCTTGTCTAGAGCCATCCTCTGTTACAGGTGCCTTGCCCTTCTTATCTGGTTCATAAATTTTGTCCAAAATTTCATTCTTCTTCTTAAGATTGACATGTTTGGATGCCCACGGATTGTATGAGGTTTCACGTGAATGGTAGGGTGGCAGGACCCAAATTAGAAGCTCTGCTGTGCTAACTGATTTTGTGGGACGTCACCTTTTAACTGAACCTACAGCAGGAGGAACGAACAAGATCCAAAACACCATGTTGTAATCTTCCTATAGACTTTGTATGTCCTCGTTATTTGGTTCAGCTCCAGTATTCTTCATAATGTGCTAGTGGTTGCTTAATTTGTAACTATGATCGAGGCTGCATGTTTCTCCATTGAGAAGTTTGGTGGTAGACAACCCATTGGATTGACCTAAAAAAGACAAGCTTTTGACACTTCCGTTCTGAATGCTCTGTTACATTATTTGTCACTGCTACTTAAGCTTTTTTTGCAGATTGCACCAGCAATGTTCGGTCTGTTTGCTTATAAAGCTGCTGTTCTGGTACAAGCTTATAGAGACAACGGGGATCTAAAATTGGTGTTCCCCGAGAACGAATGGGGCCAAAATGATACCTAGCTGATGGTGAGAACTCTTTACCATCTGAGAACATCCAAACGGGGCAGCAACATTTCTGCCCCTACATCTTTATCCTCGCTCTCTGCCTATCACATCATTAACGATGAATGCAGGGGAAGAGCTAGGGGGTGATCGAGCTGTAAAAAAGGGAAAAAGAAAAACACAGGAAGGAATACCAAATCCCATTTGAGTTAAACGTGAATTCATGGGATGGAAACCAATGATCGATACTGATTCGCCCACGTATTCTACATGCCGAATGGTCTAATTGAAAACGAGGTTTGTATGTTGGATGGGAAAAGCTTTTGTTAGCAAGATGCTCCCCATGGCCTGCAGAATGGAGCAACTACTCGTATGCAGAAAGGCTCAAGGTGATCTCTTTTGCTGAGTCTTTAAGGCTGGGGAGGACGTGAAACTGTTCTATGACCATTTGTAGTTTCTTCCGAATTATGCATGCAAGTTGT
This sequence comes from Zantedeschia hybrid cultivar, assembly GCA_030544215.1. NCBI lineage: Eukaryota > Viridiplantae > Streptophyta > Magnoliopsida > Alismatales > Araceae > Zantedeschia > Zantedeschia hybrid cultivar. The sequence continues at coordinate 21,097,897 of JARZZO010000005.1, forward strand.
GTAAAATGCTCGAATCTAGTCCATGAACCATTCCAGATACGGCCCATCTGAGATTTTGATGTATGGATGTGGAGTCTTGTTGGGTTGGGTTGGGTTGGGTTGCGTTGGGGGGGGGGGGGGGGGTGTTGTCCAAAGACCAAGATAGTCTGAACTGATATAACTTATGTCATCAGATCAAAGACCACTGATCGGACAGTTGGCAACGTGCCTTGCTCCATTTCCAAAAACCTGCATTGAAGACACTTCATCTCGACCATCTGATCCATTAATCTGCTGGTTGCCATGCATCTGATAGTTACAAAAATACTCACTTTTATGTTCCTAAAACTTCACTTTTGAGGTTTATACTCCTGAATATCTCTACCCAAAAATGCAAGTACGCAATTTTAGTGGTTCGAGCTAATGAACTACGCAGAGCAGCAGTCATCAACATCCAATAATTCTATCGCAGAAATATTCACTGTATAAGTTTCCTGAATTGATCGTTGTGAAATTGGAGAAAAAGGCTTTTCTCTTAAGAATTAAGATTCAGGAATGTAAAGACATGGTGAACATCAGAATATAGATCTAACACAATATTTCTGAAATATATAGCCAAGGAAACTTGTGCAAAATAGAAATACCTATGGGAGAGGGATACCTATAAATTGCACTGAAACTGGCCAACTATAATGACACCATGCGAGCCCTATTATTATTTTTACCTACAAATTCCCAAATAAAGTGCATACAAAATGTACAGGTGCACAGAACTTGAAGAACAAAGGACAACACAGCATCAACAGCCAGCAGCAACAGATACAATCTCTCGAAGCTAAGAAACAAGAGCTGCTGGCATCCACTCCAACAAGTTAAAGAGGAGGTTGGGAGTATTGGGGGCCGCATGCAGATATAAAATTTATATAAACATGTCAGAATGGGGCTGAACTAGTTCTTCGAAGTTGAAACTTCGGTTCAGGTTCAGGTACATTGTACAAAAGCCTTTCAAATTCCTGCAGAATATGGTTGAAACATGTAAATCAGTTCCCTAGGCAAATAATAATCATCATCTGAATGTGTTTTCTGTATAATGAGAACAAAGCTGATTTGACAAGGCTCTACAAGTTATGTCAAATCTTCATAAGACTGCTCATGCATTCCAATTCATCTAAAATTTATTCATTTTGTGCAATCACATGGTGAAGTAGCATAGCCCCATGAAAAAATAAATGCCAAGATACATGAATGTCAATCCAACAAATTACAACGATGATATCAACATGTGGGTGAGAGTGACAGCATATCTTGGAATAAAATAATGCATGGGAATCAGTAAAAGAAATCATTTCAAAGTCTTAAAATTTTGAAAGATAAAGGTTTCAATCAATAATGTCAATAATGTACCAGCTATGTATCTTTGGACTCCGATATTGGTAACAAATAAAATTTCAATCTAGAGCAAACATAAGGTCCTTGCAAATTATCTTCCATGCCCCAAATGGGTAATGGCCAATCCTCAAACAGCAAATTGTGTAGTTAGAGGTGAGAGGTGAGCAAGGTGACTAGGGGTTCGCCCCAACCTCAAATGCCCAGATGATCGCCTAAGCGTTTGAGGTAATGTGTCCTCTCATAAATCATCATGAAGAAAATAACAGTACAAGAAAAATAAAGAAAACATTTAAGAGAATCATTTGTAAGACTTTGAGAAATACTGATCATGTTCAACATGTAATGGCCAATTTGTATAAAGCACTCATATAAGTAGTGGATAGTCTTAAAAAATCATCAAAGAACAAGAAAAAAATATGACAATGTATATGAGAAAAAAGGATAGTTGATGATAGTCTTAAGAATCATCAAAAGTAAGAAAAAATGTGACAACATGTAAGAGAAAAAAGGATACTTTACATTGTTAAAAAAGACATTAGCCATCTTGGAATAATTAAGAATAAGAAAAAGTAGCACCATATATCAAAGGCGATCGCCTAGGCAAGCGAGGCGATCGCCTTTGATAACATATTGTCAGCAATTACTAGTAAATCAAATATCGTTGAATAAACTTTGTCTATACATTGAAAGATAAGAGAGACGCCGAACAAGAAACTATAACATGCTAAAGTGGCCTAGTAATTCTCACCTCAGAAAGAAGCTTTTTAAATCACATATCAAATAAACGGTTGTGGCAAACTTGACATAAAAATGTCCAACTCACATCATAGCATAAGTGACTAAGATTAGCAAGTAATATTTGAGGGATCGAGATGGACAATTTGTAAATCTAGGCACCTATTGAATTTCATAACATATGGAAGTAACTGAGAATAGGAGAAAGACAAACAAGTAGCACAAGTTTTGATGTATATGCATGTGTGTGCGTGCGTGCATGCAATTTGTAAATTTAGGCACCTATTGAATTTCATAACATACGGAAGTAACTGAGAATAGAGGAAAGAAAAACAAGTAGCACCAGTTTGTGTGCGCGCACACACACTGTGCAGACTATCCATTTAATGAATCAGACAATGCAATAAATCAAGGGTTTGATTCTTGTATGGAAACAGAAATAAAGATATCTTTTAAAGAATCTCATGTGTACTCTTTTTAAGTTTGCAATGTTTCGTGATCACATGATGTCCGAAGATGACAGCATAGCTTACATTTCTATAATGGATGTAATCTTTGACAATGATAGAAAGCATAATGCCTTCGGAAGTAATACTTTCAGTATTTATCAGTACATCTCCTAGAGCAACTATGTGTTTTGTTCCTTGAACAAAGCAAGATTAACTGAAGCCAAAGAGAATGGATTTGTGAAGGCCTGAAGTTTATTCTCTTAAAAAGCTATACACTACTTGTTGCGAATAAAAACAATTTATCATGGAAAACATCAAAGAAGAGTTGATATCAATACAATACACATTCATATGCCAGCAGATGTTTACTTATATATGACATTCAGCTAGTAGAACCAGAAACAAGAATTGAAAGAAGACTCACATGCCGATTCTGTTTTGGACATCTGTGTCACACAGCCCCAACAAGAGCCTTTCTTTGTTTTAATGTCTACAACCCCAAACCAATCCAACAGCTCGTCGGTTCGACCCTTGCCACCCCTGTGGGTTGAATTGGGAAGGCGTGCCTTAATCCCCCGCACGGTAACTTCCCCGGGGTTTACCGGGCAACCGGGTTTCCCTTGATACTCAAAAAAAAAAAAAAATGTAGACAATTCTACGATCCTTCTCGTTGCTCTCATTAACTCATAATTTTTAGAACAAAGTACATGCGTGAAAGATTTGTGAAAGTTAATAGCATCTACATCTTTTATGCATGGGTAGCATATCGGGATACTTTCTAGCTACTGATACCCCTCCTAACAAAATCCTGAAGCAAGATTCAGAGTCTTTATTATGACCTTCTAAATGCACGGCTACAAATTTCTTTATTATTTTTTCTAAGAAATTTACAGCCTTAGCGCAAACTCTAGCAACTTGGATGCTGTCAAAATTTGTTAAACTCAATTGTCATATATTTCAGCAGTGTGCAATGTCTATTACAAAACAAAACATGGAAGAATTAAAACAAAAGGAAATAAGGCAAATGCAAATAATTAAAACACAAGGAAACGAGCAAATGCAAATATGCATTACAACAAAAATGGTAAGGTTGGTGCATATAACGTTGAGGTCACAGGTTCCAGAAACAACCTCTTTATAAGTAGAGGTAAGGCCGTAATGTACCCTCCAGAAACATAGTAAGAGTCGGACAGCACTTGCCTGCCCATTTTACATATATATCTGTTCACAAACCCAATTCTCACTTGTTCCTCTACATAAATCGATCAAACTCCATGTTGATAGGCTACAGATCAATTTGGAATGGGAAGATAGGTGTGCAAGGCATGTGCAGAGAGACGGGCAGTGTCAATCATATCTTGGAAAATATCATTCATGCCTATGTCAGAAAGTTTTGGAACCTAAAACATGTTGTTACATGAATTTGTAATAGTCAAACCTGAAGCAACTTTCTTGGATAGTCAATTGTCCACTGCTCTTTGGAACATGGTGTCAAGAAAAGTTGGTTATTGAAAATGATGGTTTGTTATCATCCAAGCTTCCCATCACAAAATTCTACAACTTATGCAATATCAACATAATTATCACACATTCACACCTCGATAGTCTATGTTTCCACCTTTCAGGCTTTACCTGCATGTTAATTATGACATATGTCACAATACCCAATTTTGCTACTAAGATTTACAAAGATAATAACAATGATAAACAAATTTCAAGCCAAAAATATTGACATACTCTTCTCATATTTTCTGACATATCAAATTTATGCACATCAATCTTTCTCAAAAGCAGAACAGCAACATAGAAGTTTGTCATGGTAGTCTAAGGCATGGTTTGCTGTATAGTACCAGACTGTGCTGACTCGTACGAGTCGACTCGTATCTAGGTGAGTCCGATCCTCTAACATGCACTGAGTCAGACTGGATAATATTCACTCGTAGATGTATAATGGGTTGTTTTAAATTGAAAATTTCCCATTTGATAAGTAAAAATGTAAAATTACACTTTTCATATCAATTAATAAGAGACATTTCTTTAAAGAATGGTTAAACTCATTACTTTTAACAAATCCATTAGCTTGACTCGTACGAGTCGGCCCGAGTTAGATCCGATCCGACTCGTAACTGGGAAGATACGATCCGATACGGATCGCTGAGTCGGCAGACCTTGGTCTAAGGGCCCGTTTGGAAATCATTATGGTTTGAGGAGATTCTCAAATAATCCCAAAATCCACAAAAGCCAAGGGGAGCTGCTTTTTGAAAAGTGACTTGTACTTGGCCTCTTCTCTCTCTCTCTCTCTTCTTTCTCTTTCATATCTTCTGCACAAAAACCTAGAGTATTGGCTCATTTGGAAAGACCCAAAAGTGGTCAGGATCATGAAGCTTCATAATGAGCCCATACCTTCCCATGAGCCCTTCCAAATGCAGCCTAAAGCACAGACCTCAACTTAATACTCTCAATCACAAGCATCACCTTGGAGGAAGATGAAACAGAGAAGCTTCAGCCAGAAACAAACATGAACCAATAAATTAGGACTTAATGAAGTCAGATTAAAGAAATCCTTACGAAATCTAAAAACTAAAAGAAAAAGAATACACGAAATAACACATGGAAAGAGATTTCCATAGCCTTCCTGCCCAAGCAGCCCATATCTTGGCCATGACTGCAGCCTCTCCACATGACAGAACTGGTGGGCTGGCCGCCGGTGCTCATCTTTGCCGTCTTCTGGGTTCGTGAAATCTGTATGCAGCAGCCTCCCTCAAAGCAGCAGCAGGCAGCCACAGTATGGTCGATGCCCAGACTAACTAGGGTTGGGGCCATGGAATTCCCGCATGGATCGGGAGGCCGGATAGGGACCCACTGATCCCGATTATGGCTGAAATCGGCCAGAATCGCCGAGAATCGGCCGATTCCGGCCGGATTGGGACTTGCCGATCTCAATCCGAATCGGCCGATCCGGATCTGCCGATTCTGCTTTCCATGGTTGGGGTGGGAAGGAGGGGGGATTGCGGGAAATAAAGGGAAAGGGCGATGATTTAAGATGACCGCCATATTAATCGTGCATTTTAAACGGAAACATGATTTATTCGCATTCTATGCGCCACCAATGTAAAAGCCGCAGATAAAACTGACTCTTTGCCAAAGGGATGGGATATGGGCATTTTTTTTAATTTATATGTACGTATGCGTATTATACGCGTAGAATACACGAACTTACTAACTATGGGCTGGATCGAGATTGAACCAATTCAGCCAAAAACTAACTGGACGGTGGATCTGATCCAATCCGTATCCTTTTGGCACATCACAGAATGGATATCCATGAATTCCAATACAAGTTTTAGGCATACAAAATGCAGCATTTGTTGAATCATAGATACATTAAAAGACTTGTTGAAAGTAATCAAGCAACTTGTTTGTTTAGGTTTGCAAAGTAGAAACATACTGAAGGAACAACATGATATGTTGTCTAAAAAGGAGCAGCATCATTTCTGAATGTACACAGCAAACATAAAATAAAAAAATTCCAAACTATACACCATCAGTTAGGAGTTGGACAATGTAATTATGTGGGTAAATAATAAAAGACATGTATAATCCTGGGCTAGACTCCAACAAAAGAACTCCAGAAAGCAATCAGATACAATTACAAAAGATTATATGAAGTACTTCCCTTCTCGATATTTATTACTGGAAATGGGGTTTATAGCTACCAATAATAATGTATAATACTTGTGGTGACTTTGGAGAGCATAGAAGAATTGAATACACAAGACAAGAAAAAAAGTTCACTACAACAACATCAGACAAAACAAAGCTGGAACATATTACCTTTTGCTTCTTCAGCCTCTCGTTCTCTTCTTCCAAGCGGGATACCTTGTTCTCCAGCTCGTTAGTATAAGCCTATTCATGACAGGATATATGTTCCTCAAGAGCATGCCTATCATCAAAAGATGGAACAAAACGACAGATCAGGAGAACACATAAGTAGCAAACCAACCTGCTTCCTAGCCCGTGATCGTGCAGCAGACTCTCTATTCTTGATCATCCTTTTCTGCTTCCTTTCAACTGTCTTCTCTGCCACATCACCAGGAGCGATCCGTTTACGCCCGGGTGCTTGTGTGTCAGAGAGTGTCCCTGTTATCGGGGATGAGATGGTGAGCTGGGGATCAGGGTACCCTGCTTCCAGCATGCTCCCAACACCCATACCCAGCTGTTGTGGGATTGCGCCGCTGGGTGCATACATTGCCACCACACCTTGCTGAGCCTGCTGCTGCTGCTGAAAAGATGGAAGCTGATGAAATGGCTGCAGCCACTGCCCTCCCTGTGGGTAGGCCGGCGCCCCCACCAGGCGTTCGGGTTTGCCCGTCGAACCCACATTGCCATTCCCCTTGTTCTCTGGGTCCTCTGCTGAAACAATCCCTGCCTTCACCAAGAAGTCCTCCAGGGTCATCTCCCCAAGGGTCGGCTGCCTCTCCTGGCCCAACCTGCGTTCCCCGTCGCCCTTGCCTTGTCCCCGCTGGATGTCGCGCCACACCTCGTCGACCGTCTTCTTGCTGAGTGTCCTTGCCAGGGTGATACTCCCCTGGCGCTGGAGCCCAGACCCAGCAGCAAGCTGAGGAGAGGGGTTCTCGAGGTCCACCCCCAAAGGTTGATCCACCTCACCATCACCAGGGAGGACATTCCTGAGGAGCTCGTCAAGGTTCATGCTGTGCAAGGGCTCGCCCAGTTGGTTCTCGACTTCATTGAGGGTGAGGCTGTAGAGAGAGCCCTGCCTTGCCAAGGTCTGGAAATGGGGTTGCTTTCCTGCTCCTCCACCACCACCGCCACCACCCTGGGTTGCCATGGTCTGAATCCCCATCCACCAATCCTTCTACCACCCCCTCAAACTGTGATTTTTTTTAGAGCTCCAGGCAGGAAAACTCACATGCAGTCTCAGTTCAGACACGTTTGCAAAATTTCAAGAAAATCAAAACACATTAAACATTTTTAGTTTCTTGCCAGGTGATAAAGCAAGGATCTCCAATTCGACCAACCATGTCACTCACAGCCAGAGCAAAACAACCAGAGGATGCAACCTACAGAAGCAACTCAACCATCCATGTAAAACTTCCCAAAGAGATGCACTACCTGTCACACAAGAGCATCCCCCAGCAGCGCTAGAAAGAGATACCCATGAACGGGAACACCAAGAAAGGGTGAAAAAATTTCAGGTTTCCGATACCCAACAGCAAAAGATACCGACTTTCGGGATTTCAAAATACAAAGTAGAAATTTTGGGAAACAAACAAGAGAGCCACCACAGAAATGGAGATGGGGAGAAGGAAAAACCCGATACCCTACTAAAAGGAGAGCGCTACGCTAAGCAGAAGCTCCCAGAGAACAGAATTGAGACCTCCAAATCGATTTGGAGAACAAAAGCGAACGAGGGCAACGGAGGAGACAACCACCGGGAACGCATCCAAGAAAACTAGCAACCGCAACGTGGCCTCGCAACCCAGAAAAGGCTCGACCCCCTTCCTCTGGCGTGGTCACAGGTGGAATCCCCGCCCAAGCATCTGACAACAGATGCGGGCAGCTTATCTTACTTGCTGTCGTCTGAACGAATCAGATCTGAATCCGAATACAGCAGCAGCTGCGGCGGCGGCGACCTCTCTGTGGGGAGATACCTGGAATGGAATCGGCCATTTCCCCGGGCCAGTGAAGTTGGAAAGAGACGAAGCACGAGCAAGACTACTATAATAACATGAACTCTCCTTTTCTCTCCTTTTCTTTTTTGGTCTTGTTATTGTGGAGGGTGCTGGAAGGGGGCACGGCAAAAGGGGTACAGGAGTTATATTTGTTGCACGCACGCTGGGATATAATTTTTTTCAAGTCGCCCCTAAGATATTTTAGATGTTTGTATAGGCTGATAAGTCGAACAGACATCTTAAATTCAAAACTTGTTATTGGGATCGACTCACTAAGTATATTTCTTTCCTATTTATTGGAGTTTGATTTTTTGATTTTTAATTTTTTAGGACGCTTGATTAATTATTAATCTGTATAGACATCTAAGACATTTGTGGGGCGACCTGAAAATGATTTTTTTATTTTTGTTTACCGACTACAATGTCCCTTATTTTAAGAACAAGGGGCATTGCATTAAGTATAACTCAGAGTATAGTCTCTTGTTTATATTTGGAAGGTTTTGCAGTGGGAACATAGATAGTGACTCTTCAATTCAGATATCAAGCTTGGGTGTTCATCAATAGGTGTGATTTATTTAGGAGTAATATTTGTTATATTGACTCCAGTGTTATATTGAAGGTCAATGCAATAGGTTAAAAAAATAATTTTATTTTTTATTTTTTTTAGGTGGGTCCTAAGGTGTCTTACATGTTCGTTAAAAAATCAAAAACTTATCGGACTCGACCCGTTAAAGTCATTTTTACTGTTTATTTGGACTCATTTTTTTATTTTTCAAATCTTTTTGAGTGATTTAATAGGAGATCGGTTTATATGAACATGTAAGACATCTCAGAACCTACCTAAAAAAAATTTAAAAATATAAAAAAAAGTTTTACTTATTGTACTGACTCTCATTGCAATATTATGGTCAGTGTAGCAAAAATGTTACTCTTAATTTAGATACAGTGAAAAGGACCCAAATTCTTAGCAGTGTTGTAGATGTATAATTTGAAATAGCGATCATTTAGCACGAACTATTCATAAAACTTGATGACTAGAATCGTCATTCATCTCGATCACTTGATTTGATCTCCGTGAATTTAGTCAGCATATAGGTTGTGCTAAGGATTTGTTTGGTGTCTTACAAAATATGTAGAATTTTAGTTTCGAAATCATCATTTTTGACACCACTAAAAGTAAAATTTTCAATTTTAAAATCACCGGTTTAAAATTTCTGATTTTAGTTTATGGTCATTTTAGACTGAAAATTGAGATCAATCAAAAGGAAAATTTTAGAAGCCAATTGATCGTAGAAGATAACAATTTAAGATCTCAGACGTATAAAAAAATAATAATAAATAATTTATATCCATTCAAACATAAAGGAAATACTATTTTATAATTATTAATGATATTTCACAATATCTTACGACACACTAACATATCTTAAGGCACACTAACAACCACTAATTAATTAGTAGAAAAGTGGCCAAGGGACCCTAGAAAATCTTATACAGTAGATGCCATTGATACGAACTCCTCGTAATTTTTATTTTAATTATCTTGTAGTCACAATTTTTATACCAATTATCCGCAGCAATAATGGAGTGTTATCAGACAGATCCATTCTCTTTTTCTTGGTATGGAGTTTTTTTTTCGTAAATTTAAGGACAAAACTATAAAACTTCTAAAAACCAAAGTAGACAATACTTCAATAAAGAATGACACAGAAAATTGTCATTACCGTTGGTTGCGGAGAACTTGCCATATGGCACACATCTACCTCAGCAAGGGAGTTATACTAGGGTGACCGGATTCTTTCCCCGCTTTTTTTTATCTCTAATAAAGGTAAGGTCTAAGTCAAGGGTTTTTTCACATATTCACATGCACCAATTAATGTTTAACTTAAAAGAGAAGCCAATCGCATTCAGCCACGCCACATAAGATGGGGAAAAAAAGTGGAGAAGAATTCTCGACATGTAAGTATTTCCCGTCTCTAAAAGTGAACAAAAGGAAGGAATCACAAAAAAGAAAGGAAATCCACTGTCTACATATATTTGGATCATGATAAAGGAAACTATTCTGAAAATATGTTAATTTCTGTTCATATGTATGCCTTAGCTAACCAAGAAAGCAGAATTGAGGAAAATGAAAAGAATGCAACAAGATGGAGACTATGGGCGTGTTTGACAAACTTCTACTTGAAAGTTACTTTTAGCTTTCACTTTTTAAATAGAATGAGTTGAAGGAGAGAGGTTATAACTAATTTTACTTTGTTACAAAAGTCAACTCTTTCATAACAACTTTACTTTTTCTTCAATTTTAAAAATTTTCCCTTGTAATTTTTGGTTGTAAGTCAAAACATAAATAAAATATTACATAAATGACTTCCAAGATCTAATAACTTTTATAAAAAATAACTAAATAAAAATACAAAAATGTTTCCAAATGAAAACTGCGCCAAACACGGCCTATACATGCATGCAGATTACTCGCTATCGATTATTGTCATCATCTACTACCCTAAGCCCATAGCATAAATAATTAAGGTTCAAAACACTAAGCCCACAGCATAATTAAGGCTCAGGGCATTCGCTCCCAAGTCCAAACCGCAGTTTTAAGTATAAGCTCATAGCATAACAATTTCAAGGTTCAAAGCATCACTCACCTACCTGCATCAACATAAGCTGCGCGCAAGATCAACATGGAGTTATGACCCGAAAGAAATCTTTGGAGGGAATTAATTAACATAAAGAATGTATGCTGGGAGACCAAGATTTCAAGTTTGATAAAAATAAAGTATTGGGGGTAGGGGTATATAGACTCCTCCATCGAAACCACATTGGCTCCTCTTCCCTTTAGTACCAAGCTTGAGGAATGAGAATTGCCTTAATGTACATAAATGGGGCCTCTTTCACCTCCGAGGAATCCATGGAAATTATTTCTATAATCTATGCAAGTGTAGATGACTTGATATTCCTCGTACCAAACAACACTAAACACCTGGTGATGGTGCTCCATCGACAACGATTTTATATTATCTCAACCGTCCTTTAGTTGCCCATTCTCCTCGGGATTCCCATCTTTAGATGATTTGAAGCACAAGATAACGCCTCATCAAGAAATAGAAGTGATTGGTAGACCAGGGCTCCACTTGCATTTGCTTTTGTATAAAGGTTTAACAACCATAATACTGGATATAAGGCCCAATTAGAAAGCAGCAGCAGTGCAGTGGCAGATCTAACATTCATCTAGTGGGGTTTTGGGATCCATTGGCTCAATTCAAAACAGTTTAGTTCGGATCCCACTGACCCAACTCAAGATTTCAATGGTCCAATTAAGAACTCTATATGACCTAGTTCAAGATCCCACTAATCTAATCATATTTATACTTAATGTCCGAGTGACTCCACTAAACAAAATTTCTACGTCCATCACTAGGAGTAATATATATTAAAGAAAACTTGAAAGAAGAAGATCGGATTTTACAATATGCATTGCAAGACAAGTAAAAGGTCGACCGGTGAAAACCACCACAATTTGTTATATATGACGAGATTAGGTTGACACGACCCACAAAGCTATGAATCTTTGGCTTCAAGTGTCACACTGGTGGCCCCGTCACAGCAAATCCTACACTAATCAGCATAAGCAAATCTTCCCTGTCAATCAAAACTAGTAGCCCATGATCTTACACTATAGCTTGTTACACACACAAGAGAATAAAAAATACTTACTGTAATACTTCGACTACATAAGTTGTAAGACTATAATTTGTAGTCGTCGGTATGATTTCAGCAAGAAGTATGCCATAGGTGAGTATACCGCAAGCAATGACGGGGGGATCCCATCTCAACAAATTTGTCATGGGGTTTTTGTTGTCTACGTACTGCCACAGTGCATGGAAGAACCATACTTGGGAATTCTCTCACTTTTTTCTTTTCCAATTTTATTCGGAGTTGCAACCTGTCAATAGATCCGGATGTATTCCTGATCCGTTTCAGAATTGTATTCATACAGTGTATTAAGCTTATCTTATTTAATATCCATCTATTCAGGAATATTTGAATCAAATTCGGACCGAATATGGATATATGGTACTGTTGTAACTAGGAATCCCAAGACGACCATGCACACCCACTCACAGAGAGAGAATAAGATTGGAGAAGCCAAATCCTTTTTATTATAAAAATCCTACATACACCCTTCTCCCCGGCGGCTCCCCTACACACTCGACGCTACGGTGGTGAGCCGTCCTACCCTATGCCATCTAATTTCTTTTCGGATTCCACCTGTGGCCATCCGAACCCCCGTCGGATTCAAAGCCACGTTGCACAACCTTCTCCACTTTGACTTGAATTTGCAAGCCATCTTGGAGAACCACTCGATACCGAATCCACAACCTATCTGTCTGCTAATTCTACCAGCATGGTCCGCATCCTATACACGGTGCTTGCACCCTCTCAGGTGCTCAGCATAGTTGAGCACCGTTGCACGGCCCGATGTGGTTCTACCTCTCTTAGATGATGTGAGATACCTCTGCCACCATCGATATTCGAAGCGAAAGTGACCCGCTTTCTCTATGCTCCACCATCGGCAAGCTAAACCCGTTGCTGATCCGTACTACTCGCCTGGAACACACTTGCAGCTGCTCTTGTGTCGACCCTCCCTAGAGTTTGTACACACCGTTCGTCATTAGTCCCTACAGTACAACCTGTGCTCTGCAAACTCTCAGAGCTCCACTTTCAAAAGTGCATTGGTAACTCTTGAACACAATACTCCTAACGAGATTTGGTTTCTCTTTAGATCGGGTATATGTTGGGTTGGACCTCCGTCAAAGTTCGCATTGTTCCATCGAACATGTGAACCCGCATCGATCCCACTCCGACAATCCTGCAAACCACATCATTTGCTAACTGGATCAAGCCACCATTACATGCTTGATATTTGATGAATTTATTCTTGTTCGCACACATGTGAGCCAAACAATCAAAATTTAAAATCCAACTTGAATCTCCCTCACTTGCAGATATCGTGTACAAGACCTCTGTATATTCTTCATCACTGTCTTTATCTACTGTCTCGACTGATGACGCTTCTGCCTTCTCTTTCCTTTTTTCCTTTTGCAGCCTCTCATCCTCCTTATGCCTTGGACAATCCCTATTTATATGGCCTTCCTGGTCACAATAGTAACACGTCTGAGGAGCCCATGACTTAGAGCAACCCTTACTTCCTCTAAAACCCTACTTCTCATTAGATCTCCCCTAACCTCCACCTGCAGCTAATGCGTCACTCCCACCTGATGCTTCTTCGTTGTTATTCTTCCGTCGTGACTCATTCATGAGCAACAAAGTGACCACATTATCCAGGCTGAGAGTATCATTTTCGAATACCAGTGTGGTCACTATGTAATCATATAATGCAGGCAGTGATGCCAACAGGAAAAGTTCCTTATCCTTTTTATCGATCTTCACAGCTAAGACAAGCATCTCCGTTAGGATCCTGTTGAACTCATTCAAATGGTCCTCTAGTCATGCTCCTTCTGGCATCCTCAAGCCATATAACTTCTTCTTGAGAAATAGCATGTTCATCAGCGACTTATACTTGTACCTACTCTCCATCTTTTTCCAGACTTCTGTCGAATCATCCAAGATGATCACCTCGCGAAGCGTGTTGTCTGACAAGAACAATTGTATCGTACTATTTGCCACGTCCTGCATATCCTGCCACACCTCGGCCGTTAGCTTCTCCGGCTTCTGAGACTTCTTGTTGAAAGCTTTCACTAGTACCTCTCGCGTCAAGAAGTTCTGCACGTGTTGTTGCCATAGAGTGAAGTCGTAGCCGTTGAAGGGTTCCACGGAGAAGCCCATGACTTTTCCTGCTACCTTCTGATTTATAAGCTCCTTATCTCCCATCTGTTAGTATTAGGTGGTCTGAAAGCCAATCCAATAATAATGACATTAATTCATTGTGTGTAATTAGTTCGATCTATGATTATCGTACCACAATGAAGTCCATGAACATATGCAATAATCTTTGGATTATGATGAGATCATAATTATGGGACCGAAGACTTATAAACACATGTTCTTAATTATTCATAGTCGGAGGATGTTTGAGATGGACATCAAACATCCGGATAGACTAGTATAGGTTTCTTCAGCTCATATGATGAGAGTGACTGATCTTATAAGTCACTTGTGTGGAGACACTATGCTGGACCTGTAGGTGTTCATTGAGGAATGAGTTCACTGAATTAATCCGACCTAGAATCGCTGGATGGTATATACCTCACTGTTAACCAGCTTGATCTTTTGTCTCGGTTGCGTAGATGATCCTTCAACCTGAGACACCAAAGATATCTTGTTGGTACGTCTCTGAGTTTTAACTTTAACTAACGAATCTCTAGCCATGGGTTATCAATAAGTCAAATGATCGGGTTCAGAGAAATGCCCTCGAAGGTAATTATGTGTTCAATATGAGATCATCCGCTCTCGGTATTATGAGAGAGAATGTTCCGGGAATGATGCACTTAAGTCCCTGGCCAGGACGGACACTGTATCAAATAAAGAGTTATCCAATATAGATTAGCGGCATCTGATTCAAGTGAATCGACCGGCTAGGGTTTAACAGTATACCATACCCTAGGTCGATTCGGGAACATTGTATGGATGAAAGATTATATCCGCGCGTTAACCGATGACGGAAATGTTCCAATAGAGGGTAACGATAACCCCAAAGCCATCTAGGATCACGCGATGTTACTTGGCATCCAACGTGATCGGAAGCT
Organism: Zantedeschia hybrid cultivar; assembly: GCA_030544215.1. NCBI lineage: Eukaryota > Viridiplantae > Streptophyta > Magnoliopsida > Alismatales > Araceae > Zantedeschia > Zantedeschia hybrid cultivar. Next base: position 21,112,912 of record JARZZO010000005.1, read on the forward strand.
CGTCTGAATTTACTATGGGACATTAAATTCGGCTGATTAATTAATATATGGATATTAATTAATTCAATGGGTTCGTAAAGAGTTACTGGGCTCAATGGGCCATTAACTGGACTGGTATTTGGGCCTAGAGGGTTACACGTAAAAGGTTTTCAAGTCGATGGATAATCCGACGGGATTTCGAATAAGTATGGGTTTTTGTGAAAAACCACAAATATGTTTATTATAAAAGAACGGCTGCTAGGTCCGGGGCCAGCAACCCTAACCCTAGCCGCCGCCCTCTCTCTCTCCTCTCTCTTGGGCACATCCTGAGACCGGCCCATCTGGAGGCTCCGCTTCGGCTTCCGGCTACTCCCTCTTTTGTCCAACAGGAGTTTCCGAATCCTCATGTCGCGGCGAATTACGTGTAACCAGACGAGATCTACGAACGCCGCATCAAGCGAGGAGATGAGGACGATCTATCGCGAAGAGAACCGCGTAGATACCGTTAGAGGCCGGGTACTTGCGCGACCTGCGGCATCGCTCCGACGGAACCGGAGAACGAATGCGGATTCGAATCCGCACAAGGTAAATCATATTTCCCGGTTAATTTTGTTAATCGAAACAAGATGGATCCGATCCCGAATAATTTATTTTCGCTGCGTTTTCGGTCGGATCTCGACACAACGAACCCAACACCATCGACGCTTCTCAATCAGGCGCCGTCACCACCGATAGTCTCGATCTCTGTCGATCATCGGACCAACCTGTACAAATCAGCCAAAAATAGCAGAATTCACCTGATCTACACCATCCAATGAATCCGGACGCCCAAAAACTTAGAGATGGACTCCTTGATTGTCCAATTCTGCCACCGCTTGCCTCCTATCAAGTCGAAACATCCTCAGTAGTCCGATCGTCGCACCTCCATCACTGACGAGCTTCTGCCCTATTAACGGGTATAGACAAAGACCCGTTAACCGTGCTAGCTCCACTTTGACCTAATAACTCGGATCCACAAAGGTTCCACCCGGATCTTCTACCTAAATCCAAAATTGATCCAAAATCAGATCCAAATCCAAGACCCACTTAACTATAATAAAGAAAAAGAAAGTCCGTTTTTTTTCTTCTTTTATTTAATCACCTGGCCCCCACATTGCACTCCTCTCTTTTCTCTTTCACGTAGGAGTGTTCACTATTCGGTTCAATCCGAAAAATCAAACCGAACCGACTAATTCTGTTTGGTTTGGTTTAGTTTGGTTTGAACTTCTGAAAATTTTGATTTGGTTTAAAACTAAACCAAATTAAGAAATTTGGTTTGATTTGATTTTTCTTGTTCATAAACCAAACCAACCCGAATAAACCGAATTACGTTAAGAGAGTATAATACAAGTATTAAATTCTTAGATTAAGTGTGAGTTTATGTAAATTATAAGATATAAAATGTTAAATTATTTTCAAATAATACCTTTTATGTCGTAATTTTGTACAAAAAAAGGTGTAGTCCTTAATAAAATAGGATGTTTAACTATAATAGTCTATTTTGAGATTTAAATCTCTAAATAATTTTACATAATATTTTTTTAATAATTATTTTTTAAAAAAATAATGTTGAAGTGGATTATTTAATTATAGTGGCCTATCAAATCAAATCGAATTATTTCGATTTGATTTGGTTAGATTTTAAATTATTATAATTTAATTCTGTTCGATTTGACTCTCTATTTCTGTTGATTTGATTTTTAAAATTTTATTTTTAAATCAAGTCAAATCAAATTAAACCGTGACAAAAAAGAGAGAGAAAAGGATAGAAAATTTTTGTCTTTTTCTATTTTAACAAGTGGAGCCCACTTGTTTCCTCTCCTTCTCCCTTCCTTCTTCTACCTCACAAACCAAGAGGACCCCAAGGATATCTAAGCGGCGCACCACAGCACCAGTGCCGCCAATCCCAGCACTGTTGCTAGTGCTGCCCGCCACCGATGGTCAGGTCGCCAATGCCACCCAAGGCTGGTGCCTCCTGCTGCCACCTTGGGTACTCTTGCTGCTATTGCAACCACCGCTAGGAAAGGGGAAAGCAGACGTAGGGACTTCAACGGACCCTCCCTGGCTGCCTCCCTCCGGCGGCAGCACCACCACCACCGTGGCAGAACCGCCATGGGCCTTCGGCCACCTTCCCGGCTCCACCGCTGGTTGCACCTGCCGATGGGCTGCCGCAGTTGTCGCTGCCCCTCTTCTTTTCAAAAGGGAGGTCCTGCTTGCCATCGGTGGCTTCGGCCGTCACTGCCAGCTACCTGGTCTCACTGCCAACCACGCACTGTCGCTGCTGTCCTTGACCTTGTGCGCACCTGCACGGCGCAAGTACCACAATAGTAGTCCACCACCGTGGCCGGAGTACCTCGTCACCCCTATACCACGTGTTGTGACTAGGAATCCCGAGACGACCACGCACACCCACTCAGAGAGAGAGAGAGAACGAGATTGGAGAAGTCAAATCCTTTTTATTAAAAATGATCCAACACCCTTCTCTCCGGCGGCTCTCCTGCACATCCAATGCTACCGTGGTGAACTACCCCTTAGAAGGGTTTCACATATTTATAGAGGAAGAACCCGCAACAACCTCCTCTCTAATCCGAGTCCTAATCGGATCTCTCCAATGGGCAATTGGAGCACAAGTCTGACTCCTATACTGTGTCATCCGAGTTCTTCTTGGATTTCACCTGTGGCCATCTAAACCTCCATCGGATTCAAAGCCACGCTGCACAACATGATACTACGTCGTAAATGTATCCATTGGATGTATAAATTCTACACAATATGTTTGTAAAAGTAACATAAAATATATATGCACATATGTATAAATGTGTAATATCAGATGGGCATGTACGCATAAATTATATATAATCTAATATACATAATGTGTGTGTTTAGATTAATTAGATACAGACTAGATAACTCGGATTATGTGGATAACTATTTTGGATTTGTATATGGATATATACTATAATTATTATTTGGATAACTATTTTGAATTTGTATATGGATATATACTATAATTTTTTGTCTTATAATTAATAAATAAGATCCAGATAATTCGAATCTATGGATCGACGTGGATAATGACAAATCCACTTTGCATTCACTTCGTTAGCAATCATATCCTCATTTTGCTTTCTTGTTGTTCCAACTTACGAGCAAATGGCTCATATTATTTTGAGGATGAAGAGAGAAGTAAAATTCCGTCATAAATTGAAACAATGGGTCCATTGACCAGTGGCTGAGCCAGGGGGCAAAGGGGGGGAATTTTACTCACTTAATTTCAGGGATTCCTTTATTCAGTTAGCATATACTTTGTTTTGCCTCCTCACCCTCCTTAATATGAGAGACCGCTGCTACCATCGATATTTGAAGCGAAAGTGACCCGCTTCCTCTGTGCTCCACCATTAGCAAGCTGAACCCGTTGTCGATCCGCAATACTCGCCTGGGACACACTTGCAGTGCTCTTGTGTCGACCCTCCCTAGAGTCTATACACACCGTTGGTCATCATTCCTTGCAGTACAACTCGTGCTTCTTTGCAAATTCTGAGAGCTCCACCTTTAAGAGTGCATTGGTAACTCTTGAACACAATACTCCCAGTGAGATTAGGTTCCTCTTTAGATCTGGTATATATTGGACCTCTATGAAAGTTCGCACTGTTCTATCGAACATGTGAACCTGCACCGATCCACGCTGACAATCCTGCAGACCGCACCATTTGCTAACTGGATCGAACCACCATCAGATGCTTGATATTTGATGAATTTATTCATGTCCGCACACATGTGAGCTGAACAATCAGAATTTAAAATCCAATTTGAATCTCCCTCACCTGTAGATATCGTGTACAAAACCTCTGTATATTCTTCATCACTGTCTTCATCCACTGCCTTGGCTGATGACGCTTTTGCCTTCTCTTCTCTTTTTCCCTTTTTCCTTCCACAACCTCTCATCCTCCTTACGCGTTAGACTGTCCCTCTTTATATGGCCTTCCTGGTCACAATAGTAACACGTTTGAGGAGTCCGTGACTTAGAGCAACCCTTGCTTCCCCTAAAACTATATAACTTCTTTTTGAGAAACAGCCTGTTCGTCAGTGACTTATACATGTACCTGCTCTCCAACTTCTCCCAGACTTCTGTCGGATCATCCAAATTGATCACCTCATGAAGCGTGTTGTCTAACAAGAATAATTGTATTGTACTATTCGCCATGTCTCACATATCCTCCCACACCTTGGCCGTCAACTTTTCCGGCTTCTCAAACTTCTTATTGAATGCTTTCACCAGTACTTCTTGTGTCAAGATGTTCTACGCGTGCTGCTACTATAGAGTGAAGTCATTGTAGCCATTGAAGGGTTCCACGGAGAAGCTTGTGACCCTTCTTGCTACCTTCTGATTTATAAACTTCTTGTCTCCCATTGACGCTTTCCAATTAGGCGCCATGACCATCGATCGCCTCGATCTCCATCGATCATGGGATCAACTTGCACAAATCAGCCAAAAATAGTAGAATTCACCTAATCTACACCGTCCAACGAATCCGGAGCACACAAAAACTTAAAGATGGACTCTTGGATTGTCCAATTCTTCTATCGATCACCTCCGATCAAGTCGAAACACCCTCAACAATCTGATTGCCGCACCTCTACCACCGGCGAGCTTCTACCCTGTTACCGGGTAAGGACGAAGAGCCGTTAACCTTGCTAGTCCAAAGGTGCCACCTGGATCCTCTACCTGAATCCGAAACTGACCAGAAATCAGATCCAAATCTAAGACCCACTTAACTAAACTAAAGAAAAAGAAAGTCCCTTTTTTTTCTTCTTTTATTTAATCACCTGGGCCCCCACAGTACACACCTCTGTTTTCTCTTTCACGTGACAAAAAAAAGGAAAGGCTGGAGCAGTTTTGTCTTTTTCATTTTTAACAAGTTAAGCCCACTTGTTTCCTCTCTCCTTCCCCCTTCCTTCTTCTACCTCACGAACCAAACTAGAAAGAGGACCCCAGGGATACCTAAGCGGCGCACAACAGCACCAGTGCCGCCAATCCCAGCACTGTTGCCATTGCTGCCCGCCACTGCTGGTCAGATCGCCGTTGCCATCCAAAGCTGGTGCCTCCTGCTGCCACCTTGGGTACTCTTGCTGCCATTGCAACCACCGCTAGGAAAGGGGAAGGCAGACGTAGGGACATCAACGGACCCTCCCTGGCTGCCTCCCTCCGGCGGCAGCACCACCACCACTGTGGCAGAACCACCACGGGCCTTGTTGCACCTGCCGATGGGCTGCCGCAGTTGTCGTCGCCCCTCTTCTTTACAAAAGGGGAGGTCCTGCCAGCCGCCGGTGGCTTCGGCCGTCAACGCCGGCTGCCTGGTGTCACTGCCAACTGCACGCTGTCTCTGTTGTCCTTGCCCTTGTGCGCATCTGCACGGCGCAAGTACCACAATAGCAGTCCACCACTGTGGCCGGAGTACCTCGTCACCTCTAGCTCTGATACCACATGCACGCACACCCGCTCAGAGAGAGAGAGAGAGAACGAGATTGGAGAAGCCAAAAAGAATCTTTTTTATTAAAAAAGATCCTAATCCTTCTCTCCGGTGGCTTCGAGGCACACTCAACTCTACGGTGGTGAGACCTCCTTTGGAGGGGTTTCACATATTTAGAGGGAGAACCCGCAACCCCTCTCTAATTGAGTCCTAATCCGATCTCTCCGATGGGCATATACGCATAAATTATATATAATCTAATATACATAATGTGTGCGTTTAGATTAATTAGATACAGACCAGATAACTCGGATTATGTGGATAACTATTTTGGATTTGTATATGGATATATACTATAATTATTATGTGGGTAACTATTTTGGATTTGTATATAGATATATACTATAATTTTCTGTCTTATAATTAATAAATAAGATCCAGATAATTTGAATCTGTGGACCGACATGGATAGTGACAATCCACTTTGCATTCGCTCCATTGGCAGGCATATCCTGGTTTTGCTTTCTTCTTCCCTATACGTTCACGTTCGCTACTTAATTTTTAGGCTTAAAATTAGGAAAATAATTTAATTTTAAGGTCTAATATAATTCTAAAGTTTTAAAAATCTCTACCTAAAGCAGTCCTAATTAAATTGAAAAGGAAAGAAACCTACATGGAGTCCCAACAGCATAACCTCTATATATCCTAAATAGACTTGTAGGGTCTCAGCAAATTACGTACATTGATAAAAAAGAACCGACAAAGGCTTGCAGCGTTCTCTCTCTTTCTCTCTTCGAAGAACCGTGGATGAATTAAATGTAATTTAATTTCTTGTAAACTTACTGGATTGTTTTTTTTTTTTTTTTTTTGAGTTGGCCCCAATTCAACATATATGTTCATATTAATAGATCCCCAAAATGACAATCCAAAATGACAGTAATTTACTGTTCATTAGGGGTCAATTTTTTATTCCTTTTATTTTTTTTTAGATATGTGTCAATTCAATCTACATGTTTATATTGACGAATCTTGATCCGAAGATATTAAAAAATATGAAAAATCAAAGATCGAACCTTAATGAACAGTAAGTTACTGTTCATTGAGGCTACATTTTTTATCTTTTATTTTTTTTTGGTCTGCTCAGTTCGATCTACTAACCAATCTCCAATCAAACAATCTAAAAAGATATGAAAAATAAAAAACTTAGCCCCAGTGAACAGTAATTTACTGTTGATTCGGGATTGGTTTTAATTTTTTGTAATTTCTTTGAGTCTGTCTCAATCCTATCTTTATGTTTTACAAATCGATGCTTAATAGCACAACCCACAAAAATATGAAAAATAAAAAAATCAAGCCTCAATAAATAGCTCGATTTTGTTTTTTTAATTTTTTTTAGTCGGTCCTAGTCTAATCTGTATTTGTAGTAATCAATTCCTAACCAGACAACTTTAAAAAAAGGATAAAAGCTAAAAAATAGACTCCCAATGAACAGTATTTACTGTTCATTAGGGCTCCGCTTTAGATTTTAATTTATTTTGAGATCTGTCGCATCTATATCCTTGCACTAACTAATCCTTAATCAAACAATCCAAAAAAATATTAAAAATAAAAAACTAAGCCCAATGAACAATAATTTCTATTCATTGGGGCTTGGTTTTTTATTTTTAATTTTTTTTGGGTCAGACACAATTCAAATCTATATCTTTGTACTGATTGGTCCCCAATCATACAACCTAAAAAAATATAAAAATTGAAAAATATAACCTCAATGAACAATAATTTATTGCTCTATTTTTTATTCCTTTTTGCCCCAATCCCATCTATTAAAATTTTGAAATAAATGTTGAAAATTAATTTTTTAGTGTGCATAGTACTCCGGTCTCTTTTATTGTGCCAACTGTCTACCTTCACAAGAAGAATATTTGAGAAAGAGAAAAAAGACAGTAACATCAGGTACTTTTTCTCACTTATTTTAAATTGTATTAATTTCAACTTATTCATAGCATTCATTTGATGTTATTTTAGATTTAATGAGAAAATTTTATATTATATCTATTTGTTTCTTATAAGATTAAATGTACAATTATATGTATGTTTATAAAAAAGACTGATATGATTTATTATCTTGCAAATGAACTATTGAATGCAGTTGGGCGCATATATTTTAGAAAAAGTATATTTTCACTTAGAGAGTTGACATGGGTAAGAAATATTTTTTTAATTTTTTAAATTTAAATTTTTAGATTGAAGTTCGAAGAAAATGTGAGAATCTATTGAAGTTTGAAGAAAATTTTTAGATTGAACTTCATTATGCGCATTATGTGCACTATTGTTTGTATTTTATAGTTAAATTTTTGAAAAGAGGATCATGTCTTAAAGAAAGGAGAATAGAGCCAATGATGATTCTATTGATGTATCATCTTCATGAAAGAGACATCGTGAAACTATTGATATTGCAAATCTCCCATCTAATCCAGAGTTAAGAAAAATGATTCTTGATTATCATCCTAATGATCGAGATCAAATTTAAAGAGTATATTTACAAAAAGGTCCTTTTCAACTAAGGAGATTGAATTCCCACAAATTATATTTGGAAAAATGGCTATACGATTTAATCTTAGATGGTATAGTGAATATCGAGATTGGTTAGAGTATAGCATAGAGAAAGATGCTATCTTCTGTTTATATTGCTATTGTTTTAGACTTGAAAAATAAGAAGGTGGTGGAGATACATTCGTCATTGATGGATTTAAGAATTGGAAGAAGAAGGAAAAAATAGAAAATCATATTGGAGGACATAATAGCGCGCATAATGAAGTTAGAAGAAAATGTGAGAATCTATTGAAGCAAAACCAAAATATTCAATCAATTATAGTTAAGCACTTAGAGCGTGAAAAAAATGATTATCAAATTCGGTTAGAAGCTTCAATTGACTATATTCGTTTTCTACAGAGACATGGTTTACCTTTTAGAGAACATGATGACTTTGAAGATTCTAAAAATTAGGATAATTTTCTTCAGCTTTTACGTTTTCTTGTTGACCATAATGAGAACATTGCTCGTATTATTTTAGACAATGCTCCAGAAAATATAAAATTGACTACACCTGATATTTAGAAAGAAATTACGAATGCTGTCGGTGTTGAAACAACTAATGTCATCATTGATGATCTTGGAGATGCATTTTTTTCTATTTTAGTTGATGAATGTAGAGACATGTTAAATAATGAGTAATTAGCAGTTGTTTTATGTTATGTGGATAGAAAAAGTCATGTGGTAGAACATTTTCTTAGTATTGTACACTTATTGAATACTACTATAAAAATACTTAAAGAAGGTATTGAATTGTTGCTATCTAAGTATGGTATAACTATATCAAGATTATGTGGTCAAGAATATGATGGAACAAGTAATATGTGTGGAGAATTAAATAGACTTAAGTCACGTATCTTAAGAGAGAATGAGTGTTCATACTACATTCATTGTTTTGCACACCAGCTTCAATTGGTAATAGTTGCTGTTGCTAAATCATATATAGAAGTTGCCTTATTCTTCAACTTGATTTCTATGATATTCAACATTATTGAAGCTTCATGTAAGCATTATAGTCAACTCCGAGAAAAATAAGCAATAGAAATTGCTGAAGTCCTTGAAACTTGTGAACTTAAGAGTGGACATGGCCTAAATCAAGAGATAGGTCTAAAAAGGTCCGATGATACTAGTTGGGGATCTTATTATAATACATTAATTAATCTAATATCTTTATATGCATCAGTGACTGATGTTATTGAGACTATTATAGAGAAGACTCAAATTCAGAACAAAGTACTGAGTCGCAATGAAGACTTATGACTTTGTGTTTAATTTTCACTTGATGAAAACAACTTTAGGGATCACAAATGAGTTATCACAAGTATTGCAGTAATTGCAGTGAAAGATAAAGATATTGACAATGCCATGAAATTAGTTGGTATCTTAAAGCAACGCTTACAAGCAATGAGAGATGTTGAATGGAATTCTCATTTCTTAGAGGTATCATTATTTTGTATAAAATATGAGATTGTCATTCCTAACATGGACAATGTATTCATATCTCGAGGGAGTTCACGACGATAAATTCAACAAATAATAAATTACATAATTATCGTGTTGAGTTATTCTATTCAATTTTAGATATGCAACTTTAGGTGCTTAACAATCGATTTAATGAAGTGAATATAGAGCTATTGATGTGTATATCATACTTGAGTCCAGAAAGGTCATTTGTAGCTATCAATAAAGAAAGGTTAATCAAACTTATTCAGTTCTATCTATATGAGTTTTTTTTCTGCACAATTATTAGCATTTGAGAATCTATTATAGACATATAATTGGCATAAGCATTGATGATGAGTTTACTCAAACTGAGTGGAATTGCAGAACGTGTGTTGAAGATAGTTGAGAAAAAAATGAATATTGTATATCTATTAGTTTATCAGTTATTGATATTGGCATTGATTTTATCTGTTGCTATAGCTACTGTTGAGAGAGCATTTTCTGTAATGAGAATTATGAAAAGTAAATTGTGAGATAGAATGGGAGATCAATGGATGAATGACAATCTAGTGACATACATTGAGAAGGATATATTTGACAGCATTGATAATGAGGCAATAATGCAACGATTTCAAAATATGAAGGCTTGTTGAGAACTGTTAGTTTTAGGTGGCCTACAAGTCAATATGACTATGTAAATCTCGTTCATTTATTAATATAATGGCATAATATTCATTGTGTAAATCGCATTAATTATCGTTTCATAATGAAGTCCGTGAATATGTGCTATAGTGATCAGATTATGATGAGATCATACTAATGAGACTGATCACTTAAACACACATATTCTTAATCGTTCCTAGTCGGAGGATATCCGAGAAGGACATCGGATATTCGGTTAGACTAGTACAGATTACTCCTGCTCATATGATGAGGGTGACTGATCTCATAAGTCACTTGTGTGGAGACACTAAGGCGAATCTGTAGGTGCTCATTGGAGAATGAGTTCACTGAACTGATCCGACTGAATCGCTGGATGGTATTGCACCTCACTGTCAACCAGCTTGATTCTATTGTCGCAGTTGCGTGGATGGTCCTCGGACCTGAGACACCAAGGACACCTTGTCGGTGGACTTCTGTGCTTTGACCTTGGTTTACGAATCTCTAGCCACGGGATTCTAATACGCCAAGGATTGGGTACAACGGAATACCGTCGAAGGGAATTGTGTGTCAATAAGGAATCATTCGCTCTCGGTACTTAGAGAGAGAATGCTCTAGGAAGGATGCGCGAAAGTCTTTGGCCAGGGCGGACGATAATATCGGGAAAGGAGTTTTCCGATATTCATCAGCGACATCCAATCCAAGTGAGTCGACCGGTTAGGGTTTGACAGCACGTCATACTCTGAGTTGACTCGAGAGCATTGTACGAATGAAGGATTATATCCACGCGGTAACTGTCGGCGGAAAGGTTCCAAGAGTGGGTTACTTAACCCCAATACCTTCCGGGTTCACGCGGTGTTGCTTGGCACCCAACGTGATCGGAGGCCCGGTCGAATTCGATGTGCGACATCAATTCGATTGATTAATTAATTAATAAAGGGTTATTAATTGATTAATAAAGCCAGTGAGGAGTCACTGGGCTTGTTGGGCCATTAACTGGACTGGTACTTGGGCCTAGAGGGTCACACGCAAATGATTCTCAAGGCGATGGATAAATAAGTGGGTTTTATACAAATCGGGGGTTTTTATGAAAAACCGCGCGGTTAGTATAAAACATAGCGAACGGGCTGAGCAGGACAAGCTGCTGCTAACCCTAGCCGCCCCTCCTCAGTTTCTCTCTCTCTCTGGCGTCCAGACAGATCCAGATCTACTCCACCGCTTCTCCGAATCCCGTTCGACGGGAAATCGTCCGCGCGTTGCGGCGACCGGCGGAGTTTTCGTAGGCTGGGAAGAACGAGGAACGTGAGGATATCCATCGCGAGGAGGATCGCGTGGACTTTGCTAGAGGCCGGGTGTTTGCGCGGCTTGCGGTGTCGCACCGACGGAACCGAACGGTTGCGGATTCGAATCCGCACACGGTGAGAATCGATTATCCGATAATCGTAGTTTTAGTTTTTCGAAATGAGAACGGATCGCTGTTTAATATTTTATTTTCCGTTGCGTGAGCGATCCGGAGAAACCCAAGAAATCCCAACAAGAACAACTTATATGTAAAAAGTATTTTCTTTCAAATAAAATTTGTAATTTTTTTTTTGAGTTCTATAAGATAGATTCAGTCTAAGGATGTTAACTTCCAAATAAGTTTATAGTTGTTTAACTGTCTTTGACTTAATTCTCAAGCCTCATACTTCTTAACCTTCAAAGAATCTCTTCATCTTAGTACAAGCATAATGCATAATCTAGTGCATAGTAGTAAAACAACTGTTAGTCTAAAAGAGAAGAAAACAAAATTGCTATCTGCTTATTATAAGAAGGATTTATGATAGTTTTTTATTTTTCTTTAGAAACACTCCTCCTTTTTTTCATCAAATATATTTACATAACCTTGATAATAGAGAAAGCATATACCCATGTTTCATCATAAGTAGAAGAGTTTTTTTTGCATTGCCATATCGATATTTATACTTGATTTTTTTTTTTTTTTGTAAGAGATTTTCTGCACCACTACGATAGCTCTGCCTTTTTGTGGCAATTATTCAAAGCTCCAATGTCTAACCTCCATGTAAGTAAGAGATTTTCTTGTACCTCCATATCGACATTTACACCAATATCCTGCCAAAGTGGAAGACTTTTTTGAAGTGTATTTTGATCTTCAACCTTCATAAACTTTTGATATTATGAAAAAATCTCTATAATCTAACTATTTACAAATAGGCTCCCACAATTATAACTTTCTTACAAAAAAGTCCTTTAGTAGGGAATTTTTTATAACATTCTAAGGTCTTACACTAATTCATGGGGATTGTGAGCGCTTATAAATAAAAAGTTGGATTAAAGAGACTTACTTCAAATACATTATATTTTTTAGAGTTAAAAATATAATTATATCTTTTTTGAAAAGTCTCTCTTTCATTTGGAAACATTCATTTCCAACTTTTGAGCACATAATATTTCCTTTTACTTGGGGACTTTCTCACAATCAAGCGAAGGAACGTGGCTAAAAGAACAAATAAGACTCAGACTCAAAGAAAGTGACATCTTTAAGAGCTGCCAATTTTCAATATCAACATATTGGTCCCTGGCTAATTCAAATTGGAGGATATGATTTAATGGCCTCAGTTTATCATCTCCCTCGATAAGACAGTGACCATAGTTCTATTTATTGGAACTTACAAGGTAGTCAGTAGAAAAATAAAATCCTACTTCAAGATGGAAGGAATATGGATGAGACATCCGAATTTTGAAGAAACTATCAAGGCATGCAAGCTAGGGTAAAACACCACTCTTTAGCTTTGATTATTAGTAGAAAGTGAGATCATTCGGGCATGATGAAAAAAAAGAGAATTTCATAAGTCCTCCGGCTAGATTAGACAATCCTTGTAGAGCTTACTAAGATCAATAAAGAACCAGTTTTAGATACCATCGTTTAGAAAGAATGCATCATAGAATATGAATATGAGAAAAATTCTGAAGATATTGGGAGTATTGGAGGCAACGTGCCAAAACTCATCGGCTGAAATAAGGTAACATGTGCTGTAAATTCTTTCATATTGGTGCACTTAATAGGAGGAGGACTAACAACATCCCTTGGATCCACATTCTAGGTCATGGTTGGATGGGAGATATGGACATAATTGAGAACCACTTTATGCTTTATTTCTATGCCATCTATCAATCATCTAATCCACCCTCCTCCCCTAATATTCCCCCTCTTCGTAGTTCACCCATATCCTTATAAGAGGATTCTCGGATCACAACTGTTCTTATTGATGAGGAAATTCTGAGCATAGTGAATAGCTCTTCTCCCCTGAAGGCATAAGGCCTTGATGGCCTTTCGCCATTTTTTTTTTTTCAAAAACATTAGGACATAATTAATCATGAGGTTAATGAACTAAATCTTCACATCTTTAATTCTTTATCTTTGCTTACAAGTATAGACTACACTTTTAATACTTTGATTTCCAAGAAAGTAGATCCAAGTGAACCTTAATATTATAGGTCGATTAGCCTCTATAATATGCTGTGGAAGGTGGTTACATAAATCATAGCTAGAAGAATAAGATCTCTACTTCATATGTCATGCCCTAAGAAATTCTGTTCAGTACACTGACTCATATTGAACTCCAGGTGTGTGACATCAAATTAACAAAATGTGATAGGAGAGAATCAAGACATTCCACTAGGCAATAAATCAATGCCATTATTATCACAAAATCTAATTGAATAGCTTAATACCAAATTCACAAACACATTGTCCAATAGAATATACATCAAACCCTCAATCTCACTAATAAAAGAAAAATATATCAATCTCTTAAATTTCCTACTACATCAAATCTACTAAATTTGAAAATAACTCTAACTAGAAATCCCATACGCATCACCTTTATGAGTTAATCCTCTTCTCCAAAATCTTGAGCAATTCCACTTTCCAGTTACTCCTCAACCAAAGGGTTTTAAATTGTTAGTAGGTTTATGAGTATAAGTGCTCAATAGATATCATTATCCACCATATACTAAACATATAATAAAACTGAAATACAAATACTATCTAATTCATAATATTAGAAATTAAACAAGTTTTACATATAACTCAGATAAGGAGAAGATACAAAATATGATTACATATATCATATAGAATCAAAGGTATTTTCTACTAATCAAGATAAGATCTGATAGCATTTGTTTCTAGTAACATATAAGCAGTTTTTCTTAATCAATTAATAATCCAATGTACTAGCCATATTGCAAGTATATTTTGTATTCTCCAACCCATAGGAAGTTCACATACCACATATCAATTATGGCTAGCAGCTTAGCAAATTAACATACATTCCAATTTCAGATTTACAAGAGAAAAGTCATAGTTCTATGCTTAAGATCAAATTCCAGATACTAAGTGATTTAACGTATAATTCAAAAAGGTCAAATTTGTCCAGTTAATCAAGAATTATATGAAAGTTTTCTTAAAAGATTTAAAGAATTCTAAAACAAGTTCATAACTTCTTACTAGGTACTTAATTTGCCATCTTTTCACTTATAATTAATAGACACAAGTTCAAACCTACCTGTGAATCTTTACGAGGTCCATCTAAAACACTCATTCCAATGACACTTTCTAAACAAACTTATTACATATATAACATACATTTTATAATGTTTTTAGTTGTCATATTCTGAATTCTTAAGTATTAAACGATGTTAAACATACATAATAATGAAAACACGTCATCTTGAATGGAATTTTGTCCTTTTAAGATAAGACATATTATTATTTGAATTCTCATGAAAATCTAATGTCAACATACAAATCGAGAGTTCTAAACTATAGGGTGTATTTTCAAAACCTTTTGAATTTGATTTCATAGGTTTAGGCTTCCTTACACATTGATTATAACTTCAAAAGCTTGAAAACATTGTAAGATTTATATAATACAAAATATCCAATACTTAGGATAATCATCACCTATCCCACAATGAAAAATTGGGTCTTCAAAATTTCCTGGGGTTCTTAGGAATTCTCCACGAACTCCGTAGTTTTCAGCATTCCTCCTATGTCCTCTTGGTCCCTAGAAGGAGGAGCAAAGTTCAGCATACTACTCCCTCACACTAGAAATCCTTTCTCAAGACCATTACCCGAACTCTTACCTTGTAAAGTACATGCAGTTACAAGGTTTACAACACACACAAGGACCCAATAAAAACTAATCCATCTCTGGATTCAAACCCTTAATGACCTCCTCTATTACACCCATTTGGTCAGAGTTGTCATGTAAAGGGCTTTCCTTCCATTGGAGGGCTTGACTCTGAGGAAACTTCGAACTCTATCACACAGGATCCCCTCTTCCAGCTAGACTCAAGCCTACTTCTATTCAACTTTCTTATCATGAGAAAAAACTAGTTAAGGAAGGAATCGGGATTAGAACAAATCTAGAAACATAAATTTACTTCCAATCTAACTCCAAGATCTTGCCTTAGACTTTTCAAATCGCGCTCCCTACTCATGGAATTTCCTGTCTCGCTCCTAATCCGAGTTTCCTATGTTCATATATTAAGGTACTATTGGGTGAGAAATAGAAGACATCGGTTAATTGATACAGAAAAGCACAATTAATCGCTAGTCAGCAAGTTAGTCGATTAACTTCAATAGAAACAAATAGTTAATTGATCAAGAGGCTCACATAGTTGATAGAAAGGTCAAGTTAGTTGATAGGGAGATCATTTAATCAATTGGAAAACAACTTATTCGATAGAAAGGGTAGTTAGTCGATCAAAAGGTTATTTAATTGATTTCATGCTCACTTTTAGGGACTTATTGATTGTGATGACTTAATAGAAGTTTTGAGACTTAATATCGATATGAAGGTAGCTAATCGATTAAGTGGAGGGACTTAAGGACTTAATCGATAGAGAAGGATTAATCGATTTAAAGCAGTCACTGATACAAAGGGGTGAATTGATGCAAGACGATGAACTGATGCAAGATAGACAATCGATTAAGTAAAGCAACTTGAAGACTTAATCCAAAGAAAGACAGATAATCAATTAAGTGAAGTGATTGAAAAAAGGCTTAATCGACTGAAGAGATAATACATCAAGTGGGGCAAAACAGAAGAGTTTAATCACTGTAAAGAATTTCAAAGAGTTAATTGATTAAGTGTGACTTACATTATTTAATTATCAAGTAGAGTCTAAACTGATCTGTTACTTGAGTAACTTATGATCAAAACTATGTAAACGCTTAGGAACTGATTATTCATTAAATAACTACGAACAAATAAAACAAAATAGTTTAAACATATTCTTAATTATTAAAAAAGAAGACTAAATAGATTTAGATGAAAGTTCAGATGGACCGGGGTATAACATTATAAGCTCATCTCTCCATTTCAAGGTACTTTTGTTCGCAATTGGGGAATCTTAGATAGTGTCATAATCTTAAAGGAACCCATCCATTCTATGCACCTCAAGAGACGAAATTGTGGTATTTTTGCTCTGAAATTGGATCTATCCAAAGCCTATGGCAAACTAGAATGGCCCTTTATATCAACAATCCTCTTGAAACATGGTTTCTCACAAATATCCTTGTCTCTCATTGGGAACTATATTTGTTCAGCATTTATATGCCTTGGCATCAACAAAGAGCAAACTGGTTAAACTGGTTATGTTAAACTACAGAGTGCTCTTAAGCAGGTCCAAAATGGAAAGCAATTTGGCTATACTATACTATAGAGAGCTTAGGCAGGGATGTCCAATATCCCCCTTGTTAACCAAAGCATGGTTCTTACCATGCATATGCCCACGTAGGGGCCAAGAGTTGGTTATAGGAGATGAGGGGGAGTGGTTGAGGGAGTGGTTGTGGGGAGTTACCCACATTTGTGAAGCACCCCTTGGATATAACCATTCCCCCCTTTATTTGAAAGTGTAGAGGAGAGAGATATAAAAGAGGGAGGATGGCATTACGTGAGTAAGAATCAGAAGTCTCACAAGAGAACTCTCACTTTTGGGCAGCCCTCTTTCTCACTCTAGAGTCCTCTCCTTTCTACAGATTCTCCCTCTATCTCTTAGTGTTGCTCTCCAAGAGGCTATCACCAAGAGCCTAGGATTTGCAGTGTGGATTTTTTTGGGGAGAAGCCCGTCTCGTGGTTCTCTTCCTCGTCCTCACGGAGCCGTCGCCGTCCATCTACGAACGTCGCCGTTAAGGTACATTTTCCGTTACGATCCATCTCCGTGCATGCTTCCGCTTGTTCATTTAATGCATGGAGATATTATGTATTTTATCAACATTGGTATCAGAGCCAGGTTTACGGAACCATGGCAGCGTGGTCTTCGATCAAAAAGAACCGTTCCGATGTTGCGGCCTCGTCGAGCCGAATGGCTCCTATGGTGGTTATCAGTGACGAGGAATCGGAACGGGTTCCCGATGAACTGACCGACTATTCCGAGGAGGAATCCGGCGACGACCGCGTCCCATCTTCTCCTCCAAGGAGACTCAGAGCGCCGGAATACTTAGCCTACCTCAGAGGGTTCTGCGGCGCGCATTCTGGATGCGACCAACCATCCGAGATAGTACGTGACGGCAGCCACGACGAGGATGAAGACGGCGCCTGCAACGGCAGCCATGCGAACGGTGACGCGGACGATGAGGAAAGCCCGCCGCGACGGTCGACGTCCCTGCGCGGAGAAGGACCCAAGCCGACGAATGCAGCGGCGGCCACGCCGGCGGGCGTACCGCCCGGGCCCAGCGCGGCCGTGGCGCTCGCGCCGCGCGCGGGCGGGCCGGCCACGCCCGCGGGCGTGCCGCTCGCGCCGCGCGCGGGTGGGCCGGCCACGCCCGCCGGCGTGGTGCTCGCACCCAGCGTGGGCGGTGTGGCCACGCCCGCGGGCGTGGTGTTCACGCCCCGCGTGGGCGTGGGGCTCACGTCCCGCGTAGACGTGCCGCCCACGTCCTGCATGGGCGGCCTGCCCATGCATGCGGGCGTGGTACCCTCCCCGCACGCAGGTGAGGCATTCTCGCCCCTGCGCAGGGGGGCTCCCACACTCATGCATGGGGCTGCCGTACCAGCCGCACATGGTCCAGCGGGCGTGTCCTTGGCGAGGACGGGTCGAGCCCAACGACGCCGCCGCTGGGAGGCCCGCAGACGTCACCACGGCGGACCGTTTGGTGGAACGTGGCCTCACATGGGTCGCCGTGAACCTCACGATGTACCGTATCGAGCAGGATCCGGAATGAGCCGGTTGGTTGTTCGAATGGACCCGTTTCAAATTCTCCGTATGATTATGAACGGAGAAATTGAATTTGAAATTATGGAGTATTAGTTTGTTTATTTATGATTAGATGATGCATTAGAATTTAATTTGAATCGTAGGCTTATTAGTTCAAATTAATGTAATTTGATTTCCATGGTTTATTTGATTAATAGTTGAATTATCCTGATTAGTGTCAATTATTTAAATATGATGATTGTCTTGATATTATGTTGCGCAAAATGAAATAAATTGAATTGTTTTATTTCGTCACGCTAATAATTATTTTTGGGTCACTGATATCGACCTTAACAGTATTTGCGTGTAATTGAAATGAATTTTTGTGCAATGAAGAAAAATGACACTAATAATCGATTATTCAACTATGTAAAATGCATATTTATAGATCGTTAAATTATTGCGCTTATCGGTTAGCGGCAATTGAATTTTACGTTCTTAGATTTAAATATGCATGATTGTATATTTACCAATTGAATTGATTTAATTCGGGCAAAATTGTCGTATCATTTAAATATTGCGAATGCTCGTGTAGCGCCGATTGATTAATTTTTTAAATGATAATTTGTTAATCTGCACATCCTGAATTGATCAATTTATGCACACTCAAATACAGCCACTTAGCTATCATTTCATTTAAAATGATCATGTTGAAATTGAAAATTGATATATTTACGTGATCATGTGTTTTTGTAAATATTTATGATGGCTAAAATTTGATCAAGTTATTGAAATATCATGGACTTTGCTATTCCTGTTGATTTAATTATGTAGGTATTCACTTCCATGATATTCGAATTTAACTTGTAAACGTTGGATAAGTGGCTATTACGAGAGATTTAAAGTGTTTCTCTCGTTGTGAATTCGCTCAAAATCATTCTATTAAAATTAAGTTACCTTGATTTAATCGGAAGATGATTATAGTATCCTATATCTATATTTCGATTCCGATGATCGAGTTAACTTAATATTTATTAGTCTGGATTTTTGGAAGCGAATTATGATGTGTAAACTATGTCAACTTGACTCTCTAAATGTTACCTATGTAGTGATTTAAAATGGCCATGAAAAATGTCATTGCTGATCTGACCAAGGGTGACAAGTTGACGGGAATGAATTATGACATTTGGCACCGTAAGATTCAATACTTGCTAAACGAGCAGGAATTGCTAGAACATCTTACCACCGTCATGTCACCGCCTGAGGATGGCAATACAGCACAACATCGTAGAGATCAAGAAGCGTACTGTCAATGGTTCAATAAGGATCGAAGCGCGCGCTTTACTATGTTAAGCAGCATGCAAGACGATCTTATTGGGGAATTTGAGAAATTTCAAACTGCCAAAGATATGTGGGATCAGTTAAAGTTTCAATTTCGTGGAACTTCAACTACGCAGTTGCGTGCTCTTGTACTTAAGTTTGAGACCTACCGCAAAGACCAACGACAGACCATGACCGAACACCTTAGGGTTATGTCGGGCATGATCAGGGATTTAAAGTCGGCAGGTCATGATCTCACGGACGAGCAGCAGGTCATTGCAGTAATCCGATCTCTACCGGACTCTTAGGTCCATATGAAACAAATTCTTACCCACAACGAGAATATCAAGAATTTTTCTGATATTTCTCGTCATGTGGAGTTGGAGGCTGAGCGCGAAGAAGCTGTACGCGCCACTGCCTTAGTCGCCAAGGGAGGCAGACACCAAGGCAGGAAGGGCCCAAAGAAAATTTTCAAACGAAAAGATCGTGAAACTGCATCCAGCTCTAAGTACAAGACAGAGCGGACACCGAAGCGCCACCACAGAGGCAAGCGCGGTGGTAAAAGGGACAAATCAAAGGTGAAGTGCTACAATTGTGAGAAGATGGGACATTTCGCTCGCGAGTGCGCTGAGCCGAAAAAGGTATCCCTCAACCCAGATTCTCTCTCTGTGTATGTTTGTTCTCATGTCTTAGTCGCCCGAACTTATCCTGAGTGGATTGTGGATTCATGAGCGACCAAGCATGTAACTAGAGATCGAGATGGGTACCAAGATTACCGCCGAATTCCTAGAGGGACGCAAAGAATTTACATGGGCAATGAGACCAGTGAAGAAGTTTTAGGAGTTGGTGTGTACCAGCTCAAACTTAGAACTGGTCGTGTATTGACATTGCATGATGTTCTTTATGCGCCAGGGATTCAGCATAATCTTTTGTCAGCTTCATCTTTATTATCCCTAGGATTTGCTCTTGTTATGATTGGTACTAGTATTGACATTTATTTAAATGATGTGCTGTACGGACATGCTTTATTGAGTGGTGGTTTGTTTAAATTAGATGTTGATTTCAATGCTTCTTCTGTGTCGTATGTGGCTGATGATAAAGACCTTAGTTCGGAAATATGGCATGCTCGCCTAGGTCACATAGGACATGATAGAATGACCAGGTTAGCTCGAGAAGGCCTTTTAGGTTCACTCGCTAAGGTCGCTCTACCTTTATGTGAATCATGTTTGGCTGGAAAGGCATGCCGAAAACCTTTCGGGAAGGCCAGAAGGGCCACTGATGTACTACAGCTTATCCATTCTGATATTTGCGGACCTTTAAGTGTGAAGGCTCGACATGGAGCATCATATTTCCTTACCTTTATAGATGATTATTCGCGATACGGTTATGTTTATCTGATCGCTCACCGCTATGAAGCACTGGATTGTTTCAAACGCTTCCTTGCTGAGGTTGAGAATCAGACCGGTAAGAGTGTAAAAGCTCTACGCACCGACAGATGACGCGAATATTTATCTGATCAGTTCAGAATTCTATGTGAGGAAAAGGGAATTAAAAGACAACTCACTATTCCATATACTCCGCAACAAAATGGTGTTGCCGAGAGAAGGAATAGAACGTTGTTAGATATGGTTAGGTCTATGATGGCGCATGCCAACCTCCCAATATCCTTCTGGGGGGATGCTTTGTTGACTGCCGCCTATTTACTTAACCGTGTGCCTTCACAGTCAGTTCCTTCTACCCCTTATGAGTTGTGGCGTGGCCAAAAGCCGTATTTGGGAAACCTACGTCCGTGGGGGTCAGCTGGATATGTCCATGACTCGTCCCACAAGTATGGGAAACTGGGCCCTAAAGCTAGAAAGTTTATCTTCATAAGATATCCTGATAGCTCACAAGGGTATGTCATGTATGGACAATATCATGATGGAGGAATGACAGAGAAAGAGGTTCGAGACGTTGTATTCTTAGAGAAAGAATACCCTAAACTTGGCAATGTCGGAAAAAGCTTTGATCTCCATGAAGTGGATGAGACAGCTCTCTTACCATCTTCCAGCGAAGGGAGGGAATTAGTTCCTGACCATGTCATCGCTGGAGATAGTATAGATGATCAAGCTAGTGGGAGTATACCTATTAATTTACCGAGTGGGAGTACTCCATTAGAATCAGAAGATGCCGACACCCAAGTACGTCAAAGTAAACACGGCCATACTCCTCGTCGACGTTTTGAGATTGAAGAGGAGATTTTAATGTGTCAGCCTACGGATGATGAAGAACCTAGAAATATCAAAGAGGCATATTCATCATTATCAAAGAAAGAATGGGAAGCTGCTATGCTAGACGAAATGGATTCAATGGAAAAGAATAAGGTCTGGGAGTTAGTTGATCTTCCGCCTGGGCGTAAAGCTATTGGAAACAAATGGGTTTTCAAAATTAAACGCAAGGTAGATGGATCAATTGACAAATACAAAGCACGACTAGTGGCGAAAGGATATACCCAGAAGGAGGGTATTGATTTTGATGAGACGTTCTCCCCGGTGGTGAGATTTACGTCTATTCGTCTGATCCTAGCTATTGTCGCACATTTAGATTTAGAACTCTTTCAGATGGATGTTAAGACGGCATTTCTTAATGGAGAACTAGACGAGGAAATTTACATGTTCCAACTAGAGGGTTTTGAGGTAAAGGAACAAGAGCGCAAAGTTTGCCGCCTAAAACGTTCTATTTACGGCCTCAAACAATCGTCTAGACAGTGGTATTTGAGATTTCATAAGGAAATCACCTCATTCGGTTTTGAGACGATTGAGGAAGACCACTGTGTGTACGTCAAACGAAAGAAAGAGAAGATTCTAATTCTGTCATTGTATGTTGACGACATTTTGCTGGCTGGGAATAATATGGAGTTTATCAATGCCACTAGGCAGTGGTTATCTTCCGTCTTCGAGACCAAAGATATGGGCGAAGCAAACTATGTGTTAGGAGTGAAGATAGTCAAAGATCGCTCTAGAAGGTTTTTGAGTATGTCTCAGAAAACCTACATTAATAAGATTCTAGAGCGATACCGAATGAATCACTCCAAGCCCATTGATACTCCAGTTGATAAAAGTTGTGTTTTAAGTGTAAGCCAATGCCCACAGAATGAAGAAGAGAAGAATCAAATGAATAAAGTGCCATATGCGGCAGCTATTGGGAGTCTGATGTATGCTATGTTGTGTACTCGACCCGACATCAGTTATGCTGTCGGATTAGCTAGCCGTTATCAAAGTAACCCTGGTCCTGCTCACTGGAAGGCAGTCAAGAGAATATTCCGATATTTACGTGGAACAACGAACCTTGCCTTATGTTACGAAGGAGGTGATCTAAGGTTGAAAGGTTATAGTGATGCTGATTGGGCCAGCGACAAAGACGAAAGAAAGTCTACGTCAGGGTATGTGTTCATACTCGGTGGCGCGGCCATTTCTTGGTGTAGTAAGAAACAGACGTGCATTGCTCTATCCACTATGGAATCGGAATATGTGGCATGTTCAACAGCTTGTCAAGAGGCAGTTTGGTTAAGGAGTTTCCTGCGGCGATTAGCTGTCACTCCTCATGCGGAGGAGAGTGTACTTCTCTATGTTGATAGTACGTCAGCTTTAGCTTACGCCAAGGATCCTAAGTACCATGGTAAAACCAAACACATTGACATTAGATATCACTTCATTAGAGATCTGTTAGCTAAAGAGGCAGTGGTCCTTCGACATATTTCTACCGATCGTATGGTAGCAGACCCGCTAACTAAACAGATCACTAGAGAGGCTTTCACGACCCATAGTAGAGCCATGGGTTTATGTAAACTGTAATGCAAAGAACAGTTATTGTTGACTTCGATGCATTCTCTTATTGAGTGTTTTTGATGGAATGCTTGTTTACACATCAATGAGTGTCACCAGACTTGAATTGACCCTCTCACACGGGTAATTCGCCTTGGCGCTGAGATAGCGAGCAAGATGAGACATTATGTATCTATGGCGCTAGAAGAGCGAACAAGATACACTTAAAATATTTATTTATGTCGCCTTGGATAAGAGCCGAGATGAGATCTTTAAAGATCGAATACGGGAATAATTGAGCCCATCCTGTATAGTCTGGAAAAGCCGGATGTGAGTCTTGAGACAAGGCGCTGAGTGGAAGCGACTGGGTCATGAGACTCAGGTTAATCGCAGTGGGAGTGATTAGACTAAGATCCGTATGGTGTTTAAATGATAAATCTATAAATGACACGCCCACATTTGTAGAAGAACACCATAACATGCGTCTCATACCACATGTGCAATTCACGACCGATAAATGAGAATGATGAATGGATCTCTGCTTCATCATTGTGTGAGCTCTTGGATCATATTGTTGATTCTACTTGTACCCTTTGTGACCTAGGAACTATGTCATGAAGAGGAAGCTCGGCGTCGCTACTTTAGCATGATCCTTAGGACTAAGGTTGATACAGTCTAGCGGGACATGACTAGGAAAGCGGCCGAGACTAATCGAATTGACATGAGAGCTTGGGGAAGACATCTATATATTGCACCATGTTATGTGGATCATACCCCGGGGAACTCAGTCAGTTGTGTACAGACAGATTTATGATCACATAACATTTGAGATTTAAACACTGTCAGTTATTTATCTGAGAGATCCGGAGTGTTAAATCAGGTGAATATAAGATGGTCTGGGGTACCACGAGATTTTATAGAGTATTGTGTTCCATTAGTTTTGGTGATAACTTAATGGATCACTACTCGCCTGTTAGTGTTATGCTCGTGAGGTCGCACGCTGCATTTCCTGTATGACAGTTGGATTGTAGCAACTTTGAGAGATTGTTTATTGATCTTTACCCTCCGTGGGCAAGTGGGAGATGTTAACCAAAGCATGGTTCTTACCATGCATATGCCCACGTAGGGGCCAAGAGTTGGTTATAGGAGATGAGGGGGAGTGGTTGAGGGAGTGGTTGTGGGGAGTTACCCACACTTGTGAAGCACCCCTTGGATATAACCATTCCCCCCTTTATTTGAAAGTATAGAGGAGAGAGATATAAAAGAGGGAGGATGGCATTACGTGAGTAAGAATCAGAATTCTCACAAGAGAACTCTCACTTTTGGGCAGCCCTCTTTCTCACTTTAGAGTCCTCTCCTTTCTACAGATTCTCCCTCTATCTCTTAGTGTTGCTCTCCAAGAGGCTATCACCAAGAGCCTAGGATTTGCTGTGTGGATTTTTTTGGGGAGAAGCCCGTCACGTGGTTCTCCTCCTCGTCCTCACGGAGCCGTCGCCGTCCATCTACGAACGTCGCCGTTAAGGTACGTTTTCCGTTACGATCCATCTCCGTGCATGCTTCCGCTTGTTCATTTAATGCATGGAGATATTATGTATTTTATCAACACCCCTATTTATACATCCTCTGTTCAGATGCTCTATCGACCCTTAGAAACCATAATTACTAGGCCAGCTACATCATGGGTTTCAAAATCAACCCCCAAGCTGAGCATATGTGAATGATGTCTTTATCTTTAGACGTGTTGATGAGTGTGAACTTGGGGCTATTCTAACTTGTCTTAATAGTTTGAGCAGTGCTCAGGCAATATGTGAATAAAAGCAAGTATCCTATGTAGTCCAAATAGTGCTCCTCTTCATGTACAACATCAGCTTATAGATCTATCAAGTTTCCACCCTCTTCCCAAAGATACTCTATATCTAGGAGTCCCCATTTGGCCAGCGAGAGGGATGGGCTGGCATTGCAATTGCTCCTTATGCTCCTGTTAGCCCGAGACAATAGATCATATCTTATTTCAATGCCACATTACTGGAGCTGTTTGTCTTGCATCCCCCTTGTCATACCCATCTGATGTTGGTCAGGGCCTTTTTGATCAGAGGATATCATCCTCTTGGATAGCTATAGGTATGAATAATCAACAAGTTGATCAGGAGTGTTGGTCTTGAAAATCCTCTCCTGCTGGCATATTTAGAAGGCTAGGTGCAAATAGTTGGAGGGGATTTATACCCATCCATTAGAAATTCCCTCGGTGCAATTAGGGAAGCCAAGGAAGGGGGAAGGAGCTCAGTTATCTCTTAGGTCCTCGTACACACCTATCCCTCTCTTTAATGGACGCCCCCATGGCCCTTTAATACCTTTAAGATTAATGTGGATGGATCATTGAAGGATGGGACTTCTTCCTTTGGTCTCATTGTCAGGGACCACCTGTGCCAACCGTTATTTTGTCAATCTTCTATATGTCTTGGTAATCACCCAGATTAGCAAGGCTGGGGCTTTTTATGCAGCTATACCCAAGGTGATCTAGTTGGACAGTCAGATTGATCTAATCAAGGGTGATAATCTCAATATCGTCCAGTCTATCAACGGTCTCAAGCTAGCACCATGGAGGTGCAGGTCTATCATCCAAGATTGTCCCTTCTTTCTCAAATTGCATCCCTCCACATGTCTTTCTTGTGCTCCTAGATCTCATAATTGAGCAGCTCATGAGTTAGCCAAATTAGCCCTACATTAGTTGGCTAATATGCTTACCAATCACTCACCGTTTCCGCCTTGTATAACTTCCTTGCTAGAAGTTGATGTTGTACTTGTTTCATGATCTTTCCTTAATATTACTTATCTTCCAGTTCCAAAAAAGAAAAGAAAAGTCCCAGTCAACTTCAATATATATGCTTGGTGTGCTCATGAAATAAAAGATTGCTAGCAATCTTATTAACACATTGGTTCCAATAGTATACCAGGATAGAATGATTAACGTTCTGTCCGTAGGCACGTAGCGCGGTGGCGCTGGGCAGGATGCCGTGCTCCCACTCGGGAGCTGATCGCGGGTTCTATCCACGGGTCTCTATCCTATTTAAGAGGAATTTCGCGGTACTCCGTGAAAGTTTATGCCTCAGGCAGCAGAATTTCTCATTGAGTGGGGAAAAATATCTTTCTCTTAGAAGGAAAATCTTAGGCCTCCGGCCGGCTCGATCCCAGCTCCTCCGAGCTGGGCACCATGCCCCAGTTCCAGTGGGCTACTGATCAAAAAAAAAAAAAGAGTAACATTCATAGCTAGGATCATGTACTAGCTGGCGCAACTAGATAAGTTAGTCAAAATATCCGCTGTTGAACAACATTTGGTTTCATTGCCAGACAAAGAAAGAATGGGTTGCATCTTACTCTTTTGGGAGACAAAAAAGGTCCCAAAAACATGCAAAAGCCAATTGTAGAATGTCAAGCATCTAGATTACCTTTTCACCCAACATCATTATAAGTAAGGAGAGAAAAAGAGGTGGAGAACATAACGAGAGAGAGCGGCAAATGGTGCCATAGAGGTTGTGAAAGACTTAAAAGAGCAATGTGTTGGGTGGAAGTAGGAGCATTGACAAGTTGTATGCGTATACAAATATCAATGTGAGGAATAATTATATAAATAAGAGCTCTACTAAATAAAGTCATCCAAACAGTCCCTTATATCACTTTTGATATTGATACAACTTTATTCAAACACCATAATATTGTATCATATCAATTTTGATATTGATATTCAATATTTTAAAAATAACAATATCAAAATTAATATTGTATCAATTATGATACTCCAATCAAACAGGACGTTAAGAAAGTAATATCGATTGAGTCATCACCAGTTATGATCATATCATCCTCATAAAAGAAGGATGGCACATTGGGATGTAACACTATCGGTGATTACAACATAACCATAATAGTTCTTTGTAAAGCCAATATGAAGTATTGGAGTTTGACGGAAAAGGATTAAGATGGGTTATATGTTAAGATTGCAGAGGGGAGCTGGCACAAGAGGTGCACCTAATGACGAAGGGAGTCGGAGAGAGGGCATCATCAAAAGAATTAGTTGCATACATATCTGGCCATTCTGAGGGAAAAGGAGAAGGTGTGCACTAGTTGGAGAGAAGGAAAGAGCAGAAGCATGTCCCACAGAAGGGGAGAAAGTGATGGGCACAAGGGAAGGTGAAGCCTTAGTAAAGAAACTTGAAGAGTTGAGAGAAATAAATATCTTATTTCGATGAAGTACTATAGTATACGGCACATTCAAAAATAAAGTAACATGCCGATAGACATAGAGACGATGATGAATGGGATCATAATAGCAACAATCCTTGCGCTTTGAACAGCCAACGGAAGATGCATTTGATCATTCATGTAGAAACTTTATCCCATTTATGAGGAAATAAGAGCTAGTACCACCTTTTCTATATATATATATATATATATATGAGGACAAGATTAGTAATGCATGGTACGGTGGGAAGAAAATATAATATGCATGTAAAGGATCGATAGACTCATAAAATTGACTGTCAGCACTGTAGCATGGGGACGTAGGAGATGGGTGGGACGTGTTGAGGTCATGGTTTGTCATATCAGATCTGCTCATATCAATTCGAATGACTCGTACTATGTGATAGTAAATTTGAGTTGGTAGGGTACACATCATTGAGGGGGGGTCACCACAAGGAGACATTGGAGGAGGGAGCTCATTGCAAAAGTGTGGTTCTGTAGGAGACAGACAAGGATAACATGGGGTGGAGTCAGGACTTTGATACCATGCATGTTAGAGGGATGAATCTCCATATCTATTGAAGAGGGAACGGTCTCATATATGACATTATGAGGAAGTGAATGGAAGAGAAAAATTCTACAAAGGAGGGAAGGCCAGCATATAGTCCACTAACACAAAGAACCAGATATATCAATTGTTTCAATGCACTCCTTAGAGACAGTGAGTCCATCTCACCTCCGATCTCAATAAATGTAATATAGATCTACGATTTTTGAGAAAAAAAGCCTGGTTCAATTACATTGTTTCATCTCAACATATCTTTTCTTTCACAAAAAAAAAGATTAATTAAAAGAGTTTTTAAAATTTTCATAAATTTGAAAAGTCATGATTGCATTTTTTTTAAAGAAATTATATTTAAATACTTACTTTTCTATTAATATTTTAAAATTTATATTATATTTTAAACATACAAATGCTTCTTAGACAAGGTTTTTAGATTTTTTTTTTTTAACGACTTGATTTGAGATCTTTTGCTCATACTGATTTTCTCCTGAGTTCGGATTTAGGGTTGTTTGTTTTAGTGTAAAACTTTGTAAATCACCGATTTCAAAATCACTGATTTCAAAACAAGTGAAATTTTCTTGTTTTAGAATCAAGAAATATTTATTTGGTTGTTTGCAAAATAACATAAGAGAGATGTTTCAATCTTCTTGTTTTAATTTACCGTGGGTCCTTGCTGTAAACCAAAATAAGAGAATTAGGTTATCCAGTGGAAAGACAATTTAAACATGATTTTACTTTACACTGTTTTACATCATTCTAAACAATTGAAAACACTGTAATAATTGTTTACCTTAAAACAAACAACCCTTTAGTCACATTTGTCTCCAGACACCCAACAGCAGCAGATTCAAATCGTTGTCTCCTGCCTGGCTGCAGATGACCAAGCTTTCCAGGGCATCGACGACATAACCACATAAGCGTGGTGTCTTTGTACATAGGACGGTGGAATTCTAAATTAGGCAAAACTGGATCAATAAGTTAACATCCTTTTTTTTTTTTTTTCACTTTATATTATCCCTCATGTTTACTACGTTCACTTCTAATCGTCATGTCACTCGACATTCTCCACAGTCTACATGTAGCATGACCTTTCTTCCTGCCTCAGTTCTGCATGCAGTAAAGGAGATAAATAATTAACAGGTGAGTAAAAAGAGATGGTAATTGGATCAAAAAGGTAATCCCCCATGCCCAGTTCTCAGCTGGTGCAACCTTCTTGGAAGAACAGTAACCCTCTCCCCATTTGAAGCTTGAACAGTAGAAGAGCAGTGCCACCATGTGAACTTACTTGGTCAAGGTTCTAGTTCCGATAACTGTCCGGTTTCTGGTCCCTCCAATCCAACTTGCCCGCTCCGAGACAAAGAATCGAGGACCAAGGTGCCCGCTAAAGAGAAATATAGGAGGGTAGAGAGAGAGAGAGAGAAATCTATTCTTGTTATCATACTGGTATATTGGTAGCTAACTTACCATTTTGAAGTTATGATGAGATCACGAGCCACAGAGAGATATTTATTCTTGCTGTCAAACTGGTGTATTGGTAGTTGATTAACTTCCATTTTGAAGCTATAATGAGACCACAAGCGCCTGCACTCGCTCACTTTTAAGAGCCTTGAGAGAGAGCAGGCATCCGTGAAGGATGCATGTGATTTCTTAGTTTATTCACCTCCAACGTTCCTTGTCCTCACATTGCAGAACACTCTTGAGAGCCACAATGCATTGGGGTGAATAACAAATCAACCCAAGATCCGAAAAGGGAAGCTGAAGCATCTGGGTAGCAAAAGAGACTAGGATAAAAGTATGGATCCGTCAAAAGATACGATAATAAAACATAACCCCATGCAGGGGCCAGCCTAAGAGTCATCAGACAAGGCTAGCTGGTCAGGTGGTAAGATTAAAAGAGAACAGAAGAAGGGGAGCCTCGTAAACGCGTGCTTGTCTGCATGACTAGTAACATGGCACGTTGTGGCACAGGATAACCTCGTGCAAGGCTCGTCCTTGCACTGGCAGGGCTTTTGTTTAGGCCACAGGAGCGACCCTTCAAGGCTATTTTTTTCAAGAAAAATCTTAGTCCAGTTTTGAGATACTGCATTAAGGTACTCCAACTAATTAATCCTCACCACATAGCTATATATTTTCTTGTCCTATTACTTAGCCTTTTCCAAGGAGTTGAGATACCCTATGTCTATTGGGTCAGTACAGAAAAGAGGAGGAGAATCAAAATTTTGAAATCACCGGGACGGGAGTGGGATGGTTTTTGGTCCCCCTCTCCTTCTCTTTACTGATTCTCTACGGTCAGCTGCCGAAAGCCGTAGAGAATCTCAATTCTTTTCTAATTAGTGAAACGGTTAAACCATGGATTTTGGTGCCTCTTGTTCAGGGTAACTGCCTAACCGGAGGTGCGGAGCAATATTCCTTTAGGACCCAAATCCAGTTCATACACACCTGAATTTCATTAGAGTTAAAAAGAGTAATACTTGTTATACTATATGGGGCAGAGTTTAAAAAATGAGATTTAATTTTATTTTTTTCATAGTCGGTCACATCATATTCTGCATATTCGTATAGACCAATTTTCGATCGGATGATTTAAATAAATAAATAAATAAATAAATAAATAAATAAATCAAACTCTAATTTATTAGACTCCACACATTAAAGACTTTTTATACTATTCATTGGAGTTTAATTTTTAATCTTTTAATATTTTTTAATTTTCTCCTCAAAGATCTAGTTATATGGACATGTAAAAAATGGTAGGGGAGGCCATAAAGTTCAAAAATTTTTCTCATTTTTTTTAAGTCACACACCATACACTGCACTGCAAATATTACTCGAGTTAAAATATAGCATACCGTGATATATAATGTATACGTCTATAATAATTCACTATATGAGTAAACGTATACACTGTCTAAAGGTGGGATAGAGCCTAAGCTATTATAATATACTTGGTGATTCAAGAACAATGAATATGTTATAAGAAATAAAGGACATATTCTAAGAAAATATACATGCCAGTTCCTGAGGGGACATATTCTAAAACAATATATGTGGCCAGTTGCTGAGGGGCATGGCTTGTCAAGTTTCCAAAGACATGCCAAACTAGACTAAAGCCGGCAGTGTCGTTGGCCCAAACCCGCTATGTACCCGGGTCTTTTTTTCTGGGCTTCACTCAACCTGGCCTATATCCTATCAAGAGTAACACATGTTGCAATGTAAAATATGCAGTAAACTGAGTTAAATTGCAATGGATGTTCCTATAGGTCTACGTAGGCAGATGTTATATGGGTTGACAATCTTTTCTGTAAGTGGGTTTTACAAGCATTAAATGCAGAAGTAAGGTTGGTAGACATAACAAATGCATGTGAGCATGACGAATACTTTATGGACGTGACAAAGAACTTTGTGTGTCACGCCGGTGAAGTATTTATTATGTCTGAAAAATATTTGTCAAGTTTATAAATCTATATACACATAAATAAAGATGACAAATATTTTTAAGCGTGACAAATACTTCGAAGACATGACACTTGCTATTTGTCGTATTAATGAAATATTTGTCATGTCTGTGAAATATTTATCACGCTCAAAAAATTTGTCGCAAATGTATAAAGATGACAGATACTTTTCAAGCATCCCTACACCTTGCATTTAATGTTAGTCAAAGATCTACCCGTGGAAAAAAATTGCCAGCACATGTGACCCTCTCCTACATGGACCAATCGAAACGTCCATTGTAATTTGACTCAACTGTGCATTTTTTTTTTGGACTAATGCAGTACCTTGCACTGCGGCAAGCATTACTATCGCACATCTCTCACTGCATGCGAAATGAGTAGAACACGTCAAACAATGAAATTGATGTGCAACAAGTGATGTAGAACATGATCTGATGTATGCTATGAATCTTATTTTGGAGATTACATATATGCATAATGTATATGTATGTATATATATGATCCCCCCGTGTGGTTTAACTGCCAATGCACAGTAGTGAGAAGACAAGAAAATATAAGATGAATTATTGTCAATGGAAATTAATTCATACTAATAAGAATTTACATCGTAACTTTTAAAATAAGATACCATTTAGTCTTTGATCAGATAACTCTGATTATTTTATGATAAAAATTGATGACTCTGACTCTTGTGTGTGGTCAGATGATTAAATTGATAAAAAATAACAAATAGCCTAAAAGGGTACGTACTCCAATATCAATGCAATAGAAAACACATATTACTCGACAAAAACATAACCATGTATAAAAAGAGCAGTTGTACATTGAGGAAGACAAATTCTCATTGAGCACTTGCTCAAAATCGGGAAAGAGGCTCTGGGGAGGAGCACTTTCTCCGTTTGGCCTTGTTGGGGACTCTTCAACTACGTGCATAAGCCAACTTCTAAGGCTCACTTTGTTTACGAAATAGGGCCGAAATAATCGTTAAAAGTTCTATTTTGTTTGCGGAATATGCCAACCTCTAAGGAACATACATATCTGACAGTCACAGCGTTGAGGGCATTGTTCAACTCACGGTAGATAGATCGGCTACAGTCTGATGAGTTTAGATAAGATCTACAGGTGAAATGATAAGAGATGAGATCTTCTCATTCTCGTTCTCTAGACATAAGAGTATTCCTTCACTCATACAAGATAAAAATTAATCAGTTATTTTATTAAGAAAATAAGTGTAGGATCTACTTGCATTCATCACGTCATATGAGTAAAAATATATTTTGATACAGAAAATAAAATCTAAAAAATATCATCTTAAATAATGGCACATCGATGAGATCGGGAGGCACTATTGACACACTTTTCTTCCCCACCTTTGGTTGGAACATTTGTCAGTCAACCAAGCATGGGGAAATCAAAGCATACGAGTAGAGCTGCAGATGAGGAAGAATTGGAGGGAAATTAACCTGTTAACTAGCTGGTGCATGCAAGAGAAAAGATAATTTTTCTGCCTCATCCGAATCTGTGCTTGTCAAATAGTTGGGCCAATCCAGTTTCGTCAAAAATTGTCTTAGGATGCTCCTCATGTCAGCTTACTTAAATCACCTGAGATCCACCAGTTCCAGTTTTATCATTCGGATTGTGTCGTCAGGATCAAGTAGCTGATCGAAGTTGATTTAGATGGAGCCCAATAATTTAAGAATTAGGCCCGATGGGACGGTGTGCTTACTGCCCGAAAGATCTAGGGTCCGTTTTAGTTTTAGTTGTACGTAAAATATATTCGAATGAAAAATATTTTTTAAGAAAATTAATTTATAATAAAATGAAAACATAATCTACCGTTTGATATTTTTGAAATTTTCTTTTTGAAAATCTTTTCATTATTTGTTTTCTCAGAAAATCTTTTTGAAAGAAGTCACAAGTCAGTCTGGATGATCTCGTGATCGACAGGGTTCAAGGCTCCCGGCAGCGTCCTTGTCTTTCCATGATAGAGGTGATGAGCAGGGGGGTCCATTCCATGATGACCTGACTGTTCCCCGGGTAGCATGTAAACTTTTTTTAATTTTTTTTTAGGTCAGATCCGATGTGTCTTATCGTCTGTACAACTTGATATAAAAAAAAAAAAAATCTGAAAATCAAAAATCATTATTCGACTAGGCCCATTGAGAATCTTTTTGAGTTCGATTTTTGATTTTTCAGATTCTTTTTTAGATCATCTGATCAGAGATCGGGCTGTATGGATGAGTGATGCATGTTGGACCCAAAAGAAGTCACGAGTCAGTTGGGGTGATCTCGTGATCGACGGGCCTTAGGGTCCATTGCATGATGGCCTAACTGTTCCCTTTGGATGAGGAGTAATGCTTGCCGCAATGTTTATGGGGTCATTGCAGCATGTAATTTTTTTTAAAAAATTTTAGGTCGGATCCAATGTGTCCTATATGTCTGTACAATTTGATCTCTGATGGGGTAATTAAAAAAATTAAAAAATCAAAAATCATTATTCGACTCGACTCATTAAGAACTTTTTTGGGTTCGATTTTTGTTTTTTCAGATTCTTTTATGGATCATCTGATCGGAGATCGGGCTGTATGGATGAGTGACGCATGTCGGGCCCAATCTAATTTTTTTTTTAAAAAAATACTTATTTTTAGATTTGCTGCAATGCCTCTTATTTTTAAATTTGCTGCAATAGGTACCCCACATTACAGTATGAAGGCATCGCAATAAGTGATACTCTTGGATGAAATGTGCTTCTGATGGGCTTACCCATGATACTTCAGGAGCACAGAGAGCTAATAATGGGCCGTCTTGGGCCAGCCCATTTTAACTCTCTTCAACACACATACAGCAATTCATATATACGCCCGTAGTCTGAAAACAATGGAATTGATGCCATTAACGGTAACAACTCAGGTGTTGCCGCTGTCTCATCATAACAATGCAATGGACTCATGTTAAAAATGCTTGTCATCATATTACTCCATTTCGCAGGTTACCGAATAGAGTCCAACTTGCTACACTGGTTGTCGGTGTTTTTATTTAAAAGAAAGATTTTCTTTTGAATTTCTTTTAGGTCGGCCTCATGGTATCCTATATGGTCGTACAATCTAATCTCGGATCGGATGACTCAGAAAAGATCAGACTGTACGACCACGTAGGAGGGTTGGGTCTAACCCAAAGAAAAGATTTTTTATTTTTTAAAATAAAAAAACCAGCAGCCAGAGCAAGGTTTACTCTACCGTATAATATCATAATAAAAAATCACTCCTTTTTATGATTAGTGATCAGGGGAGAAAGAGCCCATATTTGTGCTACCGTACGTCCACTTTAATTTTTCTGTCGCGATTATTTTCACTTGTCTTGCTTTCTTCAGATGATTCGAGTGACATATAAATCATACTAGAAAACAGCAATATTTCTTGCATAGACTTTTGGCGAGTACTAAACATAGATTACCACACATGTAACATAACTCTCCTTTCTCAGTGCAAAAGATAGGATTTGATCCTACTTCGAGAGACTTAATTTGCACCATTGAGCCACAGATTTGTCAGCATTGGCTCCTTTCCATGGGAGATGCAGGTAAACCACTCCTTTCCCAAAGTGTGGGAGGTAGGATTTGATACCAAGAACTCGCTTATGGAAGGGAATCTCCACGCAACCAAAGGCATATCCTGTTAAATACTGTTCACATATGATATGACAACAAAATGTTGAAACATAATTCAGTCTAGATTTTGATTTAGATAGTCAGAAATTCGGCAAACATCCCACTGTGTTAATATATCCAGTAAGTAAGTGATGAACTAGCATAGTAGAATATAGAGGTTTTTGCTAACAAGATTAAGAATGCTTATCACGTCATGAGCTTAATCTAATGAAAAGATTAGTTTCCAATAGTATAATGTCATATCTTACGAGATTTAAGTAAATATTAATTTGTTTTTATCCATTAAGATGACGTATGAAATGGGAAGTATTTGTATAATTGTGTTTGATACCATTATTTAATTAACCATGGCCGCAAGCTCGTTGGCAACAAAGGCTCTGCTCCGTCCTTCTCAGATGCCAGAGTTCAGACTGTCATTAAATTATTCAGATAGGATTTATATTCTCATTTTTAATTGTTTTTTTTTGTGGTACAGATTTCATTGTCTCTAATGCACCTAATCTCATTAGAATATTCTGGTGATACTCGTCTGTCCAAAGACTGAATTTGGAGACAATATTTTACAAAGACTTAACAAAGAATGTCAATAATTGCAAAGTATCTTAAACTATCCTCAATGGTCACATCTCCTATATATGATACGAAAACGGCCAACCACAAAATAACTACTCCAAAGATAGGTTTGTGATTTGCATCCTCTAACATGTTAGTGAATAGTAGTGATGGTTGGGGGCACATGCATTTAAGATATTAGAAATATTACGAGAAGAAGACTCTCCTAGGAAGTGAAGTTATAGAACCGAACACTTTGTTGCATCTCTTTTATGGATATAGTAACCATCAGAGTGATCTCCTTTGAAGTCTACTGGTACTGGATCATATCAATAATCTTGAACCTACTCTTGACCAAGCTCTTGTTGTCTAGATTATAGAGAACTCAGCGGAGGGTAAATGGATTATAAAAAATTAATCTAAATAGTTATAAAGAAAACTAATCAAATAGGAATAAAATATGCAGAAAGAGGAGAAAATAAGGAACAATGACACAATAAGCAGATGTATTCTTATATTGGTTTAATTTTCTAGACCTACATCCAATCTTCAAGTAACCTCTTCTGAGTTTTATTAGTACACATGCTACACATAGTATGAACTTTGCATGGTACATGCAACAACCATCCTTAGCCGCAACGGGTTCTCTCTTCCATACTAGGAAGAGGCACAATCTCGTGCAACCTGCAAGCCCTCTCTTCCTCACAAGGAAGAGTTAACAAGATTATACAATTAAAAAAACACAGAGTGCCTCTCATTAGGTAGTTGTATACAATTAGAACAAAAACAACATGATCTAGATAGAGAAAGAGGAAAGAAGATGTAGGGTCTTAATATGTTGTCGAAGAAGGGCCTGAGAGCATGAAGTAGTATAGCCGATGAAGTTAGCTCCCTTAGACTCTTCACACAATCTCTCTCCAAGAACAAGGCTTTTGGACACAGAGAGTGGAACTCTTTGAAATTTGAATTTTCTTGTATGCTTCATGTATTTGCTCTTCTGTACTGCCTCCTATTTATAGATGAGTTTGGATGAATCCGTTGAGGCAAGTCTTTCATCCTGCTGTCTCTAATAATCTTTCCCCCTTCATCGTCTTTGTGTTCTTATTCCTTCATTAGCGTTCGTAGGAGATTCCAGAGTTTTTAGGATATCCTTGGGCGGCTCTTTGTCAATCCCGTTCCGAGATTTAAGAGGTTAATGGTACGGGTTAAGTCTAACATTAACTATGGTGAGGCTATGTATAACGTTATTCAAGCATTAGTCTTGCTTAGAGAGAGTTTGGGCAGACAAAAGTCGTTCACAACTGGAAGCTTTTATGCACTGTCCCATTGTCTTCTAGATTCAGCTATGCATTCCTTACCTAACTCTGTTGAATTATCAAAAATAGAAAGTTCCCATCTGGTGTACCGACCAGAGAGTAGGTGAATGACAGAGAATCTTCAAAAGTAGATCAAACAAGTGTAAAATAATATTTGTTGGGTGACGCGAAGAAGATAAAGTGTCTTATTTAGTTTATTTGAATTTATATATATGAGAAATTGATTAAGTTAAATAAATGATAAGTAGGTCGATTATGAAGATGGTCAGATAATCGATTTAATATATAGGCTTTAATCAATAATTGAAAGATACAGTTAATCGCTGTGCAATTAACGCACATAATCGATTAAGAACTGAATAGATAATTGATTAAAAGATAAGCACATAATCGAATGACAAATGCTCAATAATCGATTAGATAGATAAGTTTTATCGAGTCTAAAAATTATAGTAAATCGATTCGATCTAACACAGATAATCGATTTAATCAACTAACGCTAGTCAAGCTTAAAACAAATAGTTAAGCGAACTCAGAAATAGTCATGTAATCGATTTGATGAGACAAATAATTGAAAAATATACAGCTAATTGCAAGGTCCTTTTAATCGATTAGGTGATGAGAATCAATTAGCTACTAACTTAATAATCAAACGATAATTGATAATCAATGTGGCACGTAATCGATTGGACGGAGCAGCTAAGCGAAAGGTGCTTGATTAACTGTTAGATTTAATTGATTAGCTAATAGTCATATTGTTAATCTTAGGTGGGCTACAAGTCAATATGACTTTATATAATCTCGTTCATTTATTAATAATATGACATTATTTCATTATGTGTAATTCGTTTTATTATTGTTTCATAATGAAGTCCGTGAATATGTGAAATAATGATCATATTATGATGAGATCATACTAATGAGACTAATCGCTTATATATACATATTCTTAATTGTTCATAGTCTGATGAAATCTGAAAAAGATATCAGATATCTAGTTAGACTAGTACTGATTATTCTTACTCATATGATGTGAGTGACTGATCTCATAGTCACTTGTGTGGAGACACTAAAGCGAATCTGTAGGTGCTTATTAGAGAATGAGTTCACTGAATTGATCCGATTGAATCGTTGGATGGTAATGTACCTAACTGTCAATCAGTTTGATTTTATTGTCGTAGTTGCGTGGATAGTTCTCAGGCCTGAGACACTAAGAACACCTTATCGGTGGACTTCTGTACTTTGACTTTGGTTTACATATCTCTATTTACGGAATTCTAAACAGTTAAGGATCGGATACAACGGAGTACCGTTAAAGAAAATTAAATGTTCAATAAAGAATCATTCACTCTCGGTATTTAGAGAGAGAATGCTCTAATAGGATGCGCAGGAATCCCTAACCAGGGCGGACAATAATATCGAGAAAGAAATTTTCCGTTATTATACGGTAACATCTGATTCAAGTGGGTCAACCGGTTAGAGTTTGACGGTTCACCATATCTTGACTTGACTCGAGAGTATTATGTGAATGAAGGATTAAATCCACATGATAACTGTCGGTTGAAATATTCCAAAAGTGGGTTGCTTAACCTCAATACCTTTCGGGTTCACGCGGTGTTGCTTGGCATCTAACGTGATCGAATGCCCGATCGAATTGAATGCGCGACAATAAGTCAGTTAATTAATTAATCAATATAAGTTATTAATTGATTTATTAAGTCAGTGAGGAGTCACTGGACTTATTGGGCCATTAACTGAACTGATAGTTGGGCTTAAAAAGTCACACGCAAAGGATTCTCAAGACGATGGATGAAAAGTGAGTTTTATATTTTTCTAAGAGTTTTATGAAAAATCGCACGATAAATATAAAACATAGCGAATGGACTGAGCAGGTCAGACATTTGCTCAGTCCTGGCCCCTCCTCTCTCCCTCTCTCTCTCTGGCGCCCCTGGCCATCCCCCCTCT
The DNA here is from genome assembly GCA_030544215.1 of Zantedeschia hybrid cultivar. NCBI lineage: Eukaryota > Viridiplantae > Streptophyta > Magnoliopsida > Alismatales > Araceae > Zantedeschia > Zantedeschia hybrid cultivar. The sequence continues at coordinate 21,152,183 of JARZZO010000005.1, forward strand.
CTGGGATCTGCTTTGTTGTCTTCTCCGAGTCCCGTAAGATGTGAATTCGACCGCACGTTGCGTCGAATGACGGCTTGTTCGTGGGCTGCAAGGAACTATGAGAAAATTTGTCGCGAGATCTTCAACCTTCTTAAACTTTTGATATTACAAATAACTCTTCTTAATCCTATTGTTTACAAATAAATTCCTACAATCTCAACTTTCTCACAAAAAAGTCCTTTTGAGGGACTTTTTTGTAACACTCTCAAGAGTTTTTTTATAACATTTTGGAGCTTTGCACTAATTCAGGAAAGATGTTGAGCGCTTATAAATAAATAGTTAGATTAGAGAGATTTTTTTTATAAATATTTTATATTTTCAAAAATTAAAACATAATTATATCTTACGAGTTCTTACCTGTATTAAACCTTTCCTCCCGCTCAGCCATCTCCTCTGCAACCAGCAATGATCCAAATTTTCTGACAGCTTCATCTCCTTGCCTCTCTCTGGCACTTGCTCTCCTCGTCTGAATCTAGTGACGCAATTGAAGCTACTACGATATCAGATGATGCAGAAACCTGAAGAAGGTGGCATGACAAGGTTGCTTCAGCAAACCCTCCATACCATCATCCTCAAGGTCATGGTTTGCTCCTTTGATGTCAACGTCCAGGCCACCATCGCCAATTTATATATATAAGCATATGTATGGACATGTCAATGTTCGGAAACCATTCCATGAAATTTTCAGAAGAAACATCATCTCTTAGAACATTCTCATATATAACTACTCATTCATGATCCGGATGGATCCATATTACCGAAAAAGTATTTGAAGAAATGCTAATGAGAGATGTTGTCTCATGAAACACAGTGCTTTTTGGATATACCAAGGCAACTGCCATGCTTGCTTACTACAATGGCTCTGTTCTAAAGAGAATATCCAAGAAGAACTCCCAAGATATGGTGACTAATGGCTTTGAGGACTAAGGGAGGGATATGGGGGCAGCTACGAGGCTATTTGTTACGATGAGGCTAAGGTGTTTGTTTTGTGGACTGTGACGACAGTATGACCGGCAAGAAGACATAGGTGTTAGATTAGTATTTGATAAGATGGAGGGAAAGGTCCTACTAAACTGATAACAATAATATTTGATTCAGTTTTTTTGATGCGTATCACTTTTGATATTATTACAAGTTTATTCACACACACAAAATTTGTATCATATGAATTTTAATATTGATATTTTTTATTACAAAAATATTAATATTAAAATTAATATTATATCAAATTTGATAATCTAATCAAACCAGACATTAATTACTTAGATGTAGGGATGTAAATTTGGACTGGATTATGTGATAATTTTGGTCTAACCCAAATTCAAGCAGTTCAGTCCACTTTTAGTCCCGCCCAAATTTAACTCAAATTCTGTACAAGTTCAGTCCCAATTCAATAGTGAGTTCGTTGGGTTGAGTTGACCTGATTTATAAATGATTTGGCAGAAGTGTTTTACTTTTTATATTAATCTAATCAATAGATTAAACTGGACCAATCCATTTTCAGTCCAATTCAACTTAGATTTAACTAATGTCAACTTAAATTTAACCCAATCTAATTTATATAACTTGAGACAACCTAATTTTCTTTAATATGAGTTGGATTGGACTGGACCACGGACTGGCCGGTCCAATTGACACCCGTACTTAGACGTGACCAAAGGAGAGGCAAGTGGGGGTAGACAAAAAAGAAAAAATGTGAGAATGACAGATCTATGAGTTGTCAACGTTACAGCAGCTTTGGTTTTTGATAGGATGATAATAATAACCTAACAACTACATTTTAATGCATAGCCAAACGAGTGCTCCTCCTTAAGAATGGCTATAAATTCCGACGGAAAAGTTGGTGCGTGATGAAGAATCTAAAAGAGAATCAGCTGTTTATAGCAGTTGGTTCACCCACCTCTCTTACAAAAGAGAGGTCTCAGGTTCGATTTTGGTTGGGCTTAAAAACCTCCAGTCATGCAACCCTCTTGGTGTGTTGTTGGGATATTTATCCCTTAATCTGTGGGATTACTTTCCCAAAAATCAGACGGACTTGGAACTGTCGCCTAATTAGGCGGATCCATCGACCGAGCCGGAATTATCTCCAACTTTGGAGGATTATCTCGGGTTTCTGATTAGAACTCCGGTCACATGTAAATAGTTGTACATAATCGGCTTATGGACTACTTCCAAAAAAAAAAAAAAAAAAAAAGAAAAAAATAAAAAAAGAAAAGGAGAAGAATCCGAAAGACAACCTTTCTAGCTTCCATGACGAGCCACTCGGCAGCTTTAATTTGCTTCGCTCGTCGTCGCATTTGATGCGAGATGACTTGATAATTGATTGTTCGTATATCTACTAGTAGGTAGAACTTTACCCCAGTCGGGCGTGTCTAAATCTCATAATTGGCATTAAGTAATTCATGGTGGAAAAATGTTTGTTGCAGAGTAAGGTGGATAAAATAGTTGATTTGGACTGAGTTTTTCTATCCTCTTTGGTCGCTTGAAAAGTCGGCACGTTCAGTGTCTTGTCGTTAAATATGTTCCGACATCATTCACATGTCAGTGTATATGAGACGGAGATCAATTTTAAAAAAATAAAAAAAAATATATGTAGAATATGCTCTTGGGACGCTCCAGAGTATATTGAAACTCTCGAGCGCATCAGAGCATTCTCGAGAGCGCATCGTAGAGCGCTCGAGAGTATTTTGAAGCACATCATCATATTCTAGAGAACGTCCTGATGTGTTCGAGAGCTTCACAATACTCTCAAGAGCACTCCAAGATGTACTCGAGATCATGGGCTGCATGTAAATTTTTTTATTATTCTTTTAATACTATCTCACCCTATATTCATTGGATGACAGATGATGCCAGAGCATATTTAATAGTAGGATAGTAAGTATGTGAAGTTTTTAGGTGGCCAAAAGAGGTAGGAGGACACATTCCAAGTTAACAATTTTGTCCTCCCTATAGTGTGGCTAGCATCTCTCTTTATGGTATGTATTTTACATTTGAAATATCACAAATTCCCATGTTTCAAAATCGTATGACATTTTTTTTAACAGATTTAATTTGGGATAATTAATTCGATCCCCCGATAGGGTCAGACCGCACGTTATCTAGTCCTCGCTTTTTACTGGTTATACTGGGAGCCCTTTGCAGTTAACATCTCCCTTAACACCTTAACTATACAGCCTTTTGCATGCTGTATGAGCCGTACAACTAAATGCCTAGGGCTGGTTTGTTCTGAGGATGTGATATTCTGAATTTTTTGTTTTCAAATCTCTTATCACTAGAATAAGAAGAATTTGCTTTGAATGGAATAAGTAGTTTACTGGAATAAATAATTTCTACCTTTTATATGGAATGATTTATTCAACGTATTCAAAGAATAATATGTCCTCGCTCGGAATAACAAAGAATAATACATCCAAACTCTTAGACCGAATAAGTAGAATGACGCATCCTATTTGACCCTTATCCCGCAAACGAACAGGCCCTAATTGTAAATATGTGATCGTGGTATCCATCTCCTTTCTTCTCTCTTCGTATATACACACAGAATTATGCTGGGCAGAAGTGCAAAAGAAATCTACGCTACACGCACGGCGCCCAGTTGGATTTTTTCTATGTGATCCCTCAACTGTATCTTTTGTCCATTTTTTCCTCTCATCTTACATTATATCATTTTAACTTATACCTTCCCTTCTCTAAAACTGTCATCTTGTCTTCTTCACCAAACATGGCATAGTTGGCCTGGGAATAACAACAGCAAACTCCTCACAAGTGTGATGTGATCGAAGCTGGCAAGGAGGTCAGCATCCACTATGCTATGAGCGCAGCGACTCCTGCACTGACATGTGAAAAGGGTAACTAGAGTTGTGCTATCAAAGCCCACCTCGTCCTTTATAAGGCAAGGACACCCTATTTAATGGCAACCCATGCTTGAGGTTCGACAGTACATCTACTTGTGAGGTGTCTACACCGAGCTCCTCTCAATCAGGTCCGGCTATTACAACTTGATTTTTATTCTTTTTGAACCATTACAGATATTTACAGCTGTTCAGAGATAAAACCTAAAGAGATTCTCTAGAGTTGGAAGTAGTTTTGAAAGTGGTCAAGAGAAATCTAGGTCTACTTAATCATCTGAAAAAGTAATCTTATAGATCGAAGATAAATATCTCAAGAGAATTTTTAAGTTCCACCTTATAATCGAATCTGAGACCTTCCAATTGAGAGGCAAGAGATAAACTAACTGTGCTAGGCAACTGGTTCACACACTACAAGGAAAACATGATTTGTCAGCGGCTAAGAGCTGCTGACAAATCCTAAACAGCCGCTGACAAATACCTATGTCAACGGCTTCTCAGCCGCTGACAAAGCCGTGGCCAAAAGCCCCGTTGGCATATATCTGTCAACGGCTATATAAAGTCCCTGACATATAATATATATGTCTACACACAGCAGCCGCTGACATATAACACATATGTCAGCGGCTACTTAAAGCCGCTGACATATATATTATATGTCTAAACACAGTAGCCGTTGACATATAACACATATGTCAGCGGCTACTTAAAGCCGCTGACATATACTACCTATGTCCACGGAGGTTAACCGCTGACAAATGATACATATGTTGACGGCTAGCGTTAGCCGCTGACAAAGAGTATTTGTTAGCGGCTCTGAAGCCGCTGACAAATGGTTTTGTCAGCAACATGAGTCGCTGACAAATACTCTTTGTCGACGGCTATGAAACTGCTGAGAAATGTTATATATATCAACGGCTTTTTTAGCCGCTGACAAATAGTTACTAAGAAAAAAATTAAAAAATTAAAAAATTAAATTATATATTTTTCCTGTATATACAGATTTATACTTACAAACATATACAAAAACACATCTACATGTACAAATAAACACATTCACACTTTCAAATAAACACATTCACGAAATTACAAAAAAAATACATCCACATACATAAATAAACATTCACATAAAATTAAAAAACGCATCCATGAAAAATTCACATTACACATCCCCGAAAAATTCAGATTACACATCCACAACTAAATGTATCAATTATTATCGGCTCACTCTTCGTCATCACCATCAAAATCATCTCCCTCATCATTTGATTCGTTTTGGGCGTCGTCCTCATTCACAGCAGCTATTTGAGGCAGAATAGGACTGTGCATTTTTTGAAATTGACTCATAAATGCGCTCATGTCTGCCATTTGTTTGCGCATCCACTCCATCTCCTCCCCTTGGACTTTGATTTTTTCTTTCATGCTTTGCATCTCCACAGCTTGCTCCTCAAATTTCTGTTGATAGGAAGAGCTCGATCCTTCTCCCGGTAAATACCATGTAAGTAACGTCTCTCGACTTCCTGCACAACGAACACGGCCAGATCGATCTTTTCTCATAACCGAAATGAATGCATCCTCAGCAGAAATGGGAGTACTCCCAACATCACTCTCCAAAGAAGAAGTGGTTAATTGAGTCATCCTCTCCTAAAAAATAAAATTGTTATTAGTGATACATATTAAATTTAATAAGAATGATTAAAAATAATAATTCAAATGATAGAAAAACTTACATATCGACTCCTACTCTCCTCATCTACCAATTGCTCACTACCGTCTGGAAGATCCTTACATCTATCCATCTTGAATATCTCAAGACGCTCGGTGTAACGACCCGCCACCCTATAATCGGGGATCCGATTACTAAATGGGTACCGAATCATTAATTTGGAACCAAACCAGGATCTAAGTAAGTCTGGGAAATAAATAATCAACTAAGCTAAACATTCACATCGCATTGAATTGAAAGGAAAATGAAGAAATTAAAAGTTATTACAATGCGACTCGATACAGCAAATAATTACATACTCCAACAAAAAAGAAATGATTATACATACAGGCCAGAAATAAAGATAACAACTACGTCGGGGCATACCCCGGAGCAACAGCCGACGACGCTCAACACACAGCCGCACAACCCTCGCTAAGTCTGCCTGGAGTCCTCACCTGAAAGCCGCAGGGGTGAGTCTCAACGAAAAGACTCAGTAAGGATCATTCGATCCCCACTGCCCACACACACACCCACAAGTGTAAAGTACATCAGAGATATATTAACCATGAAAGACAGTGATTACCATGCCTACATCTCAATACGAATCACATGCATTCAAAGTATAACTAACATGCATAATTCCATTTTATTAGGGAACCCGTAATTCGGCGTATCCTTAAAACACGTCAACTTCACAACGAAAGTGGGAAAAACATTGACCCGCTGATACCAAACAGTAACCCCTCGGATAGCACGCTGGCCACCTCGGCGGTCACTCCTCCCCTCAGCAAATACCGACCCGCTGAGACCAAACAGTAACCCCTCGGATAGCACGCTGGCTACTCCGGTCCAACTGGCTCAGGTGGTTACTCTTTCCCCCAGCACGAGTGACACTCCAAAGGTACCACTCCGACACCGGTACAAGCTAGTTAACCCCGGGGTTCACCAGGTGACCCTCTCCACTAGGCGTCACCCCGCCACTGCTCCCGTCAGCGCTGTGTCCCTCCGCACCGACACAGGGTGTAGAACGCTACAACTGTCACTCTAGGTCCACCGAAACAGTAAACACGGCACGGTGCGATCCGGTCACGGAAGAAGTCCACGATCGCACGACATCCAACGCAGTGCCATCCGGTCACGAAGAGTCCATCACATAGAGTATACTAACAGCATGCATTATCCAACTATCTAGCAGTGTAAACACATTTTACTGGCATGGATTAGTGTGGTTCTGTCTTGAATCGCGTCGCCCAAGGCCGACGCCATTCAAGCACCCTAAACTGGTTCATGAAATACCGGCCTCAGAGTCTGGCCTAAAAGGCGTCGACACCAGAGGTCGCCTTTTAAAAGGCGTCCACATCATCAGACGCCATTCACACAGAAAAACCGGAATTAGCAGAAACCTTAATCGGAGGATTTATGCCTTAAAAGGCGTCATGGTGACCCGACGCTATTCCAAATCGCGTCGTACAAGCAAGACGTCTTTCAGTGCCAGAATCCCCGAACTGACAAAGCCTTAGTGGAACGATTTCTGCCTAAAAGGCGTCACGATGGCCCGACGCCCTTCTGAAAGGCGTCGTCCATGCACGACGTCTTTTAGCGCCAGAAACCAGGTTCTGTCCCCTGCCCGAAGGCTCCCTTTCCAACCCCCCAAAACCCCAAAAACAGAGGAGAAAGAGGGCAAACCAAAGTATCATAAATCCACTTTCATGGAAACTCCCACTCCCATCAAGGAAAAGCCCCTAACATGCTCATTCTACCCCAAAACCACAGATCCATAACATGCTTTAAATAGGGGAAACATGGTTTAAAACACAACACTAGGGGGACCGTCATCCTACCGGTTACTTGAACTCCTCCAATCTCCAAGCCGTCCACCGGTCTCACCCCACGCCGCCGCCGGTACCGCCGTGGTCGTCCTTACTCCACCGGGACGTCGGCCGCCGTCCGGAGAGTAAACGCCGCGGAGGAAGTGGAGGTGGTGGTGGTGGGAGCTAGGTGGGTGATGGAGTGGAGGGAAAGAGGAAGTGGTGGGAGGAAAAAGAGGGAGGAAAAAGGGGTCGTCGCCGGAGTCGCCGGAAGGGAGGAGAGAAAGAGAGAAGGAAGAAAAATGAGGGAAAGAAGGAGGGCTCGCGGGGTTAACCAGAGACTGGCTAAAACGCGTCGAGATGTACGGACGCCTATCAGTTGACGTGACGGCAGCTCTGACAAAACTCTGCAACGCTTTGTCAGAGGTCTGAAACGCCTCTTCCATACAAGACGCCGTTCAGACGACAAGACTGGCGCCGTACTCTGACAACCCAGAGTCGCAGTCTGAAAAGCGTCGTGCCTTACGGACGCCGTTCAGACGACATGTCAGGGCCGTACTCTCGCGGCCCAAAGCCAACCCACGTGGCACAGGCTAAAACACTCGGGATCACGTTGATGAAGATGATGCTGTTCAAATTATATTAAAAAAAATAAGTAATAGAAAGTTAACAATATAGAAACACTACTAATAAAATGAAAATCTTACGAAGTCATCCTTCAATTGATAATGACCCGTTCGGCCCCGCCTATATGGCATAGACTGATGGGAGCGATTTTCCCTATTACGATCAGCAATTTTCTGTAGAAAAAAAATTATTAGTTGTCAAATTTGTATCGAACAAATCAACATAAATTATCAAACTTCATTATTATTTTACCTGTTCATCTGACGTGCTCCATTTCTCGCACATCGTCTACCAATCAGACGGATCAACACCCGTCGGCACGGAAACAATTGCATCCGCCAAAGTCTTTCCCGTATAATGCTATGAAATGATTTCAATTTGACTTCATTATACATGAACATAAGAAAAAATAATACAAAAATAGATTATAAATGAACATAAAAAAATTTTCATTTACTCTTTTCTTCAAAACACCGCGCCAACTGCGATGCATTGAAGTCATGTGCATAAGCATCTCCCTATCTGTCTCGAGAGTTCGGTCCCACTGATACATTAACTGCGCATTATCGTTAACTTAATTAGTCATACAAAATTGACAAACATATAATTAACTTTAAATATTGTTACTTCGAGATCTCTAAACATTGCAGCTTGTTTCGCTGCAGGAAGAGGAACAAAATTTTTCTGCCATATCTTGCAATGAAGTTTTGCCACAACACCCATGCGGGATACAAAATTGCTTCCCTTCTCACCAACGCCGTAACCGTTGATCACCCGCACGTTCCATCGTTGACCCTGCTCCAATCTCCCATCGGTGACACCTCTGGTGGGACCCCGACGGCCATGTCCCCGACCCCAAGGCTGCGTAGAAGATGGACCTGTTTAAACATACATGATAAAAACATTTATGTGAAATTATAAACATAAAAATATCAATTTAATGAACGACTAAAATTAAAATTCATACCTATTGCAGATGAAGATGTGGATACAGATGTACATGTCTGAGCCGCAGCGACCTGAGAGGCAACAGGCTGAGAGGCAAGAGCCTGACATGTAGAAAGAGCCTGAGAGGTGGGAAGTTCGGAAATAAGTTGCTGAGAGGCAATGGCCTGAGAGGTCGAACGCTCAGGGATAGACTGCTGAGAGGCAATGGCCTGAGAGGTCGAACGCTCAGGGATAGACTGCTGAGAGGCATTCCGCTTTTTGCGGAGTGTGAAACCACTACCTGAGCCACGAGCGCCGCTACCTGAAGCCATCTGTTCAAATCCTACTGTATTAGATTAGAGTTAGAAGTAAAAATAGATAAAAAATAAACATCGTTGAAAGTTACCTTCACCTAAACCTCCAAGTATTCGCCTACTCTTATGCTAATTCCTTCACTAATATCCACATCAATGGTTTCTCCCCTAATAGGAATATCAATTAAGTTTTCTTGATAAACTTCTTCAACATATAATGCATCATCTTCAGCTGTTTCACCTTGCATGTTATAATAATCTCGCAGTTGTGCTCTAACAGGAATGATCCACCCTGCTGTTGTATTATCATTTACATAGAACACTTGTTCTACTTGATTTGCAAGAGCAAATGGCTCATTTGTATTGAGCTTAAAACGTGTATTCAGATTGACAATTCCATACTTATCGATCTTAAATCCCCTGTCTTTTTTATAAACATCCCACCAATCACATTTAAACAGTACAATATGACTTTCATGATCAAAGATATTTCGAGGACATCAATCAGACGTCCATAATATCCATAACATCCAGATTCAAGTTTTGCATTCACAATAATTCCAGACAATTGAGTCAATTTAGTATCATCAATGTCTTTGATACGAAATCTAAAACTATTTACTATGTAACCCGAATGTGAATATGCAAGTCTTGATGGTCTCTGTGACAAAACTTCAATCTCATGAGTACAACGAGGGTAATTTGCTTCTTTCAATTCTTCAACATAACTCTGAAACCATTTTAGAAAGTCTTTCTCCACCACATTTGAAGTTTGCACTTGTTGTTTGTGTTCAGAAAAAAATTGATCTATTTGTTCAATATGTTTCAAAATGTATGTATGGGCCAAATCTCTTTCTTCTTCAGATAGTAAACGAGATTCTACTTTTTCTTTGAGAAAACGTCAAGGAGATTTGAAAATCGAACAACTTTCATTATTAGTCTCATTAACAGTTCCATCATAATTCCTTTCTCTTCGATTAAATCAAGTGTCAATGTCATCCATATACATCGAACAAAATGATATCGTTTCTTCAACAAGATAACATTCTGCAATTGAACCTTCTGGACGTGCCTTATTGAGAACATAATCTTTCAATTTTTTCAAAAATCTTTCTACAGGATACATCCACCGATACTGAACAGGACCAGCAATTCTTGCTTCATATGCTAAATGAATTATCAGATGAATCATTACGTCAAAAAAAGACGCTGGAAAAATCTGTTCCAACTTACATAATGTCAGTGCATTATCACTTTTTAATTTGATTAAACGTTCTAGTACAAGAACTTTGGAACATATTTCTTTGAAGTACATACTCAACTCTGTAATTGGATTAGTCACATCTTCATGTACAATGCCACGAATTGCCAAAGACAGCAATACTTGCATGTAGACGTGAGAATCATGACTCTTCAACCCAGTCAACTTTCGACCCGTAATAACTACACTTTTGGATAAATTAGAAGAATATTCATCTGGGACCTTAATGTTACTTAAGAATTCACACACAAGAGACTGTTGTCTTTTGTTTAGTGTGTACATTGCTGCTGGTATCTTGTTCTTGTATTGGGGGTCTTTTGACACATGAAATTCTGGCCGTATTTTCCAATCTTCTAGGTCTAACCGTGCTTTTAAGTGGTCTTTACTTTTTTCACCACCTAGAAGGTTCAAAGTGCCCAACAAATTATCACATACATTTTTCTCGATGTGCATTACGTTTAAATTGTGACGAATCAGAAGACTCGACCAATATGGTAACTCTTTAAATAAAATGCTCCTTTTTTTCCATCCTTTCAAGTCTGCAATATCTTTTTTGAACTTTTTTCCGAACTTCAGATAAGGAAGACTCTGTTGTTGATTCCACAGTTCTAAACCTGTCAGAATTCTTGGATGTCTGCCACATACAACTGTACCATCAAATTTATGTTTGTAATTATTTTTCCTCCATCTGTGATGCAATGGCAAAAAACGTCGGTGCCCCAAGTAACAAAATTTGCGGCAATTATTTAACCATCTTGAACAGGTTTTATAATTACACGATGGACATGCAAATTTTCCTTTAGTGCTCCATCTAGACAAATTGGCATATGCTGGGAAGTCATTTATTGTCCAAAGAACGGCAGCATGCATCTTGAAATTCTGTTTTTTTACAGCATCATATGTTTCAACACCATTCTCCCATAAGTCTTTTAAGTCTTCCACTAGTGGTTGTAAGTACACATCGATGTCATTTCCCGGATCTTTAGGACCAGGAATTAATAATGACATCATCATAAATGTTTATTTCATGTACATCCACGGTGGCAAATTATAAACAACTGTCATTACAGGCCATATACTATAGTTGCTACTCATATTTCCGAATGGGTTAAACCCATCACTCGTTAAACCGAGTCTCAAGTTGCGAGCTTCTGCCGCGAAATCTGGATAATGATTATCAAAATGTTTCCATACCTCAGAATCAGCAGGATGTCGCATCTCTCTGTTTTGTTGAGGAATTCGACCATCAATATGCCATGTCAACCACTTGGCTATCCTGGAGGACATAAACAACCTTTGCAATATATCTTTCAATGGAAAATAGCGCAAAAATTTATTAGGTAGTCGTTTGCCAAGTCTCTTGTTCTCATTCTGTAATTGGTTGTTCAAGTCATGCATACTTTCCTTATACCTCGGTGCATCACACTGTGGGTGTAAGGATCGTGACCTTCGGATCCGGTTTTCGGGATCGGACCTTGTAGTTCTAACCTTAGTGAGGGTGGAGGTTCTGAGTTGATTCGCGTCCGGACATCAAGGCGCGTTTTAAACGGCGTCCACCGTCGCAGACGCATTTCAAGTCCTGCCACGTGGGTACCACGTGGGCTGGTATCGGGCCGCAAGGGTACGGCCCTGTCTTGTCGACTTGAACGGCGTCCACGTGTGTCGACGCCTTTCAGACTGCGACTCTGGGTTTGTCAGAGTACGGCCCTGACATATCGTCTGAACGGCGTCTTCCTTGAACGACGCGTTTCAGAGTCTTGTCAGAACAGCTGTCACATCAACTAAATGGCGTCTGCGGATGTCGACGCGTTTTAGCCAATCTCTGGTTAACCCCGCGAGCCCTCCTTCCTTCCCTCATTTTTCTCCTCTCTTCCTCTCTTTCCCCTCCGGCGAACCCGACGGCGATCTCTCATCCTCCCTCATTTCCTCCCACCATTTCGTCTCTCCCTCCACTCCATCCTCTACCTAGCTCCTACCACTACCACCTCCACTTCCACTGCGGCGTTCTACTCTCTGGATGGCGGCCGACATCACGGAGGAGCAAGGACGACCACGGCGGTACCGGCGGCGGCGTGGGGCGAGTCGGGTGGACGGCTTGAAGCTCGGAGGCATTCAAGTGTCCGGTAGGGTGACGGTTCCTCTTAGTATTGTGATTTAGGCCATGTTTACCTCGTTTAAGCTTGTTTGGATCTTTGGTTTCGGGGGGTAGAATGAGTATGCTTAGGAGTTCTTTTGATAACATGGGGGTTTTTCCATGAATGTGTTACTTATGGCTCGTATCACTCCTCTTTTCCCTCCGTTTTTGGGGTGTTTTGGGGTTGGAAAAGGAGCCCTCGGGCTCAGGCGACTCTGGTTCCTGGGGCTAAAACACGTCGTGCATGGACGACGCCTTTTTGAAGGGCGTCGAGCCATCACAACGCCTTTTAGACAGGAATCGCCTGACAGAGAGTCTGCCAGTTCGGGAATTCTGGGATTAAAAGACGTCATGGGTCAACGACGCGTTTTTGAATAGCGTCGGTTAACCATGACGCCTTTTAAAGGCAGAAATCCCTTGAGTAAGGGTCTTGGAATTTCCGGATTTCTGTGTTGATTGGCGTCTGAGGATGTCGACGCCTTTTAAAAGGCGACTACTGGTATCGACGCCTTTTAAGGCCTGATTCTGAAGACTGTTTTACATGAACCTGTACTGGGAGCTTGAATGGCGTCGGCCTTGGGCGACGCGATTCAAGACAGAACATCACTAATTCATGCCAGTAAAACGTGTTTATACTGTTAGATAAATGGTTAATGCATGCTTTAGTGTACCCTATAGAGATGAATTCTTCATAATCGGATGGTTCTATATGTGTGTTGTGCGATCGCGGACTTTTCACGTGACCGGATCGCACTGTGCTGGGTTTTGAGTTACTGTGGACCTGGAGTGACATTGTAGCACTTTATCACCCTGTGCTGGTGAGGGCGTGAGCACAGCGCCGGTGGGGGCGTGGGCGGGGTGACGTCTAGTGAGAGAGGGTCACCTGGTGAACCCCGGGGTCAGCTAGTACCGGTGTCGGAGTGGTACATTCGGAGAGTCACTCATGCTGAGGGAAGGAGTAGCCACCTGAGCCGGTTGGGCCGGAGTAGCTGCTATCTGAGGGGTTACTGTTTGGTCTCAGCGGGTCGAGGTTTCTCCACCGTTGTTGTGTGGTTGGCGAGTTCTATCGAGGCGATAGTTGTGGATTTCCTAGTCGGCTGGTTTAATATATGCATGTTTATATATTACGATTGCATGTGATTTCACGCTAAGAATTAGGAATCGTACCTCTTGTGCTTATCACCTTTCTGTTAGCTGTACCTTGCACTTGTGAGTGTGTGCGTGGGTAGTGGGGATCGAAGGATCCCTACTGAGTCTTGTCTTTGAGACTCACCCTCTACGGTTTTCAGGTGAGGACTCCCAGCAGACTTAGCGAGGAGAGTGCGGCCGTGAGTTGAGCACCGTCAGCTGTTGTTCCGGGGTATGCCCCGACGTAGTTGTTATTTTTATTTCTGGCCTGTACATTTAATTATTTCTTTTCTGTTGGAATATGTAATTATTTGCTGTATCGAGTCGCATTGTAATAATTTAATTCCTGCACTTTTACTTCTGTTCGATGCGATGTGAATGTTTAGCTTAGTTTATTATTTATCTCCCAGACTTGATTTGATCCTGATTTGGTTCCAAATTAATGATTCGGTACCCATTTAGTAATTGGATCTCCGATTATAGGGTGGCGGGTCGTTACAGTTGGTATCAGAGCATACAGTCTGGCAAATAAATACATAACTAGGTTAAATATCATAAATTCAGCAAATAAATACATTATCCCGTACAGGCACGGCGGTAGCATAGGCTTTAGGAATCTAATTAGAACTTTTTGATTTTGTAATTGTAGGCGAGTAGATGGCTCCCAGAAGGAGGATGCCAGTTATCCGAGAGCAGGGAGATGTCCCTAGTGGGTCCGAGGCCGGGAGGCCGAGTGTTGAGCAGTTCATGGAGGCGATGATGGACACTATGGCTCGTTATCAGACACGAGACCCTAGTGAGAGTTCCAGTGCGCGGGGAGGGTCCACCGCTACACTTGAGCGGTTTCTGAAGCTGAGGCCACCACACTTCACCGGTCGTCCCGACCCTGACGAGGCCATCCATTGGCTTAGAGAGATAGAGAAGACTTTTGACACCATGGATTGTGCTGCAGTAGAGCGGACCCCGTTAGCTACCTTCATGCTGAAGGATAGCGCCTACGACTGGTGGACCACCTTGAAGAGTTTGTCCTACGAGGACAGGAGTCTTAGGGAAATTCCATGGGAGACATTTGTTAAGGAATTCAACGCACAGTATTTCCCTAGACATGTCCAGAGGGCCAAGGAGAGGGAGTTCATGGATCTGACGCAGGGGAGCATGACAGTACTTGAGTACCAGGCGAAGTTTGTTTCGCTAGGTCGGTTCGTGCCTTTCATAACTGGGGACGAGGAGCGTCGTACTGAGAGGTTCGTTGACGGACTGAGGCTCAGTTTGAGGAACTTCGTGGCGTCTCACTGTTGTACGGATCTGGCTTCCGCGATTAGATGCGCGGCAGCAGTAGAGGCTCAGCAGAGCCAGTCGGCCCGGGAGAGAGGACTGGCTGCTCAGAGCCCAGTTCGTGGCAGGAGTAAGGCAGCGGCAGCGGCCCCTTCTGCTGGATCGGGATCGTCGTCACTCGGCTCCCGATTCAGGAGATTCTTCAGGGGTGGTGGCAGCAGTAGTGGCAGTAGCGGCACCAGCAGGCCCGGGCAGGGTCAGCAGAGTCAGTCTGTTTCCAGTGCACCGCAGGGGCCAGCGCAGAGGCTTCCGGCAGTCTGTCAGCACTGTGGGGGTACCCATGGTGGGACTCAGTGTCCCACTCTTCCCATGAGATGTTTTGCTTGCGGCCAACATGGCCACTTGGCGAGGCAGTGCCCGCAGGGGTATGGTCAGGGACATGGTTCAGGTGAGCAGAAGAAGCCAAGGACCCAGGGAAGAGTGCTAGCTATCACCAGAAGGGAGGCTCGCGCGTCCAACTTGGTGGAAGGTACACTTTCTGTCCTTGGGAACTCTGCACACGTATTGATTGATTCGGGTGCTTCGCATTCTTTTATTTCTGAGCAGTTCTTAGATATCCTTTCTGCGCCCGTTGTTGAGTTATCTGATGGTTTGATGGTGGAGGTTCCTTCTGGAGACTATATGATATCTTATAACTGCTTGAGGAATGTTCCCTTGACCATTGAGGGTCATGTGCTCCCTGCCCAGTTAGTTGTGCTTGCCATTCGAGACTTTGATGTCATCCTGGGTATGGATTGGTTGGAAGCCTTTTATGCAGAGGTGGACTGCCACAGGAAGAGGGTGCGATTCTCCATTCCGGACATCCCGACCTTCTTCTTCCAAGGTATTAAACTTTCTTCCCGAGGTATTCTTATTTCTGCCTTTAAGGCACGGAGGTTGCTTGATGGTGGCTGTGAGGCTTTCCTTGCCTCTGTTATTGTCTCCGATGTCCAGGTTAGTCTTAGCCCTGAGGAGGTACCTGTTGTGTGTGAATTCATTGATGTATTTCCTGAGGAGCTGCCTGGCCTTCCTCCTCAGCGAGAGGTCGAATTCACCATCGAGCTTGCACCAGGTACGGCGCCCTTGTCTAAGGCCCCGTATCGGATGGCGCCAGCTGAACTCGCTGAGTTAAAGGCACAGTTGCAGGAGCTGCTGAATAAGGGTTTCATTCGCCCCAGTACATCTCCATGGGGTGCTCCAGTTCTGTTCATTAGAAAGAAAGATGGTTCTCTGAGATTGTGCATTGACTATAGGCAGCTGAACCAGGTAACAATAAAGAATAAATACCCACTCCCAAGAATTGATGATTTGATGGATCAGCTGCAGTCCGCGAAGGTATTTTCCAAGATCGACTTGAGATCCGGGTATTATCAGATGAGGATCCGGGATGTTGATATTAGCAAGACGGCCTTCAGAACTCGGTATGGACACTATGAGTTTTTGGTTATGCCCTTTGGCTTGACCAATGCTCCGGCGGCCTTTATGGAACTGATGAACCGAGTCTTCAGGACTTATCTGGATCAGTTTGTGGTTGTGTTTATTGATGATATCCTGATCTATTCTTCTTCTGAGGAAGAGCATGCCACCCATCTTCGGGCGGTATTGCAGGTCCTGAGGGAGCATCGACTCTATGCCAAGTTCAGCAAATGTGAGTTTTGGCTAGACGAGGTGCATTTCCTCGGGCATGTTATTTCTGGCAATGGTATTGCAGTGGATCCGGCCAAGATCGAGGCGGTGATGGATTGGAACAGGCCGACTTCAGTAACTGAGATCAGGAGCTTTCTGGGGCTTGCCGGTTATTACAGGCGGTTTGTTCAGGGATTTTCTTCGATAGCAGCCTCCTTGTCGAGGTTGACTCGAAAGGGAGTTCGCTTTGTGTGGACCGAGGATTGTGAGCGGAGTTTTATTGAGTTAAAGACCCGTCTCACGTCAGCCCCTGTACTGGTGCTTCCATCTGGATCAGGTGGATTTGTGGTTTACTCTGATGCGTCCCGTCGAGGTTTGGGCGCAGTTCTAATGCAGCATGGCAGGGTAGTGGCTTATGCTTCTCGACAGCTGAAGAAGCACGAAGAGAACTATGCTACTCATGATTTAAAGCTGGCAGCTGTGGTATTTGCACTCAGGATTTGGAGGCATTATTTATATGGGGAGAAATTTCAGGTTTTCACGGATCACAAGAGTTTGAAATATGTGTTCACTCAGAGGGACCTAAATTTGAGGCAGCGAAGATGGATGGAGTTCATTAAAGATTATAACTTTGACATTTCTTATCATCCGGGCAAAGCGAATGCAGTGGCAGACGCTTTGAGTCGGAAGACGGTCGTGTCATACCTTATGATTCAGGAGTGGAAATTATTTGAGCAAGTGGTGGAATCTTCCTTTAGGGTTCCACGTGAAGATGACAGAGCCGTGCTGGTCAGTTTGACTGTGAGACCAGCTGTGTATCATGCAGTTATTGAGGCTCAGAGGGCAGATGTTGAGCTACCACAGATCCTCCAGAGGTCAGAGGTGGAGTTATGGGACGACGGTACGGTCAGGTTCAGAGGTAGGCTTTATGTTCCGACAGAGGAGGACGTGCGCAGATGTGTCCTTGATGAGGCGCACCGTTCGAGATATGCAGTGCATCCTGGCTCGACTAAGATGTATCATTGTTTGAGGAGGCACTTCTGGTGGCCCGGTATGAAGAAAGATGTGGCTGAATATGTGGCCAGATGCATGACTTGTCAGTAGGTTAAGGCCGAGCATCAGAGACCTGGTGGATTGCTATAGCCCTTGCCCATTCCAGAGTGGAAATGGGAGCATGTGACAATGGACTTCGTGATGGGATTGCCTACATCCCCCAGCAGGAGAGATGCCATCTGGGTCGTCGTGGATCGGCTGACTAAGTCGGCACACTTCCTAGCTATTAGGAAGGACTGGTCAGTCGGCAAGCTGGCAAGGTTGTTTGTAGACCGGATCATCTCTCTGCACGGGGTGCCTTTGTCTATTGTATCGGATCGAGATCCAAGGTTTACTTCCAGATTCTGGAAGAGCTTTCAGCAGGCACTAGGCACTCAGTTGGCTTTCAGCTCAGCCTACCATCCTGAGACTGACGGACAGTCGGAGAGGACTATTCAGACCTTGGAAGATATGCTCAGAGCTTGTTGTCTAGACTGGGGAGGTTCTTGGGAGCAGTATCTGTCCACTGTGGAATTTGCCTATAACAACAGTTACCATTCCAGTATCGGCATGGCGCCTTACGAGGCTTTGTATGGGCGGCCGTGTCGATCTCCTGTATGTTGGTCTGAGATCGGTGAAAGGCAGATAACAGGACCCGAGTTAGTTCAACAGTGTGCCGAGATTGCCAGGTTAGTTCGGTAGAGGTTGACCGCAGCGCAGAGTAGGCAGAAGAGTTATGCTGACATCCGACGGAGACCGCTTGAGTTTGAAGTTGGGGACCACGTGTTTCTCCGAGTCTCACCCTCCAAGGGTGTAATGAGATTCGGGAAGCGAGGCAAGCTGAGTCCGCGCTATATTGGGCCTTTTCCCATCCTTGCCCGGATTGGGGAAACCGCGTACCAGCTGGCCTTGCCGCCCAATCTTACAGGGGTGCACGATGTGTTCCATGTTTCCTTACTGAGGAAGTATGTTTAGGATCCGTCCCATGTCCTGGACTTTTCAGAGTTGGAGGTCGCTGAGGACCTGTCCTTTCCAGAATATCCTGTTCGTATTGAGGATCGCAGAGAACAGGTCCTGCGGAACAAGATTGTACCATTGGTCAAGGTGATTTGGCAGTACCGCTCCGGAGGTGAGGCAACCTGGGAGCGTGAGGATGAGATGCGAGAGCAATTCCCTTACCTCTTTTCGTAAGTTTCCTTGTGAACTTGTATCCCTGTTTGACTTTGTTATTCTAAGTAGTCAATTTCGGGGACGAAATTCTTTTAAGGGGGGGAGATTGTAAGGATCGTGACCTTCGGATCCGGTTTTCGGGATCGGACCTTGTAGTTCTAACCTTAGTGAGGGCGGAGGTTCTGAGTTGATTCGCGTCCGGACATCAAGACGCGTTTTAAACGGCGTCCACCGTCGCAGACGCATTTCAAGTCCTGCCACGTGGGTGCCACGTGGGCTGGTATCGGGCCGCAAGGGTACGGCCCTGTCTTGTCGACTTGAACGGCGTCCACGTGTGTCGACGCCTTTCAGACTGCGACTCTGGGTTTGTCAGAGTACGGCCCTGACATATCGTCTGAACGGCGTCTTCCTTGAACGACGCGTTTCAGAGTCTTGTCAGAACAGCTGTCACATCAACTAAATGGCGTCTGCGGATGTCGACGCGTTTTAGCCAATCTCTGGTTAACCCCGCGAGCCCTCCTTCCTTCCCTCATTTTTCTCCTCTCTTCCTCTCTTTCCCCTCCGGCGAACCCGACGGCGATCTCTCATCCTCCCTCATTTCCTCCCACCATTTCGTCTCTCCCTCCACTCCATCCTCTACCTAGCTCCTACCACTACCACCTCCACTTCCACTGCGGCATTCTACTCTCCGGACGCCGGCCGACGTCACGGAGGAGCAATGACGACCACGGCGGTACCGGCGGCGGCGTGGGGCGAGTCGGGTGGACGGCTTGAAGCTCGGAGGAGTTCAAGTGTCCGGTAGGGTGACGGTTCCTCTTAGTATTGTGATTTAGGCCATGTTTACCCCGTTTAAGCTTGTTTGGATCTTTGGTTTCGGGGGGTAGAATGAGTATGCTTAGGAGTTCTTTTGATAACATGGGGGTTTTTCCATGAATGTGTTACTTATGGCTCGTATCACTCCTCTTTTCCCTCCGTTTTTGGGGTGTTTTGGGGTTGGAAAAGGAGCCCTCGGGCTCAGGCGACTCTGGTTCCTGGGGCTAAAACACGTCGTACATGGACGACGCCTTTTTGAAGGGCGTCGAGCCATCACGACGCCTTTTAGACAGGAATCGCCTGACAGAGAGTCTGCCAGTTCGGGAATTCTGGGATTAAAAGACGTCATGGGTCAACGACGCGTTTTTGAATGGCGTCGGTTAACCATGACACCTTTTAAAGGCAGAAATCCCTTGAGTAAGGGTCTTGGAATTTCCGGATTTCTGTGTTGATTGGCGTCTGAGGATGTCGACGCCTTTTAAAAGGCGACTACTGGTGTCGACGCCTTTTAAGGCCTGATTCTGAAGACTGTTTTACATGAACCTGTACTGGGAGCTTGAATGGCGTCGGCCTTGGGCGACGCGATTCAAGACAGAACATCACTAATTCATGCCAGTAAAACGTGTTTATACTGTTAGATAAATGGTTAATGCATGCTTTAGTGTACCCTATAGAGATGAATTCTTCATAATCGGATGGTTCTATATGTGTGTTGTGCGATCGCGGACTTTTCACGTGACCGGATCGCACTGTGCTGGGTTTTGAGTTACTGTGGACCTGGAGTGACAATGTAGCACTTTATCACCCTGTGCTGGTGGGGGCGTGAGCACAGCGCCGGTGAGGGCGTGGGAGGGGTGACGCCTAGTGAGAGAGGGTCACCTGGTGAACCCCGGGGTCAGCTAGTACCGGTGTCGGAGTGGTACATTCGGAGAGTCACTCATGCTGAGGGAAGTAGTAGCCACCTGAGCCGGTTGGGCCGGAGTAGCTGCTATCTGAGGGGTTACTGTTTGGTCTCAGCGGGTCGAGGTTTCTCCACCGTTGTTGTGTGGTTGGCGGGTTCTATCGAGGCGATAGTTGTGGATTTCCTAGTCGGCTGGTTTAATATATGCATGTTTATATATTACGATTGCATGTGATTTCACGCTAAGAATTAGGAATCGTACCTCTTGTGCTTATCACCTTTCTGTTAGTTGTACCTTGCACTTGTGAGTGTGTGCGTGGGCAGTGGGGATCGAAGGATCCCTACTGAGTCTTGTCTTTGAGACTCACCCTCTACGGTTTTCAGGTGAGGACTCCCAGCAGACTTAGCGAGGAGAGTGCGGCCGTGAGTTGAGCACCGTCAGCTGTTGTTCCGGGGTATGCCCCGACGTAGTTGTTATTTTTATTTCTGGTCTGTACATTTAATTATTTCTTTTCTGTTGGAATATGTAATTATTTGCTGTATCGAGTCGCATTGTAATAATTTAATTCCTGCACTTTTACTTCTGTTCGATGCGATGTGAATGTTTAGCTTAGTTTATTATTTATCTCCCAGACTTGATTTGATCCTGGTTTGGTTCCAAATTAATGATTCGGTACCCATTTAGTAATCGGATCCCCGATTATAGGGTGGCGGGTCGTTACAGTGGGCACCGATCTTTATCTTCATTTTCCTTCCAAAATAGTAGACAATCATTCTGACATGCATCTATCTTCTCGTATCCCAATCCTAAATCTTTAATAATCTTCTTTGCTTCATACCATGTTTGAGGTACATTAGCTCTTTTTGGTAATATTTCTCTGATGAATTGAAGAAACATATTCATACATACCCCCGTCATCTGATTCAGTGTCTTAATATGCAACAACTTTAAAAGAAATGTTAACTTTGAAACCTTCTGGCACCCAGGATACAATGGTATTTCAGCATCCTCCAATAGCTTATAAAAGTCTCTCGCTTTGGAATTCGGTTCATGCTCTTCTTTTGCAATAATTAGTTAAACCGTTGATATATAATACAATTGTAAACGGTTATTTGGTAGCCGTCGACTAATAGTCTTTTTGTCAATAGATACCTTTAGCTGTCGACATATACTCGCTGACAAAACCTATCTTCCTTGTAGTGACAACGTACTTGAATTGATGGCACCTTTAGCACGAGGTCATCATCTCCTTTGATGTGGTTGATATTGCTATCATCCCTTGCAATATCAAGGTTGGCACAATAGTGGTGTTAGCTTCTGACTCAATTATTGCCGGGATTTGAAAATGGGACGTCCATGGGCAGTTGTGGAGGACCACAAGGAATGGCAAGGCCAGTAGAAGCTATTGCTTAAGATAGGTGATGGTAAAACTTATTGATACTAGTAAGTGGGACGTATTTGGGTCATGTTATAAATAATAAAACTTATTGATGAAAGAGAAGAAATTTCAACTTCTGAATCACGCTTAATTGAATCTCTTGCTCCAAGTATTATTTTTAAATGCTCCATATGTGAGTCTCTTCAATCAGGGTTTATTTGCTATTGATTCGCTGATACCTATAGGACGTGGTCAACGAGAATTAATTATTGGAGATAGACAGACTAATAAGATAGTAGTAGCTACAAATACTATAGTAAATAAAAAAGGTCAAAATATAATATGAGTTTATATAGCTATTTATCAAAAAACATCTTCCACAGCTCAAGTGGTGATTACCTTTTAGGAATGAGAGGCTACATAATACACTATTGTGCTAGCAGAAACGACGGATTCACCTGCTACATTACAATATGTTGCTCATTATATAGGAACAACTTTAGCTAAATATTTTATGTACCATAGAGGATATGCTTCATTAATTTATGACTATCCCTCCAAACAGGCACAAGCTTATCACCAAATGCCTCTTCTATTAAGAAGACCTTCAGGTCATGGAGCTTATTGAGGAGATGGTTCTTGTTTGCATTTACGTCTTTGGAAAGAGCCTCTAAATTAATCTCTTGTTTAGGTAAAGGAAGTATAAATGCTTTACCAATAGTTGAGACTCAATTGAGAGACATTTCAACTTATATTCCTTCTAATGTCATTTCCATTGTAGATGGACAAATATTCTTATCTGCTGATCTATTCAATGTTGGAATATGACCTACTATTAATGCAGGTATTTCTATCTCTAGAGTAGAATTCGTGGTTTGAATTGTAATATTCTAGATTTTTGGATCTAGTTATTAGGTTTCAGGTGTACTTTTATGAGCGTTTTTGGGGTAGCCAGTACGGATTTGATTGTCATCAGCTCGATTTGATGCAGATCATTGATAAGCATCGAACTGGACAGGCATGATTCAGTGTGCATGTATGTGTGCTGTGTTGCTAACTCCCACTAAGCCTTCTGATTCATGTTGCAGGGGTGAGACATTTCTTGTGAAAGACGTCAGCTAGACATAATGCAATTTAACTATCTCTGCATGACCTCTTTCCTCCCTGTGGCACCACTTCCTATGTGCGTGGCGTGCCACCGTGCAACAGTGGCGTCAAGGGGAGGCCTTTTTCCCTGTGCATGCCCTCTTTACCTCTGTCCTCATTTTCTCACCATCCTCCCATTCTTTCCTCCCTCTCCCTCTCACCACCTTCCACCACCACCCCATCTTCCCTCTCTCCTCCCTTGCAGCGGCCAATGCATAGGTGAGGGAGCGGTGATATTAGTCTTTTTACTACTTCAATAATTTATTGTTTTACTTTACTGCTTCACCCTACTGTGTTTGTAATGATTCGCCACCCCATAATTGGAGAACCGATATCTATTGGTCCTCAAGTTGTCACCTTCAGGCCTAAACTTGAGATCACAAGCACACATCTAAAAAATTTATGAAAAACTAAACTAAATAACAATACACATGACAAATAAAAAAAAACAGCCGAAGTAAAGGAAATATGAATAATACAATCGGTCACTGTCCAGTAATAAGTACATTGTCCATAAAGGTTCAAATAAATATAAACGTATAGGCCTAAAAGAAAGGTACAACTACGTCAGAGCATACCTTCAAATTCCACGGCTGCTGGCAGGCCTGACCTTCAAGGCACCATATGCTCCTACGTCCGACTGGAGTCCACACCTAAAACGCAGGAGAGTGAGTCACGACTAATGGGGCTCAGTAGGGATTGCATGATCCCTACCTCCCTCTTACACCCCCTTTCGGGCAGGGTCACCTTAGTCACGCTCATGTTGTAGTCTTGTGAAGCTTGAAAATAATGTAAATGTCAAACCATCCAAATAATTCAAACATATACTAAAAATGATCATACCAGAATCTACTTAATTAAGAACATGTTGAGGAACAAAATTGATACAGACCAAGATTAAAATTAACATCAAAAGTTTGGAAGTTAATACAACATGGACCAAAATTTTATAACAGAACCAACTTCCTAGTCTGCTGTTGCTTTAAGCCTAGGTCCTCTAAGATTCTAGCCACCGCCCCTTATAGTCCCTTGTTGGAATCACCTGAAAATATAACAATCTAACTTGTGTGTATGAAACTCAGCATTCATCAAAACAAAAGTATGTTTACTACTAATTAAAAATTTACAACTCACATGCCATTATACTAAAATCATCACAGATTACACATGCTAAATCATAATTTAAAGGCAGTTAAATAATACAAGATAACTGAGTTAACACACTCATTTATCACTTCAATTCTAACAAATCACAAGAAATGTTTCTTAATTCAAAGACGTATTGGACATGCAATAACATACATTCCCAACAAACTAGATCATGGCTGAAGGGATCAAATTTCACTTACAATTATTAAATTTTAATCTTTAAACTTTAAACAAGTGTCTAAACCACAACATAAAGTGTCATCCACACTTTGGCATTTGGACAAATGCAATGTCTTAGTCTTGACACAACCAGTTGGATTGACGGTCATTACCCACCCTCCATCAAATCAAGGTTTAGCTTCAAAATTTCACATAATTTTCATCATTGATCGGGTCATAAATTGACTACTACCACATCAAACACTCACTGTGGTTCATCCATTCAATCACCTTAAGATGATATTATCCATGCACATTACATTTTCTTAAAGGCAACATCTTACCATATATTTTTAAAAATAGATAGAAGAAGACTTTGTGATAATTTAATTTCTAAAATTGATAAATATGCTACCAGCTTTTTAACAGAAAAATAAAAAATACATATAATCAGCCACATGTTTGAATTGTGATACAAATAATATAACTAAGGTTAGACTAGGTTTTTGATCCTAACATATGCATGTTTTGTAGTTCCTTCCGTAAGAATTCTCTAGAATTTTTCGACTACCGCTACACCTTGAGCCCTTAATTCTCTACTCTTCTTTTTCTTCTATTTAATTCCCAGCAAAATTGGGAAGATAATTAGCGAATTCCCTTCGAAAATGAGTTATAAGCCCTCTACTAAACAGGTCATTTCTACTATTAGCCACGTGCAAAAATATTAAGCTAAATGTCTCCCATGCGTTGCCTAATGGGAAAGAAAATCCACTAAGAATTTAGGAAAATTATAATTAATTTCACTATCAAAATGCACTAAGGCTCAACACATGCAACTGCCTAATATAAGTCTTTTATAAATATAATTGATAAGTTAAAGATAATCATCAAATCGATTTTATAGGCTAACTATTCAACTTCATGTATTTTGTTTATCGAGTACATGCATTACTCATTAATCAATTACAAGACCTATCATCAATTACAAGTATTACATCAATCAATTACATGTATGTCGCTAATCGATTATCCTATCGATTTCAAGATTAAATTGTCAGTTATAGATTGTTCATCTAATTGATTTCCTATCGGTTCCACAATTTATGTTTATTGATTTCACATTATCAGCTAATTGATTTTCTATAAGTCTACTAATCAATTTTACATTATTCTTAAAATCGATTATCTTCCGATATACATATTGTTCTTAAAATTGATTATCTTTGTTCTTCTAATCGATCTTATAATCGATTGTCTTTACTCTTCAAACTAATCTCTCCTATTCTTATATTGATCTTATGATCGGTTACCTATTAATTACTTGACTGATTCCAATTTCGATTATAGGGCTTATGTAAATCTATTATCTACCTACCTATTACTCGGTTTTGTGACTTTCCTTAGCTTTGATTATAAGCTTATTTATCTTCAATTGCCAACTTATCTTAACTCGATTACTTAGCTCATTTTTAATTGATTATTACTTAACTTAAAGTCGTTTATAAGACTTATATTAACCCTAATTATAGAGCTTATTTTGACTTTAATTACAACTAATTTAATCAATTAATTTAGGCTTTCTTTTAGATCTTCTAATACATTATCTAGGACTTAGCCAAAATTTCTAAGTTCTGCATATTAAAAATCTGCTACACTCTAAGGAATATTCTACTCAAATTAAATGACTAAAACTCATCTTAACCAAATTAATTACGCTAAAATGACTTTCTAATAATTGGGATATTATAAATACTCTCCCCCTTAAATAAATTTCATCCTCAAAATTTATATTAATTTACCAAATAGATGAGGATACTTCTTTTTCATTTCCTCCATCTCCAAAGTGGCTTCTTTTGTTGCACAACTCCTCCACAGCACCTTCACCATGCGAATCACCTTAGTCTCAACGCATGATTTTTCTTCTCTAAGATTTGAACTAGTTTCTCTTCAAATGTAAGATTTGACTAAAGCTATAGTGGCTCATAATCTATAATGTAGGAAGTGTCTAGAACTTACTTCCTTAACATGAACACACGAAAAACTCCATAAACTCCTGTCAATGTTGCTAAAAGGGCCAGCTAATAAGCCACGTCACCCACTCTTTGAAGAATCTCAAAGGGTCCTATATATATAGGATTGAGCTTCCCTTTCTTGCAAAATCTCATTACTCCTTTGGTAGGAGAAACCTTCAGGAAGACATGGTCCCAAGCTTGGAATTCCAGCTGTCTTCTCCTCTGATATGCATAGTTCTTTTCTCTGCTCTGAGTTGTCAGTAGCGTCTTACTGATCAATCCAACTTTTCTCTGCTCTGAGTTGTCAGTAGCGTCTTCCTGATCAATCCAACTTTATCTACACAATCTTGAGCTAATTAGGGTTTAATTAGTCTTCTCTCTCCAACCTTATCCTAGTAGATTGGAGATCTATAGAGTCTGCCATATAGAGTTACATAAGGTGCCATTATAATGCTAGAATGGTGGCTGTTGTTATATGCAAATTCTATCAATGGTAAGTATTCATACCAACTACCTTACTAATCTAAATTGCAAGCTTTCAACATATCTTCTAAAGTTTGGATGGTCCTCTTTGACTGTCCATCAATTTAGAAATGAAAAGCTGAACTGAACTTCAACTCGGTGTCCAAAACTAATGTAGTCTCCTCTAAAACTTACTAGTAAACTTGGAGTCTCTATCTATTATACCCTAGACCCTAAACCAATTTTATGTTATTAAAAGGCTTGAATTGAGTAAGCTTATTTAGTTAATTTAGTGGGATTTGGTTAGTTAAGTCCAATTTGATTTAAGTAAGCATAGTTAAGTTAATTAATTAGCTAAAATGATTTAGACCTGTTTAATATTTATTTAATAATATAATAATATATTTAGAATGAGTAAGTCGTTAGTCAAGCTCAATAAGACCTAATAACTCTATTAGTGACCTAATTAGGAAACTAGTTGATTTTCTAAATATTCAATTATCCCTCCACATAGATTTTCATCTCTTGGAACTTAAATTTTACTGTCAAATCGTATCCAAATTTATTGTTGCTGTCCAATTTTGTACTAGTAAGTTGGTGATGAATACTAAAACTCCAGGGAAGAGGAACAACCCTAAGGATAATTGATTGATTTTTTATTTTTTGACTATATTTTCATGATTTTTAGAAAGTAAAATTTGCATATACCTGATGGATGGCTAAGATTGAATTTTAAACTCGAATTACGATCGGACGGTGAAAATAAATTCTTAAGAGATGAAAATAATCCTAAGGGAGGTAATTAAATATTTAAATTTTTTTGATTTTTTTTAAATATAAGAAAGGAGGTTCGAAAGAGTGCGTGCGTTCTAATTGCATGTACTATAGCGGTTCACACAATGGCATTGATTTAAAAATTGAAGAGAGAATGCCCAATTGATGGTGTACTTTCATGATTCTAACCCAAATGTACTGAAAAAAAACAATGATCACATTTCATCCTTTAACCAACTTGAAAGCAAGAATATTACTTGTGTATAATTAATTATTTTATTTTATGATAAATTCTCTTTCTTATCAATAGCAAGCTTTATCCAACCAAATTACCTCTGAGATTTAATTTTAAAATGACAATCAAGTAAGTCATTCAATTAATGGTTAAGCACCTAAGTTAGTAGATGATTTTGTTGACATGCTGGGCAAATCACTAGGACGTTATATTGGTTCTTGCACTTGGAATGCATGTTACTTGTTAAGAAAGTGTGTCTTTTATGAATTATATTTTAAAGCATTTGTACTTATAGGCAGTATTTTTATGAGATTTTTTTTATAAATAACTTCCTAAATAATTTTATATTTATAGATAACCCCTTGTAATTCATATTTGCATATAATATCCTTAACTATAGTGGTATTTGCATCTATCCCCTTAACTATGTTTTTTAATTTTATTCAAGTTAAAATAATTTTACTTTACATAAAAATAGAATTAAACTTTTTTATGCTAAATATATAAGATAAGTTTACGGATGAATATTTGTGTGAAATTTTTTGTAAGGTGTTTATATTTTAACCGAAATGTATTATTAGTATTTTCATTTCATAACTTTCACATATTCTATATAAGGTAACAATGTTTTAGTTCAAGTGAAATTCAAAATAAATCCATAGACTTAAGAAGTTACACGCAAATAAACCCTACAATTAACGGGTATACACATGAATCACATAGGGTGTTCTCTGCAAATATAGAACCTTTAGGGAGTTATTTGAAAAAAATCTTGATTTACGATTTGACAGCACATGATGTACGATCCGTGACAAACATCATTTTTAAAATGATAAATAAACAATTGGGTCAATTTCATATAAACTCTCTTTACATGCAAAATATCATATCTCATTTCTACAATATCATACATACCCTCGTTAAAATGGTATAATATCCACATGTGACACTTTTGATAGAATGTTATCGTAATCAGGGTATGTATGATATTTTGTAATATCATAAATACCCTCGTTAAAACATGATATAGTATTCACCAATGGCATTTTTGGTAGCATGTTATCATAATGAGGATATATATAATATTGTGTAAATAAGAGGGGTTTATATGATATTTTGCATGTACGGAGAATTTATATAAAATTACCCCTAATAATTTTAATTTTTATGTGTACAAGAATATTTTTTTTTAAAATAAAAGTGGATCTTTGAACAAAGTAAATAAAAAAATATTGTTCTAATTTAATTTTTATATGCAGTACAAAAGATACATATAAAAGTAGGATGTTTTTAGTTTTTAATTTATATAATATTCATAATTAAAAATAAATTCTTGTGACCTATGTTTTTAGTGTTGACAACCAAAAAATTATTCGTATTTAGTAACAAGTGTTTCCACTTAACGGTCCTTTGAAAATTAAAAATAGATGATAAGAATTTAAAACTTATTATTAGACTTGTTTAACCGAGTCAAGACTAAATACGTAAGATATAGAGGGTTTTTTTTTTCTAAATTAGATAGTTTAGGAGGAGTAAAAATTAAGAAAGTCGAAAATATATCTCTTTATGTTACAGTAGATAAAATAAAATATGTACATAAAAATATAACTTTACAATGAGAGTTTTGTTATTCTTTTCATTAAGGGAGATACTAATTCAATGTTATAACTGACCAGCGCAGCGTGAAAGCCAAATGTAAAAGACAAAAAAAAATCAGTCTAATGTAAGGAGTGGGTAAGTAGAAGACGAAAACTTCAGTTGGACTGGTGGAAAGAATAAAACAAAAATATTCTTATTATAAATGTGCTAATTCCTTGATACGTACTAATTTTTATCCAATTAAATATGATGCACACTGAAAGGAAATGTCTAAAACTACTTTTTATAATATTTTAAGTTTTTAATTGTACTAAATATTTATATTTGAAGATAAACTCTTGTGATTCAAAATATTTTATTCTTTTTTAGACATAAGTTCTTCTAATTAATGGTCATTTAAAAGAGGAAATAGATGATGATGATTAAAAAAATACTAAAACTAAGTTTAATGGATCTAAGATTAAATATGCCAGATATAAGGAGTTTTCACTAAATTCAATTCATTAAGTGACTGAAACTAAATTTCTTTAATTATATTACATTTTTTATCTTTTAATTAAAATATATGTTTACATAAAATTTTGTTAATCTTATTTGAGAAAGTAGATAACCTGTCTATCTACGTAAATGCTATTATGCAAATAGTTAGAGTGCGGTTGCCCGCACTGTTTTGACTTCTATGTCGTTGTTTACAAATAAAATAAAAATTATCATAATTTTTTAAATATTTAATTATCTTTTTAGAGTTGTTTTCCTCCGATCGTAAATCGATCTTGAAGCGTGATTTTAGTTGTCTATTAGGCACATGTAAATTTAGATTTTTAAAAATTATGAAAAAATAGTCAAAAAATAAAAAATTGATTAGATTAACCTTAAGGTTTTTTTATCTCCTGAAATTTTAGTATTTATTACTAACCTACTTGTACAAAATTATACGGCTACAATCAATTTTGATATGATCAAACGGTAAAACTCTATCTAAAATGAATGAAATTTATTGTGAAGGGAGAGTTGAATATTTTAAACTTTTATGATGATTTTTATTTTTATTTTTAATATGAAAAAAGAAAAATTTAGACTATGCGGTCAGACAAACAATATTGAGGGTGCGGTTTACACAGTAACAATCCTCTATATATATATATATACTAGTTAAAAGAACGCGCTTCGCACGTGTATTGTTTTTTTTAAATGAACGAATGCTGTAAATTATAAATTTTGGAATTATTAAATTTAAAGTATGAGAAGTAATCTTTTTTATTTTTATATCTTTTAAAAAAAGTAAACCCAATAATGGTCAAGAGCAAATGATAAATAAATGTTTGTGATAAAATGATTTGTCGATCATGAATTAATATATAGACACAAATAAAAGTTAATTCAATAACGTTTAATTAAAAGTTGGTTTTTTGCTAAATAGATATCGACCATGACGTGGAATGGCAATGCCGGATTAGGCATATTGCTGCACATGGAGAATGGTGAAAGATCAGTGGCAAGGGCAGCTGATACCCACGTGACAGCATGCTTCTGTTTGTCGGAGGAAATCTTTAGCACTTCATCTGAGGGGGCTACTGTGGATTCATTACCAGAATTATCCGGCGATGCAACTGCTGGAAGAGATTTCAGGAGGGAGTCAGCAACAAGTCCTGCACGATTTAAGCTTGCATGGAGGGAAAGAAACCGTTCTACACTATGCTGGGGGTTATCCTCCTTGGCAGATGAGCTGAGCTCTGCATAAACGCTGAATAAAGTTTTGAAAAAGAAGAATCAATATGGTAGCTTTCTGAATATCTGACAATGTATTAACATAAAGAATGGTAATTAAATTTTTTGGCAACAAAATTATAGATGAAATCGTTTTCTGAACCTGTTTGTCCATCAAAGTCCGTCATAAAGTAGCAGGGTAACAATAGATTGAAAGAGGTACTCATGTAAAAGATATACATAGAACATGTACATGGCACGTTAGATTATATGTCAATATGAGGTATCCAAAAAAGCCTCTTGTACACCAAAAATAACATTTGGCAACAACATATGTTAGTGTAACATGCAAGTGGACAAAGGCAAATGTCAAGAAGCTGTGCGGTTTCTACCTATGGTGGGAAACATGAATTAGCATGGAGAAAGAGAACATAACACAATCAAGGTTTCAAGGTGCCCGAAGGGAGGAACGTGTAGATATATAGCCTTTGATAAGTGGCAAGCTAAGTTGGTTAGTTGGTTGAACATCGTCATAGTTGCACTATCTCAACACAAAGTGACGGGAATCATCAAGAAATTCTAAAGAGGAGACAAAAGATGTCATAGGCTAGGTAAAGTGGAAGATATAGGAAAGGATCGACCTCTGCAGGTGCTCAACGTAAGTTTGACTGATCACAAACCATATACACAGGCAACAAATACAATGCTGGAATAACAACAAATTAAAAGGGAAGAGGGATGTATGCATAGTAGATGAAGGCCAGTTACATGGTAGGAAGATACAAAGAAATTTCATGCACACCCTCCTGTAAAACCAAGTCAGCATCAGTATGACGTGTATGTCACTTGATAATGAAAGTTTTTTACAAAGGAGACGGGAGCTGATGGAAGAAACAGAGTGAGGTAGTATGGACAAATGAGAGAATCTTGCATGCCTTTTTCCTTTAAGAATAACATGCTGACACCAGTTGCCGGTGTTTTTAAAATAGAAAAAATAATTTTAAAAAAAATTAGGTGGGCCCCATTATCCACTTTATGCTCATACAATCTGATCTTTGATCAGACAACTCAAAAAATATGAAAAAAAAAAAAGAGCCCCAATGAAGAGTAAAAAAAATATTTGATTGAAGATCATATTTTAAGGACATGTATCCTACATAAAAAAAATAAGAATAAAAATAACATTTTAAAATAACCTACCAGCTGCTGGTGCAGAGACTTACCCTATTTTCCTTTATATCCATTGAGAACTCTCATTCATTTGGAACTGTGAAGATCCTTAATGTTGAATTGGCAACCCTTTGGGTAGTTCTCATATAAGCACATCAGCAGTTTGATGACATTTTTTTTTTTTTTTTATAAATGAGCTGGACAAGAAACCAAAGGTCTACTTGCACTGTATAGTTCTCAAAAAGCCATAGGTGATGTTTCAAGTAGGTCACTATGGCAGTTTTTTTTTATTTTATACCTTCCTTGGTCATTCACAGCATGGCCAGCATTTACAATATTATGCAATCAGTTGCCGAGTTCCTTTTCCTTAATATTCTACCATAGCTTCTCTGTCCAAAATGTGACCAACCTTACTCTTTGTGACATTGCCTTGGTTGAATGCAAGCCCATGCAATTTGATAACCTGTGTTGGATGTGTAGAAATTGAAATAAAGAAAGGAAAGGAGAGATGACTGATTCAGATGACAATGTGTATTAGGCTCCCAATTTGTTGGTAGAACCTTACAGCATCAGAGGTGATGAATTGAAAAATCAGAAGTGGATGCACAAAGAGCAGGATTCTCTGAAAGGGAGGTCAGAATTTCTACCACAAGAGCTGGAAAAGCCTACACAACCTAATATTCTGGAAAAAATGGCTTTGTTTAACTACATTGCACAGAATCTTTATTGACTTCTCTCCATTGTTGCACAGAATCCATGTTCATGTGATTATTTTGACGAATGAATTTATAATCAAATGGTCATAGTCCACGCTCTCAATATGCAAGGAACACAGGCACTCATGCTTTGTCTGCAAGGAGTGCCTGATGATGTGAATACTATTTCCAATTTTACAAGGTTTAAAAAGGGGCAGAGCATTGTCATGAGGCTCCTGCCATTGCAGGGCCAGGGTAGGATCAATTGTATGCAGACTTACCCCTGCTTTTTGCAGAGAGACTTTATGGTTTCGAACCCATGACCTCCAAATCACAATATACAACTTGACAGGAACCCATTCATGATGATAAATGTGGTACAGTAGAGCAATCCAAGTGAAGAGTACAAACTGAATGCAATACTTATATTACCTTAATATTAGTATGGCATTGCACTCAGTGTGGATATAGTACAGTGATTATTAGAGTTATCAGTAAATCTAGATTACAATGGTTCAGAGTGGAGCATGTTTCACAGTCTAAATCAACAATCGGAAATGATGGATGAATGATATAAGTTAGCATCCTTAAATGGAAGAAATCATCCCAGAAAAGACAAAGAACGAAATCATCTCAGAAAAAACAAATAACTTTTTCTAGCAACTTGCTCCTGTTCTCCCACAGCCTCTTGCAGAGTACATGAAACAAGGTGTGGAACATAGTTTAGAGCCACCCCATTATCTAGATAAGTTACCAATCAAACTCTAGGTGAGCTACTTGTGCTGAAACTAATTCTTTATATAAATGAGTTTCTCCAACCATCATATCCGCACACAGGAGAGTTGATGACTGTCTACAAACTCAACAAGAACGATCTCATATTATTCATTAAAAGGAAAAAAACATGTCCTGGTCAAATGTTGTGCTTTAGCCAATCATAGTTTGGTTTCCACAAAACAAATAGTTATCTTGTGGTTGTTCTTTAGTTTACATAATTAAAAGTTCATCCACAACCACAAGACAAATTATTCAAGTCCCTGACGCATTTTTTACCTCTTGTCTAATCTTCAAGGTAACTGATACCAAAGCACATTTTTATAAAAGAACTGATTAGATCCCACTGGCTGCACATGTGAATGTGATTAAAAAAAATTATTGTCACCTTTTTCAGTAGTTTCATTTCTATGTTATAACAAGAAAATCATCACTTGGCCCAAAAAAGGGAAGCCACCAAGTAATTGACAACCTTATCAAAATTGTTCAATTAA
The DNA here is from genome assembly GCA_030544215.1 of Zantedeschia hybrid cultivar. Taxonomy (NCBI): domain Eukaryota; kingdom Viridiplantae; phylum Streptophyta; class Magnoliopsida; order Alismatales; family Araceae; genus Zantedeschia; species Zantedeschia hybrid cultivar. Next base: position 21,186,591 of record JARZZO010000005.1, read on the forward strand.
TTGAGATGACAAATGATTACCTCAAGCACCGGACCAAACTCTCTATAGCAGAAGCTTTTTGAATAGCCTTAATAGGTGCAAGGTGTGCTGCATCTCTATGCTTCAAGACCTCCTGAATCACAAAAGATACTTGTTAGTATCGTTACTAAGGCATGGAAAAGGTGTTTTCATATAAATACACCTCAATAGAAAATACCAAATTTAGAGGTCTTGAAAATATAGTCTCATACAAATCCTTATGGCCAACGTCAATAGCATATGAAAAGGATACATGGATATTTCATCACAACCACTAAATCTGCTTGCTTGGATGAAAATACTCATCCCTATTCCCTTCCCTTCCTCAAGTGGGCGTAGCAGCGACAATGGCTACTGGTGGGGAGGGGTTTGATGGACGTTGCCACCCAATCCATTTAGTTGTGAGCACCTTAGACATTTATCAACTCTCGTTAGCATTTAACAAACATTGGCCAAGGCTCCCTAACTTGTGTATGACGGAGGATGATGGTAATGGCAAACATGTCACCAAGGGCTTATAACAACACATGGAGAAATATGTTTAAAAGAACTATATTTGGCAACTTTCTCTACAAATGGATATATCCCAAAAGAATAATTAGTAAACGATTTTAATATTTTAAGTTGCCCATCCTATCTTGAGCTGAACATTTAATCTAGAGCCTTCATATCATTGACCTGCCTGTACAGGACACACGAAAATAGGTGGCAGCTCAACCCTTTTAGGACAAAAAAATCAAGATATTTCAAAAAAATATGACAGATAAGTTCTTATAAGACCACAAATTGAATGGAAAAGATACAAAGCATACCTTTCCAAGTTTTACAGAGATGGTGGGAGTGAAGCCCATGAAACACTCCCGTCTGTCAACTTTCTGCGATTGGGACTGAACTTCAGCAAGTTGCCAGAAGTCCATTATTAGCAACTTTTAAAGAATTCCTTCCAACAGGGGAACATTGCTTAACTGGTTTCTCAGGCTCTTCCATTGATCCATTTGCATTCCCTTTCTTAGGGGAAGTTTGAACCTTGATTTCAATTTTGGGGGTTTGGACCTTGCGGTCAACTTTTGGGGATAACTTATATGTGACCTGTTTTCCTCGAGGAACCTGTTTGTGCAAAATAATTTAGGATTACAGAATAAATTGCAAGGTGGAAAAGAAAAGCTTCGACATAAAATGACATAAATGCTAACACATATGAACTGAAACTCTGGCTATAGAAAGATGGTATTGCAATCCAATAAGAAACACATATGCATACAAGGAAATCCATGTTGCTGGCATTACCACAGACACTGAACACAAGTTTGAGACCTGTTCACAATCTCCAAACAGACAAAGCTAAAGAATATAAATGGTGAAAGAAGAAAGCTCAAAAAGCTGTGGAATATCCAGAAGGACATTTAGATGATCCAGACTATCCAATACTGTTTGAACAAAGTATCCTACCTATAAATCCTCGCCATATTAAAAAGATTATTAAATAGACTTTCCATATGAGCTTTACCATTCCCAAAGGATAGTGCAATTTCGTACATAGATCTTTCTATGTTCTTCTAATCATCACAATTAGACATATAGAAAGGCAAAAGGAGTAGAGAGTCCACTGTGGTCTTAACATTATGGATGCACATCACATTTTGAATAAGAAACAAGTAAAGACTCTACTCAATATTAAAGTAACATTTACTGTAGGACAAACATGCAAATAGTCAATTCATAATCACATAAGACTTAACTTTAGAAAGGACATAAAAATAAACCTCAGCTTTAAATGAATGACTAAGTTTATATAATGAAATAACAAAAGGGCAACCCCACTGTCATAAGGATCCAACCACTCAAGGGGCTCGGGAGGAGTCAGCTGTGCGCAGGCTGACCCTTGATTTTTGCAAAGAGGCTGTTTACGGATTGCACCATGGCATCTTCCCACATCTGTATAATGAAACATAAACTTGTAATTTCACCATGTTTTATGTCATCAACGGCAACCTATGCAATAGATTCATACAAACAACCCAAAAACAAACAACATTTGTTCTCACCACAGGGAGAAAGAAGGTAATTGAAAGAAAGGACTCACCGAAGTGATCCGAGTCTTGATCTTCTTCTCGAGTTTGGAAGGCCTTGACTTTGAATTATCTCTTCCCTTAGCCTCCATATTCCCTTCCCAACTCCTTCTCAATAATGCAATACATCATCTCCCTCATTTAGTAGTACCCCATTTGTAAAAGCTACGTAGCGAAATGTAATAATGCATGGGAGTATCTAATACCTACTATTGAAAATATGCCACAGCGGTGATAATTGGAGAAATGAAGATGGAGGTGTTGCATGGAATGGGAAATGGTGGAAGGTAGTTGCATCCCTGTAAGATGATTTTATTGAGTGGGAGGATGGTGGAGAATTGACTCTGCAAGATGTGAGAAGGTGGCTGCCATCGTGAGATTGGATGGATGGGAGGGGCTACGTGTGAGATTGCTTATAGGTGATTTTCATGTTGCATGGGTTGGCTTATTGCATAAAAAAAAAAAAATTCACATTGTGCTGCGGGCACTGCTAGTGCATGTATATGCTTATGCCACCAACCTGTCATCCCAATCACTATTACAGCTTGTCACACGAGAACAACCTCATGTACAACATGACCCCTTTCACATTGTCGCCATCCAGCCAATTATGTTGCAGAAGAGAGAGGACGATGTATCGTTATAAGTTATAATTCTATCATTGATGCATATTATAAGTTATATTATATGCAACTGCACTGCTGGCAAAACCTTCATTTTAAAAAACAATTCAATGGACTTTTTAAACATGCTGCAGTGCATTTTATCATGTAAATGAAATACTTGGTTTTATAGGAGATTTAACATGTGAAAAAGAAGAAAATGATGAATCAAATACAAGGAGTGGGTAAGAAAATGAATAAATTAGCAAATTTAAAAGGAAGCGTATGTATAAGAACTCAAACAAATGTATTCAAGTAATATATATAATATCCATGAAAAAGTACACGTTAAAGCTATGCGAGCATCATACTATTCTTGATAAAAATCTCAAGTAAATGGTAAATGTTATTCATTGTCGGAATCCTTATTTTGCAATATGATTCTTCTTCTTTTTGATTTAGATGATCGTTATTCTGCATCTATTTCATTTTCTTCACAATGCTCATTGATGTCAAATTCTGTCATGTTTGTTGTTTCTTGAACTGTAATACATGTGTAGTTCACTCCAAAAACATTATCAGCTTTGTCTGTTGCCTTAATTATCAATGTAAGTTGCTTCTTCAAGCACCGATCAATAATTCTTCTGAATTCTGCATCTTCATTTTTCTGTAAATAAAATAGGAATATAATCATATGGAATGGTCATATGTAAAAAGTTTCATCTACATGTTTAATATATACCTTTTTGTTCTGCAAATTGTCTACTGAGAAGCCTAAAATTGTTTCAGCTTCCTCGTTAAAAAATGTCACCCAAATGGCTCTGGTGTTATCAGCTATCTTTAATCTCAAGTAATACCTAAATGATAAAGGTTTATTTGTTAATATTGAATACTTATAAGTAGATAATAAATAATGCTGTCAGAATTAGTTACCTCTGAGTAGCATCAACTTGATGTGATGAACACTTTTTACAAAATAATTTTCCATCATTTTTTATTAGTGTTTTGTTGCAAATATGGCAAGCTGTGTACCAAGGGTATTTGTTCTTATTGATATCTATGACATTAACTTTCACTTGAAAAAAACATGCCTACATTAAAAGTTCAGTATTAAATGACTATTTTCATATTATGTAAATTAAGGAAAGAAACATATGTTATTTGCATACCTTTGTCGTTCCATTTCTTGTATTTTCCAATAGTTCATCTATAGTCATCAACTCATGTTTTGGATTTGTGATGATTTTTGAATTTTTAGTTTTTAATCTATCCATCAACTCATGCTTATTTATTTTATTCCTGCATTAGAGATGATTAAAAGTTAAATGATGGGATTTTGTTATCTTGAATAATATTTTTTTATTATGAGAGTATTACGTACCATTCTTTGTCATCCATGACTATTTCACTTGTTTTTTATACTTCTATGGTTGTCGTTCTCGTCGTTGATAGTCCGGAGTTTCCTTTAGAAGAGAACCAAATTAAATATTATAAAAATATCTAGATATAGTGTTGAACAACATATATTACCTTTATATGAATGAGTGCGCACAGATGTTGCTTGGATTATTGGCCTCTCATCTATTGATTTTAGAATTGTTGCACCTTCTTTGTTAACAAAATTCTCCCACAAAGTTAGTACAATATGGCTTTGACAACTGCATGTTTGTAAAAATATAAAAAAATCAGAGTAAATAAAGATGAAGTATTTGTAGTTACAGTGACGGGTTTAATACTCATGAGTTATCTATTAAAGTTATATTTTGCCTTTGAATTTTTACACCGTCTGATTTTCTTGTAACGGTGGTTGCCTCATCTGATTCGATAACAACTGCAACAAGATCTGCAAGATAATTGAAATATCATAGTTAGTAATTCGAATTATTTGATGGGTACAGTATGTATAAAAAGAACTTAGAATATAAAAACTTACCAACTATATCATTTTGCACGTTTTTGCTGATCAATTCCTTTATTGTGATAAATCTTTTTTCCTTTCTTTGATTGTAAATTAACGTTGGTAGAGTGAGACTTTCAATTTTAAAAGCTGGTATCTCGGCGATGTCAGTACTTCTGTTAAAAACAATGTTGTTTTTCATGGTACCTTTGTTGAAAATTGGATGGGCTTGTTTAATTTGTCCAGTTGAAATTTTGTAGTAATGATCTTCAGACAATAATGCATCAAACTTTGTTATAATCTCTGAGAACATTGTTGCTTGAATAATTGAATCCTGTTAAAAAAACAAGTATAGTTGGATGAAGTAATTAATAAGATCTTTGTCAATAAAATATAGATTATATAAGATATTAACTCATGTGTAGTAAAACTTATGATATTACTTGTTCATCACTAAGATACATATTTACAACTGTTCCGGACGATCCATTCTTTGTAAAATGATATGGTTGTTCTCTTTTAACGAGCTTGCATTTTACTGTCCAATCCGTTGTTTCTGTGGTCAACTCTGAGAAAAGCTTGTTTTGAATATCCATTCCTCTGCATAGACAATATTATTATGTTAAATGAAGGATTAAATATCAATATTCAAATATAAGTACATCAGAGATTATAACTCAATACCTTATGAATTCGAGTGATAGATTTCAGTAAAAACAATGTTTTTTGTATATTGATTGGCATCTTCACAGTCTCCAATGTTCAATGGCTTTATAAGCAATTTTGTTGTATGTTTGGATATGCCTCTTGACAGTGCCACGTAGAGTTGCCCATGTGAAAATACTGGCTCAGGTAAGTAAACACCTACATTTGATATTGTTTGACCTTGTGCCTTGTTTATCGTCATAGAGAAGGCTAATCTGATTGGAAATTGCTTACGCTTGAAACTAAAAGGATATTTTTCATTTTCAGTTGGATAGAATGGTATTCTTGGAAGTAGAACCTCTTTTCCAATAAATTGTCCAACAACTATTTTGGCATAGATTACGTTTTTTTGAAAATTCATGCACACGAGCCTCGTACCATTACAAAGTCTATTGGTTGGATCCAAGTTCCTTAGAAGCATTACTGAGCAATGAATCTTCAACATCAGTTTATGTGGTGGCATGCCATTGGGTGTAAGATTGTTCAAGAATTCAACTTGATAGTTGTTATTTGTTTCATCCACTGCACTGTCGAAACTATAATAGTTGTACTCTTTTCCTGGGAATTTTCTAATGATTATTTCGTTCAAGTCATGAACATATTGATTTTTAGTGGCCAATATAGCTCGCTCGGTGATGTAATTTGAACAATGTCCTTTTTGAAACATGTGTGGAAATATGCTATCGATCAACCTTTGTTTTGATACTTGTTCTGTGTCATATCTGATGAGCATTTCTTTTGGAACACTTATCATATCTTCATTATTTGTTGGTTCGACACCATCATCGACACGTAGTAAGAAGTTTGCAAATTCTTTGTCATTTCTTGCTTGCATATTCTCTTTAAGATGTAACTTATTTACTCTTGACCATAAATATGATGTGACCATACATGCTTCAACCATTTGTTTTCTAGTACCTTTAGGCACAACTAGAAGAACTTGTCTAAAATCTCCACCAAAGACCATGACTTTACCACCAAAGAGCATTTTTGAATCCATTATATCTTGCATTGTTCGATTAAGTGCTTCAATTGCAAATTTTGTTGACATGGGAGCTTCATCCCATATAATTAATTTACATTTTCGTATAAGATCTGCAAGACCACTCTGTTTTCTTATACCACATATAGATGAGTAATTTACATCTAGTGGTATTTTGAATCTAGAATGAGCAGTACGGCCCCGTGGTAAGATTGATGCTGCTACTCCAGAAGTTGCAGTGGCTAATGCAATGTGGCCATTTGATCTAATGTGTACGAGTATTGCTCGATATAAAAAAGTTTTTCCTGTTCCTCCTGGACCATCCACAAAAAAAATGGACCCATGCTTATTGTTTACATGATCTAATATTGTCTTGAATGCTTGACATTGTTCTTCATTGAGTAAATCTTTTGCAATAATATCTTCTGTTGGTGTAACAATCGTCATCTCATCAAGAATTTCTTTTGATTGCTTGTGGTCTTTTACCATTATGATAGGAATGATAGGTAAATCATAATATGTAATCTTCTTTCCCATGCTCTCTAGTAAAGATTGTATATCTCTTAATGTTGCAATTGATTGTTGTTCACTTGATAATTTTGCATCCCTAGCATAGTCTTCAGACATGTCTTTGAGAAACATATTCCACAACATTCTAACATCACTTGGCTTACAAAATACAAGTATTGTAGCAAATAACCTTCTTAAAGAACATGGCATTTGATAAGTTATTGCTTCTTGGAGACAACATAAAATTCCATTGTCAGATTCAAGAAGGCCACGCTTTTGAGTTGCCTTTCTAAATGATGAATATACTATACCATCTACAATGTACAAATCTGTAAAAGATTTTGGACCATGAACATGGTTTAAGAGGATCCTTAAGATGTATTTTTCTCCTTCTGTTGGATTTGTAGCAGTTACACGACCAATTGATTGTTTTTGTTTCTTTTTAGTCCAACCTAATTTTCCTTTGTTCCACACAGTATTCTGGAAATTCTCTATATAGCAATCTTCTTGCATCTGCATCTGTTATATTTTTCTTAAAGAATTCAGTAAGCTTTGTTTTTGTTGAACGATCTTGTGATAGAATCTGATTTAGATTATTATTCTTTCTATAAGAGACCAATTGCTTATCTAGGAGATGTATTTGTAATGGAATGACTGAAAGATATATCTCATTAAGAGAAAATTCATATATTCTCTACATGGCCTCTGGTGGTGACACCCATCTTCCATCTTGAAAGTTTCTTATCTCATCCACATGCTTGTTTTCGTCTTCAGGGCGTATAAAGACTGAGACATGGTCATGTCCTTTATAAACATATTTGTAAAGATATTTCACAGCTGTTATGCAAGAACATATTTCAACGTTAATGTGACAATTGTATCTTTTTAGCAAATACTCATTGTATGGCACGACCCACCTATTATCTAACATATGATTCTTGACCTTTGCTTAACGACCATTGTTTCTCCTTCGATAGATCGGGTAAGAATTTCTACCTTGCATTGATGTTTCACAAAAGGGACGAGGATAATGACACTTGCACCGTCCTTTTCTCATGCAGGGAGAAGAAGGCCTTAAATGTCCGCATGACCCATGCATCATGTGTTTTAAAACTGTCTCATACAACAACAGATCAATATCAGGGTCTGGAATTTCTGCACTGACTATGTTATCATACATTTTTGGAGAGAGGATCTTATTTTCTTGTTGCAAAATAACCAGAAAATGGACATGTGGGAGGCCCCTTTTTTGGAACTCAATGACATAAACATGGGACGCCACCCTACCAAATATTTCTTCTTTGAATAATTTTTTCTTTAGATCTTGTAACTTGGCTCTGAAAATGCGTGATGTTATGTTTGGTCTATTAAAAGAACTTTCCCATGGTTGAAGCTGTGATTTGATCTCTTCTCATTCTGGATTACAAGTGATAGTTAGAAAGATATCTAGTTTACCAAAACGATGGACTAAAGCCATTGCATTTAAGTAACGTTTTCGCATATCTCGAGGTCCTCCAATAAAAGTTGCTGGTAAAATGATTCTCTTTCCAACCTTGTTTCTATTTGCTTCACCACTGTTAACTGCATCGACTAATCCTTGATATAAATCTGCCCTGATATTTTGTTGGTTTCTATAATAGAAATCCAATTTATCCGTTTCTATCTTTATATACATATCGACCACATACTGTTGCAATAGACGCTCGCTAAACAATATTGTGGTTTTTTCTGTTTCTCGAATTTGCAATACGTATGCATAGTATTCTCTAGCTGAAACACATGATCTACTTTGTTTTTCGGCTATTTCTGAAAAAAAAAAAATAGACATTTTAAATAATTATTTTGTACTTAGTAATTTACGATATATTTATAAACATACCTTCTTCTATGTGGATGATATTGGAGAAGTCGTTATGATTGTTGTATGCCATGAAATTGTCTACATGTCTTGAATCTTGTTTGACTTTGCTTTTTCTTATACCTCTATGCCACCCTGTCTCTCTTCTTGGAAAAAGCAAAGGATATTGCAATGGGTCATAACAACCAAAATATAGTTTTACTTTATAACCATGTTCGCCATGACTATGAACAAAGATATCAGTCTCATATCTTCCTTGTATATTGTTTCCTTCAACCCAAATTGCTGCAACTTGGTTTGCTGTCGGGGCATTATACGCACGTTGATCTAGCCCACAATCTTTCCTAATTGAGATAATTTTATTTTCTAAACAATTTAGATCCCTTAGATTTCTTAAAAATCTAGAGTAAGGATTGATATTCAAAATCAATATCAACTTTTCTATTATAACTGCATTTAAGTTTGGAAGATGAGCCATTCAATTTGAAACCTCATTCTCTGTGTCATAAAAATATAATTGCAGAAATCTAGCTTTGCTATCTGTAGGACATAATGTGGGAATATAATGGTGGATTTGTCTTTGGACTCTAAAAGTGTATGTCCCATTCTTCATATTTGCTAAGGACTTGTCATACTTCACACCCAATGATGTAAATGCAAAGGCACTATTATATCCACATATAGAATTTCTGAAATGTTTAGATTCTTCTGTATCAGAGGTGTATAACTGAAATAATTCTTCTGGCATATGGTTGATCTTCAGTACGACCTCTCCATTATAGCAACAGAATGTTGGCGGTTCGTATTCAAACCTCTTCGCCTTGCAATATTTACATTTTGAAGTGATCTTCACACAATGTGGACCATCTAACTTCATTTGATATACTTCTCGTCTTTTGGCTAACATCATGCATCTTTTCTCTTCATCCATGTTTGCATATTTTTCTCTTATTCTTTTATTCCTTTCTTCTAGAAGCTCTTTAAAAGGTCAAGAATAGTTAGTAAAATAATTCAATCTATAATTTCTACTTAATATATTGTAAGTTTTTTATTACCTTTTTTATGTTGGTTGTTTTCTCCATTTTTTTCCATATAATTTTCCTCCATGATAGGACAAAATGTAATAGCTGTATTAAAGAAAAGGTTGCATCATAATTATTATTGTGTATTAAAACATAATGTTCGAAAGTAAAAATGATAAGGCAAATTTGTCAAGGAAAGTACATTATCAAAAATTAACTATTTGTATGTAAAACATTGCAACATAAAAATGACAGACACAAAGAATTAACTTAGATAAGAAGATAATAAACATTATTTATGATTGGTTTATATTATTTCACATAAATACCCATGTGTGTATTCAAGTAACATATTCTATTTTTGATGAAAGAAGAGCATAGCAAACCTTATAAAACATCGCTACAAGGGTATATAAACGGATGCTTAAGATTTATTCAATTTCCAAGGTATTAACAATATATGCAAGGTATTAATAATATATGCAAGGCTCCTCTAGGAAATATGCAAGGTATTGCATAAAGAGGCCGACATATTAACAATCCCACAATGACAAAAAATATAATATGCAAGGCTTCTGATCATGCTCCCTTATTAGTCTCCCTTGTTAATTCTCAGCTCCAACATGCGTCAACATTTACTTTTCAACATATGTGGACCTATCATGATAAATTTTTATCAGATGCTACAGAATGCTGGTCTTCGGCTCCAATATCTTTCTCCCACATGTTCATGCTTAGCTGAATTTTAAATCAATGAGAAAAATGCTCATAGATTGGAACAAGAATGTTTTCGGGAATATATCTATCAATATCCGTGCAGCAGAAGAAAAGGTTGATCTGGCTCAACATAGTTACGAGGAAAAACCATGTTTAGATAATTTGTGATCCTGGAGGCTGCAAGGTCCTCTTTATCCTCTTGTATTCCTAGGAGGAATCTTTCTGGAGACAAAAAGCAAGATTGCAGTGGTTTAAGGATGAGGATCATAACACGAAATTTTTTCATGCGTCTGTGATAGCAAAAAAAGTCTAAGAGTCTGATCACTGAATTGTAGGATGAGATGGTGGTCGGAGACAGATGCGGCAGCGACGCAACCCATGTGTGTATTCCAGTAACATATTCTATTTTTGATGAAAGAAGAGCATAGCAAACCTTATAAAACATCGCTACAAGGGTATATAAACGGATGCTTAAGATTTATTCAATTTGCAAGGTATTAACAATATATGCAAAGTATTAATAATATATGCAAGGCTCATCCAGGAAATATGCAGGGTATTGCATAAAGAGGCCGACAATATATTAACAATCCCACAATGACAAGAAAGATAATATGCATTCTCATCAAACCTTCCATAGAATATACAACTATGCTTCTAGATATTAGCTAACATTTTAAATCTATCCATAGTATGTAGCCTCCCCAGGGCCAGCTTCCACATGATCAACACTGTTTAAGTAGATGATCAGAAGTTAGGAGGGCGCAGCCTTCATCTATCTTCTTTATCTGATTGTCATAATTTTATTTTGTCATTGGGCTAGATACATCCTGGATTTGAGGGTAACAGGTTTAATTGGCACAATGGTCAGAAAGGTTCTCGAGGAATATGGCTAAGCTGGATCATGTTTTGACTTATTTGGCTTGGGCTCCCATTCAACTCAAGCATCTTTCTAGGGAGGCTTCTGATCATGCTCCCTTATTAGCCTTCCTTGTTAATTCTCAGTTCCAACATGCGTCAACATTTACTTTTCAACATATGTGGACCTATCATGATAAATTTTTATCAGATGCTACAAAATGCTGGTCTTCAGCTCCAATATCCTTCTCCCACATGTTCATGCTCAGCTGAATTTTAAATCAATGAGAAAAATGCTCATAGATTGGAACAAGAATGTTTTCGGGAATATATCTATCAATATTTGTGCAGCGGAAGAAAAGGTTGATCTGGCTCACAATAGTTATGAGGAAGAACCATGTTTAGATAATTTTGTGATCTTGGAGGCTGCAAGGTCCTCTTTATCCTCTTGTATTCCTAGGAGGAATCTTTTTAGAGACAAAAAGCAAGATTGCAGTGGCTTAAGGATAGGGATCATAACATGAAATTTTTTCATGCGTGTGTGATAGCAAAAAAGGTCTAAGAGTCTGATGACTTAATTGTAGGATGAGATGGTGGTCGGAGACGGATGCGTCAGCGATGCAGCGACACTTGGACTGGATGAGGAAGATGTACGGCTTCATGGCGCCCTACGTGTCCAAGAACCCTAGGGCTGCCTAAGTGAACTACATTAATTAGGAACATAATCTAAGGCGTCCTCTTTGCAAAGAACACGTCATGCAGTAGCAAACATAACAAGTGTTCCAGAAAACAAAAAACAAACGCAGTTGCTGAGGAAACACACCGTATAGACTGCGATCTATTTTAAGGACAAAAACATAAATCTTGACCTAAAAAATTTTTAGCGGTTTGTATTTCTCAAAATTCTTTATATAGGCCTCCACAACTAAAAAAAACACATGTATCGACTGCGATCTAGTTTAAGGACAAAACCATAAATCTTGACCTAAACAATTTTTAGTGGTTCGTATTTCTCAAAATTCATCATATGGGTCTTCACAACAACAAAAAAAACACCCGTATCGACTGCGATCTAGTTTAAGGAAAAAACTATAAATCTTGACCGAAACAATTTTTAGCGATTCGTATTTCTCAAAATTCTTCATATGGACTTCCACAATAAAAACCGACACAAGAACACCCAAATAATTTTATTTTTATATCATTTAAAAAAAGTAAACCCAATAATGGTCAAGAGCAAATGATAAATAAATGTTTGTGATTAAATGATTTGTCGATCATGAATTAATATATAGACACAAATAAAGGTTAATTCAATAATGTTTAATTAAAATTTGTTTTTTTGCTAAATAGGTATCGACCATGACGTGGAATGGCAGTACCGGATTAGGCATTGCTGTACATGGAGAATGGTGAAAGATCAGTGGGAAAGGCAGCTCGTACCCACGCGGCAGCATGGTTTTGTTTGTCGGAGGAAATCTTTAGCACTTCATCTGAGGGGGCCCACTGTGGATTCAAATATAAAAATTGTGTGAAACCGTGTGTAGAATCCGAGAACACAAAAGACCTGGTTCGCACCATAGCATGCCTCTCTCTCTATGTATATATAGAGACAGAAGGGGAGGGAAAAGAGAGAATCTGTTACTAGGATTAGGTTTGCTGGCAACAGACTCCATCCAAGGCCATCAAATATTGATCTGTTGGCCGTTAAAACAAAATGAATGGAAGGGGCAAAGAGAAATATTCCGCGGGCCCTTCCCTGTGCGCAGAAATGTGGGCACGGTTGCATTTCACGTGCGGTGCCCGGCGCTCGGCGTTGGAAACCATTTGTTATTGGATCCGGCCTGGTGCAGCGGGTGTGCCAAGAGTTTTCCGGTACCATTGCAAGATTACAAAAAAATAGGATTATGCTGCTATCAAATTTAAATAGGAGAGTGCATAGCATCTATCTATCAATCTAATCTATGTATATATATGATCATCAAAAAAATTAAAATATTCAATTACCTCTCCCTTCCCTCATTCCTCCTTGTTCTTATTTCTTGGGTTTTAATTTTCATCGGATCGTAAATTCTACCTGTAGCTATCCAATTGAGTGTCTTTAGCTTATGGTCGAAAGCAAAACCCCAAAGATGGCGCATACTCGATCTGATGTCTAGGGCTGACTCTTACGAGCGAACGGTGACAAGTTTTTTGATAATTTTTATTTATTTTGAAAAAATTATCAAAGAACATATTAAAGATCATTTTTTTTTGATAATTTTTGTTTATTTAATTTTTTAACATGGAGAGAAGGATTTATTTGGAGGGGGTAGCAGCAACCTTATTTTTGACCTTGAACAGGACCCATGACAAGCATATTTTTTTAGCGGGATGATAACTTTTAAAAGAATGATCGCCTATCCTTTCTATCATCTCAGAAGAATACAACCGGGAGGGGATAATTCGAATCCCACATGTAAAAGGTAAAATAAGAATAGTATATATATATATAGGAGTGTTATTGTGTAAATCGCACGTTTTCGTGCGGTCTGACCACACAGTTCAAATCCGTCATTTCTTTACGTTAAAAAAATAAAAATTATCATAAATTTTTAAATATTCAATTCTCTCTTACAATAAATTTCATTCCTTTTAGATAAAGTTTTAGATCATATCCAAATTGATTGTAGTCATCTAATATTGTACAAGTAAGTTGGTAATAAATACTAAAGCTTCGTGGGATCGAAACAATCCTAAGGATAATTTGACCAATTTCTTATTATTCTATAATTTTTAGAAATTAGAATTTGTATATGCCAAATGGACGGTTAAGATAGAACTTCAAGATTGAATTACGATTAGACGGTGAAATAAAGTCTTAAGAGATGGAAACAATCTTAAGAGGGATATATATATAAAGAGAGAAATAAAATTAGAATGCAAACTACTACAATGTGTGCAGATAAACCATACATATTGTTTCGTCCATCTCATATTTCAACAAAAAAATAAAAAATATTTCTTAGGGTTGTTCTCGTTTTATGGGGCTTTTTTTTTTACTGTCATATCGTGGTTTGATATTGAAATTCGATTTTAGTCGTCCATTGGTAACATGTAAATTTTAATTTTTTTAAAATAAAAAAAATAGTCAAAAATAAAAAAATCATAAAATTAGCCCCTAACTAGCTTGTTTCGGTTCCTAAAGTTTTAATATTCATCACCAATTTAAGAATGTAAAGTTGCATGGCTTATGTTGAAAGCCTCGTGATCTAACGGTGAAACTCAAGTCAAAAGAGATGAAATTTATTTTGAGAGGAAAGTTAAATATTTAAGAATTTTATCATAATTTTTAAAACATTCAAGTACTTCCCTCTAGGTTAGTTCCCACTCCTCTTGATTTAACTTTCATCGGCCGATCAATAAAATCAAGTTTTGAAGATCAAAACTTAAACCTAAAGGGATGAGATCAACTCTAAAGACTAATATGACAAGTTTTCTTTTTTTGACTATATTTTTATTATTTTTGATGTTATTGTTTGATGCACGTTTGATCGGACAACTAAAATTGATCTTCAAGATCAGACGATAAAAATTAACGTCCTCGGGATGTGATCAACCATAAGGAATCTATTTTAATATTTAAAATCTTATAAAAATATTTTTTTAAGATGGAGAGGATGAATTTTTGAAGGGACATATCTAACTTAGATGTGCCCTGGTGGGACACGTTTGATCTTGATAGGACAGACGCTGATTCACTCATATGCTCGCTTCCTCGCTTCCTGCCAATGTGCCATTTGGTGTCTCTTTTTTAACCGTCCGATCAAGATTTGACAGCAGAACTGTTGTGCAATCCGCCCGCATGTGGTCTAAATTACATAATAACATTCTTCTCTCTCTTTCTCTATCTCTACATATATATAGAGAGAGGGGGGGGGGGGGAGAGAGAGAGTGAGTCATAGTAACTCCAGTGCCATCCAATGAAGGACCAGATGGTATGCCCAGCCAAGTAATTTGGCAGGAAAAGAGATGTTTGATCTTGAACACAAGCATAAGATGAGACAAGTGAATTCGATTGTTCAATGTTTTCTGTGTTTTTTTGGGAATTGTGCTACCTGATCGCCAAGTAATTTGTTTTCTTGGGAATTTTCGATAATTTTTATTTTTTTAAACATTAAAATGAAACGGAAACATACTATGCAGTTTATCGGTATAAATGCAAAAACTGCCCCAACAACATCACTATCTACATATAGTTAATATCATTTTTCTCTCTGTATATATAATGTTGCGTAATGGATTCATCTATGTATAACAAATTATAATGAAGGCCATGCGACCAAGATCGGATGCCTCTTGAAAATGAGACACAGAGTTCGTTCCCGTCCGCATTTATGATGCCCACTGTTATGATCACAGTCCAGCCTGTTTTTTTAACCTATATATGGCACCTCATTGCCATCCAAATGTCCAGTGAATTTGGCACCCAATGTGAAATTTTTTTTGCTCTACCTAATCTAAAAGGGAAGGCGCACTGTATCGGCTCCATATATAATTCGAGGTTCTTAATTAGGGTTGGCAATGAGTCTATCCGAGCCAAGCTTTGGATGGCTCGGGCTTAGCTCAGGTAAAAAAAACTTGTTTCAAGGTCGAGCTCGAGCTCGATTCGAACTCCAAATCTATGCTCGAACTCGGCTTATCCTGTTTTTGTCAACCTCGAATTCGGGTTGACTCGAACTCGAATCACACAAATTCAAATAGATTTTATTTAATTTTAGTCATTTGATACACAGTTAGAATGAAGATCTTTTAGTAAATATACCGACTTGACTTAATTTAGAGAAATTTAAAAAATATACTATATATATATATTGAGCCAGTTCACGAGCTTACGAGTCGAGTCACGGTAAACTTGAGTTCAGCTCATTAAACTATTCGAACTTCAATCTAAACTTGAGCTTGGCTCGTTTAAAATTTCGAGTTGAGTTGAATCAAACTGAGGTCGAACGGCTCGACTCATTGCCAGTCTTATTCCCAATAATCCCATATTAGATGTTAATAGTAGTATCTAGATCCATGCTCCTTTTCCATGGAAACACTTTTTTTCTAAGGACAAACCTTGAGCACCACAAGTTAGAGCAGATAATACTTGGATGGATGCCACATTTTCTCGCCTCCATTGGAGGAGGCTATCGTACAGGTGGAGCTTCCTAATGGTCTCACGTCGCTGCTAGCCAATGTATTCACGTGCTTTACAATATGAGGACGTCCCACTACCTCCTTGGAGACTAGGGCTGTCAATGGATACCCGAATTTTGATTATCTGTTCCATTTCCGATTTTATTAGTGGATACGGAACTCCGTTAAAGACCACTCGTTAAGTTACAGGAAACAGAAATAGATCTCTGTTTCCGATAGTTATAGGAGTCGGAAACAGAAACACTCATTTCCGTATCCGCTAACCCGTTTCTATTTCCGAATGATCATGTACCTTATACATCCATCTACATATATACATACACATATATATATATATATATATATATATATATATATATATATATATGAGAATATCTCTTGACAGTTTGATAAAAGAAAGGTCATAGTAAAAAGTTGGAAACTTTTTAATATTTTAATATAACTTTATGGCACATGTTTAGATATATTTATATGTAAATTTAGATTGATAGATAAAGTAGATTGCAAAATTCAAAATTTGTAGATTATTAATTTTTACTTATATTAAAATTTTGTAGATTTAAAATTTTTAATTATTAGAAGAAAATTTATCAAAAAGTGAATAATAATAGTAATTTTAAATATCTCTTTAATATAGCGATGATGATAGCAAAAACTTCCGTTTACTTCCGTTTTCGATTTCCGATTTAAAAACGAAAATAGATGCGGAAACGAAAACACTCACTTCCGACTCCGTTTCCGTCTCCGATAAACTTTATAGGAAACGGAAGCGGAAGATGTCATTTATGTTTTCGTCTCCGACCCGTTGACCGTCCTACTGGAGACACTCTTTTTTCCAAAACAAATAATATAGTGAAGACGAGCCATATTCTAAACATACTACAATGTAAAGAACTTTTCTAACAGAGTAATTTTTTTTCATTAAGGGGAAATTGCAAGCATATGGCGGTCGCAAGGTTAGAAGTTATTTGGAGTAAATCTTTTTTTAATTTGAACGTAACCCAGTAATCTATTCAAAAGCGCCCGGACCCAGTTGATACCACCTGAGTCTCCGACAAGGTGTGGGCCATTTCCATCGATGCGAGCCGTGCTCGGCCTTGGGCTCTCCCTCGAGCCAACCCAACCTTTGATGGATCGATCCACACCCTACGCTGTTCTTACACGCCAAGCTTGCTTCCTAGCTCTTCCTCCCTCCCATTTGATGCGCTGCGGTCTTCAAATCTACCACACCGGCAACCAGCTGCGGATGAAGACCGTGAAGGGGAGGCCCGTCAGGTCGTCGGGCACCCCCTCCTCCTCGGCCGCGTCGGCGTGGTTGAGCCCGTTCGCCCGCGGTGCCAGCAGCGGCCCCCGGCACAGCGGGCAGGTGCCCCGCCCGTGGTCGATCCACCGGTCCAGGCACGCCCGGTGGAAGACGTGGCGGCACCCCAGCTCCCTGATCTCTTCTCCCTCCTCCACTGCACACAGGCAGAACACACACTCCGCCTGCTCGCCTTCGCCGAGCTCATACTGGCAGACGCCAGGCTTCTCGTGCAGCAGCGGCGTCTGCTTCGTGGCGGCCTGCAGGTCGCCGGCGTGGAGGTGGTGGACGAGGAAGGAGGAGTCCGGTGGCCACAGCGCGAAGTGCGTCCTCGCCTGCTTCCAGAAGATGCTCAGGATCGCCTGGCACAGGAGCTTGACGAGGAAGAGTAGGAAGTTGCAGATGGGGAGGAGGAGCACGACGTAGAACGGGACGAAGAGAAGTATTGGTAACCCCATGATGTTGGGAACAGGAAGGAAACACGATGCTGTAGGCAAGAGCCACCGCTGGGGGCTATGGAGAGCATGTAGATATGCTTATATATGTGGAGAGAGAGAGAGAGAGAGAGAGAGAGAGCATCCCATATTTGGAAGAAAAGTGGATCAAGATTGATGGGATATTTGTCTCCATTCCCCTGCCTATTATTTGATTTTTCTTTGCCTGGTTTTTTAAAGAGTCTTATTAATTTGTGGAGAGAGCATATGTCAATATTTACAATGATATTTTTTTCTTGAAGACTCATTTTAGAAATAAGGCAATAAAATGTGTTATGTTTATAGTTTTAATTTTTTTAATCTTTAAGAAGTATAACTTTTTAATTATGATAACCTTCCTTCAAAATTTTATTTATATATTCAATTAGATTTTATAGATTATAATGATATATTTTCACTGTTATGCCCCCACCTTTTTTGATAGAAAGAAGAAGTCCTCAAGTCTTATCATATGCCATCTTATTTTATTAGATTTTGTCACAGTTCGCTACAATGCTAGTAGGAGATTGAACAAATGTG
Organism: Zantedeschia hybrid cultivar; assembly: GCA_030544215.1. Taxonomy (NCBI): domain Eukaryota; kingdom Viridiplantae; phylum Streptophyta; class Magnoliopsida; order Alismatales; family Araceae; genus Zantedeschia; species Zantedeschia hybrid cultivar. Next base: position 21,205,323 of record JARZZO010000005.1, read on the forward strand.
GGGCAAATCACCCGACCCATATAAAAATTATAAATGTATATATATATATATATAAATATATAAATATATATATATATATATATATTTATATATAATTATTTTGTTACAGTTTTTTCCAATTTTGAGGGCTTAAATATCACTATCTGATTGTGAAGGTCAACTGTAGCTATCTGATCAAGGTGCATGCATGCAAAAAATAACCTCAAAATTACTGCTTGAGTATGGCTCTCCTTCCTCTCTCCTTTTTGTCTATATCTCTCTTTGTCCTCTTAAAATTTCCTTTTACAGACAAGACCATGTTTGTTACTCATTTAGAATGGATCATGGTATGTGAAGAATTCGATCTAATCATTCGAAAGTTCTATCATAGAGAGCAATAAACCTTACCCCTTGATTGAATTTCTTATTTATTCTCGAATATATTTATATATTATGGTCTTCCCGGGCAGTGCTCTCACTTATTCGTGAGGTTTTGGTTTGACAGAGATCTTTGAAGCAGAAAGAGATTGTTGCAGATTAAGAAATTGGATCCTATTAACTCCTTGTACCCACTCCATGGGCTTTCTGCCCTCAGCTTAAATGGGATGCATGACCCATTGACCCGGATTTGGGATGTTCTTGATCCCGGTGTCTTCTTCTGATTCCTATGGAATGGGTGGCCCTGTCAAATATCGTTTTCCCAAAGTTATGGCTGCATGGACTGCTCTTTTTTTTTTTTTTTGATCATTAAGTTGCCACTATTCATTTATAGAGAAGATTAGAGTACAGAAGCGAACAAAAGGACACATAATACATAGACCATCTCATGGTTGCCATACGAAGCAAAGAAACAAGCAGGGGGCACAAGGACAAACATAAAACACATAAGATAATACTGTTAGAGATTTTAGGAATACCTGGAGCGGAAGCCATTCCTAACGAAGGAAGAAGACGACGCCGGAGTCGATCTCCACGTACTGCAAACCTCGGAAGAACTGCATGAACCACGGACGAAGAGACGGTGTAGTCCTGGCACCCTCTCCACTGGTTTTCTCTCTCTATTTTTCTTGATACGTATGACCTAATGGGGAGTCACATGTTTCTTTTATAGAGAGGAGGGACCAGTCCCGTTCAAACTACTAATGGATCATACCCATTACAGGATCCTAATGGGCACCTAATGGGTTAAGCCCAATAACTTTATTATATTAATTGGATGCCTAATGGTGTGTATGTGTGCAACCCAGTAAGCACAAGTGGACCACTAATTGGGCAAAAATCTAACATTCTCCCACTTGATCTAACTTGTCTTAAGTGTGAGTGCTCAAATTGGGTGTGTGATTATCATGAAAATTTATGTTGTTTATGTAACAAATAAACCTATTAAAGACTAAGTGGATGTGATCGCCAGAAACTTTTAACTAAAAAGTTCCAAAAGAAAAGATTGATCACCTACCTGTTTTGGAATTGGGAGATCTTCGAGTCTTTGATTCCCCTCCTTCAGCCGACTGAAGAAAGAGAGTCTTTCTGACTTTGTTCTTACTTTAGATGTTTATCGGACTTTGATGATCATCCAGATTTCCTTTCCCTTGCTGATTCTCTCCTCTTTATCTCCTTTTGTACCTTTGAACCTTACAAAAAGTAGAAAGAAAGAAAGAGGCAACAATAAGAACTCAAATAGATATAGTATCTATTCCAATAGAAATTCTAATCATGCAACTAAACAAATGAACTCACTTGTTTGATGGTCTTTTAAACCCCTTAAAACATGGATTAAAAAATAATGCTAGTGAGTGTGTGTTGCATGGAGTGATGTGATGAATGAGATTTTGAACTAATATGATGATGAATAATTAAGAACTGAGTTGGATGACTCCTGGAAAGCCTTGGTCTTGAAAGTTTTTGAAAGGACGAAGAAGTGATGAAGAAGGGATGTAACTTGCTTCAAGACTCCTAGAACTAACAGCACTTCGATCCTTCAGCGCCTGGACGTCGTCGCCAAGATTCTTTGCTCCAATTTCACTCAATTATTACTATCATCACTCTCAATAATTATCACTAACTTTTTAATGACCAAGGGGTTATATATTTATAGGCTTTACATCCACAGTTATTAATGGATTAACATAAAAGAATTTGAAGTTTATCCAACTAACAATTAGATAAACACAGATTAATTCATCATTATCTGTAATTATCTAAAACGCGTCGCCCATTAAAGACGTCTTTTATACTAATTAAGATAAAGATAAACATCCGGAAAAAGAGACAGAATCAGCTTAGGAAACTTAAATCGTGTCGTGCCTGGCAGACGTCTTTTAGCTAATTAATCAATTAATTAAAATTCAAATTTAAATATCAAAATATGAATAAATTCTAAATGGCGTCTGCACATGTCGACGTCTTTTAGACTTTGTCGTATTTGATTAAAATTTGAGTTAAAATCAATTTAATTAATTAACCTAAATCATGTCTGTCTGACTCGATACTATTGAGATAATTAATTCAGAAAGATTAATAAAAATTAACTAATGATTAAATATCAGATTATTTTGAGGCATTATTATATGATATGAAATTTACTCAAAATGATGTCAAAATTAGCGTGTCTACAGTTGCCTCACCTTGGCATTGTCTTTGCAAGGGAGTGAAATAAAATGGAATGTACTGAAAAGGTGATGTTAAGGTGTGATGAGACACGCTCTTAACATCTCATGATTGTAATTTTTCTCAAAATCATCAATGAAGATAACTCAAGGAGATCAATGGAATCAATCATGTCTGGATGAGATAGATAAGGAAATAAAATAAAGTCGATCAACCTCCACGAATTGGGAAGTACCTCAGGTCATAGACACTGCAGGTTTCATCATGGGCAGCGATTGTAGCTAATGTGGACGTGCTGCAGCCATGATGGATCTTAAAAAGAAAACAAGAAATGTTGGATAAACAATCCAAGAAAAGATAGAATTCCAATGATATCTTTAAGCGAACCTCAAAGATAATCAAGATACTCAATTCAGAATGGAATATTTCATATCATGTTGGGAATTATTTGATTAATGGTCTGAAACTTAATCAATAATTAATTCTTATCACAATTATATCAAAGTCCTACATGATGTATGCTGGGATAAAAAGAAAAATATAAAGTCAAATAAAATATAAATTATTCAAAGATAATATTGTTAAATTGTCATTAATTAGTCAAGATACCAATTCTTGTAATTTAGTGCTAAGCCGAAGCTCGTTTATCCACGCACTGTTTCACAAAAGTGGAACCATCGTCCTTACTAATTAACAATCAAACGGCCTATCCATGCGATTAAGAATTTTTTGGAATTATCACTATTTTTGTTAAAGGGGAACTCAAATTCCAGTTTCATCAAAACCACAAGGTCCTTGATATAATCTAATAAATATTTAACGTATAGTAATGATAATGATGCAAATTAATCACATGAAAGAGTACAAAGGATAGAGATAATCGTCTTTTTAGCCATGGTCGGGACTCATAAACTCCCACAATGGGATTTTCTTGATATTTTCCAGCTTCATTTGGATTTTTTCTGAATTTTCTGCACTAAAAAAAAATCGTCAATAACTTCAAGCAATTGTATTATCAAAGCATCAAAATATGGATAAACATTGAATTTCAGGCAAATAACAAAAAACACTGAAACGCGTCGTGTCGCGTCGACGCCATTAAGCTTAACTAAAACGCGTCGCTGTTCAACGACGCCTTTTTAGTCGCAGAAACAGGTTCTATCTAACTTCTACTCGGATTCCAACTCTCTCCATGCTTATCCCTTCTCCAATCCGGAAAAGCGTTCCTAGGATTACAATCTACTTTATATAAACTTCATTAACTTGTATCAAGGCATCTCTAACATAATCTAGAGATCAAAATTAGAGATTTTCTTCAAAGTTCAATGATTTTCAAGGTTTTCAAGGCTTCAAGAAGGAAAAGCTTAAGAACAAGATGGATTCTTCAAGCAAGAAGATGAAGAAGTCGCTAGAGAGGCTCTCAAACGTGGAAAATCATTTAAGTGGAAGAGATCCTAACCTCCAAATAAGTTAAATCTTCTTTTCTTTCAATCTTTTTCTTCTTCAATTCCATGTTCTTCATATTCTTAAAGTTCTTCATTGTTCTTTATAGCAATTCTCCCTTTTTTTTCTAGACATATCCTTTGTTTTCCGGTCTAAGAAAATTCACATCTCTTCTTTAGATTCGTAAGCTTGCTAAAAGTACCACAATCTCTATGCAATTTTTTGTTTCCAAGTGGAACATCTAGAGTCTAGTAGTCCATGCGAAGCATTACAAGAGTCCAAACGTGGACTAGGCGGCTATGGGTGCTTTGATTGAGTTGTGGCATCCTCAAACCCATACCTTCCTTTTTCCTGAATTTGAATGCACTATTCTTCTAGAAGAAGTTAAACTCTTATTGGGCCTTCCCAAAATCAAGTTGTACGGTTGTAGACACGTTAATTTTGACATCATTTTAAGTAAATTTCATATCATATAATAATGCCTCAGAATGGTCTAATATTTAATCATTAGTTAATTTTTATTAATCTTTATGAATTAATTATCTAAATAGTATCGGGTCAGACAGACATAATTTAAGTTAATTAATTAAATTGATTTTAACTCAAATTTTAATTAAAATATGAATAAGTCTAAAAGACGTCTACATGTATAGACGCCATTTAGAGTTTATTCATATTTTGATATTTAAATTTTAATTTTAATTAATTGATTAATTAGCTAAAACATGACGTCACGTCACGACGTAATTTAGGTCTCCTAAGTTGTTTCTGTCTCTTTCCCGAGATGTTTATCCTTATCTTAATCAGTATAAAAGGCGTCTTCCTTGGGCGACGCGTTTTATATAATTACAGATAATAATAAATTATCCCCGTATGTTTATCCTTATCTTAATTAGTCTAAAATGCGTCTTTCTTGGGCGACACATTTTAGATAATTACAGATAATGATGAATTAATTTGTGTTTATCTGTTTTTTAGCTGGATAAACTTCAAAATCCGGCATGTTAATCTATTAATAACAGTGTACGAAAAGTCTATAAATATCTAACCCCTTGGTCATTGAAAAGTGAGTGGTGATAATTATTGAGAGTGATGATATCAATAATTGAGCGATAATTAAGCAAAAGAATCTTGGCGACAACATCCAAGCGCTGAAGGATCGAGGTGCTGCTACTTCCAGGAGTCTTCATCCGCTCTTCGTCCCTTCAAGATCCATTCAAGACCAAGGCTTTTCATGGGCCATCCTATTTAGTCCTTTCATTAATCTCTTTGATTTCATCCTTATATAAAGTTCAAATATCATTCATCACATCGCTCCATGCAACACACTCACTAGCATTCTTTTCCAAACCTATTTGTTTAAGGGGTTTAAAAGACCACCCAACAAATGAGTTCATTTGTTTAATTGCATGATTAGAATGTTTTTTGGAACGGATACTATTTCTACTTAAGTTCTCATTGTTCTTCATTTCTTTCCATTTTCTTGTAAGGCACAAAAAAGAGATCAAGAGGAGAGAATCAACAAACAAAAGAAACTGGATGATCCTCAAAGTCCGATAAGCGCCTAAAGCAAGAACAAAGTTAAAAGGGCTCTCTTTCTTCAGCTGGCTGAAGGAGGGGAATCAAGAACTTCAACATCTCCCACATCCAAAACAGGTAGGCGATCAAACTTTTTTCTTTTGAAACTTTTTAGTTAAAAGTTTCTGGCGATTACATTTACTTAGTTTCTTTTTAATAGGTTTATTTGTCACTTAATCAACATAATCTTCATGATAATCACACACCCGATCTGAGCACTCACAGCTTTTTGGCGATCACGGTGGGACTTGGTCTCGTCATTTTTTTTTAATCTTTGTTCTTGCTGTTATCAATCGGGTACCCACGGTGCACCACCTGTGTCTCTCGACACGCCCTCACTGATCGGTGAGTTTTTAGTTTAGTCGTTATTCCTACGTGCACACCCCTGCGGTAAGATCTTGCTCTCCCCGTTTGATTAGTTGAAAAGTTGTTTTTGTGATAAGAAGCATGTGTGATTGAGTAATTATTTTGTTGTTTATATGATAAATCATCCTGTTAAGAAATTGAAATAAAAAAGATTCGCATGAGTTGATTATTTATCGCTTTTATCCTGTTTGTGAGGGGGGATCGATCTAGAAATTCCTCCTGAAATACTGAATATGTGATTTGAAAAGCGTCCAGGAGCAGCGACGCGTTTCATAAAGCGTCGCTAAACCCAGACCCCTTTAAGGCCAATTTTCTCTGTTGTCTGCTGCCTGAGTTTTTGCAAAAAAAATAAGTTTCTATTTGAATAGCGTTGACCAACAACGACGCTATTCAGGCAGTTTCTTGTTTTTCCTTCAGTTCTCAGATTCTTGATATGTTTGCTACTACACATTATGTATTAAGTATTAGAGGCCACCCAGGTCACAGGTCATACGCACTGGGGCTAACACCCCCCTTTTATCTTAGGAACACTCTTCTTGACGTCTTCAACTCTCTCTAATTGGGTCGGTCCCTCGATCAGACTAGAGTGGCTGGCGTTAAAGACCTTCGTAAGTCCCCAAAATCAAGGTATTCCTCCTTGTTAATCGGGCTGGTTGTACCAATTGAAGTCCTGGTTAGATTTTCATAACATTGTGAGAGAAAGCCATAGAATATAACGGTGGAAATTGAACTAAAACTAGAATCCTACCCCTGGAGTGAATTTGTGATTAATTGAATCCAAATAACTCAACAAGGAATCCTGAAATAATGTTAAACATCAACTTGTTTGCTGAATCTCTGTGCAACTTGTTTACAAATCATTGAAAAAAATCTAACATCATGCTACTTCGATCAGGTAGGGATTTGACCATGGCTCCGGATGCCACAGTCAACTATGAGGGAGATGCTAATGCTCCTCTTGAGTCTGATTACCATTTTGAAAGCAGGGGAGATGTTGATGCCCCCCCGTAATTCTCACCCTCGTCTAGTTCGATATGAGGGGAATGTCCCAACCCCTCTTCATTGTGCTCATGATCAATATTCTGATCTCCCTCCGCATGTGCATGCGGTTCCTAACCCTATCTTCGAGGGAGACATGAACCCGAATGATCCCTCATCCTCCGATCCCTCGGATCTAGTGAATGCTTTGGGAGTTCTTACCTCCCGTCTGGATCCTCAACAGTTTGAGACGATCCAATCTATTTTGAAGGGGAAGACGCCCATGCAGTCTGCCGAGCCAAACTCTGCGGCTCCCCTTGGCATCCCTCAACAACCTCCTCATCATACTTCCTTCATTCATCAGGCCATGGAAGGCCTCCATGTCTCAACTTATCGGCCAGCTGGGCCACAACTTTCCTCTTCTAGGCAACCGGTCAGGCCGCTGACGCCTACTTACCAAAATGTCCTCGGGCATGGCGGAAGCTCTACCGGACCTCCACTCTATTGTCCTCCTTGCCCTACATATTCTACTCAACAGGCCTATCAGGTACCTCCACCTCCCCCTCCTCCCCAGGTTGATCCAACAACGCAAGCGCTGCTGGCAAAGATGGAGCGTATGGACGAACAGTTCAACAACCTTTAGAAGATGATGGGGGTCAAAGCTGCACCAGAGATTAACTTACCAAGTCTGCCTGTATTCCATCTGCCACCCTCTGAGATACCAGTGTACCAAAAATACAACGTTACTGGTAACCCCTTCACTCATTTGAAGGAGTTCATGTACGAGTCATCCTTCTGGCAAAATGACAAGAGGTCGTTGGCATTTTTGTTCAGGAGATCTTTGGAGGGACCAGCCCTCAAGTGGTTCTTTTCTTTAGAACCTGCTGAAGTAGAAGCCTATGGTATCGTGTCACGAAAATTCATTCAACGATACCAGGATAGAGTCGCCCCCTCTCTGTCTATTACTGACCTAATAGCAGAAAAGATGAAGCCCGACGAGGAGTTCGTCAATTTTGCTGATAGATGGAGGGGCATGGTAGAAAAAGTGAAAGATCACTTGTCTGAGTCGGAGCAAGTAAATATGTTAATTTCCAATGCTACGCCTCAGTTTAAGTTAGTCCTCTCCCTGAACAACTTGACCAACATGACAGAGCTCTATAAAAGGGCGCGGTACTGTCAGAATGCTTTCAAAGATGCTACGTTCTCTAGCGTCTTTGATCCTCATCGACCTAGCAGGCCTCCACCTCGGAAGCCTGCCGTGTCAAATTCTCCTAGCACAAGTCCAACTACTGAGGGCACGCTCTTTCATGAGCAGGTTAGTAGTATGAACAATAACCAGCCCCAATTCGTGAGGAATCAGCAACCATAGTACTAGCGGCCGCAACAGTCAAACCAGCAGGGTTACAGGCAGCAGCAGCCGAATCCACAATATCAGCAGCCCCAGTACCAGCGGCTTCAGTAGTCGAACCAACAGCCACAGCGGTAATTACAGTATCATCCCCCACAACAGCAGTATCAGCAACAGTAGTAGTACCAGCCGCGCGCACCGTCGGCGTACCACAATGTACTTCCTCCTGCTGATTATAACCAGCAGAGAAGACCTCCGTGCCCGAAGAGGGCAGAATATCCAGTCCTTCCAGAGTCCTTATCAGACATTTTCAGTGCTTTAATGGCAGCCAATGCCTTGGTCCTGCCAAGAGAAAAAAACTATTTGGCCCCAGAATGCCGACACTTCCAGGTATTGTTATTTCCACAAACAATCTGGACACACCATAGACACATGCTTCTAATTCTGAGATTATATTCATGATCTCAATGAGCAGGGAGGCATTGAATAGGAAGAGATGAAGAAGTACATATCCACCTTGAAGGCAAGAAAACCACAACAACAACAACAACAGCAACAACCAAGAGCACCTGCGCAAGCAGCAACGCCATCAAACATGGGAATAGTGCAAAACCTACTCCCGGAGCACCAGAACCAGAACCAAGTTGTCCCTATTTTGACAAATAGCCGGTTTGAGGCTAATCGAGGGCAACAGTAGAAGATAGAGGATTCTTCCTCTATTTATTTAACGGGTCACACTTCGAGTACCGCAGAACAACCACCACGCCGCACCATCCATATACCTAGACCACAGCCTATTACCATCACACCTATACCAACACCCGCCTATCATTCACCCGCACCCACTAACCCATTACCACTGCCCACTTTCCTCAAACCCATTATCCTTGACGCCACTACGCCTCCATTAAGCAACCCCCCACAAGCCAATTACGCACCCCTCATGCCATCCAGACCACTACTCCGCGTACCATTCCCTACATCATCCATTACCACCACCACTTATCCAGATACCATCCAACCATCTAAACCCCTACTTCGCATGCCATTCCCCACTCCATCCACACCAACCACTTCTCCTTCCACCATCCAACCATCTAGGCCTCTCATCCGTACCATGCCACCACCAACTAACCCCACTCCATCACCCGTATACCAACACTCCACACCATCCATTAACCCAGCGGTGCTCAAGCTATCAGCCGGCCATTCCACAATTGAAGAACATGCACTCCGGAGTGGGAGGATCTTCAATAAGGTCTTTCTTCAGTCAATAGTCAGAGACGGCCCATCACAGCCGTCGGAGGAAGCACATGATGATGAGAGTGTACCAAGCACTCAATATGACCTGTTAAAGCATCTTGACAAAACACCGGCACAAATCTCTGTACTTGAACTGATAAAGAGATCGAAGACCCATCAAGAGGTTCTGATGGAGTATTTACAGAAAGTGATGGTCAACGAAGACGTGCCGGTAGAAAAGATCGCCGCACTACTAGTTCCTCAGGGAGATCATCCCTTTATCTCATTTCATGCCTCAGAACTAGCACCGCCAGCAGCCAAAAGCATGGCTCTAAGTATTACGGTCAATATCTGCAAGAAGGCCGTAGATGCATGTCTGGTTAACACAGGGGCTTCAATTAATATCCTACCTCCGAAGACCCTTGAATTGTACGGTGTACCCAAAGAAAAATGGCTGCCTAGCCCTATCTCTGTAACAACATATGATAATTCCACCCGTTCCCCTCTAGGAATGGTCCATTTGAAAGTGGACCTAGGTCCTGTATGTCATGCCGAGGTCGAATTTCACATTTTAAAAATCGATCTTTCTTTAAATGCTATTTTGGGTCGTCCTTATTTGAAAACTCTCGAGGCGATTCCCTCTATGAATCATGAGTGCCTCAAATTTCCCTACAAAGGAAGAATCATTAAAGTTACGAGCATGCCGATCCTTGCTGCTGCTCATTCTTTGAATATCAAGCCAACTTCTTCACCTGTCCGACAACCTTTTCTGTCGATATTATAGGTCTACCGTCCGATGGCTGATCCTTTAAAGGCCGCCACTCTTACTCCTTATCTTCTAAACGTCATAAAACGGGGGAAGTGCATGAGTACCCCTGGATGGAAAATAATGATGAAGAGTGGTTAATAGCCTGGAAAAGGCCTGGGCACACATTACAAGGCAGAACCACTCCCGTCAAGGACAACCGAAGGACACCTAGAAATGACCTGGGCTATAGGCCAAGAAAACTGAAGCAGGACATTACTTAGCAGGAAGAGAATGAAGACGGTTCGAAAGTCTGGGAGACCATGACTACACCATGCAAAGAAGGTCGGGATCCCCTAACATGGACTCTATACACACATTTTGTGAAGGGGCCCATAATCAGTCATGACAACACGGTGGTCATTACTTCCTGTTTTGACTTCCATGATATATATAGAGAAGACTTGGCCAGACATTGCTCAGAACTTCTCATGTACCAGTCCTTGGAAGCTCTGCGGCCAATGAAAAGGAGGAAATTTCAAGACCCTGAATGTGAATGGTATAGATGGTTTGACCTAAGGGATTTTTATATTGCATTGAATAGACTGTTTCTTGATCCCTCCGAAGTTAAGTGGCCGCCACAAATAGATGAACTGATTGAAGGGCCTGGTGCCATTTTTGACAAGAGAATACTGCTGTCAGAGAAAACTGATGAAGGGGATCTAGATGACCCCTATGAAGCTGGCTACACCATGGATACACCACGGATCTTCTCTGGAGGGGGACTTATCCTTCTCATATTTTCACGCTTCATACCCTATTCCGCACTCTACTTCTGACCCCGACTTGGTCGCGGGTCATTACTGAAGATATTCTACGGGCTCCGCCCGTCATGATCACTCTGTCCCCACGGGACTTCATTCCCCAACCTCCTCTCGATCCAGAGAGGATTTATGATTTGATCTGGGACATACTATTATATGATCCCCCCAATCCTTTAGCCTTGATTCCACTTCCTCCATTTCATTCTCCTCCTATTTATCTTCATTCTTGTTTCATGTTTAATTCATCTTTTCTATAAAAAAAAACGCCAATTTGGCAACAAATTTCTCCCAGATCCTCATTGAGGAAACTTCTTACTTGTCCGATTGTACCCCATCGCGCGGGTCTTTCGGTCAAGATTCTCTTCTAGATCTACTCTGCCCCTCTCATCGGGAGGATTCTCCTGTATTTCCGCCTGTATCCCATAATTTTTATTCTGCTCCGTCCTCATTAGGTCAGGATAGGGAGTCTAGTTCTAGGTAGGTTAGTCAGGTTAGAAAGTCTAGAAAATCTAAGGATAAACAAATTCCAGATAGATACCTCCAGTATTTAGCTGATAAATACCTTTTTTGCTCTATGATCCCTCAGCTATTAGAGAATCCTATTCAGATGCCAGAAGATTGTATAAATGATTAGTTAATTAATGATGGATATGGGGTGTATGAGTGGATACACGAAAAAGACCCCGTTGTTGAAGATGAAGAAGATGACGAGGACGCGGCTGAGGCATATGTCAGTGGAGTAAAAAGATTCGATGAACCTTCAGCTGCCGTAGAAGAGCCCACCAAAGAGATCAATTTAGGGACTGAAGATGAACCTAAGGTTGTCCTCGTTAGCAATAATCTTTCTGAAGAAGATGAGAAGGCAATGGTACAAGTTCTTAAGGATTATAAGAACACTTTCGCCTGGAGTTATGAGGATATGCCAGGGTTAGACTCATCGCTAGTGGAACACAGGTTGACATTAAAGGATGGAGCTAGTCCGGTTAAACAGAAGTTAAGGTGATTCCACCCACAAATGACTCTAAAGATGAAGGAAGAGGTCGATAAGTTACATAAAGCCAAATTCATTAGAGTTGTCCTCTATCCACAATGGGTGGCCAATATAGTCCCGGTTATGAAAAAAGATGGGAATGTCAAGATTTGTATTGACTTATGAGATTTGAACCGGGCGTGTCCTAAAGATGATTTTTCATTGCCCTACATTGATGTAGTCATCAATAATACTGTTGGCTATGAAATTTTATCATTTATGGATGGATTTTCAGAATACAATCAGATCAAATTAGCAGAAGAAGATCAGAAAAATACATCATTCACTACACCTTGGGGAACATATTGCTATGCAGTCATGCCATTTGGATTAAAGAACGCTGGAGCCACTTATCAAAGGGTTATGATGGCAATATTTCACGACATGATGCATATCGATCTAGAAGTGTATGTGGATGACTTGTTAGTAAAATCTAAGACGAAGGCTGAACATGCCAAAGTTTTGGTAAGAGTATTAGAAAGATCAAGGGAATACCAGTTAAAGATGAACCCCAAGAAATGTGTATTCGGGGTATCCTTAGGGAAATTACTTAGATTCATTGTCAGTAAACGAGGAATTGAGATTGATCCCAACGAGGCAAAGGCTATCAGAGAAATGCCACCTCCCAAAAACTTGAAAGAGTTAAGAGGATTAATCGGGAGGTTGCAATTTATTCGCCATTTTGTCTCCCAACACTCACAAAGGTGTAAGCCGTTCTATGAGCTTACCAAGTCGGGAGTCAAATTCGATTGGGACGATAAGTGTCAGGAGGCATTCGATGGATTAAAGAATTATTTGGCAAGTCCTCCTGTTTTGAGACCACCATCTCCGAACAAACGATTGATACTTTACATTTCTGTCCTGGATGATGCGGTGGGAGTTGTCCTAGCACAAGAGGATGAAGAAGGAAAGGAGAGGGCAGCCTACTATCTCTCTAAACTTCTCAACCCCGCTGAGCAAAGATACACAGCGATGGAGAAGACATGTGTAGCACTCGTATGAGTTGTTCAGAAATTGAAGCATTACTTTCTAGCCCATGAAGTCCATCTCATCGCTAGGATGAATCCAATCAAGTTTCTTCTTGAGAAATCTGTCCTTACTGATAGGTTAGCATGATGGCAAAGCTTTCTATCTCAATTTGATATCACTTACATTCAACAGAAAGCGATCAAAGGCTATGCCATAGCAGAACATCTCGCTCATCATCCCCTTCCTCGTTTTGATCCAGTCCGATCGGAGTTTCCGAATGAGGAACTGATGTCCATAGACCAAATCAGAGATGATGTGTAGACTCTGCATTTTGACGGAGCTCTGAATTCCCATGGAAAGGGTATTGGCATTGTTCTGTTATCACCTGAAGGTGTCACCATTCCACAAGCCTTTCAGTTTGACTTTCCAGTCACCAACAATATAGCTGAATACGAGGCACTCCTTGCTGGTCTCGAGGCTGCTCATCTCCATGGTGCTACCAAACTCAGGATTGTGGGTGATAGCCAATTGATTCTTCCCCAGGTGTTAACCAAATATCGAACCCTTGATCTCAAGCTCAAGCCTTATCAAGAACTTACTTCTGCTTATGTTAAGCTTTTCACGAAATTGATCTTTGTCCATGTTCCTAGGAATCAGAACATCTTAGCTGACGCTCTAGCTTCACTTGCATCTTCTCTTGATTTTCCAATCAGCAGACAGTCCGAATCAATCATTGTTCATAGGTGTCTTTCACCCGCCGTGAAAGACCCTTCATTCCTTAGGACTAAAGAGAAGCTGCTGAAGAAGGTCAGAGATGGAGATATTGTGGAAAAGAGGGAGATCATGTTAATAGAACTGTTAGAAGTGATAGATGATGAGCAGAAACCGTGGTACTACTAAATTGCCAAATATTGTGAAGATCAATCATACCCTGAATAAGCCACAACTGAGGAGAAAAGGGCTATCAGGAGTGTTGCTCAAAGATACACCATAGTTGGGGAAGCATTATACAAAAGAGGTTTTGACGGAGTTCTTCTAAGATGTTTAGACGAAGATGAGCTTTGGAAGGTTATGGAAGGAGCTCATGCTGGAATTTGCGGTGGCCATGTTAATGGACATATATTAGCAAAGAAAATCCTTAGACAAGTATTCTATTGGCTAACCATGGAAGAAGATTGTATAGGATATGTCCGTAGGTGTGCTAAGTGTCAACTTCACATCGATAAAATTCATTCTCCTACATCTTCACTCCACCCTGTCTCCTCCCCATGGCCTTTCTCCATGTGGGCTTTCGATATCATTGGACCCCTTTGGTAATCTTGATTCCGGCATTAAGCAAAAATCTTTCATCCTCACGGCAACGGAATACTTCATCAAATGGGTAGAAGATGAAGTATACACGGAAGTCAAAGCATCAGCCGTCTGTAAGTTCATCATAAAGAACATCATCACTAGATTTGGAATTCCAAGCACCATCGTCACCGACAATGGACCGCAGTTCGTGTCACAAGAGCTGAAAGACCTCTGCAACATGTATAAAATTGCATTGCATCATTCGTCTCCTTATTATCTGTAAGGTAATGGCCAAGCATAGGCAACTAACAAGACTTTGATAAAAATCATCAAAAAGACGTGCAAGTCTAATAAATTTACAGACTGGCCAGAAAAATTGATTGAGGCTCTATGGGCCTACCGAACTTCAATCCGTATGCCCACCAGACAGACTCTTTATTCCTTAACATTTGGAATGGAGGCGGTAGTTCCATACAAGATCCTTATACCGTCATTAAGAGTACAGTTGAATAAGGAATTTTCTATTGATGAACACCATTCAACACTCCTTGCTCAATTGGAACTCTTAGACGAGAAAAGATGGTCAGCTGCGAATCATGCAAGAGTTTATCAAAATAGATTAGCACGTTTTTATCAAAAGAAAGTCATCGAACGTAAGTTCAAAGTTGGTGAAATGGTTGTCAAAATTTTTTTTGTAAAACCTGGTGGTCCGCGTTCTAAGCTCCAACCCAATTGGGAAGGACCATATGTTGTATCGCACGCTTTTCTTGGTAACGCTTACCGTCTAGTTAATGCAGAAGGGGAAGAGTTAGCTCACCCCTAGAATGGTTTGTATCTTAAGAAGTACTACCCTTACGTTAAAGAGTCGATCAGCATGGTGCAAAAACCAGTGAAATCAAAAAATTTAGAAACTCAAATTCCCTTATCAGTCTGAATAATTTAATTCAAATATATTACTGCACACACTGACACGTTTGATTCGTGAGTAACAAGAGATGCTAAGTCCTAAGGAATACCGAAAGCTTGACCAAGGGTGTAAAGTACAAATTATTCTTTTCAAACAAAATTCTGTTTTTAAACTCGGCCCATGATGTCGGAACGAGACTTAGAATAGACTACCAAGAATACCCGCCATCTTAGTAGGAGGCCGTCATAAAAAAAAAGGGGGGAGATCCATCCCAAAGAAAAAGAAAATAAAGAGCAAAAGTAAAAGGCAAAAGTCAAATGTCAAATCAAAAGGCCATTACACTATAAACGTTACATCAAGGCCATGAAATGAAATAAAAGGAAACGCAAGGTCGATAAATACCCCGGAAAGAAAATGACCGAACCCCAACATATATTAGGGTAAGAAAGGAACATCTTTTTAGGTCTCTGGAACCTTCTCGTGGGCTTCCTAAACAAATTCTTCCTTTCTTTCTAAAGAGACATACTCTAAGCTTAAGGAACGACTTAGATTGACTAAGGATCAAATCATTAAATAGGATCACGAATGGAAACACAAGTTCAAACACGATGGGTCCAAGTTAGATTATTGAAGAACAGTTTGGGAATTAAGTTGATAAATTAATATGATCTTTTGATCTAAGTACCATGCTGGTCTTTTAGTTTGTAACATATTTCAAAATCCAAAAAAATACATATTTCAAAATCCAAAAAAAAGTACATATTTCAAAAATCCAAAAAAAAAAATATGTTTCAAAACCCAAACAAAAATGAAAATTCCAAAACAACAAAAAATATTTCAATTATCAACTGCTCATTACATTTGGTATGCTTCATTCCTTTATTTTCAGCGAGCATTTATATGTTTGTATGTTGCATCTTACCCCGTTATTTTCTTCAGTCTAATTATTCATGCTACCTTTGTTAATAAAGACTATGCCCCTTGACCCTTTTACTAAAGAAAAGATTGATCGATCATTCACTTAACCGGGTAAGGGGCTAAGCCTAAACAAATACTTAACATGTTTGCTAAGACATGTACAGAGCACAAGGTTAAAGACACAAGGCATAAAGCTGAAGTGTAGAAATCTATAAACCCATAAGTTTCATATACATGTGTGAAGAGAGTTGGAATCCGGATTAAACACAGCCAGAATATGTTTCTGCAAATTAAAGGCGTCGTTGAACAGCGACGCATTTTAGTTGGGTTAATGGCGTCGGCGCGACACGACGCATTTCAGGCTTTTCTGTTATTTACTTGAAGTTCAATATTTTTACATATTTTGATGCTTAATTAAACACTTGCTTGAAGTTATTGATGAATTTTGAGTGCAGAAAATTCAGGAAAATTCAAATGAAGCTGGGAGAAATCCAAAAAGATCCCACTATGGGAGTTTATGAGTCTCGACCGTAGCTAAAAAGACAGTTATCTCTACCCTTGTATTCTTTCATGTAATTTATTTGCATAATTATCATCATTTACTATATGTTAAATATTCATTAGAGTATATCAAGGACCTTGTGATTTTGATGAAACTGGAATTTAAGTTCCCCTACAACAAAAACGGTGATAATTCCAAAGAATTCTTAATCGCAACGGATAGGCCGTTGAATTGCTAATTAGTGAGGATGATGGTTCCACTTTTGTAAAATGGTGCGTAGATAAACGAGCTTCGGCTTAGCACTGAATTACAAGAATTGGTATCTTAACTCATTAATGACGATTTAACAATATTATCCTTGATTAATTTATATTTTATTTGACTTTATATTTTTCTTTTAGCCCAACATGCATCATATAGGACTTTGAAATCATTGTGATAAGAATTAATTATTGATTAAATTTCAGACCATTGATCAAATAATTCCTAACATGATATGAAATATTCCATTCTGAATTGAGTATCTTGATTATCTTTGAGGTTCGCTTAAAGATATCTTTGGAATTCTATCCTTTTTTGGACTCCTTATCCAATATTTCTTGTTTTCTTTTAAGATCCATCATGGTTGCAGCACATCCACATTGGCTGGCAATCGCTCCCCATGATGAAACCTGCATATCTATGACCTGAGATACTTCCCAATCCGTAGAGGTTGATCGACTTTATTTTATTTTCTTGTCTACCTCATCCAGACAGAATTGATTTCATCAATATCATTGAGCTATCTTCATCATGATTTTGAGAAAGATTCTAATCATGTGATGTTACGAGTGTGTCTCATCACACCTTGGCATCACCTTTTCAGTACATTCCATTTCATTTCACTCCCTTACAAAGACGATGCCAAGGTGAGGCAGCTGTAGACACGCTAATTTTGACATCATTTTAAGTAAATTTCTTATCATATAATAATGCCTCAGAATAGTCTGATATTTAATCATTAGTTAATTTTTATTAATCTTTCTGAATTAATTATCTAAATAGTATCGGGTCAGACAAACATAATTTAAGTTAATTAATTAAATTGATTTTAACTTAAATTTTAATTAAAATATGAATAAGTTTAAAAGACGTCTACATGTATAGACGCTATTTAGAGTTTATTCCTATTTTGATATTTAAATTTGAATTTTAATTAATTGATTAATTAGCTAAAACACGTCTTCACGTCACGACGCAATTTAGGTCTCCTAAGCTGTTTCTGTCTCTTTTCCGAGATGTTTATCCTTATCTTAATCAGTATAAAACGCGTCTTCTTTGGGCGACACATTTTATATAATTACAGATAATAATGAATTCTCCCCGGATGTTTATCCTTATCTTAATTAGTCTAAAATGCGTCTTTCTTGGGCGACGCATTTTAGATAATTACAGATAATGATGAATTAATTTGTGTTTATCTGTTTTTTAGCTGGATAAACTTCAAAATCCGGCATGTTAATCTATTAATAACAGTGTATGAAAAGTCTATAAATATCCAACCCCTTGGTCATTGAAAAGTGAGTGGTGATAATTATTGAGAGTGATGATATCAATAATTGAGCGATAATTAAGCAAAGGAATCTTGGCGACAACATCCAAGCGCTGAAGGATCGAGGTGCTGCTACTTCCAGGAGTCTTCATCCGCTCTTCGTCCCTTCAAGATCCATTCAAGACCAAGGCTTTTCATGGGCCATCCTATTTAGTCCTTTCATTAATCTCTTTGATTTCATCCTTATATAAAGTTCAAATATCATTCATCACATCACTCCATGCAACACACTCACTAGCATTCTTTTTCAAACCTATTTGTTTAAGGGGTTTAAAAGACCACCCAACAAGTGAGTTCATTTGTTTAATTGCATGATTAAAATTTCTTTTGGAACAGATACTACTTCTACTTAAGTTCTCATTGTTCTTCATTTCTTTCCATTTTCTTGTAAGGCACAAAAAGGAGATCAAGAGGAGAGAATCAACAAACAAAGGAAACTGGATGATCCTCAAAGTCCGATAAGCACCCAAAGCAAGAACAAAGTCGAAAGGGCTCTCTTTCTTCAGCCGGCTGAAGGAGGGGAATCAAGAACTTCAACATCTCCCACATCCAAAATAAGTAGGCGATCAAACTTTTTTCTTTTGAAACTTTTTAGTTAAAAGTTTATGGCGATCACATTCACTTAGTTTCTTTTTAATAGGTTTATTTGTCACTTAATCAATATAATCTTCGTGATAATCACACACCCGATTTGAGCACTCACAACGGTGACAATGAAGTGATCCTGAATAAGATGGCTTTGATGAAAGAGAAGATCACCGGTCAACAATTGTTGATGAAGATCATAAAGGACCCAACAGAAGTTAAAGGGTGCCTCACCAAGAAAGGAATCAATCTTGCAAAGCTAGCAGAGTGGACTTTGTACGAGATTGAAGATCGTAGAGAAGATGACATTGAGAACGTGATGAAAGCTTTCACTATGTGCCTAGCTCGAGCTTTGTTCTTTCTTGCTCAAGACAACATACTAGAAGATGATCAAGTCAGTGCAATCTACGAGATCTTTGAGGGAAGACATATTAGCACAACGATTGTAGTCGATCTCTATAGTGGGCTTTCTGCAGCGTCTACAGGTCAGCCTCCCTATGGTTGCATGCTACTCTTCGCTTTATGGGTCTACAGGTCAGTCTCAAATTTGAATATCACACTAAAAATTCTGTAAGACGGTCTCAAATCTATCAGAATAGCCTTATCTTCCATATTTCCAACATTGTGAAATTCAATGAGAAGATAATCAATCGAGTGCCAAAACTCAAGACTCGAACTGACTGGAGAGATTATCTAAGAAGAATGTCAGCAAATGGGTTCGACTCTTCACCTCTTGCTCTTGTAGGAAAGCCAATTCGGGTACGCCGTGCAGCGGGTGCAGAGCTTAAATTTATCGGGGCTACTGAGTTCGTAGTGTACAATCCTCATCGATGCTATACTCAACTCAGCCTGCCTCGCTATGAATTTCCTGAATTTTTCCATACATTTCCAATCAAGAAGTGTGCCTTGGAATCCGATGAAGATTATGAAGCCACTGAACTTATAGTCACACTGTGGAATATTAGCTTCAATCATTGTATAAAATCCTCTCGAGAAACAGATAGAGGATTATCTGTTCCATATATATTGAGACTTCAGGGATTTCTTCCTTAAATGTTCTCTTTTCTTTTCCTTTTATGATGTAATAAAGAATTCATTTCAATAAAGAATTATTCCTTTATGTCTTGAAATTCATCCTCAATTTCTTGTGACTTGTTCATGATTTTTCCTTAAGTAAAAACTTGATTTTTCCTTAAAATATGACAGTTCGGGTGTACTTTAATGCAAAACGCGTCCACTCAGAAAGACGTCTTTCAACCATAATTCATTTTCTAAAAATCAGAGATTAATCTCGAATTATCCTTAAGACGCGTCCATATCTATAGACGTCATTAAGTCAAAAATTATTTTCCAAAACAAGAAATTAATTCTGAAAACCTAGAATTATGCTCAAAATGCGTCCAGATGTGTAGACGCTATTAAGCTAAAAATTAGTTTCCAAAATTCAGAGATTAATCCTTAAAATTCCAAATTATCCTTAAAACGCGTCTATATGTGTAGACGCCATTCAATTCTCTCACACTTTTCCACAGAATTCTGCTATTAATTCTGCAATTAATCCAGTGAAACGCGTCGTTATGGGTGGATGCATTTAATTATCATGCCTTATACTGTTCTAACAAGAATTGGCGGTTTAAACTGAAACGCGTTGGGATGTGTAGATGCCTTTCATCTAATTCAAACACATGTCCTTTGCCGCCTCAATTTATGCGTCTTGAATGGCGTCGCTGTACCCCGACGCGTTTCAAGTTTTTTCTAACAGAACTCACGAAGAACCCCCCTTTCTTCCTCATTCTTCCCAAAACTCTTCTCCCTTCCACTGTCTCCGGCGATTCCTTGCTCTTCCGGCGATCTTTCGGCCATCTTTCTTCTCCGGCATTTACCGACCACCTTCTTCCTCCATCTTCTCTCTTTCTCAAGCTCCCTTTTCTCTAGCTCCTTCTCGAGCTTTCTCTCTTCCTCCTGAGTGCCATCATCCTCCTCCTCCAAACTTTTAAAGCAATGGAGAAGGGTGAAGAATCTCACAAGGCCTTAGCAAAGAGGCGGCGGACGGCCACCCTCGCGGTGGTCCCAGCGGAAGAGGTCCACGAAGAGGTACCGGCCGAGCTTGCGGCAGTAGCGGCCTTCTTGGAGGAGGAAGAAGCTCTCCCGGCGCCCATGGCCGAAGAGGAAGGCGGTGAAGAAGCTCTACATCTGGTAAGTTCCCTATGGATGTGAATGGAATGGAGGAAAGAGGAGAAAGGGGTTCTTTTTGCAGAACCCAAAATCGGTCTTGAATGGCGTCCAGACCAGGTGACGCCTTTCAAAGGGCGTCGCCATGGTCCGACGCCGTTCAGGACAAAACTTGATTAGAAAATGTGAGTCAAATGGCGTCAAGGGTGTTGGACGCCTTTCAATAGGCGTCCGTGTGGCTCGACGCATTTCAGTTTTTATTGATTTTTCTTTATTTATTAACTGATGGACTTCTTGTTTTTATTTGCAGGGAACAATGAGGGTCAGGATTTCTTGGGACTTGGTAGTAGGGGCATATCGGGGACTCCCGGACTTCCAGAAGGTGCGCCTGCGCCGGATGGGGTTCGGCGAGATCTTAGATATCGAGCCATTTTGGCTCGATCTGGTACTGCTGCAGGCGCTCAGGGAGCGTTGGCATGCGGAGAGTCGGACATTCCTAATGCCCTGGGGCCATATGGTCCCAAGTCTAGAAGATGTGGCCAGGATTACTGGCCTGAGAGTGGAGGGCCTACCGGTAAGCAAGGTGACTTACCCCGATTACTGTGGGATGACGGAGGCCCTATTAGGTATAGAGGTGTTGTAAGGATTGGGGTTTCGGATTCAGTTTTCGAGTCGGTTTCGGGCCGGATTCCCTAGTTTGGGCCCTGATGGGTCTAGGGAGTGCCTTCTAAATGACGTCTAGGATGCACGACGCCTTTCAAACGGCGTCTTGCTGGGTGGACGCCATTTAGCTAGGTTGCTGTTGTGCCACGTGGGCACCACGTGGCCGGGCTTCGGGCCGTGAGAGTACGGCCCCTGTCGTGTCGTCTGAACGGCGTCCATGATGGACGACGTCATTCAGAGTACGACCTTGGTTGTCAGTGTACGACGCCGGTCCTGTCGTCTGAACGGCGTCGTTTAGGGGAGACGCGTTTCAGTCTCTGTCAGGGTACGACCCGTCCTGTCATCTGATAGGCGTCTGTCATGCACGACGCGTTTTACCCTGTTTCAGATTGACCCTGCGAGCCTTCCCTCCTTTCTCTCATTCTCTCCCTCTCACTCTCTTTCTTCCCTCTCTCCGCCCCCTCCGATCCCTCTTTTCCCTTTCCCTTCTTCCTCTTCCACCACTCCACTACTTCTCTACCTCTCACCACTACCACCACCACTTCCTTCGCGGCGCTTCATTCTCCAGGCGGCGGCCGACATTCCGGCGGAGTGACGACGTCCTCGGAAGTACCGGCGGCGGTCTGCGGTGCGGTGGTTTGGTGGCACGGAGCCAGGATGAGTTCAAGTAACCGGTAGGGGGACGAACCTTGCATGTATTGTAGTTGTTTCATCCGTGTTTCCCGTATAAATCATGACGCGTGTATGGGGATTTTGGATAGAATGAGCATGTTAAGAGGGGTTCTTGATGGAAATGACCATTTTTATGAATGAGGATTTGTGGGTTTCACATGGTGGTTTAATTTCCCTCTTCGTTTTCCCCCTCTTAGGTGTTTTGGGGTTAATTTGGGGTTAAAAGGAGACCATCGGGTCGAGTTGCCGGAAACCTGCTTCTGGCCCTAAATGACGTCGCTCTAGGACGACGCCATTTGAAATGGCGGCTTCCTAGGACGACGCCATTTAGGCAGAAATGTCCCAGAAGCGGTTTATTTCAGAATAGATTCCTGTGTTGAATAGCGTCCAGGGACAGCGACGCCTTTCAAATGGCGGCTTCCCAGGACGACGCGTTTTAAGAGAATTAACCGTAGTCTGTCTCTGTTTCTGTTGCTAACAGGCGACCAGGGACAGCGACGCGTTTTAAAAGACGGCGACTAGGCACGACGCCTTTTAGGCCAAGTTCTGAGGACGAGATTTCATGAATCAATTTAGGAGGCTTGAATGGCGTCGGCCTTGGGCGACGCAATTCAAGACAGAATCACATTAATTCATGCTATTAATGTATGTTTACACGGTTAGATAGTTCGGTTAATTGCATGTTTGGAATCGTACTCGAGGATGAGGATTCTTACGTGACTGGATCGCATGCTTAGAAATGTACTCGATGACGATGGATTCTATGTGATTGGATCGCACCGTGTTGTGTTTCGTGCGACTGTAGACCTAGAGTGACAGTTGTAGCGCTTTGTCATCCTGTGTCGGTGTGGGTGGGACACAACGCCGGTGGGAGCAGTGGCGGGATGATGCCTAGTTAGAGAGGGTCACCTGGTGAACCCCGGGGTTAGTTAGTACCGGTGTCGGAGTGGTACCTGTGGAGTGTCACTCGTGCTGGGGGAAGGAGTAACCACCTGAGCCAGTTGGGCCGGAGTAGCCAACATGCTATCCGAGGGGTTATTGTTTGGTCTCAACGGGTCGGTGTTTCCCACTTTCGGTTGTTAGTTGGCGTGTTCCCACTTTTGGTTGTTTTGTTGGCGTATTCCCACTTTCAGTTGTGTGGTTGGCGTGTTCCCACTTTCGGTTGTGTGGTTGGCATGTTTTGCCGAGACACTGGTTGTAGGCTCCTTGGTAAAATAATTCTAGAGTTATGCTTGTCACATCTCGAATGCATGTGGTTTATATCGAAATTTAGGAATTGTGTTACTGCTTTACTTAATTGCCTTCATTATGTATTATATTACTGTGGGTGTGTGAGTGGGAGGCGGGGGATCAGATGATCCCTACTGAGCCCAATTCTGATGTGGCTCACTCCCTGCGATTTCAGGTGTGGACCTCTTGGCGAGTGGCGGCGTGTGGTGTTCTCTTTGGTGTGCGGACCAGCAGCTATCTCAGTTCCGGGGTATGCTCCGATGTTGTTGTACTTTGCTTCTGCCTGTACTTATTTAATTCCTTGGACTATGTAATTATTGTTGGACTGTGTACGGACATTATTAATTTCCTTCATGCGCACTTGTAATTTCCTTGAAGTCCGTGTGATTGTTATATTTAGCTTTGTTTAACGCTTACTCCTCCAGACGTGTGTATGAGATCCGGGCGTGAGACTGTAGATAATGATTCGACACCCATTTAGTGATCGGATTTCCGATCATAGGGTGGAGAGTCGTTACAATTGGTATCAGAGCTCAGTCTGGTCGAGTATGTGGTAAACTAGGTTAGATATTATAGTCCAACAATAAGTATGAGTCTGTACAGGCGATGGCTGCTGGTGTAGATTGATAGGTTTTGACGTGTTTGTTTCGATTTTTGTGTTCGTTGGGTAGTGATGGCGCCAAGGAGGAGAGTTCCTTTGGCTCGTGGTGTGAGAGCAGACGATGGTAGTTCGGGGGAAGAGGGGCATAATGTGGATCGTTTCATGGAAGCCATGCTTGGGGCTATGTCTAGATACCAACAGGGAGATGGTGGTGAGGGATCCAATTCCCGAGGTGGTCAGTCCACGGTGATGGAGCGGTTCTTGAAGTTGAAGACCCCTCCTTTCACGGGTCAACCAGTGTAACGACCCGCCACCCTATAATCGGGGATCCGATTACTAAATGGGTACCGAATCATTAATTTGGAACCAAACCAGGATCTAAGTAAGTCTGGGAAATAAATAATCAACTAAGCTAAACATTCACATCGCATTGAATTGAAAGGAAAATGCAGAAATTAAAAGTTATTACAATGCGACTCGATACAGCAAATAATTATATACTCCAACAGAAAAGAAATGATTATACATACAGGCCAGAAATAAAGATAACAACTACGTCGGGGCATACCCCGGAACAACAGCCGACGACGCTCAACACACAGCCGCACAACTCTCGCTAAGTCTGCCTGGAGTCCTCACCTGAAAGCTGCAGGGGTGAGTCTCAACGAAAAGACTCAGTAGGGATCCTTCGATCCCCACTGCCCACACACACACCCATAAGTGTAAAGTACAGCAGAGATATATTAACCATGAAAGGCAATAATTGCTATGCCTAAATCTCAACACGAATCACATGCATTCGAAGTATAATTACCGTGCATAATTCCATTTTATCAGGGAACTCGTAATTCGGCATATCCTTAAAACACGTCGACTACACAACGAAAGTGGGAAAAACATCGACTCGCTGAGACCAAACAGTAACCCCTCGGATAGCACGCTGGCCACCTCGGCGGTCACTCCTTCCCTCAGCAAACACTGACCCGCTGAGACCAAACAATAACCCCTCGGATAGCACGCTGGCTACTCCGGCCCAACTGGCTCAGGTGGTTACTCCTTCCCCCAGCATGAGTGACACTCCAAAGGTACCACTCCGACACCGGTACAAGCTAGCTAACCCCGGGGTTCACCAGGTGACCCTCTCCACTAGGCGTCACCCCGCCACTACTCCCGTCAGTGTTGTGTCCTTCCGCACCGACACAGGGTGTAGAATGCTACAACTGTCACTCTAGGTCCACCGAAACAGAAAACACGGCACGGTGCGATCCGGTCACGGAAGAAGTCCACGGTCGCACGACATCCAACGCAGTGCCATCCGGTCACGAAGAGTTCATCACATCGAGTATACTAACAACATGCATTAACCAACTATCTAGCAGTGTAAACACATTTTACTGGCATGGATTTAGTGTGGTTCTGTTTTGAATCGCGTCGCCCAAAGCCGACGCCATTCAAGCACCCTAAACTGGTTCATGAAATCCCGGTCTCAGAGTCTGGCCTAAAAGGCGTCGACACCATAGGTCGCCTTTTAAAAGGCGTCAACATCATCAGATGCCAATCACACAGAAAAACCGGAATTAGCAGAAAACCTTAATCGGGGGATTTCTGCCTTAAAAGGCGTCATGGTGACCCGACGCTATTCCAAATCGTGTCGTACAAGCATGACGTTTTTCAGTGCCAGAATCCATGAACTGACAGAGCCTTAGTGGAACGATTTCTGCCTAAAAGGCGTCATGATGGCCCGACGCCCTTCTGAAAGGCGTCGTCCATGTACGACGTCTTTTAGCGCCAGAAACCAGGTTCTGTCTCCTGCCCGAATGCTCCCTTTCCAACCCCCAAAAATCTCAAAAACAGAGGAGAAAGAGGGCAAACCAAAGCATCATAAATCCACATTCATAGAAACTCCCATTCCCATCAAGGAAAAGCCCCTAACATGCTCATTCCACCCCAAAACCACAGATCCATAACATGCTTTAAACGGGGGAAACATGGTTTAAAACACAATACTAGGGGAACCGTCACTCTACCGGTTACTTGAACTCCTCCAAGCTCCAAGCCGTCCACCCGTCTCACCCCACGCCGCCGCCGGTACCGCCGTGGTCGTCCTTACTCCACCGGGACGTCGGCTGCCATCCGGAGAGTAAACACCGCGGAGGAAGTGGAGGTGGTAATGGTGGGAGCTAGGTGGGTGATGGAGTGGAGGGAAGGACGAAGTGGTGGGAGGAAAAGAGGGAGGAGAAGGGGTCGTCGCCGGAGTCGCCGGAAGGGAGGAGAGAAAGAGAGAAGGAAGAAAAATGAGGGAAAGAAGGAGGGCTCGCGGGGTTAACCAGAGACTGGCTAAAACGCGTCGAGATGTACGGACGCCTATCAGTTGACGTGACGGCTGCTCTGACAAAACTCTGCAACGCTCTGTCAGAGGTCTGAAACGCGTCTTCCATACAAGAGGCTGTTCAGACGACAAGACTGGCGCCGTACTCTGACAACCCAGAGTCGCAGTCTGAAAGGCGTCGTGCCTCACGGACGTCGTTCAGACGACAAGTTAGGGCCGTACTCTCGCGGCCCAAAGCCAGCCCACGTGGCACCCACGTGGCACAGGCTAAATCGCGTCTGCATTGCTGGACGCCGTTTAAACCGCGTCGAGCCCGCGAGACGCGAAACATCACAGAGTCTCTGTGTAACGACCCGCCATCCTATGACCGGAGACCCGGTCACTAAATGGATGTCGGCCCATTAACTGTAGGTTCATACCAGGATCTTATTTGCACATCTGGAGGAGTAAGCGTTAAACAAGATTAAATATAACATTCACACGGACTACAAGGGGTACAGTGCGCAGGAAGTAAAGTGACAATGTCCGTACACAGTCCAACAATAATTACATGTCCAACAAATTAATTAAGTACAGGCAGAAATAAAGTACAACAACATCGGGGCATACCCCGGGAACTGAGATAGCTGCTGGTCCGCACACCAAGGAGAACACCACGCGCCGCCACACGCCACAAGGTCTACACCTGAAAACGCAGGGAGTGAGCCACACCAAAATTGGGCTCAGTAGGGATCATCCGATCCCTCGCCTCCCACACACACACCCACAAGTGCAGTAGCAAAGATACAGGTAATAAAGCAAGTAAAGCTGTAACACGCTACTCCTAAAATCTCGATATGAATCATGTGCCTTCGGAATGTAACATGCATATTTCTAAAATCATTCTATCAAGTAGCCTACAACTCCCGTCTCGGCAAAACACATCAACCACTCCTCCGAAAGTAGGAAATACCAACCACACAGCCGTAAGTGGGAAACACCATCCACACAAGCACAAGTAGGAAACACCGACCCGCTGAGACCAAACAGTAACCCCTCGGATAGCACGCTAGCTACTCCGGCCCAACTGGCTCAGGTGGTTACTCCTTCCCTCAGCATGAGTGACTCTCCGAATGTACCACTCCGACACCGGTACTAGCTGACCTCGGGGTTCACCAGGTGACCCTCTCTCACTAGGCGTCACCCCGCCCACGCCCCCACCGGCGCTGTGCTCACGCCCCCACCAGCACAGGGTGATAAAGCGCTACAATGTCACTCCAGGTCCACAGTAACTCAAAACACCAAAACCCGGCACAGTACGATCCGGTCACGTGAAAAGCCCGCGATCGCACTACACACAACGCAGTGCCATCCGATCATAAAGAAACCAAGTATACTAGAGCATGCACTAACCAACTATCTAGCAGTATGTACATTTTACTGGCATAAATTAGTGTTATTCTGCCTTGAATCGCGTCGCCCAAGGCCGACGCCATTCAAGTTCCCTAAACTGGTTCATAAAACAGAGGCCACGAGAATCTGGCCTAAAAGGCGTCGATACCAGAAGTCGCCTTTTGAAAGGCGTCGACATCCTCCGACGCCATTCAGCTGATAAATCCAGAATTTCAGGAAAACATTACCCAGGGGATTTCTTCCTTAAAAGGCGTCATGGTTACCCGACGCCATTCAAATCGCGTCGTCCACCCATGACGTCTTTTAGTTCCAGAATCCCGAGTTGACGGACCCTCAGTCGGGGTGATTTCCTGCCTAAATGGCGTCATGATGGCCCGACGTCCTTTTGAAAGGCGTCGTCCATCCATGACGTCATTTAGCGCCAGAACCCCTAACTCGTGAAACCTCGAACGGGGAGGTTTCTGCCCTAAAACGCGTCGTACTGCCTTGACGTCCTTTTGAAAGGCGTCGACCAGGCATGACGCCGTTTAGCGCCAGAAACCTGGTTCCCTGGTTCGAACCGAGGGTTTCTCCCTTAACCTCAATTGCCCCGAAAAGCCTCCAAAACAGAAGGGGGAGAAAGAGAAGTTCACCCCCCACAAACCTACTACAAAACCACATACAGGAACACGGCCATACCCACAAGAACACCCCCCCTAAACATGCTCAATCTAGCCCAAAACACATCAAAACACGCCTAGGAAAGCACGGGCAACACATACAAGGTTCGTCCCCCTACCGGATACTTGAACTCCTCCTGGCTCCGTGTTGACCAACCGCCGCGCCGCAGACCGCCGCCGGTACCCCCGAGAACGTCGCCACTCCGCCGGGACGTCGGCCGCCGTCCGGAGAATGGAACGCCGCGAAGGAAGTGGTGGTGGCAGAGGTGAGAGGTAGGGAGGCGTGGGAGTGGTGGAAGAGGAAGGAGAGGAAGGGAAAGGGAAAGAGAGGGGTCGGAGGAGGCGGAGAGGGAGAGGAGAGAGAGCGAGAGGTGAGAAATGAGGGAAAGAAAAGAGGGCTCGCGGGGGTCATCAGAAACTACCTAAAACGCGTCGAGCGAGAAGGACGCCTATCAGATGACAGGACGGGCCGTACTGACAGCTGTCTGAAACGCGTCGACCACCATGGACGCTGTTCAG
The DNA here is from genome assembly GCA_030544215.1 of Zantedeschia hybrid cultivar. Classification (NCBI taxonomy): domain Eukaryota; kingdom Viridiplantae; phylum Streptophyta; class Magnoliopsida; order Alismatales; family Araceae; genus Zantedeschia; species Zantedeschia hybrid cultivar. Next base: position 21,234,465 of record JARZZO010000005.1, read on the forward strand.
TTGACATGTCAGGCACCGTACACTGACATCGCAGGGTGGCAGTTTGAATCGCGTCGTCCATCATAGACGCCGTTCAGACGACAAGACAGGGGCCGTACTCTCGCGGCCCGAAACCCGCCCACGTGGCGCCCACGTGGCACAACAGCAAATCGCCTAAATGACGTCCACCTATCAAGACGCCGTCTGAAAGGCGTCGTGATGTGTAGACGTCATTCAGAAGAAATTCTCCAGACCCCGCAAGGTCCGACCCAGGGGATCCGGCCCGAAACCGACCCGAAAACCGAACCCAAAACCTCAGTCCTTACACTCTGCCCCACTGGAGCCTGAACTACAGGGTCCAACTGTAAGGACTGAGGTTTCGGGCTCTGTATTCGGGTCGGATTCGGGCCAGAACCCTTGGTTTGGACCCTGTAGGGGGTCTTGAGATTTCTGGCTGAATGGCGTCAACAGTGCTCGACGCCTTTCAAAAGGCGTCAGGGTATGTAGACGCCATTTAGGTCTGCTGGTTGTTGTGCCACGTGTGCGCCACGTGGGCGGGTTTTCGGGCCGCGAGAGTACGGCCCCGGTCACATCATCTGAAAGGCGTCGTGCTTGGTCGACGCGATTCAGACTGTGATCTCTGCGATGTCAGCGTGCGGCGCCAGAGCGTTGTCAGTACGACCTGTCCTGTCGTCTGAACGGCGTCCACGGTGGGCGACGCGTTTCAGAGCGCTGTCAGTACGGCCGTCCTGTGAGACTGATAGGCGTCTGCCTCGATCGACGCGTTTTAGCGGGATTCTGGTTGACCCCGCGAGCCTTCCCTTCTTTCCCTCATTCTCGCCTTCACTCTCTCTCTCTTCGCTCTCTCCGCCCTCTCCGACGCTCTTCCTCCCCTTCCCTTCCTCTTCTTCCTCTTCCAACCACTCCATATCCTCCTTACCTCTCACCTCTACCTCCACCACCTCCTTCGCGGCGTTCCCTTCTCCGGACGGCGGCCGACGTCCCGGCGGAGTGGCAGCATCCTCGAGGGTACCGGCGGCGGTGTGCGGTGCGGCGGGACGGCGGCACGGAGCTTGGCGGAGTTCAAGAACCGGTAGGGGGACGAAACCTTGCATGTGTGCTCGTTTGCTTCTTGGCGTGATAGGGCGTGTTTGGGGTTAGATTGAGCATGTTTAGGGGGATTCCTTGTGGGAATGGTGGTGCTTGTGGACTCGATTTCGTAGCATGCTTGTGATGGTTGGACTTCTCTTCTTCTCCTTTTGGTTTTGGGGCTTTTCGGGGTGCCTGGGGTTCAAGGGTGTGACCCTCGGGTCGAACCAGGAAACCTGGTTTCTGGCGCTAAATGGCGTCGTGCCTGGTCGACGCCTTTCTGAAAGACGTCGGGTCAGTACGACGCGTTTTAGGGCAGAAACCACCCTGTGCGAGGTTTCCTGAGTTAGGGGTACTGCGCTAAATGACGTCATGGATGGACGACGCCTTTTAGAAGGACGTCGGGCCATCATGACACCATTTAGGCAGGAAATGCCCCCGTTTAAGGGTTCTGCAATCTGGATTTCTGGGTTGAATGGCGTCGAGACACCCAGACGCGTTTTAAACGGCGACTTCAACGGTGGACGCGTTTTAAAGATAATCTGGCTTTTAATAAACCTGTCTGAGGATCTTGAATGGCGTCGACCTCGGTCGACGCGATTCAAGACAGGAATGCTTAATGCTGTTATTGCGTGCATGTTTCACGGTGGGATGGTTCTAATGCATGCTTCGGGTTGTATACTGAGATGGAGGACTTCTGCGTGAATGGAATCATGTTATATGTGTGGTTGTGTTATGCGAATGTGGATCGGGTTAACTGTGGTTTACGTCTGTCACCATGGGCCGATGGGAGAAGGGCCATGGTGTCTGTGGAGTGGTGCTTGTTGTGTTTCACCCTTGGCTGAGACAAGCAGAACCACCTTGAGCCCGTCGGGCCGGAGTAGCTGGTGTGCTATCCGAGGGGTTGCTGTTTGGTCTCAGCGGGTCGGGGTTTCCCTTGGTTGTCGTGACGGCTTCTGGCGTGTTTCTTGCTGTGGAGCTGGTGGTGTTTCTGGTGGGAGTTGGTTTACCTTTTAGCCATTGGACCTGATGTGACCTTTGATCAAAGTTACGAGTGGTACCCTTAGTCCTTTGGCCTGACGCAGCCCGGGAGAGTTGGGTTTGTGGGTAGTTCCTGTAGCTTCGGCTTGACGGGGGTTCGCCGGTCCCCAGGGCCCTCCTGAAGCGCTGAGGCCTAGCGTGGAGGCAATCCGGACGGTAGGATAGTAGTCTAGACTGCTTGTGTGCACACGTAGCTGGCAGTGGCGGTACACTGGTTCCAGCTAGTCCTAGTTTGACTCACTGCCTCACCCTACAGTGCCCCGGAACACTGTAGGGGCGGACAGGCGTGAGCTGTGGTGGTAGTGTTGGGAGGCGACGTTCGACTTCGGTCGACAGTGTGGTTTAGTCGCTTCGTGGACTTTGGCTGTGAGTCGTGACTCTGTGTTGGGTTCTTCGGGTTACTTAGAATGGTTCTTGTCACACTGCTTACCGTGCGTTTCATATCAGAGTTGGGTGCTGTGTTTACTGCTTTACTTAAATTGCCATATATTCCTGTTGTTACACTTGTGGGTGTGTGAGTGGGAGGCAGGGGATCGGATGATCCCTACTGAGCCCATTTCTGGTGTGGCTCACTCCCTGCGGTTTCCAGGTGTGGACCTCGAGGCGAGCGGGAGCGTGGTGTCTTCTTGGTGTGCGGACTAGCAGCTGTCTTAGTTCCGGGGTATGCCCCGATGTTGTTGTACTTCCTTCTGCCTGTACTTATTTAATTGTTGGACATGTAATTATTGTTGGACTGTATACGGACATTGTTATTTTCCTTCCTGCGCACTTGCTTATCTTTGTAGTCCGTGAGATTGACATATTTAATCTTGTTTAGCACTTACTCCTCCAGACGTGTTGTGTGAGATCCGGGTGTGAACCCGTAGTTAATGGGCCGACATCCATTTAGTGACCGGGCCTCCGGTCATAGGATGGCGGGTCGTTACACCAACCTTGAAAATCGGATCCGAAAGCCTCAGTCCTTACAACCAGTCCTAGACGAGGCAGCTCATTGGATTAAGGAAGTGGAGAAGGCATTTGATGTTCTTGATTGTGCTGAGAATGACAAGACCCTGTTAGCAACCTACTTGTTGAAGGACGATGCTTATGATTGGTGGGTCACTATCAAGAGAATGATGTTTGCAGACAGGTCCTTGAGAGAGATTCCTTGGGAGGTATTTGTGAGAGAGTTTAGTGTACAGTACTTTCCGAGGCACGTTCGGAAGGCCAAGGAGAGGGAGTTTATGGAATTGGTGCAGAGTGATATGTCAGTTCTAGAATATCAGACGAAGTTTGTGGCACTTGGAAGATTCGTTCCACACATATATGAGCATGAGGAACGTAGAACAGAGAGATTTGTGGATGGACTCCGGTATGATCTGAGAACAATGGTGGCATCTCAGTGTTGTAGAGATCTAGCATCAGCAGTTCGATGCGCGGCAGCGGTGAAGACTCAGTTCCAACAAATGGCGAAAGAGTTGGAGCGATCAGTACGAGGGAAGAAGCAAGGCAAGAGCAAAACAACGGTCTTTTCGTCAGGCGGTTCGAGTTCCTTTGAGTTCGGGTCCCAAGAGATGCTTTATGATGAGGATGAAGACTGTTCGGTTCAGCAGATGCAGACTATGGCTAGCAGGCAGCAGGAAATGAGACAGGATGCGGCAGATTGTTGTCCCCGTTGTGGCAGGCATCATGGCAATCGGATGTGCCCATTGGTCGCTGGTAGCTATTTTAGCTATGGTAGGAAGGGACATTTTATGAGGAACTGTCCCCAGAAGAATTAGTCAAGCCAGGAGCCGAGTGGTCAGTAGGAGCCCGGGACCTAGAGTGGCGATTATGTGTTCTTTTAATAGAGGTCCGAGATGTCGGGCTAGGCAAGTACTTTTATCTTGTTTTATTAGGTAGTAGTTGTAAACTCTTATGGCACTCTTTATGTATTTTGGACATGGTGGAGAATCAGTTTTGTAATATGTGCCTTATAAGGTTAATGATTGGTTATTTCGGTCTATCAGTTTTCGGCAGAATTCTGGATCATAGTTAACTTAGTATTGATTTGATTAACAGGTTGTGTGGAGCCTCGTGTGAGAGTGTGATCGGTGAGGGTGATTGATGCAATCTGTGTTACCGTCGTAGAATTGTAGGATGATGGTACAATCATGTTTTAGCAGTAGACTCTATGTTCCGACCGAGGAGGACGTGCGCAGGAGTGTCCTTGATGAAGCGCACCGTTCTAGATATGTAGTGCATCCCGGAATGATTAAGATGTATCATTGTTTGAGGAGGCACTTTTGGTGGCCTGGTATGAAAAAAAAAAGGGACGTGGCTGATTATGTGGCTAGATGCATGACTTGTCAGCAGGTTAAGGCAGAACATCAGAGACCAGGAGGGCTGTTGCAGCCTTTGCTGATCCCGGAATGGATATGGGAGCATGTGACTACGGACTTTGTGTTGGGATTACCTGTATCCCCTGGCAGAAGAGACGCGAGCTAAGTCATTATTGATTGATTGACCAAGTCGGTACACTTCCTGGCTATTAGGAAAGACTGGTCAGTCAGCAAGTTGGCTAAACTGTTTGTGGATCGGATCATCTCTCTGCACGAGGTACCCTTATCCATCGTGTCAGACCGGGATTCGAGATTTACTTCTAGGTTCTAGAAGAGTTTTCGGAAGGCCTTGGGCACGCAGTTAGCCTTCAGCTCGGCCTATCATTCCGAGACTGATGGGCAGTCGAAGAGGACCATTCAGACTCTGGAGGATATGCTTAGGGCATATTGCCTAGACTGGGGAGGTTCTTGGGAGCAGCGCTTGTCTACAGTGGAGTTTGCTTACAACAACTGTTACCATCCTAGTATCGACATGGCGCCTTACGAGGTATTGTACGGGCGACCGTGTCAATCCCCTGTGAATTGGTCCGAGATTGGCGAGAGGCAGATAGCAGGACCAGAGTTGGTACAACAGTGTGCTGAGGTTGCCAGAGTGGTACAACAGAGATTGATTGCAGCTCAGAGCAGACAGAAGAGTTATTCAGACGTCCGTAGGAGACCACTTGAGTTTGAGGTTGGGGACCACGTGTTTCTCTGAGTCTCGCCCTCCAAGGGTGTGATGAGATTCGGGAAGCAAGGTAAGCTGAGTCCGCGATATGTTGGGCCTTTTCCCATTCTTGCTCGAATTAGGAAAACGGCGTATCAGCTAGCCTTGCCGCCTAGTCTTGCAAGGGTGCACGATGTGTTCCATGTTTCTTTGCTGAGGAGATATGTTCATGATCCATATCATGTTTTTGATTTTTCAGAATTGGAAGTCGCTGAGAACTTGTCCTTTCCAGTGTTTCCATTACGCATCGAGGATCGCAGGGAACAGGTCCTCCGGAGAAAAGGTTGTACCTCTTGATTAAGGTGATTTGGTAGTATCGCTCCGGGGGCGAGGCGACCTGGGAGCGCGAGGATGAGATGTGGGAACAGTTTCCCTACCTTTTTTTGGTAAGTCCCCTTGTGATCTTGTATTTATATGTTTCGCCCTCGTTAATTATCGCAGGTAATTTCGGGGACAAAATTATTTTAAGGGGGGGAGTATGTAAGGATTGGGGTTTCGGATTCAGTTTTCGGGTCGGTTTCGAGCCGGATTCCCTGGTTTGGACCCTGATGGGTCTGGGGAGTGCCTTCTAAATGACGTCTAGGATGCATGATGCCTTTTAAACGACGTCTTGCTGGGTGGACACCATTTAGCTAGGTTGCTGTTGTGCCACGTGGGCGGGCTTCGGGCCGCGAGAGTACGGCCCCTGTCGTGTCGTCTGAACGGCGTCCATGATGGACGACGTCATTCAGAGTACGACCCTGGTTGTCAGTGTACGGCGCCGGTCCTGTCGTCTGAACAGCGTCGTTTAGGGGCGACGTGTTTCAGTCTCTGTCAGGGTACGACTCGTCCTGTCATCTGGTAGGCGTCTGTCTTGCATGACGCGTTTTACCCTGTTTCAGATTGACCCTGCAAGCCTTCCCTCTTTTCTCTCATTCTCTCCCTCTCACTCTCTCTCTTCCCTCTCTCCGCCCCCTCCGATCCCTCTTTTCCCTTTCCTTTTTCCTTCTTCCTCTTCCACCACTCCACTACCTCTATACCTCTCACCACTACCACCACTACTTCCTTCGCGGCGCTTCATTCTCCGGGCGGCGGCCGACGTCCCGGCGGAGTGACGACGTCCTCGGAAGCACCGGCGGCGGTCTGCGGTGTGGCGGTTCGGCGGCACGGAGCCAAGAGGAGTTCAAATAACCGGTAGGGGAACGAACCTTACATGTATTGTAGTTGTTTCATCCGTGTTTCCCGTGTAAATCATGATGCGTGTATGGGGATTTTCGGTAGAATGAGCATGTTAAGAGGGTTTCTTGGTGGAAATGACCGTTTTTATGAATGAGGATTTGTGGGTTTCACATGGTGGTTTAATTTTCCTCTTCGCTTTCCCCCTATTGGGTGTTTTGGGGTGAATTTGGGGTTAAAAGGGAACCCTCGGGTCGAGTTGCAGGAAACCTGCTTCTGGCCCTAAATGACATCGCTCTAGGACGATGCCATTTCGAATGACAGCTTCCTAGGACGACGTCATTCAGGCAGAAATGTCCTAGAAGCGGTTTCTTTCAGAATAGAATCCTGTGTTGAATAGCGTCCAGGGACAGCGACGCCTTTCAAATGGCGGCTTCCCAGGACGACGCATTTTAAGAGAATTAACCGTAGTATGTCTCTGTTTCTGTCGCTAACAGGCGACCATGGACAGCGACGCGTTTTAAAAGACGGCGACTAGGCACGACGCCTTTTAGGCCATGTTCTGAGGACGAGATTTCATGGACCAGTTTAGGTGGCTTGAATGGCGTCGGCCTTGGGCGACGCAATTCAAGACAGAATCACATTAATTCATGCTATTAATATATGTTTACACGGTTAGATAGTTCGGTTAATTGCATGTTTGGAATCGTACTCGAGGATGAGGATTCTTACGTGACCGGATCGCATGCTTATAAATGTACTCGATGACAATGGATTCTATGTGATCGGATCGTACTATGTTGTGTTTCGTGCGACTGTGGACCTAGAGTGACAGTTGTAGCGCTTTGTCACCCTGTGTCGGTGTGGGTGGGACACAGCGCCGGTAAGAGCAGTGGCGGGGTGACGCCTAGTGAGAGAGGGTCACCTGGTGAACCCCGGGGTTAGCTAGTACTGGTGTCGGAGTGGTACCTGTGGAGTGTCACTCGTGCTGGGGGAAGGAGTAACCACTTGAGCCAGTTGGGCCGGAGTAGCCAGCGTGCTATCCGAGGGGTTATTGTTTGGTCTCGGTGGGCCGGTGTTTTCCACTTTCGGTTTGTTGGTTGGCGTGTTCCCACTTTCGGTTGTTTCGTTGGCGTATTCCCACTTTCAGTTGTGTGGTTGGCGTGTTCCCACTTTCGGTTGTGTGGTTGGCGTGTTTTGCCGAGACGCTGGTTGTAGGTTCCTTGGTAAAATGATTCTAGAGTTATGCTTGTCACATCTCGAATGCATGTGGTTTATATTGAAATTTAGGAATTGTGTTACTGCTTTACATAATTGCCTTCATTCTGTATTATATTACTGTGGGTGTGTGAGTGGGAGGCGGGGGATCGGATGATCCCTACTGAGCCCAATTCTGATGTGGCTCACTCCCTGCGATTTCAGGTGTGGACCTCTTGGCGAGTGGCGGCGTGTGGTGTTCTCTTTGGTGTGTGGACCAGCAGGTATCTCAGTTCCGGGGTATGCCCAATGTTGTTGTACTTTGCTTCTGCCTGTACTTATTTAATTCCTTGGACTATGTAATTATTGTTGGACTGTGTACGGACATTATTAATTTCCTTCATGCGCACTTGTAATTTCCTTGAAGTCCGTGTGATTGTTATATTTAGCCTTGTTTAACGCTTACTCCTCCAGACGTGTGTATGTGATCCGGGCGTGAGACCGTAAATAATGATTTGACACCCATTTAGTAATCGGGTTTCCAATCATAGGGTGGCGGGTCATTACGGGTGTCCACCCTAGATAGAGAGTCTAGGACAGTCCCTATAGTGGAAGTAGAGGCCGCTCTAGGTTTAGTAGAGCCTCGACATCGGTCTGACGAGACCCGGGAGGAGTTTGGGATTAGACTAGCTGAGTCCTCCTCTGCCGTATAGTGCAGTGACCCAAGCCAGGTAGAGGAGATAGATAGGCAGCTTAGAGTCTTTCTTGTTTTCTTCTTCGGTACGAAGGGCGACCACATCCACTGTAGATTTCTTTCTTTGTTAGATGACCTTGACCACCTTCATGAATATGCTTGGGGTGCGGCCCTCCTGGCCCATCTCTTTGCTGATTTTTCCGTGGTCACGCCGGACCGCGAGACCACCATCAGCGGCTTTTCGCCGTTTCTTCAAATATTAAGTCATTTTATTATTTGTTTATGCAATGAAATATGATGTGATGCGATGATTTCTAACTTATATGTTCATGTATGTAGGTGTGGAGTTACTACTATTTCCCGCTCGGCCGAGCGAGGATTGTGAGGCCGGATGCTGTCCTCTTGGCTAGCCGCTAGCAACCGATTGTGGACACGGCCCCACAACACCACCAACTGACGGCTCTGCGCCGTCAGTTCTTTGATTATCCGGAGCTCCTGGTAAGTCTTGATTTGTTCAATTTTATTTATCAAATGCAGTGTTCTATTTATTGAATGCAATTTTATTCATATGAATGCATCTAACTTATATGCAGGTGATCTAGCACCCATACATGGGCATGGGCGAGGAGGGCCAGCCGTAGGTGACGGCTGGTCGGGGACAGTTCGAGAGGCAGATGTGGTTCCACTGCCTGAACAAGATCGAGCCGCTCCGCCTTCGCCTAGTCACGAGAACACTGGGCCTCCACCAGGAGTGGATCGACGAGGAGGTCCCGAAGGGAGTAGGGAGGAGCATGGGGGGCAAGCAGGCTCTCACAGACTGACGTGCCAAGTTCCCCGAGCAGTACGAGGACTGGCACCGGCACGGTGTTCGGGTGGAGTCCCAGGCGGAGAGCAACGAGGCTTATCTCCAGCAATACCGGGCCCACTACGCTGATCAACTACGGCTCCTCCGACCACTCGATGTAAGAATGATTTATGTTTCTTTCTTTTTATTATTATCTTAATTTATATCTGTGAATGAATGTATGCATGTGTGGTATGCAGGATGCGCGAGATGCAGTCATCATCGACTTCCAGGCCCGCCTACATGATGTGGAGGCCCAGCTGGAGCAGGTCCAGAAGGAGCTCTTTGACCTGGTATGTATGTATGCTTATTTATGAATGTTTTAATTAATTGATAATTAGCCACTGACGGTTGTCTTTTGGTGCAGCGAGCCGTCTACACTCAGGCAGCTCCTCCTACACATGGAACCTCGTCCTCTGCTCTGTCTGCTGCTCATGAGGCTGTCTTGGCTGACCTCTACGGTCAGCTTGCTTCTACCATCCACCAACCTCTCTTGTGGAGGAGGATCGGGCTGCTCGAGTAAATTCTAATCTTTGACTTTCTTTCATGAATTTGATTTCAATTGCCCAATTTCCTTGGATTAATGATGTCTTCTCTTATAGGTCATCGAGCTTCAGGAAGCCCTTCGGAGGGCTGAAACAGACGCAGCTCGTGTCCGAGATCTTGAGGAGCAGTTGGCTCGATTCTCCACCGGCGATCTTCCTCGGGAGCTCTCATGCCTCCAGTCCCGACTAGAGTTCATTACTGAGGAGCGAGAGCGGGAGAGGCAGGAGCGGCAGAGGATGGATGCGGAGATGCCCTCCCTTCGAGTCCAGCTGGGCATCGCCGAGCACGAGCGCAGGAGTATTGAGGAGCGTTATAGGCGTATGATAAAGTGTTAAATTGATCATTTAAGGGCAATCATATGCATCATACTCATTTTTTTATCTGTAAAATAGCATGAAATGATAGATAATTGTGTACCAAGTCCAACGGTACTAATTTCGTCAAATTCTGACTTAAAAACATCGTCATTTCATGTGATTAAAGGAGTATAGCGCATTTGCGGTTTTTCGAAAAAACCGAGACGAAATAAATAAATATGATGATATTTTTTTGATAATGTGCTAATTTATATTTATTTTATGTGAACATGGAGTGGTATGCGGAGCAGTGGTTTGGATGGCATGAGGGGTGCGTAATTAGCTGGCGGGGGGTTGTTTAATGGCGGCGTAGTGGCATGGGGGATAATAGGTTTGAGGAAAGTGGGCGGTGGTGATGAGTTAGTGGGTGCGGGTGAGTGATATGCGGGTGTTGGTATTGGCTTGATGGTAACGGGTTGTGGTCTAGGTATGTGGATGGTGCGGCGTGGTGGTTGCTCTGCGGTGCTCGGAGTGTGGCATGTTGAATAAATAGAGGAAGAATCCTCTATCTTCCACTGTTGCCCTCGATTAGCCTCAGACCGGTTATTTGTCAAATGGGCGCAACTTGATTCTGGTTTTGGTGCTCCGGGAGTGGGTTTTGCACTATACCCATGTTTGGCGGCGCCGCTGCCTGCGCCAGTGCTCTTGGTTGTTGTTGTTGTTGTTGTAGTCTTCTCGCCTTCAAGGCGGATATGTACGTCTTCATTTCTTCCCAGTTGATGCCTCCCTGCTTGTTGAGATCATGAATATAATCTTGGAATTAGAAGCAGGTATCTATGGTGTGTCCAGGTTGTCTGTGGAAATAACAATACCTGGAAGTGTCGGCATTTTGGGGCCAAATAGTTTTTTCTCTTGGAAGAACCAAAGCATTGGCTGCCATTAAAGCACTGAAGATATCTGATAAGGACTCTAGAAGAACTGGATATTCTGCCCTTTTCGGGCCAGGAGGCTTCCTCTGCTGGTTATAATCAGCAGGAGGAGGCACATTGTGGTATGCCGGCGGTGTGCGTGGCTGGTACTTCTGCTATTGTGGGGGCTGATACTACTGCTGTGGGGGCTGATACTGTAGTTGTCGTTGTGGCTGCTGTTGTGGCTGCTGTTGTGGTTGCTGGTTCGGCTGCTAAGGCCGCTGGTACTGAGGCTGCTGATACTGTGGGTTTGGCTGCTGCTGTCTGTAACCCTGCTGGTTTGGCTGCTGCGGCCGCTGGTACTGTGGTTGCTGATTCCTCACAAATTGGGGCTGGTTGTTGTTCATGCTACTAACTTGTTCATAGGAGAGTGTGCCCTTAGTGGTTGGACCTGTGCTAGGAGAATTTGGCACGGCAGGCTTCTGAGGTGGAGGCCTGCTAGGTCGGTGAGGATCAAAGACACTAGAGAACGTAGCATCCTTGAAAGCATTTTGGCAATACCGTGCTCTTTCATAGCACTCTGCAATGCTGGTCAAGTTGTTTAGGGCGATGACTAACTTAAACTGAGGTGTAGCATTAGAGATTAACATTTTTACTTGCTCTGACTCAGACAGATGATCTTTCACTTTTTCTGCCATGCCTCTCCATCTATCAGCAAAACTGACGAACTCCTTGTCGGGCTTCATTTTTTCTGCTATCAAATAAGTAATGGATAGAGAGGGGGCAACTCTATCCTGGTATCATTGAATGAACTTTCGTGATACGATACCGTAGTCCTCTACTTCAGCAGGTTCTAAAGAAAAGAACTACTCGAGGGCTGGTCCCTCCAAAGATTTCCTGAACAAAAATGCCAACGACCTCTTGTCGTTTTGCCATAAAGATGACTCATACATAAACTCTTTCAAATGAGTGAAAGGGTTACCAGTACCGTTGTATTTTCTGTATACCGACATTTCAGAAGGTGGCAAATAGAATACATGCAGACTTGGCAGGTTAATCTCAGGTGCAACTTTAACTCCCATTGTAATGACCCGCCACCCTATGATCAGAAACCCGATCACTAAATGGGTGTCGAATCATTATCCACGGTCTCACGCCCGGATCTCATACACGCGTCTAGAGGAATAAGCGTTAAACAAGGCTAAATATAACGATCACACGGACTACAAGGAATTACAAGTGCGCAGAAAGGAAATTAATAATGTTCGTACACAGTCCAACAATAATTACATAGTCCAAGAAATTAAATAAGTACAGGCAGAAGCAAAGTACAACAACATCGAGGCATACCCCGGAACTGAGATAGCTGCTGGTCCGCACACCAAGGAGAACACCACGCCTCCACTCACCAAGAGGTCCACACCTGAAAATGCAGGGAGTGAGCCACACCAGAATTGGGCTCAGTAGGGATCATCCGATCCCCTGCCTCCCACCCACACACCCACAATTACAGTAATATACCCACAACTACTCCTAAATCTCGATATAAACCACATGCATTCAAAATGTAACATGCATATCTCAGAAATCATTCTACTAGGGAGCCTACAACTCGCGTCTCAGCAAAACACACCAACCACGCCTCCGAAAGTGGGAACACGCCAACCACACAACCGAAAGTGGGAAACACCGACCCGTTGAGACCAAACAGTAACCCCTCGGATAGCACGCTGGCTACTCCGGCCCAACTGGCTCAGGTGGTTACTCCTTCCCCCAGCACGAGTGACACTTCACAGGTACCACTCCGACACCGATAGTAGCTAACCCCGAGGTTCACCAGGTGACCCTCTCTCACTAGGCGTCACCCCGCCACTACTCCCACTGGCGCTGTGTTCCACCCACACCAACACAGGGTGACAAAGCACTACAACTGTCACTCTAGGTCCACAGTAGCACAAAACACGACACAGTGCGATCCGGTCACGAGGAATCCATTATCATCGAGTATACTTTAAAGCATGCATTTAACCAACTATCTAACAGTGTAAACACATATTAATAGCATGGATTAGTGTGATTCTGTCTTGAATCGCGTCGCCTAAGGCCGACGCCATTCAAGCCTCCTAAACTGATTCATGAAATCTCCGCCTCAGAACTTGACCTAAAAGGCGTCGCCATAGGTGACCGTCTTTTAAAACGCGTCGTTGTCCCTCGTCGCCAGATAGCGACAGACGCAGGGGACAGGCTACTACTAAATTACATAAAACGCGTTGTCCTAGGAAGCCGCCTTTTTGAAAGGCGTCGCTGTCCCTGGACGCTATTCACCACAGAAATCTATTCTAACAGAAACCGCTTCTGGGACATTTCTGCCTAAATGGCGTCGTCCTAGGAAGCCGTCATTTGAAATGACGTCGTCTCAGCGCGACGTTATTTAGGGCCAGAAGCCGGTTTCCTGCAACTCGACTCAAGGGTCCCCTTTTAACCCTAAATCACTCAAAAAGTGCTCCAAAACAGAAAGGGAAGAGGGGGAAGCCAAACCATCACAAGAAACCCACAAATCTTCATTCATAGAAACCCCCATTTTTATCAAGAAAAGTCCCTAACATGCTCATTTTAACCAAAGAAACCCATATACGCATCATGATTTACACGGGAAAAACGGATGAAACAACTACAATACATACAAGGTTCGTCCCCCTACCGGTTACTTGAACTCCTCCTGGCTCCGTGCCGCTGAACCGCCGCACCGCAGACCGCCGCCGGTACCCCCGAGGACGTTGCCACTCCGTCGGGACGTCGGCCGCCGTCCGGAGAATGAAACGCCGCGAAGGAAGTGGTAGTGGTAGTGTTGAGAGGTAGAGAGGCGTTGGAGTAGTGGAAGATGAAGAAAAGGAAGGGAAAGGGGAAAAGAGGGGTCGGAGGAGGCGGAGAGAGGGAAGAGCGAGAGTGAGAGGGAGAAAATAAGGGAAAGGAGGGAAGGCTCGCGGGGTCAATCCGAAACAGGGTAAAACGCGTCGCGCGAGACGGACGCCTATCAGATGACAGGACGGGCCGTACTGACAGAGGCTCTGAAACGTGTCGCCCATCAAAGTCGCCATTCAGACGACAAGACCGACACCGTACACTGACATCACAGGGTCGCAGTCTGAATGGCGTCGTCCATCCAAGACGTCATTAAGACGACACGACAGGGGCCGTACTCTCGCGGCCCGAAACCCGCCCACGTGGCGCCCACGTGGCACAACAGCAAACTCGCTAAATGGCGTCCACACAGCAGGATGCCGTTTGAAAGGCGTCGTGCATCCTAGACGTCATTTAGAAGGTACACCCCAGACTCATTATAATCCAAACTAAGGGACCCGCCCGAAACCGACCCGAAAACTGAACCCGAAATCTCAATCCTTACACCCATCATCTTTTGAAGGTTGTTGAACTGTTCGTCCATACGTTCCATCTTTGCAAGCAGAGCTGGTGTTGTTGGATCAACCTGGGGAGGAGGGGGAGGTGGAGGTACATGATAGGCCTGTTGCCTAGAGTATGTAGGGCATGGGGGACAATAGAGCTGAGGTCCGGCAGAGCTTCCACCATGCCCGAGGGCATTTTGGTAAGTAGGCGTCAGCGGCCTGACTAGTTGCCTCGAAGAAGAAAGTTGTGGCCCAATTGGCCGAGAGGTTGAGACTTGATGGCCTTCCATGGCCTGGGGAATGAAGGAAGTATGATGAGGAGGAGGTTGAGGAATGACATGGAGAGCCGCAGGATTCGGCTCGGCAAATTGCATGGGCGTTTCCCCTTCAAAATAGACTGGATTGCCTCGAACTTTCGAGGATTCGGACGGGAGGCAAGAACTCCCAAAACGTTCACTAGATCCGAGGGATCGGAGGATGAGGGATCATTCGGGTTCATGCCCCCCTCGAAAATAGGATTAGGAATCGCATGTACATGCGGAGGAAGATCAGAATATTGATCATGAGCACAAGGAAGAGAGGTTTGTTGATTTTCCTCGTATCGAATTGGATAAGAATGAGGATTACGGGGGGCATCAACATCTCCCCCGCTTTCAAAGTGGTAATCAGACTCAAGAGGGGTATTAGCATCTCCCTCGTAATTGACTAGGGCATCTGGAGCCATGCTCAAATCCCTACCTGATCGAAGTAGCATGTTATTAGATTTTTTTTCAAAGATTTGCAGACAAGTTGCACATAGATTAAGCAATCAAGTGGATGTTTAACGTTGTTTCAGGATTCCTTGTTGAGTTATTTGGATTCAATTAATCACAAATCCAGTCAAGGGGTAGGATCCTAGTTTCAGTTCAATTTCCACCGTTATATTTTATGGCTTTCTCTCACAACGTTATGAAAATATAACCAGGACTTCGATTGGTACAACCAGCCCGTTGAACAAGGAGAAATACCTTGATTTTGGGGACTTACGGAGGTCTTTAACGCCAACCACTCTAGTCTGATCGAGGGACCGACCCAATCAGAGAGAAGTGAAGACATCAAGAAAGGTGTTCCTAACAGAAAAAGGGGGTGTTAGCCCCAATGCGTATGACATGTGGCCTAAATGGCCTCTAATGCTTATTATGTAATGTGTAGTAGCAAGCATATCAGAAATCTGAGAACTGAAGAAAAAAACAAGAAACTATCTGAATCGCGTCGCTATTATTCGATGCTATTCAAACATAACCTTATTTTTTCGTAGAAACTCAGTCAGTAGAGAGAAGAGAATTTGGCCTGAAAGGCGTCTGGGTTAAGTGACGCGGTATGAAACGCGTCGCTGTTCCTGGACGCTTTTCAAGTCACAGAATGAACAATTCATGAGGAATTTATAGATCAATTCCTCCTCAAACAAACAGGATGAAAGCAGTAAATGATCGGCTCATGCGATTCTGTTTTTTTTTCAATTTTTAATAAGATAATTTCATCACATTAACAACTAAAATATCAATCAATCACACAATCTTTTTATCACAACTACAACTTTCCAATCAATCAAATGGGGAGGACAAGATCTTGCCACAGGGGTGTGCATGTGGTGCACGTAGGAATAACAATTAAATGAAAAACTCACCGATCGGTGAAGACGTGTCGAGAGACACAGGTAGTGCACAGAGAGTGCTCGATTAATGAAACAAGAACAAAGATTAAAAGATGGCGAGACCAAGTCTCACCGTGATCGCCAAAAAGTTGTGAGTGCTCAAATTGGGTATGTGATTATCATGAAAATTTATGTTGTTTATGTGACAAATAAATCTATTAAAGACTAAGTAAATGTGATCGTCAGAAACTTTTAACTAAAAAGTTCCAAAAGAAAAGATTGAACGCCTACCTGTTTTGGAATCGGGAGATGTTCGAGTCCTATTCCCCTCCTTCAGCCGACTGAACAAAGAGAGCCCTTCTGACTTTGTTCTTACTTTAGATGCTTATCGGACTTTGATGATCATCCATATTTCCTTTTCCTTGTTGATTCTCTCCTCTTTATCTCCTTTTGTACCTTTGAACCTTGCAAAAAGTGGAAAGAAAGAAAGAGGGAACAATAATAACTCAAATAGATGTAGTATCTATTCTAGTAGAAATTCTAATCATGCAACTAAACAAATGAATTCACTTGTTTGATGGTCTTTTAAACCCTTTAAAATATGGATTGGAAAATAATGCTAGTGAGTGTGTGTTGCATGGAGTGATGTGATGAATGAGATTTTGAACTAATATGATGATGAATAATTAAAAACTGAGTTGGATGGCCCATGGAAAGTCTTGGTCTTAAAAGTTCTTGAAAGGACGAACAAGTGATGAAGAAGGGATGTACCTTACTTCAAAACTCTTAGAAATAGCAGTACTTTGATCCTTCAGCGCCTAGACGTCGTCGTCAAGATTCTTTGCTCCAATTTCACTCAATTATTACTATCATCACTCTCAATAATTATCACGAACTTTTTAATGACCAAGAGGTTATGTATTTATAGGCTTTACATCTGCAGTGATTAATGGATTAACATGAAAGAATTTGAAGTTTATCCAACTAACAATCAGATAAACACAGATTAATTCATCATTATCTGTAATTATCTAAAACGCGTC
Source organism: Zantedeschia hybrid cultivar (assembly GCA_030544215.1). NCBI lineage: Eukaryota > Viridiplantae > Streptophyta > Magnoliopsida > Alismatales > Araceae > Zantedeschia > Zantedeschia hybrid cultivar. The sequence continues at coordinate 21,251,360 of JARZZO010000005.1, forward strand.
GCCTATTAAAGACGTCTTTTATACTAATTAAGATAAAGATAAATATCCAGAAAAAGAGACAGAATCAGCTTAGGAAACTTAAATCGTGTCGTGCCTGGCAGACGTCTTTTAGCTAATTAATCAATTAATTAAAATTCAAATTTAAATATCAAAATATGAATAAACTCTAAATGGCGTCTGCACATGTCGACGTCTTTTAAACTTTGTCATATTTGATTAAAATTTGAGTTAAAATCAATTTAATTAATTAACCTAAATCATGTTTGTCTGACCCGATACTATTTAGATAATTAATTCAGAAAGATTTATAAAAATTAACTAATGATTAAATATCAGACTGTTTTGAGGCATTATTATATGATATGAAATTTATTCAAAATGATGTCAAAATTAGCGTGTCTACATTAAGTACATCAAATCTTCTTTTGAAAATATACTAATAAGATAAATATATATAGTTTCAAAAAGACTCTTGAAGATTTGACATCATGGACATACACTTGAAGGGAAAACCACGGTATGCGTGCGCACGATAAACAAAAACTACACATCATTCCAATTAACGGAACCTTAAAGATTCAAGAATAGTAAATCAAATGACCCGTGCGGAGCCGTACGGCACGTCCGCGGCGGCACTACGGCCGTCCGGTGCCCAAGATTTGTTTTTTTTTAATGATCGGGAAGAACATCTTAAATTGGAGTCCTAGAAACGCCGACACGGGCTCTGATACGACTTGTTAGGGATTTTAGGAATACCTGGAGTGGAAGCCATCCCTAACGAGGGAGGAAGACGACGCCGGAGTCGATTCCCACGCGCTGCAAGCCTCGAAAGAACTGTACGAACCCCGGACGAAGAAACGGTGTAGCCCTGGCACCCTCTCCACTGGTTTCCTTTCTCTATTTCTCTTGATGCGTATGACCTAATGAGGAGTCAGACTTCTTTTATAGAGAGGAAGGACCAGTCCCGTTCAAACTACTAATAGATCCTACCCATTACAGGATCCTAATGGGCACCTAATAGGTTAAACCTAATAACTTTATTCTATTAATTGGATGCCTAATAGTACGTATGTGTACAGTCCAATAAACACAAGTGAACCACTTATTGAGCAAAAGCTCAACAAATACAACTGTAACATAGATCATAGGTCATCGGACAAAGGGGTAGCCAAATCACTATGGGAGCCAACAAGCTCAAAAAGAAGACGTAGGCCCTCAATGGAGAGATCGATCAAGTCTATCAAAAAGACTGCATACACTTAATAGTTGTGATATATATGGAAGAGTTCGGAATCACTATGGGAGCCAACAAGCTCAGAGAAGACGTAGGCCCTCAATGGAGAGATTGATCAAGTCTATCAAAAAGGCTGCATACACTTAATAGTTGTGATATATATGGAAGAGTTCGGAATCGTACTTCGACGGGAAATACGGAATAAGTCCAGTAACACGATACGATCTGTGAGTAAATATAATTCTGCATGATGGTACCTATATACAGATGAGTCGAGATCTTTTACGTCTCTCGACGGTCTATGTAAAAGATCAGTCAAGAGAGGAGAAGGAAGACCAACATTTTAAAATTACTAGGACGTGGGTGAAATGAGTTTTGACAGTTTTTAGCACCCCTCTTTTTTTACTAATTTTCCACAGTCAGCTGAGAGACGTAGAGAATCTCAGTTCTATACAGGTATATGATACAATATTGTTTAATACTACTACTTTAACCAAGAAACAGTGACTCTATAGTCTAGTCCCTTATGATACCTGTGTTTTTGCCATCCCTTTTACCATATTTGTTGCAACTTGGGACGTCAGACGACATCTAGCTGTTTACGAGTGACATGCCTAAGATATTCCAACTGTCATAACTCTTAACATTAAAATATGTGCAGGATTGGATGATTTAAATGTTCTATATTAAAATACATATTACCATCTACCTCAATAATAAAAAAGTAGTAGTAAGATGAGATTTTGAAGAGACTGCATTGTTTTGGTTGCGGCGGCGTTGAAGGGGTGGTCGGAGAATTAAAGAAGAGTCCAGCAAGGTACTCTCCATCTACGGAGGGGATCTAGTGGTGGGTGGAGGAAGTGGCCAGGCATGCATGTACGCCGACAGACTGGTGTTGTTTAACCACGTGGATGTGACGTGTCCAGTAAGGTTTTTTTTTTTTCAAGGGGCCGGAGGTCGATTATGTACAGGTATTTACAAACGACCGGGTTCTAACTGGGAACTCAAGATAATGCTCCAAAGATAGAGATAATTCCGACTCGGTCGATGGATCCGCCTAATTAGGCGAGAGTTTCAGGTCCGTTTGATTTCTGAGGAAGTAATTTCACAGACCAGAAGATAAATATCCCAACAACATCTGGGGGGTACATGACTAGAAGTTTTTAGGCCTAACCAAAATCGAACCTGAGACCTCCCTTTTACAAGGGAGGTGGTTCACGTGTCCAGCAAGGTTGTGCATGTTGTAGAATTGCGGACCCGATTTTTATATGGACGTGCTCACACCACATCTATTCTTTTTTATGTTTGCCGCATTAAAGGTGTATCTTTTGATCTACCAAAATGTCGCATTTGAAAAATAACTTGTGGTGTAAATTAATCCTCTAGATCATGTGGATCTAATCATCCTAACTAATTAAAATGAGTTACATTTGCAGAGTCACATTTTTTCAAAAGTAATTGACTCATGTGTTCTCATTTTGATGTGCTTAAAAACGTTGAGTGATCTAAACGATCTCGTTTTCAAACAACTACATATGCATCAAGTTGTGCTGTTAGGTGCCAAGTGTGGGGAGTCTTTACATCTATTAAAATATAAAAAAATATTCAAGTTTCAAAGATAATTAGCTGCATGTCCTTCAAATCTTTGTTAATAACATACTTGCTCCTGCCCATTGATAGAACTTACTCAGAAATAATATTACATCCTTGAAAACTATTGATTCCGTGCGTTCCCTCTCTCATGGCAAAGTGGCAAAGGTTGCTATTACTGCTAGCTTGGGGAGGAGAAAGTTGGCGATTGGAGATCTCCATCTCCCCCTCCCCCCCCAACAATAATTGTTAGAAGCCAACTTGGCACGTACTGTCTCTGTGTCGTGCAGTTTGTGTACATGTAACAATTTGATTTAACTTTTGTAAGATATATCTGATCCAATCCCTAAGAGGTAGTTGTCCATTTTATGTCAAGTTCATACTATTTTGTCTCTATAAAGAGTCTCTTAAGTTATGAATTTAAATTTGTCACACACGCAAGTAGTTCTTTATTACTAGCGGTCCTTCTTCTCATGTAATTATTATTAGATCCTTTACACTCATCAACTTTTACAATATTGGTTTATTCCCAAACTAGTCAACTATATTATACTGCATGGCTGTACTTCTAATGCCATCATGTAATGACTTGATTTAGCCCTTGTGAGATGTTACCCATTTTGAGCCAAGTCTACGTAATTTTGTCTTTAAAATGCACCTCACAAGTTATGAATTTAAAGTTCTCACATATGGCCTAAATGGAGGGAAGACGGCCAAACTTGGAGTCTAGAAGATATACCAGGTCCCTAAGATTAATGTGGCCATGGGCCATAAAGATGGCACCAACCCCCTCAATAAAAAGTCGTACAGATCATCGGGAGCTTGGAGATCGACTACCTCATAGGTCCGTAGAAGAGCTAGGGCATGCTCCCTTAAGGTCCCAACTATCAAACACTGATCATGTCCATTCCAATGGACCATGAGGCCCATGATAACTGAGGTCCTCGGTAAACGAGGAAATCCATGAGAGTTCCCGACCACTTGAGAACCTCGAGATTTTGAATGTTTGACCATTTCATTTGAACTAGTCTACCATTTCATTTAAACTAGTCAATTGTTTTGCCTAATTAGGCAGATCAAAAGGTCCTCTATTGAAAAAAGTTTACACATCTAACTTACAACCTATGACATTCAAAATCTACTCAAAGAAATAAAAATCTATCTACCACTTTGATTAAAGAATAGGAGAAGAATAATGTCTCTTATTCTTAGAATAAGGTTGATTCTAGTTTGACAGACAGAATGGCTTATACTGCATCAGAATTACTTACCAGAATAAGAAGGATAAGTTATTTCACCCTAGACTCAAGAATTACATATTCTTCTTATTCCATCAGTAGGCTCCACAAAACTATCAAACTGAAACACTCCTTATTCTAGTATACGCTATTCCAGACCGAATAACTTATTTTGCAATCAAAGTGGGACAAAGAATTACAACTTAACTATCGTATATAAACATTTCTATCTATATTAAGCATCTAACAAGACACTAGTCATGAAACTCATTGTTGATTTAGATTATGGAGTCAACTCTACAATTATGAAGATAAAAGTCAAACTCACCTAATCTTTTACCCAATCTCGTGAAATTTAAACTGGAGAGACTAGATATGTCAATGTACAAATTTCATAATTGCAAGACAATCCTCAAGGCCATTAACCCACATTCATAATCCTATTAGTGCTCTAAAAATAAGCTTCACACTGAGCACACAGGCCATATAAGACTTAATGGGAACCTTCCCAATCCCCATGCTTATAGCATTGCAAGTTTTCAAACTTTAAGAACAACCTTGTAAGCACCAATGCAAGCTCATGCAAGTCCAAGAAACATCAGGGGACTGACTATCAGAGACAAAAGAAATTCTAATGTGTGCAGTGAGATTGGCAATGATAGCTAAAGATAGAGGTAAGCAACTAAAGCGTATGATAGATCTAGCAAATGTAAATACACCAAATAACAGAAGGTAGGTCAGAATAGCCATCCCTTTGTAAAAGAAAACATGGGACTGATGATAGTTGAGGAACTACCGTAAGTCTAGGGTATCAAGAACTATAGTCAAGGTCCAATTGGAACCTCTAGGATAAGGTCTCGTATTCTCAAGCCGACATTGATTTGATTCACTAGATATGAATCTTACCTTATAATCAATGGTAATTAAGAACAAATAGTAGAAAAGCAAGTGTTGGGAGTATTGAAAATGCACACCTCCATGCTAGTGTGTGGGAGAAGAATACTCGACGATTGTGTCCCTAAGAAGAGAGAATGAAAAGGTAAGGCTATAGTGGGATAAGCCACCCATCTCCGGGAGATAACAAGCAAAGGAATAGGGAAGAAGTAGATGACGGGCCTATAGGCGTGGGGACTAGATTAGTGACGCAGTCCATGGGACATCATGGACAATAGGGCATGAACATGGGGTGCTAGTGGGTCGTCATCAGCAGTCAAGCAATGGCAAAGAACGACGAGCTAGGAGGGCACGATAACCTAGTGGTTGGTTGGCTGGCTATAGTGTGGAACATGGGACTAGTACATTGGGATACATACTCATGTGTTGTGCCTATGCGCATGCATGTGCGCACTCAGCATATGCAACATGTGCACTTAGGCATGTAGGATGCGCACTCTCACTTGGCACCACACACTAGTGTGCACTAAATTCAACCACAACCTAGCCAGATGGGGCACGCACAAGCATAGTCCCCGGTAGGAGTTGGAGAGAGAGAGAGAAGGCGGGCACGATGGTGGCATAGGGTGGTGGCGACATAGGGCAGCAATGGCAGCAGTAGGGTTCCAGGCATCTAACCCATCCCGTATCAGTGTTCCCTCTACGTATTAGAGAGACATGCAAAAATATTTTAAAATTCATTCCAAAATTCATTGATAAATTGAAAAAAGTCTTATAGCAATATTTAAAGAAGAAATACCACAACCTCTAACCTAATGGACTCTCATCTCAAGGGTTCCCTTCTTTGTCTCAGAGAAGCATGTAGAAACATTCTCAAAATTCATGCTAAAATTCATTAATAAATTTTAAAATGTCTTACAATAGTATTTAAAGAAGAAATACCCTTAATCCTAACCCTAATGGACTCCTTAAATATAGTCTTACACTAAAATACCCTAGACTCGAAAACATAATGAAAATCACACAAAAATAGAAAAAATACTTAAATAGGTCCCAAATGGACTAGCCAGAATATCAATGGACTCATCAACCAAATACCACATGTTAAACACCATACATGTTGTCTTTGCGACAGAGGAAAGCTGGTGTGCTCCTCTGACAACGGTAAACCTGCTCTAGATCAAAGTGGATCTGAGCCTTGGTTTCCTCACCACAGTCCATCATGCATGTGAGAATTATTGAATAAATCTTTATAGACATCACCTTACTTCAACATGAACTCTACCAACTTAAATTAGCCTTGAACTATCCAAGATTACATCCAAGGTAAGAGGAAGAGAGGAAGACTTGATGAAGATGCATGATCTCCAAGCTTCAAGGTCCTCCTTTATGAGTTCTACTCAAGCTTCTCGGAGGGCTTCAATTGTGGCTTCCAATTACAAAAGGGTCATCTTAGAGAGCCTCCTCCATCTCCCCAACACATGTGCAACCCCAATCCATCCTCCAAGTAGGAGAAGGATGGAGAGAGCTAGAAAGTGAAGAAAAGAGTAATGGGGTCAAGCTCCCCTCCTCTCACCCTATAAGCCATGTGCAATTTGCATAAACCCCTCCTATTTGCAAAATAAGCTACCTCATACAACTAACTACTAAATGGGCCATTCAAACCACACGCCCAAACCAGTCTATTAGGCCTCCAAAAAGTCCACATGATTAACTCAGAAGCCAACCTCCAAGACCCATCAAATATCAAACCCTAAAACCCTCTAGTTAGGCCAATCTCACTATAAGATGAATTATAGTTACACAGTCCACACTGGGCCTCACATAGCTAACCAAATAACACGTAATTACCACATTATTTATTATAAAGGTTATTTTTTAAATAATACATCAAATTTAACAAAATTAAGGCGGTTTAGCAATAAGTCAAATTGTGGTCAAATCGAAAAGATCGAATTGGGAATCATAAATTGAAGACCTAGGTATTACATATTTCCTCTTAGAAATTCTGTCGTTTATCCTCTTGTTCTTTTGTACTCTTGGGATCTTCTTATTCTCTTGAAATGAGGCTTCAAGATAGACCTCAGCAGGAAGCTCTCTAGAGGTGAATTAGGCTCAAAAGTTGGGAAAATCTTACTCTAGAGGGAAATGATCAAAGTATATTTTTTGGTAATTTGAAAATTATCAAAGTAGAATATCTATAGATGAACCGATGCACTATGTATAGTGAATTCTACTTCTACTAAGTCCAATTGGAAGTCACATTCATGATAGGTGATGGGTTTCCACATATTTAGAGTTTCCATCCTCAATCAAAGTCAAACTTGTGTACTAGAAAAGTCCATTTTCTACGAGAACAGACCCCAAACCAATAATTCTATTTTTACAACATTTGTCACTATCTCTCTCTCCTCGACAGGTGTAGAGGATGGCCATTAACATTAACCCAAAGAAGTTTCTTCTTTTAACTATGTTTGCTCTCACTTCATGCTCCTAAGATTTAACTAAGAGCTCTTGATTCCCTAACATTAATTGCTTGCTCCTTGGTATCTCTTATACCTTCCCCTCACTCAAACATTTTTTATCCTTTAGAATCATGTTTTATTTACATTAAGGAATAATAATTTGGTTTGTCAACTCATAATGTGAATATGTGCTAGGGAAAACTTTAATGATTATATATATATATATATATATATATATATATATATATATATATATAGTAAGAGAGAGAGAGAAGTGCTATACTGCACGTCATTACAGTTCATGCATGCTTGCAATTGTTTGATCTAAGATTGGACAGGCACAATAACATGTTCCTATAGCACGCGCACTGTGGCATGTGCATTGTAGCACTACAATGTGCCCGATAGGATGGCCGCAAGTGCATGTGGTCAAACCGTATGTACTGTGGTGATCTGCATTCTAGTACTTTTCGTATATTATATATATATATATATATATATGTGTGTGTATATAATATCTAGATTTATGTGTATATATATGTATGCATGTATGTGTGTACGTCCTTTAATGACTGATATTTCCTTATATCTAAATACCTTCAATGGTTTTCAAATGATACAAGCCATATCAAGTCTAACCCTTTGACAATTTTGATATTGGTGTTGCACCTTTAAGATGACGATATTTGTACTAGGGAAAACTTTTAAAAAAATCTGAGATAGCTTTAAGCACCTCCTAACATATATGTGAGATCCAAATCATTCTATGTTAAAATAATGAAATTCTGGGTCATTATTATAATGTGCACATATGATTGCCTTCTAATTGATTACATATAAATATTTTGATAGCACAGTATATTTGATTAATTCTTGATAGATTCTGAAATCTGAAAGTCTGAGCTAGTCGTAAAGTCAAAAGATAGCTAAAAAATTAAATTGTATGAATGAGCAAATGTCATTTTATCTTCATCTTCTGTGTTAGAAGTGTTTCCCATTGAATATGTTAATTCTGTCACATTGACAAGAAGCCTCTGAAAATATTGACTCTTATCTTTGGTTTGTTGTTTGTCTTATTAAAGGGGTTTTATCTACATCCTAAATAACAGGTTGTGATCATTTTGAGAAATCTCTTTCACCAACAATGTATGATTCTATTCATTAGGATCCATCACAGCCCTTTAATCTTTAGTGAACGTGTCTCCATCCTACATAACTTAACCCGACCCCAATCTTTCGTCTAGCGCGCGGTATAATTTATTCCCCTATCAAATTAGAATTAATCTTATTCTAAAATAAGATCTCTTGTTTTTCGCCTATTTTCCTATCAAAGTGGCATCTAAACTTACTTGAGGACAGCAATCCGGGAGATTTATGTTCTGAAAGGAACATGTGCGGTTGAGGAATCAATCAAAATTATGTGCTACGTGGCGATCGGGATCAATTAAATTGTTGGTCGGCCATGGGTCAAGTATCTTTAAAAAGTAATAATGTTTACTGTACCGAGGGATAGTGGATGCCATGTGCCTTGCACTACCTTCTTCAATTAAGATCGGACGGTTGCAATTTATTTTTTAATTTTTTGTTCAATTAGTTTCTTTTATTTTTTGAGACGTCAGATCAAAAATTCGAGGATACATCCAGAAAATTTGGGTCGACCTCGATCTGACTGTATATGTTTTTTTTGAAAGACATACTTTTTGTACCTATCTCAATTATCATACAATAAATTTTTTTTCTAAAAAGAATATATCGCTGGGTCAAAACTGATTTGAGTTACTTAAATGTACTCTTGACCTTTTGATTAGACGTCCCAAAAATAAAAACACGTTGCAATGCCGTCTGATCACTAATATTAGATCGCGCCGAAGGAAGTAGTATAAATCACATGACTTGTACTGTCCTCTCAATGCAGCAAGCATTACTCCTCTTTAAATATAGCAGTCACAAGGTCCCTTTCTAAATGGTTCCGTGGTCCGGCTAGCTCGAATTAGCACGTTTCACAACCTGAGGCTTCCATGCGGCCAGCGACAATGTTTATGGCGCAACTGTAAAGGGCCCCACCGTTTTGGACTCCACTATTTTGAGGAAAGAAAGTGGCTGTGCAATTGAGATTTTATTTATACACAGGTGTAAAATAGATGAGAGTCATACATAAGGTCCCATAAATTTCTAAGATGGAAGTGGAACAAAAAAAAGGGCAATAATAGGATTTGGCAATAATAGACTCGACTCATTGCCAGCCCTAGGCCCCACCATAGAACGGCACCAGATCACCCTCACCCGTAACACAGAGCCAATCGAGTCAACATTAATTCCTAACAACCAAGCCCTACTGAATTGAAGCAGAAGATTATATCGACCTTTCTCAGGATACTGAAGCCCATAAAAACACGTGAAACATATTGGGCCAAGAGTTTCACCACCCACCAACCACGCCATCAAATGCACATCACAGATGGAGAACTAGAAACTGCATAGAATAAATCTTACTAGGATCAAATATATATGTAATTCATTTGCTCGATGTTAGGAATATTTAAGGTGTTTCATTCCCAAAATACTTGCCAAGGAGGAAACCTAGCGTAGAAAGTGACAAGGCCCTGTAAGTGGCTTGTAGAGAAATGAAATTCTCAAGTTCAAAATTAAATTCAATGTTTTGTACTGAGCTGCAATTTTTCCTTTGCCCCTATTCTGTTTACTAGTTCACCCTTAAACAACAGGGGACTAAAAATAGTATAAATACAGTATTAACACACATATTGTTCACCTACTTTTAAATTTTCAATGAAACTCCAGTATGTCATGACTGAATTAAAAGATGTGGAAAAACACCCATTTTTTAGCACTAATTATTTTATTCAGGTATAATGCAAAAGCATTTATTGTTTTCCATTTAATACGCCATCTGTTGAATTAAACTATAAGACTCAGTAAAAAGTGCTTTGGTCCTTCTCTCCTCTCAATAGGGTTGTCAATGGACCGGGCCAGCCCGTGGGCTTTACGGCCAGGCCGGCTTTGGGCCAAGAATCAGGCCAAGCATTTAAACCTAACAATAGGTCAAGCCAAGATGGGTTTTACGGGTCACACACACACACACACACACACACACACACACACAGAGAGAGAGAGAGAGAGATTAGGGGCGTCACCGCCCTAGGGGTGGCGAGAGAGGCTAGTCAGGGGTCTGACAAATTGGAGACGACAGCGAGCTAGTGAGCGGTAGATCGTGGACGGCGACGACCTGGCGATGGCAAGAGAGGTAGATCGGGAACCTCGACGACCTGGCAATGGCAAGAGTGGCAGGTCGGGGACGACGACGACGACCTAGCAGTGGCGACTTGGTCGATGCTTCGCCATGGCGGTGGCGATGGCAGCAATAGCAATGGCAGAGGCGACAGATTCAACTGTGTGGGATGCCTTGGAGGGACCTTAGCGGTGGGGGCACACCGACGCTACTGGTGCCTGTTCTTGAGAGCTAACCTTGAGGTTGTGCAGATCCTTCCCGTTCGAGGCCTTCTGTCGCAACCCCTGTAGCCTCGTTGGTACCTCCAGCCCCTCTTCTCCCGCCATTAACATCATAGATTGGGCAATCCGGAGACATCTTCCTCCTCGACGACCACCGTCAACTACAACTCTATCAAATGAGCTTCTAACAAAGGCTCCAGGCACATGTTGTAGTCGGAGGACAATGAGGTGGTGGCAGTGGTGGGAAGACGAAGGACTGCCACTGCCAAGCCCCGGGCGGTGCTGTAGATGGTGCGGACGGAGAGGAAGGAGAAGTCTCTGTCACAACGAGGGTGTTTTTTCGTTTTTTTGTTAGATTGCAAGGGCTTATCTAGAATTGTCTTTGTTTGGGACGGGCCGAGTTGGGCGGGCCAAACCTACATGTGGGCTAGGTCGGGTCGGGTTGAGGTTCATTTTTGGGTTAGGCTGGGCCACTAATCCTCTTAGCCCGGGCCTTAGTCGGGTCAAGACTAGGCTTGACCTAGCCCAACCCATTGACAACCGTACCTCTCAACACCAGACTTGAGGACTCTCCATCGGCCACCAAAATTAGGGGGGAGAAGCAGAGAATTTACATAGATTATAACTCCATTGTGACATCTCTAGCGCTGCCCTTCATCTTCCATTATGGAGGGCATCTTCTCAAGAGATTGCATGCAATCATGGAGTTAGGTGTGCCTAAACCTAGTTGATGTTTGATTTTTAACAAAGATAAAGTACACACACCAAAAGACGAATGACAAAAGTGTTCAACATCAGTTAATTTGACCTTATTGGATTGCCTAACTCTAGATTACAGAAAAAATCGTACAAATACAAGTATGCTGCTAACTAGAGCAATTGCCCCACTCTGCCCCATCTTAATGATGATATTTTCTATTAGTCCATCAACTCCACTAGATCGAATTCCTTAAAAAGGAGATAATGATAATTGATCCTGTAGAGGCATAAAAACAGTAAATCATTTTACTTTCATATCGGATGTTGTAAAAAAGATGTGTGCTTATAAGTAAAGCATAACCACTCTTCCTAATGAGGGTCATTTTCTAAGAAAAAAGATAAAACCTCATCTCTGCTCCTAAGTCAATACTTTAGAGGAGGCATGCAAATTTTCAAGCATCCACAATGGCGTCGTCTGTAAAAACTGAACAACAAGTCACTAACTTATCCGAGCACCCTTAACCGACCTAACCCGTCCAGCGGTTCAAAGGAGTTCGCACATGTTTACTTTCACTGAGGGACTGTGTAGAGACATAAAAATGACAAAACGTTTTAGTCCCACATCAGATGTTATAAAAAATAGAAGTGTACTTATAACATAGTGCAACCTCTCTTCCCAACGAAAGTCCTTTTCTAAAGAAAAAGACAAAATCCTATCTCTCTTCTGGAGACAATATCTTGGAAGAAACACGAAAATTTTCACGCATCCACAGATCCTACTACTAAAGTACATGTTTGATGCATGTGATGTGTTTCATTGATGATGGGATGATCATGGACTTAGTTTTATCATGTGATGATTGATGTGAATAAATGCGATGCATATTTCATTTGGTATTTTTTAAATAGGACCTGCGTGTCCTCCTCTCTCTTAATCCAAGTGTACATTCTATCTTCCTTTAAGTCTGTACTCCGTTTGATAAGATCAAGGTTTCTTATTATTATTTAAATGTACATTTATAGACCTGCGAGTCTTAAATTCATGTTTAAATATTCTGGATTAAGTTTTGAGGACGGACACTTCTGAAGATACCTCTGGAGGAAGGACTCGCATCAAATGGAACCGATGTTGCTAAATTCACAGTAGAATTTTATTATGTATCATCGTTTGGCTCCGATGATTCCATAATAGCTTAAGTAGTCCATGATCATCCTTATTTATTTTTCTGCATATATGTGGTATCTGTGGAATATGCTGTTAAATAGATTTTTCTATCTAGTATTATGATACTTCAAATCGAAATATTATTAATAACATGATTTTTATAAATCAATTTAAAACCCTCTTTTAAAATTTTAAGTTGTAAACGCGAGATATTCAGAATAATCTACATAACCCACCATCATTATAGATCTAAGGATAATTTTTATTTCAAATGGATTTGTTGTACTACCACAAGGTTTATTTGATTTAGAAATTAATCTAAGTCTACGACATAAGATGTTTGTATAGATAAATGGACAAATAGTGTAGTTTTGTTGTGCTACTACAAGGATTGCACTATGAATTCAAGTTATCTAAGTAATGATGGTAGAACTTAACTGAATCATTTGATTTGTTGTGTTACTACAAGATCATTCTGATTCAAAAGTTAAATTTGATTGGATATTACAAAAGTTGCAATTGTCAAGAGTTGACTGCCTAAGGGATTTAATGTGATTTGTTGTGCTACCACAAGACCACAATTATCCGAAGGATTCTGATCCTTACTAGGAGATCACCGGAATCTCCCGTTCTGTATATTAGAGGGTCGTATAGATCGTCGAAAAATAGTGGGAATATAAATCTAGATTAAAAGTCCTAAATCTGATTTTTAAAGAACTATTTACTTATTTTTTATTTTCTTTTAGGTCGCTATGTCGTCCCTTAACTCCCTTCGTTGCATACTTGATGCCAATAAAGTAACCGGATCAAATTACATTGACTGGTCACGCAATCTGAAGATTGTCATCAGGTGTGAAAAACTAGCATATATCCTAAATCAACCTGATTTAGAATAATCTGGTAAAAATGCTAACGAAGATGAATTAATGATACTTGAAAACCAGAAAGATAACCCTATTAAAGTCCAGTGTTATATGCTTGGTTCAATGAATAATGAACTACAGCGACAGCATGATAACATGGAAGCTAAGGTCATTCTGAATCACCTACAAGAGTTGTTTGGTGAACAATCAAGAAAAGAAAGATATGAGATATCTAAGAAACTGTTCAGGATGAGAATGAGCGATGACATATCTGTGCAAATTCATGTGCTCAAGATGATAGAATAGATTGAAAGGTTTGCAGTGTTTGATTTTGTTATGAACAATGACTTAAGCATCGACTTAATCTTTCAGGTCCCGTTTGGTATCGGGATAAGCCAGGGATAAGCCAGGGATATCCCCGTTCCTCGTTTGGCATTGCAAAAAGTCACGAGGATAAGAGGGGTTAAGGGGAATAGGGATAAGGGAGCTTAACCCCATTTTTGGGGTTAGATATAGGGATAACTTATTCCACCAAAAAGGTGGAATGACTTATCCTTGCCCCTTAACCTCATTGTTACCCTCATTTGCCCCTTATCTTGGTTCATAAAATAATAATATATTTAACTATAATAATTATTTTATTACTATCTAATGACGTTAAATATATTATTAAATAAAATTCTTAATCAAATCGATACCACCTATAGAATATATTATTATATTTATCTTATATATCATTATCTTTAAATAGTGCTAATAAGTATTTTAATATATTATTATATATAATATAATATCATATATTATTATCTTAAATTAGTATTAGTACTAATAAGTATTAGTATTACATAGTGTTCTTAAAATAGTAATATAATTAACTCTAATAACAACTTTATTTCTAGTTAATGACATTATGTCATTAAATAGAAATATGAATCAAGCCAATACGAATAGAATATATTATTATACTAAATAATAGTAATAAGCATCTTTAATATATTATTATACATAATATAATAATATATATTATTATCTTAGATAGTACTAATAAGTTTTTTAATATATTATTATATATTATAAAATAACATATATTATTATCTTAAATTAATATTAGTACTTACATACTAATATTAGTATTAATAAGCATTAGTACTACATTGGATTTATAAAATAATATACTTAAATTCAATAACGGCTTCATTACTAGCTAATGACATAAATGTGTACTTTAATATATACTTAAATTCAATAATACTTAAAATAATATATATAATACTTAAATAAATATATAAGCATCTTTAATATATTTTATATATAATATAATAATATACATTATTATTTTAAATAACACTAATAAATATTTTAATAGATTATTATATAATATAATACATATATTATTATCTTAGATTAGTATTAGTACTTACATACTAGTATTAGTACTAATAGATATTAGTATTACATCGGATTTATAAAATAATAATATAATTAACTTTAATAATGGTTCATTTACTATATTGAATAATACTATTAAGTTTATTTAATATATTATTATATTCTAATTATATGTTAATTATGTGTAGTATAAATTGAGTGTCTTTAAAATATAATTAAATTCAATAACTTGAATTAAGTATGTTTAGTGTATCATGATACAAGTAATAAAAAATAAAAAAATATTTATACTTAATATACTACATATATATTGAATATATAGTTATATTACATAAAATAATATAATACCCATGTTACTTTAGATTAGAAAGGTAGCAATGTCTTTTTCACAACTTATCTTTCATACTGTTCTCATTTTCACCTAATAGAGAATAAGATTAACTTTTTTCTTATCCCCTCACATACCAAACACATCACAGAATAAGGATAGGGATAAATTAATATAGGTTAATTTATCCCTATTCTTCTCATTTTCTATCCCGATACCAAACGGGACCTCAGTCTCTACCATATTCAATAGTTTAATGATGCTAAACATACATTATTTGTATATGTATGTATGCATGTATGTGTGTACGTCCTTTAATGACTGATATTTCTTTATATCTAAATACCTTCAATGGTTTTCAAATGATACAAACCATATCAAGTCTAACCCTTTGAAAATTTCGATATTGGCGTTGCACCTTAACGATGACGATATTTGTACTAGGGAAAATTAAAAAAAAAATCTGAGATAACTTTAAGCACCTCCTAACATATATGTGAGATCCAAATCATTCTACGTTGAAATAATGAAATTCTAGGTCATTATTATAATGTTCACATATGATTGCCTTCTAATTGATTACATTTAAATATTTTGATAGCACACTATATGTGATTAATTCTTGATAGATTTTGAAATCTGAAAGTCTGAGCTCGCCGTAAAGTCAAAAGAGAGCTCAAAAATTAAATAGTATGAATGAGCAAATGTCATTTTATCTACATCTTCTGTATTAGAAGTGTTTCCCATTGAATATGTTAATTTTGTCCCAATGACAAGAAGCATCTGTGAAAATATTGTCCTATTAAAGGGGTTTTATCTGCATCCTAACTAACAGGCCGTGATCATTTTGAGAAATCTCTTTCACCAACAACGTATGATTCTGTTTGTTAGGATCCATCACAGCCTTCTAATCTCTTCTAATCTTTAGTGAACGTGTCTCCATCCTACATAACTTAACCTGACACCAATGTTATGTAAACATGTCCTTCTAACATAGAAGCCCTCAAAACCTGAGTCTAACGCGGTATAACTTATTCAGTCTATTAAATTAGAATTAGTCTTATTTTAATAATAAGACTTTTTATTCTTTTTCTATTCTTCTATCAAAGTGACATCTAAACTTACTTGAGGACAGCAATCTATGAGATTTATGTTATGAAAGGAACGTGTGCTGTTGTGCAATCAATCAAAATTATGTGCTATGTGGCGATCGTGATCAATTAAATTGCTTGTCGGCCATGGGTCAAGTATATTTGAAAAGTAATATTTACTGTACTGAGAGGGATAGTGCTTGCCACATGAATTGCAGTACCTCTTTCAATTAAGATCGTCCGGCTGCAAATTTTTTTTTTTTGTTCAATTTTTTTTCTTCTTTTAAGACGTCAGATCAAAAATTCGTAGATACACTTAGAAAACTAGGGTCGACCTCGATCTGACTATATATGTTTTTTTTTTTTAAACATACCTTTTGTACCTATCTCAATTTTCACACAACAATTTTTTTTCTGAAAAGAATATATAGCCGGGTCAAAATTGATCCGAGTTACTTAAATGTACTCTCGACTTTTTGATCAGACGTCCCTAAAATAAAAAAAAATAAAAAAATAAAAACATGTTGCAATGCCATCTGATCACTAATATTAGACGGCGCCGTAGGAAATAGTATAAGCCACAGAACTTGCACTGACCTCTCAATACAGCAAGTATTACTCCTTAAATAGAGCAATCACAAGGTCCCTTTCTAAATGGTTCGGTGGTCCGGCTAGCTCCAAGTTGCTCCTGACTCCAAGTTGCTCCTGAAGTGAATTAGCACGTTTCACAACCTGAGGCTTCCATGCGGCCAGCGACGATGTTTATGGCGCAACTGTGCTGGGCCCCACCGTTTTGGAGGACTCCACAATTTTGAGGAAAGAAAGTGGCTGTGCAATTGAGATTTTATTTGTACACAGATGTAAAATATATGAGAGTCATACATAAGGTCCCATAAATTTCTAAGATGAAAGTAGAAAAAAAAAGGGCAATAATAGGATTTGGAAATGTGTGTACCAGTTTGTCGCCTCATCCTTCTTTTAAGGTTCGGAAACTGTTGGATAAAGAAATGTTCCGAACAAAGAAGAGATGATAGTCTCATATGATGGTAGGGCTGTCAACGGATCTAATACGGAGCGGATATCACAGTATCCGACTCCGTTCCGTTTAATATTATCCGAATATTCGACTCCGGATATTATCCGATAGATAATATATATATATATATATTTTATCCGAATTCGACTTCGCCTGATAATATCCGAATTCGGATAATAATTCGAATATTTGATTATTTCAACTTTGTCTTGTAACTTAATGATTTATAAATTTTATTCTTTGTATAGTTCATGAATATTATAGATTTAAATTAATAAATATTCAAGTTATAAATATTTAGATAAATTTTAAACAACTTAAATACTTTATTAAATATATTTTAGATAATAACAAATGATTTATATAATTTACTAAATAAGGAAAACTACTAAAAATAATAAAAAAATCACAATAAACTTCATTACTGATGAGGCAGAATCCGATTCGACCCATTAAAACAAGCTCAAACCCCGTTCAGCCCAACAGCAGCAGTACCAGGTCCTCCGGGAGCCTCCGGCCCATCAGCGGCCCAGCAGCCTTCGGCCCATAAGCGGCTCCGTCGCTCCCGGCCCAACAGGCTTCAGTCCGTCAGCGGCCCAGCAGCCTACGGCCCGGGATCAGCGCGGCAGCCCAAGGCCCAACAGGCTTCGGCCCATCAGCGGCCCAACCCCCTTCGGCCCGGTAGCCGAATCCGGCCTACTCCGGTGGCGGATCATGCACTATGACGGTTTATCAGTAAGCCCTCATTTAGTCCTATATCGGCTGCCACCGTTAACCATCCGCTATCCTTTGCTATAAATACACCGCTATTTATTGCCCAGAGGAGGGTTTTCCTCAAAGATGCTTCCTCAAGCCTCCGAGACCCTTAAAAGACTACAGTCCAAAAAGCATTAAAGCTACTCTCTTTGCCTTCTGAATCGAATCTTCTTCAGGAGCTAACTTGACCGTCGGAGGGGATTCCCCAGGGCCGAACCCGGGGACTCCTGCTGACCGGTTTTCTTCTTCTTTCCCTCCTGCAGGAGCTCGGTTCGAATCTTCGCCGACCTTCCCGAGTCGGTATCGGCCGCCGACCTCGGACTCCTCTCCCTGGTCTCGACGCCGTACGCCGGCTGCCCCAAGACAGGAGACTCGGTCTCGCGCTGCCCCTCCGTCCGCCGAAGGGGCTTTGGGCTCACTATCCAAGAGCAAGCCCACTCCGAGTCACTTTCGGCCTCGGACTTTCGGCTTCGGCTTCGGATTCGTCGCCTGTCGACAGATCAGTCGGAAGAAGATTCATCCGCGCCGCCCCTTCGTCCGCCGAAGGAGCTTCGGCCACGACCTCCCGGAGCAAGCCAGCCTTCGGACTCCCGGCTTCGCCTCTGCATCCTTCGCCTTCCGGATCCCCGTCGGGCCCCCTCAACATCGATCCGACCCAGCACCAGATCCCTCTCTTCGGATTCCGGCTTCGGAATCCGGTCGTGATAGCTTCGGCTACATCAATTACTATTGCTCAACACGTCTTAAGCATCCTTTAAATATCAAATTACTATTTACTTAAACATATAACCATCATTAAAATTAAAAGAACTTATCAAAATACATAAACGGTCGGATAATAATTGGAGCGGATATCCATTTTCTGTTTTCGCTTCGAAGATTAATCGAATAATTAAACGGATATTCGGATATGTCCATCGGATGTTCTAATCGAATAAATATCCGACTAATCGGATATGAATATGAATCGGAGCGGGATACTATCAGGATCCGTTGACAGCTGTGAAATTAGCCAGGCAGCTCGATGCAAATATAGTTTCATCTCATGAGCTAAAATGTCACAGGACTCGTAGCCGACCAAAATAAAGCATAACGTACGGGCTTGTTAAAGGCAGAGGCCAACAACAATACACGCAGCAACAGGCAGGGCAAGTTAGGCAGAGCTAGGGAGAACATGGTGTAGGGCACCACCATGGAACGGCACCGCGTCACCCGTGCACAGAGCCAATCCAGTCAACATTATACACATCCTAAAAAGCCAACCCCACTGAACTGAAGCAGAAGAGAAGCCCATAAACACGTGAACCATATTGGGCCAAGAGTTACACCACCCACCAACCACGCCATCAAATGCACATCACAGATGGAGAACTAGAAGCTGCGCGCATAGAATAAATCTTACTAGGATCAAATATATATGTAATTCATTTGCTCGATGTTAGGAATATTTAAGGTGTTTCATTCCCAAAATACTTGCCAAGGAGGAAGCCTTGCGTAGAAAGTGACAAGGCCCCGTAAGTGGCTTGTAGAGAAATGAAATTCCTAAGTTCAAAATTAAATTCAATGTTTTGTACTTAGCTGCAATTTTTCCTTTGCCCCTATTCTGTTTACTAGTTCACCCTTAAACAACATGGGACTAAAAATAGTATAAATACAGTATTAACACACATATTGTTCACCTACTTTTAAATTTTCAATGAAACTCCAGTACGTCATGATTGAATTGAAAGATGTGGAAAAACACCCATTTTTTAGCACTAATTATTTTATTCAGGTATAATGCAAAAGCATTTAATGTTTTCCATTTAATACGCCATCTGCTGAATTAAACTATAAGATGTGATAAAAAGATCTTTGGTCCTTCTCTCCTCCCAATAGGGTTGTCAATGGACCGGGCCAGCCCGTGGGCTTTACGGCCGGGCCGGCTTCGGGCCAGGAATCAGGCCAAGCTTTTAAACCTGTGGCTAAATAATGGGTCGAGCCAAGAGGGTTGTCAGCTTCGGGTGCGTTTCGCGGGTCAGACAGAGAGAGAGAGGCTGGTCAGGGGTCCGGCAAATCGGAGACGACAACGAGCTGGTGAGCGGTAGATCGGGGACGGCGGCGACCTGGCGATGGCAAGAGAGGTAGATCGGGGACCTCGGCGACCTGGCGATGGCAAGAGTGGCAGGTCGGGGACGACGACGACCTAGCAATGGCGACTTGGTCGATGCTTCGCCATGGCAGTGGCGATGGCAGCAATAGCAATGGCAGAGGCGACAGACTCAACTGTGTGGGATGCCTTGGAGGGACCTCAACGGCGGGGGCACACCGACGCTACTGGTGCCTGTGCTTGAGAGCTAACCTTGAGGTCGTGCAGATCCTTCCCGTTCGAGGCCTTCTGTCGCAACCCCTGTAGCCTCGTTGGTACCTCTGGCGAGAGGCCCCTCTTCTCCCGCCATCAACATCATAGATTGGGCAATCCGGAGACATCTTCCTCCTCGACGACCACCGTCAACTACAACTCCATCAAATGAGCTTCTAACAAAGGCTCCAGGCACATGTTGTAGTCGGAGGACAATGAGGTGGTGGCAGTGGTGGGAAGACGAAGGGCTGCCACTGCCAAGCCTCGGGCGGTGCTGTAGATGGTGCGGACGGAGAGGAGGGAGAAGTCTCTGCCACAACGAGGGTGTTTTTTCATTTTTTTGTTAGATTGCAAGGGCTTATCTAGAATTGTCTTTGTTTGGGACGGGCCGAGTTGGGCGGGCCAAAACTACATGTGGGCTAGGTCGGGTCGGGTTGAGGTTCATTTTTAGGTTAGGGCGGGCCACTAATCCTCTTAGCCTAGGCCTTAATCGGGTCAAGACTAGGCTTGACCCAGCCCAACCCATGGACAACCCTACCTCTCAACACCAGACTTGAGGACTCTCCATCGGCCACCAAAATTAGGGAGGAGCAGCAGAGAATGTACATAGATTATAACTCCATTGTGACATCTCTAGCGTTGCCCTTCATCTTCCATTATGGAGGGCATCTTCTCAAGAGATTGCATGCGATCATGGAGTTAGGTGTGCCTAAACCTAGTTGATGTTTGATTTTTAACAAAGATAAAGCAAGTACACACACCAAAAGACGAATGACAAAAGTGTTCAACATCAGTTAATTTGACCTTATTGGATTGCCTAACTCTAGATTACAGTAAAAATTGTACAAATACAAGTATGCTGCTAACTAGAGCAATTACCCCACTCTGCCCCATCTTAATGATGATATTTTCTATTAGTCCATCAACTCCACTAGATCGAATTCCTTAAAAAGGAGATAATGATAATTGATCCTGTAGAGGCATAAAAACGGTAAATCATTTTACTTCCACATCGGATGTTGTAAAAAAAGATGTGTACTTATAAGTAGAGCGTAACCACTCTTCCTAATGAGGGTCATTTTCTAAGAAAAAAGACAAAACCTCGTCTCTACTCCTAAGACAATACTTTAGAGGAGGCATGCAACTTTTCAAGCGTCCACAATGGCGTCGTCTGTAAAAACTGAACAACAAGTCACTAATTTATCTGAGCACCTTTAGCCGACCTAACCCGTCCAGCGGTTCAAAAGAGTTCGCACATGTTTACTTTCACTGAGGGACTGTGTAGAGACATAAAAATGACAAAACGTTTTAGTCCCACATCAGATGTTATAAAAAATAGAAGTGTACTTATAACATAGTGCAACCTCTCTTCCCAACGAAAGTCCTTTTCTAAAGAAAAAGACAAAATCCTATCTCTCTTCTGGAGACAATATCTTGGAAGAAACACGAAAATTTTCACGCATCCACAGATCCTACTACTAAAGTACATGTTTGATGCATGTGATGTGTTTCATTGATGATGGGATGATCATGGACTTAGTTTTATCATGTGATGATTGATGTGAATAAATGCGATGCATATTTTATTTTGTATTTTTTAAATAGGACATGCGTGTCCTCCTCTCTCTTAATCCAAACTGTCTTCCCTCGACTGTTCACGTATGTCTAGCATCAGGTACAGTAGATGTTCTAAAAGTATCTAATTCCTTGCTGTCCTAAGCTGATCTAACAGTGGGATAAGATTTACGATGATCATAAATGATGAAAGAAAACGTCACTATCAACGTGCCGCCCAAACCCATCTTGATGTACTCGATCTGACTAGACCTTGATGAATGAAGAGTGAGAGCTCATTAAAGTTGGTCTATTCTTTATGTTTATACCTACAAAATATTGTCCCAAATAAATAGCATGAACAGACAAGGAGCATACGTATTTGCCAAGCATTTAACTCCGTTAACTTCCAAGCAAAACAAGAAGGCAAATCGGTTGCCATATGTCAGCTGTTCATTTGGTTATGGCCATCTTCCTAACTATTTCAGCTGCAGTACTGAAGTGACAATCTAAGAAGCTGAGGCCACGAAACAAGAATTGATATGGCTGTTGATCCGCGGATAAGTCAGCAATTTTTGTTTGAAAAACAAAACAAGAATAGGATAGCTGAGCTCTTGTAAAAAGAAAGTGATTCGACAGCAGCTACCGAAGTATTGCAATCCATACTGGATTTGCAATATCCAGAGATTACAGCAAGTGTTTCTCAATCACTAAAGGAATGTTTGGTGGCAGCTGCTAATTAGGAAGATTTTGTAGGCTTTACATCTTTCAATTCTATTTTGAGGATAATACATTAAACATTAGAAGCTATTTATGTGGTTGTTCAGTTTCTAACTAAAATTGATTCTCATTACTAGAATAGTCCCCGTGAAGACAAAATAAAAGTATGTTTAAACAATGGTTCTCTCTTCACTTTCCATCTCAAGACTTTGAGACAAAATGGTCAAATAATTCCACTATAGTTCTATCATGTCCATATGACAAAACCTAATTGATCTACACATGTAGAGGGGTGCTAAAATTCTTCTACATTAGGTGGAGAAAAAATAAAGAGATTTCTAAATTCAAATGATATCTAAGTGAGTGATACTTGTTGCACCGCGTTCTGGTCGTAGTGCAGCCCAATTTTTTAAAATTTTTTGAATTTTTTTTTGATGGATCCCATCATGTTCTACATGCCCATATAATTCAATCTCTGATCGGACGATCTAAAAAAATCTGAAATTTCAAAAACCAAGC
The DNA here is from genome assembly GCA_030544215.1 of Zantedeschia hybrid cultivar. NCBI lineage: Eukaryota > Viridiplantae > Streptophyta > Magnoliopsida > Alismatales > Araceae > Zantedeschia > Zantedeschia hybrid cultivar. Next base: position 21,274,710 of record JARZZO010000005.1, read on the forward strand.
CAATGAACAGGAAGGGTCGTCCGATTGAAGATCAGCCGGTAAAAAGTGTGAGCCATGATAGGGTCGAACTAAAAAAAAATTTAAAATTTAAAAATGAAAAAAATCACTGCTGCTGCAACTGTCCGCGCACGGTGCAGCAAGTATTTCTCTATCTAAAGATACGACAAGATTATCGAAGGTGATATACTCAATTGTACATCCATCGTTTAAATTTCCTATTTTCTATTCCAAATCCAACTCCAATTACATTCATAGAATTTCTCAAGTAGGAGTTTTCATAACATAAGGCTTTCATTATCCTTCCAAATCCTATATTTACCCAGGAAAAGTCCTACCTCTCGAAACTTCATATTTTTTACTCCTAAAACATCCAAATTAGGAAAATTGAGTTTTTACAAAGTTATAGATTTTTTAGACTTCTTTATAATAGAAATATTTTTTTGTCAATCAAAGTTTTCTACAAAGAGTTATAGACAAAATGCTAACTTCTAACAAGTGTATCCATGCACAGTGTCTGAACAAATTAATGGATTTCCCGTTTGATAAAATTTATCGGGCCACTTAATCTGAATCGGTCAGACATCTTAAAATTCAGACTGTTTGGAAACATATTTGAATAAGTGTCTGATTCAACCTCTCATGTCTGAAATCCCCTCTTAACATTTCAGTAATGGCAACAAAACCCTTTTTTCTTAAATGTGAACCCTAGCCGCAAAACCCTCCGCGCCGCGCTGCTTTGCTCAGCCTTTGCTCACGAAACCCACGGCCGACCTTCGCTCGCGAAGTGCTCCACCCCACTCCGCTCGCCCTTTCTCATGAAGCCCTCCGCCCCGCTCCACTCGGCCTCTACTCGTGAAAGCTCGGACCCTGTCATCCCCTCTAGGGCCAACATCGCCACCGGCACAAACAAGCACACAGCCCGCCCGCTCTCGCTGAGGGTTTGTATTTTCAAGTATTTTGGGGTATTTGTATAATATATAAAAGTTAGGGACTTAATTGTAAATATAGTTAGAGGAATATATATGTAAAAATAATATTCCAGGTCGATTTAAACTGTAATAAAATAAAAAAGAATAAAATTATAAGTTCTTTTAATTATTTAATGATATTTTTGTAAGATAATATGTTAATTTAGATGTGAATTAAGTTGGTTATCAAACAGGAGGATCAAGTAACTCTTATTCTTTTTAAGTACTTGTTTAGTTACAAATTTAGATAATAGATAGGAAATTAGATTTCAGATGTTTAAAACAACTTTTATCAAACGCCACAGTAGTCTCTAAGCAAACTATCAGAGATGGCTTTGTCCGTCGCAAATAGAGAGCTAAAATGTTGTCGGAAATACATTTTTTTTGGCACTTTTTTTCTTTTTCTGGTCAAATCCGAAGATAGTTAAAACCCATCTCTACTATTTCAGAGATGTTGTTTTGTCTGTCTTTTTCTTTTGTTAACGGGGTTATTTGCAACAATTTTTGAGATGGTTAAGGACGTGTTTGGCAAAATTTCTACTTGAAAGTCATTTATTACTTTTACTTTTTACATAGAATGAGTTGAGGGAGAGAGGTTATAACTAATTTTAATTTTGTTACAAAAGTCAACTTTTTCATAACAACCTCACTTTTTCTCCAATCTTAGAAGCTTCCTCGTTGTAGCTTTTGGTTGGAAGTCAAAATACAAATAAAATATCACATAAATAATTTCCAAGATTCAACAGCCTTTATAAAAGATAACTAAATAGAAATGTAAAAGTACTTCCAAATAAAAATTGCGCTAAACACGTCCTAAAAGTCATGTCTAGCTCTTTTAGAAATGACTTTTTAACTTTTAGGGATGGCTTTAACCCGAAACCAGTTCTCCCTTTCCTTGCAGTGATATATGCTACTAACATGTCATATTTGATACATATTTTTAAAAGTTAACATAGAACACTAGATAATAATACATTATTTTAATTTTAACTTCTTGTGAAAAAGAACCGTAAACTCAGGCTAACAAGTTATTGTTTGCTTTGTCTCTTGGGAGTGGCCTCATAATTTTGTCCTTTAATTTAGAAAAGAGTCCTTGTTGGGAGAAAAGTGTGTACTTTCTTTATAAACACAAACTGTTTTTCTAACAACTGATATGAAATTATTAGAAGCCATCATTTTCTTACCTCTACATACCCTCCTAAGAAAGTGAGCCCATACATAAGAAGCTGAGTTCCCACATATGACGCCAACCATGTAGAAGCTGACATCTGGTTGGTGCCCCCAAACAATTCAATCTCACTTTCACGGTCAGACTTGTTGGTTTGTGGATGATGGAGAAGTAGTGAAGGCGTCCCCAAGTGATCCTGAGAAAAATCGTCCAATGGTTAAGTTAGCCGATACCAAATTAAGAAGGAAGAAAGGATGTTACGATTTTTTAGTGTCAAAGTGTGCGTGCATGTAATATCTGGTAATTTTATAAATAATAATAATAATAATTAAAGAGATAAATAGAATGTAATCTAGTTATTTGAGTAAGTCTATTTACTTAGATTCATTAGTGGTTTAACTTATTAAGGGAAATTTCTGAGTTTAGGAACTCAAAATAATATTTTAATAATTTAGTGATAACTTATTGGGTGTGGTTAATTAATACCGTTGGAAAGAGGATGTGATAGAGAGCAAGATTAAGTGTGTCTCAAAGGAGGCTTCTAGATACTAACCCAAGTTAGAACTTGAGATTAGAGTATTTATGGATGGTTGGGGGCATGATTAAATCTTAGGGGGCAGGCAATTAGGAGAAAGGTGAGTTTTTACTTGAGTTCTTCATGAAAGAAAGGGAGATGTGGATTGTTCTTAAAGAAGACTCTTGATTTCATAATTTTCTTATCTTCTAGGAGCCTTCAAGGTCGAGGAGGAAAGATAGGAGGTCGTACTTCTTACTAAAAGTCGAGATCTCTTGGTAGGTTTCGGATTTTGGGGATTCTAGCGTCAAGGAAGGTGATGATTATCCTTCCATATGGTTATTTCGTATCCATATAAAATTTGAGCTTCTAAAGATTTTCAAATTTTAAATTATGTGAAAAATCTTTAAAATTTTATGTGAATTCATATACTTTTGAAGTGGAATCCTAAGATTTTTAAATAAAATTGACTTTTTTGTTGTGTTCTCTGTACGCGTTAGGGGGCTGCTTGTCTAGGTGTTTCCCAGATTTTCAGTCTCAAGTTCGGATGCTTATGTCTCCTTCATCTCTCATCTAAATGCTTAGAAATTTTAAACAACTATTCCTCTATGTCTATAAATTTTGATAATTTTTCAAACTTATTTAATATTTATTTTGCTATTTAATTCAGACCCATCGCATTGTGAATTATGCAACTTAAAATTGGATCTGAACTTTAAGTTTAAATTTAGGCCAAATGGATTCAGAAAATTGTGAAATTTTGCAGACATGGTCAATATGATATTTTTATCATGTCCACCAAATTTTGCAAATTTATTAGCCTATTTGATATTTATTTCAATAGACAGTATGTTTCAGCTTTAAAAATAGGGTTTCATATTAAAAAAAACATTGAAAGTAATTCTAAAAATTATGTAAATTCTCAGAACACTTCAAATATCATTTTTGAATTTTTTGGACCTTTATCGCCTAAAAAGTTCAAATAATAAATATGTTGTGTTTTAAATATGTCTCTTTTATATTTAAATGTTATTACTTTTTGTGGCCAGATTCCAACATAAGCATTCTTGTTAGATAGGATATTATGTGAAGTTAGAATAATGGATAAAATCTATGAAACCAACTTTGGTGTGATTTAGTAGTAGGATATGTATAATCTTTGGTTCTACAGTACCTATGACTTGATACTATTGCTTAAGTACTCGATATACGTGTATATGTGGCCTATTATGTTGTGATTAGGATACTTATTCATTTAATATGTGAAATATGATAATCTTGATATATAATAAGTTCAATTTGAATCTATTTTAAGTTATTTGAAATCTATTTATGCGTTTTCTACTATATCTAAATTTTGAAATATTTAACTTGATTACATACTGCTAGTTATAAATATAATCTATATACTATATGATATAAGCCTCTTTATGTGTTGACGGATATGTGATATATTTATAGTTAGTAGTTTGTTTCCAAGCAATTTGAGGAAAATTTGATATATGTGATGAGATATATGTGCTATCATATTTGTTCTAACTTATTAGAAAGCACATGTGATTCTGAATGATATATGTGAAATCATGTTTTGTATCATTATCTTATTTGACTTATATGTAGCATTGTGAATTGTTCATAATATGATTTAATTACTACGTTAATTCTAATTAATATATACTTAGCCTGTAGTGGGTATGATGCCTACTAGATTTGTACTCATTCAGTTCGCTAACTAATTTTTCAGGAGAGATAGTCAGAGAGTTGAACTTTGACTCTGGCCATGAGGGTTGGATGTTTCTTAAAGCTTATTAGACTAAAGATTAGCTGTAGGAATTTGAGTCCTTTTATTTTTAGTAGATTGATCTAGTAGGAAGTATTTGAATCTATTATGTAATTTGAGAGGTCTTAGAGAATTGTGAGAGATTGTTTGTGTTATCCAGCGACAATTATCATTATCTAATTAAAGTGAATTTACAACTTGTTATTATTTGAATTTTTACGATGGATAACTATTTATTATTGTCTTGTGGACTCGTATTCTCTCATTTCAGTTACGTATGCACTATATGTTAGTCTTAGGTGGCCTACAAGCCAATATGATTTTGTAATCTCGTTCATTTATTAATATAATGACATAATATTCATTATGCGTAAATTGTATTAATTATCGTCTCATAATGAAGTCCATGAATATGTGCGATAATGATCAGATTATGATGAGATCATACTAGTGAGACTGATCACTTAAATGCGCATATTCTTAATTGTTCATAGTCGAAGGATATCCGAGAAGGACATCGGATATCTGGTTAGACTAGTACAGATTACTCCTGCTCATATGATGAGGGTGACTGATCTCATAGTCACTTGTGTGGAGACACTAAGGCGAATCTGTAGGTGCTCATTGGAGAATGAGTTCACTAAACTGATCCGATTGAATCGCTGGATAGTACTGTACCTCACTGTCAACCAGCTTGATTCTATTGTCGCAGTTGTGTGGATGGTCCTCGGACCTGAGACACTAACGACACATTGACGGTGGACTTCTGTACTTTGACCTTGGTTTATAAATCTCTAGCCACGGGATTCTAAACAGCTAAGGATCGGGTACAGCGGAATACCGTCGAAGGGAATTGTGTGTCAATAAGGAATCATTTGCTCTCAATACGATGAGAGAGAATGCTCTAGGAAGGATGCACGAAAGTCCCTGGCCAGTGCGGATGATAATATCGGAAAATGAGTTTTCTGATATTCATCAACGGCATCCGATCCAAGTGAGTCGACCGGTTAGGGTTTGACAGCACGCCATACCCTGAGTTGATTCGAGAGCATTGTACGAATGAAGGACTATATCCACACGGTAACTGTCGGCGGAAAGGTTCCAAGAGTGGGTTACTTAACCCTGATACCTTCCGGGTTCACACGGTGTTGCTTGGCACCCAACGTAATCGGAGGCCCGATCGAATTCGATGTGCGACATCAATTCGATTGATTAATTAATTACTAAAGGGTTATTAATTGATTAATAAAGCCAGTGAAGGGTCACACACAAATGATTCTCAAGGCGATGGATAAATAAGTGGGTTTTATACAAACCGGAGGTTTTTATGAAAAATCGCGCGGTTAGTATAAAGTATAGCGAACGGGCTGAACAGGCCAGACTACTGCTAACCCTAGCTGCCCCCTCCTCTGTTTCTCTTTCTCTTTGGCGTCCCAGACATATCCAGATCTCCGGATCTACTCCGCCGCTTCTCTGACTCCCGTTCGACAGGAAATCATCCGCGCGTTGCGGCAATCGGCGGAGGTCTCATGGCTGCGAAGAACGAGGAATGTAAGGATATTCGTCGCGAGGAGGATCACGTGGACTCTGCTAGAGGCTTGGCGCTTGCGCGGCTTGCGGTGTCGCATCGACGGAAGCGAACGGTTGCGGATTCGAATCCGCACACAGTAAGAACTGATAATCCGATTATCGGTGTTTTAATTTTTCGAAACGAAAATCGGATCTCTGTTTTATTTTTATTTCTGCTGTGTGGGAGATCCGGAGAAATCCGAGAACCCAACAGTGGTATCAGAGCCAAGTTCCATTGTTTCTCGTCCCGTTTTAGGTTCCGAAATTAATTTTTCCATGATTTAATTCCATACACAAATTCGATTGATTGTTGGATCTATGTTCATATGATGAACACGATTAATTAGATTAATTTTTAATCCTGCAAATCGGAATTTTTGGGGTTATTTTCGTGTTCTTCATGTGATGAAGAACGGGGTTAATGGCAGCCTCATTCGGGCTTCCCAAGTGTTGGGATGAAGGCCCGGGACCCTGGATCCTTTGGGGATTGTCACCCTGTGTTCACTGGGCTTCTAGACAGCGCCGGATGGGCCGCTGGAGATGGCTAGTAGGATCTCCCACTTCCTTGCCCACGGTTTGAACTAAAACCAGAAATTAAGGCAGCGGCTAGGGAGCTATTTGGGCTTCTCCGGGGTGTCTGCCGACGACTGGGATCCCGCCGGCGAGGCCAGTCGCCGCCGGTGACCAGCCGCCAGGCAGCGCCGTGGAGGCCCGCCGCCAGCTGCATCAAACCTACTATTGCTTTAGGGTTTATGTTGGGCATCGGTTGGAGGAAGAAGGAGGCGGGCGCGAGCCGGTCCGACCAGCTAGGCCGGCCGACTTGTGCGGCCCAGACCGGGTTGGGTTGCACCCCATCCGCCCCGAGCCTGTGGCTCGAGCCATGGTTCACCCTAGTTCGGGTCTTGGCTAAGCCAACTGACCCTCCCCTATTTCTATTTAACCCCTTGAAAACCCCATGCCCAATTGATGAAATTAAAATCTAATTTTAATTTAAAATTCAAAATTGTTTTAATATTTAATTTTATTAATCAATTTTAATTATTTGGGCATTAATGATCATGTTAATTATTAATTGTTAATCTCTATTTATATGATCATTGTTTAATTAATTAGATTTAATTATTAGATTAAATGTTAAACTAATAATTAACTTTGATTTAACTAATTTAACTGTTAAATTAGTGATTAATGTTTAATAATATAAATGTTACATTATTAATTACATATACATCTAATTGTTAATTATTAATTAGAGTTAGTTATTAATTTAAGTGTTAAATTAATAATTAATTTTAATTAACTAATTTAAATGTTAAATTAGTAACTATTAGTTAATTGCAATTAATTGTTAATTTAAGTGTTAAATTAATAATTAATTTTAATCAACTATTCTAAGAGTTGGAATTATTATTTATTCACTAATTGGTGTTAATTATTAGTTTAAGAGTTAAATTAATAATTAACATTAATTGACTAATCTAAGTATTATGGTAGTAGTTAATAATTAATTATAGTTGATCATTAATTTAACTATTAAATTATTAATTAACTTTGTTGGACTAGTTTAAAAGTTAGATTAGTTATTAATAGTCTAATTGTTAGATTATTAATGTAGTTTAATCTAAGTGTTAGATTGTTTAATTATTAGAAGTGTTCTAATTTGTATAGAATAATATGGAATTATTAATTTGGAGTGTGTGCACATGTGATATATGTTTTAATGCTTTTAAATTAGATTTGATTGCATGTTAAATTGATTAAAAGTGTTTTTGAAATTCTAAAGCCAATCTTGATTGGAACCTAGTTATTTTGAAAGTCAAAATTATCTAATTTTGAAAAACTCTTTTGGTGTAGCCATATGATGTGCTAATCATGTGTGGATTGCTTAAAACACACCGTGGTCATGGATATGCACTTATTTTAAATTTTTCATGTGATGAATGATGATTGTGTGGATCGTAGATGAATGATGGATGTTTATTAAATTGTTAATAAATAGAAATCTGTGTATCTCTCCTTTTCTCATTTTCCGATGTACTTCTACCTCCCTCTCTCTTGTACTCGCCATAAGGCCTTCTTCTATTTTACATGTAATTCTAGAATTATTGTAATATGATCGAGGCAACCGAGGAAGGAGCGAGGACGATCCACAGATGCAACCAGGAAGGCAATGTGATGGAGATCCTTTGTCTATGTATTTGCAGGGTTATCTAATATAATTATTATGTTAGATTGTGTGTGTGTTTGACTGTTGGCTCCAGTCAAATCCACTGTGCTATCCATGACCACACTAGACATGTATGTGATGTATTGTTTTTATTTTTTATTATGAATCAAAGCAGATATAGTATTTATTAAATACATACGATATATTTATACTATCACCTAGGATAGACCAAGATAAAAGTTATTTAAATATCCTCGTCTAAACTCTAAGTCGTAATATGAGTAGTTTAGAACTTACTGCATGGTCCACCATCATTATAGTCATAAGATTCGAATAACTTTAGCAGGTTTGTTGTGTTACCACAAGGCTTATTTAATTGTGAGGAGAGACTGTGACTATGGCATTAGATGCCTATTTGATCGGGGTAGAGGAACCATGTAGTTTTATTGTGCTATCCACAAGGGCTATATGTAAATCTATGCTCATCGCGTAACGATGGTTAGCTTAGACCGGAATTAGTGGCTTGTTGTGCTATTCACAAGACCATTAAAACTCTAGGGACCGAAGCTATGATCGGATATTGCAAGGAGTTGCAAGTCCCATGAGTTAGGTGTTCTTTGATTGTATTGCAGTTTGTTGTGCTATCCACAAGGCTGTACTGCAAGTCATTGAGATTCTAATCCCCACTAGGAGACTGTCGGCGTCTCCCGTTCTGTATAATTGAGGGTTATACTGCCCGTCGAAAATTAGTGGAAGTTAAAACTTGAACAAAAGACCATGTTTTGTTTTAAAAATTAATAATTGAACATCTGCTGAATAGATTTCACTTATCTCCTGTAGGGAATTATGTCATCGAATAACCCACTTCGTGGCATATTTGAGTTGACTCGAGAGCACGCCATACCCTGAGTTGACTCGAGAATATTGTACGAATGAAGGACTATATCCACACGGTAACTGTCGGCGGAAAGATTCCAAGAGTGGGTTACTTAACCCCGATACCTTCCGGGTTCACGCGGTGTTGCTTGGCACCCAACGTGATCGGAGCCTCGATCGAATTCGATGTGCGACATCAATTCGATTGATTAATTAATTACTAAAGGGTTATTAATTGATTAATAAAACCAGTGAGGAGTCACTAGGCTTATTGGGTTATTAACCGGACTGGTAATTGGGCTTAGAGGGTCACACGCAAATAATTCTCAAGACGATGGATAAATAAGTGGGTTTTATACAAACCAGGAGTTTTTAATGAAAAATCGCGCGGTTAGTATAAAATATAGCGAACGAGCTGAGCAGGCCAGGCTGCTGCTAATCCTAGCCGCCCCCTCCTATGTTTCTCTCTCTCTCTAGCATCCCAGACATATCCGAATCTCCGGATTTGCTCCGCTGCTTCTCCGACTCCCATTCGACGGGAAATCATCCGCGCGTTGTGGTGAACGTTGCGGCGATCGGCGGAGGTCTCGTGGCTGCGAAGAACGAGGAACGTGAGGATATCCATCGCAAGGAGGATTGAGTGGACTCCGCTAGAGGCCGGGCGCTTGCGCGGCTTGCGGTGTCGCACCGACGGAACCGAACGGTTGCGGATTCGAATCCGCACACGGTAAGAACTGATAATCCGATTATCGATGTTTTAGTTTTTCGAAACGGGAATCGGATCTCCGTTTTATTTTTATATTCGCTGCGTGGGAGATCCAGAGAAATCCGAGAACCCAACACTATGTTCCATACTTGTACCACTTATAAGTTTCGTCGAAAGTTAAATATGATCGGACACGAGGTTCAGGACGTTATAAAATATGATATCAAAGTAGTTCTCCTCTTGGTGTGAGGGTCACACTGGGACCTACTGTGCATCTCAAGGTCTGATTATCTTTGATCCGACATGAGAATGTAACCTTGTAGATGATAGCAGCAGTGTGATGGACTTAAAAACCTCCAAAAATTCACATTACTTGGAGTTGACTAGATTTTAAACTTTGTGTAATATGGTCTAGACAAAGACGTTAGACTTTTAAGAGAAGTAGATTGTAACACATTATTTTATAGACCCTATAAACTTTTGATATTACAAATAAAGATTGTCATAAGATTTTAAATATTTAATTATCTCTCTTCGGCTTGCTTCTATTTTTGATACTTAAATTTGATTGTCCGATTATAACACTCAACTATAACTGTCCAATCACTTAAGAAATATTTTTACAAAATTATAAAAAATAATTAAAATAGTTCTAATTAATCTAAAGTTATTCTCATCCCTTGAGGCTTCAACTTTTAACGTCAATTAATGAGATTAAACCCCCTTAGATGCGCCCCCACTCTCATGTCATCACTCAACTATTTCCTACACATCAAAACACCAGCTAGGAAAGTTATTTATAGGATTCTTGATTTCTTCTAAAATCTCCACTTTGTTCTCAAAATTTGGCTGACTAGGGCCTCCTTATTTTTTGAATAAGCCAAATTCTAATTTGATAGGCGGGATTTGATATTTTGGCCAAGAATTACTTATTCCTAGAATTAGTTACTCTCCTCTGCATTCAAGAATTTGGTATTCCGTCTTAGATTTCATCCTGCTATCAAAGTAAAATATTTCTTATTTTCGAATAAGTAATCCATAATAGTTAATACCTTAATAGCCTATTGTGCTTGATAACCTATTATGCTGTCAACTTAGGGGTTGTTTGTTTTGGTGTAAAACTTTGTAAATCACTGGTTTCAAAATCACTGGTTTTAAAACAAGTGAAATTTTCATGTTTTAGAATCGAAAAATATTTGTTTGACTGTTTGTAAAATAAAATAAGAGGGATGATACTTCTTTTGATTTACCGTGGGCCTTTGCTGTAAACTAAAATAAGGGAGTTGGGCTCTGAAGTAAGTAGACAAGACCCAGACAAGATTTTACTTTACATTATTTTTTTAGATCATTTCAAACAATTAAAAACACTGTAAAATGAAACAAGTATTTCAAAATACATTGTTTTACACTAAAATAAACAACCCCTTAGTGAGTTTGTATGCACGGTTACATATAATGCTTCCTTTAATTGTGTCTTACTTAGGAAAAGACGACCACTAAAAGAAAGATGGATAGTTCTGTCCTTAACGGAAATGAGAAAAAACTACGAATTACGAAATATATGTACTTACTGATCATGATCAGACAGGTCAGTCTTATTCATGCATTAACATATCATTATAATTTTCCAGCACACATAAAAGAAAGACAATGACCTAGGTTTTAAAAGATAGGCATGAACAATCCTCCGATCCTCGGTTATTATATGGAGGAGCACATTAAATCGACGGCCTCATTATTCGGCGCATGTGGCACAAAGGACACGCTTCCCGCCACACTTAATTCGACACAATGCCGAGTTTTGAATCTGATACTTTGAATAGGAATCTTCCTCTTCGTGGTAGTTACCACTAGACTACTCGTTCAAAAAGGAAAACAAATCTTATTTCCCTTGCAAGCCAATTCGCCCACAGAATCACCATCGTACGCCTTTGTTTTGTATTGGATCATGTGCTATGCAGCATTCGTCTCAGCTGTCGATATATACCAAACGGGGTCCCCCAAAGCAGGTGCATCACTTGAGCTCCAGTTCATCCCGAGTTGCACCGGTGGTCGTTAGTAGGTGCAGGCTCATTCAAAGCATAAGAAATAAAAGCTTTCAAGCCCTTTTTGTCTTGCCAAGAGAACGTGGGTGCGATGGTGGCTGATGCGAATGGCTAGGAGACTGGGTTGGTCATCTCAGATTCACAAGTCTTGCACACGAGTTGAGCATGGTGAGATACATCAAAAAAATACTTTTATCTTATATTACTTTTTAAAAAAAATTATAAAAAGAAGAAGAAGAATGTGTTACTTTTTAGAATTCGCTCCTATCTCATTTTCAAGAATTAGTCAAGTATCGAAAAGAAGTCCTTTTTCTACTTACTTTTTCTGGTTTGAAAAACATTGGCACTTTTCAGATTTCCGTCAAATTTGAGGACGTCGAATTTGAGGTAACATTATTCTCAAACAAAGCTTAATTTGATGACAGAGGAAGAGTTATTAATAGATCTATTATTTCTAAAGAAATAACTTAGATTCTGATTTAACAGACAAGATCCGTTACTTCGACTCAGAATAATGTTTTCTCAAAGTAAACTTGTAAGTCATTTTTTCGTCCATCTAAGAATATATTATTTTGTTTTGTCCTGTTATCAAATCAAAACATCCCTTACTTATCTCAGAAGACACAATCCAAACTAACTCATCTCCTCCTAACCCTTTATGCTATCAAAGTGAGACTGGAGACTCCATTTCTGCATTCATGCATGGACATACTTGCATCCTCACATGGTAAGACAGCAACCCCACCACGTACGAGGCCATTACAGTATGAATCTAGATCGCACAAGGGGCAGTATCCCTAGACCTTATCCCTCCTTCCTCCCAGTACTGGAGAGTTCGGGCTCTATTCTCTCTTATTAAACTCTGGTTCTCCTGCCTCAATATGTTAATAACCAATTGCAAATAGTGTTATGTTGGCTGTTAGTCTATAGTGGTCTTAGACAATTAGTCATATATCAGATTTTAAATTAAGGTTCCCATGCATATAAGCCTGTGCCTCTGAATCTCAACCCCGCAGAAATTTCATCTTAGTATCATAGCGTCAATCCTAGTCCTGACCTCTTTCGCCTCCTCTTTCATTTCCACGTCCCATGGTGGCCGTGAGGAGTGTTGGCTGTTAGCCCATAGTGGTCTTGGACAATTAGTCTTATATCGGTTTCTAAATTATAGTTCCCGTAATATAAACATGTGCCTTTGAATCTCAACCTCGCAGTTTTGAGATTTCATCTTGTTAACAATTGTGGGCAGTGGACTCCTCTTGTTAACACAAGTTCTACCAATGAAGATTACAAGTTGGTAGCTGGAGCAATAGTGAATAGTTATAACCATACATTGGGTGGAGATGAATAAAATACATGACTAACACGAGAAATTTGTTTTCTAACGCAGCAGGGAAACACTTGTTTTAAATTGTTACAAGATATAATTATGTTTTAACCTTTGACAATATTGTATATTTACAAATAAATGTCCTACTCTAACTATTTATTTATAAGCCCTCATAATCTCCTTTGAATTGATGCTCGATCCAAGAATATTACAAATAGTTTCTGAGAGTGTTACAAGAAAGTTCCTGCAAAGAATTTTGTTTGTAAGAAAGTTGTAATCGTGGGAGCTTATTGGTAAATAGTTCGATTAGGGGGAGTTCTTTGTATTATCAAAGGTTTACAAGAGGTTAAGATCAAAAAGTCCTTGTCAAAAACATCTTTTCTACTGTAATTAGGTTGGGCGTCTAATAAATTATAAAAATTACTATTTCTGTCTTTTTAATGCACGCCTCATTTAATTAGTGCTTGTTTTGGTGTATCCAAAGGCAAGTAACCATTATAGTAGGATCGTTTATTTCATTCATTACCTCAAATATATAATTATGTTTTAACTCTTGAAATATAGTATATTTATAAAAAATCTCTTTTAATTTAACTATTTATTTATAAGCCTTCTTGATCCCCCTGAATAGTGCAGGGTCCTAACTAGAAATATTACAAAAAGGCCCTAAGAGTGTTAAAAAAAAACCCTCAATTATGAGAGCTTATTTGTAAATAATCAGATTAGAAGAAATTATTTGTAATATCAAAAGTGTCTAAAAGTTGAAGATCAGAAAGCCCTACCTCAAAAAGTTTTGGTTTAAAGAGTGGCATAATTGAACAAACAACACAGTCCATGATTATGTGCTTTTTAACGTAATGCTCCATATTTCTTGTGTTATTGTCGACTTGTCGTTATCGAACCTGTAGGTACAAATTTATGTCATATTATGTGAAGAATGGAATTGCTTTAGGTGAGGTCTCTTGACCTACTTGGTTCTTGGCAAAGGGAAAATCTTGTTTTTTTAACGTGGGCATGCTTTAGGTCGTGTTTGGCGTAGCTTTCATTTGGAAGCACTTTTGTATTTTCCTTTAATTATGTTTTATAGAAATCATTAGATCTTAGAAGTCATTTATGTGGTATTCTACTTGTATTTTAGCTTCCAACTAAAAGTTACAAGAGAGGAGCTCTCAAAATTAGAGAAAAAATGAGATTGTTATGAAAGAGTTGATTTTTGTAACAAATCAAAATTAGTTACGATTTCTCTCCCTCAACTCATTCTATATAAGAAGTGGAAGTCAAAAATAACTTTTAAGTAGAAGTTTTATCAAACACGCCCTTAATGTGTTGGACGGAAGAAAGGTGTCAATAACTCCTATAATCCAAAGAATACGCCGTGTGAATGCGGGCTCCTCAGGAGACCAAAGATAGTAGGCAGACAACATTGAAAGAGGAAGAGGAAGATGCCGAGGCTTGAGTTGCAGGTGCTGCTGGAGATCTTCTACAATGACACAAGCTCATAAATATACCACTTACAACTTTTGATTATGGCTTCCCCATGACCGTTAGTAATCCATGAGTCCTGATGTAGCTGAAGCTATTACGACCGGATTCCGAAGCTGGAATCCGAAGTTTTGGATCCGGAGTTGGGTCGGATCGATGTAAGAGGCCTGACAGGGATCCGGAAGGCGACGGAGGTAGGGGCGTGGCCGAAGGTCCGAGGCCGAGAGTCGCTCGGTCGGAGGCTGGCTTGTCTCCGGAAGGCGGGGCCGAGGCTCCTTCGGTCGAGGGGCAGCCGGCGCACGGCGTCGAGACCGGTGGGAGAAGTCCGAGGTCGGCGGCCGAGACTGACTCGGGAAGGTCGGCGATGATTCGAACCGAGCCCCTGCAGGAGGGAAAGAAGAAGAAAACCCGTCAACAGGAGTCCCGGGCTTCGGCCTTAAGGAACCCCCTCCGACGGTCAAGTTAGCTTCTGAAGAAGATTCGATTCAGAAGGCAAAGAGTAGCTTTAATGCTATTTGGACTATGGTCCTTGAGGGTCTCCAAGACATCCCTTTGGCAATAAATAGCGGTGTATTTATAGCGAAGGATAGAGGATGGTTAACGGTGACAGCCGATATAGGACTATGTTCCGGGCTTACTGGTAAACCGCCATAGTGCCTAATCCTCCACCGGAGTGGGCCGAACATGGCTGTTGGGCCGAAGGGGGTTGGGCCGCTGATGGGCCGAAGCCTGTTGGGCCGAAGGCTGCTGAGCCGCTGACGGGCCGAAGGCTGCTGGGCCGAAGGCTGCTGGGCCGCTGATGGGCCGAAGGCTGCTGGGCCGAAGGCTGCTGGGCCGCTGATGGGCCGAAGCCTACTGGGCCGAAGGCTGCTGGGCCGCTGATGGGTCGAAGCCTACTGGGCCGAAGGCTGCTGGGCCGCTGATGGGCCGAAGCTTACTGTTGTTGGGCTGATCTCAGTGCTGGGCTTGTTTTAATGGGCCGAATCGGATTCTGCCTCATCAAGTCCATTCCATTTTAGTGGGAGAACCGGAGAAGGGATTCTCTGAGTGCAAGATTGAACCGTACTAGGTCAGTGCAGATGAGAGGTTTTCAAAAAACTCCTTCACATTTACCTCTCTCATCCCTTAGATAGGTTATTACCTTCCTTTTATGTTCTTACATCTCTATCATAAGCCCTTGCAATGGTTTAATATATTTTACTAAATATTATGATGAGATAAAAATAATTATGAATATAATTGGAAAGTATGAAAATAAGGAGTAAAGAAAAGGGAAGAGAGAAAAGAGAATGAAAGTGCCAAATAAAAGCTTACGAGAAAAAGAAGACTATGAAAAGGGTGAAACATGCATCATGGCCTATTGAACACTTCGACCTTTTCCAAGTAGCAATGGAACGTGTAATGATGCTTTGTTACAGGACCAAATTTACTTTATCGTTAGTGTTATTGGGCCTAAATGCATGGGTCCTGCTATTGGGTCAACATGTTGGGCCACCAGGTCTGTACCATAGTTAGGTAAATACAGTATAATACACATATAAGTCGCATACTTTTGAATTTCCAAATTGAACTCCTGTACATCACACCGAACAGAAAGATGGAGAAAATTACTCTTTTTTTTTTTTTACACCAACCATTTGATTCACATATAATACAAGAATGTTTGATACTTTCCGTTTAATATACTATGTTATTGACTAAGACTTTTACTACTTAAATATCATACAACATGATGTTATATAATAAAAAACTCACTTTTTATTGACAAAAACTCATGATATGATTAATAATTATTTAATATATGATTTTAATTTTAATTTTAATTTTAACTTTTTTAAAAGTTTGATAAAAAAATTACATATATCTTGCTGAATCTTTTTTTAATCTTTTAATTATTTACCAGAATTTTTGACCGTCTTATTCAAATCTTAAATCTAATTATATCCTAACATATTTTTGCCAGATAATACCCATACCATACTTAACTAGCTATGGTTTGTACTGCACAAGCTGGTCGATTGAATCTGAAGTCCTAGCCTCAAGGTTCATAAGGAAACTTCATGCATGTCACCTAACAACAAAGAGCTTCTCTATTATTCACACACGCACTGTTGAAAGTGAACACTTCTATGATCCATTCTCAATTTGAAAGGGAAATAATCTGTTCTGCATCTAGTTACGCCTTCCATTACATCTTATAAAAATAATAGCGGAAATTACTATATTTAGTTGTTTCTAACCCCATTTACAGCCTTACGAGAGGCAAGCATTGAAATTAGAAGGGCTAATCCTTAAATATGATAGATCGTGAGGAGCAATATCAAAAAGAAAAGTACCATCATACTACACTTTTCTGATCCTTTTTATTACTCAATGAGAGCCATTTGTTCACTTAATCAAAAAACGTTTACTAAATATGACAATGAGAAAAAAATTGTGTCAAAAGCTATTCTATAAAATGTTATTTGATGAAGTAATCAAATTGTTCTTGATGAGTGTGATAAAGAGAGTGACGATAATGGTGAGATAATAACATTCCTATAATTAACTAAAAATCCCTTCCCTCAGATCATCAGTCGGTCTCTCCTCAAAGAGAAGAAACACAAAGCTGAGTCACAAGGCTCTCATCTCTATATACA
Organism: Zantedeschia hybrid cultivar; assembly: GCA_030544215.1. Classification (NCBI taxonomy): domain Eukaryota; kingdom Viridiplantae; phylum Streptophyta; class Magnoliopsida; order Alismatales; family Araceae; genus Zantedeschia; species Zantedeschia hybrid cultivar. The sequence goes on from JARZZO010000005.1 coordinate 21,291,951, forward strand.
GTCTGATAAGGGTCAACTATATATATATATGGTCTTACCTTTATTTAAATAAAGGGATTATTTTCAAAAATAACCCCAAGGATGCTTTTGGCATTCAATAGTCATGGACCAATTACAGACCTTATTCAAGGAATGGAAGGCATTAGTTGTTCGCTCTCAGATTGGGCTCATAGGTAGGTCATCACTTGTTCTTTAAAATAGCTCATCACTTGTTCTTAAAATCAACATTTTTAAAAATAAAGAATTAGATTAAAAAAGGACAAAATTTCAAGTGGGGATGTGAAATATTATACAGAGATTAAAAAAAGGAATGACAATTAATGACAAAAACACTGCTGAGCTTAGGGACATTGAGAAAGACGATAGCTAGGGAGCAAATGGGATTATGACATTCCTAGAAGTCATAATTCTACAATTTAATTTGTCTACAATAGGGGTGTTTTTTGGAAAGAAAACTCAAACATACAGCAGCAGAAATGGTGGAGTAAGACTTGCTGCAAATATATTGAGATTGTCTATTACATTTTTTCTGTATTATTAATATCTTTACAGATGATGTAAAAAAAAAATAGAGTAGACGATCTCAATCCGCTGCAAACACCTAGATGAAGTGTACTATCTTCTATCATTAATGTATGACATAAATGCTGTTTTGCATAGGTGCTGAAGGGATCAAACGTTAAACGCAGTGTTTTCATATCTATGGGAGTTTAGATGGAAGGGATCACACAGTTCTCTTCGTACTGCAGCCTTGCTCGCTCCAGCTCACGCTGCAACGCGCCACCAACCAGTCCTGAGCTCCGCCTTGCATGTGCCGCTTAGGCGGTCCGACGCCACAACGAAAGGAGAGGCCAGGCGGTCGCTACTGTCGCTAGCAGACGCCGTACGTAACACGGCGCCGGCCGGAAGGAACCGAGAGGAGGGAACACGCCCACCACTGTGACAGTCCCTTCATAGAATCCTCCATCAGCACCGGCGGACCGAGAACGCTAGCTTCAGACCACTCTCACCGCACCCACCATGCGCCGGGAAGATGGAGCACGAACATCAGCACCGACACGCTGAGCTCCGTCTCCTCCTCCCAGGGGAGCTCGGCCTCCGCCACCTTCGACGCCAGGGACTTGCGGCAGAGCGGGCAGGTCCCCCGGCCGTAGCCGACCCACCGGTCCAAGCAAGACTTGTGGAAGAGGTGCTCGCAGCGCAGCTCCCTGACCTCCTCGCCGTCCTCGATGTCACAGAGGCAGAAGACGCACCGCACCGCCTGCTCCTCCGCCGGGCCCTGCCTGTACCGACTCGTGCGCTGCTTCCCGTCGCAGACCCACCTGAGGTAGTCGAAGCGGCCGGCGACGGGGGAGGCCTCGCCCGCGGGTAGAAGATGTTGGGGAGGGATCAACTCGGTACCAGTGTGCCAGGTGAAGTGGTTCCCGAACCGCTTCCACAGCACGAACATGATGGAGCGGGTCATGGACTCGGCAAGAAATAGTAGAACAGTGAGAGAAGGTACTAGGAGCATGGAGCAGAGAAGAAGAGGGAGTAACATAGTGTAGCTTTCCATGTTTGGTGAAGCTTTAGAGGGGAATGATTGATCCTAGCTAGCTCAAGTGCTTACAGTGGTGGGGGGAGTGTGAGAGGTGTCGGTTTTTATATACACAGGTTTTGGAATTGGAAGAGCTTGATGAGGAGAAGATTGCAACCTTGCTAGGTTTGGTTTGGGAAATTTAAGTAGGGGAGCTGTAGAATTCTAGTGGTCCTTGTGAAGTTTTAAAGGTGCGTTAATGGCATGGGGTGCCACCACTGGGCCTGTGGGAGGTTGCACATGCACGCGAGGAAATCTTTTGCGTATGTTAAAAACGCTTGACAGGGAAGTCTTCTTGGCAATCTTCCACGCCACTCGGAAGGATTCCTTCTTGACCCGGAAACATCCTTTGAATTTTCAACTTCTGTTCCACCCACCATAGGGACGTAAAGGATACTTATCACGATGAATAATGGTTTCATTCTTATCTTATGTTAGGCAGTTATTCCGTCAATCAAACTAGAATTAATTTTATTCTAAGAATAAGATTTCTTATTTTATTGTTATTTTCCTATTAAATCGGCACTTAAGAGTTAACACTTCGATAGCAACCTGGGTTAGGACGGAATTATTTTTAAATTGCTTATTCCAAAATAAAGACGGTTTCACTTTCATGGCGGGATGGAAGTTAAGGCGGAATACCAAATTTTCACGTGGGTGGAATTGCTTATTCATCATTATTTGCAGAATAACTTATCGCGTGGAGCTCACTGACGGAATATCATATGTTAGAATAAGAGGTGTTTCGTTTTGATAGTTTTGTGAAATCCGCTGATGGAATAAGAAGGATAAGTAATTTTTTCGTAACTTTAATTGGAGAATAGGAGAAGAATAAGAAAGAATAAAAGAAGAATAAGCTGCATTCCACTTTGTTTGCAGAAATAAGGGGAGAGTAAGATCCTTATTCTTAGAATAAGACTAATTCTGATTTGATTGACATAATTGGTTATTTTGAGTCAAAATTACTTAATCTCGAAATTAGGAGAAGAATAAGGACGAATAAGGAGAGAATAAGTTTAATTTTACTTTGACAAACGGAATGATAGTCTATTCGGAGAATAAGCAGAATAAGTCATCCCATTCTAAACTCAAGAATTACTTATTCTTCTTATTCCATCAACGGGCCCTACGAAACTATCAAACCGAAACACCTTTTATTCTAGTATACGTTATTCTAAGTTCAATTTGATTGCAGAATAGGTTAATCTGAAATTACTTATCCGGAATAACGTATATTAGAATAAGGGGTGCTTAGCTTTGATAATTCTGTGAGACCCACTGGCGAAATAAGAAGGATAAACAATTCTTAGGTCTAGGGTCGAATTACTTATTCTCCTTATTCTCCGAATAGGTTATTCTGCACCGGTATAAATCATTCTACTTGTCAAAGCTAAATTTAGTAATAATTAAGAAATAAAATTTGGTACTTTATTAGACACCCTTAATGGGGCTATGTCTGACCGCTTAAGACATAATATCCCAGTTAGGAGTTATTAAAGTTTATCAGTCTTACAAACAAGATTTGAGTATGAAACCCCCAAGAAATCTCTAAACGAAAGTAGGATTTGTTCAAATTATATAAAGAAGAACGGGTTGCGAAACCCATAAGAAAATCTTTAAACAAAAGAAGGATTTGTTCAGATTTAACGGAAAGTCTACTTTATATCTATTTCCGACTATAGCTTTATCTTCTTTTGTCTAGGTAATGTAAAAGTTCACCTCACCGATTCTACATAGGGATGCAAATGGTAACCAATAGTCTGATTATTCGATCGATTCTTTACTTATAGGTTAATTAATGAATATATTTTTTAAATTAATATATATAACGGATAAGGCAACAAACACAAATCTTTTCTGATGAAATAGAGCAGAGGACAGCAGGACACAGGACCCTTGAATCTTTGGTATCCCTTTCGAATGCAATGCCTGTAGTCAGCCTATACGTCGTATGCTAAGATCTGTTTATTCGACCGATTATTAGCTCATAAGATAATTATCGAATGACATTTTTAAAGCGATAATTTAATAAATACAGTGATGGATCTATTTTGAATCTGTATTTAATTCGATCCATTTGCATCCCTAGTACTACATAAAAGAGTCGGATATAAAACCTAGAAGAAATCTTTAATCAAAGACTGACTTGTTCAAATGTAAGAGGAGTCCATTCTCTTGAAATGGGAGGAGGATGTGCGGAAGGGCAAGTGTTCTACTCCTGTCGGTTCAAAGCCCCCATTATAGGGGAGGTCCACTTCCTCTATTATGGACCATGGGATGGTTAGAGTTGTGAGACCCCCAAAATAACAAAACAAGCATCCCGGCTACATGGCTGCCCACAGGTAAGGCTGTGGCCGAAAGCCATTTTCCCAGTCTCACTCACACCAGCTCTTGAACAGGTTTCAAATTAAAGTTAGAATTGAAAATGTAGCCTCACCATAAATCATCGAATCAGAACACATCTGGATTTTTTGATAATATTTTTAAAATGGCATTTTAATTAACTAGATATGTAGATACATAAAAATGATAAATCGTTTTAGTTTCATATCGGATATTGTAAAAATAGACGTATGCTTATAAGTAGAACGCGACGTCTCTTCTCAACGAGGATCCTTTTTTAAGAAAAATAATAAAACCCCACCTCCGTTTTAGAGACAATACCTTGGAGAGGCATGCGAATTTTCACGCACCCACAATGATGTCGTATGTGAGAATTGAATAAAAAGTCACTAACTTGTCCGAACACCTTAACTAACCTGATCCGTCCAGCAGTTCAACGGAGTTCGCACACGCCTACTTTTACTGAGGAGCTATATAAGGACATAAAAATGACAAACCGCCTTAGTCTCACACCGGATGTTGTAAAAATAGATATGTGTTTATAAGTAGAGCGCAACCTCTTTTCCCAACGAAGACCTTTCTCTAAGAAAAATGACAAAACTCCACTTCTGCTCTGGGGACAATATCTCGAAAAGACATACAAATTTTTGCACATCCACAAGTTTATATATACATTTTACCATGTAATAGATAACAATACTTAATGTTTATTTAGTTTAGGTTTTACAGTTTTCTATAAAAAAATAGATAGGTGTTTTTGGAGAATATTTTTAATCATTGATCAACCAGAATCTGTCACCATTCATTAAACTTGAAACGAATGCAACTCTGTCGGGTACAGGCGTTGTGTGGTCTTCTAACTTATCCGCAATGTAAAGATAGCAATTTCTATTTTCTAGCGGGGGACACTGTGACGTGCAATAGGTGGCTTGGTGTGTGTTATATGATACGCCTGAAATGGTTAAAAAGTTACACTTGTACTTTTCAATCTAATAATTAAATTTATTAATATTTTATATATATTGTCCTTCAATTCATTAAAATCTTGCACTATGTACCTCGGACACTTCCAATGACATCATGATTTGTACAATATTTTTGACATATTTCGTTGAAATTTATTTAAGTTTGACGGAAAAGGTATAAATGTAATTGATGTAGCCGAAGCTATCACGACCGGACTCCGAAGTTAGAATTCGAAGTTGGGATCCGAAGCTGGATCAGATCGAAGAAGAGGCCCGACGGGGATCCGGAACGCGGCGAGGGCGGAGACGAGACCGAAGATCCGAAACTGAGGGTCGCCCGGTCGGATGTGGGCTAGCCTGCGGAAGGCGCGGCCGAAGCTCCTCCGGTTGAGGGACAGCTGGTGCGGGACGGAGCCGAAGCACCTTTAGGCGAGGACCAGCCAGCAAATGGCGTCGAGACCGGAGGAAGAAATCCGAGGTCGGTGGCCGAGACCGACTCGGGGAGGTCGGCGAAGATTCAAACCGAGCCCCTGTATGAGGGAAAGAAGAAGAAAAACCAGTCAGCAGGAATCCCGGACTTCGGCCCTTAGGAACCCCCTCCAACGGTTAAGTTAGCTTCTGAAGATGATTCGATTCAGAAGTCAAAGAGGTGGAAGAAGCAGCTTTAATGCTTTTTGGACTGTAGTCCTTAAGGGTCACGAAGACATACCTTTGGTAATAAATAGTCGTGTATTTATAGCGGAGGATAGAAGATGCTTAACGGTGGCAACCGATATAAGACTATGTTCTCGGTTTATTGGTAAACCGCCATAGTGCCTAACCTTCGAGTGGGCCGGTTACGGCTACTGGGCCGAAGGGGATTGGGCCGTTGATGGGCCGAAGCCTACTGGGCCGAGGGCTGTTGAGCCGCTAATGGGCCGAAGGCTGTTGGGCCGCTGACGGGCCGAAAGTTATCGGGCCGCTGACGGGCCGAAGAGCACTGGACTGCTTACTGAGCCGAGGGCCGCTGGGGCGCTAACGGGCCGAAGGTTGCCAGGAGGCCTTATACTGCTGTTGTTGGACTGATCACAGCGTTGGGCCTGCTTTAATGGGCCGAATCGGATTCTGCCACATCAGTAATATTTAAATATTTTAAGAGTATCTATGATAATATGTGAGAGTTGGGAATATACATGCAAACACGGTGTGTTTGAAGGATATATATGCAAAAAAAAACCCTGTATACTATAAATTATTGTTTTTTAATATTTTCTTGAGATTTGGTGCTCTTCAAATACTTATGTCTTAAACACAGTCAACTCAAATGCCATTATTTTTCTTCTGTTCCAATTTTTCATCTAAAATTATTAGAAAATAAGACTAATTTTTTTTAAAACTGGCCATTTGTAGAGCGAAAGTTTATGACATTTTATAAAACACCACAAAACACCTTAATCTGTGACCACATTCCTTTGTTTTCCGAATAGAATGCAACCTTAAATATGGTAGCTGAAGTATGGCTAACTGAGTTTCTAAAGATCCATTAATATCGCCCATTGCCCTATCTGCTTCAATTGAGGACCCATTCACTGTTAATTACTTATTGTACCATTAAATATAAGTGTTTCTTATCCCTAAAGTAAAAGCAACTTGGAAACACAAAAATAGACAAAATGATCAAAACTGTTCCTCAAAGTGTGTTGACCGAACATACCTGATGTAGCCGAAGCTATCACGACGGGATTCCGAAGCTGGAATCCGAAGTTTTGGATCCGGAGCTGGGTCGGATCGGTGTAAGAGGCCCGACAGGGATCCGGAAGGCGATGGATGCGGAGACGCGGTTGAGGATCCGAGGCCGAGGGTCGCTCGTTCGGAGGTCGGCTTGCTTCCGGAAGGTGGCCGAGGTTCCTTCGGCTGATAGGCTGATGGCGCGGAACCGAGTCTCCTTCGGTCGAGGAGCAGCCGGCGCGCGGCGTCGAGACCGGAGGGAGAAGTCCGAGGTCGGTGGCCGAGACCGACTCGGGGAAGTCGGCGATAATTCGAACCGAACTCCTGCAGGAGGGAAAGAAGAAGAAACCAGTCAGTAGGAGTCCCGGGCTTCGGCCCTTAGGAACCCCCTCCGACGGTTAAGTTAGCTTCTAAAGATGATTCGATTAAGAAGGCAAAGAATAGCTTTAATGCTTTTTGGACTATGGTCCTTGAGGGTCACGGAGACATACCTTTAGCAATAAATAGCGGTGTATTTATAGCGAAGGATAGAGGATGGTTAACGGTGGTAGCCGATATAGGACTATGTTCCGGGCTTATTGGTAAACCGCCATAGTGCCTAGTCCTCTACCGGAGTGGGCCGGACACGGCTATCGGGCCGAAGGGGGTTGGGCCGCTGATGGGCCGAAGCCTGCTGGGCCGAGGGCTACTGTGCCGCTTACGGGCCGAGGGTTGTTGGGCCGCTTACAGGCCGAAGCCTGCTGGGCCGAGGGCTACTGTGCCGCTTACGGGCCGAAGGCTTCCTGAGGGCCTTCTATTGCTGCTGCTGGGCTGAACTGGGTTTGGACTTGTTTTAATGGGCCGAATCGGATTCTGCCTCATCACATAGCCGCCCACTCTTGTCTTCCTCAGTTCTGAGATGGCGAGAGTATAGCCCAAAGCCTTTTCGAGAAATAACGTAACAGGTGTTTTACCCGAGGCTTTCTGTTCTCTTTTTTAAGAAGAGGATGCCCTCGGTCGGCCGAGGGTCAGCAGTCACTTTCGTCTTCATTCGGGATGTGGCGACAAAGGCCTTTACTTCTAAGGACGAAGGGCCGAGCCTTCTGAATTTGTGTCAGGCTCAATTAAGTGGACGGGACGGGCGTCGCTTTTTTCGTCAGAACGGTCGCCTCGCGAAGAAGCACAGGACACGCGTCGCGCATCCGGCCGCTCTGTTAAAAACACAAAAAGATCCCGGCCGCTCGCGGGTTGCGGGTCACCTCAGCTCTCTGCCCGAGGTTCCACTCGTATTTCCGCCTCTTCCTTCCCCAGTACGTGGATCGGAATATGTGGCGGGCATCCGAGTGATCAGCCGAAGGGTCGGAGCGCTTTCGGCCGTTGATCATTCTGCTTCAATTCCCGGAGTCTGTCCGTCATCATTACCGAAGGACGGCACACGTGGCGCGCATCCGAGAGAGGCGGTGAGACGAAGGGGAAGATCTCGGCCGTTGGCTTCGGCGGGAAGGGTTTCGAACAGCGCCTATAAATAGGAACCCCTCGCAGGGCACTATTCTTCTTCCTGCTTCCTGCGCCTGCGTTCTTCTGTGATCACCCGAGTTCTCCTTCTTCCCCGGCGAAGGGCTAGTCCTCTGAAGGTGCTTCCGAGCTCGTCAGTTGTCGCAGGGAGCTCCCCATTGCCCGGAGCTGTTGTCGGGGGAGTTCCTTTGGCTTGAGAAGCGGTGTCTGATCAAGGAGATCTTTTTTCTTTGAGGGTAAGCCTTAATCTCCTTTCTTCATTACCGTGTCCTCATGCCCCGGAGTCCTTCTTCGAGTGAGATCACTCCTTCAGACGAGGAATATACTCCGTCTCAGTCCCCCAAGTCTCCTTTGTCATCTCCTCTTTCTTTGGATTCCCTGGCTTCTGCCATGGCAGACGAGGCCGAAGCCTCCGGTGTCGAAGGGTCCGAGGAGGTTCATATCCCGGGCCAGGCTTCCTCTTCGGGACGTCGTCGTCCCGAGACTGCTTCGGAAGCAGCCTGCGCCCTCTCGGACGATGGGGTCAGCTACCTTGCTTCTTACTACCAACTTCCTTCCTGGATGATCCCCCCCTATCGGCCTGGATCGCATACCAGGGCCAACACTCCTCGCCCGGGTAGTTTTTCTATTTACGAAGAAAGCTTCCGGGCGGGCTTTCGTCTTCCTCTCTCCACCTTCGTCATCAACCTTCTATGTTTCTACGGGCTGGCCCCGTCTCAATTTTTTCCCAATTCTTGGTGCACAGTCTACGCCTTCTTGGCTGTGTTTGCCCATATGAAGATCATCCCCTCGGTCAACATCTTCCGCTACCTCTTCAAAATTCAAAGGCAGGGGAGATCCGAGTGGTATAGTTTTGTCCCTCGTCTCGGCCGAGGTATCTTCTCCAGGAAGCCTTCGTCCATTCATGATTGGAAGAGGAATTTTATTCTGGTTTCCCTTCCGGAGAATGAGAGGAGCGTGTGCCCCTTTCCTACTAAGTGGGCGCCGCTAGCCGCAGGCCTTTCTGATCCTCCTACCCTCAATTCCGCTCAACGCAACATCGTGGGTCTCATCGAAGCCTCGGCTCCGTATGACATCGCGGAGCTCTTCCGTGATGCGGGGCTGCTCGTGAGTGCCGGGGCGTGGCCGGACCCGACGAGGGATACTCTGCGGGCTTTCCCTTACCTTCCCCCCGAGGAGACTTCACGGGAGATCGAAGGAGGTGCCGGGGTCGCTCTTCCGGCCGAAGCTCCTCCTGCCGCAGAGGTTGCTGAAGCTTCGGCCGAGGGTAAGTCGGTCTTGAGTTGTGACCTTTGCGTGTTATTAATATCTAACACTTCTCCTGTTTCCAGCAATGTCTGGGATCCAGGGCCTCCTTAGCCGGATAGCCCAGCAGCGTGGCCAACCCCAGTCGTCTCGTCCGCAGGCGGCAGGCGGGTCTGGACGAGGTACCGTGGCCCCGAGCGTCCGGGCCGGGGTCACGATGACAGCGGCTTCCTCCGAGGGCCGTGCTGCTGCTGCCGCTCTTGAGAGGGAGCGGAAAAGCAAGTCAGCTGCTCGAAGGGGCGGTCGTTCATCAAAGCGGAGCCGGGCGGACGAGCCTGGCGAGGCAGAGCCCGCCCCGGCTAAAAAATCTACCGCGGCCCGAAGGGCCCCGAGGCCGTCGTCTCCCGAAGCGCCGAGGGGCGACTCTCCCCCGGCCATGATGGCGGGGGCGGAGGACCAGGAAGGCGCTGGGCTGCAGGCGCCTCGCGTGCAGGAACGCGAGCTATGGGTCCCCGACCTGGGGATCTATAGGGACGAGAGTGTGGAGGACTCGCAGACGTGCCTGCGTCTGCTTCGCGGCCTAACTCTCCCGTCAGCCCTGGAGGAGCTGAAGGACCACTCGGCCACTGATCTGGCGATGATAAGCGCCCGATTGGCGGTCCAGGTAAGAAGCTTCTTTGTGTGATTTAGTCTAGCATTCTTTTTAGATCATTTTGGATTTGCTGACCCTTATCCACTTTCGGCCGCAGGCCGCGGTCACGGGTAGCGTCCTGATCCATCGTTAGGTGCTCCTCCGAGATCAACTCCTGGAGGCCGAGAGGGCATCGGCATCGGCGGGTTCGGGCGAGGGCCCCTCGGCGGGACGCGACTTCGAGTCTAGCGTTGACTGGCTCTTAGCTGCGAACGCCCGGATGCGGGCTCAGCTGGAGGAGCAGGCAACGGCGACTCGAGCTTCTTCCGAGGCCAAGGTGAAGGCCGAATGGGAGAAGGAGAAGGTCGAGCGGGAGCTGGCGGCGGTTCAGGCCGACAATCGGGCCCTTAAGGCCCAGATCCAGGACAAGGACGCTCGACGGGCCTCGGATAGCCGTCGCCAAGCCGAGGAACTGTCGGCCCTGAAGCTGGAATTGGAAGCTAAGGCCGAGGAGGTTGTTAGTTCGGCCGTGGCCGATTACAAGGCTGGCCCAGACTTCGCCGAGGAGATAATCCAGGTGCAGCTTCTGGCGGCCTCCTCGGTCTTCACCATCGGGCTGGCTGCCGCCCAGAAGGCTTGCCCAACCGTGGACTTGACCGGAATTGCCCTGCCGACGGACGAGGAAGGCGAAGAGCTCCTGTCCTGGTGGAAGGGGCTCGCGGCTGAGAGGGCCTCGGCTTCAGCGGAAGGCGACGATGCCGTTCCAGCCGAGGCGACTCCTGTCGAAGCCGCCCCGTCCGAAGCCGTGCAGATAGTTGATTCTCCCTCCCCATCTCCTGGCCGGAGCCCAGTTGATGTGGATGTGGAGAATACCGAGGACTAATACGGGGGCCTGTCCCGGTTTTTGTTTTTGTCTTCTCTCTTTTTTGTAAGTCTACGGCCAGATGGACGGCCGGTTTTGTACTTCCTCTGCTGTATATATATAGGAAGTGTTTTTGGCTTTACCTTTGTGTTTTGAACAAACGACCGAATCTGGTTCTTCTTGAATCCGAGACCTTGTCGTCGTTTTAGTTGCGGCTCGCACGGCCGAGACCCGATGTAGGTTCGGATACGAAGTCGATAAAGTATCGCCACCGATAGTATACGCGGCCGGGGCCTTTAATAATGTGGTTCATACGATCCGAGGGGATATCCTGCCGCTCCAACGCGATTTGTGTGGCCGAAGCCACTCCCGGTTCGGTTACCTGCGGGCTTAGAGAATAGGAAATCATGCCGCTCCCGATATGGTTTGCATGGCCGAAGCCACTCCCGATACGGTCTACACGGACTTTAGAGATATACCTTGCCGCTTCCCGATCCGGTATACATGGCCGAAGCTACTCCCGGATCAGGTTACCTGCGGGCTTAGAATAGGAAATCATGCCACTCCCGATACGGTTTGCATGGCCGAAGCCACTCCCGGTACGGTTTACACGGACTTAGAGATATACCTTGCCGCTTCCCGATCCGGTATACATGGCCGAAGCTACTCCCGGATCAGGTTACCTGCGGGCTTAGAATAGGAAATCATGCCGCTCCCGATACGGTTTGCATGGCCGAAGCCACTCCCGGTACGGTTTACACGGACTTAAGAGATATACCTTGCCGCTTCCCGATCCGGTATACATGGCCGAAGCCACCCTCGGATCAGGTTACATGCGGGCTTAGAAATAGGAAATCATGCCGCTCCCGATACGGTTTGCATGGCCGAAGCCACTCCCGGTACGATTTACACAGACTTAGAGATATACCTTGCCGTTTCCCGATCCGGTATACATGGCCGAAGCCACCCTCGGACCAGGTTACCTGCGGGCTTAGAAAATAGGAAATCATGCCACTCCCGATACGGTTTGCATGGCCAAAGCCACTCCCGGTACGGTTTACACGGACTTAGAGATATACCATAGCTTTCTGAAAAAGAAACCTTATTTATTCATGCCTTCCAGCTAAAATCCGGGAGAAGTGGTTTACATGAAATAACGCCGAAGGCGTTCCACATTCCAGGTGCGAGGGAGAGGTTGGCCCGAAAGGGTCTCCAACCGATAAGCCCCTCGTCTGATTACCTCTTTTACCCGATACGGCCCTTCCCAGTTGGGGGCAAGCTTTCCTGCGGCTTCGGCTGGCTTAGATGCATGAGCATTCCTTAACACGAGGCTCCCGGTTTCAAAGTTTCGGGGCTTCACTCGAGTGTTATGGTATCTGGCCATGCGCTGCTGATAAGCCGCCAGCCGAACGCGAGCTTTGTCTCGGGTTTTTTCTATGAGGTCGAGATGATCCTTCAAGACTTCTTCATTGGCCTCTGGATCGTAAGTAATGACTCTTAGAGAGGGAAGGCCGATTTCTACAGGAATAACGGCTTCTATCCCATAAGCCATGCGAAATGGAGTTTCGCCGGTAGGGGTTCGGCTCGTAGTCCGATATGCCCAAAGAACACTTGGTAGCTCCTCTACCCATCAACCTTTGGCTTCGCCGAGGCAGGTTTTTAGTCCCTGCAACAGGCTTCGGTTGGTGACCTCGACCTGGCCGTTTGCCCGAGGGTGTGCTACCGAAGTGAACTTATGAAGGATGCCGAAGACGGCGCAGTTATCGCTGAACCGACGGCTATCGAACTGCTTGCCGTTATCCGAAATGATGGCCCGGGGGATGCCGAACCGGCAGATGATGGACTTCCATACGAAGTTCCAAGCATTGCCATCGGTTATTGACGCGAGGGGTTCGGCTTCTACCCACTTGGTAAAATAGTCTACTGCCACGATGAGGAATTTCCTTTGGCCGGTGGCGATGGGAAAAGGCCCCAGGAGGTCGATTCCCCATTGAGCGAAAGGCCAGGGGTCGGATAAGGGGGTCAGAAGGGTGGCTGACTGGTGGATGAGGGAGCTGAACTTCTGGCACTGATCGCAGCGCCGTACGAGGGCCAAAGCGTCCTCTCGGAGTGTCGGCCACCAGTATCCTTGCCTCAGAAGCTTGTGAGCCAGGGCCCTTCCTCCCGCATGTGCTCCGCATACCCCTTCGTATACCTCTCTCATGGCGTAGTCGGCTTCGGTCGGGCCGAGGCACCGTAACAACGGTCGGCCGAAAGACTTCTTATACAGCAGCCCGTCCAGAAGAAGGAAGTGAGATGAGCGCTGCCAAACATGCTTCGCTTCCCTTGAATCGGGCGGGACCTCTCCTCGGAGGAGAAAAGCGACGAGGGGAGTCATCCAGGTCTCGGCTTCGGCCTTGGTTACTTGCATGACCTCAGGCTCACCGAGGCTTGGTTCGGCGAGTTCCTCTACTAGGATCATTCGGCCTCCTCTCCCGTCTTGGGTTGACGCCAACCGGGAAAGGGCATCGGCTCGGGCATTCTCGGCTCTCGGGATCCGTACGATTTCATAGGAATCGAATTGAGCGAGGATCTTTCGAGTCACCTAGAGATAAGATGCCATTATCGCATCCCGAGCCTCATATTCCCCGGAAACATGACTGGCGATCAGCTGAGAGTCACTAAAGGCCTTTAGGTTCCGAACGCCGAGCTTCCTGGCGGCCCGGAGGCCGGAAATGAGGGCTTCGTACTCGGCGGCGTTATTGGTGGCTGGAAAGGAGAAGCGTAACGCGTACTCCGTTACGACCCCTTCGGGCGATGCCAGGATCCATCCGGCACCGCTGCCCGCGGAGCACGCAGAGCCGTCTACATAAAGTTGCCATTCGTCCGCCGGTGTGCTGGCCGAAGTGCCCTCGGCTTCGGATACGTTGGCTTCGGGCTGAGGTGCCGAGGAAGCACTGGGAGTGAGTTCGGCGATAAAGTCGGCCAATGCCTGGGCTTTTATTGCTATTCGAGGCACATACGAGATGTCGAACTCTCCTAGCTCAATCGCCCATTTTGCCAGTCTGCCGGATACCTCCGGTCGGGAGAGAACTTGCCTTAGGGGCTGGTCGGTGAGCACCTTTACCGAATGGGTAAGAAAATAAGGCCGGAGCCTCCTCGCGGATGAGACGAGGGCCAGAGCCAATTTTTCTAGAGAGAGATACCGGAGTTCTGCTCTTTGTAGGGCTCGGCTGGTATAGTAGACTGGCTTCTGAACGCCATCTTGTTCTCGAATGAGGACGGCGCTGATAGCCGTCTCGGATACCGCGAGGTAAAGGCTCAGCGGCTCCCTGGGGACTGGCTTGGACAGAATGGGGACTGTAGAGAGGTAGGCCTTCAGTTGGTCGAAGGCTGCCTGGCACTCATCCGTCCAGGCGAAGCTATTGGGCTTCTTCAGTAACTTGAAGAAGGGGAAGGAGTAATCCGCCGCCCTCGACATGAAGCGGCTTAGGGCTGCGATCCTTCCATTTAGCTTCTACACCTCTCGGAGGTTCGCCGGAGGGCGCATCTGTATGATGGCCGAAACCTTCTCGGGGTTAGCTTCTACCCCCCGGTGGGTGACCATGTAGCCGAGGAATTTCCCGGAGGCTACCCCGAAGGTGCACTTGGTCGGGTTCAGCTTCATTTTGTATCGCCGCAGGGCGGAGAACGTCTCGGCTAAGTCGGCCAAATGTTCCGCAGCGACGCGGCTCTTGACCAGCATATCGTCTATATAGACTTCCATGTTGCGGCCGAGCTGCAGGGCGAACACTTTATTGACGAGGCCCTGATATGTCGCGCCAGCATTCTTCAGGCCGAAGGGCATCCGGGTATAGCAATATAGACCTAGATCAGTCGTGAAGCTGGTTTTGCTTTCATTATCCGGATGCATTCGGATCTGGTGATAGCCTGAATAGGCATCGAGGAAGCTCAGGAGTTCGTGGCCAGAGGTTGCATCCACCACCTGATCTATCCGAGGTAGCGGGAAGCTATCCATCGGACAGGCTTTGTTAAGGTTGGTGAAGTCCACGCACATTCGCCACTTGCCATCCTTCTTCGGCACCATCACTACGTTGGTGATCCAGTCCGGGTGATGCACCTCTCGGAGGTGCCCGGCATCCAGCCCCTTCTGCACTTCGGCTTGGATGGCGGCTCTCCTTTCCTGATTGAAGGTACGCCGCTTCTGCTTAACTGGGGGCTGGTCAGGATTGGTGTGTAGTCGGTGTTCCGCTACTTCCGGGTCGACCCCAGGCATGTCTGTCGGAGACCAGGCGAAGATGTCGAGATTCTTTTTCAAGAATTCGGTGAGCTTCTCCGCTTCGGTTTTCTCCAGGCCGGAGCCTATCATCAGGGTTCGTCCTTCGCCTCCCGGAACCGGAATGGCGACGAGTTCTTCTCCCGGGGACGCCTCGGCTGATGATTCAATCGCCAGAGACTCGGCTGCAGCCTTCCCTTTGATCGAAATCATATAGCATTGTTGGGCTGCTTCTTGATTTCCCTTGGCCTCACCTATTCCATGGCTAGTATGGAACTTTAGCTTTTGATGGAAAGACGAAGGCACAGCTCCAACCCCGCCGATTAGCCTTCGGCCAAAGATGGCGTTGTAGGCTGAATCGATTTTTACAACGGCAAAATCCGTTTCAACAGTTAGTTGCTGGGGGGCGGAGCCTATAGTTACAGGGAGTTGAACAATGCCCTCCACTCGGCAGGGCGAACCGTTGAAACCGAAGAGGGGGCCCCGGTGAGGCTTCATATTAGCCTCACTCAATCCCATTTTTACAACGCAATCGTAAAATAAGATGTTCGGGGCGCTTCCATTATCGACAAAAATACGATGTACATCGTAACTGTTTATTACAGCGTTTATGACGAGGGCGTCGTTGTGAGGGACCTGAATATCAATCAGGTCCTCTGAGCCGAAGGTAATATCTTCTTGGCGAGGCCGCTTCGGCTCGACATCGATCGTCGCTACAGTGGCAGAGCTGCACCGCCGACGCCTTGATCCTTCTCCCGGCCCTCCGGATATCATCATAATGGACCCAGAGCTGGGTTTTTGATGGGATGCTTCTACCGGGGCCGAGGTGACCTTCGGCGGAGGAGCAGCTCCTTTTTCCGGGGGCTGCTATTGCCTGGCCGTCTCAGAGACGTCCCGGTTTCGCTGCGGCGGGGGCTGCTCTCAACGAAGCTGCGGCAGTCTACCTTCCCGGATGAGGCGCTCGATTTCTTCTCGGAGGTGTCAGCACTCGTCTGTCGTATGGCCGATCTCCCGGTGATACTCGCAGTATTTGCTGGGATCCCTTCGGCGAAGATCCGTCTTCATGCGCTCTGGTCGCCGGATCATGCCCTTCACCTCCATGAGCATTCGGGAAGGGGGAGCAGGCAGGGGTAGGTACCGCGATTGCGGATCCCGTCGCCTCTCTCGGTCCCACTCCTCCCTGCGATACCGCTTTCGGGAGGGCTCTTGATCTTCGGGCTGAAGGCGGACCACCTGGGGGGCAGGTGCCGAGGCTGCTTCGGCTGCGCCTTTACCTTTGGACATCATCAGGGCCTCCCGGTTGATATACTTGTGGGCCCGAGCTACGAGGTCCTGGAAGGTAGGGGGATGGCGCTTCCCGATGGAGCCGAGGAGCCCTTCGTCCTGACACCCGCTGATCACGGCCGAGACCGCAATCGAGCTATCAAGGTTTGGGATTTGGGCGGCCTCGGTCCGAAATTTGGTAAAATACTCCTGGAGAGTCTCGGTGGGGCCTTGCCGGATGTCTAGTAGGCTGGCGGAAGTTTTACACTGCCGGGTGGCGTCATAGAACTGGTCGATAAACAGCTGGCCCAACTGGACCAGAGAATGGATGGAGTTGGGAGCCAGTGTCTCGAACCAAGTTAGGGCAGTCTTCTCAAGGGTGAGGGGGAAAAGTCGGCAGCGGACTGCCTCGGCGACCCCTCGGACCGAGAGGTATGTGTTGAATCTCTGGAAATGACAGACCGGATCTGTCATCCCGTCGTAGAGAGGGCCCTTTGACAGTTTGAAGTTAGGAGGTACCTCGGTAGCCAGGAGCTCTGGCGTGAACGGGGTTTACTCCAGAATGTTGCTAGCAAGGGGCGCCCCGTATGGCCGAGACACCATCTGCTGCATTTCCTTCGAGATCGCTGTCAACCGTCGATCCAGGTCCGGGGCGGTTGAGGTGGCAACTGATTGCCCTCCGGTTCTGACCGGGCGGAATTCTGACAAAGCATAGCCTTGCTCCGTTATGCGGTCGGCGCGAGGAGCTCGGGCAGGTAGCGCCGAGGGCTCGCTACGCGCCGTAGCGGTTTCGTCGGGGGAAACCGATGTGGGCGCTGGCCGGAACCTTGTATCTTGGACCGGGTAGAGTGGGGGGAGCTGTGCTTGCTGAGGAAGTTGTCCCAGCAATCCCATGTGCTGGGCGATGGCGGATACCATCTCCTGAAGAGGCGCGAGGGATGTGACGGCAGCGGCTAGCGTCGCCATTTGTTGCTGGAGCACTCCCACCCGGTCTTCTGCAGCGAGGGACTCTGGTATGACGGGCAGAGCCACGCTCGGTGGAGCAGAAGGGGCGGCTTCGGAGGGCAGCAGCTGTGCCGAGGCTTCCCGTGTCTCTGCTTCGTTCTGTCCGGATCGTCGAGTTATAGGTTGTTGAGACATGACTTGTTTGTTTGATTCCCACAGACGGCGCCACGTGATGTAGCCGAAGCTATCACGACCGGATTCCGAAGCTGGAATCCGAAGTTTTGGATCCGGAGCTGGGTCGGATCGGTGTAAGAGGCCCGACAGGGATCCGGAAGGCGATGGATGCGGAGACGCGATTGAGGATCCGAGGCCGAGGGTCGCTCGTTCGGAGGTCGGCTTGCTTCCAGAAGGTGGCCGAGGTTCCTCCGGCTGATAGGCTGATGGCGCGGAACCGAGTCTCCTTCGGTCGAGGAGCAGCCGACGCGCGGTGTCGAGACCGGAGGGAGAAGTCCGAGGTCGGTGGCCGAGACCGACTCGGGGAAGTCGGCGATAATTCGAACCGAACTCCTGCAGGAGGGAAAGAAGAAGAAACCAGTCAGTAGGAGTCCCGGGCTTCGGCCCTTAGGAACCCCCTCCGACGGTTAAGTTAGCTTCTGAAGATGATTCGATTAAGAAGGCAAAGAATAGCTTTAATGCTTTTTGGACTATGGTCCTTGAGGGTCACGGAGACATACCTTTGGCAATAAATAGCGGTGTATTTATAGCGAAGGATAGAGGATGGTTAACGGTGGTAGCCGATATAGGACTATGTTCCGGGCTTATTGGTAAACCGCCATAGTGCCTAGTCCTCCACCGGAGTGGGCCGGACACGGCTATCGGGCCGAAGGGGGTTGGGCCGCTGATGGGCCGAAGCTTGCTGGGCCGAGGGCTACTGTGCCGCTTACGGGCCGAGGGCTGTTGGGCCGCTTACGGGCCGAAGCCTGCTGGGCCGAGGGCTACTGTGCCGCTTACGGGCCGAAGGCTTCCTGAGGGCCTTCTATTGTTGTTGCTGGGCTGAACTAGGTTTGGGCTTGTTTTAATGGGCCGAATCGGATTCTGCCTCATCAGTACCCTTGTTAAACCTATCTAGGAGCTGCATTTTCAATGACTTATAAAATCTTCTAAACATTAAAATAAAAATTGTGAATAAAAATATTAATATTTGATAAATTAACATCTTATTAATAATGAATACTTAGCATTGGTTTAATTGGAGAATAAACGAGAATAACCAGTCTTGTTGCGCTAATGCACATGTTGTGTAAACTAGCTGTTGCAGAGCTGTTTATAAAAATTTTCCTGATCTCATGCTTCTGGGATGAGCTCTCATAAGAACATTCCATTGGCAAGAAAAGATGGAAAGGGATTTATTATCTCGGTAAAAGACGTCGTTATTTAATTATGAAAAGGAGTCTTCCTTGCCAAGAGGAGCATCGTTGTCCTTTCCACCTTCAATTCTCTCCTATGTGGCCCTCCACACTGAAGGAGATATTTTCTTCTTGAGGAATGTTATTACACCACAATTTTTATCACTCTGTTCACCACACTCATTTAGACTTGTTTGATCACTTAATTAAAGAGCTCTCATTAATTGTATTAGTTATACAAAATGTTACGTCAAATGCAACTTCAATAAGAATCATATAATCAAGAGATCAAACGGTTCTCAATGAATGAGACAAAGTGGGTGGTAAAACATTAGTATAATAACATTCCTCTTTCTTCTTATGTGTATAGGCTGCTAACATTTTACTTATATGTGTAGAGGGTGTAAATGGTAACACAAAATTAGTTTATCCATCTATTTTGGAAGCTTAAAGGTAATGAAAATGTATATCTTAAACGATAAGAATGATGAAACTATCTACATATAGATAATTTCGGATAAGGTTAAGGATGCATTTATTTTTGAGTCCGATTGTCTAATTATTCCTCTAATTTTTTTACCGATCTTAGCTATTAATTGTAATTATTTAGCCAATTCTTGTTTCCTTTACTTATTTCTAATTGAAATGTTTCATTATCCATACCATTCTTTTAACCTTCCTTCCTTATTAGCCACTTGACATTGCTCATTTTCACAGATGCCACATATTTTACAAATAGAAATTATAAAGACCACTTACCAACGTACCTTTTGAATGTAAGATTTCTTTGCTCCCCTCAAAAAATAAGAAAATGTAAAAATATGCACATATGTAGTAATTTCCAACAACTTTGTATGTGTCCTCATAATTTTATAACAAGTTTGATAGGAGAAAAAGTGAAGGATAAGGGATCTTATTCTTAGAATAAGTTTAATTCTAATTTGATCGGCAGAATAACTTGTACCGCGTCAAAATTGGTTATACCATAATAAGGAGAATAAACAATTTTAGCCTTGACCCAAAAATTACTTATTCTTCAAGGCTTGGTGGTGCATGCTAAGCACTACAAGAACCCAAACGTGGATTGGGCGGCCATGGGTGCCTTGATTGAGCAGTGGCATCCTCAAACCCACACGTTTCTCTTCCCTCAGTTCGAGTGCACTATCCTTTTAGAGGAGGCCGAGCTCCTGTTGGGTCTTCCAAAGATCAAGGATAAGATGGCTCTGACGAGGGAAAGGATCACCGGCCAACAACTGTTGACGTCAATCATAAAGGATCCCTTAGAGGCTAAAAGATGTCTTACCAATAGAGGGATCAACCTTGCAAAGCTCGCTGAATGGACCTTGTACGAGATCGATGATCTGAGGGAGGATGAAGCTGAAGATGTGACGAAAGCTTTCGTCACGTGCCTTGCCGGGGCTCTGTTCTTTCCTGCGCAAGACAACATCTTCGAAGATGATCAAGTTAGCGTGATATGTGCGATCTTCGAGGGGAAATCCATTAGCACTGCGATCCTGGCTTACCTCTACAGCGGGCTCTCTGCAGCGTCCACGGGTCGACCTCCTTACGGGTGCATGCTGCTCTTCGCTTTGTGGGTCGAGCTACACTTCAAATTCGAATATCACACGAGGATGTCAGCAAGACCGTCTCAAATCTACTTGAACAGCCCGATCCACTACATCTCCAACATCGTGAAGTTCAACGAGCGGATGATCAACAAAGTACCAAAGCTCAAGACCCGAACCGACTGGAGGGAGATGCATGTCGTCCAATGGGTTTAACTCTTCCCCACTTGCACTCGTTGGAAAGCCCATTAGAGTACATTGTACATCCGGTGCAGAGCTCAAGTTGATCGGGACTACTGAGCTTGTGTTGTACAACCCTCACCGATGCCTTACTCAGCTCAGCTTGCCTCATTATGAATTCCCCGAATTCTCCTTTACATCTCTAATTAAAAGGCGAGCTTTGGAATCCGATGAAGACTACGAAGCCACATAACTCATTTCTACTTTGTGGAACATTGGCTTTAGTCATCGTGTAAAATCCTCAAAGAATACAGATAGAGGATTAAAAGTTAAATACATACTAGCACTTCGGGAGTTTCTTCCTTAAGTGTTCTTTTTTCTTTTTTTCCTGATGTAATAAAGAAATTTTTTTTGAATAAAGAATCATTCATTTATGTCTTGAAATCTTTCTTTAATCTCCTGTAATGTATCCATGATTTTTTTTCTTTAGCAAAAATTGAATTTTTCCTTAAAATATGACAGTTCGGATTTACTAAATCCAAAACGCGTCCACTCAGAAAGACGCCTTTCAAACATAATCATTTTCCAAAAATCGGCCATTAATCCTTAAAAATCCTGAATTAAGCTTAAAATGCGTCCACTAGGACAGACGCCTTTAAACTCTCTCTCTTACTTTTTCCAGCACCCCGCCATCAATTTTGTGATTAATCGCCTAAAACGCGTCTGGATGTGCGGACGCCTTTCATTATCATGCCTTGTACGGGTCTAACCAGAATTGACGGTAACCTGAAACACGTCGTCTTTCCAAGACGCCTTTCACTCAATTTCAAACAGCTAGCCTTGCCGCCTCAATTTATGCGCCTTTAAACGCGGCGCTGTACCCAGACGCGTTTTAACCTCTTCAAACAGAACCCGCGAAGGCCCCCCTTTCTTCCTCACTTTTCTCAAAACTTTCTTTCTCTTCCTCTTCCTCTCCGGCGATCTCAACTCCGGCGACCCTTTCTCTTTCTCTCAAAACTCTCTCTTTCGAACCCATGGAGCACGGCGAGGGATCGAGGGGGAAGCGCCGCCGCACCGTTCGGGTGGTGAGGAGGGAGGAGCGTAAGGCGGCTCTCCCCGAAGAGGCCGTGACTCTAGAGGCGGCAGCCGCCCTCCTTGAAGAGGAGATTCCTCCATCGGCGGCGGTCAAAGGAGGAGAAGAAGAGGAAGAGGCCTCCCACTTGGTAAGTTTTCTATGTGGATTGATTTCAATGAGAAAAGGAGGTGAAAGGGGTTCTTGGGAAGAACCCGGAATCCGGGCTCGAAAGGCGTCCAGACCAAGTTACGCCTTTCAAACGGCGTCGCCCCGGTCCGACGCCTTTCAAGTTAAATTCAAAATTTTGATTAGGCCAGAAAATAGTCTCAAAATGCGTCAATACATGTGGACGTCTTTCAATAGGCCTCCATGTGTCTTGACGCCTTTTGAACAGAACTATCTTATCTGCTTTTACATGTTTATTAACTGATGAAATTCCATGTTTTCATTTGCAGGGGACGATGAGGGCGAGAATTATTTGGGACTTAGTCATAGGAGCATACAAAGGGCTCCCAGATTTCCAGAAGGCACGCCTGCGCCGGATGGGATTTGGCGAGGTTTTGGACATCGAGCCGTTTTGGCTCGATCTGGTCCTCCTGCAGGTGCTGCGGGAGAGGTGGCATGCGGAAAGCCGGGCTTTCCTAATGCCGTGGGGCCACATGGTCCCAACCCTAGAGGATGTAGCCAGGATCACTGACCTCAGCGTAGATGGCCGGCCGGTAAGTGGGGTGACTTACCCCAACTACCAAGGGTTGGCAGAGGCATTGCTAGGCATAGAGGTGTCTAGCTTGGGTAGAGAGTCCAGGATGGTCCCAAGGGTAGAAGTAGAGGCTGCCCTAAGATTAGATGAGCCCCGACGTCGATCAGACGAGACCCGGGAGGAGTTTAAGGATAGATTAGCAGAGTCCTCTTCCCTTGTGTACTGCAGTAACCCGAGTCAGGGGGAGGAGGTAGATAGGCAGCTTAGGGTCTTTTTGGTCTTTTTCTTTGGTCGGTTGCTCTTCGGTACGAAAGGTGACCATATTCATTGTAGATTCTTGTATTTGTTAGATGATTTAGATAGCGTAAGGGAGTATGCATGGGGTGCGGCCCTTCTGGCCCATTTGTTTGCAGACCTGTCCGCGGTCACGCCTGACCGTGAGACTACCATCAGCGGCTTCTCGCCGTTCCTCCAGGTAATAAATCGTCTTATTATTTGTTTATGATATGCAATGTGACTTGATGCGATGATTTCTAACTTATATGTTCATGTATACAGGTTTGGAGCTACCACTACTTCCCGCTCGGCCGAGCGAGGATAGTACGACCTGGTGCCGTCCCATTGGCCTGCCGTTGGCAGCCAATCGTGGACACTGCACCCCAGCACCACCAGCTGACGGCCCTCCGCCATCAGTTTCTCGACTACCACGAGCTGTTGGTGAGTTCTTAACTTATTCAATTTTGTTCATTAAATGCAATCTTTTATTCATTAAATGCAAGTTATTTATATGAATGCATCTAACCTGTATGCAGGTGATCTGGCGCTCGTACCTCGGTATGGGCGAAGAGGGTCAGCCGTGGGTGACAGCTGGCCAGAGGCGGTTCGGCAGGCAGATGTGGTTGCACTGCCTGAACGAGATCGAGTCTCTCCGCCTGCGGCTCGTGATGAGGACGCTGGGCCTCCACCAGGAGTGGATCGACGAGGAGGTCCCGGAGGGCGTTAGACGGAGCATGAGGGGGAAGCTAGCCCCCACCGATTGGCGTGCCAAGTTCCCGGAGCAGTACAAGGACTGGCACCGCCGCGGTGTCAGGGTGGAGTCCCAGGTGGAGAGTAGCGAGGCCTACCTCCAGCAGTACTGTGCCCACTACGCCAATCAGCTTCGGCTCCTCCGACCACTCGATGTGAGTATGCATTCATGCGTCTTTCGTTTTATTATTATCTTAATTTATATCTGTGAATGAATGTATGTATGTGTGATATGCAGGACGCGCGAGATGCGGTCATCGTTGACCTCCAGGCCCGCCTACACGACGTGGAGGCCCAGCTAGAGCAGGTCCAGAAGGAGCTGTTCGACCTGGTATGTATGAATGAATATGAATGAATGTTTTAGTTAATTAATTTGTTTTGACGATTAACCGCTGATGATTGTCTTTTGGTGCAGCAAGCCGTCTACACCCAGGAGGCTCCCCCTGCATATGGAGCATCATCATCCTCTTCTTCTATCGCCCATGAGGCTGCTCTGGCTAACCTCTAGAGCCAGCTTGCGTCCGCCATCCACCGAGCCTCTCTTGCGGAGGAGGATCGCGCCGCTCGAGTAAGTTCTGATCCTTTGACTCCTGGATTTGATTTTTGATTGCTTGATTGCCTTGGACTAACAATGACTTCTCCTGCAGGTTGCTGAGCTTCATGAAGCCCTTCAGAGGGCTGAAGCGGATGCTGCCCGGGTTCGCGATCTTGAGGAGCAGGTGGCTCGCCTCTCCACCGGGGATATTCCTCGGGAGCTTTCACGCCTCCAGTCCCGACTGGAGTTCATCACCGAGGAGAGGGAGAGGGAGCGGCTGGAGCGGCAGAGGCTGGACTAGGAGATGACCTCCCTCCGAGTCCAGTTAGGCATTGCCGAGCACGAGCGCCGGAGCGTGGAGGAGAGGTACAGGCTGTAGGCGCCCGGGACGTCCCCCGCCGCTGCTGCGGGCTTCAGGCGAGGGCTTCTCCATTCGTCTTAGCACTGCGGCAATTTAGGAGGGTTAGAAATTAAGGTGTGATCGCCAGGAGCATTACCTTACGGTCCCTGTGCTCCGCAGGATTGTAAGAATGATCGCGTTCTGAGGGAGCGGAAGATGGGGGTTTCCCCTTCTCTTCCTCCGGCCGGCCAGAGGAGGAGAGCTTGGCAGTCTGTACGCGGAAATGCGGTAAGGATCCCTGAAAAGAAAAGACAAGACAAGAGAGGAAAATAACCCGGTTAGAACTGTGATATGTAGAATCTATTCATAAAAATATAAAAATTAGCTAGAATTGGAGGGAGACGCACCGGATGGGTGTTTGGGGAGGGAAGGTGACTATATGTTAGGGCTACCCACCTCCCGTTTTTTGTTTAAAACCTCTGGGGAAGGGTTGCTAGGTTATCCTAACATGCATGCATGCAGATGGGGGTGCTCGTGTGTGGAAAGTGAAGTGATGTGTTGAAAGTGGAAAGAAGAGTGAGAGAGGGAAATGTTACGAAATAGATGAAAAGTGAGAATGCAATGAGTTGAAAAGGAGAAAAGTAAAAGAGAGTTAAGAAGACAAGCCCATTTGGAGTGCGAAGGATTCCTCTTGAAGCTCCTCCTGAAGCTCTCTGACTCCTTGTCCGCTCAACTCCATGAAGCCGACCCACCTGCCAACTTCCTCCGAGTCTTCCTTCCAAAAAAAACTCCTTAACCCCCTTGCTCGAGGGGACATGAGGGGTTTAAATAGGTGAGGGGAAAATAGGATAAAATATGGATCTGAATCCCCGTAAATCATCTTGGAGCCAATGGGAAGTGGTCAAGGATCGGAGGTGGTGCGCGCGGTAGTCGCCGGAGTGGGAGTGATCGGAGTAGTGGAGGTGAGGGCGGGGAGTAGAGGAGATCGTGGGGAAGACGAGGTCAAGGTGGTAGTTTGGGGAGTGGACGGCCAGCCAACATGCCTTCTGTTGGGATCGCTGTGTCGGGATCCGATCCTAAAACGCAGTGGAATAAAGAAGTTCGGGATCGGATCTGTCCCGTTTCGGTCGTTAAAACTAAAACCGATGTAGATCGATTTACCTTGCGCGGATTCGAATCCGCGTCCGGTTTCCGGTTCCGTCCAAGCGATGCCGCAAGTCGCGCAGATGCCCGACCTGTAGCGGTATCCACGCGGTTCTCCTCGCGATGGATCGTCCTCGCTTCCTCGCTCGCTGCGGCGCTCGAAGATCCCGTCTAACTGCGCGTAATCCGCTGCGACATGCGGATTCGGAATCCCCGTCGAACGGGAAGTGGAGCAGTTGGGAACGGCACGCCCAGAGGAGAAAGAAAGTGGGGAAGAACGAATGACGGCTAGGTCAGGGTTGCTGGCCCCGGACGTAGAATCCGTTCTTTTATAAGAAGTCAGTTTGCGGTTTTTCATAAAAACCCAGACTTATCCGAAATCCTGTCGGATTATCCATCGACTTGAAAACCATTTGCGTGTGACCCTCTAGGCCCAAATACCAATCTAGTTAATAGCCCATTAAATCCAGTAACCCTTTACTAACCCACTGAATTAATTAATATCCTTATATTCAATTAATCAGCCGAATTTAATGTCCCACAATAAATTCGGACGGACTGCCGATCACGTTGGATGCCAAGCAACA
This sequence comes from Zantedeschia hybrid cultivar, assembly GCA_030544215.1. NCBI lineage: Eukaryota > Viridiplantae > Streptophyta > Magnoliopsida > Alismatales > Araceae > Zantedeschia > Zantedeschia hybrid cultivar. The sequence goes on from JARZZO010000005.1 coordinate 21,317,794, forward strand.
TCGCGTGATCCTGGATGGCACTGGGGTTATCGCAACCCTCTATTGGAACCTTTCTGTCATCGGTTAGCGCGCGGATATAATCCTTCACCCGTACAATGTTCCCGAATCGACCTAGGGCATGGTTTACTGTTAAACCCTATTTAGTCAATTCACTTGAATCAGATGCCGCTAATCTGAATCCGATAACTCCTTATCGATTACAGAGTCCGCCCTGGCCATGGACTTTAAGTGCATCATTCCCGGAACATTCTCTCTCAAACAACCGAGAGCGGATGATCCCATATTGAACACACAATTACCTTCGAGGGCATTTCCCTGAACCCGATCGCTTGACTTATTGATATCCCATGGTTAGGGATTCGTTCGTCAAGGTCAAAGCTCAGAAACCTACCAACAAGGTATCCTTGGAGTCTCAGGTCCAAGAATCATCCACGCAACCGTGACAATTGAATCGAGCTGGTTAACAATGAGATGATTACCATCCAGCGATTCATAGTCGGATCAATTCAGTGAACTCATTCACCAATGAGCACCTATAGGTTCAGCATAGTGTCTCCACACAAGTGACTTATGGGATCAGTCACCCTCATCATATGAGATGAAGTAACCTATACTAGTCTATCTGGATGTTTGATGTCCTATCTCAAACATCCTATGACTAGGAACAATTAAGAACATGTGTTTATAAGTCTTCGGTCCCGTAATTATGATCTCATCATAATCCGAAGACTATTGCACATGTTCATGGACTTCATCGTGATACAATTAACACAGATCGAATTAATTACACACAATGAATTATTGCCATTTATTATTAATCTGAATAAGTACACAGTATCGGATTAGCTTTGAGACCATCTAATACTAACACCTTCCAATCCCGTGGAAGGCCAGGTAGCTGGCCTTCCACGGAGAGGTGGAAGGCGGCCCGGTTGGCCTTCGAAGGGTGGTGGAAGGCAGACAGGTTGGCCTTCGAAGGGAGGTGGAAGGCGGACTGGCTGGCCTTCGAAGGATGGTGGAAGGCGGACTAGCTGGCCTTCGAAGGGAGGTGGAAGGCGGACTGGCTAGCCTTCCACAAAAAGGTGGCTAGAGTCGAGATTGGTTAATGGGCCTAGTTATTAGTGGGCTGAGATGGCTAAGATGAGGGGTTTGGTGACGATGGGCTAATGATGGAGGGGGTTCATGACCAAAAGGGCGGTCCAAAATCAGTGTCTACAAATGCCCCTCTGGGACACCTGTTTTGCAGTGGAGTGGAACGGAATAATAAATAGGTGTTCTGGAAATCGAACCTGATTTTGGACAGTCCAGAGAAGGGATGAGTTGTATCCAAAGATGGTATGAGAGTGTGGCAAATGCATGAGAGCAAGCTATTCGAATTGCGAGGGTGGCTAAGAAGAGGAACAAAATTCAGACTAGAGAATCACAATCCGTGGGACCCTCGGGTGCTAGAACCGCGAGGCCTTGGCGCACCAGGATGCAACGATCTGGCCCAAGGGGATCTCAAGCATGAAAAATAGAGGAGTGTGACTTGAAAAGGTCTCGACACAACGGGCGCGCAGTGGCCTGGCGCATCAGGTGATCGCCAAGTGAGAGAATCTCAAGCACACGAACTGGAAAAGGATAAGGTCTTGCAATTCAAAGGGCTAACTGACGAACAATTGCCAGACTCACAGATCAACAATGGGTTAAGCAGAGTGATAAATTATGGTCATTGCCCCTAGGGCGGGGATGGATGCTTATGCAAATGCATGCATGCTAGTTCAAAATTAAAAAACAAATTCCTAATGCAAACAGGAGGGATTTATTGTCCAATCGAATAACTTGGAGAATATAGACTCCTCATTGTTTTGTTTAAAGAGGAACAAAGAGTCTATACGCCCGAAGTTATTAGCCTCCTGTGTCTTCAATCCTACTTGCTTCAGATTTCCTGCATCTGCTAAAACGCACATTAGCAACGTTCACATATCCAATGATCACATCATTAAGCATTAAGCTGCGGGAGGATGAGAAGCAAATGGTTAGTTTCGAGTCGAAGCCGATATGGAAGATATGGCTATTCTAATAGTAGAATGCCAATCCAATATGGCTTCAACTCGATTTCCAGGAAGAACCATTAATTTGTTGATATTGAGCAAAGTGGTCTCCTGAACTTGGGGGTGAAGTTACCTCCCCAAAGTAGAGAAGAAGAAGGGCAATATGACTTTTCGTAGGTGAGCCTTTTCTAAAGTGGTAGAAGGCTAACTAGCATGCCTTCTACGAAAAGGTGGAAGGCCAAGGGATGTGCCGTCCATGAAGTGGTGGAAGGCCAAGGGGTATGCCGTCCATAAGAGGGGAAAAGGATATGCATGCCCTTCCGTCTCTTATGGAACGTAGGAAAGTTTGTAGTTTATCCCGTGGCCTTAAAAGGGGAGGGTTGTCGCGGGGATTTCTTCCAGAACTCAAGCTTTCTGTGGAAAGATGGCCTCACCTTCTGCTCGCGCTACTGCTAGGGAACCTCAGGTTCTATCTGATGTGGAAGGCCACCTCAGCAACCTAGTGGCCCATGGACAGGTATGCTCAAACCTTGGTGTCGTCCACCTCGACTCTCTCTCTCTTTCTTGACTTTTGGTTGTCCTGCAGCCTATTCCCAAATTCTCTGATGCTCGGCATACTCGTGAGTATGCATGGCTTGCGGCCCTAATGGACGTGATTACCCTAGACATGAGGGTATATATGCGCCGGTGGAATCTGACCCGCTCCATTGTGTTCGCAAAGTAGTTCGCCTTCATTCACTGGCACTGGGAGGGGCTGGGTGCACTGCTCGAACTGTTGCATCCGGAGACGCATACGTTCGTGTTCTGAGAGTTTGAGGCAACAGTTTTGGTGGAGGAGGTAGAAATCTTCTATGACTGGGAGGGCCTAGCCACCGGCGATCCTTCTGATTTGCCTGCATGGGAGGAAATCTTTGCTGATATAGTGTAGGACAAGCGGGAGGTATGCCGCATGACTGACAAGCGAGGAATCCTCGTCGATCGTCTTGCGTACTGGTTGGTCTGAGAGATTAAGCGCAAGACGGTCGAATCTGAAAGGCTGATGCGAGGCTTATGCCTAGTTCTTGGGGGAATCTTATGGTTTCCAACTTTAGGCTCTGTGCTAGAGAGGGAGTATGTGAGCGTGCTGAACTTGTTGTGGAAAGGTCATTCTCTTGCCCCGGTGATTTTGTCACATCTATATGGAGGGCTTAGCCACATGAGCATGGGGCGATCTCCGAGGGGGAGCTTATTCACCTTGCAATTGTGGATGGAGATGCATTTAACTTTTGACTTTGATGAAAAAGTGACTTCCACCTCCAGGATTTTTCAGCACAGCGCATGGTATCCTGCACGCTCGCTTCTTGGTCCCGAAAATCAAATCAGGTGTCTCACGGCTCATCTCAAGACGAGGGATGACTGGCATGATTACCTGAACTTTCTGACCGTGGAAAAATTTATCTTTGTTCTGATGATCCTTCAAAATATGGAGTTCACCACAAGGGCTTCTCGTGAGCGTGAGTTGTGTCTAATCAGCCCTGACGAGTTAGCCGTGTACAAGGACATCATTGCCATCTCCAGATCGGAGTTCCCAGACAGGTGCCGTTCCCTGCTTTGCATGATACACTGATCGTGCCGAGACATACAGGTTACGCGAGGGAAGTGCAAGCAATAGAGCGATTCCGACGTGCATGGCGTCGTCACTCTAGATTCACAAAAGCTCGCCTTGATGTAGCAGAGACTTCAGAGGAAGTCAAGAGATATGTGAACTATTTAACCAATGTACGACCTGCTGCATGTGCCTTTTTCATGGGCCGTAGAGCACTGGAATAATGTATCCATTCAAATTATAGTGAATAATACAAATTTGTTTTCTTGAAAATTCCCCTCGACATGGACAAAGGTCTGATGCACGCGAATACCCGTCCACATTGGCGGATGCGTCGGACGGCCACGTGTGTGGCCTTCCACATTAGCGGACGGCTAGAGGGATGGCCGCCCACCTCGTCGGACGGCCCCGTCTGTAGCCGTCCATGCTAGCGAACGGCCAGACGGTCGGCCGTCCATCGCATGGGACGGCCACACCTGTGGCCGTCCACGCTGGCGGACGGCCAGACGGCTGGCCCTCTGGCGAGCCGGATGGCTTTAAGAAGCCCTAGGGTCCTCTAGTTCTCCACCATACCCCTTTCTTCCTCTTCCTTCTCTGATTCCAATTTCTCTCCCACCCTTCCATGGCGAGAGTTTGGCTCCCCCGCTCCCTTAGGAGGAGGAGGACCGGCGGCGGCGGCGACGGCGGCGATGGAGCGAGCCCCAGCGGCGGCGGCGGCGAGGTGAGCAGCGGCGGCGACGAGGTGGATGTTGGCGGCGGCGGCGGCAAAGACCCGCATCACGCCGAAGAGGAAGAAGAAGAAGAAGAGAGGGCGGCGGAGGAGGATGACGAAGAGGAAGAAGACGAAGTTGATGGAGAGGAAGAAGAAGGAGAAGGTGATGAGGAGGGCGGCGGCAATGGAGAGGTGCCCCCGAAGAAGAAGAAGGTGGAAGGCGAACTGGCTGGCCTTCGAAGGATGGTGGAAGGCGGACTGGCTGGCCTTCGAAGGGAGGTGGAAGGCGGGCTGGCTGGCCTTCCACGAAAAGGTGGCTAGAGTCGGGATTGGTTAATGGGCCTAGTTATTAGTGGGCTGAGATGGCTAAGATGAGGGGTTTGGTGACGATAGGCTAATGATGGAGGGGATTCATGACCAAAAGGGCAGTCCAAAATCGGTGTCTACACAGGCGTGCTCGGCAGCGTGCTCAGGAGCGCAGGCAGGCGAGCGCCTTCACAGCCAGCATGGCCATCTCCTCTGGTCAGGCTAGTCCGAGTGCCGTGGGTCCGCCGCCGCCTAGAGCTCCACCGCTAGATGCCCAGGATGAGGCTTAGAGCTAGATGGATGAGGGGGCAGGAGAGAGCCAGCCTTGAGGGCTTATGTACTTTCCTTTCTTTTGTGTATCATATACAAACACTTTTTGATATATACATGAAATCTTTACCTTCAGCTTGCGTTCCATGTGTTTGTCCTGTGTCCTGCACATCACTTAACAAACAGGTTAAGTATCTATTTAGGCTTAGCCCCTTGCCTGACCAAGTGAATGGTCGATCAATCTCTTTCTTAGTGGAAGAGATTGATCAAGGGGCATAGCCGTTATTAACAAAGGTAATCTAACTGTAAGTGAAATGCAACATAGAAGCAGACAGATGCTCACTGAAAATAAAAGAAATGAAGCATACTAGATGCAATAAGCAAATGCTAATTGAAATATTTTTGTTGTTTTGAAATATGCATTTTTGTTTGGGTTTTGAAATATGTACCTTTTTTTGAATTTTTGAAATACGTGCCTTTTTTTTGGATTTTGGGATATGTATTTTTTTGGATTTTGGAATATGTACTTTTTTTTTGAATTTTTTTGAAATATGATGTGAACTAAAAGACCAGCATGGTACTCAGATCAAAAGATCATATTCATTTATTAACTCAATTCCCAAATTGTTCTTCAATAATCTAACTTAAACCCATTGTGTTTGAATTTGTGTTTCCATTCATGATCCCATTTGATGATTTGATCCTTAGTCAATCTAGGTCGTTCCTTAAGTTTGGAGTACGCTTCTTTAGAACGAAAGGAAGAATTGGTTTAGAAAGCCCATGAGAAGGTTCCGGAGGCCCAAAAAAGATGTTCCTTTCCTACCCTAATATCCGTTGGGGTTCGGTCATTTTCTTTCCGGAGTATTTATCGACCTTGCATTCCCTTTCATTTCATTTCATGGCCTTAATGTAGCGTTTGTAATGTAATGACCTTTTGATTTGACATTTGACTTTTGCCTTTTGATTTTACTTTTCTTTTCTTTTCTTTGAGACGGATCTCCCCCATTTTTTTTATGACGGCCTCCTACTAAGATGACGAGTATTCTTGGTAGTCTATTCTAAGCCTCGTTCCGACATCATGGGCCGAGTATAAAAACAGAATTTTGTTTAAAAGGAATGACTTGTACTTTACACTTTCAGTCAAGCTTTTGGTATTCCTTAGGACTTGGCATCTCTTGTTACTCACGAATCAAACGTGTCAGTGTGTGCAGTAATGTGTTTGGAATTAAATTATCCAGACTGATAAGGGAATTTGAGTTTCTAAATTTTCTGATTCCATTGATCTTTGTACCATACTGATCGACTCTTTAACCTAAGGGTAGTATTTCTTAAGATGCAAACCGTTCCAGGGGTGAGCCAACTCTTCCCCTTCTGCATTGACTAAACGGTAAGCGTTACCAGGAAAAGCATGTGATACAACATAAGGTCATTCCCAATTGGGTTGGAGCTTAGAACGTAGACCACTAGGTTTTACAAAAATCCTTTTGACGACCATTTCACCAACTTTGAACTTACGTTTAATGACTTTCTTTTGATAAAAACATGCTAGTATATTTTGATAAACTCTTGCATGATTAGCAGCTGACCATCTTTTCTCGTCTAAGAGTTCCAATTGAGCAAAGAGTGTTGAACGGTGTTCATGAATGGAAAGTTCCTTATTCAATTGTACTCTTAATGACGGTATAAGGATCTCGTATGGAACTACCGCCTCCATTCCGAATGTTAAAGAATAAGGAGTCTGCCCAGTGGGCGTGCGGATTGAAGTTCAGTAGGCTCATAGAGCCTCAACCAATTTTTCTGGCCAGTCTGTGAATTTGTTAGATTTGCACGACTTTTTGATGATTTTTATCAAAGTCTTGTTAGTTGCCTCTGCTTGGCCATTGCCTTGCGGATAATAAGGAGACGAACGATGCAATGCAATTTTATACCTGTTGCAGAGGTCCTTCAATTCTTGTGACACGAACTGCAGTCTATTGTCGGTGACGATGGTACTTGGAATTCCAAATCTAGTGATGATGTTCCTCATGATGAACTTGCAGACAGTTGATGTTTTGACTTCCATGTATGCTTCAGCTTCTACCCACTTGGTGAAGTATTCCGTTGCCGTGAGGATAAATGACTTTTGCTTGATGCCGGAATCAGGATTACCAAGGGGTCCAATGATATCGAAAGCCCACATGGAGAAAGGCCATGGGGAAGAAACAGGATGGAGTGAAGATGCAGGAGAATGAATTTTGTCGGCGTGAAGTTGACACTTAGCATACGTACGGATATATCTTACGCAATCTTCTTCCATGGTTGGCCAGTAGAATCCTTGCCTAAGGATTTTCTTTGCTAACATTTGTCCATTAACATGGCCACCACAAACTCCAGTATGTGCTCCTTCCATAACCTTCCAAAGCTCATCTTCGTCTAAGCATCTCAGAAGAATTCCATCAAAACCTCTTTTGTATAGTGCTCCTCCAACTAAGGTGTATCTTTGAGCAACTCTCCTGATAGCTCTTTTCTCCTCAGTTGTAGCTTCTTCAGGATATGATCGATCTTCACAATATTTGACAATTTCATAGTACCATGGCTTCTATTCATCATCCATCTCTTCTAACAGCTCCATCAACATGATCTCTCTCTTTTCCACAATATCTTTATCTCTAACCTTCTTCAACAGCTTCTCCTTAGTTCTAAAGAATGAAAGGTCTTTCATGGCGGGTGAAAGACGCCTATGAACTATGATTGATTCGGATTGTCTGCTGATTGAAAAATCAAGAGAAGATGCAAGTGAGGCTAGAGTATCAGCTAAGATGTTCTGATTCCTAGGGACATGGACAAAGATCAATTTGGTGAAAAGCTTTGAATAAGCAGAAGTAAGTTCTTGATAAGGCTTGAGTTTGAGATCAAGAGTTCGGTACTTGGTTAACACTTGGCGAAGAATCAATTGGCTATCACCCACAATCCTGAGCTTGATAGCACCATGGGAATGAGCAGCCTCGAGGCCAGCAAGGAGTGCCTCATATTTAGCTATATTGTTAGTGACTGAAAAGTCAAGCTGAAAGGCTTGTGGAATGGTGACACCTTCAGGTGATAACAGAACAATGTCAATCCCCTTTCCATGGGAATTCAGAGCTCCGTCAAAATGCAGAGTCCACATATCATCTCTGATTTGGTCTATGGACATCAGTTCCTCATCCGGAAACTCCGATTGGACTGGATCAAAACGAGCAAGGGGGTGATGAGCAAGATGCTCTGCTATGGCATAGCCTTTGATCGCTTTCTGCTGAATGTAAGTGATATCGAATTGAGATAGAAAGCTTTGCCATCGTGCTAACCTATTAGTAAGGACAGACTTCTCAAGAAGAAATTTGATTGGATTCATCCTAGCGATGAGATGGACTTCATAGGCTAGAAAGTAATGCTTCCATTTCTGAACAACCTAGACCAGTGTTGCACATGTTTTCTCCATCGTTGTATATCTCTGCTCAACGGGGTTGAGAAGTTTAGAGAGACAGTAGGCTGCCATCTCCTTTCCTTCTTCATCCTCTTGTGCTAGGACAGCCCCCACTGCATCATTCAGGACAGAAATGTAAAGTATCAATGGTTTGCCTGTAGATGGTGGTCTCAAAATAGGAGGACTTGCCAAATAATTCTTTAATCCTTCGAATGCCTCCTGACACTTATCGTCCCAATCGAATTTGACTCCCGACTTGGTAAGCTCGTAGAACGACTTACACCTTTGTGAGTATTGAGAGACAAAACGGGGAATAAATTGTAACCTTCCGATTAATCCTTTTAACTCTTTCAAGTTCTTGGGAGGTGGTGTCTCTCTGATAGCCTTCGCCTTGTTGGGATCAATCTCAATTCCCCGTTTACTGACGATGAATCCAAGTAGTTCCCTGAGGATACCCCGAATACACATTTCTTGGGGTTCATCTTTAACTAATATTCCCTTGATCTTTCTAATATTCTTGCCAAAACTTTGGCATGTTCAGCCTTTGTCTTAGATTTCACCAACAAATCGTCCACATGCACTTCCAAATCAATATGCATCATATCGTGAAATATTGCCATCATAGCCTTTTGGTAAGTGGCTCCAACATTCTTTAATCCAAATGGCATGACGACATAGCAGTATGTTCTCCAAGGTGTAGTGAATGATGTCTTTTCCTGATCTTCTTCTGCCAATTTAATCTGGTTGTATCCTGAAAACCCATCCATAAATGATAAAGTCTCATAGCCAGCAGTGTTATTGATGAGTACATCAATATGAGGCAATGGCAAATCATCTTTAGGACACGCCCGGTTCAAATCTCGGAAGTCAATACAAATCCTGACCTTCCCATCTTTCTTCATAACCGGGACTATGTTGGCCACCCATTGTGGATAGAAGACAACTCTAATGAATTTGGATTTATATAATTTGTCGACCTCTTCCTTCATCTTCAAAGCCATTTGTGGGTGGAATCGCCTTAACTTCTGCTTGACTGGGCTAGCTCCATCCTTTAATGTTAACCTGTGTTCCACTAAGGATGAGTCTAATCCCGGCATATCTTCATAACTCCAGGCGAAAGTGTCCTTATAGTCCTTAAGAACTTGTACCATTGCCATCTCATCCTCTTCAGAAAGATTCTTGCTAACGAGGACAACCTTAGGTTCGTCTTCAGTCCCTAAATTGATCTCTTTGGTTGGCTCTTCTACGGCAGCTGAGGGTTCATCGAATCTTTTTACTCCACTAGCATATGCCTCAACCGCGTCCTCATCATCTTCCTCATCTTCAACAATGGGGTCTTTTTCATGTATTAACTCATACACCCCATATCTATCATTGACTGGCTCATCGTCTGTACAATCTTCTGGCATCTGAATTGGATTTTCTAATAACTGAGGGATCATAGAGCAAGAAAGGCACCTATCAGCTAAGTCCTGGAGGTATCTATCTGGAATCTGTCTACCCTTAAACTTTCTAGACTTCCTAACCTGATTAACCTGCCTAGAACTAGACTTCCTATCTTCACTAGACTCCCTATCCTGGCCTAATGAAGATGAAGCAGAATGAAAATTATGAGATGCAAGTGGAAATGCAGGAGAATCATTCCGAAGGGAGGGGCAGAGTAGATCTAGAAGAGAATCTTGACCGAAAGACCCGCGCGATGGGGTATAATCGGACAAGTAAGAGGTTTCCTCGATGAGGATTTGGGAAGAATTTGTTGCCAAATTGGCATTTTTTTTTAGACAATAGAAGAGTTAAGCATAATACAGGAATGAAGATGAATAGAAGGAGAATGAGATGAGGGAGGTGGTACCAAGGCCAAAGGATTAGAGGGATCATACAACAGTATGTTTCAGATTAAATCATACATCCTCTGTGGATCGAGAGGAGGTGATGGAATGAAGTCCCGTAGGGACAGAGTAATCATGACGGGCGGGGCTCGTGGAATGTCTTCAATAATGACCCGCGACCAAGTCGGGGTCAAGAGCAAAGTGTGAAACAAGGTGTGAAGCATGAAAACATGAGAAGGATAAGTCCCCCTCCAGAGCATATCCGTGGTGTAGCCAGCTTTATAGGGGTCATCTGGCTCCCCTTCATCAGTCTCTTCTGACAGCAGTATCCTCTTGTCGAAAATAGCACCAGGACCTTCAATTAGCTCATCGATCTGTGGCGGCCACTTGGGTTCTGCAGGATCAAGAAACAGCCTGTTCAATGCGATGTAGAGATCTCTTAAATCGAACCACCTGTACCATTCACATTCAGGGTCTTAGAATTTCCTCCTCTTCATAGGCCGCAGAGCCTCCAAAGATTGGTACGTGAGCAGTTCTGAGCAATGTCTAGCCAAGTCTCTCCCATATATATCATGGAGGTCAAAACATGAAGTAATGACCACCGTGTTGTCATGGCTGATTACGGGCCCCTTTACAAAATATGTGTACATAGTCCATGTTAGGGGGTCCCGGCCTTCTTTGTGTGGTGTAGACATTGTCTCCCAGACTTTCTGGCCGCCTTCATTCTCCTCCTGCTAACCAATGTCCTGCCTCATTTTTCTCGGCCTATAGCCCAAGCCGTTTCCAGGTGTTCCTCGGTGGTCCTTGACGGGAGTGGTCCTACCTTGTAACTGTGTCCCCAGTCCTTTCCCGGGCTGATAGCCATTCTTCATCATTATCTTCCATCCAGGGGTACTCATGCACTTCCTCCTCTTTATGGCATTTAATGGATAAGAAGTAATAGTGGCGGTTTTCAAAGGATCAGCCACTGGATGGTAGACCTGTAATACTGACAGAAAAGGTTGTCGGCCAGGTGAAGAAGTGGGCTTGGTATTCAGAGAGTGAGCAGCAGCAAGGATCGGCATGCTCGTTACTTTGACGACTCATCCATTAAAGGGAAATTTGAGGTATTGATGATTCGTGGAGGGAATCGCCTCGAGGGTTTTTATGTAAGGACGACCCAAAATGGCATTCAAAGAAGGGTCGATTTCCAGAATGTGAAATTCGACATCTGCGTGACATACAGGGCCTAGCTCCACTTTCAAATAGACCATTCCCAGAGGGGAACGGGTGGAGTTATCATATGCTGTAACGGAGATGGGGCTAGACAGCCATTTTTCCTTGGGCACACCGCACAACTCTAGGGTCTTCGGAGGTAAAACATTAATCGAAGCCCCTGTGTCAACCAGGCATGCATATACGGCCTTTCTGCAGATGTTGACCGTAATGCTCATAGCCATGCTTCTGGCTGCCGGCGGTGCTAGCTCCGATGTATGAAATGAAATAGAGGGTTGATCCCCCTGAGGAGCTACTAGTGCGGCAATCTTCTCCACCGGCACATCCTCGTTGACCATCACCTTCTACAAATATTCCATCAGAGCTTCTTGGTGAGTCTTCGATCTTTTTATCAGTTCAAGCACGGAGATTCATGCCGGTGTTCGGTCAAGGTGCTTCAGCAGGTCGTATTGAGTGCCTGGTGCACTCTCTTCATTATGTGTTTCCTCCAACGGCTGTGATGGGCAGTCTCTAACTGTTGAATGAGGAAAGACTTTGTTGAAAATCCTCCCACTCCGGAGCGCATGTTCCTCAGCCGTGGAAGGTCCGGGTGATAACTTGAGTACCGCAGGGTTGGATGGTGCAGATGGTGTGGAGTGTTGGTATGTGGGTGATGGCGTGGGTTAGGTGGTGGTGGCGTGGTGCGGATTAGAGGCCTAGACGGTTGGATGGTGGAAGGGTAAGTGGTTGGTGTGGATGAAGTGGGGAACGGCATGCGGAGTAGCGGTTTAGAAGGTTGGATGGTATCTGGGTAAGCAGTAGTGGTAGCGGGTGAAGTATGGAATGCTGGATGGCATAAGAGGTGCGTAGTTGGCTTGCGGGGGGTTATTTAATGGAGGCGTAGTGGTATGGGGTGCAGTGGGTTTGAGGAAAGAAGGTGGTGGTAATGGGTTAGTGGGTGCGGGTGAGTGATATGCGGGTGTTGGTATAGGGGTGATGGTAATAGGCTGTGGTCTAGATATGTGGATGGTGCGGCGTGATGGTTGTCCTGCGGTACTCGGAGTGTGACCCGTTGAATAAATAGAGGAAGAGTCCTCTATGTTCCACTGTTGCCCTCGGTTAGCCTCAGACCGGCTATTCGTCAAAATAGGGGCAACTTGGTTCTGATTTTGATGCTCCGGAAGTGGGTTATGCACTATGCCCATGTTCGGTGGTGCCGCTGCTTCTGCCGGCGCTCTTGCTTGTTGCTGCTGCTGTTGCTGTGGTGGTCTTCTTGCCTTTAAGGCAGATATGTACTTTTTCATCTCTTTCCAGTCAATGCCACCCTGCTCGTTGAGATCATGAATATAATCTCTGAATTGGAAGCAGGTGTCTATGGTATGTCCAGGTTGCCTGTGGAAATAGCAATACCTGGAAGTATCGGCATTCTGGGGCCAAATTGCCTTTTCTCTTGGCAGGACCAAGGCATTGTGTAAGGACTGAGATTTCGGGTTCAATATTCGGGTCGGATCCCCTGGTTTGGGCCCTGTAGGGGTCTTGAGTTTCCTGGCTGAATGGCGTCAGCACAGCTCAACGCCTTTCAAAAGGCGTCAGGTTGTGTGGACGCCATTTAGGTCTGCAGGTTGTTGTGCCACGTGTGCGCCACGTGGGCGGGTTTCGGGCCGCGAGAGTACGGCCCCGGTCACATCGTCTGAACGGCGTCCATGTTGGTCGACGCGATTCATACTGTGACCTCTGCGATGTCAGGGTGTGGCGCCAGAGCGTTGTCAGTACGGCATGTCCTGTCGTCTGAACGGCGTCCACGGTGGGCGACGCGTTTCAGACCACTGTCAGTACGGCCGTCCTGTCAGACTGATAGGCGTCTGCCTTGATCGACGCGTTTTAGATGGATTCGGATTGACTCCGCGAGCCTCCCCTTCCTTCCCTCATTCTCGCCTTCACTCTCTCTCTCTTCGCCCTCTCCGCCCCCTCCGACTCTCTTCTTCCCCTGCCCTTCCTCTTCTTCCTCTTCCAATCACTCCATAGCCTCCTTACCTCTCACCTCTACCTCCACCACCTCCTTCGCGGCGTTCCCTTCTCCGGACGGCGGCCGACGTCCCGGTGGAGTGGCGGCGTCCTCGAGGGTACCGGCGGCGGTCTGGGGTGCGGCGGGTCGGCGGCGAGGAGCTTGGAGGAGTTCAAGAACCGGTAGGGGGACGAACCTTGCATGCGTTTGCTCGTGTGTTCCTTGGCGTGACATGATGTGTTTGGGCTAGATTGAGCATGTTTAGGGGGTTTTCCTTGTGGGAATGGTTGTGCTTGTGATCGTGGTTTCGTAGTATGCCTGTGATAGATGAATTCTTCTTCCTCCCCTTCTTGTTTTGGGGCTTTTCGGGGTGTTTGGGGGTTAAAGGAGGAACCCTCGGGTTGAACCAGGAAACCAAGTTTCTGGCGCTAAACGGCGTCGTGCCTGGTCGACGCCTTTTCAAAGGACGTCAGGGCAGTACGACGCCTTTTAGGGCAGACACCTCCCTGTTTGAGGTCTCCTATGTTAGGGGTTCTGGCGCTAAATGACGTCATGGATGGACGACGCCTTTCAGAAGGGCGTCGGGCCATCATGACGCCATTTAGACGGGAAAATCACCCCGAGTGAGGGTCTGTAAATCTGGAATTTATGTGTGAATGGCGTCTGTGGACCTGGACGCGTTTTAGATAGGCGACTCCCTATGACGACGCGTTTCAGGAAATTATCTGACTGTTTAATAAACCTGTCTGAGGGACTTGATTGGCGTCGACCTTGGTCGACGCGATTCAAGACAGAGATGTGTAATCCTGGTTTTCATCATGTGTTTCACTGTTGGACGATTTCTAATGCATGCTTCACGTTGTACGTTGAGACTGAGGACTCCTGTGTGAATGGAATCATATTGTGTGTGCGTGTGCTTATGCGAATATGGAATCGGAATAACTGTGATTTACGTTTGTCACCATGGACCGATGGGGACAGGGTCAAGGTGTCTGTGAGCTGTACCGGTGAGAAGGGGTACATGTGTGTTTTACCTTTGGCTGAGGGAAGCAGGATCGCCTTGAGCCCGACGGGCCGGAGTAGCCGGTGTGCTATCCGAGGGGTCGCTGTTTGTCCTCAGCGGGTCGGGGTTTCCCTGTTTGTCGTGACAGCTTCCGGCGCGTTTCTTGCTGTGGAGCTGGTTGTGGTACTGGTGGGAGTTGGTTTACCCTTTAGCCATTGGGCCTGATGTGACCTTTGATCAAGGTTACGAGTGGTACCCTTAGCCCTTTGGCCTGACGCAGCCCGGGAGAGTTGGGTTTGTGGGTAGTTCCTGTAGCTTCGGCTTGACGGGGGTTCGCCGGTCCCCAGGGCCCTCCTGAAGCGCTGAGGCCTAGCGTAGAGGCAATCCGGACGGTAGGACAGTAGTCTAGACTGCTTGTGTGCACACGTAGCTGGCAGTGGCGGTACACTGGTTCCAGCTAGTCCTAGTTTGACTCACTGCCTCACCCTACAGTGCCCCGGAACACTGTAGGGGTGGACAGGCGTGAGCTGTGGTGGTAGTGTTGGGAGGCGACGTTTGACTTCGGTCGACAGTGTGGTTCAGTCGCTTCGTGGACTTTGGCTGTGAGTCGTGACTCTGTGTTGGGTTCTTCGGGTTGCTTAGAATGGTTCTTGCTGCACTGCTTGTCGTACGTTTTATATCAAAGTTGGGTACTATGTTTACTGCTTTACTTAATTGCCATATATTCCTGTTGTTACACTTGTGGGTGTGTGAGTGGGAGGCAGGGGATCGGATGATCCCTACTGAGCCCATTTCTGGTGTGGCTCACTCCCTGCGGTTTCAGGTTTGGACTTCGTGGCGCAGCAGAAGCGTGGTGTCTTCTTGGTGTGCGGACCAGTAGCTGTCTTAGTTCCGGGGTATGCCCCGATGTTGTTGTACTTCCTTCTGCCTGTACTTATTTAATTGTTAGACATGTAATTATTGTTGGACTGTTTACGGACATTGTTATTTTCCTTCCTGCGCACTTGCTTACCTTTGTAGTCCGTGAGATTGTTATATTTAGCCTTGTTTAGCACTTACTCCTCCAGATGTGTTGTGTGAGATCCGGGTGTGAACCCGCAGTTAATAGGCCGACATCCATTTAGTGACCGGGTCTCCGGTCATAGGATGGCGGGTCGTTACACATTGGCTGCCATTAAAGCACTAAAAATGTCCGCCAAGGACTCTGGGAGGACTGGATATTCTGCCCTCTTCGGGCCTGGAGGTCTTCTCTGCTGGTTGTAGTCAGCAGGAGGAGGGACATTGTGATACGCCGACGGTGCGCGCCGCTGGTACTGCTGCTGTTGCTGATACTGTTGTTGTTGTGGTGGTTGGTACTGTAACTGCCGTTGAGGCTGCTGTTGTGGCTGTTGTTGTTGCTGGTTCGGCTGCTGGGGCCGCTGATACTGGGGGTTTGGTTGTTGCCTGTAACCCTACTGATTTTGCTGTTGTGGCCGCTGGGGGGGTTATTGTTCATACTGCTAACCTGCTCATGAGAGAGCGTGCCCTCAGTAGTTGGACCTATGCTAGAGGAATTAGGCACTGCAGGCTTCCGAGCTGGAGGCCTGCTAGGTCGGTGAGGATCGAAGACACTAGAGAACGTAGCGTCCTTGAAGGCATTCTGACAGTATTGTGCTCTTTCATAGAGCTCTACCATGCTGGTCAGATTGTTCAGGGAGAGGACTAATTTGAACTGAGGCGTAGCATTAGAAATGAGCATCTTTACTTGTTCCGACTCAGACAAGTGATCTTTCACTTTCTCGGCCAAGCCCCTCCATCTGTCGGCAAAATTGACGAACTCCTCATCGGGCTTCATCTTCTCTGCTATCAGGTCTGTAATGGACAGGGAGGGGGCAACTCTGTCCTGGTATCGTTGAATGAATTTTCGGGAGACGATACCGGAGTTCTCTACTTCATAGGGTTCTAAAGAAAAGAACCACTCGAGGGCTGGTCCCTCTAAGGATCTCCTGAACAAAAAGGCTAACGACCTCTTGTCGTTTTGCCAGAAGGATGACTCGTACATGAACTCCTTCAAGTGGGTGAAGGGGTTACCAGTACCGTTGTACTTCCGGTACACTGGCATCTCAGAGGGTGGCAGGTGGAACACAGGCAGACTTGGTAAATTGATCTCTGGTGCAGCTTTGACCCCCATTATCTTCTGGAGGTTGTTGAACTGTTCATCCATGCGCTCCATCTTTGCCAGCAACGCTTGCGTTGTCAGATCAGCTTGGGGAGGAGGGGGAGGTGGAGGTACTTGATAGGCATGTTGCCTAGAGTACGTAGGACAGGGAGGACAATAAAGTGGAGGTCCGGCAGAGCTTCCGCCATGCCCGAGGGCATTTTGATAAGCAGGCGTTAGTGGTTTGACCGGTTGCCTAGAAGAGGAAAGTTGTGGCCCAGTTGGCCGAGAGGTTGAGACATGGAGGCCTTCCATGGCCTGATGAATGAAGGGAGGATGATGAGGAGGTTGCTGAGGGATGGCAGGGGGAGCCACAGGGTTCAGCTCGGCAAACTATATGGGTGTCTTCCCCTTCAAAATGGACTGGATCGCTTCGAACTGCTGAGGATCCAGGCGGGAGGCAAGAACTCCCAGAGCATTTACAAGATCTGAGGGATCGGAAGACGAGGGATCATTAGGATTCATGTCCCCCTTAAAAATCAGATTAGGAACCGCATGTACGTGCGGAGGAAGATCAGAATATTGATCATGAGGGCAATGAAGAGGGGTTGGGACATTTCCCTCATATCGAACTGGACAAGGAAGAGAATTACAGAAGGCATCAGCATCTCCCCCGCTTTCAAAGCGGTAATCAGAGTCACGAGGGGCATTAGCATCTCCCTCATAGTTGACTATGGCATCTGGGGCCATGCTCAAGTCCCTGCTTGATCGAAGCAGCATGATGTTAGATTTTTCTCAGAGATTGGCAAACAAGTTGTACAGAGATTAAGCAAACAAGTGGATGTTTAACGTGATTTTAGGATTCCTTGTTAGGTTATTTGGATTAATTAATCACAAATTCACTCAAGGGGTAGGATCCTAGTTTTAGTTCAATTTCCACCGTTATATTCTATGGCTTTCTCTCGCAACGTTATGAAAATCTAACTGGGACTTCAATTGGTACAACCAGCCCGATGATCAAGGAGGAATACCTTGATTTTGGGGACTTACAGAGGTCTTTAACGCCAACTACTCTAGTCTGATCGAGGGACCGACCCAATCAGAGAGAGTTGAAGACGTCAAGAAGAGTGTTCCTAAGAAGAGGAGGGTGTTAGCCTCAGTGCGTATGACCTACAGCCTGGATGGCCTCTAATGCTTAATACATAATGGGTAATAGCACACAGATCAAAAATCTGAGAACTGAAGGAAAAATAAGAAACTGCCTGAATAACGTCGTTGTTGGTTGACGCTATTCAAACAGAGCCTTATTTTTTCGCAGAAGCTCAGGCAGCAGACAACAGGAAAATTGCCTGAAAGGCGTCTGGGTTGGGCGACGCAGTTTGAAATGCGTCGCTGCTCCTAGACACTTTTCAAGTCACATATTCAGTTTTCCAGGAGGAATTTCTGGATCGATTCCTCCTCAAAATAGGATAAAACGATAAATAATCAACTCATGCAAATCTCTTTTTTTTGTTTCAAATTTTAACATGATGATTTTATCAAATAAACAACTGAAATATCAATCAATCACACAATCTTTCATCACAAAAACAACTTTTCAACTAATCAACGGGGAGGGCAAGATCTTGCCGCAGGGGTGTGCACTGATGGATATAGGTGTCCACTAAGCCAATCATAAGGCACCTATTTCAATCTGGTTCACTAATAAATGGCATTAAATTCATTATGTAGATTGGCATATTTATATTTACGCATAATGAAGTCCATGAATATGTGTAATAGTCATCAGATTATGATGAGATCATAATAATGAGACTGATGACTTATAAACACATATTCTCAATTGTTCCTAGTCGTAGGATGTTTGAGAAGGACATCAAACATCCGGTTAGACTAGTACAGGTTATTCCAGCTCATATGATGAGGGTGACTGATCTCGTTAGTTACTAGTGTGGAGACACAATGGTAAACCTGTAGGTGCTCATTGGAGAATGAGTTCACTGAACTGATCCGACATGAATCGCCGAATGGTAATTTACCTGACTGTCAATCGGCTTGATTCATCGTCACAGTGGCGTGGCTGATCCTTAGACTTGAGACACCAAAGACACTTTGTCGGTGGACTTCTGGACTTTGACCTTGACCTACGAATCCCTATCCACGGGATCTCTAATAGTCAAGGATCGGGTCCAGCGGAAGACCTTCGAAGGTGATTGTGTGTTCAATAGAGGATCGTTGGCTCTCAGGTAACTGGAGAGAGAATGCTCTAGAGTAGATCCGCAGGAGTCTCTGGCCAGAGCAGAAAGAATATCAGAAAAGTGGTTTTCGGATATTGTACAGCGGAGTCTGATTCAAGTGAGTTGACCATCTAGGGTTTGACAGTTGACCATACCCTAGGTTAACTCGATAGCATTGTGCGAACGAAGGATTATAGCCACGTGGTAACTGTGGACGGACAGGTTCCATGAGTGGGTTGCTGAACCCCATTACCTTCCTGGATCATGCGGTGTTGCTTGGCACCCAACTTGATCGGAAGTCCGACCGAATTTACATGCGATGATAATTCGGTTGAGTAATTAGTTAATATCTAGATATTAATTAATTATAATAAGTCAATAACTAGTTATTGGACTTAACGGGCTGAAAACCGGACTGGTAAATGGGCCTAGAGGATCACACGTAATAAGATTCTCAGTCGGTGGTACATAAGTGGGATTTATATTAACTCGGGGACTTTTGTGAAAAGTCGCGCCGACTTAATATATATACACGCTGTTGAGAAACCCTGG
The DNA here is from genome assembly GCA_030544215.1 of Zantedeschia hybrid cultivar. NCBI lineage: Eukaryota > Viridiplantae > Streptophyta > Magnoliopsida > Alismatales > Araceae > Zantedeschia > Zantedeschia hybrid cultivar. Next base: position 21,337,099 of record JARZZO010000005.1, read on the forward strand.
GCCAAGCTCCAGGATTTCCCTTGCTGGCCGTCATCCCTCCTTTCTCTCTCCTCCTCTGGGCGTCCCGTTCGAGGAGCCGAGACAGTTTCCGTCTCCGCCGCGTATGATTCTCGAAAGTCGGGAATTGCCATCGGCGGGATTTCTGCAATCGTTGCGGCGACGGATCTTCAGCGAGCGAGCTGATACGGACGAGAGATCGAGGACGAACCACCACAGAGGATCGCATGGATACCGCTGGAGGCCGGACGCTTGTGCGGCTTGCAGCATCACCTCGACGGAACCGAGACGGAAGCGGATTCGAATCCGCGCACGGTAATCGGATTACTTCTCATAGTTTTCGGTTTGAGTTTTTCGTTCCGAATCGGATCAGCGGGCATCGGGCGGGTTTAATTTTTGATCTTCGTTTCCGCTGCGTTCTTCGCGTCCCGCCCGGATCCCAACATGCACGTGGTGCACGTAGGAATAACAACTAAACTAAAAACTCATCAATTGGTGAGGGCGTGTCGAGAGACACAGGTGGTGCACCGTGGGTGCCCGATTGATAACAGCAAGAACAAAGAATTAAAAAGATGGCGAGACCAAATCCCACCGTGATCGCCAAGAAAGTTGTGAGTACTTAAAATGGGTGTGTGATTATCATGAAAATTATGTTGTTTAAGTGAAAAATAAACCTATTAAAAAAGAAATTAGGTGATGTGATCGCCAGAAACTTTTAACTAAAAAGTTCCAAAAGAAGATTTGATCGCCTACATGTTTGAACGTGGGAGATGTTGAGCTCTTGGTTCCCCTCCCTCAGCCGGCTGAAGAAAAAGAGCCATTTCTATCTTTGTTCTTGCTTTGATTATTGAGTTTTGAGGATCATCCAAATTCCTTGTTGTTCGCTATTGATTCTCTCCCCTTGATTCTCCTTTGTACCTTGCAGGAAATAGAAATAAATAAAGAACAATGATGAGAACTTAGGAAGAAGTAGTATCCATTCTAGAGAAAATTTTAAACATGCAACTGAACAGGTGAACTCACTTTTATGATGATCTTTTAAACCCCTTTAACAAATAGGTTTAGAAAAACAATGCTAGTGTGCGTGTGTGTTGCATGGAGTGATGTGATAAAAAATGTGATGCTAATATGATGAAAATGTGAGAAGAAAAATAAATGGGAATTTAAGTTGGATGGCCCCTGGAAGCTTTGGTCTTGAGAGAATCTTGAATGGACGAAGAACGAATGCCGACTCCTGATGGTAGCAGCACTTCGCTCTTTCAGCGTTCGGACGTCGTCAAGCTTCTTTACTCCAATCACCACCAAAATAATTGCTAATTATCAGTCAACATCACTCTGCGTCACTCGTCCAAGAGACTGGGTATTTATAGACTTCTTTGCATCCGTGGACTTACATGAAGAAATTTTGAAGTTAATCCAGCTTAACCAACAGATAAATACAGATTAATTCATCTTTATCTGTAATTATCTAAAACGCGTCGCTAATGGAAGACGCCTTTTAGCTAATTAAGATAAGGATAAACATCCGGGAATAATTCATCTTTATCTGTAATTATCTAAAACGTGTCACCTTTGGGAGACGCCTTTTAGACTAATTAAGATAAGGATAATCATCCGGAAGAGAGGTAGAAACAACTTAGGAAACCTAAATGGCGTCGTTCCTAACAGACGTCTTTTAGCTAATTAATCAATTAATTAAAATTCAAATTTAAACATCAAAATATGAATAAAGTCTAAATGGTGTCTACACAGGTCGACGTCTTTTAGACTTCATCATATTTTAACTGAAATTTGAGTTAAAATCAATTTAATTAATTAACTTAAATTATGTCTGTTTGACCCGACACTATTTAGATAATTAACTCAAAAATATCAATAAAAATTAACCAATGATTAAATATCATATTATTTTGAGGCATTATTATATGATATGAAATTTACTCAAAATGATGTCAAAATTAGCGTGTCTACACTTATTTCCCGAATATGTTATTATGTACCGGTATAAGTCATTCTGCCTTTCAAAGCAAAATTAAGTTTATTCTTCCCTTATTCGTCCTTATTTTTCTCCTATTCTCCAATCAAAATAGCGCAGGAAAATAAGTCATCCCACCTTAGACTCAAGAATTGTTTATTCTTCTTATTCCGTCAGCGGGTCCTACAAAACTGTCTAATCGAAATACCTCTTATTCTAGTATATATTCTATCAGTAGATCCCACATAATAACTTATTCTGCAAACAAGATGGGGCCCAATAAGCAATTCTTACTCATGGTATAACTAATTTTATGTATCAAATTGGAATTATCCTTATTTTAAGAATAAAAAGTCTTATTCTTTTTTTATTATTATTCTGGTGTCAAAGTGAGATAAAATATAAGTCTCACTTTGTTTGCAGAATAAATTATTATGTGGGACCCACTGACGGAATAGCGTTTACTAGAATAAAAGGTGTTTCAATTTGATAGTTTTATGAAGCCCGCAGACGGAATAAGAAGAATAAACAATTCTTAAGTCTAAGGTGGGATGACATATTCTCCGAATATGTTATTCTGCACCGGTATAAGTCATTCCACTTGTCAAAGCAAAATTAAACTTATTATCTCCTTATTCGCCATTATTCTTCTCCTATTCTCCAATCAAAGTGTTAGAATTACTTATACTAAAATAAGAAGAACAAACAATTAGACTCTAAACCCAAATTACCTATTATGCTAATAAATCTCAAAACTTTGATTGCAAAATAAGTTATTCGGAATTACTTATCCGGAATAACGTATACTAGGGTGTTTCAGTTTGATAGTTTTGTAGGGTCCACTGATGGAATAAGAAGAATAAGCAATTCTTGGGTCTAAAGTAGAATGGCTTATTCTCCTTATTCTGGTATAAGTAATTCTGACGCGAAATAAGCCATTATGTCTGTCAAACTAAAATTAACCTTATTCTAAGAATAAGATGTCTTATTCTTCTCCTATTCTCCAATCAAAGTGAAAATTATCAAAGCTAAATACCTTTTATTCTAGTATATGTTATTCCGAATAAATTCCGAATACTCTATTCTGCAAAATAAATTGAGGCTTAAGTTCTCTGTCCAGACTCATCAACCACGAGGACGATTTCACGCATGAAGGCTCTTCAACCACTGTGAAGGACTCCAATTTTCTTCCACTTTCCAGCACCCATCTGGACTTTTCGATGGAACAGCACGGGAAGTCTACTTCCTCTACCTTCCCGACACAGAGCAAGGTGCAGGTTTATATCTTTTGTTTTCCCTCTTTCCTCTTCGTCTTCGACCTTCCCCAACAAAGCAGGAAGCAGCACATATCCCTCTTTGTGCCTAGTAGGGTTGTCAACGGGTCGGAGACGGAAACAGAAATGACACATTTCGCTTCAGTTTCCTATAAGGTTTATCGGAGACGGAAACGGAGTCGGAAGTGAGCGTTTCCGCTTCCACATCTATTTCCGCTTTTAAATCGAAAATCGGAAACGGAAACGGAAGTAAACGGAAGTTTCCACTATCATCATCGTTATATTAAGAAGATATTTAAAATTACTATTACTATTCATTTTTTGATAAATTTTCTTCTAGTAATTAAAAATTTTAAACTTACAAAGTTTTAATATAGATAAAAATTAATAATCTATGAATTTTGAATTTTGAAATATATTTTATCTATCAATCTAAATTTACATATAAATATATCCTAACATATTCCATAAAGTTATATTAAAATGTTAAAAAGTCATTTTACTATGGCCTTTCTTTTATCAAACTGTCAAGAGATATTCTATATATATATATATATATATATATGTGTGTGTGTACTATGGCCTTTCTTTTATCAAACTGTCAACAGATATTCTATATATATATATGTGTGTGTGTGTGTTACATGATCATTCTGAAACGGAAACGGGTTAGCGGATGCGGAAATGAGTGTTTCCGTTTCCGACTCCTATAACTTAACGGGTAGTCTTTAACGGAGCTCCGTATCCACTAATAAAAACGGAAACGGAGCGAATAATCGGAACTCGGATATCCATTGACAGCCCTAGTGCCTAGCCTTCTCTAACACAGAGCAAGAGGCAGGAACACATCTTCTATTTTCCAAAGCTTCTCTTAGATCTAAAAATTATTTATCCTTCTTATTCTGTTAGTGGGTCTCACACAATTATCAAAGTTATACGTCTCTAATTCTAATGTACATTATTTCAGATAAGTAATTCCGAATAACCTATTCTGTAAACAAATTGAGACGAAAATTTTATATATATGAAACACACACAATCTTCCAGTATCTTGCTATTTTAACCAAGGGTACATTGTCTCCATACATAACTGTGAGATACGACATGCATGTAGTTCCGATCCATTTGCGTGAGATGAGACATGGTGCTCGTGTCGCAAGCCTGATCTTGCAAAGGGAGACTATATATTTATATGTATATTAATTAATAATTATACATATAAATTTGTTAAATAAATTAATATACGTTTTTCATCAACTAAGATACTCAATGACGAGGAATAAACATGTATCTAGTTAGATCCTGATGTAGCTATCAAATAGTCTGCTTCATGCAACACTCAAATCTTCTACGTTAACCCACTCAGATGTAAAACTTGAACCTCAAGTGTCAAACTTAAAATTTTCATGTTGCCAAATGCAACCTAAGACTTAAAAGACTTCTGCATTGCTTGCAAAACAGATAAAGTGGACTATAGATCGATGGATGCACAAATAAGAAATGAGAAGTGAGAGAAATAAGAGTGCGCATAAACATTTACGTGGTTTGGCCAACGGCATTAATCTATTTTCTGAGACGAAGAGAAATTCCAGTATATTAAAGAGAGCATTAGAGAAAAGCACCTCTCAAAGCTCCTAATCACTTAATGCTCCCAAGAACCATCTACCCAAACAAAAGGTGAAGTTCCATAAGCCTAACATGAAGAAAAACCACTTGTACCTATCTAAAATAGGATTTTCGAAGTTGGATTTACTTTGTAACTGTCAACAAATTCAGAGGGCTTCTATATACAAACGTAAGAGCTTATTTTGAAAGCCGGGACAGGTCTTCTGGGCCAGCGAAAGGTCCAAGTTGAAAGCCATCTCGACTGATTGTGCCCCGTACTCAAGTAGGGCCTCGTTGAACTCGAGGCTGGCCTTGTAGTTGCAACCGCATCTCGAGCCGTCTCCTGAGCTTGGCTAGCCATCTCCTCGGCCTTATTTGCCCTCGTCTGCTCCTAGGACAGGACCTCCTCGAGGTCCACCTTAACCTTCTGGGTGGCCTCTTCCTTCTCCTTTAGGGTGCCCTAAAGAGCAGCCACCTTCTTGTCTGTCGCCTCCTTATCCGCCTCAACCTTCTTGCAGAGCTCCGATTAGTAGAGGACCTCGGACCCCATCTTTGAGTTGAGGTCAAGAAGGGCCTCCACATGCTCCTTGAGGCCGCGCTTCACGACCCCTACTTTGGCTAAGGCAAGGTGATCTGCTGCCTAGTTGACGTTCTTGAGTCATTGGCTGATATGGGCGTAGCAACAGACAAGGGCAGCGCTGTAAGAGGTTGAGTGCAAAAGGAAGGTTAGTAAAATCGAGCAGTTGGGCTGAGTCAACGTAAGCCAAAGAGGGACAAGGACTTACCATCATGGCGTGGCGCACGCACTACGCTACAAGCCCCTCAGTGGGGACGGATCGGAGTTCATCCCAAACAATTGGGAGAGTCACCTCACGCACCAATTTGACGTAGGTCGTCGAGTCCTCTAGTTTGTGGTCGGCGAACACCCCCAGGTCGGGGTACCACGGCTAGTGGCCATACTCTCTAACTATGTGCCCCGTGTCTCGAGCCCAAATGGGAAAGAGACGGAGGTACCAGCGGCCGACTCTGAGTGGGTGCCCTCAATCAAGCCCTCTCGACTAGGAGGAGAGCCACGTGGTGTGGTTCAGCCGGCCGCCCTTTTCACCTTTTTGGTGGCCTTCTCGGTGGACTTCTCTTCTCCTCGCCTTACTTTCCATGCCTTCTCTTGTACCCCGGCTTTAACAACCTTCTTCTTCGCTACCACTGCTACTGTAGTGACTTGGCCTTCAAAGGGGGCTATAGTGGCAGGTGCCCTCTGTAGAGCAGATGCCCGCACTTTGCTGACGAAGCTGCTGATCCCTAGAGCCAAATCTGCAACCAATGAGGCACATAAGCAAATAGCCATAAGTAAAAGTGGAGACCAGATGGTGAGACTAACTTACTCTCGACTTTGCCAGTGACGACTGCCTCATCGGACAACCCTTCGACATCCACGACCTCGTCGGCTAGAGGCGTCGTGACCGCGGCCGCTACTATCTCAGGGCCACTTGCGTGGAAGGATCGTGGGGGAGATAAGGAAATGCTTGGACCGGCAGGTTCTTTGGGTCCGGCCAAGCCCCGGACTACACCAACTCCATGGCATCCCCCAGCAAGTCGGTAACATCCGTCGATCCCGAGGACATAATTTGGAGCACCCTCGCTTGCTCCTCGGCATTAGAGGTGGGGGTGCCAAACTTGGGACTAAGGTCCTCTATGTCGTCTGGAAGGGCCAAATGGCTCTTTGTCTCCCCCTCCTCCATGTTGATGAAGACGAAGCCTTCCCTCCAGCTGTAAATAGATGACAACTTCCCGGTAAGCATGCTACCCTAAGAGCGAACAGCGAAGCAGTACCAGGGAGATTTGCCGCTCCATTTGATGGAAAAAGTATAATAGAGGGATAGGAGGTTGAGAGTCACGCCCAACCGATGGCAAAGGGCGATGAAAGCATAGACGGTCCACTAGGAGTTTGAAAAAAATCTAAGAAGTGGCAAGACCATAAAAATTGAGAAGGCCAAGGACGAGAAGGTGAAGAGGAAGGTGGAAGCCGAACCGAAGGCTCTAATTGTACATGGCGAAGTAGCACGACCGGGGCACGAGCGCCAGCTCAGACTATTGAGGCTTCTAGAGATGGTCCCACTTCGGGACATGGAAGCGGTCCTAGAACTCTTGGATGAGCTCTTAGGGCAAGATAGAGGCTACATTGATAGTTGAATCGACCGGTTGGTGACTCGGTCTTAGGGGAGTTGCCCGTTACGAGTTGGACTAATCGGCGGTATCCGGCATAAGAGGAAGAGAAACAAAGGTGTCCATCATCCTGGTGGGAAGGGAATCAAGGTTAAAACAAATGGAGAGAGAAGCCGAGTCGGCTCGGGAAGGATCATAAAAAGAGCAGGATGAGCTACTCGATTCGAGCAAAGGGGAAAGAGACATATAAAGGAACGTCAATGGGACGAGAGCGGAGGCTCACCTCCTAACGTGCTCAACCTTTGCTCCTTTGACAAGACACTTAGGCTCTCACCGCTGCTCTCGTACTACTCTTCCTTCCTCTTACTTTCTATGCTCGAGCAAATGAGGAGCCCTGCGAAGCCTGGCAGCCTATTTATAGGGGGGGCCCTAAGCACCTCCAATGAATCGATGACATATGATGAAGTGCCTCTTCGAGCAGCATTCACCTAATGACAACATGTAGCACTCGACTCGACTTCTGAGCCCAGCAGAGAGAGTTTTGAATTTTTGGTGCCCTTCATGATTACCTCGATATTGCCGCCTGAGTGCCCTAACACTTCAACAAACCCGATCTGGTCGGACCTCAGCTCAACTTGGCCATTAGATGACCCAATCTTCCGTATCAATTGTCTCGGCTCAGTCAGCCACTGTTCAATTCGGCCCAGTCATCCCTCGACCCCTTATGTAATACTCTTCAAATATAACTAAGTTGTACCTCCAAACATCGAGGCGTCTTTTCAAGTATTTACTATATTCTTGTAAAGAACACCATAGTCAAGCGTACTTAGTCGAACGGGATGGGTGACCTCCCGAGAAGTCTCCACTCTTGAGCCAATTACCTCTAAAAAGAGTAAAGTCGTGAGGCCCTTGGATTAAAGCGGATAATACCTTGATAGTTGGAATACAAGGAATTACATACAATATCAGAGCCATGAACCAATCGGAAGTATGGGAGCTAAGTGCCACAAAAGATAGAGAGCTACACCATGAGAGGGTTACCTATAGGACAGCGATACGTAATGCCATGGTGTGAAGCTACATTGTAGGAGCCACCTCTTGAGCCTGTGGGGGCCACTTCTAGAGTCCCACCTGCTTGGTGAACTAATTGTAGGTTTGGTAATACTGTGACGAGGACGTCATCTATATTAGGAGGGTAGAATGTAACATCCTTCAAATATAGCTAAGTTGAATCTCCAAATACCGAGACAGCCTTTCAAATATTGCTCAGTTCTTATAAAGAACTCCATAGTTAAGTGTGCTTAGTCGAGAGTAGTTATGGGATGGATGAACTTCCAAAAATTCTCTGCTCTAGGGCCAATTACCTCTAAAAAAGACAAAGCCGTGTGGCCCTTCGACTAAAGCGGATAATACCTTGATGGTTAGAGTACAAGGCGTTACATGTTACCTTAGATGATTCATCTCAACCTGGTCTTTTTAAATATGGAGGGCATATTTTCAACAAACTATGGCGCGCCCTTAGCTAGATGACCCTACCTCAGCATAGCATCCCCGTGGAGAGTGAATCCACTCCCAGCACGTCGCCTCCCACTCCGCGGCCTAGGAGTCAAGGGCCAATGATGATGGGGTCACCTAATGCACTCGATTCGACTCGGCCTGTGTAGTCCATCCATGAGCTCTCCATGGGAGTTGGCTTATGAAGCCCCTTGGGTTCAAGGCCTAATTGTAAAGGCAGAGAAGAGAAAAGGGACCTCTATAAATAGTCCCACATCGGTTGCCCGTTTAATCTCCTCACCTACCCCACTTTATAAAAAGGGGTCCCTAATACTATAAAGGATAAGTGGAATATCTTAGCATTTCTCTCTCTACTCTCTGATCTCTCCACTCTTCTTTCATCACCTAACACGCACTGACTTGAGTGTCGGAGGGGCTTTTTTGGTAACATAATATGGACCCCTGCTAAGGAGTTGTTTCAAGTGTGTAGGCTGCCACTGACTCGTCCTCGGCTTGGCTCCCCTCATCGACCGGCTCCTTAGCTCTTCGGTTGTGTCAACTATAATTAAAATCTCATTTGAATGCATAACTTACTGATCAAATACTTGAGCTTTATTCACGTTCTATTTTCTATTTACCTTATACATTCTTTTACTCAAATACAACCCTGAGGGAAAATAAAAAGAAATATATGTATATGCAGTCCAAAAACGTACGTAGGGCCCATTTGGATGCAACCTATAAATGCAATTAAGTCTATTGTAAAGTCATTTTCCACGTTAACCTTAGTTTGGATAGTGAAAAATAGATTTACCATAAATTCAGTCAAGTTTCTCACATATTCAAATTTTCCCAAAAACACATATCTTGTAGACCTACTTTGAGTTTGTTTACACTAGAGACACTCAGATTTTTCATAAACTGAACTGTGTTTACATAGAACAGCAAACATGAGAATATAGAAAATGCTTTTATGATAAATACGTCCGTCATTGCCCCCTCCGTTTTCTTACGTTGCAACCAAACAGGGTGGTAATCGTGAGTTCTAGTACGCTAATAAAGAATGAGATTTTTACTTCTCATCCCTTATACTCTCTCAATATTCTTTTTAAATCTTTGTAATCTTCATGTTTCCTTAAAATTCCCTATATCTTTGAATCATTCTTAAAATGTCTTCTCAAACGGATTTTTTAAGGAAGAGTTGAGGAATTCTTTTAGGACCATTTTAAATAACTGTAGTGATTAACAAAAAATTTAAAGATTGTAGAGTCTTATAAAAGATTATAGAGACCGAACAGTAAAAATTTCTAGAAGAATCAATCATACAACCATCACTAAGCTAACGAGGTTGTGGGTTCATGGGTACATTTATTATTTAAATATGTCCTTAAATTTATCGTTGTTCAATGCAAAAATATTCTTTTGATGTTTTCACACTAGATATCTGAACCAAGACTAAAAAAATTTTATGATCACTTGCTACAACATTAAAACCTTGGGATTTTCCCACATTAGTACCTACAATCTTTCAAAATTTCATATATGTCCCTTCCTTAGAATTTCTAAATATATCTCTATAATCCTCCGCCGTTCTAAGATATAGACCCGTCGTTCAGTTGTTAAACGTAACTATGGTAAAACTTAATCATAGCCTGAAAAGGACCCATGTACCCTCGAGTTCATCTGTACTCGGTTTGATCGAGGTGAGCTAAGAAACACATAAGCCTCTGCAGGAACACACAAGCCCCTGCCTCCACCATCCTCTTCCTGCACTTCCTCGACTGTGAAACGGAGCCCAGCACCGAGATTGGATGCTTCTTGTTCACAGTGGGGAGAAGCGGATCGAGAAGCTGGACCACATTCATGATCCCCCGCTCGTCCTTCCTGAACACCCTCATGTTATCGGCGGCCGCCAGTAGCGAGGCCAGTGCCATTACGGCGGCTTCCTTCTCCTCCGAACCCTTCGCCTCGAGCATCCTCACCCGCCGGGGTATGCAGCCGGCCTCCCCAATCTCCTTCGCCACCTTGTTGCTCCTGTGTGCCAACTTGTGAAGAGACCTCGCGGCCTCCGTCCTCGTGGCCACGCTGCCGTTGCCCAGGGCCGCCACAGTGCATGCCACAAACCCTATGGCCACAAGGTGCTCGCCTATGTGCCTACAAAAGGCCAAGTTACGCAGCAGCCCCGCCGCAGGCTCCAAATTCTGTGTGTCACTGTCTCGCACTCTAGCTCATAGCTCGTTCTGAGACCGTAGTGCGTCTTGTCCAACTCCGGCATCAGCCCTTCCTCCTCCCACCCATACACTGCCCTCACATTCCTGAAACCCCCTAAGCACACCATTTCCACTGCTCTCTCCCCACCTCCGTCATCACAAAGGAGCTCCCTTTTCACCTTCTGCATGATCTGGTATGCTGGAAGGCTGGTAAGGAGTTGGTTGGGGTCGGTGGTGCAGGTCCAGCTGAATGCTGACCACGCTGGAGAGCCGGGCCTTGGCCTTGAGGGAGAGCACGCAACGGGCGTCGCCATCGTAGAAGCGGAGCTGGAGGGCGGCACGCCGAGCAAAGACCTCTCTAGCGGCACCGTCGAAGAAGAAGTTCTCCTACAGGTGCGTGCGCAGGTGCCACGGCCTTGCCCTTGAGCCAGAAGATCTTCTCCTCTTGATCCTCTCGGCCTAAGCAACGGCGCAAAGGAACAATTCAAGTGGAAGGGAAAGAACATGCCGTTGCGGGGAAGTGCATTCTTAGAACATGCGGGCAAAGATATTTTTGACTTTTGACGCACTCAAATGACAGCATTTCCCTCTGTCATCTCTTTTTCGAATGGCGACTTGCCACAGGCCCATATCTTAGAACAACGGAGGATTATAGGGATATATTTAGAAATTCTAAGACGGAAGGGACATATATGAAATTTTGAAAGATTGTAGGGACTGATTTGGAAAAATCCCTAAAACCTTTCCTGAGTTGCTTCCAAAGGGGGGAAGGAACAAAGAAGAAAGGTGCTTTGGGTGGGGATTTAAAGCCAAGGTCAAGAATGTAGTTGAGAGATAGACATGTTGATTGTGCGTTGGAGACACGAGCCGCCCAGATTATTGATGAAGAACCACAAGAAATTGCTCCACTTGATCGACATCCAACTTTCACAACCTCCTTAATGGTGGCAAAAGACCAGACAAAGTTGATCGAAGCCACACCAGGAGGGGCTCTAAGGAAAGGAGCTATAATCCACGGTGGAAAAGATTGAAACTCTTGAAAGGGAGCAATTAGATAGATGAGATAAGAGTGCAAACAAAGTAGGGATAACAAGTTTGAGGTTGGATATGTTGGGTTCTAGGCGTTTCTCCGTATCGCAAAACGCAGTGGAAAATAAAGATTAAAACCTGCGATCCGTTCCCGTTTCGAATAACTAAAACCAATAATCGGATTATTGATTCTTACCGTGCGCGGATTCGAATCGGTTGTCGATCAGTTCCGTCGGTGTGACACTGCAAGCCGCGCAAGCGCCCGGCCTCTAGCGGAGTCCACGCGATCCTCCTTGCGGTGGATATCCTCACATTCCTCGTTCTTCACAGCCCACGAAACCTCCACGGTTCACCGCAACGATCGCCGCAACATGCAAACGATTTCCTGTCGAACGGAAGTCGGAGAAGCGGCGGAGCGGACCCGAGGATCCGGATTTGTCTGGGGCGCCAGAGAGAGAGAGGAAGAGAGGAGGGGGCGGCTAAGGTTAGCAGTAGCTTGGCCTACTTAACCCATTCAATATATTTTATACTAACCGCGGATTTTTCATAAAAAACCTCCGGTTTATGTAAAACCTACTTTATATTCCATCGCCTTGAGAATCATTTGAATGTGACCCTCTAGGCCCAATAACCAGTCCGGTTAATGGCCCAATAAGCTCAGTGACTCCTCACTGGCCTGATTAATCAATTAATAACTCATACTGATTAATTAATCAATCGAATCAATGTCGGACATCAAATTCGATCGGGTCTCCGATCACGTTGGGTGCTAAGCAACACCGCGTGAACTCGGAAGGTATCGGGGTTAAGTAACTCACTCTTGGAACCTTTCCGTTGACAGTTACCGCGTGGATATAATTCTTCATTCGCACAATGCTCTCGAGTCAACTCAAGATATGGTAAACCTTCAAACCCTAACCGGTTGACTCACTTGGATCGAATGCTGCCGAATAATATCGGAAAACTCCTTTCCCGATATTATTGTCCGCCCTGGCCAAAGACTTCTGCGCATCCTTCCTAGAACATTCTCTCTCTAAGTACCGAGAGCGAATGATTTCTTATTGACACTCAATTTCCTTCGACGGTATTCCGCTGTACCTGATCCTTGGCTGTTTAGAATCCCGTGGTTAGAGATTAATAAATCAAGATCAAAGCACAGAAGTTCACCGACAAGGTATTCTTGGTGTCTCAGGTCCGAAGACCATCCACGCAACTGCGAAAATAGAATCAAACTGGTTGACAGTAAGGTACAATACCATCCAGCGATTCATTCGGATCAGTTCAGTGAACTCATTCTCTAATGAGCACCTACATATTTGCCTTAGTGTCTCCACACAAGTGACTATGAGATCAGTCACCCTCATCATATGAGCAGGAATAATCTGTACTAGTCTAACCGGATATCCGATGTCCTTCTTCTTGGATATCTTTGACTAGGAACTATTAAGAATATGTGTGTTTAAGTGATCAGTCTCATTAGTATGATTTTATCATAATCTGATCAATATCGCACATATTCATGGACTTTATTAAGAGACGATAATAATATGAATTACTCATAATGAATATAATATTATTTTATTAATAAATAAATAAGATTACAAAGTCATATTGACTTGTAGGCCACCTAAGACTAACATGATACACCAAAATCGATTAACCACAATGGATATGAAAGCAACCGAGTGCAAACAAAAGATGGAGTAGGAACACAAAGGAAAACGTAAACTTGCCAAGAGTGACAGACCGATCCAGATAAACTGAAAGTTTACCTGACAAAATCTCCTAAAAGGAGAAAACAAACCTCCCAAGGAGGGGAGAACCGTCCTTCTGAAGAGAGAACAGAAGATGGGGGGGGAGGGGGGTCTTCCAAGAGGAGAGCAACCCCTCCCCTCCTCAGAGAACGCTAGAGAAAGGTTTAGAGCGGAGCAGGTAAACTTTTCCATAAACTCAGTCAAGTTTTATCACATATTCAAATTTTCCCAAACACACATATCTTGTAGACCTACTTTGAGTTTGTTTACACTAGAGACACTCATATTTTTCATAAACTGAATTGTGTTTACATAGAACAACAAACATGAGACTACAGCAAATCCTTTTATGATAAATATGTCCGTCATTGCTCCCTCCGTTTTCTTACATTGCAACCAAACAGGGTGGTAATCGTGAGTTCTAGTACGCTAATAAAGAATGAGATTTTTACTTCTCAGCACCTATACTCTCTCAATATTCTTTCTAAATCTTTGTAATCTTCATGTTTCCTTAAAATTATGTGTATCTTTGAATCATTCTTAAAAAGTCTTCTCAAACGGATTTTTTAGGGAGAGTTGAGGGAGTCTTTTAGGAACACTTTAAATAACTATAGTGATTAACAAAAAATTTAAAATTTGTAGGACCTTATAAAAGATTATAAAGACTGAAAAGTAAAAATTTCTAAAAGAATTCAATCATACAACCATCACTAAGCTAATGAGGTTGTGGGTTCATGGGTACGTTTATTATTTAAATATATCCTTAAATTTATCGTTGTTCAATGCAAAAATATTCTTTTGATGTTCTCACACTAGATATCCGAACCAAGACGAAAAATTTCTGACCATCATTTGCTACTACATTAAAACCTTTCCTGAGTTGCTTCCAAAAGGGGGAAGGAACAAAAAGACGACCAACAAAGGTGCTTTGGGTGGGGATTTAAAGCCAAGGTCAAGAATGTAGTTGAGAGATAGACCAAGTGGCAGAGGACTCCAACAAGGTTTCGCTAAAGTTGACCTCTTTTTTCCTGGGACTGGGAATTTATTAGGTCAATAGTGCAGCAGAAGTGATTGGGAGACCTTGGAGCCAAACCACCCCTGAGACCATAAGCTCCAGTCCTTCTCATGGGTGTTCTTCAGATGCTACCTCCATCTACCTGAGGACAGAGGGAGGAGTTCGGATTCAAGGCAATGGTCAAGTTGTTATCACTTGAAGGGTCCTCTTAAAGGCTCTCTAGAGATGTCCAGGATTTAGGATAGCCTTCGTCAAAGGTATCATATGTTATTGAAGTTATTGGCACAAAGTAGGCTTCTCTAGGACTGGGCCTTCGGCCATTTTAGAGCAATTGCGGGGCATTTGTAAGGAAGACATTTGGAGCCCATTCTAGATTTTATATTCTAAGTTCAAGTTGGAATGATTTCTTTTCTCATTAGAATTGGAGAATTTTAGTTTTTTCGAATAGAATTTGTATATTTGCCCTATTCACACTTTTATCTTGTATGTTGTTGTCAATGGAAAAGTACAAAACTTGGGCGAATTTTATATTATTTTTCTAAAGAAAGAAGAACATGCTTTTGCTTTTTCGTAAGGAGCTGATGCAAGAGATCTTGTCAGTCCCCATATCAACACCTCCCCGAGTTTTCTTCGTCTTCTTTGTCATGTCTCTCCCTATCATCAATTAAGTCAGAGGCACTACATCAATAAGACTATCTCCCTATTGGGCCTTGATGCTCACAATTTGCCGTTCTTTCAGACATAAAGATTCAGGTTAGCTTATATGCCTTTTAATTTTGTTATCATCAACATCATTAGAAGCTCCACAATTCACGTAAAAACCTTTGAATAGAGAAGACCAAAAGGGTGCCTTAGATGGGCCTTCTTAATCCAAGTCACGGACGTTGTTGAGAGATGGACCAAGTCATCATGGACTCCTCCCAAAGGGTGGCTTAAACTATACTTTGATGGGGCTTTGACGTCAGGTTAGTTGGTGCAGGAGGGTGAATGTGAGAGGTTGGAGAGGTAGGGTACTGGCCATGGGAGCATTTCTCTTGGGCCCAAACCAGTTGAAGGCAGAAGGTTCTGCCCTTCTCATGGGTGTTCTCCAGGTGGTGACTCTCCCATTCAAGGACATGAGTTTGGATTGGGGGGGCCATCGGATCTGAACCATGTCAAAGATTTGTCAGTGGTTGACCCTCTTTTATCAAAGATGAAAATTGGGTGGACTGAACTAGGTTATGTGATAATTTGGGACTAACCCAAATTCAAAATAATCTACTCCAGTGTTAACACATTCTAAATTCAGTTCAAATTTAACCCAAATTCAGCCCAAATTCAATAGTGAGTGGATTTGATTGGCTTGGATTGAGTTGGCCCTATTTATAAATAGTTTGTTAGAAGTATTTTACTTTTTGTATGAATTCTTGTGAAAGTCAATAGATTAAATTAGGTCAACTTATTTTCAACCCAACCCAGTCCAGATTTCACTAATGTCAACCCAAATTTAACACAACTAAATTTATATAACTTGGGCCGACCTAATTTTCTTTAATATGGATTCGATTGGACTGGGCCACAGGTTGACCCGTCCTAATCATGAGGAAGGCAACAATTGGACTGAACTATAAATGCACCTGGAGCAAGCTTCTCACTTACTTGGTCTTCGGCCATTTTTATTTGATCTTTAGTACATTGGTAAGGAAGATACTTCTTCCAACGTTCACAATTCACATTGGTCAGATATTTCTTCAATTTTATCCTTGATAAATGCGCAACTATTCTTCTTAAATTCATGTTGGGTGAAGAAAGAGTTTCTATGAACAGACTCAACATGCGAGTTCAGTCAACTCAGATCGCAAATGTGGGCTTTTCAGCCACTAGATATACACACAACATGGACTACTTTGTTCAAATTCTGGGCATTTTATGGCATTTATGTAAGATGTAATATTTTAATTTTCTTCCGTAGAGATGCTGCACGGCCTATTGTTATACTCGCATTAAATCTCCATTGAATTGACGGATCAGATGGCACACACGTGGTTAAAACCTGCTGCACCCGAGCGACAACATGCTGTTTGATCCTGTTGATCGGATGGTGGATATATGCGCTAGCTGCACCATGGCTCCAGCGGCCCAGCAAGTGTGCCCGTGCATGTAACAACACTCTCTGGTACGATAGCACCATATGGGCCTGAACAAGAAAAGGCCATCTGAAGGGCCCATGGATCGCTTTGCGAGGGAGGCTATGAGAGTCACCTAGGTTGATCAATTACTCTGGTTTTCAAATTTCTGCACTTTGTCCTAATTTATTTTATTTAGTTTCTAGAAAAGCCATTCCCTTTGTTATTTTCCTTGGATGCAGGAGCACTCAAAAAAGAAGACATCTGCTACCATAGAGTAATTTGGAGACAGTTTAGCAAGTAGTTTTTTGCCTTTATAGTGGACTGTAGCCCTAAGTATCTTTAGCAAGTAGTTTTTTGCCTTTATAGTGGAGACCAGTGGAAAAAAAATTTGGTTGTGGGAACCAAAAGGAATGGTGATTTTGGGTTGTACCAAGTCTGAAAGTAAGTGGATTTATTTTTCGTGCCATATTATTCTATTATCTTTCCATCCATATATTATTTCTAAATATAAATCTAAGATTTAGATTCATATTTAAATTTTTTAGATTTACCTTTCAATACAATTAGTTATATGACAGGTAGGTCGCTTTATTAGATAACTGCATCCTCTAGCCCTAGGTCTTAACATTTTTACAAGGGTACCCACGTTAACTTCGGCTTTACTAATGAATGAATCTGCTTTGTTCAAACCCATATCGTTAGCATTTGTTGTTGCAGAATAAACTAATTTTAAAATGGGAAGGGATGCTCGATAGCCCTAAGTATCATATACAATTGTAGCCCTTTCTTTCTTCATATAGTCTGTTTCTAAGTCCTTAAGACAACCTTTACTAATACTTTCTAGTTATGTAAGGTTAGATTAAATATTAGAAGATAGCTTTCGACTAGTCAAGCTATATATGTATGTTCTGGGTGTTTCGATAAATTCTATTTTATGAACTTAAAAAAATAATTGGAACTGTATCGTGGAAGTTTCGTGCCACACAAACAGTTGGTCACAAAATTTGGTTAACTGTATGTCTCTTAGATTACACCTTGTTTGGTTAGGGTA
Organism: Zantedeschia hybrid cultivar; assembly: GCA_030544215.1. Classification (NCBI taxonomy): domain Eukaryota; kingdom Viridiplantae; phylum Streptophyta; class Magnoliopsida; order Alismatales; family Araceae; genus Zantedeschia; species Zantedeschia hybrid cultivar. The sequence goes on from JARZZO010000005.1 coordinate 21,354,774, forward strand.
TCAATTTTGATATTTGATACTTTTATGATATTGAATATCAATATCAAAATTGATATGATATAATATTTAAGTGTTTTGTTAAAATTGTAGCAATATCAAAAGTGATACAAGAGGCTATTTGGATGTCACTTATTATCAATTTTAATTTTTTAATTTACTATAATAAAATGTGGACATTTGGTGTGCCATAAGATGTTATAAAATATTATAAATTATCATAAAATGATATTCTCTTCTACTTGATGTGCTATAAAATATCTTTCAACATTTTCAAAATCCTAATAACTCATAGCATCCATTTTATCCAATTTTAGTCATTGTAATATTTTTTAAAATAATAAATCAAAATTAGAGGGTTGAAGTGTCGCAAATTATTGAGTTTAAATTAGCATATTTCAATCCCATTCTTGGTCCAAAACTATCTACGTGGTAATTTTAAAATTAGATAATTTTATTTAATCATTTTAATATTTTTAAACACATTGCTTCATGTTAAATAAAATCAAATTATGCTTAAATATTATCAATTTTATTTCAAAATAAAGGAAAATATAATTACTAATAAAACACAAACACTAAAAGTGCTAAATGGTCCATCTCATTACCAAAAAAGGGGACATTATGTAGATATTTTGTGTCATTGTCTAGTAAATAGGTAAATATCTTCTCTTACAATCTACATTTAGAAGGTAGTCGTCACTTGTCACCCGATGGTAACACCTAATTCATTATAACACTGATACCACTCACATTCAATGGCACAATGTTGTACAATCATTTCACAAGAGCATTCAAGTACAGTAAATAAGAACCTAGTGATTCCTACATCCATTATAGGTACAAAACATACCACACACATATGTTCATTCATAAAGGAAGATACATCTGTGGAAAATGTGACATCTCAAACGATCTTGCATAGATTTAATGGTCACCACTTTGTCTCATAAAGTTTGAACTGAAATCTATATGTGCACATTGGAAAGAGGATAAAAACAACTCTCAAAATCTGAAATTTTCCCTGAGTCCTGATTCAACACAAGAAATGAAATCTAGTGACCACTAGGCGCAGAAGCTCTCCTTCGTCATTAGCTTGGTTACTATAGGAGCATAACATCAGGTAGGTCATTAGCCATTAACATGAGGCATGAGAGTAGGGGTCATACCATGGCATAAGCTCTCTTAAAGAGGGTTCCCTTCTTGGAAGTACAAAGCAATTTTGTCCTTCTTCACCATAGCTGCCTTACTTGAGAGGTTTGTGTCAACTGTAAATGCCTGCATAGGACCTATAAAGCATTGATTTTTCATTATAGTGTGGGTGAATAAAAAAGAATAAAATCTACTCCAAAGAAAGAAAGAAAGAAAAGAACATCACTTACTATACAAAGGAAAACCTTCTTGAACACCCCTTTGTATGTTTTATGACGAAACCATCGTATTAAATAGGATAGAATTACAAAAAGACTGCACAGTGGGATGAAAAGTATGCATACTCTAACATATCAAGGCTGGTTTAAGACCCAATGAGATCAGTGTATTTATAAGAATCTGCAAAAGTATTCTCCATACCTACATAATAAAATGAATCCCTCTTTGTAGGCCAAGAATAAATGCACTCTTCAACTAATTTACCAACTATTCACATTGCAAGGGTTTGCAGTGCTCAATGGTATGTATGCTTAATTGCACTAAAAGTACATGTAATTCTTATATATTTGTCTATAGAAAAAAACTATGCACATTTGCACTGAGATAAGTACCTTTACACTCCACCAGAAAGAACATTTTGTGAATTTTTTTTTCCAATCTTCACGAAAAATACATTATTTGATCAAAAATGCACTTTTAATAATATAGGACCTGTACAGAGAAGATCAATAACTATAGGATATTTTCATCATTTATCTTAGTGGTTATTTGTTCGCCTTGGGTGCCCAAGTGTGCAATCAAAAGAATGTTAAGTTACGTGCCCAAGTCTTGGATCCCCATGTGAAATCAATCACTCTCAAGGAGTTGGACACTTGAGATTTGATGAAGATCCCTGAAGCATCTGACACTGACATGCCAAGGGAAATGAGTTCCTTCGATGTTAAACAAGAGGGGCATTACCCCTTTTGGAGCTCAGGTTTGCGACAAGGAACAAGATAGGTGCAGTCTGTAATGTTTCATTCACCAAAATTATCTATATCTGAGTTTACAAGATGACAACGCATGAAAATAAACACCTTTCACTTTAACATCTTTGGAGCGCTTTATAAAAATAATCACTTTCAACATCCCAGTCAAACGTCGATTTGGATAAGTTGTGTTACCTAGACTTCTTCATAGCCAAAAAACTCAGGTACATGTGAGAGTTCAAATATCTTAATGCAGGGAATGAAATGCACAACATCAGAAAAGATTCAATATGAGAAAGACAAAGTCGGAAAGCAATCCTAAGAAGACAAGGACCACAATCTGTCTAAAATATTTTCATGGGAATGGGTGTACAAGGAGCAGTGGGTCCAACTTGTATCTTACTTTCTTTGCTCACAAACAGGCAGTTGGATCATTGGCCAAAGACTCCAGCCACATTCTTTGGAAACTAGGCCAAAAGAACCTAATGCTAACAAAGTCCAAACATGCTCCCTTACAAATAAGCCAGAAGAATCCATCTTCCACAATGGCAATAGTTTTATCCAAGCTTGCATTATTGAACATGGGTAAAAGATTGTATGTAACAAGGCATTGAGGATGTGGATCCCATGCATATACCCCTTTCTTCTGAGATAGATAAGTGACAAATCCCAATTAAAATGGCCATTAACATGATTAGTTGGCAACTCTTTATAACAAATTAACCTTGAAGTACTGAAATGGTTCACATCAAAACTTGCCAGTAAACAGCAGTTATGAAGAAAAGAATCTATCTATATTAAAGGTGTATGTACATGGACAAGTGGGTCTGGATGTCCCTAGAATTATAACATATTGTGGGCAGCCGCAGTGCTCTAAAAACAAACATTCTGAAATTCACTACATCTGTAAAGTTGATTGATGACTGAGTGGGTGGAGCTTTGGGGCTGGCCGGCAGGGATGATAGTGGGATGGAGATTTGATAAACACAATTGAAATAAGAAAAAAAAAAAAAGAAACTCCTATTGTTATTGTTATGCTTCGAATCTGAGTCATCTTTTTTTTCAAACTCTAACTGCGTAATCTCAAAATAAATCTTAGCATAACAAACAGATAGGAGAACTAAACAAGACGATTTAAATAAATACTATAACCATCTGACGAGAAAAAATTGGGTCCGGCCCAATCATGCCCATTAGGTCTGTAGGCCTAAAGGCCCACGGCCTTCTGGAGATGGTGCGAGGGATCACGTGATAGAGGCAAGATTTTGAGCCCGTCAAGCCCATGTCGCTGGGCCTCCTGACCTGACACCTAGCCACTATTTCCAAGACCCCCCAAGATCTCGGGAAAGGCCTCCAAGGACAATTCATCGTGCCTCAGCACCATCAGGTGGATCCGACGAATCCAACCGCCCACTTATGGTAGATCCATATGATCCGCCCCATACAGCTGCGGGTGAATCCTGACTTGCTCAGTATCTCACGATCTCCCTAAATTAGGAGGATACGATCGTGAGCAAATCACCTTCCGAAGGAAATCCTTCCTGGGAAGCCTTGAGGAGGGAGATTATATAATCATCGGATCTTCTCCAGTGCAAGGTATATCATTTCGAGTATAAAAACTCCTAGTAAGATCTTGTCTTCTAGTACCTAACTTAGGCACCGGAGGGTTTTGCTCCCCATCAGACTGGGGAGCCGCCCTTGACATCTCTGTCCATCCTCTTTCACATTCTACCCTGGGCGTTTCTATCCCAATCAAATTCTATCGAGTAGCCGGGATCTTCAATCGGACAATTGTCGTAGTCCGATCAATTTCCGACCGTTACACAATTGGCACCGTCTGTGGAAATGTGCAAAAAGTTATGGCAAGAGGCAACAAGACTAGCCGTTGTGTCGAAGCGTTATCTCAGATCAACGAAGCCGGAGCCGACGTCTGTGCAAACCGGTCGCAAAGCACGACCTCAAGGCCGTCGAGGGACTACAACGATCCCATGAGAGTAATCGCCCAGCAACTGGGCACTCTGCTCACCCGGACATTATCTTCAAGAGCACACTCTAGTAGAGGGCAGCAGGGCAGCGACGTCACAGCACCCACACATTTGGAAGAGGGGTGGAGGAGCAAGTTCCTTATCCTCGGCGACATCTAGCTGGTAAGGTTCCTTATGGATCGCGGACCTAGGGAGCAGGGGGAAGGCGAAGGGCGAAAGTGGGGGCATTCATATGGTCGGGTTGAAGTGCAGCCGTATAGATCTGAGCACACGGGATGACCAACGACGGAGGTGGAGACTGCAGCTTCATAGTTGGGGATGGCCAGCCACGAGCAAAGGAGAGGAACCACCGATCGATACCACGGCTCTACAGCAGAGAAAGGGACCACAAAAAATGCCACCAAGAATGTGCAAAGGAGAGGGCCACCATTGCACAGAGGATCACCGACAATGCTGGGAGAAGAAGCAGCAAGAATGCTAAAGGACTACTAAGAACCCCTCTAGGATTAGAGATTTTGAACAAATGAATGAGTAGGGAGGGAGAGAGAGGTGGGCGGGTTAGGGATTTGGGAACTGAGATTTGAGGCGGGTGTTTTGGGCGTCAATCTCAAACACACTTTCCTATAGTTCAAATATTTCTAATTTATAATTATACCTACGAGGTGGTTTTAATATCACGTGTATACCTACCGTGTTTAATAATGTTGGAAAGTTTTCGCACTTTACCTACGCATCTCCAAATTATAAGTTTCACAAATATTTTTTATAAAAAATATCGTAGGTAATTGACAGGCAACACCAACCACCTGACCATATGTTGGTAGGCTGCGTGGGTATATATGAACTTTCTTGTAGTGTTATATCAGATTTAATATAGGGTTTTAACAGTATTAAATTTGATACGATTAGGGTTCCTATTGTGAATAAATTTTAGATTTAATATAGGTCAACCAAACACCTAAATTTGGTGCTACTAATCAATATTAAAAATAATATTGATACTAGTATCTAATACTAAAACCAAATAGAGCGTTAGATATTGTTGACCTTACGTTGTTAAATCTTTATACTTAGTGATTATGTTAATGGTGCAAGTGTATGACAAGGAAATCATGCAAAAGGAGGTCAGATTACGTGCATGCATAGATGGTTATTCACCAGTGAACTAGTTGATTCTAATACAGTGGGCGCCTATCAAGGTAACGGTGTTGATCTCAGTATGATCTTTGTTTCGGGACCTACTAAACCAGAGTCGATCCATTTCTCGACGGACCTCAATGTGTGCTGGTCATGTAACCGGTTGAGGCCCGATTCAGTGGGTTCTACTGCGTCAAAGTGAAGGAATTTTTTTCACTTTAATCTTTCCGTTTTTCACTGAGCGGGATAAGTAAAAAAAATTTATTGCAATCGAGCTCATTAAATCACTTTTCTAATCCATTCTCCATGAAACACTCAGATTGAGACAAAAGGAAAACCATATTAATTTATTTGTTAAAATCTTAAGACTAGTTGTTAGAAGTTCAAGTATCCCAACTTTTAGCCACTTATAGCTCCTGTGTTGGCAAATGGTACAAAGAATTCCGTGGAGATAATTCGTCTGTAATTTTGCCCGAGCTGACCGACAGTATTCTTTGACCTGCGGCGGGACCCACTTCACCACCATGCACCGATCCCAGTCCCCGCTTGCACGGCTAACGTGGGTGCCGCTGTCACTGTTGCCGTCGCAAAGCATGGCGCCGGAAACCGTGGCTGTCGTAGGGACGAAAGAAGAGGTAACGGCAGCACCGTAGGGCCGGCTGGCGCGCGTTTGTTCACCGGCAGAGCTCTGCTTCCCCTCATCAGCTTGCCCACCATGCACCGTGAGGCTCGACGGCGAGCACCAGGGCCGTCGCGCCAAGTGGATCCACCGCCTCCTCGGAGGGGAGCTCGCCCTCCGCCACCTTGGACGCCAGGGACTTGCGGCAGAGGGGGCAAGTGGTCCGGCCGTGGCCGACCCACCCGTCCAAGCACGACCTGTGGAAGAGGTGCTCGCACTCCAGCTCCCTTACCTCCTCGCCGTCCTCGATGTCGCACAGGCAGAACACGCACCGGACGGCGTGCTCCCCCTCGGCGTCGCGCTTGTACAGGCGTGTGCTGTGTTCCCCGTCGAACACCCACTTGACGTGGTCAAAGCACCGAGCCGCCATGGCGGGCTCACCCGAAGCTCCATGGTGGTGGGGGTGGAACTCGGAACCGGAATGCCATGCGAGGTGGTCTCCGTACCGGTTCCATATCATGCACATTAGCGAGCGGGAGACGGACTGGGTGAACAGTAGCAGAACGGTGAGACAGGGTACCAGGAGGAAGGAGCACAGGAAGACTGGTGTAAGTATTGTTAGAATCACCATGTCTGTTGTGCACTTGTATGGCATGCCACGCAATTGCACAGTGGTGGTGGTGATAGTGGTGGCGGCTATGGGTGGCGGCGGATGCCTGGTGGGGAATGGGGGGTTAAGTATTTATACAGGTCGTGGGAAGAACTCGGTGCAAGAAGCTTGCTTACCGCTGCTTGTGTGCGGAGTTGAATACTGGAATTTAATTAGAAAGCGAGCTACGCTACTGCCAGTGGCTGCCACTTGCAGGTCTTAATCACAGTCTAGCAAATCCGCGTCTGTATAGCAGAATGAATTATGAGTTATTCTGAATTATTTATTCTAGAATAATGGGTGACTAGCAGGACGGAATAACATGTTTTTGAAATAGCCTATTCAACTTATTCCATAATAAGCTATCTTGAACCTAATACTAGATCTCTCCTATTAAATCGGAATCTGACTTATTTCGAAAATAAGAAAAAAAAAATCTCCTGAATTCTGCTATCAAAGTGAGGTTTAAAAAAATATGTTAAGTGCCTTGCGAGTCGTGAAAACCGCACAAGGGACACCTCAGCGCAAAATTAATTTAAAAACTAATATTTTATCTATATAACTTATGGAATTCGTTCATTTACGCTCAAAAAACCTAAAGGAATAGACGCAAAAAGGCTTCCTTATCTGGTATTATTAATTTCGTCTTTATTTCAGTTTTTTTTTGCAAAATAAGCAAATATTTTAATTCAAGCCATACTTCATCTGAATTTACTGTACCACATACATTTAGCTATAATTGCTAACATGCCATCCTAAGAAAACAGGGTTTGGATCCCCCCAAGTAGGGGGGTCGGAGAGAATTTCCATACTCACCTCTTGTCATTGTGCTACACGTTCTGGTAGATTCTCTAAATCCCTGCACAGTAATTCCTTTCCCGTCCTTCCAATTTCTCTAGACGGTCGTTGGATTATTATCTCTAATGCTGTATTTTATTATTTCTAATGCTGTATTTCAAGTGAAAAACTTTGTATTTTCAAGCAAGTGTGCAATATTTGCTGGAAAATATAGGAAAACTGAAGGGGAAAAGGAGCTAGTATGTAGAGAATTTGGTGGGCCAAAGAAGTTGTTTGGTGCATCCTAGAATGTCTTAAAATATTGTAAATATCAGTAAAACGATGTTTTCATTATATTTGGGGGACTGTAATACAGTATTTTTTTCTCTACATTGGTACATTGTAAATTGTCATATTTCAAAATCGGACCCTTAAAATCCTCCATTTAATTGATTTCAGTTTACAGTTTAAAATCACCGTAAATCAAAATCAATAATTTTAAAATCAAGTATTTTATTTTTACTGTTTTTAAGAGTGATTTTGAAGAATTTACAGTGTGTTTGATAAAACTTCTATTTAAAAACTACATTTGGCTTCTACTTCTCACATAAAATGATTTAAGAAAGAGATATTATGACTAATATTTGTATTGTTACAAAAGTCAACTCTTTTACAATAACATATCTTTTTCTCCTATTGTGGAAGCTTCATCTTGTAACTTTTGGTTGAAAAACTCAAACACTAGTAAAATACTACGGGCATGTTTAACTTTCATTTAGAAGTACTTTTGTATTTTCATTTAGTTATTTTTTTGTGGAGGCGATGGATCTTGGAAGCCATTATGTAATATTTTACTTGTCCTTAGGCTTCCAACTAAAATGTAGAAGTGGAGTTTTTAAGATTTTAGAAAAAATGAGATTGTTACGAAATAGTTGACTTTTGTAACAAAGGTCGTACTCATTGCACGAGGCTCCATTATTTATGAGGTTTGAACAAGAGTCGATATACATAACCTTACCTCTACTAAGCAAAGAGGTTATTTCCTTGAGTCGATGGATACAGTCTTACTCCTGTTAAGCAAAAGGGTAACTTTCAAGTAAAAGTTTTTTGAAACGCATCCTACGTAAAAGATTTAAATGATTTCACAAAAAAATAATTAAATAAAAATAAAAAGTACGCCAAATACAGCCTTAAAGACACACCAAATGACACGTAAGATGTATGGCCCAACTACGAAGTGACTGCGGAGGTTCCTTTCAAACCCCCGCGAAGCGATCTGAACCCAAGAAAACGTGGTCGCAACGGTTAATGGTGGTGGTAAGATTCTAGCTAGCACTGTGTAGTCTTGTTGTTCTTTGTCCTTTTCGGCACACACACGAAAAGCTTTTTTTTCATAGGTTCGAAAATGTGCAACTTGTTTGATGAATTGTTGAGCCTATCATCCAACTGCCTCATAATTATTCATGGTGAACTAATGATTGGAGAGAGGCAAGTCCAAGAGACCTCTTCATCCTCTCCCCCACCACCTCCCCCAAATGAACAAGTAGAAAACTTACCTGGAGAGAATTGTCGTTATTGAGAAGGGCAGTGGCTCTCAGTCTCTGCAAACCTAAGTTTAGGTTAAGATCTGTCCAGGTGAAACAAAAACTAACAGGATACGCTGCTTGAATTTCCCAAGCCACTTAATGAAGGAAGAGTGTTCATGTGCTCTTTCCGGCTGCAATATCCCCAGCTGCCCAGTCGCCAATTGCTTACTGTTGTTTGAATGGCCATGCTACTACTTAATCTCCCATTTCTGCTTGAACTTTTCCATTTTACTGTTGGCCTCTCAGGAGCCTAGGAGAGGTAATTGAACCCACCTCTTGTCTCTTCCACTACTCCGAAGGCGACCATGCATCTTCCAAGTTGATCCACCAGACTGGCACCCCTCAGAACAGCTGTCTAAACTGAGGCCATATAAGGGAGCTCTGGAACGAATTAACCAAGTCGATACACCAAGTTGATCCACAAGATAAGCCAATCTTAAGACAGTTAGATGCCCACGGAGTAAATGGAGTTTGTGATGAAGCCAAGCCCGTCGAGTCGGCCCTGCAGAGAAGGACGAACCAATGATATAAACATACATGCAACGCAGACATGTGTATATATGCATGCATCTCGACCAAAGTAATGGTGCGGATAGTGAAGACCACTGTATTGAAGGCTAGAGCTCTTGGGGCATACGTACGTGCGTGATGTGATGAGACGTGCAACTTGGCAGACACGTATACATCTACCGGTACAAATCCCTGGAACACGATCGAAGGTCTTACCTATCTACAACGTAATGTCCGGGTGTATACAGTGTCTTTGGTATGGCGAAGCTGCCAGGTTCAGCAGGGACCTGTCAATTGCTGTCATTTGGCTGCATGCGAAGGGTTGCGCCGCCGCCGCGGGAAGCCGAATCCAGTGAAAGGTCTCCGCTTCGGAAACGCCCGGCCCGTGAGGTCGCCATCGGATCTCGTCAAGTGCTCAGCCTCGTTGTTGGCCAAGTTGGGCCGGAGTGATCGCTTTGCCAAGCTTTGGGGGCGCGATGCGTTGCTCCCGGACGGTCTTTTGTGCTCGTCCCATTTATTTCGGATTCCACTTGGACGGCCATCGTGACCCGCTTTATTGCCCCGATGCGGACCCTGTGCGTCAATTTTCTGGTATCCTTTTATTTATTTCGGGTAAAACTTGTTGTATAAGTTCGTGGTCGGTGTTTTTAATTTAAGAAATTTAAATCTTTTACCGTGATTCCCATATGTTTACATGCACGCACCTGTAATCCAATCTCCAATTGAAGGACCTCAAAAATATAAAAATTGAAAAATTAAATTTAATCTGCAACAAGAATAATAGTCATTCTTTTTAGATCATCCAATTGAAGATCAAATTATACAGATATGTTGATTGAATTGAGACTCATCACAAAACAAATTAAAAAAACATAATTCAAAATCTCGACAGCCGATATATAACAACACCCTGTACAACAAGTATTTTTCTTATTTGAATAGGCCGATCGACCCATGCACCCTTCCTCAACTAGCCTACGCCCCTCTGCATGCATTTTAGCAACTAATCTCATCCGCCAAAAACAAACGACGCACGGAAGTAGAGAGCTCTTAGTTTTACTTTTCCGTAAATCTTTATCCACTGAAGGTACTGCAACAATCTAAAAATTGAAATCTTCCGCTAGTAGGCATAAATAAGGGAGAGCGTTACAAGTGATCTTATTATATATAAATTCAACTCTCACATATTATTATCAATATTTCTAACATCTTCAACTATATTTGTTCATAAATATACTATAAATTTTAAAAGAATATATCATAAAGATTCCATCAAATCTAGTGAAGTAATCTCTCTCTCTCTCTCTATATATATATATATATATATGAAAAAAAAATACTACTCTTAGAGTTCATAATATTATGACCAAAAGGTAGAACCGCAACTTTTATAAGGATGTCCTGGTATTTATAATAACATGTGTGTAAAATAGAGTTTGAGTTGAGTTCAAACTTTATCATCTCTATCATTTACATTCACAGATTAAACAGACATGGACCAGAATTAGATGAGTCTCTTCCCCTGTGGAAAGAGGAGTTTAAGAGTTACATTGAATGTGAGAGATCTATCTCTATAAAACAAGCGTACATGAGATAAGTGCCAACGGCTATAATTTTTTTCTCTCTCTTTTGTTCTCTCTCTCTCTCTCTTTCTCTCTCTCTCTAGTAGCCTTGCCACATGACGAAGACGATCCATTGTTATTTTCAGTCTGAGACGATGACCTCCTTTGACCTCCTTATCGATCGTGATTAATTGTCAGGTAATTTCTCTCTATTTGTTGGATAACAATTTTCAGTAATGGTATTTGTTAGTTATGGGTGTCCATCAAGTCAATCTCATAATTTTTATGTACATTCTCTTTCTTATGGATGATAATAAAGACAATAAGTTTATGTATAAATTGAATATACCATATCATATGAAGTCCATAAATTTGTGTAATAAAAGTTAAATCATGATGAGTTCATGATAATATAATTAATTTTCTTTAAACACATATTTTTAATTATTTTTTATCAGAAGATATTTAAAAAAGATATTAAATATTATCAAATATCTTATGAGACTAGTATAACTTACTATTGTCCATAAGATGAGGATGATTGATCTCATTGTCAATTGTGTGAAAAAACTAAAGTGAACCTATATATGCTCACTAGAGAATAAGTTCACTGAACTAATCTATTATTTAACTGACTAGATGGTAATTTACCTAATTGTCAATCAGTTGAATTATTGTCACAGTGACGTGGTTGGTACTTAGATCTGAGACACTAAAGACATCTTGTTAGTAGATTTTTGAGTTTCAACATTGACTCATAGATCTCTAATCATAGGGGCTTAATTATTTAAATGATCGGATCTAGTAAAATATCTTCGAAAGTGATCATTGTGTGGTAAATAAAGAATTATTCACTCTCGATAATTAAAGAGAGAATACTTTATTGAATGATATCTAGGAGACCCTAGTCAGGATAAGATAACATATCAGAAACGAAATTTTTTTGATGATGCTTTGAGGCAGCCCACCCATGTACGTGAGCTAATTAAGGTTTGACAATTTACTAGACCCTGAGTTCACTTGAGAGTATTAGATTAGATGTATGAGTGTAGTCACATGATAACTGGCGCTGGAAAGATTTTATAAACGGATTTTGTATTTTATTGCCTTCTGAGATCATGTGATGTTGCTTGACACTCAATTTGATAAGAAATCTGATATATTTTATCATGAGATGATAAATTAATAAAATATTTATTTATATTTAATATTAAATAAACTATTTTAGGTCAATAGTATATTACTACTTAATGGACTCTAAATCATGAGCCTAAATAGTCATACGCACAATGGTTCCCAGTCTATCTCTAGCTGGCCCCCTCAAAAGGAGTCCCCTCTCCATCAACCGGAGTACTCGTGTGGATATCGCTGTGGACGATCCATCAACCGCAGCTAACGACTTCACTCCATCAGATTCGATCCAAGGCAATTCAAACCCATGTACGGTGAGAAAATGAAATATTTAGTTTATTCGTTCGAAACGGATCAGGGAACACATGGGATAAATTTTAATTTCTGCTATGTTCTTGTTGGAGCGGCTATATAATAGTCTTACATCGGATCATTTCAGTTGTGGTCAATGCTTATAATTTTGGGCCCCTTCAAACTCAACACCCGAATTTTGTGGTTTGTAAGAGTTCTTATGATTTTAATGTTAAACTCTATTTCTCCGTACAATCCTCATATTATCAAAGTCTTGGGCTTATTTCATCGTTCCATATAATCTTTTGTTCTTTTTGTTTTCTGCGGGATTAGAGAACTGTCGCCGACATCCAAACAGCGGCTTGATCGCAATGCACATCCACCTCACACCCCGAAGTGCATGGCTGGGGACTGCCTACGCACGTAGCAAGGCCTGAGGCCCTGCGCGCAGTGCTGCATGCCCTCTAATGCGTGGCTGGGGGCTGCATAGGTGCACGCGGCAAGGCCAGAACCCCTACACGAAGTGCAACATCGCGCCGCGGTGCAGCCCAAGGGGCCGGTGCATGGGCGCCGCCGTGCCATATGGCTCCCTGAGGCGTACGTATGGGCTCCGCCGTGCTGCACAGCTCGCGAGGACCTGCATGTGGTGGTGGGGCCACCACTGACCTACGTGGTCGCCGCCAAGGGCAGCGGCGTCTCTTGCGAGCTTGGAGCGTTGTCCCCTTCAGTCCACTGTAGCCACTGCTACTTCTTCGTTAGGGTTTTCCAGATCCTTTCGTAACAACAAGGAAGTGGTCTTTCTTAGTATATGCCTCATTTTTCAATAATTGTTGTTACATCCTTGACAGGTTAATTATTTAAGGTCCGATTTGTACGAATCGAACTTGATGGGGGTAGATAACGAAAAATATCCATGCTTCCATTAATCTAATTTTTGCAAGAAGAGACATTTATTGTTAATCTGTTTAACAAAATAACCATGTGTTATTAATCAATCTGCGAATATATCCATGTATTTAAAGCATGCAAAACTATTTATTAACCGTCCTGAGTCCTGGTCCTGGGTAGGCCATTTAAGGCTTTTTTTAGTGCAGAAATAAAATTTAGATGCTGTTAAAATATATTTTAAACAGTTTTGTTATTATATCCCTGTAGCTCTTTCTCTCATGAGATTTTTGCTCATGACCTTAATATACTCTAAGAACCAAGGCCCATCGAACTTTAATAGTTTTAAAATTTTAAAGACTGCATTTTAGATATGTGGGGTACAGATATAATATCCAAGGATAGTCGAGCAAATAGAATGTCTGCTTTTATAGCAACATGTTATAACTGATCGATTGGGCCTTGAAACTTGGGGTTTTTTTGCCCTTATTTTTGACAAATCTGTGGCATGATAATAATTAGTTAATTTTTATAATAATTGGTAAAAAAATTTATTAATCATGTCTAGGTTCAACAATTATTTTGATCCCTGTGATGTTTATTCATGCAACTTTATTTTTGATGCATCTTATGGTGCATTCTATCTTTAAGAAAGTATTTTAAATATGATCTCTAAGATAATTAGCATTATTATGATGATGCATGTGTTATCTAGAATCATGCATGTGTTATCTAGAATCAATGAATGCATGGATAATTAGGGTGATGAGTAATTAAGTGTATCTCATGATCATAAGTAATTAATTTTGCAGTAATTGTTAAGAAATTTTTTTCTTACCTTTTACTGCACTTTGTTGCATTAATTATGTTTGTGCATGATGTGGTGCAACGCATGATAGACGATGAATGATAGCATTAATTTATCATTGCTCTTATTTATGTAGTGATGCAACTCTTATCAAGCGTACACTACAAGAAAGTAGATCTATACCTACCACTCTTACCTACATTTTAGTTATTTGTAGGTACGGATGTCTATTTACCTACATTTTTATACAAAAAACTATTCTTTTATTGGACCGCTAATAAGGTTGTAGGTAATGTTACTTTTTTGCATACCACTTTGAGAAATAGTAGGTAATAACGTAAGTTCACATTACTGAGACATAGGAAAAACGCAACTTTCGTCTTGGGCGGCAACGTAAAAGTCTCTGGCGGGATTTCTCCCAAATCCCGACATTCCCAAACCCACAAACCCCCACACCCACAAACCCCCAAATATCCTACCTTATTCTACCTCTCCCTCCCCCAAATCTCTAGACCCCACAACTCTCACAAACCCTCTCTGTTCTGTGCGCAGCGAACTTGGGATCGGCGGGCCCCCTCCCTCCAGTGGCGACGAAGTTGGGATTTCTGATGCAGATTTCTGATGGTCCGAGGAGGTGTTGTTTATAGGAAAGGGTGGATTTTCCGGTTTTGATGTGCATTTATCTGTTTTTCTCTTTAATGGGCTGACTGATGGAAGTGTCCGTGGTTGGAATGCTCTTCCTCCCTTCTCCTTCTGTCTATCAGTATCTCTGGGTGATTTGATCGGCGAATGGAGTTTTTTTGCGTCCTGTTTGGATTTGGTTACTGTAGTTTGAAAAGTAGATAGTTGGAGTTGTGATGTTTGTTGCTTGTTTTTGTTTGCAGAGAGGGTGGTCTTGGGAAAGGTTAAGATAAGATTTTTTAGCATGATTTCTGAGTTTACTGCCTCCGTGCGTAATGAGGAAGCTCTCATGGATGAAGAACAGGTTGGAAGGTCAGTCTTCGTCTGCCTTTGTCATTTTCGATTTATAAGGTCAGGATAAACGTTGTGCCATATTTGACATACGGGTAACAGTGGGTAAAATCAGTTTTGTTACTTGTGAGGGAATTCAGAAATTAGTACATGTTCTTGTTGATTCAAAAGGTTTGGTTATTTATCTGCAAGTGGCAAATGCTTTTAGTTATCTGTCTGCAACTGCCGGTGCGAACATCTCTTGGTTCATATTTTCACTTGGACAATGTGGAAATGCATTTCAACCCTTTATGGTTGCTCTGTTGATGGAGATGAGAATATAAACTGTTTATATGATGGTTAATGAGAATAATAACTATGTTGCTTCTCTTATTTTGACTTACTTTAGATGTGAAGAGGATAAAAGAATGGTTATATTTTGGTAATGAGAATAATAACCATGCTACTTCTCTTATTTTGACTTGTTTTAGATGTAACGGGGATAAAAGAATAGTTATATGTTGGTAATGAGAATAATAACCATGCTACTTCTCTTATTTTGACTTCTTTTAGATGATTAATATCGTTTCATTCTTTCTTCATTGTCAATCCTTCAAGGAGTTTAAAGATTGTTGGGCACATATCGTTGCACTGATTAATGGTATCTCTTAATGGACAGCTTTATGACTATGCTAATAACAAACAAATTCTATTTATGATGAGTTGTAATTGGTTTGTTGCTGTGATGGTTACAGTTTAAACGTCATCGCTTGCCTTATTTTGCTGCATTTATACTAAACATTATATTATTGGAAGTCCATTATGATTTAAATGATCCTTCCATCATCTTGTGGATTTTATAATGATCAGAAATCTCAGCTGATTGATTTGTGCTCTTTGGGATGCAGATCATCTCTTCACCAGATGTACCACCAGCAGAGAGGTATGGAGCATATGGAGAAAAGGTCATCTGAGTGCAAGCAGCAAAAGGCATCAGAAGGCAGATTTTTGTCATCCTGTCACATGCTGTTTGTTGGAGCATATGAAGGGAGCTCAATGATCTCATCTTCAGAGGGAGTACCATTTATGTTGAAAATATATGTTCACATGCTGTATTTTTTATTGTGTTTTCTTTTAGTGGTAGAGGAACCTCTCCTGTGTCCCCTCAGTTGTACTACCTCACTTTATTTCAGTAAAATTGGTGGTATCAACCACAATTTCTTTAGAGAAAGGAAAAGGGCAGTCCTCATATCATGAACTTCTAGCTTTGCCAAAACCAAAATCATACACGTCACCTAATGCAAGGCCAGCTGATATTGATCAGGATCCAGCATTCTGGATCAATTCAGGGACTGAAGATGTAAAAACAGGAAAAGGAAACCTTTTCCTGGAAGAGCCTTCTTTTTCAGAATTTTAAGAGCCTGAAATCTTGAGCTCTTTTTGGAGCTCAAGACTATATGAAGAAGTACCTACACATGTTCCAGTTTTATGTACCAAATCCACATGTTTCCTATTTTTGCCCTTCCGCTTTTAATATCATTTACTATAAATTGTGTTGTAGTTATGGCAGCTGCAATGGTTGAGTTTAACATTACGCTTGACTGGCTTTGGTTGTTGAGAAGGTTCTCATCCAGTTTCCCACCATTGTTGAGATACATTTACACACAGCATCCCTGGACTGACCACATTTACTGACAGCATATTACTAGTATCATCATTTTGAGACATATATGTATGCTGTTTTTCATTTTTGCAAATGTAGTATGATTCTTTTTTGATCTATTGTTTATTTTTATTGCGAATACTCCTATGGTGTGTTTTGTTTCTTGGCATGGCCCTCATCAGTTTTTCCCAATCTAAAATCATGTTTATGTTCCATGTAATTTTGTTTTTTCCCCTAAAATTTTGCTAAGTCATAGGCCTTTTGCTCCTTTTCTTTCTTAAGGAAAAGTGGTGAAGTAGAAGGATGGCAAAAGTTTAATCAAGATTTTCATGTGTGGGAGGTGGCTACCTCCACCAGAGTCACTGGACATTGGAGATAAGGGTGTAAAGTTTGCAAGGTTGTCATGGGGGTTATAATAAAACTGATATTATGATGAGAAGAATTAATTGACAACTCTTTAAGTGGCCAAGTTAAACTATGAATGCTATAACTGTGCACTGCAATGACCTCAAGTTCAATACTAATTTTTTGGTGTAAAATCTAACATCTGACAACATGGGCATGATGTGCTTCTTTTGAGCACATTATGTATTATTGTGTGTTTACTTCTTATTTATACAATGAGAAAATTAATTATGTGAGCTGACAAAACACAAAATTTCTAGCGTGTGAAGGTTTATCGTTTGAGTCCTGATGGAAAATGGGACGACCAGGGGACTGGGCATGTCACTGTTGATTATTTGGAGGTAATTGCATGTTCCATCTTGTCTGAGCATTTTTGAGAAGTTAATGTGTTTTTTCAACTCATGTGTTTGTTGGTCATGATACAGAAAGCAGAAGGTTGTTATGGTGTGTCTGCTGTTGAGTTGCTTTGACATGTTGTTAGCATTGTATGGAATTCTTATGTTTCTGATTCGCCATTGGTTTTCTGATTATTTACTTTTTAGATGGAATCTTATCCACTTTTCTTTAATTGTTGTCCAATGAAGTCTAGTGCTTCAGAATTTGAGCAATTGTATCCCATGGTGGGGCATCTGTGCTTATTTATTCCTTTGGACCAATTCAGCATTTTATGCCTACACTTTGGTTGTGTTTAATGCATGTAAATATAATTTTGTATATAGCTAGGATTTCTTTCATTTTGGCAAAATTTCTGGATGTAGAATTTCTTGGAGTGGCCCCACCCATATATTTCTGATGGTAAGACGGTTGTGGCTGGGGTGGAGGTTGTGACTACTTTTGCCTCCCACTTCCCTCTCCCAAGGGTCCTATCATTTTGAAAATATAATTAATTTAACATGTTTCTATTTGCTTGTAGAGGAAGTATGATATTAATGATAATCATGTTAACTGGGTGATGAAAGATCTTTCCTATAAGTGGAAATATTGGAAGTATACTCTTCGCAATGAGTATTTCAATCTGAAACTGAAAGCTTCTCAACATAAATTTTCCCCAAAAGATGTTATTGATGCAGAGCAATGGAAAGAGGCACTGAAACAATGGTGTAATCAAGAATGGCTTGTAAGGATTTTAGGCTTCTTTTTAATTACAATATTTCTAAATTTGTTTAACTTAATATGTTTGAATTTATGCATTGCAGAAAAGAAGTTCTGTTAACAAAGAAAATAAGGGTAAGCAAAAATGGTATCATTGTGGTGGCACTCAAACAGTGGCTGATATATGTAAGGCAGAGGTTAGTTTTTTTCTTAATTTTTTTGTACAAAACATTCTTTATTCTTGTACATCAATTGTAAATACATAATCAACTTGTTTCATGTTGATAATACGTATTCAATTGTTTCATGCTGTCATACGAAGAAAAGACTGGATTAGTTTTGGATCGTACAGATGTTTTTATTGTTACTCACACTCGTAAGGATGGCAACCCTGTCAATGATGAATGTGCTTGTGTGATTGTAAGTAATTTTTTTTCTTGCCCTATTGTTCTAATCATATCATCGGCTAGCTAACAATGAAAATATATTTTCTTAACAGGAAAAACTTCAAGAACTCAAAAGATCTCAGCCTTCCGATGAAGGGACCTCCCGCCCATTTGCCTCAAAAGATGACTTTTATGCACAGGTTATTGGTGAAGATAAATCAGGCCGTGTTCGGGGTGTAGGAACTGGCCCAACTCCATCTACCTTGTGGGGGACATCACATGAACAGTTGAAGGCTGAAATAAGAGATTGAATGATAGGGTGAAAGAGTTGGAAGACCGATTTTCTAGAGTTGAGACCCTGTTATCAACGAGACAAGTATTTTTCAGAAACTTTTTTATTCTTCTTTCAGACTTTGTTTTTATGTAACTTATCTGATTTTCCCACCTCTTATTAGGGTGGCAAAGTAGACGTATCTCAGGGATCACCACCAATTGTACAATCATCTGTGGCAAGTACTCAAGAGGATACCTCAGATACCTTATATATTCAAGATGTTCTTCAGGTGCTTTGATCAATGATGTTCAAAAAATTAATATAATTTGTATATTCTATTCTTCTTATTATGTCAATCATCAACTTATATCTTCTTTTATTTTTTGATCAGCTGCAGGGCAAGAGAGTGAAGCTGCTAGATTTGGATCACCAGCATGTCGGGAGTGGAATTGTCATGAGTGTTGACAAAGACAAGGTTGTGATGGGTCGACAAATTGGAAATGCCTACTGTGAGGTGTCCTTAACTTTCGCTATCAAACTCGATGCTCCTTTGATTGTCAAAGATCATCTTCGGAAGAAAATAAAAGACGCACTAGGAACCCACATCCTTGTAGACACGCTAATTTTGACGTCATTTCGAGTAAATTTCATATCATATAATAATGCCTCATAATGGTTTGATATTTAATCATTAATTAATTTTTATTGATATTTTTGAGTTTCGGGTTTAACAGACATGTTTAAGTTAATCAATCAAATTGATTTTATATCAAATTTCAGTTAAAATATGAAGAATTATACAAGGCGTCGACCCATGTGGACGCCATTTAGAGTTTATTCGTATTTTACCGTTTAAATTTGAATTTTAATTAATTGATTTATTAGCTAAAAGGCGTCTGTAAAGGTCGACGCGTTTTAGGTTTCCTAAGCTGTTTTAACTTCTCTTCCGGATGTTTATCCTTATCTTAATTAGTGTAAAAGACGTCTACACATGTGGACGCGTTTTAGCTAATAAAGATAAAGATAAGTTTTCCCGGATATTTATCCTTATCTTAATTAAATCTGAAAGGCGTCAGCCATGGTGGACGCGTTTTAGATAATTACAGATAAAGATGAATTAATCAGTAATTATCTGTCGATTAAGGTAGATAAATCCTAGATTTTTCTATGTTAATCGCGAAAGCAGAAAATGCCTATAAATACCTTGCCTATTTCAAGAAAAAAAAAAAAAAAAAGAGAGAGAGAATTATTGAGCCAAAGCGTTATAGCGATTTGAAGATCGAAGCAACCACGTCGGAACGCCGGAGCGCTGCCATTTCCAGAAGTCGGCATCCTTCTTTAAGATCTTCATCTCTTCAAAGCTTCAACCAACTGGACTGGGCATAAGTCTTTATATATCTGAATTTCATCTTCATTCATTAGTTTCATTCTCTCATATTCACATCATGCAACACACATCACATCATTAATTTTCTAAAATCTGTTCTAAAGGGGTTTCAAAGCCGTTTCAAACAAGTGAGTTGCTGTTTAAACATGTTCATTAACATCATTAGCTTTGATATTATTTTCATTTAGATTCTCATCATTATTTCTCCTTTACTTTCTCTGTTTTTCTCTATCTCTGCTGGGCTCAACAACAACAATAACAAGAAATCAAAAAGAGGGAAATCAAACACCAATCCAGGAGAACTTCTGGACGATCCTCAACATTCAACAGCAAGAACGAAAGAACAAAGATGCTCTCTTTCTTCAGCCGGCTGAAGGAGGGGAACCAAGGATTCATTCTTCCGCGTTTGAACAGGTAAGTGATCAAACTTCTTTTGAAACTTTTTAGTTAAAAGTTTCTGGCGATCACTGCACCTTAGTTGCATTTTTAATAGGTTATTTTGCACCTAAACAACATAGTTTTTCACATTAAATCACACAAGCAATTTTCAGCACCTACAGCTTTTTTGGCGATCACGGTGGGACTTGGTCTCGCCGTCTTTTAATTTCTTTTGTTCTTGCTATTATCATATCGGGCACCCACGGTGCACCACTTGTGTCTTTCGACACGTCCTCACCAATTGGTGAGTGTTAGTTTAATTAATTTCCCTCGTGCACCACGTGCACACCCCAGTGGCAAGATCTTGCCTCCCCTTTGATTAGTTCAAAAGCTGTTTTTTGTGATGAAATGCTGTGTGATTGCGTGATTTCTTAGTTGTTTAGATAGTAAACCATCCTGTTTAAAATCTGAAACTAAAATCTTTGCATGAGTTGATTGTTTACTGCATTTTTCCCTGTTTAAGGAGGATTCGACCCACAAAATCCTTCTGAAAATCTGTTTCTGCGAACTAAAAAGCGTCCAGGAACAGCGACGCGTTTCAAAACCGCGTCAGGACACCTGGACGCCTTTTAGCCTCCAGATTATCTCTGTTGTTTACATCTGTTTCTGTGAAATAATTAACTTCTGTGTTGAATAGCGTCGACCATAATCGACGCGATTCAGACAGTTTTTAGTTATTTTCCAGGTTTTCTCTGCTGTTTGCATCTGTTCTCTGCGAAAGAATTAAATTCTGTCTTGAATAGCGTCGACTATCATCGACGCGATTCAGACAGTTTCTTAATTATTTTTCAGTTTCCAGATTTCTGTGTTGAGTGCTAGCTACACATTACTCTATTAAGCATTAGAGGCCATCCAGGTCGCAGGGCATACGCATTGAGGCTAAAACCCTCCTTTTCTTAGGAATACATTACTCAACGTTAGCAACTCTCTCTGATTGGGTTGGTCCCTTGATCAGACTAGAGAAGTCGACGTTGAGACCTCCATAAGTCCCCAAAATCAAGGTATTCCTCCTTGATCATCGGGCTGGTTGTACCAATTGAAGTCCCGGCTAGATTCCGAGAGCGTTGTGAGAGAAAATCTTAGAGAATAACGGTGGAAACTGAACTAAAACTAGGATCCTTCCCTGAGTGAAATTGTGGTTTAATCCAATTCAAATAATTCAACAAGGAATCCTAAAATCACGTTAAGCATCCACTTGTTTGATTAATCTCTGCACAACTTGCTTGATTAAATCTTTGAAAAGGGAATCTAATATCATGTTGCTGCGATCAGGCAGAGATTTGAGTATGGCCCAAGACGCCATTATCAACTACGAGGGAGATGCTAATGCCCCTCGCAATTCAGATTTCAACTACGAGAATGGGAGAGATGCTGATGCCTCCCGTAATTCCATCCCCATTCCATATCGACAAGATGGGAATGTCCGGACCCCTCTCTTTCATCCACAGGATCGATATCCTGATCTTCCCCCGCATGAATATGCGATCCCCAATCCCGATCTTGAGGGGGACATGAATCATCATGATCCCTCATCCTCCGATCCTATGGATCTTGTCAACGCCCTGGGAGTTCTTGCCTCCCGACTGGACCCTCAGCAATTCGAGGCCATCCAGTCTATTTTGAAGGGGAAGGCACCCATACAGCCTGCTGAGCCGAACCCTATGGCTCCCCCTGTTGTTCCTCAACAACCTCCTCCTCCTCCTCCCCATATCCATCAGGCCATGGAGGGCCTTCATCTTACTTCCCGGCCAACTGGGCCACAACTTTCGTCATCCAGGCAACCGGCTAGACCGCAGACGCCCATTTATCAAAATGCCCTCGGGCATGGCGGAAGCTCTGCCGGACCTCATCCTTACTATCCCCCTTGTCCAACGTATTCTAGGCAGCAGGCCTATCAAGTGCTTCCTCCTCCTTCTCCTCCCCAGGCAGATCTGACCACGCAGACGTTGCTGGCCAAGATGGAGCGCATGGACGAGCAGTTTAACAATCTCCAGAAGATGATGGGGGTTAAAGCTGTGCCAGAAATTAACTTACCAAGCCTGCCAGTATTCCACCTGCCACCCTCTGAAATGCCAGTATATCGAAAGTATAACGGTACTGGTAACCCCTTCACGCACCTGAAGGAGTTCATGTACGAATCCTCTTTCTGGCAGAATGATAAGAGGTCGCTGGCTTTCTTGTTCAGGAGATCTCTAGAGGGACCAGCCCTCGAGTGGTTCTTTTCTCTGGAACCCTCAGAAGTAGAGGATTACGGTATCGTTTCACGTAAATTTATCCAACGATACCAGGACAGAGTTGCACCCTCCTTGTCTATCACGGATCTCATTGCAGAAAAGATGAAACCAGACGAGGAGTTTGTCAGTTTTGCTGACAGGTGGCGGGGCCTGGCTGAAAAAGTGAAAGATCACTTGTCCGAATCCGAACAAGTGAAAATGTTGATTTCCAACGCCACGCCCCAGTTCAAGCTAGTCCTCTCCTTGAACAACTTGACGAACATGGCAGAGCTCTATGAAAGGGCACGGTACTGCCAGAATGCTTTCAAGGACGCTACGTTCTCTAGCGTCTTTGATCCTCACAGACCTAGTAGGCCTCCACCTCGGAAGCCTGCAGTGCCAAATTCTCCTAGCACAGGTCCAACTACTGAGGGCACGCTCTCTCACGAGCAGGTCAGTACTATGAACAATAATTCGCCCCAGTTTGTGAGGAATCAGCAGTACCAGAGGCCGCCGCAGTCGAGCCAGCAGGGATACAGGCAGCAGCAAAACCCCCATTACCAACAGCAGCACCAGCGGCCCCAGCAGCCGAATCAAAACCAGCAACAGCTACCACAACAGCCGCAACGGCAACAGCAGTATCAACAGCCATATCAGCAACAACAGCCACAGTACCAGCCGCGTGCACCGCCGGCGTACCACAATGTCCCTCCTCCTGGTGACTACAACCAACAGAGGAGACCTCCAGGCCCGAAGAGGGCAGAATACCCGGCCCTCCCAGAGTCCTTGGCAGATATCTTCAGTGCTTTAATGGCAGCCAATGCCTTAGTTTTGCCGAGGGAGAAGGCCGTCTGGCCTCAAAATGCCGATACGTCCAGGTATTGCTACTTCCACAGGCAACCTGGGCATACCATTGATACCTGCTTTCAATTCAGAGATTACATTCATGATCTCAATGAGCAGGGCGGCATAGATTGGGAGGAAATGAAAAAGTACATAACGGCTTTGAAGGCGAGGAGACCGCAGCAACAGCAGCAGCAAGCAAGACCACCGGCACAAGCAGCAGCACCACCCAACATGGGTATAGTGCAGAATCCACTCCCGGAGCACCAGAACCAAAACCAGGTTGCTCCCATTCTGACGAACAGCCAGTCTGAGGCTGGTCGTGGGCAGCAGTGGAGAGTAGAGGACTCTTCCTCTCTTTGTTCAACGGGTCACACTCAAAGTACTGCAGAGCGACCACCACGCCGCACCATCCACATACCAAGGCCACAACCCGTTACCATCACCCCTATACCCACACCTACATATCACTCACCCACACCCAATAACCCATTACCACTACCCACTTTCCTTAGACCCATTACGCCCCGCACCACTACGCCTCCATCATATACCCCCCCGCAAACCAATAACGCGCCCCTCTTACCATCTAGGCCTTTACTACGCATACCATTTCCTACTTCACCCACTACCACCACCACTTATCCATATATCCCTTTACCATCTAGACCGCTATTACGCGTACCATTTCCCACTTCACCAACCACTTACCCATCCACCATCCAACCCTCTAGGCCTCTAATACGCACCACGCCATCACCACCTAGCCCTACGCCATCACCTACATACCAACCCTCTACGCAATCCGCACCGTCCAACTCTGCGGTACTTAAGGTGTCACCCGGATCCTCCACGGTTGAAGAACACGCGCTCCGGAGTGGCAGGATTTTCAACAAGGTCTTCCCTCAGTCCACGGTTAGAGACGGCCCATCACAGCCGACTGAGGAAGCCCATAATGAAGAGAGTGCACCAGGCACTCAATATGACCTGTTGAAACACCTGGATCGGACACCAGCACGGATCACTATACTAGAATTGATCAAAAGATCCAAGAGCCATCAAGAAGCTTTAATGGAATATCTGCAGAAGGTGATGGTCAATGAGGACGTGCCGGTAGAAAAAATTGCAGCACTACTAGTTCCTCAGGGGGATCAGCCCTCAATAACATTTCATACATCGGAACTAGCACCGCCAGCAGCCAGAAGCATGGCTCTGAGTATCACGGTCAACATCTGTAAGAAGGCCGTAGATGCATGTCTGGTAGACACAGGGGCTTCGATTAATGTTTTACCTCGGAAGACCCTGGAGCTATGCGGTGTGCCTAAAGAGAAATGGCTGCCCAGCGCCATCTCAGTGACAGCATACGACAATTCTACCCGTTCCCCTCTGGGAATGGTCTATTTAAAGGTGGAGCTGGGCCCTGTAAGTCATGCGGAGGTCGAATTTCACATCTTGGAAATCGACCCTTCCATAAATGCCATTTTAGGTCGTCCTTATATCAAAACTCTCGAGGCGATTCCTTCTACGAATCATCAATGCCTCAAATTCCCTTACAAAGGACGAATAATTAAAGTAACGAGCATGCCGATCCTTGTTGCTGCTCATTCATTGAACATTAAATCTGCTGTCTTACCTGGCCGACAACCTTTTCTGTCGGTATTACAGGTCTACCGTCCAGTGGCTGATCCTCTGAAAGCCGCTACTATTTCTCCATACCCATTAGATGCTATCAAAAGGGGGAAGTGCATGAGTACCCCAGGATGGAGGATTATGATGAAGAATGGCTACAAGCCTGGAAAAGGTCTGGGCACACAATTGCAAGGCAGGACCACTCCTGTCAGAAATCATCGAGCGGCACCTGGAAGTGGTCTGGGCTATAGGCCAGTAAAACTGAAACAAGGCCTGGTTCAACAAGCAGAAATCAAAGAAGGCCCGAAGATCTGGGAGGCAATGTCCACACCACCCAAAGAAGGCCGAGATCCCTTAACATGGACCCTATGCACGCATTTTGTGAAAGGGCCCATACTTAGCCACGACAATACGGTAGTCATTATTTCCTGTTTTGACTTCCATGACATATATGGGAGGGACTTGGCCAGACATTGCTCTGAATTACTTACGTACCAATCCTTGGAGGCTCTGCGGCCTATGAAAAGGAGGAAATTTCATGACCCTGAATGTGAATGGTACAGATGGTTTGATCTGAGGGACCTGTACATAGCACTGAACAGGTTGTTCCTGGATCCTGCAGAACCCAAATGGCCGCCGCAGATTGATGAACTGATTGAAGGTCCTGGTGCCATATTCGATAAGCGGATACTGCTGTCGGAAGAAACCGACGAAGGGGAGCCAGATGACCCCTATGAAGCTGGTCACACAACAGATCTGCTCTGGAGGGGGACATATCCTTCACATGTCTTCACACTCCATACTCTTTTCCGTACACTGCTCTTGACCCCGACTTGGTCGCGGGTCATAATTGAAGATATTCCACGGGCTCCGCCCGTCATGATTACTCTGTCCCCTCGGGACATTATACCACAACCTCCTCTCGATCTAGAGAGGTTGTATGATTTGATTTGGGACATATTACTATATGATCTCCCTAATCCTCTGGCCTTGGTGCCACTTCCTCCGTATGATTATCCTCCTATTTTTATTCATTCCTGCTTTATGTTTAATTCTTTTATTATCCAAAAAAAAACGCCAATTTGGCAACAAATTCTTCCAAAATCCTCATTGAGGAAACATCTTACTTGTCCGATTGCACCCCGCCGCGCGGGTCCTTCGGTCAAGATTCTCTCTTAGATTTACTCTGTCCCTCCCCTCGGGAGGATTCTATTGTATTTCCACTTGTATCCCAGGATTTTCATCCTGCTTCATCTTCGTTAGGTTATGATAGTGAGTTTAGTGAAGTTAGGCAGTCTAGTCAGATTAGTCAGGTTAGGAAGTCTAGGAAGCCTAAGGGTAGGCAAATTCCAGATAGATACCTCCAGGACTTAGCTGATAAATGCTCTTCTTGTTCTTTGATCCCTCAGCTTTTAGAAAATCCAATTCACATGCCAGAAGATTGCATGGACGATGAGTCAGTCAATGATGGGTACGGGGTATATGAATTAATACATGAAAAGGACCCCATTGTCGAAAATGAAGAAGATGACGAGGACGCGGTTGAGGCATATGCCAGTGGAGTAAAGAGATTCGATGAACCCTCAGCTGCCGTAGAAGAGCCCACCAAAGAAATTAATTTAGGAACTGAAGACGAACCTAAGGTTGTCCTCGTCAGTAAAAATCTTTCTTCAGAGGATGAAAAGGCAATGGTACAAGTTCTCAAGGACTACAAGGACACTTTCGCCTGGAGTTATGAAGATATGCCGGGGTTAGACTCATCTTTGGTTGAACACAGATTGACATTAAAGGAAGGAGCTAACCCTGTCAAGCAGAAATTAAGGCGATTCCACCCACAAATGGCTTTAAAGATGAAGGAAGAAGTCGACAAATTGCACAAAGCCAAATTTATTAGAGTTGTCCTCTATCCACAATGGGTGGCTAATATAGTCCCGGTTATGAAGAAGGACGGGAAGGTCAGGATTTGCATTGACTTCCGCGATCTAAACCGGGCGTGTCCTAAGGATGATTTTCCATTGCCTCATATTGATGTACTCATCGATAACACTGCTGGCTATGAGACGTTATCATTCATGGACGGATTTTCAGGATACAATCAAATTAAGCTGGCAGAAGAGGATCAAGAAAAAACATCATTCACTACACCTTGGGGAACATACTGTTATGTTGTCATGCCATTTGGATTAAAGAATGTAGGTGATAGCCAATTGATTCTTCGCCAAGTGCTGACCAAGTATCGAACTCTTGATCCTAAGCTCAAGCCTTATCAAGAGCTTACTTCTGCTTACTCAAAGCTTTTCACAAAATTGATTTTTGTCCATGTCCCTAGGAATCAAAACATCTTAGCTGACGCTCTAGCTTCACTCGCATCTTCTCTTGATTTTCCAATCAGCAAACAATCCGAATCAATCATAGTTCATAGGCGTCTTTCACCCGCCGTGAAAGACCCTTCATTCCTTAGAACTAAAGAGAAATTGCTGAAGAAAGTCAGAGACGGAGATATCATTGAGAAAAGAGAAATCATGTTAATGGAGCTGTTAGAAGAGATGGATGATGAACAGAAGCCATGGTATTATGAGATTGCAAAATATTGTGAAGATCAATCGTATCCTGAGGAAGCTACAACTGAGGAGAAGAGATCTATCAGGAGAGTTGCTCAACGATACACCCTAGTTGGGGGAGCATAATATAAGAGAGGTTTTGATGGAGTTCTTCTGAGATGTCTAGACGAAGATGAGCTTTGGAAGGTTATGGAAGGAGCTCATAGTGGAGTTTGTGGTGGTCATGTCAATGGACAAATGCTAGCAAAGAAGATCCTTAGACAAGGATTTTATCGGCCAACCATGGAAGAAGACTGCGTAGGATATGTCCGTAGGTGTGCTAAGTGTCAACTTCACGCCGACAAAATTCATTCTCCTGCATCTTCACTCCATCCTGTTTCCTCCCCATGGCCTTTCTCCATGTGGGCTTTCGACATTATTGGACCTCTTGGTAATCCAGATTCCGGCATCAAGCAAAAATCTTTCATTCTCACGGCAACGGAATACTTCACCAAGTGGGCAGAAGCTGAAGCATACGTGGAGATCAAAGCATCAACCGTCTGCAAGTTCATCATGAAGAACATCATCACCCGATTTGGAATTCCAAGCACCATCGTCACCGACAACGGACCGCAGTTCGTGTCAAAAGAATTGAAAGATCTCTGTAACAGGTATAAAATTGCATTGCATCATTCATCTCCTTATTATCCGCAAGGCAATGGCCAAGCAGAGGCAACAAATAAGACTTTGATAAAAATCATTAAAAAGACGTGCAAATCTAATAAATTCACAGATTGACCAGAAAAATTGGTTGAGGCTCTATGGGCCTACCGAACTTCAATCCGCACGCCTACTGGGCAAACTCCTTATTCCTTAACATTTGGAATGGAGGCGGTAGTTCCATATGAGATCCTCATACCGTCATTAAGGGTACAATTGAATAAGGAATTTTCCATTGATGAACATCGTTCAGCACTCCTTGCTCAATTGGAACTTTTAGACGAGAAAAGATGGTCAGCTGCTAATCATGCAAAAGTTTATCAAAATAGACTAGCACGTTTTTATCAAAAGAAAGTCATTGAACGTAAGTTCAAAGTCGGTGAAATGGTCGTCAAAAGAATTTTTGTAAAACCTGGTGGTCCGCGTTCTAAGCTCCAACCCAACTGGGAAGGACCTTATGTTATATCGCACGCTTTTCCTGGTAATGCTTATCGTCTTATTAATGCAGAAGGAGAAGAGCTAAAACATCCCTGGAATGGTTTACATCTTAAGAAATACTACCCTTAAGTTAAAGAGTCGATCAGTATGGTACAAAGACCAGTGGAATCAGAAAATTTATAAACTCAAATTTCCTTATCAGTCTGAATAACTTAATTTCAAGCTCATTATTACACACACTGACACGTTTGATTCGTGAGTAACAAGAGATGACAAGTCCTAAAGGATACCGAAAGCTTGGCCGAAAGTGCAAAGTACAGATCATTCATTTTTGAAGCAAAATTCTGTTTTATACTCGGCCCATGATGTCGGAACGAGGCTTAGAATATATTACCAAGAATACCCGCCATCTTAGTAGGAGGCCGTCATAAAAAAATGGGGGAGATCCGTCCCGAAAAGAAAATAAAAAGCAAAAAGGCAAAAGCCAAATGTCAAATCAAAAGGCCATTGCATTACAAACGTTACATCAAGGCCATGAAATGAAATAAAAGGGAACGCAAGGTCGATAAATACCTCGGAAAGAAATGACCGAACCCCAACGGATATTAGGGTAGGAAAGGAACATCTTTTTAAGTCTCCGGAACCTTCTCATGGGCTTTCTGAACTTATTCATCTTTTCTTTCTAAAGAGATGTACTTCAACTTAAGGAATTGCTTAGATTGACTAAAGGTCAAATCATCAAATGGGATCACGAATGGAAACACAAGTTCAAACACGATGGGTTTAAGTTGAGTTGTTGAAGAACAATTTGGAAATTAAGTTAATAAATGAATATGATCTTTTGATCTGAGTACCATGCTGATCTTTTAGTCAAAAACCCAAAAAAAATACATATCCAAAAAAGTACATAAGTCAAAAAGCAAAAAAAATATATATATGCTTCAAAAATTCAAAAAAAATACATATGTCAAAAATTCAAAAAAAAAATACATATGCAAAAATTCAAAAAAAATACATATATCAAAATTCAAAAAAGGCATATATTTCAAAACCCCAAACAAACATGAATATTTCAAAACAACAAAAATATTTCGGTTAGCATCTGCTTTTTGCATTTGATGTGTTTCATTCCTTTTATTTTCAGTGAGCATTTGTCTGCTTGTATGTTGCATTTTGCTTAAGTTTGATTATTCTCATTACCTTTGTTAATAAAGGCTATGCCCCTTGACCATTTATTGAAGAAAAGATTGATTGACCATTTATTTGGTCAGGCAAGGGGCTAAGCCTAAATAGATACTTAACATGTTTGTTAAGTGTGTACAGGATGCAAGATAAACACAAGAACACAAGATTGGAGCCAAAAGTTTCATGTATATTATCAAAAGATTGTTTGTACATGATACATGAAGAAAAGAAGATACATAAGCCCTCAAGGCTGACTCTCCCCTCCGCCCTCGTCCAACTGGCTCTGGGCCTCGTCAGGTGCATCCAGTGCTGGCTCTCGACTAGGAGGTGGAGGTGGCCGCATCGCGCTCGGACCCGCCTGACCAGAAGACACGGCAGCACTGGCGGTGAAGGCACTCGTCAAACCGCGCTCCTGTGCACGCTGTCGAGCACGCATGTACCTCTCCTCCACACTCCGGCGCTCGTGCTCTGCAATGCCAAGCTGGAGTCGAAGAGCGGATATCTCAGTATCCATCTTCTGCCGCTCCTGCCTCTCCCGCTCTCGATCCTCGTTGATAATTTCCAGACGAATCTGGAGACGCGCAAGATCTCCAGTGGAGAGATGAGCCACCTGCTCCTCCAGAGCACGGATCCGCTCTGCATCAGCCTCAGCACGAGCCGCTGCAGTACGGGCATGCTCTATCTCTGCTCCAGCCCTCTGAAGGGCTTCCTGAAGCTCAGCCACCTAAAAGGAAGTCATTGTTAGTCCAAGGCAATTAAAAATAATCAATTTCAGAATTCAAAAATTGAAGAACTTACCTGAGCAGCACGGTCCTCCTCCGCGAGAGAAGCCCGGTGGATGGCGGAGGCAAGCTGACTCTGGAGGTCAGCCAGGGCAGCATCATGAGCAGCAGATGAAGAAGATGATGAAGCTCCGTAGGTAGGAGGAGCCGCCTGGGTGTAGACGGCTCGCTGCACCAAAAGACAACTATCAGTGGTTAATCGCCAAAGCAATTGATTAAAACATGCATTCATATTCATATTCATACATACCAAGTCATATAATTCCTTCTGGACTTGTTCTAGCTGGGCCTCCGCATCATGTAGGCGGGCCCGGAGGTCGACGATGACCGCATCACGCGCATCCTGCATGACATACATACATTCACTCACAAATATAAATCAAGATAATAATAAAATTAAAGGCGTATGAATTCATACTTACATCGAGTGGTCGGAGGAGCCGAAGCTGATCGGCATAGTGGGCCCGGTACTGCTGGAGGTAGGCCTCGCTACTCTCCGCTCGTGACTCCACTCTGATGCCGCGGCGGTGGCAGTCCTCGTACTGCTCCGGGAACTTGGCACGCCAATCGGTGAGGGCTTGCTTCCCCCTCATGCTCCTTCCGATGCCCTCCGGGACCTCCTCATCTATCCACTCCTGGTGGAGGCCCAGTGTCCTCATCACTAGCCGGAGGCGGAGGAGCTCGATCTCGTTGAGGCAATGTACCCACATCTGCCTCCCGAACCGCCTCCTGCCAGCCGTCACCCACGGCTGACCCTCCTCATTCATGCCCAGGTATGGGCGCCAAATCACCTGCATATAGGTTAGATGCATTCATAAATGACTTGCATTTAATAAACAAAAAAGATTGCATTTAATAAAATTAAACAAGTTTAAAGTTTACCAGGAGTTCTGGATAATCCAGAAACTGACGGCGGAGGGCCGTCAGCTGGTGGTGCTGTGGGGCCGTGTCCACAATCGGCTGCCAACGGCAGGCGAAAGGGACGGCATTCGGTCGAACAATTCTCGCTCTGCCGAGCGGGAAGTAATAATAGCTCCATACCTGCATTCATGAACATATAGGTTAGAAAAACATCATATCATATTGCATTGTGTATAACAAATAATTAAACAAGTTAATACCTGAAGAAATGGCGAGAAGCCACTGATGGTGGTCTCACGGTCCGGCGTGACCGCGGATAGGTCGGCAAAGAGGTGAGCCAGAAGGGCTGCACCCCAGGCATACTCTCCTAGGCTAGCTAAATCATCTAATAAATAGAGAAATCTACAGTGGATATGGTCGCCCTTCGTACCGAAGAGCAACCGACCGAAAAAGAAAACTAAGAAGACTCTAAGCTGTCTATCCACCTCCTCTACCTGGCCAGGATCGCTACAGTAGACTGAGGAGGACGACTCGGCTAGTCTAATCCTAAACTCCTCCCGGGTCTCGTCAGACCGACGCCGGGGCTCATCTAGACCTAGGGCAGCCTCTACCTCGACTCGAGGGACCATCCTAGACTCCCTGCCTAGGCTAGACACCTCTATTCCTAATAATGCCTCAGCCAATCCCTGATAGTTGGGGTAGGTCACCCCACTCACAGGTCGGCCCTCTACCCTGAGGCCAGTAATCCTGGCCACATCCTCTAGGGTGGGGACCATATGCCCCCACGGCATTAGGAAAGCACGGCTTTCCGCATGCCACCTCTCCCTCAAAACCTGCAGCAGGACCAGATCAAGCCAAAAGGGCTCAATGTCCAGTACCTCGCCGAATCCCATCTGACGCAGGCGCGCCTTCTGGAAATCCGGGAGCCCTCTGTAAGCCCCTACTACCAGGTCCCATGAGATTCTAGCCCTCATCACTCCCTGCAAATAAAAACATAAAATAAAGGGTCAGTAATTAATAAAAACAAGAAAAATCAGTTCTGTTTTGAAACGCGTCAGCCCACATGGACGTCTTTCAAAACACGTCCACACGCCTTGACGCGATTCAAAAAATTTATTCCTATTTAAAAATCCGGAATTTATCTTGAAAGACGTCGATTCATGATGACGCCTTTTGAATGGCGTCACCTGGTCTGGATGCCTTTCAAGTCCAGATTTCGGATTCTTTTAAGAATCCCGTTTACTCCCCTATTTTCTCATCCAATCACGCCCACAGGAAGCTTACCGTGTGGAGGTCGCCCTCCTCTTCTTCTTCCACCGCCATAGGTGCCGGTAGGGGTAGTTCTTCCTCCAAGAAGGCCGCCGCCTCCGCAAGAGCCGCCGGAACCTCTTCGGGAGCTTCTTCTTGCCTCCGCCTCCTCTTGGCTATGACCTTTGTCTTCCCAGAGCCTTCACCGCGCTCCATGGTTTGAGAAGAGGGAGTTTTGAGAGTGGGATCGCCGGAGCTCGAAGTCGGTCGCCGGAGAGGAAGAAGAAAGAAGATTTTGGGAAAAGTGAGGAAGAAAGGGGGCCTTCGCGGGTCTGTTAACGAAAAGGGTGAAAGGCGTCGACACAGGCTGACGCGTTTTAAGGGCACAAAAGTTGAGGCGGCACTGACAGAGGTTTGAATTTGAATGAAACACGTCCACACAGCATGACGCGTTTCACTATTTTCGTCAGAGCCGTACAGAGGAAAATCATGAAAGGCGTCGTTCGGCCTCGACGCGTTTCAGAGAATTAATCATGGAATTAATGACAGAATCCTGGAAAAAGTAGGAGAGAGAGTTTAAAGGCGTCATTATGTGCCGACGCGTTTTAAGGTTAAATCTGGTTTTTGAGGATTAAAATTAATTTCTGGAAAAGAATTATGGTTAAAAGGCGTCTGCGCGACACGACGCGTTTCAGCCTTTCTGTTATTTATTCGAAATTCTGTGGGTTTTGATGTTTTAATTGAATATTTGTTTGGAATTATTAACAATTTTGATTGCAGGAAATTCAAGAAAGCCTGAGTAAAGTTGGAAAATGTCAAGAAGATCTCACTGTGGAATTCAAGAAGTCTTGACCGTGGCTAAAAAGACGGTTATTTCTACCCTTGTATTATTTCATGTAATTATTTTGCATTCACATTATTATATGTTAAATATCTATTAGAGCATATCAAGGACCTTGTGTTTTTGATGAAACTGGAATTTGAGTTCCCCTACAACAAAAACAGTGATAATTCCAGAGAATTCTTAATCGCACGGATAGGCCGTTGGATTGTTAATTAGTGAGGACGATGGTTCCACTTTTGTGAAATAGTGCGTGGATAAACGAGCTTCGGCTTAGCACTGAATTACAAGAATTGGTATCTTGACTCATTAATGACAATTTAACAATATTATCCTTGATTAATTTATATTTGATTTGACTTTATATTTTTCTTTTAGCCCAGCATGCATCATGTAGGACTTTGAAATCATTGTGATAATGATTAATTATTGATTAAGTTTCAGACCATTAATCAAATAACTCAAAACATGATATGAAATATTCCATTCTGAATTGAGTATCTTGATTATCTTTGAGGTTCGCTTGAAGATATCTTTGGAATTCTATCCTTCTTGGATTCTTTATCCAATATTCTTGTTTTCTTTTAAGATCCATCATGGCTGCAGCACGTCCACATTGGCTGGCAAACGCTCCCCATGATGAAACCTACAGTGTCTATGACCTGGGGTACTTCCCACTCCGAGGAGGTTGATCGACTTTATTTTATTGCCTTGTCTACCTCATCCAGACAGGATTGATTCCATTGATCTCATTGAGCTATCTTCATTGATGATTTTGAGAAAAATTCCAATCATGTGATGTTAAGAGCGTGTCTCATCACACCTTGGCATCATCTTTTCAGTACATTCCATTCCATTTCACTCCCTTGCAAAGACGATGCCAAGGTGAGGCAGCTGTAGACACGCTAATTTTGACGTCATTTCGAGTAAATTTCATATCATATAATAATGCCTCATAATGGTTTGATATTTAATCATTAATTAATTTTTATTGATATTTTTGAGTGTCGGGTTTAACAGACATGTTTAAGTTAATCAATCAAATTGATTTTAGATCAAATTTCAGTTAAAATATGAAGAATTATAAAAGGCGTCGACCCATGTGGACGCCATTTAGAGTTTATTCGTATTTTACCGTTTAAATTTGAATTTTAATTAATTGATTTATTAGCTAAAAGGCGTCTGTAAAGGTCGACGCGTTTTAGGTTTCCTAAGCTGTTTTAACTTCTCTTCCGGATGTTTATCCTTATCTTAATTAGTGTAAAAGACGTCTACACATGTGGACGCGTTTTAGCTAATAAAGATAAAGATAAGTTTTCCCGGATATTTATCCTTATCTTAATTAAATCTGAAAGGCGTCAGCCATGGTGGACGCGTTTTAGATAATTACAGATAAAGATGAATTAATCAGTAATTATCTGTCGATTAAGGTAGATAAATCCTAAATTTTTCTATGTTAATCGCGAACGCAGAAAATGCCTATAAATACCTTGCCTATTTCAAGAAAAAAAAAAAAAAGAGAGAGAGAGAATTATTGAGCCAAAGCGTTATAGCGATTTGAAGATCGAAGCAACCACGTCGGAACGCCGGAGCGCTGCCATTTCCAGAAGTCGGCATCCTTCTTCAATATCTTCATCTCTTCAAAGCTTCAACCAACTGGACTGGGCATAAGTCTTTATATATCTGAATTTCATCTTCATTCATTAGTTTCATTCTCTCATATTCACTTCATGCAACACACATCACATCATTAATTTTCCAAAATCTGTTCTAAAGGGGTTTCAAAGCCGTTTAAAACAAGTGAGTTGCTGTTTAAACATGTTCATTAACATCATTAGCTTTGATATTATTTTCATTTAGATTCTCATCATTATTTCTCCTTTACTTTCTCTATTTTTCTCTATCTCTGCTGGGCTCAACAACAACAATAATAAGAAATCAAAAAGAGGGAAATCAAACACCAATCCAGGAGAACTTCTGGACGATCCTCAACATTCAACAGCAAGAACGGAAGAACAAAGAGGCTCTCTTTCTTCAGCCGGCTGAAGGAGGGGAACCAAGGATTCATTCTTCCGCGTTTGAACAGGTAAGCGATCAAACTTCTTTTGAAACTTTTTAGTTAAAAGTTTCTGGCGATCACTGCACCTTAGTTGCATTTTTAATAGGTTATTTTGCACCTAAACAACATAGTTTTTCACATTAAATCACACAAGCAATTTTCAGCACCTACAATCCTTTGGCTGATAGAATATGTAAGTTATGATCATTTTAGTGGTATCATGTTTACTAATTTTGTGCAACTTTAAATTATCTTGCAACTTTGCCACTATAATTTTTTTTGCACTGTTTTTTTTTTTTTGTAGGTACTTCTTGACTCATCCAAGCATATAAAAAGTTAACGGTAGTGATTTGTGACACATCTCCATTATTTTGTTCTGTGTATGGTGTACATTTGGATGATTAGATGATGTGTTTATGGATGTATAGGACATCTATTTTGTACTTCAAGTTTTATTGTGAATGGAAGTGTATATTTTGATCGTTTGATGATCATAGGATGGTGGACTCAATAGATGTTTTATGTATATTTACCTTGTTGTGATCATAGGTTTGATCATAGTTTTATATTGTTATGAAATTAATGGATGTTTTACATATGTTATGGTTTGATGGTTTGATGATCATAGGTTGGTGGAAGCTATGGGTTGATCTAATTATTGTGCACATCTTAGTTTAATAGAACAATTATTTGGTGAAATTATAGATTCACAATATATATGTTATGTGAGAATTATAAATTGTATGTATGTGTACACAGGTAAACTATATGATATGGAATATTGTGATTATGTGTATACAAGTGGAAGAAGGGGACTAATTATATATTTGTTGGTAGTTTAATAGTTTTCTACTACAATTAGGTTGACAGGATTTATTCCTACGACTATAATTAGACGTATACCTACGACACAAACAAAACATACCTATGGTCAAAAAATGATGGTACTTACCAACCTCCTCTGTTAACGTGGCATATACCAACCAAAATAAATATTTTTCCTACGATAAATAATGATGGTGATATCTATTCGTTGTCTTTATTTATTGGGCAATACCTACGTCGGAATTTTGCTACGCTAACGATAACCGTAGGAAAACGCATGAAACACCTACGACTCAGAAAGAATATGTAACCCTTTACTGACACGACTTTTACCGACTATATCTAACCGTAGGGAAGGTAGTAGGTATTGCGTTTTACTTACAACTTAGCGGCATATACCTATTACTTTTGTTGTAGGTATATCTGAACTTTCTTGTAGTGGTAATAAGTTATATATTCGACTTATATGAGTAACTATCGAGATAATATAAAGTCCATAATAAATAGTGCGACATCCATATTTATTCTTATTTTGTAGATCTGATACAGTAGACTATTTGTAATAAAGTGGTGTAATAATTGTTGCATTATTATTCAAAGTTTTGCAAAGAACTGTGCTTTTACATCGGACATTAAATGGATCATTTTTTATCTTAATTGGCATGCACTAGTACATCTAGTAGGTATGATTATCACATGGATATGGGAAGTCCCTAGATCCTATGTTTTTACTGATTGTTAAAGAATTTTTTAAAGAAAACATGTTTTAAAAGGATATTTTCTAGTGAATCAGAGTTTTTTTCCAAAGGGAATATGTCTCTAAGATTTGTGTTTTTTCCACTCTTAATTAATTGGAAGTATCATTTGTTGTATGTATCGAATGATGATTACGAGTAACGAAACTTTTTATCCAAGATATTTATCATAATAGTATAACCAATTAATTTAAAGAGATGAAAAGTAGTTTTAATAAGTGCTTAATTTTTCTTAATTTACATAGTTATGCAGTAGCAATGGATACAAAAGATTTATTTTATGAGTTGTTTAGTCTAGATAAATTAATAGGCAATAATTATGATGTATCCTTTTAATAGGAAGAGATACTTGAAACTATGGTCAATGAGATGTTACCTCCATCGGTGGATGAACTACTTGTCAAACTTGAAAAGCAAATATACGACAAATGGCTTAATAAGGACATAAGCACCCCTAAGAAGAGTTTGAGTTGAGTTCGAACTCTATCATCTATATTGATAGATTAGATAGACTTAGATCAGACTCAAAGGACTCTCTCTCCATGTAAGAAGAGGAGTTTAAGAGTTGTGGTGTCTGTATAAGACGTGCATCCATAAAAGAGAGATGTAGGAGATGAAAGCCGGTGGCTGAAATCTCTCTCTCTCTCTCCTTGGGGCTTCCTCCTTTTGGTCTCTCTTTCTTTAAGCTACTACCTTTGGCCCTGGAACTTGCCGCGTAGAATTAGTGCGGGAGTTTGTTAGCTTTCCTACACGATGAAGATGATCCACTCACTGCTTTCGCTCGGAGATGGGGACCTCTCCATTAATCACGATCATCAGATAATTTCTCTCTGTTTGTTGGATCACGATTTCCAACAATATGAAAGTCAAAGCTATACATAAAAATATGGTGACTTAGAGGAGTTATACAGAAATTCCCATAAAAATTAACCAAAATATAGATGCTGAAGTTTTACATATAGTTACATAGTCAATAAGTATGTTTTTTGATTGTGCGAAGCTTTTGAAAAGTCAAACACTTATTATATCAATCAATCTTTCTGAGAATACTGTGCATGCAATGTATACTCCACACCGGACCCATTCTGCGTGTTAGTGTTACGCAATCCAGATCCTGTTGACCTACATATTTTCACATTGAAATATGTGCCCATTGCTTTTTTTTTTAATTGTTGCCTAGTTTTCTTTTTGAAGGGGGCACAGTGTCCAAGTATTTATAAGTATATACAAGCGATTGAGATTCCAATTTAAGTGGAAGCCGAGAAATCCTTTAGAATTTGGAGATAAATTCGAGCAGGTCGAAAGGTCAACCTAATTAAGCGAGAATTCTAGGTCGAACTGATTTTCGGAGAAGTAATCTCACGGACTAGGGATAAAGATCCAACAACACGTAACAGGCTGCATGGCTGAGGAGTTATTAAGCTTCAACCAGATTCGAACATGAGACCTCTCGTGAGGGAGGCAAGTGTGAAACGAACTGTTCCACAGCTGGTTCACTATTGTTGCCTAGTTATGGCCGTGATCCAAGAACTCATAAATGTTGTTCGCCTAGCTAGGCTTTGAGGAAGATGTTATAACTTAGCATTGTTGCAGAAGCACGGTTTATGCAGGCCAATATGGAGGCTATTTGAAGGGGCGGGAGTAGCTGGGTTTTTAAGTGACAAGTATGGCTGCATCAGGCGAGTGTTAAGCATACTCCTGTCTCTTAAACAGTAGATGTACTTCATCATCAAAAAATATAATTTTACGGATCACACCCATATGCACGAGGTGTATGCACATGGTGAGAATTGAATCACGACCTCCCCAAATTCATCCGAGAATCTCACAAGGGAGGAGATAATATAAAGGTGTGGATCGAAGATTAAGATATGTTCTTCAGGCTTCATGCAGATTAATCTGCAATCCAATATGCTTTGGATCCATAGAACACGTTCAGATCTGTATATTTATCAATCAGGGCGGTATTTTGTTAAAACTACTCTACTTATTTACAGTGAAGTCAAATTGTAGACCAAATAAATAAATAAAAATAAATAAGCTTTTGTTACACACCTTTCTTTTCTACCAAGAGCAGGGGGGAGGGGCAGATGAAAGAGTTAGCGATAAGGGAGAAGAATGGCAAGTAATAGTAATTGGCCATTTCTTACATAAGCATAATAATAATGGGACAGATGGAATTTAAAGAGAATACGCCCTTATATTCCCTTTTATGATCTAGTCAATGGACTGGGCCTGGGCCGGGCCCGACAACCCGGATCCAGCCTATCACTTTCCCAACCAGCCAGGCCCGGCCCAAGCCGAACTTTTACTTATTAGGAAGGTCCGGCCCGAGAATGGCACGAAAAGCCCGGTCTGGTCGGAGAAAAGGGAAGGAAGGGGAGATTTGGCGTATGCCCTCGCGTCCGTGTCGCCGTGTCACCGTGCAGCTGACCATCGTGATGCTGCAGCTCCCCCTCATGATACTGCTAGTTGCCGTGGCTGCCGGTAGCCACCATGCCGTTACTCATAGCTGCTGATTGCTCTATCAGCCATGCGGCTGCTTGCTGCTTTTTCTTGTGCTCACGGAGTAGGTGCGTTGGGTGAGGTGGAAACAGGAGGAGAAAGAAGGGAGGTAACACAATGCATGGGGATGGAGGAAAGGTAGAAGGTGACAGCACGACACAGGAGGGATGGGAAAAAGAAGGCCATCCGGAGGGGAAAGAGTCAAAAAAAAAAAAGGATAATATAAAAAAAGTAATACTTGTTACAACAGGATGGACTATCATCCATCATCGTATTCAACTCCTCATCCGGAAATTCATCATCGGTGGGTGAAAATTTAGGCAATGGGTGGTGAGCTAGGTGCTCAACAATTGTTTGTCTCTTGACAGCCTTCTGATTCACATAGGTGATCTCAAATTAGTTCAAAAAAGTTTGTCATCGCACCAGCCTATTCGTTACAACTGGTCGCTCTATCAAATATTTTATCAGGTCCATTCTGACTAGAAGTTTGATCTCGTGGATAAGAAAATAGTACTTCAATTTCTGCACTACCCAGACGACGGTTGCGCATGTCTTTTCCATAACAGTATAACGTCTTTCAGCATCATTAAGTAATTTGGAGAGGTAATATACCGCTCTTTCTCTCTTCTCGTCGTCTAGTTGGACTAATACCGCTCTAGCTGATTCCTCAATGGTGGAGACATATAGCAGTAAAGGCCACTCCGGGATGGGAGTCATAAGAACGGTAGGTTGAGGAGATAACTCTTCAAATCATCGAAGACCTTTTGACACTTATCGCTCCAATCGAACTTTGCTCCTCCTATCAATAAATCGTAAAAAGATTTACATCTCAAAGAATGTTGAGATATGAGCCGTCTAATAAACTGTAGACGGGCAATGAGTCCCCTTACGTCCCTGACATTCCTAGGAAGAAGCATTTTCGTTATCGCCTTTACCTGGTCTTGATCTACCTCAATCCCTCGCCTGCTTACTATGAACCCTAGCAATTTTCTCGATGAGACACCGAACGCACACTTCTTCGGATTCATTTTTAGTTTGTGCTCTCTTGACCTCTGCATTACAGCTCTAAGGATTTGAGTATGTTCTTTCCTTGTCTTTGACTTCACTAAGATGTTATCTACATAAACCTCCATGTCAGTATGAATCATATCATGAAAGATTGCCATCATCGTCCTTTGGTAAGTAGCTTCAGCATTTTTAAACCAAAACGGCATGACCATGTAACAATAGGTTCTCCACGGGGTTATGAAAGATGTCTTCTTTTGATCTTCTTCGGCCAGTCGGATTTGATTATAACCTAAAAAATCATCCATGAAGGACAACATTTCGTATCCAGCAGTATTATCGACCAACAAGTCTATGTGAGGAAGTGGGAAATCATCATTCGAACAAGTCTTATTGAGGTTACGGAAGTCTATGCAAACCCTAACCCTTCCATCTTTCTTTGTCACGGGGACGATATTAGCTACTCACTTAGGATAGAACACTACCTGAATGAACTTGGCATTGTGTAATTTGTCAACCTCTTCTTTTATCTTTAGTGCTAATTCAAGTTGTAACCGTCTCAACTTTTGTTTCATGGGTTTTACATCATGTTTGAGGACTAGCCGATACTCCACCAGTTCCGTGTTTAATCTAGGCATATCCTCATAGAACCAAGCGAACCCATCAGGATATTCTTAGAGTACGGCTGTTATGGATCTCTCTTCTTCTTGACTCAATTTGACACTAATTAGCACTATCTTCGAATCCTTCTCAAACCGAGGTTGACTTCTTTAATGGGTTTATCGACGGTTGACGAAGGCTCATCAAACCGCCTCATCCCACTTGCAAATGGTTCGGCCAAGTCATCATTCTCTTCATCCTCACTAAACTCAAACATTCCTAAGCCATCAATGCAAGATTCAACTTCCAATAATTCTATCGACTCAGAGATGACTCCCAACTGAAGAAATTCATTGACTCTTTTCAAATATTTGCACATATTTGCTAACTCCTGAACTAAGAAAGATGGAACTTGTTTATCCCTATAATTCTTAGATAAGGAGGAAGCTATCCTAATTCTTAAGCTACTATGTACATGACTCGGAGAATAAGTCAGACTTGTCTCAATTGGGACATGGGTGGATCCTTAAGACAAGGACCCAGTGATGGTAGAGCTGCCCCAACATGGAGGCTCCTCAATGGTGATGTCACACCCTC
The DNA here is from genome assembly GCA_030544215.1 of Zantedeschia hybrid cultivar. Classification (NCBI taxonomy): domain Eukaryota; kingdom Viridiplantae; phylum Streptophyta; class Magnoliopsida; order Alismatales; family Araceae; genus Zantedeschia; species Zantedeschia hybrid cultivar. The sequence continues at coordinate 21,397,073 of JARZZO010000005.1, forward strand.
TGGTACAGGAATTGGACTTTTTTTTATGGTCGTAGGTTTCGACCATGAAACATTCAAGGGAACGTGTTACGACCGGTGCTGGGAGTATTGGGAAGGAAGGTGGGTGGAATAAGAAAGGGATAAACACAGCACGTGCCGGTTCATCCTTGACCAGAAATACCCCTTCTTGTGGGATGTTTGGTTCATAAAACAATAACCTTGTGCCAAAGTTTCCTTCACTTTCTTCTTGAACTTCTTCATTCTCTTCTTTCAGTTCATCTTCCATCCTGAGTAACTCCTGACTTCTCTTCACAAAATAGTCCATAAGAGACCACTTTCTTGTCCTCTCAGTTGGTTTAGTTGGCAAGTAACCCAGTCCGAATCCCCCAATGGTAGAATTTTTCAAAATAGGTTCTCGAATTCCTTGTTCTTCTTTGCCTAACCCAGAGCCTGAACTGTATCCCATCTTATCCATGAGTTGCCAACCTATACTAGGCCGGGGACTGACGAAAGGATGGGTTCTTTGCCTTTTCGAGAGGTTATCATGGATAGAATTTGTTCTGCTGATACTGAGTCCAATGACTCGATATAGGGGGTACTTTTGACTTTCACAATCTTCCCGTTGTACGGGAATTTGTAACACTGATGATTGGTGGATGGTACCCCTAAGGTGTGATCCATCCAAGGTCTTCCTAGAATGGCATTGTATATAGGCTTGACATCGAAGATGTAGAATTTTGAGATCATGGCCACTGGGCCAGTCTCCAATTGGAGGAAGATCTTACCGTCGGCCAACCTTTGAGAATTATCATAGGCCGAGACCATCATGAAGGTGGACTCAATCTTCCCTGGATCGATCCCTATCTTCTTAAGAGTCTTGAGAGGACGTACATTGATTGAGGCTCCAATATCCAGCAAGATAGAGTCTACTGTGTGGCCATTGAGGGAGGCAGTTAGGCACAAGGGAAGGGATCGGCACCCGAGGGGAGTTAGATCCTTATCCGAGAATGATATCATAGGCGCCTGAGTGACTGAGAGAATGGCGTTCGTAACTCCTCCACTAGGAAGATCTTCATTAATTGTGATTTGCTATAAGAAATTGAACAATGTCTCCCTATATGTGGAAAATTTTCGGATCAGTTCTAGAACTGAAATCTTGGCAGGAGTCTTTCCCAGGTGCTGGAGGATGTTATATTCTGATTGAGCAATCCCTCTAGTTAGAATCGAATTTTCTTGAGAATCCAAGGGTTGACTTAGAGGAATGATGCGGTTTCTGAGTGTAACACCTATTGGACTGGGATCTGCTGCTTGATTTGATTTCAATGGTGATTTTATGGGATTAAATTGAGTCACCGGACCTAACTTTGAGGTAGGACATAGGACAGACAGAGGAGATTCACCATTTGTGATTGAAGGAACTTGGATGATAGTGACTAGATTGATGACAATTGATTGTTCCTTAGGTCGAATCAGGACCAAAGGTTTATCTTGAAAGATTGTGGAGACTTCTGGTGTAGACTTTTCAGTCTCCTTCAGCTGAGTGGGAACTTGATGTTGTATTCCAGATCCTTCGTATTCCCAATATTGCTCCCTACGAACTATTCTTGGTTCTAGGTCTTTGATCAAGATGTTGGCCTTCCCTTGGGAACTAGACGAATCTTGAACTGTTTGGTGATGGGTAATGGGTCCTTCATAATTCCTAGTTCCTTCTTCGCCCTTAAGGTCTCAATTGCCTTCTTCATGTCCTCCCAGTTAATCTTACCTTCGTCATTCAGGTCAAACACCCAATCCCTAAAGGTGAAGCAGTTGTTAATTGTGTGTCCTAGAATCCTGTGGTACGGATAGTACCTGAACGTGTCCGTATTGCGTGGAGCACCTTCATGTTGTGGTGGGAGTTGGATGGCATTGTAAGCTACCAAGGCATAAAAAATGTTTGCTAATGACTCTGTCAAAGGTGGATATGATGTCCGTTTGACCATGGGACAACTATAATTAGTCGGAGGAGGAACTGCTGAGTATTGCTTCTGATTAGATTGTATATCTGACCTAGGTTGAGAATTGAGAAACCTAGTTGGTTGTCCTAGCATGCTTACTGGCTCATTGATGGTGACTCCCTCTATGGTGGGGGTCAGTGTGGCTTTCTTACTCCTATTCATGTTCTCGAAGAATGAAGGCAACGTGGAGTCTTGGATTTGTGGGTGAATCACCCGAGCTCGATTATACAGTTGGACGAACGTTTGAAGTTTGCTAAGCATGAGGATAGGTCAGAGCTGCGGAATAACATTGTTGACAAGCATAGTGACAGCCTTGGCTTCAGGGATTGTAACCTCCGCTCTAGAGGCTATGGCTCTCCACCTATTAGCAAAGTGAGTGAAGTCCTAGTCAGACTACATTTTTTTTATTATGAGATCAAATAAGGTGGGAGGTAAGGCTGTCATATGGTTGAAATGGGTGACAAACCTTTCCAAGACTATTTCAAAATTGATTAGGTCTGTAGTAGGTAAAGAAGAAAACCATCGTAAAGCCTCTCCTTCTAGAAACTTCTAAAATAGGTGGACAAGTAGAATTCTATTATAAAGCCATTGTGAAAATCCATGAGGAAACCTGACAGGTGATGATGAGGATCGTATGTACCATCGTACTTTTTATATTTAGTCACTTTAAATCCTGGTGGGAAATAGGCTGAAGGGAGCTTACAATAGTTTGAAAGAGAATGGGGTTGCCTCAGGGTAAGGTTTTCGGCCATGAGCTGGCGCATAGGTTTCGACCTCACTCTTGTAGATGAATTCCTCCTGCTTGGGAGGTGTGATCTGGTTGATGAAGTTAGAGGGAGCTATTGGAACTGGGATTGATTGATTAACATTAGCCTGAAGTCTGCTAGAAGATCCTTAAAACTGAGTCTTCCGAGGAGTGGCTTCCTAAGTTTTGCCACGAGAGACTAACTGAATGAGTTGGTCGGGAGTATACTGTGATAGTACGACAATAAGCTCCGGATCCTCTCCTGGATTCTAGAAAGTTCTACTTGAAACCATAGGATCATCTTCCCCTTGTGAGGTGGAAGATTCATCATATTCCCTTCTCCTAAACTCTTTCCTAGGTGTTTGGAGCATGCCTATGAATGTCTGTTGTAGGCTTTCTTCAATTTCAAACAGAGGGTTATGTGTGATGTTATCACCAAACTCGTTCATGTCTTCATACACAGTATTAAAGTACACACGATTCATTATGAAACGCAAATCCTAAAAGATTTTATGTTCTACTTCAAAGAATCACTATGTATTATGAACGTGTTGGTTTCTAACAAATCAAGTTCAACCCTTTAGCGACCCTGTTTCTTTTCCAAGAAATTGTTTCACTGAAATCTGATTAGGCGTTTTTGTTATAGAAATAGTTCTCTCAATGACGCCTATAGGTAGATGAATTTCAAGTGGCAAAACTTAATTTCCTCACACAATCCCGAGATCCTATTAGGTGGTTTCGGTACAACCTGCTCGGTAGCCAAGTGGTAATTTTTGGCTCGCGGAGACTCACAGAGATTCCCAACAAAGTAGGACAAGTCACACTCGAGTGAGAATCCTCAGATGGAGTGTCAAATACTGTGGGAAGGATAACTAGCAGTGTGATGCCGGCTCTTTCTTAAGACCCCCACAGAGGGCACCCTGAAATTAACCCAAAGTTCAACAAACAAGAGAACAATAAACACAACCAGAACAGCAAAAGGCACAAATGAGAAAGCTGGGTGGCCGAAAGGTCGACCGTCTAAGGGTTGGACGGCCAAGTAGTTGGCCGTCGGGGATGTTGGGCGACTAGGTGCTTGGTCGTCCAGTTGACTAGGCGGCCAGGGGGATGGCCGTATGGTTTATTGGGCGGCCAGGTGACTGGCCGTCCGGGTACTGGGCGGCCAGGTGCTTGGCCGTCCAAGTATAGGGGCTTTTACCTTTTTTTACCTTTGTTGACGTGCGCGCAGTGATCAAACAAAGGTCTCATCGTGATCGTCAAAGGGCGATGGAAGCCCGGAGTGTTCCCACCTTCCTTCCGCGGGGAGGCCTCCATCCGTCACGCAACTGGGGCGATAATGGGGTTAAAGTGTGAAGTGTGTGATTGCCAGGAGCATTATCTTGGGGTCCTTGTGCTCCGCAGGATGTAAAGGTTGATCGCGTCTTATTGAAGCGGGGGATGTTGAGTTCCTCTTCTCTGCCTTCGGCCGGCCAAAGGGAGAGAGCTCGGTAATCCACGTGCAAAAGGTGGTAAGAGCCCCTGAAAATAGAAGACAAACAAAGAAAAGAAGTAACTCGATTGGAACTATGATATATAGAGTCTATTCATGTAAATATGTAAATAAACCAAAATTGGAAGAGAACGCACTGAATGGGTGTTTTGGGGAGGGAAGGTGACCATGTACTATGGCCACCCACCTCTCATTTTTTTGTTTGAAACCTCTGGAGGTGAAGGGTACTAAGTCATCCTAATATGTATGCAGAATGAACTGTAGAATGAAGTGCTCGTGTGTGGGAATTGTGAAAAGGAAAAGTGTTATGGTAAAAGAAAATGAGGGAGAAAAAGAATGGTTACGAGATGGGTGAATGATGTGAAAAGTAAAAAGAAAGGAAAGGTTAAGAAGACAAGTCTATTTGGAATGTGAGAGACTCTTGGTATTCCCGTTCTGCTACCCGTATCCTTCAGACTTCTCGCTAGCCCAACTTCCAATCAAAGGTTGCTGTCTCTGCCGAAGCTCTCTTCACCTCCAAAATTATCAATCTCCAAAATCTGAACCCCCCTTCCCGAGAGAAGGTCTAAATCCTTGTTAATCCCCCGAGAGCCAATAGAAAATGGTCAAGAGTTGGACATCATAGATGCGGCAGTCGCTAGAGTGGGGAGTGGTCAGAGTAGTGGGGGGTGAGGGTTGCGAGTGGAGGAGAACGTGGGAAGACGAAGTCAAGCTGAAAGTGAGAGGATGGACGACCAACCCTTTTGCCTTCTACTTTCGTGGAAGGCCACCAAGTTGCCCTTCCGCAGAAAGGTAGAAGGCAATGGAGCTGGCCTTCTGCGAGGTGGAAGCCACCAAGTTAGCCTTCCGCGGAAAGATGGAGGGCAATGGAGCTGGCCTTCCATAGGGTGGAAGGCCACCAAGCTGGCCTTCTGCGAAAGGTGGAAAGCAATGGAGCTGGTCTTCCGTGGGGTGGAAGGCCACCACGCTGGCCTTCCGCAGAAAAGTGGAAGGCAATAGAGCTGGCCTTCCGCGGGATTGAAAGCCACCAAGTTAGCCTTCCGCGAAAAGGTGTTGGAGTTGGTTAATAGGTTCGGCTATCTAATGAGCTGTAATGTGGTGGGCTAAGATAATGGGTTAATACTGATGGATTAAGATGATGATGATGATGATTTTATGATCAGAAGGATGTCCAAAATCGGGTGTCTACAAAGATCAGCCCAATCTAACCCAACCCAACCCACTCACTATTGAATTGAGGCTGAATTGGGTTAAATTTGGGGTAAATTTAGGTTGGGCTAAAATTGGGCTAGGCTATTTTGAATTTGGGTTAGACCAAATTATCACATAACCCAGTCCAGTCCGTCCAATTTACATCCCTGGCTCCCCTCTAATTGAATTGCTTAATTTGATCCATAAGATGAATAAAATGACTTTCATGTCGTGGGACTTGCAGATTTATATGTTTAGTTGCTCCAATTTCATTTTCATCAAATTAAAGGAAATTTTTGGGTGAGACTGGCTCCCATCTTCATGGGTGTAAAGTTCACTCCGAAAATAGAATAGTTTCTTCATTTTTTGACAATATAATTTAAGAGAAAAATTATCATTATTCTTAATTTTATTCTTGTGTATCCTTATATTTACTCTCATTAAAGATTATTGAAATAGGGGTGTAAAGATCAAGTTATACATCACCTATTGTATTCCTTTTAAAAGGTATGGTTCTCAAGATAATATGTAAAGATCACCTTTAAGCTCTTTAAACTAAGTGTTCATATAATTTTCAGTTGTACAATATATGTAAAATACATAAAAATGAAACTTGTATCATTTCAACGAAATTAGTAAAATTTAAGGAGACCTTTAGTTTTCATAAATTTTATTAAAGTGAATCTCTCTTCATTGCACATTCAACGAGGTGAAGATTTTTTTCAATGACAATAACATCCAAAACTTTTCTACCCAATTTTTGCAGTCAGTGTAGTTTTATGCAACTTGTTATTATGTTATCTATTAGTTGAATTTCAATCTTCTGAAATTTTTGATATTATAGATCAGTCTTCTTAATTGGACTATTTACAAATAAATTCCCACAATCTCAACTTTCTTACAAAAAAGTCTTTTTGAAGGATTTTTTTGTAACATTTTTAGGACTTTTTTGTGACATTCCAGGGCCTTGCATTAATTCACAGAAGATTGTGAGGATTCATAAATAAATAGTTGAAATTAGGGGAGCTTTTTTGTAAATATATCATAATTTTAAGAGTTAAAATGTAATTATTTCTATAAATGCTTGAGTATGAATACTGTCTTACCCTAGTTGCAGAAAAAAGTATATCTCCATCCTTCCTTTAAACTCCAAATAAAGATTATGAATCTGGTCATTATTCTTTGACGTCCCTAATTGCAGAAAAAAGTATATTTCCATCCTTCCTTTAAATTCCTTTAAACTCCTTCCTTTAGACCAAAAAAAAAAAAAAGAACGTAGTGGGGCACTGAGCACGAGCGTGCGAGTTCACTCGTGCGCTCTGTCTCTTCCCTCCCGTGGTTATTCCGTCCATTTTGGACAATCTGAATTTAGTGGGGGGGGGGGCGGGGGGCTAAGATTAAGCTAGTCTGAGTCATGTTTCAAAAAACAAATTTAAGATCATCTGACGTCTCTGCATTGACCTGTGCTGTTGCACTCCGGGTCAATGTAGCAATTATAAAAATTTTAGGTAACTCTATGTTTCATATGTCCTATAATTTGATTTGGATGATCTTAAAAAAATTTAAAATTTAAAATTATTATTAAATTTATTTGATAAAATATTTTTTATTTCATTAGCATTCAATAATTTATTTTTCTGGGATCATCGAAACCACCTCTTGCGGAACCTTGACACATGAGATGATTATCTACGTACCTAACTAGGTACGTATATACCTACGTACCCTCACTCGAAGCTGACTTATCCCATTTTTGATAAAAAAAGTAATGCGAATAAATAATTTTTTAATAGGAGAGCGGGATATTTGGTCCCTTTCGAATGTGATCCGAGGGTTCACTAGTCTTAGAAAAGAAAGGGATGCAAAGGTTGGGATGTTTGCTGTGTTTTAATCTAGAACGTTCCATACTTCCTAGAGACCTTAGTACTACTGTGCTAGGTTCCTAGTCATAAAAAAGAAAAGCATAAGCCAGAGATAAAGATAGATACCAGGGCAAGACTACCATCCACCTCAGGACAAATTATTTTACAATTATCACAACTCATGGGAAAATATATTCCATAAGTCTGAAATGAGAAAGAAAAATTTATATACGTAGTCTTCTTCGCCCGTTTCCACCCTTTCGCCTCCCCTCCTCATCTCCCCCTTTTTGAGAGGACCAGGCTTTCTGTCTGGAAGATCCCTTTTTCCCTTTTGGGGAGCTTTGGCCAGATGCAATTGTCTTATTTGGATTCGTCGGGTAGGTCATACTTTTTGTTTTCATCTCTTGTTTTGAGAGGATCCTTCCTCGTCGATGGATTTCACCATTGCAGTTTGGCTTTCTTCAACCTCTGTTTCTAGTAGTTTCCCCCTTGATCCCGTTATTTTTCCACTTTGAATCTCCGTTGCCTTTGTTCCTATGTTGTATGTTTATTTGAACCCTCTTGAGAAATCTTGCATCAATCTGTTCTGGGTGTGGAAGCTGCTCCTTCCCCAACATGTTTGGTAGATTTGTGCGGCCTAAAGGAAGCATTGCATAGAAGTTCGGAACCCAAAGGCAATCGTTTAGTGAATTGTATCGTATTCGTATTAGTTGACCTAAGCCGCACCATTACTGCTGGGGTGGGGCTCGGCCTCCAAACCGTACATAGGACGGGTTTCTACCTCATACAGCTTGGGTCAAAGATTGGGGGAAGTTGAAGAGAGATGGGGAGACCAGTTGCTGTCAGTCGAGATGGGTAGGGATAAGCTTGTGAAGAAGCCCCCGCACACAAAAAAAGAAAACCGATCCAACTTTGCCAATCGATGGACGGAAATGAGACTATTAGCTCCAATTCCATGTCCCAGGGCCTTATTTAATCTGAAGAAAAACGGACGACTGGGCAAAAATCCAAATGAATTTGGGGGGAGCTGCGAACCAGTTAGAATATAATAGGATGCTAAATTTTGAGAATAGGAACCTCGAGATGAGGGAGTTCAAACAAATTTGTACGTGTCTTTTGAGAAAGGAACTTTCTCGAAATCCAAATTTGATCCTCTCTAGGCATGAGCGATAACTTCATGACTGATAGTTGTCTCTATGTAGTGATCGACCTTCGTTAAGCTTCACCAGAAGCGACTAGTCAAGTCTAAGAAGCAAAGTACTAGCTTCTCCCCCATCATTGACCTGGATTCTTCAGCCATAAAGGCGATCCAAAAGCATCGTGTTACTATGCTTATTCCACACATTTAAGATAGTTGTGTGTTTTCCGAAGCTTTCAATTTGTTCAAGCATCCTATTCGATTTTGAATGCATATCTACACTATGTCAGCGACCCTCGTCTCCTCTAACGGCTCCGACTCATTCCGCTTCCTTGAGGAGATCGTTGCTATTCAGGGGGTTTGGGCTCCAAAGATTTCTCCGGCAAACTTGCTGTTAGGAGTATACATAGACCAAGTTGAGCCGAGTTTTACCTTGTTCAAATTTGGTTCAATTGATGTTGAACGAGTTCGAACTTGAGTCGAATATTTATAATTGTTGTTCTAAGTTTGACTCATTTAAATATTAAACATTAAACAAGTTCGAGTTGACTATCAAGTAGCTCAAGAGTTTAATGAATTCATCATAGATTTAGTTTATTTTTTTTTAATTACAATTTATGAATTCAAGCCAAATCACGGCAAGTATCAAATTTTATTTGTTTGATAGAAAACACTATAAGACATTAGATACCTTATTAATTAAGTTTATTCATGAATAGAACAATTCAATGAGTAGTTAGAAGAGGTCTTAATCAATACTTTAAACTAGTTCTTAATGAATATTAAGATGAGTTCTTAACAAGTACTTAAAAAAATATGTTCTAGAACATAATCGAGCTGAGTTCGCATGTGTCACGAATAACTAATTGAAGAAAGCGTGTAGTTTCTCCATTGTATTGAACATCTATATATACAAGAGTCCATAATAGAGCAAGAGGCCAGTAGGCCTAACAAATTGTACATACTAAATCTAGAACATACTAAATCTAACTATTGTATATACATCAACATCGTTTAATAAATTGAGCACAAATTTTTGTTCAGACTTATTTATTTAACTTAATAAACGAGCGGAATCGAACTATTGTCGAGCAATTTTACTAACTGTTCATCAATCATATTGATTCATTTACAGTCTTGCTTGTCATTAGCCAGCATAGGCCCCCTTTCTTATGTTATTATTTTCTATTTTGTTTGGGATTGTTGGTCTACTGGTCGTGGGCGTGGCTGGGAATGGTTGGGGATCATGATGACCTTGTACCTTAGGACGACTCCGCCCCACTTACGGGAAGATCGTAATATGCTGATCAGTATTGCACCGAGGGTCAGTCTAGTGCGTAAAGAAATTATTTTTTGAATTTTTTTAAGTGATCTTGGAGGTGTCTTATACTTCTATCTAGGCCAATCTTTGATCTGATGAATTAAAAAGAAATTAAAAAATTAAAAATTGAGCTTTCATAAATAGTAAAAAAATATTTTTAACGGGCCAAGTTCAATGATAGTTTTTAATTTTTCAAATTTTTTGAATCGTCCGATTGAAGATAAACATGTACAGACGTACATGACATCAAAGAATTCACTTTAAATTTTTTAAAAAAAGTAAATTCTTTTTTTTTTACCTAGAGTAATACTTGCTGCAATGCGTAGCATTACAGTAAGTTGAGTTATCTTGCAATGAAAGATGTCATTGGTCCAACTAAGTGAGGGCACATAGATAAGATAATTTGTCTAAAATATATTTATCATGCCTATAAAGTTATACACATATGCATAGGGATGATAATTATTTTTCAGACATGACGAATATTATGTGAATATGATAAATATTATTTATCATGTTTACGAAGTATTTGTTATGTCCACGAAATATTTATTGTACCAAAATTTTGTACAGAAGTACGTAGAGGTGAAAAATAATTTTTAGACATGACAGATATTTCGTGACATGACAAATACTATTTATCATGTCCACGTAACATTTGTCATGCGTACTTATATTTGTTACGCTTAAAGTACTCCATCTATACTATACTAATAAAATAAAATTTTTAACCTAACTGATGTGACATTTATATTTTTTTACGCTAAAAAAAATATTAAACAATTGTAAAGAGAAGTAATTAAAGATCATAACTCTGTTATCACTATTCCTTTCACTTTTCATCTTCACTCATTTCAAAATAACTTATTAATAATAATAACTCTCACCTCACTCGTCTCAAAACAACTCATTAATAGTTATAACTCTCTCTCTCTCTCTCTCTCTCTCTCTCTCTCTCTCTCTCTCTCTCTCTCTCTCTCTCTCTCTCTCTCTCTCTCTCTCGTAGATGCACTGCACTGAAGCGAGAGGCCATGCTCCTACTAAAATTAACGAACTTCTTTAGTAATAAAAGTATTAATTTATTTATATTAGAATAAAAATATTATAATCTAAAATTAAAATTTTAAAATTATATTAATATTAAATACAAATAATTTTTTCTTAAATATTTGTCTTATTCTATTTTATTTAACTTAGTATATAAATTTATTAAGAAATAATTATTTAAATTAATATGATACTTTTATTTTAAAATTAAATTTAATATTTTTTAAATAATTTCGTATAAATGTCATGCATCGTACGAGTATGAAACTAATTTGCATTTAATTCTTGTGTGATCCACTTGTTGAAAAAATTATTTAACTCATATATTTTTTACCTAACTGGACCAATGACATCTTTTATTACAAAATCATTCTTTTACCTAATCCTCGGCATGAAAAAGGGAAGAGTAATACTTGTTGCAACGTGGATTGCAATGCATGGCACAGCAGTCGTCCGATCGGACGGTTACTGTGCAGTCCGTCTAATTTAAAGGAAGCCGATTGGGGGGGCATTTTTTTAATTTTTTTGTTAAATTCTTTTAATTTTTTTGAAATGTTCAATCAAAAATTCAAAAGTACATCCAAGTTGTTCGGGTCGACTCTGATCCGACTATATATATTTTACAAAAAAAACTTGGACACAAAATTTGATTTACGTGCAAAATATTTTTTTAAAAAAGAAAAATATACAGTCGACACCGATCCGAACAACTCGAATGTATTTTCGAATTTTTAATAGGACGCTTAAAAATTAAAAAAATTCGACAAAAAAATAAAAAAAGTTAAAACCCCCTTCCAACCGGCTCTCCTTAATTAGACGAGTCGGACGGCTACTGTGCGTACATTGCAATCCACCCATTGCAGTCAATATTACTCAAAAGGGAATGGCAAATTGGACGAAGGTTCGAAGCACAGAAAGCGAGGCAACGCCATGAGAGATGACCAGGGCGGGCGAGTTCATAAAAAGGGTAGCGGCCAACCGAGTGCTGCCACCACTGCTTCTGCTCGGCTGGGAGCTCTGAGCTCGCACTTGCACTGCTCCCCTCCCATGGCTTCCTCGGAGAAGGAGGCCGCCCTCGCCACCGTCCCCACCGATGCTCCCACTATGTAAACGTTTCTCTTTCGACACCCATCCATTTCGATCCGATTTCTAGTGCCACAGATGTCTTGATGATGAATGTCTGATTTTGTACCATTTTATGTTGTCTAAGTTGATATGTCATGCATGCCAAATATCTGCAAATCTTTCCTATTGATTCCTGTGGAAGTGGGTCATGATTCTGAAAATCTGGAGTATTTCAGCTTGACTTTTCATGTATCAGGAGAACTATTAGTATGACTGAAGCCTTATTAGAAGAGGGGACCGAGTCTTGAGAAAGGCTTACTCAAAAGTGGTGGACAAACAATAGGCAATATTTGGAGATTATTGAATCTATGAAAAGATACGGAAGTTATTGGATAGTGGCCAAATGAAGAAATTGTCCAAAAGGGAGTGCAACTTGGGCAGGATTTGTATGTCAAGTGAGGGAATTTCACAAGTTATTTATGCTGCTTTTCTAGGGTGGACTATGTGTGGGGAAGTAGGAGGACAAAAGGCGAGCACCTTTGAGGAAATGCATAATTGAATGGGGATGGAGAGTTGGGGATTCAGATTGTGTTGGAGGGGTTGGATAAGGCATCCAAAACAGAGGTCAATTGATGTAGATTACTGAAGAAACTTGGGAATTGGTGTTCAAGATAAGAGGGTTTCATGAGACTCACATGACTTTATTGGCTCCCCCTGGAAGGACTTCTTGGAAACTTGGGTGGTCTTTTTGGCAGTACTGGCCTATGGGGACTGGCTGTTCCAAAATATTTTAAGTGAATATCAAAATGTAATATTTTCGGTCATTAATGGTCAACTGGTGATGTGTCTTCTGGTGGTTGGAACTTGGAAGGCTTTGCTTTTATAATGATGCTCTCATAAAAGAGTAGGACACTATTCTGGAGTTGAATAGTGTCTTCCTGTCTTTTAACAGTATCATGGAAGAGGGTTAATGGTGAAGGATATTGTGATGAGATAAAGATGCCAAAGAAATTTGCCTTCCCCATTTTCTGGAAGGCTATGAGTTAGTGTAGTCTTTATTTTCCTTTTATTTTTTTAATGCATGTGACCCATGAATTGATGGATGCACCACCTCTCTTTTATACATTAAATTGGTAATATATACTACCTCTTCCTCCAGAGAATATGTCTTTGTTCTTCTAGAAAGAGAAAGTTAAAATAGATTATGCCTGATCAGCACCCAAAGTTTACAGTTATAGCTCAGCAGATGTCAAATGATAGAGAAATTTTAGGATGCATTTTAGTTTGTGCAGTTATTTTGTGGCTTATTTTCTACTTTGTGCCTGATGAATTCGATGTATTTACGCTGCTCTGCTGTATTATGATTTATCATGATAAATGTCTAAAATGTGCCAAGTGTTTATCTTTGCCGTTGATAACCCCTGATACATAGTAAAATAAGGGTGTCTCCTGCACTGTATAGGCTCTGTAGTAATTAGTAAGTTACTGGGGTGGCACTCTTTTGACACGGTACATGCATATGTCTGCCTGCATTTTTTTCTTCTGACTGAGATTCTTTATGTTGTATAAGCCACATTAACATGAGCTAATCCTGTACTTACTGTGTATTCATATCTGATTTCTTCATTTGTTTTAATCTCTTCTTGATGTGCTTCCAGTACAGCATCTGTGTTGCACCTACTGAGTCCAAAGCAATCCCCTTTAGCTCAAATGCTTTCAAAATGACCCTTTAAAGTCATTTTTTTACTTGTTACTATGAACTTGGTGTTTTCCTTGGCTACTAGGTTCATGGATGTACGGAATTTTTAATGGATCATTGATCATTGACTTGTTCTACCATGTTGTTAGTGCAGATTTGATAAGATATTAAACAAGCAAATTCCGTCCACTGTGGTTTATGAAGATGACAAGGTATTTATTTGTTTTATAGTTTATTTCTGCCTTTTCTATCACCAAATGTGTTTCTTTCATTTGTTTGATTTCAACTTAGTAAGATGCAAGTAGTCTTTTAGTTGAAATATATTTACTTCATGATTTGGGGAAACAAAATCAATCAGAATTCTATCTCCCTAATGCAGGACATCAGGCTTGAATCTCCTTTCCTTTACTAGAGTTCTTTTTTTAGTGATATAAATTATGAAGATCAACTATGACATCTATGTGGATTGTCAAAATATATGCCTTCATTTGGAAACCATGGAAAAAGAGCTCTGTCATTTCTTTAATAAATACCAGCACATGATATTTACTTATTTTGACTGGTCGTTAATTAACTTATCAACAGCTTCCAGGCAATGCAGTAGGAGGATAAGTGTGAAAACCATGGAAAAATTCTGTCATTTCTTTATCAAATTCCATCACATGATATTTGCTTATTATGACTGGTCATTAAATATCTTATTGACAGCTTTTGGGCACTGCAGTAAGAGGATAAATGCATCTTCAGTCTATGTGGGTCTATTTTTATTTATCCTTATCCATAAAATTAGTAATATACTAATTATACCTTATACTTGAATAACTATCATCTCTACTTAGAATGTTGCTACAAAAATTTGTCTTCAGAAAACTTAATGACTGTTTTCGTTAGTCTTTTGCATCTTACCTGTGTTTAGGCCAAAATGTGAATGAGGTCAAAAACGTCCTTTAAGATGTCTGTTTTCTCTGACATTTAGATACAACATATATTTACATGTCATCAATACACTCGTTCATATGTCTGTTTTTTTTTTTCCTGACATTTAGATACAACATATATTTACTTGTCATCAATACACTCACATGAACACAGAAGCACAATAATATGCAATAAAATTCAGTTGGAGGACGGCAAAAGAGATTGGAGAAGGCATAGAATAAGATGGTTTGACATAGTAGGAAAAGACATTACCTTCATAGGCTTAACCACAAGCATGGCTTTAGATAAGATTAAAGTGGCAATACCAGATTCACGTGGCTGGCTTCAAATAAATAGGATGAGGCTCTGTTCCATTTATTAATAGATTCTACTGTTGGAGAACATTTCATGCTCTTTATGAATATATTTGCTCCTCCATGTTTGAGTTTCTTCTTATTTTAATCTTTTGAAGTTTAAACATTAAATTCATGTATATTTAAATATGCATATGCCTTTTTTGTTCCTTTTCTCCCTTAAACTTTGAATCAGTTAGTTGTACCATTCAATTTCAGATAAAGAAAAGTTAATGCACTTCATCCCTTTTCATTATAGTTAGAGCTTATTGACTGTCAGCGTTCACTTTTCAAGATCCACTGCCAGGCATGACTCTTATCTTTTGTCCTTTTTCACCAGGCTCTTGCATTTAGGGACATTGCTCCTCAAGCTCCTACACACATTTTAATAATCCCCAAGGTTAAGGATGGATTGACTGGGATTTCCAAGGTACTTGTTTAGTGGTACCATGCTTTCTATGATGATTACCCCCCCAACCCACTTTCATAAATATTTGTTTTCTACTTGATAACTGCTATGTATAACATTGAAAAGGTTGACTGCATTTTTTATTTTGTTGTTTCACATTCTGAATTTTTTTATGATTTGCATAAAACATCGAGTTATTGATCATTTCAGATGAAAGTTGTTCTGATGTTGCAATCATTTCAAGTTAAGATCATTCTGATGATACAATCTTTTATACTCTTCAATGAGATTTTTAATGAAAAGTGAAAGGTCTGCAAGAGTCCTGGACTTCAGAGTTCAGGCTAATAAGTACCAAAGTAGGGAAAATAAAGCTTACCATCAGAACTGTCTGGTAGCAACATAAAAGTTTACAGTTTTTTTTTTTTTAAATCACAGTTTTCTTTTAAGCATGCTTATGTTGACTTAGTACATCTTTTAGCATATTTTGCTCTGCAACCAAGTTGAACCATAGATTAGTCCAGTGGATTCCACAATTGAACACAGGTGCCTGCTAATTTTATCACTTGTCTCTTTTTGTTAGTTCTAGAATCTAACAAAATGCTTTCAGAAACTGAACTATAGGTCACTGGTTGAAGATTCTGGTTGAATTTGGGGTTCCATGATGAAGAATGTATGGATGTTCAATTGTATTAGAGTCCCATGATTGACATATTTGAACAAATTCGGCCACTACTAGATAGCTTCTAGTAAGGTTAATGGTTTGAACATAACCCACAGTGAGATTATCAAACATTCCAACACCATCAATGTATTCCCTCTTTCTTTCTGTACCACCCTTCGTTCTCCTGAACTTTTGAAGTGAGTTTGCAAAATTGACATGATCCAACTTTTTTAGGAAGCTAGTCCCACTCATGGAATGCAGAATCGGCTGATCCCGATCCGGATCGGGATCGGGATCGGCAGGTCCCAATCCGGCCGATTCCGGCCAATCCGATCCCGATCCCGATTCGGATCGGGATCGGCATGTCCCAATTTGGGGACCCGATCCGACCCGGAATTCCTTGAGTCCCACCTCTCCACATTGCTTGAAGAAAAAAAGGTCAAAATTAGGGCTGATTTTGCATGGATTTGGGATAAAACCAGTCTCCTTGTCTTCTCATTTTCCTTTGTTTCATCTTTCTTCTGTTTTTTCATTTGTTTCCCTTTGTTGGAGTTTCCTTTTCTTGTTAATTTTCCCTTTTTCCATCTTGTTTCTATTTTCTCATTTTCCCTTCGTTGGACCTTTTTTATTTGATTGATCCAATTTCTTGCCAGATCAGCTGGGTTAGCTGATCTGAAAGGAATGGTTAAAATATTGGGTTCTATTAAGAGGCCAATATCCAATCCTTTATGCTGCTTGCGACTTCTCTCTCAGGTAACAAAGAACGTTGAACTGTGTGGGCAATTAGACTGTGCAGAGACTTGGGATTTGGAATAGGCTGCAAATGTCATGCACACGATTGTGGTAAGAGTTGCAAACTGTGTGAGAGCCGTCTGTCCCATCATGTCTAGTTTGGGTGGGAAGTAGGCATAAAAGGGATGCTTTTGTGTTTTGGAGAGGAGATAGATAGGTAGAGTTCCTCTTTTTAGTAGTGAGGGAAAAAACATAATGTATCATATTGTTTTTGTTTCTAAGGAAGGAGCAAGGCAGAATTGAGAGGGCAAGGGTCCCTCTTGGAAGGAAATGTAGAAAGAAGATTAGCAGCCAGGAATAGCTGACCTAGATCTCTCTTGTATTATTCGCCAATGTCTCTCGACTTGGTTGGGCATAATGCTTACCTCAGCAAAGGTTGTAACTTGTGTTTAAACCACCTGGGGAATGATACAATGAGGGATGACTTGAAGATGCACTATCCCCCATGTGGTTTAACCAGTGCCAGATGGGGATATCATTGGGCATTGGGACTAAGGCTTACACTTTTAACACTGAACCTAGTCACTTGTAGTTCATTTTCTGGAATTTTCGTTGTGATATGCACTGTCTAATATATTTTCTTATATTCGGACCACCTGCATATCTACTCAAGACTAGGTCTAAGGTGGCACATTCAAGTTTTCTTTTTCCCTAAGCCTGATATGCCCTCATTTGACACCATCTAGAAGAAAGATTTTGATAGTCTCCACCATTAAGATGAATCTTGGAGCTTCTTGTTTTTAGCCTGTGGTCATCCATATATATTCATCCAAGTTGGTTCACTTAAATATATGAAGCTGTTTTCTGATGCCTTGAACTCCTGTGCCATGTTGGGTTTCTGATATTTTGGGTCTGGCAGTAAACTGGAACTCGCTTCAGCATGTACATTCTGTTGAAAGGATATCTTGATGATCCCATGATTGAACACTTGACATTGCTGTGATTTGCATCCAGCAAATAGTTGTTCTCCTGGTTGCTTGCATCGGTAGATTACTTATGATAATTGCCCTCTTTTTAGGAGTGTTTGTCCTACTCTTTTCTCATGTTCAAAACTGATTAAGCATGATTTCATCTTATTTTCAGCTATCTAATTCCTGTGTTATTTGTACTCACAGGTGGAGCAGAGGCATTTTGAGATTCTTGGCCACCTTATGTATGTCACAAAACTGGTAGCCAAGCAGGAAGGGCTTGACGATGGCTACAGGGTTGTGATCAATGATGGACCGAATGGATGTATAAAATATCTTCTTTTCTGTGCAAAACCTCTCTCCATGCACCTCCATTGATCTTGATCTTTCCTTTTCTTCCACAGGCCAAACTGTCTATCATCTTCACATTCATCTTTTTGGTGGACGGCAGATGAACTGGCCTCCAGGCTAATTCGATCTCTGCATTTAATATACGTGTGGAGGGTCTTGCAACGAATACTCATGAACAAACAGCGTTAACAGAAATAAAATAAAGTTGCATATCCCTCACAATTTCTCCTTTGCATGTTACCACATGATGGGACCTATATAACGCCACTTCTGTGTGCTTTAGGTCTGGATCTGCTACGTGCACTCTGGTGACAGGCACTCCGTAAGCCAAACACTGAGTTTAGCAAAAGAAATTATGGTACGTATGATTGCTAGATTTGGGAGTCGAGCACTTCCTGTTGTGATTTCTAGGTCTTCAAGTTTGTTTAGTGCACTTTAAGTTCTTTATGGTTATCTATCTAATTTGGTCCAAAATGCTGGCAAGCACTCCCCACGATTCCTTTGGGGATTGAAGAATGGTAAATTCCCCTTCCTTCGCATCAAATTCTCCATCCTGCGCATCACCTTATCTCAGTGCTTTCTAATTTGTACTGTACTAAGTTAGGAGCATCCTGGAGTAAACGGCAAGGTCTGTGGCCTTATTCTGTACCGGATTGCCTTGCCCCCTTTCGGATCCACGCGTTCTACGACGTATGCAATACGGACGTGCAAAAATAGTTATATTCTAAAATGTCCCTGCATATAAATTCTAAAAGATCTATATTTGAATACAAATTATCTATATTCATGTAATTATTAAAAATCATAGGTTTACCATAACTCTTATTCTTGAAAAGTTGACCACTAACAACTTTATTTTTTTAGTTCCTATCAATTTTAATCAATATTCATACATTTCTTATAAACAAGGTCATGTTATGGGCTGTGATTGCGATGCCCTTGCATTTCTTATAAACAAGATCATGTTTTTGGGGTGTTCACCAAATTATAAGTCCTGCCATATATTTGTCAACGAGTCTAGAAGTTGACAATATTTGGTTGTCTACTGATTTTTTATGGGTTTTTTTTGACATTCAATATTCTTTCTTACTCTCTGCAGTCTTCATATTTTTTAAAAATTATCCATAATTTTTGAACCCTCCTTAAAAAGTTCCATCAAATAGACTTTTTGAGGAGGGTTGAAGGAATTTAAGAGATACACTAAGTAAGTGTAAGAATTAATAAGAAATATAAAAATTGCAAAGACTAATAAATATATTAAATGATTGCAAAGATCAAAGAGTAAAAATCTTTTTTATTTGCTACGATATCTTGCATCTCTAGTCATGCCTCTTCAATGGGAGTTTGGACTTCGGATTAGTTGACCTCCCTGACAGGATTATAACTGGTTATGGACAAGGTTGAGGTCAGCAAATGCGCATGACACCAGACTTGAGTAATTTGATTGGCCGATAGGGTTGGGAGGAAGAGAAAATCACTTGCACCTTCGATGCGAAGTGTCAAGATGGTATGGCATGTTATATGTTGGTTCAGTTCAGTTCTACGTAAGAAAAGGTTGTGGACTCAAAGTTAGATGCGCCACATAAACCTGACAGTATATGTAATCTCGTTCCTTACGTGAATCTTGTCCGTCTCCTCCTCCTCTTAATGGCATATTAAAAAGGGAAGATAAAGATTCCTTGAGGTAATTATTCATCACCAAAGGGGCCTTCAAAGTGGAGATGGCTCTGGAACCTTCTCGACGGCAGGTGGGAAATACCAACGTGTCGTTGCCAGTAACGGCGATACCCTTGCCAGTCTCCTCTGGTAGCCCAGTTAGCGCTCTGGCACAGGAAATCTTGGTGCGGAGAGTTCTCCACTACCGCCCCCAACTAGGGGTGTCAATAGGCTAAGCCCGGTCCGGCCTCATGGTAGCCCAATTTGGCTTGTACGTTGGCCTGGCCTGACCCAGTCCGGCCTGCAGTTTCTTTCTAAAACCCGTGGGGTCCAACCCAGCCTGTGGGCGGCCCGTTTCTCCGATTCGGACTAAGAAGAACGGGGAACCAGGTCCAGTCTAGCGAGGTGCTGCGCCACCTCTAGCACCAGCCAGATAGAATGATCCAACACCTCCAGCATTGTCAGGACCGGTGGCTTCGGCTTGGGTCGATGACAGTGGCATCGGTGGGAAATGAGACGGTCAAGGCCACCGTTGTGGCAGGCGGCTTGGCTTCCTCCATCCTCCCCTAAGCGCTGGCACTGGTGGCCCTCCTCCTGGCGATGGAGCAGTTGGTGTAGCTGCGGAAGAAGGGGTCCCTTCCTGGCCCCAGCCTCGTTGTCCCCCTCCTCGGCAGTGCTGTGGCCATGATTACCGACCCCAATAGCTTCAGAATTAAAAGCCATGGAGAGCAGAGGACGACGACACCATTTGAGCATCAGAGGGGACCAGAAAAGAACTAGTCGAAGAATTTTGTTCTGTAAATGGCAGCAAACGCCAGGGGTCAGAATAGGAACACTTGGTGAGGTGGAGGAAACTTTCTTTTGATTCGAGATAAGAAAAAAAAAATGTTGTTGAGATTAGAGAGAAACCAAAAAAGAGCACATCAAAATTTAATACTTTTCTTTCTCTATTCACAACTGTGCTCTTGGGGGTGGGGGTGTGAGAAGCAAGAAGCGTTGCTGAAAAATTGGACAAAAGCTTGAGAAAATTAAAATCTGAGGTAGGAAGTAAAAAAGAATGAGTGTAATAAACAGAGATCAAGACATTAGAAAATAACCAAGACAACCTTGTGTGTGTGGTTCACGGGGTTGACAGAAGGGAGGAGGGTGGGGGAAGACCAAGGGGAAATAAAAAGAGAGACCTTTACAAGAATCTAAAACCAAACACTGTTCTTCTTTTCCCTTCTATGTTTCTTCTCTCTCTCTATGTGTGTTTTTTTTTGTGTGTGTGTGTGCTAGTGTGCGTGTGTGTTGGGTTTGGCTGGTTGAGGGAGAAAGGGGTGGCATACCAAGGGTGTCGCCGACATGGAAGGTCTTGGAGATGGCCCAGGTAGTATAGTTGACGTTCTCGATGATGGTCTACCTGTCGAAGTCCCCTACCTTGTACACTGCCGCCACCGGCGTCGCCATCCCTACCAGCAGCAATAGTAGTAGGTAGGACAAGGTGGGCGACGCGCCCATGCCCTTCCTCTTCCCTAGCATTGCAATGGCGGCACCACTGGTAGCAGCTGCACAAGAAGAAGCGGCCATGGGGAGGAAGGACGAAGAAGGGTACAAGTGTGTAATGATCACCAGCACACAACTAAGAGATGGAAGAGACTTCAATGTCGACTATAACCACTTCAACGTCGGCCTCATGGCTCTCCCCTTCGACCTCCTGGGCTTCGCCTTTCGCCGCCCGCACCTTGCCTCATCTCCACGCTCTCCAGCTGCGTCGCTGAGAGCAAGCGCCAGATGCGCGTTGCTGCCGCCAAGCCCACCTACCTCATCGAGTTCTGGATGCAGGAAACCCTCCGTGAGATTGACGAGGCGGAGCATGGCGGGGCAATCCCGCCGCCTGAATCCGGCGACCGTGAGATAGGCGGCCACCTCAATCCGACGTTGAGTTGGCTCAGCCCTGGTCCGAGTTGGCCCGAGTCAACCAGCGGGCTGGAAAACTTTGGTCCGAGTTGGCCTATAGGCTCAAAATTGGGGTCCGAATCGTAACCCATCCGTGGCCCAGCCTGTGAGCTCGTAGGCCAACCCGGCCCATTGACAGCCCTACCCCCCCCCAACACACACACATACATACACAAGGGCTTGGTCTTCTTCCTCCTTTCCCCCTTGTGTTGTTCTCCTTCATAGCCGTATTTATCTCTGCCAGCCATCCTCCATCGTAGTCGCACTTGTTGCAACACCCTGGTTAACCTACCATCCCTTGTCTCCATTGCCATTTTCACCCTCCACATGTCGCCCTTGCTCTCTTCTCTTAGAACCTAACCCCTTCCCTCTTCACTTTTATTTTTTTGGTTGTGGTAAGGTTACCTTATCGATTTTGCTACCTCTTTTGAAGGGCTCCTTCGGCATTCTCTCAGGACCTCGGATCTATCGCATGTAGGCTTTTTACTACTGCCATCTTCTCCTCCCCTTATTTTCCCTATGTTTACTACTTGCTTTCTCCCTTTATCCATCTTGTTAGCCTTGCTCTTATTTTGCAATGGGTCGTGGGTTGGCCAGTTTTTCCTTCGCAGGATTTGTATCCTTGTCGTCTTTGACTCCTGTTGGGTGATTAAATCAGCATGATGGACCAGTTGTGTTTACGTAGATCTTGTTTTGGGATTTTGGAGAGTTGCAGTGGAGTCTGAGATCTTAAGCTCATTCTATGTGTCTTCTTGAGACATGCGTCTTCGGATTGGAGAGTTGCAGTGGACTCTGAGATCTTAAGCTCATTCCATGTGTCTTCTTGAGACATGCGTCTTCGGATTCTCCCCTCACTTGGTTGCTAATCAGGAGTTGCAACGTGCTTCGATCTCTAATACCAAAATTTCCAATGAAGCCGATCGGTCAGTTGGATGGTTGTTTACCTATTGGTCTGTATCCTCATGTTTGTATTGTAAGGATTTAGGCAGGATAATGAAGAAGCTAATGGAAACAATGAACAAAAATTAAATCCCACCATTCCCGATACATTTCGATAAATCTACACTACAGTGGTGACTGAATATCACTCTGCACGGAGTCAAATCCGTAAGAGTTCGGTTCTGATAAAGTGATGTTGCTAGCCACACATATGCTTGGCCTCCAGTGGTATCTATGCAATCTTCTTATTAATGGTTCGTCCTCACTCTCTCGTCAATATCAACGCGATTGCCAGTGCTTCCTCTCCGTAATGGCACATCGGGAAATGGTAGAGAGGAGGAGAGAGAAGAGAGGGGGCGCCCTGACTGGGCGTAGGAGAGAGAGAAGGACAGAGGGGGGCGGCTTGGTCAAAGGGGAACCCTAGAGCTTAGCCCCGGAGTTTCCTCTCAACACTTATTTATATTAATTTGGCGTGACTTTTCATAAAAGTCTCTGAATTAATATAAAATCCTACTTAAACACCATCAACCGAGAATTTTGGGCCTGTGACCTTCTAGGTCTAAGTACCTTTCCGATTTTTTGCCCATTAAGTTCAATAACCTTTTACTGACTTAAAGTAATTCATTTAATATCTTATATTTAATAATTACTTAATCGAATTAACATCTCATATAATTCGGCTTGACTTCCGATCAAGTGGGGTGCCAAGCAACATTGTATGATCTTGGAAGGTAATGGGATTCAACAACCCGCTCAAGGAACCTTTCTGTCATCAGCTACTATGTGACTATAATCCTTCACTTGTATTAATGATGTCGAGTCAATCTAGGATATGAACAACTGTAAAATCTTAACATGTCAACTCATTTAGATTAGATGCCGTTATACAATATTAGAAAACACATTTTTTGATATAAGTCTACCCTGGCCGGAGACTCGTGTACATCATTTTCAAAGTATTCTTTCTCCAATTACCAAGAGCGAATGATCCTGTATTGAATATTCAATCACCTTGGAAGGTACTCTGCTAAATCCAATCACTTAATTGATTATGATGCGATGGTTAGAGTTCCATTAGTCCAGATTAAAGTCTAGAAGTCTATCGACAAGGTGTCTTTGGTGTCTCAAGTTTAAGGACTAACCACACAATTATAACATTGAATCATACTGGTTGACAGTTAGATATTATACTATCCAACGATTCAAGCCAGATCAATTCAGTGAACTCATTCACTAATAAATACCTACAGGTTCGTCTCAGCGAATCAACACAAGTAACTATGACACCAGTCACCCTCATCAAATGAGCAAGAGTAGTCTATACTAGTCTCACTGGATATTTGATGTCCTTCTCAAATATATTCAAACTAGGAATACTTATAATATATGTTTAGAAGTTGTCAATCTCATTATTATGGTATCATCATAATTTGACAAATATTGCATACATTCATGGACTTCACTGTGAAACGGTAATACGCTTTCAACCTAATGAATATAATGTCATTATTATTATCATTAAATGAACAAGACTAGACAATGTATGTGATTAGTTTGACGGACACATACAATACTAACATCCTTTCACTTAGGCTAAAGTCAATTACTTTTATGTTGTATACTTATAGACTTTAGGTGATGATCAAAAATAATTTGAGTCAAAGGCTTCGTCAGTAGGTCTGCTATGTTGTCGGCTAACGGAACGTTTCCATCAAGACGTCTCTTCTGATGATAATCTCTCTGATCATATGAAAGCGGCTTAAAATGTGCTTCGACTTTTAATGATACTATAGCTCTTTCGTTTGAGCAATCGTCCCATTGTTGTCACACAGCAACGGATGAGATCAGAGATACTCAACACCTCACCAAAGTCGATGATGAACTTCTTCATCGAGATAGTTTCCTTGGTAGTTTCAGCTGCAACAATGTATTCAGTTTCTATCATCAAATCTACTTTCATTTCTTGCTTGGAACTCTTCAAGCTCAATGCACATTCGTTCAGAGTGAATACAAATCCATAAGTAAACTTGCTATCATCCGGCTCATATTGAAAACTCAAGTCAATATACTCTTACAGCTTCAAATCACCTTCTCCATAGACAAAAAATATATCATTAATCTTTCTCAAGTATTTAAGGATATATTTTTGACGTCCTTCCAGTATGTATCACCTAGATCTGCTTCATACCTACTCGTAACACTTAGATCATAGGCCACATCAGGCCTCATACACATTGTGACGTACATGACAGACCCTACGACAAATGTATAAGGAATTCTATCCATAAATGCCCTCTCTTTAGAAGTCTTAGGAGACTACTCCTTAGAGAGATAAATTTTATATATCAAGGAATGAGATCTCCTTTGAAATTTTTCGTACTAAACTTTTTGACAGTAGTGTCTATATATATAAATTGGGCCAAGTCAAGCATAACTTTCGATCTATCCTTATAGATTCGTATTCTCAATATATATGATACTTCTCCCAAATCCTTTATAGAGAAGTTCTTTGACAGTCATACTTTTATGGATGATAATATTGTTATATCATTTATAATGAGTATGATGTCATCAACGTAAAGTATTAGAAAAATAACTACACTCCCACTGATCTTCTTGTACACACGCAACTGATCTTCATTTTTTGTGAAGTCATAAGATTTGATAGTCTCATCAGATCTTATGTTCCAGATTCGAGATGCCTACTTCAGTCCATAGATAGATCTCTGAAACTTGCACACTTTATTTGAAAACTTCTTAGATGCGAAGTCTTCAAGTTGTATCATATACACCTGTTCCTTAAGATTTTCATTAAGGAAGACAGTCTTCACATCTATCTACCAGACCTCATAATCATATTGTGCAGTAATGACGAGAAGAACTCTGATCGAATTTATCATGGCAACTGGTGAGAAAATCTCGTCATAGTCAATTCTTTGTCTTTGACGATATCCCTTTACTACTGACCTTATCGTATAGGTGTCGGTTCATTTATCTGTACGTATTTTTTTCTTAAAGATCCACTTGTATCTAATAGGTATAATATCCTCAAGCAAGTCTTCCAAATTCTAAACTTAATTAATGTATATAGACTGTATCGCAGAATTTATAGCTTCTCATCATTTCCTAGCTCCGAAGCTCTCAATGGCCTCCTAGTAGGTCTTCGAATCATCATCCTCATTATAGGGCATACTTGAGTCACCCTCATATGTCCCATATACCTTGCGGGTTGTCTCGGTACCTTAGTAGGCTTACATGGTTCCTGTGTGTGCTCTTGAACAGGTTTAGGGGTTCCTGTGTGTGCTCTTGAACAGGTTTAGGAGCCGATGGCTCATCAGATGAGTCAGGAACAGTCTGTGGATATATAACTTTTTTTAGAATTACTTTATTCTCATTGTCCTCTTAGAGGAGGTATTCATATTTTAGGAATACAACTCTCCTAAAAACAAATACCTTTTGTTTACTAAAATGATAAAAGTAGTATTCAAAAGTCTCTGTTAGATATCCCACAAATTTACACCTTGTCGGTTCGTGATTTCAACTTGTCTAGTTTATGTCTCTTTGCATGGGCAAGATAGCCCCAGACTTTAATATGCTTAAAGTTAGACTTTCTAACCTGTCATATCTCATATGGTGTGAAAGTCAGAGACTTGTTGGGACTCTGTTCAATATATGTGCAATTGACTCTAGCACATACCCCTAGAGAGATACTGATAACTGTGAGAAACTCATCATAGATTGCACCATATCCAATAAGGTGCGGTTCTTTTTTTTCAGATATGCATTCATCTGATGTGTATAAGGAGGAGTCAATTGAGAAATGATACCATTATCTTTCAAGAATTATATAAACTCCATACTCACGCATTCCTCTCTTCGATTAGATCGAAGAGTTTTGATACCCTTTTCGGTTTACTTTTCTGCTTTATTCTTAAATTCTTTAAACTTCTCAAAGGTTTTTGATTTGTACATTATTAAGTAAGTTGAATCTTGAAAAGTTGTCAATAAAGGTAATGAAGTAAGAAAAGCCACCTTTGGCTTAGACTGATATTGGACTATATACATGAGAATGTACTAGTTCTGATAACTTCTTGGCCCTTTCGACATGTCCAGTAAATAAAGATTTTGTTAATTTACCCCATCAAATAAGACTCACAAATTGTGAATGATTCATAATCGAATGGATCCAAGCATATATCTTTATGCAACTTTTGTAGTCTGTTTTCACTAATATGTCTAAACCTACAATTGCATAGGTAGGCCTGATTCACACCATTCTTGCTCCTCTTAAAAGATTTATCATTGTGGAGTGCATCATATGAAACATCCAAGAGAAACAAACCATTAGCTAAATAAGTAGAGGCAAACAATTTATTTATAAAATAAATAGAACAACTATTGTTCTCAATAGTTAACTTGTACCCAATTCTGTCTTAATAAGAAACAGACATAATGTTTTTGATGATAAAAGGAACATAGTAACAATCTATTAATGTAATTTTATTTCTAGAAGGTAGCTTTAGATCTATTGACCCAACAATAAGCACCACAACCTTTGCACTGTTTCCCAGCCTCAAGTCCACTTCGCCCTTACTCAACTTCTGCCCACTTGTCAGTACCTTCACATCATTACAAACATGACAAATATATATCTATCATATAGATATCTGAAACTTCTCCAAACTTTATCTTTTCGTGAGCTTTCTCTTTGAGGTATTCTTTGCAATTTCTCTTCTAATATCCTTTTTGGTGGTAGTGGAAGCACTCGCAC
Source organism: Zantedeschia hybrid cultivar (assembly GCA_030544215.1). Lineage (NCBI taxonomy): Eukaryota > Viridiplantae > Streptophyta > Magnoliopsida > Alismatales > Araceae > Zantedeschia > Zantedeschia hybrid cultivar. The sequence continues at coordinate 21,424,299 of JARZZO010000005.1, forward strand.
ATTTCTACTCCTTTGCCTTTGGTTTTATTCTATATTGATTTTTGGCTTCTTTGCCTTGGTCTTTCTTAAAGACTTGGACCCTGCCAACCATGAAAATAGTGGGCATTTCCTTCTGAAGATTGTCTTCAGTAGCATATTAAGTAACTCAGTCAGTGTAACCTGATGAGGCGAACATTTTAGACTCCAACCGATTTTTGAAAAAGTAATCCCGCAAGTATAAAGACAAAAAAGAGTTTTTAGACTTTCGACTGTGTCAAATCTGAGACTTTTTAAAAAGAAATAATGGAGTAAAGTCAACCACTCTATGGACTAGGCTACTTTGAGACTTTGAGTGGGAACATCTCTCCTACAAAGTGGGGAATAAGGGAAGGTTGTTCATGCCCTTTCGCACCAAGGACGGTGGGGGGAGGTCGCCGTCCAAAGCTAAATAATGGAGTGAGCCATTTCAATCCTCTTAGTCCCCGCCACGTTTTGAGATGTTCCTTGACCTGTCTATGTTGTTGACCTTTGACTTAATCTACCTTAACATCAGTTGTGATCTTTTTATTCTTAGATCAGGTAACAAAAAATTGCAATGTTAATTAGTAGAACAAACCTTTCATTTGCCAGTATAAAGAGAGAAAGATTATACTCGTCAATTAATTTCTTTAGTGATTATTTTACATATGCATATATAGTTTCCTTGTTTGCTCAATAGCAACTCCGAGGTTTATATTTCATTAACTAGGAAAAAAAGATAGACTTATCCGAGTAGATCATCTTTGATACATGGGGTACGTAAGACCCAGTCAAGTGAGTTTGTAACCCTGAATTAACAGAAAATCTTTGTATGCATATCAATGTAGTTATTTATTGCACTCTTCTCTCTCTCTCTCTCTCTTCCTGTAAACTATAAACATTGAAGTTGAGGAATAGAAGTTTTCTTAATTGTTTATGAGTAACTTGCTGCATTGAGGGTGCTAATTACGCTGACCCTCAGTACAGTGGATAAATAAAAAAATTAATTTTTGTGTTTTTTTAAGTGGTCCCAAGGTACCCTACATGTCTATACAGACCGATTTCCCATCGGACGATTCAAAATAATCTGAAAAAATAAAAAGTTGAGTGTCAATGAACAATAAAAAATATCCTTAATGGGCTGAACTCAATAACGATATTTGAACTTTTAATTTTTTTTTGGGTCGTCCTATCGGAGGTTGGCCTGTACAGACATGTAGGGCGCCTCGGTGTTCACCTAAAAAAATTTGAAAAAATATATTTTTTTTATTACGCACTGAGGGTCACTGCAATTGGCACCCTTAGAGCAACAAGTATCAAGTATTACTCATTATTTATTAGATTTGTTTTACTTTTAGGTCTCTACAATCCTTCAATATTTTGTACCAGTCCCTACAATGTTCATTTACTTAAAATTCTCTACTATGTTTGAATCATCTCTAAAAAACTGCTCTGCTTAGAAATCATTGAAAAAAAGATTATTTACGGAATATTTCTATATGTTTTGATAAAAACATGGTGTATGGAAGAAGCATTCTATGAATATTCGTTTTTTTTTTAACATGTCTTAACTGGAGAAATTTTTTAGAGAGGATCCGAAGATTGTAGACGGGTTACGAAGATTGTAGAGATTAATACAAAATGTTGAAAGACCGTAGAGATCGAAAAGTTAAAAATCCTTGTTTATTTTCTTAGAATTTTGATTATAAAAGAATAACTATTTTGAAAGGTAAATTTTTTCCTCTAATTTTCTTAAATCCCTAACCTACCCTTGAAAGGTCTCTTTTTATCTCTCTCTCTCTCTCTCTCTTCTTTTTTGGGTTCTGTCTACCTTAGTGCTAGACATTTTACACCCTACCCCATCCCTGATGGCCACCCTTCCAAGTTCCAACCAACGGTGAGAAAGATAACTGTATAGTAACACTATTTTCTCATACAATTTTTGGCACAGGCTAATTAGCACAGGTACATTGAAAGGTATAATATTAAAGGTGTGGGATTCTTACATTTACGGAATCTTTACACTATTGCTCCAATAGATGTGTGCCATTTAAGCTATATCAAAAGTTATGTTAAGAAATTATATCATTATATTATTTTCCCTGTCAGAAGTGCTAGTCTCATTTATATATTATTCTTTTGAAATTAATAAATGTTCTTAAAGAACAAATGTTCGTGGGTACATGCTACTTGCAGAACATATATCATATACGTATCCTTCCAGCCGCAAAATTAAGGACCACCGACCACGAGCATGAGCTATAATAACGTCGGCACGGCCAGCCGCGACCACGCCCAGCCGGCGGCGGCAGCCATGAGCAAATCTTGGTCCACGGACTCCATGTCCAGCCTATCAGGGTCGAGAACATGCGTCTGCTCCCCTACCACACCATCGGATCTAGTCGTGTTCACTATTCAATTCAAATAGAAAAATCAAATTGAACAGATAAATTCAGTTTGATTTGAATTTTCAAAAATTTCGATTTAAGTTGAAATCAAATCGAACTAACACTACAAGGAAGATAGGTTTTGTCAGCGAGTATATGTCGACGGCTAAAAGTACTTATCGACAAAAAGACTATTCGTCGACGGCTAAAAATCACCGTTTACAATTGTGTTATATATCAACGGTTGAATTAACCGTAGACATATACCTATTATATGTCAGCGGCTGTGATGTAACCGTTGATATATGTAGCATATATGTTAACGGCTGCGCACTAACCGTCGACATATATAATAAAAGAAAAAAAATTAAATGAAAAAAATTATATGTCCACGGCTAACACTTTAGCCGTTGACATACCCGTTGTTTGTCAACGGCTAAAGTTATAGCCGTTGACAAAAATTCTTACTCCCCCCTCCCCTGAATCTTCTTTTTCCTGCATCTCTCTTTTCCCCCTCCGACGCCCTAACCACTGCCGTGCTCTCTCCACTCGGCCTGCCTTCCTTGCTGCTCACGTGGTCCCCGCCGTCGCGCCCCCCTCTCACCTCACCGGCTTCTGTTGTGATCGCCGGCCTTCGTTCCCCTCCCCATCCTTTCCCTGCCGGCATCTACTGTGACCACGCACCAACCTCCGCTCCCCTCCCCATCCTCTTCCCGCCGGCATCCACTGTGACCGCGTGCTGGCATCCGCTTTCGTTGTGACCGCCGGCCCCTCCCCCCGCTCGGCCCGCCATCCTCCCCCGCTCCTATTGCCGGCAGTGGCCTCCGGGCTTCTCGACCTACAACCATCAACTGCTTCCATCGCCGGCCCCCTCCCCCCGCTCGGCCCGCTGCCTCCCCCATTTCTGCCACTGGTGCGGGCCTCCCGGTCGCTCAGCCTGCCACTGTCTGCGGCTCCCGTCCACACCGCCGGGTTCTGCTTCCCTGCTTTGACCGCCGTTGCCACCTTCAGGTAATTTTTCTCCGATGAGAAGGATTTAATAGCTTTTCAAATCTGTAGTTATTAAGTCGGAAACGTATGAGATTTTATCCCAGTGGTGAGTTGTTTTTGTGAATGCACAATGGCAAGTTGCAGTCACAAATTAAGCTTAGATTCTAAACGTGTCAAATGGGTTATATCTAATCTGAAGATGATATATATCATATTATATATTGTCCGTCATCTACAATAGATGGACAATTTTTTGTCATAGTATATAGACACCACGGGCAGAATTTTTTTATTGTGGTAGAATATGGAAAGATGTTGCAAGTGTTGGAGATATATTGAGAATTCAAGTGTTGCAGTGGCAACATTTTTATAACATGTGCGAGTTGGAAATATAAATTCAAATACGATGTATTTAAGGGGTATATATACAAGAATCCTTTGTTCAAGGGTCATTCATTGTGCAAAAGATTTTAAAATATTGATTTTAAAATTGACAAAAATAAATTTTTTAATTTTAATATATTTAATTTTGAATTTTGATAATTTTGAGCTGAAAATCAAAAGTAACTAAAAAGTGCATCACATGGGTTAACCTGTTTTGAAATATGGTAAACTACAACACTTCAAATATGTACCGCAAAATAATTTACAGCACTCTACACTTAAACAAAATAGCATTTTACAATGTTTTATATTTTACGACACACCAAGCGACCCATTAACTACCCGTTTGGCAATGGGTATTGGATTATGTATGTTCATATATTATTTGACAGAATATTTGAAAGATGAAATATTTGATTAAAAAACAAAATAATATAGTGATTTTTGTTCAAAGTTTTCTCTTAAATATTAAAAAATAATCAAATATCTCATTCTGGTGTTGAGAGTTTAATATTTCATTTGTTTGAATAAACATCGAGTGGGATTAAGATAACACAGGCTTAGATTAGACTAAGATGCGACTTTATTAGTAGGATCTACTTTGACTAAATATGTTTGATATCAATGGGCATACAGTTTTCTAAATTACAAGTAATGAGCTCCTTTGGATAAGAGAGATAATATACTTCTCAAATGTTAAGATCTGATTATATTTAGTTGAAATATGGTTATTTCACCTTCAAAAGAAGTATTGTCTCTTAAGATTATTTCACCTTCAAAAGAAGTCTCGTCTCTTAAGTTTGATTATAAGAGAAGGGCTTGGAGCTAAGGGCTCAAAGATTTGAATAGGACATGATACATGCATCTAAGACTGTCAGATCATATTAGAGTTCAACCCCTTTCATTTTACAACTGTCTATACGAAATCAAGCTAAATTTAAGTTTAAGTGATCTCTAAATTCAACCATATTTTTATATATTTTTTGGGCAACGTGGACCATAATGTTACAATCCAATACATCAAGTTGGACTCCAAAAGATTTTATAAGCTTTTTAGAGGGTGCCCCTTCCATCCTCCCAAGAGTTCTAAAACGTCATTTGGATAGACGGTTGGAGTGGATTACGACTTTGTGAGGGATGAGCTTGTCCATGTGGCCTAAGTTGAAAATAGAGCAGTAGTGTATAGGGTTCTATACAAAGGTCAGGTCGGCTCTAAGTTACTCCCAGATGCAGTTAATAGTCGAAGATAGAAGGGTGGTGAGCTGCCTGTGGCCAATAGCTTATAAGGCAAAGCAAGGTGGATTAGACCATATATAGGTGACACAGACCAAATCTGACATAGGATCCGAAGTAGCAAAAATATATCCTCTTGTTACGGCAAGTCAAGCATCTGAATTTTAAATGGGATACTATTTTTGTTATCTTGTACTTGTACCAGATTTGGTGCTTGTTTGGTGTGTCTAAAGAATGTGTGGATCATAAGATTATTTGATCCTCAACTTCATGAGTTAAATCCGGTGTGAGATAGCTAGAATGGCTGTGCAAAGATCCGGTGGGAAAGTTTTTTGGATAAGTTTAGCATTCCATTCTACGTTGCTCTGATGGTGGAGTTCCCCACTTTGATAGCAGAATAAGAGAAGAATAAGACCTCTTATTCTTAGATTAGGATTCCGTCCGGCTGTCAAAGTGAAGCACTCTTTATTCTAAAATAAGCAATTTAGAATAACTAATACTGTCATTACCTATTCTATTATCAAAGTGGCGATGCACTAGGGTTGATGGGTGCAATCTGATAATGGGATGATGATGCAAGGAATGTTGAATATCTTTTTTGAAAGGGTAACTCAGTTGGCTGGATATATACGTACATGTGTAGGTGGTTAGGGGTCAAATCCAAACAAAGTCTAATATTTTCTTCTCAATCAAGAGATCATTTAGCCTAATTAAATAATAATTCTCGACTCAATTCAATTTTTTAGAAAGTAATCCCATATATCTAGAGATATAATCCTATGGCACATTTATGGCTAAACTGTTCAGAGGAGTTATTGACTCTTAACCGAGCTAAAGCTGTGACCTCTCTAAGGGAGGTCAAGAAGTGAAGCCAATTGTCTTAACCAATTAGTTCAAGGAATGTCAAAGATCTGACAACAATCCTATATACTGATGCAATCCCCTTTACTCAAAAACCCTCTCTCTGGAGATATTTGATGTTGATAATAATGCTCAAAATCCTTATTAATTACTTTTGATAAACAAGATCAATACAAATTCTAGTAACGATACTAGTCAATAGGGATGTCAATTGGTGGACCAGCCCGTGGTCTAGCCCAGCCCAACCCATATTATAATAAATTCGGCTGGTTGAATTAAATTTGGTTGGCTTAGTCAAAGTTGGGCTAGGTTGAGTTAAAATTGGACTGACACAGTTTGACTTATTGACTTTTACATTAACTCATACAAAAAAGAAATACTTCTTGCATGTCTTTTCTTGTTTTTTGTCCATAGCGCATTAATTATTGTTAGGCTTCTTTTAATGATACTATCTTTTTTAAGTAACTCTAGCAAAGTTGGATCATTGGTAGATATAGATTTTTTTTTGGCAGACTATATTACTGCTTTGCTATATTAAACTGACAACCCTAGTGCGTAGAGGTTTACCTCTGCCTAGTACCAAAGGGTAATATATAAGTAGATGGATATATAGTTGTGGATGCGCATACGAATTAGAATATAATCTATGTACTATATATGTGGATGTGGATGTAAGATGTATGAATGTTGATGTGATTTGATATTTACATGTAGATACAAATAAGTTTTCTTGCAGGTACAGATGATGATGTAAATGTGTACATGTATGTGTACGTGTATGTGGATGTGAATGTGGTTGTGCATATATAAATGCAGTTGTATATATGGATGTGGTTGATTTTTTTTTTTTTGTTCGTTCAAGACTTTTGTTATGATATATGTTTTTACTGTCTTTTGACAGTACTGACATATATCGATCATAAAGTCTTGAATTGTCCTGTTGGACAGTCTGTGGATATTTGATCATCTAATGTTCCTTATTATATGTGCTTCATGATCATCTTAAATTTTCGACAGTATCTTCTCATTCTTCTCCAATATACCTGCTAATTTTGACTACTCTTTTTGTCACTTGTATTTCATACAAGTGACTTTTTGAGAAAAAGTTAAAATTAGTAAATAATGGTGGTATATTGGAGAAGTATGGATAGATGCTGCCGAAATTTTAAGATAATCATGAAGTACATATATTAAAGAACATTAGATGATCAAATATACATGGATGGACATGTTATGTGATGTAGGTATCCTTTGTTTATGAGATTGTATGAAATCAGACAGGTGTACAGGTTTGGAAAATGTACAACTTTAAGGGAAGATGCTGCCGAATTTTGTTTAGAAATGTGTATATAAACTTATTTATATATCTGTGTCTATAAATCTATATGTTTGTCTCTATAAATCTATATCTATGTAACTATCATATCTATCTACCTATCTATCCTATCTATGTAATTATTGTTTATCTATCTAGCTATCCTATCTTTCTATCTATATATCTATCTCTATAAATCTATATCTATCTAGCTATCATATCTATGTATCTATCTATCCTATCTATATAACTATGTTATATATACCTACCTATCTAGTTATATATGTAACTATCATATCTATCTACCTATCTATCCTATCTATGTAATTATTGTTTATCTATCTAGCTATCCTATCTTTCTATCTATATATCTATCTCTATAAATCTATATCTATCTAGCTATCATATCTATGTATCTATCTATCCTATCTATATAACTATGTTATATATACCTACCTATTTAGTTATATATGTAACTATCGTATCTATCTGCCTATCTATCTTGCAAGTTATGTACATATCTATCTATCTATCTATGCATATATCTATTTATCTATATATGATATTTACATGTAGATACAAGTTACTTTCCTGACAGGTACGGATGTGGATGTATATGTGAATGTGGATGTAGATGTGGATGTGAATGCGTATGTAGATGTGGATGTGTAATGTAGATATCATTTTTTTATGAGATTATATGAAACTAGACAGGTGTACAAATGTGAAAAATGTACAAGTTTTAGGGGAGATGTTGCCGATTTTTTTTTAGAAATGTATATATCTATATTTATAAATATATTTATCTATCTATTTATGTATTTAACTTTTGTTAGTAACACTTTTGAATTAATTAAATATGATGACGATGCATTTATCTTTACAGGTTCTTTGTGTGTATGTCCTTGGTATTGTGTGTGAGGCGATGATGATACACTTGACTTTGCGGCCACTGCAAGCCATTTGCTAACGGCACGGCAGCTCTGGATGGTCCTGCTGGGCAACCGAGTTGCAGCCGTTTTGTGCGGATCGCTGAAGCATACGGAAGCCCCTAGGGGTTAAAAACATTTCCTATTTGAGCCTCCGGTCTTCCCTCTCCTAAACTTTATGGAGAGGCCACTGTGTGTGTTTGTGTTTTGCATGCGTGGATAATATATAAGTTATTAATCGATTACATTTGTTAATATGTAGGTTAGAGGATACATAGAAATGGCTGGACTTGACAACAGTTGGATGGAGTTTGTTCATAATCGAGGAGATCTTAGATATGAGAGAGAGGTAGCTGAGTTTTTGGACTTTGCTTTTCATGAAGATAGAATAAGTTTTTGGCATGGACAAAACAATCAATTTTTTTCTGAACACAAACAACGAGTGCAAATTTCAAATGTGGTGGAGAAAGACTTTCTGAAATGGTTTCAGAGTTATGTTGAAGAACTGAAAGAAGCAAATGATCTCGTTGTACTCATGAGATTGAAGTTTTGTCACATAGACCATCAAGACTTGTATATTCACATTCGAGTTACATAGTAAATGGTTTTAAATTTCGTATCAAAGACATTGATGATACTAAATTGACTCAATTGTCTGGAGTTATTGTGAATGCGGAACTTGAATCTGGATGTGATGGATATTATGGACGTTTGATTGATATCCTCGAAATATCTTTTGATCATGAAAGTCATATTGTACTGTTTAAATGTGATTGATGGGATGTTTATAAAAAAGACAGGGAATTTAAGATCGATAAGTACGAAATTGTCAGTCTGAATACACTTTTTAAACTCAACACAAATGAGCCATTTACTCTTGCAAATCAAGTAGAACAAGTGTTCTATGTAAATGCTAATACAACAGTAGGGTGGATCATTCCTGTTAGAGCACAATCGCGAGATTATTATAACATGAAAGGTGAAACAGCTGAAGATGATGCATTATATGTTGAAGAAGTTTATCAAGAAAACTTAATTGATATTCCTATTAGGGGAGAAACCATTGATGTGGATATTAGTGAAATAATTAGCATAAGAGTAGGCGATACCTGGAGGTTTAGGTGAAGGTAACTTTCAACGACGTTTATTTTTTATCTATTTTTACTTCTAACTCTAATATAATACGGTATGATTTGAACATATGGCTTCAGGTAGCGGCGCTCGTGACTCAGGTAGTAGTTTCACACTCCGCAAGAAGCGGAATACCTCTCAGCAGTCTATCCCTGAGCGTTCGACTTCTCAGGCCATTGCCTCTCATCAACTTATTCCCGAGCTTCCCACCTCTCAGGCTCTTTCTACATGTCAGGCTCTTACCTCTCAGCCTGTTGCCTCTCAGGCCGCTGCGGCTCAGACATCTACATCTGTATCCACATCTTCATCTGCAATATGTATGAATTTTAATTTTAGTCATTCATTAAATTGATATTTTTATGTTTATAATTTCACATAAATGTCTTTATCATGTATGTTTAAACAGGTCCATCTTCTACGTAGCCTTGGGGTCGGGGACATGGCCGTCGGGGCCCAACCAGAGGTGTTACCGATGGGAGATTGGAGCATGGTCAACGATGGAACATACAGGTGATCAGCGGTTACGGCGTCGGTGAGAAGGGAAGCAATTTTGTATCCCGCATGAGTGTTGTGGCAAAACTTCATTGCAAGATATGGCAGAAAAATTTTGTTACTCTTCCTGCAGCAAAACAGACTGTAATGTTTAGAGATCTCGAGGTAACAATATTTAAAGTTAATTATATATTTGTCAATTTTGTATGACTAATTAAGTTAACGATAATGTGCAGTTGATGTATCAGTGGGACTGAACTCTCGAGACAGATAGAGAGATGCTTATGCACATGATCTCAATGCATCGTAGCTGGCGCAGTGTTTTGAAGAAAATAGTAAATGAAATTTTTTTTTATGTTCATTTATAATCTATTTTTGTATTATTTTTTCTTATGTTCATGTATAATGAAGTCAAACTGAAATCATTTCATAGCATTATACGGGAAAGACTTTGGCGGATGCAATTGTTTTCGTGCTGGCGAGTGTTGATCCGTCTGATTGGCAGACGATGTGTGAGAAATGGAGCACGTCAGATGAACAGGTAAAATAATAATGAACTTTGATAATTTATGTTGATTTGTTCGATACAAATTTGACAACTAATAATTTTTTTTCTACAGAAAATTGTTGATCGTAATAGGGAAAATCGCTCACATCAGTCTATGCCATATAGGCGGGGCCGGATGAGTCATTATCAATTGAAGGATGACTTCGTAAGATTTTCATTTTATTAGTAGTATTTCTATATTGTTAAGTTTTTATTACTTTTTTTTTTTTAATATAATTTGCACAGCATCGTCTTCATCAACGTGACCCCGAGCGCCTTGAGATGTTCAAGATGGGTAGATGTAAGAATCTTCAAGACGGTAGTGAGCAATGGGTAGATGAGGAGTAAGAGTCGATATATAAGTTTTTATATCATTTGAATTATTATTTTTAATCATTCTTATTAAATTTAATATGTATCACTAATAACAATTTTATTTTTTTATTTTTTAGGAGAGAATGACTCAATTAACCACTTCTTCTTTGGAGAGTGATGTTGAGAAGATGGATTCATTTCGGTTATGGGAAAAGATCGATCTGGCCGTATTCGTTGTGCAAGAAGTCGAGAGACGTTACGTACATGGTATGGACCGGGAGAAGGGTCGAGCTCTTCCTATCAACGGAAATTTGAGGAGCAAGCTGTGGAGATGCAAACCATGAAAGAAAAAATCAAAGTCTAAGCGGAGGAGATGGAGTGGATGCGCAAACAAATGGTAGACATGAACGCATTTATGAGTCGATTTCAGACAATGTACAGTCCTACTCTGCCTCAGATAGCTGCTGTGAATGAGGACGACGCCTAAGAAGAATCAAATGATGAGGGAGATGATTTTGATGGTGATGACGAAGAGTGAGCCGATGATAATTGATACATTTAGTTGTGGATGTGTAATGTGAATTTTTCGTGGATGTGTAATGTGAATTTTTCGTGGATGTGTTTAATTTTATGTGAATGTTTATTTATGCATGTGGATGTATTTTTTTTGCGATTTCGTGAATGTGTTTATTTGAAAATGTCAATGTGTTTATTTGTACATGTGGATGTGTTTACTTGTATATGCTTGTAATAAGTACAAGTATGTATATATAGGAAAAATATATTAATTTAATAATATTTTAATTTTTTTTTGTTAGTAACTATTTGTCAGTAGCTAGGGAAGTCGCTGACAAACATTTTTGTGCAAATATGTCCACGGCTAAAACCGTTGACATATATAACATTTGTCAGTAGCCCCTGTTGCTGACAAAGCTTTTGTCAGTGGCTTCTTAGTCATGGACAAATCATTTGTCAGCGGCTACATATCCGTTGACATAAATTATTTGTCAGCGGTTCATATTGCTGACAAAATCTTTTGTCAGCGGCTACATAGCTGCTGACAAATACATTTGTCAACGAGTTTATCAGCCGTGGACAAATACACTTTGTCAGCAGCTTCCATCAGCTGTTGACATATGTTTCATTTGTCAGCGATTTATATCCATGGACATATGTATTATATGTCAGCGGCTTTAAGTAGCCGTTGACATATATGTTCTTTGTCAGCGACTGTTGTCTGTAGACATATATATTATATGTCAGCGGCTTTTGGTAGCCGTCGACAAATATATGCCAACGGGATTTGTCAACGGCTACTCAGCCGCTGACAAATTCTGTTTTCCTTGTAGTGTAAGAAATTTGATTTGATTTGATTTCTCTTATTCATAAATCAAACTAATCGGAATAAATCGCATTATGTTAAAAATATATAATATAAGTATTAAAATTTTAGATTAAGTGTGAGTTTATGTAAATTATAAGATATAAAATTTTAAATTATTTTTAGATAATATCTTTTAGATCGTCATCTTGTACAAAAAAAGATGTTGAGTTCTTAATAAAATAAGATGTTTAACTATAATAGTCTATTCCGAGAGTTAAATCTCCAAATAATTTTTAAATAATATTTTTTTAATAATTATTTTTAAAAAATAATGTTGAAGTGGATTATTTAACTATAATGACCTATTATAAGGGCCAAACTGCAAACGAAATTGAACCAAACCGAATTATTACGTTTTGGTTTGGTTCGATTTCAAACTATTACTATTTGATTTGATTCTCTACTTTTGTTTGATTTGATTTTTAAAAGTTTATCTTCAAATCAAATCAAATTAAACCGTGAACACTCCTAAGCAGATGCATAGGCTCCCTCCAAACTCGTGTCGGTGGGTCCAACGGAAGAAGTGAGAGTCATGTGTCATCCGTTAGAATTGGCATGATTTTATTATTATTATTATTATTATTATTATTTACAAATTAATGACTCTCTCTTACTTACTGACTCTAGATAGATGATAGGTGCATTTAGGAAGATTTGCACTCAGATTTTGTTGACCATAGGAAGGAATTTCTTGTTGCTGCTAGTCTTTAAGTACTGCTTGTCCTATTAGAAAAGACTCCGAATCGAATGTACCTTTTTCAAGATGAGATCTTCTCTCACCCACAACTCTCATTAGAATGAACGAGATATTTTACCTATTTCTTTTTTTTGGCTGAATGATTTTTTAAGTGAAAAGTATTCAGGAGGCTCCACAAATTCGTGAGACAAATTCTTTTTCTTCTACAATTGTTGCAGGTGAGATTTAAACTTAATGTATATAAGAAAGGTCTAATACTATTGAACTCTAGGTTCTTTTGGTACTACAGGATGAATAATTCAATCAACTAGGAAAAAGGCAAACAACAACTATGCAGTCAGTGTCAAAATTCATTGGCCTCATATAATAACATGGATCTCCTCTCTCTCTCTCTCCATATATGAGAATGACTAGTCTATTAATTAATAACAGAAATTTTCTCTGTTAACAACTTTTTTAATCGTCAGAATTTACAATAAAAGATCTAATGGCTATTAATTATTTGGTAGAATCCGCTGTGTATAGGGGGGCCTTCACTCAAAACCTCCGCCGCAGGGAGCAGATGTTGCGGAGCAGCTTCTCCACTCCATCACGGTGATCTAATCTGCTTGTACATAAGGATTAAATTAATACAAGGCAAATTTGCAATATACTTTGGCAAACGTGGCATTATGCATGGTTTAAAGAATAATAATATCCAAAATCGATAAGAGGCGTAATTAACGCCACGACCTATGATGCGTCCCATGCACGTATACGCTTTCCAGAGCATTCACCATTAATTTAGCCATCAGAATATAATCTAACGATCTTCCAAAAAAATGGTAACAGAGAATGTTTCGGTTATCACAAAAAAGAAAAGTTTTTCTTTATTGTTGAGTTGTGGCTCAAATTTAGGTATGTCTTTGAGTCCTAGATGGATTCAGTCCGATGTGGTCTAAGGTAGGTGGGATATTTTGAGGTTTCTGTTTCAAAATGATTATATATATTGTAACTTCAGATAAACTTGTCCTAAGAATGAAAACAACAGAGGATAGCTGACAGCTCTTTCTAGGACTGTGTTTTAATACTTCTGTACATGTTTTTGGAAAAGATTAGTGCAAGTCCGTGGTGAAAGAGTCGGGTTCCGTAGACATAGGCACTTTACCAAATCACGTAAAATGCTGTGTATCGTCTCTCTATCTCTCTCTTCTTCTCTCTATCTTTCTCTATAATTTGTTTGTTTTTGTTTGATGCGTATGTCCGATTTGGTTGATGAGACGAGCAACATTGATTCCGCGCAACATCTATATATGCATATACATATATATACATAGCGAGTGACATATCTCTACTTATATGTTAATAATATTCTACCAAACTTATTTTATATAATTAATCAAGTTCTTTAGATTATAGCTTTTGGTAAGAATCTCATGTTGACCTGATTTTCATTTCATTGGAAGATCCTGCAGTCTCTGACTTTTGTGTTTACCGCTTCTCCTAATTTAAATCTTTCCTTATTCAAAAGATGTAACTTACACAAAGTTACATTAAAGTTATGTTTAACTATCATTGCAAGTGAAATGTAGCTCAAATCTTTACAAAACTAAGCTTTTTAGTTTTAACAAAGAAAGATGTATAGAAAATTATGTTTAATTACATCAAAATATTTAATTCTGAACAAAAGTAAGATCTTAAGACGCTCCAAGATTGCCTTTCAAATGACATATCACTCTTCAACAGTTCCACCTATTACTCAAGCAGACAAATTAAATCAGTTGATGCCATAGATTATGCTAAAATTATTCTTAATTAAAATAGAACAATCAAATAAACAAAGATTAAGGCCCATGGGTTGGGTGAGATCCAACATATACTTCAAGACAAATGATTCAGGATTATTTGGGCCTCTACATGCAGGCCATAGATATATTTAGGTTACTGTAAACTCATCTTCTATGATAACCCAAATTTGGATGATGAAAAATAAGTTTATTGCAAAGTCCATCACATTCATCTTAAAACTCCAAATCTTCATAGGCATATTTTTCATAAATTTAATTTACGCTGGAGACTCATCTCAAGCCTATCATTATATTTATGTAGAATAACCAAATATGAATGTATCGAAAATTCATTATGATATATAAAGGGATAATTACATCAATAACTCTCTTAAATCACTAATTACACTTTTTGCCCCTCCATTTTTTGAGGTATCATTAATACCCCTCTTAAATGAAAGTTATGTAAAGAGTGCACCTGCCATCACGTCCAGTAACTAGGTACAATTAAAAGGTAATTTAACTATGATTAAATTTTAACTCTACCTATAAAAGGACAAGAATACCCTTACTTCTATGCTCCTACCCCTTTCTCTATTTCTTTGCAGGGCACCCCCATTGGCACCGAAGGGATATCCCCGATCTCTCTCTCTCACACACACACTCTGTCTTACCCCTTTCACTACAGAGAGAGGGCATTGGAGATCCCCACTCACTTGGGCACCCTCTGGCCCCCCATTGCCATGAGCATTTGTGTCCCGATCCTCCGCCTCCTCTCAACCACCAGCACATCCACCGTCGCAACCCTCCTCCTCTCTTGCTTTGCCTCCCTCATCACCCATCCCATTATGGTAACCGCAAAGCCCTTGTCTATGTGCCTGGCGGGCGTCGCTGCTCCATCCTCGCCGTAGCCAGTCACGACAACCTCAAGCCCCGTCTGGACTAGATCCAGAGCAAGGGCACAACCACAGATATGTACAACCGGTAGATCTTCCTAAACCCATTAGATTTAGTGATGTTGTGAAAACCGCATGAACTGTGGAAGAACAGGAAAAATGGGTTCATGTTGCAGTCACTTGTGCATATATATGTACAGGTGTATAAGAAGGATGTGCTGGGAGTTGTAAACCACGCTTTGTATTGTTCCATGGAAATGACGGGGTGGAGCTTTAGATAAGCCATGGTCTCACCGAGGAAAGGCCAACCTCTACATCCCGGTGGCAAGTTGTTTGTTTTCTTCTTCCTCCTCCTCCTCCAACCCTTGATGGGTCGAGGGTAGAGGAAGATGGCCACAAGTGCCAAGGAAAAGCTCTGTGAGAGGTCCTTCTAGCCTTGGCATATAGGGAAGGTGTGTGACACCCCCCCCCCCCTCCCTACGGCATCCAAGTGAAGGTGCCGTTACCGGAGTAGGAGATGCACCCTTTGCACCCCCTCTCCCTCTATGTGCGATTGATGTAAAGGCTTAATTGTCTTTTTTCTTCTCACAACAAGTTAACGACATATTCTGAATACATTCTTACGGCAACAACTAATAACTAATTCGAGAAATGTTTTGAACATAATTTTCATTTAAGAGGATTATGGATAATATCTTAAAAAATTGAGAGACAAAATGATAACTAGTGACTCAAGAGGGTTATTGATATAGTTATCCCGTATATAAATGTATGATTAAACCCGAATCGATTTTTTGTTGCAAAACGGTCGGATCCAGATGGACTTGGACCTGGATCCGAATAGGAACCACATCTCAACACCAACTAGACCCGAACTCGATTTTTCATTGCCTGATCTGGATCTCCGATCGAGTTTTTCAGAGGTCCGAATGAGCCTCCCTCGGCCTCTCCCCCTCCACTGATGGTGCTGGTGGTGCTTGAGCTCTGCTCCAAGCCGTGGAACACCACTTTCTAGATGCGTTCATCCACGACGACTCTGCCGACGAACTCGCCGGATATCACAGGCGTCGAATGGTGACGTGTGAAGGGGGGCAAGGGAATAGCTAGAGATCGGCTTGGGGGCGAGCGGAACCCTCGACTGGTTGCGGGTGATCGAGATGGAGATGTGGCTGGGTTTGTCCAAGTCGAGCAAGAGGAGGGGAAGATTGTCATGGTTGGCACCGGAGGAGGACGACGAGAGGGACAAGCAGGAGCAGACGAAGACAGGGTCAAAGTTGGAGTCGCGGAGGAGAGGCAGGTGTAGTTGATCAAGCAAGATCTCCAGCTCTTGTGGAGGAAACCCTTCAGTGATCTCGCGGAGGGACTCCTCAAACCACCTGCCACCACCGAGGACGACGATGTCGACAATCCCTGCACATTCAGCTTGTTGGCCACGGCACCGTTCTACACCACTCTCTTTAGCCCCAGCAGCTCCCTCCACTGGCTAGAGTACCTCGGTTCCTTGGGGAGAATGCCGCACATGGTTGGATCTGGAGACCTCCTATGTCTGCAGCTCCTGCGTCCAGGCACAGGGCCCCACGGCGGCCACCTACGGTAGCGGGACCAGCTTCCCATCAGAGAATAGATTGTCGGCGGGAAGCATTGTGGCCTGATCGTCCAACCGGAGGAACTCGAAGTCCATCGCAAGGTCCCTACTTGGAGAACCATCGAGATCCCCCTCCAGAGGTAGGGGCACCAAGGGCATCGACGCCGCTGCCACCAAAGCACTGTAGGTTACCCGGAGAGTGGTGAGCGACAGTGGGGAGATCAGGATCATTGTCATTGTCAGAGAAGTCGCAGCTGAAGGAGATCCGAGGGCCAAGCCAGTTGTAGGAAATGCCAGCGGCGGTGGAGGAGGAGGAGGAGGAGGAGGTGCGGTCAAGGAAGCCCTCCGCCGCCACGAGGCCGACATCATTCACGAGGGTGGAGGCCATCTCCGACCATTAATCGGTGTCGGCATCCTCCTTGGTGGCAGCATCACCGCCTGACACTACCACTGCTAGCTAGGTTTCCAGGGATGGAGAGAGATGTGGATATTCGAAGGTGATAGGGAGATCCAACGGAGGTGCCCATCGGCACCCGATTAATCCAAGTAAAAGTAATTTGGTCGGGTCTAATTCGGATCTATCCGACCCATTTTGCACCCGTAGTCCCCATCAACTTTGCCTTTGATAAGAAAATAAGCGTAAGTATCCATTGCCCTGTACCGCACAAGCAACTGTGCATGCAAACCCTCACGAGATCGTGGTCAGCATCGATGTTTAAAGGAAAACGGTTTTGTGACTCCCTCATTTGACATCCACATTTGACACTAAACACATGGCACAAATTTCAAAGTGAGCAAATGACAAATGCAAATTTGAATGGCAAATACAAAGTTTAAAATTTGTGCCATGTGTTTGGTGTCAAATATGGGTGTCAAATGAGAGAGTCACAAAACCGTTTTCCTTGTTTAAAAAAGATAGCGTCTCAAGGCAGTGAGACACGTACCTTGAGGCGGGCATTATGAAGACGCCTTGTGTTTTACTCGAGGTTTACTTCTAATATTGTTAATTGAAGTATACGTCTTGTGTCATTTACTTGAAGTTTACTTATCAAAATAGCAAGATGTGAGATATGTTAAAATAGATCTAATTCGTATGTCATCTTTATTATCTTTGAAATATAATTTAATCTGTGATTCGTAAATTATAGACAGGGATGTTAAGTGTCGACGCGGACGTGTGTGTGTCATACGGGATAAATCATTTAAAATAGAACACAAAGATAGGTACAGAAGTAATATATTTTTATATATAAAATTTTATATATTTAATAATATATATAACTAAAATAAACGCCAAAAACATAAGTAATTACAAAAAAAAACCTTAATATCGACACGACCTTGCTCCAGTGCATGGGCCTCCTAACGTGCATGGGACTCTCACGTAAACCAGCGTCGTTACCATAAAGCCACACGCAAGGCAGTAGGTTGCGTCGATGCCTAGTAATTCTTTGGACACTAGCAAAGAACATGCAGTTGGCGGAGCTGAACGGGAAAAGACGAAGTACCCGAAGATAGAAACAAGCGGGATGTGTAGGAAGAAATTTTATCTAGTGAGGAGATGGATGTATAGACTCGTGTTCCTCTTGAATTGGATGATAATAATTTTATTAAATAAATAAAATATAAAAAAGTTAACATTAAATTCAGTTCGTTTTAATATCAAAAACGAAGGCAGTGATTATGATAGTTGGTGTTTGAATGCCAACCAATAGTCAATGACTGTTTTGTCCTATACGTCATTTATATAAATCCTATTACTGAGTAGAGATAGTAATATCAATAATAAATTAATATTGTTTAATATTTTTAACTTCTCTTGTCTGAACTGGTAAGACTTACGCCTCACGGCACGACACCACGACGCTAATGTCCGTTAAAGCTCTTGCAAAGCGTCTGTAAGACCTTTTAAAACAGGCACGTACGTAGGTCTTCCCGACTCTATTTAAGGCCCCCTGAGCCCTGCCATCTCCTCCCGGAAGACTCCTTCGGCTAGCCACCATTCACAGTATGGCTACGACTTGTCCAACTATGTCTATGGCTTGCCAAACTCTGAGCCTCCCCTCTCTTCTTGTCACATCCACGCGCGCTGCTCTGATGCCCGGACACAGGCACGTCCGCCGACTCCGTCTCCGCCATGAGAGCTCGGCACGGCGAGTCGTCGGGCCCATCGGCAGCACCGGCCAGACGGATGCATCCCCTCCCCGGCGGTCGGCGAACTACCAGCCCGCTCTGTGGAATGACAGCTTCATACAGACCTTGACGAGCGATTACACGGTCAGAAGCGCCAACGTGATCCATACGTGCATGTGTATACGTAAGCTTCCGACTCTGCCTTCCCATTATATGTATGTTCAATTCGTGTGCGTGCCGTCGTGCAGGGCGAAGCCCACATGGCGAAGCTGGAGTCGCTGAAGAGCCAGGTGGGGCGTTTGATCGGCGAGGCATCAGGGTCTGCGGCGAAGCTCCAGCTGCTCGACGTTATGCGCCGCCTTGGGGTCGCGTACCATTTCGAGCAGGAGATCGATCACGTGCTCTACGCCATGTCCGAGAACCTGGAGGACGTCCGAAGGGAGCTAGATGGGGATCTTCTTCACACGGCTCTCCTGTTCAGGCTTCTCAGGGAGCGCGGACTCTCCGTCCCACAAGGTGACATGAAGTATATATATAGTATGTCTTACATCATGTACGTTAAATCAAACGACCTTCAGGTGAAGCCCTCGTCGCCCATGGTCCGTACCTACTCCACCTTCTCCTTCTATTTAGAGATGGGAAATACTGATGAATGAATTAAGGGGAAATTACTAAAAAAGGCACAATTTTTTTTCATAATATCTAATAAGGGTACTATAGATTTAAAATATCTAAAAAAGACACTCATCTCAAAATTTATATCTATATGGGGGTAAAAGTCATACTTCTTTACGCATACTATCCAAAATGTCTCCAGTTATTTTACAAACAAATTACCTCAAATTTTACTAATTATAAAAATCTTACTATCTCAAACTCTGACCGTAAGTTAACTTATGAATAATAACTGGTATGATTAACTAATGTTATGCGTGTTTTTTCCTATAAATAAAATTTAAAAGTAATGCTATTACCTTTGATTTTACATATTCATTCTTTTATTAATTATAAACTTTGAGAATCTCCTTTTAAATTTTAAATTTTGGAGGAATGATTTTTCTTAACACTTTTTAGTATTAGGTCCTCTTTGGTAATTACAAAAAAATAAAGATCTCATTTAGATATGTTATGGGCAAAAATATAACAGCGAGACTATATATATATATATATATATATATATATATATATATATATATATGTAGATCTTGATTAGAATTTATTATGCGTGTATACTATCTTTATAACTCTTGAAATCTTGCCGATTGATTCATGCAGAACAGTCGGCACAGTAATCTGTAATCCATCTCCTTTTACAAGAGAGATCATCAACTGTTAATTCAAAGTGGGTCATCAATTATTAATTCACAGTGGGTCTTGTGATGTGAATGGAGTACACTACATCAGAGAATTAACCATAAAAGTTTAACCTCCTTAATAACCTCAATTTCCACCCAATATAAATGTTTCAATTTTGAGAAGCCATAAAAGTTAAACCTCCTTTAATAAACTCAATTTTGTCCCAATATAATGGTTTCAATTTATTCTTTTTTGTTATAAGAAATAAATGTGCCTTTTCAAAACATTGAAAAGGTAAAGGATGATTTTTAGGCCTAGGCAACCTTGCTCAATTGATAATACTCTCAAACTCAAGAATTCAATGCCATGATTGGACCAAGACTATGTATATTCTTTTATGTTTTACATTTGGTCAATGTCTTTATGTTACTATTCAAAATAATCATGTGAAAGATGGATCAACGGATGTGCTTTTGCTGCAGATGTTTTCAACAATTTCAAAGATAACAAAAGAAGCTTCAAGAAATCCAATGAGGCGGATGTTGAAGGGATCCTGAGTTTGTATGAAGCTTCTTTTCTTGCCTTCCAAGGAGAGAAGGATCTGGATGAGGCGAGGGCCTTCACTATCAGCTGCCTCAAAGAGTTCCTCCTTGATGGCAACATAGAGCCTAAGCTTAGAAAGAGAATGGAGAATGCCCTAGAAATGCCACTGCACTGGAGGATGCCGAGGTTGTACACTCGATGGTTCATTGATGTCTATGAGAGAGACGTGAAGATGAACCCTACTTTGCTTGAGTTTGCCAAGTTGGATTTCAACGTGGTGCAAAGTGCACATAGAAGAGATTTGAGAGACATGTCTAGGTAAAGTAAAGGTCGATACAAGTTTACAATTTTAAAATTGATTAAAGAAGAATTTTATTTTAGATTATTATATAGCTAAGAGAAATCAAATATAATCTCTACTTATAAATTGTGCATGGCCTCTTTGTTTGAGGTCACAAATTCAAGTGTCACTAGGTGCATTGATATATACATGCATGAAGGTATGGCCCAAGGGGAATTTCCCTTCAGTCGTACCTTGAAAAAAAATAGTTAGTGGCATAATGATGTTCACTTTGGAAATATCTCCATTAAGTGGATATGAATACTAGAAAAGGTAATTATAATTCCTTGGCAACGACCTCACATTATTTTTCCCCCAAGTTTCTCATTGATCATCTCCATCCCCTACTTGGTTAGTATTTTGCTAATGTGTTAACATGTTAACATTCTAATTTTGTAGTTCCATGTTTATTGTATTAATAATGTTAACTAATATATTAACATACTTATTAATGTAATAAAGTTATTGGACGAATAAAAAGGTTGAAGCAAAATCAAAATTTACATAAAAAATTAATGTTTATTAAAGGGATGTAGTGAAAAGTAAATAGTTAATGATTATTGAAGATAGGGAATGGAAAATAGGTCCACAATAAATCATGTGACTAAAAGTTAGAAAAAATTATCGGAAAAAACATACGATCAAGTTTCTCTTAAGACATTATAATTAATTTTTTCATACGTATTTTTATCTTCACTATTCATTTATACTTAATCATGTGCTTCCTAATTAAGGCCCTTTTCTAGCAATACCTATCATCCATAATGATTGGGTCATGTGGACATAGGATATTGAGGATATGAACTTGAGCAAGGGTCTGCATCCCATAACGATTGGCCTGATTTGTATAAGTCAGTGCTTGATTTGCATAGTCAACAAGATCATCAAAGTATGACTAATTTATCAATGAGAAAGGCTACTATAATATGCCTCTATCAGTGTCACCATTTTTATTACATTTATCTACATATAAGATAATTTTGTTCATTTGAAAATGATTATGGTTAGGTCTCAAGAGATTTCAAACATTGAAATCCGCCTATAGTTGTTTTTAAGCAATGTGAGCATTAGCAAAAAAAAAATACTTTACTTTTGTATCCTTCTAAATACTCATATTTGCATTATTGATCATTTAATATGATATTTGTACCTAATCAAGACCATGATGTTTTTTCCATATTTGTTTTATTTTTGTAGGTGGTGGGAAGATCTAGGACTAAAAAAGTTGACCTTTGCAAGAGATCGAATAGTGGAATGCTTTTTGTGGACTACAGGAATAATTTTTGAGCCACAATTTTGGCTTTGTAGGCATGGTTTAACCCAGATTTTTGCTTTACTAACAACAATAGATGATGTATATGATTTATACGGTTCAATAGATGAACTTGAGTCCTTCACTAAGATTGTTGAAAGGTACATCACTCCTATTAATTTGATTATGCATACATCATCTTGATAGAACATATTTGAAGAAATATTGGCTTAAATATTCTTATAATAAAATATTTTAATATTATGATATTATTTTTAGATGGGATGTTGATGCAATGGAAAAACTTCCAGAGTATATGAAGATATGTTTTCAAGCACTTTTGACACTACTAATGAGTTGGCTCACCAATGCTATAGAAGAAATGGCTTTAATTGTCTATCATATTTAAAGAAATCGGTAAGTTTTAATTTATTTCAATATACTTTCATCATTATTATGATCCATCAATATTTCTAATGAAAAAATAAAACTTACTTATATCTTTGTCATATGCACTTCAGTTGATATATTTGTGCAAATCCCATCTTGTGGAGGCAAAATGGTATCACAGGAAACACATACCAATGCTTGAAGAATACATAGACAATGCATGGATGTCAGTAGGAGGCACAGTAATATTTACTCTTGCTTACTTCTTGTTAAGTGAGAACATTACAAGAGAAGCTTTAGATGCAATTGAAGACTTTGATGATCTCATCCGATGGTCTTCCATGATTCTTCGTCTTAGTGATGACTTGGGGACTTCAATAGTATGGAAGCTAGACTAAATCCTTTTACTATTTTATTTTTAATTCTTTTGACATGATTATCCAATTAACATTATTATGTTTGTTGTCATAGGCAGAGTTAGAAAGAGGTGATGTCTATAAATCCATACAATGCCACATGCATGAGAGGAATGTTTCTGAGAAAGTTGCTCGAGAGCACATAAAAGCAATGATTAATGACACATGGTCAAGGATAAATGAAGGTTGTTCAATGAATAAGAAGTTTCCATCACCATTTGTGAAAGTTGCAATCAATAATGGAAGAATGGGCCAACGCATGTATCAATATGGTGATGGATTTGGTGTTCCAAATAAGGAAACAAAAAGTCTTGTGAACTTGATATTAGTTGAACCTATCCATTGATTGTCAGTTTTAGGTGGCCTACAAGCCAATCTGACTATGTAAATCTCGTTCGTTTATTAATAATAATGACGTTATTTTATTATGTACAAATACGTATAATATCATCTCATAATGAAGTATGTGAATATATGTTATGGTGATCAGATTATGATGAGATCATACTAATGAGACTGATCACTCAAACACATATACTCCTGCTTCTATGATGAGGGTGATTGATCTCATAGTCACTTGTGTGGAGACATAGGTAAATATGTGGGTGCTAATTAGAGATTGAGTTCACTGAACTGATTCGACTGAATCGCTAGATGGTATAGTATCTCACTGTCAACCAGCTTGATTTTATTGTCGCAGTTGCGTAGATGATCTTCGGACCTGAGACACCAAGGACACCTTGTCGGTGGACTTCTGTACTTTTACCTTGGTTTATGAATCTCTATCTATGGGATTCCAAACAGCCAAGGATCAGGTACAGCATAATACCGTCGAAGGAAATTGAGTGTCAATAAGGAATCATTCACTCTTAATACTTAGAGAGAGAATGCTCTAGAAAGGATACGCGGAAGTCCCTAACCAGGGCAGACGATAATATCGGGTAAGGAGTTTTTCGATACTGTTCAGCAGCATCCGATCTAAGTGAGTCGACTGGTTAAGACTTGACGGTACATCATACCTTGAGTTGACTCGAGAGTATTGTACGAATGAAGGATTATATGCACGTGGTAACTGTTGGCGGAAAGGTTTGTAGAGTGGGTTACTTAACCCCAAATACCATCCGGGTTCACGCGGTGTTGCTTGGCACCCAACGTAATCGGAGGCCCGATCAAATTTAATGTGCGACATTAATTTGGTTGATTAATTGATTAATATGAGATATTAATTAATTAATCAAGTCAGTGAGGAGTCACTGGACTTAATGGGCCATTAACCGGATTGGTTATTAGGCCTAGAGGGTCATATGCAAATGATTCTCAGGGCGATGGATTTTTTAGTGGGTTTTATATTAATCGGGGGTTTTTATAAAAAATCGCGCGATTAATATATAATGTAGTGACTGGGTTGAGTAGGCCAAGCTACTGCGAAACCTTGGCCGTCCCACCTCTCTCTCCTCTCTCTCTCTGGCACCCCAAGCCGGCCCTCCGCTATGGGTCTGTTCCTCCGTCTTCTCCGACTCCCGTTTGACAAGAATATGACCACAAATTGCGGCGATCGGCAGACTGTTCGTGGGTTGCGAGGAACGAGGAACGAGAAGAAATCTACCGCGAGGAGGATCGTACGGACTTCGTTAGAGGCTGGGCGTTTGAGCAATTTGCGGTGTCACACCGACGGAACCGAACGTTTGCGGATTCGAATCCGCACGCGATAAAAATTCGATTATATGATAATCATTTTAGTTTTATCGAAACGGGAAAACGGATCACTTATTTTATTTTAATTTCCGCTGTATGAGTGATCCAGAGAAACACTGAGAACCCAACACTGATGAGGTACTCAAGCTTATGATAGCAATTATAGATGAATAATGCTCTCATTGATATAAGTCATTTGGATATCTTACATGGAGGAGAAGTGCACTTTCAAGGAATTCACCTCTATATAAGGGCATACATGAAACATTGCATAGCAAAAAAAAAACAATCATAATTTGTACTTTCATTTCAAACTAAAATTAGAATGATAGTTATTCTTTATTTGAATATGACGTAAATGGGTATTTTTGCTAATGTAATAAAGTTAAGCATTATTTATTGCTTCCATAAAACATACAAAATATATGACCATGTGTAGAAACAAGTTAACATATATGGATATAAAAATGATGAAATGCATCGATTGCCTAGAAGAGATGTCCAATTCTTGACCCAACCAATCAAGTGAACAAATTATGCAGCAGTAAGATATCCACTAGCAACATTACATTGCAATGCCCTCAATAGACAACAAGTGTTACTCTATATTCAAGGAGTAAAACCTATTATAATGCCATGTTGGGTTCTCGATAAGATCGCAAATTTAGTAGAAACTAACTATGATCCTAGTTCATTTCGATGAATATAAACACAAAAGCAGCGATCGACCATCGCCTTGCACAGAATTGGATCCGCATTCATTTGGTTCCGAAGGTGTGACACCGCAAGCCACGTAATAGCCCAGCCTCTAGAAGTATCCACGCGATCCTCTTCACGACGGATCTCCCTAGTTCCTCTCTCGTAGTAGCGCTCATGGAGGTAGCTTATCTCCGTGAAGATCTTCGCAGTATGCGGACAAATTACCGATGATCGGGAGTCGGACAAGATGTTGAAGCAGAACACCGAAGGAGGCTCCCTTCTTGGTGCCAGAGAGAGAGGAAAGAGAGGGGGACGACCAGGGCAACTCTACAGCTTGGCTAGAGCTACCCTCTTAGCTGATATATATATTAAGTCGCTAGCAATTTTTCACAAAAATTCCTAACTTGACATTAATCATGTTTTTGACCCACCGCTCGAGAATCATTTGCATATGACCCTCTAAACCTAAGTACCAGTCTAGTTAATAGCCCATTAAGTCCAGTAACTCCTTATACTTAATTAATTAATTAATATCACATATTAACTAACTAATTAACCGAATTAATACTATACATCTAATTCCGTTGGACTTCCGATCACATTAGGTGTCAAGCAACACTACGTGAATCTAGAAGGTATTAGAGTTACGCAACCCACTCATAGAACCTTTCCGTCAATAATTACCATTTGGATATAATCATTCATTCGTGCAATGTTCTAAAGTCAACTCAAGATGTGGTGCACTATCAAAGCCAAACCGGTTGACTCACTTGGATTGTATGTTGCGATGTAACATCAGAAAACCCATTGCCTAATATTATTACCCTCCCTGGCTAGAGACTCCTACGTATCCTTATTAGAGCATTCTCTTCTTGACTACCGAGAGTGAATGATCCTATTTTGAACACTTGATTCCCTTCAAAGGTATTCTATTGTACCCAATCTTTAGTTGTTTAGAATCCTATATTTAGAAATCCCTAAACCAAGGTCAAAGCACAAAAGTCCACCGATAAGTTATCCTTAGTGTCTCAAGTTTGAGGGCCATCCACATAACTACGACAACTGAATCAAACTGGTTGACAGTTAGGTACATCACCATCTGGTGATTCAAATAAGATCAGTTTAATTTTCCAATGAACACCTACACATTTGCCTTAGTATCTCTATACAAGTAATTATAAAATAAATCGCCCTCATTATATGAGCAAGAGTAATCTATACTAGCTTAACAAGATGTTTGATTTCCTTCTCAAATATCTTCTGATTAGGAATAATTAAGAATATATATTATAAGTGATCAGTCTCATTAGTATGATTTCATCATAACCTGATCCCTATTGTACACATTCACAGACTTCATTATGAGATGGACATTAAATGAATTACATACAATAAGTTTAAATATTTTATTAATAACTGAACAAGATTATACAATGCATGATTGGCTTGTAGGCCATCTAAGACTAACAATCTCTCACTTAGACTAAAGTCAATCACCTTTATGTTGAATACCTATAGCTTTTAAGTTACGCTCAAACACATTTTGAGACAATGGCTTTGTTAGCAGATCTACTACATTGTTGGCAAAGGAACTCTTTCTACCACCACATCTCCTCTGATAGTGACATCTATGATCAGTTGAAAACACCTCAGAATATGCTTCGACTTCTGATAAGACTGTGTCTCTTTTGCTTGAGCGATTGACCCATTGTTGTCACACAGCAGCAGAATGGGATTAGAACTACTAGAAACTACGCCAAGGTCGGTGATGAACTTCTTCAACCACACAACTTCATTGGTGACTTCAGTAATACTCAGCTTTTATCGTTGAATCTACAGTGGGTTCCTACTTAGAACTCTTCCAACACACTACACCCCTATTTATAATGAACACAAATCCAGATGTACACTTGCTATCATCTGCATCCGGCTGGAAACTCAAGTCAGTGAAGTCTTGTAGTTTCAAGTCACCTCCTCCAAAAACTAGAAACAAATTATTTGTTCTTCTCAAGTACGTAAGGATAAGTTTCACAGGTTTCTAGTATTCTTCACCTGGATCAACCTGAAACCTACTTGTAATACTTAGAGCAAAAACCACATCAGCTCTTGTACATAGTATGACATACATGATAGATCCTATAGCAGAGGCATAAGGTACACTATCCATGATTGTCTTCTCATCAAGAGCCTTTGGAGACTATTCTTTTGAGAAATAAATTTCATGTCTCATTGGTATGAGACCTCTCTTGGAATTTTTCATGCCAAACATTTTGACAATGATATCTACGTACATTGATTGGGTTAATCCAAGTATCTTTTTCGATCTATCTCTATAGATCCGTATTCTCAATACGTAAGATGCTTCTCCCAAATCTTTCATAGAGAAGTTCTTTGACAACCAGACCATTACTGGTGACAACATTACTACATCATTCCCAATGAGTAGAATGTCATCTACGTAAAGGACCAAGTAAGTGACTGCACTCCCACTAGTCTTCTTGTACACACAAGGCTCAGCTTAATTCTTAATAAGTCATAAAACTTAATGGCCTCATCAAATGTCATATTCTAGCATCGAAAAATCTGCTTCAGTCCATAAATGGACCTCTAAAGTTTGCAAAATTTATCTAGAATGTCTTTGGATGTGAAACCTTTCGATTGGATCATGTACACCTTTTCTTCAAGGTTACCATTGAGGAAAGTAGTCTTCGCATCTATCTGCCAGATTTCATAATCGTATTGCGTAGCAACGGCGAGGAGTACTCTAATGACTTAATCATAGCAATTGGTGAGAAAGTCTCGTTATAGTCAATGCCTTTCCTTTGGCGATATACCTTTGCCACCAACTTTGCCTTATAAGCATCGATACATCCATGTGCAACGATCTTTCTTTTAAAGATCCACTTGCAACTAATAGGTATAATATCCTTAGGCAAGTCCTTCAAGTTTCAAGCTTTGTTGGTGTACATGGACTGCATTTCAGAGTTTATGACTTCTCACCATTTTCTAGCTTCTAGAACTTCAATGGCCTCCTGGTAGATTTTAAGATCATCATTCTCATTATAGGGTATCTATGAGTCACCTTCACCGATGTATCCCACATACCATTCATATTGTTTAGGTACTCTGGCAAACCTACGAGGCTCTTGTTTGTACTCTTAGGTTGTGAAACTGATGGCTCATCTAATGAGACATGAGCAGTTTGTAGATCTGGAACTTCTTGCAAAACTACTTAACTCCCATTGTCCTCCCGAAGGAGTTATTTCTCTTTCGGGAATACAGTTTAGCCACAAACACCTTTTGTTCGTTAAGATGGTAAAAGTAGTACCCAAAAGTTTTCTTTAAATATCCCACAAACTTGCATATATTAGTTCTAGATTCCAGTTTGTCTGGATCATATCTCTTAACGAGAGCAGAACAACCCCATATTTTAACATAATTAAAATATGGTTTTCGACCCTTCTCTATCTCATATAGTGTAGAGGTCACAAACATACTAGATACTCTGTTCAGTAGGTATGCAACTAACTTAAGTGCATGCCACCAGAGGGACAGTAACAAATCTGAAAAACTAATCATAGATCGCACCATGTCTGACAGGTGCGATTCCTCCTTTCAAACACACCATTCATTTGTAGTATGTACAGAGGGGTCAACTAAGAAAGGATACCATTATCATTTAAGAAAGTATAAAATTAGTACTCAAGTATTCTCCTCCATGATTTGATCGGAGAGCCTTAGTACTCTTTCCTATTTGCTTTTCAACTTCATTCTTGAACTCCTTGAACTTATCGAATGCTTTCGACATGTACTTCATTAAGTACATATAGCCGAATCTCAAAAAGTCATCAGTGGATGTGATCAAATAAGAGAACCAACCTTTGGCTTAGGTGGACATGGGACCACATATATCCGAATGTATTAGTTCCAAAATGCCCTTGGCATGTTCTCTATGTCCTGTAAGTGGAGACTTTCCCAATTTACCTATAAGGAAGGATTCACAAGTTGCAAACGATTCATAAACGAATAGATCGAAATATCCATGTCTCAGCAACTTCTAGAGTCTGTCTTCGCCAATGTGTTCAAGTCTGCAATGTCACATGTAAGCTTTGTTGAGTTCGGCTATGTCATATCCAAAGTAAACACAGCGGAAAATAAAATTGGATCCGTGATGTTTTGGATATTAAAATTAAAACGGTAAAACCAAATTTTACCTTGCGCAGATTCGAATCCGCATTCGTCTGGTTCGTCGGTGAGATGTCGCAAGCCACGCAGGTGCCCGGCCTCTAGCGGTATCCACGCGATCTTCCTCTCGATGGATATCCTTGCTTCCTCGCTCGGTGTAGCGTCTGCGAATCCCGTCTAGCTACACGTAATCCTCCGTGACATGCGGTTTCAGAATTCTCGTCAAACAGGATGTGGAGCGGGCGGGAGACGGAGCTGAGCCTCTGGGGGCCGGACATAGAAGAGGGCGCCCAAGAGATAGAGAGAGGAGAGAGAGAGGGGGGTGTCTAGGTCTGCTCCGGGTTGCTGGCCCCAGTGCGCGAAGCAGTTCTTTTATAATAAGTGGTTTTGCGATTTTTCAGAAAAACCTACACTTATCCGAAACCCCGTCAAAATATGCATCGACTTGAAAACCTTTTGTGTGTGGCCCTCTAGGCTCAAATACTAGTCCACTTAATAGCCCATTAAGTCCAATAACTCTTTACAGACTCACTGAATTAATTAAGATCCTTATATTAATTAATCAGCTGAATTTAATGACCCATAATAAATTCAAATGGGCTTCCAATCACGTTGGGTGCCAAACAACACCGCATGATCTTAGAAGGCATTGGGGTTCATACAACCCACTATGGAAACTTTTCGTCATCAGTTACCGCGCAGATGTAGTCCTTCATCCGTGCGATATTCCCAAATCAACTTAGAGTATGGTAGACTGTTAAACCATAGCCGGTCGATTCACTTGAATCATATACTACTAATCTATATCAAATAACTCTTTACCTGATATAGAGTCCACCCTGGCCAGGGAATTAAGCACATCATTTTTGGAACATTCTCTCCTATTATCGAGAGCGGATGATCCTGTATTGACCACAAAATTATCTTCGAGGACATCTCCCTGAACCCGATCACTTAGCTTATAGATAACCTATGGTTAGGGATTCGTTAATCAAGGTCAAAGTTCAGAGACCTACCAACAAGATATCCTTGGTGTCTCAGGTCCAAGCACCATCCACGCAACCGTGACAAAATAATCAAGCTGGTTAACAATTAGGTAACTACCATCCAGCGATTCATGGTCGGATCAGTTCAGAGATCTCATTCACCAATGAGCACCTATAGGTCTAACATAGTATCTCAACGTAAGTGACATATAGGATCCATCACCCTCATCATATAAGCTAAAGAAATATGTATTAATCTATCCAAATGTTTAATGTCCTTCTCAAACATCCACCGACTATGAACAATTAAGAACATGTGTTTATAAGTCTTCGGTCCCGTAATTATGTTCTCATCATAATCCGAACGCCATTGCACATGTTCATAGACTTCATCGTGTGATACGATAAACTAAGATCGATTTAATTACATAATGAATTTATGCCTTTATATTAATAAACTGAATATTACAATGTATCGGATTGGCCTATAGACCACCTAATACTAACAAGCTTGGTTCACACTATTCTTTCTCTTCTTAAGAGCTCTATCAAGGTGGAGATTATGACAAGAAACATCCAATAGGTACAATCCATTGAATAAATTTGCATAAGCAATTAATTTATTATCAAAATAAATCGAATAATCATTGTTCATACTAGTCAACTTATCCCCTATCCTATCCAAACAAGAAATAGAAATGATGGTTTTACTTATGTTAGGAACATAATAACACTCTTTTAATGACAATAGATCTCGAGATGGTTGTAGACACACTAATTTTGACCTCACATTGAGTATATTTCATATCCTATTTATTATGCCTCGAAATTGTTTGATTTTTAATCATTGATTAAATTTTGTTATTTTTCTGAGAATTTTCTAATTCACGTCGCTCAAGGTCAACGTCATTTAGATTTCTATATGAAATTAATTTTGGCTCGAATTCCTTAGTTGGATAAGGATTAAGTTTAATGTCGTCATCTATGGTCGACATGATTCAGTTTCCTAATCTTGGCCAATTGCTAATTTGAATATGAATTAATTTTATATTATCTAAATCACGTCCTTCATAGTCAACGTATTTTAGAGATTTTATGATTATCTTACCTTTTTTCGAGATTATCCTTCTTATTTGGTACCTCTAAAAGATGTCCATGTAACGACTCGCCACCCTATAATCGGGGATCCGATTACTAAATGGATACCAAATCATTAATTTGGAACCAAACTAGGATATAAGTAAGTCTGGGAAATAAACAATAACTAAGCTAAACATTCACATCGCATTGAATTGAAAGGAAAATGTAGGAATTAAAAGTTATTACAATGCAACTCGATACAGCAAATAATTACATACTCCAACAGAAAAGAGATAATTAAGCATACAGGCCAGAAATAAAGACAACAACTACGTCGGGGCATACCCCGGAACAACAATGGACGGCGTATGACACACAACAGCACACCCCTCGCTAAGTCTGCCTGGAGTCCTCACCTGAAAACCGCAGGGGTGAGTCTCAACGAAAAGACTCAGTAGGGATCCTTCGATCCCCACAGCCCACTCACACACCCACAAGTGCAAAGTATAGCAGAAGGTAAAGTAACAAGTACAGTAGTAATTACTACTCCTAAATCTCGATATGAATCACATGCATTCGAGGTACATAACATGCATATCTCTAAAACCAGTCTACCAGGCCCACAACCAACGTCTCGGCAAAACGCGCCAACTACACGAACAAAGGTGAGAAACACCGACCCGCTGAGACCAAACAGTAACCCCTCGGATAGCACTCTAGCTACTCCAGCCCAACTGGCTCAGGTGGTTACTCCTTCCCTCAGCATGAGTGACACTCCAAAGGTACCACACCCACACCGGTACTAGCTAACCCCGGGGTCCACCAGGTGACCCTCTCTCACTAGGCGTCACCCCGCCACACCCACACCGGCGCTGTGCTCCACCCACACCAGCACAGGGTGATAAAGCGCTACAACTGTCACTCTAGGTCCACAGTAGCTTAAAACACAGTACAGTAAGAAGTCCACGGTCGCATGCAACACCACGCGTACGGTACGGTTACAATGAATCCATCACCATAGAGTATAATTTAGAGTGTGCATTTAACTAGTTAATCAACTGTCTAACAGTGTGACATGTTTTAATGGCATGAATTAGTGTGATTCTGTCTTGAATCGCGTCGCCCAAGGCCGACGCCATTCAAGTCTCCTAAACTGGTTCACAGACACTCGGCCACAGGACTTGGCCCAAAACACGTCATCCTGGGAAGCCGCCTTTTCAAAAGGCGTCGCTGTCCTCAGACGTCATTTACACTAGAATCTAAAACTTGCAGAATCCTTAATCAGGGGGTTTTCTGCCTAAATGGCATCGTACTGTCCCGTCGCCATCCTAAATGGCGTCGTCCATGTACGACGTCATTTAACCCCATAAACTCACACTGACAGAACCTCAAAGAGGGAGATTTCTGCCTAAAAGGCGTTGTACTGACCCGTCGTCATTCTAAATGGCATCGTCCAAGTACGACGTCTTTTAGAGCCAGAAGCCTGGTTCTGCAGTCTGCCCGAGGGCTCCCTTTTCCACCCCAAATGCCCCAAAATCAAACCAAACGGAGGGGGAAGAGGGGCAAGCTAAACCATCACAAATCCACATTCACAAAGACTCCCATTCCCGTCAAGAAAAGGGCCCTAACATGCTCATTCTACCCAAGAACCATAGATCCATAGCATGCTTCAAGCTGGAGAACATGGTTTTAAAACAAAACACTACGGGAATCGTCACCCTACTGATTCTTGAACTCCTCCTGGCTCGCCGCCAAACCGTCGCACCGCAAACCGCCGCCGGTACTCCGAGGACGCCGCCACTCCGCAGGGACGTCGGCCGCCGTCCGGAGAGTGGAACGCCGCGAAGAAAGTGGTGGTGGCAGTGGTGAGAGGTGGAGAGGTGGAAGAGGAAGAAGGGGAAAAGGGAAGGGGAAGAGTGGGGAGAGTCGGAGGGTGGAGAGGGTGAGGAGAGAGAGTGTGAGGGTGACAATGAGGGAAAGGAGGGAAGGTTCGTAGGGTAACCAGAAACTGGCTAAAATGCGTCGAGCAGTACGGACGCCTATCAGTCGACATGACGGGCCGCTCTGACAGAACTCTGAAACGCGTCGTCCATCCAAGACACCGTTCAGACAACAAGACAAGCGCCGTACACTGACAATCCAGGGTCGCAGTCTGAAAAGCGTCGTCCCTGGCGAACGCCGTTCAGATGACACGACAAGGCCGTACTCTCGCGGCCCAAAGCCAGCCCACGTGGCACCCACGTGGCATAATCTAAAATGCGTCTACAATGCTGGACGCCGTTTAAACCGCATCTCGCGGCCTCGACGCGAAACAACACAGAGTCTCGGCCCCATCAGTGCCTGAACTACAGGGTCCGACCCCGGAAACCGAATCCGAAAACCTCAATCCTTACAATCAAGGTAGGCTGATGCCTTTCTAATAGGCGTCATCTGTGATCAACGTGTTTAAGTGACGTAATGATCTACATGATTTGACCGAGATTATCTAGTTTCTATAGATGAAAGGTTTCTATTTTGATGGTACTTATCTGCGCAATGAGAGGGCCAACATAGAGACTTTTGGGAGACCTAGAAAGAGTACTCTATATATATGATACCCCATTGACCTTCAAAGAGGTTGGCCAGAGCTTCATTTGAGACCCTTCTCAAGGTGAAAAAGAAAGTTCATAGTGCAGAACGTGGATCGCATCTTGGAGCGCCGTCTTCTTCCTTTCAAGTTTCTCTTTAGAGCCTAGAAGACTAGTGGCTTTGGAAGGACCAATATTCTCCTTCTCTTATAATTCTTTCTCTTAGTTGTTCATTAGTTTCTCATTGCTTTTCATTAGATCATTCAACACTTTCATCACACACATAAGCAACTCATTTAGAATCCGCCTTTTGTATAGGGGTTTTAGAAAGAATAAAACAAGTGAGTAATCTAGTGGTTGAGTTGCATGATTTCCTTTCCATTAGAATAGATACTACACCTCCCATAGTTTTAATCTTGTTTTCTTTCTTCTTTTGTTTTCTTGTCTTTTTTGCAAGGTGTTGGAAGAAGCATCACTTGATGTTCAAAAGAGAGTGAATCATAAAAAAAGGCTCTTCTTCTTCTTCGAGTGACTGAAGAGGAGGAAATAGAAGGATCCATAAACTCTTCCATTTTGGAAAAGATAAGTAGCGATCACCCTTTTATTTCATTCGAGATCCTCGAACTCTGGCGATGACAAAATTTATGTTTTTCATGTTAATATTTAATTCATGATATGATAGCATACAATTGAGCACTCATAACTTTTTGGCGATCACGGTGGGACCTATTCTTGTCGTTTTCTTTCCATTCACTCTCTTTTATATTTAGCACCATGTGTGCACCTTTGGTTGCATCTTTGGCGCCCTTGTGTGCCCCTGTTTTGTTCTCCTCAAGCACATTTGATTGGTTGGTTACTTTTCACCCTTTGTACATCTCGTGCACGCCCTTAGCGGCAATTTTTGGTTTCCTAAGCAATCGCCTTTGAAGTTGTGTTGCGAATGGTTTGTGCTTGATTTGACTTGATTAAGTGGCATGTTATTTATGAATTGGACTATTCTGGATTATCTCCCATTTTTCCTTCATATTGTGTTTGGCTGAAGGGGAAGGTACGGGTTCTAAACCGCATTGACTCAGAGCGACGCATTTTGAATCACGTCGTCCATAGTTGACGCCTCTCAGTCGGTTAGTTTGCTGCCCGAGGAGTATCTGTTTAGAGACTTAGTCTACTGAATCATATCAATACAGACTGACGTGACTCAGGAACCAAGTCCTTATGATCAGACGCCCTTTGTATCATTATTCATCACTATTATTTTTCTGTTTGCATTAGAGACCACCCAGGTCAGAGGTCATACACATCGGGAGTCCGCTCTCCCTCTTGACACTCTCAACTCTCCCTAATCGGGGTCGATCCTTCTTGGTCAAACTATAGTTGTTTGTGTTGGACCTCCATAAGTCGCCAAAAGCGAAAGATTCTCTCTTTGCTCATCGGGCAAGTTGTCCTATTGAAGTACCCGGATAGACAGTTCATTTGTGGTGAGCGTAAAGCCATAGAGAATAACAGAGTAAAATTGAACTGCAACTAGGAACTTATCCTTTTTGAGTCAATTCATCCTTAAAACTCATTTAATCTCAACAAGGAATCATCAAGAAACGTAAGCATCCACTTGTCTGGAACCGTTTGCAAAATTGTTGGAGTCCTTTTGCTGATTTGTCGTAATGATGCTACATTCACAAGGAATTGCTGGAATGGTTGTGTATGAGTATGACAACATGTTCGACCGTAAGGAGGATGTTCATGATCCTCAAAACCAGGTTTAGTTCCACCTGCAGGAACCGTAATATGATCAATACAACCCCACTTCTGGGTGTCATGTCCAATCCCAGGTTCACGCTATGGGATCTAAATTCAATCCCACTTCTAGGGAAGGACCAAACTACCCTTGTATCTCAATCCTACCCCTAATTTGGTCTCTGCTTTCGATATCCTTACCACTCATGTGGACTCTTAACATCTTGAGGTGATCCAAGCGATTCTCAAAGGGAAGGCTCCCTCGAGTTCTTTTGAATCTGTCATTCCCTCTGCCCCAATCTCTAATCAGGTACCCACTCAGGCCATAGAGAGTCTTTGTATCTCTACCCCGTGACAGGCCGGTCAGCAATAGTCCACCACTTGCTATCCATCGAGGCCTCACACTCCCATTCCTCCAAATGCCCTCGGTACGGTGAAACGCTACCGGACCTCAGCCATACTGTATGCCTTGTCCTAGCTATTCCAAGAAGTAGGCTTTCTATACATCTCCCCCTCAGCCGACTGATCCTCTCATGCAGGCCCTCCTAACTAAAATGAACCAAATGGATGAACAATATAAAGATCTAAAGAGGATGATTGATGCCAAGGCCGCCCCTGAGATTTATATAACGGCGTTACCAGTTTTCCACTTATTTCCATCCGAGATGCCGGTCTACAAGAGATTGGCAATCCATTTATACATTTGAAGGAATTCCTCTATTAGTCTTTATTCTGGTAGAATGATAAGAGATCCTTAACCTTCCTGTTCAGAATATCGCTTGAGGGACCAGCCCTTGAATGGTTCTTTTCACTGGATCCAATAGATGCTGAAGACTTTGACACTGTCTCTAAGAGGTTCTTGTAGCGATATAAAGATCGTGTCACCCCATCCCTCTCTATCACAGATCTGGTGTCTGAAAGGATGAAGTCAGACGAGGATTTTGTTACATTTGTCGATAGATGGCTTGCAATGTCTGAGAAAGTCAAAGATCACTTGTCCGAGTCTTAACAGTCAAGATGATGATTGCCAATGCTACACCCCAGTACAAGTTGGTCCCCACACTAAACAACATCACTAACATGGGTGAGCTCTATGAGAGAGCCCGCTATCCCCAGAATGCATTCAAGGACTCTACTTTCTCCAACCTCTTTGATGCCCACCGACCCAATAGGCCTCCACACAGAAAACCCAATGCACCAAACTCTTCCAATATTGGCCCAACCACTGAAGGCACAATATCTAATGAACAAGTGAGCCCCATGAACAACATCCAAATCCAGTTTGTGAGAAACCAACCCCCACCCTACAACAACCAACGGCCCTAGAATCCGCAAGGCTTCAAGCCCCAGTAACAGCATCCACCTCAGCCTGCTTTCAACCAACCTCGTCAGCACCCAAGTTACAACTAGGTACCCCCACCCACTGAGTACTCCTGTGAGTGCTCAAATTAGGTGTGTGATTATCATGAAAATTTATGTTGTTTATGTGACAAATGAACCTATTAAAACTAAGTGAATGTGATCGCCATAAACTTTTAACTAAAAAGTTTCAAAAGAAAAGATTGATCGCCTACCTGTTTTGGAATTGGGAGATGTTCGAGTCTTTGATTTCCCTCCTTCAGCCGGCTGAAGAAAGAGAGCCCTTTCGACTTTGTTCTTGTTTTGGCTGCTTATCAGACTTTGAGGATCATCCAGATTTCCTTTTCCTTGTTGTGGATTCTCTCCTCTTGATCTCCTTTTGTACCTTGCAAGAAAGAAAGATAAAATAAAATAATAAGAACTCAAGTAGAAGTAGTATCCATTCTAATGAAGATAACACGGATTGGAAAATAAAGCTAGTGAGTGTGTTGCATGGAGTGATGTGATGAATGAGATTTTGAACTAATATGGTGAAACAATCAGATATTAATAAAAAGAACTAGGTTGGATGACCCCTTGAAAGCTTTGGTTCTTGAATGGATCTTGAAAGGACGAAGAAACGATGAAGAAAGGATGTAGCTTGCTTCAAGACTTTTGGAAATAGCAGCGCTTTGATCCTTCAGCGTCTGGACGTCGTCGCCAAGATTCTTTGCTCAAATTTCACTCAATTATCACTACATCACTAACTTTTCAATGACCAAGGGGTTTGGTATTTATAGGCTTTACATCCGCGATTATTAATAGATTAACATGAAAGAATTTGAAGTTTATCCAACTAACAAACAGATAAATACATATTAATTCATCTATATCTATAATTATCTAAAACGCGTCGCCCATGGGAGACGTTTTTTTTAGACTAATTAAGATGACATTAAACATCCGTAAAAAGAGACAGAAACAGCTTAGGAGACCTAAATGGCGTCGTGCTTGCCAAACGTCTAAAATTCAAATTTTAAAAATCAAAATAAGAATAAACTCTAAATGGCGTCTACACATGTCGACGTCGTTTAGAATCTTTTTCATATTTGATTAAAATTTGAGTTAAAATCAATTTAATTAATTAACTTAAATTATGTCTGTCTGACCCGATGTCATTTAGATAATTAACCCAAAAATATTAATAAAAATTAACTAATGATTAAGTATCAGACCATTCTGAGGCATTATTATATGATATGAAATTTACTCAAAATGATGTCAAAATTAGCGTGTCACAGCTGCCTCACCTTGGCATCGTCTTTGCAAGGGAGTGAAATGAAATGGAATGTAATGAAAAGGTGATGCCAAGGTGTGATGAGACACGCTCTTAACATCACATGATTGGAATTTTTCTCAAAATCATCAATGAAGATAACTCAAGGAGATCAATGGAATCAATCCTGTCTGGATGAGGTAGACAAGGAAATAAAATAAGGTCAATCAACCTCCACGGATTGGGAAGTACCTCAGGTCATAGACACTGCAGGTTTCATCATGGGGAGCGATTGTCAGCCAATGTGGACGTGTTGCAGTCATGATGGATCTTAAAAGAAAACAAGAAATGTTGGATAAAGAATCCAAGAAATGATAGAATTCCAAGGATATCTTCAAGCGAACCTCAAAGATAATCAAGATACTCAATTCATAATAGAATATTTCATATCATGTTTAAATTATTTGATCAATGGTCTGAAATTTAATCAGTAATTAATTCTTATCAATTATATCAAAGTCCTACATGATGCAAGTTGGGCTAAAAGAAAAATATAAAGTCAAATAAAATATAAATTAATTAAGGATAATATTGTTAAATTGTCATTAATGAGTCAAGATACCAATTCTTGCAATCCAGTGCTAAGCCAAAGCTCGTTTATCCACGCACTATTTTACAAAAACGAAACTATCGTCCTCACTAATTAACAATCCAACGGCCTATCCATGCGATTGAGAATTGTCTGGAATTATCATTATTTTTGTTGTAGGGGAACTCAAATTCCAGTTTCATCAAAATCACAAGGTCCTTGATATAGTCTAATAAAGATTTAACATATAGTAATGATGATAATGTAAATTAATTACATGAAAGAGTACAAGGATAGAGATAACCGTCTTTTTAGCCACGGTCAGGACTCGTAAACTCCCACAGTGGGATCTTCTTGATATTTTCCAGCTTCATTTTGATTTTTTCTGAATTTTCTGCACTCAAAATTCATCAGTAACTTCAAGCAAGTGTTTAATTAAGCATCAAAATATGGATAAACATTGAATTTCAGGAAAATAACATGAAACCCTGAAACGCGTCGTGTCGAGCCGACGTCATTAATCCAACTAAAACGCGTCGCTATTCGACGTCGCCTTTTCAGTCGCAGAAACAAGTTCTGGCTGACTTCTACCCGGATTCCAACTCTTCCCATGCTTATCCCTTCTCCAATCCGGAAAAACCTTCCTAGAATCGCAATTCTCTCTATATAAACTCCATTAACTTGTATCAAACAATCCTAACACAATCTAGAGATTGAAGCAAGGGATTTTCTTCAAAGTTCAAGGATTTTCAAGGTTTTCAAGAAGGAAAAACTCCAAGAACAAGATGGATTCTTCAAGCAAGAAGATGAAGAAAACGTTAGAGAAGCTCTCCGACGTGGAAAATCATTTAAGTGGAAGAGATCCTAACCTCCAAGTAAGTTGAATCCTCTTTCCTTCAATCCCTTTTTCTTCAATTCAATGTTCTTCATGTTCTTCAAGTAATTCTCCCTTCTATTTTCTAGGCATATCCTTTGTTTTCTGGCCCAAGGAAATTTACCTCTCTTCCTTGAATTCGAAAGCTTACTAAAAGTACCACAATCTCTATGCAATCCTTTGTTTTCAAGTGGAACATCCAGGGTCTAGTAGTCCATGCGAAGCATTACAAGAGTCCAAACGTGGACTGGGCGGCTATGGGCGCGTTGATTGAATTATGGCATCCTCAAACCCATACCTTCCTTTTTCCTGATTTTGAATGCACTATTCTTCTAGAGGAAGTTGAACTCTTATTGGGCCTTCCCAAAATCAAATTGTACGGTGACAATGAAGTGATCCAGAATAAGATGGCTTTGATGCGGGAAAAGATTACCAGTCAACAATTGTTGATGAAGATCATGAAGGACATAACAGAAGTTAAAGGGTGCCTCACCAGGAAAGAAATCAATCTTGCTAAGCTTGCAGAGTGGACGTTGTACGAAATTGAAGATCTTAGAGAGGATGATACTGAGAACGTGATGAAAGCTTTCACCACGTGCCTAGCTGGAGCTCTGTTCTTTCCTGCTCAAGACAACATATTAGAAGATGATCAAGTCAGTGCAATCTGCGAGATCTTTGAGGGAAGACATATCGGCACTGCGATTCTAACCTATCCCTACAGTAGGCTCTCTGCAGCGTCTACAGGTCAGCCTCCCTATGGTTGCATGCTACTCTTCGCTCTATGGGTCGAGTTGCACTTCAAGTTTGAATATCACACTAGGAATTCTGCAAGACCATCTCAAATCTATCAGAATAGTCCTATCTTCTATATTTCCAACATTGTGAAATTCAATGAGAAGATGATCAATCGAGTGCTAAAACTTAAGACTTGAGCTGATTAGAGAGATTATCTGAGAAGGATGTCAGCAAATGGGTTCGACTCTTCTCCACTTGCACTAGTAGGAAAGCCAATTTGAGTACGCCGTGCAGTGGATGCAGAGCTTAAATTGATCGGGGCTATTGAGTTCGTGTTGTACAATCATCATTGCTGCTTTACTCAACTCAGCTTGCCTCGCTATGAATTCCCTGAATTTTCTCATACATCTCCAATCAAGAGGCGTGCCTTGGAATCTGATGAAGATTATGAAGCTACTGAACTTATAGTCACACAGTGGAATATTAGCTTCAATCATCGTGTAAAATCCTCTAGAAAAATAGATAGAGGATTATCTATTCCATATATATTGAGACTTCGGGAATTTCTTCCTTGAACGTTCTCTTTTCTTTTCCTGTAATAAAGAACTCATTTCAATAAAGAATTGTTCCTTTATGTCTGAAAATCCTTCCTCAATCTCCTGTGACTTGTTCATGATTTTTCCTTAAGTAAAAATGGATTATTCCTTAAAATATTGCAATTCGGGTATACTTTATCCAAAACGCATCCACTCAGGAAGACGTCTTTCAACTATAATTTATTTTCCAAAAATCAGTCATTAATCCTTAAATTTCTGAAAACGCGTCCACATGTATAGACGTCTTTCAATTCTCTCTCTTGATTTTCTCCAGAATTCCGTCATTAATTTTATGATTAATCTCCTGAAAAGCGTCGTGATATGTAGACGCCTTTAATGATCATGCCTTGTACTGTTCTGACCAGAATTGGCGGTTTAAACTGAAACGCGTCATCCTGTGAAAACGCCTTTTAATCAATTTCAAACACCTAGCTTGCCGTCTCAGTTTATGCGCCCTGAATGGCATCGCTGTATGTCGACGCGTTTCAACCTTCTCTAACAGAAGCTACGAAGGCCTTGCTTCCTTCCTCATTCTTCCCAAGTTTCACTTCTCTCCACCGTCTCAAGCTCCGGCGATCCTTCTTTCTACGACCAACTTCCGGTGATCTTCACCATCCTCTGGCAATCTCCACCATCCTCTGGCAATCTCCACCATCGGCGATCACCAGCCACCTTCTTCATCACATCTCTCTCTTTCCGGCTCTCTCTAACTCCCTCTCAAGCCTTCTCTTCTTAAGTTTCTTTTCTTCCTTAGCCATGGAATCCGGTGAAGGATCAAGGGGAAAACGCCGCCGCGCCGTGCGTATGGTGAGGAGGGAGGAGCACAAGGCGGCTCTCCCTGAAGAAGCCATGGCCTTAGAGGCGGCGGCCGCCATCTTCGAAGAAGAAATTCCTCCACCGGCGGCAGTCGAAGGAGGAGAAGAAGAGGAGGAGGCCTTCCACTTAGTAAGCTTCCTATGGGATTGAGTTTTTGATTGAATGGAATGAGGGAAAGTGGAGGAAAGGGGTTCTTTCGAAGAACCCGAAATCGGTCTTGAATGACGTCTAGACCAGGTGACGCATTTCAAAGGGCGTCGCCATGGTCCGACGTCATTCAGTCCAAAATTTGATTTTTTTAAATAGATTAGAAAATAGGTTTAAATGGCATCAGGGATGGTGGACGCCGTTCAATAGGCGTCCACATAGCTCGACGCCCTTTAAATAGAATATTTCATTGATTAATTAAGTCCATTAACTGATGAAATCTTCTTGTTTTCATTTGCAAGGAACGATGATGGCTCGTATCTCCTGGGACTTGGTAGTAGGGGCATACCGGGGACTCCCGGACTTCTAGAAGGCGCGCCTGCGCCGGATGGGGTTTGGCGAGATTCTCGAGATCGAGCCATTTTGGCTCGATTTGGTCCTCTTGCAGGCGCTGCGGGAGAGGTGGCATGCGGAAAGTAGGGCTTTCCTAATGCCTTGGGACCACATGGTCCCAACCTTGGAGGACGTGGCTAGGATCACTGGCCTTAGGGTAGAGGGCCGACCGGTGAGCGGGGTGACTTACCCCGACTACCGAGTATTGGCAGAGGCCCTACTACGAATAGAGGTATCTACCCTAGATAGGGAATCTAGGACCGTTCCCAGGGTAGAGGTAAAGGTTGCCCTAGGATTAGCAAAGCCCCGGCGTCGGTCTGACGAGACTCGGAAGGAGTTTAGGGATAGGCTAGCCGAGTCCTCTTCCTCTGTATATTATAGCGACTCAGCCAGGAGGAGGAGGTAGATAGACAGCTTCGAGTCTTCCTTGTCTTTTTCTTCGGTCGGTTGCTCTTCGGTACGAAGGGCAACCACATCCACTATAGGTTTCTTTATTTGCTAGATGACCTTGACTACCTCTATGAGTACGCCTGGGGTGCGGCCCTCCTGGCCCACCTTTTCACAGACTTGTCCGCGGTTACGCCTGACCGTGAGACCACCATCAACGGCTTCTCGTCGTTTCTACAGGTATTAAATTCTTTTATTATTTGTTCATGATATGAAATGTAATGAAATGATTTTTCTAACCTATATGTTCATGTATGCATGTTTGGAGTTACCACTACTTCCCGCTCGGCCGAGCGAGAATAGTGAGACCGGGTGCCATCCCGTTGGCCTGTCGCTGGCAGCCCATCGTGGATACGGCGCCACAGCACCATCAGCTGACGGCCCTTCGCCGTCAGTTCCTCGATTACCTAGAGCTCTTGGTGAGTTTTTAATTTGTTCAATTTTGTTTATTAAATGTAATCTTTCATTTATTAAATGCAAGTTACTTATATGAATGCATCTAACCTGTATGCAGGTGATCTGGCGCCCATATCTGGGCATGGGTGAGGAGGGCCAGCCGTAGGTGACGGCTGGCCGGAGGAGATTCGGCAGGCAGATGTGGCTCCACTGCTTGAACAAAATCGAGCCCCTCCGCCTCCGCCTGGTGATGAGGACGCTGGGCCTCCATCAGGAATGGATCGACGAGGAGGTCCCAGAGGGCGTCAAGAGGAGCATGAGGGGCAAGCAGACCCTCATTGATTGGCGAGCAAAAATCCCAGGGCAGTATGAAGACTGGCATCGCCGGGGTGTCCGAGTTGA
Organism: Zantedeschia hybrid cultivar; assembly: GCA_030544215.1. Lineage (NCBI taxonomy): Eukaryota > Viridiplantae > Streptophyta > Magnoliopsida > Alismatales > Araceae > Zantedeschia > Zantedeschia hybrid cultivar. The sequence continues at coordinate 21,468,533 of JARZZO010000005.1, forward strand.
GTCGCAGGCAGAGAGCAGCTACGCTTATCTCCAGTAATATCGGACACACTACGCCGATCCGCTGTGACTTCTCCGACCACTCGATGTAAGTATGATTTATGCATCTTTCATTTTATTACTATCTTAATTTATATATGTGAATGAATGTGTGTATGTGTGGTATGCAGGATGCGCGAGATGCGGTCATCATTGACCTCCGGGCTCGTCTCTATGATGCGGAGGCCCAGCTGGAGCAGGTCCAGAAGGAGCTATTTGACCTGGTATGTATGCATGCAAATGAATGTTTCAATTAATTAATTTGTTTTGACAATTAGCCACTGACGATTTGTCTTTTGGTGCAGCGAGCCGTCTACACCCAGGTGGCTCCCCCTACCTATGGAGCCTCATCTTCCTCATACTCGGCTGCTCACGAGGCTGCCCTTACCGATCTCCAGGGCCAGTTCGCCTCCGCCATCCATCGGGCTTCTCTCGCAAAGGAGGACCGTGCCGCTCGAGTAAGTTCTATCCTTTTCCCTTTCTTTTTTCTGAATTTGATTTTGATCGCTTGATTACCTTGGACTAACAATATCTTTTCCTGCAGGTTGCTGAGCTTCAGGAGGCCCTTCAGAGGGCTGAAGTGGAGCTGGAGCATTCTCGTGCAGCGGCTGCTCGTGCTAAGGCTGATGTTGTATGTATCAAAGCCTTGGAGGAGCAGTTGGCATGCCTTTCCAGCGACGATCTTCCTCGGGAGCTGACACGCCTCCAGATCCGTCTGGAAATGCTTATCGAGGACCGAGAGCGGGAACGGCAGGAGCGTTAGCGAGTCGATGCCGAGGTGACTTCCCTTCGGGTCCAGCTTGGTGTCGCAAAGCATGAGCGACGCAGCGTGGAGGAGCGTTACCGACGTGCCCGCCAGCGAGCGTAGGAAAGAGGGCACGAAAGTGCGTTCACCGCGAGCGTAGCCATATCATCGGGCCAGGCTGGTCCGAGTCTGATGGGACCACCACCTCCGCCTAGTCGAGGACCGGCACCGGATGCTCCTAATGAGGCTCAGAGCCAATTGGATGAAGGGGCCGGGGAGAGTCAGCCTTGAGGGCTTCATATCATGTACTTTTTTCTTTTGTGTATCATGTACAAAACACCTTTTGATACATATATGAAACTTTTGCCTTCACTTTTGTGTCTCACGTGTTTGTCTTGTGCCCTGCACATTACTTAACAAACAGGTTAAGTATCTATTTAGGTTTAGCCCCTTGCTCAGTCAAATGAATAATCGATCAATTCTTCTTAGTAGAAGGGTCAAGGGGCATAGCCTTTATTAACAAAGGTAGTATGAATAATCAAACTGTAAGCAAAATACAACATGCAAGCAGACAGATGCTCACCGAAAAATAAAAAGGAATGAAACACACCAGATGCAATAAGCAGATGCTAATTGAAATATTTTTGTTGTTTTGAAATATTTATTTTTGTTTGGGTTTTGGAACATATATATATTTTTAGATTTTTTTGAAATGTGTGCTTTTTTGGATTTTGGAATATGTATTTTTTTGGATTTTTGAAATATGTACTTTTTGGATTTTGAAATATGTATATTTTTTTTGGATTTTGAAATATGGTGCTTTTTTTGGATTTTGAAATATGGTGCAAATTAAAAAACTAGTATGGTACTCAGATCAAAAGGAAACATATTCATTTATTAACTTAATTCCCAAATTGTTCTTTAATAATTTAACTTAGACCCATCGTGCTTGAACTTGTGTTTCCATTCGTGATCCCATTCGATGATTTGATCCTTAGTCAATCTAGGTCGTTCCTTAAGGTTGGAGTACGCCTCTTTAGAAAGAAAGGAAGAATTGGTTTAGAAAACTCACGAGAAGGTTCCGGAGGCCTAAAAAGATGTTCCTTTCTTACCCTAATATCTATTGGGGTTCGGTCATTTTCTTTCCGGGGTATTTATCGACCTTACGTTTCCTTTTATTTCATTTCATGGCCTTGATGTAACGTTTATAGTGTAATGACCTTTTTATTTGACATTTAGCTTTTGCTTTTCTTTTTCTTTTTCTTGGGACGGATCTCCCCCATTTTTTTATGACGGCCTCCTACTAAGATGGCGGGTGTTCTTAGTAATCTATTCTAAGCCTCGTTCTGACATCATGGGCCAAGTGTAAAAACAGAATTTTGTTTGAAAAGAATGATTTGCACTTTACACCTTTGGTCAAGCTTTCGGTATTCCTTAGGACTTGGCATCTCTTGTTACTCACGAATTAAACGTGTCAGTGTGTGTAGTAACGTGTTTGAATTAAATTATTTAGACTGATAAAGGAATTTGAGTTTCTAAATTTTCTGATTCCACTGGTCTTTGCACCATGCTGATCGACTCTTTAACCTAAGGATAGTATTTCTTGAGATACAGACCATTCCATGGGTGAGCTAACTCTTCCCCTTCTACATTAACTAGACAGTAAGTGTTACCAGAAAAATCATGTGATACAACATATGGTCCTTCCCAATTGGGTTGGAGCTTAGAACACGGACCACGAGGTTTTACAAAGATTCTTTTGACAACCATTTCACCAACTTTGAACTTACGTTCAATGACTTTCTTTTGATAAAACCGTGCTAATCTATTTTGATAAACTCTTGCATGATTAGCAGTTGACCATCTTTTCTCGTTTAAGAGTTCTAATTGAGCAAGGAGTGTTGAACGGTGTTCATCAATGGAGAATTCCTTATTCAATTGTACTCTTAATGATGGTATGAGGATCTCATATGGAACTACCGCCTCTATTCCAAATGTTAAGGAATAAGGAGTTTGCCCAGTAGGCGTGCGGATTGAAGTTCGGTAGGCCCATAAAGCCTCAATCAATTTTTCTGGCCAATCTGTGAATTTATTAGACTTGCACGTCTTTTTGATGATTTTTGTCAAAGTCTTGTTAGTTGCCTCTGCTCGACCATTGCCTTGTGGATAATAAGGAGACGAATGATGCAATGTAATTATGTACCTGTTGCAGAGGTCTTTCAGCTCTTGTGACACAAACTGAGGTCTATTGTCGGTGACGATAGTGCTTGGAATTTCAAATATGGTGATGATGTTCTTCATGTTGAACTTGCAGACAGTTGATGCTTTGACTTTCGTGTACGCTTCAACTTCTGCCTACTTGGTGAAGTATTCCGTTGCCGTGAGGATGAAGGACTTCTGCTTAATGCTGGAATCAAGATTGCCAAGGGGTCCAATGATATCGAAAGCCCACATAGAGAAGGCAATGGGGAGGAGACCGGATGGAGTGAAGATGCAGGAGAATGAATCTTATCAGCGTGAAGTTGACACTTAGCACACCTACGGACATATCCTACACAATCTTCTTCCATGGTTGGCCAATAGAATCATTGTCTAAGGATTTTCTTTGCTAACATCTGTCCATTAACATGGCCACCACAAACTCCAGCATGAGCTCCTTCCATAACCTTCCAAAGCTCATCTTCATCTAAACATCTTAGAAGAACTCCATCAAAACCTCTTTTGTATAATACTCCTCCAACTATGGTGTATCTTTGAGCAACTCTCCTGATAGCCTTTTTCTCCTCAGTTGTGGCTTCTTCAGGATATGATTGATCTTCACAATATTTAGCAATTTCGTAGTACCATGGTTTCTGTTCATTATCCATCTCTTCTAACAGCTCCATTAACATAATCTCTCTCTTTTCCACAATATCTCCATCTCTGACCTTCTTCAGCAGCTTCTCCTTAGTCCTAAGGAATGAGGGGTCTTTTACGGCGGGTGAAAGACGCCTATAACGATGATTGATTCAGATTGTCTGCTGATTGGAAAATTAAGAGAAGATGCAAGTGAGGCTAGAGCGTCAGCTAAGATGTTCTGATTCCTAGGAACATGGACGAAGATCAATTTTGTGAAAAGCTTTGCATAAGCAGAAGTAAGTTCTTGATAAGGCTTGAGCTTGGGATCAAGAGTCCGATATTTGGTTAACACCTGGCGAAGAATCAGTTGGCTATCACCCACAATCCTGAGTTTGGTGGCACCATGGAGATGAGCAGCCTCGAGGCCAGCAAGGAGTGCCTGGTATTCAGCTATATTGTTAGTGACTGGAAAGTCAAGCTGAAAGACTTGTGGAATGGTGACACCTTCATGTGATAACAGAACAATGCCGATCCCCTTTCCATAGGAATTCAGAGCTCCGTCAAAATGCAAAGTCCACATATCATCTTTGATTTGGTTTATGGACATCAGTTCCTCATCCGGAAACTCCGATCAGACTGGATCAAAACGAGGAAGCGGGTGATGAGCGAGATGTTCTGCTATGGCATAGCCTTTGATCGCTTTCTGTTGAATGTAAGTGATATCGAATTGAGATAGAAAGCTTTGCCATCATGCTAACCTATCAGCAAGGACAGATTTCTCAAGAAGAAACTTGATTGGATTCATCCTAGCGATGAGATGGACTTCATGGGCCAGAAAGTAATACTTCAATTTCTGAACCACCCAGACCAATCCTGTACATGTTTTCTCCATCGCTGTGTATCTTTGTTCAGTAGGGTTGAGAAGTTTAGAGAGATAGTAGGCTGCCCTCTCCTTTCCTTCTTCATCCTCTTGTGCTAGGACAGCCCCCACTGCATCATCCAGGTCAGAAATATATAGTATCAATGGTTTGCCCGGAGATGGTGGTCTCAAAACAGGAGGACTTGCCAAATAATTCTTTAATCTATCAAATGCCTCCTAACACTTGGTAAGCTCGTAGAACGGCTTACACCTTTGTGAGTGTTGGGAGAGAAAACGGCGAATAAAATGCAACATTCCGATCAATCCTCTCAACTCTTTCAAGTTTTTGGGAGGTGGCATCTCTCTGATAGCCTTCGCCTTGTTGGGATCGATCTCAATTCCCTGTTTACTGATAATGAATCCAAGTAATTTTTCTGAGGATACCCCGAATACACATTTCTTAGGGTTCATCTTTAACTGATATTCCCTTGATCTTTCTAATACTCTTGCCATAACTTTGGCATGTTCAGCCTTAGTCTTAGATTTCATCAAAAAGTCATCCACATACACTTCTAGATCGATATGCATCATGTCATGAAATATTGCCATCATAGCCCTTTGATAAGTGGCTCCAGCATTCTTTAATCTAAAAGGCATGACGACATAGCAATATGTTCCCCAAGGTGTAGTAAATGATGTCTTTTCCTGATCTTCTTCTGCCAATTTAATCTGATTGTATCCTGAAAATCCATCCATAAATGATAAAGTTTCATAGGAAGCAGTGTTATCGATGAGTACATCAATGTGAGGCAATGGAAAATCATCCTTAGAACATGCCCGGTTCAAATCTCGGAAGTCAATACAGATCCTGACCTTTCCGTCTTTCTTCATAACCGGGACTATGTTGGCCACCCATTGTGGATAAAGGACAACTCTAATGAATTTGGCTTTATGTAACTTATCGACCTCTTCTTTCATCTTCAAAGCCATTTGTGGGTGGAATCGCCTTAACTTCTGTTTAACCGGGCTAGCTCCATCTTTTAATGTCAACCTATGTTCCACTAGCGATGAGTCTAACCCCTGCATATCCTCATAACTCCAGGCGAAAGTGTCCTTACAATCCTTAAGAACTTGTACCATTGCCTTCTCATCCTCTTCAGAAAGATTCTTGCTAACGAGGACAACCTTAGGTTCATCTTCAGTCCCTAGATTGATCTCTTTGGTGGGCTCTTCTACGGAAGCTGAGGGTTCATCGAATCTTTTTACTCCACTGGTATATGCCTCAGCCGCGTCCTCGTCATCTTCAACAATGGGTCTTTTTCGTGTATCAATTCATACACCCCATATCCATCATTAACTGACTAATCATCTATACAATCTTCTGGCATCTGAATAGGATTCTCTAATAGCTGAGGGATCATAGAGCAAGAAAGGCATTTATCAGCTAAATCCTGGAGGTATCTATCTGGAATTTGTTTACCCTTAGATTTTCTAGACTTCCTAACTTTGCTAACCTACCTAGAACTAGACTCCCTAACTTCACTAGACTCCCTACCCTGACCTAATGAGGACGAAGCAGAATGAAAATTATGGGATACAGGTATAAATACAAAAGAATCCTCCCGAGGGGAGGGGTAGAGTAGATCTAAAAGAGAATCTTGACCGAATGACCCGCGCGATGGGGTACAATCGACAAGTAGGAAGTTTCCTCCATGAGGATTTGGGAGAAATTTGTTACCAAATTGGTGTTTTTTTTTTAGAAAAGATGAATTAATCATAAAGCAAGAGTGAAGGTGAATAGGAGGAGAATGAGATGGAGGAAGCGGCACCAAGGCCAAAGGATTTGGGGGATCATACAGCAGTATGTCCCAGATGAAATCATAAATCCTCTCTGGATCGAGAGGAGGTTAGGGAATGAAGTCCCGTGGGGACAGAGTGATCATGATAGGCGGAGCCTGTGGAATATCTTTAGTAATGACCTGCGACCAAGTCGGGGTCAGAAGCAAAGTGCGGAACAAGGTATGAAGTGTGAAAATGTGAGAAGGATAAGTCCCCCTCCAGAGAAGATCCGTAGTATAACCAGCTTCATAGGGGTCATCTGGCTCCCCTTTATTTGTTTCCTCAGACAGCAGTATTCTTTTATCAAAAATGGCACCAGGCTCTTCAATCAGTTCATCTATTTGTGGCGGCCACTTAAGTTTTGAGGGATCAAGAAACAGTATATTCAATGTAATATACATATCCCTTAAGTCAAACCATCTATACCATTCACACTCAGGGTCTTGAAATTTCCTCCTTTTCATTGGCCGCAGAGCCTCCAAGGACTGGTACGTGAGCAATTCTGAACAATGTCTAGTCAGGTCTCTTCCATATATGTCATGGAGGTCAAAACTGGAAGTGATGACCACCGTGTTATCATGACTGATCACGGGCCCCTTTACAAAATGTGTGTATAAAGTCCATGTTAATGGGTCCCGGCCTTCTTTGCATGGTGTGGACATTGTCTCCCATATCTTATGGCCGTTTCATTTTCTTCCTGCTGAGTAATGTCATGTTTCACTTTTCTTGGCCTATAGCCCAGGCCATTTCCAGGTATCCTTCGGTTATCTTTGATGGGCGTGGTTCTGCCTTGTAATTGTGTACCCAGGCCCTTTCCAGGCTGATATCCACCCTTCATCATTATTTTCCATCCAAAGGTACTCATGCACTTCCCCCGTTTTATGGCATTCAGTGGATAAGGAGTAAGAGTGGCGGCCTTTAAAAGATCAGCCACCGGACAGTAGACCTGTAATACCGACAGAAAAGGTTGTCGGCCAGGTGAAGAAGTTGGCTTGATATTCAAGGAGTGAGCAGCAGCAAGGATCGGCATGCTTGTAACTTTAATGATTCGTCCTTTGTAGGGAAATTTGAGGCACTAATGATTCGTAGAGGAAATCGCCTCGAGGGTTTTTATATAAGGACGACCCAAAATAGCATTCAAGGAAGGATCGATTTTCAAAATGTGAAATTCGACCTCGGCATGACATACTGGGCCTAACTCTACTTTTAAATAGACTATTCCCAGAGGGGAACGGGTGGAATTATCATATGTTGCTACATAGATAGGGCTAGGCAGCCATTTTTCTTTCGGTACACCACACAATTCAAGGGTCTTCGAAGGCAAGACATTAATTGAAGCCCCTGTGTCAACTAGATATGCATCTACGGCCTTCTTGCAGATATTGACCGTAATACTCAGAGCCATGCTCCTGGCTGCTGGCGGTGCTAATTCCGAGGCATGAAATGAGATAGAGGGCTGATCCCCCTGACGAACTAGTAGTACTGCGATCTTCTCTACCGGCACGTCTTCGTTGACCATCACTTTTTGTAGATACTCCATCAGAGCCTCCTAATGGGTCTTCGATCTCTTTATCAATTCAAGTACAGAGATTCATGCCGGTGTTCTGTCAAAATGTTTCAAAAGGTCATATTGAGTGCCTGGTGCACTCTCATCATTATGTGCTTCCTCTGGCGGCTGTGATGGGCCGCCTCTGACTGTTGATTGAAGAAATTCTTTATTGAAGATCCTCCCACTCCGGAGTGCATGTTCTTTAGTTGTGGAAAGGCCGGGTGATAACTGGAGCACCGCAGAGTTAGTGGATGATATAGACGATGTGGAGGGTTGGTATACGAGTGATGGCGTGGGGTTAGTTGATGGTGGCATGGTACGGATGAGAGGCCTAGATGGTTGGATGGTGGAAGGGTAATTGGTCGGTGCGGATGAAGTGGGGAATGGCATGCGGAGTAGAGGTTTAGATGGTTGTATGGTGTTTGGGTAAGTGGTGGTGGTAGTAGGTGATGTAGGGAATGGTACGCGGAGCAGTGGTTTGGATGGCATGAGGGGTGCGTAATTAGCTTGCGGGGGGTTGTTTAATGGAGGCGTAGTGGCGTGGAGGATAATGAGTTTGAGGAAAGTGGGCGGTGGTAATGGGTTAGTGGGTTTAAGGAAAGTGGGCGGTGATGATAGGTTAATGGGCGTAGGGAAATGGTATGCGGGTGTTGGTACTGGTGTGATGGTAACGGGTTGTGGTCTAGGTATGTGGAGGGTGCGGCATGGTGGTTGTTCTGCGGTGCTCGGAGTGTGGCATGTTGAATAAATAGAGGAAGAATCCTCTATCTTTCACTGTTGCCCTCGATTAGCCTCAGACCGGCTATTTGTTAAAATGGGGGCAACTTGATTCTGGTTCTGGTGCTCCGGGAGTGGGTTTTGCACTATACCCATGTTTGGAGGCGCCGCTGCGTGCGCCGGTGCTCTTGGTTGTTGCTACTGCTGTTGTTGTTGTTGTGGTCTTCTCGCCTTCAAGGCAGATATGTACTTCTTCATTTCTTCCCAATCAATGCCTCCCTGCTCATTGAGATCATGAATATAATCTCGGAATTGGAAGCAGGTATCTATGGTGTGTCCAGGTTGTCTATGGAAATAACAATATCTGGAAGTGTCGGCATTTCGGGGCCAAACAGTTTTTTCTCTTGGCAGAACCAAAGCATTGGCTGCCATTAAAGCACTGAAAATATCTGATAAGGACTCTAGAAGGACTGGATATTCTGCCCTTTTCGGGCCTGGAGGCTTCCTCTGCTAGTTATAATCAGCAGGAGGTGGCACATTGTGGTATGCCGGCGGTGCGCGCGGCTGGTACTGCTGTTGTTGCTGATACTGCTGTTGTGGGGGCTGATACTGTAATTGCCGTTGTGGCTGCTGTTGTGGCTGCTGAGGCCGCTGGTACTGAGGCTGCTGATACTGTGGGTTCGGCTGCTGCTGTCTGTAACCCTGCTGGTTTGGCTGCTGCGGCCGCTGGTACTGTGGTTGTTGATTCCTCATAAATTGGGGCGGATTGTTGTTCAGACTACTAACCTGCTCATGGGAGAGCGTGCCCTCAGTGGTTGGACCTATGCTAAGAGAATTTGGCACGGCATGCTTCCGAGGTGGAGGCCTGTTAGGTCGGTGAGGATCAAAGACACTAGAAAACATAGCATCCTTGAAAGCATCCTGACAATAACGTGCTCTTTCATAGAGCTCTGCCATGCTGGTCAAGTTGTTCAAGGCGAGGACTAACTTAAACTGAGGCGTAGCATTGGAAACTAACATTTTTACTTGCTCTGATTCAGACAGATGATCTTTCACTTTTTCTGCCATGTCCCTCCATCTATCAGCAAAACTGACGAATTCCTCGTAGGGCTTCATTTTTTCTGCTATCAAATCGGTAATGGACAGGGAGGAGACAACTCTTTCCTGGTATCGTTGAATGAACTTTCGTGATATGATACCATAGTCCTCTACTTCAGAAATTTCTAAAGAAAAGAACCATTCGAAGACTGGTCCCTCCAAGGATTTCCTGAACAAAAATGCTAACGACCTCTTGTCATTTTGCCAGAAAGATGACTCATACATAAACTCCTTCAAATGAGTGAAGGGGTTACCAGTACAATTGTATTTTCAGTACACTGGCATCTCAGAGGGTGGCAGATGGAACACAGACAGACTTGGCAGGTTAATCTCAGGTGCAGCTTTAACTCCCATCATCTTCTGAAGGTTGTTGAATTGTTCGTCCATACGCTCCATCTTTGCAAGCAGAGCTTGTGTTGTTGGATCAACTTGGGGAGGAGGGGGAGGTGGAGGTACATGATAGGCATGTTGTCTAGAGTATGTGGGGCAAGGAGGACAATAAAGCTGAGGTCCGGCAGAGCTTCCGCCATGCCCGATGGCATTTTGGTAAGTCGGCGTCAGCGGCCTGACCGGTTGCCTCGAAGAAGAAAGTTGTGGCCCAGCCAGCCGAGAAGTTGAGACATGGAGGCCTTCCATGGCCTGGTGAATGAAGGAAGTGTGATGAGGAGGTGGTTGAGGAATGATAGGGGGAACCGCAGGATTCGGCTCAGCAGATTGCATGGGCGTCTTCCCCTTCAAAATAGACTGGATTGCCTCGAACTGTCGGGGATCCAGACGGGAGGCAAGAACTCCCAAAGCGTTTATTAGATCCAAGGGATCGGAGGATGAGGGATCATTCGGGTTCATGCCCCCCTCGAAAATAGGATTAGGAACCGCATGCACATGCGGAGGAAGATCAGAATATTGATCATGAGCACAAGGAAGAGGGGTTTGTTGGTTTCCCTCGTATCGAACTGGACAAGAATGGAGATTACGGTGGGCATTAGCATTTCCCCCACTTTCAAAGTGGTAATCAGACTCAAGAGGGGCATTAGCATCTCCCTCGTAATTGACTAGGGCATCTGGAGCCATGCTCAAATCCCTACCTGATCGAAGTAGCATGATATTAGATTTTTTTTTTCAGAGATTTGCAGACGAGTTGCACAGAGATTAAGCAAACAAGTGGATATTTAACGTTATTTCAGGATTCCTTGTTGGATTATTTGGATTCAATTAATCACAAACTCACTCAAGGGGTAGGATCCTAGTTTCAGTTCGATTTGAACCGTTATACTCTATGGCTTTCTCTCACAACGTTATGAAAATCTAACCAGGACTTTGATTGGTACAACCAGCCCGATGAACAAGGAGGAATACCTTGATTTTTGGGACTGACGGAGGTCTTTAACGCCAACCACTCTAGTCTGATCGAGGGACCGACCCAATCAGAGAGAGGTGAAGACGTCAAGAAAGGTGTTCCTAAGAGAAAGGAGGGTGTTAGCCCCAGTGCGTATGACCTATGGCCTGGATGGCCTCTAATGCTTCATGCGTAATGTGTAGTAGCAAATAGATTAGAAATCTGAGAACTGAAGAAAAAATAAGAAACTGCCTGAATCGCGTCGCCGTTGGTCGACGCTATTCAACCAGAAACTTATTTTTTTGTAGAAACTCAGACAGCAGACAGCAGAGAAAATTGCCTGAAAGGTGTCTGGGTTGGACGATGCGGTATAAAACGCGTCGCTGCTCCTGGACGCTTTTCAAGTCACAGAATCAACGATTAAAGAGGAATTTCTGGATCGATTCCTCCTCAAACAGATAGGATGAAAGCAGTAAATAATCGGCTCATGCGAATCTTTTTTATTTCAATTTTTTTTAACAGGATGATTTATGATGTAAACAACAAAACATTCAATCAATCAGACATGCTTCTTATCACAAAAACAACTCTTCAATCAATCAAACGGAGAGGGCAAGATCTTACCGCAAGGGTGTGCACGTGGTGCACGTGGGAATAACAACTAAACTAAAAACTCACCGATCGGTGAGGGCATGTCGAGAGACACAGGTGGTGCACCGTGGGTGCCCGATTGATGAAAGCAAGAACAAAGATTAAAAGATGGCGAGACCAAGTCCCACCGTGATCGCCAAAAAGCTGTGAGTGCTCAAATTAGGTGTGTGATTATCATGAAAATTTGTGTTGTTTATGTGATAAATAAACCTATTAAAAAGGAACTAAGTGAATGTGATCGCCAGAAACTTTTAACTAAAAAGTTTCAAAAGAAAAGATTGATCGCCTACTTGTTTTGGAATTGGGAGATGTTGCAGTTCTTGATTCCCCTCCTTCAACCGGCTGAAGAAAGAGAGTCATTTTGACTTTGTTCTTGCTTTGACTGCTTTTGGGACTTTGAGGATCATCCAGCTTAATTCCCTTGTTGTTGATTTTCTCCTCTTTATCTCCTTTTGTACCTTGCAATAAACAAAGATGAAAGAAAATAATAAGAACTCAAGCAAAGGTGATATCTATTCTAATGAAGATTTTGATCATGCAACTTAAACAAAAAACTCACTTGTTTGATGGTTTTTTAAACCCCTTAAAGCATGGATTGGAAAATAATGCTAGTGAGTGTGTGTTGCATGGAGTGATGTGATGAAAATTGTGATGCTAATGTGATAAAAATATGATAAAGATGTAGAAATCAATTAAGAATCAAGTTGGATGGCCCGTGGAAAGTCTTGGTTCTTGAAAGAATCTTGAAAGGACGAAGAAACGATGAAAAAAGGATGTAGCTTGCTTCAAGACTCCTGGAAGTAACAGTAGCACCTCGATCCTTCAGTGTTTGGACGTCGTCTTCTTGGATCACTCAGAATTATCACTAATCTTTCAAGAATTATCACTCTTATCACTATCATCACTAACTTTTCAATGACCAAGGGTTATGTATTTATAGGCTTTTCATCCGCAGTTATTAAAAGATTAACATGAAAGAATTTGAAGTTTATCCAAGTAACAAACAGATAAACACATATTAATTCATATTTATCTGTAATGATCTAAAATGCGTCGCCCATGGGAGACGTTTTTTTTAGACTAATTAAGATAAGGATAAACATCCAGATAAAGAGACAGAAACAGCTTAGGAGACCTAAATAGCGTCGTGTCTGCCAAACATCTTTTAGCTAATTAATCAATTAGTTAAAATTCAAACTTTAAAAATCAAAATAGGAATAAACTCTAAATGGTGTCTACACATGTCGACGTCGTTTAGAATCTTTTTCATATTTGATTAAAATTTGAGTTAAAATCAATTTAATTAATTAACTTAAATTATGTCTATCTGACCCGATGTCATTTAGATAATTAACCCAGAAAGATTAATAAAAATTAACTAATGATTAAGTATCAGACCATTCTGAGACATTATTATATGATATGAAATTTACTCAAAATGATGTCAAAATTAGCGTGTCTACAACTCCCAACCAAGGAAACCACCTGGCCCTAAGAGAGCTCAATATTCTCCACTCCTAGAGTCCTTATCCGACATTTTTAATGTTCTAATTGTAGACACGTTAAATTTGACCTCATATTAAGTAAATTTCATGTCATAATCATAATATCCCAAAATGGTCTGATTTTTAATAATTAATTAATTTTTATTGATTTTCTCGAAATTCGTTGTTTGACGTCGACCTTAGCCGACACCTTTTAGATTTCTAGCCCAAATCAATTCGGACTTAAATTCCTAAATCTAGATAAATTTAAATGAATGACGTCGCCCATGGACGACGCTATTTAGATTCCCTAATCCTTCTGGATTTCTAATTTAAATTCAAGTTAATTTCCTAATTATCTAAATGACGTCTCGCATAGACGACGCCATTTAAGTTTCCTAATTTTTTACGGTTTCCTTCCATATTTTCTTTCTATTTTGGCCCCTCTAATTAGCCAAATGACGTCGCAGATGGATGACGCGATTTAGAGAATTTCTTGATAAGTGTGCTCTGGCCAAAATTATCTGGTCTCTATGGTTGAAAGGGTTTCTAACACTTGAAACTTATCCATGGCAATTCGGATCCGTGAGAGAGCCCTTTGAAGGCCAAATTGCCTTCAAATCAACCCTTATATATACCTATGTCCATTGGCCTTCAAAGGAGTGTTGACTATTTGAAGGATTTGGAGTTCCCATCAAAGTGAAAGGAAGAATGTGGACAAGCTTGAAGGGCTTCTTCTTTCTTCTTCCTTCTTCCATTGGAGCTTTGGAGAATCAAGCCTATAGATGGGCTAATCGTCTTCTTCCCCCTTTCTTCTCCTTTCTAGTTTTCTAGTTTTTCTAGTCTAGTTTTATTACTATTTTCATTAGATTTCTCATCTCATCACTCTATATTACACACACACACTCCATGCATGTTAATTTCCTATGAGTTAGGGTTTGAAAGAATATAAAGCAACTTTGAAGATTTGGAGAGTAAAGTGAAGAGGGAGCCTCTTCTTCTTCGGCCGGTCGAGGAGGAGGAAACAAAGGACCCCAATTCTCCCAATTCCACAAGCTAAGTAGCGATCAATTTCCTTTCGAAATCCTCGATTTCTGGCAATCACACACATATTTTTCATTGTTTATTTATGTTAACATTGAATTATTATGAGAGCATGACACACTTTTGAGTACCACACTAATGGCAACCAATGCCCTTGCACCGCCAAAAGAAAGGATCATTTGGCTAAAGAATGCTAACACATCGCATTATTGTATGTTCCATCACTAGCCTAGGTACACGATTGACGCATGCTTTCAGTTTTGGGATTACATCCATGATCTCAACGATCAAGGTGGGATTGACTGGGTGGAGATCCACAACTATATCACGGCTTTGAAAATCAAGAGACCTCAACAACAGCGACCGCAACAGCAAGTTCAACGAGCACCCCCAGCAAGTAGCACCACAGCAGTCGAACATGGGCATTGTCCAGAATTCGCTTCTAGAGCACCCAACAAATGGCCCCCATCCTCACCAATTTCCAGTCGGAGGTGAATCGGGATCAACAATGGAAGATAGAAGAATCATCCTCTGTACACTCCACTGTCCATACGCCTGACGCCTCCACTAAACTACCATGTACCATCATTCGCATCACCAAACCCTCACCAAAGTCATCACCCTTCCCTAACCAACCAACATCCACTCCACCACCACAACCCATGAAACCAAATCCTACCATACCCACCACCTCCATGCTATCACCATCGACTGTCAAACCCCTACTCGTCATTCTAAAACCCTTCCCACCATCAAATAAACCATCACCCGTCCATGTCCACATCATGCCATCCAAACCCCTACTGCACATCCATTTCCTTACGCCTTCCGATTATGACATCCCTCAACCTACCAAGCCACTCATCCGCAATCCACAACCCCCACCTGTTGCTTCACACCATCACCTCATGCCTTCCAAGCCCCTGATACCAAGCTTGCGACTGTTAAAGCCCTACCATCACCACCTGCCACTGAGCTACAACCCTTGGTACTCCGAAGCGGCAGAATCTTTAACAACGTTTTCTCCTAGTCAATTGCACAAGAAAGTCTCCCTCAACCATCAGAAAAGCAGCAAAATGAAGAAAATGTACCATGCACCTAGTATGACCTGTTGAATCATCTTGACAAAACTCTAGCGTGTATCTCCATGCTGGAATTAACTAAGAGGTCCAAAACACACCAAGAAGCACTAATGGAATATCTACAAAGAGTGATGGTGAATTTAGATGTGCCGGTGGAGAAAATTACCGCTCTTCTAGTTCCACAAAGTGATCAACTCTCCGTATCTTTTCATGCCTCTGAGTTAGCACCCCTGGCAGCGCGGGGTATGACCATAAGCATTACGGCGAATATTTGTCGGAAGGCCATCGATACATGTCTGGTCGGTGCTGGAGCCTCTATCAATGTACCACCGCCATGAACATTGGAACTATGTGGCGTGTCCAAAGAAAAGTGGTTGCCCTCTCCCATCTCTGTGACTTCCTATGATAACACCACTCGGTCTCCAATGGGCATGGTCTACCTTAAGGTAGTGTTAGGCCCTATTTGCCATCTGGAAGTCGAATTCCACATCCTTGAAATAGATCCCTACTTAAAAGGCATCCTCAGTCACCCTTTCATCAAGCTCCTCGAGGCCGTATCCTTTACCAATCATCAATGCCTTCAATTTCCTTATAAGGGCCACATTGTCAAAGTCACTAGCATGCCCATCCTCGCTGCTACTCATACCTTCACTGTCAATCCAACTCCCGCTCCAAATCTCGTCCAAAAGCCCATTCTGTCCCTCGTGGAAACTTACCTTCCATCAACTAATCCACTGAAGTCCACCATACCCTCCTCATATCTTTTTGGTGTGATAAAGAGGGGCAAATTTATGAATACCCCAGGATGGCACATCATGATGAAGATAGGGTTCGGAAAGGACTGGGAACTCAATTGTAAGGAAGACTTAAGCCTGTGAAGGACGGAAGAATTGTACCAGGAAGTGGTGTGGGTTACAAATATGAGAAAGTGAGACATGAGATAGTACAACAGGAGGAGAATGAATTAGGAAATAAAGTGTAGAAGACCATGGTGACGCCGTGTAAGGAAAATCGGGACCCATTAACCTGGACTTTGTCCACCCATTTTGTCAAGGGAACCGTTATCCAGTACGGAAGCAACAACACAATGGTAATCACCTCAGATTTTGACTTACACGATGTACATGTATATGGGAGAGATTTAGCTAGACACTGTGCACTCCTACTCACTACTAGTCCTCGGAGGCTCTGCGACCTCTGAAAAGAAGGAAGTTCCATGACTCAGAGTGTAAATGGTATCGGCGGTTTGATATGTGGGACTTATATATTGCTTTGAACTGGCTATTACTCCATCCCACAGAGCCCAAATGGCCACCATCGGTGGAGGAGTTGATTGAAGAACTTGGATCCATCATTGATAAGAGAATTATGTTGGATGAAGAAACTGATGAAGGAGAACCTGATGACCCTTACGAAGAGGGTTTGACCACAAACTATCTTTGGTTGGCCAACTATCCCTCCCATGTCTTCACTGTCCATGCAGAAGAAGATCAAGAAATGACATCATTTACTACATCTTGGGGAACTTATTCTTATGTGGTCATGCCGTTTGGGCTAAAAGATATTGGAGCCACCTACCAAAAGACTATGATGGCAATATTTCATGACATGATGTATGTCCATTTAGAAGTGTATGTGGATGATCTCTTGGTGAAATCTAAAACTAGAACCGATCGTACTAAGGTATTGGCTAAGGTGTTGCAGAGATCAAGGGGTTACCAATTGAAAATGAATCCTAAGAAATGTGTATTTGGTATTTCTTCCATAAAGTTATTAGGGTTTATTGTGAGCAAACGGGGTATAAAAATCGATCCCAACAAGGCAAAAGCCATCATAGAAATGCCACCTCCCAAGAATCTTAAAGAGTTAAGAGATTGATGGAGGAATCATATATTCTCATCTCACACTTAAAATCCATTAAAAATTAAGTTTCAATCTTGTTCTGACTGGAATCCGTTGACCTATATGAAGCCGTCGGTCGACCCATCTTGACAGTTCACCAGTTCAGCACTAGGTTTTCCTACTGAACTTTCCAATGTCCGTTCTCCTTCATCCAATGATGGATTGACCTGAAATTTTAACAAAAACTCGTTCTAGATGTCTATTTCATGTCACAAAATTTATATTTATTTATTTATTTTATATTTATTCCATGAATATATTGTCAACATATGTAGTCTGTCTTAACAATTTTATGTTATCAACTTGTGAACTTTATATTTTGATCAAATCATGTCCAAATCTTACCAAATTTTGTGGAGACATTCGTCATGATGTTTTTGATCTATATGTAAAGTTTTTTTAAAAAAAATGACCTCTTTTGGTATTTATTTTACCCACTTTTATGAGTTTTTGAAAACACCATAAGTTTGAATTCTCAAAGCTAATGCGGGAGTCTGAAATCATATCAAATCATTCTAGAAATTGGTGGAACTCTGTAAAAACTTCCCATATAATCTATTAATAATGCCCACCAAGTTGGGTTAATTTTTGAATCTTTTTGCTAGTTTCATCCTAATTACTAAATTTTTAGCTCTAAAAAATAGATTTAACACCCAAAAATTATGATTCATGATCCAAAAAATTTTAAAAATTGTCTACATATTCAAAAATATATTTTGACTATTTCTAAGTAGATTTAATATAATTTACACTTCTGGATCATGATACACATTACTCTGACACAATATACGACTCTATGTGAATAATATACATTAAATATGTTTGAACCAGTTTGACCATTAAACTCTTATATATTTACATCTTCAATGTCTTTTAGATATATGTATATAAATATATAAAATATATATTTATGGAGAGTACCACCTTGGGAGAGTTTTGGGTAGGCCTTATAGGCATTCGAAGGATAGGTCAAAACCTACATGTAATGGGTATAAAGATGAGATATCCACAGTTTTATGAAGTAGCTAAGACCTTTATGTCGCTCGCCTAGGTGCATTGGCATTTGTATAAATTGCTCCTTACGCTGCAGTTGGATGGATGTTCTATATGTTTAAAGTAAAAATATGATAATTAATATGTCATTTAATATGATCGTCCAACTTGACTTACGATTTGAAATTTGATTTGATCTCCTATACCCATATGCTATCTAAATCACTTATTTGATCAGTTATATTCTTACTTGATTAGGTATCTATATCATCTTTTGATTACTTTATTAATCATCCTTCATTCTCTTAATTCGATAATCATGCTCTATTCTGATTAGTCTTTCATTCATGATCTTATGATTCTACTATAATATATGACATAAGAACTTTGAATAATAAAAATATAATTAAGTTAACATGTTACTAGTCATGTGAGAATTTGATATGTGCTACGTGAACCTCTTATGGATTAGATGTTATTCGTTCGATAACCATATTGGCTAGTGAACTATGATATAAAATATGAAATTTGTTATTTGAATATCCTCATTTAACCTTATGAGCATCTTATTTAGATCTGATTATTTTTATTAGAAAATATTTGTATGATGATATTTAACAAATATGACATACTTCGTGTCATTTTCTTATTATATTATATGTAGAATTTGATCTGATTATCATACTCAATGTAATTGTACAATGCAATTTGTAAAGTTACTATATGCTAAATTATATAGATAGTTTGAAGTCTACTGAGTAGTGAACTCATAAATCCGACTAAACATTTGTTAGGAAGAGGTAAATCAAGATCCACCTAGATAGAGAATTAAGCCTGTTAGACCTTTAGAAGAGTTTTTATAAATTTACTTTTAAATTTAGTAGTTTGATATATTATGATTAGTTATGAGAAATTTGATATAATTTTTTATATTTGGTGAGATTGAGCGTTGATATATTATTTGATAGATATTGTAAATTGTGGACTTTGGTATTTGACTATTTATTTGGACTATGTGATGATAATGACATTTATTTAAATTATCTAGTGGTATATTTATCTTTCATATATGTTTACTAAGCCGATATTGCGTACTTGGAGTTTGATGCGAGTCAGTATAGTGAATCGAATTTCGGGAATGTAACAATATAGTTCAGAGTAATTATGCGAGATTAAGCATCCAATGTCATCTCATCATTAAGCCATGTCACTTGATCTTAGGAGCATGATAAGATAAGTCAATATGGTCTTGAATTTTAAAGACTAATTAGGGTTATGTCCTTTTTTAGGATATGGCTAGGAAGACTAGGACGACTACAGCTAGAGGGCCCATTATAGAGCTAGCTGGCACTAAGGAGACTCCTATTCAAGAAAATTTAGTTCGCAAAGAGAATCCTACTCCAGGCCAAAGGGTGGTTCATGCTACAGTAGGAATGATACCTTACGGTGACCTTCAAGCTTTTATGCAAACCTTCCAAGGGATGGTTCAGACTATGCAAGTGAAGCCACTTTGAAGGCACAGAAACATACCTCAAGAGCATCGATCGTGAAAAAGTTTAAGAAGATAGGGCCTCTTTCTTTTAAAGGGGAGAATCATTATGAGGTGGCGGAGAATTGGCTGACGCAAATTGAGAAGATCTTTAGATCCATTAGGTGTGCTGAGAAGGATAAAGTAAACTTGGTTGTTTTTATGTTGGAGTGTGTTGATTTTTGGTAGAGTTCTATCTTGAGGAATGATTTTGCAGATCATGATAGAGTAATCACATGGGAAGAATTTTTAAAAGAATTTAGTAAGAAATACTTTCCCACTCATGTTTAGGATTAGAAAGAGTTAGAATTCTTGAATCTAATCAAAGGTAGTATGATGGTCGCTTAGTATGAAGCTAAGTTTGTTGAGCTTGAGAGATGTGCACCATACTTCTATAAAAATGAGGAAAGATGAAAAGAAATTTGTGAAAGGTCTAAGTAGTCAACTGAGGGGTAAAATCATTATATTTAATCACAAGACTATGACAGAAGCTTTAGAGGCTGCCTATGTTATTGAGGCAGAACACGAGGAGTATCAGAAGGAGAAGAAGTTTTTGGAGAAATCAAAATGTCTGGTTTATCTATGCGTAAAGATAACAAGCAAAATAGGCAAGAAATGGAAGTGGCTCGAGAGGATAAAGTAGTAGAATTTCTAATTTATTCTCAATGCGGGTATAAGCATAGAGATAAAGATTGTTGGAGAGTTACGGGTAAGTGCTTTGGGTGTGGAAAAAGCAGTCATATGATTCGAGGTTGTCCGAAGCAGAAGAATGAACCAATAGTACCATACTTGGCTAAGGCAAGGCCAGAGTCCACATGCTTAGGAGAATTTGTAGACTAAAGGTATAGATCACACCCATAATTAGCATGATTAAAAATCTTTTTTCACTTCTTTATGCCATATTATAGCTATGTTGATTAGAGTGAGTAAAAATCATTTAAGTTGTTATAACTAATCAAATTGCGAGGGCGAAATTTTTTTAAGGAGGAGAGGATATTATGTCCTACAATCTTAGAGCTAACAATGATTTTAATTTATTATAAATAATACATTAGAGAAGATTCATTAACCCAATCAAGCAAATTAAAACATTCTATTAACTTAGTATAATTTCTGGGTTCGGAATTACAGAATAGCATGCCAGTAAAATTAGGATAACTTTTTGTATAAATTTCAAAAAAATATGTAGTTGATACCGTTGGAAAAAGACTGAAAAACTCTACAACTTTGTATAAGACTATTTTTCTTAATTCTAATATCTATAGGATATAAAAAAATAATCTTAAGTTATGAAAACTTGGGACTGCTCGAATAGAGTCCTAATTCTACTTGGATTCTTGTTGATTCATAGAAGGGAAAGCTAATCCATGATAACTCCAACCCAAAGGAGGATAGGAGAAGTTGTTTAGGATTAGAATCCAAAGTAGAAGTTATTTATGTAGGTGTAGATTCGTACTTCAACCCTTGTTGCCGTCGGAATTCTTCAAGGTAAGTTTTGGGTGTTATTCTTGAGAGGAAAAAAGAGAGAAAGGGGTTCTAATTCATGGGAGGATGATTTCTAATCCTATGATCTTCTTCTTGGTGAGCTAAAGGATGTGGGAGAAAAGCTAAGAAGGCATCAAAGCAAGGGAGATCCTGGGAGGTGCGCTAACAGAACCCTAGAAGCCATCTAGATCTTACATTTTGTCAAATGAGCTAAGGGATAACTCTACATATGATTATTTTGTATGTACGTGTTCGTTTAGCTCTCAAAAGATTTTCAAAACTTAATAATTGATGGAGGAACCATAGATTCTCATCTCACACTATAAATTTCTTGAAAAATTATGTTTCAACCCTGAATAGACTTGAATCAGTTGACTTATTTTGATAGTGCACCAGTTCTACACTTGGTTTTCTCGCTGAACTTTCCGATGTTTGTTCTCTTTTGTCTAACATTAGATTGACCTAAAATTGTGAAAAAATCTTGTTATAAATATATATTTCATGTCACCAAATTTTATATTTTTTTTAAATTTATTTAATATTTATTCTATAAATATATTGTCAACATACATAGTCTGTCCTGACAGTTTTGAATTACCAACTTGTGAACATAGTATTTTGCTCAAATCATTTCCTGACCTTAACAAATTTTGTGGGGACCTTTATCATGATGCTTTTGACCTATATGTAAAGTTTGGAATTCTTTTGACTTCATTTGACATTTATTTTGCCCCCTTTTGTGAGTTGCTAATATCGTAAATACCAAAGCAGGTGTCCAAAATTATATCAAATCATTTTATAAATTGATGAAATTTTGTAAACACTTCGCATATGACCTATTAATCATGTCCACCAAGTTTGGCCAATTTTTAATATGTTTGTTGTTTTTCATCTATTATTGAATACTCAACTCTGAAAAATAAGTTTAATATCCAAAAATTATGATTTATTATCTAAAATTTTAAAAATAGTATGCATGTTCAGAAATATATTTTGAACCTTTATAAATATATTTAACATAATTTGCACTTCTAGATCATGATACACATTACTATAGCATAATATACAACTCTATGTGAATAATAAACATTAAATATGTTTGGCTCAGTTTGACCATTAAATTTTTATGGATTTATACATGTGATATCTTTTAGATATATGTGATATAAATATTTAAAATATATATTTACGGATAGTGCCACCGTAGGAGAGTTTTTAGTAGACTATGTAAACATTCGCAAGGTAGGTCAGAACTAACGGGCAATGGGTATGCTGATGGGATATCTATGGTTCTATGCAGTAGCCAAAGACTGTTGTGCCACTTGCTTAGGTGCATTAGTCTTTGTGTATGTTACTCCTTGTGTTGTAGTTACATGCATGTCTAATAGTTTAAAGTAGAAATATGACAATAAATATATCCTTTAATATGATCATCTGATTTGATTTATAATTTAAAATTTAATTTGATCTCCTATGCTCATATGCTATCTAAACCACTTATTGGATCAGGCATCTTGCTTATTTAATTAACTATCTATGCCATCTTTTGATTAATTTATTGATCACCTTTCATTCTCTTAATTCGATAATCATGCTATATTCTGATTAATCTTTCATTCATGATTTTATGACTATACTATGATCTATGATGTGTGAACATTGAATAATGAAAATATAATTAGTTAACATGTTGTCAGTTACATAAGAATTTGATATGTGCTATATGAACATCTTGTGGATTAGGGGTTATTAATTCGACAAGTGCACTGGCAGAAAAACTATGATATGAAATATGAAATTTGTTACTTGAACATCCTGATTTGACCTTATGATCATCTTATATAAATCTAATTATTTGTATTACAGAATATTCGTATGATGATATTTGACAAATATGACAAGCTTCATATTATTTCCTTGTTATATTATATGTAGAATTTGATCTGATCATCATGCTTAATGTGAGTGTATAATATGATTCGCAAAGTTATTATATGTAAAGTCATGTAAATAGTTTGAAGCCTACTGAGTGGTGGACTTATAAATTTGACCCAACATTTTTCAGGAAGAACCGAACTAGGATCCACCTAGCTGGAAAATAAAGCTTGTTGGCCTTTTAGCAGAGCTTTTAGAAATTTATTTTTCAATTTAGGTTTGATGTAGTAGGATTAGTTATGAGAAATATGATATAATTTTCTTTAGTCGGTGAGATTGAGAGTTGAGATTTATTTGATGGATATTGTAATTTGTGGATTTTGATATTTGGCCATTTATTTGAATTATATGATGGTAATGATATTTATTTAAATTATCTTGTGGTATGTTTATCTTTCATATCCGTTTGTTAAACCAATATTGCCTACTCGGAATCATATGTAAGTCAGTGTACTAATCAAATTTTGGGGGCATAACACCACTACAACAAATCGGCATGCTTTCATCATAATATGACACTTTGACTCCAGCCTCCATCAACCCCCTGACAGGTCTCCCTGGGACCGTGCACTTTATGCCACTATCACCCTCGAATCTCGAGACTGAGAGTGAGGGGGACAATGACTAGGAGTAATTGGGCTGCAACCCAATTAGGCCTAATTGAAGATAGTCTAGAGAGTCGTAGCCCATTTAGTGTCATGTGCGATGCACACGTGAGTTCTTGTAAGCATCCGGTGGGACAGGCCATATCCATGGGTCCTAAGAAGCGCCCCCAACGGGTCCCGAGTAAGGGATCCATGTTCCTCAGAAAGTTAGCCCTTATGGAGTCCCTCAAGACCACTCGAGAGCGTCAAACTCTCTAGGATATTTGTCCCAACTTTCTGAGAGGGCCAAACTCTCAGGAAAGGTTCAACTTTCCCCTGCTCTCCACTGAGCAAGGCTAAGGCCTCCAAGGCTTAAATGTTGAGAGTCGACTTCCTAAGAACTTGGAAGCTCTCGAGATAATTCAAATTCTCTCATTCATACCAGTAAGTGGGAATCACAATCAAAATACTGCAACAACCAATCAAGGAAAGGCCCCACGTTCTTTGCCTCTCATCAAGAGAGGGAATCACGCCTTCGAATCGGGAGAACCCACAATCCCCTCTATCAGGTGGCCCAAATTGCTGGCCACCAGTGGACCATTATAGAATTACCCTAGAGTGCCTCATTGGGAGGGATGTATAAATATACTAGCCCTCCTCCAGAACAAGATATGCACACTTAAGCCATCCAACCTCTTTCAAGTTCAAGGATCTGACTTAGGCATCGGAAGATCTTTCTCCCACCTATACGGAGGACTCTCTGATTGTCTACTTCTTCTTGCAGGTCCTTGTTCTGTGCGCTCTCCCGTCCAACTACAAATTCTATCAAATAACTAGAGATTGAATTAGACGGTCCACCACATCTACTATTTTTTTATCGCTACACCCACCAAATAATCTTGGTTTAACCCTGTCCAAGGACACCCGAATACTCATGTATGCATCTACTTTTAAAGATTAAAAGGGTAAAGATGGATTTTCTCAGTTTTTTGGATATATCAGTACTTGGGTAATTTAGGATAAGATAAGGATACTTCTATTTTTGAATGAAATTATCTAATTATAGAGCCTTTTTCTTCTATCGGTACGTAGGTAATTTAGGATAAGATATTCTAATAAAACTATCCAATTATAAAGCCTTTTTTTCCTTAACATATCTCAATTACTGGTCACATCTTATACACGACCGTATAAATTTTACTTGAATATTGAATAAACTCTCAATTGCATGTCCATTTGGGCATTCCACATTGCATACCCTTACTCAGCAAGCAACCCTTGCCACCCATTCTTCCTAATTTGTCTGTGAAGTTCATTTTAAGAGTGTTACATGGTTCGTAAGTAATAATAAATAGTTAATACATATTTAATATTGTATTATCCATTAATTTTAGTTTTATAATATATTCCGTTTTAGAATTGATGAATGAGGATAGGAAAAAGAATAAGATGCAAATTTGGTAGAGATAAAGATAAGCCCACCATCCAGAAAGGCAGATAGCTGGCCCCATCCCGATTAGTTGGGTTTGTCAAAGGTTTGACCCAACATTGGCCAGTAGGTTAGATGGTACTAGACTTTCCTTGCATATTAAGAGAGGTTATGTATACAGATTTTATTTTTAACTGTTGTGTAGGAGGAAAGATTTATCTCACAAATTCGTAAGAATTTATGTTCCAACAGATGACAAAGCCTATCGAAAAAATGAAGGTAGAATGACTGCATAAGTGCAAAAAAAGTCTCCTATTTACGAAGAAACATTAGTTCAGATTTGTATACGCTCTTCATTACAGTAGCTTTATAAATACTTCTGACAGAGGCTGACCCCAAGTTTGACACGATCAAATGAGATGGCACTTACTTCATAAAGACAGCGAAAACTTTGGTTCTTGGTTATACACCTCTTGTTTGGCACATAGAGATCATTTGGATGGAGGAGACGACACTACTTTGACTTTTCTTTTGTAACGGGAGAATTCCCCCATCTGGTTTCACATATAGTTGACAAGTAGTCGAGTTCATGGTCAACTGACATGGCAATTAAGCCAATTGTTTTCGACTTTAGGTACACGGCAGTTGTTCGGTATTCATTCAAACTTTGAAATATAAAATATCTTACTGCATTACACTTAAAAAAGGAGAGCTTTTTAAAAAAATTAATAAGTATAGAATAAATATGACTCAACTTTGAGTAAATGTCGACTAATACTTTTACCGTTTGACACACTTGAAAAGGTAAACAAAGTTTCTACGGTGTAGTTTGACGAAAAATCTTATGGCACATTTATATGAGATATAATGTGATAACATTTAATTTGTAATATCTTAATTAGGTCAAACCAAATGACCACCGTGCATATTTTGCCATAGATGTGAGGAGGCACCTCTGACTTGAAGTTCTTATAATAAGAACTTGCATGGGGTCACCCATTCTTCCCCCGGCGGCAAGCGCGTCACTCTTCTTTTCTCCATCTTTTCTCCGGTATTTCATACATAGTTTTGCAGCGCATCCAGCTTGGGTTTTCTTTGTCCTCCAACACCCCCATCTAATTACAATATGAGAAGAAAACATATAAACATGGCAACATAGAAAACCGTGGGTTTACTGCTGATGTCGGCAATTAGAGATGTCAATCGGACGGGTCAATCTGTGGCTCAGCTCAACCTAACTTATATTAAAATAAATTGAGTTGACCTAAATTATATAAATTAGATTAGAATAAATTTAAGTTGACATTAGTTAAATTTGAGTTAGATTTGGCTAAAAATAGACTGTCCCAATTTAATATATTAAGTTTTACAATAATTTATACAAAAAGTAAAACACTTCTAACAAATTATTTATAAACAAGATCAGTCAAACTCAATCCACTCGCCATTCAATTGGAACTGAATTTGAGTTAAATTTAGACTGAAGTTAGATTTGACTATTTTGAATTTAGATTAGACTCAAATTATCACTTGATCACTTAGTCCAATCCACCCAAATTACATCCCCATGGGTAACGCATCGTCCATCCTGCCAGTGCTGGCCCACTATTTATAATATGATTGTTTCTTCCTCATATGATATCCCTCCATCATCATCTCTACCGAATCTGTTAGTTCTCTACTTCTCTTCAATCCAATCATACGTGAGTACTACAGTTACCTGACCTCCTCCACACCATTTCTTGCATGGCGTCCCTGGTTCTTCTGGTGTCAGAGTTTCTCCACCATGAAGATGCCGACCTGCTGGTCCTCACAACCACGTACCCTCCCTCCTCTTGCTCCTCCAGAGGTGCAAGCCGCCGTGGTGGCTCCCCCGCCGGGGCCACCGCCGCTGCAGCTTCTTCCCATCGGCCAACTGCTGCTCTTCGCAGGGCGCTGACAGGGAGGCGGCGGCCTTGTGTATATTTTTCATTTCGTTCTTTTAGTTTTTAATTTCTGTAAATATTTATAGGTAGAAGTGAACCTGATCTGTAATATTGTTTTCCAAGAAAAAAATTGTATATTTAATGTTGACTCTAAAAAGTTTATTCTTCTTAAGAAATATAAGTCGTTCTAGGTAATGGGTGTTTGATGGTTGAGAATAAACGAGGACTAAAGAACTGGTATAATGGGGCTAAAACCAATTATATGTAAGATACAGGGAGTCTTTTTCTATTCAATAATTTAGAGGGACTAAAAATAAGAAAACTCTTCTCATTTATGCTCAACATGTTACGCGTTGTGTCAGCTTTAATTATGTCATTGTTATCTTTTAAATTAGGATTAATTATTCCCCGAGGAAAGTCGATCTATATAGATCAAACTCATTCACTCGTTCAATATTTATTTGAAGAAATGTTTTAAAATAATAAAACAATATTTATTTATTATACAATTTTTGATCTCCAGCACAAAAAATTCTTTTATAGCTTGTAAGAATCATGCCTCCAAGCACAATTTTTCTTTTATAATTTTTAAGACTCATGTTAATTTCTAGTTATTGATCGGCTTACAGCGTATCCAGGTCCAAGGAGTCAGCCTTCTTTCACTTCGTGTTGTCGAATTATTAGAATATCAAATAAAAGAAAATTGGTAATTGGATCCTTTGGCATACTTCTTTAAGGCGGTGTTTGTACTTTGTGATACAAAATTGATACTTGTAATCATCCTAATATTGAACGTCAGATTTGGTTTAGTCATGTGTATTGACGGTCAGATTTGTGTGATCAAATTTTACTGGGCAATGATAAGAGAACTTAGAAATTAAAAGCCTAAAATAAGATAGTGCAATAAGAAAGAATTTGACCTTCTTAAATTAACAATAAATGTAGTGTTGGATAGATTACATGAGAGATAAGATTCATGAACCGGACTCTAACAAATTATGAGATAAGATTCTAATCATTTGCAACAACAAAAAAAAATATCGGTCATTTCAAAAGAAAACATCTAATACCCCCACATGGTGCTAGATCCACGACTAGCCGTGGCCGCACTTTTCTCCCGTTTGCAACGGGGTTTGATCCCGTAATTGACATACCGTGCTCATACCTACTTCATTTTCTCTCTATCAGTATTTCACTCATTTTGATTAATTTAAAATCTTTAAAAAATAGAAAATATTTTCATTTTTAGACTTCACTTTTCTCTCATTATAAAAATGAATTAATAGGACTAAGTGGAGTACCAAGAAACCAGAAAAAGTAGAGTAAAAGATCCCAACACGCTTGTCCATGGTCATGACTCATGACTCATCCATTAACAACATTTGTCAAAAAAGTCTTTTTCAATGGAAGACCATTTCTCCATAGACCGTTGAGATGACATTTTTGTAACTTTATCTTTTTTAGTTAAAATATGACCCTACTCACATAGAGCAGAAACAAATTAAGGGTCCATTTGGTAGGCTAGAAAAACCCATACATCCATGTACTACTTTTCTGGAAAAGCTCATGACCTCCGGTCATTTGGTTGTAGGGAAAATTCCTGTTAGCCGAAAATAGTTTTCCTAACTAACCTAAAATATCGATTTTGATATCTCCTTTTGATGGGTCGAAATATCGTCCATCACGATTAAAATCTTCCGTCTAAAATTAGAGGATCGAGAATTAACTGCTCCTACAAAAGAGAACACCGTTAAAGACCTTTGGCGATGATCTAGAGGATTTCCTTCCAATGCCTAAGTCAAAAGACTAGAGTACTGGAAGAAAGCAGAGGTAACTTAAGTAACAGAGAGCATACCGTGGCTTACTGGACTAGAAATCCTTATATAGTAACACAGAACCTTACGATCGACTAATCTCGATTGGCAAAGTTGGTTTCGGTCCCAAATCGGATGGGACCATTCTGGGAAGGTCTAGTCCAAGACGAATTCCTAGATTCTTATGACATGCTTGGAGCCGGAAAGAGTTACTTCGAGGGGTAGGTCCTCATCTAGGCAGGCTTCCGGATTGGTCTCGATCTGCTCTGAGGCGGAGTCGGTCTGGCCCGATGGATTTGGGGCTTTTCCGTCAAGGTAAGTCTGCTTTCGGTAATCGCTTCCTAATCGGTCTTGGATCTATACAAAATTGGACTGGCTCAGGTCAAGACTCCCTGTGAGTGGATTCTGGGCCAATCAATATCTGCTTTCTTGAAAGGATAATGAATAATGTCTGAGCTGCTGGGCCAGCCCACTGGCTCTTGGGCCGGGCGAAACTCTCACCCTTCATCCTCAAAAGGACGGAAGCCATTTTCTGACTAGGTTTACATGGCCTTGTTGGTCTGATAAATCTTTTTCGTGATCATCAAATGCTAGATTTCATTTTCATTTTTTCTATAATTTTTTTTAAAACTTTTCTATTCGAACATATTTTGCATAAGATCAAACGGACCTTAAGTCTGGTCTCGAATTTTTTTCATTCAAGTGATAGATTTATGCTTACTCTATGACCAAACTTTACACTAGTCACACGCAAAAAAATGAGCCAAAGTTGCCTTATAGGTGCGGGGACAGCTTTCTCTCGAGTTCCCCCCTGCGGCAGACGCGTGAATCCAGCCACCAGTCTTGTCACAAG
Organism: Zantedeschia hybrid cultivar; assembly: GCA_030544215.1. Classification (NCBI taxonomy): domain Eukaryota; kingdom Viridiplantae; phylum Streptophyta; class Magnoliopsida; order Alismatales; family Araceae; genus Zantedeschia; species Zantedeschia hybrid cultivar. The sequence goes on from JARZZO010000005.1 coordinate 21,498,259, forward strand.
TGCCTGGTTTGAAACATCACCCCTGGTTTTGCTTGGCTGCGCACCCCGCTTGGCTGCGCACCCCGCTTGGCTTTCCGTCGCCATCCACCAACCCCACCAAACCTGGGGAACAACAGATAAAACCAGGTGGCAACGGAGGAATCCGTGGGTTGCTGCTTACCACGCCTCCAGACTGCTAAGTAGCCCACCATTTGTAATAGTAGCTACTCCAGTACTACATTATAAATGGCGTTTGTTCCTCTCGTCATATGATATCCCCCACACCGGCTAGCATCTCCACAGAGCATCCACCAGCTGTGTTGTGTAGTTCAGTTCCTGGGTCCTTCCATTTCCATCCCGTGGTACAGTTGCACACGAACAATTCAAGCCTGTCCGTCTTCCATGGCGTCACTGATTCTTCTTCTGTCGGAGCTGCTCCACCCCGAAGACGCCAAGCTGCAGCTGGTCCTCACAACCAGCTCGTACCCTCCCTCGTCTGGCTCCGCCGCCGGTGCAACTTCGACCCTGCAGGGACGTGGGGCGACGAAGAAATCGGCCAAGTGCTTCCCTTTGCAGGGAGCCGACAAGGAGGCAGAGGTCGCGGAGGAGTTGCCAGAGATCAAAGTGTCCGTGGAGTCGATTTGGCCTTGAGGCCCTCGGCGCTCTCAAGAGGCTCTTTTTATTTACTCCCTGTGTTTAGAAAGTCTATTCTATATTTCTATGGAGGCGATCGAGAAAAAAACCACTGTGTAGTGTATTGTATATTCTCCTTAATTTGGTTGTCCAGTATCCTCTTTTATGAGTGGAACTTCTAAATTAGATATGAATGACCTATTAGGAGGTGACATCCAGAAATCTTGTTAGTTTTCTAGGGAAGTAAATCGAACCCTAGTGCCCCATCACTATCATGTTCATAATAATCCCATGATTATTTCGTTAAGCTTATGTTTAAGCCAGCTTCTAATTTGAAAATTAAACTTTGTTAAGTAAATTTGAGGAAAGGATATTAGGTCACAGACGTTATTTTGATAAGTTTTTAACCTCTAATATAAAAATCATATTCTAAAACTCTGAATTTGAGTAAAAAAATGGATAGTTAAGGAAAGGTCGACTAGTATAAATATTTAAAATTATTTATAACCATTTTTATTCAATAATTTTATGTTTGAAGAAGAAGTCAAAAAATAAATTTCTAATTAAAGATTACCTCAAATATACCTCAATCTATTAAGACCATTTTTTGAAAATAAATTATGCTACATATAAGACACGTTTGACTACAGCTAAAGTAAATAGCTAAAAGTGGCATATATACCATGGCCTATATACTTTAGGCTACCACATTTGTATGTATACTCTTAACTTTTATATATTATTATAAATATCTAAAGAGGGCAAAGTTTAGGTGATCCAAATTGATGGCCCAAAAGTGACAAATAGCATAATATCGCTCAAAAAACAATGTGGCCCAGAAGAAGCAAGCAATAAAGATATCAGACTACGAATCCCAAGCGAAAGTCCCTGGGCAAGTCCAAGAACCAAGGATTGACGATTAGGCCAGCCCCAAAGGGCCGCATCTTGGCTCATTTACGGTGACCAGCATTCTTAGGAAGGCGTGAATGCTATAAGTTTTCGACACGAGGACTCCTAAAGATAAGTCAAAACGCCCACATTACAAGGGGAATATCCTGCTTACCCGACCATTGAGCACTAAGGGCCTATAAGTCTTCGAAAAATCTAGGAGCCATTGACTCGCCGACACATCTTTAAACGTGGCAACCCTACGGGTCATAGTTTGCCAAGGATGTGGGGCCCTAAGACAAAAGGCATCGTCAAGAAAATCTTCATCATGAGATATAAGACAGATATCGCATCACCAATAGCATGGATATTTGCCCGCTAACTAGGATTAGGCCCAACTAACTCATATTAGACATGACCTAGCCTTCTGCAGCCTTGTATGGCACCCCCGTAATGCTCGACCGCATGGCACATGTCCTTTCAATGGGGAGTCATGTCCGCTCTCGTTGACCTGGAGGACTCCTATAAAAGCCACAACCCTCCTCCTTCACAAACCATGCACAACCCTCAATAAATACTTGTCTCTTCATTAACTCTGCCTAGAAGCCTAGCTAACTTAGGCATTGAAGGATTAAACCCGGCTACGCTCAGGACCCATGACGACCTTTTTTTTTTTGCCCCCAGGGAAGGAGAGGCTAAGAGAGCACATCTTCTTTAGTCGAGCTAGACAAGTGGCATCACCAAATCCGCCCCTGTGTCCATCGTGGTGTTAGTTTTTTAGATGTCCTACAGACTAATCATAGGTCGTGTAGGCCCAATGTGTTGTACAATCTTGTTTAATATATTTTAATAGTATTTAGAGCGTAAACTTGTAATCTATGGATTGCTTTGCGTTGTCCCTAGGATATGCGGTTGTATGGTTAATTTTGAGATGGGATCTCGAATGTGAGTTTAACTATACATGAACGCATACCTTAAAATGTTTATGATTAGAGAGTAATCATTCTGGGACATTGATTACTTGTAAATCAACACGCATGATGTGTAGATGACCAATCTCACGGTTATAGGTGCGGGGCACCAACACATATGTGTGGGTGTTCATCCTGGGAGGATGTTCAATGAACTGATCCGCTGATGGATCTTCAGATGGTTAATTATACCTAATGTCAACTGAAGATCCATCTGTCTCAGTAGTATCGTTGATCCTTTGACCTGAGACATTAATGGAAAATTGACCTTACAACCACATATCAAGTTCCGAGATGAATTTCTTCATCCAGACCGCTTCCTTGGCAGCTTCAGCCGCAGCTATATACTCTGCTTTTGTCGTTGAATTCGCAGTCGTTTCTTACTTGGAACTCTTCCAACTGACTGCCCCTCCATTTAACATGAATACAAATCCAGACATGGATCTGCTATCATCCGAATCTGACTGGAAACTAGAGTCTGTATATGCTCTCAATTGTAAGTCCTCTTCTCCTCCATACAACAAGAAAAGATCCTTAGTTCTTCTCAAGTACTTAAGGATGCTTTCCAGTGCTCATCGCCTGGATCACTTTGATATCTGCTGGTAATGCTCAAAGCATTGGCCACATCAGGGCGAGTTCATAGCATGGCATATATGATCGACCCTATTGTCGAGGCATAGGGTACTCGACTCATATGCTCTACTTCCTCAGGTGTTCTAGGGGCCATGCCCTTAGATAGGTAAAATCCATGTCTCATAGGAATGAGACCTCTTTTGAAATTTTTCAACTGGAATCTCCTGAGTATAGTATCTATGTATATGGATTGGGACATTCCCAACATCCTTTTTGATCTATCATGATAGATCCTTATACCCAGCACATAGGATGCTTCTCCCAAATCCTTTATGGAGAATGTCTTGGACAACCAAGACTTCGTTGATATCAGCATCCTTACATCATTCCCAATGAGTAAGATGTCATCAACATAGAGGACTAAGAAGGTTACTGAGCTCCCACTGACCTTCTTGTAAACATAGGGTTCGTCTTCATTTTGAATGAAGTCAAAAGATTTGATAACCTCATCAAATCTCAAATCTCAAATTCCAACTTCGGGACGTCTGCTTCAATCCATAAATGGATTTATGAATCTTACATACCTTATTAGGATGCTGCTTAGATGTGAATCCATCAGGTTGTACCATGTACACCTCTTCTGACAGGTTTCCATTAAGGAAAGCAGTCTTCACATCCATCTGTCAGATCTCATAATCTAGGTATGCTGCAATGGTAAGGAGGATTCTAATTGACTTTATTATTGCTACTGATGAAAAAGTTTCGTCATAGTCAATTCCTTGTCTTTGACGATATCTCTTTACCACTAGTCGAGCTTTATAAGTGTCAAATTGTCTATCTGTTCTGATCTTCTTTTTGAAGATTCATTTGCAGCCGATAGGGACCTTCCCTTCAGGTATGTCAACCAAGTTCCAAACTTGATTGGTATACAAGGATTGGATTTCTGAATCCATAGCTTCCTTCCATTTATCGGAGTCAGAATTACAAATTGCCTCCTAATAGGATTGAGGATCATCATCCTCATTTATCCGTACCTTAAACGAACTGTCAAAGATATGTCCAACATATCTCTCAGGTTCTCTAGGTACCCTACCAGATCTTCGCAATATCTGTGTTTCATTTTGAGCATTTTCTATAGGTGGTGTCTCATCTAATGAGATTGTGTCTCTAGTTTGTAGTTGATGGACCTCGTCCAGTTCTATCTGGCTTCCACTATTTTTCTGGAGGAGATATTCATTCTCCAAGAATATAGCTCTCTTGGCCACTAAGACCCTTTGCTCAGAAGGGTGATAGAAATAATATCCAAATGTCTCTTTTGGATATCCCACAAACTTACACTTGTCTGTTCTTGACTCTAGCTTATCTGCGTCATTCCTCTTCACATAGACAGGACACCCCCAAACTTTAATATGATTAAAGCTCGGTTTCCTTCCCTTCCATATCTCATATGGTGTGGTAGGAACTGACTTACTCGAAACCCTATTTAACAAGTAGGCTGCAATCTCTAAAGCGTACCCCCATAGAGATAATGGTAATTCTGACAAGGACATCATAGAACGGACCATGTCTAACAAGGTCCTATTTCTCCTTTTAAATACACTATTATGTTATGGCGTATATGGTAGGGTCCACTGAGAAATTATTCCATTGTCCTTTAGGTAAGAAGTGAATTCGAGACTTAAGTATTCACCTCCTCGATCTGATCGAAGAGTTTTAATACTTTTACCAGTCTGCTTCTCTACTTCATTCTTATATTTTTTAAACTTCTCAAAAGCTTGTGATTTATATCTCATTAAATACACATAGCCATATCTAGAGAAGTCATCAATAAAAGAAATGAAATAGAGATATCCTCCTTTAGCTTCTATTGACATGGGTCCACATACATCCGTGTGTATGAGTTCCAAAAGCTCAACAGCCTTTTCACCATGTCCACTAACAGGAGCTTTGGTCATCTTCCCCATGAGACACGACTCACAAGTATCAAATGATTTGAATTCGAATGAATTCAAGTATCCATTTGAACATAGGTGAGAAATCCTCTTCTCTCCTATATGACCAAGTCTGCAATGCCAAAGATATGCAGGATTCACTTCTTCTATCTTATCACTAGAAACTTGCATAACATCATTACATGTATCCAATACATACAACCCATTGAACAAATAACCATTAGCTATAATCAAACCATTATTGATAATAAAGTACCCAGTGCTAGTTATCGTCAAAGAGTAACCAACATTGTTTAAGCAGGAAATAGATACAATGTTTCTGATAATTTATGGAATAAAATAACACTCTGTTAACTCCAAAATTATCCCAGAAGGTAAACTAAAATGAGTAGTCCCCACAGCTTTAGCAGCAACTATAGCTCTATTGCCCATCCTTAGTTGGATCGCTCTTTTGTCAAGTCTTCTTTTATTTGTCAGTATCTACAAAGAATTGCAGATATGAGATGCGCATCCAATATCCAATACCCATGATGTGGATCTCATAAGAGATAAATTTAAGTCAATGACAAAAATACCTTCATTTAGAATTGCCTTGCAATTCTTTTTCTAGTGACCTGTCTGTCCACACCGAAAGCATTTGTTGTCTTTTTCATCCTTCTTGCCCTTGCCCTTGCCCTTGCCCTTGCCTACCTTGGTGATCTGATTACCTTTAGTCGGTTTCTTTCCCTTCTTGTTATTGGGTGTCTGGGTGGCCTTCCTTTTCTTGTTGGTCCGATCAACAATCATTATAAATGATGGTTTCTCCTTCTGCATGGTCCCTTCAACACTCTTTAACATGTTTAAGAGTTATAGTAGAGAAACCTCAATCCTATTCATGTTAAAGTTCATGATGAAGGGAGAAAAGTATTCAGGCAATGACTAGAGAATGAGATCAATGATAAGTTCAAGATCCAACTTAAATCCTAACCCACTGAGCCTCTCTATCCACTCCATCATTTTTAATACATGAGCTTGTACTGAAGCACCCTCAGACATCCTAGTCCTGAAAAGTTTCTTTGAGAGTTCATACCTCTCTATCCTACCCTGCTCACCAAAGAGCTGGCATAGTTGGATAAGTATAGCTCTACAATTTGTCTTTTCAAATTGCCTCTGTAGTTCGGGAGTCATAGAGGCCAGTATATAACATTGCGCAAGGGAAGAATCTTCTGACCATTTTGTATAATTTAATTGATCACCCTCCTCGGCATCGGCGGGAGGCTCAGGTTGAATTATGTCTAACACGTATACAATCTTTTCCTCGGCATCGGCGGGAGGCTCAGGTTGAATTGTGTCTAACACGTATACAATCTTTTCGGTTGTTAAGACTATTCGCAGATTACGTAGCCAGTCTTGAAAATTAGGTCTAGTCAATTTATTCGCATCCAAGATGCTATGGAGGGGATTTTACAACGACATGATTATCTAAATGAAAAATAAAAGACAATATTTTAGCATGCGTTCAAGGTTCTAATTTTAGATATGGTTTTCTATCTTAGTTAGCTCTACTATTTTGCGTCGAACTATATGACCCTCAATCACATAGAACGGGAGATCACGGCGATCATCCTAGTGGGTCGGAATCCCAACAGAACTATGATGCAACTTTGTGGAAAGCACAACAAATCACATCACATTCCTTGGATAGTCAACAACACTTACATCTAATGTAAGATCCGACTTTCGGCCCCGAGCAGTCATCCCCTTGTGGAAAGGATAACAAAAGATAGTCCCTGTTAGATCGCACCACCATTACTACACACCAATGAGTTCGTGACCCGACCCTTGTGGAAAGCACAACAAGGCCAAGTTTAGTCCCTCATCCCATTGAAGCAAGGTTTTAGGACTAAGATCCTGCCACCAAATCATGAACCTTGTGAAAAGCACAACAAATCCATGAGATAATGGCATTCAGTCACCCTATAACAGTGGAGGGCCACAACAGCTTCTTAAGCTACGTTTACAGATCTAATATTTAATAAATAGGAAATTTTACTTTTATCTTCGTCTCACCTTAAGTGGTAGAATAAATATATTCGTGCTATATATTTACTGTACCTAGTAATTGCTCAAAATAAATACATCTCATGCAAATAAATAAGCCTGGGTGATCATGGACTCTAAGTAAAGGTACGCAGATATTCAGCCTACTTCCCAAGCAGTAGGATCATCCTCGCAGTTCGTCCTCCGTGCCTTCAAGCTCCATCTGCAGCATTAATTACAATAATTACACGGCTCGCAGGCCGGAAAAAGAATTACATGCCAAATAATTTTCAGCAGCCCTTAAGGCGAGTACATTCATTAGAGGAAGATAGAATTACATTGGAAATTAAATAGAGAAAGAAGGGAGGCTCACAGGCCTAAAACGAACTGAGCTAAGTCCATGATCACCCACCATTCCAAACACAATCATATCAATCACAAAAGGGTTATTTTGAAAATAATCCTTATATATGGATTGAAATCATGGGTTGTGCATACGAGAAATTTTGGTCATGTTTAATTTTGAAAAACTTATCGTTACATTCAAAATTAATCTAACAGAGACCAAAATAATTAAGGCATCACAGTAACATCTATTCACAGAACCATTCCATACGTATAACAGGATACATATATGAATTTAAAAATTAAATTCAATCAATCAAGATAATTAAGACAATCATAAAATTTAAATTCAAGTTAATCATCCAATGATCAAATATAATTTAATTAAATGATCGTCTTCAATTATCTTTCATTAAAATTCACAATTTATTCCTTTAAAAATTATCCAATAATTTTACAAACTAAAAATTTAATTTTTAATGATAATCCTCTCAAAATTCGAATTTAACAATTATCTAATAATTAAAAATTCACAAGTTTGAATTTATACGTAAACTTCAATTAAACTCAAAAATTACATGATAATTATCATATTAATCAACAATAATTTTAACGAATCATTTTCGATAATTATTTTAATTTTTGAGATAAAATTTTAATTTTCTAGACCAGTGCAGTGCGCAGAACGAGTTAGAGCAGTGCGCCTAACAGTAAAAAAATCGGGAAATAATTAATTTTAAATAATTTTTAAAATTAACTCAATGGCAAGGCCAAGTGCCTTCCACTTGGTGGAAGGCCATATGGTTGGCCGTCCACCAACACCATGTGCCTTCCACCAAGTGGAAGGCCACATGGTTGGCCGTCCACCCTTGGTGGACGGCCATGCATGGCCGTTTAATTTTTTTTTTTCGAAAAAAAAAAAAAATCTGCAACCTCAACGGCCACTCCAAGTGTCGTTTACGTTCAGGACGGCCACTCCAAGTGCCGTTTACATGACTATGGACGGTGGTCTAGTCTGCCGTCCACAACCTGACGATGGTCTAGTCTGCCGTCCACAACCTGACGGCGGTCCAACCAGCCATCCAAACTATCACTGTCTCCAAAAAATAAATTTTTTCAGGACCCAAAAATTAAAATAAAATTGAAGAACTCGAACATAATGTTACAATAGAGATCGTTCTTCCCAGTTGCATCAACAGGAGCCTAAACCTGGCTCTGATACCACTGTTGAGTTCGGTTGTAACCTCGGGAAATCACAAAAGCGGAAGAACATAAAACAAAATGATTTTTCAAACCGATTCGGGTTCCGATTGATGCAACAAAAACGATCTTAAATAAATCACACGAGATTTATCACCTTACACAGTACATGTTGTCCTGTGAAAATCGATGTCGTACTCCTCGAAGCTTTGAGCCGCACAAACGTTCGGCCTCTAGAGCTTAATCCACACTAATCCGCGCAGCAACGGAGCTCTTCTTCTCCAAAACCTGCAGAAATCCTCTTACTTCAAGAACCTGGAAAGAGTCTAACTCTTCCTTTTCCACTTGACGGCCAACCTTTTGAATGGATTGATTTTTTAGGTTACGGATTTGGAGAATAAGTGAGTTATATATAGGAATGTTAAGACGGCAGCTTGAACCGCCTCGTTTAACCAAACTCATCTTTAACTGCCGCAATTAAAGTAAATCCCAGGATATATTATATATCAATATATTATAATTAGCTTATTTATCAAACAAACCTAATAATACATATATTATATATATGCCCTTTATATTATTGTATATATACTTTTAAGCCATTTATAAATTCTTTTTCCAAAAGAATTTAATGCTTTAATATATTTTTCCATACAATAATATTCCGTTCTGCAAGAGTTATTTGTGTGTAATCTTCTAGGCCCATTATCACTCCGGTTTAAAGATCCATTGACTTCTAATTTAATTAGAAGTAAATTAAATCGGCTATTCCCAATAACCATTTAATTTGTTCTGGACTTTTTTGATCACGTTGGATCAAGCAAATCCGCGTGATCTCAGAGGATGCCGAGTTCATTTATACCATGTCTGGCACTTGTAAGTCATCAGTTACCGTATCGCTATAATCTTTCGCTCATTCTATGAGTCCGATCCGATCGTGTGGTATGGTTTCGTCAAACCACTAGTGATCGTGTCGTCTGACCATGACCTCCATAATAATTTTCCGTTCGTTCCAAACAAACCGATACCACTATGGCCAGGGATTTAGTGGAGCGTCCATATTATGACTCATTAACTGTCTGTGATATACATGATCGTAAACGATCCCCTCTTGACTATTAACGGTCTTCGCATGTATCTCGTTGTGGCTAATAATTCAGTGTTTCATGACTTATGGTTAAAAGTCACTTTACCAAACATTAAACCACACCAATCTTCATGCAAGACTACATTAATGTCTCAAGTCAAAGGATCAACGATACTACTGAGACAGATAAATCTTCAGTTGACATTAGGTATAATTAACCATCTGAAGATCTATCAGCGGGTCAATTCAGTGAACATCGTCCCAGGATGAACACCCACACATATGTGCTGGTGCCCCGCACCTATGACTGTGAGATTGGTCATCTACACATCATGCGTGCTGATTTACAAGTAATCAATGTCCCAGAGTGATTACTCTCTAATCAGGAACAGTTAGGTATACGTCCATGTATAGCCAAACTCACATTCAAGATCCCATCTCGAAATTGACCTTACAACCACATATCCTAGGGACAACGCAAAGCAATCCATAGATTACAAGTTTACGCTCTAAATACCATTTAAATATATTGAACAAGATTGTACAACACATTGGGCCTACACGACCCATGATTGGTCTATAAGACACCCAAAAAACTAACACGTGGGCCCTGCTAAATTTTTACCTCTATACCATTAACATCTTTAAAAGAGTTGTGATTAAATTATTTTGATTAAAATGCCATCAATTTTAACAGAAGTCAATAATATATACCCAAAATTAAGAATATATATGTAAAAATATCTAAACCTTTCTGACAGAGACAAAGAAGGAGGTTAGGAGGTTTATGGTCCCATGAGATTGAAGTTCTTCTCTTGTCTATCCCATCCATCCATCCCCATGGCCCCCCTTCCCGTTGTATTACCTTTTCCCTCTGTATAAATTCCTCAAAGAATACTACTATACCACTCTTTTTACAATCATATTTGTTACACTTACCATGGGTCGTTTAATCATTTGACCAAATGGTTCTTATTGAAGTTATTTTGAGATAACTTTTGTTATAATTAATGTACTCAATGAGAATTCTTTGATCAAGTAACCAAACTGTTCCAATGAGTGTAATAAAGAGGGTGATAAAAGAGTAGTATAATAGCATTCCTCAATTCATCATGTCCACACGAGGACCTTCATACTCTCCAGCCAAATTAAAGGAGTATTTGAGAAAACTTCTAGTTGGAAACTACTTTATTTTTCACATGGAAAAAATTAAGGAAAATAGTTAGAACTGATTTTAGTTGGTTATAACTTATATTATTTCCTAATAACTTCATTTTTTCCTCAATCTAACTAGCTTTACTTTGTTGCTTTTTTGTTAAAAGCTAAAACATGACCAAAGCAATATATTAATAATTTTCAAAATCTAATTTCCCTTTTTCAAAAGAATTAATTAGATGTAAAAAAAATTTCTAACAGGAAGCTACCTCAAACACAACTTAAGAAATTTACCGATTGTCGTCATAACATATAGGTAGATTTCCCTCTCAATATATGAAGTCCATGGACCCTGTATTATCTAGACTCCAATTGTAAGGACTGAGGTTTTGGATCCGTTTATCGGGTCGATTTCGGTGTCGAATCCCATGGTTTGGGCCCTTGTGGGGCTGGAGCATACTCGACTCGGTTCAAACGGCATAGGGTTAGAGGGACTGTAACGACCCGCCACCCTATAATCGGGGATCCGATTACTAAATGGGTACCGAATCATTAATTTGGAACCAAACCAGGATCTAATCAAGTCTGGGAGATAAATAATAAACTAAGCTAAACATTCACATCGCATTGAATAGAAGTAAAAGTGCAGGAATTAAAATTATTACAATGCGACTCAATACAGCAAATAATTACATTCTCCAACAGAAAGGAAATAATTAAACGTACAGGCCAGAAATAAAATAACAATTACGTCGGGGCATACCCCGGAATAACTGCTGACGGTGCTCAACTCACGGCCGCACTCTCCTCGCTAGGTCTGCTGAGAGTCCTCACCTGAAAACCGTAGAGGGTGAGTCTCAAAGACAAGACTCAGTAGGGATCCTTCGATCCCCACTGCCCACGCACACACCCACAAGTGCAAAGTACAACTAACGGAAAGGTGATAAGCACAAGAGGTACAATTCCTAATTCTTAACATGGAATCACATGCAATCGTAATATAACAAACATGCATATATTAAATCAGCCGACTAGGAAACCCACAACAGTCGTCTTGATAGAACTCGCTAACCACACAACAACGGTGGAAAAACCTCGACCCGCTGAGACCAAACAGTAACCCCTCGGATAGCACACTAGCTACTCCGGCCCAACCGGCTCAGGTGGCTACTCCTTCCCTCAGCATGAGTGACTCTTCGAATGTACCACTACGACACCGGTACTAGCTGACACCGGGGTTCACCAGGTGACCCTCTCTCCCTAGGCGTCACCCCGCCCACGCCCCCACCGGCGCTGTGCTCACGCCCCCACCAGCACAGGGTGATAAAGCGCTACAATGTCACTCCAGGTCCACAGTAACTCAAAACCCAGAACAGTGCGATCCGGTCACGTGAAAAGCCCGCGATCGCATAACACACATATAGAACCATCCGATTATGAAGAATCCAACTCTATCGGGGTACACTAAAGCATGCACTAACCATCTATCTAACACGTTTTATTGGCATGAATTAGTGAGGTTCTGTCTTGAACCGCGTCGCCCAAGGCCGACGCCATTCAAGCTCCATGTACAAGTTCAAGTAAAACAGTCTTCAGAATCTGGCCTTAAAAGGCGTCGACACCAGTGGTCGCCTTTTAAAAGGCGTCGACATCCTCAGACGCCATTCAACACAGAAATCCGGAAATTCCAAGGCCCTTACTCAGGGAATTTCTGCCTTTAAAAGGCGTCATGGTTAACCGACGCCATTCGAATACGCGTCGTTCACTCATGACGTCTTTTAGTCCCAGAATCCCCGAACTGGCAGACTCTCTGTCAGGCGATTCCTGTCTAAAAGGCGTCGTGATGGCTCGACGCCCTTCAAAAAGGCGTCGTCCATGCACGACGGAGTTTCAGCCCCAGGAACCAGAGTCGCCTGAGCCCGAGGGCTCCCATTCCAACCCCAAACAACCCCAAAATTCACCCAAAAACGGACGGAAAAGAAGAATAATACTATCCATAGGCAACACATTCATGGAAATCCCCCATGTTATCAAAAGAACTCCTAAACATGCTCATTCTACCCCCCCAAAACCAAAGATCCAAACAAGCTTAAACGGGGTAAACATGGTCTAAAACGCGATGCTAAGGGGAACCGTCACCCTACCGGATACTTGAACGCCTCCGAGCTTCAAGCCGTCCACCCGACTCGCCCCACGCCGCCGCCGGTACCGCCGTGGTCGTCCTTGCTCCTCCGTGACGTCGGCCGCCGTCCGGAGAGTAGAACGCCGCAGTGGAAGTGGAGGTGGTAGTGGTAGGAGCTAGGTAGAGGATGGAGTGGAGGGAGATGAAACGGTGGGAGGAAAAGAGGGAGGAGGAGGGATCGCCGCCGAGTTCGCCGGAAGGGGAAAGAGAGGAAGAGAGGAGAAAATGAGGGAAAGAATGAGGGCTCGCGGGGTTAACCAGAGACTGGCTAAAACGCGTCGACATCTACGGACGCCAATTAGTTGATGTGACAGCTGCTCTGACAAGACTCTAAAACGCGTCGTTCAAGGTAGACGCCGTTCAGATGATATGTCAGGGCCGTACTCTGACAAACCCAGAGTCGCAGTCTGAAAGGCGTCGACACACGTGGACGCCGTTCAGGTCGACAAGACAGGGCCGTACCCTCGCGGCCCGAAGCCAGCCTACGTGGCACCCACGTGGCAGAACTTGAAATGCGTCTGCGACGGTGGACGCCGTTTAAAACGCGTCTCGATGTCCTGACGCGAATCAACTCAGAACCTCCTCCCTCACTAAGGTTAGAACTACAAGGTCCGATCCCGAAAACCGGATCCGAAGGTCACGATCCTTACATGGACGCTTTTTAAAATGTGCCACGTGGGCCGGTTTTGAGCTACGAGAATACGGCTCCGGTCTTATCGTATGAATGGCATCTTGCATGGTCAACGTCGTTCAGAGATCTATTAGTGTACGACCATATCGTGTCGTCTGATTGATGTCGATTTTGGACGACATGATTTGACGCAGTTACGGTTGTCGCTCCAAACCCTCCCTCCTTTTCCTCATTTCTCTCATTCTCGTCTCTCTCCTTCCTCTCTCTGAATCCTCTGACTCCCCCTTCCCCTTCTCCTTCCCTTCTTCTCCCCATTCCTCCTCTCTCTCCATTCCATCAACCTCCTAACTTCCACCACTACCACCACCATTTCCTCTGCGGCGCATTTCTCTCCCAACGGCAGCCGACGTCCCAGTAGAGTAACGGCGTCTACGACGGTACCGATGACGGTTCAACGGCTAGGAACAAGTAGGAGTTCAAGTAATCGATAGGGTGACAATCCACGCAGTGTTTTGGATTTTTAGGTGAAAATGCTTGTTTTATATAGTGGGAAACAGTGGATTTTAAAATGGTTATTTGGATTCTCCTCCTCCTTCTCTATTTTTGAGTATTTAGGGACGGTTTAGGGAGGAGGAAATCTCATTTTATGGCTCGGAGAAGGCCACAGAAAAATCCTGCTTCGAACGCTAAATGGCGTCGGATTAGGGCGACGTTATTTGTAAATAGTGTCAACCATGGGCGACGCGATTTAGGCCCAGTTACCAGAGGGCAGTTCGGTTTTCGGGTGATAAATGACGTCACGACCAAGTGACACCATTTAAATGCTGTCTACCATGGGCAACGCGATTTAGGCCCATCTCCCGAGGCCAGTTTTCGTATGAATCAGCTTAGGGGTCTTGAATAGCGTCGGCCGCGGGCGACACGATTCAAGACAGAACCTCATTAATTCATGAAATTAACATGTATTTACATTGTTAGATGATTTGGTTAAATGCATGTTTGAAAACGTACCTTGAGGACGGGGATTTCTACGTGATCGGATTACACTGTGTTGCGTTTTATGCGATTATGGATCTAGAGTGACAATTGTTAGCGCTTAGGCAGCCTGTATCGGTGTGGGAGTGACACGACGCCGGTATGGGAGTGGTGGGGTAATACCTAGAAAAAGGGTCACCTGGTGTATCCCGGAGTATAGCTAGTACTGGTGCGAGAGTGGTACATTCAGAGTGTCACTCGTCGCTGGGGGAAGCAGAACCACCTAGAACTAAACAGGCCGGAGTAGCCAGCACGCTATTCGAGAGATTGTTGTTTGATCCCAACGGGTCAATGTTTTTCACGTTTGGCTGCGTGGTTTGTGTGTTTAGCCGAAACGCTGCTTACGGACTCTATGGTGTAGTTTCAGAGTCGTGTATGTTGCATTTACAAATGCATGCATTTTATATCAAAATTTGAGAATCTTTGGGAGTTATGTTTACTGTTTTACTTATTTAATTGTCTATATTTGTGTTGTTATACTTGTGGGTGCGTGAGTGGGTGTGGAGATCAGAGAATCTCTGTTGAGTCTATTTTGATGAGACTCACCCATGTAGTTTTCAGGTGATGGCTCCAGGTAGACGTAGCGTGGAGGGTTCCATCTTGGGTTGCGCGCGAGTAGCCACTGTTCTAAGGTATGCTCCGATGTAGTTATTATTTTCCTTTAAGGCCTGTATGCTTAATTATTATTTTTTAGTTGAAATATGTAATTATTTATTGAGTCAAGTCGAATTGTAATAATTTTAATTCATGTACTTCCTTTATAATTTGATATGATGTAGAATGTTTAGCTTAATTTATCATTTATTTTCCAGACTTATCGAGATTCTGACTTGACTCCAGTTTTTAATGATTTAGTACCAATTTAGTAATCGAATCCCCGATTATACGGTGGCACGTCGTTACACCAATAACCTCCTAGTTTCCAGAAAAATGCACCCTATGCTGAGGAGGCATGGCAAATTCACGTGGACTGCAATGTTCACTCAACTATCATTCAATTTAAATTTTTTATCAGACTGCACCTAGGATTAGACAAGTGATATATATATATATATAAGGGACATATATAACGCGCCCCAGGGCGCATCTAACTTAGATGCGTCTCTCTTGAAAACCTCCCACCTCGATTTAAAAACAAAAATAAAAATCACCAAAAACTTTAAAACATTCAAATACTCTCGTCTAGGTGATTTCCCACTCGTTTAGATTCAATTTTCACCGTTAGATCAACGAAACCAACTGTAGCCATCCAATCTTATTCGTTGATGAATTTTTATATTTTTTTTTACTATTTTTTTAGTTTTTTTATTTTTTTATTTTTTATATCTACTCGATCGGATGGCTCTGGTGATCTTCAAGATCGGACGGTGAAAATTAAAATCATGAGAATGAGATCAACCTTAAAAAAATTTATAAAAAAATTTATTTATTTATTTATTTATTTACTATGGAAAGGGTGGGGTTTTGAAGGAAGCGCATTTAAGCTAAATGCGGCCTGAGGCTCGTTGAATCATTTCCCATATATATATATATATATATATATATATATATATATATATATATATATATATATATATATATAGGGAAAGGATAAAATGAGCCCCGGGACCCCTCAAAATCCCACCGTCCGATCTTGAAAATGAACCGGAGCCATCCGATCGGATAGGTATAGAATAATAAATATCTAAAAATATTGAAACAATAGTAAAAAATATCAAATAGTCTTTATGGTTGATCATATCTCTTGTGATTTTAGTTTTGATCTCTAAATGACGACGGATTTGATTGGATGGCTACAGTTAAATTTTCCGATTGAACGGTAAAAATTAGATCCAAAGAGACGGAAAACAACCTAGAGGAGATATTCAAATATTTTAAAATTTTTGATGATTTTATTATTTTTTGAAATTGAGAGGGTGAATTTTTGAGTTGGATAATATATATATATATATATATATATATATATATATATATGACTCTAATTTGTTGTCTGTACCATTCAATCTTTGATTGAGCGGTCTAAAAAATTGCATAACAAATAAAAAAATATTATATGTAATGACAATGTTACCTAACCTAACAACTTATAAGTATGATTACTCCCGAAGATGAAATAGTTATTTGGATGCCTCTTGACAAGTGATCTCTTGCCTTCCTCTTTATGAGGCTGGCCGTAGGAGGCGATCCTTTGCCACGGGAGATGGTTGTTAAATGCCCCGGTCCAATCTATTCCTCCTCCTAGATTTGATGAAAACTTATTATCTTCTGTCAATCAATGTCCCTCAGCTTAGATTCAAGAAAAAATCTGTTTCAAGATAAATTGATCCAAAAAAGAATCTAAATTAAAAAATCTGTAAATTTCATAAAACGTCAATGTTGTATATATAAAATTTACTTCCATAATATAACAATATAGTATAAAAGTGAGTTATATATTTCAAAAGTTTAGTATGTAATATAAAAATGAGTTATATTTTTCAATACTTTGCTTTTTGTGATCCCTGTTTCCTAGACCACTTTTCTAGAGAGGTCAAGTCTATGGATATTCATTTTTTAAGTTAAATTTGTCCTTGTTCTGAGTAAATGAGTACAAATTATTTTAGCATTTAATAATAAATAATATGTTCAATGAAATTAATATAATATTTTTAATGAAATAGCCAGCTTACCAAATAATTAATATCTATGTGATTACTTTTTCACAAAAATTACATTGATCCCTCAGTCCAAAATCCTGACTATGCCCGTACCAACTTCAAAGAATCTTTAATATAAAGACTATTTATACAAAAAGGTATTCACATTTTGTTAAAACAGGGTTTCAAAGTATTAGAAGAGGTCAACATAGATATATGTCCTGGTATTGGGGGTTTTCTGAAATTCTGGAGGATGGGGCCGTGGCAACACCTTGTCACATCCCGTCTTCCACTTGTTTTAGTATAAAATTTTATAAATCATAGGTTTCAAAATCATCGGTTTTAAAATAAGTGAAATTTTTTTATTTTAAAATAAAAAATATTTCTTTGATTGTTCATAAAACAAAACAAGGATGATGCTTTAATCTTCTTATTTGGTTTATATTGGGTCTTCATTGTAAATCAAAATAAAGGAATGAGTCTGTCAAGTGAGCAGACAAGACATAAGGCATGATTTTATTTTATATTATTTTATATCATTCTCAACTACTGAAAACACGGTAAAACAAAGCAATTATTTCAAACTACACTGATTTAGGTCAAAACAAACAACCTTTTATCGGAGTTGACGACATTTTGATTGAAAGGATATAATCTCAAACTCTATGAAAGTGTCAAAGATATCCATAACAATTTGTAAGAGTCAAGAAATATGAATAAACACAGTAATTAATTTACAAAAACATAGATACAAAAATTTCCAAAAAAGGTAAATTTAATACGGGTGAATTAGACATCCCACGGTCTTTTTTAGAAAAAAAAGGAAGAAAGGAAAAAAAAAGTCACGTGTTCAACGGCTCAGCATTTCAGGCGCACGGCGCAGGGCATATTCCAAGGCAGCAAACGCGTGACGCCACAACCAGGCTTTTGCTAACAAGTAACACCTCCCTGCTTTAAAATATCACCCATGGTTTTGGCGATGCTGCACCCATCTTGTGCTGCTTACTTGCTTGGCTGGCCTCGTCCTCTTCCTCCCCAACACAACACCCAACTAAACCCATAGGGATGGGTCTCCTCCAGCCTGCTATGAAGCCCTAGCTATCCCTCTATTTATAATAACGTTGGTTTCTCTCCTCCACAGTCCACACTCGTAGGCTTAGCATCTAAGCAGAACGTACACAATCTAGCTAATGGCCTCTCTTCTTCATTTTTTCGGTCCTTCCCTTTCAACCTCGTCATACAATTGCAGTTGCACTGCACGCAACAAAGACTGTCTTCCATGGCGTCCCTTGTTCTTCTAGTCGCGGAGCTGCTCCGCCTCGAAGATGCCAACCTGCAATTGGCCTTCACAACCAACTCCTACCCTCCCTCGTCTTGCTCCTCCGGAGGTGGAAACGGTGGCAGTTCCGCCGCTGCAGCTTCTGAGGGCACTGACAAGGAGGCAGTGGTTGCCGAAGAGTTGTTGGAGATGAAAGTACTATCGGTGGAGTCGATTTGGCCTTGAGGCCTTCTGCCTGCGTTTTTGCAAATTGATTGGCTTTGTTGTTAACCGCTATTTTTATTTTTTAAAAAAAATTGAAAGGCTCCAACATGTCTTGACCTGACCATATAATCTGATCTTGGATTGGACGAGCAGTCATTTGGGGTCGGTTTTCAAATTTTCATCTTTTTTTTAGCTTGTTCAATTTAAGATGGATTGTACAATCAGGTCGGACACGATAAAAGGTTTCAAAATTTGAAAAACAAATATTAAATAAAAGCACTGCCGTGATACAGCAAAATATCGTCGCTTGATCACCATTTTGATAGGAGAATAAGAAAAAAATAAGGGATTTTATTCTTAGAATAAGGCTAATTCTAATTTGACATGCGGAATAAGTTATACTACGTCAGAATTACTTATTCCCTGAATAAGGAGAATATGCAATTTCACCCTAAATCCAATAATTACTTCTTCTGCCTATTTTGTAAGTGGGCTCCACACCACTATCAAAGTGAATCACCCCTTATTCTGTTATAAGTAATTCCGATACAAATAATTCTAGATAATTCATTCTGGTATCAAGGTGGGATTGTAACTTTCAGTATTTATGCTGAACATCAAATAAGTTGCCCATTATGTCAGCTCTAATTATGCCCTTAATGCAAACTTACTATAATGGTGTTTATGTTTATTAAGAAAAACTATTATATCACATTTTTTATCATCCTCTATGCAACACTCATCAAGAATCAATAAAATTATTTTTGACACAACTTTTCATATAACTTATGTAGTTAACGAGAATTTTTTGATCAAGTGATCAAATAATTCTCAATGAATATAATAAAGAGACTGGTATAACACTTTTATATATAGCCATAAGATTTAAATCTTACTGTTCTCAAATGAATCAGGGGCAAAATGAGGTGGCCTTAATTTTAGGAATCTCTCCAGAGCAGTGGAAGGCCCTCCTCGAACACTAGAATTCTCACTAGGATCTCGAGCCTGATATCTAGTCATTGTCTCCATCATCACCTCCTACAAAACATTCCATGTTCTGCCTATCAGACTCAGACCCGTAGACACATCTGCTTGATCTCGAATAACGGAGACCCTCTTTTTAGGAGCCATCTACTCGCCTACAATCACAAGAATCGAAAACCTCTAATTAGAACTTAAAACTTAAACTACCGTCGTGCCTATACAGGATAATATATTCATTTACTAAAATACGGTATTTAACCTAGTTATTTATCTATTTGCCAGACCGAATGCTCCAGTACTAATTGTAACGATCCGCTATCCTATAATCGGAGATCCAATTACTAAAAAGGTACCAAATCATTAAAATTAGGAGTCAAATCAGGATCTCGATAAGTCTGGGAAACAAATAATAAATTAAACTAAACATTCCACTCAACATCGAATTATAAAGAATGTGCAGGAATTAAAAATTATTACAATCCGACTCGACTCAACAAATAATTACATAATCCAACAGAAAGGAAACAATTATATGTACACGTCCGAAAATGAAAGTATAACTACATCGGGACATATCTCGGAACAATCGATGTTGGCGCGCAGGGAATGAGTCACACCATAATAGTCTTATAGGGATCCCTCAATTCCCACTTGTTACGTCTCGGATCTTTTTTTTTTTTTTAAATTCAGAATCCGACCACATAACTTCAGAACAAATTCCACCATAACAAACAGATATGAGAACTAAACGACCATAAGTCATTTTAAATAAATGTCATAACTATTAATTAATTCAAAGTATCCAAATATAGCCAATACCAAAATTCACAAATTACAATATCTATCAATTTGTACATAAATTCTCAATTTCACCAAATAAAGAAAATACATTAACCTCTTATTATTCCTACTACATCAAATCTAAGAAAACTGTAAATTTTAATTTAAATAACCTCCTGAAGATGTCCAATGCCTTAATTAGAAATCTACTCAAATTTTAAATATTCTTTCTCAGATCTGAAAATGTTAGTAAGGTTTATGAGTACAACCACTCAGTAGGCTTCAAACAATCCATATTACTTAACATATAGTAAATTTTACAAATCACATTATACAATTATACTAAACATGATCTTACACCATTCTACACATATCTCAAATAAGAACGTGATACAAAATATGATCAGATATAAGCTTATCAAATCAAATGTATTTTCTAATAATATAAATAGATCAACTAACATATAGCATATATGACATGATCGAACTCATATTAGACATATCAAATTCTACTAACCATGATCAGAACGTATCACATATCGAATATAACATATCAAATTGTCAAATTGTCAGGACGTTACGTATCGCCCTCCCCGGAACATATAACATATTAAATAGCAAATATCATGGCGTAGTAGCTTATTAAATCAGATTCATATCATGGATCATATAGTTAAGACATATTCATATCATTGTTAAGAGATAGTTAAATAGGATGATCAAAAGATTAAAATGACTAAGTTGAATTCAAATGAACATATAGAGTAAGAATTTTAGATTTATGTGTCAGTCAAATAAATCAAATCATATCATAACGGACATGCACTCAAACTACAACATAAGGAGCCAAACAAAACAAATACCAAAATATCTAGACAAATAATGCAAAGGTCTTGGTCACTGTGCAGAATCGGGGAGTCTAAGTCCCACCCAACTCCAAACCGTCAGGACGTTATGTATCGCCGTCTCCTAGTTTTAGCCAGCCGAAAATCAGGATTCCACCCGTTTGCCCTCGGATTCCAAACAAAATACCATATCTAATATGGATACTTATAATAGAATCAGGTCAAATATCTCCTTAAGATGGCAATGTCCAAGTAAAGTCAAATAATTATGGTACAATCATATTAACAAAGATCAAATGATGACAAAAGATGAGTATGAATCTGAAAACTGAATTATCAAATTAATACGTACATATAAGAGTTAAAATACATACTTTTACATATAAAGTAACCAATTAGAGAGTCAACATGGTCATATAAATGGATAATCAGAGTAAAACTGATCAAAATAGGTTTATAGACAAAAAATATAGTCAAAGGCATTTTCTCAAAATTTACAGAATAACAAATGTAGTTTTCGGCCATCAAAACTAATTTTCAAAGCTGAAAAATCAACAAATAGGCCGAATATTATCAAACAAATTCATAAAATTTTCAAACTTGACCAACACATCAAATGGATCATATGTAAAGTGTTTACAATGTTTCATTAATTTATAGATTGGTTTGATATGATTTTAGACTCTCACTTCGATTCCGGAAGTCCGACTTAAATAGAATTCTAACAAATCAAAACAGAGGGCAAATTGAATAACAAACGGAATCATAAAATTCTCAAACTTTTCAGAGACGTTAAGGATAGTATAACAAAGGTCTTCACAAAATTTGACATGATTTGAACATGAATCACGTGAGATATAAGATTTATAAGTAAGTATTTCCAAACTATCAGGACATATTTATACTCTGCAAAGAATATTACATAATAAAAATTAAACGAACTTTTAAAATTATGAAATTTATTAGCATGAGAATAACATCTAGATAAAGCTTCTATCAAACTTTTATCCCAATTGGACATCGGACCAAAGAGAACAAACATCTACAACTCATGTGATTATAATTTGAAACATAACAGATTGAACAGACAAATTACATAGGCTGAGATTATAATCATGGAATAAATAATAAATAAGATCACAAAAATTTGAAACTTGATGATTCTAAAATAGACATATATATATAAATTCTTACCAATTTATTAGCTTTTTAAAACTTTCTAAAATAACATAATTTTTTTAATACAAAATAAATCATGTGTATAACTATCCATCTACCTCTTGAAGAAAAAATCGGCTCTTGGCTCCTCTATGGCTTCCTTGCTATTTATCAATGACTTCTTCTTCTAAACTCTTTTTCACATTCTCTAAGCTCTTCTCCACGTTCTGTAAGCCTCTAATAACACAAAACATTGATTAGAATCAAATTTCCAAAAGAAATAACTATGAACAATTCTATTCTCTCAAGAACACCACATGAACTTACCCCTTAGAAGAGAGTTGTATGCTATAGAACTTGAGTACGACTTCAAGACTCTATTTACGCTTATTTACTCTCCTAATATAACCATCAACATCTCATTTCTTTGCTAGAGTCGAACTCCTACTCTCCATAACTTAATCTCCAAGTCAAAGTCACTTCCTAGTGCAAATCGGACTCTGCTCATACTACCTGCAATCTTCTTATCTGCAGACCTTTAAACTCATCCCCTTAAACGTACGAATTAAGAAAAACTCTCTTCTATAAAGTTTTATAACTTTTCATTTTCTTTCCAATGTTACCAAGCTCACTATTTTTTGACATTGATATAAAAAGATATACCTATTTTACTGACATGCGGCCCTGAGTACTCCGAACTCAAAAATTTGGCATATTTCCTTCATGTCTAAAGATATACTGATGCCGATTAGGAAACGACTTATTTTAAACATATGGTCTTCATAAAACTTCTAGTATTTTGCGTCATAATTCTAATGGGAGTTATCTTGCTTAATTTAGAGTTTTGTACACGAAGTTATGTCTACAATACTAGGACCATATCAAGTAAATCTATATACATAATCTTAATCTAAGTAGGATTTCAATTATGAATTTTTACCCATTAATTAAAATATTAATTATATTCAAATTTATTAAGTTTTACTTATGATCTAAGTTAAATATGTTATACATAACTTTTTAGGTCGTAGTTAACATTAATTATACAATCTTTTGTTTCCTAATTCAAATCCCAATTCGATCAAACTTGTCCTCTATGGACAGCCTTTTCTAAAATTGATCTTTGATATTTTTGACCTCTGAAATATCTGAATTAGTAACAATAGTCTTCTATAAAGTTATAGATGTTTTTGTTCTTTTTCCAATTATATCAATTATGCTTTAATCAGAATTTTATATAGAAAGATATCATTATTTTACTATGTTGTTGTCTAATACATCAACCTAAAATTGAACTAAATTAGTAGGTTATTCTTAATAGTGTAATTGAGCTATTGGGCTTTCATAATTGGGTTAAATAGACTAAATTAAGTTACTTAAACTCAGTCATATATTCTTATAATTAGTTAATTAGTTCAATTTAAATTAATTAAATTTATTAATAGTTGTAAGAGTGTAGGGTATAACACTACCTCCCACACACGCACCCACAATCGCAACACAACAAGGATATAGGCAGATAAGCATAAGTAAAGCAATAAATAAATCATACGTCCACCGAAAAAGAATATACGAGAAACTGTCAAGTCAACCGGAAAAATACTAACCCGCTGGGACGAAACAGCAACCTCTCGGATAGCGTGCTGGCTATTCCGGTCTATCTAATTTTAGGTGGTTCTGCCTCTTTCAAGCCATAAGTGACATTCCAAAGTGTACCACTCCCACACCGGTACTAGCTATTACTCCGGTGTACACTAGGTGACCCTCGCCTATTAAGTGTTATCTTGTCACTCCCACACCAACACTGCGTCACTCCCACACCGACACAGGGTGTCAAGTGCCAGCAACTGTCACTCTAGGTCCACGATCGCATAAACACAACACAATGCGATCCGGTCACATGAAAATCCCTGTTAGGTTCTCGTATTCAAGATCGCAAACGCAACGGAAAAATAAAAATTTAATTATTGCTATCCTAGTCCGTTTCGATTAAACTAAAACCAAATAATCAGATTATCGTTTTATTATCTCGCACATATTCGAATCTGCGTCCGAACGATTCCGTTGGTGTAACACCGCCAGCCGTGAAAACGCCTGCCTCTAGCGAGTCCACGCGATCCTTCTCGCGGTAGATTTCCTCACAATCCTCATTCTTTGCAGCTCACTAGCGATTCGCCGTTCGCCGCAACGACGGCCGCAACACGTGATCGAATTCTCGTCGGACGGGAGTCGGAGAAAACGGCGATAGACGGCGATGCAGTCTCCAAAGAGGAGAGAGAGCAGGGGTGCCAGAGAGAGAGAGGGAGAGAGGAGTAGGTGGCTAGGGTTGAGCAGCAGCCTGACCTGTTCAGTCCGTTCACTACATTTCATATTAACCGCGTGGTTTTTCATAAAAACCTCTGGTTTAATATAAAACCTACTTTTAATCCATCGCCTTTATAATAATTTGCGTGTAACCCTCTAGGCCCAATTAACAGCCCGATTAATGGCCCAATAAGCCCAATAACTCCTTATTGACTTAATTAATCAATTAATAACTCATATTTAATTAATTAATTTACCGAATTAATGTCGCACATTGAATTTGGTCAGGCCTCCGATCACATTGGGTGCCAAGAAACACCGCGTGAATCCAGAAGGTATTGCGGTTAAGCAACCCACTTTTGGAACCTTCATGTCGACAGTTACTACGTGGATTTAATCCTTCATTCGTATAATACTCTCAAGTCAACTCAAGATATGGTGTACCGTCAAACCTTAACCGGTCGACTCACTTGGATCGGATGCTGCCATATATTATCGAAAAACTCCTTTCCCGATATTATCGTCCGTCCTGACTTGGGACTCCTGCGCATCTAGAGCATTATCTCTCTAAGTACCGAGAGCGAATGATTCCTTATTCATGTTGGGTTCTCGGATTTCTATAGATCGCTCAAGCAGCGGAAAATAAAATATTAAAACAGCGATCCGTTCCCGTTTCGAATATGAAAAAAAGATTATCGGATAACCAAAGTCTTACCGTGCGCGGATTCGAATCTGCAACCGTTCGGTTCCGTCGGTGCGACACCGCAAGCCGCGCAAACGCCCGGCCTCTAACGGAGTCCACACAATCCTCCTCATGGTGGATATCCTCACATTCCTCGTTCTTCGCAACCACGAAACCTCCGCCGGTCGCCGCAACAATCGCCGCAACGCGCAGACGATTTCCCGTCGAACGGGGTTTGGAGAAGCGGTGGAGCAGATCTGGGTATCCGGATAGGTCTGGGACGCCAGAGAGAGAGAAACAAAGGAAGGGGCGGCTAGGATTAGCAGCAACTTGGCATGCTCAGCCCGTTCGCTATATTTTATACTAACAGCGTGATTTTTCATAAAAACCCCCGGTTTATATAAAACCCACTTATTTATCCATCGCCTTGAGAATCATTTGTGTGTGACCCTCTAGGCCCAATTACCAGTCCGGTTAATAGTCCAATAAGTCCAGTGAGTCCTCATTGGCTTTATTAATCAATTAATTACTCTTTATTAATTAATTAATCAATCGAATTGATGTCGCACATCAAATTCAACCGGGCCTCCGATCACGTTGGGTGCCAAGCAACACCGCGTGAACCCGGAAGGTATCGGGGTTAAGTAACCCACTCTTGGAACCTTTCCGCCGACAGTTACCGCGTAGATTTAATCCTTCATTCATACAATGCTCTCGACTCAACTCAGGGTATGGCGTGCTGTCAAACCCTAACCGGTTGACTCACTTGGATTGGATTCCGCTGATGAATATCGAAAAACTCCTTTCTCGATATTATCGTCCGCCTTGACCAGGGACTTCCGCGCATCCTTCCTAGAGCATTCTCTCTCTAAGTACCGAGAGCGAATGATTCCTTATTGACACACAATTCCCTTCAACAGTATTCCGCTGTACCCGATCCTTGGCTATTTAGAATCCCGTGGTTAGAGATTCATAAACCAAGGTCAAAGCACATAAGTCCACCGACAAGGTGTCCTTAGTGTCTCAAGTCTGAGGACCATCCACGCAACTGCGACAATAGAATCAAGCTGGTTGACAGTGAGGTACAATACCATCCAGCGATTCAATTAGATCAGTTCAGTGAACTCATTCTCCAATGAGTACCTACAGATTCGCCTTAGTGTCTCCACGCAAGTGACTTATGAGATCAATCACCCTCATCATATAAGCAGGAGTAATCTGTACTAGTCTAACCGGATATCCAATGTCCTTCTCGGATATCCTCCGACTATGAACGATTAAGAATATGTGTGTTTAAGTGATCAGTCTCATTAGTATGATCTCATCATAATCTAATTACTATCGCACATATTTACGGACTTCAGTATGAGACGATAATTAATACGATTTACGCACAATGAATATTATGCCATTATATTAATAAATGAATGAGATTTACATAGTCAGATTGGCATGTAGGCCACCTAAGACTAACAATTGACACTTGTGAGTGCTTAAAATGATTGTGTGATTAACATGAAAAATCTATGTTGTTTAAGTGCAAAAATAAATAAACCTATTAAAAAGAAACTACGTGAAGTGATCGCCAGAAACTTTTGACTTAAAAGTTCCAAAAGAAAGTTTGATCGCCTACCTGTTTAAACGCGGAAGATTTGAATCCTTGATTCCCCCTCTTCAGCCGGCTGAAGAAAGAGAGCCATTCCTTTTCTTTTGTTCTTGCTATTGAGTTTGAAGTTGAGGATCGTCCAGAGTTCTGGTGATTTGCTTGTTTTCCTTCCTTTGATTCTCTTTTTTGACCCTTGTAAGAAATATAGAAAGAGAAATGAAGAAACAATGATGAGAACTTAAGCAAAAGCAGTATCCATACTAATCATAGTTTTAAGCATGCAACTAAACAGCAAACTTACTTGTTGGGATGGCTATTGAAACCCCTTAATCAAATAGGTTTTGGAAAAATGATGTTGTGGTGTGTGTTGCATGAAGTGATGATGAAGAATGAGAGATTAATGAAGATGTAAAATGATAATGCAGAAATGAAACACTTAGGCCGAATTGGATGAAACCTTGAATTGGATGAAGAATGGACGCCGACTTCTGGAAACAGCAGCGCTTCGGCGTTTGGACGTCGTTGCTTCGATCTTCAATTACTAACTCTGATTCTAACTTCTCTCTTCTTTTTTTTAACTTTCAAGATGCAAGGTATTTATAGACTTCTTCTGCGTCCGCGGATTTACATGGAAAAATCTTAAGATTTATCCATCTTAACCAACAGATAAATACATATTAATTTATCTTTATCTGTAATTATCTAAAACGCGTCTACATTGACTGACGCCTTTAAGATTAATTAAGATAAGGATAAACATCCGGGAAAACTTATCTTTATCTGTATTAGTTAAAACGCGTCTACCTGTCTAGACGTCTTTTACACTAATTAAGATAAGGATAAACATCCGGAAAAGAAGTTGAAATAGCCTAGGAAACCTAAAACGCGTCAACTCTTACAGACGCCTTTTATCTAATTAATCAACTGATTAAAATTCAAATTTAAATGTTAAAATAAGAATAAACTCTAAATAGCATCCATACAGGTAGACGTCTTTTAGGCTTCTTCATATTTTAACTGAAATTCGAGTTAAAATCAATTTAATTGATTAACTTAAACATGTATGTTAAACCCGACACTCAAAAAGATTAATAAAAATTAATCAATGATTAAATATCAGACCATTCTGAGGCATTATTATATGATATGAAATTTACTCGAAATGACGTCAAAATTAGTTTGTCTACAGCTGCCTCACCTTGTCATCGTCTTTGCAAAGGAGTGAAATGAAATGGAATGTACTGAAAAGGTGATGCCAAGGTGTGATGAGACACGCTCTTAACATCACATGATTGGAATTTTCCTCAAAATCATCAATGAAGATAGCTCAAGGAGATCAATGGAATTAATCCTGTCTGGATGAGGTGAACAAGGAAATAAAATAAGGTCGATCAACCTCCTCGGAGTGGGAAGTACCCCAGGTCGTAAACACTGTAGGTTTCATCACAGGGAGTGTTTGCCAGCCAATGTGGACATGCTGCAGCCATGATGGATCTTAAAAGAAAACAAGAAATATTGGATAAAGAATCCAATCAAGGATAGAATTCCAATTATATCTTCAAGCGAACCTCAAAGATAATCAAGATACTCAATTCAGAATGGAATATTTCATATCATGTTTGAATTATTTGATTAATGGTCTGAAACTTAATCAACAATTAATTTATCACAATGATTTCAAAATCCTACATGATGCATACTGGGCTAAAAGAAAAATATAAAGTCAAATAAAATATAAATTAGTCAAGGATAATATTGTTAAATTGTCATTAATGAGTCAAGATACCAATTCTTGTAATCCAGTGCTAAGCCGAAGCTCGTTTATCCACGCACCGTTTCACAAAAGTAGAACCATCGTCCTCACCAATTTAACAATCCAGCGGCCTATCCGTGCGATTAAGAATCCTCTGGAATTATCACTGTTTTTGTTGAACGGGAACTCAAATTCCAGTTTCATCAAAACCACAAGGTCCTTGACATACTCTAATAAATACTTAACATATAGTAATGCGAATGATTTACATGGAAGAATACAAGGGTAGAAATAACCGTCTTTTTAGCCACGGTCAGGACTTCTTGACTCCCACAGTGGGATCTTCTTGATATTTTCCAGCTTTACTTTCTTGAATTTCCTGCAATCAAAATCATTAATAATTCCAAACAAATATTCAATTTAAGCATCAAAAACCACAGAATTTCGGATAAATCACAGAATTGCCAAAACGCGTCGTATCGCGCTGACGCCATTAACATGTTGAAACGCGGCGGTTCTCCTCGACGCCTTTTACTCACATAAACAGGTTTCTGCTTGTTCTTCTATTCGTATTTCAACTCTCTTCATGCCTTGTGTCCTGTATATGACTTGAACAAACATGTAAGTATCTGTTTAGGCTTAGCCCCTTGCCTGACCAAATAGTCAATTAATTTTTTCCTTCAATAAATGGTCAAGGGGCATAGCCTTTATTAACAAAGGTAATTGAACTATAAACAAACTTAAGCAAAATGCAACATGCAAGCACACAAATGCTCACTGAAAAATAAAAGGAATGAGACACACCAAATGCAATAAGCAAATGCTAATTGAAATATTTTTGTTGTTTTGAAATATTCATGCTTTTTTTTATTTTGACATATGTATTTTTTTTGAATTTTGACATATATATCTTTTTTTTATTTTTGGCATATGTATTTTTTTTTTAGTTTTGACATATAAATCTTTTTTTTAGTTTTTTTTTTTATTATTTGACTAAAAGATCAGCATGGTACTCAGATCAAAAGATCATATTCATTTATTAACTTAATTCCCAAATTGTTCTTTAACAACTTAACTTAAAACCCATCGTGTTTGAATTTGTGTTTCCATTCGTGATCCCATTTGATGATTTGACCCTTAGTCAATCTAAGTCATTCCTTAAGTTTGGAGTACGCCTCTTTAGAAGGAAAAGAAGAATAAGTTTAGAAAACCCATGAGAGGGTTCCGGAGACTTAAAAAGATGTTCCTTTCCTACCCTAATATCCGTTGGGGTTCGGTCATTTTCTTTCCGGGGTATTTATCGACCTTGCGTTCCCTTTTGTTTCATTTCATGGCCTTGATGTAACGTTTGTAATGTAATGGCCTTTTGATTTGACATTTGAATTTTGCCTTTTGCTTTTCTATTCTTTTCTTTGGGACGGATCTCCCCCATTTTTTTATGACGGCCTCCTACTAAGATGGCGGGTATTCTTGGTAATCTATTCTAAGCCTCATTCCGACATCATAGGCCGAGTATAAAACAGAATTTTGCTTTAAAACGAATGACTTGTACTTTACACTTTCAGTCAAGCTTTCGGTATTCCTTAGGACTTGGCATCTCTTGTTACTCACGAATCAAACGTGTCAGTGTGTGTGGTGATGTGTTTGAAATTAAATTATTCAGACTAATAAGGAAATTTGAGTTTATAAATTTTCTGATTCCACTGGTCTTTGTACCATGCTGATCAACTCTTTAACCTAAGAGTAGTATTTCTTAAGATGTAAACCATTCTAGGGATGATTTAGCTCTTCTCCTTCTGCATTAACAAGACGATAAGCATTACCAGGAAAAGCGTGCGATACAATATAAGGTCCTTCCCAATTGGGTTGGAGCTTAGAATGCGGACCACCAAGTTTTACAAAAATCCTTTTGACGACCATTTCACCGACTGTGAACTTACGTTCAATTACTTTCTTTTGATAAAAACGTGTTAATCTATTTTGCTAAACTTTTGCATGATTAGCAGCTGACCATCTTTTCTCGTCTAAGAGTTCCAATTGAGCAAGGAGTGCTGAACGATGTTTATCAATGGAGAATTCCTTATTCAATTGTACTCTTAATGATGGTATAAGGATCTCATATGGAACTACTGCCTCCATTCCAAATGTTAAGGAATAAGGAGTTTGCCCAGTAGGCGTGCGGATTGAAGTTCGATAGGCCCATAGAGCCTCAACCAATTTTTCTGGCCAGTCTGCGAACTTGTTAGATTTGCACGTCTTTTTGATGATTTTTATCAAAGTCTTATTAGTTGCCTCTGCTTGACCATTGTCTTGCGGATAATAAGGAGACGAATGATGCAATGCAATTCTATACCTATTGCAGAGATCCTTCAATTCTTGTGACACGAACTGCAGTCCGTTGTCGGTGACGATGGTGCTTGGAATTCCAAATCGGGTGATGATGTTCTTTATGATGAACTTGCAGACGGTTGATGCTTTGATCTCCACGTACGCTTCAGCTTCTGCCCACTTGGTGAAGTATTCCGTTGCCGTGAGAATGAAAGATTTTTGCTTGATGCCGGAATCTAGATTACCAAGGGGTCCAATAATGTCGAAAGCCCACATGGAGAAAGGCCATGGGGAGGAAACAGGATCGAGTGAAGATGCAGGAGAATGAATTTTGTCGGCGTGAAGTTGACACTTAGCACACCTACGGACATATCCTACACAGTATTCTTCTATGGTTGGCCAATAAAATCCTTGTCTAAGGATCTTCTTTGCTAGCATCTGTCCATTGACATGGCCACCACAAACTCCACTATGAGCTCATTCCATAACCTTCCAAAGCTCATCTTCGTCTAGACATCTCAGAAGAACTCCATCAAAACCTCTCTTGTACAATGCTCTTCCAACTAGGGTATATCGTTGAGCAACTCTCCTGATAGCTCTCTTCTCCTCAGTTGTAGCTTCCTCAGGATACGATTGATCTTCACAATATTTGGCAATTTCATAGTACCATGGCTTCTGTTCATCATCCATCTCTTCTAACAGCTCCATCAACATGATTTCTCTTTTTTCCACAATATTTCCGTCTCTGACTTTCTTCAGAAACTTCTCCTTAGTTCTAAGAAATGAAGGGTCTTTCACGGCAGGTGAAAGACGCCTATGAACTATGATTGATTCGGATTGCTTGCTGATTGGAAAATCAAGAGAAGATGCCAATGAAGCTAGAGCGTCAGCTAAGATGTTTTGATTCCTAGGGACATGGACAAAGATCAATTTCGTGAAAAGCTTTGAATAAGCAGAAGTAAGTTCCTGATAAGGCTTGAGCTTGGGATTAAGAGTTCGATACTTGGTCAGCACTTGGCGAAGAATTAGTTGGCTATCACCCACAATCCTGAGTTTAGTGGCACCATGGAAATGAGCAGCCTCGAGGCCAGCAAGAAGTGCCTCGTATTCAGCTATATTGTTAGTGACTGGAAAATCAAGCTAAAAGGCTTGTGGAATGGTGACACCTTCAGGTGATAACAGAACGATACCGATCCCCTTTCCATGAGAATTCAGAGCTCCGTCAAAATGCAGAGTCCACATATCATCTCTGATTTGATTTACGGACATCAGTTCCTCATCCGGAAACTCTGATCGCACTGGATCAAAACTAGGAAGGGGATGATGGGCGAGATGTTCTGCTATGGCATAGCCCTTGATCACTTTCTGCTGAATATAAATGATATCGAATTGAGATAGAAAGTTTTGCCATCGCGCTAACCTATCAGTAAGAACAGATTTCTCCAGAAGGAATTTGATCGGATTCATTCTAGCGATGAGATGGACTTCATGGGCCAGAAAATAATGCTTTAATTTCTTCACAACCCAGACCAATGCTGCACATGTTTTCTCCATCGCTGTGTATCTCTGTTCAGCGGGGTTGAGAAGTTTGGAGAGATAGTAGGCTGCCCTCTCTTTTCCTTCTTCATCCTCTTGTGCTAGGACAGCCCCCACTGCATCATCCAGGACTGAAATGTAAAGTATCAATGGTTTGCCTGGAGATGGTAGTCTCAAAATAGGAGGACTTGCTAAATAGTTCTTTAATCCATCGAATGCCTCCTGACACTTATCGTCCCAATCGAATTTGACTCCCGGCTTGGTAAGCTCGTAAAACGGCTTACACCTTTGTGAGTGCTGGGAGACAAAACGGCGAATAAATTGCAACCTCCCGATTAATCCTCTTAACTCCTTCAAGTTTTTGGGAGGTGACATTTCTCTGATAGCCTTCGCCTTGTTGGGATCGATCTCAATTCCCCGTTTACTTACAATGAATCCAAGTAATTTTCCTGAAGATACCCCGAATACACACTTCTTGGGGTTCATCTTTAACTGATACTCTCTCGATCTCTCTAATACCCTTGCCAAAACCTTGGCGTGCTCAGCCTTTGTCTTAGATTTAACCAATAAATCATCCACATACACTTCCAAATCTATGTGCATCATGTCATGAAATATTGCCATCATAGCCCTCTGATAAGTGACTCCAGCATTCTTTAATCCAAATGGCATGACAACATAGTAGTATGTTCCCCAAGGTGTAGTGAATGACGTCTTCTCTTGATCTTCTTCTGCCAGCTTAATCTGATTGTATCCTGAAAATCCGTCCATAAACAATAAAGTTTCATAGCCAGCGGTATTATCAATGAGTACATCAATATGAGGCAATGGAAAATCATCTTTAGGACACGCCCGGTTCAGATCGCGGAAGTCAATGCAAATTCTGACATTCCCGTCCTTCTTCATAACCGGGACTATATTAGCCACCCATTGTGGATAAAGGACAACTCTAATAAATTTGGCTTTATGCAATTTGTCGACTTCTTCCTTCATCTTTAGAGCCATTTGTGGGTGGAATCGCCTTAATTTCTGCTTGACAGGGCTAGCTCCTTCCTTCAACGTCAATCTGTGTTCAACTAAAGATGAGTCTAACCCCGGCATATCTTCATAACTCCAGGCGAAAGTGTCCTTATAGTCCTTAAGTACTTGTACCATTGCCTTCTCATCATCTGTAGAAAGATTTTTGCTGACGAGGACAACCTTAGGTTCGTCTTCAGTCCCTAAATTGATTTCTTTGGTGGGCTCTTCTACGGCAGCTGAGGGTTCATCGAATCTCTTCACTCCACTGGCATATGCCTCAGCTGCGTCATCGTCATCTTCCTCATTTTCAATAATGGGGTCCTTTTCATGCACTAACTCATACACCCCATACCCATCATTGACTGACTCATCGTTCATACAGTCTTCTAGCATCTGAATTGGATTTTCTAAAAACTGAGGGATTAAAGAGCAAGAAAAGCATTTATCAACTAAGTCCTTGAGGTATCTATCTGGAATTCGCCTACCCTTAGGCTTCCTAGACTTCCTAACCTGACTAACCTGCCTAAAACTAGACTGCCTAGCTTCACTAAACTCCCTATTATAACCTAATGAAGATGAAGCAGGATGGAAATCCTGAGATACAAGTGGAAATACAAGAGAATCCTCTCGAGGGGAGGGGTAGAGTAGATCTAGAAGAGAATCTTGACCGAAAGACCCGCGCAATGGGGTGCGATCGGACAAGTAAGAGGTTTCCTCAATGAGGATCTTGGAAGAATTTGTTGCCAAATTGGCGTTTTTTTTTGGATAGTGGAGGAGTTAAGCATAAAACAGGAATGAATACAAATAGAAGGAGAATTAGACGGAGGAAGTGGCACCAGGGCCAAAGGATTAGGGGGATCATACAACAGTATGTCCCAGATCAAATCATACATCCTCTCTAGATCGAGAGGAGGTTGTAGAATGAGGTCCCGAGGGGACAGAGTAATCATAACGGGCGGAGCCCGTGGAATATCTTCAATAATGACCCGCGACCAAGTCGGGGTCAAGAGCAATGTGCGAAATAGAGTGTGGAGCATGAAGATATGTTAAGGGTATGTCCCCCTCCAGAGCAGATCTGTAGTGTAGCCAGCTTCATAGGGGTCATATGGCTCCCCTTCGTCAGTCTCTTCAGACAGCAATATTCGCTTGTCAAAGATAGCACCAGGACTTTCAATCAGCTCATCAATCTGCGGCGGCCACTTGGGTTCTGCCGGATCTAGAAACAGTCTGTTCAGTGCAATGTAAAGGTCTCTCAGATCGAACCACCTGTACCATTCGCATTCAGTATCATGGAATTTTCTCCTTTTCATAGGCCGCAGAGCCTCCAAGGATTGGTACGTAATTAGTTCTGAGCAATGCCTGGCCAAGTCTCTCCCATATATGTCATGGAAGTCAAAACACGAAGTAATGACCACCATGTTGTCGTGGCTAATTATGGGCCCCTTTACAAAGTGTGTATACAGGGTCCATGTTAGGGGATCTCGGCCTTCCTTGGGTGGTGTAGACATTGTCTCCCAGATTTTCTAATCATCTTCATTTTCTGCTGGCTGAACGATGTTTTGTTTAAGTTTTCTTGGCCTGTAGCCCAGACCACTTCCAGGTGCTGCTCGGTGATCTTTAACATGAGTGGTCCTGCCCTGCAATTGTGTGCCCAGACCTTTTCCAGGCTTATAGCCGTTCTTCATCATAATTCTCCATCCTAGGGTACTCATGCACTTCCCCCTTTATGGCATTTAACGGGTAAGGAGAAATAGCGGCGGCTTTCAGAGGATCAACCACTGGATGGTAAACCTGTAATACCGACAGAAAAGGTTGTCGGCCAGGTAAAGCAGTAGATTTAACATTCAAAGTATGAGCAGCAACAATGATCGGCATGCTCGTCACTTTAATAATTCGTCTTTTGAAGGGAAATTTGAGGCATTGGTGATTCGTGGAGGGAATCGCCTCGAGAGTTTTTATGTAAGGACGACCCAAAATGGCATTTATAGAAGGGTCGATTTCCAGAATGTAAAACTCGACCTCTGCATGACTTACAGGGCCTAGCTCTACTTTCAAATAAACCATTCCCAGAGGGGAACGGATAGAATTGTCATATGCTGTCACAGAGATGGGGCTAGGCAGCCATTTTTCTTTGGGCACACCGCACAGCTCCAGGGTCTTCGGAGGTAAGACATTGATCGAAGCCCCTGTGTCAACCAGGCATGCATCCACGGCCTTCTTGCAAATGTTGACCGTGATGCTCAGAGCCATGCTTCTGGCTGCTGGCGGTGCTAGTTCCGATGTGTGAAATGTAATGGAGGGTTGATCCCCCTGAGGAACTAATAGTGCTGTAATCTTTTCTGCCGGCACGTCCTCGTTGACCATCATCTTTTGCAAATATTCCATTAAGACTTCTTGGTGACTTTTCGATCTTTTGATCAGTTCAAGTATGGAGATCCGTGCCGGTGTTCGACCCAAATATTTCAACAAATCATATTGAGTGCCTGGTGCACTCTCTTCATTGTGTGTTTCCTCCGGCGGCTGTGATGGGCCGTCTCTAACTGTTGACTGAGGAAATACTTTGTTGAAAATTCTTCCACTCCGGAGCGCGTGTTCCACAACCATGGAAGATCCGGGTGACACTTTGAGTACCGCAGAGTTGGGTGGTGTAGGTGATGCGTGGTGTTGGTATGTCAGTGATGGCGTGGGGTTAGGTGGTGATGGCGCAATGCGGATTAAAGGCCTGGTTGGTTGGATGGTGGATGGGTAAGTGATTGGAGTGGACGAAGTGGGGAATGGTACGCGTAGTAGCGGTCTGGATGGTTGAATGGTGTCTGGGTAAGCGGTAGTGGTAGCGGGTGAAGTAGGAAATGGTACGCGTAATAGCGGTCTGGATAGTAGGAGGGACGCGTAGTTGGTTTGCGGTGGGTTATATGATGGAGGCGTAGGAGTGTGGGGCGTAATGGGCTTGAGGAAGGCGGGTGGTGGTAATGGGTTATTGGGGGTGGGTGTTGGTAGAGGGGTGATGGTAATGGGTTGTGGCCTGGATATGTGGATGGTGCGGCGTGGTGGTCGTTCTGCGGTACTCGGAATATGACCTGTCGAATAAAGAGAGGAAGAGTCCTCTATTCTCCACTGTTGCCCACGGTCAGCCTCAGACTGGCTGTTTGTCAGAATAGGGGCAACTTGGTTTTGGTTTTGGTGCTCCGGGAGTGGATTCTGCACTATGCCCATGTTGGGTGGTGGTGCTGCTTGTGCTGGTGGTCTTGCTTGCTGCTGCTGCTGTGGTCTTCTTGCCTTCAGGGCTGATATGTACTTTTTCATCTCCTCCCAGTCTATGCCGCCCTGCTCGTTGAGATCATGAATATAATCTCTAAACTGGAAGCATGTGTCAATAGTATGCCCAGGTTGCCTATGAAAATAGCAATACCTAGACGTATCGACATTCTGAGGCCAAACTGCCTTTTCTCTTGGTAAGACTAAGGCATTAGCTGCCATTAGAGCACTAAAAATGTCTGCCAAAGATTCTGGGAGGACTGGGTATTCTGCCCTCTTTGGGCCTGGAGGTCTTCTCTGCTGGTTGTAGTCGCCAGGAGGAGAGACATTATGGTATGCCGGCGGTGCGCGCGGCTGATACTGCTGCTGTTGCTGATATTGCTATTGTTGTGGCTGCTGGTATTGCAATTGCCATTGCGGCGGCTGCTGTGGCTGTTGCTAGTTCGGCTGCTGGGGCCACTGATATTAGGGCTGCTAATACTGAGGGTTCGGTTGCTGCCTATACCCCTGCTAGTTTGGCTGCGATGGCCTCTGGTACTGTTGCTGGCTCCTCACGAACTGGGGCGAATTGTTGTTCATGCTACTGACTTGCTCATGAAAGAGCGTGCCCTCAGTAGTCGGACCTGTGCTGAGAGAGTTTGGCACTGCAGGCTTCCGAGGTGGAGGCCTGCTAGGTCTGTGAGGATCAAAGATGCTAGAGAACGTAGCGTCCTTGAAGGCGTTCTGACAATACCGTACTCTTTCATAGAGCTCTGCCATGCTGGTCAGATTGTTCAGGGAGAGGACTAGTTTGAACTGGGGCGTGGCATTGGAAATCAGCATCTTCACTTGCTCCGACTCGGACAAGTGATCTTTCACTTTCTCGGCCAAGCCTCGCCATCTATCGGCAAAACTGACAAACTCTTCATCAGGTTTCATCTTTTCTGCTATGAGGTCAGTGATGGACAAGGAGGGTGCAACTCTGTCTTGGTATCGTTGAATGAATTTTCGAGAAACGATACCATAGTCCTCTACTTCGGAGGGTTCCAAAGAAAAGAACCATTCAAGGGCTGGTCCCTCTAAAGATCTCCTGAACAAGAAGGCCAACGACCTCTTGTCGTTCTGCCAGAAGGATGATTCGTACATAAACTCCTTCAAGTGTGTGAAGGGGTTACTAGTACCGTTGTACTTCCGGTATACTGGCATCTCATAGGGTGGCAGGTGGAACACTGGCAGGCTCGGTAAATTGATCTCTGGTGCAACTTTGACCCCCATCATCTTCTGGAGGTTGTTGAATTGCTCATCCATGCGCTCCATTTTGGCCAGCAACGCTTGGGTTGTCAGATCTACCTGGGGAGGAGGAGGAGGTGGAGGTGGAGGTGGAGGTACTTGATAGGCCTGCTGCCTAGAGTACGTTGGATAGGGAGGACAGTAAAGAGGAGGTCCGGCAGAGCTTCTGCCATGCCCGAGGGCATTTTGGTAAGCGGGTGTTAGCGGTCTAGCCGGTTGCCTAGAAGATGAAAGTTGTGGCCCAGCTGGCCGAGAAGTAATATGGAGGCCTTCCATGGCCTGATGAATGTAAGGAGGATGAAGAGGAGGTTGCTGAGGGACAGCAGGGGGAGCCACAGGGTTCGGCTCAACAGGCTGCGTTGGTGCCTTCCCCTTCAGAATAGACTGGATCGCCTCGAACTGCTGAGGGTCTAGACGGGAGGCAAGAACTCCCAAAGCATTGACGAGATCCGAAGGATCAGAGGACGAGGGATCATTCTGATTCATGTCTCCCTCGATAATGGGATCGGGAATCGCATACTCATGCGGGGGAGGATCAGAATATTGATTATGAGGATGAAAGAGAGGGGTCCGGACATTCCCATCTTGTCGAAACGGAATTGGGACAGAATTACGGGTGGCATCAACATCTCTCCCGCTCTCATAGTTGTAATCAGAATCACGAGGGGCATTAGCATCTCCCTCGTAATTGACCATGGCGTCTGGAGCCACACTCAAGTCCCTGCCCGATGATATTAGATTCTTTTTTCAAGGATTGACAAACAAGTTGCACAGAGATTTAAACAAACAAATGGATGTTTAGCGTGATTTTAAGATTCCTTGTTGAGTTATTTGGATTTAATTAAACCACAAATTCGCTCAAGGGATGGGATCCTAGTTTCAGTTCAGTATCCACCGTTATGCTCTATGTCTTTCTCTCACAACGTTTATGGAATCTAACCGGGACTTCAACTAGTACAACCAGCCTGATGATCAAGGAGGAGTACCTTAATTTTGGGGACTTATGGAGGCCTCAACGTCAACTTCTCTAGTCTGATCAAGGGACCAACCCAATCAGAGAGAGTTGATGACGTCAAGTAGAGTGTTCCTAAGAAAAGGAGGGTATTAGCCTCAATGCGTATGACCTGTAGCCTGGATGGCCTCTAATGCTTAATACATAATGGGTAATTAGCACACAGGTCACAAAAATCTGAGAACTGAAGAAAAATAAGAAACTGTCTAAATCGCGTCAATAGTTGTCGACGCCTTTCAAACAGAGCCTTAATTTTTCACAAAAGCTCGGATTGTAGACAACAGAGAAATAAGACTGAAAGGCGTCTGGGTATAACGACGCAGTTTGAAATGCGTCGCTGTTCCTGGACGCTTTTCAAGTCGCAGAAATAGTTTTCCAGGAGGAATTTCTGGGTTGATTCCTCCTTAAACAGGATAAAAACAGCAAATAATCAGTTCATGGAAGATTTTTTTTTTGTTTCAAATTTTAACAGGATGATTTTAGCAACTAAACAACTAAGATATCAATCAATCACTCAGCATTTCATCACAAAAACAGTTTTTTTAACTAACCAACGGGGAGGGCAAGATCTTGCCACTGGGGTGTGTACGTGGTGCACCTGGGAAATTAACTAAACTAAAAACACTCACCAATTGGTGAGGACGTGTCGAGAGACACAAGTGGTGCACCGTGGGTGCCCGATTGATGATAGCAAGAACAAAAGAATTAAAAGATGGCGAGACCAAGTCCAACCGTGATCGCCAAAAAAGCTGTGAGTGCTTAAAATGACTGTATGATTAACATGAAAAATCTATGTTGTTTAAGTGCAAAAATAAATAAATCTATTAAAAAGAAACTACGTGAAGTGATCGCCAGAAACTTTTGACTTAAAAGTTCCAAAAGAAAGTTTGATCGCCTACCTGTTTAAACGCGGAAGATTTGAGTCATTGATTCCCCCTCTTCAGCCGGCTGAAGAAAGAGAGCCATTCCTTTTCTTTTGTTCTTGCTATTGAGTTTGAAGTTGAGGATTGTCCAGAGTTCTGGTGATTTGCTTGTTTTTCTTCCTTTGATTCTCCTTTTTGTCCCTTGTAAGAAATATAGAAAGAGAAATGAAGAAACAATGATGAGAACTTAAGCAAAAGCAGTATCCATACTAATCATAGTTTTAAGCATGCAACTAAACAGCAAACTTACTTGTTGGGATGGCTTTTGAAACCCCTTAATCAAATAGGTTTTGGAAAAATGATGCTGTGGTGTGCGTTGCATGAAGTGATGATGAAGAATGAGAGATTAATGAAGATGTAAAATGAAAATGCAGAAATGAAACACTCAGGCCGAATTGGATGAAGCCTTGAATTGGATGAAGAATGGACGCCGACTTCTTGAAACAGCAGCGCTTCGGCGTTTGGACGTCGTTGCTTCGATCTTCAATTACTAACTCTGATTCTAACTTCTCTCTTCTTTTTTTTAACTTTCAAGATGCAAGGTATTTATAGACTTCTTCTGCATCCGCGGATTTACATGGAAAAATCTTAAGATTTATCCATCTTAACCAACAGATAAATACAGATTAATTTATCTTTATCTGTAATTATCTAAAACGCGTCTACATTGGCTGACGCCTATAAGATTAATTAAGATAAGGATAAACATCCGGGAAAACTTATCTTTATCTGTATTAGTTAAAACGCGTCTACCTGTCTAGACGTTTTTTACACTAATTAAGATAAGGATAAACATCCGGAAAAGAAGTTGAAATAGCCTAGGAAACCTAAAACGCGTCAACTCTTACAGACGCCTTTTATCTAATTAATCAACTGATTAAAATTCAAATTTAAATGTTAAAATAAGAATAAACTCTAAATAGCGTCCATACAGGTAGACGTCTTTTAGGATTCTTCATATTTTAACTGAAATTCGAGTTAAAATCAATTTAATTGATTAACTTAAACATGTCTGTTAAACCCGACACTCAAAAAGATTAATAAAAATTAATCAATGATTAAATATCAGACCATTCTGAGGCATTATTATATGATATTAAATTTACTCGAAATGACGTCAAAATTAGCGTGTCTACAGCACTCAATTCCCTTCGACGATATTCTGTTGTATCCGATCATTGGTTGTTTAGAATCCCGTGAATAGAGATCCGTAAACCAAGGTCAAAGCATAGAAGTCCACCGACAAGGTGTCCTTGGTATCTCAGGTCCAAGGACCATCCACGTAACTGCGACAATAGAATCAAGCTGATTGACAGTGAGGTACTATACTATCTAGCCATTCAGTCGGATCAGTTCAGTGAACTCATTCTCTAATGAGCACCTACAGATTTGCCTTAGTGTCTCCATACAAATGACTATGAGATCAGTCACCCTCATTAAATAAGTAGGAGTGATCTATACTAGTCTAACCGGATATCTGATGTCCTTCTCGGATGTCCTCTGACTAGAAATTATTAAGAATGTGTGTGTTTAGGTGATCAGTCTCATTAGTATAATCTCATCATAATCTGATCATTATCGCACATATTCACGGACTTCATTATGAGACGATAACAATACAAATTTACATATAATGAAATAATACCACTTTATTCAATAAATGAACAAGATTTACATAGTTAGATTGGCTTGTAGGCCACCTAAGACTAACAATCTCCGCCCTCAATGTATGATTTCAAGCATGCATTTAACAAGATTTTCTAACAATATACATACATGTTAATTGCAGGAATTATGGGGTCTGTCTTAAATCACGTCGCCCGTGGCCGACATCATTAAAGGTCTCAAAATTGGTTTTCCTTGCTCGCAGGCACTGGGACCCGGGGATACTGGCCTAAATCGCGTCGCCTATGGCCAACATCATTCAACTCCCTATCCCACATTGGTCTCTGGAATTGGGGACATGGGCCGTAATTGCGTCGACTCAGGTCGACACCTATCTCAAATAACGTCGGCCTAAGTGGACGCCATTTACGCCCGAGACTAAGCTCCCCTCCGGTCTCCACTGAGCCACAACACGAGATCCCTCTCCCCCTAAAATGCACCAAAAACACAAAAGAAGTAAGGGAGGAAATCATGAATCACAATAACATGCTAATCCATTTTCGAAAACATCCTTTTCAACCCAAATCCCCCTAGAATATGCCCATCCGAAGTCCAAAAATCCTCCCACATAACCATAGCATGCTCCAAAATGAAAAATCATGGTTTTAAAACAATCGACTACATGTGAGGATCGTCACCCTACCGGTTACTTGAACTCCTCATAACTCTTCGTTGTCGATCCGTTACACTACAAGCCGCCACCGGTACTACTGTGGACGTCGTCACCCCATCGGGACGTCGGTTGCTATCCGGAGAGTGAAGTGCTGTGGTGGAGATGGTAGTGGTAGTGGTGAGAGGTAGGGAGGTGTTGGAGTGGGGGAAGAGGATGGGAAGGGGAAGAAGATTAGAGAGAGGGAAAAGAGAGAGTGAGAAGAAGAGAATAAGAGAAAGGAGAGAGGGCTCGGAGCGTCAAGCCCGACCAAAATGAATCGTGTCATCTCCAGACGATGCGGTTCAGGTGACGAGATGGGAGTTGTACACTGGTAGATGTC
The DNA here is from genome assembly GCA_030544215.1 of Zantedeschia hybrid cultivar. Taxonomy (NCBI): domain Eukaryota; kingdom Viridiplantae; phylum Streptophyta; class Magnoliopsida; order Alismatales; family Araceae; genus Zantedeschia; species Zantedeschia hybrid cultivar. The sequence goes on from JARZZO010000005.1 coordinate 21,541,140, forward strand.
TAAATGGCATCGACCATGTAAGACGTCATTCAGACGATAAGAACGGAGCCGTATACTCGCACCCAACGCCCGCTACATGGCACCCCCTCATGGCACCTAAATGGCGTCCCTTTAGGCCAACACCTATCAAAATCGCATCGAGCTGGTAAAGGGCCTATGCACCAAGCTCACGAAAACCCAAACCAAGGGGTCCGACACCCAAATCGACCCGATAACTGAATATGAAACCTCAATCGTTATCATATATATCTACCCCCTATTAATTATTTGAGTAATGCTTCTTACACTACTGCTGGTGTAGAAATAGTGAGTTGGAATGAACCCCCCATCCCCTTCCCCCATTAAATGTACCTTGACATTATTCATGCATTAGCACACATGTGGGGCAGAATTAAAAAAAAATTCCTCGTTAGACTACTTTTCGTGAGCATCTTGAAGCCTTCGAGAACGTCTTGAAGCTCTCAAGAGCTGATGTTATGTCTTATACCTTTACAACATATTAATGAATTTAAGTTGGACTAATTAATTAATTACGATAGTCCATTAATGAATTTAACTAATTTAATTTAGTTCAATTATATAATACCTCCGCCCTGCCAGCTCGGTTCGGTCGTATCGACTTACTGCAAATCGTCGGTTCGAAAGTTCCACAGTAACAACAATCCACACATTTTACATTGACAGTGAAGAGTATTAACATGAGACAAGATAATACATACAACAAACATAGTCACAATAAATTAAATCACTAACCTAATATAAACTGAATAAGCAACTAATACATCACCCAAGATCTCTATAAATCTGAATAAAGAAAATACATCTCATGACGAAATGAAACTAACCTATACATCTCTTGGTAACCTATCAACCTAAAAATCACAAATAAGCACTTACTATAGCTAGCTTCAATAATTAAAGATAAAGCCTCACGCTCTTTTGACTCAATCTCAGTCTCACGATCCTCTGAAAAATGTCAGTGAGCAAGAGTAAATCATATAGAACTCAACAAGTTCAGAATCCACAAAGACATAAGTTTTACATACAATATACATAAAAGAATATTTCATACATCTATCTAATCACGAATATCAAGACTAATAATATAATACTACTTCTTCTATCCTAATATGTTTCATTAACATTGCAATATGATATATGAATAATATGTATTAAGTACACATGGTTTATTAACTTAAACATGAACGGGACAACATGTTAACTTCTAAAATATGGCTTAATAACAACAACTGAATATTTACATTTAATCATGCATTATCATGGAATATGCCATAGAACAACTACCATGACTGCTGCTTTACATGGACTTGTTATGCATGAATTTAAACATGAATTTTAAACATATATCATGATGTAAAAATATATCTTAACTTATGAAACTTTTAAAACAGTAAGCTTATTGGATCATAAATTACCGTTGGCATCCTGAGTGTGCCGAAGGCTATGATTGGTCGGATGGTTTCCGCTTGGGTGATGCATGAACATATAAATCAAGAACTCTGCAACTATAATTCATTTGGTTGATGATCCTCTGGCTGAACCCCCACCGTCTAGATTAGGGGTTGAACGAGTCCAAGTCGAGCGGAGTTCGAGCTCCAGAAATATGTTGGAAGGCTTTACGGCTAGTAACGAGCTCGAGTTTGAGATATGGCATTGGAGCCGAGTCCGAGCCATCAAAAGCTCGGCTCGCGTGCACCCCTAGGGTTGTGGGGTTATCTCCTTTTTACTCTAAATATCTTTGGATTAGTTCCAAAAGCAGTTTGATTGGCGGGTGAAGTTGTTCAAGATTAAGCCCATAGCAATTTGGATAGATAGGGACAACCCAGGAATTTCTATCCCATCAGAACCTCGGATAAGACTGTCGGTGTAAGGCACATTTTTAACACTATGCCCTTTGGATTTTTGAAAAAAAGTTATAATTTTTTTAAAATTTAAAAAGAGTTAGATAATGAAAAAAAATTTGACAAAGGAGTGACGGTTTATGGGAGAGTGACACCTTAACGAAAAAGTTTTAAACACTCCAAAAATTATGATGATGACTTTAAAGTTTCATTTATTTATATTAATGTTATTCTGATTTTTCCACTTCTATTTCAAAATTAACCCTAAAATTTAAAGACTATAATATTAATAAATGCGTCCTTAGAGACTTCTCACTTTATGAAAGTTTACCTACTCTATTCACCTACTTATCCCTTTTGTTTGTCAAAGTGCATTTGGTTAAACCAGGAAAAAATTAACTTATTGGTAGGTTAATTTACCTATTATCAAATTAATTTTTATATTTATTCCAAGATAAGTTATCCCACCGAGCCGGGTCAGGGATAACCCAACGGGCTAACCGTAATCCAAAATTTGGGAAGAGGGATCTTCCTTCGATGGATTTTGGCATCCATGGAAAGGATCGCCTCTCATCGGACGGTCGGCAGCCGGCCGTCAAGTTAAAACACCAGAAGCCGAGGTAAAGCGCAGCCCGCCCCAGCGCAGAGAGCTAACATAGGAAACCAAGCAACAGCTCAGATCAAGCTTGTTCAAATGAGCGGTCAAGATCAAGCTTCTTCATAAGCCCGGCCGCCAAGAGGTTCTCCAAAACCCTAAAAACTTAACGACCTCGCTCCTCACTGCGGCGTATATAATGGAGTCCAGATCCCAGCCGTCTCCGTCCCACGGTCTCAACTTCGCCTATATTTTGCTGTTTCCCCTCTTCCTCTGCGAGCCGTTCTTGAGATCAGCTCTCTTCCCGATCTGCGGCCGATACCGGAAGAGTGGTGATTATTTCATATCTATCTGCTTCCATCCCTCCAATCTTGAATCGAGACGTGAAATTATCTATTCCGTCTCTGATGTTGTCGTCGTCTGCGAGCAGGGGGGGCAAATGAGGAATCTTATTGTTCAAATGGGTAATTTGCGTCTGATGCGTAAAGCTTGTGATGCTACTCACCTTGGAGATCTGATGCCCCCCTTCTTCTTTTCTCCTCATTCCTTTGTGTATGTATTTTGATTATTACGCGCTTCACTCGATTTTTTTGTTCTAATCGCAGTTTTACACCTTTTCCCTTTGGACAAGTAGAGATTTTCTTCCCCCTTTTTCGCGGTTTTGGCAAAAACATTTGGCATCAAATTCTTCGATGCTGTGAATATTTGTTTGCAATGTGTAATTGTGTCTCTCTATCTGTGCTACTTATCGGCTTTGATCTCTGTGTTCGTGCGGTTTCTCAAAATAAAAATAGAGAGCGAGATGATGAGCAAGATGGATTCCCTATTGGTTTGATAGCCGATATGATGGCATCTCCTGTATTAGCTCTAGCTGATCGCTCTCTCTCTCTTTGTACCCAATTTTTGAAGCCCCGTTTATTCACTTTCAAGTTGTTGCGTTTTTTATTTCATCATATCCTTAATTTGGGCGATAAAAAATAGTTTTTTTTTCGATTCAAGCAGTGTGTATAAACGTACGAGGAAATCAAGGTTTTTTTTAATGTCAGAATAACTTTCACGAGCAATTTTGTTATCTTTTTAATGTCAGAATAAGTTTCATGAGCAATTTTGTTGGTTTTTAGTGTCGGAATAAATTAACATTACGGTTAGACTTTCATTTTAAGATGCTTTTAAAGAGATTTGGTTTGATTTGGTGATGTAGATTTTGTCAAAATTGGTGGAACTTTCAAGCTGTTTCTGAAAGAAAATGGGTGACAATGTAGTCCCCTATTTCTATCTTTATAGGTTTCAAAGAGATATCTTGTGTCAGATGCTATTGTTTGAAACGAATTCATCCTTGTATTTTTTTAATCAACTTACAAAATTTGCAGAATGTCTGTATCAAATTTTTTTGAGTAGAAGATTATCAGTCTGACTAGTAGGGGCGTCAATAGAGAGGATTCGGATAACGTCAGGAGGGATCTGAAATAAGATCCAAAATGTTAGATTCAGACGTAGATCCGGATCCGATTTCATAAGGTATTTCGGATCCGAATTCGGATCTGATCCGAATTTCAGAAACGGGTTTTGTATCTTATTCCAAGTCTCGTATGTGAAACTAGGTGTAGGCATTGGATAAATTCGGATTCTGATCTAACATGTGTTTCGGATCTGACTGTTTACATCTGTTCATAGTCTAGAATTTGAGTAGTTTACTCTTCTTTACATGTCCAGAATTTGAGCTGTTTTGCATCTATTTGTCTAGAGTTTGAGTTGTTTGTGCCGGTTTACAAGTCTAAATTTGAGTCATTTTGTATCTGCTTACAAGTTCAGAATTTGAGCTGTTGTACTTTTTTACAAGCCCAGAATGAGTCGTTTTGCCCTTGTCAAGCACAGCAATTGGTGTTTGATGTGTACTTTCCACCTTGTTGTTCATGTTACAATTGATGCTGTTTTCACAATTGTGATTAATGTTGAAACAATGAACTTAAAATTTAACTCACATGATCATTTTTTTTTTCTAAGAAAAAAAAAACTGAAAACAAGAGATCTTACTTATGTTCTTTCCAACATCATGTTCTAATAAAAGCTTACTGGGAGAACAAATTTTAGTGCCTCACTAGCATTTTAGTACAATTTGACTTCACTCTTAGCACAAATGAAAAGATAACATGGAACAAAGCATCAATTTCCTTTTCCCACATCTCATATGTATAAAATACAAGGAAGACAAATGGTAACCCTGCAACAAGTCAACATGGCAATATCAAATTAATGATATGCGATCGCACAGCATATATGATAGTGGCTTAAGAATGTAATTGAGCACCATAAAAATTGAAGAAATAATGATTTTTCAACTGAAGCAAAAAGAATTAATTTTCTTCTTACAGTTTAGATATAAATACTTAAAATTAACTAATTAGTTAGAATATTTTAGACGTCAACCTAATTAACTTTCAACTAGACTAATTGCATATAAATGTTTGTGTGTGAACATACATACAAAAAATGCTCGCCATACATGGGGAGTGGGGAATACCAAGGCCTTTAGTAAGAAGCACAAAGCTTCAAAACTTGTTCTACTTTTCTTAAATGACAAATACAGCTAGCTGGATATCCAACATAGCCTATTCCAACCATTGATAGAAATTAGGCTTCTTTACTATTTGACGTCTGCACTATGTTAACACCATTATTTAAATGCATTCAGCTTCCTCGAGTGATAAATATAAATAACAAGACGAAAGAGATGTACAAATAATAAGACATAAAAAATAGTAGCAAAAATATGAGATAACAATGTACAAAAGAACTGAACTATCATGGGTATGCACTGGATTACAGGAAAGATGCTTATGCAAAGGACATTAAAAGAAATCACAAGTTCTACTAACCATTAACATCAAAGAAAATTTGTTGATGGTGTCTATGCCGCCACCAAAGGAATAATCTCACACCAATCATGATAAGAGCAACAGAACCAACACTTGCACTAAATGTGACAGGCACCTGGTGCCTTTTTGTTCCTCCAGGTTGTGACTGAGTTGGAAAACCAAACACTTAATTTTAGAGGAGGTGCCACAAGGAACTCCCTGAAGTGTAAATACAAGATTTAAAAGGGAAGATGCCTTTAGTGACATAATTATATAGCTACTTGACTGACTTCTTAGATTATCAGGGGGAAACGACACGGGGTCTAGAGAAACAGCAGAGCAGTTTGTCTCAGAGCTCGTCCCACAAATGAGACGATTCCCGATGATGCTAGAGAGAATCACCGTTGCTTTGGTTAGTTAAGTGACTTCATTTAGACAACAAGCCTGTACTAAAAATCTATTAAGAGGATTAACAGAAAATGACTCACTTGAAAGTTCTAGCAGATATCTTTGGCAAGGAACCACTCAAGTTATTAAAAGAGAGATCTCTGCAAGAATTTTATATCGGCATAAAGTTTCACCCAAAGGTTAGAAGAAAAGTTGACATGAAAGTGGGCATCCTCACTGTAGAAATTTTTTCATGCGTCAAATAAGACAAGCAGAGAAGCATGTATGGAGAATGATCACGGCGATACATTTAGTATGTACCTTAACAACAACATTTTTGGACCTGCGGCGACGGCTCCAAGAGGACGAGGAGGAGAATTACGAAGGGAGTTTCATCCTTAATTCTACGTTTCAAATCCTGAACTCTTTGTGATAGTTTTTTGGAGAGCAGCCTTTAGAGAGAGATGATCTTTCTAGAGAGAGAAGAGGGAAAGAATGATCTTCCACACTTATTCTCGTTTCTCCCTCTTTCCCTTACACATTCTCTCCATTTACGCATTTAAAAATAAGAGGGAGTAGTTAAGAAACATCCTGCAATGCATGTAGATGGAAAAAGGTCACATTCATAATGCCCAACGTGGGCACAAACGTGGACAACCCACATGCATGGTATCCGACGTGGATAGTTGTAGCGGGGAACCCCCACTACACGTCAACATCGCACAAAGAAGCAGATCTTTACGAGGACAGAAAGACGCACAAGAGAGCAAGGCCTTTGACATTGGACAAAGATTCAGGGTAGGATCCAGAAAGACTTATTGTTCAGTCTCCTGGCACATTTAACAAAGAGTTTTAAATATAGGACCAATGTTATGATACAATCAAGAGAACTGAATAAAAGAAAAATGGCATCAAAATAAGAGTTTTTTATGTGAAAATTATGCCTTCAGAACTGCATCTACAGAAAGAAACGTTTAACTAAGGAACTTTGAATCCAAGTGCCGAAATTAGTACATACAGGTAGTTTAGGTTCTTGAGGTCTCCCAATGAACTAGGTGTTTCACCGGTGAATTGATTGTTCGAGAGATCTAGCATCTGAAGTTTCTCCAGCTCTCCAAGATCAGCAGGTATATGGCCCGAAATGTCATTATTCTGCAGCAGCCTACAGCCAAACTTGATATATACATTATTTTTCATATGCTTTTGTAGCAATTCGAATTCTATATTTCACTCCTTCATGTTGGTCAATGTGGAAAGGCAGGCTACATTATTTTTGTAACCCCAACAAATCTTTGTAAGCAACATGTTTCGGGGTGTTTCACAGAGTAGAGAAGATCTCTGAACTACAGAGATAGACACAAAGATGTAAAGCTTCGATTTCCAGCTCAAGTTTGGAAGTTAAACAAAAATGCGTATTCCAGGTACAAAATTTGAGATCTAAAAGAAGAGTTTGCAGCAGTTCAGATAAAAAAACACACCATATTCAATGTAAAGCATACTAATGCAATAGATGAAAGGCTACAAGAAACCAAGTACGAAACGATAAGCTAATGTTAAGATATATCCGGAAGCATGAGTTGAAGAAAAAAGCTCAGAATCAAACATAGAACAAATTATAGTATGAATCAAACAAGTATGCAAGAAAATGAGAGACAAATATTTGGCTATCTTAATAACCACAAAGGCTAGAGATAAGACATATTCTCAGGGTCAGGAGGAATGCAACATACAAGACTCTAAAAAGGCAAAGACCATATACTTAAAGAAAAGGCAAAGAGAAAACGTAAATTGAGGAGAGAAACTTGAATTAAGGGTAAAGAAAAAGTACCTAATCAGAAGATGAAAATATCTCAAATGTACCCTTGTGAGGAACTTCTATTATATCATCATCGTATTCATCAAGTAACTTACTGCTTACAAAAATAGATGCAAATGCATCCTCCTCTGATGTATCAATTGAAGAGACATCATCACAAAGTCAATTTTCAGTGCATATCAAAGTTATTATAGTAGTAGGATCCAATGAACTTCTATATTTGTCTAACACTCTACTCCCAATACTAAAAGTCGATTCTAATGTCACAGTAGACATTGGAATTGCCAACACAGGTTCATTAGTGAAAGTACTGGATATTTAGAAGAGTTAGTCTTCTACCACTTTAAGATGTCCAAATTATCTCCTGGTTTTGCTGGTTCTTCCAAATAAATATATAAATCAGATTTTTCTGATGAGATCAAAGATGATTGATGAAGAAATTGATCAAACTCTATGTATATTGATTTCAATGTACTTTTTGAGGAGGAGCTTATTGTTCTCTTTGATATATTAGTCATACAAGAAATATTGACACATCTACTATCAGATAAGATATCACATCTTGTAGGCACACCAACAACATAAGCATTTTAAAGGCTTTGCAATCTCATTTTCACTTCTTTCACCTTCTCTTCTGCTTCATTACCATAAAAATATCTCACCATAAACTTCTTGAATCAAGGATCTAAAATAGATGCAATTGTAAGAAGTATGTTTATTTTTTTTCCAATATTTCTCAAATTTGAGAAGCATCCATGAAGCCATTGAAGAAATAAATGACTCTTCATAATAATACCATTGCTTCAAAGACACATGAATTATACATATATCACCGAAGAATATATTAACAGTTAAGAATTTACTTCTCGAAAGTCTCTTTGTCACTTCATAAAAGATAGTCAGACACTCCAAAATAAGTTTAACACTAGTTTCAAACTCGTGTGATGCACGACATTTGCTTTATTTTTAAAAAAATATTAAATTTAATTTTAAAATAAAAATATATTATTAATTTAAAGAACTTCATGATAATAAAAAATTTAAAATTTATATTAATCCAAGCATAATACTATTAATTCCATTGCTATGTCACATTAGTATTTTTAAATCACCTCAATAAAATTATTAACCTCAAAAACATTGTTCAGAAATTTTTTTAATTCGATATCATTCGACCACAAATACAGCTTTTTTCAAGACCATTCATATACATAAAATTAAATATTAGCATCAAATAATGATATTAAATAATTTCAAAAAGTATTATTTATTACTATTTTTATTTTAATTATTAATAAATAATTATTGTCAACATCAATATACTTTTAACACAGTCAAAATGTATGAGCAGAAAACATGTTTTGATATTATTTATATCCCTAGTCTCCATGTCACATAATAGGACTTGTATATTTTGATATATTGTCAAATATAACAATTTGATTTTTTTTTTAACCCATCATATTTTGTTTTTAACATATACGGAATTAAACATGGTGTGAACTACTATAAATAGATATAGATCAAATATTACATTTTAAACAACTTATATATAAGATAATAAATATTGTAAAGTACGTAACTATGGTGTCCAAGGCACGGATAAGTTTCATTTCTCAAAAGTAAATATACAATAACACTACTCAGATATTATTTATTTATTTTTTATGTTTTTATTTTCATTTTTATGTAACTATTCAACAAAATCAAGGATTTTAAAACCTAAGATTGTAATAAAAAATGTCTAAGTTTCTAAATGCAAAAGTTGATAAATATACAATATATTCTTTCTAACCTATGCGATGCACGACATTTGTTTCAATTTATTTAAAAAGTACTATATTTAATTTAAGATAAAAATATGATATTGATTTAAAAACATGTTAAAAAAAATTAAAATCTATATTAGTCTAGGGAAAATACTATTAATTCTATTGCTATGTCATATTACTATTTTTAAATCACCTCAATAAAACTATTAACCTCAAACCTTGTTCAATAAAGTTTTCAATTTGATATAATTCAACCATAAATACAATTTTTCAAGTTCATTCATATATATAAAATTAAATATTAATATTAAGTATTAAAATTACATAAATTTTGAAAATATTATTATTTATTATTTTATACTAATTATTAATAAATATTTATTGTCAACATCAATCTACTTTCACTACAAGTAAATATATATGAACCGAAAACAAATTTTGATACCATTTATATCCCTAGTTTTATGCATATTCTAACTGTGTGCATTTGTAACTGATTCAAATAGGGATTAAATAGTGATAAGGACTTCCATTTTGAAATCAAAATCACATGACTAATTTTAATATATTTTCTTAGTATCTACATTTAAGTAAGAAAGATTCCAGTGCTTGCATCTAATTACTCCAAAAAATAGAATAAAAAATCAATGAACAACATGAAGGTGCAATATTGGCAATGAACTATTGTCATTACAAACAAATCTGTGTCTTGTCAGGTGTAGGTGTCCAATTCTAAATGCTTGGCCCATTGCCGCCTTCCGCAACAACTCCTTCATACTGCATAACCACTGCAAAAGAAAGAGGTGACATTGTCAACAATGGGAAAAACTTAAGGGAAGAAAATATTAGATTAGAAAATACTTTCAAAAGAGAGTCACTGAAAAAAAAAGAGAACAATAAAAAATCAATTAACAACCTAAAGGTGCAAAAATAAGTCTTGAAGGGCTCTAAAAACTTGAAGGATTTATTCTTAATTTTTTGTGATGTTCACAAAATGACCTACGATTCAGAGTGATTATAAATAAATATTACGGTTGAAGGTGCATATTTTAACCATCTATATTTTTAACTATTTTTTATGCATATTCTAACTGTGTGCATTTCTAACTAATTGCAATAGGGATTAAATAGTGATATGGACTTCCGTATTGAAATCAAAATCATATGGCTGATTTTGATGCATTTTCTTAGTATGTGCACCTAAGTAAGAAAAATTCCACTGCGCGCATTTAATTTGGTCATTTTGATAAGCTGATCTATTTCAAAATAACTGTTGAAACACATATATGCATATTTTAGTTTGTGAAAGTAAAGGTCTCGTTCTTCAAACTAGTGTCATTTTTTTTTCTTACACATATTGCCTACACTGATAACATAGGTGAACAAAACCCTCAACTTTTTCTTCTCTTTTTGTTCTGGCGATACATAATCTTTGATGTGTAAAAGTTAGGATGATGATATACTGAAAAATGGGTCGAATAAAGAGGTTCGTGTACATTTTATGTACCATATTATTTCAGTGAGATGAAAATATTTTACACGTGTTTTATAAAAATTCTTGGAAGATAAAAATACACACCTAAGTATTGGGAGTAATATGTGATGCAAATGTTCGGCTGCCCGCAACTTTCCACGTTGTCTTCTTCGCACTGCACAACAGGAAAATACATAGATGACACACGCCATCAATTGAAATAATTGAGAGAAAAAGAAGACAACATGAGGAAAAAAAACTACAGTGCGAAGCAAATGACCTAAATGGACGGTTAGGGCACGGCTCCCATCCGAAGTTATTGATGCAGTGCAAGCCGTGGCCAAGATAGAAGAAGAGGCTAAGGCAAAATAGGGAGAGGTTGTGAATAGGAAATGATTTTGTTTGTTTCCTACTGCTGTTGAACATCTTAAAATGGTTGGTATTAATAGTTAATTAATATACATGAGACAAAAGACGTTTCATTTCCTTCCTCTTATTCCTGCTAACATGAAATGTAAGTTAATGGGCTTGGTTGCACGGTTGGCATTAATAGGTCCACTTGCACTATAATATAATATCAATACACAGGAAACAAATTTCATTTCCCTCTTCTTGCACTTAGTAACATAACGAAGTCGTTGATGGGCTTTGACGTTTGGCCTTTTTGGCTCTCTTAAGAGCTTAGGTAATATTAAATGTTATATTAAACACAGTATAAATAGTAGTACTTAAACATCTGGCGCCAGTGGCTTTTGGGAAGAAATCTACTTCAAAGTTTAAAATGCCACATCAGCTGAGTGAAAAACTGGTTTAGTGGTATAGTAATATTTTTTAATAATATTTTTTGGAGGGAAAGAAGAATAGAGTGCTACCTAAGCTGAGCTCAAAACTCTGTTTTATTATATAGTATATATTCTCCTAATCCTTTGTCGAAAGTGTATGAACATAAGTCGAATCATACAAATGTAAGCATAAGAATACTTTTTCAAACTCAATAGTAGTTTCTAACATCGCATATGTAGAATTTTATCTGGTAGGCACATCTAAATAACGACTTTTGAGGACTCTTTTCCTGTCGTATAAATTTCACAAAATTGTCCCTCCTTAGTTGTGAACCTTTCACATACTTCACACTTTCATGTATCTTGACAATAACTTTTTCATTTTTTTTCAAACCATCTTGAACAACCAAATTTAGTATGTGGGCACTACATCTAATATGGAACAAAGATCCATCAAGAAGTAAGAATTCTTTGAATGTAAAGTCACTAAGGAGCATCTTAACGGCCTTATTGTTTGTACTAACATTATCTAGTACAATAAAAAATATTTTTTTATGAATGTTCCACTCTACTAACTTGTCAATCAATACTCTTGTTATTTCTCTATGTCCATGGGAGCTTCAACATATTCAAAATTGAAGATCTTCTTTCTCAAATTCCAATTATCATCAATATAATAGCATGTCAAACATAAATAGTCATAATTGCCGAAGGAAGTCCACATATCTCATGTCAAGCTCACTCGACAAGTGAGACTCTCAAGTGATGAATACACCTTCTCTTTTTCTTTGGCATACAACTTCATACAATCTGATTTCACTGTATTACGCGATAACAAAGTGAATTTGGATTGAACATGCTTCAAATTTTTTTGGAAAAACCTATGCTCAATAATAGAAAATGGATACTGGTGCGTAATAACCATTTTTGCAAAATCTTTTCTGCTTTTCTCATTATCAAATACAAAATCGGACTACTCCTCAACAACTCCACTAGTTAATTGATCTGCATCATCCCTATTTCTTTTTTATTTTTGAGCATCAGGACAACGTTGGGTATGGTTACTCAAGTGTTTTGTCCCACTTGAGCTACCACCAACCAACAGTCTTTTACAATATCGACAAATGGCAATAACACACTCATCCTCATTTATAACCCTCTCAAAATCTAACCAAACATTAAATCTCATTTTTCTTCCTTTGTATGGACGTCCACTAGAAGACTGTTCAACACTTGTTTCCACATTCTCTGCATCAAAATCAATGCTTTATGAAGCACTTGCCATAATTTCAAATTCAAAATGCCCCTACACACCTATAAGAAGATTGACATTCTAAAGTTAAAAGACTAACTCCATGACAACAATTGTCAAATTAACCATTAATAAATTTAAAAGAAATGTTGACATCAATTTACAACAAAAGGAAAATAAAATTTATAACTTTAAATGAGGACAAGAGCATATACGTGTAAGGAAGATAAAGAACAAAAAACTCTATACAAAACACCAAGGTCATGTCGCTGTTAATCAACCCTCCCTGAGAAAGCAAAAATAGAAGAGTTACAACTGTTACTTGTGTTAAAAAAGACAAGAAAACCACGTCCTTGGCAGCATTATATATATATATACTAGGGAACAAAAGGAGAAACAATGTACAGACAGAACAAGGCTACTTGTATGTGTGTGTGCGTGTCTGCAAGTTTTAGGGTCGAAGCTTAAAGCGTGGGCCAAAATGGAGCCTTCGGCCTTTGAGATGGAGCCCTTGGCACCAGAGGAGGTCGAGCGTGGTTGTGGTGTTGGGGACTATGAGGCCGAGCTCCAGTGTTGAGGACAACGGAGCTCTTGTGGCCACTCGACAATAGGGGAGGCTGGGCTAGTGCTGGGTATAGGCCCCGGTAATGGCAGAGGCCCTGGTGGCTATGGCGCTGGGCGGGTCGGCGGAGGTCCTGGTGGCTGTGGCATTGGGACCAGTGGGTCCCTCGATAGCGGTGGTGTTGGGGCCGGACGGCCAGCGGAGCCCTTGGAAGCGAAGGAGGAGGCTGGGCATGCTTTAGAGTCAGCAGAGCCCTGCCTGGCTAGGCTGTGGCGTTTTGGACCTCAGGCTTGGAAGAAGAGGAAGAGGAGAGAGCCAAGATAGAGAAGTAGATTCGCGAGTAGATGTCCTAGGTGAGCACCGTTGCTGCAAGAAGATGGACGGTGGAGGAGTAGAGCAGTGCTGTAACTGCGAGCAAGTGCATAGTGGAGGAGGAGTGCCGCCACTGTTACAAGATGCACGATGAAGGAGGAGGAGTGCTGCCGCCAGGAGCAGATACACCGGAGAATGCCGCCGCCGTCGAAGGCTGCCGCCGCCGCTGAAAGCAGATGTGGAGCACACCGAGCAGATGCGGATGTGGGAGGAGGAGCGCGATGCGACGAGAGCTGAGAGGAACCTAGGGCCGATCCAAGATCCCACGTTCTGGAATCTGGACTAGAGATTTTGAGAGTTTGAAATCCGCTCCGAAATAACCATGTTCGGGCATAACCCGAATCATAAAACGTCTATTTTTGGATCAATAGCTTGTGACCCGAATCCGGTTCTTGTTATGGATCCGGATCGGGTTTCTAGATCCCACTGACCCATTGACACCCCTAAGCCTGAGTAACAACTAGGGATGCAAATGGTAATTGATAGCTTAATTATCTGACCTTTTGTTAGTTTACAGGTCAGTTAACGGATAGCTTTTTTAAATTGATATGCATAGTGGATAAGGCAACGGATATAAATTTTTCTTGACTGAATATATATGGTACACTAAAATCTGATTATTCGATTAACTGTTAATTTATTAGACAGTTAACGGATAATATTAATAACTTAAACGGATATGGTCATGAATTTATCTCAGATCTATACTGATTCTGATCTGTTTGCATCCCAGGTAAAATGTAATCAAGACCAGGATCATCATACGTGCAGAAGGTCATGAGTTCAATACAAGTAACGCCTCACTGCGGTTGGGCCCTACTCTCTAAGCAGAGGCAATGGAATTAAAGCTTGAACTTGAGAATTGGACTGGTCTTTCAAAATATACCTTCATTTATCTTTGAGATGCTGCCCCTACCTCTGTGTCCGCAAAACTTGCCGGCTCCTCCGACAAGTAGTGGTTACCGGTTGTGTCTCTAGTTACTATTTGTTGAGTTTTAACCTTGTATATTGTGTTCTAATAGGGTATGGCCCTGGCTAGTTTGGGAGTATACTCTTGTTCTTTTGCAAGGAAGGGTTTGTTGTATTGCTTTTCTACTAGAGTCAGTTTTATGAATGAAAGTCTTATTTTTTCTGATAGAAAAAAAAAGTTTCTTTTTTTTTTTAAAAGTTGCCAAGATCGGTATTGGGGTGGCTTGAAAAAAATTTTAAAAAAATTATTTAGACTGTAACAAGCAAAACAACATTTAGAATAGGCAATTGGGCTAACTTCGTTTGTTTATTTATTTTTCTTTCCTCTTTGTAGCCATTGGTCACTTCTTATTTATTTCCTCAATTGTGACATGTTTACATAAACTTTTGGTTTTAAAAACTATTGGATCGTGTGTTCGATGCATGTATATAGACTTTTAAGTGCAACTCCAATATTATTAACCTTCCATTGCTTAAGTTCAGGACAAGGGTGATCAAAGTCCAGTAAATTAGAAAAAGGATTTTTGCATATATACCCTTAACAAAGATCATATTTGCATATAGACTCTCAACTCTCACATATTGTCATCAATGTCTTTGAAATCTTAGAAATATTTTAGTTATACCCCTCTGTCAAAATGTCGTTAAATTAGATCTAATGATTTTACATGTATATTCTTAAATTATTTATATATATATATGTGCAAAAAACCCAAATAATTCAACAAATCTTAAAATAAGACAGTTGGATGTGACAAGGAAGAACATAGCTTCTTAGATTTAAACTACAAAAATTGGCATCATATAAGTAAAAGAGTGGGACAGGAAGCATGTACTTGATCCCAAATGTTGGGGATAACGCTCTCAAGATGATGACGATGATATATATTGACACATTCTCCATTGTTTTTACATTCTTCTGCACCATCACTTTTCTTTTTTCATTTACTGAAAAAGATCACTCTTACCATGTTATGGGTTCGATAACTAGAAAGATAAGTGGTAGGAGCTGTTTATTGAAATATGGAACTTCAGTTTTCCTCTCCAACACTTCCACTCAAGGTGTGCATCTGAATCTGACTTTTAAAAGATAATGTACTATTTATACATCTCCAAGATTGTTAAGCTATTTTTATAATGTCATTAATGACAAATAGATTATTAGATAGTTTGGTGATATTAAACTTGCCTTTATTTATTGATTTCAGCAGTGAAAATTTAATCTAGTGACCGACCTAGTCACAACATGATATTTGAATATCATATACAAAAATTTAGGATTATCTTAACTTATTTCCTCATAAGATTAGAGATTGACTCTGGTTACTACCTTCTTATTTTTATTTTTGATATAATTATCAATTCCACTATGTCATCCTTGAAGTTTGGGGTGAGTTAGGGTTTGGGAAAATAGGAGGGAAAAATCCACTTCTTGGGAAAAGTAATTTTCTTAAGAGTAGAGTTTTTAGAAAATAAATGGTTATGAAATTTTTTTCTTTTCATTGGTTGGCAAAACTCCCAAAAATTTATTATTGGGACTTTTGCCAACCAATGAAAAGAAATTTTTTTGGTAGTTT
This sequence comes from Zantedeschia hybrid cultivar, assembly GCA_030544215.1. Classification (NCBI taxonomy): domain Eukaryota; kingdom Viridiplantae; phylum Streptophyta; class Magnoliopsida; order Alismatales; family Araceae; genus Zantedeschia; species Zantedeschia hybrid cultivar. The sequence continues at coordinate 21,557,415 of JARZZO010000005.1, forward strand.
TGCCAACCAATGAAAATAAAAATGTTTGGAATGGATTTCTCCTATGATTTCTCCTATAATTATCCATTCCAAACACTCTCATAGGATTTCTCCTATAATTATCCATTCCAAGCACTATCTCTGCAGGTGGATGGATGCCTTTTAGGCCATGTGGATCCAATTAAGGACCCTGCAACTTGGTAATATCCACCTTCTAGTCCAACCTTAGAATCTCATGAGTAAGAGGTGTTCCAACGAAACAGGCAAGCCGTGGTCATGATTACAAGAACTTAATAGTGTGCAAACCTAAAGCATGCTTGGCTTGTGCTACTACGAAGATGTCAATGTGGGGCATAAACAGATTATGTTTGTTACATCATAATTTAAATATTTCTGTGATTATGCAAAATTGAACTTCTCAAACTTTTGGGACACATTTAAAAGGAGGAAAAAAAAAAAAAGATAACCTGACCTTGCAAACACCAACTAGTGAGTAAAGGAACAATGCAGAATGACCTCAATTATAGCTCAATCTCATACCAGGTGTCCACTCGTACGGCTGCCTTAAACAAATCACAAGGGGCTTGTGAGGGTGTCAGAAAAAAGAATTAGTCGAATAAAATTTACATGACCAGCTGCTTCCGGGTTGCAACCTATGACAGAAAAATACTAAAGTAACCAATATTAAATCCTTAACTTTTTTGCCACTGAAAGGTAAAAGTGCAAATACGTCGTGAGTGATTCTGTAAATATTAAAAAAGGAATCCTTTTCGCCCCAGATGCTTCTTAGATCATGTGCATTTGACGATAGAAGTTATCACATCAGGCATAATGCCTTACGAAACCTGTAAGTATATCTTCTAATCATCTGTTTTAAGAATATTTTCTAATACTGTTAATAAAAATGATAAATGATAATTTTACCTTTTGAAACTTTGAAAATAAGAGTGACTTTTTCTCCCTCCCCTCTTTCTGGATCATAGCTGTTATTTTCTAGCTGAGTTGAGCACTGGCAGTAGCTCAACTGTAGTTAAGTTAGACAGGCAAACACTAGGATCAAGGGTATGAAGACAAAAATGCAGCACATGTTGAAGCTTATAATAACAATTACAAGGAATTCAGAGATGCAGTGTCAAATAATACTCTTTGAGGGGTGTATTGACAAAAAGCCCTATACAACACCCACAGGCCCTCTTACCTCAGCTTTGAGGTACGCTACATGGTACATCAAGACAATGAAATAAAGCTGGGGAAATAAAATTAAGTTACAACTCACAAAATATCTTTTCTTTTACCTCTTTCAGGTTTCTTGGGGATACATAAGCAAAGCCATATAGTAGTACTTCTTTACACCATTCCCCCCCCACCGAATACGATGAGAGCCATGGCAGGAACTCTGGCTCTCCTTTCATCTGTGCTGCTCCTACTCTTTCTGCTACGTCCTCCATCTATGGCTCCTTGGAACAGCCATAAGGGAGGAAGAACACAGTCAAGAAGATTACTGCAGCTTTCCTCTTCACAATCAGGTAATCTGAGGGATCTGGCCACGCATGCCAAGGCAAAGGGGTACAACACAGAAGCCATCAATGCAAGCTTAAGGAAGGCACCTTCAAGCAAGTCCAATCCGACCCAGAACTAGTAGAATTGATGGGTCTTTACGTACACAGCACAGAGGAAGCTAACACTTCCTGCAATTTTGTAGTAAGCTTATCTCTTCCAACCCCCCTCCCCTTTTCAATCTGCTCATTCATAGTTCCTCTGTGCTTCCTGAGAGTAGAGATGGGTCTATGATTTCCTAACTTGTAGCATCTGATCTTCTGTTTTCTTGGGTTCTATACTTCTGGCACATCCTAGGATGAGAGCACAACAGAGGGAATGATGTTTCTCCAAGTTTAGACTGAAAGAAACTAATGTCTTCAGGAGGACCCTTACATTAGTAATCTGACTAGTTAGGCCCTATTTGATAACCCATAATATATGTCTATCTTCATTAAATGTCTAATTCAACATCTGATTCACCATCTTATATCTTAAACTGCTCTTAATTTTTAAGTCAGGGATATGTTACTTATTTTCAGACGCAAGATCGTACTCCCGACCTGTCCATCTGAAGAAACCATCCGACCCATCGGAGGGAAAAGAAAATGTCGGCACCCAGATTTGAGAATCGGAAGTTTATCAAACAAAACATGGCATAAAATCTGAATAATTTTCAAAACCTTCCTTTCACCAAGATAGGAAGTTAGATATGAAAAAGCGACTTTAGACAATAGACTTGAATGCTATCAAACGCCACCTAAGCACTATGAGTAGCATTGTGAATGGAGGTCCAAATTCATATTTATGGATAAACATCTGAAGTTATGCAGTTAAATTGTCCAAGAGCTCATTGCCAGAGAGACTGCTTGTAGATAATTAATTTGCATGGGAGTTGAAAAATCCCCACCAAAATGTATTATGATCAAAGTTAGCCCAGTCCCTGTTAGGACAACTAGCTTTTCTCTGTCGTTGCATGTTATCTGCTCTATGCAAATCTTTCTTCGAGAAGTTTCAGTCTGAATGCCTAGTTTTGGTTGCATGTACACCCTTGCGGATGTTAGGATACTTGAATTCTAACAAATTCAAACGGATAGAGCAATTTTTACTTAATTCAAATATTATCTTTATATATTTCCGTACGTTATGGGTCCATTTGGAACCTTGGTCAATTGGAAATCCATTTCATTAACTACTCTTAAAATCCCGACTTGGGCAGCTGCTAAAAAGAGGTGGATGCCGTTTTCCAGAGAGGATTTGATAAATTGGTGAAATTCATTTCAAAGATAAAAAGGGTGGATATTTGTTTACCTTTTCCCTGTAAATTTAATTCTTCAGAAAACTTTTTCTATTAAAATATATTTTACATGTAATCAAATGTACCCTATATCGCGTAAACTTTAATCCATTTCACTAAGGAGCCTGTCCATCTTCTACTAACTCACAATGGTCTAGATAACGAATAGAAAATATGCTATGGAGTTGGCTAGCACAAGCAGAACTTTCCTTAGAGTTCGTGAGATCAGAGTGAGTGCCCTGATCTGAATTCCTTAGACTTATCTGAGAAAACATGAAGAAACTTAAACATGTGAGCATGTTGGGAGGAGTACAGAGATAGCACTTAAGTATTAACTTTACAGGCGAGGTATCACCTGCCTAGTACTGGCAGATCTGGGATGCAGCAGTCCAACCCGGCTTCCTCGGCAGCCATTTCATCCGTACGACCTAGATGCACATGTCGCTCCTTGTCCTGAGACTCGGCAATTTCCAGAAGAGAATAAATATATATATAAAAATAATTTAGGAGAAGTGCTAATAATTTGAGACATGCAGAAGGATGCCCAAGGTGTCCCTCAGATCCCATCTGAAGCTGTTGATGAATTTACTTAACCATTAATGCCCCATTTTTTATTGAAATTTTTCGTCATCTTTCTTTTTCGTTTTGATCCGTAAAATTTTCGTCATCAAGGCATGCGTACAACAAGATGTGGGTCTGTACTTTATTTTTAATTATAAAATATAAGTTGCTATAAGCTCTGTGAGACTCTCCGAACATGAGAATTATGAATATGATTTATGTTACTTGTACATTTTTAGACATCTCGTCAAAAGGAAGCATATTACAGGGAATATTATCCAAAATCATCATCGTCAATACAAATTTTGTTCAAAAAAAGATTATCTTATCCTTATCATTGTTTCTTTCACAATATTAGAGAGAGAGAGACATCTTCTTACTTTACCATTATTTTATAACCAAAGTTATGGGTTATGCCACTGTTGAAAGAAATAGTGATCTAACAAACAAGAAGAAACATTACCTGAAAATCGCAATCAAAGGAGAGATCCTTGCACGGTGCAGCGGAAGCAAACAGGGTCGTGCTTGTCTATAGAGAGGCTACTAGACTCCCCCGCTGTTTTCACATGACAGATTCTAGGGGTCACAAGTGGTACCCAAGGAGAGAGAGAGAGACACCAACCTAAACTCTTCTAATCTATCCCTCTTTTGTAGATGTGGATCTCTCACAGATATCATAACTCCTTAACTCTTCTTCCCATATAGAGAGAGACTTCTCTAAGTCTAGGCAATGTCTATATAATCCACCAATGCGGATGTTAGAGTTTGAACTTAACTCAGACTCCGTTCTATATCTCTCACTCAGACACATTGGTCATCTAATAATTCTCCATAATGTTTCATCTAACTACATCTTTCATGACGCATGCGACTAGACGAGGAAGATCTAAAAATAAGAAGTGTTATATTAAGTTACCAACTGACTAATGTAGCACTACAACTCTAAGTCTTGTCTCATTCTCTAAACTACTAGTTCACATTAGGTCAAATTGATTTGATTCCTTTGAAATCTCGATCCTAACATCTCAAATAATGTGTCTGCACATATAGTTGTGTTGGACATATCCAACATAACCACCCAGACAATGAGTCACGACAACACGAGTGTGAAACAAGTTGGCTTTTCCTATGTCACACATGCCAATATGTTTTTATTCGACTTCTTTCCTAGACATGCTTCACTAGATCGCATGTCTCATGGCTGTTGGATGATATGTTAAAGTAACATTATCAAGTATTCACTTCATGACAATGCACATAATCCTAAGGGTACAAGAAATATAGAGATTCACACAATGATGAAGCATGAATCCATTCATTCACTATTTTTCTAGAGGTTATCAAAAATAGCACATGAAGTATGAGTTTTATGTTATGGTGGAGTCATAAATAGAATATACCATGCTCATACTATATGAATCTATAACCCTACCCCCTATTAAGTGCATCTAGGTTGCCCATATGGAATACATCATTCAGCTATCCTAGGCTACATGAGAAAATAAATCCATGTTCAACTGATTTTGATCAGGCTAATCTTGGCCATTTATTTAGATGATTACGTGTAAGGATTGAGGTTTCGGATCCGATTATCGGGTCAGTTTCGAGGTCGGATCCCTTAGTTTGGTCCATAGTGGGGCTGGGGCTTAGTTTCCAAGCTCGACGAGGTTCAAACGGCGTCCAGCAATGTGGACGTATTTTAGGCTGTGCCACGTTGGCTGGCTTTGGGCCGCGAGAGTACGGTCCCGGCCTTATTGTCTGAATGGCGTCTTGTATGGACGACGTCATTTAGAGTATGACCCTGGTATGTCAGAGTACGGCCCGATCTTGTCATTTGAACGACGTCGAACTTGGACGACGCGTTTTCTCCAGTTTCTGTTTGACCCCGCGAACCCTCCCTCCTTTCCCTCATTCTCTCATTTTTCTTCACTCTCCTCTCTTCCCTCCGACCTCCGGCACCCTTTCCCCCTCTCCTTCCTCTCCTCTCCCCATTCCTCCTCTCCCTCCACTACAGTAACCCCCCCAACTTCCTCCACTACCACCACTACTTCCTCCGTGGCGCATTTCTCTCCGGACGGCGGCCGACGTCCCGGTGGAGTAACGGCGTCCACGGCGGTACCGGCGGCGGCGTGTGGCGAGGCGGGTTGGTGGCTTGGAGCTAGGAGGAGTTCGAGTAACAAGTAGGGTGACAATTTCCGTTGTAGTTCCTTTAAAACCATGTTTTTTTTTCCACTTTTGAACATGTTTAGGGGTTTTCTTGAGGTGAAAACACTAATTGCATGAAATGATAAATTGGGGGTTTTTAACGGGTATTTAGGTTCTTCTCCTCCTCCTCCACTTTGTAGCATTTTTACACGATTTGGGAGAAGAAATCTCATCCCGTGGATTGGGAGATGGCGGAAGAAGAACCTGTTTGTAAGGGTTAAATGGCGTCGGGAGACAGCAACGCCTTTTGGAAAGGCGACTTCCACCCACGACCCGATTTAACCCAAATAACAGACTTTGTCTCTGGATTGAGTAGCGTCCAGAGACAGTGACGCCTTTTGAACGGCGACTTCCATGTACGACGCGTTTTAAATTAGTTCACCCCGAGGCCTGTCTCTGTTTCTGTCGTTATTAGGCGACTAGGGACAGCGACTCCTTTTGAATGGCGACCCCTTTGAAAGACGCGATTTAGGCCCATTTTCACATGAATCAATTTAGAGGTCTTGAATGACGTCAGCCTTGGGCGACGCGATTCAAGACAGAATCTCATTAATTCTTACAATTAACATGTGTTTACATTGATAGATAGTTTGGTTAATTGCATACTTGAAATCATGCTTAAGGACAATGATTTCTACGTGATCGGATCGCACCGTGTTGCGTTTTGTGTAACCGTGGACCTAGAGTGACAGTTGTTAGCGCTTAGGCACCCTGTGTTGGTATGGGAGTGATACAACGCCGATGTGGGAGTGGTGGGGTGACGTCTAGAAAGAGGGTCACCTGGTGTACCCCGGGGTATAGCTAGTACCGGTGTGGGAGTGGTACATTCGGAGTGTCACTCGTGCTGGGGGAAGCAGGACCACCTTGAGTCATGTCAGGCCGGAGTAGTTAGTGTGTTATCTGAAGGGTTGCTGTTTGGTCTCAGCGGATCGGTGTTTTCCGCGTACGGCCGTGACTTGTGTATTTAGCCGAGATGCTAATTGTGGATCTTATAGTAGTTTCAGAATCGTACATGTTATAATTATAAATGTGTGTGTTTTATATCGAAATTGTAATACTGCTTTACTTAAATTGCCTATATTTGTGTACTACACTTGTGGGTGCGTGAGTGGGCGGTGGGGATCGAATGATCCCTACTGAGTCTTTTCGATGAAACTCACCCCTGCGGTTTTCATGTGAGGGTTCTAGGCAGACATAGCGAGGAGAGTGCTGCCTTGAGTTGCGTGTCAGCAACCGCTGTTCCGGAGTATGCCCCGATGTAGTTGTTATTTTATTTTCTGGCCTGTACGCTTAATTATTTCTTTTCAGTTGGAGTATGTAATTATTTGCTTAGTCGAGTCGCATTGTAATAATTTTTAATTCTTGCACTTCCCTTTCAATTCGATGCCATGTGAATGTTTAGCTTATTTTATTATTTATTTTCTAGACTTATCAAGATCCTGGTTTGGCTCCAAATTAATGATTCGGTACCCATTTAGTAATCGGATCCCCGATTATAGGGTGACGGGTCATTACATTACGACTCTTATCACACTCCCACTGAATGTGAAATCAAAATACTCCCACTAAGCACAAAGTCTATAGAGTTTATCTCATCATGCTCAATGTTACATTAGCATAATGATTGTATGTATAAGTGGATCAATCATAGCCTAATCACATTCTCACAAAAGTGCACTAATAACAATTATCTCACTACTAGAGATATCTTAGAACAACCAATCTATATGCAACCAGCATAAAAATATCTAGTTATCTTAAGGCACTCACCATGATAGTACATACAAAGGCTCACGAGTACCTCGCTTAAGTAACACAATTCCCTTTCTTCTTCTCATTAGGGGGGCATTGTTTAATGTTAAGAACTTTTATTGGAGTATTAAAGTAATGACTCATACCCAATATTGGAAATCCAATAACTATTGGATCCAAATTATCACATTTTGTTCTAGACCCAGGACCATAAGTACACACATCTGGGTAAATATATGAAAAATTAAGTTAAATAAAAAACTGACGAACTATAGCATAGGAAAATAAATAGAGTCGAATAGTACAGTCTGACACAAGTCTAACAACAAATACATGTCCAGGAGAAGAAATAATAGTATAGGCTCGAACGTAAATGCACAACTACATCAGGACATGCCCTAGAACAATAGTGACTGCTACCGAGCATGCACTCCAAAGATCCACTCTTGCTCTAAGTATGCCTGGAGTCCTCACTTGAGATGTAGGAAAGTGAGCCACACCAATGATGGGCTCAATAGGGATTCCGCTATCCCTATCACTGACTCACACACCCACAACTAGCAAGGGTAGTAAGTTAAAGCACTAAACTACTGTAGCATGAAAAAACTTGCTGAAAGTAAGCAAACCATAGACCCACCAAGACAGGTCAGGAACCCCTCAGGTGGTCCAAGCTGCTCTAGCCACACACAACCACAAGTGGTCCCACCTTGTCAAGTCACTAGAGTGACAAGGACACTTACACCTATTAGCACTAACGCTCTGAAAGGCCAAACTTCGTACAACTTCAAACTCCACAACCCAAGTGCATCCACTGACGTCTTATCTCACGGCCAAAACTGTAGGGATCGCTGTGTCGAGATCCGACCAAAAAAAAACGCAGCGGAATAATATGTTTGGGATCGGATCCATCCTGTTTTGATCGTTAAAATAAAACCGGAGAAAATCGAGTTCACCTTGCGCGGATTCGAATCCGCGTTCGTTTTCCAGTTCTGTCGGAGCGATGCCGCAAATCGCGCAGATGCCCGACCTCTAGCGATATCCACGCGGTTCTCCTCGCGATGGATCGTCCTCGTTTCCTCGCTCGCTGCGGCGTTCGTAGATCCCGTCTGACTGCGCGTAATCCGCCACGACATGCAGATTCTGATTCTCCCGTCGAATGGAAGGCGGAGAAGTCGGGAACCGCGCGCCCAGAAGAGAGAGAAAGAGAGAAAGAACGAATGACGGCTAGGTCAGGGTTGCTGGCCCCGGACATAGAATCCGTTCTTTTATAATAAGTCAGTTTGCGATTTTTCATAAAAACCCAGACTTATCTGAAATCCTGTCGGATTATCCATCAACTTGAAAACCAATTGCGTATGACCCTCTAGGCCCAAATACCAATCCAGTTAATAGCCCATTAAGTCCAGTAACCCTTTACTGACCCACTGAATTAATTAATATCCTTATATTCAATTAATCAGTCGAATTTAATGTCCCACAATAAATTCAGACGGACTGCCGATCACGTTGGATGCCAAGCAACATCGCGTGATCCTGGATGGCACTGGGGTTATCGCAACCCTCTATTGGAACCTTTCTGTCATCGGTTAACGCGCGGATATAATCTTTCATCCGTGCAATGTTCCCGAATCGACCTAGGGCATGGTTTACTGTTAAACCCTATTTGGTCGATTCACTTGAATCAGATGCCGCTAATCTGAATCCGATAACTCCTTATCGATTACAGAGTCCGCCTTGGCCAGGGACTTTAAGCGCATCATTCCCGGAACATTCTCTCTCAAACTACCGAGAGCGGATGATCCCGTATTGAACACACAATTACCTTCGAGGGCATTTCCCTGAACCCGATCGCTTGACTTATTGATAACCCATGGTTAGGGATTCGTTCGTCAAGGTCAAAGCTCAGAAACCTACCAACAAGATATCTTTGGAGTCTCAGGTCCAAGGATCATCTACGCAACCATGACAAATGAATCGAGCTGGTTAACAATGAGGTGATTACCATCCAGCGATTCATAGTCGGATCAGTTCTGTGAACTCATTCACCAATGAGCACCTATAGGTCTAGTATAGTGTCTCCACACAAGTGACTTATGGGATCAGTCACCCTCATCATATGAGCTGAAGTAACCTATACTAGTCTATCCGGATGTTTGATGTCCTATCTCAAACATCGTATGACTAAGAACAATTAAGTGTTAGAATTGGGTGGCCTCAAAGCCAATCATTGTACATTCTAGTTCAGATAATTAATAAAGGCAATTATTTCTTCATTTAATAGTTCTCGCAAACGACTATCGTAATGAAGGTCCATAGACAAATGTATGGGATATTGAATCATGATGAGATCGTGATAGTGAGATCAATATCCTAAGGCAATTGTCTTAAAACAGTTCTCGATCATAGGATATTTGAGATGGACATTAAATATTCGATAAGATCGACACAAGTTATGTCTGCTCATATGATGAGGGTGAATGATCTCACATTCACTCGTGTGGTGACATTAAGACAAACAAGTGGGTGCTCATTAGAGAATGAGTTCACTGAACAGACCCAAATAAGAATTACTAGATGGTAATTATACCTATTAGTCAACCAGGGAATTCAATCGTTGCAGTAGCACAGTTGGTCCTTTGACCTGAGTCACCAATGATACCTTGTTTGTGGACCATTGTATCTTGATTCTCTGACTCGTGGACTTTAACCATTAAGTCCATCATAATCGGTCTTTCAGATATAGTGGAAAGCTTGCGAAGGTAATTGAGTGAACAACAAGGGATCACTCACTCTTGGTATAAGACTGGAGAGAGAATGTCCCATGGATGTGTACACATAAATCCCTGGCCATGGTCAAATGAAAGAGATGTCTTTCTAGATATTAACTGTGTACTGGAATCCATCTGGATAATGCGATAGAGGGTTTGACTATAAAACCATACCCTTGCGTTATCAGGACATTGCATGAGTGAAGGATTATATCTGTGCGGCATCTGCAAACGGAAAGGTTCAATTGAAGGGAAAAGTATCCCTTATATCTTCTGGGATCATGAGGTAGTGTTTGGTGCTGTTCATGATCAGAAGGCCAAGTGATTTGATCATCAGATGATAATTCACTTGTTTATTAAATTAATCATTTAACATATGATGTTTAAATGTTAATTAATAAATATTAAACTCAAGAAACAGTTCTAAGTTTAATGGGCCTGCAACCGGACTGATATATGGGCCTAGAGGGTCACACACATAAGAGTTCTCGTCACACGGTGAGAGATGTTAAATTTCATGCTTATCTGGGTTTTTGTGAAAAGCTGCAAGATAAACATGAAGATTTAATGGAGAATTATCCAAGGCCAAACTCTTGGATAATCATGAGGATTAACTGTTGTGCTTATCCTTATTTCTATATAAGGAGGGCCAAGGGGGAGTGGTAAAAAGTTGGTTGGACGAATTTTACTCCCCAGATTCTCTCTCTCCTCTCTCTCTCTCCTTCTCTCTCTCTTGGAGTGGATCTGTCTCTCTCCGCGCACGGTGGATTTGAGATCTGGTCGGAGCACTCAAGTCGAGGAGGAAATCGCGTCTGCTGCGGGAACTCGTGTGGATACCTTTAGAGATCGTGCGCATGCGCGATTACCGAGTCAGCATCATCCACGGGAGATTCGAAACCCCGCAAAGGTGAAGAACTGTTCTTCCTGCTTAGATTTTAATGTCCGTTTTACGACCCCAGCAACCGATACAATGGAATCATTTTTATTTCCGCTGCGTTCTTGGCGATTCATTACATTAAGAACATGTGTTTATAAGTCTTCGGTCCCGTAATTATGATCTCATCATAATCCGAAGACTATTGCACATGTTCATGGACTTCATCGTGATACGATAAATACAGATCGAATTAATTACACACAATGAATTATTGCCATTTATTAATAATCTGAATAAGTACATAGTATCGGATTGGCTTGGAGGCCATCTAATACTAACAATCTCCCACTTGGACTAAAGCCAATTACTTTTATACAGAATACCCATATTCTCTAAGTGACGCTCAAAAACATTTTGAGACAAAGGCTTTGTAAGTGGATCTGCTATGTTGTCGGCTGAGGGAACTCTTTCCACCACGACATCTCCTCGAGCTATAATTTATCTGATCAAATGAAAGCGCCGCAGAATGTGCTTCGACTTCTGATGAGACATCGGCTCTTTCGCTTGAACAATCGCCCCATTGTTATCACACAGCAGTGGGACGGGACCAGATATGCTTTCCACCACACCAAGATTGCCGATGAATTTCTTCATCCATACAGCTTCCTTGGCGGCTTCAGCAGCAGCAATATACTCAGCTTCCGTTGTCGAATCAGCAGTGGTTTCCTGCTTGGAACCTTTCCAGCTCACTGCTCCCCCGTTGAGTGTGAAAATAAAACCTGATGTTGACTTGCTGTCATCAGGATCAGACTGAAAACTCGAGTCAGTGTATCCTTGCAGCTTTAAGTCTCCTCCTCCATAGACTAGAAATAGATCCTTAGTCCTTCTCAAGTACTTAAGGATGCATTTCACAGCCTTCCAGTGTTCATCACCTGGATCTGCCTGATGTCTGCTCGTAACACTTAGAGCATATGCTATATCAGGTCTTGTACATAGCATGGCATACATGATGGATCCTATGGCATAAGCATAGGGGACTTTATCCATCACAACCCTCTTTTCAGGTGTCTTGGGAGACTGACCTTTAGAGAGTGAAATTCCATGTCTCATCGGTATGAGACCTCTCTTGGAATTTTCCATGCCAAACCTTTTGACAATGGTTTCTATGTACATGGATTGGGTTAAAGCTAACATATTCTTTGATCTATCTCTATAGATCCGTATTCCTAATACGTAAGATGCTTCTCCCAAATCCTTCATAGAGAAGTTCTTTGACAACCATATCTTTACTGATGACATCATTCCTACATCATTCCCAATTAGTAGGATGTCGTCAATGTAAAGAACCAGAAATGTGATTGCGCTCTCACTGTTTTTCTTGTATACACAGGGTTCATCTTCATTCTTAATGAAGCCATAAGATTTGATTGCCTCATCAAATCTTATGTTCCAGCTTCGGGAAGCTTGCTTCAGTCCATAAATGGACCTCTGCAACTTGCATACCATGTCTGGAGATTCTTTGGATGTGAATCCTTCTGGTTGTATCATATACACCTCCTCCTCAAGGTTTCCATTGAGGAAGGCAGTCTTCACATCCATCTGCCAGATTTCATAATCATGGTAGGCAGCAATGGCGAGAAGAATTCTGATGGACTTAATCATAGCAACGGGTGAAAAGGTTTCGTCATAGTCAACACCTTGTCTTTGACGATAGCCTTTCGCCACTAATCTTACTTTATAAGTCTCAATACGTCCATCTGCACCGATCTTTCTTTTAAAGATCCATTTGCAGCCGATAGGTACTATACCATCGGGTAAATCTACCAAGTTCCAAACTTGGTTGATGTACATGGACTGTATTTCAGAATTCATGGCTTCCCGCCATTTTCCGGCCTCTGGACTTTCAATGGCCTCCTGGTAAGTCTTAGGATCATCATCCTCATTATAGAGTATCCTTGAACCATCCAAATTAATATGTTCCATATATCTTTTTGGTGGTTTAGGTACTCTTTCAGACCTACGGGGTTCCTGTGTATCATTTTGAACAGGTTCAGAAACTGACGGTTCATCTGATGAACCAATGCCAGTTTGTGGGTCTGGAATTTCTTCCAGTGTTACTTTACTCCCACTGTCCTTCTGGAGAATATAATCTTCTTCCAGAAAGACAGCTCTCCTGACCACAAACACCTTTTGCTCGCCAGGAAGATAAAAGTAATATCTATAAGTTTCCTTTGGATATCCCACAAATCTGCATTTGTCAGTTCTAGATTCTAGCTTATCTGCGTCATGTCTTTTAACATGAGCAGGATATCCCCAGACTTTAACATGTTTAAGGTCTGGTTTCCTTCCATTCTATATCTCATATGGAGTGGTCTCAACAGATTTGCTGGGTACCTTGTTCAGGATATACATAGCCGAGCTAAGTGCATATCCCCATAAGGACACTGGTAATTTGGACATGCTCATCATGGGTCGCACCATTTCCATTAATGTGCGATTTCTCCTTTCTGATACACCATTCATCTGAGGTGTATAAGGAGGTGTAAGCTGAGAAAGGATACCATTATCCTTTAAGTATTTAATGAACTTAGTACTCAAGTATTCACCACCCCGATCAGATCGGATGGTTTTTATACTTTTTCCTGTTTGTTTTTCTACTTCATTTTTAAATTCTCTGAATTTCTCAAAGGCTTCAGATTTATACTTCAATAAGTATACATATCCAAACCTTGAGTAATCATCAGTGACTGTAATGAAGTATGAGAAACCACCAATGGCTTGGGTTGACATAGGACCACATACATCTGAATGTATGAGTTCTAATATGTCTTTGGCTCGTTCTCCAGTTCCACTAAATGGAGACTTGACCATTTTACCCATTAAACATGACTCACAGGTTGCATATGATTCATAATCAAATGGATCCAAATATCTATCTTTATGCATCCTTTGGAGTTTGTTTTCACCAATGTGTCCAAGCCTACAATGCCACAAGTAGGCTTTGTTCATTTCATACTTATTCTTTTTAATTGAAGAACCGATGTGTAAATTATCATGAGACACATTTAATAGATACAAACCATTAGATAAAATAGCAGAAGCTATTAATTTATTTCCAAAATAAATTGAACAACTATTGTTCCCAAAATGTAAATTGTATCTAATTCTATCTAAACATGAAATAGAAATGATGTTCCTTATTATGCTAGGTACATAATAACATTCATCTAATAAAAATGTGTCTCCAGATGGTAGCTTGAGCTTCACTGTCCCTACAGCGATCGCCGCAACTCTTGCGCCGTTACCTAGTCTCAGCTCCACCTCGCCGGTCCTCAACTTACGCCTTCTTGTCAGTGCCTGCACAGAATTGCAGATATGAGATACACATCCAGTATCTAATACCTATGATGTACAATCTCTTATTGACAAGTTTACATCTATCATATAGATACCTGAAGCGTCCTGCTGCTTCACAGTTCCTTGAGCCTTGTCCTTGAGGTATTCATTGCAATTCCTCTTCCAATGCCCTTTCTGGTGACAGTAGAAGCAATCACCTTTCTCAGCACTTTTACCTTTGTGTTTCTTGACAACCTTTGCCTTTCTCTGAACCTTGTTCTTATTCTTTCGAAAAGCTTGGACTGCAAGTCTTTTTCTGTTGGTCTTACCAACCATGAGGACTTGGGGTTTATCCTTCACAAGGTTCCCCTCAGCAGTTTTTAACATGTTCAGCAGTTCAGCTAAGGTGGCCTGGATCTTGTTCATGTTAAAATTAACAATGAACTGAGCATATGACGGTAGAAGTGAAGACAACACGAGGTCTGTGTGCATCTCCTTGGGAAGTGTAATCCCAAGAGCATCCAGCCTCTCCACCCACTCAATCATCTTCAGCACGTAATTCTGTACTGAAGTTCCCTCTGCCATCTGAGCCTTGAACAGATTCTTCGATATCTCATATCGTTCGATTCTGCTCTGCTTACCAAATAGCTCCTTCAAATGGATCATGATGGATCTAGCATCCATCTCTTCATGTTGCCTCTGCAACTCATTGCTCATAGAGGCTAACATGTAGCATTGGGCCATAGTGGAATCTTCCTTCCATTTTTCATACACTGTCATTTCCTCCTCTAGAGCATCCAATGCTGGTTCAGCAGGAGGTTCATTATCCAAGACGTAGGCAATCTGCTCAGACCTGAGGACTATCTTCAGGTTTATGAGCCAGTCTGAGTAATTGGTGCTTGTCAAACAGTTGGCATCAAGTATGCCTCGCAACGGGTTATGGTGTGACATTCTCGCCTACAGGAGATAATCAATTGATAATTAGTAGATATTCAGATTAACTAAAATAAGATATGGTCTTTTATAATCTAGTTTTACTCCTACTAATTTTCGACGGACTGTATAACCTTCAGATATATAGAACGGGAGACGCCGACGGTCTCCTAGTAGGGATCAGAATCTCCAAGCATCACAGTATGACCTCGGGTAAACACGTAGTATCATACCGCTATCTCAGAGCAATCATCTCATGATAATTGCAACTCCTTGCAATATCCGATCATATTTCGGCTCCCAAGTTAAATGGTCCCGGGTAAACACAGTAGACCATTATCCCCGGTCTAAGCTTTACCATCAATACGTGACAGAGTAAAGTAGAAATATAGTTCCCGGCTAAATACGTGGATAACTATATCGTTCCTCTACTCTTATCCAAAGGCATCTAATGCCATGATTAACACTTCTCTCATCAGTTAATGGCAAACCTCAGGTAAACACATAGTATCTGCCACCACCGAATTAAGTTCTATTAATCATATTGATGGAGAGCCACGCGGTGTATTCTCAATGACTTACGCTACGACTTAGAGTTTGTTACGAAGGTTTTACTTATTTAGTTTGGTCTCATCCTAGGTGATAGTATTAAATATATCGAATATATATTATAAATACTAATAACCTAGCAAATATAAAGCACATGCATCACATACATGTCATTAGTATGGTCATGGACGGCACTGCGGTTTGACTTGAGCCAGACAGTCAAACGCACACACATACACAATATAACAACTTATATCATGAGTCTGCAAACCTATGGATTCAATGAACTCCTTCATTTTCATCTGGTCGGCAGTTGTGGATCATCCTCGCTCCGTGCGCAGCCGCCTCGATCAAATTACATCGTAATTCTCAATTACATGATAATTTAAATGAGGAAGCCTTATGGCGATTACATCGAGGAGGAAGGTAGAAGTACAATGGAATATGAGAGGGAGAGGTTCGCAGACCTCTATTTATTAATAAACAATAAACCACACAATCACATTCCATATTCACAAATAATGCTCGTCCATGACCACCATGTGTTTTAGTTAAACAAACCACATATGAATTGCACATCAAATGGCTAAATTAAAATTTTCGAAAATAATAGTAATTTCAGGTTTCATAAAACCAGGGACCAAACAAAATTTGGATTTAGAATTTTCGAAAATCAATTTATGAATGCTTAACTTAAATCGAATTTAAACAAGCAATTATAACACATCATATGCATTAAAATTCCAAAATTTAAATATCTAGAATATTCCATGCAAATATGACAAGATTATTCTAACTATTAGATTAATAAAGTCATTAAACAATTAGATTAATCATTATCTTATTAAAATCTAACATTTAGATTATCTAGTTATAAATAATCATCGATTCAACATTTAAATCAATAATTAATTATAACTATAAACTTCAATTAAGATAATGAACTTAATCAATTGTAATGGGTCTCTCAAAAGTTAAATTGAACAAAATTTTAATTCCAAAAACAATTTTTGAAAATATAAAAATTTAAAACAATTTAAACTAATTAAATAGGTTTTAAAAAATCACCTAGGTGGCTCAGCCCACCCCTGGCCGAACCAGGGCTCAGCCTGGCTGAGCCATGGGCTCGGACCAGGGGCACCAGGCCCATTGAGCAGGGGACCCAGGGGCTCGAGCCCGGTCCGGCCCGGCTCAGACCAGTGCAGCTAGGAAACCCTAGCCGCACGGGCCCGACCGCACCCCCCCCCCCCCCCCCCCCCCCCCCCCCTTTTCCCTTCCAGCTCCGGGGGTGCAGGGAAGAAGCCATGGGGGGAAGGGGGGAAGGCCCTTGCCGGCAACCGCCCTGGCGCCGGGAGGGCACCGGACGGTCGCCGGTCACGCCGTCGGCGTCGGACGGCACCGTTGACCCGGCCCAGCCCTTTAGAAAAGGGGATTCCGAACCCCCCAAACCTGCGCATAACCGTGGTGCCATTGCCGCCCGGTTATCGCCGACTAGCCCCTGCCGGAGCCAATGGTGATGTCGGTGGTGGCCGGTGGGATCGTTTGGTCATACCAAAATCCATCCCAAAAGTTTCACATCACATGTGATAACCCGTACATCACCCCACAAGGATTTTTCCTCGTCCCACGAAGAACATGAGAGCCCCAATAAAATTACGATTTTACATAAATAAAATTAATCAAATTAACTTTATTCATCTCATGAATCAAATTTCTTAAACATAATCGTAAAATATTCATGGAATATAATTAGATATTTAGATTTCGGAATTCGAAACGACGAAGAACACAGTGATAACCTGGCTCTGATACCACTGTAGGGATCGCTGTGTCGGGATCCGACCAAAAAAAAAACGCAACGGAATAATATGTTCGGGATCGGATCCATCCCGTTTCGATCGTTAAAATAAAACCGGAGAAAATCGAGTTCACCTTGCGCGGATTTGAATCCGCATTCGTTTTCCGGTTCCGTCGGAGCGATGCCGCAAGTCGCGCAGATACCCGACCTCTGGCGGTATCCACGTTGTTCTCCTCGCGATGGATCGTCCTCGTTTCCTCGCTCGTTGCGGCGTTCGTAGATCCTGTCTGGCTGCGCGTAATCCGCCGCGACATGCAGATTCTGATTCTCCCGTCGGACGGAAGGCGAAGCAGTCGGGAACCGCACGCCCAGAAGAGAGAGAAAGAGAGAAAGAACGAATGACGGCTAGGTCAGGGTTGCTGGCCCCGGACGTAGAATCCGTTCTTTTATAATAAGTCAGTTTGTGGTTTTTCATAAAAACCCAGACTTATCCGAAATCCTGTCGGATTATCCATCGACTTGAAAACCATTTGCGTGTGACCCTCTAGGCCCAAATACCACTCCAGTTAATAGCCCATTAAGTCCAGTAACCCTTTACTGACCCACTGAATTAATTAATATCCTTATATTCAATTAATCAGTCGAATTTAATGTCCCACAATAAATTCGGACGGACTGCCGATCACGTTGGATGCCAAGCAACATCGCGTGATCCTGGATGGCACTGGGGTTATCGCAACCCTCTATTGGAACCTTTCTGTCATCGGTTAACGTGCGGATATAATCTTTCATCCGTGCAATGTTCCCGAATCGACCTAGGGCATGGTTTACTGTTAAACCCTATTTGGTCGATTCACTTGAATCAGATGCCGCTAATCTGAATCCGATAACTCCTTATCGATTACAGAGTCCGCCTTGGCCAGAGACTTTAAGCGCATCATTCCCGGAACATTCTCTCTCAAACTACCGAGAGCGGATGATCCCGTATTGAACACACAATTACCTTCGAGAGCATTTCCCTGAACCCGATCGCTTGACTTATTGATAACCCATGGTTAGGGATTCGTTCGTCAAGGTCAAAGCTCAGAAACCTACCAACAAGAAATCTTTGGAGTCTCAGGTCCAAGGATCATCTACGCAACCATGACAAATGAATCGAGCTGGTTAACAATGAGGTGATTACCATCCAGCGATTCATAGTCGGATCAGTTCAGTGAACTCATTCACCAATGAGCACCTATAGGTCCAGCATAGTGTCTCTACACAAGTGACTTATGGGATCAGTCACCCTCATCATATGAGCTGAAGTAACCTATACTAGTCTATCCAGATGTTTGATGTCTTATCTCAA
The DNA here is from genome assembly GCA_030544215.1 of Zantedeschia hybrid cultivar. Taxonomy (NCBI): domain Eukaryota; kingdom Viridiplantae; phylum Streptophyta; class Magnoliopsida; order Alismatales; family Araceae; genus Zantedeschia; species Zantedeschia hybrid cultivar. The sequence goes on from JARZZO010000005.1 coordinate 21,576,357, forward strand.
ACATCGTATGACTAAGAACAATTAAGAACATGTGTTTATAAGTCTTCGGTCCCGTAATTATGATCTCATCATAATCCGAAGACTATTGCACATGTTCATGGACTTCATCGTGATACGATAAACACAGATCGAATTAATTACACACAATGAATTATTGTCATTTATTAATAATCTGAATAAGTACATAGTATCGGATTGGCTTTGAGACCATCTAATACTAACAAAAACCTCACATCTGACCACCCCAGTAGGCTCCAGACACTCACAAGGTGAGATAGTAAGAAAATATGACTAACTAAGGTCTGTGAGTCTATGCCCCTAGCCACGTGTGTACACCAATAGTAAAAGCTACTGTCCCACGATCAAATTTCTCCCACACCTAGACTCAGTCTATAAATGTGGGGCCTTGAGATCCAGCTCGAACTCACAATCGAGCAAACTCGTAACCTGTGTATTTATAGGTCACAACATGCATGTAAGCACGGAGTGTACTACTAGTAGATGTCGTCCCCTCGAGTCCAAACACGTAAAATATAGTGCAAAGTTCACCCCCATGAATGACCCAAGCATGCAAGTGTGTAGAAATATCTAACAGCTATATTGGAAAGTAAAATACATAACTTATACAGAAATAACCTTATTTATATTCACAGAAATGATGCAAGTTTAGGGTCAGTTCAGTTATTATTTTGAATCGCATTACTTGCTTAAGATGCCTTTCAAATCGTGTTGCCACAGGCTGACATCTTTCAACTAGGTCTATATGGGTTAATCGATTTTTTTATTTAAATTGATTAGTCTGAATCGCGTCAGCTAGGGTGACGCCTTTCAGCTTAATCGATTAGGTGGTAAAATGATTAATTGTATGATTAAGAGGGTATCAAGCTCGAATCACGTTGCCCGTTTTTGACGATTTTTGCAAATCGCATTAGCCACTGGTGATGATATTCAGCCACCGGAATCACGTCGTCTGTGCCTTACGCAATTCATAAATCGCATCAGGGATAGACGAAGCCCTTTAGGACCTGAGCTAGAGTTTTGCCAAGCTTCTCCAGGCATCCCCGAAATACTCCAAAACCTAAAGAAATGAGGAAGAATGAACCCCCAACATTTCCAAAATATGGAGATCTTACAACCCACCAAGAAAACCACCCAAAAGCATTCCTCAAAACATAAATCCTAACATGATTTCTAGGGAGAATCCTAGGCACTTAGAGGAGGATGATCACCCTTCCTCAAACTTGACCGTCTCTCAACCCTACAAGGGCCCTTGTTGCGCCGCTACCTTGCCGCCGCCACGTCCACTTTATCCTGTCAGTTGTTGAGAGTGAGGTAGTGGAAGGAGGTGAGGTGGAGAGGTGGGGGAGGAGGAAATGAGGGAGAAGAGAAAATGGGTTGAAGAAAAAAGAGGAGGGTGCACTCCACACCGAGGCATGTGCAATCGATCGGCGAGCGCCATAAGGAGGAAAAGTGACATACATGGATAGTTTGAATCGTATCATGGTCAGATGACATCAATCACAAATCACGTCTCGTATCAATTACGTGAATTAGAGAGTCTAACTGGTCATAATAAAAGAACAAATGAATAGGAAAGCTAATCAATCTAATAAAAAATAGAAGCGAAAAGTGCCATTTCTATTTTTTAAGTGGGCTGAGCTCAATAATATTTTTTACTTTTTACAATTTTTTAAATCATCTAATCAAATATCCAGCTGTGGGACATAATAAAAAAGATCTACAAAATTTTTAAAAAAAATTGTGGTGTACCTGCAGTACACTGCACGGCGGTTGCAACGTCGTGCAACAAGTAAAACTCCTCTCCCTCCTGTGAAAGATGGATTTCGAATAGCAAATGAGCACCGGATGGAATCGGGCCGCACCGGATCCAAACAGGGCCTAGAAAATCCGCTGCACCGTTGCAAGCGCGGGGGACGCCTCAGCCGAGCTCGACGCCCTGGTCGTCTCCTTCGTTGCTGGCCAACGGCGATGGAGGAGAACGGCGGCGACGCCACTCTGCACCAGCAGCTCCACAAGCTCCCGATGACCACGACCGAGGAAACCCTAGCCCGCGTCCTGGAGACGCTATGGCGGACCAGGAGCACGGGCGTCGCCGCCAACCAGAAGCCCGCCCTCCAGTCCCTCCTCAACCTCCCCTCCCTTCGGGAGCTCGACCCTGTAAGTGCTCACCGTCATGGACCAATCTATTCTTCGCCCTGGTTTTTTTAGCGTTTTGCGCAGCAGCTCCAAGTTGCCGTTTTTGTATGTTTTCTTGTTTCCCTTGGTCACTTCCTGCGATGCCCTGCTATGGGTTGTGACAATTTGATGCCAAAAGAGGAGAAAAAAAGATGGAGAATCCGATAATGGAGTCTTTTATTGCGGTCAATTGCTTGCATTTTTGTCTTCTTCAAATACTGGTTTTCCATTCGTCTTCTATTCGCTCTATTAAGTTTTACCCCTTTTGGAGCTGAAACTAGTAGGCGGTGATGCTTGCCCAGGTCCTCTGAGAGTGCGCCAATGGTGCAAAACCACTTGAAGGGGCCTTGTATTTCTAAATTCATCACTTGGTTTGTGCGTTTTGGGTTCGTTCACTCCTCGGGTATCCCACAGAGATATGACAACTCTTATGCTGCACATTCTAGACCCTGCCTGTGCCATTTAGACTTCACCTATATGGTTAATCGCATTCTGGTAGAAGGGGATAAAGGGTTGAAAATTAATCGTGTGATTGCAAAGAGAAGTCCTGGGAGTGCTTGATATGCGTTGGAGCTTTGAAGTTTTAACTGCATTGTTATAAATAATTCCATTCATCAACCATAGAGAGGGGCAAGGTAAAGTTAAAAGGGCCACCTTTAACCTATGTAGTCAGAAGCAAGAGGCAAAGCGAGGCGTCCAGGGTTTTACCTCAACCTCAAATGCCTAGATGATTGCCTAGGCGTTTGAGGCGATGTGTTCTCTCTACATCATTATGAAGCAAGAAAATGGCAATACAAGGGAAATAAAGAAAACATCCAAGATAATCTATCATATGTAGGACATTATGAAGCATTGATCATGTCCAACATGTAACGTCCTAAGATCATCCACTGTAGTGAGATCATATAAAAGAAAAAGGGTATTGGACATTGTTAAAAGAATAAGAAAACACAGCACCACATAATTAAAGAAGAAACATGCATTTGGCATAGACATCATAGACAAGTGCCTAGGTAAGCAAGGCAAACATGAGGCCAGGCGAGGCATTTTTGCTCGCCTCAAGCTACTTCATCACCTAGGCAAGTGAGGCGATTGCCTTTGATAACATAACCTTAACAAGTTGGTTGTTGGGCAGTCTTCATTTTCATTTACATTGCCTTGCCTTTGATAACATAACCTTAACAAGTTGGTTGTTGGGCAGTCTTCATTTTCATTTACATTGCCTTCGTGTACATGTTTCTGCCTTTTGCTTCCCCTCTTTTTCTCTTTATTATCTTCATTGTAGTTTGTTGGTGATTTATGACTCTCATGGCTTATGATTCTTTGTGTGGTTCATCACACTGTTTCTTAGGACGTTAACCGTGGATTGTGGTGATAGGTTCTGGCTTGCCTTCGGTCCATCATTAGAAAGACTGTGCGTCAAGACCTCTCGGGGGATGACATCCAGAAACTCTTTCCACTTGACCTTCCTGTTGAGCTTCAAAGCAATCTAGTAAGGCTGTTACAGAGGTACCAAAATGAATGGAAGGACGAAGCATCAAGAGACCAGGTATATTTTCCGTCCTGAAACAGGGAGCTCATGTTGTGTATCTATAGCACTCGAGCAATATGTGCATTTGACCTCTTTTCTGGTCATCCATATGGTTAGCGGCTTTGAAACACCAGCAGATGAATCCAACAATAAAAAGGAAACAGATTATGCTCTGTAAAGCAAGCCTTTTTTATGGGATTTTCTTTCACCCATGGAAGTCCTTTATGTGTCATGTCAAAATTAAGAAGAAAAGCCTTACAGTGTTTAACATGTCTGACGGGGACAATTTCAAGTTGGTGTCTTCAACTTTGAAATTTTTCTAAGCTACATTTGGAGTCCCAAAATTGCTCAGCAATAATCATGATTCATTCACAAATTATTACCATACCAATATCTAGGAGTCATGAAGTATCCTTTACGAATAATCATGAACCGTACACAAATTCTTACCATCTGCATGATGACTGGATATCATTGGTAAAATTTCTCAGCTTTCACCAGCAGTTCTTTAGTGACTTCTTGGCATAAGGAAGACCTCTTTTCTTCTTTTTTTGCTTAATTATAAAGAAAGAAATAATTAGTAAATAACCATTTCAAGATGAGCTGCATGCTGGTTTTTTAGCAAATCCGTGAGTCATCTGTCATAAACTTGTAGAATTTGATAAAAGTTCTTGAATCTGTCTCCATCAGAGCACCTGAATATACTGAGTTTTAATTAATCTGTTTTGTCTCATTTCTTAGCCTCCTTGGCAACATACAAGAGTTTCGCAACAGGCTAATGCCAATGTACCACCAGCATTGACACCCTTCCCAGCTTCAGAGATTTCATCATCAATATGGCCTCGGATAGACAATGCAACTTGTTGCTACAACAACAGCTGCAATGGTCCTACATCAGCTGTGGATTCAAATCTTCCACGCATGACCTCTGTGCCATCTCATCGAGATAATGGCATTCCAGATGGTCAGGTATGTTGGAAATTCTTTGGTTGGAATCACCTTTATCTTCAGTTATTTAAATATGATGAAAGGATGGTGTTACCTTTTTTCTGAATGGATAGAAGTATTGTTAAAGCTGCATACAAATGAGCTTCATCTTATGGAGATGTATCTAAATTCTGAATTGGAACCTTGGTAAAATCATTATGCAGTCAGGCACTCCTGGCCAGGAGGGAATCCCAAAATTTATCACAGATTTATCTGTTTCCCTCTTTTTTATTCAAAATCACAAATTCCAGCTTCTATATTCTAACACATGAATGGCCATCCATTGTTTTTGTGATGCCTAAAGATTTCCAGAAACCAATTTACCGTCAGCAAGCTTCAAGGGCTACGTGCTAGATGTTTCAGAAACTGATTACTTTTTTTATTTTTTGCAAATTTCCAATGTTTAATGATTTTAAATTTCTTGTTTAGATCACATTCTTATTGGCTTTTTTATATGCATCTTAGGACCCGTAAATTATGAACAATGGTCATCATTAGACATTTACTGTGCTAATGGCAAGGGAAAAGAAGACTGTTCATAGAAGTATCAAGGCTTCAAATATCTGATTTTTTTTGCCCTCTTTCGCTAATTTTAGATGATTCTTCCATGCTTGAAGTCAATGACATGGACCATGGAGAACCGAAATTCAGCACCTGCTAATCGTGTGGCTGTCGTCTCGCTGAAGGTAAGATCACCTGAGGCTACTGTTTCTTGTGAAATTTCTTGCCAAAATTTTCAATATGTAAATTGTTTTCAAGTATAATAAGCAGCACTGTTCTTGTTGAACCAGGATATTGGCTTGATGGGCCAAGAATAAAATGATTTGAATAAAATCCTGCACTACTACCATCCCCACATTGTTTCTGAAGACTTTATGAAGTCATTTTATGAAAAATAATATAATGTTATGTCGATAACATAAACTTAGATGGCTTGTGCTGCTTGGATGTTTAGCCTATGTTTCATGCTTTCCTCATCTTGGGTTCACAATAGAAATACCAGAATTTGGTGCTTGGACAAAAGATATATGAGTTTGGTCCATTTATTTTGTCTTGCTGCAAATGTGATTATGCAGTTCATTCTTGAACATTAATAGATGGCAGCTACAACTTTATAGGACTCATCATTTCAGATACTCTTACTTTCTTTCTGCCTAGCTTATGCCATGTATGCAACATCAAGGTTTTGACTGGAAGAAAGCATTCCATGTCAATCTAATCTGTGGTACCAAACAACTTGCGCTATCAGAAATAGTATCACATGCAACTTTCCCAGTCCACACATTTGGTAATTCACCACTGGGGCACTTTGCAAAGGTACTCGTGGTACAGCAAGATGGTATCATGGTGCTTATCTATTTGCCTATTGTTTACTGGCTGCGTTCACTTCCCCCATTATTCTCAGTTATTGTTAGTTATCCTTTTTCATTCTTTTTCCTCTTTGTTACTTCTCTACATCTTTTTGCACCGCAGCTTCAAGATTATGCAATATCTCCTTTGGGAGAAGTAGAGGTAAAGTTCCAACTCTCCAGAGACACCTTGGAAGCTATGTTGAGATCAATGACATATATCAGCGAGAAGCTCTCAAACTCTGTAAGGACTTGGAAAGTTTGTGCTTTTCCTATCATCGTCAATGGGTAGACTAAACGATTTAAGTGCCATATTTTGCATAGGCCCCTAATTAGTTCAGTGCTTTTCCTGTCATCGTCAATGGGTAGACTAAACTATTTGAGTGCCATATTCTGCATAGGCCGTTAATTACTTCAGTAATTGTATAATATGATAATGATTTCTTATTAGTTTTAGATCACACAGATAGTATAAGGGAAAACTTTAAGCTTTATTACTTTATTTATATTGATGTGACAACAGAAGCCTTTTATGAATATTTCCTGAAACCCCCACCCTTCACTTCAATAATGAGTAGCTCCATCAATTATATGTATTCAGCGTCTACTTTTGTGTAGCATGTGGCAACATGATTGTTGGATAAGAGAAGGAAACCAATATGCCTTGTACTTTTTTGATGCAATTTGTGCTGTTCCTGTGAGACTTTGTGTAAGGGATGTGGTATAATAAAATATCAAATAACAGTTTGTGAATCTAAAAAGTTGAATGAATCTTTACTGTTTCATGATGGTGTGCTGCGCATAAGAATGGACATTATGTTGTTGACAATATTTTTCATAGGGTTCTGTGGTTTGCAATGCATCAACACTCGGAGCTTTCTAGACCATAATACTTAATTTAAGCTCATATATTTTATGCACAAAGCTGTCAAACCTGTTGCTTTTACTTTTTCCTGAAAGTCTTTTTCATGTTTTGCCATGTTTGTTGTCAATTGATAATCCAACAAACTGGGGGCAAAAAGGCTGTTGGGAAAAACTGGGGTCCTGGTGTATCTTTGTCCTTTGCTTTACAAATTGCTTTCTTATGTGTAAGCATCACAAACAATATGGCATTGCCATTGCAAGCAAGCCACATAGGGAAACTCTGATTTATTAACTGGAAAATGTGTTTGACTGGACTGTTGGTTTGACAGGGTGTGGCTGCATCAGAGCCATTAGCCAAGAAGCAGAGACAATAGATTAAGGATAGCAGCACTGGACAACAGAAGAAATAGGGATTTGCGTTGGAGTCCTCAAGCAACTTAGATCAGAGTGTGTTTGTACATCAACGGTGTCCTACTCAAATGCGAACATTCTCCATATCGACTAGGTAATGAATTATAAATGAGGTCAAAATCTTGTTTCAATCCTTTTCAAGAAATATATACACCTACGTATTAGCAATAAATTAAAAGTTCTTAAACAATGTAAAGGCATTCATTCCCTTGCATAAAAAGTCATCCGTTTTCATCTTTTAAAACAATGGTGATGGCTATTCCCCAGAACATTTGCACCACTAATGTAAGTCTGTAATATCATCTGTAGCCTATGATTTGTGGGATACAAGCACGAGTATTTGATACAGACCTGTGTATCGGACGATAATATCTATGTGTGTGATGTCAATAATAAAAATATGATTAATAAATTTTATTTAAAATATATCAGTCAATGTTCAAGCAAGTATTTTGAAGAGTTATGTAAGTGTTCATATTAAGGTTTTGAAATAATGTTCGACAAGGTGTTCCGAGTTTACTCTCTTTAGTATAAATAGAAGTGCCCAGCGAATAAGATCCTGAGTTGTCTTAGTACTACTGAGCAGTGTTGTGGGGTATTTGACAAGGGGCTTGGCTGCCATGTCGACCTATTTCCCTTTAAATTGTGACCTGTATGTGCAACTTAGGGTCCACTTGGTTGGATGTAGAACTTGCATAGGAGGAAGAGGTATTCAAAGGAACAAGAGTTTACTAGGATATGATATTCACTTGTTTGATCTATTAAACATTTACCTTTTATTTCAAATCTTAGATAAATCTCACTTGCACCTATTAGTTGTAGGATCCAGAGTAGCGGAAGGTAGAAGCTTCCATCCTTTCCCCTCCACTTCTAGTAACAGATCTAGAGAGAATAGAAAATGGAGCTAGCACCACCATCTGCCCTCTCTTCGGGAGAGATTGAGACGGAACAGAGAATGGTCTGCCCTTCTCCGATGAGATAAACAGTAGCCTTATCCGTTCCCAAGGTCGAGTCCAGCCTGGAAAACAGCCTCCGTCCTCGTGTAGGGTCCGTTTGGTTGGGGGTAATTGGTGTTTCCGGCAGAGGTTTCCGGAAAAACTCCAACCGAGGGTGTATTTGGTCACATGTAAATTGGCAGTTAGTGGAAAACTAGATGCATCGGTCCTTCCCAATTCGAGATTTCGGCATCCTCACTGGCAAGGGTGGATGCCATTTTCCCTGCCTTGCCTTATCCTTTCCTCTTGGCAGGATGGTTCTATGGGGTGCTGGCCAACATAGAAATTTAATTGAGAACCTTAATACTAAAAAATATGTAATTGAGAACCTTGATTTTTATCCTATTGAATATCACATCTATTTTATGCTTGTGTCCTTGAAAGTTCAAAGCAGACAGTTTTCCAAGGAAACAAACAAATGAAATGATTTGCAGGAAAATATGTGTCTACGTAAAAGTCTTTCCTTGGAAAATCTTTTCCAACTGATCACATTTGACACAACCAAACAAACCCCTAGTGGACGTCAAAATCGGGATTCCAAGGCGGGCAATGAATTCTATTTTCCTTTTTTTATTTTGACCAGTGAATTCTATTTTCCATTGACTGAAGTTTTCCTTGTAAGCAAATAACCCATCATTGGGTTGTTTTCTGGAAAAGTTGTAAATCCCCCACCTTTCACGTCTTAGCAACACTTGCTGCAATGCCCTCCTGCCCCAATACGGGCCATTGCAGTGGGTAAATACAAAAAAAATTAAGATCAGAACCCATATGTTCTGGGTGTCTGCACAGGTCGATTTCTGATTGGATGACCTTTAAAATTTTAAAAATAAAAAATGGAGCCTCAATAAACAGTAAAAAATATCCTTAATGGATCGAATTCAATAACAGTTTTTAATTTTTTAGAATTTTGAGAGTCAGCTAATCGAAGATCACCCTGTACGACATGTAGGACGTATGCGGCCTGACCATAAAAAAATATATTTTTTTTTATTTTTTATATATCCACTGCAATGCCCCCATACTCCTGCAGCAGGTATTACTCGTCACGTCCATCCAAGTGGACCCTTACTTTCTTGCCTGATCTGTTTCAACGAAACTAAACCAATCTTTGATTTTCCTCACACGGAGTCCAACCTAAGCGTAGTAGAATTGGGACTTGGGAAGAAAAGGTCGTGCGCATGCCCAAATGGAAACCAATGATGAGTCACGGCTAGGGGTATTCATGGGTCGGTTCGGTCCGATTTAGAAGGAAAAATTTTCAAACCGAACCAAACTAATCGACTCTTAGAAATCAAACTAAACCAAACCGAAAAAAATCGATATAATTCGGTTTGATTCGGTTCAAACTGTTTTGGGCTTCACGTTCAGTTGAGAGCAAAAATGATGCGCCCAATATTTCTTTGGGCCAGCCCTAATTGCCTACCCATATCTTGTTAAAGTTTAAAGTTCCTATTGGGCCAAGTGGGAGCACGCATCAAGCACACAACCGGGCTCTAACGGTGCAGAAGTATCTTCCTAGTCTATTTTATAGCCTCTCCTGCCAAAACGATTCAAAAAACGCCTGTTATTGGGCTAAACAGCACAGGAAAAGTCGTGCTGGACGCATGCCGGATGGATAAAGTATTAAGTTCCTGGGCTTTTAGTCCTGCACCGAAACTTCACACTTCATCTAACTCCTTATAATGCCCGTTGGGTCGAACGTGGTGCAGCGTTCTCTACACGTGACCACCACGTTCGTAAGGTACGGGATGGGTTTTCAGCTTGTGTATGCTTCATGTAAAATGTGGGCAATTTGAATTTTTTCAGTTCGATTTGGATTGTGCGTGTTGAGGGGAGTTCCAACCCGAACCAAACCGATGCAACTTTCAAACCGTATAGCGAACAACCCTAGTCACGGCTAATATGCATTCTAATATGTAGCTATCAATATCATAGAACATAAGAACCCTTTACACTATATGTCATGTACTTTGACATCTGCTCTATTTTTGTACAATTGTATAATGAACTTGAGGGTGATGTAAGCTAATTAAAGCAGGATTGTAGGCTGTTTGATCTTAATTGGAGGATAAGCTAATGCCAAATCGTGGCTTGTGACATATCTCTTAATGAAAGAACTAGGTTTGCCGCCACTGATATCTGCTACCAAGTACAAACTCGGACCCCTTAAAAGTTGGGTGACCACAATAAACCATTTTACTGGACAAAGGCGTGTTTGGCAAGAATTTTAGTTAGAAGTTACTTTTGAGGCCAATAGTTATTGTTGTAAGGGACCATGCTCTCATATTTGAGTTATTGTCCATTTTGATTCATAGAGGGTGACATCATAAGCAAACTATAGAAGAAGAACGGAGCGACTTTTTAGATTTCCGACTGACTTAAACCCATCACGTCCCAAAAACTAGACTAAAAGGTGAAGCCAACCAAATTACTCCATTGATTCATACCGTTTTTCTATTACAAAATTTAGAAATCCCATGAATAATAATCTCTTTTTTTATTTTTAAAACTCTCATGAGTAATAATCTCCAACATCATAAAAGTAAGAAAGGGCAATATCAAGAGTAACTTCGTTGATTGATCATGGTAAAACGGGAAATGCTACCGAGACTGGAATTCTTCTCCATTTTCTTTACCCTCTTGACGTGATGACGTGACTGTGTGTAGTAGGTCGCCCCGTGAACACCATATTAATTACCTCCTGATAAAATTGTAAAATAGACTCAAAACTTTACTTTTGCTTTGAATAGGTAAAATAAACGGGGCAGATTTCCCGTCAGTTTACCACCGCTAGTATGGTGCTTTGGGCCCACATATCGCCTCTCACCGATAGGAACATCATTAAATAAACGAGGTGCACGGAAGAAAGATGGGAGCTGGGCCCGGCGAGCGGGCGCGAAATATCTGACCGAAACCCGACGGAGAGTCCTATCCAGGCCACGCGTCCTAACCGAAGTGGCGGAGACACAAAGCACAAAACCCGGAGTGAATTATGAATGTTCGTATTATATACTCTAATGATTACTATTATCATTTTATTCGCATAAAAATGTTTAATTATTAGAAATGATTTTATATCTCTTTCGGAAACCCCACCGCATCCCGGTCCACATCATCATTTTGTACTCTTGCGATCAGCTACCTACTAATCTTAAGTAACTTTTGTTGACCTAAGGTGAACAACCGTGGGAACTTTCGTAAGGGGTCCTGGCAGAGGAGGCGACTTTTTTCTCAGTCCCTAACCGCAATAAATCTCTGGCGTGGCAGGTCTTCACTTTTTGCATAGGCTTATTTTCCAATCTTTGGAACTAGCTTCCGTCGTCCACTTTTGCGTAAAAAAATTTGTTTTACCCTTCCTTTAGTAATTCCCCCGTACTATGATACTTCGCCCTTGAAGTGTCTTATCGGTACAGTGTAATATCCATGGGGTGACCCGAAAAAATCTGAAAATTAAAATTTATTATTGAGTTTGATCCATTAAGAAATATTTTTCAATGTTCATTGGGTCGATTTTGTATTTTTTAATTTTTTTTTTTAGTCACCCAATCGGACATTGCACTCACTGTACGGCTAAATAAGAGACCTAGGGGCCAACCTAAAAAGAATTTAATTTAATTTTTTTCTTTTACCCACTGCAATATCCCCGCATTACAATAAATATTATTACTTCATCCCAAAATGGGAATTCCAAAAGCCTCTGCCTGTCTTTCACCTCTCACACGGAAGTTAGGATTCCACAATTCCATCTTCTTTTACAGCCATCAGCTTTTAGTTGATGGTAGATCTGTCGTCGTTGGCTAGGGAAAACTGCAGAAGTCAGATTTAGATTCAAATCTTATTACGTCCTTGAAACGGATAGATTTCATACTGTCGTTCAACCTTTACATGTGTATAGTATGTAGCAGTACTCAAACTATGTGATTTCTGTGAAAGGGTTTGATTTTTGCGAAAGAATGTGATTTCTATGTGTAACACAAAATATTGTTTCATCACTTAACCCTATTAACCTGTCATTACAAGAGTATGCTTTTCATTGTCACACGTTATTTGTACTAAGTTATCAACAATGTGTGATCGGTGAAGATTTTTTTTTCTATGCATTGGTTCGATGTTAGTTTTCAATGTAGGTTAATTGCTGTACGACGGTCCACCTCCTGCCTCAATACATCTACTAGCAAGATGAGGTAGATGTATTCTAGTGTGGATCAGTTACGTCATCCATGTATAACTCTAAAGGCTAAAATATATGTGAAAAGATTTTTTAAGAAATTATTTTAAATTGAATAATTCTTTTATTAATGTTGTAACGATGTGCGAGATTATCCATGAATTGAATCTATGAATGTGGCATATGTGATATATGTAAAATTTAATCCCTTTATGTATGGTAATTACGTAACAAGATTATGTCCTTGCTTGCTACTAACCTTACAAAACGTTAGCAAAATGGTTGCTCCACGTCTTTGCTTGCTATTGACCTTACAAAGTATTGCCTAAAATGGTGTAGCTATCCTAATCAATGACTTCTAACGCATGACTACTACTTTGTGATCGATAACACTATATTTTGTCATGTAGAATAGGATTTTCACATGTCCTCCAATTATGACCTTCTAACTTGCATTAGGAACATATGTACACATGTTCAAACTTCCCCTCTTAAAGGTATTCTCTTCTTGAAGGGTCTATAAATTAGAGCTCTATCCCTCAATTGTTCTCTACACATATACCTAAAGGATCCCTCTTCCTTGCTCCCTACTCTCCCACTAGAAAGACCATCACCATTTCAACCCTACCTTCCTACTCTCTCACCCCCCAATAGATGACAAAGATAAGGATGAAGCAAGCACGTCCAGGAAGGGAGCAACCCTGTCCAATGACCAACAGTGGCATCCCAAATCCCCTATGAACGTTGGACTCTACCTCATGTAAGGTTTGGGGTGGGACGACAAAGAATACAATGGAAACTAAAAATACAAAATAAAATCCTGCATGTTGTCTATCCGTTTCGGACAATAGAACAAAAGCACAGGTGATCGAACATCACCGTGTACGGATTCATATTCGCGTCCGTATCAGTTCCGTCGAGTCGATACCGTTAGTCGTGCAATCGTCTAACCTTCAGAGATATCCATGCGATCTTTGTTTGATGATTCGTCCTTGTTTTCTTGTCTGGTATGACGTGGTCGCTGTCGTCTCTTATCCGTGACGGTGAGTGGAGTTCTCGATGATCGGGAAGCGGAAGTGGTGGAGTAGAGCGGCATGAGGCACCCTATATAAGGCACACAACTCAGAGAGAGAGAGAGGGAGGAGGGGCGGCTATTTTGGAGAAATTCCGAAGCTTGGCTCAGGATTTCCACATAGTACTTATTTATATCAATCAGATAATTTTTCATAAAAATCTCTGAATTAATATAAAACTCACTTTAAATACTGGTAGTTGAGAATCTTTATGCGTGTGATCCTCTAGGTCCAAATACTGATCCGATTTTCGATTCGTCAAGTCTACACAAAAAGCAAGAACTTGCTGCGCAAAGATTTGTTGTCGAGGACTGAGAAAAAAGTCACCCCCTCTATCAAGGACCTCCTACTAATTTCCCCAAGAAACATTAATACATCCTTATTTAACTCTGAAAAATTAATATGTCTTGATTTGACTCTCTTCCGCATTCAAAACAATTATGTGTGTACTTCTAGATTCTCTACTATTCTATCATATATTTAATGCATAATTTTATATTTGTAGATCCATACAAATTTAGATAATCCATGGTAATATAAAAAGGTAAATATATAAAAAATAATATAAACTTTTGCATGTATGCCCTAAAAACTAGTGTATATGTGTCTATACTCCCAGCCGAATATTTCAAATGCCTTAAACCCAAGCGAATACACTAAAAAGATTATAGATATTTTTACAATTTTTATATATTACTTTAACTTTTTCAACATTTACGAAATCTTCCAAACACATTAGATTAGAGTTTACAACATTTTGACAAATTAAGAGATATAGCCGTAAACATTTTTTAGTTTTTGGAAGTGTTTCATATGATATATGAAAGTTGGAGGTGTGGAACAAATACCTAGTTTTCGGGTGTATATACGTGAAATTCTAGTATGATATGATGAATTTTGAAAGATACACGTTTAATTATCCCTAATCATTATGATTAATAATATTATTATTTTATTCGATAAAACGGTTCCGCTGAGGACCCGACCCTTCTGGACCTCGTCCAACGAGGCGGTGAGCCAACACCCTCTGCCGGATAACGACGAGGGGGTGGTAGGGACGTCATCTTCATCCCATACGGAGGAGAACAGTCGTCTCCCTCGTCGCCGTCTCAACGTATGAAGCGCAACGGTCACGTGATGGGTGCGTCCACCAAAGCGGTGCCTGTACCGTACATGAAGGTGGTCTATCTAACGCCGTTACTGTGCACTACCTGTTCTGCTGAAACTGTGTGCGCTACCACTGCTCTTATAGCCGAACTTGACCGTCTAACCCACCCCTCTCTCTCTCTCTCTGATCTATTTATAGGGTTGGACTGCTTCTGCCATAATCCATTGGCAGTGTGCTTCGTCACGTCAGCAGCTGTTCATAGAAACCTTCGTTTGTTTCCTGTCACTGTTCCTGTCCTGTCTACATATATTTGACGAGTGTCCCTGCAAGTGAGAAGGAGCGAGGGGGTTCTGAGGGGAGGAAGAGGAAGGGAAGAGGTCAGAAGAAGAGATTGGAGATCATGGGTTCTCTCATGGCAGGGTGGAACTGCCCCGTTGTCGACCCCGAGACAGGTGAGCAATAAACACACGTATATATGTTCTTCTTGTGTACAGTTGTTCTTCTCTTTCTCCGTTCATGTATGCATGGATGCTCGGTCGCCAAGTGAAATCGACTGCTGTGGAGCCTGACAGTGAGAGATGTATGTGCGGCTATGCATGTTTGTTGTTGATCTATGCGTTTACTTTGTCTTTTTTTTTTTCTTCCCTGATGTAGCTCGGCTGGAGAGGAACAGATCCCTGACCAAGGAGGAGATCGACAGCTTTTGGAGGGTCCACAGAAGGAGCCTCGACGGGGATGAGCAGGAGGAGCAGGCCCTTTCGCCGACTTCCACGCTGAGGAGCCCCCACAGCGACGGCGAGGCGGTGGGGCGGAAGAAGTCCCTGTTCTGGCAGAACCTGGAGAAGAGCAAGACCTTCCCCGGCGGTGGCGAGCCCGACTCGCCCGTCGGTGCCGACAAGGTCACCAAGCTCACCGGCGACTGGTGAGTACCAAGATCTCTCTCTCTCTCTCTCTCTCTCTCTCTCTCTCTCTCTCTATGTATGTATGTATGTGCGTGTGCTTGCATGGTGTGTATATGTTGTTAGATCTGATGGTGATGGGATTAACAGGTGGACGAGGAGCAACTGGGCATTCCTGAACGAGCCGCCTCAGGAGGAGGTGGAGGAGTCCGTCCACAAGTACACCGCCCAGTTCCATGTCGCCCAGATCGCTACGGCCCCCAAGAAGCAAGAAGCTTAGAGATCAGGTCATTTGGCTGGATGGGATGATATGGTGATGATGGTGATGATGATGCTGTGATATTATTATTGTATAACTCAAGAGAGAAGCTAATCTCATTCAGCCACGTAAGATGAGGAAGCATCTAAACATTTCCCAGTATATATGGTGTTGAGGATAAGGATGAGGAGAGAATAGGAATCCAACGAATCAACGGCCGGTCCCATGTAATGTACATATCATAGCTACTACTAACTCTCAAGGGGATATGTCATCCATGTATAATATATTCTCACCTCACGTATGTCTGTAATATATGTTATATGTTGTCACATTTGTATGTAATATATATGTTATTATATGTTCTCGTGTCGCTTATTAATTGACCTGTTCGCTCGGATCTAGCGCGGATTTTGTTGCATAATTATCTTGGGTGGTTATTTCATGGGGTTGGGCCGCATTTACCTATAATAATCTCTGATAATGCATGGATGAGTCGTGAGTTTTTATTGATTTGTTAAACAAAGACACAGATAAGGAGTGAGTGGTGATTTAGTCCTCTCTGGATAAAGGTTGCAGCAAACACTCGGAAAAAGTTGACCTCAACGGACAGCGACATTTTTGGCGCATTCGTATAATGCCTGTGATGGATATATCCACGGCCACTCTCATGACAGTGCCTTCGTATTCATCTGATACTCTTAGTTGCTAGTTGCTACCGATGAGCCCGGGGCAAACTGGAGGATATGGACTGTGGGACAGAACACGGTAATTCTCGTCCAGCACTTCGTACAGTTGATCAGAGGAGACTGCTACGTCTTCCCTGGTTAATCTACAGTGAGATTTTAGAAGTTACAGAAGGATTGAAGGAAGGAGTCTTAGTGTTACAGAGGCGATAGGCTCAAGCAGCTAGCAGTCCCTAATCCCTTCTCTGTCCCCTTCTTTTTTATGTTGAGACCAGGTCGCCCCAGAGCACATGGCTTCTTGTGACCCTCCTACTGGAGAATGCAAGGGCGCTTACGTACGTTGGGTGCGTGGAAGCCCACCATTCCCCCCTTTTATTGGAGGCAGGCAAGACTACAATATGCCACACGCCCCAGTTATCTTAGGACAAGGTAATCTTATATGATGTGGAGGATCTATTTTACGGGACAAGATACGTTGCGTCGCGCGTAGAGGGTTTTCTCTTATAGATGAATGGAGGCAGCCCACAACCCCGCCGTCACGAGGAGGCCAAGAAGCCTATGATAGTATATCGCATATACCTGTCAATTTGTGCCAGGAAATCCTCAGAAATTGACACAGAATAACATCAGGCATAGAGAACTTTTCTTATTATGCCTTCCTCCTGACAGGATTTATCCAAGGGCCAGTCTCTGTCTTAAGAGGTTACGTGTGTCTATATATATCTATATATGAATCTATGAGTAGTCCTTTATCATATGCAGTGCCTGCGGTTGTCCACTCTATTAAATCAGAAAGTTTCAGCAGCAGTTTAATTCTTTTTTTTTTTTTTTTCTTTTTAAGATTGATCCCACCGTGTTTAACTGGATTCTACTTTTGAGTTTTTAAATTTTTTGGGTCGCTCAATCAGAAACTAGACTATATGGATGTGTCGGGCACGGTAGGACTGATCGATTTTTTTAAAAAAAATTATCATTTTCTGTGTTGCATCTCACTTGTTGCACTGCATGCGATGTAACAAATATTGGTTAGATATATGGTCTAATGGGTCAATAAGTTAGGATATTTACTAGTTATTTGATTGAAGAGGGTTCAAGTTTTAACACTTTCAACTACTTTTCTTCAATAATTATGGCCTTGTAAGATCTGTAAGAAATCTGCCTTGTTCGGGTGACTATCCTGGACTTGTAAGTTTCATTACAGGGAAGTTTCCCTTAGGAATGTTAATATGCTTATTTGCAGAGAACATTCAGACGTACGCCTCCATCACTTATGAGACTCTTACTTCAGCATAATTATGGAAGTGAAAATACATAAAACGTTCGGCAGTATCTTGGGCATTTCTTTCTTCAATTTTCACCTTTTACAACGTAGGAAAGTTGAGAACACGGTTTCAAGGCGACGCCATGTTGTGTGCTCCTCATAGAGTGTGGAACCGATGGAGGGATTATTGTTTCCTACAGTGGGTATTTTGAGATCCAAAGAGTCTTTTCATGTAGAAAAATCTCCATTTAAGAAGAAAATATTTGTCATTACTAGAATTTAAACCTAGAGAAAGATATTTTTGTCACTGACAAAAGAAAATTACGGAAGTAAAAAATGGATTAATCCAAGACACCTCCAAAGGAAGGAAAATCTTATCCTTCTGATCTGCAGATTCGTTGCAGCAATTATAGTACATGGTCTCATTGGCTAGGCACTAAGAAATATCCTAGCGCTTTCTACACAACAAGGACGTTTTCGGCGTTCCAATCACATGCATCCAATTGTATCATGCATACTTCCACAGTCATGCATGCCACTTCCAGAGCTTGCTGCCAAACGCAGGGTTACAGCCTTGCAATCCTCAAAGTGAAAGCCCGTGGTCATTTCCTGTAGAGTAGTTTTCTCCTCATCTCTATCATTGTATCTTTTGTTCGCTGGCCAATGGAAATGAGTGATCTCTACAGTCACATTTACTTGTCCTGGTCTTGGTATAAATTGTGCAAGGCATGGTAAGGGCCTAGCTTATGTACGCTTGTATGTACTAGGTACTACATGTGTCGTCTTGTTTGTACTAATAAATGGTGAAATGGTATGAGTTTTGGACCCCAAGAAAAGAGATTCCCCTCCTAGAGGTTTTCTTTTTCATGGGGTAAATTGGGACACTACACGACCTTCCATCACATGTCTTGCTGGCCATGGCATGGTAGTGCGTAGAAATCTCGTGCACTTATGCAAAGAACACGCATCCAGACCCCTAAATCATGTATAATGTACTTCCTATGCCGGGCAATCACCTACTACGTACGTACATGGAAGAAGCTAGACTAGCCTAGAGTACATAGTATGCCTCATCACATGTCTTAAAAAAAAAAAAAAACTTCTCCATGTACCACACGTACAGGATCGACATCAGGTGCCAAGCTTGAGAACCTTTTGCCTCAGGGTTACAGGATTTCTTAGCTTTCAAGGAGGCTAGAGGAGCCTACCATCCATAGGGCAAACATTTCCCCATGCCCAAAGTATAGAAAAATTTCTCAAATCCAAGTGAATATGATAACAGATGACCCTTATTCTAAAAAAGTTAAAAAAGGCCTATAATACATGGCTTATCCTTACTAGAGGGTTGACGCGCGAATCGGCTTACCGGCTTACGAGACCGATTCGAAGTGGAGTCGGTCGATCTACTGAAAAGGTATGGATCGGAGATGAGTTGGTCGCCACATCATGCACACGTAACAAAGACATCAGCAGGGAGTCTGGGAGTTTGTTTCTCGAGACGTCCCTTCGACGCTCAACTCAGAGTGTGCCAAGTGGCAACCAAGGAGAGGAGGAATCGGGAGAGAAAGGCCAAGATAGCATACCTTTTTACTTAGTAGAGGTCCCTTATTTATAGACATGAGGTAGGTAAAGCCTTTATGAATTATTCGATGTGGGACTAAACAGTCAGAGTGGTCCCCTCCTCTTTTATTGCTCCAAAGCCTTCATTTGGGCCGACTCTTCACTGGGCTCGCAGTGGACCTGGGTCCTCTCGAGGCATCCTACTAGGTTGACACCTTAGTGTAGACACGCTAATTTTGACATCATTTTAAGTAAATTTCATATCATATAATAATGCTTCAGAATGGTCTGATATTTAATCATTAGTTAATTTTTATTAATCTTTCCAGATTAATTATCTAAATAGTATCGGATCAGACAGACATAATTTAAGTTAATTAATTAAATTGATTTTAACTCAAATTTTTATCAAATATGAAAAAGTTTAAAAGACGTCGACGTGTATAGACGTCATTTAGAGTTTATTCATATTTAGATTTTTAAGTTTGAATTTTAATTAATTGATTAATTAGTTAAATGACGTCTGCCCAACACGACGCCATTTAGATCTCCTAAGCTATTTTTGTCTCTTTTTCTGGATATTTATCCTTATCTTAATTAGTCTAAAAGACGTCTCCCATGGGCGACATGTTTTAGATAATTACAGATAATGATGAATTAATCTGTGTTTATATGTTTGTTAGTTTGATAAACTTCAAAATCCTTCATATTGATATTTAAGTAACCACGGATGTAAAGCTTATAAATATCTAACCTCTTGGTCATTAAAAAATTAGTGATTATTAGTGATGATAGCGATAATCGAGTGAAAATTTAACAAAGAATCTTGGCGACGACGTCCAAACGTTGAAGGATCGAGGTACTGCTGCTACTTCCAGGAGTCTTGAAGCAAGCTACATCCTTTCTTCATCATTTCTTCGTCCTTTCAAGAACTTTCAAGACCAAGACTTTCTAGGGGCCATCCAACTCAGTTCTTAATTATTCATCATATTAGTTCAAAATCTCATTCATCACATCACTCCATGCAACACACACTCACTAGCATTATTTTCCAATCCATGTTTTAAGGAGTTTAAAAGACCATCAAACAAGTGAGTTCTTTGTTTAAGTTGTATGATCAGAATCTTCATTAGAATAAATACTACTTCTGCTTGAGTTCTTATTATTTTCTTTTATCTTTGCTTGTTGCAAGGTACAAAAAGAGATCAAGAGGAGAGAATCAACAAGGAAAAGGAATCTGGATGATCCTCAAAGTCTGATAAGCAGCCAAAGTAAGAACAAAGTCAGAAGGGCTCTCTTTCTTCAGTCGGCTGAAAGAGGGGAATCAAGGACTCAACATCTCCCAATTTCAAAACAGGTAGGCGATCAATCTTTTCTTTTGAAACTTTTTAGTTAAAAGTTTCTGGTGATCACATTCACTTAGTTTTAATATGTTTATTTGTCACATAAACAACATAATTTTCATGATAATCACACCCCTAATTTGAGCACTCACAGTTTTTTAACGATCACGATGGGACTTGGTCTCGCCATCTTTTTAATCTTTGTTCTTGCTTTTATCAATCGGGTACCCACGGTGGACCACCTGTGTCTCTCGACACGCCCTCACCGATCGGTGAGTTTTTAGTTTAGTTGTTATTCCCACGTGCACCACGTACACACTCTTGCGGCAAGATCTTGCCCTCCCCGTTTGATTGATTGAAGAGTTGTTTTTGTGATAAGAAGCATGTGTAATTGATTGAATGTTTTGTTGTTTACATGATAAATCATCATGTTAAAAATTTGAAATAAAAAAGATTCTCATGAGCCAATTATTTACTTCTTTCATCCTGTTTGTTTGAGGAGGAATCGATCTAGAAATTCCTCCTAAAATATTGATTCTGTGAGTTGAAAAGCGTCCAAGAACAACGACGCGTTTCATACCACGTCGCCAAACCCAGACACCTTTCAGGCCATATTCTCTACTGTCTGCTGCCTGAGCTTCTACGAAAAAATAAGGTTCTGTTTGAATAGCGTCGACTAACAGCGACGCGATTCAGGCAGTTTCTTGTTTTTTCTTCAGTTCTCATATTTCTGATCTGCTTGCTACTACACATTACGTAATAAGCATTAGAGGCCATCCAGGCCACAGGTCATACGCACTGGGGCTAACACCCTCCTTTTCTCTTAGGAACACCTTTCTTGACGTCTTCAACTCTCTCTGATTGGGTCGGTCCCTCGATCATACTAGAGTGGTTGGCGTTAAAGACCTCCGTAAGTCCCTAAAATCAAGGTATTCCTCCTTGTTCATCGGGCTGGTTGTACCAATCAAAGTCCTGGTTAAATTTTCATAACGTTGTGAGAGAAAGCCGTAGAGTTTAACGGTGGAAATTGAACTGAAACTAAGATCCTGCCCCTTAAGTGAATTTGTGATTAATTAAATCCAAATAACCCAACAAGGAATCCTGAAATAACGTTAAACATCTACTTGTTTGCTTAATCTCTATGCAACTTGTCTGCAAATCATTGAAAAATCTAATATCATGCTACTTCGATCAAGTAGGGATTTGAGTATGGCTCTAGATGCCCTAGTCAACTACGAGGGAGATGCTAATGCCCCTCTTGAGTCTGATTACCACTTTGAAAGCGGGGGAGATGTTGATGCCCCCCGTAATCTCCATTCTTGTCCAGTTCGATACGAGGGAAACCAACAAACCCCTCTTCCTTGTGCTCATGATCAATATTTTGATCTTCCTCCGCATGTGCATGCGATTCCTAATCCTATTTTCGAGGGGGGCATGAACCCGAATGATCCCTCATCCTCTGATCCCTCAGATCTAGTGAACGCTTTGGGAGTTCTTGCCTCCCGTCTGGATCCTCGACAATTCGAGGCAATCCAGTCTATTTTGAAGGGGAAGACGCCCATGCAGTCTGCTAAACCGAATCCGGCGGCTCCCCCTGTCATTCCTCAACCTCCTCCTCATCATACTTCCTTCATTCCCTAGGCCATAGAAGGCCATCAAGTCTTAACCTCTCGGCCAGCTGGGTCACGGCTTTCTTCTTCGAGGCAATCGGTCAAGCCGCTGACGCCTACTTACCAAAATGCCCTAGGGCATGGCGGAAGCTCTGCCGGACCTCAGATCTATTGTCCCACATGCCCTACATACTCTAGGCAACAGGCCTATCATGCACCTCCACCTCCCCAGGTTGATCCAACAACACAAGCTCTGCTTGCAAAGATGGAGCGTATAGACGAACGGTTCAACAACCTTCAGAAGATGATGGGAGTTAAAGCTACACCTGAGATTAACCTGCCAAGTCTGCCTGTATTCCATTTGTCACCCTCTAAGATGCCAGTGTACTGAAAATACAATGGTATTAGTAACCCCTTTACTCATTTGAAGGAGTTTATGTATGAGTCATCTTTCTGGCAAAACGACAAGAGGTCATTAGCATTTTTGTTCAGGAAATCATTGGAGGGACCAGTCCTCGAGTGGTACTTTTCTTTAGAACATGCTGAAGTAGAGGACTATGGTATCGTATTATGAAAGTTCATTCAACGATACTATGATAGATTTGCCCCCTCTCTGTCTATTACTGATTTGATAGCAAAAAAAATGAATCCCGACAAGAAGTTCGTCAGTTTTGCTGATAGATGGAGGGGCATGGCAGAAAAAGTGAAAGATCATCTGTCTGAGTCAGAGCAAGTAAAAATGTTAATCTCCAATGCTACACCTCAGTTTAAGTTAGTCCTCACCCTGAACAACTTGACCAGCATGGCAGAGCTCTATGAAAGAGCACGGTATTGCCAAAATGCTTTCAAGGATGTTATGTTCTCTAGTGTCTTTGATCCTCACCGACCTAGTAGGCCTCCACCTCGGAAGCCTGCCGTGCCAAATTCTCCTAGCACAAGTCCAACCACTGAGGGCACGCTCTCCCATGAGCAGGTTAGTAGCATGAACAACAACCAGCCCCAATTTGTGAGGAATCAGCAACTACAGTACCAGCGGCCGCAGCAGCCAAATCAGCAGGGTTACAGACAGCAGCAGCCGAACCCACAGTATTAGCAGCCTCAGTACCAGCGGCCTCAACAGCCGAACCAGCAGCCACAACAGCAGCCACAACAGTAGCCACAACGGCAACTACAGTATCAGCCCCCACAACAGCAGCAGTACCAGCCCCGCACACCGCCGGCATACCACAATGTGCCTCCTCCTGCTGATTATAACCAGCAGAGAAATCCTCCATGTACGAAAAGGGCAGAATATCCAGTTCTTCCAGAGTCCTTATCAGATATCTTCAGTACTTTAATGGCAGTCAATGCTTTGGTTCTGCCAAGAGAAAAAACTGTTTGGCCCCAAAATGTCGACACTTCCAGGTATTGTTATTTCCACAGACAACCTGGACACACCATAGACAACTGCTTCCAATTTTGAGATTATATTCATGATCTCAACGAGCAAGGAGGCATCGACTGGGAAGAAATGAAGAAGTACAATCCACTTTGAAGGCGAGAAGACCACAACAACAGCAACAACAACAACCAAGAGCACCGGCACAGACAACGGCGCCGCCAAACATGGGTATAGTGCAAAACCCACTCCCAGAGCACTAGAACCAGAATCAAGTTGCCCCCATTTTAACAAATAGCCGGTCTAAGGCTAATCGAGGGAAACAATGGAAGATAGAGGATTCTTCCTCTATTTATTCAACAGGTCACACTCCGAGCACCACAGAACAACCACCACGCCGCACCCTCCACATACCTAGACCACAACCCGTTACCATCACGCCAGTACCAACACCCGCATACCATTTACCCACGCCCATTAACCCATCACCATTGCCCACTTTCCTTAAACCCACTAACCCATCACCACCGCCCACTTTCCTCAAACCCATTATCCCCCACGCCACTACGCCTCCATTAAACAACCCCCTGCAAGCTAATTACACACCCCTCATGCCATCCAAACTACTGCTCCACGTACCATTCCCTACATCACCCACTACCGCCACCGCTTACCCAAACACCATACAACCATCTAAACCTCTACTCCGCATGCCATTCCCCACTTCATCCGCACCAACCAATTACCCTTCCACCATCCAACCATCTAAGCCCCTCATCCGTACCATGCCACCACCAACTAACCCCACGCCATCACCCGTATACCAACCCTCCATACCGTCTACACCATCCACTAGCCCTGCGGCGCACAAGTTATCACCTGGCCCTTCCACAACTGAAGAACATACACTCCGGAGTGGGAGGATCTTCAACAAGGTCTTTCCTCAATCAACAGTCAGATACGGCCCATCACAGCTATTGGAGGAAGCACATAATGATGAGAGTGCACCAGGCACTCAATATTACCTGTTGAAACATCTTGACAGAACACCGACACGAATCTTTATACTTGAATTGATAAAGAGATCGAAGACCCATCAGGAGGCTCTGATGGAGTATCTACAAAAAGTGATGGTCAACGAAGGCGTGCCAGTAGAGAAGATCGCCGCACTACTAGTTCCTCAGGGGGATCAACCCTCTATCTCATTTCAAGCATCGGAACTAGCACCACCAGCAGCCAGAAGCATAGCTCTAAGTATTACGGTCAATATCTGCAAGAAGGCCGTAGATGCATGTTTGGTCGACACAGGGGCTTCAATTAATGTCATGCCTCCGAAGACCCTTGAATTGTGCGGTGTACCCAAAGAAAAATGGCTGCCTAGCTCTATCTCTGTTACAACTAATGATAACTCCACCCGTTCCCCTCTGGGAATAGTCTATTTAAAAGTAGAGTTAGGCCCAGTATGTCATGCTGAGGTCGAATTTCACATTTTGAAAATCGATCCTTCCTTGAATACTATTTTGGGTCGTCCTTATATGAAAACCCTCGAGGCGATTCCCTCTACAAATCATCAGTACCTCAAATTTCTCTACAAAGGACAAATCATTAAAGTTACGAGAATGCCGATCCTTGCTACTGTTCACTCCTTGAATATCAAGCCAACTTCTTCACCGGGCCGACAATTTTTTATGTCGGTATTACAGGTCTACCGTCCGGTGGCTGATCCTTTAAAGGCCGCCACTCTTACTCCTTATCTACTGAATGCCATAAAGCAGGGGAAGTGCATGAGTACCCCTGGATGGAAAATAATGATGAAGGGTGGTTATCAACCTGGAAAGGGCCTGGGCACGCAATTACAAAGCGGAACTACGCCCATCAAAGACAACCGAAGGATACCTGGAAATGGCTTGGACTATAGGCCAAGAAAAGTGAGGCACGACATTACTCAGCAGGAAGAAAATGAAGACGGCCAGAAGATATGGGAGACAATGTCTACGCCATGCAAAGAAGGTCGGGACCCCTTAACATGGACCTTATACACACATTTTGTCAAGGGGCCCGTGATCAGCCATGATAACACAGTGGTCATCACTTCCTGTTTTGACCTCCATGACATATATGGAAGAGACCTGGCCAGACATTGTTCAAAATTGCTCACGTACCAGTCCTTGGAGGCTCTGCGGCCAATGAAAAGGAGGAAGTTCCAAGACCCTGAGTATGAATGGTACAGATGGTTTGACTTGAGGGACCTGTATATTGCATTGAATAGACTATTTCTTGATCCCTCAGAACCCAAGTGGCCGCCACAAATAGATGAGCTGATTGAAGGGCCTGGTGCCATTTTTGATAAAAGAATACTGTTGTCTGAGGAAACAGATGAAGGGGAGCCAGATGACCCCTATGAAGCTGGTTATGCCACGGATCTTCTCTGGAGGGGGACTTATCCTTCTCACATTTTCACACTTCATACCTTGTTCCGCACTTTGCTTCTGACCCCGGCTTGGTCGCGGGTCATTACTAAAGATATTCCACGGGTTCTGCCCATCATGATTACTCTGTCCCCACGGGACTTCATTCCCCAACCTCCTCTCAATCCAGAGAAGATTTATGATCTGATCTGGGACATACAACTATATGATCCTCCCAATCCCTTGGCCTTGGTGCCGCTTCCTCCATCACATTCTCCTCATATTCACCTTCACTCTTGTTTTATGATTAATTCATCTTTTCTGCAAAAAAAAACGCCAATTTGGCAACAAATTTCTCTCAGATCCTCATTGAGGAAACTTCCTACTTGTCCGATTGTACCCCATCGCGCGGGTCTTTCGATCAAGATTTTCTTCTAGATCTGTTCTGCCCCTCCTCTCGGGAGGATTCCCCTGTATTTCCTCATGTATCCTATAATTTCCATTCTACTTCGTCCTCATTAGGTCAGGATAGAGAGTCTAGCAAACTTAGGGAGTCTAGTTCTAAGAGGGTTAGTCAGGTTAGGAAGTCTAGAAAATCTAAGGGTAAACAAATTCCAGATAGATACCTCCAGGATTTAGCTGATAAATGTCTTTCTTGCTCTATGATCCCTCAGCTATTAGAGAATCATATTCAGATGCCAGAAGATTGTGTAGATGATGAGTCAGTTAATGATGGATATGGGGTGTATGAAATGATACACGAAAAAGACCCCATTGTTGAAGATGAGGAAGATGACGAGGACGCGGCTGAGGCTTATGCCAGTGGAGTAAAAAGATTCGATGAACCCTCAGTTGCCGTAGAGGAGCCCACCAAAGAGATTAATCTAGGGACTGAAGATGAACCTAAGGTTGTCCTCGTTAGCAAGAATCTTTTCGAAATGGATGAGAAGGCAATGGTACAAGTTCTTAAGGATTATAAAGACACTTTCGTCTGGAGTTATGAGAATATGCCGGGGTTAGACTCATCGCTAGTGGAACACAGGTTGACATTAAAGGATGGAGCTAGCCCGGTCAAACAGAAGTTAAGGCGATTCCACCCAGAAATGGCTTTAAAGATGAAGGATGAGGTTGATAAGTTACATAAGGCCAAATTCATTAGAGTTGTCCTCTATCCACAATGGGTGGCCAACATAATCCCGGTTATGAAGAAAGATGGGAAGGTCAGGATTTGTATTGACTTTCGAGATTTGAACCGGGCGTATCTTAAGGATGATTTTTCGTTGCCTCACATTAATGTACTCATCGATAATACTGCTAGCTATGAAACTTTATCATTTATGGATGGATTTTCAGGATATAATCAAATCAAATTAGCAGAAGAAGATCAGGAAAATACATCATTCACTACACCTTGGGGAACATATTGCTATGTCATCATGCCATTTGAATTAAAGAATCATGGAGCCACTTATCAGAGGGCTATGATGACGATATTTCACGACATGATGCATATCGATCTAGAAGTGTATGTGGATGACTTGTTGGTGAAATATAAGACTAAGACTAAGCATGCCAAAGTTCTGGCAAGAGTGTTAGAAAGATCAAGAGAATATCAGTTAAAGATGAACCCTAAGAAATGTGTATTCGGGGTATCCTCAGGAAAATTACTTGGATTCATTGTCAGCAAACGGGGAATTGAGATCGATCCCAACAAGGCAAAGGCCATTAGAGAAATGCCACCTCCCAAGAACTTGAATGAGTTGAGAGAATTAATCGGGAGGTAGCAATTTATTCGTCGTTTTGTCTCACAGCACTCACAAAGGTGTAAGCCGTTCTACGAGCTTACCAAGCCGGGAGTCACATTCAATTGGGACGATAAGTGTCAGGAGGCGTTTGATGGATTAAAGAATTATTTGGCAAGTCCTCCTGTTTTGAGACCACCATCTCCACGCAAACCATTGATACTATACATTTCTATCCTAGATGATGCGGTGGGAGTTGTCCTAGCACAAGAGGATGAAGAAGGAAAGGAGAGGGCAGCCTACTATCTCTCTAAACTTCTCAACCCCGCTGAGCAAAGATACACGGCGATGGAGAAAACATGTGCAGCACTTGTATGGGTTGTTCAGAAATTGAAGCATTACTTTCTAGCCCATGAAGTCCATCTCATCGTTAGGATGAATCCAATCAAGTTTCTTCTTGAGAAATATGTCCTTACTGATAGGTTAGCATGATGGCAAAGCTTTCTATCTCAATTTGATATCACTTA
This sequence comes from Zantedeschia hybrid cultivar, assembly GCA_030544215.1. Classification (NCBI taxonomy): domain Eukaryota; kingdom Viridiplantae; phylum Streptophyta; class Magnoliopsida; order Alismatales; family Araceae; genus Zantedeschia; species Zantedeschia hybrid cultivar. The sequence continues at coordinate 21,604,712 of JARZZO010000005.1, forward strand.
CATTCAACAGAAAGCGATCAAAGGCTATGCCATAGCAGAACATCTCACTCATCACCCTCTTCCTCGTTTTAATCCAGTCCGATCGGAGTTTCCTGATGAGGAACTAATGTCCATAGACCAAATTAAAGATGACATGTGGACTCTGTATTTTGACGGAGCTCTGAATTCCTATGGAAAGGATATTGACATTGTTCTGTTATCACCTGAAGGTGTCACCATTCCACAAGCCTTTCAGTTTGACTTCTCAGTCACTAACAATATAGCTGAATACGAGGCAATCATTGCTGGCCTCGAGGCTGCCCATCTCTATGGTGCCACCAAACTCAAAATTGTAGGTGATAGCCAATTAATTCTTCGCCAAGTGTTAACCAAATATCGAACTCTTGATCCCAAGCTCAAGCCTTATCAAGAACTTACTTCTGCTTATGCTAAGCTTTTCACAAAGTTGATCTTCGTCCATGTTCCTAGGAATCAGAACATCTTAGCTGACGCTCTAGCCTCACTTGCATATTCTCTTCATTTTCAAATCAGCAGACAATCCGAATCAATTATCGTTCATAGGCGTCTTTCACCCGCCGTGAAAGATCCTTCATTCCTTAGAACTAAGGAGAAGCTGCTAAGGAAGGTCAAAGATGGAGATATTGTGGAAAAGAGAGAGATTATGTTAATGGAGCTGTTAGAAGAGATGGATGATGAGCAGAAACCATGGTACTACGAAATTGCTAAATATTGTAAAGATCAATCATATCCTGAAGAAGCCACAACTGGGGAGAAAAGGGCTATCAAGAGAGTTGCTCAAAGATACACCCTAGTTGGGGGAGTATTATACAAAAGAGGTTTTGATGGAGTTCTTCTAAGATGTTTAGACGAAGATGAGTTTTGGAAGGTTATGGAAGGAACTCATACTGGAGTTTGTGGTGGCCATGTTAATGGACAGATGTTAGCAAAGAAAATCCTTATACAAGGATTCTATTGGCCAACCATGGAAGAAGATTGTGTAGGATATGTCCGTAGGTGTGCTAAGTGTCAACTTCACGCCGATAAAATTCATTCTCCTATATCTTCACTCCACCCTGTTTCCTCCCCATGGCCTTTCTCCATGTGGGCTTTCGATATCATTGGACCCCTTGGCAATCCTGATTCCGGCATTAAGCAAAAGTCTTTCATCTTCACAGCAACGAAATACTTCACTAAATGGGCGGAAGCTGAAGCATACACGGAAGTCAAAGCATCAACCGTCTGCAAGTTCATCATGAAAAATATAATCACGAGATTTGGAATTCCTAGCACCATCGTCACCGACAATGGACCGCAGTTCGTGTCACAAGAACTGAAAGACCTCTGCAACAGGTATAAAATTGCATTTGCATCATTCGTCTCCTTATTATCTGCAAGGTAATAGCCAAGCAGAGGCAATTAACAAGACTTTGATAAAAATTATCAAAAAGACGTGCAAGTCTAATAAATTTACAGATTAGCCAGAAAAATTGATTGAGGCTCTATGGGCCTACCGAACTTCAATCCACACGCCCACTAGGCAGACTCCTTATTCCTTAACATTTGGAATGGAGGCGGTAGTTCCATATGAGATCCTTATACCGTCATTAAGAGTACAACTGAATAAGGAATTCTCCATTGATGAACACCGTTCAGCACTCCTTGCTCAATTGGAACTCTTAGACGAGAAAAGATGGTCAGCTGCTAATCATGCAAGAGTTTATCAAAATAGACTAGCACGTTTTTACCAAAAGAAAGTCATCGAACGTAAGTTCAAAGTTGGTGAAATGGTTGTCAAAAGAATCTTTGTAAAACCTGGTGCTCCGCGTTCTAAACTCCAACCCAATTGGGAAGGACCTTATGTTGTATCATACGCTTTTCCTGGTAACACTTACCATCTAATTAATGCAGAAGGGGAAGAGTTGACTCACCCCTAGAATGGTCTGTATCTTAAGAAATACTACCCTTAAGTTAAAGAGTCGATCAACATGGTGCAAAGACCAATGGAATCAGAAAATTTAAAAACTTAAATTCCCTTATCAATCTGGATAATTTAATTCAAACATATTACTACACACACTGACACGTTTGATTCGTGAATAACAAGAGATGCCAAGTCCTAAGGAATACCGAAAGCTTGACCGAGGGTGTAAAGTGCAAATCATTATTTTCAAACAAAATTATGTTTTTACACTCGGCCCATGATGTCAGAATGAGGCTTAGAATAGATTACCAAAAACACCCGCCATCTTAGTAGGAGGCCGTCATAAAAAAATGGGGGAGATCCGTCCCAAGAAAAAGAAAAGAAAAGTAAAAGCAAAAGGCAAAAACCAAATGTCAAATTAAAAAGCCATTACACTACAAACGTTATATCAAGGCCATAAAATGAAATAAAATGGAACGTAAGGTCGATAAATACCCCGGAGAGAAAATGACCGAACCCCAACAGATATTAGGGTAAGAAATGAACATCTTTTTAGATCTCCGGAACCTTCTCGTGGACTTTATAAACCAATTCTTCCTTTCTTTTCTGAAGAGGCGTACTCCAAGCTTAAGGAACGGCCTAGATTGACTAAGGATCAAATCATCAAATGGGATCACGAATGAAAACACAAATTCATGCACGATGGGTCTAAGTTAAATTATTGAAAAAAAATCTGCGAATTAAGTTAATAAATGAATATGATCTTTTGATCTGAGTACCATGTTGGTCTTTTAGTTTGCATAATATTCCAAAATCCAAAAACTATATATATATATCTCAAAATCCAAAAAAATGCATATTTCAAAAATCCAAAAAATACATATCCCAAAATCCAAAAAAATACATATCTCAAAATCCAAAAAAGTACATATTTCAAAAATCCAAAAAAAAAATACAAAAAGTACATATTCCATAAATCCAAAAAAAGCACATATTTCAAAAATCCAAAAAATATATATATGTTCTAAAACCAAAACAAAAATAAAAATTTCAAAACAACAAAAAATATTTCAATTAACATCTACTTATCGCATATTGTGTGTTTCATTCCTTTTATTTTTCAGTAAACATCTGTTTGCTTGCATGTTGCATTTTTGTTTACAGTTTGATCATTCATGCTACCTTTGTTAATAAAGGCTATGCCCCTTGACCTTTCTACCAAGTAAATGATCAAACATCTCGGCTATTCAACCAGGCAAGGGATTAAGCCTAAACAGATACTTAACATGTTTGCTAAGACATGTACAGGGCACAAGGTTAAAGACACAAAGCTGAAGTGTAGAAATCTATAAACTCAAAAGTTTCATATACATGTGTGAAGAGAGTTAGAATCCGGATTAAACACAGCTAGAACATGTTTCTGTGAATGAAAGGCGTCGTTGAACAGCGACGCGTTTTGATTAGTCTTAATGGCGTCGGCTCGACACGATGCGTTTCAGGATTTTCTGTTATTCACCTGAAATTCAATGTTTATCCATATTTTGATGCTTAATTAAACACTTGCTTGAAGTTACTGATGAATTTTGAGTGCAGAAAATTCAGAGAAATTCAAATGAAGCTGAAAAATATCAAGAAGATCCCACTGTGGGAGTTTGAGTCATGACCGTGGCTAAAAAGACGGTTATCTCTATCCCTTATACTATTTCATGTAATTAATTTGCATTCTCATCATTACTATATGTTAAATATTTATTAGACTATATCAAGGACCTTGTGGTTTTGATGAAACTGAAATTGAGTTCCCCTTCAACAAAAACAGTGATAATTCTAGAGAATTCTTAATCGCACGGATAGGCCGTTTAATTGTTAATTAGTGAGGACGATGGTTCCACTTTTGTAAAATGGTGCGTAGATAAATGAGCTTCGGCTTAGCATTGAATTACAAGAATTGATATCTTGACTCATGAATGACAATTTAACAATATTATCTTGGATTAATTTATATTTTATTTGATTTTATATTTTTCTTTTAGCCTAGCATGCATCATGTAGGACTTTGATATAATTGTGATAAGGGTTAATTATTAATTAAATTTCATACTATTGATCAAATAATTCAAACATGATATGAAATATTCCATTCTGAATTAAGTATCTTGATTATCTTTGAGGTTCCCTTGAAGATATCCTTAGAATTCGACCCTTTCTTGGATTCTTTATCCAATATTTCTTGTTTTCTTTTAAGATCCATCATGGCTGCAGCACGTCCACATTGGCTGGCAATCGCTCCCTATGATGAAACCTGCAGTGTCTATGACCTGGGGTACTTCCCAATCCGTGGAGATTGATCGACCTTATTTTATTTCCTTGTCTATTTCATCCAGACATGATTGATTTCATTGATCTCCTTGAGTTATCTTCATCGATGATTTTGAGAAAAATTCCAATCATGTGAGGTTAAGAGCGTGTCTCATCACATCTTGGCATCACCTTTTCAGTACATTCCATTTTATTTCACTCCCTTGCAAAGACGATGCCAAGGTGTGGCAGCTGTAGACACGTTAATTTTGACATCATTTTGAATAAATTTCATATCATATAATAATGCCTCAGAATGGTCTGATATTTAATCATTAGTTAATTTTTATTAATCTTTCCGGATTAATTATCTAAATAGTATCGGATCAGACAGACACAATTTAAGTTAATTAATTAAATTGATTTTAACTCAAATTTTTATCAAATATGAAAAAGTTTAAAAGACGTCGACGTGTATAAACGCCATTTAGAGTTTATTCATATTTAGATTTTTAAGTTTGAATTTTAATTAATTGATTAATTAGCTAAACGACGTCTACCCAGCACGACGCCATTTAGATCTCCTAAGCTGTTTCTGTCTCTTTTTCCGAATGTTTATCCTTATCTTAATTAGTCTAAAAGACGTCTTCCATGGGCGACACGTTTTAGATAATTACAGATAATGATGAATTAATCTGTGTTTATCTGTTTGTTAGTTGGATAAAGTTCAAAATCCTTCATATTAATCTTTAAGTAACCACGGATGTAAAACCTATAAATACCCAACCTCTTGGTCATTGAAAAGTTAGTGATTATTAGTGATGATAGCGATAATCGAGTGAAAATTGAGCAAAGAATCTTGGCGACGACATCCAAACGTTGAAGGATCGAGGTGCTGCTGCTACTTCCAGGAGTCTTGAAGCAAGCTACATCCTTTCTTCATCATTTCTTCGTCCTTTCAAGAACTTTCAAGACCAAGGCTTTCCAGGATCCATCAAACTCAGTTCTTAATTATTCATCATATTAGTTCAAAATCTCATTCATCACATCACTCCATGCAATACACACTCACTAGCATTATTTTCCAATCTATGTTTTAAGGGGTTTAAAAGACCATCAAACAAGTGAGTTCTTTGTTTAAGTTGCATGATCAGAATCTTCACTAGAATAGATACTACTTCTACTTGAGTTTATTATTTTCTTTTATTTTTGCTTGTTGCAAGGTACAAAAGGAGATCAAGAGGAGAGAATCAACGAGGAAAAGGGATCTGGATGATCCTCAAAGTCTGATAAGCAACCAAAGCAAGAACAAAGTCAAAATGGCTCTCTTTCTTCAGCCGGCTGAAGGAGGGGAATCAAGGACTCAACATCTCCGAATTCCAAAACAGGTAGGCGATCAACCTTTTCTTTTGGAATTTTTTAGTTAAAAGTTTCTGGCGATCACATTCACTTAGTTTTAATAGGTTTATTTGTCACATAAACAACATAATTTTCATGATAATCACACCCCTAGTTTGAGCACTCACACCTAGGTCGGGCCGAACCAGGCCCCAGGAGAAATTGTCCTCATCACTGGCCCCCGACTCTCATGGCGTCCGACTGACAACGCCTCAGGGGTGGAACTCGTACGAATTAGTCAAGGCGTTGGATGCCCCTCCCTTAGCAGGTGGCACTGAATGTTGAACAGGTTGGCAGTGGCTTGGCGGTAGTGTCTAAACGGGAATATAAGAAGGATGAGAGCAATGGAGTGGCAGAAACAAACTATTTGAGGGGTGCGAGTGCCGTGGGCAGTTCGAGTAACACGTCCTTGACAGAACCCGATAGGCAAATATACTTGTCGTTACTGCGGAAATACTTATTTCGCAAGAAGGGTGTCCACTAACGATATGGGCTTCTCCACGCCCTATAGGGGAGTCAGATTAACCGTCCAAGTCATTTTGGGTTGGCTGCCTCCGACCCCCGATTGTCGATCAAGGCATCCAGCCAACAACGCCTTTAGGGCATATTGTAACCTCCGACCGAGCCAAGGAGCTGTAGTGGAGTGCCGCCAACGTGGAGTGGAGACGAGTCAACGAGGAGAGGCAAGTGAAACTGACGAGTGCTTGGCATTTTCGAGGTTGACCCGTCTGACCGTCATGTTAATGCTATATGGCCGCATTGGTTTGGGGCGAAGATCTGATGTTGGTGCGACCGGACCGAGTCGTTTAACATTGGCAGGAAAGCTAGTTGCTAAAATCGAAGCATCGTAGAAGAACATCATTTGAAATTCACATGCGTGGGTGCAAGATTCAAGACGAGTGATACGTGCGTGATCACATTATTGCCACTCGAGCAAGTGCCTCAATAGCAGCCGTCGATTTCCCAAGGGCCCTCCTATAAATAGGCCTTTCTTGCCAGTAGCCCCTCATTTGCACAAACATAGAAGGCCAGGGAGGGGGAGAGTGGCGCGAATCTGGTGGTGAGATCCCAAGCGGGTCTTATTAAGGAATTCTGAGAGGGTCCTGTCAAGGAGCAAAAACCAAGTGTGTCAGGAGTGAGCCTCCTCTTCTGTCTTGTCATCTTCTCTTTGATGTCCCCTTATTCCTCGTTCTACTCGAGTAGCTCATCCTACTCTTTCTCTAGTCATTACCAGACCAATTCGGTTTCTCTCTCCATCAGCTTTTGTCTTGACTCCCTCCCCTCTAGGATGATAGATGCTTCCTTTCCACCCGTCTCTACTTCGGGGCATGCTGAATAGTATAACTCGTAGCGGGTTGCCCCCGCTTGACATAGCCAGCCAGTCGACTCGACTGTTGATGTGGCTTCTATCATGCTCCGAGAGCTCATCCAAGAGTTCTAGGAGTGGTTGGGCCTCCTAGAGTGGCTCCAACTCTGGAAACCGCAGCCGACTGAAAGTGCACACCTGCCCCAGCCGAGGTGCTTTGCCATCTACAAGTAAAGCCTAAGGACTGACTTATGCCTCCCTCTTCATCCTTGACCTCCTCAATTTTGACAGCCTCACCCTTTCCCAATTCTTTCTGAATTCATAGTGGATCGTCTATGGCTTCGTCGCCCTCCGTCACCAGTCGGAGGTGACCCCTGACCTTCTTTCGTTCCGTTACATTTTCACCATCAAACAAAGCGATAAGTCTCCTTAGTATTGTTTTTCCACTCTCTCTGGGGGCAATATTTTTATCAGGAAACCCTCATCCATCCACGGTTGGAAACAAGGGTTCGTCTTTGTTGGTATGGAGGAGGGGAAGGAAGCAATTTGGCCCTTCTAGACGACTTAGGGGACTTCCGCCACGAAGTCGGCGATCGCCCCCACCCTGGAATCTGACGAGCAAGCGAAAGTGCTCAACATCACCTCTTCCAGGGCTACAGACGTCGCCAAGATGCTCAGAGACGTGGCGTTGATTGTGAAGTTTGTGTTGGATTCTCGGCGTTTCTCCGGATCTCCCACGCAGCGGAAATAAAAATAAAACGGAGATCCGTTCCCGTTTCGAAAATACTAAAAATGGATTATTGGATAATCGGTTTCTTACCGCGTGCGGATTCAAATCTGCAACCGTTCGGTTCCGTCAGTGTGACACCGCAAGCCGCGCAAGCGCCCAGTCTCTAGCGAAGTCCACGTGATCCTCCTCGCGATGGATATCCTCACGTTCATCATTCTTCGCAGCCCACGAAGTCTTCGCCATTCGCCGCAATGATCGCCGCAATCCACGGACGATTTCCCGTCGAACGGGAGTCGGAGAAGCGGCGGAACAGATCCGGGGATCCCGATTCTTCTGGGGCACCAGATAAATAGAAGAAGAGAAGAGGGGGCGGCTAGGGTTAGCAGCAGCTTGGCCTACTCAGTCCGTTCACTATATTTTATACTAACCATATGATTTTTCATAAAAACCCCCGATTTATATAAAACCCACTTATTTATCCATCGCCTTGAGAATATTTTGCGTGTGACCCTCTAGGCCCAATAACCAGTCCGATTAATGGCCCAATTAGTCCAGTGACTCCTCACTGGCCTGATTAATCAATTAATAACTCATATTAATTAATTAATCAATCGAATTAATGTCGCACATTAAATTCGATCGGGCCTCCGATCACGTTGGGTACCAAGCAACACCTCGTTAACCCGGAAGGTATCGGGGTTAAGTAACCCACTCTTGGAACCTTTCCGCCGACAGTTACCGTGTGGATATAGTCCATTCGTACAATGCTCTCGAGTCAACTCAAGGTATGGTATACTGTCAAACCCTAACCGGTCGACTCACTTGGATCGGATGCTGTCAAATAATATCGGAAAACTCTTTTCCCGATATTATTGTCCGTCCTGGCCAGGGACTTCCGCGCATCCTTCTTAGAGCATTCTCTCTCTAAGTACCAAGAGCGAATGATTCCTTATTGACACTCAATTTCCTTCGACGGTATTCTGCTATACCCTATCCTTAGTTATTTAGAATCCCGTGGTTAGAGATTCATAAACCAAGGTCAAAGCACAAAAGTCTACCGACAAGGTGTCCTTGGTGTCTCAGGTCCGAGGACCATCCACGCAACTGCAACAATAGAATCAAGCTAGTTGACAGTGAGGTACAATACCATCCAGGGATTCAGTCGGATCAGTTCAGTGAACTCATTCTCTAATGAGCACCTACATATTCGCCTTAGTGTCTCCACACAAATGACTATGAGATCAGTCATCCTCATCTTATAAGCGGGAGTAATATGTACTAGTCTATCCGGATATCCGATGTCCTTCTCGGATATCCTCCGACTATGAACTATTAAGAATATGTATGTTTAAGTGATCAGTCTCATTAGTATGATCTCATCATAATCTTATCACTATCGCACATATTCACGGACTTCATTATGAGACGATAATTAATACGATTTACACACAATGAATATAATGTCATTTTATTAATAAATGAACGAGATAACAAAGTCATATTAGCTTGTAGGCCACCTAAGACTAATAGGCGTGTCCCTGCGTAGGGCGTCTAGCCCATGCGGGCGGAAGCCATCCCTCTTTAGCGCAAAGAGAGGAGGAAGACGACGAGGAAGACGATCCCCAATCGCATACGAACCATGCGAATACCGGACATGGAGAGACGTGTAACCCAGCATGGTCTCCCTCTGATTTTCTCTCTCTATCTCTCTTAATGCATGTAACCGTATGGAGAGTTACTGTTGCTTATATAGAGAGGAGGGACTAATCCCAATTTAACCTTAACAGGATCCCACCCATAATAGGATCCTAATGGGCACCTAATGGGTTAAGTCTAATAAACGTATTCCACTCACTGGACCTAACGGTGTGTTAAGCATGTGCAGCTCACAAACACAAGTGGACCACTATATTGGGCACATAACCCAACAGAGCCCATCAACAAGTAGAAGCCACCTAGTAACTATGAGTCCAGATCCAACAAATACATGCTTGGATGGGACTCAGTAAGTGCAAAGAGAAGAAGAGGAAATTTTTCAAAAAATACTCTCATCGGACTCTCATCGGAAATGTAGAAAAAGCTGTGTGTAAGGGAGTTTTCTGAAAAACTATCTTCTCTGCACCGACCAAATGCGGTCCAAACTTGCACTTATAGGATCTCTATCTAGTATTTATTAATGAGAGCAAAGTGAGAGTGGTCCTTGCACGATTTCTTGCCTTTCTTTGTAACCAAGCGAGGGAGGTCACAATCCAAGAAAGATGCAAAACCACGGGTATTATCTTTAAGACGGGACTAAGAAAGTTCCAGAGCTTTAATTTGCCAAATGTTGTGGGGCCAAATATGGGGTGTAAGTCAAAGGGAAAGAAGTGGGGTGGCCCGGTGGGCTTTCATTTGATGCCTTCATTTGATGCAATGCGAAAGCACAAGGAAGAGGAAGCCATTAGCCGCATGTATACTAAAACCACATTCGAGTAATTTATCTGAATAAAAAAATGATAATTCATATGAAAGGAGGAAATGTTTATTTGAGCTAGCCAACAACTCTGACAGTGACGATGCATACATGAATAGCATATATTGGACAAGTCCTGTCACTCGTTGTCATCAATCCCAAATCACCAAAGAAGATTTTTCTTATTCTATGTATCAGACTTTTTCACTAATCTTGGTTCTCTGATGATAGAGACTTATCTACTGGCTTATAATCCCTAGCATACATCTACCATCCAAGTACAAAATGTGAGCTACTTCAGAAAGATCAGCTAACAAGATTGAAAACGCTGTAGAATCTTAGAAATGCCATTTAATGCTTGTCCTGTACACCAGGGTATGGTGGGGGGGAGTATTAGGAAAATCTATGTAGGTGGGAGGCGATTAAACAACATAAATGAAAAGATGGGCTTAGAGTTAGAGATATGCAGACATATGATCTTGCAGCAATCATGCGCCTGGTTTGGAGATTTCTCTCTGATGATTCATCATTATGGTCCATAGTTCTCAGAGCCAAGTACCTGAAAGACAAATCTTATTGGCAAGCTTCCAAACCTGGGAGATGCTCCTTCATTTGGTCAGCTATGCTGAGCATCAGAGAGGAAATTAAGAGAGGATCCATTTGGAATGTGCACTCAGGTTGTTGCATCAATATTTAGAAAGATAATCCGATAGCCGACCTTACGTCCCACCCTATTCTTCCATCTCATCCCAATTAGAGAAGAGATCCTCTCATTACACGTTTGGACTGGAGTACAGCAATACTGAGAGGGGAAGATCCAGATATTTACTAAATTTTGAAATCACATGGAAGAATTTTTTGCAATGTTTGACCCCCCTCCCCTTCTCAATGCTGGACTCTGATCCAAACTTATACTGAGAGGATCTCCTCTCTTCCAATTATGTGCCCAAGAAAGTTCACGAGCTCATGGTTAATCACTAGTGGAGTAGGAGAAGCTCAATCAACTTTTTGACCCTCAGGTTGTGAAACATATGTTGACCATCCCATTGCCCCAGTCTCCAAGATGTCCGAATGACAAATTAGTCTAGTATAATTCTGCTGATGGCAATTTAACAGTAAAAGCAGCCTACAAAACTTTATTACAACAGGGTCAATTACATTCTACTTCCTATGTAAATCCAGTGTGGAAAGTATTTGTGGAATGCTCACCTAGTTAAGATTGTCCCTCCCAGGATTCTGAATTCCTGTGGAAATGTCTTCATGACGCTATCCCCATTAATGCCATCATGGCCAAGAAGATCCCAGGCATTGATCCTTGTTGTGGTATTTACTCAAAAGGATTGGAAGATGTCCAACATCTATTATGTCAGTGTGAATTCTCCCGAGCTACATGGTTAATGTCTCCTCTGGGATTGCGAATTGACAATGGAAATATGAACTCAGCTGATAGAATTCTGCAATGGTCGAGCCCACCTTTCACTTGCAATCAGAATGAAGTCAAATGGCTCTCTTTATGTTGTGCAGTTATATGGCATGTTTGGAAAGAAAGATGTAAACACGCTTTTGAAGGAAGAGAGGCTTCTCCAACAGCAGTTATTAGAAGAGCTATGTCAGAGTGGAAGGGTTGGCTCAGCTTCCCTAATCCCCCACCCCATCCTAGTTTATGGTCTCAAGAGAAGTGGTAACCTTCTTTGCCAATAGAGGTCAAAATCAATGTTGATGGTGCTACTTCTTCAGATTCTAGTGCAATTGGGTTGGTTCTCAGATATCACTGTGGTAAAATTATCAAATGTAGATGCAAACTGGTTTATCCAACCCATCAGAAGTGGTAGAAGCTTTGGCTTTCTTTGAAGGGCTATCTCTTGCCAGTCAACTTGGGCAGCAGGTTACTGTGGAAGGAGATGCCTTGCGCATTGTCCAGTTGACCAGATCAGATGATTACTCATCCTAGAGAAGCAATGCTATCATCTAGGATTGGAAGAAGCTCCTTCTGGACTCTATTATCTCAGTTAGTTTTGACGAAGGTGAAGACCGTTGGGCCTTCGGCCCAGGCCATTCCGCTGCCAAACCCTCTGGCGGAATGGCCCATGCGGCCCATTCCGAATACGCCCGCAAGCACATTAATATTTATGCAAGTCCCGAGAAAGGAGTACCCCCAAAAAAAATTTAAGGGAATAGTCTTACATCGCTTGTCGCAAAAGCAGCTCACTAAATGCCCCCTATTAAAAGGTGCAGTTTACGTCAAATCAAAGTTTGCTTTTTCATATATCCCTACCCTCTCCTTTTACTTGTCATGCACCATTTACATCTGTCACGTGTCACTGACTAGACCGTCGATGGGCCAGCCCCGAGACTACACCCGAAGACCTCCACTCATGCTAATTTAACCCGAAAGAGCATCGGCTGCTTCATTCATTCCTGGAAATTGCAATGAAGCAGCTCATAGATTAGCCACACTTGGTTTAGTAGCAAAGTCGGATCTGGAATGGGAATTTCCCTAGTTCCCATCCTGTTTCTAGTCTTATGTAACCAGTGACAGTTGCATCCTACTTTAATATATTTTCATCCTTTTACTGTCCCCTCCCCCTCTCCCCTAGAAAAAAAAAAAAAAGAATGGCGCCTAGAGTGCTTGTTAGATCAAACCATGTCAAAAGGCGCCCCTGAGCTGTCAGGTGAACGCATTTACATAAAAACCCCTCTATTTTGAGCTATCGCAACTCAGAGTAAAAAAATTGTAAAATACATGTGAAGTAGGAAACATGGTGTAGCTCTAAGACACCCGTTGGATGGAGCTCAATTCAATAGCCATCGTAGGCAATTCACTTATGTCCCCAAAGATGCAAATCAATTTGATCTAAGGGTTGTTTGTTTGAATGTAAAATTACGTAATTCACTGGTTTTAAAATCATTGATTTCAAAATAAATAAAATTTACTAGTTTTAAAATCAGGGAGCATTTGTTTGATTGTTTACAAAATAAAATAAGAGAATGCATCAATTTCTTGTTCTAGTTTACAGTGGACTTTCCCTATAAAAAAAAAAGAAATTGGGCTGTCAAGTAGACAGTCGAGGTTCAAATAAGATTTTATTCTATATTATTTTACATCATTTCAAATATTTGAAAACACAGTACAATAAAATAATTATTTTAAATTACGATGTTTTACGTTGAAACAAACAACCCCTAAAATATTGAAGGGTAAATCATGGGTGCCATGCTCTTCCTAGGTTTACTTGCACTAAAGGGGTCAGGGAAGGGAGCTGATTCTATCACTAAAAATTCAAACACCTATCAGTAAGGGGACTGCCCAAACTATCGCCAAATTTAGAGACAAGAAAATCTTTAATTTAAATGTTTTAAAGATCGTAGAATGCCAAAAAAATATCAACTTTGAAATCACTGATTTTATAGTTGGTGAAAACGAAATTCCTAACTTTACTCATCAATTTGAGAGTCATTATTTTGGTATTTAACATTTTTTGTTGAAAATTGAAATCAGATGAGAACGCTATATCGGATTAACAAAATTTTGAAACTTAATAATTTATGACACTCTAGAAACAAGAAAAAAATATTTTAAAATGATTTAAAATATTCTTAGCCTAAGAGAAATATGTTAAATAATATTTTACATACGTTAAGACATACTAGACAGTCTCTTAATTGGGTTAATGGTTTTTGAAAAATAAACAGTTATGAAAAACTTATATTGGCTGGTTGGAAAACTACCTCAAAAATTTTCCCACCTCTGAACCTCGAAAAACATTTTTTTCCAAAAAAAAAAATCAGGCTTCTCTCCTACTCCCCATTGATCACTCTCCCTTTCTTAGGAATCGTGGAGATTTAACATTAACTGACCGAGATGTAACTTTTCCTAATAACTTTAATTAGGAAAATTTTATATTTTCATGGAATGATTTTTAATCCATGAAGAAAAATATTATATTTCTAAAAAATAAAAAGTTATCATAAACCCCTAACACACCGATGACACACAGTCCCACATTATTGCAAAAGTAACATCTTCAGCATGCTTAAGGTCATCATCTTATTTTCATTTGCCATGATTGAGATGCTTTGGGAGAATGATCACATCAGATAACCAACTTTCCTTCTTTTTCTTTTTGTTTTCACCACACTGTTGCAAAAGCAGATCTACAGCATGCCTAAGGTCACCATCTTCTTTTCATTTGTCATTGTACCAACTTCCCTTCTTTTTCTTTTCTTTTTCACCACATTATTGCAAAAGCAACACCTTCATCATCTTCTTTATTTCGCTTGGCATGACGTCTAAGATACTTCGGGAGCAAGATTTTTCTTTTTCTATCGAAGACCGGAACAGCTAAAAAAAGTTGGGGACTTTAGTGCCTTTGTATACTTACTTTTACTTATATGAGTCTATTGAAGTTATTAGGTCATCCAACTTAAAATAAAACTTCAATGAGCAGAGAGACGCCTTTTATTTATAAAAAAAATTCGATACGTGATTATTTTAAGACATCCCTCGCGTGCAGGCTGTTTTAAACTCTGTCGCGTGGACATGATAAGTATGGGGAAATCATTAAGCCATCCAATTCAAAATCTTAAGCCATTGAGTGGAGAGGATAACTTTTATTTAAACATCTTTTGATTTTGTCTCCTTTTCAATGTGAGATTGTTATATAAATTAATTATTTATTAAGAATAGATAAGGAAGTGTCAACTTTATCTCTCTAATTTATGTGAGTGAAGGCATACTCAAACACAAACAAAGAGGCACAAAACATTTCTATGTGCCTCCAAAAGGAGAGTAGGGAGGAGAAAGTGTTGCTGTAGAGTAGGAGCTAGGAAGACCCACTGCCCAACAACCTCACCACCAACAAGAAGATGCTGGTGTTTGAACCTCTTTGTTTTGGTGTTCTCGGATGGGAAGGAGTCGAAAGTTACGCGTGCCTAGGCATCTCATGTAGAGTGTTTGTGTTCTCTAAACTTTCTTGGAAAAATATTTTCCTAATTAACTTTCCCAAATTTTACAAATGCAAGTAAAGTTTAGTTGAAAAAATTAAATTTCTAGCATATTCACTTTTTCCACGGGATTTACTTCCTCACAACCCTCCTGAAGAAGGAGTTCACGTGATTCCACTTTCCATGATCTTATTTTCTGAGAAAATATTTTTTCTAATTCTCTGTTTCTCCGGAAAATATTGAGAAAGTAAACACCCCACTAAAAAGAAGGTCTTTTTTGATGAACCAAGTCTTTCAACAATACTCTCTAATTTGAATACTGATAAACCCGTCATTCTCCAATTTGAATTCTCAGCCCAGTAAGTTTGCGCAGCCCGGCGCACAAGCAGTCCGCCCAAGCTTGTTTAGACCGTATACTCGAGCTACCTGGTCGGCCCACAATGATTGGCCCAACCAAGCCATAGATGTCTACAAGACTAAAATTGATCAGTAATACTCTTAAAAAAAAAAAAGAATTAGGATTGGGTTCATCATGCCTGACATGTTCATACAGGTCAATCTTTGATTAGACAATCTAATAAAATTTAAAAAATAAAAAATCGGACTCCAATGAACAGCTAAAAATATCTGTAATGGGCCGAACCTAATAAAAAGGGATCCAATTTTTTATTTCTATGATTTTTTGAGTCATCCGATCAAACATCAGATTATCCTAAAAAAAATTAAAAATTAAAAAAATATAAAAAATTGATTACACATCATGCAAAATAGCACACTTATCACACCACAGTATTACTCAAGATATATATTATAGGGAATAAAATAAATGTGACTGGTACATTTTTAGGACTTTTGTTGAATTCCATACCTATTTCCCTTTTCTCTTTCTTTATCAAAATATTTATAAAGCCTCCCTAGTAGAGAAGGTAAAAACATAAGCACTTATACTAATTTTTCACCTTTAGTAGAAGATTTCTTCTTCTTTTTTCACACGCCACGAAAAACATTTCTACTCTTTCCCCTTTGACTATGGAGAGCAATAATCTCCCCGATCCCCATGGTCTCTCTCCCCTTTGACTATGGAGAGCACTCGAACATGAGTCTTCACAAACTTGTGAGATAAATCACTGCTCCAACACAACTGTCAGATGTGAAAATTAAATTCATAACCTTCCTTGCGAAAAGGAACATGCTCTTTGGTTCTATCTCATTTTTCTTTCCCACTAGCTTGGCTTAGCGCTGATTCATAGAAATGAACCAATATGCTCGATGAACATTTTTTGAGATTGTTCAATAATAACTCACCTCGGCTCATTTATTAAGCTAAACAAATAAATTTGAACAAAAAATTAAATTTGGTTCATTAAATGAGTTAAGCTTGAACACAGGCGAGCTCAAGTTAATTATGCTTGTGAACAAACTCGTTTAAGTACTCGTTAAAAGCTCTTTCAATACTTGTTAAGAACTCAATTAAGTACTTATTAAGACTTTTTTTAAGTATTTATTTAATTATTTTATTAATAAATAATATAGTTAGTAAGATATTTAATGTCTTATCATAGTTTTTTATCAAATAATTAGGAACAAATACCTTGGTATTCATCATAGTTTGACCTAAGTTTATAATTTTAAATTGAAAAGATTTTGGATTAAATCTATCATAGAATCTTGAATCTTGCGAACTACTCGATGCTTGACTCGAGCTTGTATAATATCTAAATAAGCGAAGTTTGAACTACCATCATAAATACTCAACTCGAACTTAAACCTGATTAAAATTAGAACCAAACTTGAACAGAGTAAAACTTGGCTCATTTGCACCCTACTTTTTGTGGACCTATGTGTTAGCTTCACGAGACTAGAACTGCTTACCTTGGTCCCAATTAGTCCATTCCAAGTTCTTTCCGCCATCTTATCAAATCTTCTATGTGATATCATCTATTTTGGAGATGAGATTAATTGGACATAGTTCAGTTGGTCTTTTGTGGTCTTCCTATTTAGGAAGGGTGAATTCTCATTAGGCACATCCACTGCTACACATAAGAGTGTGACCCATAGGATTCCTCTCTTCGTGGTGGAATTGACTTAGAACACTTGCCTAACTAGGAGAAATAATCACATTTGGCCCAAACAAATATCTCCAATCGAGAGACACTTGTGAGATATAGACTTCTCCCACTTAAAAGGTATTGTAATACTTGATTGTTGAATCACCCTGATAAAAAAACCATATACATATTGTAGAGATGAGATGCTTTGACACCCTCCTACAAGGTAAAAAGCAAATTTGACATTTTATCAAAATGACTTATTTATTCTTGACCTATGTAAATAGAGATGGGAAGTAAAAAGTCTCATCTCACTGTTTTGTTCACCATATTGCATACTCAAAGATGATATAAATCTTTTTTGGGTTTTCTGCATATATATCTTTCAAAAATACTGTAATTGCATGTATACCCCTCATTCTCACATATTATCATCAATATCTCTGCAATCTTCAAAATGTTGTATTTTATATCCTTCAATCTAATGGTTTGACATCAATACCTTTAAATTCACTAATATTTTGTATATATATCCCTCAATATACTAAAATCTTACATTTTGTACCCCCATACCTCTAACGATGTCATAATTTATGCAATATTTTTGACATATTTCGTTGAAATTAACCTAAGTTTGACGGGAAGGATATAAATAAAATATTTTGAAAATTACAGGAGCATTGATGATAATATGTGAGAATGAGGGGTATACATGTAATTACGATGTTTTTGAAGGATATATATGTAAAAAAACCATCTTTTTCCACTCAATACCACAGTTAGTCTTTTTTTTTTTTTTTTTTTTGTATACAAATAACAATTTAGCACTTGCACTCTCCAGGTGCCGCGAACCGATAACCTCAAGATATGTAACTAGCACTTGTACCCAAACGGATTCAGATGTGAAATTTTTTCTGAATATCTGATTACTATCGGATAAAATCTGATAATACCCGTCTTCCACTGCTAAAATCATAAATTAGCAAGTTGGCGTATAATACGTGTCCGTCATATTAAACTCTGGTCTTCCGTCCTGCCTTGAAATTAAAAAGGTTTGAAATAGTTGTAGACATATTTTATAAATTACCATATTCGTATGCATACCTCTAATTTTCACATATTTTTTTGGAAAAGTGACGAAGGTCACAATTTCATTGATCAATGTAACAGGTACAAGGCAGAAGTCCAAAAGGAAAATGCCTCTCATCCTACTAGTGAACTGGATGAAAAGGTAAACTTGAAGGAAAAAACTGTTTTTTACAAGGGAATAAAACACCTAAGGCAACAATAAGAGAAATTTTTTTCACATATTGTTATAAACATTTTTAGAATGTTTCAAAAAGATTATAATTATCTCTCTCTGTTAAAATATCCAGAACTCTAATGAAAAATGACAAAAAAAATTGCATCTTAGGTTTACTAAATTTTTGCATATGTATTCTTAAATTCACTAAAATTTTGTATTTATACTTTTAATTTTGTAAAATTTTAAATTCAGTTGGAGTTAGAGTTTACTGTACAGCTGCAAATTTTCTGAAGATTCTAAGAGTATTTGTCACAAGATGCGAGTTAGAGATATATATACAAATACAGTAGTCTATAATGATATATATAAAAAAATCCTAACAGTTTTATATGCTTATTTTTACCTCCATGAGTATAACGCGTATTATACCCAAAACAACGTACAATACCAATTTATAAAACGTCTCCTACATCCTTGCGAAACCCTTAACCAAGCATGGACAAGCAGCGGCTGCGGAAGGAGGCAGGGCCTACCGCAGCCTCCAGCACATGCCCTACGCCACACGGGTCTCTCTGTGTTTCTGTAAATAAATTAGACAAGTATTTAAATGCGGTGTAAGATTTTAGGCATGACAAATATACGTGGATACGACAAATATTATTTATCATGCTGACGAATTATTTATCATCTCTGAAAAATATTTATCATATCCATAGATATATACACGTGTAGGAATGACAAATACTTACATATGATAAATACTTTGTGGACGTTATAGATATCATTTGTCGTGCCTACGAAATATTTATCACGTCTAAAAATTTATATACAAATACATAGTGATGATAAATATTTTTTTAGAAATGACAAATAATTCGTAAGTATGATAAATAGTATTTATCATGTCCACGACGTATTTATCATGCTCACGTTTATTTGTCGTACCCAAAATCTTTCGCCGCATTTAATGTTTGTCTGCCTCACCCATAAAAAAACAAAACTGTTCAACTCATTTATTACCTATTCATGTGGATCAATAATTTCTTAAAATAACTCAATTTATTTTACTGTACTAAAATATTATTTTAAAAGATTTATGATAAATGAGTTTACGTTACCTTCATTCGCATTTTCTTAAGTTGCCGAATTTTGAGTTTATGATAAACTCGAGCTACTTTGTAGTTACATAAACTCATTCCAGTTTGTCGGTTGAGCTTAATACGACCTTAATTAAGGAATTATTTGTTTCGATGTAAAACTATGTAATTCATTGGTTTCAAAATCATGAGTTTTAACACAAGTGAAATCTTATGATTTTTAAAATTTGAGAGCATTTGTTTAGTTGTTTGTCAAATAAAATAAGAGAATACTTAAATCTTCTTTATTTTAATTTAAAATTACACTATTTTACGTCAAAAAAAAGACCCTAACTATAATGTTTGAGATTTGAATAACTACGATTAGTTTTAAGAATAACATGTCAAGTATTATTTTTATATTTTTATATTTTAAAAGTGTATATTTCTATTTACATGTCAAGTATCACAAAAATTTTAAAGGATTTTGGTATATATAATCTATTTATATGTGTATCCATTTTTAGAGGAGGCCGGTTTTTAATGGAACCGGACAAAAAAAAGGTCACGGATTTTAATCTTTTTTCAATTAAGCGGTTGATCGGGTCCGGTTTTTGAAATGGTTGGACTGTAAATGGAATCTGATAATATACCGAATTTTCAACCCGATCCCCCTTGAAATTAGTGGTTTCAGAATTCAAAACCGACGCTGGTAAAACTATCGGAACCGGTATGAACCCGATCTTGTCGATTCCAAAACCTTCTATGACCGTTGATCAAACGGATCCAACGGCCATCGACGTGTTTACCAAGAGGCGGGCTAGCATAGTAACATCCGCCCGGATCCGCACAGCCGCAGACGCCCTTCCTTCTCTCCATACGAGACCTGTGCACGCTAAACACATCTCGCCCCCTCCGGCGCCTCCAGCCTGCTGACCTCTCCTCTCCTTCAGCGTCTCCAGACGACCTCGGATCCATCCGGCGGCCAGGCGCGGCAGGCTTCTCCTCTCCTTCGGCGCCTTCTGTATGACTCTCCCTCTCTCTCTGTTTGATCGAGACTACGGATTAGGGAGTATAAGGTTTCTTGCTAGAACAGAACCTTAGCTTGTTGGTTATCCTTAAGAGCAGGTTGTTCCGTAGAAGCACTCCCACAATTCCAACTTCCAAGTTTAAATAGTGAGTTTTGATAGGGCAAGTTATGAAAAATCTAAGATTAGAAAAATGTTTGCCACACCAAATGGTGAGCGGTGAACAGGGACGCGCAACCAACTATTTTGTTGACTCGTTCTGTTTCAACAGCAACTATAGAACTGGCTTTCTCAGATATGAATATTGTGAAAACAAGACTGTACAACAAGATGGAAGATGATTTTCTCTCAGATTATCTGATCATATATATTGAGAAAGAGATTACATAAACTTTTAGTACATACTCAATCATAGATGATTTTGCTTCAGCCAGAGATCGTCGAGCACAATAGATTTGTTTTCATTTTTAGTTAATTATAATATTCTTTGTTAATTTATTTCGTTATTGTTATTTTTTTATTATGAAAAAATAACCATTGAAAGTTTATGGGTAACTTGTGGTTGATCAAAAAATATTGAGACGATATCAGTACGATAAGTAGGTTAGCCCCCCAGCACCAAAATTCTAACTATGCCCCTGCTCAAGTGGTACCAATTTTGCCATCTCTTGCCATCATTTTAGTAGGCAACGATCTGTGGGAAAGAAGAAGAGATGGCATAATGAGATTGTTACTATGTATAAAATGCTAAGTTTGAGCCGCAGTAATCGGGTCGGCCACGGGTCTGGCACCTTGCCATTAGACTCGGACTTAAATGTTGTCGGGCACATCTCGAACCCAATTCATTCACAGGCTTAATTAAACACACCACTGTCTCCAGTCTGTGGAAGACGCTGTCATCCCTTGTTGCACGGTAACTAGACGATTACTGTGGCACAAACAAAACACCCAAAAATTATTACTAGAACAAACAAAATATTTTTTAGTGCAAATCAGAAAAAAATATTTCTAGCACAAAAAAAAAATCAGAAAAAATAGGTTGGGGTGGGGGGGGATGAGGAAGAACGATGGGGGAACCAAACTGAGGCTTGCTCACCTGAGGACGACTGCTCATCGGAAGAGGAGAGACAAAGGCACTTAGTGTTACCAATCGGGGAAGGAGGAGGAGTGTTGGCCCTTCATACCGATCAACATAAGGAAGGAAGGAGGAGGGTCGCCCCTTGATGCCGAAGGTCACCCCTTCATGCTCATCAATGGAGGGTAGGAGGAGGTGGTCATCTCTTGACACCAATCAACCAATTAAAGGAGGAGCGGGGGGGGGGGGGGGGGCATTCAACGGAGGGAAGGAGGACGCAGATCGCCTATGGTTGTCAAGGCGTCCAAGGCGTCCAAGGCGTCCAAGGCGATCAAGGCGGTAGCCTACCGCCTCACTACTTAGGTGCCAAGGCAAGGTGCCTAGGTGAAGCCTAGTTTATAGAACCTAGTATGTTTTAAGAGAATTATTGTTTACATTTCCACCATATAAAATCTATTTTTCTTTGTATACAATGGTGTCATTCACAATATTCAACATATATTTCTGGTGTTAAAAGAAAAAATGGAATAAATGGCAAATATTAACAAATGAATAAGGAAAAACTAATGATAACTTGGAGTATGTCAATCAAGATTAAAAAATCAACCTAACCTGAAATTTATTAGTTAAGTAATCTTGCCATATGAAGAAAGAAAGACAAATAAGAATATTTAAATAAACAATAAGCAAACCAACCTACTAAACATAGTGACTTCTAAATTTGAGAGTAAAATAAAGGAAAAGAAAGTTTGGCAGAAAAATTGCACACAAAGTGGGAAGTTTGATCATCTATTTCCCCTTTTTAATGTAAATATGGACAATTGTATGAAAGTATCCTTCAACTTTTTCTAATGCTTAAAATGGACCTAAAAAAAGGTAGGTTGTTTCTACAACAAAGGCGGGCTGGGCGGGCATTACATGGGCTGGGCACCTTTTAGCAG
This sequence comes from Zantedeschia hybrid cultivar, assembly GCA_030544215.1. Taxonomy (NCBI): domain Eukaryota; kingdom Viridiplantae; phylum Streptophyta; class Magnoliopsida; order Alismatales; family Araceae; genus Zantedeschia; species Zantedeschia hybrid cultivar. The sequence continues at coordinate 21,627,175 of JARZZO010000005.1, forward strand.
CTTAGGTGAGTGGCTTAATGGGCTTGTAGTATCTGCGCCTGATGCTGTTGACGCAGGGCTGCCAATCACCGGAGGGAAGAAGGACACCAATCGATGGAGGGAAGGAGCAGTGTCGTCCTTTGACATCCTTGTTGGCGCCACCCTTGACGCCGATCACAACGGCAGCGTCTAGGGTTCCACCAGCATGAGAAGGAAGGGGGAAGAATGGGTTGCTGCTAGGGTTCCACCAGTAGGAGAGGAAAGGGGGAAGAATGGGTTGCTGTTAGCGTTCCACCAACATGAGAGGGAAGGAGGAACAGGAGGGTTGCAAGGGTTCGCCCAGCACAAGAGGAAAAAGGGGAAAGGGGCATCGGGGTTATTGCATGAGAAAACGGGGATGGGAAAATGGGGTTAGAGACGGGAATAAGTCATTCCAACTTAGCCCCAAATTGGGGATATCCCCAAAAGCCTTAACCCCCCTTATCCCCTTACAGAAATAACATACCAAACAAAGAATGGGGTTAAAATGAGTTTAACCCATCCCTATCCTCATACCAAACAGGACCTTAGTGTTTTGTTTTTTTTGTCTGATATCCAAAGTTGGATGGTGAAACTGCTTTGTTCTTCTCTTTAACAAATGTAAATTGATCAATGACCAGGTAACAAAGGTATAGAGATTTGTGACTTGGGACAATTCCCAGTCATCAAATCTTCACGTTGATTTCCTCAATTAAATTGTTCTTTGTCATCACTCTGATGAAGAAGCTGGTCATCCATTTGGAGAAGCCAAGGCTGAAAATGTTGATCTCAGAGTAACTCTACTGCACAATTGATGAATGTGGTCCTTATGATGCACTAAAGATGATCCAATGCATCTATACATCTGCGTGTTAACAGAAAAGGATAAAAAACTGAGATGCTTACACATCCACTCCAAACCCATTCCATTTTATAACCAGAGGTCTATGTACATGTTTCTTTCCCACTTCTATTTCAGGAAGAGTTGGATCTGTTTACCGAACAAACAGTTTTTAGCCAAGAGAATTCTCACCCCATCCTGAATGTGTATAGGGTCTTCCTAGAAAGTGGTTCATACTGCTGCTTATTATGAACAAGGAATCCAAACTCACATAACCTTGCCCCAAAGAAATCTCCTCTGGTGCATTACAAAATTTCTTGGTTTCCTGTATGCTGCATTTTATGTTCTATCATGTTCATGCCCTCTTATTTCTCTTGCTTCTATGGGTAAGTACAGAGCAGATATGGTTATCCCTCCCCCAGTTAGGCCTGCCAGAATCTCCAAGTACCTCAAGCCATATGTTCTGAGGATGCACTTCAGCAACAAGTATGTCAGTGCCCAAGTGGTGCACACTCCTACGGCAACAGTTGCATCGTCGGCGAGCTCACAGGAGAAACCACTTAGGTCAGCCATGGAGAACACCAGAGATGTTGCAGCTGCTGCAAAGATAGGAAAACTACTGGGCGAGCGCCTGCTGCTCAAGGGTATTCCTGCTGTGTCCATCTTCCTGAAAAGGGAGCAGAAATACCATGGCAAGGTGAAGGCAGTCATCGACTCAGTGAGGGAGGCTGGAGTGAAGCTGCTATGAGCTCAACTGTCCAAGTCCTGAATACTTGGTAGAAGAGGATTGTTTCCTAATGTTATGGGAGTGAGCGGCTGTTTTACGTTGGGTGTCTAAGATCAATGGAAGCCATTCACAAACTTTTAAAGATGTTACAAGTTCTTGAGAATGCTGATCCGAGAAGATTTTGATGTCACAGAATAAGATTTGTGCTGGGAACTCCCTGTGACGTACTGCCACTTCTTTTGATGATGTGATGGTGAGTTGGATCGTAATTGCCCAAGAAGTTGTGGACAGATCCTTGTCTTTGAAAAGAGTACTCAAAATAATGAAATCGTGAAAGAGAATGCTATCGTACCACTTTTTTTACTGGTACTTTTGCCAAATCCATTGGGGTCCATTTGATCACTTAATCAAAGAGTTATCATTAAATATAGTAGTTGAAAAAAAAACTTGTATCAAAAGTAAGTTTAATATGAGCTACTTGATCAAGCGATCAAATAACTATTGATGAGTGTGGTAAAGGAAGAAGAAAAAGTATGGTATAGTAGGATTCCTCAAGTTCGAATGCATAAAAGGGTGCACATTCCTGCCCTGGTTTAATTGATAGATGGAACCCCAGTGATGCAAATCCACAAGTTCTCTTTGAGATAGTGGTACGCATTTTGGTGACAATGACAGCTTATAAGTACGGAGCAGATTGGTAATGAGAATGTGATAAGAGCAGGAGATTTTATTTTATTTTTTGGTTCAATTCTTCTTTGAAAATAGAATAAAACATAAAACTTAAGTCTGCAATTAAGAATGATGGAAAGAAATGAGTCAAATCTTGTTTCCAAGTTTCCTAAGTAATTGATAGTGTCATGGTTTGGACATGCAAATAGAGCCAAATGATACATACATTATCAAGAGTAATATTTGTTGCAATGTTAACACCCCATACATTATTGTTTTGAATGTATGTCTTTCTTATTTTTTAAAATAAAATTTTGAATGGAAGGATAACTCTAATTCGGTGTTCGTATCATTCGATCTTTAATTGAACAGTTGAAAATATAATAATAATAAAAGATTACTCTTCCAGTGATTCAACGCCAAGGGATGTGTGCTACAATGCGCCTATGCTACCAAGTATTACTGCGTTATCAACTCTAGGCACTATCTGCAGCTGCTTTATTTTATAGAGCAATACATGTAGTGTACTAAGTTGATGCACTCAGAACCACCTGCCCAGGGCAGTTGGTTCACCCACCTCTCTTGCAAAAGGGAGGTCTCAGGTTCGAATCTGGTTGGGCTTAAAAACTTCCAGTCATGTAGCCCCTTAGGTGTTGTTGGGATATTTATCTCATGGTCTGTGGGATTACTTCCCCAAAAATTAGACGGACTTGAAAATGTCGCCTAATTAGGCGGATCTTTCGATCGAGCCGGAATTATCTCCATCTTTGGAGGATTATCTCGGGTTCCCGATTAGAACTCCGGTCATTTGTAAATAGTTGTACACAATCGGCCTCTGGACCCCTTCAAAAAAAAAAAAAAGTTGATGCACTCCATGGGGAGCGGCATGCATGCAAAATGAGAATTTTTTAAAGTTGGTGTCATCATGTTCTATATGTTTGTAATTGTACAACTTGGATCTTCAATTAGATGAACAAAAAAAATTAAAAAATTAAAAATTGAGTTCTAATGAATAATAAAAAACACCTTAATGGGTGGAACGCAATAAATTAGAAAAAAAATTTAGATTTTTTTGAATTGTTTGATCAGGGATCAAGTTATACGGACATGTAAAATATGTTTGAGCCGACCTTAAAAAAATTCTCATTTTATGTGTCGTCGCTGCATGCAGTACTCTGGACCCCTTCAAAAAAAAAAAAAAGTTGATGCACTCCATGGGGAGCGGCATGCATGCAAAATGAGAATTTTTTAAAGTTGGTGTCATCATGTTCTATATGTTTGTAATTGTACAACTTGGATCTTCAATTAGATGAACAAAAAAAATTAAAAAATTAAAAATTGAGTTCTAATGAATAATAAAAAACACCTTAATGGGTGGAACGCAATAAATTAGAAAAAAAGTTTAGATTTTTTTGAATTGTTTGATCAGGGATCAAGTTATACGGACATGTAAAATATGTTTGAGCCGACCTTAAAAAAATTCTCATTTTATGTGTCGTCGCTGCATGCAGTACTCTGGACCCCTTCAAAAAAAAAAAAAAGTTGATGCACTCCATGGGGAGCGGCATGCATGCAAAATGAGAATTTTTTAAAGTTGGTGTCATCATGTTCTATATGTTTGTAATTGTACAACTTGGATCTTCAATTAGATGAACAAAAAAAATTAAAAAATTAAAAATTGAGTTCTAATGAATAATAAAAAACACCTTAATGGGTGGAACGCAATAAATTAGAAAAAAAATTTAGATTTTTTTGAATTGTTTGATCAGGGATCAAGTTATACGGACATGTAAAATATGTTTGAGCCGACCTTAAAAAAATTCTCATTTTATGTGTCGTCGCTGCATGCAGTACGACAAATATTACTCTTTTATAACTGGGAAACAGATGGCTTCCAAAAGATAAGTTACATCACTCATTAGTTTGGGTTCCTTCTGTTAGTTGTTCCTGAATTTTCTTTACTATATTTAGGATCTATTTGGTTGGCCGTAAAAAGCATGCATGTGCTACTTTTTCCAAAAATCTGGTTAGCTCTAGTCATCTTGTTGCACAGATACTTTTGTTAGCCGAAAATGGTTTCCTTAATTAACCCAAAATCCTGATTTTGCTTCGTTCTTCCGGTAAATCATTTTCAGGATCCTCAAATGTTAGTTTTTGTTTTTATTTTCCTTGTTAATCTATTTTTTAAAAAATATTAATTTTATTTTAATATAAACCAAACGGACCGATGCATTGTGCACATGGTTTGACCCATGTGGTGAGTCTCGTCAGATTACATCATCAAATCTCATTACAATGCTTTCTTGTGTGTGAAACTCCAAGGAACAATAAACGTAAGGTTTATGCTTCTAGGACAAGACTTTCAAAGGAAGAAAGAGGCAGACTTCAGAGGCTCGCATGACATGTTTGGAGGACCACAGGAGAATGAAATGTTCTCAGTGCAATTATAAAAACGAGCAAAGTTGCTACACACGACATGATGTGCAGTTTAAAAAAAAAATTATTTTCTATTTTTTTTTAGATTGGCTCTATCATATCTAACACATCCGTACAATTCGATCTCTGATCGGACGATTCAAAACAATTTTAAAAATAAAAAATCGATTCCAATTTTTTACTCTTCATTAGGTTTGGTTATTTATTTTTCAGATTTTTTGAGTCTGATCGAAGATCAGATTATACGGACATGTCGGACACGATGAAGCCAACTTAATTTTTTTTTATTTTTCTTAAAAAATATACTATTTCTGCAGTCGCCTGATCAAATCAGATCGGATGTTTGCCGGCTCGCCGTGCAGCAAGTTGTACTCTTATAAAAACAGCTCTACAGTGCAGGTTCATGTTTCAAAGGATTAGGCAGGTCCCAAGAACGGCTAGCAATTGACAAAATTGCAACTTTAGCAATTGACAAACCGATCCTAAATCTGAGTGACATCTGCTGCAAGAAGCTAATATGGGGCGGTGATGCACGACGTGTGCGCTGCGCACAATTTGATATAGAACAAGCCTAAAATTTGTGCATGCTAACTACTCCATGAAAGCAGTAATCTGGCGAGTGAAGACAGATTTCTTCAGTGCCAGTCCTTTTTTTCTTACAAATTTTAACTTGTCTTGGAAAATAAAAATCTTGCCCTCACTAACTCCATAACACAAAAATCTTGCCTTCACTAACCGTGTATTCTTTCTCTTCTTTTAGATGCAATGATCATAGGAATCACATGGGAAAGCTTGCTGTCTGCAAGGATACACCGAAATTGCCCTAAAACAAAGAGCTTACATTTGGGAGACTATTACAGGATAAATGAATAGATGGGCTTTTTTGGACCTGTTCGTACATACACAGAATTAGCTTGTAGGAAATTGGGCTCTGCATAGGGCACTGGGCTTAATGTGGTGTTCATAATCTGGGTTGAAATGAGCTTTGTTTGGGCTAAAATTAGGAATGTGTGGGCTATCTGTTAATTGGGTCAGATCAACTGAATTGGTGAAAAAAGGCTCAAATTAGCATTTTTTGCATCATCTATAGAAATGCAGATAAGTGATCATGGTTCCACCTAGAGCCGCCCCATTGCTGAGGAGAGAGACAATGACCCCACAATCTCCAACATCCAAGCTTAGGGCCAAAGTCACTATGGATTGAGTGGGAGAGATGGTCCAACATTCTAATGAGCAATTTCAAATGCTGTAAAAGAAACTTGGAAGAGCTTCAAAATTGTGTGGCTTATCTCACCACATACAACTTACCATTCGTTAATTGATACCTCCGGTTGGTTTCGACTCCTTAAAGTCCTTTCAAAGTGAGCTTGTCAACATCCCTAAGTTGAGTTAGCTCAACCTCAGTAGATCCCTATAAAATATGAGATTATGATGCCTCCTCAAATCCCTCTCCTACTGGCACTTTCTAAGCCCATCATTCGTAGTTCTCAACCAACACCTCCCATGTCCATAGCTACTCAACCTTCTCTGACTTATCAATGGGAAGTGGTGGAGATATACTAAAAATGAAGTAGTTCAGCACCAACCTCAAGCTCACCTATCTTCAAGTTATGAAGACACTTGTTGACAATTCACCTTTTTCGGAGGCCATCCTTTGCCCTCCCAATGAAGTTTCTGGCATCGGCCATTCATTTGTCATATATGTTGACCAATTTGAGAGCCAGACTGCCATCCCCAACACATCTGATGTCTTGAAGTGCCAAGTTTCCCAATCTACCTTAATCTCAATGCACTACAATGGTTGAAGTCTCTTCAAGTGAATTCTATTCTTCATCTTGGATTAATATTAGTTTGATAACATGCCAAGCACATGAAGACAAATGTCAATCTTTGGGCCTTAAAGCAAAAACAGGTGAGATCCTCCATGCTTATATTGCTAGACTCCAAGATGAGGGTTTCCAAATCATCAACCTCGACTATAATGACTCTCCCTAAGCATCTTTGGATTGTAGGTGCCATGTCTAAGCTTCAACAACTCAATAAGCACCCTCCCAATTTGGGGCGAGCTTGCCAACTGCTTCAAGGTGTTATGATGCCCTTAAGGCTGGGGCCTGCATGTGCAAATTGGTGATCTTGGAATTGGAAATTGAATTGTTTTACCACCTTTTAATGATGGAAGCTAGGCGTATTTGCAACTAGTCCTTGAGTTCATCTTGTTGAACTTCGAAGGATGGAGTTAAGCTCCTTTCATTATAAGATAACATTGTTCTAAAGTACAAAGGAAGATAAACACTGTGGGAGACTAGGGTATTCCCATTGACTATCAAAATGACAAGACAAAGCAAGAAGATGGGCTATGTTGTTGCACTATCTGGGAATATGCCAAATTTGGATGGATTTCCCTGCTAACAAAACCTTACACTCATCAATAATGGGTCTACTCCTCCAAAATGGATTCCTCTCTTGCATGATAGACCTTACCACATTCAGGGAGTCATCCTTGAATGATAAATGCACCATATAAAGCAAGTGCCAATGTGATTCCAGCATGAAAATCTGTAGATTCCACTACCTCTGGATCTGAATAAGGCACCAGGAGAGCTTAGCAATTTAGAACTTTCCCATCACAATTCTTAGCCACAACACCCACTACACCTGAATGAACACCTATCGCACCATCAACATTAATCTTAATGATATTACAAGGCAGGGGATTCCACTGAAGAGTTTAAGGTTGCCCTGCATGATGTTGATATTTTGGTTCATGTGAACTTCTACACACATGAAAAGGCAAGACAACCTCAAGTTTAATTACCACCTTTGAGCCATAGGCCAATTTGAATGGCATTTTACCAATTGTCACCCAACTCTTGTGCAATAGGCCCACATGAGGTAAGGGAGGTTATCTGCCACCATCCTTTGTCATTATCTAGATGAATCTTAGACCTGGACATAGCTATCCACTTGAAGATGAGTCACCTGACATGAATCAATGGTTAATGTTGACTCCTAGCAATTAGGGCAAAATATGACAAAATCGAACTCAATACTTGTAAAGTTGAACTGACATATAATAGACTTCCATATGAAGTCTTGGGCATTCTTGTTTAGTCTTGGGCTTGACCTAAACCCATTTTAGTTAAGTAGTCAACTATTGCCATTAAGAATTTGTTGCCTCATTGTCTACAATTAGTAGCGAAGGAAAATTTATGATCCCAAACGTGGATTAGAGAATGGTGCAATCTCGGTGATGGGTTGATGCATCAGGGATGAAGAAACAAAGGGCAAAATCACAAGGTGAAGAGAACAGTATAATCCCTCTATAATTAGAAAAATGTGCAAAGACTCCACTGACCACTGACAAAGAGAAGGACGATCAATTATAAGTTCCCTGACCCCAATTCCTTATCGATCTTCATTATTGGTGTTGGATGAACAGTTAATGGCAGAAAATTTACGTCTTTATATATATATATGTAAATATATATATGTATAGCTGAAGGGAGCATCATCCTCATCGATGTAGGGAGACTACCAGAGTTCCCTACAAGTTCCACATGGCATGTTCTTAGAATCACAGACAGTACTCCAAAGAGAAAGAAAGAGAAGAGGGAGAAGGCTCTGATGGGGAGAGAGAGAGAGAGAGAGAGAGAGAGAGGGAGAGAGAGGTGGATGAAGAGATAGACTTCTCTAAGATTAATCTCTTCTCTCTCATGTACCTATGTATATGTAAGTGTGGGTCTCTCATATCCATCACAATTTTTGAACTCCTCTTCTCACAAAAAGAGAAATTCCCAGAGTCTATGTTCAAATTCACAATCAATGTAGATGTACAGTCTGAATCAAGGATACTTCAATAATTGGAGAAGAAACTATTTTTATTTTATTTCTTAAATATTATTTAATTTGACATAAATATTATAAAGTATTATACTCTACATCTCACATAAATATGATAATTTATTAATTTTACAGTATTTTATGTCAAATCAAATAACACCTTAATTGACCTTAGTCATGTCTGGTCTATTTCTGTCAGATTATTCCAATAGTTCATTATCCCCTATTCCAATCTTCAAAAACCTCATCGTTTACCTTACATTCTGAAAGGCTTTTTTTCTTTCAAATCTCAACTACTATGTCTTATCATTTTTACAGCTACTATACGATTTATCCTCTCCCTTTATCCATTGATCAGAGAGGCCACGTGGCAAATCCTAATTTCTTCTTATATTCATTTTCTACTGTGATGAGTTCACAAACTAAGACAGACTCTTACTATCTCTTATCTTGACCAACTCAATTCTTGATCATCACTACAGACTTACAATGGGCGCTAAAGGGCTTATTTTCCAAGGAATAATATTTGTTGCACCATCACGGACTCTTGTACCATCAAGCAACACTGCTATAGAAAAATTAATTTTTTTAAAAAAATTTACTTTTCAATCTCTATAGTCTTTCAAGATTCCTTAGAAGTCCCTAAAATCTTTATTCTTATCAATCCCTATCTCAACCCTCCCTAAAAGTGCATCTAGAGGGACTTTTTAAAGATGGCTTAAAGATTGTGTCTGTGTGCGTGGAGGGGAGGGGGGGGTGGGGATCATAAATTTTTTTTAGGTTGACCCCACATGCCCCATATATTTGTTGTAATGACCCATTATCTGATAATCAGGAACCCGATATCTAATGAGCTTCGGATTGCTACTGTTGGACCTAAGCCAAGATCATACACACACATCTGGATAAATAGGTGAGAGACTAAGCTAAATAAACAAGTAAGAAGCGAATTGTAATGACTGAAAGCACAAGGAAAATTAAACTATTACAGTCTGACAAAGTCCAACAAATAAATATATTATTTAATAATTAAAAAATATAAGTGCATACATACCATAAAATAAAGTACAACTATATCGGGGCATTACTCCGGAACAAAGTATGGCTACTACTAAGTGTCCTCCAAGCACACACCTGCCACTCCTAAGTTCGTCTGGAGCCCTCACCTAAAATGCAGGAAGTGAGCCACACCAGTATTGGACTCAGTAGAAATCCGACAATTCCTAACTCCCACATGGATCCACAAGCTAAGAAGAAGAGTGCAGTAAAATACTAAAGTAAAGTTGTAAACTACTAAGTAACTACTGTAGCAAGAGCAAAACATGTTGAGAAGCATCAAAACCACAAACCCACAAGACAGGCCAAGAACCCCTTAGGCAATAGGGGTCCCACTGAGCTATAGGTGGTCCCACCTTGCTAAGTTACAAGGTGAATAAAGCACACACACCCACTAGAGCAACGGCTCTCAAACCAAAATCTATACAACTCCAAACTCCACAGCTTGAGTGCATTCACTGACGTCTTATCTCGCAGCCAACACCTTACGCATGTCTATTTCTGCGAGCTCCGGACATCTACAAAGTAAGGCAGTAAGAAACGAGACTAACTAGGGTCTGTGAGTCCATGCGGTGTCTATACCCCCAGCCACGCATGCAAACAAGTAGTGAAAGTTACTATCCCACGGTCGATTTCTCCCACACCTGGACTCAAGCTATAAGCACGGGGACCCTGGGAATAGGCTCGAACCCACAACTTGGCTAACCCGTGACACGTGCCTTATAGGTCACAACATACACGTACGCATTGAGTGTACTACTAGTGAGTGTCGTCACCCCAGATTCAAATGTCATGAAATAGCACATAAAGTCCACCCCCATTAATGAGCCAAGCATGCAAGTGCGTAAGAACATAACTAATAGCATCCACGTGCCGCTACTCCCTCTGACTTGCCAATGTTGTTGTCCCTGCCGCCTCACTGCCGCCACATCCTCGTCTCCCGTCGGCCGCCGAAAGGGAGGTAAAGTGGTGATGAAGTGGTGAGGTGAAGAAGTGGGAGGGTGATAATGGTAAGATAGGGAGGAGAATGGAGGAGGAAGAAGAATGGAAGAAGCAACAGGTGGAGAGGAAGAGGGAGAGTGGAAGGAAGGGGAAGAAGAAAGGGGGGAGTTTTGGGTCGCCCCCTCGACGCCTCTGTTGTGTGGTGATGTGCCGCGCATGCGTGGAGGGTGTCACGGGGCAGTCGAAAGCCATACAGAGAGATACTGTATCACATCATGTCGAGCTGATGTGACTTGCAAATCGCGTCACTCCTAGAAGACATGAATCAGAAGAGCTTGACAGGATTCAACCACACATTGCGCATGCATGAGTTTTGAATCACATCTGTATAGGGTGATGCTTTCTCAAAACGTGTCTGGTCGAGCTGACGCGAATCAGACCTGACCTAGCTATCCTAAAAGACCCACTAAATCTATCCGAAACCCAACAACCAGATCCAAAACCCTCATATATTACATTTGTACAACTCAATATTCAATCGAGCTACTCAAAAGATTTTAAATAAGTCAAAAATTAAGTCTCTGTGAACAGTAGAAGATATCCTTAATAGACCAAATCTATAAAGACTTTTTATTTTTTTTATTTTTAATTCATCCTATCAATGATCATATTATACAAATATATGAAACATGTAGGATCTGACTTTAAAACATTAAAAAAATGGTAAGTGTACCACCAGGCGATGCAACACCATCTAATGATGCAATACTACTGGATGTTGATGCAAGCATTACCCTTTTCCAAGAGCTCTTCGTGTTTTAAGTTTACTGTCTTTGACGGGAGGGGTATGACCTAAACATCTTATAAAAGAACGTAAGTAGAGACAACGGGATATTTAAGGAGTACGAGCATTAATATTTACACAACAGCCATTTGAGAGATAAGGAGTTTTTAAGTATAGAATAACTTGTTGCACATCATTAGTTGAGTTGGAAGGAGTTGCCCCGTTTTGCTCTATCGCGTGGCACCCCACAATGATCCTCTGCCTACATTAAATGCACTTTGACGTCAGTAAAAAAAATTAGAATTTTTTTATACTTTCGAGAGCGTCAGGATGCTCTCGAAGACTTCCTGATGTTATCTTGCTCTCAAAAGCATTAGGTTGTTTTGGAGAGCATCCTGATGCTTCCGGATGCCCTCGAGAGCATAAAAAAAAATTAATTTTTTTTGAATTTTTTTTGTTGATGCCAGTAAGGACATGAGGTCATGTAGGAAGCACCACGCGGCGGAACGGAACGGGACGACCCGTTCCAGCTCAACTAGTGACGATATAGCAGGTTATTCTCTTTTAGTAATATGAGGAAATTAAGTAGGAACATTGGGAATTTGCAAGATTGTAGGGACCTAGATGTAAAAATCCCTAATACAAGTAGCAAGATGATCTTACATATATAAAGATGATAAAAAAAGTAATATTTGCTACAGTATCCAAGACATTACAAGTTGCAACTAAAACCGCACCCAAGATATTACAACTACAATCACCGTCCGATCATGTGATCGGATGGCGCACAGTTGCCGCACTTTCCCAGGTAAACGTCGCACATCTTCTAACTCAACAAATGAACGGCAGTTGTGACTGCAATGCTTTTAGGGTATTGCAACAAATATTACAAAGAAAAATAAATATTTCCTTCCGGTCAGAACCATCTATGTCTTATTGGACCATAAGAGACACCTTGTGCTTACATACCGAAGAGCATGCTCCTGATCACAACCGATTTTTAAACCTTTTTGGCCGCATGGGAGGTTGTTCCACAAGAAACACAAAACCGTATTAGGAATATTGGTGTCAGAGAGAGGACTATGAATTAGGGTTGCAACTTGGGTCGGGTTAAGTCGGGTTGGGGTCAACCTTAACCCAATCCATATCAGAGACTCCTCAACCCTAACTCAACCCAACCCACCATCCAACTCAACCTCCTCAACCCTAACCTAACCCGTCTAACAATCCCCCAACCCAACCCAACCCATGTAACCCAAGCTTCATCGGGTTGAGTCGGGTTATATTTTTAATGGCTTATATTTTTAACTTTTCTTTCTTACTAATAAAATTTCATGTATAAAAGTATGAGTAAATGTATGTATCTACTTTAACAAAATAATAAAAAAGAAGGTAGACACATAGTTACATGGTTATTATTTGAGAACATCATTGTTCATATTATAAATTATATTTATATTCAATGATATAAAATTAAATAAAGTATATTCTAATTATCTACGTTATTATTTATATATATATATATTAACATCGGTTCATATTAGGTCGGGTTGGCCGAACCTCCACCCAATCCAATCCAGGTAAGGTCAGGTTGAAAGAACCTCCAATCTTAACCCAATCCAACCCTAACTTGATCGGATTTAACCCAACCTAACCATCAGGTTGACCCGTTCGGATTCGGGTTGACCCACCCAATGTTGCAGCCCTACTATGAACGGCAGGAGACGGATCATCATATCCCGGTTGCACAGATGAGATCACGCGGGAGGGAACCTCCCATTCAATGAGGACAGGAATCTACTAGATGGTGTGTTTCTACTCCCAAGTGCAGTCCAGCTCAATTGGACAGAGACCTATATGGGATTTATCTCTAGTAATACTTGCTGCAATACTAGGCGCAACTGTGTAATGCATTTTGATCAGATGATTGCAACACTAATTATTATAATTTTATTTTATTTAAAAACTCAGGAAACTGGAGACAGCTCTTAGGGAACCATAAATATTATCTGATCTTCAATTGGACTATTTAAAAAATTAAAAAAAAAAAAGATGATTCCTTTTGTCCTTTTTTATTGTTAATTTTTTTTAATTATCCAATCGAAGATCAGACCGATGCTTCCTTCAGGATTATCTTTACATGTGAATTTTAAAAAATAAAAATATATACTTACTTCTGCTGCCGTCTAATCAATTTTGATCCAGAAAACTCTGCAGATCGTATTGCAGCTAAGTATTACTCTTATAGATCTCGGTGGAGTGAGTGCAGAGGACCAGTGGCCAAATCAGTAGGCCATGTGGTTCTTTCTGCAAATAGACGTCTTACCATGCTCCAGAGAGCCTACAAGGCAATGGGGCAGGTGGTGGGGAGACATGCTAATAATTGAAGAGAGGACTCCCAGTGATTAGCTGTTGTGGCCTAGAGGAGGGCCACCAGGAGAATTTGAGGTAAATGCATAAGATGTCCTCCCTTGATTGAGAACGATCTATTCTATTTTGTCTATACCCATAAGATTTTACTATATTTTATTGACTAATCTCTGAAGACTTCATTACCCTTTTTATTATGACGTAGAAAAAGTGGAGCAGATAGTCTCATTTTGTTATCTCTCTATTCTCAAATTTAAGGACTGTTTAAATGTTTAAGTAAGATTTATCAATTTTCATATATGCTATGAACAATGTTTAAGTATAGATGTATAGATTTATCAGTTTTCATATATACTGTGAACAATGACAACGATGTATAAAAACTATAAAATATTCTTTTGCACACAATTAAATGGTCTTATTGCATAGAAAATTGACCTTTTTATATATTGTTGATATTTTTAATGAGATGTGTTAAAATTTTAAATCATATAATAATAAAATTATAATTTTTTATTCTAACAATGATTTGTATATAAAAAGTGCTTCAGATATTTCATGTTATAAGTACTACACCACACTTAGAAGGGATGAAGCGTCGAGTGCTGTCCTCTGTCCTTTCAGTGGTAGGTGGAGTGCACGAAATACTTGCCATCTCGATGGATACGTTGCCGGACTCGGCACACCTTGCCCTATGATGGACGCAAAGATGAGTGGCGTTCTTCACTGCACGAATTTGGACCGATCAATCTTAAAACCAAGACGTCAAAGATAAGTTTGTTTTGTGCATAAAATAGAATAGGAACCATGGTGTAATTTGTTTAATGGCGAGCAGGGCCCATCCCACAGGACCCACCGCTGGTGCAAAGGGAGGAAAAGAAAAGGAGAGCCTCTCTAGGACATGATTTGTCGTATCGGATCGATTCGGACGACTCATACTATATCAGAACGAACTGAGTCGGCACGATTTAACAGTACAATTCATATGAGTCGGCACGAGTTAATCTAAATCGATTTGTTTCTTCAAGTCAGCGAACCCTGCTAGTCTAAGAGCGGCCGGCAATTAAACACGACATTATTATAGAAGAGGTTACCTGCTTCACCCCACCACCGTGAACGCTGTCCTCTCTCTTCTGTCTGTTTAGTGTGGATATATCCAGTATCTATTTATTCCCACCCTCCTTACTTCCATCTGTCCACTATCTATCTTATATTCCCACTCTCATCTATTTCTGCACCTTCCTTGCTGCCTCTCTGTCTCTCTCGTACATATACACACCCCAGCGCAGGTGAGAGAGACATAACAGGGGCGTACGCATGCACACGCGGACGCACGGAGGGGCGGCCACACGCGCAGAGGCACATGTGCCCCCCATCCTAGACATCTCCAGCAATGTCCGGCGGCAACAACAGTAATAACGGCGGCGCCACCACTGCCAACCGCGGCAGGGCGTGGAAGCTGGTTCTTGGCATCTCTCTTCTGTCGCTCCTCCTCTGGGCCTCCGACGTGCAGAGCTTCTTCTTCTTCTTCAGCAGCAGCTCCTCCTCTTCCTCCTCCCCTTACAGGTCCCTCCTCCCCTTCTCCGCCTCCCCCACCTCCCCCTACCTATCCGTCCCCGCTCTCCTCCGCGCCTTCCTCTCCGACCACCAGCGGGCAGCTGCCCTCAGCAGCAGCAGCTGGAGAGGGGGGCGCAAGATGGGAGAGGGCGCCGATGACTTGCCGACCACCGCAGCCAGCGTGCACCATGGCCACAGGCACCACAGGAAGAGGACGAAGAAAGGCGAGAGCGGCGTCGGGTGGAAGGTGGCGAGGGAGGAGCACACCTTCCCCATGGGATCTGCTCCCTTCAACAGCTGCCATGCTTCCACCATCGTCGAGGTAATCAGCACCAGCTTGGCCAGGCCACTAGCTAGTCCGGCCCTCAAGCTGCTCGCCCACATGTTCACAGATTCCCACAAAAGGAGCCTTCTTTAGCTTCCTGTTTTGGTGACAGGTGGACAAGGATAACTTCCTTGTGGCCTATTTCGGCGGTTCCAGGGAGGGCGCCCAGGACGTCAAGATTTGGCTGCAGCGATACACTGTGAGTGGTCGTGATGACACCAATCTGTAGTTTAGTTTCCACCATGGAGTGCTCTTGTTATTTTGCAGACAGCACCCTTCCAAGAACCCCTCTCCACCATCTCTTTTAAAACTTTTTGTCTGTGTGGTACTGGGATTTATCTGCTACTGATGTCGGATTGGAGATTCCAGTGCATGCCAAAAATAACTGGGGAGCCTGAGTGCTGCAACCTGTTAAAAGCTGTTCCGGGCATCTAATAGATTGAAATGTCATTTTGAAGGACGGGGTATGGCACCCCCCAGTACTAGCAGATGAGGAGCCAGAAGTGCCAATGTGGAATCCAGTTCTGTTTAAGCTTCCTTCCAAGGAGCTGCTGCTGTTCTACAAGATTGGCCAAGAGGTGCAGAAGTGAGTTGCTGAAACTGACAGATTATCCATAATGAATCGTTGGACGATGGCATTTATTGGCTGTTTACTGTTTAGACTCTTCATAACAACACAATCAAAATAGCATATTTGTATGAAACACTAAGATCTTCTAGTCTCTTCATGACGATTTCATCTATCTCTATCTTGGGCATCCCCTTAATCTATCCTGATACCTTGCAACAAATCCAAAGTTTGCTTCCAACCAAATCATCTTTACTTGACGATGTATATCATCCCACAGATTTCTATACATAGGGACTTGCAGTTACAGCAAGAGCAGATCTGAAATTGGAGACAAACCTCCATTCTTACAAAGAAAATACCTGGTCCACTCCTCTTGAGGTTACAACAGATTTCTCCATCATTTAATAGCAAATGATCTATCCACCTTCCTTTATGTTGTCTAGAGGCACAAAAGGTTCAGGAAAAAAAAAAAAAGTTCAGAGGATTTCGTTCCTTTTCTTTCTACTGCCATCAAACTGATTACTACTCCCCACTATATACTATAATTTTGTATCTTCTATTTCAGAAGATTACAACTTTGAGCTGATTAAAACTCCCCATTATATATATATACTATAGTTTGTATCTTCTATTTCAGAAAATTACAACTTTCATCCTCTCTCTTCTCGTCGTCCAAGCTGGGGAACCAGATGCTTCGATGGCAAATCTACCCCAAACCATTGCCGTGTTTAGTGAGATTTTGACAGCAATCCATAATTTGTTTGGATATCCTGCATGTGGAACTGGAGATTTCCTCCACAATAGCCTAACCTACCGTCTTCGCTAATTGATTGATAATAGTCGAATCTTTGATGCTTTCTTCTCGATCTCAAGGAACCTAACGTGCCTCCTTTGTGTCTCTTGTGGTGGATCCGAGTCCAGGTGGAGCGGATGTATGAAACGATCATTTGACGGGGGCATTACCTGGTCAGACAGAGAACAACTTCCTCCTGGGATTCTAGGACCCATCAAGAACAAGGCAAGGAGAAATGCATCACAAGTTTATCCACCTGACTTCTAAATTATATGTGGAATCAGCATGCCAATCACCGTAGTGTCTTCTTCTTCAGCCAATCTTGCTGGATGATGGCCGCCTACTGTGTGGATCCTCCGTAGAGAGCTGGAACTCATGGGGTGCATGGATGGAGGTATGACAACCAAAGGAAAGGAACATCAAATCTAATTAGCTCTTCCGCAAGAGTGGCTGATGTTTAAATGACTCTTTGTTCCTTTTCATGGAACATGGGTTGCTCAGGTTACAACAGATGCCGGTCGTTCGTGGAAGAAGTATGGACCCATCTATGTTAAGGACGAGACACTAAGTGTCATCCAACCAGTGCCATACCAGACTGAGGAAGGGACATTGCGAATGCTGTTGCGTTCAGTTGAGAGCATAGGAAAAGTCTGTATCTCAGAATCGCTGGATGGAGGACTGACATGGAGCTTCGCAGAACGCACGGAACTTCTTAACCCAAACTCAGGTTCTTCACTGACCACAACCCTTGTTGAACGAACAACAACAGGAGCCTCTCTCTCTCTCTCTCTCTCACACACACACACACATACACAGAGGTTTACACACACACACACACACACACAGAGACACAGGTTTACAGAGACAATGTTCCACAATTCATGATCATGATGATAATGTAAACAGGGATCGACGGTGTCAAGCTAAAGGATGGGCGCCTGCTTCTGGCCTACAATACAATCTCCAGAGGGGTACTTAAACTTGCACTATCTGAGGACGATGGAGATTCCTGGGATGAAGTAATGACGTTGGAGGAGAATATGGAAATGGAATTTTCTTACCCGGCTGTGATCCAGACCAGCGATGAATCCGTCCATGTCACGTACACCTACAACAGGACACAGATTAAGGTAAAACAGCTCCCCCAAGTGTCCTTCGGTCGTTAACCTCCTTGGGCTAATGCGTCTTGTCTTTTTTGTGCGCATGTTTTCTTCCAAATTTGCAGCACATCACGCTCCAGCCGCCCAGTGCTCTTTTCAAAATATGAAAGGGAAAGAAATGAAGGTGGTTGTGACAAGAAGCGACAAAATAAGTTACTTCATTAGTCTTCATCTCCGGGGAAAAACATACATACAACACCTTAAAATGAACCATCTGTGAAGCACTGTTTTTTGTTTGTTTTGAGTCTTTTGACCATCAAATTAGAGAGAACGCCAGTAGGCACACTTGGCTTGATGGTCATATCTTCAAATTATAGAAATATGACCAACTACATTGAACAATGTACAAACAAATACATAAGCACCTTCATTTCCGGAATCAATGGGTACCCTGATGCTGTAATGCTTCTGTAAGATTCTTGGCCGCCTTATCATATGATACAAATCCCATGAACCAGAACTCATGGCCATCCGCAGTGAGAAGTTGAATGTACCTCTCGGAAGGGTTCATTCTGTTTGCAGAGGGTGTGACTGCCATCAACTGATTAAGTTGCACAATAACCTGCACGATTTAGCAACAACTAAGAGAACGGCGCATGCATTGCTACAAACAGCAGATCCCTTTCAAGGGACCAACAGCAACGACAGGAATACAGTGGTGACCGATGTCTTATGATAAGCAACGACAGCAACTGATTAAGACATCATGTCAGGTACAGAGAATGAGCAGCCGTAGAGCCAGCTTCATGGAAGTCAGGAAACTTGAGATTGCTTGAGCTATGACTTGGAATACATTTGCGTGAATCATTTCTATTACTAGTGGGGCTTCCATATCAATATGCTTCAATAAATGATGTACATTGATTGTGAATCCGTGATTTTAAATGATGTACTAGAATTAATGAAGTTAATGAGAGATCGAGTTAGCATAGTGTTTACAAAAATTAGGTAGCCTCAACTATAGTATGTGGGTACAAGAGTAGGAATTGCACGCCTATTATTGTAGATAATGATTTAAGAAATAAAGTTGTA
This sequence comes from Zantedeschia hybrid cultivar, assembly GCA_030544215.1. Lineage (NCBI taxonomy): Eukaryota > Viridiplantae > Streptophyta > Magnoliopsida > Alismatales > Araceae > Zantedeschia > Zantedeschia hybrid cultivar. The sequence continues at coordinate 21,646,275 of JARZZO010000005.1, forward strand.
AAAGCAAGAAGAGTTGGACTTTTATTAAACTTTAGGTTTGGCGAGAAGATTTTAAATATATAGTATTTATGCACCGCAAGTGGAACTAAAAAAAGAGCAATAAAAGTACTTATGGAGAAATATCAATATGATAATCCAAGAAATTCTTCATGGGAAGATAAATTTTGTTGGAGGTGACGTAAATGATCATGTAGGGATTAGAGAGTATGAAAGGATCTATGTAGACTTGGCCTTTGACAGAAGAGATGGTACGGATTATGTGAACCTCAACCTTGTCACTACACGTGATTTGATAATTGCAAACATTTTAAAAAGAGAGTATAACACAGGGATCATTTGGTTAGACATAAAATATCATTAAATAATGTAAAACACCGCATTTCACGGTGTTCTACGTCAAACCAAACAACACCTTAATAACTTTTAACAGGAACATATAGAAGTCATATAACTTATTTCCTTATTAGGAAAGTTCGTCAGTCGTCATGCAAAGATGCAAAGTTATCCCTAAAGATGATTTAGTAATAGGCATTTATACACTGCATTTCATGCTCTTTTACGTCAACCAAACAGCACGTTAATGACTTATAAGAGGAACATATAAAAGTCAAATAGATTATGTTCTTATCAGAAAGGTTCACCAATCATGATGCAGAGATTGCAAAGTTATCCTTAAAGAGAGTTTAGTAATAAACATTTATGTCCAAAACTGAAAAAGAGAATGGGTGCAGTGCATAATTATCTTAAAATTGAATGATGAAATTTAGAAGGAAGAAATTTAAACGCATTTAAACATCACCTATTGAAGACAGAGAACTTGGAAAAGGAAATAACACAATCTGGAATAAAGTCATTAATTATATATGAAAAATAGCTAAAGAACTCCTAGGTGCATCAAAAGCTAAGAGATCTCAAGAAAAAAGACCATGGCAGAGTAATCAAATTCAAAAGACTAATAAAGAAAAATACAAATATTTTAAAGCATAACTAAAGAATAGAGATGATCAAATATTAAATTAAAGATTTCAAGATTGCAAAAAGAGTTACAAAAATAGACAGTGAAGACAAGTTAAAGACATTCGAGAAATTATATCATAAACTTAGAACTTGAACCAAAAGCACATATCTTAGAAAAGAACAAGAAATCTGATCATATTAAGTGAATCAAAAGTGAAGATCAAAGAGTTCTAATTAAAGCTCTTGAGATTAAGGTTAGATAGCACGCATATTTTCGAAAGCTACAAAATAAAGATTGTTTATTCTAGAGGCCTAGATGTCCATCTTTAGAAGGCACCAATGAGACAATTAGGCTAATGATGTGTTTGGAAAAACCTTTTGCCTTGTGCTTTTAGCATGAAAATGTTACATAAAAGATATTATAATTAATTAACTTTTGATTGGGAAACCAAAGAACTGCATAAATGGCTTCCAAAACTCATGCCCTCCTTTTAAAATAATTGGGCCGAAACCAATGGAAGTCTGATAGTGTTTCCAACTGGAACTTGCATCAAACATGACATAAGAACTCTTAAGATTAGGGACAAAAACAAACTATGCTCGACGAGTAGCTCGAACTTGGCTTGGCTGATACTCAAACTTGACTCATTTATTAAGCTAAATAAGCCAAGCAAATGAGTTTTCAAGCTTAGTCTGTAAACAAGCCGAGTTTGAGTGCATGTCTAATCAACTCATTTAAACTCGTGAAGAGGCTCACTTAATATTTTAATCCTTTAAAATTATAATACAATCTTAAGTAATTTTAATACTTTTCAAATTTTTAAATCCTTTAATAGTATCATTTTGGATGAGGACTAATATTCCCATTTAGTTCCACATATAGACTTTTATAAAGCTTCATGGCAGTATCGTCTTTAAAACTCCTCCCTCTCGTCATCTTACCAATCATGGATTACTATTTTCTAGGCTTGAGCCTGTACAACTAATGGCTCGAATCTTTAAGAATGAACTACATCACCATGGTTTAGCTTGAGTTTATTAAACATGTTTGAAATGTATGATTGGATCCTCGGAGTCGTCAGCTGCCCAAACTCATCGAGTACCTAAGTGAAGTGAGCTTGAACAGCCATCTTAGATACTTGGCTTGAGTTCAAACCCGATTAAAATTAGTCAAGCCGAGTCTGAACGTGGCAGTACTTGGCTCAGCTCGACTCATTGACACCCCTACTTAATATCGTCAGTGCATCAAGACTTCAAAGTGGATAATGCTTTAAAAAGGAAGAGAGTTAAGGAAGGCCCAAGGGTCAAGATGAGATACCAATTGAAGTATAAAAAAGTGTCAAACATATGATGCAATATGGCTAACTAAAAGTTAAAGATCTTGAAAGAAAAAAGGACACCAAGAGTTGGAGTAAAAGTATCATGAAAAGGACACCAAGAGTTGGAGTAAAAGTATCATGAAAAGGACACCAAAAGTTGGAGTAAAAGTATCATGGTATCTTTCTTTTGAAAACAATGGAGGTATACAAAGTTGTCATAAATTCATAGAATTAAGCTTCCTAGACATGTTATGAAACTTTGGGAGAGAGAAACCGGGAAGCATCTTAGACTATGACTAGTATTTTAGAAAATCATTTTGATTTTATGTCATGTAGGTCCATTTCAAAAGCTATTTTCTTATCGAGACAATTGGTGAAGAGATATAGAAAGATAAGAACAGATTCACATATGATTTTTACTGATTTAGAGAAGGCCTGTGACCCATGAACTAGAGAGTTGATTAGGTGGACACTATCTTTGAGTGAAAGATGGTAAAAAAACTTGAAGAAAAACTAAGATGAGATGATCTTTTTTTTTTTTTTTAAATGCTAGCACAGTGGCTAGACAGGTACCAGGGAGGGGGGAACACCCTGTGATGACCGAGGCTCGAAACTCGGCTAAACCAGCCAGATGACACTCGGGGTGGGGGTAAAGTCATCTCGTGAAGAGAAACCCCACGAGAGTCAAACCTGGGAGTGCTCTCGCTACAGGCGAGAGTGGTGTCCATCATGCCACAGGCGTACGGACAGATGAGATGATTCAGTATAGTGAAAAAGGACATAACTTCTCTAAGTTTAACTACGAATATGGTACTAGACAAAATGAAGTGATGGGATAAGATTCATGTATCCGACGCTAATGAATGGTACGAAACTATGTTACTTTGCTGATGATGATCATATTATTTGGAGATCATAAAGAACTTTAAACACACTTCAGTTGACATTGAAAATGTTGTATTAATAGGATAAAAGTTCTCCAATCCTGAATGGCAGTTTCAACAACAATTCTTCATGGATGAGGATGATGAGGAGTCTGGCTACTTCCATTCATTTCTTCTCAGAGTTTTGAGTTCTAATCCAGATTCCTACCTTCTTCCTCCATAAAGGAAAACAAATTGCTTCTAATATGTTATGTCATTGAGTCATTCTATTCCATCCTACAGGCTTTAGTGCCCCCCTGACTCCTCAAATCTAAGGAGTTATCTAATTTCCAACATATTGTTATGGGCCAACCAGAAAGGTTTCTTCAGAGAAAGAGAACATCAATTCGTATCGTACTCAAATTAGAGTGAGAGTCCAAATGGACAACAAAGAATTCCCCAAAATTGTAGAATAAAGGAGCAGCAATCTACATGATCCAGCCTGAGGCCACCACATGACTAGCGTTACTAAGAATACAAGCACCACATCCAGTAAACGTAGCCTAGGGGGGAAAAAAGGATGCATGCAACCCATGTAATGTTCTACTTTGTATTTGAAAAAAGAAAAGATACTTCCAATCACTTTAACCTCTAGCTTGAGAGCATAGACCTGCCAGCTCATTTCTAGCAACCAAAAGTAGAGGTGTTCATGGGTCGGTTTGGTTTGGTTTGATTTAGAGGGGAAATTTTTCAAACTGAAGCAAACCGATTCACTCTTAGAAATCGAACCAAAGCAATCTGGAAAAGAAATGGTTTAGTTTGGTTCGGTTCAAACTCGGTGCAAACACCATGAACCCAGCTTTTCATTGGGCCAGGCCTAGCTGCCTACACATGTTACTATTTAAAGTTTATATTGGGCCAACATGGTGGCAGAGCGTCAGGACGCATGACCGGGCCCTATCAGTGTGGATGGGTCTACCCAGTTCATAGCTTCTCCTGGTAATGGCATTCGCAAAATTCCCAATGTGAGACTAGATGCCACAGAACACAAGCTCATGTGCATGCAGTGCCTGGGCCCTGGCGCAGGGCCAAGCCTTTAGTCCCGTATCGAAACTTTATAAAGTTTTCTTTCGTCCTTATAATTCTAACCAAGGTTGTTATAACGTTAACCTGCCTGCAAGTGATGACGACAGATGAGGGGTGCTGATGTTAAAGATCATTTTGATGGAGGGGTTTAAGTTTTACTCAAAATATGCAATACTTAATTTTTTCGGGTTGGTTTGGTTTCACAGGTTGAGCGGGGTTTCCAAACGAAACCAAACCGAGGAAACTGTCAAACCGAACCAAACATAAGTTTGGTCTGGTTCAGTTTGGTTTCTCGGTTGAACCAAATACTGAACACCCTAACTAGAAGAGCCAAAGTTGCAATACTTGGTCTAGTCGAGAAGGGGTTTTCCTATTTCCGAGTACACGCTATGGTTCGTATAACCTCTGCAATGACTATTAGGAATTAGGTCCGTTCTCTATGGTTATCGGTTCAAGGATGCAAGGTGACCTTTCAGCCACAACATTCATAAATTCAGGATGTGCAGAATAGAGCTACTTCATATTCAGACAATCATATAGCTTGAGAAAGTGAGAGAGATGGGTCACTCTTGCGCATCTCGTGCTGTGATGATTGGTGGAGGAGCCGAGCGTATGCTTGAGTACATACTTTACAATGTCATGTAGCAGATAAAACATAAATGTAATTTTCTGTGGACTGTGGCATGGTTGGCTTGCTTCAGGAAGCAAGTGTTTGAACCAGTCCAGACTGAAACTGTGGTAGCAGGCAGCAGGTCATCTGCAACTCCATAATTAACCTAGTGTCGGCGTGGGCTACCCATGACACCCAAACAAAAGCATAGACTTAATCCTCAGGCAATGGAGGATCTAATAAAGTGCACATATAATGCATAAGCCTCTCAGCCTATACATTCTTCTGTGGCTTAATTTAGAAAGAAGATACAGTCTTAGAAAATGCCAATCAAACCTAGAGTTTGGTTGATGTTAATCATATCCGATTGATCTTAATATCAAAGGTGTCACTCAGGCACCCATTGACAATATGACAAATCATTCAGCTTCTTTGAGATATACAGCAGTTCGAAGAACTATTTCCAGAATTTAATGTTCTTCCTTCAACTGAAGAGAATTACAGATGGGACTACCTTCTTAACCCTTGCAATATTACTACTGGGTTTTCATGGTTTCGCCCACTGTCCAAGACTCTCCCTGTTACTGCTTACCATGAGTCCAGGACATGTCTTAGTCCTAATGTGGCTGAATTGCAAAAAGACAAGCCAAACATAATTGGCTTGGTCAGCCTCTACCTCACGAGCTGCCAAATAATCATGGCTCATCAAACAGGGCTTTTTCAACTTGCTTCAGTATTTAGGAAAGCTGTTTGACAGATTCCCATCACACACACCCACTTTCATAGTTGGCAGTACCGGCCGATACCGGTACGTACCGGAATCGGCCGGCACCGGTACCCTGGGTATCGGCCGGTACCGGACCGGTACTGGGCCGGTACCGGCCGGTACGTACCGGTACCGGTACCCACCGATACCGGTACCGGTACCGGTACTGCCATCCTTGCCCACTTCCCACTTTCTTCTCAACCATCCCCATCACTTCAAAGCTGAAATTCACTACTTGTTTTTCTGTGGAGAAGATTTTAGCTAGGAGCCCCTTTTTCTTCTGCAAAGATGGACAACCCAATAATATAATCAAGCTGCTTTGATTGCGTTTCATAAAGGTAAACCCTCGGCTTTGTTATACCTTTTTCAGATCTATATTGAAATATGACAACCACATAGGCATCATCTCTAACTGGGATTTATTCCTTTCAGTGCCTCCTCAATTTTCCGAATGTTGTACGTATACATTTTTACCATTGGGTGTAGGTGTTGTTAGTAATCTTCCACTTCTTTCTTCATTTCCATCTTAAGCCATTTACACAAGCCCCCAGTCTACAGAGCATAATATGAATTTCAACTACGAGTTTGCTACTGTGGGAAAACAGTATTAAGTAGCTAAGAGAAGAATGGAGGATGTAATTTCTTAGAAGTCCATGAATCCTGAACTTTTTGTTGCTGACAAGCTCTAGAAAGGATAAATGATTATCAAATCAGTACTGAAAAATAGTCAGGGCAATGATGTGTCGAGACTAAGAAAAACCAGAAAGATAGTTATTCAAAAAACAAAAGAATAGATTAGCGGGATTCTGAGTCAAATGATTTGGTTATCATATGGCAGTAACTTTGACAACCATGACTTCCAAGGGTGGAGGTGTTAGAGAACTTGATGAACTGGCAAAAAGGTGGAAGATAGTATAGGTAAAATTCAGATGAGATCTATTTTCTACCTTACATTATGAATACTTCAAGAAAAGCTACACCAGTGATCAATCATAAAAAACTGAACAGTTTTTATCTTGATAATCTATTTTAATTTAAGTGAATATCCTTCTCAACAAGTAGGAAATTGCACAATGATGAGGAGAAAAAAAAAATACCTTGTAGTATATCGAATCTTGTCGTCCTGGGGCAGGACTGTAACATAGAGGGTTGTCACTGCAGAAGGCCAGCCTTGTGTTGGATAAATAGAGAGTACCTATAACAGGACCTGATGATGTTGACAAGTAACAGGCATATGCCTTTCGAAGCTGCTCCCCTGGAAAGATGCCAAATGTTTGCTGGAAAAGCTTGTCTTGTCCCCCTTCTGCAAGCACTTTTGTTCCCTGGGCAAGCCTACCCATGGCTGCATCAGCAATATTAGGGGATGTTCTCACTGTTAAGAAGAAGACAATGATTAGATGCTGTTGGCCTTAAATGTTGGAGACAGGAAAACAGAGCAAATTACCATAAGCAAAAACAAAGATCGTTTGATCTAAAATAAATGGATCCACATTTCTGTCTCTACATCTGTCATTTGATGTAAAAGGAGAGAGGAGAGGGACTCAGAGATCATTAAGAGATGAGTGCACAAAAGAAAATTGAAAAAATGAACATAAAACCAATAAATAAATAAATAGAAACCCTAACCCTGACCTTTCTCATCTGAATTCCGGGAATGCATTCTGAAATCTGATTCAACTCTTTACATCAATAGTTAGAAAATGTGAGGCAGGTTACTGTTTGAGTCAATATTTCAGTACATTTACTTATATCTTTTACTTATCACAATCCTGTTTGCTAAAATAACCTAAAGATGCTTATTAATGGATACTGAATGAAAGACGAGGTGATAAGGGCCACTACCAGCAATGAACCATGATAGTTGCCACTACAAGACCCGAAACCAAAAAGGACAGCTGCGATAATATGCCATAGGGCACATATTATGTCAAATAAGGATTAAGGATTAAGGATTAAGGATTATGATGTACTTCAGACCAAGGTTTGCCGTATCGTACAGGATCGGCCAACTCGTACGAGTCGACTCGTATCTAGACAATCCCGAGTCACTAGCACAGTCGGATCGTACGAGTCGGGCTGAGACACTTCCGGATGGAGCTGTCTCGCATCGTATCAGACTGACTCGTGCCAGATCGCACAATACAAACACAAGTCACTGCAATCCGGTGCGAGCCAATCACAGTTCGGCTCGAGTCGGTGCGATCCAACTCGATAAAGTGTGATCCACTCTCTTTAGTCTAGGTGTACTACTTTGTTTTGTTAATTGAGATTTGACATTTCTAACTTTCTATGAAATGCGGTATACCACTTTCTTTTGCAAATTGAGATCCCTAGACTAAATTCCTCTCAATTAGTATCCTACACTAATTTTTTTACAAATTTAAATCCATTAAATTAGAGTATTTTTCTTAAATGTGACATAATCATTCATAGTAACGATGGACGTGAAGTATGATGTTTATAATTAGGTAACTATTCAAAACAAATGAGAGATTTGTCAAAATAACTAGCCTGCATTGGCTTGAATCAGTCCGACTCGCGCGAGTTGGCCCGAGTCAATCCGAGTCGGATCGGATCTGACTCGTATCTGGCCAAGCCCAATCCGATCCGGATCCACGAGTCAGCGAACCTTGCTTCATACTCGAGCATCATCATCAGCACCAGCAGCTGCAGCTGCAGCAGAGTCTTATCCCATTTATTTGGGGTCAGCTACACAAATCCTCTGCCACCACTTTAGTCTTATCAATTATCTTACTAATCTATAGTTAAACCTTGGAAGGTTAAGTCATTTCTTGTCATATCCAGCCATCTTATTTAGACCTTCCCCGAGTTCTTTTCCCATCTTCCACTTGAACTTGATCACAGCTTTAAGCAGTACCATATTTGGGCAACAATGCACATGACCAACCATCTAAGCCTATTTTCCCTAGGCTTAACATGCTTAGCATCAATTGGAGCTGCTTTTTCACGTATATGTTCATTCTGAACTTTATCCTTCTAGTCTTTCCACAAATCCATTTCAACATCCTCCTCCTGGATACACTCATTTTTATATATGTTCTTTTCCTATTGCCCAACACTTTTATACAACATTAACAGGTCTCACACCGGTTTTGTAGAACCTTTCTTGGAGCTTGAAGGGGACACATCAATCACATAAGACTTCAAATGCACTTCCCCACTTCAACTAACCTAACTTAACCCTATGCATAGGGTCCTCTTGGATCTCCTCATTCTCTCGAATAACCTAAATATTGGAAGCTGCTACTTTTAGGAATAACTTAACCATCATTCATGGTCAAATCCTCTTGGCCTACCCTCATGCTACTAAAATTACATTTTATGTATTTTGATGTAGTTCGACTAATCCTAAAACGTTAGAATTCTAAAGTGCCGCTTCAACCATTTTAACTTATCATACAAATCTTCCACATTCTCAAGAATTAACAATTTAACACAATATCATCTGCAAGTATGATACACAAAGGGAATTCGTCACATAATGTTGGGTTACCTCATTTATAGTCAAAGTAAAGAGGTACAGGCTAAGTGTTGAACCTTGATGTAAATTTACAGTAGCATGATAGCCCAGGGAACATTCAAGGCCTTAGATGTTGTAGGCCTTAAATGTTGGATAAATGTTGGGCATAGATGTTATTGGACTTAATTTGTCGAATATAATGAAAATTATTTAGCCTAATTGATTAATGGTTCACTTCTCAAAATAAGCACTTAGTCTCAAAAATTTTAACTAAAAGCATTTGACCTTCATGCTTAGTACATCTCACATGACCTGTTTCTTCTCTCCCTTAATTAGCGAGCTTATATATGTTTTTCTACCCTCCCAAGATCCTACTTCCTAGTTTTATATACAAGTCTTCAAATTTTCAGTATTCCTTTTACAATTTTGTATTCTTTTGAGGCTCAATCATCCTTATTCATTACCATGCTTTAAAATATTCTCAATATTCTCATTTTTCTTTAATAGCCTTGGATTAAGTTAATCAAAAGTCACCGAAAATTCTTTTGCCATATTCTCTTCTGGTCCCACTTGTTTAGATTAACTTCAGACTCAAGCATTCCATAACAAATTCTTTTATAATACTTCTCTTTGTTTTTTCTTGAATATCAAGGATAACAATGGCTGATGCCAGGTACACTGTTGGAGACAGGGCATCTGCAACCCTATGCTGACTATTTCAGCCCAGACCTACAGAAATTATGCTTCATATGTTGAACCTATAGTTAGGACAGATGAAGCAATAATTTTCTAGGCAGAAGACCTACATGAGGTTGCTATGTGACCAGCTATTAAGACATGGTTGATAAGCAAGGTTACAATACTAGAAAGAGCATTCAGCAGGCGCACATGTATTTTGGATGTCAAGTAACAGGAAGTGATAGAAACAAAACCAGAAAAGTATCCTTTTGCAGAATCCCATGCAATAAAGTTACATGAAATTGTGAAATTGGAAGGGAATGAGATACAAACCAATAGTGACGATCAATGGAATAGGTTAAAAATCATCAAATTGATTAGTATTTTATTTTCCTGTGCCAATCCTCCTTTGTTGCTCTTTTGAGAGGTTTGTGAGATGTACACCTTCTGTGTGTCTTCTGTATAGGAGGATTTTCTTGACTTCTCATTTATATTTTATGCATGTGATCCTTCTCTCTTTTAATGAAATTGTGGTACCATCCACTTTCAAAAAAAAAACAAAAGTATATGCCTGAACCGTCACTAGTACAAAATATCAGCTTATCTTACATGTAAGAAATTTCATTCAAAAGTCTCCATATAGCAACTAATCATTTCATTAATTTTCCACTGACACAATAAAAATGTTTCCAAAATTTTGAACAGCCTATGTAGGAATAGACATCTTAGAACAGAGGAAGAATAGGGGGATTGAGGGGGCAGCTGTGCGTCAAAAAAATTTATCTAAACCTCTCTAAGTGCAAACAAAAACTTTAGACCTTGAATAATGACTTTGCTGTTTTTTGAATTCCAAGAGTAAACACTGACCGAGGCCTGCATCACCAGTACCTCGAGCCATAGGCTCGCCAAACATCTCTCGAGCATTGGGCCTCCCTCAGCCCGGCAAAGTCCGTGAGGTCGGAACTCATGTAAACCCCAGGTTTGTCCCTGCCGCGGGTATGTCTAAAGGTGAGATGTGATACCGCAACCTCACGGTTGCCCATGATGTGCATTAGACAACTCTCCCAACCCCCGAGGGACGAATAATGATTTTTTTAAAGAACCCCAAACATAAACATTTGTATGTAGCACACACTCCAAGCAAAAAGAGAGGGGGGGGTGTGTTGTTACACCTTTTTATGCATTCTTATTTGACATAACTATTGTAAATGTGATCAAGGTTAAGAAACCCGGGATCGGGGCTCGGATCGGCCGGTCCCAAACCGATCGGATCGGCCGATTCCGATCCGAGTCAGTCCGATCCTGGCTGAGTCAGGCTCGGCTGGTTCGGATAGCAGAAAAAAATAGAAAAAAATATGAAAAAATGTGGAAAAAATATAAAACACAAGTCTAATGCATAATTGTGTTGAAATACATTGATTTGAAGTACATAAGATGTTGTTGGACAAAAAAACCTTGAATAAACTTACATATATGATTATGAACTTACATTTATTCCAAACGTACATTATACTGAATGAACATATGGCTAACATACTCAGCCCATGACATATAACTCTGGTAGTATTGTTCATACTGCATCACATACCGGCTATAGTCATCCGTATTGGTATAAATTACTGAAAATTGTGGATATTCTAGACAACCCCCTGAATAGTCGGATGTATCAGAATGTTGAGGAGGGTAAACTACATATCCAGTAGGCTGACTATATGAGGATGCATCTGATAGTTGCTCCTGATATTCCTGAGGAGCTTTACCTTTGTCCTTCCTCCTTGATCTGCTGAATGTTTGAATGGAAGATTCTTCACGTCCTCCTCTGCTACCATGATGTTCATCTTGGGTAGCATGTGTGAATTCTTCTTCTCCAGTGAATTGAATTGGTGGAGCTGGAGCTGGGGCACTGGTAGCATCTCCGCCATCCTCAGAACTGTCGGAGCTCGTCTTTGATGTCGAGTCATTTGAGGTTTGATATTGGACCTCATCACTTGGTTCTGGCGTTTCATCATCTTCCTCGATAGTCTCCAGATCAGCAATTTGAATTCCATGACCACTCTTCCTTCTGCTTGGTACTTGTTTTTTGCTCTTCTTCTGACGTTTTGGAGAAGGAGGTTGAAAATCAATAAGTAATGGGACATTATCTAACTCACCTTCCGCCCATTCCCGATCATTTGGGTTGAATTCAGGCTCATTTGAGGTGCTTGAATCAACCCATGCATTTAGTGGATGTTGCTCCTCGAACAGCTCGTCCAAGTCTATGGGTTCTTCTGCATGTGTCGTCTCTGTGGCTTGTCCGGAAATTCTCTCTTTCTCCTGCCTTTGAAGGTTCCTTATGAGCTCCAGATTCTTTAGCTTCAACCTCATGTTATAATGACAGAATACGAGCTTCTCTAGACGGCTCGACTTCAATCTATTCCTTTGCTTGGTATGAATCAAGCCAAACGTGCTCCAGTTTCTCTCACAGCCTGATGAAGAGGTTGTTTGACTTAAGACCCGAATTGCAACATAGGCTAGATCTTCATACCCATATGTTTTTCCATGATCTAGCCACCAGTCAGCTGTAAATAGAAAATTGGCCATGTCAACAATGTGCAAGTTATAATTAAAATTTAAGTAGAACATCTAGTTAATAATTTTCAAACCTGGACTCAAAATTTTGGCAGCTCTTTGAGCAGTACTTGTCCCAAAGTGGTATAACATCATTCTGTAATCATGCATTTGCTTGCATGCCAATATTGCTCTGTCCTCATCTGCAAGCATACGCTTAATAACAGACTTAGCCCCCATCAACACTTCCGAACAACTATCATAGCTATCCTTCTTCCCATCAGTTCTGAACATGTACTGAGGGTTGAAAAAATAACCTAAATAAATAAGTCGAAGTTAGTTATTACTTAAGAGAAATGTGTATACAAATAATACATATAGAAAGTTAGTAGCTTACCAGCTGCATGAAGATCGTGATGTAAAGTGTGTTCCCAACGTCTGTCTATTATGTCCCACCACTTCACAAAGGTTGTTGGGTTGTTCAGTTGAATGAGCTCCTTAGCTCTGTCCATAGCTTCATATAAAAAACCCATATCCGATCTTCTTTCTCCATCACAAGATCGCAAGACACGGACAAGCGGTTCTACAACATTTAACACCGCTTGCACCCCCCTCCAGAAAGGTCTAGACTGAATTAGATCAGCCACTTTCTTACCTTTCTCTCTGACCTTAGTTGGTACATGCCGCAATATGTGATTCTCCCAATCTTCCGATACCACCATCCTAATCAAGTTGTTCTTTTGTTGACTTAAACTATCTAGAGATATATATTGAGATGCAAACCTGGTGGCTCCCGGACGAAGCAACTCTCTTCCATGAGCATGTGTGCGCATGATATCCAGAATGTTGTTGTGGTTGTAGATGAATGTGGTGATAAATCGACCACTCTAGACCACTCCATCTACCATCGGATCAGAGCAAATGTCTTCCAACATCAAGTCAATACAATGAGCAGAACAGGGAACCCAGTATAAATGTTCTCTCTTCTGCATCAACATTTGTCCAGCTAACTTGAACGCCGCTGCATTGTCCGTAACCACTTGGACAATCCTTTTTTCGCTCACTTCTTCCACCATTTGATCCATTAATTCACACAGGTACTGGGCATTCTTTATCTTTCCAGATGCATCAATGGACTTCCAAAATACGGTTCCAGCTTTACAGTAAATTAAGAAGTTGATCATACTTCTTCTTGTTATCCCTGTAAAATTCCAAACGTGATAAGAAATCAGAAAGAGACCTATTCTGATTAAGAAAAAATGAAGATAAGATAAGAAATTGAATATAAGATTTATGTACATGTCCATCCATCGCACATTAAAGTGCATCCATACTCATCCCAGATCCTTTCAAATGATTTAATGTATGTTCGGATGTCATCAACTTCCATATCCAAGTACTTGTTGTATATCTCATATGGAGAAGGTCCTTCAACCCCTTTGCCAACTTCTTGTATGGTCTCGATCATGGACTCATAATATGGCCCCTTGGCCGCATTAGCAGGGATACTGTTATAGAAAAACCACCTAGATGTAGCTCTCCCTATCTTCTCCTTACAAAGTTTTAAGTTCTTGAATGCAGCACTAATAGAAGGTTGTTTATCCCTCTTCTTGGTGAGCAAGGGATCTATTGGACCTACTCTAGGATCTGCAGCTCTAGTGAACTCCTGAGACAGCTCCTCGCATACATTAGTGCTCATGCCGGCACTAGTGCTCCCTTGTGCAGAAGGTGTGGAGCCACTTCCTTGTCCTCCGTATCTTCCAATGTGCCGAAATAAGTCCTCATCTGCAAAGGACCGCCGGCTTGCTTCCATTGCACGTCGCAATTCAGCTTTAAATGTAAAAGAAAAAAAATTAATCTACTATAACTATTTGTCTGAAAACATTAAGTGAAGAACATGAAAATAAGTTAAATAAGAAACTTACTTGTATCCCAATCATCAACATTTATAGGTTGATTACTTCCACCAAGCCGGACTCCAGCATCAGACCTTCGCGCTGGTTCAGTCAATTCCTCTCGAATTTCCTGTCTTCTTCTGGCAGTACTTGCTTTGCTTGATTCCTTCTCCTTCATGTAAGTTCGAAATTGGATCCTAACCTCTGAAGGAACTCGAGCACATGCTGCAACTTCACCTTTTATTCCAGCAAGATGTTGTTTGAATCGGTAGACCCCGCCAGAGACAACCCGGTTGCAATATTTGCATTGTACCTTTCTTTGGCCCATGTCTACCGGCGTGCAATGACCTCAAGCAGGATCAGCACTAGGAGGATTCCCAGATGACCGCTCAGCAGCACCTTGAGATGCCATTCCTTCACAGCACAAGAAGATGAGAGATCGCGGAGCTTGTAGTAGACTAGAAGTGACCTCGTGGGAGAGATGGAGAGAGAATTCTATGAGGGAGAGAGAGCAAGAATGTTAGGAGGCTCAAAGGGCATTTGTGGAGCCTTAGGAGGGCCTTGGGGGGGTTTAAATAGACCCCCAAGGCCCAAACTAGCCGTTGCTGGCCGTTTGGGAACGGCCAGCAACGGCTAGTTTGACCCCCAACGGCTAGTCAAACTAGCCGTTGGGGGCCGGGTCGGGCCGATCCGAGCCGACCCGGCCCGGTCCGGTCCCGGATCGCCCGATCCGGCTCGGACCGGCCGATCCGAGTCCTGGACTCGGCCAGGAAACCCGGGATCGGCACGGTCGGCCAAAAACCTGTCCGACTCGGCCGATCCGTGCCGATCCGAGCCGAGTTTTTAAACCTTGAATGTGATAACAGACAAGTCACTGCAGGTAGTGCAGCCTCCTATCTTATCACCAGATTCAACCAAAATTGAAGCAATGAATCAGTTTAATATTTACTAAGGAATACTGCTATCTTTTTCGTAGTAGATTTTCTATTCCTGCCTAACATTTTAAAACTATAGGTTCATTCCATGCGATGTATTCCAAGGGCATTTTGGGTAATTACATGATGAAACAAATTATACAGAGAATCATTTGGAAAATTCAATATCGTTATCCTTTGAGGTGACCATGAAGCGCGCCTGACGGCCTGAGGACTACAACCCAGGTGGCCACATTTCAAAAAGATGCCTAACATCAGATTGGTAGGGCTTAAAATCCACTATGCATATTCTTCAAAACATAATTTTTTTATTATTTATCAATCTGCACAGTATTGTGTGCATCAAGATCATGCTTCTAATTATATAAATTTGCACTGTACTGTTACACATTAGGCAAGATTTTGTACAACGAAACAGTCACAGTAACCACAGAGGCAACCATGCCTGGGGACCTAGGTGGCCACCTTTTCTTCAGAAATATTTTTATTTTAAAGTGGATGCATTGTAAGTCGTTTTTTATTCATGACTTGTTTGACTTGATTTCCTGTGTGGGAATCATAGTTTCCCATCATTTGTTGGATGTTGCATCTATTTACTTGGTGGGAAAATTGCATCCTAAGATTTTATGTTGACTCGCCCATAGAAAAAGGTTATCTGAGTTCTTTTGAATTCAGGACTCTTTCCGCCGGTCTGTAGACTAGCGTTAATTACATCTTAATGCGACAAGAAAATTCTTTGATTTTTTTTTTTAAATAGTGTTCCATGCCGATTGCTGCTATGCAGCGCCATTTCCTCGCTCATTCTTCGTTCATTTTGTATTCGCATCGAGATTTGGCCTTCACCTTGTGCTTGGCATACTTTAGGCGTAATTTATTGTGTGTGTGTGTGTGTGTGTGTGTGTGTGTGAGAGAGAGAGAGAGAGAGAGTATGTGGCATGCTTATTGAGGTGTACCTTTGCATGTCACTCAGCTTTTATGGGCCCAATCAGGGGTTGCTCCCTTATCATTATGTAGAAAGCATACATCATTTTATCCATTAAGGTGTGATTACGTGTGGCACGCATATCGAGGCATCATATGCCTACCCCTCCCCAAGTTTGAAAATTGCATGTCATCATTTGACAGTATGGCAGTACACATTTAGATATGCTTCGATTGATCCTTTTACTGTTTTCCTGCATGGCATGCAAACTGAGGCATCATATTTAACGGCCCTCGCCATTATTTGTCATGTTTAGAGTGTTGAAACATTGCGGTTCTTATGAGCGCACTGTTTGATTTATCTCAACTTGTAACTTGGAGCACATCGATGGTTGGCACACATTTTAAGACAACATGATATTGTCAATCGGGTGACCGTTATTTGATGTTCGACATACGATTGGCGTTTACTTTTATGGTTCACCGTCATCACGCTATTGCAGTGGATGTTTTGTTATAAAAATGATATATGTAAAGGAGGTCTAAATGGTGCCGCAAAATCTCACAGCGCCACTTTAGCACTATGCCGCAAAAACCCGCGATGTCACTTTAGCGCTGCGCCATAGACACCCATGACGCCACTTTAAGGTTGTGCTGCAAAAACTAGCAACACCACTTTGGCACTACACTGTAGAGACCCACAACGCCACTTTAAGACTGCACCGCAAAAGCCCGCAACACCATTTTAAGGTTGCGTCACAAAAACCCGCAACGCCACTAAATTCTTCTCACCTAAAGAAGAAAGGAGGGCTTTGAAGCTTATGTCTTCATTCCATTCTTCTATTCATTCGAAGCGGATAAGAGGGCATCTATAGGCATTGGCCATGGGTGGCTAGCCAATGACACTATACCACTTGATGTTACATGATTGGACCTAGAGCTAACCATACAAGGTTGGAAGACAAAGAGGTGCTTGGCGAGGTGGCAATTCTTCATTGGTTGGGTTGTTGGCACCTTGTGATTGAGCCATATGTTGATGACGAGGCGATCACGAAGCGTTGACGAGGCAGCAATGAGGATCCACATGGCAGCAGACGGTTGGTCCATCTATGCATCTGTGGGCCAAATTTCTTCTTGATTCTTTCTGTGACTTTTTCAATCGGGAATTATCAGAATGGGTAAGGGTAGTGTTGCGGGAAGCTGCGGCACAGTGAAGGAGGGGCAGCAGCCCCAAAAGGGGCTGCCTCCCCTAGTGGGAGGTTCTATGGGAGGCAGCCCCAAAGGGTGTTGCCGCCCCCGCAATGGACGGCAGCCCCATATGGGCTGCTGCTCAAGAGCAGCAGGTGGGTCCCCCATTTTTTTGTCTTTTTATTGGGTTTGGGTTAGGTTTAAACCCAATTCTGGGAAATTTCTGTCCTTTTTCTGTTTTTCCTGATTTTTCTCATAGATAATAGCAAATGACCTCCCTACCGTTCTCTTTCTCTTTGAATTTTAAGGGTGGCTTGGTCATTTTTCGTCTCTGCAGATTTATTTATTTTTTCTTCAGCAAAGCGCCCCCCATGGGGCATTTGCCAAGAGCATAAAGAAAGGGGAATGGCCCGTGTCTTTTCATGACTTGCTCCCATTGTTGGCCAAGATTGTGAGACTACCATTTGAGGGAAGTCTATAGATAGGCCATGAGATTTCTTCTCTCTTTTTCATGTTCATGGAGCACCTTTTAAAGGCTTCATATACCGCCATCAAGGCTCATTTGGCTGAATGCCTTTGTGATGCGGGACCGCAGGGGAAAATGGAGGTAGGGGCTCAGAGTCCACGGAAGAAGAAGAAGATTGGGGTATAAGACGTGATGAGGGAAGAAGAAGGGGGTTGGGGGAAGAAGAATGGTCAGGGCATCCCACCCTGTTTACGCCAGGCCGCCTTACGGGTTCCTCCAAGACGCACAATGGCAGCACGGCTCTTTGCCTCTTCCAGAAATTTTCCTCATTCTAATCTTCTTCACCACCCCAAAAGGGGATACAAGTCTATTTAAAGCCTTCCAAAAAAAGAAACCCTAGCAACCCAAACACTAAAAAGATCAAAATGACCCTTATTCAAAATAAAAGACTAAAACAAACCTAAAATAAAGAAAATAGAAGAATAGATAAATTGAGCCTCTAATAGGCCAAATAAAATACAAAATAGACCTTTGGCTCCGTTTCTGTAGTTCTTGGATTCCCAGCACTAGAAGAGTATGAAAATCAAATGAAAAAGGTACATTATGTAGCCGATCCAGCACTAGAAGATGAATATTTGGAGGAGGTTGATTCGGTGATGTCTGTAGCAGATAATGATCTATTCCCCACTGAAGAGAATGAGCTGAAGATAGGAAGGCAAATTGAAGATGTGGTCGATCAGCCGAAGGTGTTCAAGATGTCATATGTCTGCAAGATTTTGACCACATATAGAGCGACATTGAGGCACACTTTCCTCCTCAAGTTGGAGCATTCCTGCACATGATGATTCATGAGCCATCTGTGTTGTTTCCTGAGTATGCTATCATCATTTCTCCATGGATATTGACTCGCTTCAAAACTCAAGAACGAGTTTTCTCAAACAAGAGGAGAATGATGGGAATCTAAGAACTGCAAAAACGGAGTTAAAGGTCCATTTTATATTTTATTTGACCCATTAAAGGCCCAATTTATCTATTCTTCTATTTTATTTATTTTAGGTCTATTTTAGTCTTTTATTTTGAATAAGGGTCATTTTGGTCTTTCTAGTGTTTGGGTTGCTAGGGTTTCTTTTTTTTGGAAGTCTTTAAATAGACTTGTATCTTTTGGGGTGGTGAAGAAGATTAGAATGAGGAAAATTTCTGAAAGAAGCAAAGAGTTGTGCTGCCACTGTGCGTCTTGGAGGAACCCGTGAGGGGGCCTGGTGTGAACAGGGTGGGATGCCCTGACCTTTCTTCTTCCCCCAACCCCCTTCTTCTTCCCCTCTTCATCACGTCTTCTACCCCAATCTTCTTCTTCTTCCCTGGCCTCCGAACCCCTTCCTCCATTTTCCCACGCAGTCCTGCATCAACAACTAGTTTGAATTTGAAACTAGCTGTTGCCTAGCCGTTAAGAATGCTCCCAACAACTAGCCAGGGGCTTATGGGGCCTATATAAACCCCCCAAGCCCATCTCCCATCCCCACCAATTTACTTCTCTCTCTCTCTCTCTCTCTCTCTCTCTCTCTCTCTCTCTCTCTCTCTCTCTCTCTCTCTCTTCTTATAACTTCTCTCTCTCTATTTCCATTTCTAAGTTCTAACTCTCTCTGACTCTCATCGGCTAAGCTCTGCTCGGTGGTACCACGTAGTTTAGGGATAGGAAGGGTAGCACCCGAGTTCGAAGCTGAGTGGGGTGTAATTTGGGTGAAGTATGCCCTAACACTGTGGTGGGGACCCCCCCCAAAAAAATAAAAAGAAAAAAAGAAAAAAAAACTCTCTCTAACTCTTGCTAAAATTCTCCTCTTTCCATATCATTTTTAAATGATCTCTCCCTCTCTCTCCCCATAAGTTTTTTCTCCCTATAGTTTAACCTTTAAACTCTCTTCCCTCTTTCTAAGCTCTCTAAGTTGGCCTTATGAAATGTGAAGTGACACTGTGTGGCTATTTTCTTTTTATTTCACCTTTTTAGACTTTGAGAACTTGGGATTAGTCCTCAAAGAGTCTAGAAATTTGGATCAAACAAGGATCTGTGCATTTAACCTCCCCTCACCGACCTTGGTCGGTGTTAATTACACCAATCATCGACTGGCAACCCTTGATTAACCGTCCAGTCATGCCCTTTAATTATTACGCACTAATACAAACACATGGTCAATTTTGTATCAAAAAGTCAAGCATCCACAAGTCAAACCATGATTCAATGAAGGAAATCATTCATCATTTCTTCTTATGTTTCTTCTATATATTCTTCTTTGAGTCTCTTTTGAGGGATCATCCTATTTAAAGGATACTAATTCATCCTTTTAAGGCTTATTAAAATATCTCCTAAATACGATTCAACGACTACAATGCATAAAAGATCCATTTGTTAATAGGGCATGAAGGCCACCACTTTAGCCAAAGTCCTATAAAGATGAAGAATTGGTCATCCAAGCAATATAGGTGAACCGAAATTCGGTTGTTCAAACGATATGAATGGACCGCACAACATTAAACCAAGCATTCAAGTGGCCACCCAAACAACTTGAATGGATCAAATCAATATTAGTCAAACATTCAATTTAAAGAAATTTGGCCATCAAACAATATGAATGGACCATAATTGAAACATTAAGCAAATCATCTACATAGAAGTTTGGCCATCCATACAATATGAACGGACCACATTAGCTACAAAGTTTTGGTCATTCAAACAATATGAATGAACCATACATTTCTTTACTTTATCTTTCGTTCTTAAATTACAAGAAATTCGTGGATTCACAAGTGTCATTCTGCAGCACCCTTGGACAGTGTGTAGGACCTTCTTTGTGTCTTCAAGAGCTCCAAGAGAATTACCAACGAAGCCTCCCCCAAAAGCCTTTGTTCCGCCCCTTCCCCCAGTAGTCGCCGGGGGGGGGGGGGGGGGAGAGGGGGGGTTATATAGGGTGAGAGGATAGAGAGAGAGATGTGAGAAAGAGAGAGAAATGGGAAGGGCCAGTGGCACCCAAGAGGTGCCACCAGTGGGACCCCCCACCGGTTGGCCTAACTGGTGCGGGGAGCCATCGGTTGGCTCCCCCTTCTTTCCTCCTTCCTTTTCTTCTCTCTCTCTCTCTCTCTTAAATGGGAAAACCCCGCACCGGTGGGGGGGTGGCTACCGGTGTGGGTACCCACTGGTAGCCCCTCCTCCTCCTTTTTTTTTCTTTTTCTTCTTTCTCCCTTCTTCTTCTTCTTCTTCTTCTTCTTCTTCTTTTCTACAGCAGCCCCCCACCAATGGGGGGTCTAACCAGTCGGGGTTGGCCACTAGTGGGGGTTAGGGAACCAACCGATGGCACCCTCACCTCACTTTCTTTTCTTCCCCCTCCTCCTTTTTTCTTTTATTTGCATGTCCTCCCCCTTTTCTTTTCTTTTTTTTAAAAAAAAAAACATGTTCAACAAATGCCCCCCACGGGACATGTGTCGAAGGTAAGGACGGAGGCATGTGTCCTATGCATTGGCTTCATACTCTTCGGTTGGCTTCATCGTACGTGATCAGCTTGCACTCAACTTAGGGCTCGTAAGTCCGGCTTGAACACTGGAGATGTTGCAATCTGTTTAAACTTTCTTGGGACTTTTGGGAGGAAACCGATCTTTATGGGCTTTGAAATGATGTTAGCCCACTAGAGCTTCGCCTTCATTTGGATTTTGCATAGTCCTACTTCAAATGTTCTGGTGAACAAAAAATGCTCAACCAGGCCACATTTGTGACTTTCGAGTCGGACCCAGCTGAATAACATTGGTGGGTCCTGACTAGTGTCTATTGGACTTTTGGAGTTTTCCTTTAGCTTCTTGGATGCACCAAATGGCATCATGACCTTATGGAGTCTTCGAGTCTTCGGACCTTCATGGCTTAGGGTTGGGAATGCTCTGGCGATGTCCTTTGTCTCTTGACACCTGCCCAATCCTCGGGTTTTAGGATGCGAAGCACCTTCCTCCGGCTTTTCAAGGCACGCTGTGCAGAATGCCATGAATTGGCCAGTGTTTGCATAAGCTTTACAAGTCGCGAACTGCATTGACTCAACTTTGTTACGAGTACCAATACCGAGATTGCCATCCTTCTTTTTGACAATATAGTAAATATGTTGTATATGGAGACAATTGGCACAAATGATCTCGTAAGATCATAGTGTGGGCCCATTTAGGTAGACACACAGATTTCGTACGATCATAGTCCTCCTGGATGTTGGACAAACATTTGAAGCAGAATTTTGCCTCTGACTAGAAGACGCTCGAGCATATATGCTGACAACACAAGCATCAAAGTGGTTGTCGAAGACATCTGCTCCTTACGAGCAGGTCACATTAACTGGAGATGAAGAGCTCTTGATCCTTTGAGAAGCTAGAACATCATTGTTGTGTATATATGTGTGCAGATATATGGCACACAAGTTTTCATAAGCATAGAAGATGTCACTGCAAGGATTCATGATGACAGAGAGAACCTGCAGTTTTTGACGGATTTATGGAATGATCTGGTCACTAATGGAATACAAAGCACCGGTAGTCACAACCTTACAACCTTAGGAGTAAGACTGACATTCTTGGAAGTGCAATTATGAAGAGGGTGGACATGATTGGGCAGGTGTTGAACCAAAAAATACTATAAACCTATCTACATGTGTATGTATATATGCATCAAACAAAAATATGCAATATGCATGCATGTATTTAGGAGCATGTAAACAAGCATAGACATATGTGTATGCAAAAGAAAAAGAAAAGAAGGGATGCATGCAGATTTTCTTATGCATAGATCAACAAAGAAACGAGAGATGTACATACCTCAAAATCTGCAACAAAGAGTGCCCAATGCAGTCTCCAAACAGGGTCTCAAAAAGCCTCCAGCACACTTGCAACAGGGAGCCCTCAAATCTCCACCAACAAGCCTCCAAATCTGCAGCCAAGTAAACCCCAACCAGCACCCCTTCAAGTCTGCTCCAACCTCCAGCAAATCTGCAACAAGAGGCCTCTTGCAAGCATCCGGTGATGCCTCCAACAGCAGCCGAACACTGCTCCAACCAGCAGCAACAAGAAACCTGCAAGCTTCCTCCAGCAGCACCCCTCAAATCTCCACCAACGGGCCTCCCAAATCTGCAACAAGAACCCCAAACGCTGCCTCCAACGCAGCCTCCAAGTCTTGCAAACCAGCAGCAGTGGCCCTCCAACATAAAACCTGCAAATAGGTGGCTCCGCCAAGAGAAAGAGGGAATCGCAGGGAGAGGAAAAGGGGATCGCAGGGTGAGAGAGAGAGGAAACCGCATGGGGGGGATAACAAAAAAAAAAACAGGAAAAGGAGAGACCGGCTTCTCCTTGAGAACCGGCTCCAACTCCCCATCCCTATCCCTACCCATCTCCAACTCCTCCACATCCTCATCCCTATCCCCTCTCCAACTCATCCTCATCCTCATCCCCCTTTCATCCTCATCCACTCTCCCTCCCATCTCCAACTCTCCCTCTGCTGGCCACACATATCCGCCCCCCACCGGCGCCTACTTAGCACCGGTGGGGGGTGCTACTGGTTCCCCATGGCCGGTTTCCCCCAATGCCTATAAAAGGCACCTCCATCGCAGCATCACAGCCCCCGGAATTCCAAGACAAGAGCCCCAAGGCTGTCCCCGGTTCCAGCGCAAGAAGCTCCCCCGGCTGCCCTTCTGTTCCAACGTGCAAAGCCCCTCCGTGTTCCACCCCGGATCCCAGCGCACAAAGCCCACAAGAAGCCCTGCAGCAGCCTCCTCCAAGCTCCCGTACTTCAAGTTCTGCATAAGTCAAGAAGAAAAAAAGAAGAGGAAGCCTATATTTTAGGCTTGTGTTCTTATTTTTTTGGAGAAATAAAATTGATATTATGTAGATCAATCTCCATGTTTTTTTTAATAAAGATGGTTCTGTCATATTGGTTGATCAGCCAACGAATAAAAAAAAAAATCAGAAAATTAAATAAATGATGGTTCAGCCATATTGGTTGGCCGGCCATCAAGTAAAAAATCAAAAAATTAAAAAAAGAGATGGTTCTGCCATATCGGTTGGTCAGCCATCAACTTAAATAAAATAAAAAATCAAAAATTAAAATAAGTGGTTCTACCATATCGGTTGGTCGGCCATTAAATGAAAATAAAAAAAAACAAGATAATAAAATTAATTATTATTAATTAAAAGAAAATAAAACAGAAAATAAAAGGACTAAAAATATAATAAGACTAATAATTCTTAAATAAAAAACAGAAGAAAAAAAAGATGATAAAGTTAATAATTCTTAAATAAAATAAAGAAACATAAAATATAAAAATGATAAAATTAATAAATCTTAAATAATATAAAAAAACAGAAAATAAATAAAGTAAAAATAATGGTTTAGCCATATTGGTTGGTCGGCCATTAAATAACATAAAAAAAAATAAAAAATAAAAAGATAATAAAACTAATAATAAAAAATAGAAAATAAAAACAAGACTAATATTTGCTAAATAAAACAAAAAAATTAATGAATCTTAAATTGAAAAATAAAAAATAATAAATTAAATTTAGTGGCTCTTCTATATTGGTTGGTTGGCCATTAAAAAGATGAATTAACTTAATAAATTAAATCAAAATCAGAAATTAATATTGGTTAGTTGGCCATTTAAACATTAAAAACCAGAAAATTAAAATCAAAAAATTAAAATTAATGGTTCTACCATATTGGTAGGCCATTTAATAAAATAAATTAAAAATGATAAAATAGAAAATAATAAAACAAATAAAATAATGATTCTACCATATTGGTTGGTAGGCCATTCAATAAAATAAGATTAATAAAAATAATAAAAAATTATATAATGATTCTTCCATATTGGTTGGTTGACCATATTAATCTAAAAAAAAAGAAAGTTGAATAAAAAGAAATTAAAAAATAGTTCGCCCATAATATTTGGTAGACTAAAATTTTGCTAATTAGTCAATCAAATTAATTTAATTAATTAAATTAAAAAAATTTGTTAATCAAATTAACCAATTAAGTCAACCAAATAATTAATTTAACTAACTAAAGTAACAAACTTAGTCTACTAATTAATTCAACCAATCAAATCAATAAATTTGTTAATTAACTAATTAATTTAATAAATTAAGTTAATTCATTAAATAATCAATCAATTAAATTGATAAAATTTGTTAATCAATCAGTTAATTTAACTAATTAAGTTAATTTGTTAAGTTGCTAGTCAATCAAATAATGGAACAACTTCGTTAACCAACCAATCAACTAGCCAAATCAAGTTGTTAATCAACCAATTAAGTTAAATTGGTACTCGATCAATCAATTAAGTTAAATTGGTACTCGATCAATCAATTAAGTTAATAAAATGTGTCAATTAATCATTTAATCAATTAAATCAACAAGATTTCAACAAAATCTGTTAAATTGGTACTTAATCAATTAGTCAAGTTACCAAAAAATATGTTAATTAATTATTTAATCAACTTAATCAACAAAATTTCAACCAATTAAGTTAAATTGATACTTAATCAATCAATTAAGTTATCAAAAATATGTTAATCAATTAAAATCAAAAGATTTCAACCAATCAAATCACATTGTTACTTAATCAATCAATTAAGTTAACAAAATTTGTTAATCAATCAATCAATCAAATAATTCAACCAAAACTTGTTAAATTGTTACACAATCAATCAAATTAAGTTAACAAAAGTATGTTAATTAATTATTCAATCAATTAAATTAACAAAACTTGCTAAATTAATCAATTAATTCAACTGATTAAGTTAAAGTGTTATAATCAACCAATCAATTAATTAATTAAATCAATTACATCCAATCAATCAATTAAATCAAATCAATCAATTAAATTAAATTAATCAATTAATTTAACTAATCAAGTTAAAATTCTTGATTAATCAATTAATAAATCAAATTAACAAATTTGTTACTTAACCAATTAAATCAACTTGGCCCTTTCATACCGATTGGTTAACCAAGGTCCTTCTTTCTAACTAACAACAAAAAAAATCAAGTTCATTCATACTGGTTGAATGGCCTAAACATAGTGGTTCCATCCTATTGATGGATTAACCACTTGATCAATAGTTCACTCTTATTGGTATAGTGACAAAAGGATATGATTATTGATTCATCCTTATCAATAGGTATAATCAGTACCTTTTATGGTTCTGTCATAACTGGGGGTCAGGCTACGAAGTCGTGATTATCCTATTAATAGATGGACCAATAAGAATATTCCTTTGTTCATTTATATCAATAGGGTAACCATTAATTAAAGTGATTTCTTTATATTGATGGATTAATCATTAAGTTCTTGTTTATTTATACTAGTTAAATGACCTAAAATAATGTTGTGGTTCCTTCATATTGGTTGAAAGACCATTAAAGAATATTCTTAATTATGTGACGGCCTTCATGCCTCATCAATTAAAGATATCTTTTAAACAGTCTATGTCTTTTCAAAAGATTTCAAATACAAGGACATACTGCTCAAATAATCCTTCATCCTTTTAAAGGATACTTAAATGATAATTTTTAAGAATCTTCCTCAAAGATACTCTTTCGTGAGAACTTGAAAGATACTCATGGACTCCTCTTTACTAAACAAAAAAAAAACAAAAAAATGACTTGTATACTATATTAAACTCCTGCTTGCTTTCCTGTTTATTTGAAGCCTTATCTGGATGGTTAATCAAGGGTTACCAATCATTGATTGGTGTAATTAACACTGACCAAGGTCAGTGGGGAGAGGTCAAGAACACGAATCCACAGTCGATCCAGAAGTCATTTAGACTTTTAAGATTAATCCTAAAAATCTGCTTAAAAGAAAAGAGAACATGTTTTCAAAACTTAAGACTCTCTTTTCAAATTAAGATTTCCCTAAAGATTTTCAAATCCGACAAAGAAGATTTTTCAAAATCAAAAGGATTTTTCAAAAGGGAGTCTCACAGCAGGCAAAGACAAGAGGCCTGAGCATTAGTCCTATTGTTGTTGTTATTACAGTTGTCTGAGCCACTATCCTTCGGCAGTGTAGTTGACTCTTGGGCCGGGACAAACCCTAAGAAATAGGGAATGCAAATCACTAGCATGAAGCTCTTCAAGGTGATTGGAGTAGCCAGGTATCCATGCTTGAGATGGTTAGTCAACACGAACTTGTTCCATGGCAAGCGAGAAAAAGTGAGCAAGGCAAAGTGGGAGTGCTGCAAGCAAACATAAAGCGAATTAGCAGCATAAGGAGTGGAACACTTCTTTTGATAAGAAGATAAAAGGGGGAAAGAGTTCCCAATGGAGTCATCATTTATTGTAAGTCGTTTTTTATTCATGACTTATTTGTTTGATTTAATTTCTTATGTAGGAATTCTAATTTCCTGCCATTTGTTAGATGTTGCATTTATTTATTTGGTGGGAAGATTACATCCCAATATTTTATGTCGACTCGCCCATGGAAAGGGTTATTTAGGCTCTTTTGCTATGTTATCAAAGGCGATCGAGGCGATCGCCTAGGCGACGAGGCAAGGCAACGCGATGGTAAGCCGCCTCGCTTTGGCCTTCGTCGCCTTGGAGATCGACGGGATCGCCTCAAACGCTAAGGCGCTCACCTCAATGCACTTTAGGCGCCTTCATCGCCTCGTCTCGCCTCGCCGGCAGCGGCCCAGTCTGACAAGCCCATTTGACCCAGCCCAAAAGGGCCCATTACCTATGATATATACACATGTAACCCACTAACTCCCCCACCCCCCGATCGAAACCCTCACCTGATCCCCCCTCCGCCTCCTCCACTGCCTATTCTCCTCGAGCCCGACCCCCATATGCCCCCTCCACAGTCCACGGCGACGACGTCGGCGCTCCAGTATGGTGACAGCGACGGCGAAGAAGACTTCTGGAAATGGTGACGGAAGGCTTCGGCTCCGGCAATTCCTCCAACAGGTAAGCCCTAATCTATCTGTATCTCTCTCTTCCCCCGACTTCACTCTCTTTCTCTCCCCCACCCTCTCTCTCTCCTACACTCTCTCTCCCTGTCTCTCTCCCCCCCACCCTATCTCTCTCTCAACTACACCCTCTCTCTCTTTGTCTCTCTCTCTCTCTTCTCTCACCCTCTCTCTCGACTACTCTCTCTCTGTCTCTCTCACCCTTTCTCTCGACTACTCTCTTTCTCTGTGTCTCTCTCTACGTGTCTCTCACCCTCTCTCTCTCAACTACTCTCTCTCTTACAGCAGCTCGGAGCACCTCTCTCTCGCTCTCTCTCGCTCTCTCTCTCTTAAGGGCTCCTCTCTCTGTCTCTCTCTTTGTCTCTATCCACCTCTCTCTCTCTCCCTATATATCACTCCCCTTCACACTCTCTCTGTCGATTGCTCTCTCTCTCTCTGTTTGAAGTTATAGAAGGTCAAAGCCCCCCCTCTCTCTCTTACACACACAAACATGCACAATCTCCCTCTCTTTCAATTCTCACTCTCTGCATCTCTTATTTAGCATGAATTTGTGTATGGTTTTTAGGATTTATGTGATAATCTTCATCTATTGTGTGTTTATTTAGCATCAAATTTTGTATGAATTTTTTATTACATCTTGATTTGAGTAAATTTTCTTTCAATTTGATAGATTTTAAATTTGTTTGGTTATATTTGAGTAGAGGAATAAGTCATTTTGTATGATTTTTATATATGTTTTTGACATGTTTAATAGTATATTTAAACATCTGAATTTGTATATCTTTTAATAAAATGTTGCCTCAAATGCCTAGGCCATCGCCTAGGCATTTGAAGCTGATGCGACCACCCGATCGTCTCAGTCGCCTCACACCTCTGACTACATAGTTCTTTTGAATTCAAGACTCTTTCTGTCAGTCCGTAAACAAGCATTAATTACATCTTGATGTGACAAGAAAATCTTTTGATTTATTTTAAATAGTGTTTCACGCCGACTATTGCTATGCAACGCCATGGCCTCGCTCATATTGT
This sequence comes from Zantedeschia hybrid cultivar, assembly GCA_030544215.1. Lineage (NCBI taxonomy): Eukaryota > Viridiplantae > Streptophyta > Magnoliopsida > Alismatales > Araceae > Zantedeschia > Zantedeschia hybrid cultivar. Next base: position 21,674,991 of record JARZZO010000005.1, read on the forward strand.
ATTCGCATCGAGATTTGGCATACTTTGTATTCACCTTGTGTTTGGCATACTTTCGGTGTGATTCTTTGGGAGAGAGTACGTGGCACACTTATCGAGGTGCACCCTTTGCATGTCATTTAGCTTTTACGGGTCCAACTATCATATCATATTATATTTAATATCTATAGTCACATATAATATTTTTCAGTTATAATATTTTTAGTTATAACATATAACATATTAATGTTTTTAAGTATATTAATATATACAGTAAGTCACCTAACAAATAAGACAACTCAAAACTCTAAAGTTAGAAACATATCTCCTATATCTTTACTTGAAATCAATCTTTATCGACAGTACCCTTTATGAATAATCTATTTTTGAATAACGGTGTTGTTAAATTCTTTATTATGTAGAAGTACCATGGTCATCTATTGTACTCGAATAATATTTTACTTAATTTGCACGATGTTATAGTTTCGTCGTAGTAATCATACAAAATTATGTTTATACTTAGTTATTTACTGCATGTTACTGCTTTTCTTTTTATTTTCCTCTTTCAACCCTATATTGGATCTCTTAAGATCTCTCCATTAAACTTACATAACTAGCATTCATACAGTTTAGCATGCGATCGAAATGCCTTCAGATTAGAGCCCTTAGAATTAAAAGTTTAATATTCTTCATGTAAAATTATCTTTATACTTAATTATTTGCTTAAAATTAAAATTTTATTAAGACAAAATTATTTAAATCAATATGATATTTTTATTTTAAAATTAAATTTATTATATATTTTAACTAATTTCACATAGATACCGTGCATCGCACGGGTTTGAAACTAGTTATGTAGAAAGCATGCATCATTTTATCCATTAAGACGTGATTATGTACAGCACGCATATCAAGGCATTCATATGCCTGCCCCTCCCCGAGTTTGAAAATCATATGTCATCATTTGACAGTCGACAGTACACAATCGGATATGCTTCGACTAATCCTTTGACTACTATTTTCGTGCATGGCATGCAAACTGAGGCATCATATTTAATGTCCCTCACCATTATTTGTCATGTTTATAGTGTTGAAATATTGCGGTGCTTATGAGTGCACTATTTGATTTATCTCAACTTATGATTTGAAGCACATTTGATGGCTGGCACGCATTTTGAGACGAGATGGTATTGTCGATTGGGCAACGGTTATTTGTTGACGTAGCATTGGCATTTACTTTTATGGTTCACCGTCAACGCGCTATTATAGTGGAGGTTTTATTTAAAAATGACATATGTAGAGGAGGTTTGAACGGCACTGCAAAATCTCACGGCACCACTTAAGCGTTGCGCCGCAGAAACCCGTAACACCATTTTAGCGCTGCGAAGCAAAAACCCGTGAAGTCACTTTAAGGCTGCACCACAAAAACCCACGAGACCACTTTAAGGCTGCATCGTAGAAACCCGTGACACCACTAAATTCTTCTCACCTAAAGAAGAAGGGATAAGATTGAAGCTTATGTCTTCATTCCATCTTCCATTCATTCCAAGAGGATAGGGGGTATTTATGGGCAGTGGCCATGGGTGGCCAGCCAATGACATTGCGTCACTTGGCTACACGATTGGGCCAATAGGTAACCAATTACCTTGTGCCACTTGGCATCAGGAGATTGGATGACAAAGAGGTGCTTGGCGAGATGGCAATTCTTCATTGGTTGATTGTTGGCGCCTTGTGATTGGGCCACATGTTGATGACAAGGCGATGACGAAGTATTCACAAGGCATACACATGGCAGCAAATGATTGGTCCATCTATGCATCTATGGGCCCAATTTCTTCTTAATTTTTTTCCGACTTTTTCTGTAGGAAATCGTCGGAATGGGCGAGGGTGGCGTTGCAGGAAGCTGCGGCACCGCGAAGTGCTGCCCCTTTGGGTGCTGACTGCTGCCGCCCATAGTAAGAGGCAGGGGCTGCCTCCCGCTATGGACGGCAGCCCCATTTGGGCTGCCGCTCATGAGCAGAAGGTGGGTCCCCCAGGCCCATTATTTTTTGTCTTTTTCTTGGGTTTAAACCAAGGTAGGCCAACTCGGTCCGGGTCGGATCGGATCGCCCGGTCCGCTCGGAAACCAGGCGGTCCGATCCGACCCCGAGCCCCGACCCAGCGATCCCACCCCAAGATCGCTAGGATCGAGTTGGGTTGGCCGGATCGGGCGACCTGGGCCCGAGTCGGACCGGTCCGGCCGACTCCAACCCCCAAAGGCTAGTTCCGACCTGGGCCCGAGTAGGACCGGTCCGGCCGACTCCAACCCCCAACGGCTAGTTCCGAACTAGCCGTTGGGGTAACCGTTGGGAACCCATTCAAATGGGTTCCCAATGGCTAGAAGGGGCTTCTAAGCCCCTTCAAGTCCCTATAAAACCCCCACATACCCTTCTCTCTCTCATTCACACAAATTTTCATTTCTCTATCTCTCTAAAAAAATTCTCTCTCTCTAAGCTCTCATACTAAAGACTCAAACTCAAAGCTCTCTTGCTCTCCAAAGCTCTCTAAAGGACGGACGGACGGACTACATCAAATTTTTTTCATCATTTTATGATTTTTATCTCTTTAATATTTCCGTTTATAACTTTTTTTACGTTTTTCTTATTTTCTTTCTCTCTAACTTTTTAATCTCTTTTTAACATATATCTCTCTTTACTTTTTGTCTCTCTTATTTTTTTCCCCTCTAACATATATCTCTTTCTCAGACTTTTTCATATCTAAATTTCTCTTCTTCTTTTTTTCTCTCTCTAATTTTCCTTCTCTCTAACCTTTTTTTTTGTATCTATTTATTTTTATCGCATTTTAGTTTTTCTCTCTAACCTTTTTTTTGTCTCTGACTCTCTGTAGCTTTCTTTCTCATTGTCTCTCACTCTCCCTCAAGGTATGATATGAAATCTCACTCTCTTTTTCTATATTTTTTCTTATTTCCTACCATTTCTCTTTTTGTAATTTTCTATTTTCCTTTTTTTTCTTTTTAAAGATGTCGACTTATGAGCATAATGAGGCCACATATGTCACCTCTCGTGGTAACCCGGGATGGAACCACTGCACTATCGTGGACATGGCTTCACGCAAAGTCAAATGCAACTATTACAGTCAGATTATTTCAGGTAGAGTTTTTCGTCTAAAGCAACATATTGGGGGTGTTAAAGGAGAAGTGAAGGCTTGTACTGCTGCACCACTAGAAGTAAAAAATCAATTCAAAAATTACCTACAACAAAGAGAGATGGAAAAAGGAATAGCATCAACAATGAGAGGCCAAATTATGGAGGAAATGACACGGCTCTCAGGTCAAGGTATTCATATTCACCCTCCGGGAGATAAATCTCGGGAGGGAGACATAGACCCTACCAGAAGGAGATCCACTGCATTTGAAGACTTTTTTCAAGGTATTCTTTGATTTAAAATTTTTAATTAGTTATTTACACTTCATCTCAGTTAAATTAATCTCAAATCATCTATTTTAATTTTAAAATGATATATGTCGAGCCATGGACGAAAGTAGAAGATCTTTTGCTGACGAGGATGTGTATAGACGCACCGGTCAACACGTTGGGCAAGGGAGTGGATCCGGACATGGATCCAACGAGGAGGAAATTCATGACTTGACTAGGGACAATGACCCTAGAGTGGGTCCTATAGATGCTTTCCTAACAAGACGGAGAGATAGACAACCATCAATCACAGCTGCTATGAAGAATCTGAAGGTATGCAAGGAGAAGATTGGCCGTGCTGTTTCGAGATGGTTTGTTTATAACAGTGTACCTGCCAATGCTGCAAAGGGTCCTTACTGGGAGAACATGATTGAGACTATTGGAGATGTGGGTAAGGATATTCCTGGACCAACCCTCAAGGAGATATACAACACTTACCTTCCTCAAGAGGTAAGTGATCTCCAAGAATATATCAAGTCGTTCGAGCGAATTTGGGATGAAAGAGGCTGCACAATAATGACAGATGGCTGGACAGGTGAGTACATTGAATTGGTTCAACATATTTAGAATCTTAAATTAATAGATTATATTTTTTAGTTAATTTAGACATTCTCTAATATTTATAATATTATTTGAATAGAAAGTACGAGAAGAAGTATGATTAACTTCCTTATATACTGTCAAGCTGAGACTGTATTTTGGAAGTCCGTAGATGCTAGTGGAAAGGTAAAGAATGTTGAATATCTTTTCAAGTTAATTGATGACATTGTAGAGCAGGTGGGGGAAGATTGAGTTGTACAAGTTGTAACACATAATGCAGCTTCATATAAAGTTGTTGGTCATATGTTAATGGAGAAGAGGCCACATCTATATTGGCTTCCTTGCTCTACTCACTCCCTAGATTTAATGCTAGAAGATATTGGGAAAGATGTAAAAATTACTTGCCATTTTATTTCCTATAAGTTTTATTTCCTTTTTAATTTTGTTTTCAATTCCTTAGGTCATTTGTTCAACCCAAGATACCAATATAGCTCTGCTACTCAAAATGCGCCCAATGATGAAGAAGTACTCCGTAGGACTCAAAATGTAATTCGGCGTTTGTTACATGATGAGGATCGAGCTATCATAGCATGCAACAAAATGCATCACTATAGGCTCCGGACATTACATTTTGATACTCATCGTGTTCAACAGGCAGTCATGTTGCTTTCACCAGGTATTTAGAATTTTACACAGAACTAATACTTTCACGGAATTGTTATCATGCCTAGGCTTTACAATACTAATTGTTAGTTGGATCATCATGGAATTACAGCTGACTGGTGGATGGATCATAGGAAGGCTCCAGGTTATGAAGATCTTGCTTATGTTGTCATCCGTGTATTGAGCCAAACCACCTCCTCTTCTAGCTGTGAGAGGAACTGGTCTACATTTAACTTGATACACACCAAGCAAAGGAACAGATTAAGCTCAGCGAGATTGGAGCAATTGGTCTTTTGCCACTACAACATGCGCTTGAAATTAAAGAATCTTCAAAAAATTCAAGATAACCAAAGAGAAGAAGAACGATGGAGAGATGAAGTTGCTAGAAGACCAGTGCAAGCAGAACAACAAGTTGAGGAACCAATCGATCTGGACGAGATATTTGAGGAGCAGAACCCACTGAATGCATGGGTGGATGCAAGGAATGTTTTGGGTCCATCAAAATTTGATCCAAACGATCGGTCATGGCCAGAAGGACAATTAGATGGTGTCCCCTTGTCCATTGAGTTTCAACTTCCACCTCCTTCAAAACGGCAAAAAAAATCCACCCCACAAAGTTCAGGTAAAGGTAAAGGTAAAAGAGTAACTACTCATGTTGATATTACAAATTTAGAAACTGTACAAGAAAATGAGTCAGACGAGACATCGGAGCCGAGCGACAAAGTCGTTTACCAATCTTCAGACGACTCTACTTCGGCAACGAGTACCCCTGACGATGACGATGACGATGCTGATCCACATGGAAGTCAAGATGGATCCTTGCAACAACGGTCATCTCAAGGACGTGGATCAAGTCAACATAGTGAAGCTCCTCCAATGATTTTCACAGGGGAGCAACAATTTACACATGCTAAGCAGGATGATGACCACTCCAGTAGGTTGGCTAAGAACACATCAGCAACAGATAAAGGCAAAGGAAAACAACAACAAGAGTTCCTAAAGAGAATAAGAGAAACATCCTCTCAAGAGCATTCGTCTGATGCATCCTCTCAAGTTCCATTAGAGGGTTATAGTCCTTATGGATATCCAGGTACATATTATCAACATCCACCACCCTATGATGCATCGAGTTACTTAGGAGGATATCCCACTTATCCTCCAACTTCAGATGTTTCCTCTTATCAATCCTCAACCTCAGAAGGATCTTATCATGAGCCAAAGACACAAGGATGGATACCGGTGACAATAATCTACCCATTCACAGATGAGTATAACCGGTTTGTACAAGAATATGAACAATGTTACCAAACTTATATGTCTTGGACCGATTATGTGCAACATTTGTATAGCACCTACAATGTAGGGCTAGAATAAATGTATGTCTACTTGTTTTGTCACTTTGTGTTTTTTTTTTTTTTTTTTACTATCATGTAATACTTAGGAGTAAGGTTTTATGTCCCCCCCATGTATTGTATTCAAGTTTTTTTCAAGGTTAATAAAATTTCAAGGGCTTAACCGAGGTCCTAGATAAGTTTCGGGTAAATATAATTTTTTCTAATTTTTTGAAAAAAAAAATTCTATTTTTTGAACCTATTTTTCTATTTTTTTTCTATTTTTTTCTTTTTTAAAAATTGAATTGGCCAGACCGATCCGGCTCGGTCCTGACCGGTCCAAGATCGGATCGGATCAGCCGATCCACTCGGTCAGGACCGGAACGATCCGAGTCCGATCCCCGAGTTAGCCTACCTTGGTTTAAACCCTATTTCGGGAGTTTCTGTCCTTCTGTTTTTCCTGATTTTTCTCATTAATACATAGCAAAAGACCTCCCTGCTCTTCTCTTTCTCTTTGAATTTTAAGGGTGGCTTGGTCATTTTTCATATCTGCAGGTCACCAGGATGCTACCAACAAATTCATTAAGTAAAACAGTTATGTATAAAGGATGCAAGTATACCCTAAAGCACACAAAAGAATCAACCAACATCTACGCAAACCAGCTCAAAAAGCACCCTTCCATTTGCAAAATGAACATCTAGAGAAAACAATCACAGAGAGAAAGCGTGACTAGAATTTAATAGAAATATTAGCGCACTTTCAATTGCCCAGGAGACTGGTAGGAGTGTTCTAGTAGGCTGAAAAGCAAGCTAGGGAACTGCACTAGAAGGATTGTTATGCAATTTCTGCCCCCATGTCATTTGTTGGAGCATCTTGAAGGAAAGAAATGACTATGGAATCTTTTGGGAACAATTCTACCTCAGATTCGATGTCCTCAGATTCAGTAGGAATCTGAAAAGTGCTAACTTTTTTTCAAACAAAAAAGGCAAGTAGATTCTACCAAAATTCAGATTTTGTTCCACATTGAAAAAGGGCTTCTTATCAATTCCTGACATTTCTTTTGGAAAGGGGATAGGAGGGGGATCTGAAGATTCTAAAAAGTAATAGCCTCTTTCTTTCCCTTTTTATCCTACTTAACTAAAAGGGAGTAATATGAGGATAAATGTATCTTTTCATATGTCTTCAAATTGGAGTTCTCATGGCCTTTCCAAATCAGATTTTAAAAAGTAGACAGCTTCTCCTAAAATTAGAATTCAACAGAAGATGGCGTGGCTCTTTCTAGAATCTAATTCCGCCAAAATTTATAGTCTCTAAAGTGTCCCCAACCGATGTATATACTCTATATCTTCCAAGGAAGTAGAATCTACAAAGAAAATATTACTTTGTTTGTAGTTACTTTCTTGTAGACTTGTACTGTTGGAGTCATTTCTTTCTTGGTATCCCACACCCCACCACCGAGGCTTGGGTGAAAGGCTTTGCATATTGTAGTTGTTAATTTATTCTCTTCTTGTCTAAAGATAGATACCTCTCCTAACTTCCCTTGATTGTACTGCCTCTCTTATTTTTTAATAAAATTGGTGGTGCAATCTGCTGGAGAAAAAAAAAATCCTAGACTGTGAATTAGGTAGTTGCTTTGCAATCATTTCCTTAATAAGTAGGTCTCATACAAGGAAGTAAAATTGGATCTGATGGCTCAACCTACTGCCAATTCCAATCCTCCGCCAAATTGGATCAGCCAGATCGGCCAAATTGGATGATCCTCTTCAAGTCCCTCAAAGTAGATGAGGACATTGTCATGGATGTGTGAAAAGACTGAAAAAGGTGAGATTTGAAATAAACATGTTATGTGATGACTCTGGAGTGGCCCCCCAGTAGATGATAAGTTAAGGGAAACTAGGCATTAGATAGTTTGGACATGTGCACCGCTATCCCAATTCAGCACAAGTCAGAACTCAGAAGATATGATCTAAATCAAATGTAAGATGGTGAAAGAACTCCAGTAAGGCCTAAAATAAGATGATTCAATATAGCCAAAAAAAGGGGATGGCTTTTTTTCTAGTTTTAACTATGAATATATCACCACATAGAATAAAGTGACTGAACAAGATCCATGTAACCTATCCCCAACTAAGGAAAGCTTCTATAATGGGAAATGAACCTTGAAAACTCTAATAGAGGTTCCAGCACCAACCTGTGTTCAACATTGTAAATTAGAAGAACAAATTACTTTTAGAGCATCGGAAAGTAGAACATGATGACATGGGATTTCTAGAAATTCTGAAGAGGATTTTTATGTTGGCAAAACAGATGGATGGAGGAAAATCTGCAGCCGCTAAGGCTGGGTCGTTTTCAGTTTAAATGTGCAAATCCAGTTATGTGAAACTTTAAGTTCTGGATATCTTTCTGTTTCTTTTTAAATATCTAACATTTGAAACAAATCAATCAGAGGCTGCCTAAATCACCAGCTGGGATGCAACACCTCGTCCCTAACCAAGTACTTTCAGTCCACCCCAGGTGATCAAGGGAATGTGCTATGATCAGAATACCACCTTTTGAGTTCATCCTCATCATGGTTAGACTATGTCATTACAAAAGGACTGTTATGGTTAATACGTTAGATTCAGCATGCTATTCTAGACGAAGTGGGGAGATTCTAGACTGTTATGTGTCAGAAACAAGTAAGTGAAACTTGAGATCAAACACATCAATACCAAACATACGCCAGAAGAAACCAATGATGCAACATTCCTCTCACAAGCAGGTAGAAATTTCAAATAACAATTGGGAATATAACTAGGGATATTGAGAAAGAAAGAGAGTCACAGTGATGCCAGATGTTCTCAGCAGCGCCACCCGCTTTCCTGGTAGAATCTTCCAACTTCTTTCCGCACCGGCCCAGCGCCTTCAGGATCGTGTCCATGGGCCCTGTTTAGGAAGGCAAATCATCACTCCGTGACACATCACCAACCAGGCTTAGAAGAAGAGGCTGTGGCTGCAGTACTCACCCTTCCCCGCCGCGGCGGGGGCCGGGGACACGTGCACGTAGGGGTTACCGCCGTAGGCGGCGGACGAGGACGCGGCGGCGCTGCCGCCGCCGCCGTGGACGGCGGGAGGCGCGTTGAAGGTGCAAGGGTAACCCATGTAGGCGGGACCGGAGGCGGCTGCCTGCTGGTTGGCGGGGTGGGCGTCCGGCGGCATGGGCGTGCCCATCACCCACGTCCCCCACCGGGCGTCCTCCGGCCCCTTGGCACAAGGCGGCTGCTCCTGGTGGTGGCCGCCCATGGCGACGAGGGAATGATGGAGTTGATGGCGACAGAGGCGATGGCAATGGCGACAGAGGCGATGGCGATGGCGATGGCGATGGCGATGGAGAGAGAGGGAGGAAGCCCCGGGTCGGCAACTGCGGCCTGATGCGCCCACGGGATGGCGATGGTCGACGGCTTCCGTTGTACGGTACACACCGTAGCCGTGCGGACAAGTCACCAAAATGAACGGAAACCGCGACGATCACGCGGATCACGTTGACGTGCCTTCTTATGTTAACGTTAACTTTATTGTTAAGTATTTGTGCTTTTATCGATGAAAGTACTAAAAAATAAATACAAAATTAAAATGTCAATTAAACAGGGTTTTCTTTATCGTTCAAAAAAAACAACAGGTTTTTTTAAAAGTCTAAATTTTTGTGATTAGATTAAATAAAGAATTATATTTTTAATAGCACCGGATATAAGTAATTAATTATGGTTGATAGGTGCATTGAAAGAGATTTTTTTTTTTTTTTTTTTTGGGGGGGGGGGGGGGGGGGAGGCAAAGATTTATAACTCCGAAGAATCACGAAATTGAATGTAGAATTAGAATGGGGCAGGATGAAATAGAACGAGTTAATTTCATATAAAATTTTTCTTACATGTAAAATATAAAATATACCCTTATTAGTTGCTTAATATCATATAAACCCCTACTTTTATAAACTTCTGTCAAGACTGCCACTGAGGTTAAGTTCTGTTAGAAGATGTCAAAAATATTAGTTGTAACGGCTAGAATGGAACAACTACAGGTAAGGTGCAAGGAAAGATTTTGAGGGCTATTATAAACAGTTAGATTTAAGGCGTTTTTGTAATTTGAAAGTTTATAGGGCTTAAAACTAAGAATCCCTTGAAAAATATAGTTCATTATTGTTTCTCAACCTAACCTAGTTATTATTCATTAGTGTTAGTATGAAATATGTACAATTATGCAAATAGGTGGACAACATAAGGTGCATATATACGTGCATTTAATCTAATTTACTTGTTTACTACGTTTTTAAATTCTCATGAAAGATATATATGCATTTAAACAAATGAATTAATTTTGTCTCTCAACCCTGGTTGTAATTTTCGTGCAATTACGCTTAAATCTAGGCCAAATTTCTCGTCAACCAGGTAGCGAAGTTCGGCCCCCTGGAGGACTTGGCTCACTTAGTAGATTGGCTTCTGAATGCTTCCCTCTTCCTTGACCAATACTAAGCTCAAGGTGCGAGGGGATACAGATAGGTAAGGGAAGAGAGACTCACCTGGGCGTGGCTTGGAAAGGATCGGCAAGGCGACCAAGTAGTGCTTCAAATCTTCAAATGCATCTTCGCAATCCTGTGTCTAGTTGATGTGTCCTTTGGCATTAGACGGGTTATCTTTCACCCACAATAGCCGGAATAAAGGAGTGCATCACTTAGCGGCCCTTGATAGGAACCGACTGAGTGCAACAAGGCGTCCAGTCAGCCTTTGAACATCATTAAGCCTTGTCGACGGCTTCATGGTCAATATAGCCTCAATCTTGTCAGAATTGGCCTCGTTCCCTTTATGCATGACCAAGAAGTCATAAAACTTCTCAGAGGCGCATTTGCCCAGGTTCAGTTTCATGTAGTACCGCCTCAATGTATCGAATGTCTCCAAGAGGTCTTCAAAGTGATTGACGGCATGCTTAGATTTATACGTCCATATTTCGTCTAATCCATCGATCAAACATATTGTTGACAAGACTATAGTAAGTAGCCCCAGCATTTTTTAATCAGAATGGCACCTGAGTGTAGCAATACAGCTCCATATTGGTGATTAAGGTGGTGTGTTCCTCATATGTTTGATTCATTCGTATATAATGGTAGCCTGAGAAAGCATCAAAGAAGTCAAGTTGTTCATGCCCCGCCATTGTGTCGATCAGTTAATCGACATTGGACAGAGGGAAACAATCCTTGGGAGTGACCTTGTTGATTTCAATGAAGTCCACACATGTACACCACTTCTCAAAGGCCTTCTTTATTGAGCATCCCGTATTATTCCTACATTTAACAAGAAAGTTACCTACTCCCTAATGGCATCATGCCGCTCTGTAGCAAAGCACCATTCTATTGCTGGATTGGGGGAACCTTGTGTTGGTTTTCTCAGGTTTCTTCGGATCGCTCACGCAGCGGAAAATAAAATATTAAAACAGCGATCCGTTCCCGTTTCGAATATCAAAAATCGATTATCGGATAATCGAAGTTCTCACCGTGTGCGGATTCGAATCCGCAACCGTTCGGTTCCGTCGGTGTGACACCGCAAGTCGCACAAGCGCCCGGCCTCTAGCGAAGTCCACGCGATCCTCCTCGCGACGGATATCCTCACGTTCCTCGTTCTTCACAGCCCACGAAACCTCCGTCGGTCGCCGTAACGATCGCCGCAACGCGCGGACGATTTCCCGTCGAACGAGATTCGGAGAAGCGGCGGAGCTGATCTGGATATGTCTGGACATCAGAGAAAGAGAGAAACAGAGGAGGGGCGGCTAGGGTTAGCAGCAGCTTGGCCTGCTTAGCCCGTTCGCTATGTTTTATACTAACCCACTTATTTATCCATTGCCTTGAGAATCATGTGCGTGTGACCCTCTAGGCCCAAGTACCAGTCCAGTTAATAACCCAACAAGCCCAGTGACTCCTCACTGGCTTTATTAATCAATTAATAACTCTTTATTAATTAATTAATCAATCGAATTGATGTCGCACATCGAATTCGACCGGACCTCCGATCACGTTGGGTGCTAAGTAAAACGCGTGAACCCGGAAGGTATTGGGGTTAAGTAACCCACTCTTGGAACCTTTCCGCCGACAGTTACCGCGTTGATATAATCCTTCATTCGTACAATGCTCTCGAGTCAACTCAGGGTATGGCGAGCTGTCAAACCCTAACTGGTCGACTCACTTGGATTGGATGCCGCTGATAAATATCGGAAAACTCCTTTCCCGATATTATCGTCCGCCCTGGCCAGGAACTTCCGCGCATCCTTCCTAGAGCATTCTCTCTCTAAGTACCGAGAGCGAATGATTCCTTATTGACACACAATTCCCTTCGACGGTATTCCGCTATACCCAATCCTTGGCGTATTAGAATCCCGTGGCTAGAGATTCATAAACCAAGGTCAAAGCACATAAGTCCATCGACAAAGTGTCCTTGGTGTCTCAGGTCCGAGGACCATCCACGCAACTGCGACAATAGAATCAAGCTGGTTGACAGTGAGGTACAATACCATCCAGCGATTCAGTCGGATCAGTTCAGTGAACTCATTCTCCAATGAGCACCTACAGATTCGCCTTACTGTCTCCACACAAGTGACTTATGAGATCAGTCACCCTCATCATATGAGTATGAGTAATCTGTACTAATCTAACCGGATATCCGATGTCCTTCTCGGATATCCTCCGACTAGGAACAATTAAGAATATGTGTGTTTAAGTGATCAGTCTCATTAGTATGATCTCATCATATTCTGATCACTATAGCACATATTCACAAACTTCATTATGAAACGAGAATTAATGCGATTTACACATAATGAATATTATGCCATTATATTAATAAATGAACGAAATTTACATAGTCAGATTAGCTTATAGGCCACCTAAAACTAACACCTTGGATTAAAGTTGAGAGAGCGTGTTGGTATATGCTCTGGTACTACTGGGAGCGGGATATCGACCCAAGCGAACACGTCCAGGTGGACGGATAGGAATTCTCGATACTCCTCCCGCCTTTGGTCGGACATAAGAGCTCCTAGCTTTAGTTCCTGGTCAGGGGCAAGACCAATCTTGATGGTAACCAGCTCCTCGAACGGTTGTAGTTCCTTGGGTCTCTCTACAACTTTATGGGCTAGTTCCGTAGGCTTAGTTGTTTAAGCGTTAGTTAATGCTAGGTATATTTGCTGAGAGGTGTTCTGATTCTGGCAAGTTTCTCTGATCCCTTCAAAGATTGAAAATTTGAGTTTTTGGTGGATACTAGACAGGATGGCCTGAAATCGACCTAAAGAGTCCCTCCCCAGAATCATACTATAAGGTGACGAGGTGTTAATTACAAAGAATTTGACTTCCCGAGTTATGTTCAAGGGAGGAATCCCCAGGGTTCCTGGGAGGATTACTTGCCCCTCGATAGCTATCAATCAGCCACTAAACTTGTATGCATGTGATCTTTCCTTTCTCGTACTTATACAGATAGGACTATTACACCCTTGATCTGGTTCAGTTGTTTGGACTCACTTCGGATTTATGCTACGTAACTACATAATCAAATAGATACAAATCAGACAAGAATGATGAAAAATAAATAACCAAAATAATAAACATACCTTTTACCATCAAAATTCTTAAATAAAATTTCCATTACCAATACCATAGTTTGACAAAATATATCATCAATACTAGGATCCTCACAGTACATCAAATATCTAATAGAATAAAATCACTCAACTCACTAAATAAATGGAAAAGTACATATCTCTCTTAACCCTACTACATCAAGCTATTAAAATAGGAAATCAAATCTAAACTAGATAACTTACTCAAAAGTCCAAGTAAAAATCCTTAAGGCAGATCCTCCTCATGTCTTAACTCCTCTTCTTCAAACTTTGAAAATGTTTAATAAGTTTTATGAGTACAACAACTCAGTAGACAATCAAACCCACCAAATGTTAACAGTATAATAGTTGAAAAGTGATGATAACTAATTAAGTCTGTTTTATAGTTCTACATATATCTCAAATAAGAATATGATACAAAATATGGTCATATATAAGTTTACCAAATCACATGTATTTTCTAATAAACAGATTAAATCGACTAATATATAACTTTAATAGTATGAACATATTCATATCTAACATATCAAATTCCACTAATTATGAATGAAACATTTCACATATCAAACTGAATATATTTCATATCAAACTAAACTTATCATATATCACATAACAAATATCATGGTGTAGCAGCTTATCAAATCAAATTCATATCATAGATCATAAGGTTAAGACAAATTCATATGACTCTAAATGAATAGCTAAGCAGAATGATCAAAAGATTCAAATGACTATGTTGAATTCAAATAAATATATGGAGCAAAGATCTTTAAATTTATATGTCATTCAAACATATCAAATCATATCATAACGGATATGCACCCAAATTACAACATAAGGAGCCTTACACGTATACTAATGCATCTGGACAATTATGTAGAAGTCATGGTAATTGCATAGAATTAGAGAGTCTAAATCCCATCCAACTCCAAACTGCCAAGACGTTACATATAGTTGTCCCCTAGTTTAGTCGGCTAGAAATTAGGCTCATTGCTCTCGAGTTCAAATGCCTTATCCAATACGGATGCTTATATCGAAATCGGATACTACATCTCCTTAAAATGGTAATGTATAAACGTCGTCATACAAATATGGTACAAAGGTGTAACAATGAGCAAAAGATGAGTATAGATTTGAAAATTGACTTAACAAAGTACTATATATAATTACAAGTCAAAAGATATGTTTTTACTTGAAAAAAAAAAAAAATTGATGACAATGGGTTACTACATAGAAGAATAGGCACTAAGAATTTTGTCAAAAATTTTGAAGTAGCAAACATATTTTTCAGATATTAAAACTAATTTATAAAATATAAAATAATAAATATGTCCAAAAATAACAAAAATATTCAAAAAATAGCCAAACTTGGTGAACATGACAAATAAGTCAAATGAAATATGTGGACAAAGTTTTCTGTAATTTGGACATCAAATGAGTGAATTAGAATATTAAGTAGCATATGAAGAACTTGAATGAATTTTGGCCAAATAAATAAATAACAGAATAATGATGAATAAAATTTTAAAAATTATAAAGTTTTACAGACATGTAGAATTCATCAAGACAAAGTCGTGATAAAAATTTCAAGTCATTTGGACAAGTATTCATAGATTTATGGCTAAAATAAGTTGGATCAAATTTTCGAACTAACAGCAGACAAAACAGTTTAAATTAAGCCCACATAGGCTGACACCTTTTAAATCGCGTCCCCCATGATTGACGCCTTTTAGACTGAAAATTAAGTTGAAAGAGAATGTAGATCACTAGGGTTGAAAAACGTCTAGTTGAGCCGACGTCTTTTGAAAGGCGTTCACCTAGGTATACGTCTTTTAGACAGAAATTCTAGAACCGACATATTTTGAGATTTTAACATATAAATCATGGATTTAATGAAAATCTACGATCATGGACTGATAAAAAATGCTTCCAAAAGTCTTGATTGACTACTTTTGAAAATCAAAACTTTAGTTTTTTATATAATACAAGATAATCATTCAATAGATTATCATAACCTACCTTTAAAATGCAAAGAACCAATCTCCAGCTTAACTTCTCTTACAACTACCTACAATTTCTCCATTGTCTAAGCTCCTTCCCACGTATTCAAAACTTCCAAGAACACAATCCATTAATTAGAATCCAATTCCAAAAGAATTAGACATAAAACACCTTATTTCTCTCCAAAGAACAACATGTTCTTACTTTAAACTTAGAGCTATGTGTAAGGAGACTTACGTATGATCTCAAGGCTCTATTTATACATTTTTTTCCTTCTTAATACTATTTAAATTAAGCTCCTTTCATTGCAAAGTCAGACTTCAACATATGAAATCTTAATCAATAAGTAAAGTGAATCCGTTTGCAATTAAGAATCCAGATTTCCGCATACAATGAATTTCCTTAACCAAACTCCCTCGAATTCGACCCCCTTAACGACTGAATTAACTAAAGACACTTTAGACAAAGTTATAGTCCTTTTTATTCTATTTCCGACAATATCTACTATGCGAATTTTGAAATTTTATGTGTAAAATTATCGCATCTCCAATATGCTGATGTCACACAGTTTACATGGCCTGAAATTTGACTGTATTAGAAACCAACTAGTTTCCTAATGACTTACCTATTCTAAACCTATTATTATATTATTAAATAAATACTAAACATATTTCAATTATTTTAGTCTATTACTTAATTTAATTAGACTCAATAAATCCTTAATAGACTTAAACAAATCTAATTAGACTTTATTTATTAAATCTCATTAAATTAGTTAAATGGGCCTAATAAATCAAAGTCTATTAATTACATAATAGGGGTTCAAAGGCTAGGGTATAAAAGGGTCCAGTGGTTGGAGACTATCCTAAAAAAGGATGTCTGGGGGACCTCCATTGTCGATAAAGGCCCTTTCAATGCAATGTCATGTGATGTCAAGCTTTAATTACTAGGGTGTCATTGTAGGAAATTATTATACCTTGCACGTCCTCGTCAGCGAAAGTGATTGGTTCCTCAAGAAGCAGCGATTGATCATCGGCAGGAGTTTTTCAACCAATATCTCGAGCTACCAAGATAGAGGCACAGTTTTTTTTCCTGTCATCCTCTTGAATTGTGCATGCAATTTGTCTGGTCAGAGCAAATCGGTCACGGTCATTCCAACTGGTATGTTGTCTTCCAGTCATGGTTTTCTCAGATCAAATTTTCACAAACGGCCCAAAACATGATAGGTCGAAATCTCATCCACTACGATGAGGGCCCTCCGCCTGTAATCGGAGCGTCATAATTCAACCGCTTCTACAAATGAGTACATCGTTGAGGGCTCCCAGTGGTGATCCGAGGGATGCCCCTTCAATGCTTAAGTTAGAGAGCCGGGGGATGCTAGAAAGAAGTAGAGAAAGATTGGACTGATTCAATCCGACCTGCGGAACAGGGGTATCCTTATAGAGTAGTGTAGAGCCTAGCAAGAATCTGACCCCTTCCAGTGGGTGGGTTCACGAAAGCAATTTCAAGTCGAAAAGGACTATTGTCGGAAGGCCAGACCTGAGTCGGATCTTTGAGTATGCCCTAACCCATTGTGGGTCGCCATTGGATTGGTGCTAGAGGGGCGAGGCCCTCTAGTCCGAGTTGTCTTTTGCGTGTAGTAAGAACCTTTGTCAAGTCAGATAAGTCTAAATGTATGGTTAGTGGGTGGATTCAGACTCTGTAGCCCCTGTATCCAGTGTTAAGACTGCTAGGGGGTCCATCTTACTAGGCCTCTATGATGCCTCCCTATTGAGGCTGATTAAAGGACATCACATCAAATCTAATTATGTGAACTGGGAGGTCTGCAAGGCATAAAAGTCAAACCGTCCATATGTCCAAGCATATACACAACCATACCGTATTCATAAAGTCACATAATTTACATCATATTCAAGACTAAATATTTCTAGCTCAAAAATCTAATTTCATTTTGTACATGAAAGAAACTAAACCTACCAATTTTTCTATGCGCAGCGAATATTAAAACTATTCCCATATCGCTTTCCAACCGCTTCTTTGTCGGAGCCAAAACCAACTAATTATTAGAAAGTTCTGAAAAAAATGAGTTATAGTATGTGTTAGTATAAAACTCAGCATACGTCAAAATCAATAGCATGCCTACTAATAATTAAGTTGAAAGATTCGCATGTTAACATATTAAACTCACCCACAAGAAATCCTAATGATAAAACCATAATTTCAAATGCAGACTGACAGCGGAACATAAACTTAGCATAGTTTGTTAATATTGAAACCATAAAATTCACATGCTGACAGATTAAAATGTTGCACAAGGAATAATCATATCAAATTTTCACGGATAGATAGTTAGAGTCAAAAGCATAGGCTGACCATAGTACAATTTGTATCGAATTTAAACAGATCCCCAGGAACAATTTTCTTAATCTTTAGGCCTGTCTCACCATTGTCCGTGCATGTCTAGCAGTCCCACACACATATATATTGGCAGTAATCCGACACATATTAGAAGCAGATTAGATCATGTCCGAACAATTATCACAATCATATATACATGTCCGGACAATCACATGCACATATATGCTGGCAGCAGTCCTACGCGTACTGACATTAGACCAAATTGTACACGCTGGTAGTAGTCCCACACATGTTGACAACAGACCCACACACGCACGCATAGCGCGGTGGTGTGTACCCCTCCCGCGCCGTAGGCGGGAGGGCGCGGGATCGACCCCGCCCGCGTTGTGTGCAGGCGGGGGAGTTTTTCCGTGTATTTGTCGCGGGTGGGCCGAGGAGTCTCCCCGTGGAGTATTGCGCTCCTTGAGCGGAAAAATCGCCCACTTGGGTGGGGTTTATTTCGTTGGTCTTTGGCGGATTCGATCCCAGCTCTCCGGAGTTGATAACTTTGGCCAGTTAACCACTGAGTTACCTTGTCCAAAAAAAACAAAAAAAAAAAAAAATATTGACAACAGACCCGCTGGCAACAGTCCTGCGCATACTGACAGCAAACCAAAATCGTACACGTTGGCGGCAGTCCCGCACATACTTGCAACAGATCGGATCATACATGTTGGCAGTAGTCCCACACATACTGGCAGTAGATCGAATCGTACTTGCTGGCAGCAGTCCCACACACACTGGCAGCACATTGGATCGTACATGCTGGCAGTAGTCCCACACATACTGGCAGCAGAACAGATCATATCCGAATAGTCACTGCATATACAAATACATGTCCGGGCAATCACACACACTTATGCCAGCAGCAGTCCCACACATACTAGCAGCAGATCAGATCACACCTGAACAATTATCGCAATCATCTATACCTATTCGGACAATCGCATGTACATGCTGGCAGAAGTCCCACGCATACTGGCAAAGGACCAGATCATGTCCGAACATTTATCACACACCATTCTGCCAATAAACCAACTTTTGTTCACGCAAACACCATACACAACTTAGAATGTAAAACAAATAAATAACCTATGTGTGTCTCCACATGTTTCACAATTTGTATAGATATTTTTTTATAAAATTCTAACCCGACTCCAATTGACAAATTTGATTTGACTATCTCTAACTAATTAAAAGAACAAATTGACAAACTATCAAAATAATTAGGGACGTGTGGGGAGTCACCTACAAATAGTCGATTAAAATCTATTGGTTAATGTAAAGATTTTGAGGTTTAACTATTTATAGTTATTTTAGGGTCTAACTAAAATTTTATCCCAAAATGTGGTTATTTTAATTAAAATTGACGTAAACATCCCCAAATAATTTGCAGAGCCTCGATAGGTTGAAATTAAATTTTAACTAACAAAATAAAATTTAAATAACAGCATTAACAAATAGCATGAGATCGATTTATCATACACCGGCCTTCGGCCTCTTCTGCCCGGGGGCGCTTCGACGCTCGGCCGCCCCTTCGAGCGGCGAACTTGGTCTTCTGCTCCCTCTCGAGAGCGGCGGCGGCAGCACGGCCCTCGGCGGAGGCCGCGGTCCTTGGGACCCCGCCTCGGGTCCTCGGAGCTCCAGCACCTCGGCCGGACCCGCCTGCCGCCTGCGAAGCCGGTGCCCGGCCTGGACCGCGCCGGTCGGATATCCGGGCGAGGAGGGCGTCGAGATCGGCCATTGCTGCAAGCAAGAAGAACATGTTAGAAACAAAACAGCGACCAAGTACAAATTCAAAGCCAACTTACCCTCGGCCGAAACTTCATCAGCATCCTCAGCCGGAGGAGCTTCGGCCGGAGGAGCGGTAGCCCTTCCTCCGCGGCCCCGCGGAGTCTCCCCGGGAGGAAGGTAGGGGAAGGCCCGCTCCGGATCGGACCGGGGATCCGGCCATACCCCGGCGTTCACCAGCCGCTCTGACGCGCTGAGGAGCCCCCAGATATCGTACGGGGCCATGACCTGGATATGGCCCACGAGAATGCTCTGTACGGGGGTCAGAGCGGGAGGGTCCGAGAGGCCTGCGGCCAGCGGCGCCCATTCGGTGGGAAAGGGCCACATGCCCTTCTCGTTCTCCGGCAGAGAGATGAAGATGAACTTCCTCTTCCAGCCGTGGATGGACGAGGGCTTCCCGGAGAATATGCTTCGGCCGACCCGAGGGACGAAGCAGTACCACTCGGATTTCCCCTGCCTTTGGATTTTGAAGAGGTAGCGGAAGACGTTGATAGAAGGGTTGATCCGTATACGAGCGAAAACGCTCAAAAAACCGTATACGGTGCGCCAAGAATTGGGACAGAGCTGAGACGGAGCCAGCCCGTAGAAGCTGAGGAGGTTGATGACAAAGGTGGGAAGAGGAAGACGGAAACCCGCCTCGAAGCTATCAACGTAGATGGAGAAGGAACCCGGGCGGAGAGTGTTGGCCATGGTGGCAGAGTCAGGCCGATGAGGGGACGTCCAGGAAGGAAGCTGGAAGTAAGAAACAAGGTTCCTCACCTCTACGTCCGAAAGGGCGCAGGATGCTTCCGAAGCAATGTCGGGACGACGGCGTCCCGAGGTAGAAGCCCGGCCTGGGTCCCGGACCTCCTGGGTAGCCTCGGCCTCGGAAGCCTCAGCCCCGGAAGCCTCGGCCCCGGAAGCCTCGGCCCCGGAGACCTCGGCCCCGGAAGCCTCGGACCCCTCAGTCCCAGAGTTCTCAGGCTCTTCAGACATCGCGGAAGCGAGGGAATCCGAGGTGAGGGGATCTGACAGAGAAGATTTCGGAGAGTGGGAAGGAGTATACTCCTCGTCCGAAGGAGTAATCTCACTGGAAGGACTCCGGACCATAAGGCCGCGAAGGGGAGAAAAAAGGCCAAGGCTTACTCGCAGGAAGGGGGAGGAAGTCTCTCCTGAACCGAGCGCAGCTTCTCAAGCCGCCCAGCTCCACCAGCGATGCGCTCTGAGGAACGGAGATCCTCCCACGGTGGCCGGCGAGCTCGGACGAAGCCTTCAGAGAGCTAGCCTTGCGCCGGAGAAGGGGGAGAGCTCGGGTGATCGCAGGGGAAACGCAAGCGCAGCAGCAGGAAGAACAGTGCCCTGCTGAGGGCTTGTATTTATAAGCCCATCCGAAGCGCCTCCCGCCGAAGCCAACGGCCGAGATCATCCCTCTCGTCCCCTCGCTCCACTCGGATGCCCGCCACGTGCACCGTCCTTCGGCAATGATGACGGGCCAGCTCCGGGACTTGAAGCAGAGCGATCAACGGCCGAAAGCGCTCCGACCCTTCGGCTGATCACCCGGATGCCTGCCACGTGTCCCGATCCACGTGCCGACGAAGGGAGCGGCGGCAATCCGAGTGGAGCCTCGGGCAGAGAGCCGAGGCGATCCGCGACCCGCGAGCGGTCAGGATCCTTTTGTATTTTTGACGGAGCGGCCGGATGCGCGACGCGTGTCCCGTGCTTCCTCGCGAGGCGACACCCATCCCGTCCATTTAATGAAGCCTGACGCGAGTCAGAGGACTCGGCCCTTCGGCTTCTGAGCTTTGAGCCTTCGTTGCCACTCCGAGCGAAGACCTAGCAACTGCGTCGCCCTCGGCTGACCGAGGGCACCCTCTTCCCAGTGAAAAAAGAACAGAGCTTCGGGTAAGACACCTGTTACGCTATTCTTCTGCCAGCTTCGGGCTATACTCTCGCCATCTCAGAACTGAGGAAGACAAGAGCGGGGGGCTATGTGATGAGGCAGAATCCGATTCGGCCCATTAAAGCAAGCCCAAACCTAGTTCAGCCCAACAGCAGCAGTACCAGGCCCTCCGGGTGCCTTCGGCCCATCAGCGGCCCAACAGCCCTCGGCCCGTTAGCGGCACCATCGTTTCCGGCCCAACAGGCTTCAGCCCGTCAGCGGCCCACCAGCCAACGGCCCGGGAACATAGCGGCAGCCCAGGGCCCAACAGGCTTCGGCCCATCAGCGGCCCAACCCCCTTCGGCCCGGTAGCCGAATCCGGCCCACTCCGGTGGCGGATCAGGCACTATGGCGGTTTATCAGTAAGCCCTCATTTAGTCCTATATCGGTTGCCACCGTTAACCATCCGCTATCCTTTGCTATAAATACACCGCTATTTATTGCCCAAAGGATGCTTCCCCAAGCCTCCGAGACCATTAAGGACTACAGTCCGAAAAGCATTAAAGCTACTCTCTTTGCCTTCTGAATCGAATCTTCTTCAGGAGCTAACTTGACCGTCGGAGGGGGTTCCCCAGGGCTGAAGCCCGGGACTCCTGCTGACTGGTTTTCTTCTTCTTCCCCTCCTGCAGGAGCTCGGTTCGAATCATCGCCGACCTTCCCGAGTCGGTCTCGGCCGCCGACCTCGGACTCCTCCCCCTGGTCTCGACGCCGTGCGCCGGCTGCCCTGCGACGGAGGAGACTCGGTCTCGCGCCGCCCCTTCGCCCGCCGAAGGAGCTTCGGCCCCGACTTCCCGGAGCGAGCCAGCCTCCGGACCTTCGGCTCCGCAGCCTCTGCATCTCTCGTCTTCCGGATCCCCGTCGGGCCCCTGAACATCGATCCGACCCAGCATCGGATCCGTCTCTTCGGATTCCGGCTTCGGAGTCCGGTCGTGATAGCCTCAGCTACATCAGAAGCCAACCTGAGCAACCCAACTGTACCGTCTAATTTTTGATCTAACATTTCTAAAAAATATTAAAAAATTCAAATAAAAAATAAAAAAATGAATAATCGGCCCTCCAAATCTAAACAGACTGCACAATAGCCATCCAATCTATTTACCCATGCATTACACTGTACGTGGATTGCAGTGCATAGGCACTGCTGCAGAAAGCATTACTCCTTTAAACCGCTGAACAAAACCGCCTCAAGCCCCCCACCACCTCTCAATGTACCTGCCACACGTCAAGTGGTGGGTGCAAGAGCATTTTTGTAAATTTTAAAATTTTAAAAATTTTATATTAATTTCATTGTTTCATACATTTGACTTATTAAATGGTCAAATTAGAAAACGTATCCAACATACAAGTTGTACATAATTTAATTTTCTTTCAAATGGACCTAAATTTCAACTCATTTGAAGCTTCCTACATAAAGGTATGTAATTTACAAATTATTTGGTCCTTAATTAAATTAGTTAACACTTTATAGACTTAATGAGCTGACTTATTGAATTCGTTTAATGAAAATCTAATATATTTTAGGCTTCTTAAAATTTAGGATGTTATAGATTCTCACTCCCTTAAAAAAATTTCGCCCTCAAAATTTAAATTTCATGCTTACCGAATAGTTGCACATATTTTCGTCTCATATCTTTCTTAGTTTCCCCTATGACTTCCTTTTTTAAATAATTCCTCTATAACACCTTCACCAAAGGAATTGTCTTTGTTCCTAACACTTGTTCCTTTCGATCTAAAACATTGATTTGATGCTCTTCATATATAAAATATTGAGATGGATATGGTACATATTTCTTCAGCATTAATAAATAAAATCTATCATGAATTCTTGATAATGTTGGTGGTAAAGTCAACTGATAAGTCACCTCACTAATTTTCTTCAAAGTCTTAAATGACCTCACATATTTTAGACTGAGTTTTCCTTTCTTGCTAAGCCTCATCATTTCTCTAATTGGAGATACTTTCAAAATTACCTAATCTCTTATACTAAATACCAATTTTTAATTCTCTCCTTCTATGATTGGCATAACTCTTTTGTCTATTCTGAGCTATGAGTAACTGTTTCCTAATCAAATCAACTTTTCTCGTATAATCTTATACAATGTGAGGTCCAATCAACTTCCTTGCACGTTCTTTGTCCCAACCAACTAGTGATCACATATCTGAACTTTTATAATTTGATCAACTGTTGCAGACTAAATAGTCAACTAAACTAAAATAAATATTTTCCCTTGGACACCAAAGAATCCTTCACTACATCAGATATCATTATCCACTCCTAGTGTAGCTGCATTGCCATTAGTCTCGTTCTGCTTAGCGCATCTGCTACTATAGTGGCTTTCCCCATATGGTAATTCAATGTGAAGTCACAACTTTTCAAGAATTTAATTCACCTTCTTAGACCCAAATTAAAACTGCTCCCCATATAGAAAATGTCACTAATTTCTCAAAACATATACAACGGCTGCCAACCCCAATTCATGTGTAAGATAATTTATCTCATGATTGTTCAATTGTCTAGATAGATATGCTATTATCTTACCCTTCTGCATCAATACACAATCTAGACCTTTTCTAGAAGCATATGTGTATATCATAAACCTTTTTGAACCACACAGCAATGTAAGTACTGGAGCTACAGTCAATCTAATCCTTAATTCTTGGATGTTCTTTTCACATTCATCTGACCACTCAAAACGAACCCTCTTTCTTGTCAACTCAGTCATAGGGGCTGTAATAGACAAACGTTCTTTAATCAATCTCCTATAGTAACCTACATGACCCAAAAAGATCCTAATCTCACCGGTATTCTTTGGCTTTTCCCAATCTAGAGTTGCCTCAACCTTAAGTAGATCAACATGTACTTAATCTTCAGAAATAACATGCTCCAAACATTGTACCTTATCAAGCCAAAATTCATTTTTTTTTCTAAATTTGACATATAGAAGATGATTTCTTAAAATATCTAGCACAATCCTCAAATGCTTCTGATAAGCTTCAACTGTAGGAAATACACTTGCACTTTACCATGGAATACCACCACAAATATATTCAAATAGGACTGACAGACCCTGTTCATCAAGTTCATAAACGTCACAGGGCATTGGTTAATTAAAAAAATATGTCCAAGAATTCATAATGCCCGTATCTTGTTCTAAATATAGTTTTGGGATCTTCTCTTATCTTTAACTAACGATTCTACTTCATATAATTGAAGTTACTTAAATTCAACTAACTTATTATTAACTCTTACCTAAATTATGATTTTTTACACACTATGTAAGTCACATAATAGTAATATCAGAAATACATATGATATATATTAAAAGAAAATATAAGATAAGAGATTCAAAAAATCATATTGGGCACACAAGTGGCACTTAGTTAGTAGTTACGGGACCATGTTACTAAGAACCAATATCTGCATACCCTTAAAATAAAATCACACATCTCCTTCATCTTTAGGAAACTCAAGAGTACCCAATCACATGATGTGGCCAGCATCATGAATCGGATATCATTAGGCAACATAAAAAGTTGGGAGTTACACAATTGAAAACATATCTTTGACGACACATGAACTAAGATATTCCATATAATTTTCCGACCATAGCACAAATATAAAGCTAAAACACATCATATTTTATGAACACACCATATATGCAACTAGCCTCTGCGAAGTTTATATCAAAATCATCTCATGTTTATACAAAACTAGCAATCTCCTACCAACGATGTCCACGTTACTACTAGGTATAATACAAATATTCCTAATTAGAATTCCTGCCGAAGTGTGTACTTTTAGCTACCTGACTTCCATCTAAGACATTTCCTCCGGTCAACGCATACACCCGGCATGACTTCCTTGCTGATGTTATCGTCAACCTAGGTCTTACAAACTACAAAATTCGGATGTTAAGTTTGAAAGAGCCCAAGATCATAAGCACTGGCCACAACTAAAATTAACCGATGTAAGACTATTTATATAGCCGTTCCAACACTCCCCCTCACGGTCAAGATGGGCCGTGAAAATTAGATAACAAGAGGTGACGCAAATTAGAAGATAAAGTTGGGTCAGGCCCTGCTCTGATACCATCTTACAAATCACAAAATCCAAGTGTTGAGTTTGAAGGGGCCCAAGATCATAAGCACTAGCCATAACTGAAATTAACCGATGTAAGATTATTTATATAGCCGATCCAACACTAAGACTTCTGCAATCTCTGGCCATATGCCCTCTTTGTCCACATGCAAAGCACCTGCTTGAGCTTCTCCACACTTATTACCCTTGTGCAGCCTACCACACTTCTGACAAGGGCTTCTGCAATCTCTGGCCATACGCCCTTTCTATCCGCATGCGAAACACTTGCCTAAGATTCTCCCACACTCACCACCCTTGTGCAGCCTACCACACTTCTGACATATTGGGGCTGAACCCTTAACAATTAGTTGGTCAGCCTCTTGTGGTGCCATCCTCCTCCTATCGATTTTTCTATCAGCAGTGAAGAAATTGCCCTTCTTTTTCTGGTCTGCTCTCCTCCCTTCCAAGAATTTTTTATATTCAGTTTCAACAATATAGGCTGCTCTTAATGTTGCAGCCATGGTCTGATGATCTAGGACAGCAACATTATTTCTAATATTGCCCCTTAATTTCTTGACAAATTTCTTCACTCTCTGAGGCTCACCTGCACAAATGTGGGGAGCATATTTTTCCAATTCCATAAATTTGACTTCATATTCATCCACAGTTAAACTTCCTTGGGTCAAATTCAAGAATTCTACCTCTTTCCTATCCTTTGTTGTGTTTGTCTGTGTCGGATTCGGATAAAACGCAGCGGAAAATAAATTTCAGATCGATGCCGTTTCGTATACAAAAATAAATCGGTAAACTGAAT
Organism: Zantedeschia hybrid cultivar; assembly: GCA_030544215.1. NCBI lineage: Eukaryota > Viridiplantae > Streptophyta > Magnoliopsida > Alismatales > Araceae > Zantedeschia > Zantedeschia hybrid cultivar. The sequence continues at coordinate 21,701,609 of JARZZO010000005.1, forward strand.
TTACCTTGCGCGGATTCGAATCCGCGTTCGTTCGGTTCCATCGGAGCGATGCCGCAAGCCGTGCAGGTGTCCGACCTCTAATGGTATCCACGCAGTTTTCCTCGCGATGGATCGTCCTCGCCTTCTCGCTCAATGCGGCATCCGCGGATCCCGTCTAGCTGCGCGTAATCCTCCCCGACATGCGGATTCAGAATTCCCGTCGAACGGGAAGCGGAGCTGTCAGGAGCCAAAGCTGAGCCTCCAGGGGGCCGGCCTCGAGAGGGGCTCCCATGAGAGATAGATGAGAGAGAGAGGGGCGGCGACTAGGTCAGGGTTGTTGGTCCCCCGACCTAGCGGCCGTACTTTTATAATAAGTGATTTTACGATTTTTCATAAAAACCCACACTTATCCGAAATCCCGTAAAATTATCCATCGACTTGAAAACTTTTTGCGTGTGACCCTCTAGGCCCAAATACCAGTCTGGTTAATGGCCCATTAAGTCCAGTAACTCTTTACGGACTCATTGAATTAATTAATATCCTTATATTAATTAATCAGCCAAAATTAATATCCCACAGTAAATTCAGACGGACTTCCGATCACGTTGGATGTCAAACAACATCGTGTGATCCCAGATGGCATTGGGGTTATCGTAACCTCTATTGGAACATTTCCGTCATTGGTTACCGCGCGGATATTATCCTTCATCCGTGCAATATTCTTGAATCGACCTAGGGTATGGTTTACCGTTAAACCTTAACCGGTCGATTCACCTGAATCGGGTGCCGCTAATCTATATCCGATAACTCCTTATCATATACAGAGTTCGCCCTAACTAGGGACTTAAGCGCATCATTTCTGAAACATTCTCTCTCATATTATCAAGAGCGGATGATCATATATTGACCACGCAATTACCTTCAAAGGCATTTCCCTGAACCCGATCACTTAGCTTATTGATAACGTATGGTTATAGATTCGTTAGCCGAGGTCAAAGCTCAGAGGCATACCAACAAGGTATCCTTGGTGTCTCAAATCTAAGGACCATCAACGCAACCATGACAAAAGAATCAAGTTGGTTAACAGTTAGGTATATACTATCCAACGATTCATGGTCGGATTAGTTCAGTAAACTCATTTGCCAATGAGCACCTACAAGCTCAACATAGTATCTCCACACAAGTGACTTATAGGATCACTCACCCTCATCATATGAGCTGAAAAAAATCCGTACTAGTCTATATGGATGTTTGATGTCCTTCTCAAAGATCCTCCGACTATGAACAATTAAAGGCATGTGTTTATAGGTCTTCAATCTTGTAATTATGATCTCATCATAATCCAAAAATCACCGCACATGTCTATGGACTTCATCGTGATACGATAAATAAAGATCAATTTAAACACACAATGAATTTATGCTATTTTATCAATAAACTGAATAATACACAATATCGGATTGGCTTTCGGACCACATAATACTAACATCCTTCACATGTTGGGGAATAAACTTAGCATGGAAGACTTCTAGGAACTCTACTCAACCGAAATCAATGTCTTTTCCATTAAAATATGTTCTCAAAGCTGACCTCCACCATTCATCTGCCCTTTCTCGCAACATGAATGTAGCTAAAGCGACCTTGCCTTCCTCCAGACATATGATAGCCTTGAAGATCTTCTCTATTTCTCTCTCCCAATTCCCCACTATTTCGGGCTGATTCTCCCCCTTAAAAAAAGAAGAATTCATCTTCTTAAACTTTTCTATAAGGACTCCTCCTACTACCTTATGTTGTTGGGTTTGCATTTGTGTTTGCAATTGGGTCTGCAGTCTAGCCTCAACCTTTGCTTGCATCCGCATTGCTACCAGACCTTGAAATGATTGCATGAGATTTCCCATCTCAGAAGGTTGTGTTGTCGTTGTTGCAACAACCCCCTGATCATCATCTCTAGTTATCCCATATGTACATTCCTTCCTTGATTAGGACTCACAGCCTCTCTATTTTCTCTGACCATAGCCTGGAATAAGAACTAACCTAAATCAACACAACTCAAAATCTAATTCTTAAGATACCCACATCAGAATTTACCCACTTAAATCCTAATTCTCATGGTATGGCTTATATAATCTAGATGGTTGCATGGCTCCCAAGTTGCACAACAGTGCTTTGATACTAACAATTGTGATGCCCCCTTTTTTACGCCGATTAAGGAACATCACATCAAACCTAATTGTCGTGAACTTAGAGGTCTAGAAGGCATATATCCAAGCATACACACAATCATACCATATCCATAAAGTCACAATATTTATATCATATGCAAGACTAAACATTCCTAACTCAAAAATCTCATTTCATTTTGCACATGAAAGAAACTAAACCCACCATTTTTTCTATGCCCATCGGATCTCAATGCTATTCCCAAGTCACTTTCCGACTTCTTCTTTGTCGGAGCCAAAATCCACTAATTATTAGAAAGTTCTGAAAAAGGTGAGTTGTGTAAGTATAAAACTCAGCAGGCGTCAAAACTAATAGCATGCCTACTAATAGTTAAGCTGAAAGATTCACATGCTAACATATTAAACTCGCCCACAAGAAATCCCAATGAGAAAATCATAGATTGAAATGTAGATTGACCGCGAAACATAAACTTAACACAGTTTGTTAATACTGAAACCATATAATTCACATGCTGACATATTAAAATGTTCCACAAGGAATAATCATATCAAATTTTTACTGACAGATAGATAGAATCTGTTGTCAACGTGTACGATTTGCCAACGTGTGGGACTGTTATTTATGGGCTAAACCTAAGGGTATTTATGGGCCAAATTCTAATGACTTAATGGGCTAAACATCTTTAAATCCTTCTTTCTCTCTACTTTTCTCCCTCTAACTCTTTTTCTCTCTATAAATCTCTCTTTCTCTCCTTTAAATGGCTGAACATAACCACCTCAAGCCCACCATTGCCTCTCAATCCACCCCACCGCCTTGCCCCTGCCACATGTCAAGTGGTGGGTGCAAGGGCAATTTCGTAATTTTTGAAAATTTATAAATTTTATGCTAGTTTTATTATTTCATATGTTGGACCTATTAAATGGTTAAGTTAAAAAAAGTGTCCAACATAAAAGTTGTAGATAATTACATTCTCCTTCAAATGTACTTAAATTTCACCTCATTTGAAGCTTCCTACATAAAAGTATGTAATTTTCAAGTTTTTATATCCCTAATTAAATTAGTTAACGCTTAATGGACTTAATGGACTGACTTATTCAGTTCGTTTAATGAAAATCTAATATATTTTGGGCTTCTTAAAATTTAAGATGTTACAACTTCCCTTGGGTGAGTTCAAGGCCAGGCTCTGAACGAAGTGGTTTTAGCATCCCCGAGTGGAGTGGGGGCCTTCTTTAGAGATACATTAGATGATTCATGATTAGGATTATTGGACCGGCCCACTAATTTTTTGGGCCAGACGAAGTTTTAAGTCAACCATGTAATTTATTGGCGTGTGAATGGATTTAGAATGCTTATAAAGCGGCTCAAACAAAGAAGAAGAATAGGTTCACTCCTAAAATGTTAGAAGATTTAGTTTATGAGAGAATAAATTTTATGATGATGTCAAAATTTAAGGATCGCGAAGAGGAAGATTTGAAGCTAGTTGATCTAAATAATTAATGCACTTATTGATGAACATATTGTTGAAGAGCATGAAGATGACAATGATGTAATAGGTAGTCAAAATGAAGAATGGAAGAAGGAAACATAGGAGCGGACTTTGATGGACAATATTTTCTAGATTCACTCATTTAGTCTTGAACTACTAATGGTGATAATGGTGTTTTTTTATTCTGTAGTATGTAATGGTAATGATAGGGTTTTAACTTTGAACTATATAATAGTGACAATAGTGTATTTTCATTTTAAAGTATGTAATGACAATGGTAGTGTGTTCATACTATACATGATCTGTACTTTTAGGTTCATATTTTTGAGAAATAAACATATAATACATCGAACATATCTCATATCGAATTTTTGAAATGTCCAAATTTTTTACCGTATCTTTTGTAGTGTTTTTTTACAATAGATGATAATATTTTGTCATATTATTCCAGCTCTATGTTAACTAACTATGATCTCGACTAACTTGGCTAAATCTATAGGGAAAAGTCCTATTGCTATCACAAATTCTTCCATAACATAGGGGTTGATCAAGAAAGGTGACGTGACATACTTGGCTAGTGTGGAGACTGTTGATGGCATGGCTAAGATGGTTCAAGAGATAAAGATGATTTTATATTTTACTAACGTGTTACATGATACCTGGCATATCACCTTTAAGGGAGATCGATTTCATAATTGATCTTTTAAGAGGGATTGCATCTGTCTCTAGGGCACCTTTTGTATAACATTGATAAAATTAGTTGTACTAAAGGAGAAACTTTAAGAGTTTTTCGTTATGCTTGCATTTCCAATCACAACTTTGATGAGCCCATTAGGCCCATAAATACCCTTAGGTTTAGCCCATTAAGTCATTAGAATTTGGCCATTATGTTGCACATACATTCTTCACATGATCCACTGGTCAAATTTAATATTTTATACATAACCACCCTATAAGAAACTTGGATTATTGTGAAACTACTTTTTCTATAAAAATGACTCATAAATCTACAACTTTCTTTTAAACCATTTTTCCTACTTTTGACATTTAGGTTGTCCAATTTCTGAAGATTCGAATGGTAGCCTAATATGTCATCAATCAGTCCTAACATGATTAAGATTTGAACTCATCTCATAAAGGGAAGCAAAATCTAAGAAAACCACAACTTAAAAAGTTCATGAGGGGTTTAAAAGTTGAATTAGGATTTGGTTTTTGGTAATTCACTATAAATAAAAGGAAATTTTCATGCAAAAGTTGTCTACTTCATTCTAGAGCTTAAGAGAGCGGGTTTCGGTAAAATTTGAGAAAGAATTCAAGAACTTCTTCTCATAAGAGAGTACTTGTTAACTCAAAGTTGCATTGTAAAAGATCAAGAAAATAAAGGGAGAATCTTTGAGACGGAGTAAGTGCAAAGAACTTGCTAATTAGATGCTAGAACCTAGGAAAGAGGCTTTGGCTTCAAAAGGTAAATATATGATTATCCTAAATACAACACTTTGTAAATTTATCCTCTTTTGATCTAGTAAGACTTCTTCAAACCATTACGATAAGTTTGATAAACTAAGTTCGAATCATAAATCATGTAATTTGGTCAAGTTCAAGATGGTCTCTACTGAAAATCAATTTCTATCTTAAAATCGAAACTAAATTACATCCGAATATCTTTGTAGTATAGCATACGCTCCAAATTTAACTAACAATATGCAAGACGATTGCAAGCTATACATACTCCATAGTGAAAGTGTTAACATATCAAGACTGATTTCATTTCAAGATTATCTAAGACAATAAGAAGAATGACATGATTTGGATGATTGTGGACTAGCTACCTAAATTTGTTTACTTATGCCCATGACTCAATCACTAGAAGAGCTTACTAGAATGTACACTAATAAGATAGTTAGACTGCACGATGTACGTATGTGTCTTATTTCAAATAAGGATTCTAGATTTACTATTAGATTCTAGAAAAATCTATAAGAAGTATTGGAAACCCAGTTAAAGTAACTCCTCATTTTAGCCACATAATGATGACTAGTCCGAGAGGACCATTCATGTGCTTGAGACATGTTGAGGGCATATAGTTTGGAATGGCAAAGAAGTTAGGATGATCAACTATCATTGATTGGATTTGCTTACAATAAAACATCATCCTAACATCATAATAGGACTATAGGAGGCATTATATGGCAAACCATGTTGATCAATAGTATATTGGCCAAAATTTGGTGAAAGAACTTTCATAAGATCACAAATTATTGAAGATTATCCTGAGAGGATAGAAGTGATTCAAATGCATCAACTTGTTTAGAATAGACAAAAGATCTATGTGAACAAAAAGACAGAATTGACATTTGAAGTTGTTGAGTTTAGAGCTATAGCTTCACTCTAGAGGGGTTGAGAATAGGGTGATAATAACTTTAAAAGCTTTTCGATCATGTGATTAAAACTTCAACTGATAAATATAATAAATAAATAGGTTAAAAACACATAATGTGTAATCACACGAGGCACAAGATTTATAATGATTTTAGTCCACCAAATGGTGACCTACGTCACTCCCCAACCTTGTTAGGTTTTTTCCACTAGAGAATCACGTATAGTACAATGCTAGACAATTGGATCTTAATCAACCAACAAACTAGATACCAAGCGTCTAGTTTGGCTCCTCCTAGATATCAGACATTTAGTTGGACTAACCTCCAACCCACTTTGGCTGGCCCTCTTCCAAATTAAAGCAACAAGCAACCTCTAATCCTCCCACGTTCACTAGCTTCTCCTCTTGCATTTCACTCTAACCTTTGAAGAGGATTTTTGTGAGTTTCTACATGTGTGCATGTCAAGAAGAAAGGTTGTAGCTGTGGTGTTCATCTTCATCCCTCTCTTTACTAAGTCCAAGACCAAGATCAATGGGGAGCTTCTTTTGTGCTAAAGGTGTCTTCTTCAACTAAGAAGGAGATACTTGTGGAGCTTTCTCAAGCAAGAGTTGCTAGGAGGATTGGAAGGTTTCATCATCCACATCTTCTCAATGAAGCTCGCATTTCTCCTTCCAAGAACCTTGGCCAAAATCTACCCAAAACTCTCCCTTTTATAGCCCAAAAGGTGGCTCCAAACCGTTACTATATTTTGGTTGAGAGAGATCTTTTGGTTTTACTATATTTTAATTCAAGGCAAACGCATGTTGATTTGAAATCACATCTTTGGATTAGTTGCCACATTTGTGATGACTAGTAAGGCCATCACCATGATGTCATTTGCACATAAAAAATCCCTACAAGAAGTCTCTTTGGAGAATCAACCATGTGATAAGTGATAGCGAAAGATGGTAAAAGGTAAGAGAGATGAGCATGCAAAAAGTACATTAGGATCTTAAAAAGAGTGAGATGATCAATACTAACATGGGAGCAAAAGTAGACAAGACAACATTTTATCAAAAAGAGAATCCGTGTGACTCTCCTTGCTCTGGTACTAAGAAGGATAGGGCAGTCTACCTACTTACTTGGGTGTCTAGGCACCACTGTTCGACCATGATCTAGTTGGCCGACCCATGGTTGTTGGTCAACAAACCAGGTTGACTTAGTTAAAAACTGAGTACTGGTTATAGTCGACCAATGTTCGTTTGGTTGACCAACACCTTGCTAGTTGGGATTGGTGTTTTTACCTAGTTCTTTTTAATATGATTTTTATTTTGGGTGATTTTTTAAATGATTAAACGTATTAATAACTACTAAATCCACTTGTCTTCAAGGTCCTCATAAAAATTGCATTTAAACAAATTTAGATCAAGAGATGCTCCAAACAATCTGAAAAATAAATTAAGCATTACAAAGTTATTTAGGCGTGTGATTTATGTCTTACTCTCACCGCAGCTTTACTTAGGGCATGTTTAATACATCTTCTAATTGTGTCTTTTCCTACACATTTTAGCTTGATATTTTGGAGGAAAGATACTAGCCCTTGAAAGCTATTTGTGATTCTTTATTTCTAATCAAAATTTTCAAAATAAAATTTACAAACTATTATATATATTGATGACCTAGAACTTGGCGCAATGGTGGGGGGCCTAGACAGGGTCCTGACTGACCGATGTTCGAACCTCACTAGGCCACACAAGTGTTTTTGCATGTTCAACCAAAGACACTAATAAAAGCAGGGATACACATCTATAGCTCAGAATTAACCAATATAATTAACAGTTAGTAATTATAACTATTTTACTTACATTTTCATATTGAAAGTAATCCATGAAAAGTGACTTCTAACTAAAAAATTTGTTAAACATGCCCATAGTCTATTAAGCATAGGTCACCAGACCTCATAATGACCAATAAACATAAATAATCTAATGTAGTTGTACATTTTGAAGATCAATCTTTTCTTTCCAACTTCCTTGAATGAAAAGTTCACTTATGAGTAGGGATGCACATGCACAAGTGGAAATGTGATCACATTTGTTATGCGTATCAGCTTAGAAAGAATGTCCATCAACTAACCTATAAACTAAAAATCAGTCCAATAATTAGATTATCAATTATAATTAGAAAAGAATTATATCTATTACTTTATCCATTATGCATATTGGGTCAGAAAGAATGCCAATCAACCTAGAAGCTAATTATCTATTGGACAATCAAGTTATTTGATTACCATTTACAACTTGAACATGAAGGGCAATACTTTCACCAACTGGACCTAATCTCAATTGGTACCTCAATACTTCCTCATTTAGGTAGGTCACAAGTTCAACTCCTGCCACGTACTTGCACACCACATATGTGAGCGTGAGCCATACAATTACTTCCTTTGGTGATGGATTAACCTGAAATTTTCACCTAATTAGATAAAATTTGCATTCAGTGTGGAATTATCCCCAATATGGCGACACGTGAGATTCAAACCTCTCCTACTTGGAAGGCAGTAGAAATATTTGGCCATTAAGCCAGTCCAAAAATAAAAGGGCAATACTCCCCTTTCATGGGCTTCAAAATTGGTACTGGCTGGCCTATCCACAACATCCTCACACACATACTGGTTTCGACATCCTAGTATCACTTTGTGCACCCAACTTCCAAACTAGAACCAAGCTCTCCGGCTTGACAATCGAACAAGTTAACTCAAAGCTTTGCAAAATGGCACTATAGTTTCTTCCCAATTTCAAAAGTGAAAAAAGATAATGTTCCACCAAGGCAATTTACAAGGCGATGTCACTCATTGACATCTATTTCACCCTTCAGAGATGATATTGGACAGGTTTTTAAACCGCTGGAAACTCCTAGGTCAGAAGGATCTCTTCGATTACACCAGACATGATTGACATCAATGAGGTAATATATCTCCCAGAGCGGGGATAACAAGAAAGCTTCCCATGCCATTAAGAGCAAAAAGGAATACAGGCGACTTCATTCAATTAGAATCTTTAGGAGTAGAGGAGATTTTTCACTGAATTAGAGTCCTTAGAAATGTCTTCCACCACCAATCCGCCTTGCTAGTTGCCAATCCTTCTGCACTGTAACAACAGAGTACATGACACAAGTTAATCTTTTGATATATTACCTTTGACTGAACATCAACAATTTGCGGCCACAAAAGTATAAAATAACTGAAATCAAAATGTTTCGGATGATAATCCAATCTAGAAATAGTATTTACTGGAGTGTGCATGTTCCAGGGAGAATGCAAAAGTCATGTTTCACCTTTCTCTTTTGGGGGTCCTGGAATAAAAAAGGATTTCATATTGTTTATACAATAATGAAATAAAAGCGACCATCAGTTTATGTTGGCGGGTGCACAAAGGATATTGTTATCTATATGAGAATTTCCTTTTCTTCTCTTTACCTGCCTCCTCTAATGCCAGTGCTACAAAACTCAATGTGAATGCTCTCAAGCATCAAATAAAACAACTTTTCAATATAAACAAGTTTTGACTTCTTCCACATAACGAGCACAACTTATGTTTCTGTTTTCTAAAAGTAGAAGGGCATATAGGATAGCAATTTTATTAAGACATAACAGAGGTGATATACATCCATAGCAAAACCAGAGGGGAGGTTCCTTGATTGATAGCCAGAGGACAAGTTAACCTCTCAAGCTTAACAACCACCCTCTCTGCCCTCTTTTCCATCTCTTCATGGTCCATCTCTCTGTCTAAACCACCAGGCTACATAAGGATAGCACACCCATCAGCCGCCTCCATGATAAGGAATCTTTGGAGCCCTCATCTCTTCATCCATTTGAAACATAGCTTTGCCTTCCAACTGGTTAATACTTTGCCTGGCAGAACCACCAGAGCAACAGGTGACATTTGCTGTTTTGCTGCACCACTCTTTCCCATTCATTCTTGATGCCTCAGAGAAATTTAGGTTTTTTGCATTCAAGTTTCTTACATGGTAGTTAAAATTGCAGTGGGGTATTGTTGAAGGGTGGTAAGCGATTGCAGAAATGGCCCCCTCGTAATTTGTGCTCAAGTTTTAAAGAAACGTATTTTCATGTTGGTAATCAATGGATTATGTCTTTATTTTCTCTGTAAATTATATCACATGGAATCTCTTTACCTCAACATGTTTTACATCTAAGCAAATGGAGCCATAACCACACAATTTTAAAAGAAAAAATCAGATTGTTTAAAAATTATATATGTTTCACATACTTATATTATATGTTAGAAAAAATTATATATTAAAAATGATAATTCTTTCATGAATTTTATAAAGTTTTGACTTTTCCCAATATGAGGATTTTTTTCCCATGCGGATTCTTTTCCTGGATCCTGATAAGGGCATTGGCCATTAAAAAGTCTTCAAAGCATACCAACTTACATGTGATGTCAACTCCAAAAAGGTCATGCTTCCCTAACATTTTCCTTATCTGAACATGAATCTGGCATGTTTCAGAATAACATCAATTCCATACATAACAAAGATTTTGACTGAGTACTGGTGGTTACGTCATTCCAGCAAAGCACCGGTGGAGGATCCAGTGTTTTAGAAATGCCTAGGTGGCCCAAGGTGGTAGAGCCCCCTGTTGCCAAGGCAGACTGCCTAATGAGCAAGGTGGGCAACTCACCAATGAGGCGCTTATTTCCTAGACTTTTGAACATTTTGGACAATATTCATGAACTATTTGTTCTGAACTAAATATCTTTTTATTACTAATGACATTTGAAACCTTTTGCATGCATTAATGAAATAAAAAAGACAATTATGACCTATTTTCCCTTCCCAAATAAAGCATAAAAATATAAGATACTGCATAACAACATACAAGATCAAGAACCATATCATTGAGGTATGAGGCTCCTAACAAACATTGTTGCATATCAATAGGTTATGATATAATGCGGCTTTGATATCACAGCTAACCACTAATAGATATAAAACAAAGCAAACTTGATATCTATGGAAGGAACTTATCCTGTTTTCCAAAGTTTCTTAGTCCCATCCAACATCAGAAAAGGCCGAGCTGGAAATCTTCAAGGCAGCCAACTAATCCAAATTGCCTATGCAGACTGCCTAAGCATCTAGGCAGGCTCTTTTTAAAAGCCTAAACTTGCAGCAACCACTTTTTAAAACAGTGGGAGGATCCATTCTTCGATGCCCAAGAAGGCCGATTAGCCTTTTGTGATTGAACGTACATGATCCATGCCAGTAGTCTAAAATCATCTCAACCATCACTGATTAGGTTCAATAAGCTTCATATGTATTCATTGTCTTGTCCAATGCTCAATACATCACCTTAGCATATTCCACCCAAGCAACAGCTCATAATGAGGCATTCAATAAAATGTGCTCATGCAGTTTCATAATACCAAAAGTCAACATTCTCCAACACAATTGGGTCCAACAGAAAATCCATGATACATGGATCTGAAAGACTTGTATGCCCTCTTTGACAACCAGATTGCTTATCCTGGATTGTCTATGCTCAGATTGCTTATACCAAAATAAGAGGCCTTTTTGTTTTGAGAACCTTGTTGAGAGTATGTGGTATACCTGGAATAAGGAAAATAAAGTAGGTAAAATTGATAACAAGACAGAATACACACAAATAGGTATTAACTTCTATTCTAACTAGAATAACCAATTCGAGCTTTTTGGTTGAATTGTTTATTCTTCGTTATTCTAGAATAAGCCATTCTCATCCTGAATGCTCTGAGCAGCCAAAGTCAATAAGCTTGGAGTACCCGAAGCCATCCTCTTCTAGGCTTATTCAATAATCAAAGAGGGACCCTAAGGTTTCTTCCGCAGCCTTTCTAAACACATGCAGGTGAAAAATAATTTCCCTATCAAATGCTGCAGGACAGCTCAGGTAAGTCCCTGTTAGTATCCCTGCACTCTCTCAGGATTGATCACTAAACCTATATCAAGAAGGGACCTCAAGTCCTGCCAGCATATCAACAGGAAATCGGGTGCTCTCCGTGACCCAATCCATGAAAGCCCTTTTGCTATTTTTCCTTGAATTTTTTGCAAATTGTCAAGACCATCAACCCAAACTATAGACTTGCATTTTATCTGGCTGGATGGGGGTTGTCATACATGTGACAAGCGTCCCTATGCATCTCAGAATATTAAAGCTAATCTGCTACACAACTTTGTGTAGCCTGACAGATTGAGCACCATACCTAATACATTATAGACAAATCTAAATGTAAAAACCCTCACAAGAAAGGATCTTGTTAGCATCTAATTCAGTCTCCAAAGTTAATGGGGGCTTGAGGTCTCAGGAATGCCTCCCAAAAAGTCAGATAATGGATAAGAATTTCAATCAGAAGTTTACAGAAAGAGGCACCTTTGTCTCCTGCCCTGCCTGGTTCATCAATTTGCCACCTTTTCATTTTCCGTGACTCCTGATTTAACTGAGCCAATGAATGACACTATTCTTCCATCTTCATGAGAACCTATTCTTATTTTAAGTATCCAAATCTCCCACGTCCCAGATCTCCCCTGTTCACTCCATGCACATGTAAACAGCAAAAAAGTTTTTGCCACAAACATGGTTTTTCAGCAAACCACCAAGATCACCAATCAAAACTCTAGATTTGCATCTTGTATGGATGACTACATATTGGTGCGTATGTGACCCCATGTATCTCAGGGTCTTAAAGGTCATCTGCTACATGCATCTTTGCATAGCCCACCATTATAGACAAATCTAATTGTTTAGAACCCAAGCTGGCAAGGATCCTGTAAGCACCTGGCTCAGTGTCCAAAGTCAACGGGGATTGAGGTCCCAGGATGTTGGACAAGAAGCTCAACTAAGTCAAACTTACAGAAAAAGGCTCCTGTGCTTCCCACATCCCCTCAGATTCATCAACTTGGCACTGTTTTTCTCTTTTTCACCTCTGATTCAACTGGGTGAACCAACCAGTGACACTGTCTACCTCGATTTTGTGAGAAAGCCTATGCTTACTATCCTATCCTCCCATGTCCATCCCATTGACATGTGAACAGCAAAAACTCCTAATTGGGAGGACAATGATGGATACTTCGTTAAACTGAGAAACCACCAAGGATATTCTTTCACATATGATGGTGTGGGGATGTTTTCTCTTTTTTATTTATTTCTTTTGTTTTGGTAGACTTAGAGAACTTGGGATTAGCCCTCAGGAAGTCTGTGACTTTGGATCAAGCGAATGAATTTGTGAATTTGACCTCCCCACTGACCTTGAGTCAATGTTAATTATGCCAATCAACAACTGGCAACCCTTGATTTACCGTCTGGTAATGCCCTTGAGATAGTAACACACTAAAGTTTGGAGCATTGAATCATACCATCATTTGATTGATCTTTGTATTAAACACATTTGAACTTGATGTTCATTTTGAATCCCTTTGGAGAATTCTAGAGGATACTTAAAGGATGCCACCCTCCGTGGGGTGCATGTGAGCAATAAATCCTTAAAGGATACCAAGAGGACATGCCTTGGGTAATATTCTTCTTAAGACCCCTTAAAGGATACCTTTTTGGTTTGACAATATCCTTTAAACATCCTTTATGAAACTCCAAGGGTTCATGAAGATTACTTAAATGCAAAAATCTATTTCTTCCTTCTCTTATCTTTCTGAAGATTTGAGAGACATGATCAATGGGGCATGATGGCCACCACTTAGCCAAGGCCATTTCTTAAAGATAGTGGTCCTCCAACCGATATGAAGGAACCGAAGTTAATTTAACTTAAATCAATTAATTCGTAAACACATGCAATGGTCTAATCGAACACATCTACAAATCATGCACAATTTCATTAAGCATATTTCTCACAATTACACTTTGGTCATAGATGAACCACATATAATTGAGTCATACTTTGGTCATCCCACCAATGGGAATGAACCACAATTTTACAAACTTTTGGCCACACCAATGTTAGGAATGGACCAAGAGAGGAAATTTAGCCATTCCAATGATAGGAGTGAACCATGATTTAAATTTTGGTCACCCTAACAATAAGAGTGAACCAAGATTTAAACTATGGTCGCTCTAACCATAAGAGTGAACCAAGAACTTATGGCCATCCCAACTGTAGGAGTGGACCAAATTTGAAGGCATTCTAACGATAAGAATGGACCTAATTAGATGAACTTATGGCCATTCTAACAATAAGAATGGACCATGATTTTATTTCTTTATTATATAGAGGATGTGTGCCAATCTTCCACACACAGAGTCAGAGCTTCAAATCTATCCACAGGCGGAGCTTTAGTGCTTCTTCGGTAGCATCTTTCCTTCTTCTTTTTTTCCCTTCTCCAAGCCTTCTGTAGCAGCCCCCCCTTGGCCTCTCTCTCCCTCTCTTCTCTTTATTCTTTCCCCCTCCTTTTGTTTTCTTTTCTTTATATGCTCTCCCCCCTTTTCTCCTTTTTTCCATTTTTTTTTTCAAAAAAACATGTTCAACAAATGGTCACTAATTCTTGGATATCTAGGGAGTATTGACCTTGATAGACTTCAGCATGTATTCACATCAACTCTAAGAATACATGCTTGAATAAATCTTATATAATGTTCAAAAGCCCTCTAACCAGCTTAGTGAAAACATCTAGAGACAAATATAAAGGGACACAATTAGGATTACCTCAGCTTCCAATATAAGTTCTTTTTGCGGTCATTCTTTGACCATGGTGATGAACACATCCATTTCCCAAGTAATGCCTTTTTGTTAATGAGTGCATAAATGAAATGATTCTTAATAACAAAAGTAAACCAGCATCCTTCTTTTCACTAGTTTTACGAATTCATCAATCAAGAGGCCACCCCCAACATTTCATAGCATCTTGCAAAGATTAGCATCACTGAAGTTACCTGAATGTACCATATCAGCTATCATGGTTTCCCTCAATTTCAGACAATCTTCATGACTCCACCTGTGATACTGTGGGAATGATGTGTAAAAAATATAAAAAGAAAGAGTTTTATATTTTTAATATGAATATTTAGTTTGATTCGCGACTCATGAATGATGAGTTAGGTATTGAATCAAGCGTGTGGATTTAAATTTGGACCCCTCTCTATCGACCTCGGTCGATGTTAATTTACACTAATGAAGCCACTGGAAACCTTTGATCAACCCCTTTATGCGTGATACTGAAACCCAACCATAAAATTCGTACGAGAATTGAAAATAAAATGTGCAAGAGTGGCAACAATGAAGAAAAATGAACCAATCATTCATTGATTATAAATATTACAAATTACAATGGTGCTTGCCAAAATGGGGGAGCATTACATTAGTTATAATGTCGATTATCAAAATTGGACTATTGCACGAACATTTACATGTGCAATTGTTACGACCAATGCGACATATTCATGCCCACAATCGTAGATGCCATATTTTGGACCATCGATCTTCCAACACAATCTCGATTAGAATAATCAGACCGTCAAATTTGTGTCCATGGTCACGATCAATATAATCAAATCATTTAGACTTGTGTTAGTAGTCTTGGTTGAGGCGACTGTATGTATGGTTGAGATTGCTAAGATTAGACCATTGGATTGAAGTTTATGGTTAAGATGAAAGAGATCAAATCGTTGAATTGAAGTTTACAGTAAAGACCAAAAAGATTAGACTATTAGGTTTATGTTCACAGTTGAGATCGAAAAGCCCAGACTGCTAAATGTATGTTTACGATTGAGATAAATAAATAAAAATCGGACCGTTAGATTTATGTTTACGGTTGAGATCAAAAAGATCAGACCGTTTGATTGAAGTTTATGATTAAGATCAAAAAGATCAAACCATTAGATTGAAGTTTACGGTTGAGATCAAAAATATCAAACTGTTGGGTTTATGTTCACGATTGAGATCAAAAAGATCAGACCATTAGTTTTATATTTATGGTTGAGACCATAAAGATCGGATTGTTAGATTTATGTTTATAGTTGAGATCAAAAAGATCAAACTACTAGATTGAAGTTTATGGTTGAGATCAAAAAGATCAAACCACTAGATTAAAGTTTATGATTAAGACTAAAAAGATCATACCGTTAGGTTTATGTTCACGGTTGAGATCAAAAAGATCAGACCGTTAGATTTATGTTAACGGTGGAGATCAAAAAGATTAGACTGTTAGATTGAAGTTTACAATTGAGACCAAAAAGATCAAACCGTTAAATTGAACTTTACAATTGAGATCAAAAAGATCAGATCGTTAGATTAAAGTTTACAGTTGAGATCAAAAAGATCATATCGTTATATTTATGTTTACGGTTGAAATCAAAAGATCAAACAATTAGATTTATGTTTACAGTTGAGATCAAAAAGATCAGACCGTCGGATTTGAGTTTTATGGTTAAGATCAAAGAGATCAAACCATTGAACTTAAGTTTACGATTGAGACCCAAAAGATCAGACCGTTGGGTTTATACTTACGGTCGAGATCAAAAAGATCAAACTATTATATTTATGTTTATGGTTGAGATCACGAAGATCAGACCGTTAGATTGATGTTTGCAGTTGAGATCAAAGATATGAAACTGTCGGATTGAAGTTTACGATCGAGATAAAAAAAAGATCAAACGGTTAGATTATGATAACAGACATGATCGAGTGTGATCCACAAAGTCCCAAGCATTGGATATGAGATTCGATTGATGTCACCAAGATCCGACCATTGGATTTGTGTTTCGATCAATATCACAAAGATCTAACTGTTGGATTCGAGCTTCGGTCGATATTGCCAACATCTGATCGTTGGATTTGAGTTTCGGTAGATATCGCCAAGATCAGACCATTGGATATGAGACTCGGTCGATAACGTTAAGATCCGCCCGTTCGATTTGAGTTTCGGTCAATATTGTCAAGCTCTGATCGTTGGATTTGAGTTTCGGTCAATATAGCCAAGATTTGACCATAGGATTTAAGTTTCGGTCGATATCGCCAAGGTATGACTGTTGGATTTGAGTTTCGCTTGATATCACCAAAGATTCAACCGTTGGATTTGAGTTTTGGTCGATATCGGGAAGATCCGACTATGGATTTGAGTGTTTGTCGATATCACCTAGATCCGACCGTTGGATTAGACATCCAGTCAATATCGCCTAAATCCGACAGCGGCAAGCGTTGATCGACGGTGTCGACGACGGCCAGAGCGAACATACCTCGCGGAGATCGGGGGTGAGGGAGGAAAGGGGCGGGCGTCGAGGGGTCGAGGGGGTGCTCGGGCACGAATCGGCTTGTAAGGGGATTAACGGGTTGGGGCGGGCGGGTTAACGGGTTAAGTTATGGGTGGGGGTTAATGGGCGGGCGGTAATGGGCCGGACCGGGCCAGGCACCCTGAGCGGGGCGCCTGGTCCGCCTAAGCGAGCGCCTGGGCCGCCTTTCATGGGCCTATGAAAGGCGTTCAGGCGCCTTGCTCCAGTAACGGCGCCTTAACAACTATGTTGTGGCTCTTGGCTGATTAGTGATATTGGCTACTTCACAAGGATATTTAGGCAACGTTGATACGCAATTATTGCTGCTATAAGCATAGCAGCTGAAAAACTTCATTGAATCGCCATTCATTTGAACAGCTCTCCTCTTCTTCAATGGTGGGCAAGCTGGCACACTCAAACAGTCAAAAACTGAATTCTCAATTCACCTTCATCAAGTTCATAAAGACCTATATTCACTTCTTTCAAGTTCTTCTTCTTTTGTTGCTATTTGTTTTTACATGCATCTTTTCTCTGCTTGCATATAATTAGCCATTTCGCAATGTTGGCATTTTGGTAGCATCAATATCACTTAAGGGGAAAGATAAAAGGAGAGAGGAGTCCAATCGGGCGTGTCATCTGTGGGAATGATATTTGTAAAAAATATAAAAAGAAAGACTTTTATACTTTTAATATGAAAATTTTGTTTGATTTGCAACTCATGAATGATGAGTTAGGTGTTGAATCAAGCGTGTGGATTTAAATTTGGACCCCTCTCCATCGACCTCAGTCAATGTTAATTACAACAATGAAGTCATTGGAAACCTTTGATACGTAAGAGTGACAACAATGAAGAAAAATGAACTGATCATTCATTGATTATAAATATTATGCATTACAATGGAACGCCAAAATGGGGGAGCATCACATTGGCTATAATGCCGATTATCAAAATTAGACTATTGTACAAACAGTTACATGTGCAATTGTTACAACCAATGCAATAGATTCATGCCCACAATCGTAGATGCCATATTTGGATCATCAATCTTCCAATCATAGTCCCAATTGGAATAATCAGACGGTCAAATTTGTATCCATGATCACGATCAATATAATCAGACCATTTAGACTTGTGTTAGCAATCTTGGTCAAGGTGATCAAACCTTTAAATTTGAGTGTATGGTTAAGATCGCTAAGATCAGACCATTGGAATGAAGTTTACAGTTGAGATCAAAGAGATCATATCATTGAATTGAAGTTTACGGTTGATACCAAAAATATAAGACCGCTGGATTTATGTTCACGGTTGAGATCGAAAAGATCAAACCGTTAGATTTATGTTTACGATTGAGATTAAAAAGATCGGAACTTAAGATTTATGTTTACGGTTGAGATCAAAATGATCAAACTATTTGATTGAAGTTTATAGTTGAGATCAAAAAGATCAAACCGTTATATTGAAGTTTACGATTGAGATAAAAAAGATCAAACCGTTCGATTTTATGTTTGCGGTTGGGATAAAAAAGATTAGACCGTTAGATTTATATTTACGATTGAGACCAAAAATATCTCACAATTAGATTTATGTTTACGATTGAGATTAAAAAGATCAGACCGTAAGATTGAAGTTTACGGTTGAGGTCAAAAAGATCAAACCGTTAGATTGAAGTTTACGGTTGAGATCAAAAAGATCAGACCGTTAGATTTATGTTTACGGTTAAGATCAAAAAAATCAGACCGTTAGATTTATGTTTACAGTTCAGATCAAAAAGATCAAACCGCCGGATTTGAGTTTTACGGTTGAAATGAAAAAGATCAGACCGTTGAACTTAAGTTTACAGTTGAGACCAAAAAGATCAGACCGTTGGGTTTATGTTCACGGTCGAGATAAAAAGATCAGACCATTAGATTTATGTTTACAGTTGAGATAAAAAAGATCATATTGTTAGATTGAAGTTTACAGTTGAGATCAAAAAGATCAAACCGTCGGATTCAAGTTCACGATCAAGATCAAAAAGAGACCATTCGATTATACTAACGGACATGATCGAGCGTGATCCGCAAAGTCCCGAGCGTTGGATTTGAGATTCAAACGATATCATAAAGATCCAACCGTTGGATTTGAGTTTCGATTTATATCGCCAATATTCGACCATTGGATTCGAGATCCGGTCGATATCGCCAAGATCTAACTGTTGGATTTGAGTTTTGGTCAATATACGGACCGTTGGATTTGAGATTTGGTCGATATTATTAAGATCTGATCGTTCGATTTGAGTTTCGGTCAACATTGTCAAGATCTGACCGTTGGATTTGAGTTTCAGTCAATATTGCAAAGATCCGACCGTTGGATTTGAATTTTGGTCAATATCACCTAGATCTGATCGTTGGATTTAAAATTCAATCGATATTGCCTAGATCCGACTGTTGGATTTGAGATTCGGTCGATATTCGTAAACATCCGACCATTAGATTTGAGATCCGGTCAATATCGCAAAGATCTTATCGTTGGATTTGAGTTTCGGTAGATATCACTAAGATCCGACCGTTGGATTTGAGTTTTGGTCGACATCACCTAGATCCGACCATTGGATTTGAAATATGATCGATATCCATACAATATGGCCATTAAATCTGAAGTTCGGTCAATATCGGGACGATCTGACCGTTGGATTTGAGTTTTGGTTGATATCGCCTAAATCCGACCGTTGGATTTGAAATATGGTCGATATCTAGAAAATCTGGCCATTAGACTTAAAATTCGATCGATATCGGGACGATCCGACTGTTGGATTTGAAATCTGGTCAAAGTCAAGAAGATCTGACTGTTAGATCTGAAGTTCGGTCGATATCGAGGCGATGCGATCATTGCATTTGGGATTCGATGGATATCGGAACAATCCGACCGTTGGTTTTCTTATTCATCCGATATTGCTATGACCAACTGTTAGATCTGAAGTTCGGCCGATATCGGAACGGTCTGACTATTGGATTTAAAGCATGATCGATAAAGGAATGATCCGACCATTAGATTTGAGATCCGATCGATATCGCTAAAATCCAATCGTTAGATTTGAGATTCGACCGATAACGTTAGGATTCGATTAGATTTGAAGTTCGGTCAATATCAGGACGATCCAATCATTGAATTTAAAGTCAGGTTGATACCAATCCGACTATTGGATTTGAAGTCCGGTTAATATCAAGACAATCCGACCGTTGGATTTAAGATTAATCAATGACATGGTATAGTCATCCGATCGATGTAGTTAGATTTGGGTTACAATAGACCTTTCCATGATCGACCTAGTTAAGTCATTTGATCGATGGGTCAGGTTGTAAGTGACTTAATCGATATGATTAAGTCATTTAATCAGTGAATTTGATGTTTTATGAATATAGTTAACCATATGTGGTTAACACATAAGAAATAAGACATGATTTTATATAACTTAATAACATGTGTTAATTACATGTTAATAAATTTTACGTCACCTTAAGATTAACGTGACATTAATAACATGTGTCATATATTTATGTCACATAAATAAGTTACATGTTAATGAACTTTATGTCACATTAACAAGTTACATGTTAATGGACCTTACGTCACATTAACAAAAACATGACATAATTTAATAAAATGTGTCACATCAATAAGTTGTATGATTTTATGTCACCTTAATGTAAACGCGACATATGATCATACGTAAGTTAATAACATATGTTAATACACTAATGTGTTAATAGACTTTATGTCACACTAACATAATTAAACCATTGGATTGAATTACACCCTTTAGATGTGATCCACATATGTGATCAATAATGTATGACCATCACAATTAAGATTATGTGATGTTTGTGTCATGTCATGTTAACATGTTATTATGTTACAACAAACATATAACATAACATATTAAGACACATGCTGGGATAAGATAAAACTTAAACCTAAACTGAAAAAGAAGAGAGGGGGGCGAAGCCTACCGCTCTCCGAGCAAAGAGTCCTTACCACAAGGAACTCTTAACCTTGCCCCTTCTTCGCGTCCCCCGAATGAGACACCCCAGGGGGGGTATTTATAGCCTCCGAAGGAGATGGTTGCAGAGGTACAGGCCTACCCTCACTGGTGGAAGTTATTATTTATTCCCACACAAGAAAATTCAAGTGAAGGCCTAACCCTCACCGGGTGGGAGTTAATTCTTCTTCACGCGGGAAGCCAAAGATGGTTTGACCAAGTCCTATCCTCCACCTTCACCGGGTGGAAGTTAGTTTCTTCTCGTGCACAGAAATGCACACCTCCACCAAACTACAAGTTATACCATTACCGGGTTGCAAGTTATTACTGCCGCCGGCTGCAAGTTACCATGGAGAATTATCCATTGTAATGAAGGTAAAAACTTCAAGTTATTACCCTCACCGGGCTGCAAGTTATTACCCTCACCGGGCTCAAATTACCATGGAGTATTATCCATAGTAAGAAAAGTAAAAAGCTCAAGTTATTACTCTCATCAGGCTAAAGTTATTACCCTCATTGAGCTGCAAGTTATTATCCCCACTGGGCTCAAGTTATCATGGAGAATTATCCATAACAAGAAAGGTAAA
Source organism: Zantedeschia hybrid cultivar (assembly GCA_030544215.1). Taxonomy (NCBI): domain Eukaryota; kingdom Viridiplantae; phylum Streptophyta; class Magnoliopsida; order Alismatales; family Araceae; genus Zantedeschia; species Zantedeschia hybrid cultivar. The sequence continues at coordinate 21,723,487 of JARZZO010000005.1, forward strand.
AACCTCAAGTTATTACCCTTACCGGGATCAAGTTACCATGGGGGTATTGAAATTATGGGCCCTCCAACTCAAAATCTTAAGGCAATGAGTGGAGTAGGCACCTTCTATTAAATGTTTTTTATTTTGTCCTTTTTTCGATGTAAGACTATTCTAACACACCCCCTCACGTGCAAGCCAATTTTAGGTTTCCATCATGTGGACCACAAATACAGGTTCCGTCGATTCATAACCATGAACTCTGATACCATATTCAAATTATTGGGACATCCAACTTAAAACCTTAAGGCAATGAGTGGAGTAGGCACCTTCTATTAAACACTTTTTTATTTTATTTTTTTTCGATGTACGACTATTCTAACACGCCCCCTCACGTGTAAGCCGATTTTAAGTTTGTCACGTGGATCACAAATACGGGATGCGCGGCCCAGTTCATAACCATGGACTCTAATTCCATATTCAAATTATTGGGTCATCCGACTCAAAACTTTAAGGCAATGAGTGGAGTAGACACCTTCTATTAAACACTTTTTGATTTTATCCTTTTCTCGATGTAGGACTATTCTAGCGGGGGGAACGGTGAGGGTGAAGAATCTTCTTAAAGTAGGATTCTTTTTTCTCACCCTTAAAAAAGAATTGTTTCTGTCTTTCTTCTTATTTCTCCATATTTTTTTTTGGCTCCCAATTGTCTTAGGACAGTTGGAGGAGGAAGAGTATCCCACCCTCACTGGGTGGGATTTCTCCACCCGATGAAAGTGGGCAATCCACCTGCAAGTCGACTCATCCCACCTTACCAGGTGGGAAGCCCACCTGCGAGTGGACTCTTCCCACCGTATGTGGGAAGAATTCCCACCCTGTGAGGGTGAGATGCTCCCGCACTCACGTTTTTTTTTTTTTTGGCTTGTTTGCAAGAATAGGGGGGCTGGACCCTCCATTTTTCCAGCGGCGACATGTTGCTGCTCCTTTTTTTTGTTTCACCCATAGTTGTCAATCCCGTCCCGTCCCGTCCTATCTCAGCCGAAACGTCCCATACCAGTGAGAAAACGGGATGGGATAGTTTCTGGTCTGTCTTAGTACCTGTCCCAATCCGTCCCAGTCTGTCCCGGCCCGTCCCAGCCTTTCCCAAGTACTTAAGCTCCTTGTAAACTTATTTTGAAGGGTTCATTTGATGAATATACCAATTACAAACCCATTAGTCTGTCCTCAATGCTTTTATTGCATTAATTTTGTGCTATGTATATGTTTATATATTTATTTTCATATTATTTATTGTATACGTAGTCTTATATTTGTTGGCATATGTATAAAAAAAAAATTCGAGACGAGACACCAAGAAGTCCCATACCAGTAGAAAAACGGTACAGGGACCGGGACGGGATTGACAGCTATGGTTTCAACGGATACTTGCCAAGTCCTTGGATTTCTTCATACTTTACGAAAGCCAGCCAGGAAAGGTAGGTTGCAAGCATAACTCTTCTTGCCTTGTCCTCACGTCTACAGCAAACAACTATACATATCATTCGATCATGTCCCGACAATAGACACATTGATTTATACTCGATCCATGTTGTCACGGAGCTCCTAGAGTTTGCTGCTGCTTTAAGGCTCAAGAAAAAAGAAAAGCGAAAATGAAATACCTTGTCACTCATTGTCCATGAGATTCAAATTGGAAATTCCATCTTCAATGAAGCCAACCATAGTAGTCAAGGCAATGCCTAGGCATCCAAGCACAATTCCTGGCCCAAGGCGTCAGGCCGCCTTTCTAAAGCCTAATAAGTTGGGCGGGCATCTGCCTAAGTGGCCTAGATGGCTCAAAGAGTGTGCTTAAGCGCCATGGGTCCGCCTAGGCTCGAGAGAACCAATATAATTGACGTATCCAATCCCACTTAAACTACCTTGCCCCAAGCCACTCGACCCCATAATCCCATTCCCCATTTCCCTCCCCAACACCCAGGGTTTTACCAACACGCCGCTCCTTGCCGTCCTCCACCAATTTATGCACCATCAATCAAGCCAATGAGTCCAGTGAACGTCCCCGAGCTCCGACGACTATGCGCTATAATCCGTCATCAATCATCATGGAGATCTAGCTAATGGTTCTTCTCATTTCACCAGCCCTGCATCCTCGTCGTGGTAGGGGATGCTCATCTATGGCCTTGCCTTTCTCCTTTACGCATGTACCAGCCCTACGTTGTAATGGTGGTAGTGGTTGCTTCTTTGCAGCCTCGCCTTCCTCCTCTGACCATCCACCAGCCCTATGTCAATCATCATGGTGGTGGTTGCTCATCTCGGCCTCGTCTTCCTACCCCTCCACCAGCCTCGTGTTGTCATCATGGTGGTGCTGCTCGCCTGCGGTCTCTCTCTCTCTCTCACTCATACACACACGCTAACCCTTTAATGTTATTTATTGTGTCTAACTTTGAATTAGATATCTCTCTCTCACTGACACACACAGAAAGGCACACAAAGTTCTATTTAATATTGTTTACCGCTGTCTAACTCTGAATTAGAGAGTCATTGTTCTTATTTTTATTATAGTTTTAGTATTATACATGTTAGATAACTCATAAACAGTTATTCTGCATTTGTTATTCTTTGTAGTTAGACAAGCAATTGTTTATTTTTTATAATGATGAGTAATACTTGCTGCACAACCAGGTTGTGCAGTAAGTCCAATCACACCGCACAACCCTTTACGGTTGGACCATGGGGCCAACTTAGCCAACTAGGCGAGCTGACATAGCCACCCCTATAATATTTGGATTGACAAATACCGTTTTCGATTGACAAATACATATTACGATTAACAAATACAATTTTCGATTGACAAATACAGTTTCGATTGACAAATACAATTTTCGATTGACAAATACATATTTTGATTGAGAAATATAATTTCGATTGACAAATACATATTTCGATTGACAAATACAACTTTTAATTGACAAATACAGTTTTCGATTGACAAATACCAATCAAAAATTGTATTTGTCAATCGAAAATTGCATTTGTCAATTGAAAATCATACAATCGAAACTGTATTTGTCAATCGAAAACTGTATTTGTTAATCGTAATATATATTTGTCAATCAAAAACGGTATTTGTCAATCCAAAAAGTATGGGGGTGGCCATGTCAGCTCGCCCAGTTGGCTAAGTTAGCTGTGTGGTCCAACCGCAAGGGGTTGTGCAGTGTGACTGGACTTTGCTACACAACCTAGTTGTGCAGCAAGTATTAATGATTGTTGCCTTCCTAGGTAATGGCAGGAGATAGGAGCACCATAGTTGAATATTTAATTGCATGATTAATTTCATTTTATGGTCATGCTTATTGTTTAATTGTAATATACTTTACCGTAATTTTATATTGAAAAATCTACAATTGATAGACGTATCATACATTTCTATTGTTAATTTTTATGTGACATGATTATTTTTAATTTTTGAAGAAGGTGCCAAAGGTGCGTCATAGCATCTAAGTACTTAGGCTCCCCAAGAATGCCTTGGGTCGCCTTGGCACCTTTGACAACTATGATTGTATTTGGGAACTCCAAAGAAGTCCTTCTAAATGACTTCTCCTCCTCAAAGAATTACTTCCGTAAAAGGAGGAGGCATTTGGTAAGTTGGTTATTTTTACGTCTGGAAAACCCACTCTTTACAGAAGGAGAAATTTTCTCCTTCCGTGCAAAGTGGTTTCATCCTCCGTGAGGGTGGTAGAAAAAAAAAAATAGGAACGGGCATAGCTAACCTCTCTCTTTCTCTCTCTCTCTCTCTCTCTCTCTCTCTCTCTCTCTCTCTCTCTCTCTATTCTTTTATATTGGTGCAACCAACAATACTTCATTCCTTTTTTTTAATGAAGGGCCAATTTTTTTGCTTTTTGATCTTGTTCATGTAGTATGATTATGAGTCTTTATTTATATAATATTATCATGTACTATTATGTATAATTTATATTAATTACTTGGTTTGATGGTTATATTAATATACCATATTCTTTATTAATATATTTTATTTGTGTAAAAGAAAAATATATCATTATATTTTTTTAATGATTTGAGTTATAATATATTTATCATATAATTAAATTTTTGGACACAAAAAGTTTAAATATTTAGGATGAGGATACTTTAGTCAAAACTTATCAAGGAGTCCTTCTAATGATTGGGTTCGTTTTGTGTTTGAATCACCTTTCACTTCTAAGATAAGAAGTATTTCTATTTAAAGTCACTTCTGAAAGTTACTTCCATCTAAAGTACTTCAAAAATATTCCCAAACGCAGCCTATGGAGCCAACCAGCTCCCAAAGATGCAAATTGGCTCAGGCTTAGTGTAGCAATGCAAAAGAAACCCATTTTGACCACCTAGCCATTCTTCCCGCTACCAGATCAATAGACCTTGCCGAATAACAAGGAGAGATTTCTGCAAGCCTGTATCCCTTTATCAAACTGCAGACCTATGATGAGAAACAGATTGACTATAACAAATCCTAAAAGCTAGTATGTGCTAACACCAAAGGCATAAAGGTTTTACATATCATTCACTAGAATGCTAACATGATGGCATCAAGGTGACAAGGACATTGTAGCACAGATCTGAAAAAAGAAACAAGTTGCCCACTAAGAAATATTCTGATGAATATCAAGTAATACTGTGAAAGGAGCTGGTTCCAGCCAAGAATACAAGTTACATGAGTTTTTTGTGCACCAAATAAGTCAAATCCATCATCACAGTTAGACACATTTTGGGCAACAAGGGTCAAAACTCAGATCGGAATGGAAGACCAAACACAAAAAATAGTATAGAATGTTAAAAAACACTCCACTGTTCATGGACAACAGTTCTTTGCCTTTAAGATAAATGAAATATATCAGAGGTGTTTTCCAACTTACTAAGTGTAACACGCTTGGCATGAATTGCACATAAATTTGCATCTTCAAATAAATGAACCAAGAAAGCTTCTGCTGCCTGAGACATAACAACCCCATTAATGAAACAGTACAGAATATGAAGGAAAAAAATAGGAAACAACCAACAGAAGAGAGAGAGGAGGAAAAGGAACTGTAGCAAACAATTTCAGCTGAGGAAGATAAATATCTGACTTAAATCTACTAAATAAGAGAAAGGAGAAGATGAATGGACAAGAAGTATTTATCCAAATGCAAGCCAAGGTTATCATTTTAACACATATTAACAAGATACACCTGGAGATCAGTTGTATGTGAGGAACATGGAAAAGAAACTGTGAGAAATTGGGTATTTAGCCTATGCACTCTCCTAACATTTGTTTAAGTTCCGGCAAAAATGTAATATTAACTACAACCCCAAGGCCTCCCTTCACAGATCCACTTAGAAATCAGATATTGGCACACTTTAATCTTCAAATATTGCTTCTGTCATTGCTTGACATTAGCAACTGATAAAAAGCATGTTAAAAGGTGTTAAAAGGTAAGTAAGTCCCCATTGCATGCATGCACGGCCGGCTATAATGAGCCCGGGGGCTTATCTAAGTAAGATGACCCCCCCTTCCCGAAACTCCCTCTTCTTCCTCCTAAAAAAATAAATAAAAATTGTCAAAAAAATTAAAATATTCAAGTACCTCCCTCTATGTTGGTTTCCACCCCTTAGGATTTAATTTTCACCACTGGATCGAAAAACTCAATTGTAGCCGTCAAATCAAGTGCGTCCATCGTTGTGAATGAAAACTAAAATCCCAAGGGATGGGATCAACCATAAGCGTTAATATGATGAATTTCCTATTTATTGACTATTTTTAAATATTTTTAAACATTGTTTTTTTATATGTACCCAATAGGACGGCTCCGATTAATTTTCAAGATCGGATGATGAAAATCAAAGTCCCACGGATGGGACAAACCTTAAAGGGCCTATCTGAATATTCAAACTTATTGATAAATTTTATTTTTTAAAATATGGGGAAAAGAAGACTTCGAGGAGGCTCATCTAAGGTTTTGTTTCATAACACTGAATCTTGAACTCTGAAATCTGAGATTCACATCTTATACCTGAATAGGTAACACAGAAGTCCTGAATACTGAATGAAATAGACCGTTTGGTAAAGATGGGATGAGATCTAAGTGAATGACATGATAATTATTTTATTCTCCCAACTAACAAAGATAACTGATGAAATGAGTGCAATTATTTTACGTAATAAACTAAATAAAACATAGATTAGTAATTATTCTAACAAATAAAAATATATAACATTATCAATACTTGCCAAGAATATAAAGAATGAAACAAAAATATGAGAACTGTACTCTTATATTTAATAATAATATTTTATAAATAAGAAACTTTAAATTTATCTAATTAATAGTAATTTAATATAAAATTATAAATATATCTAGTATCATATGTTGCAACGTAATTTTACATAATTCTTTTCCACAGTCTACCACAGCTTCCCCAACATTTTATCTTGTTAGGAAGGAACCATGCCGCCCACTTGCCATAAATGCCATTCCCCTTGGATCGTGCATGAAAGAGTCCTTCATTGATGAGCTTATCTTCCTCGCTTAGCCATTAAGAGACTAACCGCCTAGCTAACCATATTTAAGATCTGAACTTGAACATGTTATCAAATGCTCTTAATTAAACCACATCTTTTTGCTTCAGACATAATACCCAAAATAAGAGTTTTATATATATATATATATATATATAGATAGATAGATAGGAGAGAGAGAGAGAGAGAGAGGGATGATGGGATACAGCTGAATCAGTTTTTACGATTTAACCGCACTCAGTAGATGCACCATCAAATGGGCATCCAACAAGGCTTCGCGTTTTTCCTCCCACAACTTGAAAGAGAATCAAATTGAAGGTGTCTGCAAAATCTGTTATCCCAAGTTCACCCTTTGAAACCCTTGGCCCCACCTTTCCTACCTCCTATTCTGCAACCCCACTTAGAAAACCTCCCATCTTGCAAACCTTCTACCCCGCCTCCCGCCATGAATCTGGAATTCATGGTTGCCGCTGGAAATCAGGCAGGACCTCAGAGCTGGACAACTGCAGTGGAGATTGGATTTGCCTTTTCTTTCTTCTCACTATTTGAATCGTCCTCTGTTCCTTCCCCATTTTATTCTGATTTCCCTGTTACTATGTTATCAAAAGTGATCGCCTCACTTGCCCAAGCAATAAAGTAGGTTGAGGCAAGCCAAAACGCCTCGCCTTGCCTTATGTTCGCCTCGCTCATCAAGACACTTGCCTATGATGTCTATGTGAAATGTTTGTTTCATTTTTAATTATGTGATATTGCTTTTTCTTATTCTTAATTATTCCATAGTGGCTAATACTTCTTTTAACAACGTCCAATACCCTTTTTATCTTACATTATGCTATATTGTCTCTTATTTTTTATGATTCCTAAGCATGTCCACTACTTATATGAGTAGTAGATGGTCTTAGGATACATGTTGGGCATGATCAATACTTCTCAATTTCATACATATGATTATCTTAGATATTTTCTTTATTTTCCTCATTCATGGTGATTTATAAGAGAAAACATCGCCCCAAACACCTTGGCAATCGCCTAGGCATTTGAGGCTGAGGAGAACCCCTGGTCATCTCGCTCACCTCTCGCCTCTGACTACATAGCTCTGCTATATTTTTTCCCCTCAGATCTTCCATAGAAATCCCTCCACTTCACTGAAAGTGCCTACCCCACCACCGAGAGACCCTCAAATTGTTGTCTTCTCCTAGAAGTGGCCAATCGTCTCCACCGCCATTAGCACATAGCACTATGCACTCACCCTACACATTGCCATGGCTAGCCGTGGCTACTGAATGACACCCCAATGAAGTAAGAAGAGGTAGATTAGAGTCACCATGGTATGCTGCAGAGAGGTGTTACTCCGATGATGGCACAAGATATAAAGTGCTGATTTGATGGGAATGGGGTAGAGGGTTTCCAAGAACAAATTTGAGATAGTAGATTTTGCACAAGCACACTCCATTTGCTATGCTTTCCAATAATGGGAGAGGAACATGTGAAACCTTGTTAGATGCTTATCCAATGGTGGATTTGCTAACTGCAGCCAAATTGTAAAAAATAATACGGCCACATCCCAGCATCCCTATATACATAGGGATAATCGGCCCTTGCATCGGCCTTTAGGGTTTGGGGTGGCTTGGAGGGCTATTAAATAGCCCCCATTTGGCCATTCCTACACTCATCCCAACCCATTCTCACTCTCTATCTCTACCCTATTTCTCTTTCTAACTTTCCTTCACCCTTCTCTATTTCTCATTTGCTCTTAACCTCAGGTTTGAGGGATGTCTCTCTATGGTGATCGCATAATTGTCAAGGCGCTTGCCTAGGTGGCAATGGCCCCTATGTAGGTAGGCCTTTTTTTCTTTTTTTTTCTTTTTTTTTGGGGGGGGGGGACCAAGGCATATGGGCACCTTTGAAAAGGCCCAAAGGCGAGCTAGATATACGCTTAAGCAACCCAAAGTGGTTGTCTGGACCGCCAAGGCCCAACCAAAGCACTCAAATAAGATCTGTTTGGAATGGATACTATTCAAGTCTTGGCTTGGGATTTGTTCCACCCACACCCTACCCTGATGAAACCTTTCCCTAATCTCCCTCATACACCTCTAGAAATTGAGGGTTCCTTATCACCATTGTCTCGATAACGTTGTCTGCTACTGTGATTGCGTATGATCGCTTTTATCAACTTGTTGCAGCTATTTGCCGCCATGACATCAAGCTTTGAAAAGTTGGCACGGATCAACCGATCCGGTTTGAAATTCAGCTGACCGTGCCGATCCCGAGTAACCCAACCGAGCCCAGGTGCCGGATTGGCCGATCCGGGCCTGGATCGGCAAGACTAGCCGTTGGGTTTCAAACTAGCCGTTACTGCTATTTGGAAATGGCCAACAATAGCTAGTTTGGGCCTTAAAAGTCTATTTAAACACCTCCCCCCTCAAGGCCCTCCTAAGGCTCCACAAGTGCCTCTCTCACTCTCTAACTCTTGCACATTGTCACTGTCTCTCACACTCTTTCGATCGTCGAATTCTCTCTCAGTCTCTCTCACGACTAGAAGTTCGGTGATCTCTACAAGACTTCCTACTGGCTATTGTACACTCTCTCTTTCTTTCTCTCATCTTCTTATAAACTCTTGTACTTTTATTTATCAAATTTTTTTCTTTTTATATTATTGTTCTCAGCATCTCTTGCCCTTTGACAGTCGACGTGCTGTGAAGTGTGAACTACTCAACTGCCTAAAAAATGGCATCTCAAGGTGCTACTGAGCGGTCCTTTAGGAACCCTCCTAAAGTTGATCCTACTTGGGCTCATTGCACGCTGGTGGACATGGGCCAAGAAAGGTACAATGCAAATATTGCTACCGGATCGTCTCTGGCAGGTCTAATGATTCAAGCAACATCTTGCTGGAATAAAAGGGGAAGTTGCATCATGTGCTCGAGTTCTTTCAAAGGTTCGGATCCAATTTCGAAACTACATGAAGGAGAAGAAATCAAGTAAAGCAAGTACAAGTAGACTTAAGAAGAGTTGTTTAAATCAGAGCGAATATCCGATGTTGGAGTTCGACTTAGTGGAAGTAGTCAACCTATAAATATGGATGATTGGGATCCGAGTAAGTTTGTTATTTATCTTATTTTTATGTTCTTCAATTAATGCTCCCAAACAACCAATAGACTAATTTTTTTCTTTTACATTTAAAGATGAATTGCGACGTGCAATAGAGGTAAGTCGATGGTCCTTTGCAGATGAGGATTTATTTTGGCAAACTGGAAGATATGCAAGACAAGTGGCCCCGCACCTTCTAGACAATGGAGTACTAGTACCGATATGAGCACTAATGTATGCGATACTCTACATAAAAAGATTACTAGAGATGGAGAACCTAGCGTAGGTCTAATAGATTCCTTCCTCACCAAAAAGAAGGATAAACAACCTTCCATTGATACTGCATTCAAGAACTTAAAGCTTCAAAGGAGAAAATAAGAAAAGCTACATCTAGATGATTTTTCTATAACAATACCTTGCTAACGCTGCCAAAGGGCCATATTATGATTCAATGATCGAAACTATCTAAGAAGTTGGCAAAGGAGTTGAGGGGCCCATTCCGCAAGAGATCTACAACAAGTATTTAGACTTAGAAGTTGACAACATTCGGACATATATTACATCTTTTGAAAGGATATGAGATGAGTATGGTTGTACTTTAATCTGCGATGGATAGACGAGTACATAAGCCTCATCTTCTTCATACTTCTAATTCTTAAGTATGAAAGCGTCTCTTTATAGTTCTTATCACCTATGGAACTTCATAGGGATAACAAGAAGAAGTAAATTTACTGTAAAGCCAAAATTGTGTTTTGAAAGTCTCTTTATGTATCTGAAAAAATAAAGAATGCCCAGTACCTATTCCAATTAATAGATCAAATGGTGAAAGAGGTGAGGGAGAAAAGGATTATCCAAGTGGTTACTGACAATGTAGCAGCGTGCAAATTAGCTGGACAAATGTTGATGAAGAAGAGATTGCATCTATATTGGGTTCCTTGTTCTGCTCATTGCATTGACTTGATGTTAGAAGATATTTGCTCTGACTCGACGGTGGATTGAGTGGTCAAGAGCACTCGATTTATCACCACATTCATCTACAACCATAATAACATTTTGGACATTATACGCAAACATACTTATGGAAGAGAGTTGCTTCGTCCTGGAGCCACCAGATTTGCATCTCAATATATCTCTCTAGATAGTTTAAGTCAACAAAAGAGCAACTTGATTAAGATGGTGGCATCAAAAGATTGACAAAATCATATGTTGCGGCATACACCAACCAATGTCAAAGAGAAGGATAACAAAGTAGATGATCTAATTCAATTTAAGCCCTTCTGGAGCGGAGTGTAGGCAGTATTAAATGTTGTAGAACCGCTTGTCTATATCTTACAAACTTGTAATGGAGAAAGAAAATCAGATATGGGATATTTATATGAGGCCGTGGACAGAGCCAATGAGCTCATTCAACTTAAGAACTCAACAACCTATGTAAAGTGGTGGGAGATAATAGACAAATATTGGGAACACATTTTACATCATGATCTTCATATAGCTAATAAGTAAGTAGCTTCATACATTTATTAATTTGTATACACATTTATCAATTTACATAAATAATAACTAACTTTCACTTCTCTACTTAGGTTATGTTTTCAACCATCAGTACATGTATAGAACTGATGGGAAGAAGGATAAATATGACAACAGCTCGGTAGTATTGATTAGGTCTAAGAATGTTATTAGGCGTATGCTTGAAGATGAGAATAGAGCAATAATGGCATGTAAGCAAATACATGATTGTAGACTCATATTATACTATTTCGGGACAAGTATTGCTCAAAGAGCTGTAAAGATTTTGAATCTAGATTTGAAAATTATTAACCAAATATTGTACTTAAGTTTTAATTGTAACTTGCATATTATTGACATGTAAAATTTTCTATTTACAGCTAACTGGTAGTTAGATCATGGAAAAATATATGGGTTTGAAGATCTAGCCTATGTAGCAATACGGGTCCTAAGTCAAACAACATCTGCATCAGGTTTTGAGAGAAATTGGAGCACATTTGGCTTGACTTACACCAAGCAAAGGAGTAGAATGAAGTCGACTCGTCTAGAAAAGCTAGTGTTCTGTCATTATAATATGAGGTTGAAGCCAAAAAAATCTCGAGCCTATACGGAACCTTCAGAAGCAAGAGAATGAGAGAATTTTTAGGCAAAACACGGAGGGGACAAGTGCAGAAGAACCCATAAACTTAGATGAGGTGTTCGAGGAGCAACATCCACTAAATGCATGGATTTGATACAAGCACTTCAACTGAACTTGAATTTGACCCAAATGATCATGAATGGGCGGAAGGTAGTTAGATGGTGTGCCACTACTTCCTGATTTTCAACTTCCTCCTTCAAAACATCAGCAGAAGAGTAAAAAGTAAAGATCAGGTAAAAGGAAAAGTGCTACTAGAATTAACATTGCTAATCTAGACACTATCGAAGAGGAGGATGAAATGCCAGAACCAAGTGATAAGGTACAATATCAAACTTCAAATGACTCGACATCAAAGACGAGCACTAATAGTTCTGACCATAGAGATGCTACCAATGCCCCACTAATTATATGCACTGAAGAACAAGATTACACACATACTACTCAAGATGAACATCATAGTAGCAGAGTAAGGCGGGAAGAAACTACTATTCAAACATTCAGCAAATCAAAGAAGGGCAAAGAAAAAACTCTTCAGTGTGCAGAACAACTCAGGAGGGAGAGAGAATATTAGAAACAACTATTAGATGCTTCATCCTATGCTCCATACGAAGAGTATAGTTATCTTACTGGATATGTAATTTACCTTCAACACTCTGATACATCCGACTACTCAGAGGGTTATCTACAATATCCACAGATTTCAGAGCCATCTCTCAATCTCATCAGTCACATGGCTCATATCAAGTGCCAGATATCCCTAGATATACACCACTTACAGTCATCTATATCAAAACATATAACTATAATCGGTATGTGATGCAATATGAATAATACTACCAAAAGTATGTCATGGTCCGAGTATGTAAACTATATGTTCAATCAATATAATGTACGTCTAGAATAAATGTAAGTTTATATAAGTTTATTCATATTTTTTTTATCCAATAACATCTTATGTACTTCAAATCAATGTAATTCAACATAATTATGTATTGGACTTATTTTTTATATTTTTTACAAATTTTTTCTATTTTTTTAATTCTTTTCTGTTGCCCGATCCAACCAACCCTAGCTCAGTCAAGATCGGCCCAGACCTAATCAGAATCGGCCAATCCAATCAATTTTGGGCTGACCAATCCGAGACTTGAACCCGAGTTTCCTAACCTTGCATGACATGGGCCACTATTATTGTTTGCCACCTCGTCTACAGCATCCCAAAGCATGTGGCATTGCCGAGCCAAAACCCCAATGAGTCTCTAACTCACCCAACATCTCTCTCTCGCATACACGCACATACACAGATCCCAAAGATCAACTCAAGGCACGAAAGCACCCTCATTTCTCATCTAGGCGAAGCAACCCCAAGCCCCTAAGGGTAAACAAACAACTTCCCATGACTGCTTCAATAGGTCTCTCTCTCTCTCTCTCTCTCTCTCTCTCTCTCTCTCTCTCTCTCTCTCTCTCTCACACACACACACACACAAAAAAAAAACCCTCCCTCTCTCTCTTATAAAGTGTACGCCTAGGCAAATGACACCTAAGTGCTTAGGCGCTAGGGATCCTAAGGACGCCTTAGGTCACCTTACTGCCTTCACAAACTATGGGATCAATTCAACTCCAAAGAAGACATTCTAACAACTTCATTATGGGACAAGAGCCAATGAGATACAATCAACATCATCACTTTACGTCATTAAGGTGTTAGAATGCCATCAATGATTCACCATGGCAACTAGATTGACCCAATGAAGACATTATAATGACTTGTATGTTTGTTTGGTGTATATTGTATCATTATAGTAGATTGTTGTAGCCTTGTAATTTTTACATTCCTTTGTTACGCTTCCATATTTGTCCTTAGAAGTATCAGAGAAGAATATTTGGTACATCGATAACACACAAAGTTGATGCATTATTTGCCTCAAATGATGAGCACATTGAATGCAAAAAAAATCATCAACTCTAAGTGTTGCACGTATACAAATTTACATTGTTTTGTCACTTCTATTCAAAGATAAATATAGCAGCAAGACAAGGGAATGTAAATTTTAAGTGTCGAATCCAATAAGTTTTTTTTCCTTCAACTTATCTCAAACAATGTAAGTACCTTTTATATTTTTAAGTTATATTTTTTAAAAATTTGTTCATGTGCCATTTGAAGTTTGAACAAGACGGGAGGTCGGGCTGGATCAGTTGAGATCGGATCCAATTGGCCAATTCGATCGGCTTAGGTTGTACAAATTCATGCCCAATATATGATCCTTCCTTCCTTGACAAACATACACATGCACGCATGCACACACAACACAACACAGCACACACATGCACATGCACACACTCACGAAGACACGCATATGTATACACACACAATATCATTGAAAACTTTCATTACTACAGATCATACGTATTTTGGGCTACCAAAGCCAATGATTTTAATAGTTACACACAAAAAAGAGGTACGTCAACTACAACATGAACATACTTTCTTAAAACTTTTGCTAGTGTAACCATAATAAGCATAACTTTTTTTTTTTTTTGCCAAAAGGGATTCCTTAACAATATCCAACAAGGATACCTTGAGACGTTCATCATACACAGGGAGGAGAGAAAAATTGCCATTTATTCTTTACAAGAGGAAATGTTGCATTTCCAATCACACCATCTTTTCATTGTTAGTTACCATAACTGACATATGTTTGTGAGGTTGGTAGGCGAAAGATTAGAATCCAAAGGACATGACAAGACATGACAATATATCTCGAGAATGTTAAAGTACAATTTATTAAGGATCATTGTGTAATAGGTAACCATGTGTTACCAAAATGTTCAAGGGTTTCAAAGCTCACTCCAATGCGCATAAACTAGATAGGATATTGAAATGCCTACCAACCCACCCATATGTACAGAATACCTTCATTTAAGCTCTAAGATCTCATAGAGATCTCTTTCTTGGAACAGTCCCAAGATGGCTTCTCTCAAAGATGACAAGCTACTTAGTAATGTATCCAATCTCTCAAAGTCCTTAGTGAGAGCTCTATGATAGTGCTCAATGATCTCTTCTCTTTTGATCTCCGAACATGGTGAAATGAAACTAGATGACAAATCTTTCTTTAACCTGGTAGAGCCAGTAGTTTTAGATAGAAAGAACTATGATTAACTTCCTTGGTAGCCTAAACATACATGTACATTGGGAAGTTAAACATACCATCCAATGAAACTATGACTGGAAGCAAGTCAAAGACCCCTTGTTGCAATGTGTCCTTGGCGGCAATCAAACACTTCATTAACCAGCTAATCTTTTTCTTAACATACAAAGCTATTCAGTGGAACCAGTAAACAGTGCTGCATCAGCAGTGTGGGTCAAACAAAAGCATGGACTTTCAAGACAGTCCAACAGGTAAAGGTGTGCACAAAGATACTTAACACAAAGACTATAAAGCAGTGAGCAGGAAAACTAGCACCCTGAAATTTTCAAGTACAATTTACGAAACAGCTGAAACACAACCTTCCCTGTCTATTTACTATCATTTGATCCTTTCAAAAATTTGAAGGCAGTTTATAGCTATACAATTTATTGATTAGCTTTAAACATAGTGAGGATGAAAATGCATTGTCCACAAAAACAATAAAAGTTGCACCAAAAACATACTCTTAACATCATTAAAAAAGTAATGCAACCAACATCCGCTTATGACTAACAATTTACCAAATCATATCAGAAAGTAAAGACAATAGAGTTCTGACAGCACCTCTTGGATTGCCACTAGTGCTTCAGCTGTCCACCGTGAAACTTCGTGGGAATAATAACCAGACACCTCCTTCACCTGCAATCGTGAACAAGAAGAGTTCGAGCCAAAGCCGTAACATACATATGCTTGAACAGCACAAGCACCAACCATCCTCAGACCATTGTAACCACGCAAACTTCCACATTCCAAGCTCTGCATACTAGGAAAGGGAGGAAATTGTGGGGAACACTCACAACCCTGATAAATGGAGCTGCGGGGATGAGCAGCGACCAGCTCTTCTGATACTTCCTGATCTCGCGGAGAGCCACCGTCCCCGGCTTGAATCGGTGCGGCTTCCTCGGGGTCGCCCCTGGACAACAACCAAGCGCATAAGAGAAACCACCACGGCAGTGGCATCGGATCGGATCAGCAAGAACGAACCTGCGGTCGTCCTTGTTTTGGGCCTCCCTCGTCCACGGACCTGCCCACCTTCACTTTAACCAATGAAATCTCACAAGGAAACAGAAGGAAGTGGGCGTGTGCAGATTAAGGAGGCATTGGTTACCCGGTCAGCAGGAGATGACGGCGTCGCCGCGGGAGAGCTCGCCTCGTCTGCAGATCGAAGTGGGGGAGGAAACCTGGGAAGTTAGAGGTTTTGAAGATGCGAATGGAGAAAGGAGAAGGGGAGGGGGAGGGTGTAGCCACGGACCGGTCTCTTGCTGCTGCGGCGACTGCGCGGCCAGTGCCTTCCGCGGACGGCGCTGCGTCCTGTTGGAGAAGTGCTTTGTCCTCGCCATTCGGGAGAAGGGGGGTGCCGCCGGGAGTCCCTTGCGGCGGCGCCCCTTCCTGCTGCGATAGGTCGCGGGGAGACCAGAGGGACCGGAGAGGTGAGGGAGTGATGTGGCAGCCACGCGCGAGCCGGAACCCCTTTTCTTTTTCCCGCCAAACGAAATCAAAAACCTAACTCGGGGAAACCTGCCTGCGGGCTCTGTTGTTGTCGTCCGGAGGGAGAAATTAGGGACGATGAAGTCCGCCTTTTTTTCAAACTTTCTTTTGGGGGAATTTAATGACGGTCCCCTGTCGGGCGCCTCACATTATTTGCAATTCTTCGTCAAGTTTCTTCGCTGTCCACCGTCCTCGATTCCAACGGCAATCGTTTTGTACAAATTTTAATTTTTTTCCTCTTTTTAATTATTCTTTCCATCATTGTAATGTGTTAATAGTTTATAAGAACATGTTTCCTTAATTTGTTTGCAGAAAAAGTTATTCGGAATTATTTATCTGGAATAACTTATACTAGAATAAGGATTTCATAGTTCTATGAGACCTACTAACGGAATAAGAAGAAAAAACAATTATTTGGTCTAAATTCGAATTGCTTATTCTTTTTATTTTAGTATAAGTAATTCTAACGTGATATAAGTCATTCCGTCTATCAAATTAGAATTAACTTTATCCTAAAGATAAGACCCCTTATTCTGCTCTTATTCTCCTATCAAAGAATAAAATTTGTTGCGCACCTGCGGCCGGTACTTTTAATTTAAAATTTTAAAAGTGGTCCCAATCCAACTATATATACAATTTAATCTTTGATTGGACGAAACTGAAAAAATATAAAAAATAAAAAATCAAGTCCGAATGATATTTTTTATTTTTAAAATTGTCTGATCAAACACTGGATTATTCAAATATGTAGAACATAATGAGACCCACCTTAAAAAAATAAAAAAAGTAAGTAAAAGTACAAGTTGTCGATACGGCAAGCTTTACTTAACTATTAAAGTAGGGGACCTAAGGTGTTAAGCTTATTAGCATGTTCACATCTCAGTGTAGGGGTGTTGAGAAGCTTGGTCATAACATCTCGCATACTAACATGAAGTACTTACTGGATCGTCGGGGCACGGTGCACTATGTCTCAGCATTCTTTGTGTTATGATTGTGAATTTCTAAAATCCAACAATCATGTTAGATAATGGATTATAGGGTGTTTGGGAGCAACTTTTTTTTCCAAGACTATTTTACTTTTAAAGATTATTTCATTCGATTTTTTGTTACAAATTTTGAAAATACAACATTTCAATTGTGAACCTGTTTGATAAAACTACTATTATTTTTAAAATTTTGTAAGCTGCATGGATGGTGAATAAAGGAGGGGCAGAGGATGTGCAGTAGGGTGACCTGTTGACAATGCAAAAGATGATGCTTTGAAGTTGAACGATTTTTCTATGTTCTTTCATGCTCTACAATCGTGCTATAAAAAAATTTCAATTACTCCAAGGCAACTATTGAGGGCACGGCAAAACAAGGATAGTAGCATGTCACCATCATTAGAGAGGTGAATCACCCCCTGCCCACCACCATAGGAGATGGCTCTAGTGATAGTTATGCATCCAATATGCACAATCCATGGTGTGGGCCTAGAGTTGAGCACAAAAAATAGGAAAATGTGCAGGATAACATCCCACGAGTCATTAGCAGTGAACAAAGGAGAGGTATTTGAGGACACCTGCAACAAAGCCCCAATGATGGCCTAGAATAAGGAAGATTGTGACGAAGGCACCTACAACAAGATGAAGAGCTTGACCCCAATGATGATGAAGAAGAAGCAAGAGCGAAAGACGGCTGTGGCGAAGAAGAAGGAAGACAGTTGTTGGGTTGGGTTGCGGCAGGGTGAGGGGGGAGAGACGGACATGGGAAGGCACACAAGTAAACGGATCTTTCTCAAAAATAAAATAAGGCAAGACTTGTTTTTTATTTGGTAGAGTTTGACAAAGAGTCCAACCCTTCCCTAAAAGTCAGGAGAGGTAGTTCCAAATAGGGTATAGACTCTATTGTCTTCTCAAAATAAAAATTAAAAGAAAAAAAATGCCTACAAAAGTACAACCAAACACCCTATTAAGTCTTAGGTAAAAAATAGTTAACAGTTACCTAAGTCCGTTTGTTAGAAGCTTTAAATAGCCTATTAGGAGAATTAGGCTACTTTCGGAGATAAATAGACAGTAAATATTACAAAATTAATAACTTATAATGCTAATGTTCAAATAACATAATTGGTTGGATATTTAAGTTAGCTTCAACTTTTATGAAGACCACTTTTGCTAATACGGATGTTAGAAGGTCATTTTTTTACGAAATATTAACAATATATCAAATTTAAAAACAAATCAGATAATGGCGTGTATCCTGCAGTTGGAGTTTGAATAGAAAGTTGGAAGGAAGAAGGAAACTCATGAGAGAGTATGTTTGGGAAGGTTTCTTGTTGGAATTAGAGCAGGGTTAGGATCCCTAACTAGTAAATAAACTATATAAACTATCTTAGGCAACATTTGGCAAGCCCGTTAAAAAGTCAAAACTTTTAAAAAATCAATCCATTTCATGGGGGGTAAAATTGAAAAAGTACCGCCAAAATCAGCCTACCTGTTCCAAAAGTGACCTGGTTCCTACTTTTTGAGAGAGAGATGGATCCTTCCACCTTGAGTCCCTCTCTCTTCTCGTGGAGAAAAGCGGATAATTGGAGTCCTAAGGAGCCTTGTGCTCATGTGGGAATGAGATCACCCCTGTCGGTGATTCCAATGGTTAGAATCATTGGGGTGTGTGAGTGCTCAATTTAACGTGTTATCATATCATAATTTAATATTAACATGAAAACATGAGGAACGTGATAGTGATCGCAAGAGATCGAGGATCTCAATAGAAAAATGATCGCTGCTTACTTGTCCAATAGGGAGATTTTATGGCCGACCGAAGAGAAAGAGCCTTCTTTTGGTTCACTCTCTCTTTGTGTTGTGCTATTTCACCTTGCTCCTTCAATTCCTTGCAAAAAGAAACAAGAAACAAGAGAAAAGAAAATCGATTAGAACTTTGAAGGTACTGTAGTATCTATTCTAAAAAGAACAATAAACATGCAATTAAACTAAGAAAACTCACTTTTTGTGTATTCTTTTAAACCCCTAAACAATAGATTTGTGTGAATGATGTAGGTGTGTAAAACAAGATGTGATGAATGCTATGTGAACTAATAAAAACAGTGAAGAAAATCAACTATCTAATCAATGAATACTAGAAAGAAGAAGAAAGGAGAAAGTTGGCCCCCCCATATCTATCATCCTTCTATGCTTTAAAGAAAGAAGTTGGAAGAAGCAGAAGAAGCTCTAAAGCTTGTCCACGTTCTCAGCAAGAGGCTCCTCCTTTCACCTTGACGAGAGCTCCAATTCATACAATGGCCAACCTCTTTAAAGGCTCAAAGAGGTTATACATATATAGAGTGTTGTTTGGAGTAATTTGAACCTTAAAAGGATCTAACTCAGCCTCTGAATTGCTATTGATAAATATCACGAATTTAGAAACATTTTCATCATGAAAATCACATAATCTCGGCCAGATCGCGCTTAACATTAATTCACTGAATCGCGTCAATCCAAGACGACGTCTATTAGAAAACATCGGCCGACCATGACGTCTTTTGAGGAGCCAACATAAGAAAGATAATTCCGAAAAATGAAAGATAATTAGGAAACTTAAAACACGTCGACCACGAGAGATGCGATTTAGATGAATATGAAATTAATTAAAAGTCAAATTGACAATCGGGAAAGATTAGAAAAACTAAATCGCGTCGACCATAGGCGACACCATTTAACTTAATCCTTATCGATTAAGGAATTTGAGTCAAAATTACTTTTCGCTAAAAATCTAAATGATGTTGACCATAAGCGATGCTAATTAGAAAAATTCTTAAAAAAATAAGTAAAAAAATAATCAATGATTAAAAATCAGATCATTTTGAGCATCATAAATGTGACATGAAATTTACTCAATGTGAAGTCAAAATTAGTACGTCTACATCTAAGATGTTGTCAATCACATCAATCGCAAAGCAATCTTTCCTATCCTGCATATGTCTAGATGCCCTAAAATTGTTAAGGAATATTTTGTGATCCCCAAAGAAGATATCCATAAGTCGTGACTTGCAATTAATAATAGCATTGGCAATAGCCAAAAAAGGACAGCCCAATATGGTTGGGCTATTTTTCAAATGTTGAACTGATTCTATTTAAGAATGACAAAATTAACTAAGAAGTAATAAGTGTCAATCCTGACAATAACATACTTCACCATTCCTCTCGGTGTCCTAAAGGATCTATCAGCAAGTTATAGAATCACCTGAATCGATTTCGATTCTCCTATTCCAATTTTTTCATAAACTGAAGTGGACAATAAATTCATACTTGCCCTTAAGTCTAATAGAGTCTTATTAAAAATGGTCTCCTCAATAACACAAGAGATGGGTGGAGCCCCAGGATCCTTCATTTTTTGGGGCAATTAGTTGAGCAGAATGACAGTCACCTTTTCAGACAATAAGACTTTCTTAAGAGTTGTTTTGGGCTCTCTCTTCAGAGTACAAAGTTCTTTAAGAAATTCGACATAGATCGACATATGTTAAATGGCATCTACCAGAGGTATATTAATGTGAACTTGTTTAAATAAATCTATTAACTATTCATTATGGGTATGGATTTGATACTTCCATTTCTCCTTGCCAGTTTCTAAGGCTTGTAGAAAATGGATTTTGGACTTATAGTTATCAGGAGATTCTTAAATTATTTGTTTGCATTTTTCATGATTATGAATGAGAGTGAGCTCTTCTTTCTCCTCATCCTCTTCATGGGCCTGATCAAAAGTAGCCCGATTAGATCCTTGGTTCAGGTAAGGATTCGACAAAATTTTACCACTTCTCAAACCTAAATTGCTTTTGCATTTTTCAGTTGTGAGCCTTTTGGTGGATTTGGGCCTAGTTAAGGTTGGGCCTGAGGAATAGGTAGAAGTGGTTGTTGTTGAAAACCCAGAGGATAGTTTTATGGATTTGCAATGGGTTGACTGGGTAACGAGCCTACTTTTCTCCTCATAGTGGTGTCAACCATTTGGCCAAGTTGGGCTTCCAATTTTGCAACAGACTGTTGCTGGGTTATGACAAGTTGTTATAATTGTTGTTGTTGTTGGTTCATAAGAAGTTGTTGTAACAGGTTGAATTTTTCATCACTTTGGTTTGGTGGTTGAGGAGGTGGAAGTTGATATGAGGGTTGAGGATACATGGTTTGAGTATGGTTGGGCTGAAAATAAGGGGATCGGGTAAAGGTTGACCATTATTGAGAGCTTGATTTTAAAAATGACTTTGTTATGGATCCTTATTCTGAAAGTTTTGAGTTTGTGGATTTGAAATTTGGATTTGGAACAATATTATCCTTGATTAATTTATATTTTACTTGACTTTATATTTTTCTTTTAATCCAGCCGCATCATATAGGATTTTGAAATCACTGTGATAAGAATTAATTACTGATTAAATTTCAGACCATTAATCAAATAACTCCAACATGATATGAAATATTCCATTCTGAATTGAGTATCTTTATTATCTTTGAGGTTCGCTTGAAGATATCTTTAAAATTCTATCATTTCTTGGATTCTTTATCTAATATTTCTTATTTTCTTTTAAGATCCATCATGGCTGCAACACGTCCGCATTGGCTGTCAAACGCTCCCCATGATGAAACCTACAGTGTCTACGACCTGGGGTACTTCCCACTCCGTGGAGGTTGATCGATTTTATTTTATTTCCTTTTATCCAATATTTCTTATTTTCTTTTAAGATCCATCATGGTTGTAGCACGTCCACATTGGCTAGCAAACGCTCCCCATGATGAAACCTACAGTGTCTACGACCTGGGGTACTTCCCACTCCGTTAAGGTTGATCGACTTTATTTTATTTCCTTATCTATCTCATCTAGACAGGATTGATTCTATTGATCTCTTTGAGCTATCTTCATCGATGATTTTGAGAAAAAATTCCAATCATGTGATGTTAAGAGCGTGTCTCATCACACCTTGGCATCACCTTTTCAATACATTCTATTTCATTTCACTCCCTTGCAAAGACGATGCCAAGGTGAGGCAGCTGTAGACACGCTAATTTTGACATCATTTTGAGTAAATTTCATATCATATAATAATGCCTCAGAATGGTCTGATATTTAATCATTGATTAATTTTTATTGATCTTCTTTAAGTTAATTATCTAAATAGTGTTGGGTCAGACAAATATGATTTAAGTTAATTAATTAAATTGATTTTAACTCAAATTTCAGTAAAAATATGAAGAAGTCTAAAAGACGTCGATTTGTGTAGACGCCATTTAGAGTTTATTCATATTTTAATGTTTAAATTTGAATTTTAATTAATTGATTAATTAACTAAAAGACTTCTGCATGGCACGACGCCATTTAGGTTTCTTAAGTTGTTTATGCCTCTCTTCCGAATGTTTATCCTTATCTTAATTAGTGTAAAAGGCGTCTATATTGGGCGACGCATTTTATCTAATTACAGATAAAGATAAACTTTTTCCGGATGTTTATCCTTATCTTAATCAATTTGAAAGGCGTCTTCTATGGGCGATGCGTTTTAGATAATTACAGATAAAGATGAATTAATATGTATTTATCTGTTAGTTAAGCTGGATAAATCTCAAAATTTCTTCATGTAAATCCGCGGATGCAAAGAAGTCTATAAATACCTCGCCTCTTGAGTGAATAAAAAAAGAGAGTGATATTAAGTAATTATTTTGGTGGCAATTGGAGCGAAGAAGCTTGAAGGCGACGTCCAAACGCTGAAGTGCTGCTTCCAAAAATCTTCATCCGTCCAAGATCCATTGAAGACCAAGGCTTCCAGGGGCCATCCAACATTAACTTACAATTTAGTTCTACATATTTTTCACATTTTCACCCCATTAATTTTACATTCTTCATCACATCACTCCATGCAACACACACAACACTAGCATCATTTTCAAAACCTATTTATTAAAGGAGTTTAAAAGACCATCCCACAAAGTGAGTTTTCCTGTTTAGTTGCATGTTTAAAATTTTGTCTGGAATGGATACTACTTCTTCATAAGTTCTCATAATTGTTCTTTATTTCTTTATACTTCTTGCAAGGTACAAAGGAGAATCAAAGGGGAGGAAATCAATAGTAAACAACAAGGACTCTAGACGATCCTCAAAAACTCAACAGTAATCAAAGCAAGAACAAAGACAATAAAGGACTCTCTTTCTTCAGCCGACTGAAGGAGGGGAACCAAGAGCTCAATATCTCCCACATCCAAACAGGTAGGCGATCAAACTCTTTCTTTTGGAACTTTTAAGTCAAAAGTTTCTGGCGATCACATCACTTAATTATTTTTTAATAGGTTTATTTTGCACTTAAACAACATAGTTTTTCATGATAATCACACACTCATTTTAAGCACTCACAGCTTTTTTGGCGATCACGGTGGGACTTGGTCTCGCCATCTTTTAGTTCTTTGTTCTTGCTGTTATCAATCGGGCACCCACGGTGCCCCACTTGTGTCTCTCGACATGCCCTCACCAATTGGTGAGTGTTTTTAGTTTAGTTAATTTCCTACGTGCACCACGTGCACACCCCTGTGGCAAGATTTTGCCCTCTCCGTTGATTAGTTGAAAAGTTGTTTTTGTGATAAAGATTGTGTGATTGATTGGCATTCTAGTTGTTTATTTGACAAATTATCCTGTTAAAATTCGAATTTTTTTTTTTTTTGCATGAGCTGATTATTTATCATTTTTATCCTGTTTTGAAGAGGAATCGATCCAGAAATTCCTCTTGGAAAACTGCATCTGCGACTTGAAAAGCGTCCAGGAACAGCGACGCATTTTAAACTGCGTCGTCATACCCAGACGCCTTTCAGTCTCTTTTCTCTGTTGTCTGCTGCCTGAGCTTCTGCGAAAAAATAAGGTTATGTTTGAATAGCGTCGACCAACGGCGACACGATTCAGGCAGTTTCTTATTTCTTCTTCAGTTCTCAGATTTTGTGATATGTGTGCTAATTACCTATTATGTATTAAGCATTAGAGGCCATCCAGGCTACAGGTCATACGCATTAAGGCTAACACCCTCCTCTTCTTAGGAACACTCTTCTTCCTCTTCAACTCTCTCTGATTGGGTCGGTCCCTCGATCAGACTAAAGTAGTTGGCGTTAAAGACCTCCGTAAGTCCCCAAAATCAAGGTATTCCTCCTTGATCATCGGGTTGGTTGTACTAATTGAAGTCCCGGTTAGATTTCCATAACGTTGTGAGAGAAAACTATAGAATATAACGGTGGACACTGAACTGAAACTAGGATCCTATCTTTTGAGCGAATTTGTGGTTTAATTAAATCCAAATAACCCAACAAGGAATCCTAAAATCACGTTAAACATCCACTTGTTTGTTTAATCTCTGTACAACTTGTTTGCTAATCTCTGAAGAAAAATCTAACATCATGCTGCTTTGATCAGGCAGAGACTTGAGCATGGCTCCAGATGCAATTATCAACTACGAGGGAGATGCTAATGCCCCTCGCGATTCCGATTACAATTTTGAGAGCGGGAGAGATGCTGATGCCTCCCGTAATTCTATTCATGTTCCAGTTCGGTATGAGGGGAATGTCCGAACCCCTCTCTATCATCCTCATGAGCAGTATTCTGATCCTCCCCCGCATGTGCATGCGGTCCCTAATCCTACCTTTGAGGGGGACATGAATCCTGATGATCCCTCATCTTCTGATCCCTCGGATCTTGTAAATGTTTTAAGAGTTCTTGCCTCCCGTCTGGACCCTCAACAGTTCGAGGCGATCCAGTCCATTCTGAAGGGGAAGACGCCCATACAGTCTGCCGAACCGAACCCTGTGGCTCCACCTTGTCCAATTTTTGGCTATTGCTTAACGTCCATCTGAGGGTCAAGTTCCCCCAGTTTCTAACTTCATATAACCTAATCCACTTGGATGGTCCTACTGATATCTCATAAGATGAAAGTGAGGCATGATTTATTAAAATTTCACTTAGCATTTCAAACATATCATATGCTTTTTTCTCACTCTTGCTCATGAATGCTCCCTCACAAGATGCATCCACCATCTACCTATATTATGCATCTAATCCCTCATAAAATGTCAACACAATCTGCAACCAAGATAGTCCATGATGTGGACATTTCCTAAGAAGTTCTTTTAACCTCTCCCACGACTCATGAATCTGTTCCCTAGGTAATTGTGAAAATCCAGTTATGGCTCGCTTCATTGTGTTGATTCTCCCTATAGGATAAAATTTTGTCAGGAATTCCTATTGCATTTCGGTCTAGGTCCTAATGGGCTTCCCTATTGTGCTATGCCAATATTTGGTTGTGTCCTTAAGGGAGAAAGGGAATAGGGTTAGGCGCAGGGCATCTTCTGTGAAATCTTAGATTTTTATGGTGGAACAAATCTCAAAAAATTCATCTAAGTGCTTATATGGATCTTCGTTGGTATGCTCATATAAAGATGGGAGCATTTAAATGGTACTAAGTTTGATCTCATAATGGGCCGCATGGTGTTAGGCAATTGGATACAAGATGAAGAGTTGTAGTATTGAGGAATGAAATATTCCTTCATTTGTTTAGGCAATTCTTGATTATTTCTAGCTATTTGATTTTGAAGATGAATTTGATGATGTATGTATCTCTCAATTTATTGGATGGAATTGATGATGTCTGGATTTTGAGATCTCCTACCTAACATAAACTAGATGAAATGAGAGAAGAAGGAATTTTTTTTTTAAATTGCAAAGATAAACAAGTTGACAAACAATTGACCTAATGACCTAAGTGCAACTTAGACCTAAAGATGAATTTTATCACAAAGTAAATAGAATTTACTGTGAGTCACACCCACAATAGATCAACATCCATATAAGAGGTAGGGTAGTGGAAGGCTTCTTCTACTTTCGTAGGAACCTAATTAAATAATCACTTGCTTACTTTGGCGTTTGCCTTCATAACCTCTAGCCTAGACACTGGTACCAAATGTAGAAGCAAACTCATAGTTAGGTCCAATCACAATGTGAATCCCAGGGTCAATTGCTACCTGATTTTATTAGGATTAGGAAAATGTAAAATGAAATGTTGGTGATTTGTGGGTTAAGGAAGGGTGATGAAATCCCCACTTTATTTTGTTATGGAAATTGCCCTTAGACCAATTTAATATGCGATGCAACAATAAGTTTAATCAAACAATGAGCTTTTATGCAACATGCATGGACATGCTTTTAAAGAAAAGACTTTCCTTTCCTCCGCAATTTTCAACAACAAAAGAAATTAATTGAAAACAAGAAACCTAGCTAATTACATGATTTCCTAAAATGATGCATGACTTAAACATGAAATGTTTCTAATTTTTGAGTGATTTTTTTTATATTTTTTTTCTATTTTTATAAATTAATGGATTCTATCTAAATTATGAAAATACTAACAAAAATTGAAAATAAAGAGAAATAAAATGGCAAGTTGAACTCACTAAATGGAAGTTTTTTCTTTTTCATCTTTTTTATATGAAGGTACCTGCAAGAGAGAAAAAAATAAATGTGAGTATGAATATACAAAATGAACCCAAAATTATGAAAACTAGAAATCTAATTTCTCTAGCAACGGCGCCAACAATTGATCGATCACACACGTGCATTGTTAAACATTTGCGCAAACGTCAATCTAGATTAAACCAAACTCACGTATTTTAAGCACATGACATAAAGCATGTGGTGAGCATGGGTCGAATCCACAGACAAATAGATTTTAGTTTTAGAAATTCTGGATTTTGATTAATCTTAAAAAATGAGATTTGAAAAGTGAAGATTAAAATGAATAGATTTACACTAATTAATCTATCATAATACTAAATCAACGAAGGCTTGAAACTAAAGAGCAACAAAACTAATTGATTGCTTTTGAAGAACTAATTACACAATTTAAATGTAATCCTAAACAACTATTTAATACTTAAAGATTAAAACACCACTAATCAACCAATAAAATTCAGCAAGACATGCGAATCTAACTCAATAGCTAAGTGACATAAGGAACTAAAATTAACTAACTTTAGAATGAAGAAAAGAGAGAGAAATTAGGTGAAGGAAATCTAAATTAAAAGCATAAATATTCCATTATGATTTGTAACTAAAAATAACACATCAATCAACTAAAAAGAATACATGCCACAAATTTATGGGATGAAGATTCTCAAAACAGAATAAATAGAGAAGGAAAAAAAAGAACTAAATAACTAATCTTAATTCAACTCCCAACTAAACTAAAATAAGAGAGAGAAAGAGGCTGCACAGGGGTAACAAGGCTTTGTGGCGGGCCCCAGCGGGCTGGCGATTTTAAGACATTAAAATCCTAGGGTGTTAAGGTTTTAAGGCATTTGGGGGTCGACTTAAAGAATCAAAGAGTTAAAGTATTATACAAGTATTATTATGTTGTTTAGATATTTGAGACTTATTAAGCTTTTAATTCTCAAGTCTTTAAGACTTTAACTTTAAGGGTGTATTTGCATTCTCAAAAGATTTTCCTAAGAAATATTTTCAACTAATTTTCACAAGTTCTGCAGACACGAGTAAAAGTTAATTGGGGAAATAATCTCCACATTCTCATAATATTCCTTTTTTCCTTGGATTTACTTCCTCACTCCCTCCTAGGGAAATATTTCTTGTGGTTCTACTTTTTATATATTTTATTTTCTGAAGAATAATTTCCGTGATTCTCTATTTGTTGGAAAATGTTGAGAACGTAACCGCTTCTTTAAGTATTATAGTTGTACTCGTAAGACAAAAAAGTGGAGTGTTAAAATTTTAATTTTTTTAAAAACAAATAATTTTTGTTATGATAGAATGTATAGAATAAAATACCAAGAAAGTAAATTTGATACTTATGAAAGTTAATTTCAGGAAGCTCTAATTAGTTTTTCCTATTTTTTTGGTGGGTTTGTTTGTGTGTAGGTTGGCGGGTACTGAGATCACACTGGCTTTGCCGGCCCTGCTCAAGCAGCTACTATAGATAAGGTTCGTCGACCTTGATGAGGTGAGAGGGCACTCACGGAGAGTAGCAAGGAATATCCGCACGGTCGCCACCTTCGATTCCTAAAACTCCTCTCTCTTCTCTTCTCTTCACCTTCGACTCCTGCAAACGCTTATCTCACTTACCTCTATCTAATAGTAATTTCCCTTTTATTTCTCATTCCTCTCCCTCTACCCTTTGCTTCTACCCAATCTCGCCGCTCTGATCGATACAGAGAACAAAAAGGCTTCAGCAGGATCCAGTCGAAGCCCCGCGAAGCGCCAGCCCCACGCCCAGAGCTCCTCCTCTTCACCCTGGTCAGCATCCCTTTCCAGTACTTCTTCTTCCCCGCAAAGTTCCGATTTTTACCCCTTTCCGATCCTCCAATCTTTCGTCTTTTGTTAGGACTCTATTCCGGTATCGGAAGAAGAAGAAGAAGAAGTGGAAGAAGACCTCTCGCGCCCTTCAACAGCCGCAGCGCAGAGCTCCCCACGGCAAGCACCAACGCGAAATGGCCCTCCTGCTCTCGCCCTGTCACACGGGCAAGCCCCTTCCATCGCTAACAGCAGAGCACTGCAGACTGGGAAGCTCCTCCTCCGCCGCGCTCTGCCCTAAGTCTCTCTCCTTCCACACCCAGACAGCCGCCCCGCAGAAAGGTGTGGCCTTTCGCAGGCCGAGCCCCCCCGCGAGGCCGCGCAGTACCTTCTACGCCACCGCCGCCCCGCCCAGCCAGGAAGCCCGCCCCCGCCCCCCCGCGGACCCCTCCTCCCCCAAGCCCACTCGGGTCATGGTCATCGGCGGCGACGGCTACTGCGGCTGGGCCACCGCCCTCCACCTCTCCAACCGGGGCTACGAGGTCGCCATCGTCGACAGCCTCGTCCGCCGCCTCTTCGACCACCAGCTCGGCCTCGCCTCCCTCACCCCCATCGCCTCCATCCACGACCGCCTCCGCCGCTGGAAGGCCCTGACGGGGAAGACCATCGACCTCCACATCGGCGACGTCTGCGACTTCGACTTCCTGGCGGAGGCCTTCCGGGCCTTCGAGCCCGGCGCCGTCGTCCACTTCGGGGAGCAGCGGTCGGCGCCCTACTCCATGATGGACCGCCCCCGCGCGGTGTTCACGCAGCAGAACAACGTGGTGGGCACCCTGAACGTGCTGTTCGCCATGAAGGAGTTCGCGGAGGAGTGCCACCTGGTGAAGCTGGGCACGATGGGGGAGTACGGGACCCCCAACATCGACATCGAGGAAGGGTACATCACCATCACCCACAACGGGAGGACGGACACGCTACCGTACCCGAAGCAGGCGAGCTCGTTCTACCACCTGAGCAAGGTGCACGACTCCAACAACATCGCCTTCGCCTGCAAGGCGTGGGGGGTCCGCGCGACGGACCTGAACCAGGGGGTGGTGTACGGGGTGAGGACGGAGGAGACGGCGATGCACGACGAGCTCTGCAACAGGCTCGACTACGACGGCGTGTTCGGCACCGCGCTGAACAGGTTCTGCGTGCAGGCCGCCGTGGGGCACCCGCTCACCGTCTATGGCAAAGGAGGCCAGGTAAGCCCAGCACTAACGATTACCACACCATATCCACCACTAGTATATATCTTGCACAGCAACACATCTGCTCTAATATCTATACAAGGGGCTGCTCAGTGCCCCCGTCTATGCTTTGATGCTTCTTCACTGCTGAGGTTTACATGTTCATCGGATTTGGTGTTCATTCCTCTAAGCACTTGTGTGTACCCCTTGCAGACTCGTGGGTACTTAGACATCAGAGACACGGTTCAGTGCGTAGAGCTGGCCATTGCCAACCCAGCCAAACCCGGTGAGTTCAGGGTGTTCAACCAGTTCACTGAGCAGTTCTCCGTTAATGATCTGGCTAGCCTCGTCAAGAAAGCTGGTGCGAAGCTCGGTTTGGATGTCCAAGCTATCTCGGTGCCCAATCCACGTGTGGAAGCTGAAGAGCATTACTACAACGCCAAGCACACTAAACTCGTAGAACTTGGCCTAAATCCACATCTTCTTTCCGACTCCCTCCTCGACTCATTGCTCAACTTTGCAACGAGGTTTAAAGATCGAGTAGACGCTGCACAGATAATGCCTAGTGTTTCTTGGAAGAAAATTGGAGCGAAGCCGCGGACAGTTGCTGCCTAGATGTTTGAGAATAAGGGTATAGAGGTGCCAATATTTGGATGTTGGCCATCATCTCCTCAGTTATTTTTCTTTCATTTTAGTGTATCTTTGTGATAGTATTGTCCTTTAGATAATGGCTATAGTTCCCACTACCATGTTCTTGCGCCAGTTTCAGGGTATGGATGTTTTGACATCTCTCTTTTTGAAGCCTAGCTGCTTCGGATGTTTCTCTGATCCATTCTCAACTATTTCTGTAACTCAGCCAATCAGATGTCAGAAGTGAGATGCATCAATTTGACTTCTGTGGAACTGTTTTGGAGAGAGTGAGAGATCAAGGTGAAATTTTTGGCTCAGCTTCTGAATAAGGAACTCAGATTTGATGTTGGAGTGTAAAAATTGCATAGGTTCGATCTAAGTCATTGGGGACCTCCTAAAAGGATCTACTGGATTCATCGAATTGTTCATCAAAGCGGCCAGTTATTAATGGAATCTTTTGTCAGTTCTCTGTGAAATATTCGTTTGGCCGAGGGCTTTCGAACATATCGTAAGCTAAACCCTTGTCTCAAAAGTTGCACACTTACGTACGAGTGGGTTAGCCATAGGCGATTTTGAAATCTGATTTGTATTATAAATTCATATATGGTTTACCCCAAATGTTGCTATTCCTAAAGTGTTTGATTGCATCCGAAAGTGTACATGGATTTGATTTTGAAATGCAGTCCCATTGCATAACTTTTTGAGTCAATTCTTCTTTAACATAATATAATATATAATATTATGACTGAATAATGTTTATATAGTATTATGTTCTTATATTAATATAACTATGATAATAAATATATTATGTAACCTTCAATATATATATATATTATGTATTACAAATATGTAATATCATAGATATGTTGTCAAATTGTAGTGCACATTAGAAGATTATATATTATAGGATAGTCCCCAAATTGGTGGAGAAAAAAGTATCTAATTAAGGACTGGGCTTTTACACCATTTGTCAGCTTTACAAAGAGATTTTATAATGGGTAATAAATCTAAACTTTCAAGCTTCAAAGTAGAGTTGGCGTTGAACAAGCTGCCTCTGTAACTATAAGATTAATTCTTGAGAATATCCTCATTGCTATGGACCTGGACCATAAGTGAGAGATGTAGCTTCGTCGAAGCTGGGTTTGGAACAGGCACATGATAGAGCTAACTGGCAATATTTGGTTGAAACTTTATTAAAATGGGCATCGTGGGAGGTAGATACCCTTAAGCCACTGCATGCCCATCCTCATAAAAGGCAACCCAAGCCGTTGATTCGACCCTACCAAAGGCTTGACACATGGACGCCCCTCTCAATTTGCTCTATATATTGAAGCACTATTTTCTCCCTCAGGGAAGGCCGAGAATCAAGGTTGGATTGAGGGATTCAGAGACAGGTAGAGTGAGAGGGGGATCAGTCATGTCTTTTTGCAGATGATCTGTTGATTTGTGCAAGAGAAATACTTACTGCACACCTCCACGTGGGAGTGTGCACGCACGCCGTGCCCTGATAGGCGTGCGCATGTATCAGGGCGCGATGTGCACGCACAGCTCCACGCGGGGGTGTGCCCTAAGCCGTGCTCTTTGTGCAAAAGTTGGCATCAAGGCTGAAGGGACAGAATTGGGCCTATCTTCTAAGGGCAAAACAACATGAATTTCAAGGAAAGGGGGCAACACTATCTCCCTTACGGATAGTTTCATGGTAGTAACAGAAGTGAAAGAACGCAAATGGGCAGCAAGAGGTGGAGTATGAGCAGTCCAAAGAGTGAGACTCCGAGGTTCGAATCAAGAATAATAACATGGGCCATGGTCAAGCCACAAGGGGAAACAAGGCAACAAGAGCATTGGATAGCTCGCACTAGAGGTGAGGAAGGCACTTTTCTGGAATGGCCTATTGCTCTTCCAGTGGGGCTGGAGTACATTTCAAGAGGGGACTATCTCTTGCTCTTCTCCCGGACTGGAGGAAACATATGTATGTATATATGGCTGTAGACTGTGGAGTAGTCTGCAGCATGTTTCTTTATTTCGGTAGCCTAGTGAGTAGTAGGGAGTCATAGAAGGAATGCCATTTTTCGTTTTGTTGCCTTTATATCAATTATCACTTAATTCAATTGAATACAAACAACAATCTATTTGTAAGTGTTGTATTAAGCATGTTTTCTAAGCCATGTTTGGCAGCTTCCGATTGGAAGCACTTTTAGACTTTTACCTAATTATTTTGAGAGAGAGAAACTAAGTCTTGGAAGCCACTTTTGTAGTGTTTTAATTGTGTTTTGGGCTTTCCACTAAAAGATTTCATCGGATGCCCCTGATTGCAAATACTATGTATACAACTATTAATTTTGACATTTAATAATAAACAACACAAATGCATCCGTACAAGAAATACTGGAATTTATGATTCTACTATTGGGAAAAAATTATGTGGTAATATCCACAATATCCTCAGCCAAACGTGGGTTTTACAGTCATCTTCACATCCATTGGTCTGTGTATTCGCGATCACTACTGCATAACAGTAGTTTCTATTTAAATTCCACATATATGAATACAATGTCCAACACCTTCGAGCATCTGTTGTGCTCTTTCCCGTTAGGCTTCAGTGAGATTCTGCCGTTCCCAGGTCATTTTCAAAGAAAGCACCCATTGCATAGAACAGGCATAGCCACATAGGTTGGTAATGTTAAAAAATCATTTAAGTCAGCACCTGTATTCACAAGCTTTCAGATTTTCTTCTGTAGCTTGAAGAGTAGGAATCTTAACCCTCACAGGTATTTGCACATTGTAATGACCATCAGGACTGAAAGTAATATAAGAAACACCATTACTAGAATCTATCTCTAAGTTGTACAGAGCCTGTCCAGCCGCAAAGGAACCCAATAGCTGGTACGATCTCTCTGAACCATCCATTGCCAGGCAAAGATCGTTTGTGCCTGTCCAAGCAGGAGATTGTATTACTAATGCCATCTAAAACAGCTAATCAATTGTAAAATTTTAAGCACGTAAAGACATAAAAACAAGTTACTTTTGCACCAAATGCTGGCACAAATGATCAAACAGATCGTTCAGAAAATCTAATTTTAGACACGCCTGCTCATTGCAAAGTTGGCTAACTTTATAGCAAACAGCACCTCATACAATAAAAAAGTGAGCCATATCATATCAGACTCATGCAAATCAGATCTGAGTTGGTCTACCTTACTTCATAGTCGATGGACCAACTTATGTGAATCCTATCAGCATTTCCAGGACTCGGAAAAGTCTAAAAACAGAGTTGACCCATGCAATATTGTCAGTAGATCCAATCATCCAAGTCAGCAAACCATGTTTCATTCTAATAGAATTGCTCTGCCCGACAAGGTTATGGTTCCATTATAAAGCAATATATTCCTTAAAAGTCAATAGCATTGTCCAAGTGTTTTTTTCCTAAATTGGCCATATATTCTGTTAAATAGATCTCAAAGACATCAAACAAAGTGCATATTCATACTTACAATCACCATGGCTACGAACCAATAATGATATCTGACAAACAAACAGGACCCCGAGAAATCAAACTAAGGCCTGAATGTGGAGTTGCTGACAGCCTGACACATGCTTTTCTTCAGAGCCAGCAATAAACACTGTTTTCTTACTGTCACATTTGAAAAACTCAACTCCTGCATTCATTTTGGTGATAAAAATCCCAATAATATGCATCTAGATAGAAAGACCTGAACAAAATAAAAATTATGGTCCTAGTAATATAATATAGTACTGACAAACTATAATGGGCTACACAAATCAGGCCTCCCTAGTTACGTGAACTATATATAGCCAAGGAAGGCAGCATTGGCTAAGGACCCAGGGTCGGCAGGTCCTGATCTGATCTGGATGGGGATCGGATTGGCCAGATTGATCCATCCAAAGGAAGAAGGCCAATCCTTGGACCGGCTTGAGTTTTGTTTTTTAAAAAATAAGAAAAATCAGTAGAATCAGTAAAATCAAGAAAATAATTGGAAAAAATGAATATCACGCACTAGCCATTAAATTCCAAGGAATAACCATGAGTTAAAAACCCTAGCTTATAGGCTATATTGGCTTGGATGTGGATCAGCTGACACTACTTACATTGGCCTGGATCAACCCATATCAGCATGATGCAGGTTGACACAACTTATTTTGGGCCCCTTTAGGCTGATTTACGGCTGATTCAGTCTTGTTTTATTTTTTGTTCTTGCTTTTTTTACACTTTCCATGGGAAATCAGGTTTTCCCCTAAGATCAAATAACTAGGCATCGATTCCAATCTAAATTGGCTGATCTGACTCGGAATCGGCTGATCCTGCCAATCATGACTACAATAGGCACCATGTATAATCGAGTAGCTTGCTCTTTGTTATAAAAAAATTCAAGCTAGTTATCAAAAGTGATTACTTTTCTTTTAGTGTTCCGGAATGAAACTGGAGCACACCTGGTGGTGCTTTGGTGCATGCCCTTGTTTTACTCCTCAAAGGTTACCTGGTGCATGGAGCTCACAAGCAATCCATGCGCCCAGCTTACCAGTTTCCTATTGGGTTAGCCAGGTTCCTTATCCTTGAAAAGTTGGAAAGCTTCAGAATGGGATTCAGAGTAAATCTTGATCTTACAATAACCAGTTTTGGTAAATGTGGAGGAGATTACATGAAAGGCATACTTCTACTTCCACGGGACCAGCAGGAAGAATAGAAATGACAGATAACACTACACAAAGCCTTATGGGCTTTGGCATAGATTGTTGGGGATAATTGCCACAATTTCTCATGCTGGGAAATGATACCCTTTTATTTCCAGTGGATAAAGGTCTCTACCCTGGGTAACGAACTCGGATTGCAGCAGGTGTACACTATTGTCATCAAGGATGGCAATATCGGTATCGGACCTCGTAATGGATGGGGCCGAAACCGATATGTACTAGTATTGTACTGTCTGTATCGGCTGATTTCAGCCTGATACCATTGTTTTATTTTTTTTAAAAAAATTAGGATGCTTGGGCCAATTTCACTCCCAATTTCGCGCCAGTCCAGGCCATTGCTGGTACGTACTGGCCGATACTGCCACAATTGGCTGATATGGGATGACTAATTCTAGTGCTCTAGGCTAAATGGCATGGTATATTGGCTGTTGACAGCTTCATTGATTTTGTCCACGAGATGAAAGAAGAACGTTACAAATTCACTTGGTCTTGTGAATGTCAGGAGAGTATATGAAAATAGAGTAATGACCCTGACCTAGCACCTAGCCTCAATCTGCTCTTCGCACTGAAGAGAGTTTGACAAACAAAAGTCCCCTGACCTAATGTACATTGATGTGCACCAATATACATGTTAACCCATTTAGAAAATAGAGGGCCATTCCTTGCAACTTGAAAATTCTCAATTTAATCGTTGTTTGATAATTACTGTATCTACTAAGCAAGCTTGTATATCTATAGCTGTTCACACGTCGCCATGGATAGCTGCTTAATGAATTTTCAGAAGTCACGGAAAAGAGGAAGTGCAATGCTTAAACCACTGCAAATTGGAAGTTAACAGTACCAAGAGATCCAAAGCCAGGGTCTGAAATTTTGTAAAGAAGTTGCTGCACTGCATGGGGTGCAGCCTTTTTTTTTGGGACATCCTATCAGAGATCGGGTTGTGCGGACATGTCAAGCATGACAGGGCCCACCATTAAAAATTCAAAAAAAGAGTTAAACTTGATGCTGCAGCCGTCCGATCTAAGCAGATCAGATGGCTGCCCGCTTGCGGTGCAGCAAGTCTAACTCATTTGTAAGACTTCTCACAAATATCAATTCTTAAACTTTTCATTGAGATACATTGCTGAGGATCATCTGATCAGAAAAGCAAAACAGAACTTATATGCACAATAGCCGGTAACT
The DNA here is from genome assembly GCA_030544215.1 of Zantedeschia hybrid cultivar. Classification (NCBI taxonomy): domain Eukaryota; kingdom Viridiplantae; phylum Streptophyta; class Magnoliopsida; order Alismatales; family Araceae; genus Zantedeschia; species Zantedeschia hybrid cultivar. The sequence goes on from JARZZO010000005.1 coordinate 21,759,955, forward strand.
ATTCTTCCTGCGCTTTGGCAGTTACTAACATCGGTAAAATGGAGATTTCAGAACAATTAAACCATGAACTCAGCTTCAATCCAAAGGAATGCGGAAATTAAGAAGAACTAGGGGGAAAAAACAAATGGTAATACTCCTGGATCTATACCACCATTGAGAAACCTAGAACATACCATGAACACCATCGTCGAGGAAAAGCTAAATTAAAAGCTATAAACTATCGCAAGGGATCGACTATAGCCAAAACTTTATTGGAAAACTCACACGCAGCGAGCTCCTTCTGTGTCTGGTAAAGAAACTCCAGAACCTCCGAGACCTCTCGCTCGAACCCAAGGAACGGTCCATCGTCAAAATCCATCTTCCGTAGCTTGCAAATCCCCTCCCCCAACTCCATCATCGCTCCCCGATGGTTCTGCCGCTCACATCCCCCCCACACACACAAGTGAACAACACCCTCTCAATTAAACCACAAGACAACACAAACCAGTCCAAGAATCGATCTTTTTCGGCTTACCTGGTTGAAGAGGTGGTGCAACCCCACGGCGCACTGCAGGACCCCATGGATTAGGGTTCTGATCGGCTCCTCCGCCCCGTACCACATCTCTTCGAGGACGTCGTGGCATGTATGGTAATCGCCTTTGTTGAACAGGGAGACCGCGCGGTCGAAGCCCTGATCCTCGCCGTCCGGCGGGTCCTCCAACGGGTCGCGGGCTGCAGAGAACCTGTAGCGCACGCGGAAGCCGGCGGCCACGCGGCCGAGTCGCCTGGACGAGGGCGACAAAGGAGATGGTGGGCGAGCAAGGAGACCTGTTAGAGAGGTGGCAAGGTGGCTACTTTGTCTTCTTGTCGTTGTTAGGGAACAGAGAAGGAACAACGGCAGGGATGGGGCCGTCAAAGGCGCGAGCAGGCCGGAAGCCGTTCCCGCCATTCTCCTCTCTCTCTCTCTCTCTCTCTCTCTGCGCGCGATGTACAGGTGGCAACTGCACGGAGACGGGGAAGTGATAAGGAGTAATCGATCGAAGCCGTCCAATGGAGATCCAACGGTATAAATCTCCCCTCTATAATAATTTCTCATTTTAATTCTAGGGTTTTTATGCACATGTCCCTGTTGAAAAATTAACTGCGATGCGACCACCTTCACGAGTTCGTTTGCTTACATAATTCCGTTACAGGTTAATCTTTCTCCAATTTTAAAGGATATAAATTATTTGTCAAATTTTGACCTCTCTCTTTATTTTTTTCTCACCGAAATCGATAATTTTTTAACTTAAAAAAATAGTAATAAATTTATATTTTTGTATGTCAAAATTTAAAATGCCATGCTAATTTATAGATTATCTTGAGACTTGAATACCTTTACAAAATAATAAACCTATCAAATATGTTATTTCAATGACATATTTGAAGCATTTGCACATATCAAATATTCCCATCACCATTGTAATTTTAAAATATTACACATATTAAAGAAAAAGATAATATGTAAAGAAGCATGTCATTTTTAGAATTTAACATATAAGAGTGGTCAACATGACATTATCTCAAAAAATAAATTAGCGCATGAATACAATAGGCATATAATTCTAATGGAGAAGAATGACAGTCAACTCAAAAATGTAAAATTTAAAATTTATCTTCTCATGATAAGCTTACATAGGCAAACACATTAACAAGAGTAGTAATTTCGTAGTTCCATTTTTAACAGAAGCATATATTTATCAAAAGAAAAAAAAAACTACATACGCAATTCTTGGCCCCAAGGAAGTACATCAATCGGACGGTGTGGAGTAGCCTTAAGAGATGGCTTAGTGAAATTGCAAAAAAAAAAAAAAATGCAAAAAAGAAAAGATGGGCTTAATTAGTGCCCAGTCCGGTTAAAGGTCAACTCAGTTTTCCCGCCACAAAGCGAACCCGCCCTTGGCTCGTCTCGAGTTTAGCGCCCCCGAATCGGAGTCTCCCGTCTCCTTCCTAATTGTTGTTCTTCGTTAATCGTTGCTTTTGCACCGATCCCGGGGTAACTCTTTGGATCGAGCATGTAGCGAAGAACATTCCTCGGCAGGTGATTAGGGTTTTTTGTTTACCTGTGATCGAGACTTGTTAGGGTTTTCCATTCTGGGGGGAGGTTTTCGGAGATGGCGCAGTTGGGCTGGCGGCACCACACGCTCATACAGGCGTTGCTGTCCCGTGGTCCGCTGGAGGAGAAAGAATTCCATTCCATTTTCTCGGGCATCAGTGGCAAGAATCCAGGTTTTATTTATTTTTCCCTCCCCATTTGATGCAGTGGTAGTCTTGGAGCAGTTGTTTGCTTTCGATGTGCTAGTTCTAGGCGTCTCGCTGTAGAGTCATGGTTTTGCAAGTCTGGTCTCAGAGTTATGTGTAGGTGGTTTGTGGTTTCTCGATTTAGGGATTTCTTTTCTTTTTCTTTTATTTTCTGTTTGTTTCTGAATGCATGATCTGGCCGATGTCGCAAAGGATTTGAAGTGAGCCCCAGGTTCATGGAGGCTTAAGAGCTCCCCTGCATAATGGGAAAATGGCTGGATTAGTGCATAGTGGAAGGTCTGTGATGGGGTTGATGCCCTTGTGTGGTTCGGATGGCGCAACTGTATTTCACAAGCAGTAGAGAAAGTGCGTGTGTGCGGAGAGGGTGAAGCACTCGATGTGCCCTTGCACTATGGTACGTTTGCTCGTCGGGAACAGGGATAGGGATGACTTTCACAATGGGGTGATGGAGAGAATTTCTTCTCACTTGTTCATGTGGTGATGTATTGAAATCCAAATGGAAAATGAATTGCTTTGGTTTTGAGGTATTTTAGACGTGGGTGATGGAGTGCATGACTCTGCAGATACTTTAGTGAAAATTTTCATCTGATAAAAGGAAGGGCAACAGTTCCTCGGGTGTGGGAGAGTTGGATAAAGATCTTCATGGGCAGCTGTGAGGTCGCAATATCAACTCCCAAGTCCCACTTGTGGACACAAAGGCAACACATGTACCAACTTGAGGTTCACATGAGTTCAAACCTCATGGACTTCACCAGGCCGAGGGAAGGCCTACTGTCCGAGTGTGATGTAGGGCTCAATCTTGGATTCGTGGGTTTACTCTCTTGGATATCCAGAAAAGAAAAGGTAAGGGAAACGTGTATCTATATATTCTGTGTTATATTACCCTTGTTGGATAGTTTTCAGAGAAGCAGAGATTAATATTGCATATTTAACAGTTCTTCCATCCCTACACCTATCCACCTAGGGTTTATTGGGTAATCAGCTTCCTTGTCATCATAGTGTTTTTTTTTTTTCTTGCATTTATAGGGGAGTAATGGAAGTAAGTTACTCAAGTTCTTGTTCTTATTTTCACTCCACATCATTGTCTATCTTTGTTTTTCTTGAAACTTTCTGGATGAAGCTAGGTATAATGGTTTTTTTGGCACATGACAGATACCCACAAGAAGATATTTGATGATGTCATTTTCAAGATAAACAAGGAGCTGGCTTATGTTAAGTTTGAGCTGCGAGGATGCAGAAATCAATATGATGGCAAGATCTACTATGGTGTGGTCAATACTGTCGCTGATGAACAATCCAAGCTTGGGACAAAATATTCTATCCCCCAGATTGCCTTCTATAGGGCCATTGTAAGTCATGCTATCCTCAAAAATGTTTTTGGAGCATTTTCCCTTAGCCTAAATACTTTGCCATGTGAATCTTGTTTGGGACAATTAACTTAAGGTCCATTTTCTGCTGGCTTATTAAATTTTAGTTCATTGACTATAATTTAAAGTTTCTAGTTCATTGACTCAAAGTTTCTCAAGGAGAGGTCCATTCTGTCTCCTTTCTGTCACATTCCTTTGCCTAGTTTTAGAAAATCTATTTTTTACTTTTCTTTCTTTCCATCTCCCTTTGCACGATCCTCCACAAATGAGTGGAGGAAAGATCTCTGACGGGTTCTTGTGAGATTGTATCTCCTTGGTGGAGGGAGTTTGTACCTGGCCTGTGTGACGGCTTCACACAACAGAGGAGCTCGCAGTGGCTGGAGGAGTCTGAAGGTTCGGCAGCTTCACACTGCTGAGAAGAAGCGTGTGGTGGTGGGGGAGCAGTTCTTGGTTAGCAGATCTTGCTCAGGGATGTTGTGGATCTTTGCTTCATGGAGGAGTGATCTTGCTTAGCCTGCACAGTGGCTTCACCAAAGGAGGAGGAGCTCGCTGTGGCTGGCACAATCTTTCTCGGGGAACTCTGGATCTTGCTCGGCCTGCATGGCTGCTTCATGCGATAGAGGAGTGCCAGGTGACCGCAGGAAGTCCTAGAGGTTTGATAGCTTCACAGAGCACATTTGGAGCATGCGATGGTTGGAAGAGGTACTGTAGGTTCGACTGCCTCACAGGATGGAGGAGCACATATAACAGAGGAAGGATAAATTGGAGTTTTCCTAAGCCCAACGTTAACACCTCTAATGGTTTCGTTCTCATTTGGACTTAAAATTGATGATTCCCTCTTTTGTGGATCATCAATACAGAAAGTATGCTCAGTAGACTGGAAATTAAATGGAAGGTCTGTATCTGGACCAGAAGTCAATTTCCTGATCTTGTTTTCTATCTGGGAAAATCAGAAAGTGTTTTTTCATGGTACGTGATCATAGCTTCTTTTCAATCTCAATACATATAAATTTTAAAAGCATTGTGGCACCATGGCATGACTGGAGACACAAAGGCTCCTTACTATAGAGATTGCGACCATAAGTGGATCAATTATTTTTAACTGACGAACATTGAGTGAACATATAATGTCCTCTTTGGATGTTAATTTTCATGTTATTGTAGTATCTTGTTTGCATACTTTGAAGTATTGCTTTATTATGATTTTGGGGATGCATCTTGCTAGTTGGCATGATCTGCCCGTTTGATGACTAAAGATTAATGACTGTCTTTGTCAAAGGATCTTTTTTGGAGCTTTGAGGGTGGCATCCCTTGTTTTGCTACGTAGGGTTCATATTGGAGGAAGGCCTTAATGTTAGAATTGTCTAGCTTGGGACACCTAAAGTAGGAGTCCCTGACCATATGAAATGACAAAACTGAGGTAGGTTTATACAAACTTTGAGTTAGGTATTTAAGAAGGAATTACGTAAAGACCAATATAAAAAAATAAGTGTAACTTTGAGAATTGATTAAATGTGTGGTTTAAAATAAATGGTTCAATGCATGAGGATTTATTTGAAAGTTTCCCATAGAGTTTCTAGCTTAATGTACTAGAACTAGTGACTCTTGACTCTTGAGTGTGCTAGCTTTAGAGTCTCTGATTTGGCTATGCTGTCAGGAGGATAGTGAGGCTCCTTGGAGAGGTACCAAAGGCAGCCCAGTGCCAAAAGGCTCCCTCCACTATTAGGTCTGGGGAGGGTCAACTGTATGCAGCCTTACCTTTACTTTCGCAAATAAGTTGTTTCTGGATTTGACCTAATTGTTGTTTTCAGGGTTGAGATGAAATTATTTGATATTTTCATATTCTTGATGAGGGCTGTAAATTTAGATGTTTTGCATCACCAGGTTTTTCATTTATTCTATTTGTATCATCTGTTTGATGTCCTCCAGTTATTTTATCCCTACATGCACTCATATATCCTATTCAGGTTTCTGGCCATGAGATCTAGAGTTTTCCAATTCATTCTCATGGAGCAAACACCAAAAGGAAGAAAAAGATAAAAAAAAGGATTATATGTGGACTATGATGTATCTTTGGGCCATCATGATCCCTTTTCAGTGCATATTTCGTCTGTCTTAAGAGTAGAAACTGATAGAAAAAACATTATAAGAAGACCTGTTGTCTCCAGATCTGATAGAAATTGGCTAATTCCTAAAATCATGGATTTTCTTGGAGGGGGTGGGGTGACATTGATCATTTATTTTCTTTGCATGATCATTTATTTTCTTTGAATATTGTTCTGTATTATATTTAACAATTCAAATTATAGTGTGAAGAGGTAAACAAACAGGCAAGAAATCATATTACTGCATGTTGTTTTATAAATCATGCAATGTTTGTTGTATTGGCATTGGGTATTATATTGGCACCCTGGAAAACCAACATGTATCTCTCTACTTGGACCAACTCATAAAGTCACCAGTTATGGTTCGTAAGGGGCGGGGGCTTCTCTTTTTAGGTGGAAGACGAGCTTCTCTTTTTAGGTGGAAGATTCTTATCATGTCATATCAGTTGACTTCAGACCTGGAAAACTAAAAAAAAATAAATCCAACTTTCACGAGTCGAACTAAGTTGGCATACTGTGCATTGGTGGCTTTTTACATGCCACTTATCATGAACGGCAAACACTGATAGTAAATAGTCAAAATGGATAAACATACATATATCTGTGAAATAATTTTGTATCCTGGAACATACAGATTTTCCGTTTGTTAAAAAAAAAAGAGAGAAAATAATCAATACTAATTCTTTTTGTCTCATTTATTGCAGCTAGATGCTATTATGCAAGACACTAGTGTTCAGGGTTGCATATCCAACATAGATGCCCTTAATATCCATCTTGACAATCAGGTTTGGACATAGAGTGCATGCTGTGTGCTCTTTAGACTTGTTTTCTTCAAGTTTCTTGTTCTCTGGGTTTCATTTGTCCTTGATGATTCATGTTGTCTTTCTGTCGATGCTGCTTTTATTCCAGCTTGTTACTTTTCTTTGAACAGATTATAATTCTTTTCAGCAGGTGCCATTTTTTTTATTTGATATTGGGTTACCTCTACTTCCAAAACCCAATTTTTGGGATGGTAGTAACGGAGCATCGTTAGAAATTGGGCATGCTACAAAACCGTGTTCATCTATTTTAGGATTAACAAACTTGGGCATGCCTTTTACTTTCAGTTTCGTTTAGGAAATGTGTGGGCTCAAATCCTCTTCTTTTGATTAATGTGGTCAAAATTATTACTTTTGAAGTTAAATATTCACATTTCTGTATTAGTGAAACATTTAAAATGCAGTCAACTCTTTAAGTTTGAAGACTAATTAGTTTTATATATTGCATCGAGTAATGTTTAGCAACGTGCAGCAGTGCCGCTTCAAATATTTGCTTTTGAATCGTGTAAAAAGAATCACATAAAAGTATTTAATTTCTGTTTCGTTTGTCCTGGTTGCTAGCATGTTACATATGAGCTAACTGACATATGGTTATCTGCAATAAAAGACTTGAGGGATGATATCAAAACCTTTCAAGTGACTGCTTAGCTTATATGCAAGGTGACTTTAAAAGTTCAAAGTTCAGCTAAAACTGCATGCTGTTTCATTACGCTAATAGGAAACTATGATGAAAAGTGTAGTATACTTTCTGTCTTCATTTATGATGAAAAGTGTAATATATTTTCTCTGTCTTCATGTGCATCAAAAGTGTCAATACGATCCTTGGCAAGGAATTGATCTTATTACGTAGCTATATCCTTCTCATGCCAAGCATTCTAGTGGATGTTTTACCTGTGGTCCATTCTCATGTTCTTAGGTCCGATACCAACTGTTTACAGTAAATTCGTGAAAAGTTGCGTAAAAGAGTAAAGAATGTGCTCCTAGCAGCAACGAAAGAGATCAGCACGACAAATCCAGTTTCTTGCAGTGGGCAATGCAATAAGAAGTCAAAAATAGTGGAAGAGCAGTGAAAAAGTCTTCTCTAAGCACCTTTGCATCATTCAGAGAGAGAGAGAGAGAGAGAGAGAGAGAGAGCTGGGTCCCACCACACAGCCCCACTGGTTCTTCTCATCCAATGGGGTTGTACAGGTCACATGCCAACCCCACCGACTGTCTCCAGGTGGGGTTGTGTGCACGTGCATGCTTGCGACCCCCTTCCCCCGACTCCCAGCAAATTCAATGTGAAGCGGAACCCTGTTAGTGGGAAAACTCCCACTGGTGACCCATTCAATCTAATGGGAAGATCCCATTGGCATTTCCTCACATCTCTCTCTCTTTCTCTCTCTCTCTCTCCCCAACACACCCACACCCACCCACCTACCACCACCACCATCATCAAAGCCTTATCCCATCTATGCTACGTGAATCATATCTTGCTTATCCAATACCATTGTGGTTAAACATAGAAATGTCAAGTGCTTTCTAACTACATCTAACCACCTCATTTTAGGTCTTCCCCAACATCTTCTACCCTCCCCCACTCTAATTTTATCATACTTCTAAGTAATGCTGAATTTGGGCAGTAATGTACATGACCAACCCACTGCAGCCTATTTTTCCCAAGCTTAATGTCAATAAGAGCTACACTTAAAATCCTTATGCATATGTTCATTCTAATTTTATCTTTTCTAGTCTTTCTGCACATCCACCTAAACATCCTTATCTTAGCAACACAATTTTTGTATACGATCCTTTCTCGCAGCCTGACACTCATAGCAAGTCGAATAGCTGTCCTATAAAAGTTACCTTTTGAGTTTTAAGGGGACCCCACGATCACATAGGACTCCAGATGCACTTCTCCACTACAACTAATTTGCTTTGACTATGTGTATGATCTTCTTGAATCTTTCCATTCTCTTGACCAATAGATCCTAAATATCGGGAGCTGACACTTTTAGGAATATTTTGATCTTCAATCCTAACAATTTCACCCGATCAGCCCTTTTCTTCCGAGAATAATGCGGATTATACTACTACCTTTATTGAGAATATGTATTTCCATTTCCAACTATGATCTATTCTTGGAGATTTGATTTTTGGTTCTGATAAGTTGTCATATGCAAATGTATGCAGCCAAATCATTTATTTTACTGAATAATGGGATGAATGATGGAAAATGGGCTGAATAAATTTGAGGCATTTCAGAGAAACTTCAGCTACATTCCTGAGTGGTTTTGTCTAAACTGGCACCAACCTGCTAGCAGCGGCAATGGCTCCTTGATGTTCACCTCTGTGGTCTCCACCACTCCTTTCTCTGTGCGTTGTCCTCCTCCATCCATTGATCCATCAATATGTCAGATATGGAGAGGCTGTAGTCCTTATCGATGCAAGAAGACCGTTCAAGGCTATGCCAACAGTGCTGGCAAACTGGCACCCTCATGCCATCCCTTTCTTTTTTCTCCTCCCTTTTTCTAACCTTCACATCCTGCTCTTATTTCCCTCTCCCATCTTCCCCCCACCTGACCTCCCACAGCATGGCCATCCTCTTGTGATCGCCAGCTTTTCACATAGTGGTGGCCTGGGAGAACAATCGCAGCCAGCAGCTGCATTGTGGTAATCTTTGTCAGTCAGCAGCACCAACCCTTATCCATTGCTGGGCTGAGGCCTGAAGGAACCTCGAAAATGCCTAGCCTAGCTCCAGCCTAAGCTGGCCCTGCCTAATGACACCCCTATGTTTGGGGGTAGACATATTTTCTTTTGGGTATAGTGAAGTAATATACACTGTTTAAGAATGTCCATGTCATTCTGCTTTTTATTGAATGGTTCCTTTTTCTCTAGAGAGCAGTCGGATTTTCTTTTGTCTGTAATGAAGTAATTATACTGCTTATGAATGCCCTGTTCCAGGTTCAGTCAGGCCAGAGCTCAAATGACGGTCACTCTCATATTCCTTCGGTTTTCAAGAGCTTCAGTTTGGCCCAGAAGGAGAAAACTCTCAGGGAGCTTGTGCAGGATCAGTGGCTATGCTCTGCTGCAGATGGTAATATTGGTCTTGGTGTGAGATCATTTCTTGATCTTAGGGGCTGGTTCCGTAGTAATGATTTCCCTTCATGTGATGTTTGCAATGAAGCCGGGGTAAAGGTATCTTTGCCCCCCCATTCCCCTATGTTTTCTTATCTTTTTTTTGGAAGGTCCTATGTTTTCTTATCTTAATACTATGAAGTCTTTTTCTCGAGTCCATTAGGCTGTTAGTGGTGCAAGACGAGCCTATTTCTTTATATTTATTTTTGGTGGTTTTGTGCAAAATTGATTTCCCCATCATTGCTGTTCAAATTTCCATAAGGGATTGAAAGTACCACCTTTGATATTTGAGAGAGAGAAAGTTGGTTGAAGCTTGCATCCAATAGGAGGTGATTTAACAAAAGGGTTGTTTTGAAATCTAAGTTTACATCTAGAATTTACATTACAAATGCTAAAAACCAGTATTGCTTTGTTCAGTTCTATAACCATGGTTCAGTGTAGTCTAGCTCTAGTTTTAAAGTCTGCAAATTCTTGGACAAACAATGTCATGAATAATCTTTATATCTCCTCGGTCATTTTTAAAAATTGATGGCATAAGCGTGTTTGAGAGCATTGTTACAAATGCAGTGTTCAGATTGAGAAGTTTCAGCTTTCTTTTCTGTAACTTTTCACGTAATTATCTGTAATATCATTCTGACGTTTGAAAACTACTTGCTGACAGGCAGAGATATGCAAGAGTGAAAGTTGTAATATCCGAATCCATGGTTACTGTCTGAAGAAGAAATTCTCGGGAAAGGTGTCATCTCCTTTTTCGTCTCTTTCTCTCCATTCCCCTTCTAGCTGTCATCCTTTCTCAATCGCTGCAGTGAATCTTCACTTTTCAAAATGGTTGTCTCTAGGCTGCTGGTGTCTGTCCTGGTTGTGGTACTGCATGGCACTTATCTCGGTCAAACTGGGAAGATGAGGGGGAAAACGATGCCACTCAAAGTCAGGCACGTTCAGATAGAGTATCCAAAAGGCTCAGGGCGTGCAAAGCCGAAGCAGTAGAAGCTGCTCAGGATCAAAATCGAGTAACTTCTGGTCCTACCTCGAGAAGACTAAGAAGCTCCAAAGCAGAGCTAGCAACCGATGCAGCTGAAGCTCCTCCTGAAGCTCCGAGAACTCGAAGATCCAGACGGACATAGCAGAAGTAATGCGTTCTTCATGTCCCTATGTGACATTCCACACTTTTCTGTGCATGCTTTCTTTGTGATGTTGATTCCGTCCGGCTAGAGATGCCTGCACTGTGTGATAGCATATTACAAACTACTAAGGCAAATAGGCTGGTGCCCTTTTGATTGGCTGGTTTGCCTCCATACTGTAAGATCAGCTTCTGCATCATGTGTTTCGGTTTCTGATGATCGAGGGTAAAATGTCTAGAGCCAGTCAAGAGTAATTTGACTTGCAAAACCAAGCGAGGTTCAGTGAAGCAGTCAATTTTATGAAATCATTTTCAGTATTCAGTCTTGAATTAGCTTGCTTGGTCCGAGTGTTCGAAATTTGATATTAACAGTCTTTAATTAGTTTTCTCGATCCAACTACTCGAAATTTGATATTATAAATAACTCTTCATAATCTGATTATTTACAAATAAATTTTCACAATCTCAATTTTTTTATAAAAAAACTCTTTTAAATCGTCCTTTTGTAACACTGTTGAATTTTTGTTGTAACATTATGAGGCCCTGCACCAATTCAGAGAATGTCAGAACTTGTGAATAAATAATTCATTTAGAGAGACTTTCTTAAAATATATTATTATTTTAAGAATTAAAACATAATTATATCTTATTGTCTACTTTCTCTCATTTTCACCTATGTTTATCTGTGAATAAATCCACAGCAAAGCAACTAGTTTGCATTAACTTGGAATATGTTTTCTCGACCGTCCGTATCTTCTTCGCTTGGGGTTATTTTTGTGTATTCTTATAAGGAAGTGAAATTTTTAGAAATATAGAAACCAAGATTCAGATCTTGAGGGCGCTCTTCAAATCCCTCATCTTATGATCAACTTCTTGGTTGTCTGAAGTTTTCAACTCGCCCATTGACCGACTTCAGATCCGAATTTTAGCATCTTCACTATGACCAGTGTTTTTTTCAAAGGCTTCACAATGTAACCCTAATCATTGTAGCATGCTAAGCAACTGACATCGACTATGATGCATTTTAGTCTTCCTCAAGACTAGTGAGGATTGGTAAAGAGGGTCGCCAAAATTTATTTGGACAATTTGACACTTTCGAGAATAGGTCTCTGCCGTAGGTTTTAGAACGAAAAATTAATATCCAATGCGCACCACCTCTCGAGTCCTTTACATTTATATAAAATTTCGATCAGTAAATTCCCTGATTACGCTGCACCCTTGATTTACGATGAGCTCAAGACTAAAGTTTTAACAACTCAACCAGATCTTTCAATAGCTGAATGATGTTAACAATCATCTACCAAAATCAGATATACCTAAATATGCCTAGCTGAATGATGTTAACAATCATCTACCAAAATCAAATATACCTAAATATGCCAGAACCCACCAATGGAAAAGGGCTCTTTTTTAATTATCAGCCCACAAAAACTCTCAATAATCCCCCTAATCTGACTATTTATAAATAAACCCCCCACAATTTCAACTTTTTTTTACAAAAAGTCATTTTGAGCCCCTTTTTGGTGCCACTCCTACCCCCTTTAGTAACACTTTGTGACACTTAACGACGTTCCACCACGATAAGTTATAGGGACTTATTCGTAAATAATTAAATTACATGAACTTCTTTATAAATATGCATATTTAATTATATAAAAAAGGAGCATGGAGAAACTTGTACATCTGAATCTCAAACATTCTACATGTTCTGTGCCATATCAAATTAACCACTACCGGAAGAAAGATGTCATCCAAGAAGGGAGAGCATGAATTAATGGAGGCAAACGATTTTGTGTCTCACGCATATGACATCTACATTTGACATCACAAATTTCAAAGTGAATGAATGGCAAATGCAAAATTTGAAATTTGTGCCAACACCTTAAAATTTGTGCCATGTGTTTGATGTCAAATGTGGATGTCAAATGTGTGAGTTACAAAACCGTTTTCCATTAATAGAAGATATTACTGGAATGCATATGGGATTCACATGAAAACCTTTCACACTGCCAGCGATGTTTTTTTATTTTTTATTTTTTAAATTGTGGGGGTGGTGGTAGCTATCAAGAGACTCCCAATGTTTCATTCCCTAAGGATCATCTGAGAAATAATGCTCACATCACTAAACGTCTGACAACAAGATAGGATTCTTTTCTATTTTTTTCTAAAAGAAGGGGGCATACTATCCTTCACCGGCTTCTCAAATTGAGCAGCAACAGACATGGATAACCAAGTAGAGACGGCATCAATTGCCACGAAGGTGTTCTGCAAGAATGTTAACGTAAATTTAGTCCTCCTCTTCTGTGCTTTCTGCAGCAGTTCTCTTGTGCGTCCGACAACGGAAGTAGACAAACTGAATCAGGATCTGACAAAGGAGTCAAGGATATTCTCTTCGGATAAAAGAAGGAAAAATAACTAGGGGTGAAACATCCAAAAAAATAAATAAATTGTAGAGTAGAGAACTCACGTTGGTGTCAAGATCTCAGGAAGCAAATGCAATGTGAATCAAAACTGCATGGTGTACTAAAATTGACGTGAAGCATGATGAATTGTCACCAATATTATGATTTCAGCAACAATCGTTCACCTATTGACTTCAAAAAAAGAGGAATTGACCCTTAACTACTGTTCCTGGGGAGAATAACATACAGAGCAAGGATTCTAAGACAGCTTTAGTTGTAAACTCAGAGAACCTCCACACATCCCTCTAAAGGCTTGCCAATAAAATCATACCTACACAAACATAAGAGATCACTTTGGCCTGATTTGGGGAAAGAAGATACATGGAAGAGGAGCAAGGGGAAGACGCAGAGCAGAAGGGGAACATGCTACCCTCAGTCCCTCCCAACAATGTGCAAGAATTCATTTCAAACCATAGATTCAGATTTTCAAATTGGTATGCTTAAACTACTGCATAGAAAAAGAAAGTTAAGGATACAAAAGTGTCCAGAAATACGCATCCTCCTGCATCCACCAGCCATGGCAGGTTAGGTCTAATTCTAGACCAATCCACACTGTTGACCAAAATACTACACAAAAATATATTCACTGTTAGTTGGACTGCTATGGCATAACTTCCTTTTTAATGTATCTTAATGCAATCAAGGGTCCTGTTTTTCACCTGGCTATATATGTCGTATTTCCAATAAGGGCAAAACCAAACATTAATGGATTCAGACCCTGCAAAAATGGAAACACTCGGGAGTTATTTCCTGATTGTACTGAGTACTGACTACAGACTTGGTAGAGGACAAGCGTATCTGTAACATGAAAAAACCATTAAAGAACAAACATAATCACCATGACAGGGCACAATCGGACAGACAATCAAAATAAAAAAGAAGCTACAGAGGTGGATCCCTGATGCAGTTGGAGTTTCCAATAACATTAAGGCTGCTAACCTCTTGCTAAGCCTATATTAAACAAGGGACTAGTTTCTTTGTTGATATCAAGCAGAAGGGTGTGAGGTTTGACACTATAGATGTACTCCAAATATAGATGAAATCCAGATTCCAGGTTTGGATCAGCCATCACTTTAAATTCTTCGATAGCATAGCATGGCCTTTTTCTAAGAGCAGTAACGGAACTAAGATCCAATTCTGGGAAATCAGTCTCTTAAATGAATCTGTAATTTAGCCTAATCTTCTCAAAACTGAAGTTCCCTTGATCCTTCCATATCACAGTTGCAGAAAGAAAAGTATTGTGATTTATCTCCTCTGACAATGACAGCCCCTGTAAATTAGGACATCTGCACAAGCAACTCTATCTCGTAATACCACATTGATGTGGAACTTAATGAGATAGATTTTCTTTTCTTTTTTTTGGAAGGTGACGAAGGTCATATTTCATTAAAAAAAACAAAAGTACATGCAAATGGAACCTAAAAGGAGGAAAATATTACAACAGCCCCTATGAAGGTTTATTCAGCAGATAAATAGGGGCTAAACAACAGGGAACAAAGAAAATTAACTGAAAAGGTCAGGAACAATATTTTTTTTTTCCAACTATCAGCTTTAAAAAGCAGGGAAATATCCTCCATTAAAATATCAGCAGCTTTCTTCCATTCCATCACCCACTAAATAGATCTTCTGAAGATATCATTGGAAGTGTGTAAATCTTGGCAGAATCTTCTTTTATTTCTCTCATACCAAACTGCCTATAACATAGCGGTTACAAAAAGAGACCACACCTTTCTTTGAGAAGAATCTGGGTACATGTCATTCCACCACTGCATCAATTTCAAGACATGAGCAGGCTGCTCCCATTGCACTTGAAGAGTTTTGCATAAAATCTGCCATAGCCCACATATTATACCACAGTGACAGAAAAGATGAACCAAAGTCTCCTAAAAAAGTCCACAAAATATACAAATTGATGTTCTGAATGTGCCATATTCTACTAAGCCTTTGACTGGTAGGAAGCCTCCCCAGAGCCACTTTCCATAAAAAACATCTTGATTTTGTTAGAAATAAAATTTGCCCAAACAAGATTTCTCCACCACATTCTTGTACCTCCATCCTGTATTACTTTAGCAAGAACAATAACTGAAAATGTGCCTTTTTTGTTCCATACCCATCTTCTACAATCCTCCTGATTCCTGTTCAACTGCAACTGCAACCCATCAGTAAGTTTCAAAATAGCTTGCAATTCCTCAAGTTCTAGATCTGTAGGCTCCCTTCTGAGAGTGATGTATCCTCGTAAGAATGTATATGAGCAATAGACTTGTCTTTCTGTTCTACAATCTGATAGGTTGCTGAAAAGAGAGGAAAATGGCAGATTGTTGAACCATTGTCTTCCCAAAATATAATCCTTTCTCAATTCCCTACACAGAGTTGAACAGCTGGAACAATGAATTCCTCCATCTTGGAAATCCTCCTCTAAATAGGTGACAAATAAGAAGGCCTAGAAGGTAAGAGATTCAAATAAGAGGTGTATGGATAATATTTCTGTTTAACAATCTTTACCCACAGCAATTCTTCTTCTTTACCCAACCTCCAAATCCATGTTGCTAACAGGGCTTTATTGAAGGTAGCTATTTTCATAAGACCGACACTTCCCTGATCCTTGCTTCTGCAGACTTGATCCCAAGCCACCAAATGTGGCCCTTTCTTATCTCTCTTTGCCCCAGACTGGAAAAAGGCGCTTCTCTTTGCTTCAACCATTCTTTCTACTGACTTAGGAACCTTGAAGATGGAGAGATGGTAATTAGCCAGTGATGATAAGACTGATTTGGAAAGAATCCATCTTTCCCTAACAGATAAGAATTTTGTCTTCCACCCATCTAATCTCCGATCAAATTTTTTGATTAGGGCATCCCAATCCCTAACCCTTATCGGCCCACTTGTCAATGGAAGGCCCAGATACTTGATAGGAGATTGGGTCCACTTATAGTTTAACACCTCTGCTATGCTTTCAGTGTTCTCGTCCGTGCTGATTCCTATTACTTGTGATTTATCTAGGTTGATCTTGAGACCCATAAGTGGACCACTCTCTCATTTCGTAATGAGATAGAGTTGATAGTGCAGATGTTTGTGTGTATATTCCAAGAGCATATTTAGCCATACATCCACACGTATACGACAGCAGACATGACATAAACTTCTACAATACTGATCCCTTGGAACAACAAAATGCATTGTTTTTCTCTTTTTTGAAAGTGGACGGCATCACTAAACTGTATAAAGGTATAAAAGGTGTATAAGGGTAAAGTGAAATAAAAAAACGCCCAAAATGCTCTCTTTACAAAAACCAAGATGGTGAAACACACTCTGCACACTCCAAAAGAACAAAAAAGGAGAAAGTACCAATGAGTTGTTTACACCAATGAATCATCCATTCCTTCATCCTACTAAAAATAGAAGTCACTACTCTTCCAGTGTTGGATGCCTCCCTCTTGAAGATTCTCTTGTTTCTCTCAGTCCAAATGACCCAAAGGGTAGCATGAAAGATCAACCACCATATATCGAAGGCACATCACACCCGAAATGTCGGATCAAGTCCTGAACTCAGTTGTCCAAGAACTTAATTCGATGAAGCTTATTAAAAATCTCTTTCCACACATCCCTCACAAAGCTACACCCAACAAACAGATGATCGAGGCTCTTATTTACATCCCCACACAAATTGCAAATCGAAGGCACATCACACCCGAAATGAATCAGGCTCTCTGTAGTGGGCAGTCTACCAATGGAGATCCTCCATACGAAGATCTTGACCTTCAAAGGGGATTTTGGAACCTAAATCTGTCGACAGAAAGGTGAACGGGTGCCTCCATCTATAATTAAGGAGTATGCTGACTTGACTGAAAAGACTCCGCGGCCATCCAACCGCCACTGTAACTATCATGCTTAGAGACATCAATATAGACCTTTCTAAAATCTCAACATAGCTGCCAAATCTTGGATCTCATCTTCCCGAAGATTCCTCCTAAAGTGAGGGAACCACCCTTCCATACCATGAGCAGATAGGTCAACTATGTGCGCTACCGAAACCCCAAAGTTAAGACAGATGGAGAAAAGTATAGGAAATAAGAGAGATAAAGGTGCCGCAGTATACCACTTGCCTGACCAGAAAAGGCATCTCGTACCATCACCAATAGAAACATATGTACCATCAAGAATGACATAATGGAAACATAGTGGGTATAGAATGTACAACAAAGCATAATGTGAACTATACTAGGATGATTAGATTTTCGGAAGTCAAGGAAGCTTTGAAGAGGATGAAAGTAGGTAAAGCTTGTGACCTTGATGGAATTCCTATTGAAGTGTAGAAATGTTTAGAAGATGTTGGAGTGGAATGGTTGACCCGACTGTTTAACAAGATCATGATATCTAAGAAACTGTCAGATGAATGGAGGAAGAACACTCTTGTACCTATTTTTAAAAATAAAGGAGACATCCAAGATTGCTCAAATTATAGAGGAATTAAACTCATGAGTCATACTATGAAGTTGTGGGAGAGAGTTGTGGAACATCGTTTATGTTCTGACACAACTATCTCGGGCAATCAATTCGGCTTTATGCCGGGTCGATCAACTATGGCAGCTATCTTTCTCATCATGAATTTGATAGAGAAATATAGAGATTTGAAGAAAGATCTACATATGGTGTTCATCGATTTGGAGAAGGCCTATGATAGAGTTCCAAGAGATGTCTTGTGGTGGATGTTGGAGCACAAGAGAGTATCTACTAGGCACATACAAGTATTAAAAGACATGTATGAAGGAGCAACTACTAGTGTTCGCACGGTCGGAGGGGAAACAAGAGATTTTCCTATTTCTGTTGGAGTGCATCAAGAATCAACAATAAGTCCTTACCTTTTCGTATTAATTATGGATGATTTAACAAAATATATACAAGAGGACATTCTGTGGTGTATGTTGTTTGCGGATGATATTGTGTTGATAGATGAGACGAAAGAGAGAGTTAATAGAAAACTAGAGCTTTGGAGGAGCACTTTAGAGTCTAAGGGTTTCAAGTTAAGTAGAACTAAGACATAATACATGCATTGTAAGTTTAGTGAAAGTCGGATAGACGTAAAGGAGGGAGTTAACTTAGATGGGATGGCAATACCCCAAAGCACCAATTTCAAATATCTTGATTCGACCCTCCAAGAAGACGGAGGGTGCGATGAGGATGTTAGCCATATGATTAAAGCAGGATGGTTGAAGTGGAGACTTGCCACGGGAGTCTTGTGTGACCGCAAGATCCCAACGAAGCTGAAAGGAAAATTCTACTGTACGACAATAAGACCTGTAATGTTATATGGCAGCGAGTGTTGGGCGATGAAGGGACAACATGTCTCTAACATGAGTGTTGACGAGATGAGAATGTTAAGGTGGATGTGCGGACATACTAGGCTAGATAAAATTCATAATGAGTATATTAGAGAAAAGGTAGGAGTGGTACCAATTGAAGATTAATTGAGAGAAAGGAGACTGAGATGGTTTGGGCATGTTAGGCGTAGGCCTAGGAAGGCTCCAGTTAGAAAAGTGGAGCATATTAGGATAGAGGAGGGGAAGAAAAGAAGGGGTACACCTAGATTAACTTGGAAGAGGGTAGTACAATATGATTTGGAAGCTTTAAACCTTTCAGAAGAGATAACTCAAAATCGTTTAGAGTGAAAACAGAGAATTCATATAGCCGACCCAAATTATTTGGGATTAAGGCTTCGTTGAGTTGAGTTGAATTGAGTACACCACTTGTCTGACCAGAAAAGGCATATCGTACAATCACCAATAAAAACATGTGTACCAACAAGAATGACATATGTAGTCTGTAGGACTCCCTTCTAGACATGGGAAACATTATACTCCATTTAAAGTGAAAAAATCATAGACTCTCCCAAGAGTAATATTTCTCCTTATCACCTGAATCCAAAGTCTGAATTGAAAACAACCAAGTTTCCAAAGCCATTTAGCCAGTAGAGCCAAACTGACGTCTCATATATCCTTAATACCAAAGCCACCATTTTGTTTAGACTTGCAAACTCTACCCCAACAAATATCATAGAACTCTACCCCAACAAATATCATAGCCTCTCCCTTTTGGAGCCTCTATATAACCATCGCAAAAGAATCTGCTGCGAATGCCTTCAAGCTGTCTAGCCATTGACTTTGGAATCCTGAAGATGAAGAGAAAATAAATTGGTAGACTATCCAACACTCCCTTGTAGAGTGTCATCTATCCTCTGTATGATAAAAGCATGTCCTTCCAACCTGCTATACGGGAGTGAAATTTGCGGTTGATGGGTTGCCAATCACTACATCTAATAGTACTTGGTGACAAGGGAAGACCCAAATAAGTAATCAGGAAAGAGCCAATTTTGACACCCCAATATAGAAGCTGCCCTTCTCATATCTACATCTACCAAATTCATACCAATGACATCACTCTTATTAAAGTTCGCCCTCAGTCCAGTGACCTCATCCAAGAACTCCAACATCAGCCTAGTAGACAGCACATTTTCCTTCCCACCAGAGAAAAAGATAACGGTATCATTTGCATACTGAACATGTGTCTTGCCAAAGGATCCTACCTAGAAACCATTAACGAAACCTGCAGCTTCAACCCCCTCTTGCACGCAGCTGAGGACTTGAGCCATTAAAACAAACAACAATGGAGACATGGGATCTCCTTGTCGAAGACTTCTCATACAGAGAAAGTAGGGTGTAGGGTCTCCATTAACAAGGATAGCAAGGATGTTGAAGTAATACAAGTTCTGATCCAGGACATCAACTTCGCTTTTAAAAACCATCTTAGACATACATAATATCAAACAAATAACTCCAGTTCGTTCTGTCATAAGCTTCCTCAAAGTCTAGCTCAAGAACTATACCATTCCTTCTCTGCTACTTCATACCATGTAAACACTCATGAGTTACAAGAAAACCTTCATGGGTTTGTCTTCCTTTAATGAATGCACTTCTCACTTATCAGTCTATCAATGACCCTATCTAGTCTAGAAGTTGGCATCTTGGATGCAATCTTATAGACACCATTTAAAATACTAATGGGTCTAAAATAAACAAAGAATTATCTCCTACCCTTTTAGGGATGAGAACAACAAAGGACTTGCTGACCTTTAAGATGTGCTCTCCCCTCCTGAAATTCCAACACAGCTTGTAGGAGAAGACTGTAGACCACATCCCAGCAATGTTGGTAAAACAATATAGAAAAACCATCAGGCCCTGGTGCCTTGTCCACAGGCAGAGAACAAATAGCGGACTTTAACTCCTCTTCAGAAAACAGTGAGGTTAAGGAGGCCCTCTCTGCATCTATTTGTGTGGGAAGAAGATCGACGGCTATGGAAGTTGTAACATAATCCTCCTCTGAAAACAAGCTAGCATAAAAGGAAGCTACGTGTCTGGATATCTCCTCCTTTTATGTCAATATCTGCCCCTCATATCTCAGGCTGCAAATGTGATTTCGTCTTCTCCTATCTGAAGCTACTCTGTAGAAATAAACAGTGTTCCTGTCCCTTCCTTGATCCACCTATCTCTAGACCTTTGTTTCTAGAAAAGCTATTCCCTAGCTAAAATTGCTTGATAATCTTCTTTGAACTTGTCCCTAGCCACCTTATCTTCTTCATTTAGTAATCCGGCCTCTTTTAAAGCTTCAAAGCCCTGTAGCTAATGTAGGATACCATCCTTCTCCTCCCTCCCAATTAACCTCCCGTTGGCCCCCCAACAAGAGAGGGCTTGTGACAAAGCCCGGAGATTGTTGACCACCGTAGCCATAGCTAAACCCTGAGAAGTACATGGAGTCCAAACTTGTGCAATAATATTAATAAATAGCTCCTCCTAAAGCCAATACTTTTTTGACCTGAACAAGAGTTTCCTGTGGAAATTGTATTTGGAGTTCAATAAGATTGGCTTGTGGTCAGACACTGGTCGATGCAGATAGGAAGCTCTCATATTGGAAAGTGGCCTTCTCAATTAGCAATAACTAGGAACCTGTCCAGTCTCGAGCAAATGGGTTGCACTCCGAGGTTAGACCAAGTGAAGAAAGCATCGTCTATAGACACATCAATCAAAGCACCCTGCTGAATAAATTGGAGGAAAGCCTCCATAGGCCCCAAATTAGAAGTCCTATCTGACCTTTCCGGTAGAGATGTGATAGCATTGAAGTCACCTGCTAAACATCAGGGTCTACCTACTTGAGAATACCAGGCATAAGTTCATCCCAAAGAGTTTGCTTCTTCTCCCTCCCTTGGGGACCATATACCCCAGTAGAAATGCACACAAAACCATCACCAATGCATTTGAAAGTGACTTGAATAGCATTTCTTCCCACCTGCCTATTCACATCCTCTACCACATGCTCATTCCATAAAACCATAATATCTTCTGATCTACCCATTGCTGGAGATACCACTCCTTTGGTTAGCCTTGAACCTCTGATGTCCTTCCATTCCACCTCCCCCTCCTCCTCAGATTTAGTCTCCTGTATACACAGAATATTTGTTTCAAACGTCTTGATCATCTGTTCAAAAGTACCATCTTCTCCCTCTCCCTATACCCCTAATATTCCACGAAACAATATCGATTGACAATCAGGAATACCTTCCCTGCCCCCCCTCTTCTCCTCCAAGAGAACCCCCTTTCCCTCCTTCCTTGCTGTCTTTCCCCCCTCCACTCACCTGGCTACTCCAAGCTGCCACCTTTTTTGGATTCTTTGGAAAACCGAGTGTAGGTCCTTTACAACAACATCAAAGGACACTTCGATCTTGTCCACTAACTCCTTGGCTTGAGCCTCCACCAACTTTCACGGAAATGATTTTCTTGACCTCGGACTTCTCAAGGTCTCCCTGAAAACTCTGTGAATCATCTTTACTTCCCATTCTCCAGCTGCATATCAGAAGCAAAAGCTGTATCTGACATCCCTTCTGAAAATTCTCCCGAAGAGCAATCCACAGGAGGTTGGAGACTCCCCATCACCAGTTGATTAAGCCTTGATGTCCCTGGCCTATGGGCTTGACCAAGGTCTTCAGCCTGAACTCCACTTGCTCTGCTTCCCCTGACAAAGATGCTATACATCTCCACTGCACAAAGTTCATCGGGGCCACCAAGGAGACTCCTTCTCCCATATAATCCCCGCCAATATCCTTCCGTCGCACACCCTGATTGCTCCGTGAAGACAGGGGCGAGGTCACTAAAGAGGCAACCTGTGGATTAGCTAATAGGGCCTCTTGTTCCGCTGCCAAGACCGGCGGACAGCTGAGCAGTCTCCTCTCCACACTGACAACCGAACCCTCCCTGCGCCGCCGGAATAGGTTCTCCCAGAGCCAGGGAGGTGCTGGCACTTCGGCATGCAGTGGGCCATGGCATGCAGCTGGAGGAAGAGGGAAAGGGACAGATTCCCCTGTTGCAGGTAGGAGGCAGGGTCTCAGCAAGGGCTGATGCTATCAGGCTCAGAGAGGTCCTGGGATGTCTTAACAAAATGCATTGATAAGATTCATTTCATATATAGGCAGAGGCAAATATGTTGGATATTGGTAAATTTATGATAAAAGCATTCATGACAGCATAAGAAGATCGTTAGTTTCTAAGTTCAATGGCAGCATAAGAAGATCGTTAGTTTCTAAGTTCAATGGCAGCAAAAGAAGGTCGTTAGTTTCTAGGTTCAATGGCAGCATAAGAAGATCATTAGTTTCTAAGATAAAATTGGACTAACGAAGATGCAGAGGTTGAGGAAAGCTTACCTCAGCAGTTCCTCTTCTGATCTGCACGAAAAGGAGGACTTTATTAGTTTGACAGATCGACATACGTCACGAAGTGTAAGCATAAAATGAAATGATGTTTTGTGGGGATTATCCATGAGCTGCATGTGGTCTTTAATGTAGTGAGGAGGAAAACATCATCTCAGTTATGGATTATGGGAATGAAAACGAAAGTAAATGAAGAAAATAAGCTGACTGCACTCAGCTGCAATTAAAACCACCCAACCCTCAGGGGAAAAAACTGAAAACAAGAAAGATCAGCGGTTCACATGATAATGATCTGATAAATGAATCACTGATTTCTATTAAAGAACCTTCAGTTATTGAATCTTAATGTTATTATTTGTTTAAAGAAAACAATTATCTGCTACTGTTTTGGAAATAGCCTTACATTCAGACAAATCTGAGGAAGCCTTCCACCCATATAAATAAGTGCCATTGCCCAACCAAAGAAAGATCCAATCTCATTGCTTCCAGCATTATGTACTGATGCTAGCGCACTTTTTTTTTCCTGGAGATTGCAAACAAGATGAAAGATATAAGGTTCAACTATCGATTTTGTACCACACTTGCCTATTTAATGATAAGAGTAAGCATAAATGTATCATGAAGGAACACAAACAACTCAATCAATTGGTTAGCATAAAAAATAGATTAACCACAGGAAATGAAATTATACGTTCAGTAACATACAAATTGTAGAAGCTTCCTGCCCACTGAAATGACCACATTATTTGATGGTCTATTAAGTTGTCCACCCTCAGAAAAGTGATGACTCAGCCAGCCAAGGAAGAAAACAGCTGATAGTACCTGGGAACAAGTAAAATAATTACATAAGTATGCTGCACTCAAAATTAGGAAGTATAACTTATTTAAATGGTAATCGGCATACCACAGAAAACATATTCTTAGTGCTTGGAGGTGATGCGGATTGGGAACAGACAGGCTCACTAAGCAATGGCTCCCTTGTGAAATGTTGATCACGATTTAAGGAAGGTGTTAGCCCAAAATCATGTGAATGGACTACAAATGACCCCGCTGTAGGTTTTGGGCTTCTTGATAAAGACCTAGCTGACCTGTCAAGCTCAAAGTTGAGGTAACCAACCATAAGAATCAAACATTCAATTAAACAACAAAATGAATCTTTTTCCCCTTTTTTTACAGGGCCAATGAAAATATATAACCATTCCCTAGAAGCTATCAAAAAGTGAAACACAATTCACAACATGATTAGAACACTCTTTAAGAACATTATGCATGTTGCAGCTTTCAGGGAAAACCATGCTTACACATAGTAGAAGTTTCGCCCGGGAGAATTATGAACTGGAGTCACAGCTGCAGCAACAGGAATTGGCGAGCTTGGAAACAGAAGCTTCTCGTTTGCAACACTAGAGCCATTATGAAGGTTGTTGCTGCCCTTGAAACTTATTTCATCCATAAGATTCCCAGCCCTTTTTTTCTTTATTAATTTCCCATCTTCATAAGAAGTGTTCCTCTGCATCCAAGGGGGAAAAATAAAGGTCAAACCCAAAAGTACTAGGAATTTTATTATAAAAACTGGCACTTCGCATTCCTATGGTTTATCACTGCATGCTAATATCATAAAATAGTCAGACTCATGAGTATCACAAGAAAGAGATGACCACATGTACTTTTATGGCAAGAGCTGTCATACTTCAATGCCAGCTCAGAGGTTCAATAAGCACCCAGGCTGCCAAGTGCCTAGGCTTAAGTTCCCATGGTTCCTATAGAGACCCATTTAGAATACATTTGTTAAGTGCTTATATTTTAGTTAATAAGTAAAGACAAACCCAAGATGTCTAATGCAGTCGAGCCTAAAATCATATCTGATGGTGAAGCTTATTACAAAAAAGAGCTTTTCAATTTTATGATTTCTCTGGGTGTTTTTATCAGCAGCATTATAATCCATATTCTGTCATTTTTTGGACGGGTCCAGTGAAAGGCCCAAAATTTTGGAAAAGTTTTTCAACTGGCTGCCCTGCCTGACATAAGCCCTCCACAAGGTGCCAAGGTGTTGCAAAGCAAAACTTTTGATGGGAGAAGATCTGCCAGGAATCTTAAGAGACTGGTCAGTGTATTGAAAACTCCCCTTCTATCTGCAGTTTAAACTCATCTAACCAGGGTGCGACCCACAAAGTTCCCTTAGACTTTCAGAAGAGCAAGATTAATATGACAATATGTTAGCTTCTCAATGGGAACTATTGGCCAAAGGTAATGAAAACACAATCCTAAAATGTTAATGCAATTTTCAACGGATACCTTTATATCCAAGATAAAAAGACAATGCATTTTTAATAGAATTCATGCATTTGATTGTGTGTGTGTGACTAACCACGAGTTAGCCAAAAAAAACATACATATGAATCATGTAACTTAGAAAAGTCTACATTAGCTTACTGATGCTTGATTAGCTATAAGTTCACCAACAGCCTAAACACATTTTGCATACCATTCAACTAAAGAGAAACAAAGCAGAAATAAAAACACCATACAGAAGGCATTTTGGAACTGTGTCTGCATACTTTATTTGCTTTCAGCCGACGATAGACATGTCCGTAATATATTGTCTGCCCTGTCAGCAATAGAGTAGTTGCCGTGTATAACTGCAATTCCAAATAAGAGTTCCATTACTACCAAAAACATTAAGCTACCACCGTAATGTAAGAAAGGCCATGCCCAAGCTCTCACCAGTGCCATATAAAATTGTGTCGGCAACTGCAAAACATAAAAATAAGAAGAGAAATGAGCTTATTTGAAGTTAATTTCCAACTCTGATTTACCACCTCTTTCATTCACCACACAATCACAATAAATGGAATTCTGAAGAATCATAAGTCCATCTTCTGAAAGCCAGAAAATGATGTTCATATTTGAGTTTTTTTATTTCAGGGGGATAGCCCAGCTATCCTTCCTGAGGAGGCCATCTCAACGGCTTTAGCTATACGAAGGTAAGCTTTTAAGAACCTTGCTACTGCATATTTGCTGCGATAGAATCAAAGTGCACAACAGTGAATGTATCTACAACTGGAGACAGAATACTACCTTATATATTTATACATAACCTGTAACATTGGTGCTCTCATAGTATTAGTGAAAGAACTTTCCCACACCAAGCAAGTTTGGAAAGAGTGCTGATGTGACTAATTTTCTCACCATTTGAATTATCAAAGTGAGATCAACCGAATTTTCTATCCTAAAAGCATAATGCAACCTATTTTTGGAAGTGCGACACAAAGAACAATTGGGCATTTGTGGCCGGATGCTACCATTATCTTTGAATATGGTAGTCTTCCCTCTAGATACTCTATCATATAGCATAAGTGGGTCTGCGGGAGGAAACTTACAGTAGCTGGCTCCAGCAAACATCCCATGACGTTAAAGAGGTCTCTGCAACAAGGAGAAAAGAACACTTACATCAGAACCAGCAAAGTGCGTTCATGAAGGTGGTACATCATAATCAGATTCACATCATGATGGATGCTCAAAGTTGAAGACGAATGGAGCTTGAAGAAGAGACAAGTAGCTACCCAACTATCCATGTCATCAAAAAAGCAAGGGATAGCCCCTCCGTCGACTTCTCTCTGTAGTTGGTAATAATTTGAGGAATCTCCGCAACACCCCAGCTTACAACACTGACCATCCCGAGGGCCAACGAGGCACCATCCCTGGCACTGCACAGGCAGTACTTGAGGTATACTCGAGCCCACTCAGCGCAATGCTTGTTTACAGCACAAAGAGGTAGGGGCGACACCTTCAGAAGCCCCATCTCAAGTACGAAAGGCTGTTTCTTTTTTTTTTTTCCAATCCGAAGAGAGTAACTAGACCAGAAAAACACAGTAAGACATGTAAGGAAGTAAACAAGAAGAAGCCCCTAGATACCGAGAGGCCTTATTTGTAAACTTGTTTTGATGCAAGAAACCTGACGCAATGCAAAAGATAAGATCATGTGATGCTACGGGCAGGAGTCGATTAATGTGCTAACATACATCATTGACGTATCAAAATGGTACAAATCACGACGAGATGTTGTCATCTAAAACAAGATCACCAGAGAGGGGAGATCCCTGTCCAGAAGCCTGATGGTGACATATGTGCAACAAGAACAGTATGCTCAGCTAGTCCCATGAAAACAAAGAATACCCCTTTGCTACTCATAACCAACAAGACAAACCACAGTGTTCTCAAGGCTCAGGTTCTTCTTTATCTCAATGTACTTACTTGCAGAGAAAGAATAATAACTAAAAAAAAAAAGCTGGCAAAAAGAAAGCATGGTCCTTTGAACAAAAACAACAATCATCATGACAAACCAACAGCCCATTCAACAAGAACAACAACGAACAAGAACCCAAAACCATACACTCGAGAAAGAAACACACTGCCGCACCACGTACGGCGCCGCGACCAGGAGCCAGAAGAAAGGACCTCAACGAGAAGCCCCTGGACTTGGAGGCCCACCACGCCCGCCCACCATCCTCCAGAGGGCAAGCACCACCCAAGCGACGTCCTAACGCCCTTTGCCCAGCTTCGCAAGATCCAAAATATGTTCCACCGCGGGATTCTGGATCAAGAAGGCGTGGGGAGCGCGGCCAGGAAGAAACAAGAGGAGGAACGGGGAGAGAAGAGACGAAAAAGAGAAGGGTGGCGAGGGTGAGGCGGCGCCAGGGAAGGTAAGAAGAAGAGGCAGGGAAGGGGAATGGCGCGCTGTCCTCGGGCGCTTGTTATATCTGTACCGAGCGCTCTGCTCTGCTCTCTCTCTTTTATTTTCTTTCCTTGTTTTGTTCGGCCAGGAGCAGCGAGAGGCGGAGGCGGCGCAGGCTGGTGCCTGGCAGCTAGCTGGCTACCCCTCTCGTTCGCAGCACGTAACGACGCAGGGGAGGGCGACGCGAGGTGGTCGAGCGGCGGGAGTAGAGGCCTCTGCTTGCCGCGAGCGCAGCGGGCCGGCGTGCAGACGCGTGGCGTGCGCTCCGCGCGCGAGCCCATGCTTACGTTCCGGCCAACCGCCTGTTCCATTTGATCTTCTGTTTCCGGGTTTTTCTCAGTTTTTAACCCTCATGGTGTTCTTGTTAGTTATGGAGTGTTTACATAAATACCCCCCAAATACACCGTATTTATATATATATATACTCCTAACTCCTACATATTATTTTTACTAGTTTCAAACTCGTGCGATGCACGGTATTTATGTGAAATTATTTAAAATATATAATAAATTAAATTTTAAGATGAAAATGTCACATTGATTTAAATAACTTCATCTCGATAAAGATTAAATTTTAAGCAAATAATTAAGTATAAAGATAACTTTGCACGAAGAATATTAAACTTTTAGTTTTACTTAATAATAGTTCTAATGTGAAGACATTTGGCTCACATGCTAAATTGGATTAGTTCTAATTATGTGAGTTTAATGGAGAGATATCAGGAGATCTAAAATAGTGTTGAAAAAGAAAAGAAAAGAAGTAACATACAATAAATAACTAAGTATAAACATAACTTTTTATAAAGACTACGAAGAAACTATAACAGCATACAAATTTTAGGTAAAATATTATTGGAACACAGTGGATGAATATGGTACTTCCACATAATGAAGAATTTAACAATATTGTTATTTAAAAACAAATCATTCATGAAGGATACTGTTGACGAATGTTGATTACAAGTAAAAATACATAAGATATGCTTTTAACTTTAGGGTTTTGAATTGTCTTATTTGTTAGGTGGTTTACTATATATATTAATATACTTAAAACTATTAATATGTTATATGTTATAATTAAAAATATTATAACTAAAAAATATTATATGTGACTATAAATATTAATTGTATGATATGACAATATATAAAATAGAGTAAGACAAATATTTAAGAATAATATTATTTTATAATTTTATATTTTATAATTTATTTTATAATACTTTATTATGATATAAATAAATTATAATATAAATAATTTAAAAATAATATTTTTATTACCAAAGAAGTTCCTCAATTTTAGGAGGGCTTGAAATGGGTGGAAAGAGAAAGAGTTTTGACCATTAATGAGTAATTTTGAAATGGATGAGAGTGAGAATTATGGCCATTAATGAGTTGTTTTGAAATAAGTAGAAGTAAGAGATAAAATAATTATAATGGTTATGGGCATTAATGACTTCTCTTAAGAATTATTTAATAATTTTTTTAGCGAGAAAGAATATGAGAGTGCCACATCAGTTGGGTTAAAAACTCAATTTTATTAGTATAATATAGATCCCTGAAATCTCAAATATATTGCGGTTATACCTCTTCCGTCAAATTGCCGTTAAATCAAGTTTAAAATTTTTGCATATATACCTTAAATTCAATTCACTACTATTTTGCATATATATCCCTAAATTCACTAAAATTTGTAAGTGTACCGTTGATGTTATCATGATCTATAGAATATTTTCAGCATATTCAATTAGAATTCACGTTATTTTGATGGAAAGTCATACCTGCAACACATACGAGATTTCAAAAGTATTAAAAATAATGAGTTGAATGTATATATGCAAATACGATATATTTGAGGGGGATATATGTAAAAACCTTTTAGTTATTTGAGTCTTTGTGATTCAATTATTTTTTTGTTACTTTTTTTTTGGGGGGGGGGGGCGGTTGGTGGTGGTTTGGAAAGAACCTCTGCTGTCTATTTTTAAACATGATGCATGGTTAGAGAGTGAAGTTAACCTAACTAGAGGTGGAAATAATCTCTGGAGACGAACCCTTTTTTTTTCTCCTTAGTAAACTTAACCTTGAGTGGTTGTTTCCCTGCTCCTCCGCTGCTCCATGTTTTCAAAAGGAGGAAGGATTGCGTGCATGTGTGGGTGGCTCTTGGGGGAGGCTTGGTGGTGGTGTGGCTATAGAGTTTTACTTATTGTATTGCTTTGTGATACAATCAAAATAAAAAGATTAAAATTTATTTTAGTTTTACTTTTACGAATCTAGTTGGAGCCTAATAACTCTTCAGTCATGCAACATGTTACGTGCTGTTGGATCTTTATCTATGATCCGTGGAATTATTTCCCCGAAAATCAGTTTGACCTGAAATTCTCGCCTAATTAGGCGGACATGTTCGGATTTATCTCCGAACTCTAGAAGATTTCTCGGGTTCTACTCATATTGGAATCCCGGTTGCTTGTAAATATTTGGCCACTGTGCTCCTTAAAAAAAAAAAAAGAAATAAAAAAGAAAACAATCATATGAACATATGAAACATATTTGAATGACTTATTTTTTTATTTTAATTGCACTAGCAAATAAATGACCATGTTCAAAAAAGACAAGGGAGAGCAGAGGAAGGGCACATGGCCACTGTCCTAGTGCGACCTGTATCCAAACAAAAAGATGGGTAAGATTTAAATAACTAAAGAAAGTTTTAATTAGACCTCCAAGTCTGATATTCCCTTTTTCAAATTTTCCTCGACCATCCGAGTCCTCCTCTTTCTCCAAATTATTTTTTTATCCCAATGGCGTAGTAACATTGTTTTCTCCAATATCAAGTACTAATATAAAATATATTAACTAATATACATTAATATTAACGTCTTAACTTGTTAAATTTTTAATGTGTTGATTTTTTAATATATTAATAGTTAATACATAATTATGTTATTATGTTATTATATTATTATAATAATTTCTTGATGATTTATTATAAATATTTGATAAGAAAGATTAGAAAATAATATCATTAAATGAGTAAAAAATACTCAGCGACAAACTAAAAAAGGAAAATTAAGGATTTTTAGCCTTTTGTTGTTCGGCGGTCACAGTGCAGAACGCCCGTTCGGCTGACGACGCACCCACGTGAATGGGAGTTTCTGTTTCCGCGCCTTTTTGGCAGTTTCCTCCCAGCAGCCAGGATATATAAACTCATAAATTTAAGTGGGGTCACGTGGCGACATACCTGATTCGAATTTTTAAATTAAAAAAAAGGGTGGTGCACGTGCTGCACCTAGCGGTGGAGCCAGTTTTACTCGCTGGTTCCGTAATGATTGGGCCTTCTTATTACGTAGATAAATATTGGGCTTCCAGACTTTACCCTCTTCAGTGGTAAAACCAAAATTGTATGGGCCTCCTAAGAGTATCATTTAATAACATAGATGGCAAAATGGTGATTCGAACACTAATGATTTTGGAGATATTGGATCCACTTTTCTGACAACTGAATCTACAACTTTTGAGGAAGTTGTCCTCGAGTAGATTCTCAAAAATGTATTTATCTCTCTTTCTAAAAGAACTATTCAAAGAGAAAGTTTGAGAGTGAAACCTGCTATGAAACATTTTTTTTTTTTAATCTCTGTGTTTCTCATATTGAAATCCCTTTTCTCTCCCCTATATGAATTTCCGCACACATCATCCAAGAAAGATGTCTATATAGAGGTAAATTCATGTTATACTATAAATATTTATTTTACATGATAAATTGAAAAATAATAACTAGGTTCATTAAGTTAATTGTTTAGTGGGTCCATTAAGAGGATTTAACTATTTTAAAAGTTATACTAACAATAAATATTGTAAAAGTCATGATACACATTTTATAAGTCCCAATGAGCATTGTGAAACCAAACCATTAGTTAGATATTTTCTTTAGTTACAGCTTCCATAAGGTCACTGTAACTTTGAGGTTTAAGGGTCGTTTGTGCAAAATACCCCTAGGATATCAAATCTTGGACAATTTCAAAAAAGATATCTATGTTTTGTCAGTTGGAGTTTGAATTGGAAGGAGAAAAGTTGTGGAAACGTGATTTCGGGAAGGTTTTTAGGAGAGTTTTGTGTTGGACTAAAAAGCCAAACTTGATTTAAGAAACTCCAACTTCGCAACTATGAAATAATTGCAAGTTTGAGAACCCAACTGATGAGGCAGAATCCGATTCGGCCCATTAAAGCAAGCCCAAACCTCTTTCAGTCCAACAGCAGCAGTACCAGGCCCTCCGAGAGCCTCCGGCCCAACAGCGGCCCGGTAGCCTTCGGCCCTTAAGCGGCACCGTCGCTCCCGGCCCAACAGGCTTCAGCCCGTCAGCGGCCCACCAGCCTACGGCCCGGGAACAGCGCGGCAGCCCAAGGCCCAACATGCTTCGGCCCATCAGCGGCCCAACCCCCTTCGGCCCGGTAGCCGAATCTGGCCCACTCCGGTGGCGGATCAGGCACTATGGCGGTTTATCAGTAAGCCCTCGTTTAGTCCTATATCGGCTGCCACCGTTAACCATCCGCTATCCTTTGCTATAAATACACCGCTATTTATTGCCCAAAGGATGCTTCCTTAAGCCTCCGAGACCCTTAAAGGACTACAGTCCGAAAAGCATTAAAGCTACTCTCTTTGCCTTCTGAATCGAATCTTCTTCAGGAGCTAACTTGACTGTCGGAGGGGGTTCCCCAGGGCTGAAGCCCGGGACTCCTGCTGACTGGTTTTTCTTCTTCTTTCCCTCCTGCAGGAGCTCGGTTCGAATCATCGCCGACCTTCCCGAGTCGGTCTCGGCCGCCGACCTCGGATTCCTCTCCCTGGTCTCGACGCCGTGCGCCGGCTGCTCTTACAACAGAGGATCCTCGGCCTCGTGCCGCCCCTTCGTCCGCCGGAGGAACCTCGGCCCCGACCCCCCGGAGCAAGCCGGCCTTCGGACCTCTCGGCTCCGCCTCTGCGTCCTTCGTCTTCCGGATCCCCGTCGGGCCCCCTCAACACCGATCCGACCCAGCACCGGATCCCTCTCTTCGGATTCCGGCTTCGGAATCCGGTCGTGATAGCTTCGGCTACATCACGTGACGCCGTCTGTGGGAAACCAACAAAACAAGTCATGTCTCAGCGACCTGTGACCCGACGATCCGGACAAAGTGAAGCAGAAGCGCGGGAGGCCTCGGCGCAGATGCTGCCTTCCGAAGGTGCTCCTTCTGGCCCGCCGAGCCTGCCTCTGCCAACTATACCGGAGTCTCTCGCCTCGGAAGACCGGGGGTGCTCCAGCAGCAAATGGCGACGCTGGCCGCTGCCGTCACGTCCCTAGCGCCTCTTCAGGAGATGGTATTCGCCATCGCCCAGCGCATGGGACTGATGTGACAGCTTCCTCAACAGGCGCCGCTCCCCCCACTCTATCCAGTACAAGATGCCCGGTTCCGGCCGGCGCCTACACCGGTTTCTCCCAACGAAACCGCGGCGACGCGCAGCGAGCCCTCGGCGCTACCTGCCCGAGCTCCCCGCGCTGATCGCCTGACGGAGCAAGATTATGCTTCGTCGGAGTACCGTCCGGCCCGGACCGGAGGACCATCCGTCACCACCTCAACTGCCCCGGACCTGGACCGGCGGCTGACGGCGATGCGCAAAGAGATGCAGCAGATGGTGTCTCGGCCTCACGGGGCGCCTCTCGCCACCAGCATCCTGGAGCAGACCCCATTTACGGCGGAGCTCTTGGCCACCGAGGTGCCCCCCAACTTCAAGCTACCGAAGGGCCCTCTCTACGACGGAATGACAGATCCAGTCTGTCATTTCCAGAGATTCAACGCCTACCTCCGGGTCCGAGGGATCTCCGAGGCAGTCCGCTGCTGTCTTTTCCCCCTCACCCTTGAAAAAATCGCCCTCACCTGGTTCGAGACACTGGCCCCCAACTCCATCCACTCCCTAGTCCAGTTGGGCCAATTGTTCATCGACCAGTTTTATGATGCCACCCGGCAGTGCAAAACCTCCGCCAGTTTGCTGGCCATCCGGCAGGGCCCCACCGAAACTCTCCAGGAGTACTTCACCAAGTTCCGGACCGAGGCTGCCCAGATTCCGAACCTCGACAGCTCGATCGCGGTCTCGGCCGTGATCAGCGGGTGCCGGGACGAGGGGCTCCTCGGCTCCATTGGGAAGCGCCATCCCCCTACCTTCCAGGACCTCGTGGCCCGGGCCCATAAATACATCAACCGGGAGGCCCTGATGCTGTCCAGGGGTAAAGGCGCAGCCGAAGCCACCTCGGCACCTGCTCCCCAGGTGGCCCGACCTCGGCCAGAAGACCAAGAGCCCTCCCGAAAGCGATATCGCCGGGAAGACTGAGACAGGGAGAGGCGACGGGACCCGCAGCCGCGGTACCTACCCTTACCTGCTCCCCCTTCCCGGATGCTCATGGAGGTGAAGGGCATGCTCCGGCGGCCTGACCGCATCAAGACCGATCCTCGCCGAAGGGACCCCGGAAGATACTGTGAATATCACCGGGAGATCGGCCACACGACGGATGAGTGCCGGCAGCTCCGGGAGGAGATCGACCGCATCATCCGGGAGGGAAGATTGCCGCAGTACCGACGGGAGCAGCCGCCGCAACAGAACCGGGACGTCCCTACAGCGCCCAGGCAACATCAACCCCCGGCGATAGAAGCCGCTCCTCCACCAAAGGTCACCTCGGCCCCGGTAGAGTCATCCCATCAAAGACCCAGTTCTGGGTCTATCATGATGATATCCGGAGGGCCGGGGGAAGGATCAAGGCCACGGCAGCGCAACACCGTAGCGGCGGTTGACGGCGAACCGAAGCGGCCTCGTCTGGAAGACATCACCTTCGGCGCCGAGGACCTGACTGATGTTCAGGTCCCTCATGATGACGCCCTCGTCGTCAATGCTGTAATTAATAGCTATGATGTACATAGAATCTTTGTGGATAATGGAAGTGCCCCAAACATCTTGTTTTATGACTGTTTTGAGAAAATGGGATTGAGTGAGGCTAATATGAAGCCTCACTGGGGCCCCCTCTTCGGATTTAATGGCTCGCCCTGCCGAGTAGAGGGCATTGTCCGACTCCCTGTAACCTTAGGCTCCGCCCCCCGGCAATTAACCGTTGAAACGGACTTTGCCGTTGTAAAGATTGATTCAGCCTACAACGCCATATTCGGCCGAAGGCTCATCGGCGGGGTCGGAGCCGTGCCTTCGTCCTTCCATCAGAAGCTGAAGTTTTATACCAGCCATAGAATAGGCGAGGCCAAAGGGAACCAAGAAGCAGCCCGGCAGTGCTATATGATTTCGGTCAAGGGGAAGACCGCAGCCGAAACCCTGACGATCGAATCGACAGCCGAGGCATCTCCAGGAGAAGCACTCCTCGCCGTCCCTATTCCGGGAGGCGAAGGACGAGTCCTGATGATAGGCTCCGGCCTAGAAAAGATTGAAGCAGAGAAGCTTACCGAGTTCTTGAAAAAGAATCTCGACGTCTTCGCCTGGTCTCCGACGGACATGCCTGGGGTTGACCCGGAGGTAGTAGAGCACCGACTCCATACCGATTCCGACCAGCCCCCGGTAAAGCAGAAGCGGCGCACCTTCAATCAGGAAAGGAGGGCCGCCATCCAAGCCGAAGTGCAGAAGGGGCTGGACGCCGGACACCTCCGAGAGGTGCACCATCCGGACTGGATCGCCAACGTGGTCATGGTGCCAAAAAAAGATGGCAAATGGCGTATGTGTGTGGATTTCACCAACCTCATCAAGGCATGTCCGATGGACAGCTTTCCGCTGCCTCGGATAGACCATGTGGTGGACGCGACTTCCGGCCATGAGCTTTTAAGCTTCCTCGACGCCTATTCAGGCTACCACCAGATCCGGATGCATCCGGATGATGAGAGCAAGATCAGCTTCACGACCGATTTGGGCCTGTACTGCTATACCCGAATGCCCTTCGGTCTGAAGAACGCCGGCGCGACATATCAGCGCCTGGTCAACAAAGTGTTCGCCCCGCAGCTCGGCCGAAACATGGAGGTCTATATAGACGACATGTTGGTCAAGAGCCGCGTTGCTGCAGAGCATTTGGCCGACCTGGCCGAGACTTTCTCCGCCCTTAGGCGGTATAAGATGAAGCTGAACCCGGCCAAGTGCACCTTCGGGGTAGCCTCCGGCAAGTTCCTCGGCTACATGGTCACTCACCGAGGGGTGGAGGCTAATCCCGAGAAGGTTTCGGCCATCATGCAGATGCGCCCCCCGGCAAACCTCCGAGAGGTACAGAAGCTGAACGGGAGGATCGCAGCCCTTAGCCGCTTCATGTCAA
Organism: Zantedeschia hybrid cultivar; assembly: GCA_030544215.1. Lineage (NCBI taxonomy): Eukaryota > Viridiplantae > Streptophyta > Magnoliopsida > Alismatales > Araceae > Zantedeschia > Zantedeschia hybrid cultivar. Next base: position 21,796,016 of record JARZZO010000005.1, read on the forward strand.
GGGCGGCGGACTACTGTTTCTCCTTCTTCAAGCTGCTGAAGAAGGCAAACAACTTTGACTGGACGGAGGAGTGCCAGGCAGCCTTCAATCAGCTGAAGGCCTACCTCTCCAAAGTCCCCATCTTGTCCAAGCCGGTTCCCGGGGAACCTCTGAGCTTGTACCTTACAGTCTCCGAGACGGCTCTCAGCGCCGTCCTCGTCCGAGAGCAAGATGGCGTTCAGAAGCCAGTTTATTACACCAGCCGAGCCCTTCAAGGAGCAGAACTCCGGTATCTTGCCCTGGAGAAGCTGGCTCTGGCCCTCGTCTCGTCCGCGAGGAGGCTCCGGCCATACTTTTTGGCCTATTCCGTGAAGGTCCTCACCGACCAGCCCCTAAGGCAGATTCTCTCCCGGCCGGAGGTGTCCAGCAGGCTGGCGAAATGGGCGATCGAGCTAGGAGAGTTCGACATCTCCTACGCCCCTCGGGTAGCGATAAAAGCCCAGGCGTTGGCAGACTTCATCGCCGAACTTACTCCCGGCGCCTCCTCGGCACCTCAGCCGGTGCCCAATGCACCCAACGTGGTCGAAGCCGAGGATACTTCGGCTCCTGCGCCAGCAGACGAATGGCGACTCTTCGTGGACGGCTCCGCGTGCTCCACGGGCAGCGCGGCCGGATGGATCCTGGCATAGCCCGAAGGGGTCGTCACGGAGTACGCCCTGCGCTTCTCCTTCCCAGCAACCAACAATGCCGCCGAGTACGAAGCTCTCATCTCCGGCCTCCGGGCCGCGAAGAAGCTCGGCGCCTGGAATCTAAAAGCCTTCAGCGATTCCCAGTTGATCGCCAGCCACATCTCCGGAGAGTACGAGGCTCGGGACGCGGTGATGGCGTCTTATCTCCAGGTGACTCGCAAGATCCTCACCCAATTCGATTCTTATGAAATCGTGAGGATTCCGAGAGCCGAGAATACCCGGGCCGATGCACTTTCCCAGCTGGCGTCAACTCAAGACGGGGGTGGAGGCAGAATGATCCTCGTCGAGGAGCTCGCCGAACCAAGCCTCGGCGAAACCGAAGCCATGCAAGTCACTGAGGTCGAGGCCGAGACGTGGATGACCCCCCTCGTCGCCTTTCTCCTTCGAGGAGAAGTCCCGCCAGATCCGAGGGAGGCGAAGCACATTCGGCAGCGCTCATCCCACTTCCTCCTTCTGGACGGGGTGCTATACAAGAAATCCTTCGGCCGACCACTACTGCGGTGCCTCGGCCCGGCTGAAGCCGACTACGCCACAAGAGAAGTCCATGAAGGAGTATGCGGGGCACATGCGGGAGGAAGGGCCCTGGCTCACAAGCTCCTGAGGCAAGGCTACTGGTGGCCAACACTCCGAGAGGACGCTTTAGCCCTCGTGCGGCGCTGTGACCAATGCCAGAGGTTCAGCTCCCTCATTCACCAGGCAGCCACCCTTCTGACCCCCTTGTCCGATCCCTGGCCTTTTGCCCAATGGGGAATCGACCTCCTGGGACCTTTTCCCGTCGCCACCGGCCAAAGAAAGTTCCTCATCGTGGCGGTTGATTATTTCACCAAGTGGGTCGAAGCCGAACCCCTCGCGTCAATAACCGATAGCAATGCTTGGAACTTCGTGTGGAAGTCCATCATTTGCCGGTTCGGCATCCCTCGGGCCATCATCTCTGACAATGGAAAGCAATTCGACAGCCGACGATTCAGCGACAACTGCGCCAGCTTCGGCATACTTCACAAATTCACTTCGGTGGCACATCCTCGAGCAAACGGCCAAGTCGAAGTCACTAACCGAAGCCTCCTGCAGGGATTGAAAACCCGCCTCGGCGAGGCTAAAGGCCGATGGGTGGAGGAGCTTCCAAGTGTTCTGTGGGCCTATCGGACGACTAGCCGAACCCCCACCGGCGAAACTCCCTTTCGCATCGCCTACGGGGTAGAGGCCGTTATTCCGGTGGAAATCGGCCTTCCCTCTCCCAGGGTCGTTGCTTACAGTCCGGAGGCCAACGAGGAAGGCTTGAAAGACCACCTGGACCTCATTGAAGAGACTCGAGACAAGGCTCGTATCCGGCTGGCGGCTTATCAACAGCGCATGGCCAAGTACCACAACACTCGAGTAAAGCCCCGAAGCTTTGAAGTAGGGAGCCTCGTGTTGAGGAATGCTCATGCTTCCAAGCCAGCCGAAGCCTCAGGGAAGCTTGCCCCCAACTGGGAGGGGCCCTATCGGGTCAGGGAGGTGATCAGGCGGGGAGCTTATCGGTTGGAAACCCTTTCGGGCCAACCTCTTCCTCGCACCTGGAATGTAGAGCGCCTTCGGCGTTATTATATGTAAGTCACCTCTCCCCAGGCTTTCAGCTGGAGGGTATGAATAAAGAATTCTTGTTCAGGAAACTTGTTGCTATATTCTCTAAGTCCGTGTAAACCGTATCGGGAGTGGCTTCGGCCATGCAAACCGTATCGGGAGCGGCATGGTTCTCTTAAAGTCCGCGAGTCCTTCGATCCGACGAATGGCTTCGGCCATGTAATCCGGATCAGGACGCGGCATGGTTTTCTCTAAGTCCGTGTAAACCGTATCGGGAGTGGCTTCGGCCATGCAAACCGTATCGGGAGCGGCATGGTTCTCTTAAAGTTCGCGAGTCCTTCGATCCGACGAATGGCTTCGGCCATGTAATCCGGATCAGGACGCGGCATGGTTTTCTCTAAGTCCGTGTAAACCGTATCGGGAGTGGCTTCGGCCATGCAAACCGTATCGGGAGCGGCATGGTTCTCTTAAAGTCCGCGAGTCCTTCGATCCGACGAATGGCTTCGGCCATGTAATCCGGATCAGGACGCGGCATGGTTTTCTCTAAGTCCGTGTAAACCGTATCGGGAGTGGCTTCGGCCATGCAAACCGTATCGGGAGCGGCATGGTTCTCTTAAAGTCCACGAGTCCTTCGATCCGACGAATGGCTTCGGCCATGTAATCCGGATCAGGACGCGGCATGGTTTTCTCTAAGTCCGTGTAAACCGTATCGGGAGTGGCTTCGGCCATGCAAACCGTATCGGGAGCGGCATGGTTCTCTTAAAGTCCGCGAGTCCTTCGATCCGACGAATGGCTTCGGCCATGTAATCCGGATCAGGACGCGGCATGGTTTTCTCTAAGTCCGTATAAACCGTATCGGGAGTGGCTTCGGCCATGCAAACCGTATCGGGAGCGGCATGGTTCTCTTAAAAGTCCGCGAGTCCTTCGATCCGACGAATGGCTTCGACCATGTAATCCGGATCAGGACGCGGCATGGTTTTCTCTAAGTCCGTGTAAACCGTATCGGGAGCGGCATGGTTCTCTTAAAGACCGCGAGTCCTTCGATCCGACGAATGGCTTCGGCCATGTAATCCGGATTAGGACGCGGCAGGTTATTCTCTGAGTCTGCATAAGACGAAGCGGGAGTGGCTTCGGCCCCACGAACCGCATCTAAAGCAGCCGTATCTGCTGGCAAGATTCTATCAACGCCCTATCCGAACCTACATCGGGTCTCGGCTTCGCAAACTATAGCGAACGACAGAAGGATCTCGGATTTCAGAAAGGCCAGATCCACTCCAGTCATGCAGAAAACAACAAGGTAAAGCCAAAAACATTCCTTGTATTCACAAGCAAGAGGAAGTACAAACTCGGCCATATGCCTGGCCGAAGGCTTACATAAGTGGGAAAACAAAAACCGGGGGGGGGGGGGGACCCTCGTATCAGCCCTCGACGACCCCTTCCTCCTCCGCTTCGACTGCGTCTTGGCCGGGAGAGGGAGAGGGAGAGTCAACGATCTGCACCGCTTCAGAAGTGGCAGCCTCGGCGGGGGCCTCCTCGGCGGTCGCGGCTTCATCTTCAGGAACTGGAGGCGAGGCCCTCTCGGCCATAAGATCCTTCCACCAGGATAGGAGCTCCCTAGCTTCCGCGCCCATCGGCAGGGCGACCCCGGTCAAATCAACGCTCGGGCAGGCCCTCTGGGCGACAGCCAGTCCGAGGTCGAAGACCGAAGAAGACGCTAGCAGCTGGGCTCGGAGGATCTCTTGGGCGTAGTCACGGCCGGCTTTGTAATCGGCTACGGCCGACTCCGCCACCTCTTCCAGTTCCTGCTTCAGAGCCGACACCTCCTCGGCGTGGCGGCGCTTCTCCGAAGCCCGCCGGGACTCCTTGTCCTGGATCTGGGCCTTGAGGGCCCGGATCTCGGACTGAGCCGCAGCAAGTTCGCTCTCGGCCTTCTCCTTCTCCCGCTCGGCCTTTTCCTTGGCCTCGGCGGCAGCACGGGCCTCTGCTGCCCTCTCCTCCAGCTGCGCCCGCGCCCGGGCGCTCGCGGTTACGAGCCCATCGACTAAGGGCTCGATACGGGGCACCGCTGAGGTACCCTCACCCGAACCGGCCGGCTCCTCCTCGGCCTCTAGGAGCTTGAGTCGGAGCAACTCCTGATGGTGCATCAGGACGCTACCCGTCACCGCAGCCTGCGGACCGAAAGCAGACAAGGGTCAGAGAAAATCAAGGAACAACTAAAAAGAGCTAAGCCGAAGCACATTCAGGCTTCTTACCTGGACCGCCAACCGGGCACTCATCGCCGCCAGGTCGGTGACGGAATGCTCCTTCAGCTCTTCGAAAGCTGAAGGGAGAGTGAGGTTGCTGAGCAGACGGAGGCACGTCTGCGAGTCCTCCATGCTCTCATCCTTATACACCCCCGGCTCGGGGTGCCACCATTCGCGTTGCGCCTGGGGCGCCTGCGACCCAGCGCCTCCGTCATCGGCCCCTGCCGATACGGCCGGAGGGGAGTCGCCCCTCGGCGCCTCGGGAGACGCCAGCCTTGCGGCCCTTCGGGCCACGGCGCTCCTCCTAATCAGCGGAGCCGGCTCCGCCTCTTCGGCCTCCTCAACCCGGGGGCGCTTCGACGCTCGGCCGCCCCTTCGAGTGGCGAACTTTGTCTTCTGCTCCCTCTCGAGAGCGGCAGCGGCAGCGCGGCCCTCGGCGGAGGCCGCAGTCCTTGGGACCCCACCTCGGGTCCTCGGAGCTCCAGCACCTCGGCCGGACCTGCCTGCCGCTTGCGAGGCCGGTGCCCGGCCTGGACCGCGCTGGTCGGATATCAGGGCAAGGAGGGCATCGAGGTCGGCCATTGCTGCAAGCAAGAAGAATATGTTAGAAACAAAACGGTGATCAAGTGCAAATTCAGAGCCGACTTACCCTCGGCCGAAACTTCATCAGCATCCCTAGCCGGAGGAGCTTCGGCCAGAGGAGCGACAGCCCTTCCTCCGCGGCCCTGCGGAGTCTCCCCGGGAGGAAGGTAGGGAAAGGCCCGCACCGGATCGGACCGAGGATCCGGCCATACCCCGGCGTTCACCAGCCGCTCTGACGTGCTGAGGAGCCCCCAGATGTCGTACGGGGCCATGACCTGGACATGGCCCACGAGAGTGCTCTGTACGGGGGTCAGAGCAGGAGGGTCCGAGAGGCCTGCGGCCAGCGGCGCCCATTCGGTGGGAAAGGGCCACACGCCCTTCTCGTTCTCCGGCAGAGAGATGAAGATGAACTTCCTCTTCCAGCCGTGGATGGACGAGGGCTTCTCGGAGAATATGCTTCGGCCGACCCGAAGGACGAAGCAGTACCACTCGGACTTCCCCTGCCTTTGGATCTTAAAGAGATAGTGGAAGACATTGATGGAAGGGTTGATCTGTATACGAGCGAAAACGCTCAAAAAACCGTATACAGTGCGCCAAGAATTGGGAAAGAGCTGAGACGGGGCCAGCCCGTAGAAGCTAAGGAGGTTAATGACGAAGGTGGGAAGAGGAAGACGGAAGCCCGCCTCGAAGCTATCAACATAGATGGAGAAGGAGCCTGGGCGGAGAGTGTTGGCCCTGGTGGCGGAGTCAGGCCGATGGGGGGTCGTCCAGGAAGGAAGCTGGAAGTAAGAAACTAGGTTCCTCACCTCTACGTCCGAAAGGGCGCAGGATGCCTCCGAAGCGATGTGACGACGGCGTTCCGAGGTGGAAGCCTGGCCTGGGTTCCGGACCTCCTGGGTAGCCTCGGCCTCGGAAGCCTCGGCCCCGGAAGCCTCGGCCCCGGAAGCCTCGGCCTCGGAGACCTCGGCTCCGGAGACCTCGGTCCCGGAAGTCTCGGACCCCTCAGTCCCAGAGTTCTCAGGCTCTTCAGACATTGCGGAAGCAAGAGAATTCGAGGTGAGGGGATCTGACAGGGAAGATTTAGGAGAGTGGGAAGGAGTATACTCCTCGTCCGAAGGAGTAATCTCACTGGAAGGACTCCGGACCATAAGGCCGCGAAGGGGAGGAAGAAGGCCAAGGCTTACTCGCAGGAAGGGGGAGGAAGTCTCTCCTGAACCGAGCGCAGCTTCTCAGGCCACCCAGCTCCACCAGCGATGCGCTATGAGGAATGGAGATCCTCCCACGGTGGCCGGCGAGCTCGGACGAAGCCTTCAGGAAGCTAGCCTTTCGCTGGAGAAGGAAGGAGAACTCGGGTGATCGCAGGGGAAACGCAAGCCAAGCAGCAGGAAGAAGAACAGTGCCCTGCTGAGGGCTTGTATTTATAAGCCCATCCAAAGCGCCTCCCGCCGAAGCCAACGGCCGAGATCATCCCTCTCGTCCCCTCGCTCCTCTCGGATGCCCGCCACGTGCACCGTCCTTCGGCAATGATGACGGGCCGGCTCCGGGACTTGAAGCAGAGCGATCAACGGCCGAAAGCGCTCCGACCCTTCGGCTAATCACCCGGATACCCGCCACGTGTCCCGATCCGCGTGCGACGAAGGGAGCGCCGGCAATCCGAGTGGAGCCTCGGGCAGAGAGCCGAGGCGATCCGCGACCCGCGAGCGGTCAGGATCCTTTTGTGTTTTTGACGGAGCGGCTGGATGCGCGACGTGTGTCCCGTGCTTCCTCGCGAGGCGACGCCCATCCCGTCCATTTAATGAAGCCTGACACGAGTCAGAGGGCTCGGCCCTTCGGCTTCTGAGCTTTAAGCCTTCGTTGCCACTCCGAGCGAAGACGAAGCAACCGCGTATCCCTTGGCCGACCGAGGGCACCCTCTTCCCAGTGAAAAAAGAACAGAGCTTCGGGTAAGACACCTGTTACGCTATTCTTCTGACAGCTTCGGGCTATACTCTCGCCATCTCAGAACTGAGGAAGACAAGAGTGGGGGGCTATGTGATGAGGCAGAATCCGATTCGGCCCATTAAAGCAAGCCCAAACCCCTTTCAGCCCAACAGCAGCAGTACCAGGCCCTCCGGGAGCCTCCGGCCCAACAGCGGCCCGGCAGCCTTCGGCCCTTAAGCGGCACCGTCGCTCCCGGCCCAACAGGCTTCAGCCCGTTAGGGGCCCACCAGCCTACGGCCCGGGAACAGCGCGGCAGCCTAAGGTCCAATAGGCTTCGGCCCATCAGCGGCCCAACCCCCTTCGGCCCGGTAGCCGAATCCGGCCCACTCCGGTGGCGGATCAGGCACTATGGCGGTTTATCAGTAAGCCCTCGTTTAGTCCTATATCGGCTGCCACCGTTAACCATCCGCTATCCTTTGCTATAAATACACCGCTATTTATTGCCCAAAGGATGCTTCCTCAAGCCTCCGAGACCCTTAAAGGACTACAGTCCGAAAAGCTTTAAAGCTACTCTCTTTGCCTTCTGAATCGAATCTTCTTCAGGAGCTAACTTGACCGTCGGAGGGGGTTCCCCAGGGCTGAAGCCCGGGACTCCTGCTGACTGGTTTTTCTTCTTCTTTCCCTCCTGCAGGAGCTCGGTTCGAATCATCGCCGACCTTCCCGAGTCGGTCTCGGCCGCCGACCTCGGATTCCTCTCCTTGGTATCGACGCCGTGCGCCGGCTGCTCTTGCAACAGAGGATCCTCGGCCTCGTGCCGCCCCTTCGTCCGCCGGAGGAACCTCGGCCCCGACCCCCCGGAGCGAGCCGGCCTTCGGACCTCTCGGCTCCGCCTCTGCGTCCTTCGTCTTCCGGATCCCCGTCGGACCCCCTCAACACCGATCCGACCCAGCACCGGATCCCTCTCTTCGGATTCCGGCTTCGGAATCCGGTCGTGATAGCTTCGGCTATATCACCAACCTTTGCAAATCTCTCTCTTTTCTTCTCCTAGAAGATAAGAGAGACTTGCTACTTGTAAGAGGAGTTTGCTGGGGTGAAAGCATCTTCTAGGAGCTAGACCAAATTCAGAGGAGAATTCATGTGAGATTAAGGAGTTCTTCAGTTGTTCGAGGATTTGGCTTAGAGAGGGGATTTCAATTAAGAGGTAGGCAAATGATTATGCTAGTTTTGAATATTTTTTAACTCTGTTTCTTTTGACTTATATTAACTTTTCAAATCTATGAATTATATAGTAAGAATCATGAATTTTGAATCTGTGGCCAAAACCTTTTTAAATTTCAAGGTACAGTTCTAAATGACCGAAAATGGTTGACCGATTCAAATGTAACTATCAACCAATTCCCAAATAGAATACGTTTTGATGAGCGGATTGAGAATAATCAAATGTTTTGATCTAGTCAGTTAACTAATTTAGCTATTCTTTTTTAATTGCTTTAACCCAATTTGATAAAATTACCCTTAATTATGATCTTTTAAGTATTACAATCTTATTATACAATCTATCAACATCTAAAACATGTTTGTAAATTATCTTTAAATTTTCAATCTATCTTGATATTATTCACTTAATTATTGAATTTTTGCCTATTGATTGAGATAAATGCCAACAATTATGAAAATTTCTATGAACATTTTGAAATTGAATCACACCTTTCGTATAGTATATATTTTTATCTCTAGAAATTAACTTTGCATAGATTTGATCTGCACATAGAAATGCACTATATATCACTATACTTTATGGTAATTCAATCTTATTTGACCCATCTAAGTTTGATAAATTTTATTACAATTTTTTTAATCTTTTTCGATTGGATAATGCAATCTTGAAGGGATGTAGGGCTTGATTTTGGTATATGCATCTTCAGTTGGAAATGGCATAATATGACTCCAATTTAGTGTAGTGGTAGGATATGTATAATCCTCAGTTTTATAGTATCCAAGACCTTGTTACTATTATTTAAATGCTTTGATACATACGTATGGTCCCTTATATTATGATTCGGATGCATGCAATATTGACTAAGTTGAAATTTGATCACTTTCTACTTGATTCCATGATTATATGATATTTTTGTTGGAAATGGTTGCTCTATAAGTCAACCACATGAGATGTGATACGACATTTTCGAATATTCTTATTCATTTAAATTAATGGTGAAACATTCATTAAGTCTATTAATGAATTGCATATGGCATCTTTAGGCGTAATGAAGTCCTTGAGTTCATGCAATGGAGACAGGATCATAATGAGATTATGATAATGAGATCAGTCTTCCATAAATATAAGTTCTAAATATTCTCGATCGTAGAATAATTGAAAAGGGACATTGATTATTTGGATAGACCGACACACACTTTGTCTGCTCATATGATGAGGGTGGCTGATCTCATAGCCACTTGTGTGGAGACACTAAGATAAGTGTATGGGTGCTCATTGGAAAATGAGTTTACTGAATGATCTGCACCTAAAACTCTTGAATAGTTCATTATACCTAATTGTTGATAAAAAACTCATCGTCACAGTAGTACAATTAGTTCTTTGACCTGAGACACCAAAAGAATCTTATGTGTGGAACATTACACTTTGATGCTTGATTCATGGGCCTTAGTCATAGGTCCTATGTAGTCTACTTATTGGGTGTGATGGAAGAAATATATGAAGATGATTGTGTGGCTAATAAGAGATTATTCACTCTCCAGTATAATATTTAGGAGAGAGAATATTCTATTGAGTCTTACACAGGTTAAATCTCTAGCCAAGGTAGATTAGCTAGACAGAAAGATGTTTCTGTCCCTGATGATTATTCGTGCAAACTCTATCAGATCAAACAATGGGAATTTGACACATTACCATATTCCTAGTATGATCAGGAATATTGTATGAGTGGAGAATTATAATTGCACAGTAACTGATGACGGATAGATTCTAATGGATTGTGAGTCCCTGGTATCGTCCGGAGCTTGGGGCTAACCATGATCTGTGAGTCAGTTAAATTAATCATTGGATGGTTAATTTAAATGAACTAAATCGTAGTTCATATAAAATAATAGAATTAGTTCTATTATTTAAATTAAAAAATAATTCAATAAATATAATAAATAGGGATTTAATATATGGATTCACTCCCAGCTTGATATTGGGCCTAGAGGGTCAAATACATAAATAATCTCTTGAAGATGGGTTAATTGAGGGTTTTATAATAATATCAGATTTTTATGAAAAACACTGACTATTCTAATAATAGAGGGCTTAGAGAAACCCCAGCCAACACATCTGGTCTTTTTTTCCTGGCCGCTCCTTTCATCCTCTCTCTCCTATGTTCCGACGATTGTACGGAGGAGCATACGAGAAGGCCATAGTGATCATTGAGATCGTCTCCACGTGCGTGAGAGGATATAGTCTTCAGAGGTACGTGTGGATATGTCTAGATGTCGGGCCCTTGTGCAGCTTCAATCTGAGGAACTTTCTACATCGCGCGTGGGAGATGCTAAATCTCCACAAGGTGAAAAAGATTTGACCTTTTTCTCTTTCTTGTGTATTTCATCAAATCAGAAGATTGATTTGGGCAAGGAAATCATTTTGAACTTATTTATTCCGTTGTGTTTCAAAAAACCTCGATTGCCTTACATTGGTATTAGAGCCAAGTTACTCTAATTTGACGAAGCATTCTTCATTTATGGAACCTTTTTGTTTTATTTTGATTTTTTTATTCATAATGAGATTACGAATAACACCATGGGAGGCACCATAGTGTTCCAGAAGATGTGCTTGATGTTTTCTTCTTGTGAAGAGTTCGCAGAGAAGAAATGATGGAGAAGAGAATAAAAAAAACTTTGCATGTGCGCGGCGCCTCCCATATGGGGAATGCTGCAGACGTTGCTACGTGCCCTCCCGCGTAGGGATGTGTGCTGGCGGGCGCCACGTGCTTACTTGCGTTGGGGGGTGCACCCTAGCGCTGAGCTGTGCTCTTGTATTGCGCATGCCATGGCGTATGAGGGCATTGCACCATCGGTGCCTCTTCACTCTGGGTAGGAGCGCTAATGGGCACGGGTTTGCATACAACTATCTTGATTTTAGTAAAAGGTGCTTTAGATGCGCGCGGTTCTAAGTTAATGCTAAATAAAAAATTTCTTATTTTTTTCCTTGCCCCTAAATTAAAAATGACCTATTAGAGGTTCCAACCAAGGAGCACGGAGATCCCAAAAACGCATAGTTTCCCCTCATCCCACTCCTTCCTTTCTCTCCTCTCAGTGCACACGATCGCCCCTGTTAGACTGTGATTTTAAATTTCCACCTATATATTTGTAGAATTTAAAGATATGTCTGTTTGATTTTCTATTTTTGCATAATTTTCCATACTTCCACTTTATGCGGTTTCCAAGTTAAGTTTTAATTTGGCCAATTTGAGAAATTGGTTATAGTTACAAATTGGGAATTGGCATATTTAGTAGTTGGCTAACCTTGAACTTCATGAATTTTAATCTAAAGGGTGGCCCACATGAAAAACTTGAGATGAACATGGAAACATGTCAAGTGGGATATTGACTATTTTATGAAATTAAGTTTTTGATAATCTTTGCAAATTAGAAAATATGATGTTTAAGAAACATCACTATTTTTGACAATTGTCTCGTTTATGGAACATAGGCATAATGGGGATATTAAGAAATTGGGGTATTTACTAATTAATGAAATTGGATGTGGTTTGAGAAAACAAATCAAAATAAATACATAGAATATGATTCTATTTATGAAATAAGTTATTATTTCTCATCTTAATTGATGTGATCAATTTAAGTGTTTTTAGAATTTGATAACATATGTGATATTTTGTTTATTATACATGTGATGCATTTTTAATAGATGATCATGGACTTTAAAATCAGGAATGGCTATGTGTGATGTGCATGATGTGATATGATGATGTTAATGGGGCCTGCGTGCCTCCCTCTCTCTCTATGAAATTCCAAGTTGTAATTTCTATCTCTCGCCATTAATGTACTTCCTTGACTCCTGACCAAGGTTACTTGTTAAGTGATGCAAAATTTGGGCCTGCGAGTCTATTTTATTTGATGTAATCTTCTAGGTTAGATCTAGCTTAAATTATTATCACTTTGTACAATTTTGGAGAGGAAAACACATCGAGGAGGATGAGGATGTCATGTGGATCCCATGAGAGACGGAGTCGCATCGTCATTTGCATGAGAGGTCAATGTTATGCAATAATTCACTGTAGGTTTAAGTAAACTTACTAATTGGCTCTAGTAAGTTTATACTAGATAAAAGTCCATAATCAGTTTAATTATAGCATATGTGTTATACTAGTTATATACATGCATGTGATGCACATATGTTAAATAATTATTGTGTGCCACTGTTATGCCCCTGATCTGATTCGGTCATTTGGACTCACTGCGGATACAAGCTACGTAACTATGGAACCAATAAGATACAAATCAAAGATGAATGATGAGAGACAAATAACTAATCAACAAACATGCCATTTACTATCAATAAATCTGAATATTCCATTATATTGTCAAAATCAGGATTCTCAAATTCAACGAATATATAGTAGAATAAAATCTCTCAACTTACTAAAAAAATATAAAAGTACATATCATCTCTCAAATTCCTACTACATCAAATCTAAGAAAAATAGTAAAACTAATTCTAAATAATCTTCTGAAGATGTCAAATGTCTCAAGTAGAAGCCTCCTTAGTTCTTAAATTATCTTCCTCTTTAGGCTTTGAAAATATTTGTAAGGACTAAGATTTCGGATTCAGTTATTAGGTCGGTTTCGGTGTTGGACCCCCCTGGTTTGGACCCTTGTAGGGTTGGTGCATAGGCTCTTTATCGCATCGAGTTGGCTCGACGCGCTTTTTGAAAGGCGTCGGCCTTGAGGGACGTGATTTAGAAGCCATAGCAGGTGTGCCATGTGGGCGGACATTGGGGCACGTGTGTACGGCACCGGTCTTGTCGTCTGAATGACGTCTTGCATGGTCGACTGATAGCCAATGGTTATGTCGTTAAAAATCCAAGCTAACAATGAAATTTTAATCGGCTCACGTGACATAGTTTTAGCAGTAGCAATGGTGAGTCCGAGTCGATCTACAGGGAGTTAAATTTTTAACTTTGAAACTTTGGAATTTAATTAATCTAAAAAATGACGATTATTTAGGATTTTTAATGCTTTAGAATTCAATTATTCTAAAAATAACAACAACCTGAATTAACTAGTTATACTAAATGATTAATTACTCAATTAAACCATACACAAGCCAATTGACTAAAATTAAAAAGAAATCTAATTAACTAAACTAATTCCGAGTAAACAAACACCCCTAATGTAAGGAAGAAATAAGCATTAACTGAATAAAAGTTGAACAAAATTTTCATTAACCACTAATCGTTTAACAGTAACAACACTCATCTAAACTAACAAAAATAATTAATGGAAAATTAAATAAACAAACATATGCAGCAAATAGAGGCTCGGAAGAGGCTTCTGTGCTTGTGGGGCGACGCTCTGAACTGCAAGGGGTACGTGGCTTGCGAGGAGTGTTAGCGGCGCTTTGGACCAACCGCAGGGTGATGCGGCAGACTGCACCGCAACGCTGCAGATGAGCCGGCGTGTGGGAGCGTGCAACGTGGTAGGCGAGGCGTGGCAGGTGCGGCTGACGAGGGTGAGCGGCTGACGCGTGTGGAGGGGCGTGCTGGCGCTGCAGACGATGTAAGGACTGAGGTTTCGGGTTCTGTATTCGGGTCGGGTTCGGGTCGGATCCCTTGGTTTGGACCCTGTGGGGGGTCTTGAGATTGTTGACTGAATGGCGTCAGCACTGCTCGACGCCTTTCAAAAGGCGTCAGGTTGTGTGGACGCCATTTAGGTCTGCAGGTTGTTGTGCCACGTGTGCGGGTTTCGGGCCGCGAGGGTACGGCCCCGGTCACATCATCTGAACGGCGTCGTGCTTGGTCGACGCGATTCAGACTGTGACCTCTGCGATGTCAGGGTACGGCGCCAGAGCGTTGTCAGTACGGCCTGTCCTGTCGTCTGAATGGCGTCCACTGTGGGCGACGCGTTTCAGACCGCTGTCAGTACGGCCGTCCTGTCAGACTGATAGGCGTCTGCCTCGATCGACGCGTTTTAGCGGGATTCTGGTTGACCCCGCGAGCCTTCCCTTCTTTCCCTCATTCTCGCCTTCACTCTCTCTCTCTTCGCTCTCTCCGCCCTCTCCGACGCTCTTCTTCCCCTCCCCTTCCTCTTCTTCCTCTTCCACCACTCCAACACCACCTTACCTCTCACCTCTACCTCCACCACTTCCTTCGCGGTGTTCCACTCTCCGGACGGCGGCCGACGTCCCGGCGGAGTGGCGGCGTCCTCTAGGGTACCGGCGGCGGTGTGCGGTGCGGCGGGACGGCGGCACGGAGCTTGGCGGAGTTCAAGAACCGGTAGGGGGACGAAACCTTGCGTGTGTGCTCGTTTGCTTCTTGGCGTGATGTGGCGTGTTTGGGGTTAGATCGAGCATGTTTAGGGGGATTCCTTGTGGGAATGGCGGTGTTTGTGGACGTGGTTTCATAGCATGATCGTGGTGCTTGACGTTCTCATCTTCCCCCTTTTGGTTTTGGGACTTTTCGGGATGCTTGGGGCTCAAGGGTGAGACCCTCGGGTCGAACCAGGAAACCTGGTTTCTGGCGCTAAATGGCGTCGTGCCTGGTCGACGCTTTTCCGAAAGACGTCTGGTCAGTACGACGCGTTTTAGGACAGAAACCTCCCTGTTCGAGGTTTCCTGAGTTAGGGGTTCTGGCGCTAAATGACGTCATGGATGGACGACGCCTTTCTGAAGGACGTCGAGCCATCATGACGCCATTTAGGCAGGAAATGCCCCGTTTAAGGGTTCTGCAATCTGGATTTCTGGGTTGAATGGCGTCTGGCGACCCTGACGCGTTTTAAACGGCGGCTTCACTGGTGGACGCGTTTTGAGGATAATCTAGCTTTTAATAAACCTGTCTAAGGGTCTTGAATGGCGTCGACCTCGGTCGACGCGATTCAAGACAGAAATGCTTAAACCCTGTTATTTCATGCGTGTTTCACGGTGGGATGGTTCAAATGCATGCTTTGGGTTGTATACTGAGACGGGGGACTTCTGCATGAGTGGAATTATATCACCTGTGTGTGTGTGTGTGTGTGCTTTAGCTATATACTGAGACTGAGGTTTACTGTGCGAATGGAATCATGTTATATGTGTGGTTGTGTTATGCGAATGTGGATCGGGTTAACTGTGGTTTACGTCTGTCACCATGGGCCGATGGGAGAAGGGCCATGGTGTCTGTGGAGTGGTGCATGTTGTGTTTTACCCTTGGCTGAGACAAGCAGAACCACCTTGAGCCCGTCGGGCCGGAGTAGCTGGTGTGCTATCCGAGGGGTTGCTGTTTGGTCTCAGCGGGTCGGGGTTTTCCTTAGTTGTCGTGACAGCTTCTGGCGTGTTTCTTGCTGTGGAGCTGGTGGTGTTTCTGGTGGGAGTTGGTTTACCCTATAGCCATTGGGCCTGATGTGACCTTTGATCAAGGTTACGAGTGGTACCTATAGCCCTTGGCCTGACGCAGCCCGGGAGAGTTGGGTTTGTGGGTAGTTCCTGTAGCTTCGGCTTGACGGGGGTTCGCCGGTCCCCAGGGCCCTCCTGAAGCGCTGAGGCCTAGCGTGGAGGCAATCCGGACGGTAGGACAGTAGTCTAGACTGCTTGTGTGCACACGTAGCTGGCAGTGGCTGTACACTGGTTCCAGCTAGTCCTAGTTTGACTCACTGCCTCACCCTACAGTGCCCCGGAACATTGTAGGGGCGGACAGGCGTGAGCTGTGGTGGTAGTGTTGGGAGGCGACGTTCGACTTCGGTCGACAGTGTGGTTTAGTCGCTTCGTGGACTTTGGCTGTGAGTCGTGACTCTGTGTTGGGTTCTTCGGGTTGCTTAGAATGGTTCTTGTTACACTGCTTACCGTGCGTTTCATATCAGAGTTGGGTGCTGTGTTTACTGCTTACTTAATTGCCATATATTCTTGTTGTTACACTTGTGGGTGTGTGAGTGGGAGGCAGGGGATCGGATGATCCCTACTGAGCCCATTTCTGGTGTGGCTCACTCCCTGCGGTTTCAGGTGTGGACCTCGAGGCGAGCGGTAGCGTGGAGTCTCCTTGGTGTGCGGACCAGCAGCTGTCTTTGTTCCGGGGTATGCCCCGATGTTGTTGTACTTCCTTCTGCCTGTACTTATTTAATTGTTGGACTGTATACGGACATTGTTATTTTCCTTCCTGCGCACCTACTTATCTTTGTAGTCCGTGAGATCGTCATATTTAATCTTGTTTAGCACTTACTCCTCCAGACGTGTTGTGTGAGATCCGGGTGTGAACCCGCAGTTAATGGGCCGACATCCATTTAGTGACCGGGTCTCCGGTCATAGGATGGCGGGTCGTTACAGACGAGGTGGCGGCGCGGAGTGGGAAGCTTGCACGGGCGACGATGTCGCCCCGTGCGAATCACGCGATGCTGCCGCGTGGCGCTGCAGGCGGCGGCTCACGTACCCCGCTTCCTCGTACCGCGACAGAGAGAAAGGAAAAGGTGGAGAGAGTGAGGATCCGGACAGAGACAAAGAGAGAGAGAAAACAGAGAGAGAGGAAAACCTGACAGAGAGAGAGAAGCGCAGAGAAAGAGAGAAAAAGTAAGAGGGAGAGGAAAAGAGGCTGCGGGAGAGAGGAAGAGTAAGAGAGAGAGAGAGAGAGAAAAAGTAAGGGAGAGAAAGAGAAAGATGCAGAGGGAGAGGAAAAGGTGGAGAGAGGGAGAGTCTGCGGGAGAGAGGGAAGCAGAGAGAGAGAGAGAGAGGGAAACCTGACAGAGAGAGAGAAAGAGAAAAGGGAGAGAGAGGCTGTGGGCCAAGGAATCCTCTTGGGTCTAGGGTTCATGTGTCCTTTTAAAGAAAAGGGAGGAGATATTTTTTTTTAAAATAAAGAAAGTGGAGGGGAAAGGAAGGCGGCTGGCCCCTTAAATTAGGGTTTATTAGGTAAAGGATTAGGGTAACCCTAATATGACCAGTTTGCCCCTATATCTTTTTTTTTTTTTTTTCAAAAAGATGGACGATTCTGCTAAGATTTGAACCCCAGACCTCCCACAAGTCCGCAGAGACTTAACCATTACACCACAGTTTCCTTTATGCCCTGTTCACATAAAATGAATTCAAATTAGCATATTTTCATAAAAGTCATCACATTTATTTATTTATTTCATCTCGGTTTTGTCGAAAAATCGCAAACGCGCTATACTCCATTAATCACATGAAATGACGATATTTTTAAGTCGAAATTTGACGAAATTGGGACCGTTGGAATTGGTACGAAATTATCTATCATTTCATGTTATTTTACAGATGAAAACTCGAGTATGATGCGCATGATTGCCTTTAAATGATCAATTTAACAATTTATCATCGACGTATTTCATACAACTGCAAGTCTATGACCCTTGTCCTGTCGCCTGAAATGCGTCGTCTGGGGACGACGTGATTCAACTCGGTCGGGGTTGACGTCCCGAGCCGTCTGTCCTTTCTCTCATTCTCTCCTTTCCGCTCTCTATCTTCCCTCTCTCCGACTCCCTCTGTTCCCCTTTCCTTCATCTTCCCCTTCCACCACTCCAATACCCCTACCTCTCACCACTACCACCACCACCTCCTCTGCGGTACTTCACTCTCCGGAAGGTAGCCGATGTCTCGGTGGGGTGACGGCGTCCACGGTAGTATTAGTGGCGGCTTGCGGTGTAGCGGATCGGCAGCGAGGAGCTAGGAGGAGTTCAAGTAATCGGTAGAGTGACGGTCCTCACATGAAATTCGATTGTTTTAAACCATGATTTCCCACTTTGGAGCATGCTAGAGATATGTGGGGGAATTTTGGGCATAGAATGAGTATGTTCTAGGAGGATTTGGATTAAAATTGATGTTTTGGGGAATGGGAGTAGCATGTCATTGTGTTCATGGATTTCCTCCTTTCTCCATTTTGTGTTTTTGTGCGTTTTGGGGGAGAAGGGACCCCGAGTTGTGGCTCGGTAGAGACCAGAGGAGAGTTCGATTTCGGACGCAAATGGCGTCCACTCAGGCCGACGCAATTTGAGATAGGCGTCGACCTGAGTTGATGCAATTTATGGCTCATGTATCCCCGATTCTCGAGGCCAGGGTGGGATAGGGAGCTGAATGACGTCGGCCATGAACGATGCGATTCAGGCCAGTATCCCCGGGTCCCAGCACCTGAGAGTGAGGAAAACCAGTAATAGGACCATTGAATGACGTCGGCTATGGGTGACACAATTTAAGATAGAGCCCCATAATATCTGCATTTAACATGTGTGATTATTATACATTATGTTAATTAGATTCATGTATATTGTTAGACAATCCTGTTAAATGCATGCTTGAAATCATACATTGGGGGCGGGGATTTTCATGTGATCGGAATCGCATTGTGTTGTGTTTTATGTGATCGTGAACCTAGAGTGACAGTTGTTATCACTTGATACCCTGTGTCGGTATGGGAGTGACGCAGTGTCGGTGTGGGAGTGACAAGGTGACACCTAGTAGGTAAGGGTCACCTGGTGTACCCCGGGATAATAGCTAGTACCGGTGTATGAGTGGTACACTTCGGATTGTTACTCGTAACTAGGAGGAGGTAAAACTACCTAGAGCTAGACAAGCCGGAGTAGTCAGTGCGCTATCTGAGGGGTTGTTGTTCCGTTCCAGCGGGTCGGTGTTTCCCTGGTTGGCTTGACAATTTCTTGTGTGTTCCTTTTCGGTGGACATGTGATTATTACTGTTTTACTTGTGCTTATCTTGCTTATATCCTTATTGTGTTACGATTGTGGATGCGTGTGTGAGAGGTGGGGTATAAGGACTGAGGTTTTGGATCCAATAAGCGGGTCAGTTTCTGTGTCAGACCCCCCTGGTTTGGGTTCTCATTAGTTTGGTGCTTGGTCTCTTTATCACGTCGAGCTGGCGAGATGTGATTTTGATAGGCATCGGCCTACGGGGACGCCATTTAGAAGCCATTGCAGATGTGCCGCGTGGGCGGACGTTGGGGCGTGTGTACGGCCCCTGTCTTGTTGTCTGAATAACATCTTGCATGGATGACAGGATTCAGACAAATTGCCAGTGTACAACCCATGTCCTATCGCCTGAACTGCGTCGTCTAGGGATGACGTGATTCACTTTGATCGGGCTTGACGCCCGAGCCCTCCCCCTTTTCTCCCATTCTCTCCTTCTCACTCTCTCTTCCCTCTCTCCAATCCTCTTTCCCTTCCCTTCCCTTCCTCTTCCCCTTCTTCCTCTTTCACCACTCCAATACCCCCCTACCTCTCACTACTGCCACCACCATCTCCTCTGCGGCACTTCGCTCTCCAGACGACAACCGATGTCTCAGTGGGATGACGACGTCTACGGTGGTATCGGAGGCGGCTTGCGGTGTAGTAGATCGATAGTGATGAGTTAGGAGGAGTTCAAGTAACCAGCAGAGTGACGGTCCTCACATATAGTCGATTGTTCTAAAACTATAATTTTCCGCTTTGGATCATGCTATGGTTATGTGGGAAAAAATTGGGCTTAGAATGAGCATGTTCTAGGGGGATTGGGATTAAAATAGATGTTTCCGAAATGGGAGTAGCATGCTATTGTGATTCATGATTTTTCCCCTTACCTCTTTTGTGTTTTTCATGCGTTTTAGGAGAGAGGGACCCCGTATTGTGGCTTGGTGGAGACCGGAGGAGAGCTCGGTCTCGGGCGCAAATGACGTCTATTCAGGCCGACGCTATTTAAGATAGGCGTCGACGTGATTTACGGCCTATGTCTCCAGTTCCCGAGGCCAACGTGGGATAGGGAGTTGAATGACGTCGCCTATGAGCGACGCGATTCAGGCCAATATCCCCGGATCCCAGCACCTAAGAATGAGGAAAACCAACTTCAAGGTTTTTGAATGACGTCGGCCATGAGTGACGGAATTCAAGACAGAACCCCATAATTCCTGCATTTAACATGTGTGATATGTTAATTAAATTCTTGTATGTTGTTCGACAACCCTATTAAATGCATGTTAGAAATCATACATTGGGGGCGGGGATTTCCACTTGACCGGAATCACATTGTGTTGTGTTTTATGCGATCGTTGATCTAGAGTGACAGTTGTTAGCGCTTGCCATCCTATGTCGGTGTAGGAGTGAAGCAGTGTCGGTGTGGGAGTGACAATGTGACACATAGTAGATGAGGGTCACCTGGTGTACCATGGGGTAATAGCTAGTACTAGTGTGGGAGTGGTATACTTCAGAGTGTCACTCGTGGCTAAGAGGAGGCAAAACCACCTAGAGTTAGACATGTTGGAATAGCCAGCGCGCTATCCGAGAGGTTGCTGTTCCGTCCGAGCGGGTCGGTGTTTCCCGAGTTGACTTGACAGTTTCTTGTGTGTTCTTTTTGTGTGGTCGTGTGATTTAATTGCTACTTTACTTGCACATATCTTCCCTTATATTTGTATGCTTGTTACGTTGCAATTGTGTGTGCGTGTGTGGGAGGTGGGGATCGAGGGATCCCTACTGAGTCCATTCTAGTGTGACTCACTCCCTACGATTTTTGGTGAGGGTTCTCGGCAGACGTAGCGTTGTTGGGGTTTCGTCTCGGATTGCGCGCCAGTAACCACTATTCCGGGATATGCTCCGATGTAGTTGTACTTTTATTTTCAGTCATGTACGTATAATTATTTCTTTTCAATTGGATTATGTAATTATTTGTTGAGTTTAGTCGGATTGTAATAATTTCTAAATTTCTGCACCTTCTTTACAATTCGATATTATGTAGAATATTTAGCTTATTTTATTATTTTTTTCCAAACTTATTGAGATCCTGATTTGGCTCTCAATTTTAATGGTTCAGTACCTATTTAGTAATTGGATCTCCGATTATAAGATGACGGGTCGTTATATGGGGATCGAGGGATATGTACTGAGTCCATTCTGATGTGACTCACTCCCTGCGATTTCAGGTGAGGGTTCTCAGCAAACGTAGCGGTTGTGCGGTTTCGTCAAGAGTTGCGCGCCAGTGGCCACTGTTCCGGAGTATTCTCTGATGTAGTTGTACTTTCTTTCAAACTTGTACACATAATTATTTCTTTTCAGTTTGATTATGTAATTATTTGCTGAGTCGAGTTGAATTGTAATAATTTTTAATTCCTGCACCTTTTTTACAATTCGATGCTGTGTGGAATGTTTAGCTTAGTTTATCATTTATTTTCCAGACTTATCGAGATCCTAGTTTGGTCCTAATTTTAATGTTTCGGTACCTGATAAGTTGATAATTTTGATTATTTAAGGGCAATCGCACGCATCATACTCATGATTTTATCTGAAAAATAGCATGAAATGGATAATTTTGTACCAATTCTAATGGTACCAATTTCGTCAAATTCCGACTTAAAAACATCGTCATTTCATGTGAATAACAAAGTATAACGCATTTGCGGTTTTTTCAGCAAAATCGAGATAACAAATAAATTCATTTCAACATAAATGTGATATTATTCATGATAAATTTGTAATATACATTTATTCTTATGAAAACAAGATATGAAGATAATGTGGTGCAGATGGTTAAGTTTCTGGACATTTGTGGGAGGTCCAGTGTTCGAATCTCAGTAAAATCAGCTTCCTTTTGGCAGGAAGGCTACTAAAGCAAGGGTAAATGGATATTTACTATCCAAAAAGAGTTGTCCTAATTCTTACCCAAAAAGAAGACAAGAGAAACTAGCCGCCACCTACTTTCTTCCTTTTTTTATTTTAAAAAATCTCTCCCTCTTTTTAAAGTACCCTCCTTCCTCCCTTTCCTCGTCTGAAGCCTTTCTTTATGGAGAACTCTCTCTCTCTCTCTCTGATCCTGCTCTCTCCCTCTTTCTCTACGTACATCCTCCCTTCTTCTCCTTTATCTTCTTCTCTTGTTATCTCTCCCACGACATCCTTCTCCTGCTAATCTTTGCTGCCACATAGCCTGCATGAGACGAACGAGAAGCAAGGCATGCGCATACGTACATGAAGATTACATGCATGGTCTGACCATACACGAGAAGCCCTCATCCACCTGCTGCTGCCGTTGCTAACCCCAGGGAGCACAACAACCTACAAGACGGACACCGACTACACCAACGATCAGCAAGAAGAAGTTTCAGCCGCCATCATCTCCGATTATCTCATACAGCTATTGGCTGCAGGAACTGTTGTTCGGCCTGGTAGTTTATGTTTTTAGATTTGAAGATTTTTTTATTATTTCAATCCTGTCATTATTCTTCACATTTGATCTAATGATTAGTTAATTGAGTACTAATAGTTTAAGTGTTTTCATTTCCTATCATTAAATATTTGCATATTAGCGTTAATTTGATTGTTTAAATAGTCGCATGAACAGTAGGTTACTATTCACCTCTAACTTCCAGAATTTTATTCGTCCAATGTAAAATCCTTTTGTTCAAATAAATCGATATCGAGTAATTATTTTGATTTAAATTTTATTTAAAAAATGTTTAAAAAATAAAATAAAATAAAATAAAATCTTTTGATGAATAGTAACAAGGGGGATATGTGGCTCAGTTTGATTGGGCTCCATCATTATGCTTACGTAAGAGCTGATTGCGGTAGCCCTTCATTTAGTGCTCTTTCCTTTGCACCTTTTAGTTTTGACATTTGCATTAGTACCCTTGTTTGATTAGTTAATGTTAGTTGATTCCACAAGTTTTTTTTTTACATCTTTGTTTTAATTAAAAATATAAAAATTTCAAAATCCAAAGTTTTCGAAGTTTAAATTTAATTCCCTATAGATTCGACTCGAACTCACCATTATTAATTTTCTAAATCTAATTTAAATGAGCCGAATAAATTTAGATTGAACATTTTTACAAGTGTTTAACGACACACAATTTAGAACGATCAGTACCCATTTAGTAATAGGATCCTCGATTATAGGGTGGCGGGTCTGTATAGTTGGTATAAGAACATTCAGTCTCGCAAATAGATAGGTGACTAGGTTAAATACCGTATTTCAACAAATGAATACATTCTCCCGTACAGGCACGGTGGTAGTTTAGATTTTGGGCTATAATTAGAGGTTTTCGTTTCTTATGACTGTAGGCGATTAGATGGCTCCTAGAAAGAAAGCGTCTGTTATTCGTAATCAGGGAGATGTTTCTAGTGGGCCTGAGGCCGGTAGGCAGAATATAGAACGTTTTGTGGAAGTGATGATGGAGACAATGACTAGGTATTAGGCTCGAGTTCCTAGTGAGAGTTCGAGTGCTCGGGGAGGGTTTTCGGCTGCTTTGGAGAGGTTTCTGAAGCTGAGGCCTCCTCATTTCACTAGTCATCCTAACCTTGATAAGGCAGCTCATTGACTTAAGGAGATGGAGAAGACTTTCGATACTTTAGACTGTGCGACAGTTGAGAGGACCTCGTTGGCCACCATCATGTTGAAAGATGATGCTTATGATTGGTAGACCACTTTGAAGAATATGATTTATGCAGATAAGAATCTCATGGAGATTCTATGGGAGACATTTGTGAGGGAGTTCAATGGGCAATACTTCTCCAAGCATATCTAGAAAGCCAAGGAAAGGGAGTTTATGAAGTTGACCTAAGGGAGCATGACAGTTCTCGAATACCAGATGAAGTTGTCTCTTTGGAGAGGTTCATGCCCTTCATTTCAGAGGATGAAGAGCGACAAACTGAAAGGTTCATTAACAGGCTGAGATTCGACTTGAGAAGCTTGGTGGCATCCCACTGTTATTCAGACTTAGCTTCGACAATGAAGTGTGCAGCAACAGTAGAGGCGCAGCATGACCAGATGGTTTGAGAGAGGGGATTGGCAGCTCAGGGATTGTTACTTTGAACACTCTTTATCATTACTATTTTTAAATGCAAAGTCCAATATTTCTCGCACTTGAAAATGACTACTTTCTGTAAATTATTTGTATCAACTTTTTATTTATTTTTTATTTTAATATTCAATTCAATCATCAATTATCATACGGCTTATTCAATTCAAACTTAAGTGAGAATAAGTGAAGTTGAAAGCAAACCTACTTGTAACCAACACTTCATGCAAAATAATTATGAACGATTACATTCAAAATAAGCTGATCAGGTTCATTACAAAATTAAAGAAAGTACATTAGGCACATTGCCCAATCACACATTCTCCCAAATTGTTTTGAGAGATAATAAAAATACAATCATTTCTTTTTAGTACATAATTGATTATTTTCCAACTTCAACAACAATCCTTTACACAATTCGTCATTTGCTCAGTTGCAAATTTCTCCTTCTCAATTGTTTGCTTCACATCTTCTAATACTTGGAAACCCACCTCCTCTTGAGTATCGGATGATGTCTTGTTGTATCCTCCTAAATTTTAGCCCACTTAAAAAAATCACACCCTACATTTACCTTTCCTAGTTGCAGAGAAGAATTTTTATACTAAAATGAGATTGAAGAATTCAAATGGAATAATGCAAACATGCATAAGTAACAGTGACCTTTCCTTAGAATTTGGATAGACATAGAGGACCCTTCTCTTGGAAGTATTAGTGGGGGACATATTTTTGGTGTTTTCTAAAAGACTCCTTTCCGACAACTTATTTGTTAAAGTAAGAAATAAATGAGGGTGTACTCTAAAAATGGAGTATGTTCTATCAGTATGACCAGCCATTAACTCCCTCACCTATCTATGTCTACAACCAACATTGGTATGCATTAGCATTAGTATTGATCTCTTGAGGAAAGTAGTAACAAATGTGTTTGAATCACTAATACTTGTTCTACTTCCTCCTATTAGTATTTCACAGAAAAGGAAAATATATTAACAGGAAAGATCACCTTGCCTACCACGGCTATCCAGCTGCTCCACCCTAGATACCATGGTTAGCATTCGACCCTCCCACCTAGAAAGGGGGAAGGAGATCGGCCACCGTGAGGAGGTGGAGATCGGGTCACTGAGAGGAGCAAGAGTCACGATCGGGGTCGCTATGTGGAGAGGAGGAGGAACCACAGCCGGCCTCATTGTCACAAGAAGGAAAGACTGTGGTCGTCGCCACGTGGAGAGGAGGAGATTAGGTGGCCGCATGGAGTCGCCACTGGGGTTGTCACCGTGGCACAAGATCAAGGTCCTTGCCGCGTACAGAGGAGATGGATCTCTTCTATTCCTAGATGGGAGGGATTGGGGGAGGAGGGTATATGGGTTCCCTAGGGTTCGTCCAAGTGAAAAGGGGAGGAAGGGAGAAGGGAAAGAGGGAAGCGTACGCAGGGCATCGGGCTCGGGAAAAAGGTGAAAAAATGGCGATAAGAAAATGGGGATAAGTCATTCTAACAAAATGATGGAATGACTTATTCCACTCCTAACCCTGAAATTGGGGATAACCTCAAAAGCCTTAACCCCCTATCCCCGTATGGAAATGGGATACCACACCAAGAATGGAGTTAAAATGGATTTAACTGTCCTTTTCCCCATACCAAACGGGACCTTATAGTTTCCACAACTAGTATACATTGTTCCTTACATTAAAGACTTTGCATTTGGAGTAATTACCTGTAGAAGACAGAATAAGTGAAATCATATGCAACATTTCTAAGGAAATTGCCCTAAGGGAACCTCTCATAAAAGTTCTAATTTAGACTTTGTTAGGACCAAGATATTGCAAAGATTGACGGAATCGAAGAAATAAAAAAATAGAGAGAAGAAAGAAATCAAACTCACAAGACTAGGCAAGATTTTTTATGTGATTTGCCAATAATTTGCCTATAGATGGTCACATTGAGCTCTTTTATTTTTTGAGAGTTATAAATACAAGATAAAGCACAAAAAGATCTCAGTCGTTTAACAGTGATCACCTGGATCGCGTGCCACTTCGGCTCTCTGCCCAAGACTTCACATGGATCACCGCCTCTCTAGCCTTCGGTACGAGGATCGGGACACGTGGTGAGCATCCGGACGAACAACCGAAGGGACATATCGCATCCGGCCGTTGATTGCCTTCTCTCGATCCGGCAGCCTGCTTGTAATTATGGCGAAGGACGGGACACGTGTCACGCATCCTAGTAGAGCGGTGCCGAGGAGTGGGAAGATCTTGGTCGTCGGTTCAGCACCGGACCTTCTTAAGTCCTCCTATAAATATCAACCCTCCTCCCCTGGCTATTGTTCTGCTTTCTTCTTCCTCTGCGCCTGTGCATTCCTGTGAGTGGCTTCCGCGATCGCCTTTGCTTCTCCGACAGCGAGCGTGGCACTGTGGGTGTTTTGAGGACTCCTTGTCCATCACCGGGGAGCTCTTTGTCGCCGGGAAGTCCTTTGTCGCCGGGGAGGTTTTTTATCGTCGGGGAGATTCTATCCTGAGGGTAAGCCTCAGTTTCCGTCTTCTCCCCTTCGTGATTCATGTCTAGTTGCTCCCCTTCGGCCGAGAGTAACTCTTTGGCCGAAGGCGGTTCTTCTTGCTCCTCGTCTAGACCTCCCCAATCTTCTCTGTCATCTCCCTTCTCTTCATACTCTTTTCTTTCTGTTATGGCGGACGAGGCAGAACCGGCCCCGGCTGCTGTCGAGCCTTCCACTTCCGGCCGTCGCTCGGCCGAGACGGTTTCGGATGTAGCTAGTGTTCTTGATGTCGACGCTGTCAAATTAATCACTAACTACTTTCAGATTCCGTCTTGGATGGTTCCCGTTCGGCCTGGGAAGAATACAAGAGCTGACACCGTTTGGCCGGGTAACTTTTCAATTTATGAGCACCGCTTCCGGGCGGGCTTTCGCCTTCCTCTTCATTCATTTGTCATAAATCTTCTGAGTTTTTACAGACTGGCTCCGTCCCAATTCTTTCCGAACTCCTGGCATACAGTTTATGCTTTTCTGGCCTTGAACGCCCATCTCGGCTTCAACCCTTCGGTAAATCTTTTCCGCTATCTCTTCAAGATTAAACCTCAGGAGAAATCTTCTTGGAATAGCTTTGTCCCTCGCTTCGGCCGGGGGATCTTCTCCGAGAAGCCCTCGTCCATTCACCATTGGAAGGAGGGATTCTTTTTCATCTCTCTCCCGGAGAAGGAGAAGAGTGTGTGGCCTTTCCCCACCGAATGGGCACCTTTGGCCGAGGGCCTTTCCGACCCACCTTCTCTCAGTCCCGAGCAGCTTGCCGACGCGTATCTCTTCGAGGACGAGGCTCCGTACAAGATTGCGGAGCTCTTCGAGGACGAGGACATGCTTACAGAGATGGGAGCGTGGCCAGACCCTACGTTCTCTCCTCCTCGGGTCTTCCCTTATCTTCATGTTGAAGATGCCCCGGGAGAGGCTGAGGAGAGAACTGCCGCAACCGAGTCTCCGGCCGAAGCCTATCCATCCGAAGAGGGCGCCGAAGCTGCGGCCGGGGGTAAGTCGGTCTTAAGTTAAAAAGTTGCCTTCTGAACTGTTGCTAACTCTTTTTTCTGCTTGCAGAGATGTCTGGTCTTCGGGGATTGATCAGCCGGATCTCCAAACAATCCGGTCAGTCTCGACCGTCCCAGCCGCGACCCGCGGAAGGGAGGTCGGCTGGAGGGGTTTCATCCCCTGGTGCCCGGGCTACAAGGCAGACCGCGGCTTCCGCCGAAGGCCGTGCTGCCGCTGCCGCTCTCGAGAGGGAGCGTCAGAAAGGAAAGGCGGTCGCCGGAGGGAGCGGTCGGCCGGAGAAGAGGAACAGGGCGGGTGATCCTGCCAAGAGGGAATCTGCTCCGGCGACCAAGAGGCTGGTGGCGGCGCGGGGCGCCCCGCTTTCGTCGCCTCCCAAACTGCAAAGGGGCGACTCTCCTTCGGCCATTGGGGCCGCCGTGGAGACCTTGTCCTACCCCTTCGGGGCGGCCAGGACGCACATGTCCCGGCAGTATGGGCATGAGCCCTGGCACCCGGACACGGGGGTCTTTGCAGACGAGAGTTTGGAAGACTCCCGGACATGTCTTCGTTTGGTTGACGGCTGGACCCTCCTGATGGCCAGGGATGAGGTCAAGGAGCTTTCTTCAGAAGGCTTATCCTTGCAATGCGTCCGACATGCCGTTCAGGTGAATTATCCTTCGTCTTCGTCCTTGCTCATCATTTTCCTTAGCTGCTTTAAACTTATTTTTTCTTTCTTGCTTTCGGCTGCAGGACGCAGTCATGTGCGGGGCCCTTGCTCGCCGCCAGGCAGCCATCCAGGAGAAGCTCCTGGACATCGATCAGGCCTCGGATCAGCTGGCCTCAGGCAAAGTGGCCTCGGTGCGGCGCGATCTCGAGGCCAGCATTGACGTCCTCATTGGGGCGAATGCGCGGCTGCGGTCTGACCGGGATGAGCAGAAGGAGGTGATCCGCACCACTTCAGAGGCCAAGAAGAAAGCCGAGAAGGAGCTGGAGCGGGCCCGGGCCTAAATCGCATCTTTGAAGGCCGAGATCCAGGACAAGGCCAAAGAGCGGGAAGAGGAGCGCCGCCTTCACGCCGAAGAGGTTTCGGCTCTGAAAACTGACCTGGAGGCTAGGGCCAAGGAAGCCGATGATGTTGCTCGCACAACCGTGGCGAGCTACAAGGAAGGCCCTGAGTATGCCGAGGAGATGATGGAGGCTAGGGCTAATGCGGCTTGCGCCATGTTTGATTTGGGGCTGGCCATCGCTCAAAAGGCGTGTCAGGACACAGATCTGACTGGCATCGGCTATCCAACGGATGAAGAAGGCGAGGAGATCTTGGCCTGGTGGCAAGAGCTTAAGGCCGAAAGAACTCCGGCTTCTCCGGAAGGTGCTGCGGCCGAACCGATCCAGGCTTCCCCTCCAGCATCTCCCGGCCAAACCCCTGTTGATGTGGATGGCGAGGACGCTGAGAGTTAGTCCGGGGGCTTGTCCCGGTCATTTTTGTTTTTTCAAGATGCCGAGGCCAGGCATACGGCCTGCTTTTGTACTTGTGTTTATACAGAAGGCATTTTGTTTATGCTTGCTTTATGGTATGTCTTTGAATTGATAGCCGAGTTCAATTCTGCACGTGGTCGAAGCCATGCTGCTCCCGATGCGGTTTGCATGGACTTAGAGAATATTGTCGCTCCCGATACGGTTTGTATGGCCGAAGCCACTCCCGATACGGTTTACACGGACTTAGAGAATATTACTGCTCCCGATACGGTTTGCATGGCCGAAGCTACTCCCGGTACGGTTTACACTGACTTAGAGAATATTGCCGCTCCCGATACGGTTTGCATGGCCGAAGCCACTCCCGGTACGGTTTACACGGACTTAGAGAATATTGCCGCTCCCGATACGGTTTGCATGGCCGAAGCCACTCACGGTACGGTTTACACGGACTTAGAATGTAGCCGGACATAACACTTCGAACAAAAAATAATATATTCATGATTTCCGGCTAAACTCCGGGGGAAACGACTTACATGAAGTAGCGCCGAAGGCGCTCCACATTCCAGGTACGAGGGAGAGGTTGGCCCGAAAGGGTCTCCAGCCGATAGGCCCCTCGCCGGATCACTTCCCTTATGCGATAAGGTCCTTCCCAGTTCGGAGAAAGTTTTCCCGCAGCTTCGGCTGGCTTGGATGCGTGAGCGTTCCTCAATACGAGGTTCCCGACTTCAAAGCTTCGGGGCTTCACTCCAGTGTTGTGGTATCTTGCCATGCGCTGCTGATAAGCTGCTAGCTGAATGCGAGCTTGATCCCTTGTTTCTTCTACAAGATCAAGGTGATCTTTCAGGGCTTCATCATTAGCCTCCGGATCATAAGTAAGAATCCTTAGTGACGGCAAACTGACCTCAATATGAATAACTGCCTCTACCTCGTAGGCCATTCGAAATGGGATTTCACCGGTAGGAGTTTGGCTTGTTGTCCGATAAGCCCATAGAACGCTCGGCAGCTCTTCGACCCATCGGCCTTTGGCCTTGCCGAGGCGAGTCTTCAGTCCTCGCAATAGACTTCGGTTAGTTACCTCGACTTGGCCGTTCGTCCGAGGGTGTGCTACCGAAGCGAACTTATGGAGAATGCCAAAGCTTGCACAATTATCTTTAAACCGATGGCTGTCAAACTGTTTGCCATTATCTGAGATGATTGCCCGAGGGATGCCGTATCGGCAAATGATGGATTCCATACGAAATTCCACGCGTTGTTGTCGGTTATAGACGCGAGGGGTTCGGCTTCGACCCACTTGGTGAAGTAATCCACCGCCACAATAAGGAATTTCCTCTGGCCGGTGGCCATGGGAAAGGGTCCTAAGAGATCGATCCCCCACTGGGCGAAAGGCCAGGGATCTGACAGAGGTGTCAGGAGGGTTGCCGACTGGTGAATGAGGGAGCTGAACCTCTGGCACTGGTCACAGCAGCGGACGAGAGCAGCGGCGTCCTCTCGGAGTGTCGGCCATCAGTACCCTTGCCTCAAGAGTTTATGGGTCAAGGCCCTCCCTCCTGCGTGTGCTCCGCAGATTCCTTCATGTACTTCCCGAAGGGCATAATCGGCTTCGGCCGGGTCGAGACATCGAAGAAGTGGCCGGCCGAAGGACTTCTTATATAGTATACCTTCTAGAATAAGGAAGTGGGAAGAGCGTTGCCGGATGTTTCTTGCTTCCTTCGGATCGGACGGGACCTCCTCTCGGAGGAGGAAAGCGATTAGGAGAGTTATCCAGGTCTCTGCTTCGGATTCATTCACTTGCATGACCTCGGATTCATTGAGACTCGGCTCAGAAAGTTCTTCTACCAAGATCATCTGGCCCCCTCCCCTGTCCTGTGTTGATGCTAGCCGGGAAAGAGCGTCGGCTCGAGTATTTTTGGCCCGAGGGATTCGCACAATCTCAAAAGAAATAAATTCAGCTAAGATTTTGCGGGCTACCTGGAGGTAGGATGTCATTAATGCGTCCCGAGCCTCGTATTCCCCGGTGATTTGATTGGCGATAAGCTGAGAATCACTGAATGCCTTTATCCTTCGTGCGCCTAGCCTTCTGGCGGCCTGAAGGCCTGATATAAGGGCTTCATACTCGGTGGCGTTGTTGGTAGCTGGAAAGGAGAAGCGAAGCGCATACTCCGTGATGATCCCTTCGGGAGATGCCAGGATCCATCCGGCGCCACCGCCCGAAGAGCATGCGGACCCATCAATGTACAATTGCCATTCATCCGCCGAGGATGAAGAAATCGAAGAAGTTTTGACTTCAGGAGTAGTTATGACTTCCGGCTGAGGGGCCGAGGATGCTTCGGGAGTGAGCTCGGCAATAAAGTCAGCCAAAGCTTGAGCTTTTATTGCGGTCCGAGGCCCATAAGAGATGTCGAACTCTCATAATTTGATCACCCATTTAGCTAGCCTCCCGGACACTTCTGGTTGAGAGAGGACTTGCTTCAAAGGTTGATATGTGAAGACCTTTATTGAATGTGGGAGGAAATAGGGCCGGAGCCTCCTTGCGGAAGCGACGAGGGCCAAGGCCAATTTTTCTAGGGCTGGATACCTAGATTCTTCTCCGTGGGGGGCTCGACTTATATAATAAACTAGCTTCTGTATGCCATCTTCTTCCCGGACGAGGACGACACTGATAGTTGCTTCAGATGCGGCAAGATAAACGAATAACTGCTCTCCTTGGACCGGTTTAGATAATACGGGAACATTGGAAAGATAAGCTTTCATTTGATCGAAGGCCGATTGATACTCGTCCGTCCAGGAGAAGTTGCTAGTCTTCTTTAGCAGTTTGAAGAAGGGAAAACAATGATCTGCCGCTCTTGACATGAAGCGGCTTAATACGGCAATCCTTCCGCTTAGCTTTTGAACCTCTCGGACGTTGGCCAGAGGGCGCATCTAGATAATAGCCGTAACCTTTGCAGGATTTGCTTCTACTCCTCGGCGGGTGACCATGTAGCCAAGAAACTTCCTGGCGGCCACGCCGAAGGCGCACTTGGCAGGATTAAGTTTCATTTTGTACCTGCGCAAGGTGGAGAATGTCTCAGTCAAATCGGCCAGATGGTCTACAGCAATACAACTTTTCACCAGCATGTCGTCGATGTAAACTTCTATATTGCGGCCGAGCTGTGGAGCGAACATCTTGTTGACAAGACGTTGATAAGTTGCTCCGGCATTCTTTAAGCCGAATGGCATCCAGGTATAGCAGTATAAGCCGAGGTCTGTTGTAAAGCTTGTCTTGTCCTCGTCATCCGGATGCATTCGGATTTGGTGATAGCCTGAATAGGCGTCGAGGAAGCTGAGCAATTCATGGCCGGATGTGGAGTCTACTATCTGGTCTATCCGAGGCAGCGGGAAACTGTCCATCGGACAAGCCTTATTAAGATTAGTGAATTCCACACACATTCACCATTTGCCGTCCTTTTTGGGCACCATCACTACATTAACAATCCATTCGGGGTGATGCACCTCTCGGAGATGTCCTGCATTTAACCCCTTTTGTTCTTCAGCTTGGATGGCCATCCTCCTTTCTTGATTGAAGGTGCGCCGCTTCTGCTTGACTGGAGGCTGGTTTGGATTGATGTGTAATCGATGTTCCGCTACCTCCGGGTCGACTCCGGTCATGTCCGAAGGTGACCAGGCGAAGACATCGAGGTTTTCCTTTTGGAATTCAATAAGTCTTTCGGCTTCAGTCTTCTTGAGGCCGGAACCTATCATTAATGTTCGGCTTTCTCCTCCTGGTACTGGAACAGTTATGAGTTCCTCTCCTGGGGATGCTTCGGCCGAAGATTCGATCGAAAGGGATTCGGCCGCAACCTTCCCTTTGACTGAAATCATATAACATTGCCGAGCAGCTTCCTGATTTCCCTTAGCTTTGCCAATTCCATAGCCGGTGTGGAATTTTAGCTTCTGATGAAAAGATGAAGGTACAACTCCAATTCCTCCGATCAGCCTGCGGCCAAAGATGGCGTTGTAGGCCGAATTGAGTTTAATGACGGGAAAATCTGTTTCAATGGTTAATTGTCGAGGAGCTGTACCTAGGGTTACAGGTAGCTGGACGATACCTTCTACTCGGCATGGTGAACCATTAAAGCCGAATAGAGGCCCCCGGTGAGGCTTCATATCAGCCTCATTCAAACCCATTTTTATAAAACAATCATAAAAAAGTACATTTGGGGCACTTCCATTATCTACAAAGATATGATGAACATCGTAACTTCTCATTACAGCATTTACAACGAGGGCGTCGTCATGAGGAAACTGAACGTCAGTTAGATCCTCCTGGCCGAAGACGATGTCTTCTTGACGGAACCGCTTCGGCTCGATATCGATTGCTGCTATCTCTGCAGCAACATCGACTCGACGACGCTTTGTCCTTTCTCCCGGTCCTCCGGATATCATCATAATCGACCCGACACTGGGTCGTTGGTGTGATGCTTCTGCCAGAGCTGAAGTGACCTTCGGCTGAGGTGGGGCTTCTTTATTCGAGAGTTGTCGTTGCCTAGCTGCTTCAGGGACGTCTCGGTTCTGTCGTTGTTGAGGTTGCTCCCGCCGATACTGCGGTAAACGGCGTTCCCGAATGAGGCGATCAATCTCCTCCCGAAGGTGTGGGCATTCATCAGTTGAATGGCCGGTTTCCCAATGATACTCATAGTATTTATTGGGATCCCTTCGGCGAGGATCAGTTTTGATACGCTCGGGTTGGCGAAGCATACCTTTTACTTCCATGAGCATCCGGGAGGGTGGAGCAGGTAGCAGTAAATACCGTGACTGCGGATCCCGGCGCTTATCTCGGTCCCATTCTTCCCTCCGGTATTGCTTGCGAGAAGGTTCCTGATCTTCAGGACGAGAACGAACTGCCAGAGGTGTAGCTGCCGATGCTGCCTCGGCAGTACCTTTGCTTTTGGACATCATCAAGGCTTCCCGATTGGTGTATTTATGGGCTCAAGCTACTAGATCCTGGAAGGTGAGGGGATGGCGCTTTCCAATAGAGCTGAGAAGTCCTTCGTCCGTGCACCTACTGATCACGGCCGAGACCGCGATCGAACTGTCCAGGTTCGGAATTTGGGCAGCTTCGGCTCGAAACTTGGTGAAATATTCCTGAAGGGTCTCGGTAGGTCCTTGCCGAATGGCTAGTAGACTGGCCGAGATTTTACATTGCCGAGTGGCATCATAGAATTGGTCTATGAATAGTTGGCCCAACTGTACTAAAGAATGGATGGAATTGGGGGCCAACGTTTCGAACCAAGTTAAGACTGTTTTTTCAAGGGTGAGAGGGAAGAGACGGCAGCGGACTACCTCGAAAACTCCCCGGACGGAGAGGTAGGAATTAAATCTCTGGAAGTGGCAGACCAGATCCGTCATTCCATCATAAAGAGGGCCTTTCGGCAGTTTAAAGTTGGGAGGTACCTCGATGGCCAGAATTTTTGGAGAGAAAGGAGTTTGCTCCAGAATGGTGCTTGCGAGGGGTACTCCATAGGGTCGAGATACCATTTGCTGCATTTTCTTCCTCATTTCTGTCAGTCGCCGATCAAGATCCGGAGTAGTTGAAGTGGTAACCGAACGTCCTTCGGTTTTAGTCGGATGAAATCCGGACGAAGCGTAGTTTGGCTCCGTTAGAATATAACTAGTGCGAGGAATTTGGCCTTGCGGCTCGAGTGTCTCGCTACGTGCCGAAACCGCTTCGTCGTGGGATGCTCGCGAGGGTGTCGGCAGGAGCCTTGTTGGTTGAGCAGGATAGAATGGTGGAGGTGGTACCTGCTGCGGGGGCTGACCCAATAATCCCATATGCTGGGCGATGGCAGACACCATATCTCGCAAGGGTGCTAAGGAAGTGACAGTGGCGGCTAGCGTCGCCACTTGTTGCTGAAGCTCTTCCACCCGATTGTCTCTAGGAGTGACGGACTCGGGAATAACAGGAAGGACAGAACCTTGTGGAAGAACGGACGGAGTACCTTCAGAATGGAGTGCCTGTGCTGGAGTCGCCCGTGTCTCTGCCTCGTCTTGTCCAGATCGTCTAGTCACCGGACGATGAGACATGACTTCTTGTTGGTTTCCCACAGACGACGCCACGTGATGTAGCCGAAGCTATCACGAACGGATTCTGGGACTAGAATCCGAGGCAGAAGATCGAAGAAGAAGACCGACAGGGATCCGGATCGAGACGAGGGCGAAGCGCGGGGCCGAGACTCCGTGGCCGAGATGCACCCGGGCGAAGACGTGCCGGGAGCTAAGCCGAGACTCCTTCGGCCGAGGAGAATCCACCCGGCGAAGAGCGAGGCCGAGAGAGAAGCGGACTCCGTAGGGTCGAAGGAGACCTGATCGGTGAAGGGCGACGCCGAGGCCGGAGGAAGAAGACCGAAGTCGGTGGCCGAAGCCGATTCGGAGAGGTCGGCGAAGATTCAAACCGAGGCCCCTGTAAGAAGAAGAAGAAGAAGAAGAACCAGTCAGTAGGGGTCCCGGATTTCGGCCCAAGAGAACCCCCTCCGATGGCTAAGTCAGCTTCTGAAGAGGATTCGATTCAGAAGGGAAGGAAGAAGAGGTAGCTTTAATGCTTTTGGACTGTTGTCCTTGGTCCAGAAGACATACCTTTGGTAATAAATAGCCTTGTATTTATAACGGAGGATAGATGTTACTCAACTGTGGCAGCCGATATAGGACTATGTTTTGGTCTATTGGTAAACTGCTATAGTGCCTAACCCTCCCACCGGAGTGGGCCAGGTACGGCTACTGGGCCGAAGGTTGGGGGCCACTGTTGGGCCAAATGCCGCTTAGTGGGCCGAAGCCAACTGGGCTGTAGGCAGTTAGCTAGGCTGAAGCTAATTGGGCTGAGGGCCGCTGGTAGGCCGAAGGTCACTGGGCTGTTGATGGGCCGAAGGTTGCCAGTGGGCCGCTATTGTTGATCTGCTGCTGTTGGGCTGTTGGTATTAGGATGCTTAATGGGCCGAATCGGATTCTGCCCATCAAGGTGGTCAGGGAAGAAAGATGAAATGGGGAGGAAAGAGGAGCCAAACATAGTTGGAGGAACATAAACATCAGGGAGATGGTTGGTTGGCTAAGGAACAAATGGAAGTGACGAAAGCTCATATAATAGACAAATGAAATATAACAAGACTAGTTAGAAAGACTCAAGTACCAACCAGAGGCAGTATGGCAAAGGCCGACTTATTAAAATAGAACGAAAGTATACTAATGTAAGAAAACCTTCTAAAGGAGAAATGGTCACTATAAAGTTTGAAGACTTACTTGACGAAACCTCCACCAAGGGAACAAAAATGGTTCTTATAAAGTTTGAATATTTACTTGACAAAACCTCCATGAAGGAGATCGCTCCTTCAAAAGAGGGGGTTCTTCCCAAAAGGGAGAGGAGAGGAAGTGAATTCCTACTCAAGGAAATTACCCCTCCCTCAAAAGGGGAGCACCAAGGAAGAGTTATGTGAGGGGAGTTGGTTAGAGCCGTGAGAAGCCATTCCCCGCCCTCTATTAAGTAGGGGGTTCTTCCCAAACGGGAGAGGAGAGGAAGTGAATTCCTACTAAGGGAAATATCCCTCCCCCAAAAGGGAAGCACCAAGGAAGAGTTATGTGAGGGGGGTTGGTGAGAGCCATGTGAGGCCGTTCCCTTCCCTCTAGTTATGTGTGTAGCACATTTGCATACCTTTCACTAGCAAGGGATCATCAAATCATACATTTTTCTGGATCAACGATGACCCATGGACATGTTCCACAAGAGGCCTCCATTTTGAATTCCACTGAGATAAACATCTTTTGATTAAAAAATGAAAAAGAGAGACTGCACACAGGATCCCAAACTTAAGTGAAAAATAAGTTAATATAGATACGGTTTAGACGTGGACCTAGCTTCAGACTTGAGAATCTAATCTTAGACTAAGCTGGGATTCTTTAATGGCCTCTATTCCTCTCTTAACCAACGATTTGAAAATTATATCATATCAGTCGGCTGAACCAAAAAAATTCTGAATCATCCACTTTTCCAACATGATTCATCGAAAGATCAGCACCGTCTAAAAAATTAAGAGAATTGGTCAAAAGTTGATTGATTTAATCAAATTATATGAAAGCTGACTTATTCATTGTCAATAATATTTTTTTATTTACAAGGTATTGATTGAAACTATTCATATTTGGACCCAAAACTATCGCTTAAACATATATCTGTACACCCACACACTTAAACAGTGCAAGTAATGAGAAGGGGGGTATTGAATTGCCCTCATTCAAAACTCAAGTTAGTGGGTGGAGAGGCTTAAAACTGATATAAGTAGAGTGGATTGTGAATTCGAGTGAAGTCATATGGCAAATGACTTCCAAAAATTGAGGACAAACAAGGAAGCCCAACAAGCAAATCGACTTTGATGCTATGTTAGCGAACCTTGATGTTATTTTAATGAACCGATCGAACTGCCAACCAAACCTCTAGTTTGAGCAAGAAATCATAGAAGTAGCTATGTGCTTAAAAAATCAGTGATTTACATCTGCTGAGATAGAAAATAATTGACGAAAAATGGGCAACTTAATACCTAGAAAATAGCAAAATGCCTGGAGGTCCATCATCTCTATCTATGAAGATATCAT
This sequence comes from Zantedeschia hybrid cultivar, assembly GCA_030544215.1. NCBI lineage: Eukaryota > Viridiplantae > Streptophyta > Magnoliopsida > Alismatales > Araceae > Zantedeschia > Zantedeschia hybrid cultivar. The sequence goes on from JARZZO010000005.1 coordinate 21,833,641, forward strand.
TTTAGAAAGTAATAATGACAAAGTCATCCATCAATGAGGATCTTATCATTCATACAAAGAAGGATGATATGTCCTTAAGGTGTAGCATATGGACGGACATAGCATGTTAACTAGTATGACTCTCGATGAAACTAGCATCAAGTATAGAGAATTAGTTGTCTAGCGCAGTTGGTTTGACTCTTGCCTCTTAATTGAGAGGTCTCAAGTTCCATTTCTGGTTGAGGTTTGAAAACTCCGTTGGGATATTTATCCTCGGTCCATAAGATTATTTTCTCGGATGATCAGGTGGATCTAGACTTGTCGCCTAATTAGACGAAATTATCGACCAGTCTGAAATTATCTTTAACCTTGGAGGATCTCTCAGACTTTGCCCCCGACCACCTGTAAATATCTATACCGATTAAAAAAAAACATCAAGTACGGAGTGATGAACCTTTCAAATCAGGCATGAAGGGCCTGTTTAGGAGTATACATGGCACAACAAACATACCACATATCATTTGATCCCGTAGAGGCCAAGAAGGGGCTGCACATCAACCCCCTTAGAAAATTTGCCATGAAGAAAAACCTGGTACGTAGCAACAACTACAATCAAAGGTTAAACATATGTCATTTTTATGACATGGGCCAAGGTTTCCACATCATCAATGTTATATTCTTGGGAAAAACCAGGAGTAACAAGAAGAGCTTTGTAAGGTTTGAGAGACCTATCGGATTGAGTCTTAATATTGCAGATCCACTTTGAACTAATGGCAGAAACAATCCTTTGGAAGAAGTCCCAAGTGTGATTGCATGGAAGTGCCTAAAGTTCCAATTCATGGACTATGGCTATTATGGAAATGGAGCTGCCTCATGATATGACTTTGGTTTTAGATGAGAGCAGATGTCTAAAAGAACGGAACAAAACTATGGAGTGGAAAATTTAGATATAAAAATCTGAAGATGGGCTAGAAGCCTATGGTTGCATGGTAGATTGCAATGAGGAAGAGGAATTGAAGGCTCACCAGCTAAAGGACAAGAATAATCAGAGGGAGGACCCCACGGAAGGGGAATGACAATGGCACATAAGAAGGTAGAACCACAAAAGATGAGCTTGAAGTAGAAGAGCTGAAGAGAAAAGAAATATTGTGTTTTAGTTTGTTTAAAAAAAATTTAGGTCGGATGCCACATGTCCTATATATCCGTATTGGTTGATCTTCAATCGAATGATCTAATTTTTTTAAAAAAATTAAAGATTGTTATTCGGTTGGACTATTAAGGAATTTTTTACTATTCATAGGGCTCGACTTTTGATTTTTTTCTTTTAGAATTTTTTAGGTCATCCAAATAGAAATAAGCATGTACATACATGTAGGGTATGCAAGTCTCAACCTAAAAAATTTAGGACTTTTTTGACATTGATTTATAAACATAGTGATTTAGAAAAATCCATGTATCTTGCATATTTTGATATTAGTCTTTATAAACTTAATATAATTTATTAATAAATCTTTCCAATTAGGAATCATTTAGGACAAGCAAACACATGGAATATTCTTCAAATAAATGTTAAAATAGAACGAAATACTTGAAATGAGTCCAAAAAATAACGGTAAAAAATGACCTTAACCGGTCAAACCTAACACTATTTTCTTGATTTTTTTGATTTTTTTTATATCATCAATCAGAGATCAAATTGTATAGAAACGTGTATTTTTTATTTTGGTTGCACCGGCATCTAGTGCAGCACCGACTGCCAGTGTTGCAAGTAAAATTCAAAATTAAAACAGAAGTATAAGTGACTTTTCTATAGCAAATTAAACTTAAACTCATGTTCAACTATGATAGAATTTAAAAAATTGACGAAAGTAAAGGTAAAGATCAAAAACTAGAAAGTCTCACTATATAAGGACTAATATTAGAATATGCAAAATATGGAGATTTATTTTAAATTTATTATATTTATAAAAATTAATATAAAAAACTTGTAAGTGCATATTTATTACAATTACAGGTACATAGATATTGCAGCAAGTATAACTCTTTTCCTCTACCTCACACCGACTTGAGCCGAGGCCACCAAGGTTCCTAGGCCCCAAAACAGATCCCAAAGGCTACCAGAACCTTCGGCTTTAGACCAGATGCTGAGGATATCTGACTACTGCATACTTTTTCAAGAAAGTGAGCCAAGTTAGTGCCTTCATTACCAAGTAACACGACTGGCCGTGGATCCCAGCCTTTTAAACAAGTCAGATTCCTTTCCTCTAATGCTAAAGGAGGCATTCTAAAGGTGAACCTTTCCCTGTGACATGCGGCCAAATCCAGCATTCTCCTTGCCGGAAGGAGATGGTTTGCACTTTTTCGGAACGATGGGTCTGACTCGTTTGGACCATCTAATGTCTTCAGATATCCTCACGTACGGCTCATTTTAATGTGTTGAAAGCGTTGGACGACCTAGACGAACAAAGTTAAGACGATCTTAATGTGCGGTTGACATTTCTTCTCTCTCATGGTGTTCCTACTTTTTTTTCATCATTCTGGATAGGGCTTGCACTTATCCAGAAACTAATCATGGAGACGAAACACGGTTTAATAAGCTCGATTATAATTCATTTTTGAACGAATGTTAATCGAGTCTAGCTCATCTGTAATCACAGATAATCTAAACTAGAAGAATCAGACATACTAAGATCGACCGCAATTTAATGGGCACACTTGAGCTGCTGCTTTGGGTCAGCTTAAATTATTAAACCCTCCCACACACGACTGTTCTTTGGGATGCAAATATAAAGGATCAAAATATGTCATCATCATTCTATTGTTTTGTCAAACACTATGCCTTGATAGCTATAAATATGAGAAATGGCATTCCTGTGGACACAATCGACTAGAAGTATTACAGATGTTAAATTACCGTTTAAGGTTTGAATTAGCTGATTATTGTTGCGAAATACTATCATAGTTACCAAAGTTCATTCTTTAGTGTTGTATCATTATGAAAGAACGCGTTACCTTCGTAGCGTGTTCGTCTCATTGTCGATGAAGCAGAAATGTCTTCTCGTTGGTGCAGAGCGGCTACTAGAGTCATCCGCGATGTCCACATGTCAGATCCCAGAAGTTCCGGGTGATTCTTCCAAGGAAGAGAGGAATAGAGGAGAGGGAGGAGGAGGAGGAGTTCACATACATTGGTCTTTTATCTATATGCACTCATATATATATAGAGAGACTCCTAGAGAGTCTCTACACATTAGGGCCCTCTTCCTCCACGTTCTTATCTAACTAGGAATAACTATCTAATGTGGATGTTTATCCTTTTAATCCTCCAATAGGATTAACATCTCCCACTTAGACACATTAGACATATTACAATAGTATCTCCTCTTGTAACTCTTCCTTTCATACAGGAAAATGGTGTGTGCGACCAAACGAGAAGGATATGTAAGTGAGGAGTGTTATATTATTTTATCACCATACTAACATAACACTGTAACTCCAAGTCTCGTCTCATACTCCAAACAAGTTTACACCAAGTTAAGAAGATCTAATCCCTCTGAGATCACCACCTTAACATCTCAAAAACAACATTTCTGTACTCATAATTATGTTGGACACTTCCATCATAACCGCTGGCCAGCAATGAGCCAGAATGACATCGGTGTGATACAAGTCAATTTTTCCTACGCCACACATGTCAATCTGCTTTGACTTAACTGCTTTCCTAGACATGCTTCGTCGGACCGGATGAATCATGATCTTTGGAAAAACATACTAATTTAGTATCATCAAGTGTCCACTTCGCGACAAGGTGCATAGTCCCAAAGTGTTAGTATTAGATGGTCTCAAAGCCAATCCGATACTATGTACTTATTCAGATTATTAATAAATGACAATAATTCATTGTGTGTAATTAATTCGATCTGTGTTTATCGTATCACGATGAAGTCCATGAACATGTGCAATAGTCTTCGGATTATGATGAGATCATAATTACGGGACCGAAGACTTATAAACACATGTTCTTAATTGTTCATAGTCATAGGATGTTTGAGATAGGACATCGAACATCCGGATAGACTAGTATAGGTTACTTCAGCTCATATGATGAGGGTGACTGATCCCATAAGTCACTTGTGTGGAGACACTATGCTGAACCTATAGGTGCTCATTGGTGAATGAGTTCACTGAACTGATCCGACTATGAATCGCTGGATGGTAATCACCTCACTGTTAACCAGCTCGATTCATTTGTCACGGTTGCGTGGATGATCTTTGGATCTGAGACTCCAAAGATATCTTGTTGGTAGGTTTCTGAGCTTTGACCTTGACGAATGAATCCCTAACCATGGGTTATCAATAAGTCAAGCGATCGGGTTCAGGGAAATGCCCTCGAAGGTAATTGTGTGTTCAATACGGGATCATCCGCTCTCGGTTGTTTGAGAGAGAATGTTCCGGGAATGATGCGCTTAAAGTCCCTGGCCAGGGCGGACTCTGCAATCGATAAGGAGTTATCGGATTCAGATTAGCAGCATCTGATTCAAGTGAATCGACCAAATAGGGTTTAACAGTAAACCATGCCCTAGGTCGATTCGAAAACATTGCACGGATGAAGGATTATATCCGCGCGTTAACCGATGACAGAAATGTTCCAATAGAGGGTTGCGATAATCCCAGTGCCATCTAGGATCACGCGATGTTGCTTGGCATCCAACGTGATCGGCAGTCCGTCCGAATTTATTGTGGGACATTAAATTCGGCTGATTAATTGAATATAAGGATATTAATTAATTCAGTGGGTCAGTAAAGGGTTACTGGACTTAATGGGCTATTAACTGGACTGGTATTTGGGCCTAGAGGGTCACACGCAAATGGTTTTCAAGTCGATGGATAATCCGACAGGATTTCGGATAAGTCTGGGTTTTTATGAAAAACCGCAAATTGACTTCTTATAAAAGAACGGATTCTACGTCCGGGGCCAGCAACCCTGACCTAGCCGTCATTCGTTCTTCCCCACTTTCTCTCTCTTCTGGGCGTGCGGTTCCCAACTGCTCCACTTTCCGTTCGACTGGGATTCCGAATCCGCATGTCGCGGCGGATTACGGGCAGTCAGACGGGATCTACGAACACCGTAGCGAGCGAGGAAGCGAGGACGATCCATCGCTAGGAGAACCGCGTAGATACCGTTAGAGGTCGGGCATCTGCGTGACTTGCGGCATCGCTTCGACGGAACCGGAAAACGGACGCGGATTCGAATCCGCACAAGGTAAATTCGATTTACTCGGTTTTAGTTTTAACGATCGAAACGGGACAGATCCGATCCCGAATAATTTATTCCGCTGCGTTTTTGGGTCGGATCCCGACACAACGATCCCAACAGTGGTATCAGAGCCAGGTTCCACTGTGTTTTCGCCGTTTCAATCTCCAAGATTACAAATTTTATGATGTCTCCATGCCCAATTTATGATTTTAATTGTAGATGAGGTGTTCATCAGATGAGCACGTTTAATTTACTGTAAATTATTACATTAAAATCGGATTTAAATCATGCATGTTTAGTGTTCTTCGTTCGACGAAGAACGGCCTTGGATTGACCCCTCCACGGGCACCCCAAGCGTTGGGGAGGGCTTGGTATTGCATGGGGTTCATCCTAATTACAAGGAGAACAGATGGGCTCTCCTTCTTCTCCCCAAATACCTGTAAAATTTTTGAATAGAAGGGGGTCGGATTGGCCGTTAAACTGTGAAAGGGTGATATTTGGGGGTTATTTTTCCCGAGGATTGGGAGACTGCCGGCGCCATGGACGGTGACTGGGGTCACCGGCGGGAGCCACGGCGCCGGAGGGACCGCCGGCCGACGCCTGGGGCCAGGGCCACCGGCTGCGGGCAGGGGTTTTCCCCTCACCTGCGGCGCAGCTAGGGAAAACCCTAGCTGCGTCGGGTGAAGGGGGCGACCCCGACGGGCCGGGCCGGGCCCTGGGGTCCGGGCCAGTCAGGCGCCCGACCCGACCCAAGCCGCCCCTGACGGGGCGGTCTGGGCCATGCCAGGCGCCGGCTGGACCCGGTCCAGGGCCCAATCGCCCGAACCCCCCCCCCTCTGCCCCTTTAACCTTCATTTTTAATTCCCCTTTTTGGTTTATTTATGGCCCCTTTTAAAACTGCAGTTTTATCTAATTTTAAAATTTAGAATTTTGATTAAATAAAGTCTGTTTTTCATTGTTAAAGGGGGTAATAAATGAATTAATTTTTGAGAATTAATTGGTTAACAAATGTTGTTAACATAATGATTTAATCTAATAGTTAGATTGTGGATATTAAAAGGATTAATTTAATTGTTAAATTAAAATTTTAATATCTGTTGGTTATAATGGCATGGAACATTATAAATTTGTAATCTTGGTCTTATGATATTTATTTTAATGATGTGCATTAGTTTGCTTATTTAAATTGGATTTAAATTGGCATGCTTAAACTTATTGAAAATTTTTCAAAAAATCCTAAATCCAAATTTTGTTTGGTCCCTAGTTTTATGAAACCAAAATTATTATTATTTTTGAAAATTTTATTTAGCCATTTGATGTGTAATTCATGTGTGGTTTGTTTAATAAAACACATGGTGGTCATGGACGAGCATTAATTGTGGATGTGGAATGTGATTGTGTGGTTTATTGTTTATTAATAAATAGAGGTCTGCGAACCTCTCCCTCTCATATTCCATTGTACTTCTACCTTCCTCCTTGATGTAATCGCCATAAGGCTTCCTCTTTTGAATTATCATGTAATTGGGAATTACGATGTAATTTGATCGAGGCGGATGCGCGCGGAGCGAGGATGATCCACAACTGCTGACCAGATGAAAATGAAGGAGTTCATTGAATCCATGGGTTTGCAGACTCATGATATAAGTTGTTATATTGTGTATGTGTGTGCGTTTGACTGTCTGGCTCAAGTCAAACCACAGTGCCGTTCATGACCACAATAATGACATGTATGTGATGCGTGTGTTTTATATTTGCTAGGTTATTAGTATTTATAATATATTCGATATATTTAATACTATCACCTAGGATGAGACCGAACTAAATAAGTAAAACCTTCGTAATAAACTCTAAGTCGTAGCGCGAGTCATTGAGAATGCACCGCGTGGCTCTCCATCAATATGATTAATAGAACTTAATTCGGTGGTGGCATATACTATGTGTTTACCCGAGGTTTGTCATTAACTGATGAGAGAACTGTTGATCATGGCATTAGATGCCTTTGGATAAGAGTAGAGGAATGATATAGTCATCCACGTGTTTACCCGGGAACTATATTTCTACTTTACTCTGTCACGTATTGATGGTAAAGCTTAGACCGGGGATAATGGTCTACTGTGTTTACCCGGGACCATTAAACTTGGGAGCCGAAGTATGATCGGATATTGCAAGGAGTTGCAATTATCATGAGATGATTGCTCTGAGATAGCGGTATGATACTATGTGTTTACCCGAGGTCATACTGTGATGCTTGGAGATTCTGATCCCTACTAGGAGACAGTCGGCATCTCCCGTTCTGTATATCTGAAGGTTATACAGTTCGTCGAAAATTAGTAGGAGTAAAACTAGATAATAAAAGATCATATCTTGTTTTAGTTAATATGAATATCTGCTAATTATCGATTGATTATCTCATGTAGGCGAGAATGTCGCACCATAACCCGTTGCGAGGCATACTTGATGCCAACCGTTTGACAGGCACCAATTACTCAGACTGGCTCAGAAACCTGAAGATAGTCCTCAGGTCTGAGCAGATTGCCTACATCTTGGATAATGAACCTCCTTCTGAACTAGCATTGGATGCTCCAGAGGAGGAAATGATAGCGTATGAAAAATGGAAGGAGGATTCCACCATGGCCCAATGCTACATGTTAGCCTTTATGAGCAATGAGTTGCTGAGGCAACATGAAGAGATGGATGCTAGATCCATCATGCTCCATTTGAAGGAGCTCTTTGGTGAGCAGAGCAGAATCGAACGATATGAGATATCGAAGAATCTGTTTAAGGCTCAGATGGCAGAAGGAACTTCAGTACAGAATCACGTGCTGAAGATGATTGAGTGGGTAGAGAGGCTGGATGCTCTTGGGATTATACTTCCCAAGGAGATGCACACAGACCTCGTGTTGTCTTCACTTCCACCGTCATATGCTCAGTTCATCGTTAATTTTAACATGAACAAGATTCAGGCCACCTTAGCTGAACTGCTGAACATGTTAAAAACTGCTGAGGGGAACCTTGTGAAGGATAAACCCCAAGTCCTAATGGTTGGTAAGACCAACAGAATAAGACTTGCAGTCCAAGCTTTTCGAAAGAATAAGAACAAGGTTCAGAAAAAGGCAAAGGTTACTAAGAAAGACAAGGGTAAAAGTGCTGAGAAAGGTGATTGCTTCTACTGTCACCAGAAAGCATTGGAAGAGGAATTGCAAGGAATACCTCAAAGACAAGGCTCAAGGAACTGTGAAGCAGCAGGACGCTTCAGGTATTTATATGATAGATGTAAACTTGTCAATAAGAGATTGTACATCATGGGTATTAGATACTGGATGTGTATCTCATATCTGCAATTCTGTGCAGGCACTGACAAGAAGGCGTAAGCTGAGGACCGGCGAGGTGGAGCTGAGACTAGGTAACGGCACAAGAGTTGCGGTGATCGCTGTGGGGACAATGAAGCTCAAGCTACCATCCGGAGACACATTTTTATTAGATGAATGTTATTATGTACCTAGCATAATAAGGAACATCATTTCTATTTCATGTTTAGATAGAATTGGATACGATTTAAATTTTGGGAACAATAGTTGTTCAATTTATTTCGGAAATAAATTAATAGCTTCTGCTATTTTATCCAATGGATTGTATCTATTGAATGTGTCTCATGATAATTTACATATCGGTTCTTCAATTAAAAGAAGTAAGTATGAAATGAACAAAGCCTACTTGTAGCATTGTAGGCTAGGATACATTGGTGAAAACAGACTCCAAAGGTTGCATAAAGATGGATATTTGGATCCATTTGATTATGAATCATATGCAACCTGTGAGTCATGTTTAATGGGTAAAATGGCTAAGTCTCCATTTAGTGGAACTGGAGAACGAGCCAAAGACATATTAGAACTCATACATTCAGATGTATGTGGTCCTATGTCAACCCAAGCCATTAGTGATTTCTCATACTTCATTACATTCACTGATGATTACTCAAGGTTTGGATATGTATACTTATTGAAGTATAAATCTGAAGCCTTTGAGAAATTTAGAGAATTTAAGAATGAAGTAGAAAAACAAACAGGAAAGAGTATAAAAACCATCCGATCTGATCGGGGTGGTGAATACTTGAGTACTGAGTTCATTAAATACTTAAAGGATAATGGTATCCTTTCTCAGCTTACACCTCTTTATACACCTCAGATGAATGGTGTATTAGAAAGGAGAAATCACACATTAATGGAAATGGTGCGATCCATGATGAGCATGTCCAAATTACCAGTGTCCTTATGGGGATATGCACTTAGCTCGACTATGTATATCCTGAACAAGGTACCCAACAAATCTGTTGAGACCACTCCATATGAGATATGGAATGGAAGGAAACCAGACCTTAAACATGTTAAAGTCTGGGGATGTCCTGCTCTTGTTAAAAGACATGATGGAGATAAGCTGGAATCGAGAACTGACAAATGCAGATTTGTGGGATATCCAAAGGAAACTTATGGATATTACTTTTATCATCCTAGTGAACAAAATGTGTTTGTGGCCAGGAGAGCTGTCTTTCTGGAAGAAGATTATATTCTCTAGAAGGACAGTGGGAGTAAAGTAATTCTGGAAGAAGTTCCAGACCCACAAACTGGCAATGGTTCATCAGATGAACCGTCAGTTTCTGAACATGTTCAAAATGATACACAGGAACCTCGTAGGTCTGAAAGAGTACCTAAACCACCAGAAAGATATGTGAGACATATTAATTTGGATGGATCGAAGATACTCTATAATGAGGATGATGATCCTAAGACTTATCAGGAGGCCATTGAAAGTCCAGAGGCCGGGAAACAGCGGGAAGCCATGAATTCTGAAATACAGTCCATGTACATCAACCAAGTTTGGAACTTGGTGGATTTACCCGATGGTATAGTACCTATTGGCTGCAAATAGATCTTTAAAAGAAAGATCGGTGCAGATGGACGTATTGAGACTTATAAAGCAAGATTAGTGGCGAAAGGCTATCGTCAAAGACAAGGTGTTGACTATGACGAAACCTTTTCACCCGTTGCTATGATTAAGTCTATCAGAATTCTTCTCGCCATTGCTGCCTACCATGATTATGAAATATGGCAGATGGATATGAAGACTGCCTTCCTCAATGGAAACCTTGAGGAGGAGGTGTATATGATACGACCAGAAGGATTCACATCCAAAGAATCTCTAGACATGGTATGCAAGTTGCAGAGGTCCATTTATAGACTGAAGCAAGCATCCCGAAGCTGGAACATAAGATTTGATGAGGCGATCAAATCTTATGGCTTCATTAAGAATGAAGATGAGCCATGTGTATACAAGAAAAACAATGGGAGCGCAATCACATTTCCGGTTCTTTACGTTGACGACATCCTACTCATTGGGAATGATGTAGGAATGATGTCATCAGTAAAGATATGGCTGTCAAAGAACTTCTCCATGAAGGATTTGGGAGAAGCATCTTACGTATTGGGAATACGAATCGATAGAGATAGATCAAAGAAGATGCTAGCCTTAACCCAATCCATGTACATAGAAACCATTGTCAAAAGGTTTGGCATGGAAAATTCCAAGAGAGGTCTCATACCGATGAGACATAGAATTTCACTCTCTAAAGGTCAGTCTCCTAAGACACCTGAAGAGAGGGCAGTGATGGATAAAATCCCCTATGCTTTTGCCATAGGGTCCATCATGTATGCCATGCTATGTACCAGACCTGATGTAGCATATGCTCTAAGTGTTACGAGCAGACATCAGACAGATCCAGGTGATGAACACTGGAAGGCTGTGAAATGTATCCTTAAGTACTTGAGAAGGACTAAGGATCTATTTCTAGTCTATGGAGGAGGAGACTTAAAGCTGCAAGGATACACTGACTCGAGTTTTCAGTTTGATCCTGACGACAACAAGTCAATATCAGGTTTTATTTTCACACTCAACGGGGGAGCGGTGAGCTGGAAAAGTTCAAAGCAGGAAACCAATGCTGATTCGACAATAGAAGCCGAGTATATTGTTGCTGCTGAAGCCGCCAAGGAAGCTGTATGAATGAAGAAATTCATCGGCGATCTTGGTGTGGTGGAAAACATATCTGGTCCCGTCCCACTGCTGTGTGACAACAATGGGGCGATTGCTCAAGCGAAAGAGCCGAGGTCTCATTAGAAGTCGAAGTACATTCTGCGGCACTTTCATCTGATCAGAGAGATTATAGCTCGAGAAGATGTCGTGGTAGAAAGAGTTCCCTCAGCCGACAACATAGCAGATCCACTTACAAAGCCTTTGTCTCAAAATATTTTTGAGCGTCACTTAGAGAATATGGGTATTCTGTATAAAAGTGATTGGCTTTAGTCCAAGTGGGATATTGTTAGTATTAGATGGTCTCAAAGCCAATCCGATACTATGTGCTTATTCAGATTATTAATAAATGGCAATAATTCATTGTGTAATTAATTCGATCTGTGTTTATCGTATCACGATGAAGTCCATAAACATGTGCAATAGTCTTCGGATTATGATGAGATCATAATTACGGGACCGAAGACTTATAAACACATGTTCTTAATTATCCCTAGTCATAGGATGTTTGAGATAGGACATCGAACATCCGGATAGACTAGTATAGGTTACTTCAGCTCATATGATGAGGGTGACTGATCCCATAAGTCACTTGTGTGGAGACACTATGCTGAACCTATAGGTGCTCATTGGTGAATGAGTTCACTGAACTGATCCGACTATGACTCGCTGGATGGTAATCACCTCACTGTTAACCAGCTTGATTCATTTGTCACGGTTGCGTGGATGATCTTTGGACCTGAGACTCCAAAGATATCTTGTTGGTAGGTTTCTGAGCTTTGACCTTGACAAACGAATCCCTAACCATGGGTTATCAATAAGTCAAGCGATCGGGTTCAGGGAAATGCCCTCGAAGGTAATTGTGTGTTCAATACGGGATCATCTGCTCTCGGTTGTTTGAGAGAGAATGTTCCGGGAATGATGCGCTTAAAGTCCCTGGCCAGGGCGGACTCTGCAATCGATAAGGAGTTATCGGATTCAGATTAGCGGCATCTGATTCAAGTGAATCGACTAAATAGGGTTTAACAGTAAACCATGCCCTAGGTCGATTCGGGAACATTGCACGGATGAAGGATTATATCCGCGTGCTAACCGATGACAGAAAGGTTCCAATAGAGGGTTGCGATAACCCCAGTGCCATCCAGGATCACGCGATGTTGCTTGGCATCCAACGTGATCGGCAGTCCGTCTGAATTTATTGTGGGACATTAAATTCGGCTGATTAATTGAATATAAGGATATTAATTAATTCAGTGGGTCAGTAAAGGGTTACTGGACTTAATGGGCTATTAACTGGACTGGTATTTGGGCCTAGAGGGTCACACGCAAATGGTTTTCAAGTTGATGGATAATCCGACAGGATTTCGGATAAGTCTGGGTTTTTATGAAAAACCACAAACTAACTTCTTATAAAAGAAAGGATTTTACGTCCGGTGCCAGCAACCTTGACCTAGCTATCATTCGTTCTTCCCCACTTTCTCTCTCTTCTGGGCGTGCGGTTCCCAACTGCTCCACTTTCCGTTCGACGGGGATTCCGAATCTGCATGTCGCAGCGGATTACGCGCAGTCACACGGGATCTACGAACGCCGCAGCGAGCGAGGACGATCCATCGCGAGGAGAACCGCGTGGATACCGCTAGAGGTCGGGCATCTGCGCAACTTGCGGCATCGCTCCGACGGAACCGGAAAACGGACGCGGATTCAAATCCGCGCAAGGTAAATTCGATTTACTCGGTTTTAGTTTTAACGATCGAAACGAGACAGATCCGATCCCGAATAATTTATTCCGCTGCGTTTTTAGGTTAGATCCCGACACAACGATCCCAACACAATGGACATAGAAAAGACAGAGGCTTCACACAGTGACGATGTAAGGATCCATTCAGTCACTCCTCTAGGGAGGCAACACGTGTCTCTGCAGGTCGTGCGCTAGGGAGCCGCGCGCCCGGGTGCGCTGCGGAGGATTGGGATGAACAGTAACGTGGTTACTGTTCACGTAAACAGTAACACACTGTTCGTGCTATTTTATTTTTCATATTTCAATTTTTTGTTAGTTTTATTTTGAGATGCGCTTAATTTTTTTTTTCTTCGCAAATCTGAAAAATGTCATGCTATTTTATCATGTAATTTTCATGTCTAAAATTTATTTTTTCTCATAATGGGGAATAATTAAATTACATACAAATTGATAAATTTGGCATGATTGTGTGATTGCGAAGATAGATAGCCAGTGTCCCCAAATTTCTTTTTTCAGAGACTCATTGGAGACTATGGAAGATTAAGAAAAAAAATTTTGTCCACTCTGATTGTAATTATTAGGGACCAATTTAAATCGGTTCCCGAGTTGTACAATTCAAGTAATGTATTAATTAGACGATGGACTTTGAACCTTATTTTAATGTGATTGATATTTTGAATGATGAACTAACCGGGACACTGGCTATTCGACAATCCTTATTTAAAATTATTAGACACATTTGTTATATCATGGGGGAGCAGGTAGTTCAATTTTTTTGATTAATGAATTACATATATGTGTTAGTTATATTGGTATGTGGTAGCATTAAATGGATTTATTTTTTGCTTCATAATGCGATCAATATATCTCTCTTGTGGATGCATGCTGTAATTAGGGAATGCGTAACCCATATTTATCATGCATTTTAAAGCAAAAGTGTCTGATATTATTCTAAAATCATGTGGATTTAAAAGGAAAATTAGGGAATAAGTCCCTTAATGTTATATATTTTTTTAAATTATGTGGATTTAAAATTAGGGAATGATTCCCTTAATGTTAAGTTATTTTTTCCACTCTTATTTTAATTGAAAATATGATTTGTAACATATATAAAAGTGATGATTACGAGCCTAGCAAAATTTTCGAACTGATATATGTGAGACAAATTATATGATCAATTGTTTTTAAGAAAAGGAATTTATAAATATCTAATTATATTTTTTTGCGTAATGTAGAAGGTAACGTGACCTCTATAGGTTTATATCATGAATATTGTCTGGGCAAGATAAATTGAAAGGCAAAAATTATGACATGTGACACAGAAAAATTCAGTATCTCTTGAATGAGAAGGAGGTACTTGAGACCTTGACCAATGTGATGCTGCCACCATCTGATGATGGACCACTTGCGCAAGTCAATCATGACAAGTAAACCTATAACAAGTGGTTGAATAAGGACAGAAGTGTACGCTACACTATGTTGAGCTGTATGCACGATGACCTTATTAAAAAATTTGAGAGTTACAAAACTGCTAAAGAAATGTGGGAGCAATTGAAGCTCCAATATGGAGGCACATCAGCAACGAGGCTGAGGGTCTTAACTTTGAGGTTCAATCAGTACATGACGGACCCAAAGCATTCTATGGCAGAGCACCTGAGGACGATGTCTTCAATGATTAGAGAGTTGAAGACAGCATGAACAGAACTCTCAGATGAGCAGCAGATACTTGCCGTGCTAAGGTCCCTTCCTGATTCTTCTTGGGAATACATTAAATTGGTGCTTACACACAACGAAAGCATCAAGACTTATAGTGACTTTTCACGTCACCTTGAGTTAGAGGCGGGACGCAAAGAGGCGACCCGTCACAGTGCATTGGTAGCTAATGCCAATAAGCCTAAGGTAAAGAGGCCTAGGCAAAACTGGACCAAGAAGAACAACAATTTTCAGCAAAAGACTGAAAAGAAATGGGGACAACAAAATAATCAAAAGGATAAACGAGGCAGGCGAGGAAAGAAAAACCTGAGCAAAATCAAATGTTTTAACTGTCAGAAGATGGGACACTATGCCAGTGAGTGCACTGAGCCAAAGAAGGTTTGCCCTATCTCTAGTAATCCTATTTATGTGTGCTCTAATATTTTCATTGCTCATACGGTCTCTAATTGAATTGTAGACTCAGGAGCAACCTGCCATATAGCTCGTGAGCGAGCCGGATTCATAGATTATCGTCGAATACCAACTGGCAGTCAACACGTCACCATGGGAAACGACGCTCAGGAAGAAGTCTTTGAAGTTGGCTTGTACCAGCTGAAGATGCGAACTAGACGCATTCTTCTATTACATGATGTGCTTTATGCACTTGGTGTTCGATGTAATCTATTGTCAGTTATACCACTTTTACGTTTGGGTTATTCTTTCAATTTTCTAGGGACCTCAATATCTCTTTATTACAATAAGAATCTTTATGGTCTTGGTCATTTAAAAGACAATTTGTTTGTCATGGATTTAGAAAATAATGATTCTATCTCTTTAGTTGTATCTACTTCTGATATTCTTTCTGATTTTGTATCGTGGCATGCGAGATTGGGGCACATAGGACATGAGAGAATGAGCCGATTGGCTCGAGCAGGCTTATTGGAGCCTCTCACTAAAGTAAATCTCCCTGTTTGTGAACCATGTTTGACATGCAAAGCCTGCAGAAAGCTATTTGGGAAGGCCAAGAAGGCCTCTTGCCCACTAGAGCTAATCCACTCAGACATATGTGGACCCTTAAATATGAGGGCATGTCATGACGAATCTTATTTTATCACTTTCACAGATGACTATTCTCGTTATGGTTCAGTATATCTTCTCACCCATCGCTCAGAGGCCTTAACCTATTTTAAGTGTTTTCTGGCTGAGGTAGAGAATGATAAACAGAGGAGCCCGTAGCTTCTTGCGTGGGTGCACCGTAGCCGGTGGGGTGGGACTGTCTGACGAACTTCAACAAAGCTCTGATACCAATGTTGTATTATTATGGAAGAACGCGTTACCTTCATAGCGTGTTCGTCTCGTCGTCGATGAAGCGGAAGCGTCCCCTCGTCGGTGCAGAGCGGCTACTAGAGTCGCCCGCGATGTCCACGCGCCAGATCCCAGAAACTCCGAGTGATTCTTCCAAGGAAGAGAGGAATAGAGGAGAGGGAGGAGGAGGAGGAGTTCACATACATTGGTCTTTTCTCTATATGCACTCATATATATAGAGAGAGACTCCTAGAGAGTTCCTACACATTAGGGCCCTCTTCCTCCACGTCCTTATCTAACTAGGGATAACTATCAAATATAGATGTTTATCCTTTTAATCCTCCAATAAGATTAACAATTAGCTTATATAAAATTGACGCCCTAAATGTCAACAAGATTATTATTTTTTAATTAAGACTAACAAAAACTATAGTTAGCCGTGATCAAGTTAGTCATCAACTTTAATCAATTAATCCAAGGCTAACAATGTGATTCAAAGGACTTGGATCTTTCTGGCCAATATCCCGCATTAAGAATGTTTGAAATGTAGGTTATTTTTCTCTTTTTTTTTCATAAGAGTTGCCATTTCATTACATAGAAGCAAAGGGTACATAGTACGTTTGACCTTATCATAGTTAAAAGGTAAATCAGATGACATGAATTAAGTGTTTTTTGGAATTTTTGCAAATAACTCCCTAAAAATTTTGTAATCCTGTTATGATTCATATTCTCTTGTAACCCTCTTCACTATGGTGGTATTTGCATGTAACTTCCTTAATTATGTGGATTTATTTTAAATTTTATATGAATTAAAATATTATTATAGTACATAAAATATAAGAAAACTATTAAATCAAAATATTAATAATACTCTTAGTTAAAATACAGACGTCTCAAGGGAAAAATCGCATAAACACCAGTGCTTGTATATATAGCATCGAAAAAAGTATTTCTATTTATGGCACATACTTTTAAATAAACATATTTTTTGATATTGAACATATTTATAAAGTTCAATTACGACAAATTTACAGGTAAATGTCTATGCGATCTTTCTTGTGAGCTATTTGTCTATTAATTAACGATATTATTTTATTTAATAATTTTCACGTATCTTACCTTACATAGAATAATAATATTTTAACTCAAGTAAAATTCAAAACAAACCACATATACAAATATGAATTATGTTATCTACTAATATGAAGTCTTTTAAGGGATTATTTGCAAAACACTTTAAAAATAAGGAACTTCAACTTTACAGTAACAATGGTACGCTAACATTCCTCTTCCGTCTTCTATCAAGGGGTGCACTGGATTGGACTACATAGTAATTTGAATTGACCCAAATTAAAAATAATTTAGTTCAATTTCAAATTAGTCTAATAATCTAGCCCAAATAACTTTACTTCAACCCAACCCAAATCCGAAATAATAAATTTGGGTGGGTTGTATTGAATCGGGTTGGACTAACCTAATTCATAGGTAACTGTGCTACAAGTGTCTTACTTTTTCGTACTAATGAATGTAGAAGTCAATAAATGAACTTAGGTGGACTTAAATTCAACTCAACCTGATTCACATTCGATTAGTGTCAATCTAAATATAATTCAATTCATTTTAAGTAATTTAGTTCAGCCTAATTTAATATGACTTGGCTTAAGACTGGAGTACTCGACCATAGGCTGGCCCATCAATTGACACCCTTACTTCTTCTGTGTCGCAAACGAGGTCCGTAACGGCGGCCGTCTCCTCCGTCAACCCTGCGCCGGGATCCGAAACCCGCGGCGGGAACGCGTACGAGGAAACTGCGAATGGACGAAATGGTCCCCGCACGACCAAGCCTAGACGCCTCTGCGTTTTGCGAGCTGCCAACAAAAGTGCGTGGCAAAGAAATGCGCGAGCACGTGCGTACCCCACCGCGGAGATCACGATCCGTACGATCCTAGAAAAATGCGGAAACGTATTTGACGGGACCGCCACTCGGTATATTCATCATGATCCTTCACAAAAATCCACGCTTGCTCTCCTTTTTTTACAGGACCCCCTCAAAAGTAGAGAAAATTATAGGTTCTCATTTTAATGGGGGTGTGAGGGCAAAGAAGGCAAATGGTTGGCAGTGATCTTTGTTTTTTAAAAGAAAAAATTATCAAATTCAGAGATCATCTAAACTGGTCATTTGCGTCGCCCAATGTTTACAGGAGATCTGGGGGAAGAGGGACAAGCATATCCACCAAGAACAGCACCCATTTTTATGCGAGTCCAGATCAAGTCTCAAGTATCAAGTTGAACTGGATTCCAGTAGTAACCAGTCACAGGACGTCATGTGTAAAATAGATTCGCCATTTGAGATGCATCTCACCAAACTTGACAATTTTTTTCTTGTTCCCGGTTCAACATGTTTCAAATACTACGCAGAACACTTAAATACTACCAAGAGTATAAAATTACAACTATAATTTAAAACATCTCAACGTAACACAACACAACACTTAAATACTATCAAGAGCATAAGACTACAACTATAATTTAAAATACACCTCAACATAATACAACACAGAGTACTTAAATACTACCAAGAACGTAAGACTACAACTATAATTCAAAATACACCCTAATGTAATATTCGTTAGGTTGTATCCAAATACACATGGAGATGTATTTTAAATTATAGTGATAATTTTGTGCTCTTGATAGTATTTAAGTATTCTACGTAGTATTTGAAATCTGTTAAACCGGGAACAAGGAAAAAGTTGTCAAGTTCGGTGTGATGCGTCTCAAACGACGAACCTACTTTACACATGACGTCATAGGACTGATTACTGCTGGAGTCCAATCCAATTTAGAACTGAGACGATCCGGACTCTTTTTTATATGTGGTTCTTCTTCTTCTTTTTAACCTCCCCTCCCCCTCCACGTTTGTCCAGTGGGCCACTGGGCCGGAGCTCCCCATGTGTAGATGACTCACGCATATGGAGCAGACCACCGAAGGGCTCGAAAAATCCAACAACTCCGGACGTTCTTTTGTGACGGCGAATTAAAGATAGTTTTGGACAGCTTTCGTCCCTCATGGGTGGACAGTGGAACGAGGGCAAGCAGAAGCACCTTCTAGGTTCTAGCTCTCTACCTAGCTCAGCTGTGACACCTTTCTCTGTGCCCCCTTCCCCTTTAATGGGCTCATCGTCGTTGCCAGTAAAAAGGACTGGGTGGGGTCGCTCGTTCACGTGGGGCCCAGGTAGCCCAGATCACCAATCCCTCCGAGTGCTGATTGCTGCATGCTGATCTCTGGCGGCACTTTCAGAGGACAACTCGAAGGGAGGGGTCTTCGACAGGTCAGAGCAATATGATCTTCTGAGCATGAAAGGATGCCTTCTCTTTATAAAATATTTCCCATTTTACACACTAGATGGTTTTTGTTATGTGGATTAGGATCATTTCAGTATATTTCATCGATTTCAAAGTCATCAATTTCAAAACAAATGAATTTTTTTGATTTTTAAAATTAAGAGTATTTGTCTGATTGTTTATAAAACAAAATAAGAGCATACTTCAATCTTCTTGTTTTTTATTTACAGTGGATTTTTCCTATAATTCAAAATAAGGAAGTTGGATTGCCTAAGTGAGCAGACAAGATCTTGATAAGATTTTATTTTATGTTAGTGTACGGCATCCCGAACATCCGAAAATAGAACAATTATTTTAAATTATATTATTTTAAGGTGAAATAAACAACCCGTTAATCTCTCTCTCTCTCTCTCTCTAAATTTTGTTCAAATCTTTCTCCGGCGGTAGTCATCTATGATTTGTGGACACGAGTGTCAAGTGTTGACACGAACACGTGTGTTAGACACGACAATATTTTAAAAATAAGATACGAGGACACGGAGAATATATGAATATATACACATGAATATCTAATTATACATGTATATAATAAAATATAATTATTATAATTTGTTTAAAATATAAATGATTTAACTAAAATATATTGAATTCTATCATGTAGACAAGTATTTTGAGAATATTTCTTCAAGTATTCTAAAAAATCTCTAATATTTACTTTAAACTTTTGAAATAAAAGATAAGACACGGATATCTGAATGCCGTCTCGTATCCTACTATTCGACACGATTCTATAATATAAATATAATATCCGTCAAATCACATCTAACCAACCACTAGCGAGGACGGTCTGATCCGACTGCAAAGTCTGCAACTCCTCAGATAACACCGAAGCAAGCATTCCTGTTTCTCGCATGTCTGTGCTTAGCGCGGGTGCACGACGTGGGGACGTCAAGTTCAAGTACGTGGGGTCCATTTGAAATAATTGACGAAGCAAGGTTAGGTTAAAAGAATTCTGTAAACGGCACACCGGATATAATATCATGGCCACGACGATGGTGAGTCCCCATTTTTTCTTATAGAGGCTGACAAGGGATTCTGGTCTCACGTCAAGCTTGTCACAATCTGAGCTGTTCAGGGTCCCTACTCTTCCCTATCCCTAACCCTTTGTGATTACAATAAGGGAGCATCTTCTTGTACTAAAGTAAGCTGTGGCTGTGAGAAAAGTAGGGACCAAGAAAAGTGAGAACATATGTAAATCTTAGCTGTGGTTACTAATATTGAAATATATGTGCTGTGTGCAGAGTTTTAACCATCGTGTATGGGCGTGTTTGATACAGCTTCCTATTAGAAGTTTCCTCACTTTGTTTGTGGAATAGGGCCGGAATAACCGGTATAAAGGTCTTATTCTAGTTTGGTTGCGGGGATACCTAATTCCCCAAATTCCTCTAGTTCTCCAAACTCTACTTGGAATACCTAATTCTCCTATTCTCCCAATTTTACTCTTTATTTCACTCCTTATTCCACTTATTCCTACCAAATCACTTGGAATAGCACAGTGTAATTCTCCTTATTCTGAGTGGAATACTAACAACTTACCAAATCAAAATACCTCTTATTCTAGTTTAATAAATCCCCAAAATCTTATTCTAGTTTAAGTTATTCTGCAAACAAAGTGAGGTCATGTCTAGTTATTTCGTGAAGAGAAAGGTGGGTGGTGGAAGCCATTTATAAAGTATTTAGTTTGTCTTTTAACTTCAAATTAGAAGTTCTAACTTTAAGTTTCTTAAATTGAATAAAAAGTAAAGTAATCAAAAGAGATTTAATTTTTATACTAATTTAAAATTAATTATAACTACTTACGTCTCTTATTCTTTATATTAAAGAGAAAGTCAAAAATAACTACTAATTAAAAATTACGCCAGACATAATTATAATCTCCTTTGCACTGCCCGGCTTCTGCACTGGCCGCTTCATCTCTTTGAATCCCTCAAACTAGTGCTTGGTGGAACCAAGTTGGCTCCGAGTGCGTAAATAAAACTTCAGCTTTCTGATTTTTGATTTTTTTTTCATGTTTTAAAAATTGATGCAAAAATATAAAATATTTTTTCTCTTATTGACACATAAATATCTACAAATTCAAATTTTTTCATAAGAAAGTAAATGTGAAAATAAAAATACTTATATTTTCATATTCAGAAATAAGAGGGCTTCATGTGGGGAAGCATAAACCTGCTTAAAGCCATACTTGGCTTCACCGTGGGGGGAAGGAGGTTGGACTCGTGAAAATTACACTGACGTAACAAATCAAAGGGTGCAATTGAGTGGCAGATAGAGATTTTATCTAGTGAGATCACTCAGATAGTCTCTACTCACGGTATCGCATCGTGTACGAGCATCGCGAGGGTGTCTCCTGTTTAAGGCATTTGAACTTTTTTTTTATTTTTTGAACTTTGAATTAAGTTGAACAGGTTATTGAAAGGTAGAATTAAGTATTAAAATAAGAGAAAATGGTTTAGTTGGTTGACCATTTCGTTTTCTATTTGAAGGACACATTTATTTTAGGTTGTTTTAGATTTTCTTGGGCTGGGAGGGTTACACTGTACTGGGACCTGGGTCAGTGGAGTCACGAGCGAGTGTAATTTATAGCAAGTTCGGGTGGGGCTGCACTGGACTAGGACCTGCGTCAGTGAGGTCATGTGCGAGTGGAATTTGTACTGGGCCAAAGCCTCTAAGTGGGCTTCGGTAAATCCAATGAGGTCACAGGACCCACTGGAATTGTACTGCATCCAGCCATTGGTTCAACAACTAGAGGCATAATTACATAAATCAGAAGCTAAAGCATAGAAACAGGAAAGTTAAGGTAGAAGCGGACTAACAGTGCACTGCCCAAGTGCCCATCTTTTGTTCCCAGTTAGCTATTCTCATGGGACATGAGATCGACGCTCTAGATCTTGTAAATTTATGTGTAAGATGATAATGAGGATTCAATGGCAGACGTAAAAATTTTGTTCAGTAGAGTCGCTAAGACAACGAATTAGTGGGGTCATTCTAATGAGTTGAAATTAGTGAGTCAGTAGAACACTCTAATGAGTTGAGATAAATAGCCAATCATTCTAATAGGTCAAAAATAAAGGACTTCAGTAAAATATACAAAATCCAATGAGGTCAAAGGATCCCACTGAATATACTGTGGATTTGACACTGTAAGGGTTCTAATGCGTTTGTGACAATTTCCTTTCTTTCTTGTCATATAAAAGGTCCAGTGGATTTCAAATAACTGGCATTTCAGTTGGAGAATACTTGTATGTGTTTGCATTATTTAAATTTTTTCAGGAAAATATTTGTCTCAATTGATTTATACAAGTTTTACAAATGCGAAGGAAAGTTAGTCAGAGAAATAATTCTCATATTGAGGAAAGGTTTCTTGTAATTTTACTTTCCATACTTTTATTCTTTAAAAAAAAATCTTGTGATTCTTTATTTTTCTAAAAAATGTTGATAATGTAAACAACCCCGAACAGATCTATTTCTAGAAACTCTACGAACGAAGTCCATTATCAGGTGGACCAACATGAGCTTAACAAGTCCAATCACATGGATCCAAACTATGGAAGAGTAAATTATATAAAATAGATTTATTAGGCCAACTAATATTTTATATCAGTAAAATAATCACTTAGGGAAACTCGCTAAACTAGACCATTCCTAGAAATAGTTAACAATCTCCTAGCTCGGTGCACACTAGCCACGTGGACTGCCGTACACTGCTAGATTCCACCTTATTAGCTCTTTGTGGTGATGATTAAATTAATCGACGAAAATGCAAGCCGTCCGCGTCAGCATATAACGTAATAAAAAGGAAGAATTTTTTGCATATATATCTTTGAAGGACATCATCTATATCCTCAACTCTCACGTGTTGTTTTCAATACTCTTAATTTTTTAAAAAAGATTACATTTATATTCTTCTATCTAAAAATTTTGCATAAATATTCTTAAATTTATTAATATTTTACATATATTACTTCTCAATTCATTCAAATTTTCCATATGTATTTCTGACCCCTGATATTATCATGATTTATGTAATCTTTTTGACATATTTTATTGAAATTTATTAAGTTTGATAGAGAGGTATAAATATAATATTTTGAAAATGTCAAGAGTATTGATAACAATATGTGAAAGTTGAAAGTATAAATAAAAATATAATATTTGTAGAGGTATATATGCAAAAACAAAACGTAAGAGAAATAACAGCAGCAGTGCCATGGGCCATGGGAGATAAAAAAGATTACTAAAGAGTAGTTTATTGGTACAAGAAAACTAGAAAGAGACAACGACGTGATACATGGCCGGAAGCTTCCCTTCCTCTTCACTATTTCTTCCCTCACAGTTCCTTCAGTAAAGCGAATAGTGGTCAAGGAAGTGGTTGGCTTATCCACGGAAGAAGAATCTTTAGCAGTAGAGAGAGAAGTGAATGTGGTGAGAGCGACAGAGAAAGTGAATGTCTTACAATTTTTCTAAGATTTTTATGTTTTTAAGTCTTATAAATTTTTAATATTATAAATAAATCTTTTTAATCTAACTATTTACAATTAAATCTTCAGACATGTAACTTTCTTATAGATAATCCCTTTTTAAAGGCTTATTTGTAAGACTGTCTGAGACTTACTTGTAATATTTTGGGAATCTTTCATCAATTCATGATAGATTGGGAGGATTTATTTGTCAATAGTGGAGTTAGGAGGGCGTATTTGTAATTCATGGGTTCAAACCTACAAATATCTTCTTTTTATAGAATGCGTGGCTCAATGGGCCAAATATATACATGTATATTTAAGAGACTTGGGTTCGAGTTCGGATAAATCCTAATATTTTCTCTTAGTAGGAAGATAATTTTGCATAAACAATGTTTTTACCTAATTAATCAATAATTTCAAGTCCAAACTATTTTCCAAGAAAGTAATTCTATAGACCAAGGACATAAACCTGCGGCACCCTTGGCGGAATAACTAAGAGAATTTTTAAGTTCTTAGTTGACTTGAATATGTGATCTCCTAGAGGGAGGTCAAAAGGCTGAGGCCAACTGTTTTACCTAATTGGTTCGTGCATATCTCACGTTCATTCAAAAAGTATATCAGTTTTTGGGGCAATAAGAAAGGTTTTCTCATGCTCTCAAAGGTGCTATATGGGAAAACCTCTACTGATAGGCTTTCTTAATCAGAGGGATGTAGGAGTTTTTTTTTCCTATGGTACGATATGTCTTTGAGTTCGGAGCTGATTCAAGGCGAGGGATGTTGACATCAAAAGTCAAAGTGTCAACACCCCTCGATAGGATGTCCACACTTGAGAGAAATCAAAATGCTAAGGCATCAGGTTGTCGACACCATGCCTCTTGGTGTCATCCAAGAGGAGGACTCGCAACACCTCGGCCCAACGGGTCAATACTTCTCTGATGCAGATTGGCTCGAGAATATTTTGGACCTTTATTTTAGAAGGATTATATATTTAAGGAAATACATCCTAAAGCTGTAAAACACTGGAGGGCATTTAAAAGTTCTTTTTAAGTATGAGATTTTGTAGTTGTGTTCTCTCTCTCTCCCTCCTATGATTTATGTATTTGCTTGATTCTTGCATGTGAGCGATCCGACCAGTGAAGTGAACGAGAATGATCTACCGCAAACATATCAGATAGTTGGAAGAGTAGTGATGATTGTATCTTACATATTGTTAGGTGGATGTTCTAATAGTTATATGGTAAAAGAAAAATACCATGATAGAAAGAGGAATCGTAGTCTATACTATGAGGAGTCTATAGTAGATTTTCTGGGTAATTGAGAGAGTGGTATCCCTTCTTCAAAATACTTCTCCCACCATTACAATTTGAGAAGTATTCCAAGGTAATCGTACATTTGTAAGACTAAATCTACGGTAGTAAACACAGAGATAGTAGAGACATGAGAAAAGTATCTTACATGGTGCATTCGTAAACATACTAACATCTCCTTTTGGTTCAATTATTATGTTCTAAGCTAGTAAAGAGGGTGGGACGTGGGGGCGCTAATAATAGACATCTGCCATCTTAAAGAATTCACTTGTACTTTTTCTTTGAATTGATACATATATTTACAAGTGACTAGGCACAAAGTTTGAGTGATCTTCTAGAGTTGGAGATAATTCTGAAGTGGTCGATAATTTCACCTAATTAGATTAGAAATTTAAGTCCACCTGATCATATGAGGAAACAATCTTACAGATCGGAGATAAATATCGCAGGAAAGTTTTTAGACTCTAGTCAAGAATGAAACCTAAGACCTCGCACTTGAGAGACAATAAATGAACTATACTAGACAGCTAATTCCATTCAATGAATATGCATGCCATAATGTTTTGTCTCACCAAAGCTGGAATGACGGTACTGGGAACATGCAATAAACTGCCATTGAGCCACTATTTGGCGTGTAACATCATTTCTTCATAGAGGATTAAAAAGGCGCTTGGTAAAATCTTCACTTTGGAAGTGGCTATTGAATTCTTGTCTGAGAAAATAATATATAAAAAATTAATTATTAATTAATCCATCTTACAGAAAACTCTCAACTTGAAATTTTTGAGTTGTGTTAGAATAGTTTCACATCGAAAAAAGAACAAAATAAATAATAGTTAAATAAATGGTGGCTATTCCTTTAACTCAATGTCTTAAAGTTTGAGTTGGATGGCCTTAATATGGTATTGGAGTCTATAATTATGAATCGGGTCAAACACTCTGTATTTGTAGTCAACGCAATGAGAGGAAATATTAGAATAATCTCATGTCGAAAGAGAGACAAAATAAACAATGGTTAAATGGATGGTGTTTACTCCACTCAACGCCTTAAAATTGTGAGCCGGACAACCCAATAATTTCAGGAAGTTGTTTGATTTGATATAAAATATCAATTTTAATCAATGAAAACAAAAATCGTAATCTTCCATCTTTAAAATCACAAGTTTTAAAAACTCTTGCATTTTTGTTTTCCTAATGCTTTTGGACTAAAAACTAGAATAGATAAAAACAGATGTCACATAAGTCAATAGAACCTTAACATTCAGGAAACAACACTTCAAACGTAAAGAAAGGATCGTAAAATAATTTGCGACACCCAAACATAATAAAAGTACAATATGTTATCGCTATTTACAACAATATTTTAGGGTACTACCAAATAATCCATTAATCAGATACAAATTGATTTTTTTTTCCTTGGGAAAGCAGGACAAAAGAATGCGTTTGGCAAAGTTTTCAGATTAAAAAGCTGCTTTTGACTTTTACTTATACATTATCACAAATATCCTGAGAACAGTTGTCTTAATTTCAACTAGAAAGGCCCAATCTTTCTCTAACAATCTCATTTTTACTCTAATTTAGAAAAATACTAACTATTACTTTTGATAAAAATAAAATATTACTAACATATTACATAGATGATTTTCTAGACCTAATTAATTTTTTTCTGTCAAAATGATGGAATAAAAAGAAGCGCTTGTAATTGGAAGAAGCCCCAAATACGTCTTAAAAGGTGTGAGTCTCTAAAAGCCCAAAAGGTGTGGCCGTTTCTAAATTATGAGTCATCTCCAACTCACCGCCAGCCAAATTACACGTCCTTCCCAAATGAAATGGAGAAGCGTACTGGAACAAACCAAGATCCACATCATGGAGATCACTTATTTAGCCTTCCCCGTCTAATGATGCTACCCAGGGCCACTCAACAGTGAGATAAAGCCGAAACCAAAAGCCCAAGTCTTATTTCTCAACCTCATATTCCCAAAAGAGAAATACCTACCGCAATTAGGGGTGCAAATGATAATAATCCGATTATTTGACCGATGGCTAGTTTATAGATCAATTAATAGATAATTTTTGTAAACTAATATGCATAGTGGATATAAATTTTTTTATGATCATATGATACATTAATGATTTGATTACCAGACCAATTATTAGCCTATAATACAGTTAACAGATAATCTTTCTAACTTAATGATACGACAGATACGGTCACATGTCTACCTTAGATCCGTAACTACGATACTTCTTTTATGGGACGATATTTAGGAGGATATTACAGCAAGTATTTTTTTCAAAACTATTTCTATGAGATCTTATTACTCTCTCTCTATGTTAATTACACACCACTCAATCAATCGACTGTACTAAGATCTTTGAAAAGGAATAGAATTCCTTCATTTAAAGCCCCACTTTTCCCTTGTTGTTATAATAAATGAAACGATAAACTCAAGCGGAAGTGTGACGGGATTTCTTCTCCATTTTTTGTACTCCTGATAATAATATAAGAATTTTTTCACAAAATCACATGTAGCAGTTAACATAAAATTCAAAAAAAAAATTCAATCCTATTCAGTCAAATATGATCAGTAAAAAAAATGAGAAAAAAATTCCGTCATTTGAACATTTTCCCAGAAATAATGTGAAAAAAATAAAAGAAGTTCACAACTCGCCGAGACAGAAAGGGGTCTGTAAACTGTAAAGACGGCAAACCGGATGAAAGAAGAAAGAAGAAAGAAGAAGAAGAAAAGGGCAAACTCGTCCGGAAAAAAAAAAAAGCGCCAGCGGACGGATAACGGCAACCCCAGCCGTGGCAACTGGCAACGCCGGTTCCCTTCTTTCCCCCACTCGCTCTGGTCGGCGGCCTTCCGTCCAAACTCGCATGCACACACAGAAAGGCAACCCCTCCCCCCTTTGGCACTCCACTCGCTCTCTTCTTTCTCTCTCTTCTCTTCTCTTCTCTCTCTCTGACACTACTGCTTGCTTTCTGCATGAAAATTCCCATTGGACAATTCGCCCACCGCCGACCTCCCCAAATCGCCTTCTCCCTTCTCTTTGCTCACTTGTCGCGGTGGTGGTTCTTCTCTCCGGGGCCTTCCTCCTTCGCTGAGTGTTTTGTTCTCTTCCGGGGGGATCCCGCGACTTCCTGCGGTGCTTCCACTAGGCGTTTCAGGTAACATACGCACGACCACTCGGATAATTCTTGTCCATGAGGTGCTTCGTGTTGCTGTATCGATTTATTTCGGTGTCTAATTCCCGGGGATTCCTCGTCACCCAGTTCCTCCTTTCGGTTTGTTTGTTTGTTTTTTTTTTTTTCTCTTGATGGGTTTTTCTTTTTTCATTTTTCATTTTGAGATCTCTGTGTTGGGTTGCTGAGAGAGTCGCCTTGTCTAATTTTGATTCTGTTGGACCGAGTTCAACCGCCAGGTTGGAATTTTTGTGGGAAAGCTTATTGTTGGAGTTCTCAATTTTTTTTTTGGGTTCGAATCATCGTTAAAGGTCTCTCTTTTCCATGCCCAATTGCTAGATATTAGATTTGGTTGTCCGCAATTTTGTTGTTGAATTGGAATCATGGCGTGGATGGGTATTCTTCATCCTTCTTCTTCCGTGCATCGGAGTAGTTCTTTTGGTGCTATGTTTTGTTGGCTTATTGCTGCGTTGTGCCTTTAAGTTTCCGTGGAATTCGACGCTCGAGGGTAACCAGCATAATTCTTTTCATCATGGATCTCTGTTTATTTGTGCGTTGGGATGGAAAATTCATCCAATTCTTTGTTTTTCTTCTCTATCTATAACGAAAAGTTTATAATAGCCTCAGTAGCTGGGAAAAGAGCTTTTCTTTTCTTTCTTCTCATCCGTTTAGAGAAGTTCCTATTGTGCACCTGTTCTAGTATTTCTTCTCCGGTGCAGAAAGTGTCGGGTGGGCGCTTAATTGTTGATTTCGTTTTGATTTTGCCTACGAATTTCTAAATTTTTGTTTGGTTTAGTTGTTTCTGGAACTGAATGATGTAAAGTTTACTTTATGTCGGGCGTTCTTTTGGGGAGGGGTGTATATTCTGTGAATGAAAGTTGCTTCGGAATATGATTTTTTTTAATTAATTTTGCACTTTTTCTGGCTCGAACCATGGATGTCCAATGCTTTTCCTTGTTATGTTTATGTTATGCATAGCTGTGGATATAATTGTTGATTGGACAAAACATTTGTGTTGTGAAGAAGGTGGCCAGAAAGTGACCTTGCTAATATTTGTGTTTGTTTCTTATTGTTTATTGAAGTATGTTCATGGAAATACGTATGGTGGAAAAGTTATCATAAAATTTTGTTGAGGGACTTTGATTTCAAAGTGCAACATTTCCTTTAATTTCTTGGCATTTTACTAACTGGTAATGATTCTAAAAAAATGAAAACTTCTGATTGCAGGTGCTCTGATACTTATGATTTCTTGAGGCCTTGAGGTCGGAACTTGGAACCTTAGGATGTGTTAACATTGTGATTCTCCTTCTTCTTGCTACTCTCTCAGCTAAACCTTGCTTCCAAATTGCTCGAGAATTTATCTTTCAACAAGGCAGTTAACTGTTTTCTACTGGAGTGCTTTTAAGTTTTGGTTCCTTATAGTAATGGGTGTTTCAAGTTCTAGAATAGAGGATGACAAGGCCCTGATACTGTGTCGAGAAAGGAAACACTTTGTAAGGCTAGCGCTGGATGGGAGATGCGCTCTGGCTGCAGCACATGTATCTTACGTTCAGTCCCTTAAAAACACTGGAGTGGCACTTGGAAAATTTTTGGAGCCTGAAGTCCATGTAGAATCTTCGTTATGCACTTCAACAACTGCAACACCAGAGCCTCTTGCTTTGACAGACAAGTCTGCTTCTCAGTTCTCAAACTCGTCGCCATCTTTCTCACAACATGTGGAAGGAGTAGAGTCTATATCTCCTTTACCTTCTTCTCCTTATTCGGGCAGATTTCAAGTGAATTACATGAAATTAAATGGGACTTTCTCTAAAACTGTTGAAGAGAGGCCTCCCTATTCAGGCACTGCAACTGTACACACATCCTCTGATGTTTCTCCAAAAGCAGTATCAAAGTCTGCTGAAACTTCAACCATCGAAGGTGCTCCAGCTTCTTCAACATGGGATTATTTTAGTCTCTTCCATCCAATTGATGATCAGTTTTCATTTCATAATGCTCAAGCATGGAACCATGGTTTTGAGAATGGTGAGGATATTAGACAACTTAGAGAAGAGGAGGGAATTCCAGAGTTAGAAGAGGAAGAGGAAAAGGCTTCGATACATGCAACCTCTGAATGTCTTGAATCAGAAGATGAATTTGACCAAAGTTCCTCTGAACCATTGGTACGAATCTTCAAAAACCGGAACCAAATAACTGAGTCTCATCTAACCAATGGGTCTTCTATTCCAAATGAAAAGGCCATGTCTCCTGAAAGCTCCCAGAAAAATGATGACAAAACTACATCTCAAGATGGTGTTCATGAAACTGTGGAAGCCTCTGTTTTGACACCAGGAGAAAGTGCACCATCAATGGTCACGCCCCTCACAAATGAAAAGCTAGAAGCTGAAAAAGAGCATGGTTCTGAGAATAAAGTTGTACCAAAAGATATTTTTTTGAGTGTAAAGGAGATTGAGTTACTTTTCATCAAGGCTGCTGAATCTGGTAAAGAAGTTCCAAGGATGCTGGAAGCAGATAAAGTGAATTTCCGCCCAATAGTTTCTGAAGGAAAAGGTGACAAAAACAATTGCTGTTTTATGATTGTTTAGATTCTTCAATGTTTCTTCCGGCTGCACTGGGTGACATGCATTTAAAAAAAAAAAAATGTAAGACACAAGATGTGCTCGTGACATATTTGTATGATGCTAAGGACTCTTTCTTCATCATTCACTAGCTCATCATTGTGAATAGCAAGGTTTATAAAGGTTGTAAAAATTGGGTGAGGATTGATCTGATCTTATCCCCAATGTCAAACTGATCTTGATCAACGTCAGGCAACTGCTGCTTCTTCCCACAGAGGCCCATTCTGGATAGGGTAACTTTAAGAAAAAAATGCTCCATCCTATCCCATCTAACTGTCCTGATCTTATGTGCCCAATTTCCTCTTTTGCTGCATTTTCATTACCTAACTACATTATTTTCATTTTGTCTTTCCTTTATGATCTGCTCAAAGTTGAATCAATGCTGGCCAATTAGTTAAACCATAGTTTATTTTTGTTAGTTTGAAAGTGATATATTAGTTCTTGGGGAAAGATAACTTAAATCCTATGAGGAAAATTTAGCCAACTGCTGAGTCAATCTTTTTCTGTATTATTACTATATGCCACTCACCATTCTGCATCCCAAAACTAGCAATTGATTGTGCCACATATTATCCTAGGGTTTCTAACATATCTTGTCCAATGCAGCATCAAGAACCATGGGATCCACATTCCTCACAGCAATTTTTGTTTGTTGCAGGGAAGAAGTCCATATTGCTCAAGGTATGTCCTTTTCCAAAGTTATCCCTGAATTGTAGCTACTCAGTTGGAACATGGTATTTCCATTATCTAAAAAGAGAGAAATGGTAAACAGATAGATAAATAAAGTTTTCAGTTGGCTGCTATCATCCTGTATTTATTATGGTATTAAACACCTCAAAATGTTAATTGCTTGCTCCTCCCTCAACATGTGGTGTCGTCATGGTTTGCTGTATCGCACCGGATCACGCTGATGCGTACAAGTTGACTTATATTTGGGGGAGTCCAATCTGCTGGCACATATCGAGTCGGACCTGATTGTACTGACTCATACATGCATAACGAGTTGTTTTAGATTGAGTTCCACTCATTTGATAAGTAAAATTACACTTTTATATCAAGTAATAGGATATATTTCTCTAAAATGTGGCTTAAACTTGTTAAATTTTACCAAACTCATTGGCCTGACTTGTGCAACTCATGCGAGTCGGACCGAGTCGGATTGGTATCATAGATACGATCTGGTATGGATCAGTGATACGGTGGCAAACCTTGAGTGTCGTAAACTAGTCTATAATTGCATTAGTGATGGACTGATTCTTTTTTACTAGCTTGATCCCGTTGAGCATGATATTTAATGGGGTTAAATGGGGGCACTAAGAGAGCCCCCCCACCCTCTTTCCAGTGGGGGTCTTCCCCCCATTAAAATAAAAAGAAAACTCCCCACTGGTGGAGGTCTTGTCCCATTAATAAAAAAGAAACCCCAACCAGTTGGGGGGGGGGGGGTCCTCCTTCATTAAATACAGAAAAGAGAGAGAGAGAGAGAGGTGGTGCAATAAAAAAAAGTAGAAAAGAGGGAGGTCAAACCCCCCACCGGTTCCCATCTGAATCCCCACGGTTGGGGGTCCTGCCCCCATTAAAATAAAAAGAAAACCCCCGACTGGTTGGGGGTGGGGGGTCTTCCTTCCATTTAATGCAAAAAAAAAAGAGAGAGAGAGAGAGGGAGGGGGAGTTAATGGCCTTTTATGGCCTTTGATTATGGAGTTTAAATGCCCGTTCGGGGCTCCCTATGTTAGTAGAACCTCCACTAAAATGGTGTTTAATAGCCAATCATTGGCCCAATTATTGGGAGCTTTTTTTTTCCACATGAGAAAGAGAAAAAGAGGAATTAGTGAGGCCCCCTCATTTAATGAGGCCCACAAAGAAGGAGAAAAAGAAAAAGAAGGGGAGAGATGGGAGGTGGCCACCGATTGCTTGAACCGGTGGCACCCCAGTAGGGCCCCCCCACCGGTTCCAACTGGTGGGGGTACCCGTCTCTCTTAGCTCTCTCTCATCTCTCTCTCTTGGGGAAAATGGTGGGGGATGCCACCGGTTGAGCCCCCAACCCTCTATAAGTACCTCCCAAGAGGGAGATAGAGGACATGCCCATTTAGCCTAAATTTCTAAGGGAAAACATTGCCATTTCGAAGACACGAATTTAGTGCTTCACACAAGTTCAAGCGCGCGAGGAGGAGTCTCTTTTAGGTTCCTCCTTAAGGTTATTTTAAGGTGATATTCTGTCGAAATTTTGTTGTAAATCCGACATTACATAAGTCGTTATTTTGCCAAATTTTTAATGAAATAAGATGTTGCCTATGTTGCTCTCATATTTAATGTATGTATGTATGTTTTTTTTTGTGTGTAAGCGTAATCCCATATCAAATTGATTATGCATGCATGTAATTAGCCATACTTAATTAACCATATGCCTAATTAATTGTATACCTAATGACATAAATACCTTTGGCCTCTCCCCTAAATCTAATTAAGTCCTAAAACATACCTAAAGCCTAATTAATAAAACATAAACATAGTCTCATAAACTATAACTTAAATACATATACTTAATATGTTTAAAACACATGAACATTATTATAATCCTTCAATAATTCATCTAATTACGGAATTGATCCTAAATGACTAAAATGCCCCCCAACCCATAAAAAACAGTAAAAATCAGAGAAAATTTTTAAAAAATATAAAAAGCTCTCAACATGCTTTAAAATATGCCCAGAACCCTAGAAATGACCTTAATACCCCCAAACCTAAAAAAATGACCAAAATGCCCTCCTCATGATAAAAATCTGTAAAGTCACAGAAAATTCTAAAAAAATATAAAAGTCACTCAGTATGCCCTAAATGCCCTCAAAACCCTAAAAATGAGCAAAATTATGAAAATACCCTAACATACCAAAAATTCTAAAAACATCATAAAAATGTCAATTCACTTTAAACATGATAAATACCATAAAATCCATGTTAACCTAAAATTACCAAGATACCCCAACAACCCAAACACCCTTAAAATAACTCTAAAATACCTCCTAAGGTTTTGAAACCTTCTTAAACCATTAAAACTTATCACAAACACTAAAGTGACCATAATATCCCTATGCCCTCCAACTTGGCATAATTTTGAAAATACCCTTATGGGTCTAAAATACTTGAAATCAATCCATATAACTCGGAATAATCCCAAACTTTTAAAAGTCTCCCAACCCATCATAAACCTATTCTAAACTTGGGCGAGGCCAAGGGCTTAACCTAAAAAATATCTTCATATGCATGTGCTGCACGTAGTAGTAGCGCTGTATATTACAAGGGCATCAACGGACGGTTAATCAAGGGTTGTCGAGTAGTTGCTCGACGTAATTAACACTGACCGAGGTCAGTGGATAGAGGTCATATACTCGGATCTTCGCCTGATCCGAAGTCTCGGACTCCTTGAGGGCTAATCCCAAGCTCTCATAGTCTAAGAGATAAAATAAATTAAGTCAACCTATATTTCTCCAAATAAAACACAAAAAAATGAAATAAAATCTGATAGGAGAGATCTAGGTGCAGGTCCAAACAAATCCATAATTGCATTTATGCTGGACTGATTCTTATTTTCTAGCTTGATTTAGAATTGAATTCATGCTGAGCTGATATTTATTTTATTTTAATCTATAAATCAAACAATTTCTTCTTTTAGATGCATGTATTTTCTTAAAGTGATTATTCTCTCCAACTATAAATTAGATCATTCAAAGTCAGGATATTCTGCTGATCTGAACAAGAATTGTCTGCTGGTTGCTGAGAAGTCCTATCGTTTATATCACATGGCAAGTTGGAAGGTGGAAGTTGCTTACATTTTATCCGATGGTTGTGTGTGCAGAGCCAGCTACAAATGAGATAAAGTATTTGACATGGCATAGATCAGTGTCTTCACGGTCATCATCATCAAGAAACCCCATTGGTGCAAATTCGAAAGATCATGTTGGGGACACAAGCAGTACACTTTTCAGCAACATATGCATGAATTCTGGCAGCCACGCCTCAACATTGGATAGGCTGTATGCATGGGAGAGAAAGCTTTATGATGAGGTCAAGGTACATATGAAATTTTCTTTTGCTCTTTATACCTATTTATATACCTTTCGGAGGGTAGAGGGTGACTCATCAGTTTGTAAAGGTGTCTTCTGTGGCCTTGACTCCTATACTTGTACATTGCTTTCCTGCTTGCTATATTTTTTGGTATCACCCTCTTCAAAAAAAAAAAACATTTATATACCTTGCTCATATGTGTGGCGAAAGCTTAGAGCTTTTAGGGGCCCAATTTAGCTTTAACAATTGTGGGACATCCAAGTGGGAAGGCACATAATCGTTCATGCATGTATTCATTCGACCACCTTACTGAAACCTAGAAAACTGCAGATAAATTGTGTTCTAGAAGTATGTTTTATCCTGCACTGATATTTTATCATGTCTCTCATATCTGTTAGAATATAGCTCTGCACTTGTTTAAAGTGATTGCTTGTACAATGCTTAATGGTAACCAAGGAACAGGGTGTTAGGGGTTTAGGAAGGCTTTTTATTCCTTGGGAAAGGGATTTTTTTTCTTCCCAGACTAAAAGTATTCTGAGAAAACATAAATTTTCTCATGTTAGGGTTTATTAAGAAAAGTCAAATCTCGTGTGGGTTAATCTTAAATCTCAACTGCTCCTTTGGAGAGGAAGAGAGTGATCTATGGAGAGTGAGAGAGAAGTTTGATTTTTATTTTTTTTTCCTGGAAAAGAAAATTTTCCGAGGTCTAGGGATAGGAAAAATTTTGGGGCAGTTTTTCCAACCAAGAAATAAAAGTTTTGCCATAACCATTTATTTTTCCTAACCCCTAATCCAAGGTAAACTAGTTTTCCTAGAAAGTAGACTTTTCTATCCTATTTTTCTCAAACACCTAACCCACCCTAAATGTGCTTGCCAACTAGTTCAGGCACTTTTATCCTTCAGGCTTGTGTTATTTAGTGCTCCCATAGAGTCATTATCTTCGAGCCTGTCCTGCCTTTGAGTCATGTTACCAACTGAGAGCTCTTTTTGGTTCCTTTTCTTAAGTCTGATATTATCAAGCTTTTAAAGTGTCCATCCCCACCCCCACCCCCCCCAAAAAAGAAAAAAAAAAACGTGGGCTGCAGGCACATGCACATCTGGGAGAGGGATACTGTGCTCAAGGATGCATTGTGTGTGTGAGCACGTGCGTGTGGGCATCCGTGCATGTGCGCACTTGGGGTCAGTGGGGCGGGGGGGGGGGGGGGTGTGCTTTTTTTTTTTTCCGGTGAGGTGGGGGTGGGTGAGTGGGGGAGGTTATGGTGCATCTTCCAAGCAGTTTGTAGACATTTCATTTGGTGGAAGTAATCAAACTAAAGTTCTTTCATGCCAAGGAAGAAGTTGCGGAATCAAAGCTGCATGTAACAGAGGTTGATCATGGATTGAGAGAATACTGGATTTTAGGTTGAACAGAGCTTGATCATGGATTGATGAGAATACTGGATTTTAGGTTGAGTAAATTCTTAAGATAGGATGCTAGTCCTGTTCTAACATATACCGATGAATGGACATGTTACATGTGAGTTCGTCTTGTTCACTTCTTGGTAAGAATAGGATAGCATTTGTACAAAATCGGAACATAAATGCAGAAGGGGGAAATATAGCATCTATACTGTTTACAATCTATTTAGATAGTTGAATATATTTACAGTCTATTTATATAGTTGAAATGATAATTCAATTGAAACATGTATACATGAGTTGATTTTTTGTTGAGTGACTTCTTCAAATGAGAAAATAGTCCATGTTGACATATATCGATGAATGGACATGTGCTACATGTAATTTCTTCCTTGTCCACTTTTTTGGTAAGTCCTCTTTTTGATGATGTGGAAGAATCCTTATCAATAGGGTAGTATTTGTACAAAACTGGGGCACATATAGCTCTTATTTGATATAGAAGGGAAAAATATTGCATCTATTCATGTGTGCAATCTATTTACATAGTTGAATATGATAGTTCAAGTAAAACATGTGCGCATGAGTTGAACCTCAAGCTATATATGAAACCATTTTTAATATTTTAAATACACGTGCAAATATTTCTCTCCTAAGTTTGAGCTTTGTTAAAGCAGAAAGTCGTACTCATATTGGCATAGGCGCTCATACATGGACTTATGTCACAGTCTAAATTCCTGAGATATCTTCATTCTGCACTACAATGTCAAGTGTGTGTTTGTTTTCTGTCATGCTATTGCATGGCCTCTGAGGTCTGATGATTGTGTGACTATCAGGCGAGTGGTATTATCCGCAGAGAATATGACATTAAGTGTAAGCTACTTAGACATCAAGATTCAAAAGGAGAAAGCACCTACAAGATTGATAAAACACGAGCTACTGTGAAGGACTTGCATTCAAGGATTCGTGTTGCACTTCAAAGAATTGACTCTATATCAAAGAAAATCGAGGAGCTAAGGGATAAGGAGCTCCAACCTCAGCTTGAAGAGTTGATTGGAGGGTATGTCTTTTCCCCGTTCTGTCTTTTAGGTGTAATTTTCTTCTCAGACTGGGAAGTCCATGTGTTATTTGATGCTGCTCGATATTTAACAGTTAAGGATAATAATATTTCCTATGTGTATGATGTATGTGTGCAGATGTGAGCATGCATTAAGCATAGATTTTTAAGAAATGTTGCATTTTCTTCTGTAATTTGAGAACTTTCACCTGCTGTGGTATCCAGGCTCCAAGGATAATAAATAATAAACTGTTATAGGTTTACATGTCCTATATATCCTTACAAAATAATATATCTGCCATTTCAGTGGCACACTGACACATGTGAAATGTTTATACATATCAAATATGCCATCATCATGGGAATTTGAAATATTATACATATTTGGAATGTATATAGGACGATATGCAAGTAAGCTTGATGTTTTTGAAATTTAACATACAAGAGTGGTTCCTGATTGTGGGAACCATTAAGGTTATGTTTTCTGATCAACATTGGAATGCTTGATTTTTTCTTCATTAATGGCTTTTGGGGCTTTCTTCCTCCCTTGTCCTGCATAGACAGCACAATTTGTATATGTCTACTAGACAGTTCATTTTCTCATGTGTTGTGTTCCTTCAAATGATGTGTCCAAGTATTATCTCTATTCTGATATTGTTGGTAATCATTCACTATAAAAAGGATCTTGAGTGATCGGCTAAGGAAATTGAACCAAAACATTGTTTATGTATGTCACTACCTATTCTGCTTTTACATGCTGTAAATGTTCCAACCTGCATCATTGAGGTTCCAAATGTGTGGTGTCAATTAAATTGCCATTACAAACAGACTATATGATATTTCATCTTTCAAAGGTTGGTTGATTTCTGTCTCTCAATTTCAAGCGATATAGACCATGGCCAACAATCCTTTGTTGATTATTCTTAAATTTCTGAAACCAGCATCCTTTCGTATTATGGTACTTGCATTATCCTACTTACAATGGTTGGTCCTTTTATATTTTATCTCTCTTTGCACTCATAAGTTTTTCCTTATTTGAACACTTTGTTGGAGAACTCTCATACATATCTGATATATAGGCACTATGTCTGTGTGGGAGAAAGTAACTGTTCTTCTAGATATAGATGTATTCCTTTCCATATGGTCTAGTTCACTAACCCATGTTTTCTGATGTAAAGTGATAATTTAAAAACAAGATTGTAGAGAGACTAAAGTTTACAATCTGCCTTGCTGATTCCAGCCTGGTGAGGTAACGTTGGTCGACAAATTATAGTTAGTTGTGAGGTACAGAAATGATTAGGAAATAATAGAGTTAGAGCTGTAGCAATTAGTGCTACAGAGTC
Source organism: Zantedeschia hybrid cultivar (assembly GCA_030544215.1). Classification (NCBI taxonomy): domain Eukaryota; kingdom Viridiplantae; phylum Streptophyta; class Magnoliopsida; order Alismatales; family Araceae; genus Zantedeschia; species Zantedeschia hybrid cultivar. Next base: position 21,872,524 of record JARZZO010000005.1, read on the forward strand.
TATTGAGAGGAATGGAAGTGCTTGACACAGGAGTTCCTCTAAGTGTTCCAATCAGTGGAGCAACTTGGATGAATTGAGCTTGTTGATAATTTAGGTTATGTAGATCATAGTAGTCAATCCCAACCCATCCCTGCCAGAATTGGCCGGGATGCCCCATCCCAGTGAGAAAATGGGATGGGACAATTTCTTATATGACTCAATGTGTGTCCTAGTTTGGTCTGACTTGTCCTAGCTTTTCCTGACCATCTCATTTTATCCTGACTTGTCCCAACTAGGATTTTATATTCTAGCTTGAGATTTTCTAAGCTCCTTAATCTCTTTGTAAACTTATTTTAATATCTTTGTAAACTTATTTTGGGAGTTCATTTGATGAAATATTTCTTCATAAACATATAAGTCCATCCTAACCACGTTTACTAAATTAATTTTGTGTTATTTTCATGTGCTATATTTATTTTGATATTATTTGTTGTATATATATGTTTTGTATTTGTTGGAATATGTACGGAAAATAATTCTGAGATGGGACACTAGAATTATCCAGGACACGTAGACGTTCCATCCAAGTAAAAAAATTGGACGAAGGTTGGAACGGGATTGACAACTATGATGTATATACTTGTGCAACTTGCCCTATTCATAGATCAACACCCTCCTTTATGGCAGTATTCTATTCTTTCCTCTCAATCCCTAACATGGTTTCCCAGAGCTTGGTTGCCCTTTCACTATCATCCTCTTCCCTTCTCTTTGTATTTTCAGGTTACTCCTCCAGTGATGGCAATCTCAAGAGCACTATGCAGCTGCTGCTCCTGCTGCAGTTACCATCTGTCTTTTAGTAGCTACTGCTCCATGGGCAGGTTCTTCTTTTGATGCCGTTATCGTGGTTCACTTTTCTGGTTATTGCCATCTCTACCGCAGCTGTTAGAGAACACTGCCCTCCAAAGGCTGCAACCTATCCATCCTATCTACCACAGCTGCGAGAGGCCACTACTCATGCAGCCACTGTTCTTCCTCACTCACTGCCACTGGATGCAAGGGTCTGCCCTAGCATTAGTGCCTTTGAACCCAATCTCAAAATTGTATTGCATCTAATTATACAATAGACAGTTGAGGGCCGATAAATATTGGGCCCTTGACTTAGGTTAGCTATGGTATCAGCCATGCCAGTGCCCCTTGGCAGATTCAGTACTAGACAATCAAACATGTCAGCGACATGTTAATACTACATGATCAACAGCAGGGCCATTTTGAACACCAGCCATATATGTGTAGAGACAGCGGGAAGATGGCAGTGCGAGGCGAAGGATAGCAGCGGTGATACCCAGACATCTCACCCAACCCCATTTCATGGTTTTCTTCTCTGTCTCAAGGAGGAACTCAAGAAAAATACTCAAAATTGCAGTAAATATTCATTGAAAAATAAAAAATTATCTTACAGGACTATTTAAAGGGTAAACAAACCCTAATGAATCCTAAAACTTGACTTTGGACCAAAATACCCCTAACTTCAAAAAATAGTGCGAAAATTGCACATAAAATTCCTAAAAACCAGAAAATTGCCTAAACTGCCCCTAAACTGGCCAAACAAGGACTCAAGAGACTCGTTGTCTGATACCCTATGAGTCTGACATCATGCAAACTCAATTCGAGCCAAATAGAACTATATGTAGTCTTCCAAGTTCCAACGATGGTAATGTGCTCCATTGTGTGTATGCATTGGCAATGTTAGTGCATTGGTCCTGGATCCCATTACCTTTTATAGGCCAAGTTCATTGGTTTTGACCAATGGATATCTACCACGTCACATTGTGATTCAACAAGGTGATTTGTTAACATGTCACATCCTGGTTGGGTCTTCCTGTGGTGAAGAACCAATAGTAGAACAACATAATGGTTGAGTCTCCTCTTTCTGCTTTCTAAATTAGAGGCTTGGGGTTGTTGCTGAGCAATATTCTCCCAATCGTAGGGCTCAAGGCCCATTGTTGGGTTGTCATTATTCACACAAAAGTGGGTGTGTAGGCCCCCATTAGGTCCCTCTCTCCCTCTTTCTTCTTTTCATTACAGCACACATCATATGCACATCTAAAGATTTTTCAACATTCTAATCATCCTAGTATAATTTATTTCTTCATTTGGAGCTTCCTTTGAGAGATGCAATTTTTCTTTTACTTTTAGCTTCAGGTTCAGTACACAAGCTCCAGCTTCGTCGCTCTTGTTCCTGCTGCACCTATGGTAACTTTTTCACATAACAATATTCTTAAGATGATTGTATGTCCAATCGGATGAGATCGTCTGATCTGCTCAGTTTCCAGCAGATCCACCTTGATCCCAATCTGGTCCTAGCTGATTTTGGGTCAGATCGGCTGATATGGGGGTGGATCGATCACCCTCCGGTTCAGCCAATCTGACTGATCCAAACTAGCCTTTGGCTCAACAGCTAGTTTGAACTAGCAATTGGAGACCAAATGTAGCCTATGCTAGGTGGTCTTAGATAACTTGTGGGGGACTTTTGGAGGGCTATAAATAATGCCCATTTGGCCATTCCTAACCCAATCTCAAGCTCTTCTTCTTTTTCTTCTCCACCTCCTCTCTCTCTCTTTCAATCTCCTCTTACTCTAATTCTCTCTCTAACACTCTGTTTCTCTCTTATGCTCTTCTCTCTCTCTCTCTCTCTCTCTCTCTCTCTCTCGCTCTCTCTCTCTCTAATCTCAACTTATGCTCTCATGTCTATCTGTCTACATTGCAATTGGCCAAGGAAAATATGTTGACAACTTCATTGTAGTATAGGAGCCTTAGAGAAAGCATTGACATGGCATTATGTCACGACGAGTCATCAGAATGTTTTCTGGAGCACAAGTAGGTGCAAATGATGCTGACTGCATTGGACAATTTGGCGTCAATTTAGGGCGACCAAATTGGATGTTTTGACTTTAAAGGTTTTTTTTTTTTTTTTTTTTAAACTTCTAAAATAGTGCCTTGTAATTTTTGGATGCATTCTTCTTCTTCTTTTTTTTCATATTTGCAATTTTAGGGTGCATTCTTCTATTTTCAGTTTTTTCCATATTTTTTTGTGAATCTCTTAAACTACAAATATGGGCTGATCGTAGCCAATGTTGGATCAGATGGGATCAGCCCCAAATCGGCCTGATTGGATCAGGATCAATGATTTGGAGTGGCCCAAGGCCAACCAATCTATGCCCTACCCCGTTCCTGCTTTCCTTGCTCAAGATGGATATTCAAGTGATTTGTGTGGGCTTACATAGTCTGCATACATATTTAATTGAATCTGGAGGCTAAGAGACTTTGGGGTTTATGTTGATGGTATTAAACCTCTGCTTACTACCAATATTACTTTGACTAGCTCGACTACTTGCATCTTTCTATCCTTAATAGCCACTCTCTATTGTAATGCTCCAAGTTTGCCTTGTGAGGCACCGCAAGCAGCTTCCAAGGAGATCATAGCTAACATCCTTTTGTTTAGCTGGTGTTTGCATTTGCCTTGATCTGGGGCCTCTTTCCGCTTCTCAAGCACCCTGGTTGTACCTCACCCGTATCCATGTTCATGGAGAGATGTCCAAGAGTATTAGCTAATCAGGAGTTTAATCATGCTCATTAGGAGCATTGGATCCTACATTTCTCTATATTACTGTTGGCCAAGCTTGATTTTATCGATGAGCCACCACTAGATTCTTATGCAGCATAGTTCTAGAGTCAGCAGGATCATTGCTTTATCTCTCTCTTCGTGATGCACCATCTTCTATGGTTTGAGCCTTTACCTCGTTGGATCATTGCTCAGCTGCTCCATTGGGATCCTTTATCCTCGTTGGATGTAGCTCTTGCAGAGTTCATTGTTGGGATCTTAGTTGTGAGTTTTTGCATGTTCTCTGCCTACTATTGAGGTTGTATTTTCTGTTTCTACCCACTTTGCTTCTCAGTCTAGTTCATTCTCATCTTCTGTCCAGCTCCACCACTTGCCCTTACTGTAGACATTGTCAATTGTGGGGACACCTCACTAAGAACTGCCAAAATCAGCGTGATCATAGCATATGTACCACATGCCCTGTAGCCGATCTTGCCAATCTGGAGCCCTCTATTCCTGGAGTCTCCTCTCTTCCCCATGTTGTGACTACTAACTTCTCCTAGCTAGCTATTCAACTATGGCAGATTGGACAGACACTTCAGTCAGCCATTTTTTCTGATAGCTCCATTCCCACTATTACGTTTGCTTGGATCACCTAGTTTTGTCTCTACTTGGAGTCTAGATTCTAGGATTACACATATCATGACTTGTAATAGCTCCCTACCAGTAGCTTGCTCCTAGTCCCTGCTCGCATTTGTATTCCTACTGCTGAGAGGACTCCTGTTCATTTCTCTCAGTGTGGAACTATCCCCAATCCAATCTCTCTGATCACGTCATCCTTTCACCTATGCTCAGATCCAGGTCACTCCACCATATGCAGTGTATTTCAAAGACATAAAAGTCAAGTTGGGAAAGTGCATGAGAAGCCAAATCATGTTGATTATATTTCATGCGGTATGTCATAGCATTTGAACACTGCAGAATTATCACATGTTCAGGCAAAGCAAAATTTATATTGGAAAATATTTGCTTGAGAGCTTCATCTTTTCTTTACCGTTGGAGTCATTATTCTTTGACATTTCTCTCTGACAAAGCACTAAAGCATGAGGGCCTCTGGAACCCTTTAGGTGTATTCAGTATTCAGCTTAATAGCCAGTCCAGTTGGGCTGCCAGTGAACAAATACATGCTCCCCACTGAAACAACTAGTCATACGGTGAAGTAAACTCAAAGCGTGCCCAAATAAAAGCTGAACCATTCAAATAACCAGTTGACTGAAACACAATTCCTTTTAACCTTCAGCAGCAGCAGGTTTGCATGTGGATTTTGATTTCTCCTGAACTGTGGTTGTCTCATCTGAAAGCAGAAACATGGCCCAGGGTAGAAAGGGAGTAATTTTTTAATTTTTCATTCATAAACAGAATTAGACAGAAATTTGCTGACAATTTGTTTTTGGAAAATGTATACACATATATCCACAAATTTGTTAAAGCAAGGAGAGGGAGTCTGCAAGTATAATGGCCTTGTGCTCACAAAATCTACCTGTACAAAGAATTATGCCTACATCAAGGTGGTGTGTAGAATGCTATCCTTGCCCGTTCCAAAATGAAAAAAAAGGAGTAAGTTCCATTTGACGATCCTTGTGCACTCCAAAACCCTACACAACTGAAATTAAACACCCTCTCTATGGTGCTGCCTTTTTCTTGAAAATACTATGTTCCACTCACCCCAAATTGCTCAGGGTTTCACATGTGAAAAAATCAGCAACCACGCAGTGTGATCATCTGTGAGACTTAATCAATTTCCATCCCAATATCAGTTTCTGTGCACTCTCAGGTAGCTGATGCATACAGAATTTTTTGGAAAAGCAGTGTCCAAATCTCTTGAACAAAAACCACCCAGTGAACAAGGGAGAATATCTTCCTTCACACCACAAAGACAACACGTTGCTCATATATGTTCCAAGAATTAAGCTAGCCAATCATGAGTAGGGAGTATTCCATGTGAGGTTTTCCATGCAAAGTCTCTTACTTTCATAGAACCTAATTGGCTAACTGTGTCTGAATTTAGATTTTCCATGGAAGGTAAAAATAAATGCACGACCATGATTCTAATTCAGGTAAAAGCTTTGCATCATTTTTTTTTTTTTAAATGGACTTATTGACGGAAATTCTTCAGCTGCTCTTTCTTAGTCTGCCACATTAGATACATAGTGATTAATGTCTTCTGTGCTGATTGAAGTCAGAGACATTGGTAGTTAATGTCACATTTTTATTGACATGGTTACTTCTGAACCTTGGTTCTGGGAGTTAGGAAGTTCATAAATGCAGGAGTTTGGTTCCTGCAGGTATGAATAATTTTAATAATGCATTTCAGGGTTAAACTGCTGTGTTTTCAACCCATGACGAAGAAAAGAGCAACTGAATAATATATAATTGTCATGTCATCTATTTTCCTTCCCTTGGATATTTTTCTCCTGAGCCTGCCCATGTCTGCACGATATTGGTGCTTCAATAGATAATAGTGTCAATAAAGCAAAGAAGCATTACAATGTGGTCAGACTTTTCTTATTGACATATCTCAGACGCTTATACGAAATTTCTAACTTATGGGATTGCAAGATGGTCAAAGGACTCATAGCATCCTCTGCCAAGTGGATTTCTGATGAGTTTTTTATTATCCCCCCCCTCCCACAACACACAAAAACCCCCAGCAAAAAAAAAAAAAGAAAAAGAAAAGAAAAGAAAAGAAAAGGTTAAGTCTACAGTATGCATTTATTGCAGTTTTCCCTTTGCATCACATAGGCTACCAAACGATTGACTTTGGTTCTGTAATGCAGATTATCTCGAATGTGGGAGATGATGCATGAATACCACAAGCTTCAGTACGGCATTATTTCTGTGGCATATAATAATGGCAACTCCAAACTGTTGATGCGGTCAGAGTATCATCGTCAAGCTGCCATCTCGCTAGAGGATGAGCTGAATGGTTTGAATTCAAGTTTCAGTAAATGGATGGTAGCACACAAGTCTTACTTACAATCGATAAATGGGTGGCTACTCAAATGTGTTGTTGTGAAGCAGTTGCATAAACCCCGGAAAAGAAACATTGAATTCTCTCCACGGAGAACCATTGCTCCTCCAATCTATGTTACCTGTAGGGACTGGCTTGCTGGATTAGATCGTTTGCCTACCAAGGCCATGATGGATGCAATAAAAAGGTTAGCAGTGGAGACTACGCATTCTTTGCCTCATCAAGACAAGAATAAGAGGAATTCACACTTACTATTCTCACAACCAAAGAATGGGAGGGGAGGTGGGATCTCAGGGGATGTTCAGAGGAATGAAGATCCAGCGGATTGGAGCTTATGTTTGGACAGTTTTCAGAAGGGTTTAAAGTCTTTTCTTGATCAGTTGAAGACCTTTGCTGAGGAATCAGTGAATATGTATAGGAAACTTGGAACAGCCACTGTGGAGGCTCAACATAGATATGAGCATCCTGGACTGAGGGTACAAATGCCCTTCACGGCTTAGTTTTGGTAGAATGATGAGAGCAATGCCAGTGTTTAAATTTATTTCAATAAGTTCGCGGGAGATGTAGAGCCTATGAAAGCTGGCAAAGTATACTAGCTATAACACCCATGTAAAGTTCGATGAGAATAAGAGGCTTTGAGCAGATAACTTTATTGTAGGAGCATATAAATAAAGTACTCCAGGCTCCAGCCAAGTGATGGGTTTAGGGAGGTGATGTTGTTAAAGCAGGAACATCGCTCCATTGGTCATGTAAATGGATACAGAGGTGCGCTTGTAGACTAGATTGTGGATGAACTGGTTGAAACGAAAAGGTGGAAACTACTCCATTGTTGCCTTAGGACTTGTAATACCTGTGTAGCCGAAGGGATGGATTAAAACAGTAGTTTCTTCTTTCTATTTATTCTTTTCTTGTTTTGGTGTACTCACTGGACCCCGTTGTGTAGCCATAGCCTCATGAACAATGTAAATATGAGGTTGTTTAGCATCCAGTCTGTGAATGATCAAGTGAAACTGAGCTATGATAATTATTGATTCTAATTGACCATTATGAACTTTTTCGGAAGGATATCCTCTCAGCTTTTTCAATAGATATCGTTCGTTGCCTTTCACATAATTTGAGGACATTTTCGTCATTCATCTAGGATAAGACATGTAGAAGTACTGCAGGAGGATGAATGACAAGAATGCCCTCAAGTCATGTGAGAAGGCGGGTTCTAGTAAAGACAAGGGAGAAGGACGTGCAATGCCTGGGCAGCTGTCGTCCGATTCACTTTGATGGCAGATGAGTGATGCATAATTTTTTTGTTTAGGGCTGAGGAACCATTTGAACAATCTACAATCCTCAGATCTTATGCTCGTGATTCGACTGCTTCTTGATATGTCGTAGTAAGTATTTCTCAAGATAAAGTCTACATAGATTGCAATGCCATGACGGCTGCCATCCGATCCATTTTTCTGATCGGACAATAGTTGAGCAACACAAATTTTTAAAAAATTATCGAGGGATCACTTTAACTGTGCGATCTTTGATTTGATAGTTAAAAATATTTAGAAAAAAGAAGATTGTACGGCAGTTGAGCAACACAATTTTTTTCACTTTAACTCAGTCTCCGTACTGTATAATCTTTGATCCAATAGTTAAAAAAATTAAAAAAAAGAGAACTGTACACATGGTTCAGATCGCACGACTAGTACAGTATTTCTCAAGATGCGGTCTAGATAATCTTTCCATTCTTTTCTTTGTGGGCTATTAAAAGTCTCACGGAATAGAGAAAGATGAGAGTAAAACCAGTTCCTCATGATCGTCAAGATTTTCTTTTGCAACAATTTGGATGGAAAATATGGTTTGATGAATGAAAGGAGTAAAACAATTTAGATGGAAAATGAGTTAGGTAGGATCGGAATATCGGGTTGAATTAAGTAAATCAAACTCGAACTTACTTAGGGTTAAGCAAAATCCAATTTGGGTTCAACCTAATGTGCTATAATTGCGAGGCATTGCAGCAAATTAATTTTTTTTTGAAATTTGTTTTAGGTCACACTCCGTCTGTACATATCAATCTCTGATAAGACGATCTAATCTGAAAAATAAATAAAAAATATTTATTATAGTAAACATTACTTTTCTCTGAATTATTATTTTTATTTTTTTTGTGATAACGATGAGACTGGCGTTCATTTTTCTCTCAAGCAAAAGAAAATCCTAATCCGCACCTTACTTGTGTAGTCTCCAGCCTTTGCCTCCATGCGCCCGAGGTTAGAAACTAGGGAGTTGGTCGGATCCAGCAGTCCACACTGCACTATCACGTCGTCATATGTATGACGCCACCGACAAGGTCTTCCACGGTCCAGAGCGGCCCACGTCTTCTCGCTGTCCCGCTTCGTCTCCGCCCACCCGGCGCAGCGGCGACCGCTAAAAGCCAAAAAAAATCGCACCTTCCTGTTCGAGTTCCTGCGGCCTCCCGCCCGCCCGCCCGCCCGCCATGGATCATGATCACTACCGGACGCTGGGGCTGAGCAGGAACGCCGCCAAGGAGGAGATCAAGGAGGCCTTCCGCAGGTGCGCCCTCGAGTTCCACCCCGACCGCCACTCCCACTCCACCCAGGAGGTCAGGGACCGGGCCCTCCGCCGCTTCAAGCAGGCTTCCGAGGCCTACCAGGTCCTTGTCGACGACCGCAAGCGCGCAGACTACGACTTCCGGCGGGGGAGGCCCGGAGGGTTCAGCGGGCGTGCCGGCGGCGGCAGCGGGGCCTCCTCAAGCTACCGCGGATATGGGTATGCGGGCGGCGGCGGCGGCGGTTATTATGGGCCGACGAGGTCGGGATTCGATTGGGAGCTCGTGTTCCGGTATCTGATGAGCAGGAGGTTCCTCCTCAATGTTGCCCTCGCGAGGTAACCTTTGATCATATCCTCCAATTAAACCAGCGGAGAGTAAGGGGGAATAAAATGACTTTTTTTTTCATTTCACTTTGATTGCGCAAATTTTTGTATCAAGTGAGAATTGCTTGTACCGGAATAGGAGAGAATAAGTAATTCGAGCAAAAACGTTAGAATTGCTTGTTCCAAGTAGAATAAGCATCAATGACACCTTTTTTATCGCATTTTCTTATTTATTTATTTTTTTATCTACTTAGAATGGCTTATTCCCGTAGAAATAGAATAAAGTGATCAAAGCAAAACAAATCTTATTTCAGAATTGCTCTTTAATTCCCATGTGTCGTACCCTTTGTTTTTCCCCATTTTACCTTCTTAGTTTACATTTTAAGTGCAGTATTCTTTAATCTAGAGAAGGTGTTCGTGTTGATGTTATTTGATTCATTATCAAAATCTCCTAAACCTGCCTACGGCAATAGAATTTGTTAGGCTGATTTTTAATATGGATTGTTTGGAGCTAATTTGGTCGTATAATATGGCATTGATTGCACCAGCTGGCGTAATAAATAGATGTCACTGTGATGACTGATCTTAGGACTTTGAGACAAGCTATAGAAACAGCAGGAAGGCAAGTGGACCGGGGACCGTCCGTTTGGTGTCAGGCATATAGGGGAGTTCTATCTACTAAGCATACAATGATGTTTTCTGTTTGTCGATGAATGCCCATGCAATATTTGTGTCTTCAATCTTGATGTCACCAACTCATGTGTGAAATGGTCATGGGTTGGGTTGCAGCATCTATGTATGAGCATTGTCCCAGCATTCATGAGTGCGCTCCTTGCAAAGGAAGTTAATCTCGAAGATTACATGTACATAGTAATTAATGGGGCAGCATGATATGGGAATGCTTCATCTAGATTACGCACATGTAATGACTGCTTTGTTGCCTTCTGCTATTCAATGTCTGAGAGCAGGGATGGTTATGCTGAGTTTTTATCCACATAGACGAATGACTTAAGTAGTATGATTTCAAGGATAATTTTAAGAGTTCATGTGCAGGGTCCTACAACAATCCTCTTCCAGTCCATTAGTTATATGTGTATTCTCTTACCCACTAAATGAATATCTCATGTGTGTCAGGATTCCATCAAAACTTGCACCAAGAAAGGTGTTTTTCATTGCATTTGGGAAAGTATTACTATATCATTTTCTTGTTATCTTGGACAGTTTGGATTTTATGGCGCACATTAGATGGAAGTTGCATACGTGGGAAACTTGCTGGATCATGGGAACCCAGAGCAACTATTAGATAGCCTGGATTATATATAATCATGGTATTAAAAACCAGTCGAACTGGATCGAAACCGGCTGAATCAGATAAGAATAAGCTGGAATCGGTTTCTATTGGTGGTTTGTTTGGGTGGGGGGGGGGGGTTGGAGGGTTGGAGATGGCCATTTTTTTTTTCCAAAAATGGCCTTTGAACTGGAACCAGGTTGGATTGGTCTGGTTCTGAAATGTCAATTTTAATTAATTGTCTATAGTGTAGAGCATACCTTTCAAAATATATAGTGGAGGGCATGTTGTCGAAATATGCTGACATGATTTCCAATTTTCAAAAATTGATGTCTTTTTCTTTTATGGACATATGTTTCATACACTTTCAGAGGGAGAGAATATCGAGAGTTAGTGCTAGACCAAAAACTCATCTATTCACCTACTTCAATATCTTGTTGATGTTTCTGGCTTATTTTATTTTATTTGCATGCTTTGAGTTCCTTGAACTTTGCACATGTGGCTTATTGAGGAGTTGTCTTTAGTGCATTGCTAGGTGGAACGGTTGTCATTGAAAAAAGTGGAGATGCAATCTGGAAGATGAATAATTCGGGGGTATGGAATTCACCTCTTCTATATATTTTTTTTCCACTTTTCTTGTATCTTTCCCCTGTTAGTTGCTTTTACAAGGGCCATGAAATTAAGCTGATGGACATCTACAAGCATATCACTGAAACCTGTGGAATTATCAAAATTACAGTGTAAAGGACTTGAGATGTGGTTGACACTTCTTCTATTCCTAGCATGATATCATGGTGTGTGGATTCACCCCTGAAGTTGATTGCAAAGACAGGTGTATGATAATCACTTGTTGTGACCGCCTACTTCTTCTCTCCCAAATGTGTTAATCCCTCCTTCACAACATCTTGGCGAAGAAAAAAAATGTGAGAAGTTTGTTTTGATGTGAATGTCAATGTCAAGATACACCACCACAGTTTTTTTTAACTTTTTTTATTATTTTTTATTTTTCAAGGAAAACCTTTTTGTTTTTGTTTTACAGATCATCTTGTAGAATATGAGAAAATACAGAACTATACATTCCTTTCCATGGAATAAATCATTTGCTTTGAGCTAATGTCTAACAGTGCATATGTTTTTATTTATGAAATGCATGCATGTATCGTGTAAAATTGTCTTCAAAGGAGCTGACTTTTAGCTGACGAAGTCAAACCACTGAACCTTTTATTCTCTGTGTAAAACTTGGCTGTTTAAATCAGATGGCTGAATGGGACAATGAATATTTTGATAAAGATAGCTCTGCATGTCATTTCCTTATAGAAATATTGCACTGAGGTAACTAAAATGTGGACATCTACCAAAAAGAAAATGCTAATGAGATGCATCACATATGGTAATGTGGAGAATAATATTGCTTAAAATTGAAGAATCATTTCCTCTCCAGCGGTAGGTTCAAAGTCCACCGCACATTGATTTTACAGCCCAAAGGGAAAATAATACCCATCAAGGATGGCAGGCCTGCATGTTACTTATAAAACCTTTTTATCACCATTTGCAAAGGGCCTAATGATCAAGAATTTCTTGTCAGATACATAGGAGGGCGGACACTAAGCTCTTAATTTTTTAGCAGATAGTGGAGCATGGCCAGATGCCACTCAAAAAGGGAAGGAGAGTTCTGGATTAGTTTGTGGGTCTGGACATAAAATGGTTAGCATCTTGAAACAGAAACAAAGATGAAGGTGAGATGCCAGGCTCTCCTTGCTAAATATACTCACTGTGGTACCCTCTGTATATCCTATTGTCTACAGAGCATTCCAATTCAATTTCTCCAATACCAAACTCATTGCATCTAAAGTATAAAGACAGTCAAACATATTCTTTTTTCCTGGGTTTATTAGATACAAATGTCATTCTCAACTTTGCCACATGTGATAGGTCATCCTTTTGGATGATGGGGGAAACCAGGCTATTGCCGCTAACCCAGGTGGCAAGGGAGGGGGGGACTCCCACAGAACCATTCATCAGCCCTCGGGGAGTCAAGCTTGCGCCCTCTGGTTCCTTAGCTGGAGTCACTCCTAAATATATCATCCTTCCATTCCCAACAATATATTTTGATGAGGATTCAATCAATTTGGTAAACATGAGTCTCTATCTCATGAAATATGCCCTGGGGTTTGACATGCGCTATAGGGCATGAGGGGTTTGATATAGACATCTCTCATGAACCCAAGGGTTTACTCTGCGTTGACTGGGATACCTCGTCGTTAGAGGAAAAGAGAACATTAGCTACCCATGCTATTGCAAAAAGTCACACGAATGGTCCATGTCTAATACAAATCTACTCTACAGGTAGTCTGCTGTAGCAGTTGAGGAAACACAGTTAGAAACAACAATAGAAAATGATCAATTAAAATTAGTTTTCTGGTAAGAAAAACAAGAGACCATTTTTTCCCTGAAACTACTTATCAAATTGTAAGGGTTTGAAAAACAAGAGACCATTTTTTCTCCTGAAAACAGTCTTATCAAATTGTAATGGTTTTTCTTGTCATACAATTCCTTTGCATAGATTGTCATCTGCCTGCAATTTGCCTATTTTTGAATCCTAAATCTGATTTTCTTTTCTCTCTTTCCATTTCTATCCTTTGTGTCACATTAATCTATTTGGATGTTATGCTTGTGATCATCGAAAAAATCATGTTTGCCCAATATTTTGCTGGAGCAGTACATTAGTACAAGTTTTAGTCAAGGTCACACAGCATTGTTGTTGACAATAGAAGACAACATGTCAGCTTGAGCATAGTAGTACAGATTATAGGCAGCCAGATGGAGCGCTATTGCTAGGTAACAGAGAAGAATAATGACAATGTTTTCTTTTTCCAAGATGCTTTTGTTGCTGCCTATGATGATTGCCTGTTGGACTGTGTGTAATTCCAGGGATAAATTCACTTCCTGTTTTTGCTACCTCTTGTGTAGTTGCTATAGCTGGGTTTGGTGCCTCAGCAAGTACCATTATCAATACTTATCCATCGATCATGTCATCACGATAAAATAGATCAAATGAAGGATTTGTTGAAGTTTTCCAATATTTGACATCAATCCTCCACTGGATGGTCCCGAGTACTTGGCCATAACTCTGAATAGCAAGGGGCTTGTCAAAAGTCCCATGGGTCTTCAGTGCAGAGAAAGAGCACATCCTTTGTTTGTGTACTTCAAGGCTCATACAATTACGGAACCATCCCCAGAGCTTTCCGTGGAAACTAAGACAGAGACTGAAAGACGCTAGGTTAATATCAAGGACATGTGATTGTGTAGGATATTTGAGGATGCCATTAAACGGAAATGTGCTCCTCTCATTTTCCTTTTTTTCTTCAAGTACCTCCTCACTTGGGGCTAACAAGACCACACCGAATCTGCATGTGGGCAAGAGGATGCTAGACTTATGACCCAGAGGGATAAGTGGGGTGAAATGTATTTCAGGAAGGCGTCCCTGCTGTGTATTAAGTGGGGGACCTGCCGCTAACACCGGCTGCTGACCAAGTCATGGTTGGTACACATTAAGGTGCTACCTATGGGAGATTGAGTACCTGCAGCCTCACTGTTTTCAGCATTATGTTTAATGCATTTGCAATAATAGTGCAGAAAGGATCTATTCAAGTAGTGCCCAGGTATAATTCGCCGACAGGTCTACTTTTCGAACCATGCTGAATTGAAGCCCAGGACTGCTGTTGCAACTTGCAAATTTCAGTTGTCCATACCATAGCAATGTAGACTTCGTTCTGTTGGTAGCATCTGTTCTCACTGTTTCTCTTTCTTCCTCGACCTTTCAGAGAGTGCTTCTCCCTACCTCAGTTTCAGCACAATCCGTAGACCATATCTTCAGGTGATTGGGCGCCAATTAACCTCGTAAGAGAAGAAAAGAAAGGGGAATCCATGGTTGTGTACATCTTGTTGCAGCTCACTATGGCTCACATTCTTCCTTTGTCTGTGCAGTGATTAATTATTTTCTTGTAGATGGTCTCGCAATGCTTTAACGTAAGTGGAAAGTATCACATGCACAATTGGCCACGTCGTACAATTAATTTTTTGAGCTTGTTAGGGGCCAAGCTCCCTGTACGGCAGTGGTTGGGACATTTCCTCGTCTGACCATTTATTTATGACAAACATGCATTCTCTCCTGTGCATTGAAAGCGCATTGACGGGCCCAATTCAATTGTTTGCAGAAATCCTTTGAAGAGGCAATGGATTCCATGGAAAAGATCAGGGTGCAGAAAGAGAAGGGCTGAGGCGACGTCACACCTTCCAAGATCCACCCTGGCCTCCTCTCCATCTTCCAGATTCGTCCAGACAAATGATCTGTCTCTACACTTGTACACCCTCCCCCTTCTTTGTTAAGATTGTATACTGTAGAAACGATACTTTCTGTTTTCTCTGTTCTTGTAAAATAATAACTCTTTTCCTAGAGGGGAAAGGTGAAAAGAAGTAAAGATACACAGAATTTATGGAGTACTTATTTGTGTAGTGGGAGGCACTGAGGAGGTTGCGAGTGAAATGCTTGCGGCTACTGTGGATATTGCTCAGCGGCACATGTTTCCCGGGACCATTCTCGGCACCTGTTACCGGAGAGGCAGTTGGATTTTTTTATCTTTTTTTTTTTAAAGGATGGAGAGGGTGATCATGGCTGAGGGTGGACAGTGTTCGGCTATTGGGCTGTGTGGGCTGCAACCCTTTATGCACCTGAACGGCTCTATGCTTCCTTCCTTAAATGCCACTTCTTTTTTTCTTGAAGGGTGGCACAGTGGCCAGGTATGTACAAGTATATACAAACGACCGGGGTTCCAATCCGAGCGGAACTCGAGATATCCTCCACAGAAGGAGACAATTCCGAAACAAGTCGATAGGTCCGTCTAATTAGGCGAGAATTCTAAATCCGTCTGATTATCCGGAGAAGTAATCTCACGGATCAGCACCTACCAACGCCTAATAGACGTATTGTTGGGTAGTTTTTAGCCTCCAACCAGATTCGAACCTGAGACCTTCCATATAGGAGGCAAGGGGTGAAACCAACTAGTATGTGATCCTTCTTTCGAAATTTTGAAGAGTGGTTGGGCCTACCACCTCAATCACGCTTAGGCCCATGTTGATCAGATAGCATGAGAAGCAAATGTCTCCTACAAGGAGGTTTACCATGCGGAACGGAGGTGCTCCGGCATAACATATTGAGGTGCTCCGGATATATATATATATATTCTCCAAGGACCCACGTACAGAACCATTATAAATTGCGTTAACAAAATTATGGTCAGACAATGACACGATGGATAAAGCCCCACGGGGTTTGATTCGGACCGCCACCTCCGCACCAGCTCAGGTTTCTATCGGATAATCCTGGTTTAACGTCAGCTCCACGCGATCCGGTAGGCAACAAGAACAAAACCGATTCGCTCTAATCGCTCTCCCGCGGCAGAAGAACACAGCCCACAAGTTCCTTGCCGCGGGTTCCTTCTTGTAAGATTCCTTTTGTGTAACGTGGAACGCGAAGAAACCCCAACATTTTCCAGCAAGGTTGCCGTCCGTCTTAGGACTTGTCCTTGTTTTCTCCACCCTGTTTCCGACACCATCCTTGCATGGCTCTTTTAGTGAGGATGCAGATGGTTGCTAAGGAAATAATGTATCCTTATCCAGAAGTCGCTTGCGGTTATCTTAATGCTCAATGGTTGTAACCATGAAAACTTAAACATTAAGTTATCGGATGGCATCACTTGAACATTAAGGTACCAACGCAAGTGGTGAAGAGGACAGGTCCACGGTGAGGGCGTTCACCGCGCCTGGGAGTTGGGAGATCCACCAACGGTTTTGATGGGCAACCCTTCGGACATCACTGCCATTGATCAATTGTTTAAGATTCTATATTACATGAGCAGGTAAAAGATATATAATATTATTAAAGTATAGTTGAATAATACCGTTAGAGAGATAGGTATACCAGTTCCCTTATCTCACGAACAAGTAATACTAAGCCAACATCGTAAACTTGCAGGGGAAAGAAAAGGTTGCTAAACGGTAAAACTTGAACCTGCGCAGCATCTTCTAGTTGGAGAAGAAAGCACAAGCAAGTATGTGGTAATCTCATGTATGTAACTTTCTATGTCGTGGGTTGAGACTTGTTACAGCAAAATGCATCCCCAAGCTGCTCTTTCATTCATTCTTTTTTTTTTCTTCAACAAATTTCCCAATCAAATTAGAGGTTCGTGATTAAAGTTTACACAGCATTCCACAAAAGAAAGAGAGGTGCACGTTCTTCTCATGTAAGATCCACAGTACCTGTGCTTTTATATTACGTACGGATGAAAGATTCTTCCCCAACCACCATGTACAAAACCAAATCCTTCTTAATATTCCCCTTTGTTTCATAAACTTCTCCTCAAGGACCATATGCTCCCAAAGGTGAGGGGATCACCAGGCGAAAACTAGCACCACGAGATGAGGGAGAACACAAACAAACCAACCACAAGCAGCACCAGAGAAGAGGAGGCGAAGCCACTCGGGCAACACTCATTTATATATCGCATTACCTATAGTTATCAAGTATTGACATACTTATTTCTGTACATGAATTAAAACCAAAGCACGGGTACTAACCTCGGCGATTCAGCCCAACAGAGAAGAGTGGTAACTACTAACGATAAAGCCAGCCATCATAATTTGGAACACAACAAAAATTTCTAGCGATGAATGATGGGGTTAGCCAGCCGACGGACGGTGCTCAGAAGCTGTTCATCTCCAGAAGGTAGATACGCCGCTTAACTAGCGCCTTCACAGCCGCTCTGAATGGCTCGTCGAAGGCACCGGAAATGAAGCCCTCCGCTTCTCTTCTGCTGCTGTTGCCGCTATTGTTGTTGCCCTCCGCCGCCGGCTTGATGGCCACCAAGGTGGCTCCTTGCATGCTCACGCCGCCGGGGAGCTCCAGTTGTGAGGCGTACCTAAGCTTCAGAAGGGAAGCCGGCACCTGCGTCCGGTTCGACGATGCAGAGGCCGCCAGCGGCTTCTCCCTGAACTCCTTCAGCTGCTCCTGGCCCATGCTCAGCGTGCCCTGCCCGTCTGCGTCCGTCAAGACCAGGCTCCTAAGCGTTGGGTGATCCTTTATGATCTGGCGCAAAAGGTAATGCCTTGTGGAGGCAGCAATCAGAGAGCTGATGGTCCATACCACGCGCAGCTTCAGCCCTCCATTGGTGTAGAACGAATCCGGGATGCTGCCGTTGTCATCTACTGGTGAGGATTCTGGCTCGCCTGGTGCTGCCTTACGATCCATCCGAGTTCCTCCCAGTATGACACAGTTCTGCAGGGTGCTCCCGAACTCTGCCCTCCATTTCAAGAGGACCCCCTCCTCCGTCCCGACGTCGCCGGCGGGAAGCTCGATCTGGAGGTTGCGGATGTGGGTGAAGTTCTTGAGGACCTGGGCGGGAGAGTGGTGCGAAAGCTGCGGGAGGAGGGGCTTGTACCCACAGGTGGTGTTGCGGAGGTGGTGAAGCGGCTTGAGAACAGCAAAGATCATATATTTCAAGAAATTGGAGAAGAAGTTGCAGGGCCTCGGGGAAGCCGGGTTCAGGGACTCGTCGGCGTCGCCGTCGACGGTCACGACGCGGTCGATCTTGACGTAAACGTTGTGGACGAGTGGGACGAGCGCGCTGAAGCGCCGCGACACCGCGCAGCAGCGGCCTAGGGACCGGACGTCGGCGACCCTGTTGAGGATGAGGAGGACGAGAGAATCGGGGATCCGATCAAATTGGTCGGGGAACAGAGGTGTGTCTGCAGCATGGACATGGGCTTTGGACGGCATCTTTGCTTGCTTGGGGTGTGGGGGGTTGCGTTCTGGAAGGGCTTGCTTCTCCAATTAAGCTGGCCAAGGAGAGCAGAACGGCGAATCTACAGAGGCCGCAGCTCTTTGATGCCTCCTCCGCAACACTGTGGATACCTAGGTGTGCAAACAACCCAGATGGAAGAAGATTACAAAAAAGGAGCGGTTTTGAATCCCTCGGCAATGATGCGAGTTCAAAACCGCACAATTGGCACAAAGCTCTTGAACGAATTGATAGGGAACACCCAACACAGCCAGCGTGACCAAACGAGCAGATGATCTGAGAGTAACCAAGAAGAAGAAGAAGAAAAAAAAAGTAGATAATTAGCAGAGATGAAGAGGGTTTCCGTTCCATGTAATGTAGCTTGAGAATTCGCGAGTAGAAAGGAGCATCTTAATCTTAGGAACGCAAGTTACTTGTTTTGAAGATTTATGCTGTTTTCAGATCTACATAGAGTGAAAGAAAGTTGAGAAAAAAGGAGCTCTGCAAAACCTCATCCCAGGAAGAACATCTAAAATTCGGTACAATCTTCAATATCTGAACTATCATTTGAACTCAGACAACAGGAGGTTACCACAGAAACACCGAAAATACAAAGACACTAGCTTTATGCTTCAAAAACAAAGCAGAAAACAAAAGAACAGAAATATAGAAGCAGTACAGATAATTAAAGCCACCGGATCCCTGACTAGGTAATCCAAGGAACAAGCTCAGCGTCATAACCATACCTACAGATCAGGCCAAGCGCTCCCCCTCAACAACTTCGCCCGCAACAAATTTGTGCTGTCCGGACAGCATCCCCGCAGCGAGGGAAACACCCACGCAACACCCTATCAATCCGTGCCGGAAATCACAACACCTCCTTCCCACAGAGAAACTTCAAAGCCAAGTACAGAACCACAAGGGGGCTTCGGAGGCCCAAATCCAGGGATTCCGCACGAACTCCCAGAAATCTGCCCCACAGCAGAAGGAATCAACCAAGAACGAACCCTCGCATGGGGAAGATAAGATGATCGGGAGCAGATCGAGAGGAGGGAATCACTCGCCCAATCCGTAGCAGAACCGCCGCACGAAACCAACAATCGTACCAAAAACCAAGAGATTTCCAGGAAGCGCGCCGAGTGGGCCACCGGATTAGGGTTTGTGGATCGCAGACCGCCTCCTCTCTCCTCAATCCCCTCTCTCCCCCTCCTTCCACGCTGCCGCTTCCCTCCCCAGTCGCCACCGCTGCTGAAGAAAACGCGCTTGGGTGAAAGCCAGCACCCTTCCCGGCTTCCCCTTTCTCATCCGCACCCCCGCCGTTATCTCCGTCAGTCCGCCGTCAGGGATGGCTGCCGGACACCTAACGGCGTTTGTGTCAGAGAATTCGACGCGTGTCAATTCGCGGTTGGCACCCCCGGTTGTAAATATCTACTGCCACTATATTCCATTCCCTCTTTTACAGCTATTTGATTTTTTTTTTTTAAACCTCTCTGGTCTGGTCTCTCTCCGTATATTTTTGCTTTTATTGTTAGTGCTTTTTTCTCCTTAAATCTGTGGAAAATCGGGACGATTGGGACGGTACGATGCGGTGGAATCTGTGCACGGTGATGAGAGTGGTCCACTGTTCTTTTCGGCCGCTGACGCAAAAGCAGGTGCCTTAAGAACGCACCGTGGTACCCCCATTTACTTTTTTTTTTTTTTTTCTTGAGCAGAGTGGTACCCCCATTTGGTTATCAGGGCGACGTACTCTTGGTCCCTCTTTGTTTTACAGATTAAGTTATTAGGTAGAGTCCACTAACAGAATAAAATATATTAAAATAAAAGATATTTTAATTTGATATTTTTGTGGGACTCGTTGATGGAATAAGAAGAATAAATAATTCTTAAGTCTAAAATAAGATAATTTATTTTTCTTATTCTTCAAATATGTTATTCTATACGGTATAAGTTATTCTATTTGTCGAAGTAAAATTAAACTTATTCTCCCTTTATTTGCGACAATCTCCGACCGTTTGATGGATGAGCTCTGGTTCAGATCGGTGGCCTTCTGAGGTGAGAACACCCGGCCGGTTTGTTATGGTGGCGCTTTCGGTCCGATGGGGGGGGGAGGGTGGATTAGTTTAGGTCGGACTCGTCCATGGGAGCGTCAATGGGTAGGTACCACTGGAGACAACATCTAATGTTTAAACCCACTGATGAATCTAGGGTTTATAAGAGGGGTCGGGTTTGTTCGGCCATCCAAATCGGATCTGAATCTGATCTTACAGGATCCAATAAGAACTAGAGATGGAAATGGTAACTGATAATCTGATTATACGACTGACGATTATTTCATATATAGGTCAATTAATAACTGACAGTCTTTCTAAATTGATGCAAATCTCTTTTAAATAGAACGCATATGGTATATAGTTCATAGGTCAGTTAGTGGATATTCTTTTTAAATCGATAATATAATAGAAAAGGTTATAGATCTACCTTAGGTGTACACTTAGAATATGACCCATTTGCATTCCTAGTCGGAACCAAGATGATTCTACCTGGATCTGAAATTTGGTCCATTTTGTGTTCACATGCAGATCATAAACACTCCAAAACCACTAATTGTGTCAACCTTATCAATGTACTTGGATTTTCGGATTCCTGTCAACCTTGTTCAAGTCCAACTCAATAAAAAATATAAAATTAAAGGAATTTCCATGTCTAACCCAGAAAATATAAAATGACTTCAATCCTACACATCCAAGGCTACAGAATAAAAGTTGGACCGGACCTAACCATGCCCCAGGTGCCTCATAGTTCGCAAGAAGCCGAAGGCACATTTTTTTCCTTTTTTTCCAGATGACCAGGGACAAAATTTGAGAGATCTAAGCACCACTTTGATTGGAGAATAAGAGAATAATAAGGGTGAATAAGAGGAGGATAAGTTTAATTTTATTTTGACAAGCAGAATGATTTATACCAGTGTTGAAATAACGTATTCGAAGAATAAGTAGAATAAGACATCTCACCCTAAATCCAAAAATTTATTATTCTTTTTATTCCATCAACGGGTCCTACAAAACTATCAAACCAAAACACCTTTTATTCTAGTATACGTTATTCTGTCAATAGGGCCCACGTAAAAACTGATTATGCAAACAAAGTGGGACAGAGTTGGGGACCGGGGATAAGTATCTCGGGAGAGTTTTTAAGTTCCACCAAAAAATAAAATACGAGACCTCCCAATTGAGAGGCAAAAGGTGAAAGTTGCCCATCAGAAAACACGCCTTCCTTGATCACGTGACAGTCACGTGATGCCAAATCAAGGGAGCCTGAAGCGGCGAAGTGGGGAGGGATTGGGCAAGGCTAGCTGGAATATTTGGTGACCTAGAGCCTAGAAAGTAAAAAGTTAATGGAGAAGTTCCACAGGATGGCAACAGAAAGGTAGTCTTTCCATGCTCACTTTAGAATGAGGTAACTTTAGTTCTAGTTTGATAACCCGTTTTACCCTGAGAGAGAAAGTATGGTCTCATTCATGTCAATTTTGTCTCCTGTTTAATGAAAATGGGATAAACACAAACACAAATTTCAACATGAATAAGGTCGTGTTTGGCGTAGCTTCCATTTGGAAA
Source organism: Zantedeschia hybrid cultivar (assembly GCA_030544215.1). Lineage (NCBI taxonomy): Eukaryota > Viridiplantae > Streptophyta > Magnoliopsida > Alismatales > Araceae > Zantedeschia > Zantedeschia hybrid cultivar. The sequence continues at coordinate 21,894,752 of JARZZO010000005.1, forward strand.
TACTTTTGTATTTTTATTTAATTATTTTTTATGAAAGTTATAAGATCTTCAATCATTTATGTAGTATTTTACTTGTGTTTTGACTTTCAACTAAAAGTTATAAAGAGAGAGTTTCCAAAATTAGAGAAAAAGTGAGATTGTTACGAAAGAGTTGACTTTTGTAACAAATCAAAATTAGTTATGACATCTCTTCCTCAACTCATTCTATGTAAGAAATGGAAGTCAAAAGTAACTTTCAAGTAAAAACTTTGTCAAACACGCCCTAAGGTGAAGATCTTGATCAGACACTTCTCCTTGGTGCTGCTTGATTTCACATCAAACACCGTACAATGAAATGTTTTTATGTTATTTTATGATAAACCAAACAGCATATGTAGGATATTCTGAAAGTTGAACAATGTTTTGGCCGCTGAGTGAGATGAACTCCACCAAACAGTTTATCGTGTTGCCAAACAGGAGCTCAAAGACGATGCCAAAACATGTCCAGCATTCGGAGGCCACCTTCTGAGGAATTGGGCTGTTCTTAAGAGTCACTTGGTTTGCTCTAAAATAGTTAGTTTATCTCTCATAGAGATATAGTATTTTATAGTATCTATAATATTTTACTTCAAATCAAACAAAATCTTAAAAGAAGAGATTTAAAAAAGATGGACATGTAGTTCATCATGCGCATGTTGGAGAAAGAAATTTCACTGGCATAATCTTGTCTCGGCAACTAGTGTAAGACGACTACTGACCCAAAAAAAAAAAACACAAGTGTAAGACGACTCCTCCAAGGGTTCCCTGTTGGAGTTCTAAAGAAACCAGCAGTCTCTATCAGAGTTGGCTATTCATTTAATAGACAAAACCCAATTAGTTTCAGTGCTTTCTCTATGTCATAGATTATTCTTGTTAATATTGTAGTATGGTGTAAACTGGTACTCCTCCACGTTATTACGTGGGTGTTGAATTTGCATTAATCGTAGACAACATTATGGCCAACACAAGTAGCTTAACATTTTTTAAGGATAATTCATATTAATTGCTGTTGTATGTTAAATTTTAAAAATACTATGCATACTTATGTATCATGTTACATACCTTCTTATTATATATAATGTTTCAAAATTGTCAGAGCAACTAGGGCCGGCAATGACCCAAGCCGCTTGTGAGTTACTCGAGCTCAACTCAAAAAAAACTCGACTTGGCTCGGCTCGGCTCGTCTAATAAAATGAGCTAAGACTAAACTTGGCTTTAAGCTCATTTCTTCAAATGAGGCGAGTTTAAGCTTCCCCCAACTTGGCTCAATTGGCTTGCGAGCAAACTCGGTGTATTAAAATTTTTATATTTGATTGTAAATTTTCTAGTCAAAATAATCATGATCTAATGGTTCTCACCGTAACCACCATGCGTCAACTTTAATAGATTTGAACATTGCGAGTATTAATAGTATGAAAACTATTTTTGGCTTTCTTATGTAAGACTAAATGTCCAAACTGGAGCCTACGTAGGTCTGCGAGCGCTATTGGGCATGGGTAACAAGAAACTTTAGTCTCACATTGGGTTTTTCATTTTTTTTTCCCTCCCCTCCATCTGTTAAATAAGTTGTGTTCCTTCTTTACCATTCTTAGCCAGACAAAACAAATGGGCCCTACTTTGGGAGTTGAGCTCTATTTGGACAAACGGACCCATCCAAGCTACGGAGGTTGGCCTCTCTGAACAAACGGGACTTGACCAAAGGGTTGAACTCTATCTAGACAAAACAAATGGGTCTTAAGGTTTCATCCAGTGAACTAGGCTCGGACTGGACTCAAACTTGGTTCTCCTATTTCAAATCCAAGTTCAAGTTTGGGTTTAGACTTGAACTGAAGGCTCAACCTTGATTTCTTTTTGTCGAGTTATGCTCAAACTTGCCAAAGCTCGGCTCGTTGTCACCCCTAACAGTAATGACATATTTGATATATATATATATACTATTCTGTAAAGATATGTACAATCATATGCAAGTAAGACAACAAGACATATTATTTTTAAAGTTTAGCATATAAGGGTTGTTAATATGGATGTATCTTTATTTTTTATGACTTTTATATGTTTTATGATTGGGTCATTATAAGGTCTTAACTTGTGTGTTTTCCCCCGCTTCTCATAGCAAGTATTTCCACAAATAGTGTGTTGCTTGAAGTTATGACATGTTGTCTACATTTTGTTGTCATTTAACAAAGTATTGGTAGGAATTGTAATTTCCAGCCAGCAGTTAATCTGTATATAAGGAGTACCCGCCGAAACAAAATTATTTTTTAGTGGTCGATATTGGACACATAGGATAGGAGGATCCACCCTAGTGATTCGCTGAATTGTACGCACATCTCGAGAATTACCGAGCCTTTTTTATGAGGCGGGTGAGCACTTTTAAATTTTAAGAGGCGGAATCGACAGATCCCCTTAAAATTTTAGAAAAAGTTAAACTGTGAAAATATTTGAATACATGAAATATGAACTAATAAATAATATATAAACGATATAATAACACTATTTTCTAACAACTTTTGACACAGACTAAACGGCACACACTCATTATTAGAGAGGAAGCGTAAAGACTCCACAAATTTAACATTGCACCTTCCAATGCGTATATGTCATTTAGACAGTGTCAAAAGTTGTTTTAAGAAATAATGTCACTATACTGTTTTCCAAAAAATATCGCATTGGCAATACACTAGTCAAAGAGTTTTAAATATTTCAAAATTTTTAATAACATCAAAATCTCATTTAACCATGTCAATCTTTATCCCAATTTTTTTACTCTTGCAGAGTTGTTCTCAGATAAAGACAGTATCAACGCCAAAAGAGTTGGCTCATACGAGATTGCAGACGACATTACATTACTAAAAATATGATATATTTCACATAAACCCAATCACCCACAAAAGAACACTGCCAAAAGAGAAGTTAACAAAGTTTACTTCAAGGTGGTCCAATCACATTCCTTATGAAGTTAGAAACCGTATGAACAGCATATTCCTTCAAGGTGGTCCAATCAAAGACTCGGATAATGAAAAGCCAAAGGACACTGATTTGACAAACACAACGTTGACAGAGAGCCAGAACAACGCACCAGTTCTCGACGTGGAGACCAAAAAATATACATACAGAAAAAAAGAAAAAAAAAGAGGGAAGGTTGATGAGTGTATCCAGCTATATCCAAGTACCAGTCAGATATCAAGGATCAAATATAATATAAGCCCATGAGTTGAAGCACCATCACTCACTATTCTCTGCAAGCTTCTAACCATTCCCTGACACTTTAGCCTCTGGCACAACAGAATGGACATCCCATAAAAAAGATCACTTTGGCTGTGCCTTTTGAGAACGCACTCTCATGAGCTACATGAGCACATCATCCTGTCCCCAGCTATGCTGCTGCATGAACACATCATGCTGTCCCCAGCTTTGCTGCTGCATCTTTACAGTTCGAATCTTTGTTGTTGGCATCCAATGCATCCTTATGCGGCTCACCAGGCTCACTTTCCCTTTCCTCACTCCCTTTGTTATCTTCCTTTGTAGTCTTTTCTGTGGCAAGTTGCCCCACCTTTACATATTTCTCCATGAACTTGTATTCCCAGTCCTGCAGAACCTCGAGCTCTGCACTGCTGAGACCTTCAAGATTACCATTGAGGTCACTCGGGTCAAAGGACATGAGAGCCAAGGCGCGGCTGGCATCCCTCCCAGCGAAAAGTGCATAGGGACCTCCAGGTCCATAAAACATCCTGCAAAAGAAGGAAAACAAAAGCATGTGTAGCTCAGCTACCGGATATGCTTCTTGCCTAAAGGCATCTGTGCAGCTGCTCCACCACTTGAAGATTAAAAGGTAAAACTGGTCTATGTCTGTGGTAAACATCAATCCTTCTGAAAGCACCACGCTTCTCGTGATAACTCATTCATACATGCATTTGTAACTGTCACTCAAGTTAAAATAGTCGTTACCCCTCAGCAACACTTGAAACTGCTTAGCTTTGTCGAAATTTATCTCCCATATAGTTTTAGTTTCTTCAAATAAGGTGGCAAACAATAATATTTCTTCGGTCAAACTGCTCAAGTTGAGTTTCTTAGATATGTCTTACTAAAGAACTCAAAGCGCTAGAAAATTTGTGAGTGATCAATCTACAAGGTGGAATCCAATCCCTATTTCCAGTTCACTACCAAGCAAACTAGAACTCTAGCCAGGATACCAATACTCAATTATCTGAAAGACATGACATTCATGGCCCAAATTCAAAACATAACATCCAAATTTTCCACAGAACAAACAAATGTAGTCAAAACTCAAACATCTCGCTTAAAACTATAATGTCCTAAAATAACTTAAAGATCTACTTTGAAACCCTAGATAACGGCATCCAAATAGGAACTACAAATATGTTATTTTCCAAAAGGATTCCAAAATTTGCATGTGTATATACATATATACACACACACACAAACCCTAAGGGTTAATCTAACAAATTTTCTACTCTTTTGACTATTTTTTTAACATTTTTAGACATTGTTTTTTGATATGAACCTAATCAGACAGCTCCAATGATTTTCAAGATCAGACAATGAAAATTAAAACTCTGAGAATGGGAACAACCCTAAGGAGCCTATTTGAATATTTAATTATTGATGATTTTTATTTTTTTAACATGGGGAGAAGAGGATTCCAAGGAGGCGCATCTTAAGTTATATGAGGCCGGGGCTCATTTGACACACACACACACACACATATATATATATATATATATATATAACCACCCGAATCCCACGAGTGAATAGAAAGTTGGATCTACGTTGGATCTCACCTGAATCGCCCCATCTATCCTCCTGAGGATAAGTTTGGTTTCAAACTCCAATTCGAACAAGAGGAGTACGCCATGCTAATGTGCTTGGATGAACCACCTCCCTAGGTTAGGCGTTGATGAGCACATTGAACTATCCATGTGGCTGAGAGCCCTCACAGCCCACGCACAACGATGCAATTATCAGGGGCACGCTCTACCACTAAGCTAATAGCCCGTCGTGCGGGCCTCCCAGTGGGAGGCCTGATATGCCAAAAGCGAGAGAAACCCCATCCCTCTCTTTCTTTTTTACGTCCCCATGTCGCCACATGGGAGGGACATGGGGACGTAAAAAAAGGATCCTATTAACTTGTTCTGACCTAGGATAATAAGCTCAGAAATTTCCCTCATTGGGCTCAACGCACTAAGGCGAGGGCCCACAGCCCACACAGGGCTTGAAAGGGTCTTCTAAATTTACGGACAGCCTCAGGACCGTCGACTCAGTTGGCCCATTAGGCCCCTTTGTCCAGGAAACAACAAGAAGGGACTTAGAACCATTACCCAAGCATGGAACAGTCCCATACCAGAAGCCAGGAGAACTCTCACATATCCCCTTTCCATAAAGGAAGCCCGGGTGCGTCAAGTCAAGGTAAGTCTTCCATCCCAAACTCAACCCTTTAGTCTTTGTCACGTGACCTTGAACTGGCTTGAGCATAGGAGGGTATCTCCCTAGGACTACACTGGGGAGCCCATTGACTTACTGTCCAAGACACACCTTTAGTGGGTCATTCGACTGCGTGCCACGCGGCCTATGGATGCAACAGCGTAAAAGATGGCGAAGGTGGAGAACAAAGACTTTATGATGGCTAATCAGATGCTTATACTGCTACCTGTCCTCTCCAACTTTTGCCGATGGCTGGAAACGTGTAATTTAGAATTGGGGAACAAAAGCGTGTAGGCATTGTGTGCATTGAGGTGATACTAGTGTTGGCTTGATTGCATGCATTGGTGATATTAATGTTGGCATGACAATAAAAGCTTTTTTCTCCTTTATCTATTGGAGAACAGATAAGTGAGTATTCTTTTTGGATTTTCCTAATCCATTGTCATTTCCTGTCTATCCTAACCTATGCCAACCCAGGGATTTGTCTTACAACGTGTTCTCCTAGTTTGTGCAACTAGCCCACTGCTAAATCTAACACCAGGAACCATCAATTGTTTTTCACCTTTTCATTTTTTCTTATGCATCGCATTCCAAGACAACTGTTTCTTGCCTTATGATACAGGAACCTACCGTCAGCCATTCCACGGAAGAACCACCTAATCTCACCACATGTTTTCTTCATTTGAATTTCAAACAATACCCTTCAATTATAAGAGACAAGTAATTCATTAAAACACTTTCAAGAAGCTTATTTTTTAGAGTAATATAGTAACTTGGAAATAAGTTGGAGAAGCTTAATTTTTAGAGTAATATAGTAACTTGGAAACAAGTTGGAGAAGCTTAATTTTTTTGGGCATAGCACAGTTACTTGGGTATAAAACGAAATTGCCCTTTTTCCTTCCTTCAATCCATAGAAACGGCAACAAAGGGGTACATGCACCAAAAAGGAGGCAAGAACCTTTTTGTAAATATACTCATTTCATTTACTAGATACTGGCATAGACACTTGTGAATGGACTGGCTATTAAATGGATAGTGGACAAACTTTTGACAAATTTCCAACAAATATACAAAATCTTAATTGCCAAAATATCCAAAGTCAAGGCAAAGGTCATATAACAATATATAGCACCATTCCATAGGCTTAGGGTTCCACAACTAACAGGAAGTTCACAAGGCTGCCCACAGATTTTGCCCAGCCCTGGTTTGAGTTAGAGGATGAGGGGTTTCAGAAGTTCGCCCTCACGTAACTGAGCTCTGTTCATGTGGCCTACTCACAAAGGGTAGCCCATGTGTATTTCTAGGTTGCAAAAATATCTGCATTCCATTATCTGTGTATTCCCACATCGATCATTTTAAGGATGTCCAAACGCACCCTTTACAAACATAGGGTCTCACCGCAACATTCGCCGGTCCATAGTGGGACAAACACCCATGCTCATGGATAAACATCTTCCCCATATTTCTACTCATTCTTACTATTATATATTGGTAACAAAGCCCAGTCCCTTGATCATCATAGTGAGAGATGTGTGATAGTCACCACCACTGTGTTTCACCAACACATTTTCTGAAGTTGTTGTCCAACTTTCATGACCCAAGTTGGCCCACACTTATCTAATTTTCTGTGTGTGAGACATCCTTTTTTTTGTTTGTGTGTGTTTTACAGGGGAGGGGAAAAATGGGACTGTATTCCTGCATATAATCAAGGCATGTTAGGAACCAGTTGTGAGACCAATAACTAAACTGGTCTATTCATTCAATACCATATGGTTTTTAAATTTGGGCCGTAACATGATAATCTCCATTCAACACCATGCACAACGAACTACGACTCTGTTAAAGCTTTCTGTAATGTATTCTCTCCATATACCGGCATAAACCTAAGCAACCTGAGTTTCCTTGTATAGTTTAGGCATCCTTGCTTTCCAGGAGGGGTTTAGATCATTTACTCCCATCACCATTTGCCTATATCAAAAGGTGATATTCGCATGCAGAGCTTGGGATGATGCTTCCAAAGCAGGAGACTTTGCCTGAACAAAAAGAAAAGAAAGAAAACGAAAAACCTCTTCTCCAAATCAAAGAGAAAAAGCAAAGGTCTCCTCTCCTAAACAAAATCATACATTAGAGCTATATGCAACCAGGTTGAGATGAATTCATTAATTCATCAGTTCTTCTTAATCAATTACTAACTTTAAGCCTTCTGTGGGTGATTGTATGCTGCAAAATTTAGCCATTTATGAAGCAAGACGTGTCTAAGACCCATTTTGTCTCCTCTGTATCATAGGCCTACATACATGTGGAAGTTTGTTGCCTATACAAACATTCATGTTCTTTCTCTCTTACAGATTTGGCTACAAACACCACTCTATTATTCATATCCCAAGAATCAAAGGGGGAAAAATTAGGCTGATAGGGTCCATATCTAACATCACCAAATGGCCTTACCACTCCAACACCAAACTTGTCTAGTCACCAAATGGCCTTATCCCTCCAGCGCCAAACTTGTCTAGTTTCTTTAACTTGAAGATTTCATGCCTCCAAATCTCCAATCTTTTTTTTTTTCTAAACCGCATCTGTGCAAGTTGCCTCCAAGATTCAAAGGGGGAAAAAAAAAACAGCTGATCGGGTCTTATCTAACATCATCAAATGGCCACCCATTCTCCAAAATCAAAATCGTCAGCGATATGAATGGCCCAGTTAATAATATCTAAAAGCACAAAGTATTAACTGTCTCCCGCAACCATAAAGAACACATAGAACCAAGTCTTCAGGTTCTCCCCACCAGAGAAGAGCTTCATCTCATAGGTAAAATCCCCATATGACATCAGAATACATCTATGAAATACCAAAATCCATCAATCCCCTAATTCATACTAAATAGTGATCTACAAAATCTTACGCCCTACATTCTCAACCAAAAAGAAGAGGGAAAACGAAAAACACCTTGTAATACCACTTCAAGCTTGTTCAATCAGCTCCGTCTTGATAAGCACACCAACAACCGGGGAACGAAGAAAACAAACAAGTAGACAAAAAACTATTGAAGCAAACGCGAGAAGACGAAATGTTACCTGGACCTAGAAACGTCATACACCTGGCCCTTGATCGCCATCAACAGCGGCTTCTTCGGGTCGGAGCCGTCGTACGCCCTCAGCTCCTCCACCGTCACGTCCCCGATCTGGACGGGCTCGGCGGGGGCGGGGGGCTCCGCTGCCGGGACGGCCCGCGCCGCCACCTCCGCGTCGGACGGCGCCACGAACATGCCGCAGACGAGGCGGTAGGCACCCACCATGAGGGCCAGGATGGTGAAGAAGGCGGCGGGGGAGAGCCCCGTGTAGGCGCGGATGGCCTCGGCCAGCGTCGCGTAGAGCGCCACCATGGCGGCGAAGGGGGTTTGGACCAGAAAAGGCGCGGTTTTTGCTCTTTTCTGAGGCGAGACGAGGTGGTGTTCTGGGATACAGAAGGGGGAGCGGGAAGGTGCCGCGCGCGAGGGGAAGGGAAGGCTTAAGGTACGCCGGGCCGGTGTTCAGGTGGCGGAAATGTATAGCTGGTGTTTGGACGGTAAACTTACCCATGGTTTCCCTAGTCTACCTATTATTAGGAACAGTAACCGGTAACCCGATTATTCGACCTCTCATTAATTTATAGGTAAGTTAACAGATAAATTTTTTAAACCGATATATATAACGGGTAAGATAATAGATGGAAATTTTTTATGATCAAATACATATAATATATCAAAGATCTAATTATCTAATAAATTATTATCTTATAAGATAATTAACAAATAATCGTTCTAAATTGATGACGTAATAATTTACTTTTAATCCACATCGAATCCGATTTATTTGCATTCTTACTTACTACCAAAATGCCACAAACGGGACGACTGTGGAGTCCTTCCACCACCTTGCACCGGCGGGTCACAGGAGAAAATTTTGGCCCGTGGGGGACGGCTAAGGCTCACGTGGTTCTGCTGTTGGAAATTTAGAACACGACTTTTCCAATACCATGATGTGTTTTTGATGGTTTATCAAAAAGAGTAATACTTATGGAAGCTTGTTAGGTCGTGAGTAGGTAGTCGTCTAATCAAATTTGATTTATCAAAATAATAAATATTTTTTTTATTTTTTTATCAAAAAATAAAAAAGAGACAATTTTAAGAGAATTATCCAAACTATTTCATTCAACCGTTTAAAAAATTTAAAACAATAAGGCCATCGCTTGCACAAACAATTGGGTGGCGTTGATGGTTTCATCCTTATCCAAAGATCTTGAATCACAAGCAAACGGAAAAAAAAGAATTAAGAAAAAAAAAACAATTTTTCTACAGTTTTTGGTGGAGAAGCTTCGGCCTCGAAGTAATTAGAAATGATACTCTTGTTAAATTTCTTACCCATAAAGGATAAAAGCCATATTTTTCTCCTTAAAGTGCCTTTGAAAAGTATGACTCGACTGTTTTGCCAAGAGATTGTCGTAACCCAAATTTACGTTGTATGACCTTATAGTATTTTGACTTAAGTTTGATAAAAAAAAAAATTGTATCTCGAAATATGAAGAAAAGTCACTCCTTCAAAATTCAATATCTCAAAACGATGCCAGAGTTTGCTAATTATTGCAAAAGACAAAAACATCATACATTTAGATTGAATGAATAGCCAAAAACCAATTTATGGATATTCACTTGTATGCTTATACACGATTTAAAGACAAATGCATGTAGGTAGTAATCTTTATCTCTTTCAAATTTAGGAATCTTTTTAAAATATAAAACTTTAAGGAAATTTTATTTTTAATTTCTATAATCTTCTAATATTCTTTATAAGCTATAATTTTTATATTTCTTATTACCGAGATTTTCTAAAATCCAATAATCATGTTACATAATTGGATTAGGTCTATTATCAAGGATGAAATAGTTTAATAGTTAATTAGGTTGATTAACTAGAAATAAGTAGATAGTAAACATTAATAATCATAACTTTCGTTATAGAAGGTCAAATAAGGTTAATTAAGACTATTGGTTAGATAATTAAGTTAGTTAAATTTGTGTGAAGATTACTTTCATAATTGTTGAAGTTAGGAAGCCCGTTTTGTCAAATGATATCAAAACAAAAATAATTCTATGAATAATGGTTATGTCCTTGCAAGTGGATTTGAGTTAGAAATTGAAAGAGATAGTGGACATCAAGAGAACTCTAACTACCATAACTCCAGCCTTTCTTCTCAAAAAGATCCAAGGAGATTTGTTGGATGTGGGAAGAAATTTACTGCCATTGGAGAGCTTGCTAACAACTAGAAGGTCATCTTAAGAAGGAGAAATCCTTGAGTTGGAGTGCAATTCTTTATCAAGTGCACAGAGAGTCTATGTATAGGAGATTTTTACAAAGAAGTAAGCATATGATTAACTTAACATCATATAATTTGCAAATTGATATTTTTCTTTTTTTTTGGACATTTAAGTTCGAAGTTTAGAATACAAATCCCTTGAAAAGAGGGTGTTCAGATTCCAAAACTTTGTGGCGGTGTCAACACCGTCCCCCTAAGCGTGGACACCTTCACGTAATAAATCTGCAAAATACGCTCTGGGGTACTGACACCATGATTGTGGGTGTTGACACCATCACTTCTGTTATACTATATTTGTTCAAATTTTGACTTTTTAGAAAACTTCTGCATATTCGTCCTCCTTTGTTTTAGATTTGATTGACCTGAAGTTTCGAGGAGAGCCTTTTTTTATTCTAGATCATGTCTTTAAATTTTTTACATTATTTGATATACATATATTTATAATTAATTAAGTTTAGTCTATTTTTCAAAAAATACTTGTCAAAAATTGTGATTTTAACTTCAAAAATTTTGAAAATTGTCTCGCGCCTTTAGGACATCATATTTAAAAACTAATTTTACTTTGATTTGTTTAGTAAATTGCTCCTTACATTGGAATGCGCCTTATGTCGCTATGTCCACTTAAGTAAATTCAATCTAGTTGGACTTCAATTATGTAAATTTAATTCCTGCGACAATCCTATAATAAGGATGTGGTTTGCATAGCGTTATATTAAGAAGATTGGAGAATATGATTCCAATATAAGTGTTCTTATTGGATAGAACAATGATTAACTCGAGGGCAACAAGTAACCATGAAATTGAACCTCAATTTGACGTAGTAGTGGGAGATGTAGCGGTGCAAACAAGCTAAGTCCACCAAGTTTTGTCTTGTTCAACTGCATCAAATACGATCTTTCACTGTGTACATGAGGTATACCTTTAATAACGTCTTCCATGGTCTTCCAATCAGAATGCAATTGTGATGCCCTAAGCCTTCTACTCAACGCATCAACTACCACATTTGCCTTGTTTGGGTGATAGTTCAGAGTAAAATCATAATCCTTCAAGAATTTCACCCAGCGTTTCTGCCTCAGATTGAGATCTTTAGGAGAAAATATGTATTTGAGACTTTTGTGGTCGGTGAATACCTCGAACTATACTCCATAGACATAATGCCGCCATATCCTCAGAGCACATACACAACGGCAGGATAATTAAGTTCCAGTTCAAATAATGATTAATCTCATGAATTACAATCGATTATACTCTACTAAGGGATTGATTATGAGACTATTTGAACTCAAATAAGTTCATCTTTGGAATTCGATTATTTGACTTAAAATAATCGATTAGAATATGACCTATTGTGATTTATCTTTCAGATAATGATCCCTTCTAGCTAGAATCGATTATGTATTCCAATTCTTTGGGAGATTGAATATCTGACTATCTGTTCATCTGGGTATTTGATTATTTGACTTTTTTTGTCATGCTTAACTACAATTTTTTTTTGCAAATAGATATATGATTATTTCAGTTCTTTATTTAGAATCATATTATATGCCAATTTCAAGTATTATATGTTTAATTTGGTACAGTGTTGAAACCTACTGAGTTGTACTCATTAAAAACTACTTATACTTTTAGACCTTGAGGCTGAAGAGGCTTGAGCTAGCAAGACTTGAGATATTTTGTGAATCTGCTTGTCGTAGAGTTCAGGTGGATATTTGATAATTCGATTTTCTGTTATGATTTACTTAGTCAGATGTATAGTCTTTTCGCTGAAGAGAGAGAACTCTAATGTACTTTTGGTTTAGTTTGAGTAGATTTTGGACTATTGAGGAATTTTGGCACTATAATAATGTAAGGATTGAGGTTTCGGATCCAGTTATCGAGTCAGTTTCGGAGTCGGATCCCTTAGTTTGGGTTCTGGTGGGGCTGGAACTTAGTTTCTCGACGCGGTTTAAACGGCGTCCATCAATGTAGACGTATTTTAGACTGTGCCACGTGAGCGCTACGTGAGCTGGCCTTGGGGCGCGAGAGTACGTCCCCGGTCTTATCGTCTGAATGGCTTCTTGTATGGACGACGCCATTTAGAGTACGACCCTGCTTTATCAAAGTACGGCCATGTCTTGTCATCTGAACAACGTCGGACTTGGACGACACGTTTTCCCCAGTTTCTGTTTTCCCGAGCTTCTGTTTGACCCCGCGAACCCTCCTTCATTTCCCTCATTCTCTCATTTATCTTCTCTCTCCTCTCTTCCCTCCGACCTCCGGCAAATCCCTTCCCCCTCTCCTTGCTTTCCTCCCTCCATTCCTCCTCTCCCTCCACTCCAGTAACCTCCTAACTTCCTCCACTACCACCACTAATTCCTCCGCAGTGCATTTCTCTCCGAACGGCGGCCAACGTTCCGGTGGAGTAACGGCGTCCACGGCGGTACCGACGGCGGCGTGTGGCAAGGCGGGTTGGCGGCTGGGAGCTAGGAGGAGTTTGATTAACCGGTAGGATGACGATTCCCGTTGTATTTCGTTTAAAAACCATATTTTTCCCGCTTGAAACGTGTTTAGGGATTTTTCTTGGGGTGAAAATATTAATTGCATGTAATGAGAATGTGGATGTTTTAATGGGTATTTAGGTTCTTCTCCTCCTTCTCCACTTTTTTAGCATTTTTACACGATTTGGGGGAGAAAATCCTACCCCGTGGATTGGGAGATAGCGGAGGAAGAACCTGTTTGTGAGGGTTAAATGGCGTCGGGGGACAATGACGCCTTTTAGAAAGGCGGCTTCCACCCGCGACGCGATTTAACCCAAATAACAGACTCTGTCTCTGGACTGATAAGCGTCCAGGGACAGCGACGCCTTTTGAACGACGACTTCCATGTTCAACGCGTTTTAAACTGAAATCATCCGACGTCTGTCTCTGTTTCTGTCGTTATCAGACGACTAAGGACAGCAACACCTTTCAAAAGGCGGCTACATATGACGACGCGTTTTAGGCCATTTTCCAAGGTCAATTTTTACATGAACCAGTTTAGGAAGCTTGAATGACGTCGGCCTTGGGCGATGCAATTCAAGCCAGAATTCCATTAATCTCTGCAATTAACACGTGTTTACATTGTTAGATAGTTTAGTTAATTGCATGCTTAGAAATGTACTCGATGACAATAGATTCTATGTGATCGGATCGCACCGTATTGTGTTTTGTGCGATCGTGGGCCTAGAGTGACAGTTGTTAGCGCTTAGGCATCCTGTGTCGGTGTGGGAGTGACACGGCGCCGGTGTGGGAGTGGCGGGGTGATAACTAGAGAGAGGGTCACCTGGTGTACCCCGGGATATAACTAGTACCAGTGTGGGAGTGGTACATTCGGAGTGTCACTCGTACTGGGGGAAGCAAAACCACCTGGAGTCTGTCAGGCCGGAGTAGCCAGCGCGCTATCCGAGGGGTTGCTGTTTGGTCTCAGCGGGTCGGTGTTTCCCGCATTCGGTCATGTGGTTGACGCGTTTTGCCGAGACGCTGGTTGTGGGCTCCGTGGTAGAATAATTTTAGAATTGTGCATGTTATGTATGAATGCTTGTGTTTTACACCAAAATATAGGAATTGTGTTTACTACCTTACTTGCTTAGATCATCTATATTTGTGTTGCTGCACTCGTGGGTGCGTGAGTGGGCGGTGGGGATCGAAGGATCCCTACTGAGTCTTTTCTATGAGACTCACTCCTGCGGTTTTCAGGTGAGGGTTCCAGGCGGGCGTAGCGAGGAGAGTGTTTCTTCGGGTCGCACGCCAGTAACTGTTGTTCTGGGGTATGCCCCGATGTAGTTGTTATTTTTATTTTCTGGTCTGTATGCTTAATTATTTCCTTTCAGTTGGAGTATGTAATTATTTGCTGAGTCGAGTCGCATTGTAATAATTTTTAATTCTTTCACTTCCTTTTTAATTCAATATGATGTGAATGTTTAGCTTAGTTTATTATTTATTTCCCAGACTTATCAAGATCCTGGTTTGGCTCCAAATTAATGATTCGATACTCATTTAGTAATCGGATCCCCGATTATAGGGTGGCGGGTCGTTACAAATAATCTAATGACTTTGTCCATATTAGCATGTTGGATACTTTGGCAAGGACAAATGTAAATGAGTTGGTTTTTGGCACTGTCGTATATGAACTGGATTTTTTTGTTTTGTTAGGTTGTTCCCACTATCACATGTTGTTGGCATCAGAGTATGCTTATGACCTAAAATGGTGTTCAGGGGTGTGACCCGCATGACCATCCTTGCGCCTCACCTAGCTCAGGGTGATGACGAGAAGATTGTCCCCCTGTTGGAACCAGTAGACCATTATGTGGAGGAGGTGGTGGTAGAGGCATCGGATTCTCTTGACTATGAGGCTTCTAAGGGAGATTGGCACTACGGTGGGTACGTGGAGAATTGCCCGAACAACCACGCTCCCATCGGAAGGATTCTTGCTCCAAGCGATCGACCTTTTCCCTCTAACTACTGGATCATATCAACTAGAGTTTGGTGAACATTGTCTCCATTGTCTGGCACTAGTATGCCTAGGCCCCCGATGGCTGGAGGTGGCAGGAATGCTACACCATTGGCCATAACTTCCTTCTGTCTGGAAGCTCGACTATTGTTTGCATGTACCATAGCTTTTGGCTTGCGCTTCCTATAAATGGTGCCGAAAGATTTTAGGTCGGAATTTCATCTTCCGTGATTAAGACTCTCTTCCGAGTATCGGAAGGCCAATAGTTGATAGGCCTACAACAAAGAACACCGTTAAGGCCCCCGACGATGGACCGGTGGTTCCCCCTCTAATAGTTAGGTCAGAAAGCTTGGGGTCGCTAGGAAATAGAGATGATGGCTAGGGTTCTAAAAGCGTACTTCGCAAGGTTGAGCCAAGGGTCTTTATATAGCAATTTAAGGACTTCTTACCGACTGATTCTGATCAGAATGGGTATATCCCAAGTGGATTTCCCTTTCATGTCCGAGATCAGAGAGATTTCTATTTATGGAAGGCGTCTATATCTTGACAGATTCCTTAGGATCTCTCTAGTGGAACCCAAGTCGTGATCAGATTCTCCCGAACTGATAAGGACTTTCCTAGCAGGGATCCTGGTCAGTACCAAACTCTTGAGGGAATCCCCTTAGGGGGCGGACTCGGATTGGGCCCCTCTAAGCGGGCTGCTTGCTTCTAGGTTATCCAATTGATCACGTGCCTGACTAGGGCTTCCCTTATAATCACGAGCTCAAAGCCCAGGGGTGGATAGCCTGGTCTCTGAGCTACATAATTGGGTTGGCCCACCTGCTATTCGGCCGTCCTTCACATATGTACCTGTTCACCTATATAATTCTACAAGGAGATGAAAAGGCTAGCTCATAGTTTGATAGCCTCATATCAAGCTATATGTAACCCTTTTCTATTGTCCCTTTTACCTAGTAATATTCCTCTAATACAAGGAGTTTTACGATTGGATGGTCAAATTAAACCCTAAAGAGTGGGAACAATCTTAGAGTTGTAAGAATATTTAAAAAGAATATGCCTCTAAGATACCATTAAAGGTGAGACATATGAAGGCATCAGCTCCGTAAAAACGTGGTAAAGGATGCTTTAAATAAGTCATTAGTCAAGTCCAATGAGATCTAATAAGTCCATTAGTGACCCAATTAAGAAATTAGTTGGTTTCCAGTACTTAGTCAGATTTCAGGTCATGTAAACTGTGTGACAGCAGCATAATTTCAAATTTCGCATGGTGGGTATGGTTGGAAAAATGATACAAAGGACTATAACTTTATCTGAATAACTTTGTCTAATTAAGTGTTTATTTTGTAGTAATATAAAAAATTTATTTTGATTTTCAAAAGTGGTCAAACATGATTATTAGAACCTTAATCTACAAGTATTTGCTCCTAGTTCCCACTTTGGTCCCTCAATTTTATAAGAATTCTCTGAAATATTACATCTTTAAAAAACTTGTCAAAATCGTGTCCAGACCAGTGGACGCTACTCAAAAGACGTCCGCCCGACTAAACGCCTTCAAAACTTAGTCACTCGAACCCTTTTCAAACTTAATTTTAAACCTAACAAGCTTCCACTATGTTGGATGTCATTTAAAAGGTGTCCACCACGTGGAACGTCATTTAAACTACTCTGTCTACTGTCAGTTCAGAAACCTAATCTAACTTGTTTTAACCATAACTCCTTCATTTTTTGGTCAAATGACATGAAATTTTGACCATAACTTTGTTTTGTGAACTCTAAGATTCCTGTAAAATTCTATACTTAAAAATTTATTCCTAATTATTCTACGATTTATTCCATTGACCACAGTCCACTCAAGTTTTTTTTTCATATGCAACATAATGCTCTAAATCACTAAAATGATGTCCGATTGGCTTAAAACTTTATCCACATGTTTCATTTGACATGTTCACCAGGTTTGATAATTTTATAAATCTCTTTGTTATTTTTGACTTTATTTGTTTTTTTTTAGTTCTGAAAATTAGTTTTATAGGCCAAAAATTATAATTCTTTGTCCGAAAAATCTGAGAAAATTTTAGTAGCATTTGCTTCTATCCAGAAACCTATTTGGATTAGCAATACTTTGATTTTTTGTATATATGACCTATTTGGCTCTTAAGTGACTATTTTGTATATAAAAGAAGTATATTTTAACTCATATGTATATGTATCATTTTGTCTATTAAATTTTTAGATCTATGATAGCTTTGAAATATGTGAAAATATGCTTGTACCATATTTCTTTTATATATGTTTAGACATTATCATTTTAAGGAGATTGTGGCTCATTCTATAAGCGTCCGTAGATGAATTCTACCGTGGGCAATGAAAAAATCATGGTAATTGTAAATTTGTGATCAATTATTCAGGTAGGTCATAAAACCCTGACTATATATGTGTCATGATCTTAGCATACTTATCTATATTCTCTGATATTTATTTGTTCGGCTTTTTATATGGTGGTTAGATGCATATATATTTGATATGTTAGTTTGTGATTCGTTTGGTACATAATTATAAAACATGATTTGCTGCTTAAATTTATTTGATTCAACGTATAATCTATTCAGCTTATTCTTTTGTCACTTATGCTCAGTTATTTTGATCTCAGTTTATTTGATTAGAAATTCATGTTCATTCTGGTTAACTATTCTGATATGTGGAGTTTGATATGTTCAGTTTGATATGTGATATGTTTTAGTCATGGCTAGTAAATTTATTCAGTTAGATAAAAATATGATCATGCCTTATATGATATATGTTAGTCGATCTGTTTATATTATTAGAAAATACTTTTAATTTGATAAACTTATATTTGACCGTATTTTGTATCATGTTCTTACTTGAGTTATATGTAAAATTGTGAATCATATGTATATTTGATATCATCGCTTTTCAATTATTATATTGTTAGTATTTTGTGGGTTTGATTTACCTATTAAGTGGTTGTACTCATAAACCCTATTAATATTCAAAGATTAGGGAGAAAGAGTTAGTTGTGGAAGAGGGCTTTTCTTAGGGAATTTGACTCAGACTCATCTGGAAGTTATATAACATTAATTTTACTATTTTCTAAGGATTTGATGCGGTAGGGATTTGAGAGAGGATATGTACTTTTATCTTTCTTTAGTGAGTTGAAAGATTTTATTTATGTTGCATCTTTGATGTAATTTGAGGATCATGGTTATAGTAACATAATGAAATATTTGAACTTATTTGATGGTAAATGACATATTTATTGCTTTGTTATTTATCTCCCATCTTTCATTTTAGATTTGTATGTTATTTAATTCCATACTTACGTGACTTGAATCTGAAGTCAGTCTAAATGACTGAACCAGATCAGAAGCGTAACAGTGTGGTATCAGAGTATATAAATAATGAGAGAACATTAACCATTATTATCTGATCGTAAACCATACAAGAGTGTGGATAGGATAGGTAGGGTAGGTTTCAATTCTGGAATATAAGGACTAATTAGGCTATGTTGGATTTTTAAGATAATGCTAGGATGGCTGGGGTATACGATTGTTGGTGTTATGTATAACTAGTTTTGACAAGTAAACCTAGAAATTAGAAAAACAAATGGGATTGGCCTCACCCTTTTAAGGGGGAAAGCTTGCTAAAGAAGGCTTATGTGCTATCCATTTGCACCTTTCCACTAGGTTTGCGAAGTCATAGAGAATTCGACTCATCACTTTCACAACCTTGACTAACTGTAGAATGAAGATAGGTACATGCTCATAGGAGCCTACATTATTGACATGATAGATTTTAGTGTCATACTGGGAATAGACTTACTAGAGAAGCATGATGCCTTGTTAGATATTTGTAGGAAAAAAGGTTATATTCTCAAGACCTCTGTAGGAGGAATTTTATTTCCAATGTCCAAAGCATAAGTTAAGAAGGATGTTTGTCTCTATATGGAAGGTAGAGGCTTATTAGCAAGATATAGGACATTCTTGGCTAGTATGATGATTGATAACAATACCGCCAAGACATTGCAAGACATCGAGGTGATTCAGGATTTTTTCGGTGTGTTCCCTAATGATCTCCCATGATGCCTACTAGAGATCGATTTTATCATTGTTCTTATGCCTTAAACAACACCTATTTCAAAAGCACCTTACAGAATGGCTCCAACATAGTTGGCAGAGTTAAAGAAGCAACTACAAGAATTTATGGACAAGGACTTCATATGTCCAAGTGTGTCGCCATGGGTATACCAGTGTTAATCATCCAAAAGAAGGATGGGTTGATGCAACTGTACATTGATTATCGCAAGATCAATCAAGTCGCCATCAAGAACAAGTATCATTTGCTAAGGACCGAGAACTTGTTTGATCAGTTATAATCAGTCGAGGTCTTCTCTAAGATTGATTTTCGATTCGACTATCACCAGTTGCAGATCAAGGGTAAAGACATTTCGAAAATGGCTTTTCGCACCAGGTATGGTCACTATAAGTTCTTTGTTATGCCTTTTGGACTAACCAGTACTCTTGTTGTATTTATGGATTTAATGAATACAATCTTTCAACCATACCTTGACCAATTTGTGGTGGTTTTTATTGATGATGAGTTGATTTACATTCCGAGTGAGGAAGTACATGGAGAGCATTTGAAGATTGTATTGAAGATTTTCAGAGATCATCAGTTGTACACTAAAATTCAACAAATGTGAGTTCTGTCTTGAGCAAGTTTATTTTCTGAGACATATTATTTCCAAGGATAGAGTTTTTGTAGATCCGACTAAAGTGGAGGCTGTTATAAAGTAGGAAGCTTAGAAAATTGTTGCTGAAATCAGGAGTATCCTTAATTTGGCTGGATACTATAGGAGGTTCATAAAGGAGTTTTCTACCTTAGCTGCTCCAATGACTAAGCTGACATGTAAAAGGTGCAAAATTTGTATGGTCAGTTGAATATGAACAGAGCTTTCAAGAGCTGAAGAAGAGGTTGAGTACGGCTCTGGTGCTCACTTTACCAAATGGGATTGATGGTTGTATTGTGTACACTGATGCTTCACGTGAGGGTCTCGGATGTGTGCTTATGCAACATGGCAAGATTGTAGCATATGCATCAAGACAATTGAAAGACCGTGAACAGAATTACTCTACTCATGATGTGGAGATGGCCACTGTGGTGCATGCTTTGAGGATTTGGCGATATTATCTATATGGAGTGCAGTTTGAGGTATTCACAGACCACAAGAGCATAAAATACATATTCTCACATAAGGATCTCAATCTGAAATAGAGGCGCTGGGTGGAGTTCCTAAAAGACCATGACTTCATTTTGAACTATCACATCGGCAAGGTAAATGTGGTAGCTGATGCACTAAGCAAAAAGCTTATAGCGTTGCAATTGCATTCTGATTTAAGACCATGAAAGATGTCATTAGAGGTACACTTCAGGTGCAAAGTAAGAGGTCATATATGATGCAGTTGACTAATCGGTTTGTCTTGATTGACCGAATTATTCAAAGTCAGGAGAAAGGATCAGGCTATTCTCGCTATGGAAGGCAAGTCTAATGTGGTGAAAGGTACAAATGGAGGCATTCGACTTAGCAACAGGCTATGTGTGCCGAATGATGTTGAACTCATAAGGGAGTTGATGGTTGAAGGCCATAAGTCATAGTTTTTCATACACCTAAGTAGCATTAAGATGTTTCGCGACTTGAAGAAGAATTTTTGGTAGTCAGGTATGAAGAAGGACATTACAGATTTTGTTTTCAAATGTTTGATATGTCAGCAAGTAAAGGACGAACATCAGAGACATGTTGGTCTGTTGCAGTCGATGGAAATACCTCAATGGAAGTGAGCATATCACTATGGACCTCATTACTGGTTTGCCTAAAACCTGGAAGAAGTATGATATGATATGAGTGATTATAGATCGGTTAACTAATTCTGCTCATTTTATGGCTATTCACAAGACCTAGTCATTGGAGTTGACTAGATTGTACATAGATAAGATCATTCAACTCCATGGTGTGACAGTTTCCATCATATCAAATAGAGATTCTAAATTTACTGTTTGATTCTATAAGAGTCTATAGGAAGCATTGGGCACACAGTTGAAATATAGTTCTGCTTTTCATCCTTAGACTGATGGTCAGTCTGAGAGGGCTATACAGATGCTCGAGGACATATTGAGTGCGTGCAACCTAGAGTGGCTGTTTGGGAAGATCAATTGCCTATGATTGAGTTTGCATACAATAATAGTTATCATTCTAACATTGGGATGGCTCCATATGAGGCTCTTTATGGCAGACCATGATCACCTATTTGTTGGTCTGAAATTGGCGAAAGAAGCTTGATAGGACTGCAGATTGTGTAAGACTATTATGGAAAGATTAATATTATCAGAAAGAGATTATTGCTCAGAGTTGCCAGAAGAGTTATTGTAAGGACTAAGGTTTCGGATCTAGTTATTGGGTCGGTTTCGGTGTCGGATCCCTTGGTTTGGACCCTTGTGGGGCTGGGACAAGAGCTCTTTTTCACGTCAAGCTTACTCGACGCGATTTTAAACGGCGTCGGTATGGGGGGACGCCATTTAAGAGCTTTGCGGGAGTGCCGCGTGGGCGGGTGTGGGGGCGCATGTGTACGGTCGTGTCGTCTGAATGGCGTCTTGCATAGACGATGTGATTCAAATAGTTGCCAGTGTACGAGCCCGTCCTATCATCTGATTGGCATCGTTCAGGAACGACGCGTTTTTAGCTTGTTTCGGTTGACGCTCCGAAGCCCTCCTTCCTTTCCCTCATTCTCTCCATCTCTCTTTCTCTCCTCCCCCTCCTCTCCGAACACCTCCGATGACCCTTCCCCTCCTCCTTCCCTTCCTCTCCCCATTCCTCCTCTTCCTCCACTCCATCAACCCCTTAACCTTCACCACTACCACCACCATCTCCTCCACAGCGCATTGCTCTCCAAACGGCGGCCGACGTCCTGATGGAGTGACGGCGTCCACAGTGGTACCAGCAGCGGCTTATGGTGTTGCGGATCGGCGGCTTAGAGTTAGGAGGAGTGCAAGTAACTAGTAGGGTGACTATCTTCATAGTGTTTTGTTTAAAACTATGATTTTCTTGCTTTGAAGCATGTGATATGTGTGGATATTTTTAGATAGAAAGCATGTTTTAAAAGGTTTTAATGAAAATGGATCTTTTTCATGAAATGGGATTTGGGTGTTAAATTTGTTATTGGACCTCTCCCCTTGTCTCCTTTATGTTTTTTAGTTTTTTTAGTATTTTTGGGGGAGAAGAAGGACCCTTCATCTTAGCTCAATTTTGGGCGTAAAACGCGTCCACTCAGGCCGACGTTATTTGCGATAGGCGTCGACCTGAGTCGACGCCATTTATGGCCCATTTCTTTCGGTTGCCGATGCCAGTGTGGGATAAAGAGCTTAATAGCGTCAGCTATGGGCGACGCCATTCAAGCCAGTATCCCTGGTCTCAGTTACTCTGCGAAATTTGAACCAGTTTAGGGGTCTTGAATGACGTCGGCCACAGGCAACGCGATTCAAGACATAACCCCATTAATTCATGCAATTAACATGTGTTTACATTGTTAGATAATTTTGTTAAATACATGTTCGAAATCGTACTTCGAGGACGAGGGTTTCTACGTGATTGGATCGTACCGTGTTATGTTTTGTGCGATCGTGGATCTAGAGTGACAGTTGTTAGCGTTTGACACCTTGTGTCGATGTGAGAGTAACACAGCGCTGGTGTGGGAGTGGTGGGGTGACGCCTAGTGAAAGAAGGTCACTTAGTATACCCCAAGATATAGCTAGTACCGGTGTGCGAGTGGCACATTTGAAGTGTCACTCGTAGCTGGGGAAGCAGAATCACCTAGAGCTAGACATGTCGGAGTAGCCAGCGTGCTATCCGAGAGGTTGCTGTTTGTTCCCAGCGGGTCAGTGTTTTCCGCATTCGGTTGCGTGGTTTGTGTGTTTAGCCGAGACGCCGGTTGTGGACTCCATGGTGGAGTGGTTTCAGAGTTGTGCCTGTTGCATTTACAAATGCATGTGTTTCATATCGAAATTTGGGAACCTTTGAGAATTGTGTTTAATGCTTTACTTATTTAATTGTCTATATTTATGTTGTTGCATTTGTGGGTGCGTGAGTGGGTGGTGGGGATCAGAGAATCCCTACTAAGTCCATTTCGATGAGACTCACCCCTGCGATTTTCAAGTGAGGGTTCTAGGCAGGTGTAGCGTGGAGGGTTTCGTCTCGGATTGCGCGCCAGCAGCCATTATTCTAAGATATACCCCGATGTAGTTGTTATTTTCTTTTCAGGCATGTACGCTTAATTATTTCTTTTCGGTTGGAATATGTAATTATTTGCTGAATCGAGTCGAATTGTAATAATTTTTAATTATTGCGCTTCCGTTACAATTTGATGTAGTGTGGGTTGTTTAGCTTAATTTATCATTTATTTTTCAGACTTATTGAGATCCTGGTTTGACTACAAATTTTAATGATTCGGTACCCATTTAGTAATCGGATCCCCAATTATAGGGGTAGTTACAGTTATGCTAACTATAGAAGGCGAAAGTTGGTATTTGAAGTGGGAGATCATGTGTTCTTGAAGGTGTCTCCTACTAAGGGTATGATGCGGTTCGGCAAGAAGGAAAAATTGAGTCTGAGACTCATTGGGCCATTCGAGATTCTACAACTAGTTGGCGAGGTGGCGTATAAGCTGGCATTTTCACCTGCATTGGCCAATGTTCATCTGGTGTTTCCTATGTCTATACGAAGAAAGTACATATCAGATTCATCTCATGTGATCGAGTATGAGCCACTAGATGTGCAATATGACATATCCTATGAAGAGAAGTCGATTCGCATATTGGATGTAGAGAGCAAGTACTTCGAACCAAGGTGATTCATCTAGTAAAGATTTTATAACGGAATTGTTCTACAAAGGAAGTAACATGGAGATCGAGAAAGATATTAAGAAGAAGTATCCATCTTTATACAGTAAGATATGCTGATTTAAATTTTGAGGATGAAATTTCTTTGAAAGAGATAAGATGTTATACCCTAGATCTTAAACCTATTAATTTATTAATGGGTCAAGGTTAACTAAGTTCAATTAAATTTAAATAAGTCTAGTAAATCAATTAATGGGCTAAAATGATTTAAATATATTTAATATTTATTTAATTATATAATAATATATTTAAATAGATAAGTCATTAGTAAAGTCCAATGAGATCCAATAAACTTATTAATGATCCAATTAGGAAATTAGTTGATTTCTAACACTTAGTCAGATTTTGAACCCTGTAAACTGTGTGATTACAGCATATTGAAGATGTGATAACTTTGCGCAAAAGATTCTAAAATTTGCATGGTGGACACTTGGAAAGAGGATACAAAGGACGATAACTTTGTCTAAAGGAATTTTGTCTAATTAAGTCGCTAAAGGGGTCGAATTCGAGGAGTTTTAGTTAAAAAAACCCACTGCGTGCAAAAAACTGGGTTCCTAACTGTAAATGGATTCACTTTACTTGTTGATTAAGATTCCATCTGTTGGAGTCCAACGCTGCAACGAACAAACTTGATTTGGACAGTATTAGGAAAGAAAGAAATCATAAATAAGGCCTTTTGGTCGTGCACAAATTCTCTTGTATGCAACATGAATTCTAGGATAAGTAATATGATGTTCCTCATCAAGAACTATAAGAGTCTTTAGTTTAATCTTTTGAAAATTGATTCTAATGGATGAATTATGTTTTTAGGAGATTAGAGGATGTGGGAAAAGCTTTAGAACAAACAAAATTTGTGACTAGAGCCTAAGGATCTGATTGGAAAAGATTAGTTTGTTATTCCTTCAAAAGATAGGTGAAGATAACCCATTAAGTGTTTATTTTGTATTAATATAAAATTTTCATTTTAATTTTCAAAAGTAGTCAAACATGATTCATGAAATCTGATTGGAGAATAGGAGAAGAATAAGGGAGAATAAGAGGAGAATAAGCTTAATTTAACTTTGACAAGCGGAATGGCTTATACCGGTGGAGAATAGCCTATTCGGAGAATAAGGAGAATAAGCAATTCGACCCTAGACCCAAGAATTGTTTATCCTTCTTATTCCGCCAGTAGGTCCCACATAACTATCAAAGCTAAGCATGCATTCTTTATTCTAGTATATGCTATTCCAGATAAGTAATTCTGGATAACCTATTCTGCAAACAAATTGGGGCTAAAATCTATAAGTCTATACTCTTAGTTCTCACTTTGGTCCCTCAATCTCATAAGAATTTT
Organism: Zantedeschia hybrid cultivar; assembly: GCA_030544215.1. Taxonomy (NCBI): domain Eukaryota; kingdom Viridiplantae; phylum Streptophyta; class Magnoliopsida; order Alismatales; family Araceae; genus Zantedeschia; species Zantedeschia hybrid cultivar. The sequence goes on from JARZZO010000005.1 coordinate 21,920,331, forward strand.
TTGAAATATTATAGTTTGAAAAACTAGTCTAAACCGGTGGACACTATTCAAAAGACGTCCGTCTGACTAGACACCTTTCAAACTCAGTGACTAGAATCCATTTCAAACTCAATTTTGAGCCTACAAGATTTCCACCATACTGGATGCTATTTAAAAGGCATCCACCACGCTAGACGCCATTTAGACTGCTCTGCTGTTAGTTTAGAAACCTGATCCGACTTATTTTGATCATAACTCCTTTTCTTAGCCAAATGATTTGAAAATTGACCATAATTTTATTTTTATGAAATATAAGTGTCTGTAACATTATATATTTTTTAAAAATTTATTTCTAATTATTTTGCTATTTATTCCATTAGTTACAATCTACTCAATTTTTTTATGCAATTTAATACTCTAAACCACTCAAACGATGTCTAATTTACTTGAAACTTTGCCATATGTTTTATTTGATATATTTGACATGTTTATCAAGTGTAATTTTGTAAATATGTTTGCTATTTTTGGCCTTATTTGTTGATTGTTTAGCTCTAAAAATTAATTCTATTGACCGAAAATTATAATTCTTTGTCCAAAAAATCTGAAAAAATTTCAGTAGCATATTCTTTTATCCATAAACTTATTTGGATTAGATATACTCTAATTTTCTATATATATGACCTATTTGACTCTTAAGTAACTATTTTGTATGTAAAAGAAGTATGTTTTGACTCATATGTATATGTTTCATTTTGTCTATTAAATTTTCAGATTCATAATAAGTTTGAAATCTATAAAAATATTCTTGTGTCATATTTATTTATGATATATTTAGACATTGTCATCTTAAGGAGATTATGGCTCATTCTATAAGCGTCCGTAGATAAGTTATGCCCGTAGACAACTGAAAAATCCTAGTAATTATGAATTTGTTATTAGTTATTCGAGTGGGTCATGAAGCCTCAACTATGTATGTGCTATGACCTTAGCATATTTGCCTATATGTTATGGCATTTGTTTGTTCGACTCCTTGTATGATAGTTGGATGCATGTCTATTTGATATATTAATTTGTGATTTGTTTGGCACATAATTATAAAACATAATGTACTACTTAGATCCATTTGATTCAGTTGATTATCTATTCAGTTTGTTCGTTTGTCATTTACATTCAGTTATTTCGATGTCAGCTTATTTGGTTAAGAATCTATATTTATTTTGATTAACTATACTGACAAAATGAACTCTGATTTGATAAACTACTGTGGCATGATAATTTACTATATGTTTAGTTCGATATGTTCAGTTTGACATGTGATATATTTTAGTCATAGCTAGTAGATTTGTTCAGTTAGACAAAAATCTGATTGTCTTATATGTTATATGTTAGTCGACCTATTCATGTTATTAGAAAGTACATTCTATTTGGTAAATTTATATTTGAATATATTTTGTATCATATTCTTATTTGAGCTATACGTAGAATTGTAAACTATACATATATTTGATATCATCATTTTTTAATTATTTTGTTATTAGTATTTAATGAATTTGATTTGCCTACTGAATAGTTGTACGCATTAACTCTACTAACATTTTCAGAGACTAGGGAGAATAGTTAACTGTGAAGAAGGACTTTGCTTAAGGAATTTGACTCGGTCTCATCTGGAAGTTATCGAAGATTAATTTTACTGTTTTCTTAAGATTTGACGTAGTAGGAATTTGAGAGATGATATTTATTTTATATTTCTTTAGTGAGTTAAGATATTTTATTTCTGTTGCATATTTGATATAATTTGAGGATCCTGACTATAGTAATATAATGGAATATAGAAATTTATTTGATAGTAAATGATATATTTATTACGTAGTTATTTATCTCTCATCTTTCATTGTCTTATTTATATGTTATTTGATTCCGTAGTTACATAGTTTGAATCCGAAATAAGTCTAAACAGCTGAACTAGATCATAGGTAATATGAGTCTCCTGAGTTAAGAAAAAAATAACTAGCCACCCAAAATTATCTTCTACTTTAATAATTTTCTTGTCAAGGGTAAAATCTTAAAACTAAAAATGCTAAATAAACATTTCACCAAATATCTCTTAAGATACAAAGGGTGTATTTGGCGTAACTTATAGTTGAAAGGCACTTTTAACTTCCTCTTATAATATGAGAAAAAATGGACGCACGTTGTTATAACTAATTTTTGGTTGTTACAAAAATCAAATCCATTCTAATAATCTCACCTTTTCTCTAATTTGTGAAGGTCTAAACTGTAATTTTTGGTTGGAAGCCAAAAAAAATAAATTAAGGACGTGTTTGGCATAATTTATAATTGAAAATCACTTTTGGCTTTCTCATATAACATGAGAAAAGATGGATATAAGTGGTTATAATTAATTTTAGGTTGTTATAAGAGTCAAACCCTACCCCTAACAATAACTCCAATTTAAAAAACTCTAAGTTGTAACTTTTGGTTGGAAGCTAAAAAATAAATTAAATGTCATGAAAGTAACTTTCAACACTTACTTTTTTTCTCACATAACAATTAGATAAAAGTTTAAAAGTATTTCGTATTGAAAGTGCGCCAAACACGTCATAAATGTTATAAAAGTGACTTCTAACGCCTACTTCTTTGCTCACCAAAAAAATTGATAAGAAATTTAAATATACTTCTAATTAGGAGTTGTGCAAAACATGCCCGACATGTTGTTGGGCTTTCTGACAACGATCACTCTACAAACTGAGTTTTGGTGTGGGTGAAGCCAGTGAACATAGGGAGGAAACAAGGAAATAGGACTACAAGAACATAGAGCCGATCACATCAGCCCAATTTTGATTTAGGAATTTTTTATTGGCGCAAAAATAATTCAAAATTGCTTATCCCGAACAAGACGTGTTGTTTTGAAAATGAGTATTATTATTATTCATGTTAATTAGAATAAATAAGAGGGAAAAGTAAATCTATTCATGATTTTTGACACCATTTTCACTCACATATACAATGTATGCATTCAAAACAAATAAGTCCGAATTAACCCGATTAATCATCCCATTCAAGATTTATCAACATCCATCCAACATTTACCAACATATCAAGCAGGCCCATTGTTAACTTATTGCATGTATCTAAGATCAAAACCATTCGTCTTACATAATTTTAAGAGGAGAACAAGCACCTAGCTCACCTCACAAGTCACATCACCCTGTGTACACGCGTTTTCCTTCTTCCCTTGTACGCGAAGCAAAGCAAGGAGAACAGTGAACACCCCCCACGGCCGGAAGTGTGCAAAACACCCCATCACAGCCTCACCTTAACGCCGCACGACGCCGAGACCACCCTGGAGTTCGCCGCCAACCCGTCCATGGTCACGTCGCACCGCACCTTCGCCGTGATCGTCCACGTCGTCACGGCCCCGAGCTTGACTCGCACCGGCACTCTCGCCCTCAGCTCCAGCGGCACCGCCCCCCGCCCCTCCTCCGCCCCCAGCTCCCTGCGCGTCGCCTGCGACAACCGGATGCCTGACCCAACCAGCGCCGTCCGCACCACCGTCACGTTCCGCGCCCCGTGGTAGAACGCCGGCCACGCCCCCTCGCAGAGGTCCACGCCGGAGTGGGCGACGATGACGGAGCCGCCGCCCCCGTAACGCAACCCGACCTTCCTGTTGGGGTTCTCCGCGCGCACGGCGACGTCGAACTCCGGCGAGAGGACCGCGCCTGACGTCAGGTTGAATCCCCTGACGGAGATGCTCTCCACGGCGTACTTGGGGAACTGCGGGCGGAAGACCAGGTAGAGGACGCCGACCGTGGCGGCGAGGGCGAGGACGAGGGCGAGGAGGGCGCCGGCGGCCCAGCAGAGGCGGCAGCAGCAGGAGCGCTGCCGGCGGCCGCCGCGACGGCTGTACTCTTTGAAGCGGCGTTCTGTTTCCGGCGTCGGGGTGCGAAAGATCTGCTCTTTGGGGACCTGGATGACGTAGGTTCCCGGAGAGAGCTGGGGATCATCGTCCGGGCGAGGCGGGGGCAGGAGCAGCAGCTTGGAAGGGGAGACGGAGGCCCCGGCCGGGTGGTCGGGGGTGTCGCTGCTTGGGTGGACGCGTTCGGACATCGCCGCCTCTTCCGTGGAGAGAGAGAGAGAGAAAGAGAGAGAGAGAGGAGACCTGCACAGTGGGAAACTAGGAGCTCATATATAGTTCTTGGTGTTGGTGTGCGATAGTAGATGCCTCGGTGACGGCGGTGGGAGGAAAGGAAGAACAAGGAGACGGGGATGGACCCTGTTGAAGAAAACAAAAGTGTCTTTTTTTTCCCAGCTGGTATTATACGCGGAGCACCCGTTAATTAACAAAATCGTAGAAGGAAACCCAGTAAAGATCGCACTGTTTTTGTTATAATAACGTGCAAGGATTAAATTGCATTTAACAAGAATTCAAAAAAGTGATGAGCATTGCGAAGGTTTCTAATTTCGATCTAACGCAAGTTAAGCAGCATGAGAAGCCAACAACTGGCTTTCGCTTCACCGGGGAAGAAGAGGAAGAAGAAGAGATCAGCATACCTTGTTCAACTCCCGCCTCTGAGAGCGAGCAATGGCTAATGAGATGAGGTGCGAGCGTGGTTGGAGTCTTGGACAGGCACTCGACTGCTCTGCTTAAGCCGGAGCTAGAAATGGAGGAAAGCTAGGCGCCAGCAGCAAGCAGCGTGGGGAGGCTGCAGCTAATGGCCGTCAAGCCACATATGGCGACTGGCGGGTAGGTAGCTGCATCAGCAATGGTGAGACTTGGCCTTGGTTACAGCTTAGGATACGAGTTCATGGCGTAGTAGAGGGGAAGAAAAGGTCCACTAGAAGCCGCTTCTAATAAGTTTTACTCCATGGGAGGTGACGACGAGGAGAGCCGCTGCGAAAAGGACGACAATGGAGTCGTACCTAATAAAAAGACGCGGTCGATGGGCGGCGGGATGCTACTCCCCCAAATTTATTTTGCAAAGAACTTTTGATATGCATCTTAATTTATGTGTAATTTTTTATTTAAAAATGTACAATCGTCGACTTGTATTTGTACCATCGAAGTTTTGATCGAACATTCTAAAAAATTAAAAAAACCAAAAAAAAATAAAAATTGACTCCTCTCCGCCTAAACGGACTAGTGCGCAGTCATCTAATCACTTGGATCGAAATCTACGTAGATTGTAATGCCTATTCCTATTTGGAAAGATGTAAGAGAGAGAAGGGCTAAATTAACGTCTAGGACATATCTATAGATAGAAAGTGCCACCCCACATTGCAGCCATCGAAATCTAACGGCTGGACGTGGTAGCCTGTCATTTTTTTTATTTTATTGAACGATCTAATGTAAATTTGGACGACGATCGATATTTTTCTTTAAAAAAGCAAATGAAAATTAGACGATTCAGCTCCCATCCAATCAAAGTTTGATGGGACTTATCGTCCGCAGATTGAAATTGGCCTAGATCTACAATGTCCAAATATTACAGTAAGGTTTTCTCATACATAGTTAGATAGAAAATTAAACTGACTTAGCTACCGTCCGATTAAAGTTTGACGAGACATACCGTCCGCACATTATAATTAACCTAAATTTACGATGTCCAAACATCACAACAAGGCTTTGTCATATATACGATATAGAGAAAGGGAGAGCAAGCACGGCCGTTAGTTAGGAGGGTTGGCTTGGAGACTTCGGTCATTAACGAATTCGATTCTTTTGAAAGACAAGAGGCTGAATTGGTATCCCGTGGTAAGATATTCGAAGTGTGTTTGGCTTTGGAACGTCTCTCGGCACTCTATTAACTTAGATCGCACACAATTTTATTAAAAGTAAATAATTTATTAGTGATTTGGTTTCTTTATAGAAGAGAGATCCTCTCAGTACATGTTTGAATCGGAATCCAACAATATTTAGGAAAGGAAGAAGGCCAAACGTTGCAAATAATTCTTCATATGATCTCAAAAATTGACAAATATCTAGACTCTCCTCTCAGCACTACTCATTACTGGATTCCAGGTCAAACGTGTGCGGAGAAGATCTCCTCTCTTCCTTATAGCTCTTGCAGATAGCACAGTTAAAGATTTCATTACAATAAGACTAGTCTCATTAAGATATGCCTAGCTTCATTTGTAGCTATATTTCTTTAAATACAAATTATGTATGACTTCAGATGAATTGTGATCAGTTGGACTAATTTAAGGATCACTTGCACCTGATGGCTTCTTGTAGCAGTATCATGCTAAGCTGAGCAAGCTATTTAACGGATGCACGCTACCCCAACCGCCTCGGTTTGACGACTTCGCTGCTCCATCCCGTGACGGGCGACTTTGCTCTTCGTTATAAATTACTTCATCTAATGAAATGCTTCTTCCACCGCCACTCCAGCATGGTTGTGGTGGTTTTCTTCATCGTCACCGTCAGGCGTCTCCCTTTTTCCCGTTTGGGTTGGAGGACCTCCCAAGGATTACTTGGAATTCTACTAAATTTTGCTGAATTCATTAGCCTAATTTAAAACAGTCTAACTTGAGACTCCATTGACCCAGCTCAAAATTCTACTGATTCGTTACAGGACCTCATATGATCTAATCTAAGATCTCACTGACTCAACCATATTTATGACATAATGTTCAAGTGACCTCACTGAACAAGATTTCTGCCTCCGTCACTAATATGGGGATAAGATTAACAAATATTCATCTTTAAAGGAAGTTTAGTGTTAATTCTACTTTGATAGCAATGAAGTTGACACAGTAAGATAGACTTCTACCTCTCTACTTAAAACACGGGCTCTGAATTAGTCGTCACCTACAATGGGATACGGCTTGGTTAATCACTTAGTTGAGTAATCTATTTTTTAATGAAAGTAAGATGTGGGTTGATCTCGGACTAAAATTGGTCTAACTCTAGTATATGATGTATATCGTCCCAATCAAACAACTGCATGAGGATTATCTTTGCATATTAGTTAAAGTTCGAATGGACGAGATAAAGAAAAAAAAAAATCTAGAAACCACAAGTATATATGGTCGTTGGAGAGACAACCAAGAAATTTGATGGAGATGGACGTTTGGTTGATCGAGAACGAGTAGTGGTGACTAGGGTTGCCAATCGGGCGGGCTAGTCCGACGAAAATGTGAAAAAGTTCTATTTATCTCTGCCATTTTATGAGTCTCTTCCTTTTTGCGTATGGCATTGTCACTCCCTTTGTAAGCATCTACTAATTCGGAACTTAATTTGAAAGCCATATTTCGACTCAGACATTTTCGGAATGCTCCTAATAGCCAACAAATGGCAAGTGTTTTTTCTTGTGTAGACCCTATTTCAATAGGAACTTTATAAGTCGATCCATCTCAGTCCAACTCAACTCATATTAAAGAAAATTGGATCGGTCCAAGTTATATAAAGTAAGTTGGGCTGAATTTAGGTTGACATTAATTTAATCTGGGCTGAGTTGGACTGACGGGTTGGTCTAGTTTAAACTATTGACTTTTATAATAATTAATACAAAAGGTAAAATATTTCTAACAAACCATTTACAAGTAGGGCCAACCCAACTCAACTCACTCACTATTGAATTGGGGCTGAATTTGAGTTAAATTTGGGTTGAATTTTGGTTAGATTAAAATTGGACTGAGTTATTTTAAATTTGAGTTAAACCCAGATTATCACATAACCTAACCCAGTCCGCCCAAGTTACATCCATATTTGTTCACAGGGTTTACTCACCATCCAATGGTACCAATCCTGTATTACCAAACACACCTAAGCGAACTAATTGAATGGGATAGTTAGCTTCACCACTTGTCTCTCTTTAGAGAGGTCTCAGACTCGATCTTAGTTGGGAGTCTAAAAATTCTCCCTAGTCCATAGGATTACTTCTCCAAATAATTAACCTGACCTAGAATTATCATCTAATTAAGTAGATTTCTTAACCAATATGGAAATATATCAAATTATGGAGGATCTTTTAGGCTCTGCCCAGATTTAAACCATAGTATATGTTACATACTTGATCAACTGAGCCACCTTAAGAAAAAAAAAAAAAAAAAAAACTAAGCACATCAATGTGGCAGCTGCACAGCATTGAGTGCAATAATAGAAAAAATGCACGAAACTTAACCTCACATGATGACATCAGACAGTGATACAGTGTCACACATAAAGAATGAACGACACATCCCCCTAATTAGCTTTCATCATTTTACGATAAAATTCGTTTGCTAAAAATAATAGATTTACACTTAATGTTCTCAGCCTTAAAGTTTAAAAACAAGAAGGTTTGCATATCAACTATTATTAGAATAATAATTACAAGTTATTACTCTCATTTAAAATTGCATATCATTAAGAATGTCCATGATGAGTAAAGAGACTATTTGTTGTGTGCAGAAATAATTTTTTTGCATATCGTTGTCATTCTTAATGACATGTTTGCAAATTTAGGTATACAAATGATAAACCTAAGATTTTGTTCTAAACACAATTTGTATTAAAAGAAATCTTAAAAAGAATAAATTCTTGTAGGAGTCATTTGATTTGACAAAAAATATCATAAAACGTCAAATTTGAAATCATGAGCCCAGTCTTCAAATCACTAATTTTAAAATATCCAACTAACTTTTGGTAGTTTTGAATTGAAAATTGAAACAGATAAAAGAGTACCATATAAGTAAATACGATTTTGAACTCTAGAGATCTATGAATGCATGAAAACATCTTATATGATTTACAAATTCCATATACATGAAAAACACCATATGTAAAATGATTTAGGACACTTGAAATGCATGAAAAATATTTAAATGATTAATGAATCTCAGAATACATGAAAAATACCATAAAATGACTTAACGACACTCCAAATGCATGAAAACACTGTAAAATAATTTTTGACACTAAATATAATGAAGATATTATTTTGTAATATTTTAGTCAAGTAATACCTGCGGTACTGACTTCCACGTTGCATCCGTCAATGGTGACTAATGAGTTTGATCAATGGCAGGTCAATAGTGTAATTTTATTTTACTAAAATCTCAAAAGAAGGAGGCACCCTTAAAACATTTCAAAAGAAAAAGGATCCTACCTCCACAAAATCTGACAGCTTAAATCACCTGGAATATAATCGGACGTTGCTTGAGGTAGGGGTGTTCACTATTTGATTCAAACTAAAAAACCAAATCAGACCGACCAATTCTATTTGATTTGATTTAGTTTGAACTTCTGAAAGTAATTTGAGTTGAATCCAAATCGAATTAAGAAATTAGTTTGGTTTGATTTCTCGTATTCGTAAATCAAATAAATCAAATTACGTTAAAAGGATATAATTTAAATATTAAATTCTTAGATTAAGTGTGAGTTTATGTAAATTGTAAAATTTTAAATTTTAAATTATTTTCATAGAATACCTTTTAGATCGTTATCTTGTACAAAAAAGGTGTTGAGTCCTTAGTAAAATAAGATGTTTAACTGTAATAATCTATTTTCAAATTTAAACTGCCAAATGATTTTTAAATAATTATTTTAACAAAATAATGTTGAAGTGCATTATTTAACAATGTGGCCCATTATAAGGCCAAATTGTAAATCAAATCGAACCAAATCAAATTATTTCGATTTGATTCAATTGGGTTTCAAACTATTACGATTTGATTTGATTTGATTTTGTTTGACTCTTTACTCCAGTTTAATTTGATTTCTAAAATTTTATCCTCCGACCAAATAAAATCAAACCGTGAACACCCCCGAGAGTCCGAGAGTGGATGCAATACTGTTGCACTATGCCTCAATACAGCATGTATTACTCTTCTTAGTTTTAGTTTTCATGGATTTGAGTTTTCCCGGTGGTTCTCGTCTCATAGGGTAGGTACACTGTTCCCTCCCGTTAGTTTTGCTCCGCTACCCCGTCACCACAAGTAGTAAACTAATAAATAAGACGATTACATCTATCTAACAAACGTGAATTTTGTAATTTTAAATAAGTTTTAAAAGTAGTCAAAATTACCTCTGCGCTGGGGACATTACAAAATACCCTTAAAAGATAGAATTCAGGTCCTCTCAACGTGTTAGGGGCTTCTTACGGTAGTTGTATTACTAAATTTTTAATAACAATTACATCTAAGAAATATAAAAGGTAACTTTCCTCCTAAAATCATAGATAAAGTGATCCAAAAATCAGCACACTAAACGAAGTCCCCGGTTTCATTTTCGTATATTTACAAATCAAACGAAGTTGCCCAATTTTAGAATCTTTGGAATTTTACTATGTTTATATTAATAACCTTAAAATGAATAGTTTACGACATTTTAGGACGTACCCAACAAAACTTAGGTGGGGAGATGAGATCTTCTGATCCCCTTCCATTAACCAGCGGACTGATACGCAAATTCCAGCCGATCACATTTCAAAATCAAATGCCTCTCCCAGGAAGATTTCCCATTTCCACACCTTGTCTGGGCTCGCTAGTTTCCTCATTGTTTGGTCGGAGAAGGAAGGTGCAGCTGCACTAATAAGCCATGACTGACGATTGTGGTACTCCATTAATGCTTTAGGTATTGTGCAGCCTGGAAAAGCTATGAATAATAGAATTGGATGTGTATGCTTTGTGACCACAGTGAAAATTAGGTGCCTAGTTGGAGGAATTCTTGCAGTTAGTGGTTTCTGTGGAAGATGTGATTCGAATCTAATTTTAGTTAGAATATTGTTTGAATTAGTCCATGCAATTAGCTTTGGTCTTTGACTTTAGTCAGTGCTAGTTACTGTGTTATGTGTCCCACGTCTCACGTTGTGGCTAAGATGGTGGAGTTAGAGGGCTCGCATTCTATGTTTATGGCTGAAGGAGATTGTTCTTATGTTCCCAAGTTTTCTTGTAAGCCTATTTAAAGGCACTTGTAGCTCATTGAAGTAGATTAACGAGATTTCTATTGTCCTTTATTCTCCTCTCCATTTATTCTACTTGTTGTTGTTGTTGTAAAGTTCTGTTCTTACAGCAGAAAAGAACAGAGTCCACCTTCTTTTTTCCATTGTGCTGTCGTTTCTCCAACAAAGTGGTATCAGAGCACTAGGTTCGATTTGTGTTGGGTGAAGGAGAAAGCTAGAGATCAAGTCTAGAAGAGACATGTAGGTCAGTCTACGCTTTCCATGAGTGCAAAGAGGGGTAAGCATGTCTCACCCACCAAGTGTTTGATAGAAGTTCTACGTGATAAACATGGCAACAAATGGTAATCCCATGACTATTTCTCAGCCAGTCCTTTCCATTTTCAAGGGTGAATAGTATGAGTTTTGGAGTATTAAAATGAAAACCTTGTTTATGTCTCAAGATTTATGGGATTTGATTGAGTTTGGATATTTAGAAGGTGATCCAGATCATATGACTGCAGCTCAAAGAAATCAATTGAAAGAGGTTATGAAGAAGGATGCCAAAGCTCTGTTCTATATTCAGCAAGTTGTGCATGAGACTATCTTCTCTAGAATTGCAGCAGCAACTACTTCAAGCGAGGCATGGCAAATTCTGTAGAAAGAGTTTCAAGGCTCGTCGGAGGTAATCACCGTAAAGCTCCAATCCCTTCACTGAGAATTTGAAACACTAGTCATGAAGAGTAATGAATCTGTCCAAGATTTTTTATCTCGTGCCTCTGTTGTAGTTAATCAAATGAAATCATTTGGTAAAAATATTTCAGATCAAACAGTTGTAGAAAAGATTTTAAGAAGTTTGTCACCCAAATTTGACCATGTAGTGGCTGCGATTGAAGAGTCTAGGACTTGTCTATTTTTTTCATTTGATGAATTAATGAGTTCTCTACAAGCACATGAAGTAAGGTTAAATAGGACAGTTAAAAAGGTTGAAGAGAAGGCATTTCAAGCAACAGGGCAAGCATCCTCACAAAAGGAGAGGTTTGAAAATTCAGCTAGCAAAGGTCGTGGACGTGGTCATGGCCGAGGCCGTGGTAGAGGGAGATTTGATTGGCAAGGAAATTAGCAGTAACGCTCAACTGATCAAAAGAAAGAAGATCAAAGGGTGTTCAATGTTATCATTGCAAAAAGTTTGGCTATGTTGAGGCAAAATACTGAGAGAAATAAAAGCAAGCAAATTATGTTGAAGAAAAGGAAGAAGAGAGTAAGTTGTTCTTAGCTTGTTTTCATTGTCAAATTGATACAAGCAATATTTGGTTTCTTGATAGTGGTTGTTTTAATCATATGTCTGGAATGAGATCAAAGTTTCAAAATCTTGATGAGTCACACAAGACGACCATTCGGTTGGGAGATGACAAGCAAGTACAAGTTGAAGGGAAGGGTATTATTGTTGTCCAAACAAGCCATGGTAAAGTCAAGAACTTACATGATGTCTTTTATGTTCCTAATTTAGCACATAACTTGCTAAGTGTTGGACAGTTGTTAGAGATTGGTTATTCAGTTTTGTTTCATAATGCATCATGTGTCATTACACATAAGAAATCTGAACAGATCATAGCTAATGTGAAAATGACAGCAAACAAGATGTTTTCTTTTGAAATTTAGATTGTGATGATCATGCTTTGGTGATTACTCAAAAAAGAGAGTCTGAATTGTGGCATTTACGTTATGGACATTTGCATATGAATGGGTTAAGAGTGTTGAATCAAAAAGAGATGGTAGTAGGGTTGCCTAAAATTGATTCTCTTGATGAGATATATGAAGGTTGTGTCTATGAAAAACAAACTAGGAAGCCATTTCCCGTAGGAAAGGCATGGAGAGCCAAGTACAGCCTTGCATTGGTTCGTGCAGATGTGTGTGGACCAAAAAGAACTGAATTCTTAAACAGCAGTCGATATTTTTTGTTGTTTATTGATGATTACAACCGCATGAGTTGGGTGTATTTTTTGAAATACAAACCTAAAGTGTTTGACATGTTCAAAAAAATTAAAGTACTTGTGGAAAAGCAAAGTGGTAACTACATAAAGGCTCTTCAAACTGATAGAGATGGTGAATTTTTATCTAATGAATTTAACACCTTTTTGTAAGGAAAATGGCATTTATTGGGAGCTCACTGCACCTTACACACCAGAGCAAAATAGGGTGGCTAAACAAAAGAATCGCACTGTGGTTGAGATGGCTCGAAGTCTAATGAAAAGAAAGGGTCTTCTAAATCAATTTTAGGCAGAAGCAGTGGCTACATCAGTCTATTTGTTGAATATATCTCTCACAAAGCTGTTTTAAACATGACACCTTATGAAGCATGGAGAGGAAAGAAACCTCGAGTAAGCCATTCGAAAGTTTACAGTTGTATTGCGTATGCTTTATCAGAATCTCTAGATAACAGCAAGTTTGATGCAAAATCTGAAAAATGCATTTTCATTAGTTATTGCCCTCAATCAAAAGCATACCGGGTATATAATCGAATTAATGGGAAGTTGACAATTACTAGAAATGTTGTTTTTGATGAAAATACAAGTTGGCATTGGAATGACAGCACAAATGAGGAGAAAGCAATGGAAAGTCCATCTCATTCTGTAGCACCCTTAAGTACTGACATAACATCCTCAATGAGCAGGCTAAATTCTTCCAATGATGCCTCTTATGACAGTCCACTAAGAAAAGGAAGATCCCTGGCTGATATTGATCAATCTTGTAGCTTTTCTTTGTTTGTTTTAGATCCAACAAGCTTTAAAGAAGTAGTGAAAAATGAAGAATGGCAAAAGGCTATGAAGGAAGAGATTATGGCAATTGAGAAAAATGAAACTTGTGAACTTTGTTATCTACCTCAGGATAAGAATGTTGCTGGCCTGAAGTGGATTTTCAAAACATAGTTTAATGTTGATGGGATTGTACAGAAGCATAAGACATGATTGGTTGCAAAAGGATACGTACAACAGCAAGGTATTGATTTTCAAGACACCTTCTCTCTTGTTGCTCTATTTGAAACTGTGAGAACTATTTTAGCATAAGCAGCTCATTTAAAATAGCCTGTGTATCAACTTTATATAAAATCAGCATTCTTAAATGGTGAATTGTATAAGGATGTTTATGTAATGCAATCTGAAGGTTTCATCATAAATGGCCAAGAAAACGAGGTATACAAGCTAAAAAAAGGCTCTTTATGGCTTGAAACAAGCTCCAAGAGCTTGGTACAGCAAAACTGACTCTATTTTCAGGAAAAATGGATTCAAAAGAAGTGAGAATGAGCCCACTCTATATTTAAAGCAACAAAGTATGCATGAGTTTCTCATAGTTTGCCTTTATGTTCATGACATGATGTATATGGGTTCTTCTTATCATTATCATCTTATATAAGAATTCAAGAATTGCATGATGGAGAAGTTTGATATGACGGATTTAGGTTTTATTATTTTCTTGGTCTTGAAGTTAAGCTAACTGCAGATGGAATTTTTATTTCACAAGAAAAATATGTTATAGATCTTCAACATGCTGAATTGTAAAATGGCAGTCACTCCTATGAATGTGAACGAGAAATTGACACTTGAAGATGACACTGGAAAGGCAGATGCAAAGCTTTTCAGAAGCATGGTTGGTGGTTTGATTTACTTAACAGATACACGGCCAGATATTGCATTCTCCGTCAATGTGGTTTCCAGATTTATGCACAACCTTTCAAAGCATCACCTTAGTGCAGCAAAGAGAATCTTGCGCTATATTCCTGGAACAATGGATTTTGGAATATGGGATACTCATGTGACTAATTTTAAATTGTCTGGTTTTACTGACAGTGATTGGACAGGTTGTGCAGTTGATAGAAGAAGTACTTCGGGAAGCATTTTCAGTCTTGGGTCTAGTGCAATTACATGGAGCTCAAAGAAATAAGCTTTTTCATCATCAGAGGCAGAGTATGTAGCTGGAGCAGCAGCAGCATGTCAAGCATTATGGCTAAGAAGATTAGTTGAAGATCTCAAGCACAAGCAATGCGGAGCAATTGAAATTTTTTGTGACAACCAGTCTGGCATAGCAATGACAAAAAATCCTATCTTCCATGGGAGAACAAAGCATATTGAAATTCAACATCATTTCATTCGAGAGCTCGTGGGAGATGGAAAGGTGGAGCTCAAATTTTGCAGAACAAATCAACAGTTGCGGACATTCTGATCTCCCTTCTTCAAAACACTTACATTTTACATCACTTCTTGGAGTTTGCAAGTTCGAATCAAGGGGGAGTGTTGAAGATGTGATTCGAATCTAATTTTTAGTTAGAATGTTGTTTGAATTACTCCATGTAATTAGCTTTGGTCTTTGACTTAGTTAGTGTTAATTACTGTGTTAAGTGTCCCACGTCTCACGTTGTGGCTGAGATGGCGGAGTTAGAGGGCTCACGTTCTATGCTTATGGCTAAGAAATAGGACATTGTTCTTATGTTCCTAGGTTTTCTTGTAAGCCTATTTAAAGGCACTTGCAGCTCATTAAAGCAAAGTAACAAGATTTTTGTTGTCCTTCATTCTCCTCTCCATTTATTCTACTTGTTGTTGTTGTTGTAAAGCTCTATTCTCACAGCAAAGAAGAACATAGTCCACCTTCTTTTTTCCATTGTGTTGTCGTTTCCCCAACAGTTTCGTTCCCTACTCGTTGGAGCAGGAGTTCGCTTTGCCCACCACTAGGTTATTGATCAAAAAGAAAAAAAAAAAAAAAAGAAAGTTTGGTGCCTAGTTGTCCAAATTGCAAGATGGTTTTATTTCAAGTAGAGAAGAATTTAATTCTAATACCTTGAGAGACCTAACTTGGGACCCATTAGGTTATTTTCCATAACGCCCTAAACAAGAAAAGAATAGAAATCACAATCAATTCCTAGTTTTTAATTAAGCATCTTTAGTTTTTTTAGGATGCATTTGTTTGCAATTAATGTAAGCTAAAGATGTATGAGCCATCATCTTTCAAGATGATAGAAAATAACAAGTACTTAACATTGACATTGTCGGTATAAACTCCTCTAACTCTATTAAGCATGTGCTTTTGATGAAAGAATTAAAACATAACTTGCTTAGCATTAGTCAATTGTATGATAAAGGCAGTTTTGTTTGAATCCTCTCATTATATTATTCTAGACAAGAAAATCAATGAAGTGAAGTTTATTGAAATTTGGAAAAACAATGTTTATATCATTAGTTTGGATGATGTGAAGCATGTATACTTAGTTTCTAATAATGATGATATCATATGGCTTTGGCAGCATGAGCTTGGGCATGCTAGTTTTAGAGTAATCTAGTTTAGAGCTTGGTCCCACTCATACTCTAGTTTGGGTAATAATAAAAACATGACTTTGTTATTGTGGATGATTATTTTACATTTATTTGAGTTTATTTTCTATTTTATAGAAGTGATGCTATGCATAAATTTGTTAATTTTTTAAAAAAGACTTAAATGATAAGGACAATACTTGCACACCCATCCAAAGCGACCATGATAAGGAATTTGAAAATATGTTATCTGATGAATATTCTATTGAAAATAATTTTGATCAAAACGTTGTTGTAGAAAGAGAAAATAATACTCTGATTGATATGGCACATATCATACTCTATAAGAATGATTTACGACAGTATTTTTGGGTAGAACCCGTAAATACCACATGTTATATTACTGATAGTACTATAATCAGACTAATCATCAAAAAGACAACGCATAAACTTTTAAGAAAAAGATGCCAGTGATATCTTACTTCAAATCATTTGGACGCAAATGTTATATCTTAAACAATGTAAATGACAATTTTAGTAAGTTTGATGCAAGATTAATGAAGGTATATTTCTTAGCTACTCTTTAAACTCTAAAGCATTTCATGTTTTTAATAAAAGGATTTGTTGTTGATAAGTCAATTCATGTGATTTTTTGATGAAACTAGCAATGTTATGAGAAAAGATCATAATGATGATGATGATTTGAAAAATCTAAAAAAGAAACTAGAAGTTCTCTGTATCAAGACATCGGAGCAAAAAGATGATCTTACTCAAGGGCCCAATATTGATGATACAGAAGATCCTCTAATAGAAACTCTCCAACCAATTCATCAAGCATCAAAAGGACTTCAAGGATATGAAAATTAAGAAAAGTCATTCTAAAGATAATATCATGGGAGATATATCATCCGATATGCAAAGTCGGTTACCAAAAACTAAGTATTTAAATGTGACTACTTAATACTAATTTTACAAATTGAACCTAAGAATGTTCATGACGTTTGTGATGAGTTTGGACCTTCGCTATGTACAAGGAGCTCAAGCAATTTGAGAGTAATAAAGTGTAGAGTCAAGTACCATGTCTAAAAGACTACCCAATAATTGGAACTAAGTACATTTTTTGAAACAATTAATTTAGTGAGACATATGTACTAATTTGTAACAAAGAAAAGTTTGTATCTTAAGGGTATAACTAAGAGGAACTGATTTTGATGAATCTTTTGCACCGATTGCAAGATTATAAGCCACTCATTTATTGCTTGCCTATACTATTTTAGAAATATTAAACTTTACTCAAAGATGTTTAAGAGTACATTTTTAAATAGTTTAATTAAAGAAAATATTTACGTTGAGCAACCACTCGATTTTTGAGATGCTAACTTGTAACACCCCGGGATCAAGGGTAAAGTTGAACCTGGTTTAATGCCCCTATCTTAGATTGCTACCAATTCGTAGTCTAAATTATGAATAATAAGCTGGGGGTATTAGCATAAATTAAGGATATTACAAAAGTAAGGTACATTAATGATAATAAAATATCTAGATAATCCATACACAATCTCAAAAAGACAATGAATTTCAACAATCAATAAATCACATAGCCACAAACCTAATAAAGACACACGTCCAAAATAAAATTTTAAAATTTAAATTGTACCATTACATCATGTTGGCCACCATGAATCTATTGCGCACTTTGATTCATAAGTAACTTGCACCCATGAAGGGACTGAAAGAGAACTCAGTAAGAATCCCACACCCAAGCCCACAAATCTCACTACTAAAGAAACCAGAATATATCACATGATAAGGAAACATTATTATAATTTCAATGGTCCAATGGTCATTATTTGAGAATCAAAATCCACTATTTAATAATCATATCAAGAATCATTAATCGAAGTCACTCATGGATCTCATAAGGTCATTTCACATGGACAACTCAAAGTTCACAATTACTTATCTAGGCTCTATCATTTATTGCTAATCTTTCCTAACATAACAAACATAAGAATCATCCATAACTTATAACATTATTCAAGTAATCATATATTCACATATCTCGTTTTATGGTGGATTTCATATCTATCACATATCTATTAGTCTTTCTAGTGACCCATTCAAGAGCCTAATCACAATATTCATCATATATATTCCATTCTATTATTGGGTCATGCATCTATTCCACGGTGGATCATATTCTATCAATGATTACATTATATCAATCATGAATCATCAAAGTCATCATATCAATCATGATAGAGAAGTAGCAACACTAGCCATCTTTCAATCATCTTTAGATTTGGAACGTCCTAAGGGACTCCTTACCCAATCAATGCCGCTTTGCCTTTCTTAGATCTCTGAAAATCCGTAAAAGTCTGGTAAAAAAGTAAGGCCAACTGAGGTTCGAGGCACATCGCCTATGTAGTCCAAGCCCTCAAGTGGACTCCCCTATTGCCCTTAATTAGTCAAATAACAAAAGTAAGGTTTGGACATATGAATCCCATCTATATAGATAAGCTAGGTCATGACTTGATCTCATTTACATGGTTAAACCCTTGCCCCCTTCTCAAAAAGAAAATCTATGTCGATATCAAATGCTAGTGAGATTAGCCAATCATGTTAGTCTAAGAACATAAGTGCGTTATATAAAATAATCACATGACCAAAATATAATATGAGAGCATAAAGTTGTAAGTGATAAATCATTCAAATAGTCTTAATTAGACAATTGTAAACATCAAAGTATGAATCCAAGCAAAATGTGTCCACAGATGGTCAAAACAAGTCAAAATAGTGCATTTACTCCTCTTTGGATCCAAACGATTGACTGAACTGATAAAATGGTCGATCATTTGACCTAAAAAGGGCCACAAAAGAAGTTTTAGACAAAACGGTTGATCGTTTCTAATATCACATCAAACTGACAGAAACTGTCAATAGACTACACAACGAACCTCCACTTCGTAGGGTCATAACTCTCAATATACACATACAAATTGAGATCTTTTTTTTTGTATGAAAGAAGATTAAATAAGCTATAAAAAATTTCAAAAATCAAGTCAACTAGAGCACTACATGTGTCATGGTAATTAAAACACTAACTAACTGTCTTATTTTTGGAGACAACCACACATTTATGAAGATGGGGTTAGATCTCACTCAAACTAAGGACAAATACCATGAAACATGAACTAAAGTAATTGTACATATAGAACTTTAAATCTGAAAATATACACATCATTCCTATTATCACGTTGACCACAAATAGTACAACAAGTAGATCCAAAAATCTGGTTCCTAGATTTTATTAGGAAGCATGAACAACAAACGATTTCACATCTTAAATCCTATTTAAATTGTAAACTAAGAGCATAGATCTAAGAACCAGCATAGGAAACATCAATTCTACCACATGCAAGTCACTCTATGTTCATCGAACCAACATACACATAAGGATCTAAGAAATCACTTCATGGCGTCACCCTACCTCAACTTAAAACTCCACTACCTAACGATTCTTCTAGAATCTCAATACAAGCTCCAAGAGAAGTAGAAGATGAGCTTCAAGCCTTCATCCCACAAAATCCTCCTCCAAAGGATGAATTCCTCCAATCAAACTTTAAGATTTTTACAAGGCTCACCAAGAGAGCTTCCAAGCATCCAAAAGCCTCCAAGCGAGCTTCCAAGAGCAATTACACGCACATGCACACCAAAGCCTCCTCCAAACCCGCCAAGAGAGTGAGAGAGAAGATGGAAGAGAGCATGGGAAGGAGAAGAGCAAATGGGGGTTAGATTTCTCTATCTCCCCACTTATAAAGATAGAGCAAATTGCAAAATAGCCTTCTAACTGTACGGTTCTCGAGTTTCTCCGAATCTCCTGCGCAGTGGAAATAAAAATTAAAACGGAGATCTGTTCTCGTTTCGAAAATACTAAAACCCGATAATCGGATTATTGAATCTTACCGTGTGCGGATTCGAATCTGCAACCGTTCGGTTCCGTCGGTGCGACACCGCAAGTCACGCAAGCGCTCAGCCTCTAGCGGAGTCCACACGATCCTCCTCACGATGAATATCCTCACATACCTCGTTCTTCGCAGCCCATGAAGTCTCCGCCGTTCGCTGCAATCATCGCTGCAATGCACGGACGATTTCCCGTCGGATGGGAGTCGAAGAAACGGGGGAGCAGATCCGGGGATCCGGATATGTCTGGGACGCCAGAGAGAGAGAGAAACAGAGGAGGGGGCGTCTAGGGTTAGCAGCAACTTGTCCTGCTCAGACCGTTCGCAATATTCTATACTAACTGCGCAATTTTTCATAAAAATCTCCGGTTTATATAAAATCCACTTATTTATCCATCGCCTTGAGAATCCTTTGCGTTAGGCCCAATAACTAGTCTGGTTAATAGCCCAATAAGCCCAGTGACTCCTCACTGGCTTTATTAATCAATTAATAACTCTTTATTAATTAATTAATCAATCAAATCAATATCGCACATCGAATTCGATCAGGCCTCCGATCACGTTGGGTGCCTAGCAACACCGCGTGAACCCGGAAGGTATCGGGGTTAAGTAACCCACCTTTGGAACCTTTCTGCCGACAGTTACCACATGGATATAATCCTTCATTCGTACAATGCTCTCGAGTCAACTCAGGTATGGCGTGCTGTCAAACCCTAACCGGCCGACTCACTTGGATTGGATGCTGCTGATGAATATCGGAAAACTCCTTTCCCGATATTATCGTCCACCCTAACCAGGGACTTTCGCGCATCCTTCCTAGAGCATTCTCTCTCATCGTACCGAGCACGAATGATTCCTTATTGACACACAATTCCCTTCGACGGTATTCCGCTGTACCCGATCCTTGGCTGTTTAGAATCCCGTGGTTAGAGATTCATAAACCAAGGTCAAAGCACATAAATCCACCGACAAGGTGTCCTTGGTGTCTTAGGTCCGAGGACCATCCACGCAACTGCGACAATAAAATCAAGCTGGTTGACAGTGAGGTACAATACCATCCAGCGATTCAGTCGGATCAGTTCACTGAACACATTCTCTAATGAGCACCTACATATTCGCCTTAGTGTCTCCATACAACTGACTTATGAGACCAGTCATCCTCATCTTATGAGCGGAGGTAATCTGTACTAGTCTAACCAGATATCCGATGTCCTTCTCGGATATCCTCCGATTATGAACGATTAAGAATATGTGTGTTTAAGTAATCAGTCTCACTAGTATGATCTCATCATAATATGATCATTATTGCACATATTTACGAACTTCATTATGAGACGATAATTAATACGATTTACACATAATGAATATTATGCCATTATATTAATAAATGTGAACGAGATTACAAAGTCATATTGGCTTGTAGGCCACCTAAGACTAACAATCTCTCACTTGAACTAAAGCCAATCACCTTTATACAGCAAGCCTATAGACTATAGGTGACGCTCAAACATAATATGAGCCAACGGCTTTGTTAGTACACCTGCTACATTGTCGACAGATGGAACTCTTTCCACCACTACATCTCCTCTAGATATGATCTCTCTGATAAGATGAAAGCGTCTCATAATATACTTCGATTTCTGATGAGACCGCGGATCTTTTGCTTGCGCAATAGCTCCATTGTTGTCGCACAACAGCGGAGCAGGTTCAGAGGTGCTCGGAACTACACCGAGGTCGGTGATGAATTTCTTCAACCACACTTCTTCCTTGGCGGCTTCAACTGCAACGATGTACTCAGCTTCTGTCATCGAATCTGCAGTGGTTGCTTGCTTGGAACTCTTCCAGCACACTGCGCCTCCATTCAAAATAAACACAAATCCATATGTAGACTTGCTATCATCTGGATCTGACTGAAAACTCGAGTCAATAAAACCTTACAGTTTCAAGTCACCTCCTCCATAGACAAGAAACATATCCTTAGTTCTTCTCAAGTACTTAAGGATATATTTCACTGCCTTCCAGTGCTTTTCGCCTGGATCAGCCTGAAATCTGCTCGTAACACTTAGAGCAAATGCAACATCAGGCCGTGTACATAACATGGCATACATGATAGATCCTATGGCAAAGGCAAAGGGTACTCTATCCATGAGTGCCCTCTCAACAGGAGTCTTAGGAGACTGCTCCTTTGAGAGACTAATTCCATGTCTCATCGGTATGAGACCTCTCTTGAAATTTTTCATACCGAACCTTTTGATTATGGTATCTATGTACAAGGATTAGGTCATTCCAAGCATCCTCTTTGATCTATCTCTATAGATCTGTATTCCCAATACGTAGGATGCTTCTCCCAAATCCTTCATGGAGAAGTTTTTCGACAGCCAGATCTTTACGGATGACATCATAGCTACATCATTCCCAATGAGTAGTATGTCATCTACGTAAAGAACTAAGAAGGTGATTGCGCTCCCACTGGTCTTCTTGTACACACAAGGCTCATCTTCATTCTTAATGAAGTTATAAGACTTGACAGCCTCGTCAAATCTTATGTTTAAGCTCCAGGAAGCTTGCTTCAGTCCATAAATAGACCTTTGAAGCTTACACACATTATCTGGAGATTCCTTAGATGTGAAACCTTCTAGTTGTATCATATACACCTCTTCCTCAAGGTTACCGTTGAGGAAGGCAGTCTTCACATCCATCTGCCAGATCTCGTAATCGAAGTGTGCAGCTATGGCAAGTAGAACTCTAATCAACTTTATCGTGGCAACTTGTGAGAAAGTCTCGTCATAGTCAATCCCTTGCCTTTGACGATATTCCTTTGCCACCAACCTTGCCTTATAAGTGTCAATCCGTCCATCAGCATCGATCTTTCTCTTAAAGATCCACTTGCATCCAATGGGTACAATACCCTCGAGCAAGTCTTCCAAGTTCCAAACTTGGTTGGTGTACATGGACTAAATTTCTGAGTTCATGGCTTCTTGCCATTTCCCAGCTTCTGGACCTTCTATGGCCTCCTGGTAGGTTTTAGGATCATCATCCTCATTATATTCTATCTTAGACTCACCTTCAGCGATATGTCCTATATATCATTCAGGTAGTCTAGGTAATCTACCAGATCTACGAGGCTCATCTGTGTGTACCTGAACAGATTCAGGAACTGATATCTCATCTGATGATAATGCAGCTGTTTGGAGATCTGGAACCTCTTCCAGGACTATTTTACTCCCACTGTCCTCCTGAAGAAGGCATTCATCTTCCAGGAAGACAGCTTTCTTGGCGACAAATACATTTTATTCACCAGGATGGTAAAAGTACTATCCAAAGGTTTTCTTTGGATATCCCACAAACCTACATTTATCAGTTTGTGATTCCAACTTGTCTGGGTCAAGCCTCTTTACATGAGCAGGACAACTCCAAACTTTAACATGTTTAAATTCTGGTTTCCTGCCTTTCCATATCTCATATGGAGTAGAGGTCACAAACTTGTTGGGTACTCTGTTCAGTAGGTATACTGACTCTAGAGCATATCCCTAGAGGGACACTAGTAATCCCGAAAAGCTCATCATGGATCGCACCATGTCCAACAAGGTGTAATTCCTCCTTTCTGATACACCATTCATCTGTGGTGTATATGGAAGAATAAGTTGAGAAAGGATACCATTATCCTTTAAGAATTGTGTGAAATTAGTACTCAAGTATTCTCCTCCCCGATATGATCGAAGAGCTTTAATACTCTTTCCTAACTGCTTCTCTACCTCATTCTTGAACTCCTTAAACTTCTCAAATACTTCCGACTTGTACTTCATTAAGTAAACATAACCGAATCTTGAGAAGTCATCGGTGAACGTGATGAAGTATGAAAAGCCACATTTGGTTTCAGTGGATGTGAGACCACATACATCCGAATGTATTAGTTCCAAAATGTCCTTGGCACGTTCTCCATGTCCAGTAAATGGAGATTTTGCCATTTTTCCCATAAGGCAGGATTCACATGTCGCAAACGATTCATAATTGAATGCATTTAAATAACCATGCTTGTGCAATCTTTGCAACCTGCTTTCACCAATATGCCCAAGTCTACAATGCCACATGTAGGCTTGGTTCACACAATTCTTGCTCTTCTTAAGAGCATTATCAATGTGAAGATTATAATAAGAAATATCTAAAAGATATAGACCGTTGATTAAAGATGCCGAAGCTATTTATTTATTACCATAATAAATCGAACAACTTTTATGTTCAATCGTCAACCTATATCCAATCTTGTCTAAACAAGATACTGATATAATGTTCTTTATTATGCTAGGAACATAATAATAATCTTCTAATAGTAAGACGTCTCCCGATGGAAGTCTGAGGTTTGATGTCCCAACAGCAACCGCCGCAACTTTTGTGTCGTTTCCTAGCCTCAATTCCACCTCGCCTTTTCTCAGCTTGCGCTTACTTGTCAGCATCGGCACATCATGGCAGATATGAGAAGCACATCCGATATCTAATACCCAAAATGTAGAATTTCTAACTAACAAGTTGATATCTATCATATAGATATCTGAAGCTTCAGACAGCTTCATTTTTCCATGATCTTTATCATTGAGGAACTCCTTGCAGTTCCTCTTCCAGTGACCATGTTGCTTACAGTAAAAGCAGTCACCTTTTACTACTCCTTTGTCTTTGTCCTTCGATCTTTTATCGTTAGCTATCATCTCTGCGTCAAGGGCATCCAATGCCGGTTCAGCAGGAGGATTAGCTCTAGGGACATAGTCAATGTGCTCAGATCTGAAGACATTCTTCAGGTTTCTGAACCAATTCGAGTAGTTCAAGCTAGTCAAACATTTGGCATCAAGTATGCTACGGAGTGGGTTATTCGATGACATAATTCTCTACAGGAGATGAATAAAATTTATTTAGCAGATGTTCAGTTATTAAATGTAAAATAAGATATGATCTTTTGATCAAGTTTTAACTCCCACCAATGGACTGTATAAACCTCAGTTATACAAAACGGGAGACGCTGACAGTCTCCTAGTGGGGATCAAAATCTCAATGACTTGCAGTACAACCTTGTGGATAGCACAAGAAAGCTGTAAAACAATCAAAAAGCACCCAACTCATGGGACTTGCAACTCCTTACAATATCCGATCATAGCTTCGATCCCCAGAGATTTAATGGTCTTGTGGATAGCACAACCAGTCACTAATTCTGGTCTAAGATAACCATCGTTACACGACGAGCATAGATTTGCATGCAGCCCTTGTGGATAGCATAACAAAGCTACATAGTTCCTCTACCCCGATCAAATAGGCATTCAATGCTATAGCTACAAGTCTCTCCTCACAATTAAACAAGCCTTGTGGTAACACAACAAACCTTCCTAAAGTGACTCGAATCCTATGACTATAACAATGGTGGACCACGCGGTAAATTCTTAACTACTCACGTTACGGCTTAAAGTTTAGGTGAGGGTATTTAGATAACTTTTATCTTGGTCTCTCCTAAGTGATAGTATAAATATATCATATATATTTAATAAATACTATACATGTTTTGATTCACAATCAAACATAAAAACATTGTATCACATACATGTCTAATGTGGTCATAGATAGCATAGTGGATTTGACTGGAGCCAACAATCAAACGCACACACAATCTAATATAACATTTGCATTAGATAATTTTTGCAAACACATAGGCGATAGATCTTCATCTTTCAGCCTTTCTGGTAGCAATGGTGGATCGTCCTCGTTGCTTCTTCGGTAGCCTTGATCACATTACATCTAAATCTAAATTTATATGTAAACATAAGAAGGCCTTATGGCGAGTACAAGAGAGAGGGAGGTAGAAGTACATCGGAGTTTGAGAGAGAGAGAGGTACACAAACCTCTATTTATTAACAATTAATAACTATCTATCAATCATCCACGATCCACACAAACATCATTCATCACATGAATAATTAAAAGTGCATATCCATGGCCACGGTGTGTTTTAAACATTTCACACATGATATAGCGCATCACATGGCTAAAATAAAAGAGTTTTTCAAAATAAATAAGTTTTGGCTTTCAGAAAGCTGGGTTCCAATCAAAATTGGCATTTGAATTTCGAAAACGTATTTATTAACTTAAGTATGCAATTAAATCAAAATTAAAAAACATTAAAATACACATCACACATGCACACACTCCAATTTAATAATTCTATATTATTCTATGCAAATTAGAACATTTCTAATATTTAAAATAATCTAACATTTAGATTAAACAATATCTAATCTAACTCTTACACTAGTCCAACAAAGTTAATTATCAATTTAACACTTAAATTATTAATTAACTCTAATTATTAATTAACTACTAATCTAACTCTTAGATTAGTTAATTAATGTTAATTAGAAATTTAACACTTAAATTATTAATCAACATTAATTAAATAATAACTACAATCTAACAATTAGATTGGTTAATTTAAAACTAATTATTAACTTAACACTTAAATTAACAATTAACTTTAATTAATTAATAATTACTAATATAACTCTTAAATTAAAAACTAACAATAATTAATTAAAGACTACTAATTTAACACTTAAATTAGTCATTTTAAGGTTAATAATTAATTTAACATTTAAACTAATATTAACCCAGATTAATTAACAATTAAATGTTAATTAATAAACCCTCAAATTATTTAATGATTCAAAATCATCAAATACTTTAAATTAATTGAAATTGAATACTAATTTAAATTTTAAAATAATTTTAAATTTTAAAGTAATATCCAATTTAATTAATAACTGGGTAATTGGGGGGGGTGTAAGGGTTTAAGTGGGAAATGGGTATTGGGAAATAAAAGAAATGGGCAAGAGGGCTTAGCCCATTGGGCATGGTTCGAGCCCCTAGCTCGGATCCTGCTGAGCCAGGGTCGAGCCAAGCACCCAACTGTTGGGCGCCTAGGCTTAGTCCGGCCCAGCAGGGACCCGGCCGGTCGGACCAGCCCCTTCTTCAAACTCCCCAGCCCGAGCCCCTAACCGCACCAACCCTAGATGCAGGCGGCGACGGGGAGGACTTGGCAGCACCGGCAAGCTCCCTAGCGCTGGTAGGGCAGCCGCCAGTGCCCCAAACGTGAAGGCCCGAGCCCCAATCCTCCCCTAAAATTTGGTTTTTGAAGGGTTCTTTAAACCCAAAGGGAGGAGAAAGAGATGGGTCTCCCTCCGGCCACCTCCTGCAGCCACTCCTGCTCCGGCCACTTTCCCGGTGGTGAGTAGGGACACAGCAGGGGTCTGGTTCTCTTCCCTAACAATTGGGAAGTCCGTATGAAGCCGCCCAGAGTGCCCGGAACCCTCTGTTCTTCGTCCGACAAAGAACGCGAAAAATCCCCAAAGTAAAATACGAAAATTGCAGAACATTAATCCGATTAATATTGTGTTCATCATATGAACACCGTTCTAACAATACAGTCGTATTCGTACAAGGAATAAATACATGGAATTATTAAATCGGAGACCGAAGCAAGACAAGAAACAATGGAACCTGGCTCTGATACCACTGTAGGGTTCTCGAGTTTCTCCGGATCTCCCGCGCAACGGAAATAAAAATTAAAACGGAGATCCGTTCCTGTTTCGAAAATACTAAACACCCGATAATCGGATTATCAAATCTTACCATGTAGGAATTCGAATCCGCAACCGTTCGGTTCCGTCGGTGCGACACCGCAAGCCGCGCAAGCGTCCGGCCTATAGCGGAGTCCACGCGATCCTCCTTGCGACAGATATCCTCACGTTCCTCGTTCTTCGCAACCCACAAAGTCTCTGCCGTTCGCCGCAATAATCGACGCAACACACGGACGATTTCCCGTCGGACGGGAGTCGAAGAAGCGGCGGAGCAGATCCGGAGATTCGGATATGTCTAGGACGCCAAAGAGAGAGAAAAACAGAGGAGGGGGCAGCTAGGGTTAGCAACAGCTTGTCCTGCTCAGCCCATTCTCTATATTTTATACTAATTGCGCGGTTTTTCATAAAAACCCCTGGTTTATATAAAACCCACCTATTTATCCATCGCCTTGAGAATCCTTTACGTGTGACCCTCTACGCCCAATAACCAGTCCGGTCAATAGTCCAATAAGCCCAGTGACTCCTCATTGGCTTTATTAATCAATTAATAACTCTTTATTAATTAATTAATCAATCGAATCAATGTTGCACATCGAATTCCATCGGGCCTCCGATCACGTTGGGTGTCAAGTAACACCGCGTAAATCCGGAAGGTATCGGGGTTAAGTAACCCACCCATAGAACCTTTCCGCCGACAATTACTGCATGGATATAATCCTTCATTCGTACAATGCTCTCGAGTCAACTCAGGGTATGGCGTGCTATCAAACCCTAATCGGTCGACTCACTTGGATTGGATGCGGCTGATAAATATCGGGAAACTCCTTTCCCAATATTATCATCCACCCTGGCCAGGGACTTTCACACATCCTTCCTAGAACATTCTCTCTCATTGTACCGAGAGCGAATGATTCTTTATTGACACACAATTCTCTTCGACGGTATTCCGCTGTACCCGATCATTGGCTGTTTATAATCCCGTGGTTAGAGATTCATAAACTAAGGTCAAAGCACAGAAGTCCACCGACAAGTCCGAGGACCATCCACGCAACTGCGACAATAGAATCAAGCTGGTTAACAGTGAGGTACAATACCATCCAACGATTCAGTCGGATCAGTTCACTGAACTCATTCTCTAATGAGCACCTACATATTTGCCTTAGTGTCTCCATACAAGTGACTTATGAGATCAGTCACCCTCATCTTATGAGCGGGAGTAATCTGTACTAGTCTAACTGGATATCCGATGTCTTTCTCGGATATCCTCCGACTATGAACGATTAAGAATATGTGTGTTTAAGTTATCAGTCTCACTAGTATGATCTCATCATAATCTGATCACTACCACACATATTCACGGACTTCATTACGAGACGATAATTAATACAATTTACACATAATAAATATCATGTCATTATATTAATAAATGTGAACGAGATTACAAAGTCATATTAGCTTGTAGGCTACCTAAGACTAACACTAACTTCCTTAAATAGGCCCTCACACCTATATATACCTTATAGGTCATCTAAAAATCACTTTCTAAGACCTAATAACTCTCGTTGTTCCAAAGTCTAGCCAAACAACTAAGGTCGTTCAAAAGCTTTCTCATTTACTAAACTAATAACTTCTAATTGGATTAAACCCACTAAAAGTAAAATCATATCCAAAATCCATTAAACCATATTTTACCCATCTCATTAAGAATAAATCACACACAATCAACACTAAAGCCATTTAACTCAAAATAAACTATATTAATGGAAATAAAATAGGTCCACTTATAGTCAATCTCGGTCAAAGTCAATGAAACAATTCAAAAATCATGAACCAAAGAGTCAGGGTATTATATAAGTTTCCATATCATGTTTTTAAATTGTAAAAGGCTTTATATGATTTGAAACAAGGTCCATGTGTTTGGTATGATCATTTAAATTCATTTATAATTGAAAATAGTTTTGAAAGAGGTCTTGTAGATGTAACCTTATTTATTAAGAATCACGATGATCACATGCTTATTGGTCAAATTTATATAGATGATATAGTGCTTGGAGCTATTAATGATCATGCTTATTTGATTTCTATTATTCTTGATGGGCTTAAAGTTTGAATCTTTTTAACTTCTGCTCATGTTTAAAGCAAAAAAATTTTCAAAACCCAATTCAAGTTTTCATATTTTAAATCAACACAATCTTCATACTCTCTTAATATTCTCTTTTTTCTTGAATTTATTTTTTTCATCCATCCCCATGGAAAAAAAATTGTGATTCTACTTCCTATGTTCTTTTTTTTTTGGGGGGGGGGGGGGGGGAACACTTATCTTGATTCTCTATTTTCTAAGAAAATGTTGAAAATGTAGATGCCCTTGTAAGGATTCCCACAAAGTGTAAAGAGGAGAGGATAATATATGTACGGAGTGTCACCTATCACATTAGAATCCAAAAGTCTAATATGACTGATTCTCATTTGTTTACATTAGTCTTACTTTTAACTTCTCACAAAACTTAAGAGCTTGAAATCCCACTCAATGATGCAAATAAACAAGCCCTTAGAGTGAGGAGAAGGCATTTGGTTGAAGCTAATTAATACATATGGACGTATTTATTATAAACACATTTTCTTTGATACACAAGCTAAGTTAGCAGAAATAAGTTTATGTAACTTCAAAATATGATTATAGTTGAGTTTTTCCATAAGCTGACTGTGAGCTAGCTTTTGCTTTAATACCCTGCGACAAATGACAACAACAATCTTGGAAGCTGATACACTACTCGTGTTTATCATTTTCCATCAAATGTTGCTCGCAATAACATTGTTGAAACGATTAACTAAATGTTATTTCATAGAGATCTGTTTTTTATTTAAGTCTTATCCTCCAATCATAGAGAAATACCATCAGAACCACATGACAAGTGGAGCAAGCAAGTGAGCCCTCCTCACATGCTCCTGCAACCAACAGAAATATGTATTAAAAAAATCCAAAGACATTCAAGTTGTACATTTACTTTTTGAGAAAACCATAAATAAAACTCATGAAGAGCTTAAATGCGTTATCCAACACTGATACATGAAGCCCAGATTGAAAATTCCCAACAAAAAGCATGCATCACGAGTTATGTTAGTGTTGTCTTTGCATGTGCTGTTAAGAATTCATAGTCAAATCTTCCTTTCCTTTCCATTATGAAGACTTTATTTGAGTCCCAAGAGTCTCTTTTTTTATTATTATTATTTATTTTTATTTTATTTTATTTTTTTATTTTTTTTATTTTTTTTTTTGGGGGGGGGGGGGGGGGGGGGGGGGGGATTGTTTGAAGTAAGGTTTGTCAACTTAAATAGTCGGACCGACTTGGATCTTCCATATCCGGTACGAGTCAAGCCAACTCGTGCGGACTCGACCGTGAAATGCAAATCACACAGACTTGGTCGAGTCGCACCGACTCAAGTTCGTCTTGATACGGTACGAGTCGTCGAGTCAATACGAGTCGATCCGGTACGATAAATCATGGTTTGACGATGTTATTGTCTGTCGTGATATTTCCATCCCATTAAGTGAATCTTGCTAATTCATTATCATCTTGTTCGATCCAACAGGTACCAGAACATGGATATCCACATAACTCCTCTTGCTAAAGCAGAAACTGTTGACGAGGTTGCTGGTGGTGCTCTTGAGAAGTGGCCTAAACGATTACAAACTACTACACCAAATTTAACAGACGGGACCATAAGGGCATCTCAGCTGACATCTTCATTCACGACAATCAGATTTGGAAACAAAGAGTTCCACACTATAGCATTTAGAGGAATGCTATTACATATAATTTTTACTATCATTTTTGTCATAGAAATCATTTGATCACTTGATCAAAGAGTTCTCATTTTAGTTGCACAAAAAACTATGTCAAAAGTAACTTTAGACCGTGTTTGGCGCAGTTTCCATTTGAAAACACTTCCATTTAGTTATTTCTTATGGAAGCTATCGGATCAGAGAAGCCATTTATATAGGTATTTTACCAGCGTTTTAGCCTCAAACCAAAAGTCACAAGGGTGAAACTTCCTAAGTTGGAGGAAAAGTGAGGTTGTTAGGAAAGAGTCGACTTTTGTAACAAATTAAAATAATTTATAACATCTCTCCCTCTACTCATTCTATGGAAGAAGTGAAAGCCAAAAGTGACTCAAGAAAATATTTTGTCAAACATGCCCTTAATGCGATCAATAGATCAAATGGTCAACTTTCAATGAGTGCAACAGAAAGGCTGGTAAAAGGAGTAGTATAATAGCATTCCTCTACGTACTGTTTATATCCATTTGGATCTCTCTGGGAGATACAGGAACATTATGGACATGAATACTAGCTTGGTTGGCTTTGCTGCTGCACTCTCAAATTATCCAGTTTGCCTTCAGATGCAAAGAATGACACCCTTGGCATCAAATATGGACGACTGATACTCGGCACTGTTCTTGCCAATTGCTGTCTTATTCTGATTTCTTACAAATCATCTTTCATTTTCTTACACAGGAAATCTTTTAGTAGAGATTATTTCATAAATGAAAAGAAATTAGTTGAGATTATTTGGTGAATGAAGCTTACAGTGGCAAATGGGAAGCCTCTTGTATGAAAGACAGCTGACAATGTTGGATGGCATCAACATGGAAAACTTTGGATAGCATCAATATGGAAAACTTTTCAACTCCATTCTAGCTAGTATGCCATTACTAAGATTTTCTCTTTTGTGTTCCCTCATCTAAAGAAGTTAGGTCCATTTGAACTTTTTTCTGTAATCATTAATTCCTCCAAGTATACCCTTGGAGTAAGAAAGAATATGGGTATATTATCTTTGTTCTTATTTTGGTGAAGTATTTGTCCTGAACCAACTGTAAGATGGCCACAGTAGGTCGCGCGGTGTATTTCAATGAGTTTATATCAAAGGCAAGTGATTCTGAGCTCAGGCAATAAAGCATTTTCCAGATTAGGCAATGATTTAATATGACTGGCCATTTTTTTGCACGAATTTATAACAAAAAAATATATACCGAATTGAAATATTGAACATTCTGGACATTATTTAAAAGAATAGACCATATAAGAATTTTGAGTAATGCTTGCTGCACGCACTGGGCGTGTTCTGCACTCTCCCTCAGCACCATAACGAGTTTTTATTTTTTTATATGTCTGACCAAAAATCTGAAGGTACATCCGGAAAAATTGGATCGGCTCTGACCTGACTGAATGTATTGTTATTTGAAAAAATATTTTTGGTACCCATCTCAATTTTCATGCAATAAAAAAAATTATTTCAAAAAATATATATAGCCGGTTCGGGGCAGACCCGAGCTACCTGGGTATACCATAAGATTTTTTATTGCATGTCCCAAAAAAACAAAAACAAAAAAAATCGAACAAAAAAAGTAAAAAAAATAAAAACATGGTGCAATACCGTCCAACTTTGGTTAAAGACTCAGTGCAGCAAATATTACTCAAAAAAATTTCATTCGCAGGTGTGAGGCTTGCTCAATATATCCTTGCACATATGATCTGATACATGCTCCTGGATTGCTGGGCATGTATATGAACAGGTGAGTTCCCATTGTAACCCTTTCTAACATGAGTCTGGCATGCGTTTTCATTTTCAGTGACATTCTTTAAAAAGTACCAGCCAAAAGTTTTATATGCCAGTGGGTGTCCATCGTCTACTCTTTCACAAAGCTTTGTGGTGCTGTACGTAAGCTCAAATGTCAAATATGTACGTTAATTGTGCAGGTGCGACATCCTGGACATTCCACTAGAAGATAGAATTCTTGGCTCCCAAGGGGCTGCGATTAGGAGTGTCGAATGGGTGGGCTAACCCATAGTTTAATCTAACACATTCTAAATTATACTAAATTAGGTTGATCCAAATTATTTAAAATAGGTTAAGTTAAATTTAAATAGATTGAGCTGACTCAAGTTGGATCATTGACTTATGTATTAATTCATACAAAAAAGTAACACACTTCTAACAAAGAGTAATACTTGTTGCAATGCCCTTCTAGTCCTCTACTATAGTGAGGGGCATTGCAGTAGGTAAAAATAAATAAGTATTATTTTAAGGTTAGGGTCCACACACCCTATGTGTCCGTGTCTGTACACCCCGATTCCAATCAAATGACCTAAAAAATTCTAAAAGATCAAAAATTGTTATTGGACTCGGTGTATTAGGGACATTTTTAAATTGTTCATTGAAGCTCAGTTTTTTTATTCCTTATTATTTTTTAAGCCATCCAACCAGAGATCGAACTATGCGGACATGCAGTGAGGCCCATCCTTAAAAATTTTCAAACAAGAAAAAATCTACCCATTCAATGTCCCCTACTAAAACAACAGAGGACTTTGTAGCAAGTATTACTCTCTAACAAATTATCTACAAATTAAGTAAGTCCAATCCAATTCAACCCAACCCACTCAAAATCATTATTTCGAATTGAGAAATATTTGTTGTATCGCATGGGGTGCAGCCCCTAAAAAAGTTAAGTTTTTTTTTTTTTTTGAAGTGAGACTCACCCTGCTGACATGTCTATACAGTCCGATCACATATTGGATGATGCAAAAAAAATCTAAAAACATTTAAATCCGAGCCCCATTTTATTGGGCTCAGCCCATTAAGGATGTTTTTATATTTTCGTTCAGTTTTATATTTTTTTAGAATCGTTTAGATCGTCCAATAGAAGTTTGGTTATATGACCATGTAGGGCATGGTCGGGCCCACTTTAAAAAAAAATCAAAAAAAAAGTTTATCATTTTTGGCTGCAAATACTACTCTTTTGAATTTGAGTTTAGTTATGCTGTAGTAACTTGGACTGAATTTTGGCTGAATTAAAATTGAGTTGGACTCTTTTCAGTTTGGGTCAATCTAAATTACATAGCTCAATCCAATCCACCCAAATTCCATCTGCAACTGTGATACTGTGAGACCATTACTGCTGTAAGCGAATCAGTACGCTTGATGAACAGCTCGTAAGACAACTCGATAGTAGCTCGACTCGGCTCGTTTATTAAGCTAAATAAACAAGCTTAAAAAAAATTGAGATTGATTCATTAAACGAGCTAAGCATGAACACAAGCGAACTCGGCTTGGTTATATTCGTGAACAAACTCGTTTAACTACTCGATAAGGACCCTATTTTAATACTTACTAAGAACTCATTTAAGTATTCGATAAGACCTATTTTAAGTACTCATTTAATTATTTTATTCATGAATAAACTTTGTTAATAAGATATCTAATGTCTTATAAAATTTTCTATCGAATGACTATGGGTGCTAACAGCTTGGTACTCACTATGATTTGGCCTAAGTTTATAAAGTTAAATTTAAAAAAAAAATATTGGATTTAATGTATTGTAGATTCATTGAGCTAGTGAGCTACTCAATATTTGACTCGAGTTCATTTAATATTTGAATGAACCAAATTTAAACAACCACCATAGATATTCGACTGGAACTCGAACTTGATTAAAATTAATTGAACTAAACTTGAACAAGATAGAATTCGGCTCAACTGAGGCTCGTTTACACTCCTAGGGACCATGCTGACGCTATCGTTAAGGCAAAGGGCACTGGCAAAGCCGCATTATCCACACTTATCTGGGCCCTTTGCACCTTGAGAAGCTCCTTTTAATTGACAACTATCTGGGCCCCCCATCATGCTCAACACGCCCATATGATCTGATCTCCAATTGGAGGATTAAAAAAAAAACTGAAAAATCAACAAGCGAGCCAATGAATGGTGACTTTTTTTATTTTTTAAATCGTTTGATCAAAGATTGAATTGTAGGAATGCATCAAGCATGGTGGGTCCAACCGTAAAAAATTAAAAAAATTAAAAAATTGAACCATTGTTACATCCGTCCGATCTAATACTGCGCCGCACACAATGCAACAAGTCCTACTCTTTTTTCTGCATTTTTTTTTTCACCTTTCGCCTCTTCCCTCAATTAGGACAGCCTTTTAAGATGAGTACTGCTGGAAGAACTGAGGCCTATCTAGGCACGGTTGGCATCGGTCAAACTGGTTCAATTAAGAGTAAACTTGTTTGCTAAGGTTACATTTGGTATAGCCTTTAATTAGAAATACTTTTTAATTTTCATGTGTATTAACCTAGCTATTTTGAACGACAGACATTAGGTCTTGGGGATTATTTGTCGTTTTTTGTTGTTCCCTGATTTTATACTAAAAGTTTCAAATTAGAATCTCCTAGATTAAAATAAAAAAAAACTCAGAGAAAAAGGTCTTGACTTGTTATCTCCGCAGGAGCATCCCTCCCTGTGGTCGTCAAGGATCCAGGATAAATGCATTAGATATGCTTTCATCTAGATGGCAAAAGATTTATGACTCATGGGACAGGAGAGGATACTAAAACGTAGGGATTGGCTAAAGATG
The DNA here is from genome assembly GCA_030544215.1 of Zantedeschia hybrid cultivar. Classification (NCBI taxonomy): domain Eukaryota; kingdom Viridiplantae; phylum Streptophyta; class Magnoliopsida; order Alismatales; family Araceae; genus Zantedeschia; species Zantedeschia hybrid cultivar. The sequence continues at coordinate 21,956,463 of JARZZO010000005.1, forward strand.
AGCAATAAAGTTTTGTTTTTGGTTTGATCCTTGACTCAACCAACAACGTATCGCTGAGCTCTATGGGGATGTGGTTTGAATTAGCTTTTGTACATTAAAAAATTAACATTTCTTTCATCAAACTTTTTTAAAAAGTTTTTAGATTTTTGCCTGTTTAAGATTTTTTTTTTTACATGGAGCTGATTTTTTCCCAAGTGCATATCACATAAGATTAGAAAATTGTACGATAGAATTTGTTAAAATCTACAACAGTAGATTCTTGTATATACGAATATGCATTTGTCATCAAAGAACTTGAAATTTTATAGGTTTTGGTATGGACCAATCCACAGTAGGTGAAGGTGGGGGTGGTAGACAGTAGTAGAGGGAGAAAGATAAGACAAAAATTATATTGATTGATAGATAAATATATAGTGGAGAAAGCAACAATATCCCACACAGAAAAAGAAAAAGAGAGAGAGAGAGAGAGAGAGGCCGTTTCTCCAAGTTTTCTTCATTCTTCTGTCTGTTTCCTTCTTATTCATTTATCTTCACCATACAATTATCATAAAAATGATAACCTATGTGTGAGCTGCATGGACTCTTAAAGTTTGTATGAAGGCATCGGCGTTTTGAAGGAGCTGGTTGCATGCCATCACTCTTATCGACCAGCTTCTCTCTACTAACGTATCCTTTGAAAATGCAAAAACATTGTTAAAATCTGATTATCTCTTAAAATTTTTAAAGTATATTAATTAATGATAAAAATTTCTACCTAAAATCTTCTTTAAATATTGACATCTTTTAATGTATCATTCATAACGTGGAAATATTCCTAATCTCATAGATCGATATAAATTATCAACAATAAAATTTTAGCTCAAAATCTTATTTAAGTATTTTATAAAAGTACATATTCTTGGTAAGCTGTTTTGTAATGCTACCCTGAAGGGGAACACTTTTTTCCTACTCCATTTCACCTTTTAAATCAAGATGGATTATGGAAAAACTCTTCCACTGACTTCTTTTATCTATTTCTCTCCTCTCAAAATCTCCCTATACATAAACCAAGGTACTTAACCAAAAATCAATCACCAAAATATAAAGGTTAACCCTCCTCGTGTTCCTCAACCTTCCATCCCAGGACATCAACCTAGAACAGGATAGGTCTATGACACTTAAAGGAGAGATTTCAGATATTCTTTGGGAACACAATGTTACGACAATGCAACTAACCAAAAAAAAAATCGTAATCATACACCAGCATATTTTGGCAGAAATCCGTGAGGCCAATGTAACTCTTGAATCATCCTATCAAAATATCGTCCGTTAAGCTAAAATCCTCCTCTTTTATCCAAAGCACATATGCAAGTTGAGGTGGAACGGGCCGCCAAGCCCAGTCACGCTACATGGAATCCGCACATGGCTCTGTCACCCCACTTAAATACATCCTGAAGTTCAAGAAATTTAAAAAAAAAAAAAAAAACTTATCCATAGACTGTGCTCTTCAAGCACATCCTAAAACACTCAAGAGCATACTAGAACTCTCATCCGTTAAGCTCAAATCCTCCTCTTTTATCCAAAGCACGTATGCAAACTGAGGTGGAACCGGCCGCCAAGCCCCGTACCGTCACATGGAATCTGCACGACTCTGTCTCCCCACTTAAATATGTCCTAACGTTAAAGAAATAAAAAATATAAAAAAATTTATCCGTAAACTATGCTCTTCAAGCGCATCCTGAAACACTCAAGAACATACTAAAAACTCTCGAGTGCATCAAGGACTCTCAAGAGCATCCTGATGCGCTTGAGAGCTCCAAAATGCTCTCGAACATTCCAAGGTGCACCTGACACACTCAAGAGCTCCAAGATGATCTGGAGCATTTCAGGTTGCACTCGAAGAGCACAGCCTATGGGTAAAAAAAAAAAAAAAATCCGCTAACATCAGGACGCATTTAAGTGAAGATACGGGGGGAATACCATCAAAATCACATGACAAGTGGAACAAGCAAGTGAGCCCTCGCACGCTCCTGCAACCAACAGAAATATGTATCAACAAAATCCAAATACATTCAAGTTGAAGTGAATTTACCTTTTGAGAAAACCATAAATTAAACTCGTGAAAGGCTTAAATGTGTTATCCAATGCTGATACATGAAGTCCAGATTATGCTAGAGTGAATGATACAGAAACAAGTGTACTACTGATCATTTAGATAATATTCGTTCCACTGTGGACAAGCATATATCCTGTAGATACTTTCCTGTGTGACCATGTTAAGTGAGAAAAAACAAAGAATTCATGCCATCTATCCACAATAAAACTTCGAGGAGACGACGATCAAGCTATGAATATTTTTCTCTGCAGTATATGTAGAAGCCTTAATGAAGTAAAAAGAAGTGAAACTGGTGTAGGACAAAACAACGGCATGTGGAAAAAAGAATCAGATATTCAAATTGTACAATTAGATATGTCAAAAGGGAATATAAAAATGTAATAAAATGACCTATGCATCAGCCCTGTGCATGTGTCACTGTGAGAAAGACAGAGGGAGGGGGGTGTTCAGGATGTGTATGTCACTGTGTGTGTGCGTGTGTGTGAGTGAGAGAGAGAGAGAGAGAGAGAGAGGGGGGTAAGCAGAGGGGGGGAGGGGTGTGTGTGGGAGAGAGAGAGAGAGAGAGGCCTACCTCATCAAGAAAGATGACTGCCGAAGACGCCGGAAGATGCACTGGAGAATGATGGTTGCGACCGCCAGAGTCACCGTCGCCATCTATCGCTGCTGGGTTCCATTGCAGGAGGCTGCGGAGGGGACCATAAAGAGGAGGAGTTAGGGCTCACGGTGGAGGTGGCGACCGCCGGAGCCGAAGTTATCGTCGCTCTCTGCTACTCCTTGTTGCCGGTAGGGCTGGCAATGAGCCGACCTTCGCCTAACTCGAGCTCGGCTCAAGCGAAAAAATTTTAGCTCGAGCTCGACCTATGCCCAATTTTGAGTCCATTAGCAGACTCGAGCTCAGGCTCAAATAACAAGAGTCAAGCTCGAGCCGAGCCCGAGCCCCACTCGTTTAAATTAAAAATCCCATTAAATTTAACCCAAAAACATTTAATTTATATTAAATTACTTAAAACCCATTTCTATGTATCCATTACTATTGGCTGAATGGCCCATTAAACCACTAAGCCCACCACTGTTTACTTTGACTGGCCCGAGACCACACAGAACGCAGGTGAGGGTGGCTTCAAGTTATAACAATCCTTGGGGGGGAAGTTTCTATGGCAGGCGATATTGGAGCAAAGTCCCGAAGCGGTGAAGCCAACACCTCCACCCGCCAAGGCTAGCAGGCATATGTGAAGTTCACAGCACTTTTAGTCCGAGATCGGAAAGTTACAAAATTTTTATGCATGTATATTGTTTCTCACGGCAAAAACACACAGGCCACCTCCAAACTCACTGAGTCATCCTTTCTGTGCTGCTCAGATGTTAGAAATTATGTAGAGTGTAGTTTATTTTAGCACGAGTTGGCTCGCGAGCTAACAAGCCAAGCTCAAGTGAACTGGGGCTCGGCTCGTTTACTTAACGAGCTGTTACCTAGCCTCGAGCTAGACTCGTTAAGATAAACGAGTCCAACCGAGCCGAGCTCGAGTAGCTGACGAGCCGCTCGGCTCAATGACAGCCCTAGTTGCCGAAGAATGCGGTGGGAAGCATTGGTGGGGGTGGTGGGGGGGAGGGGGGAGGTTGGGGTTTGGGGGTGGGGGTGGGGATGGGGCGTTAGGGCTTGGGGTTGGAGGAGGCAAATAGGTGTCGGTCCGGTCAGGTTCGGCCAAGCTTATATTGAACCGGTACGAGCCGGTATTAGGCCGGGCAAATGGGCTTCTTAAAGACAAAATGGAACTTGGGGGCCAGCTTAACATGTGAAATGAGGTGGTGAAGGCGAAGGAAGCGCACCTAGGCGACCACCTCTGCGTCTAAGGTGATTCCAGCAATCGCCTAGGCGACAAGAGCCAACGCGAGGCGTCTTACCATTGCCTCGCCTCATTGCCTAGATGGTCGCCTAGACCATCTTTGATAACATAGTTCTGAACAGGGATGGGCGATGAATTAAAAAGAGCGAGTAATACTTGCTGCAATGGGGGCATTGCACTGCTAATGCAATGTGTCCCAGCAGCCATCCGATCAGCTTTCATGGGACAGCTGCTACTACAAGCGTATTTTTTGTTTTTTATTTTTTTAAAACACCAAGGGGGAAAGGGGAAACCCTAAAGGATACATCTGAACTGTCCGATCTTTGATCGGACGGTTAAAACTTCAAAAAAATAAAAATGGACCATCCTTTTTGTCTCATTTTTATTTGAATTTTTTCAACTGTCCAATCAAAGATCGGATGGTATGAATCAGTCCCTTAAGGTTGCTCCCTTCCCCTGGATTTCTAAAAAAATAAAAAAATACATATGCTTGCTGCTACAGCCGTCCAATCAAAGCTAACTGGATGGCTGCTGGGGTGCATTGCAGCAGCTGTGCAATGCCCCATTGCAGCAAATATTCGGCCTACTCAAGAGTTGAGACATATTGTCACATTCGCCACATATGGTCTAGTGATGGGAAAGTGGATGCTGCATAGCACTTTTGATTACTTTCTTGTAAGCAGCTGTCCGTAGATGGCACCATAACCTCCCACAAAGTATCAGAGGGTACTTTCCAAGCAGAGGCATAAAATTGAAGTTAATTCTGTAAAGAAAAGAATATAATAAGATATGTTAATGCACCCGCTTATGCATTAATTAAAAAGCTTCACAAAAAAGAAGCAGAAAATGATGCTGATAAAACTACTTGACACGGGATCGTTGTCAGGATATTTTCCACATATAATATGCAACCGAGGCAATGGGTTGGCTAAGCCTCAAACACCTAGGCAATGGCTTAGGCATTTAAGGCAACATCTTTTTTAAGACTGAAGTAGTACTAGCGGGAAACCTGAATCGTGAGGGCAACATCTTATCAAAAACTAGGAAAAATCAGATAGATGAATATATTATTGAACACGACAAGACACAAATAAAACTTAACAACATTACTAGATCCATTGTTGGGCCTCCATCCATTGGTGGCGGACTGTATTTAAGACCGTTGGATGGAGATCCAATAGTCTAGCATCAATGCGACACTATTAATGCTGGTTTGCAAGATGGTAGGATGGTTTCAAATTGAAATAAACCCAGAAATCACCTCCCATCAGGCATCATCAAATCCCCAAAAGAATGAATCTAAAAGAAAAAAAAATCAAAAGTAAGCAATACAAATAAAAAAGCAAATAAAAAAAGGAAAGGAAATGTTCCAACAGATCTCTTGTAGACTTAAATGACCCATGCACGTTTTTTACATTTACTGAGGAGTACCTTAAAATATTACTATATTAATTAAGGACGTCTTCCAGTCTTGCCATGGTATTCAACAGTTCTTTCTTAAGCTTATTCAGAAATCAGACAACAGAAGTAATGATTTATCTCTCCTCTGTTTCTTTGTCTCCTATGTGTCCTATCTAGTTTCAACTAAGAACATCTTACCATATTCTTCAATGTAGTACTAACCAGTGATGCAAAGATCAAATAACCAAGTCACATTAAGAATGAATTGCCCCACATACATCAGTAAATTGCACGCCATCATCTTGGCATGCCTTCAATAATACAAGCTGGTCTATATCCAGCAGTGAATTTTTCTCCAACATGCAGTTAAAGGTCAATCATTTTGAGAAGGATTTTTCTTGAATGCTCACCTTCAAGTTCTAGGTCATTCTCATGGGCAGCCTCTAGCATTGACATTCCAACAGGGACTTGAATAACCTTTTCCTCTCCATCCTTCTCAACAAATGTCACAGTTATTCTGAAATTTTTGCATTAGGATGACTTACAGACATAATTTATTCAGGATGGATTAAGTAAGATCAATCATCAGTTAACTACCACGTTCTTGTGCAATTCAAAAGCTGTAGAAACAGTAACGTTCTTGTAACCCACTAAATTACTAACATACAAGAATTGATGTATGAAGTCCTTAAATCTAAGGAAAAGAAAAAATGAATGAAATCAGGAGAACAGAACCAATATGAAAAGCATTAAGAGTCATGTGAGGTTTTCCAGGCACCATATGATTTGTTCAAGCTTCACAAGATATAGTTGCCTCTCATAAAAGTTGCTAACATCAAAACAAAATAGGCAAAATGCCAAAATTAAAATAATTCTTTCTTTAGAAAATGAATCTCGTTGTCTAGGATAAAAACATCTTAAAGTACAATATCATCTAGCTTTGTCCTGGAGTCACCCATAACATAATGATTCGGAAAAAAAAATCACTGTAGGTCAAGGAGATGGTTCACTTCTTTCATACAAGAATATATATATATATATATATATATATAATTTTTTAAACTTTTGATTTATCACTCCTTAGTTCTCTTTCACATTTGTCTAGCCACCTGAACCAGTAGTTACAGTAGAACAGTGTTTTGAGTATCACCTACAGCACAGTGGACTGCTGCTGATACTCGTTACTAACCACATATTAAACCAAACTGTAGCAGACACTATCCATGTTCAAGACGAAGATTGTGGCTGACATGATGAAGATGGCAGACCATTTGTGGAGGTCACCAAACTTGAAGCCACATTGTTCTTGTCACCAATAACCAGATGTGACAATGAGCCCACCCCAGCAACCGTCAATGATGGAGAATTGTAGGTGAAAAACATTAAATATCATAGAAAAAATAGCTGACAGGATCATTTTAGGGTTAAAAACAAATAGGGTCATGAATGAAAATTTTGACAGCTTAGTAATGGATACTAGAAGCTTTCATTTTCTCATCAAAAAATCAATGACAAAGTTAAAATATATTTATATTGTTCATGAGCTACAAGATTAAATATGTTTACATTGTTCATGAGCTACAAAAAATGTTGTTTTACTTCTAAGTTCTAACGAAGTTGAAAGGAAAATTCTACCGTACGGCAATAAGACTTGCAATGTTATATGGTAGTGAGTGTTGGGCGATGAAGGGACAACATGTCTCCAAGATGAGTGTTGCCGAGATAATAATGTTAAGGTGGATGTGCGGGCATACTAGGCTAGATAAAATTTGTAATGAGTATATTAGAGAAAAGATAGGAGTGGTACCAATTGAGGACAAATTGAGAGAAGGGAGAGTAAGATGGTTTGGACATGTTAAGCGTAGGCCTACGGAGGCTCCAGTTAGAAAAGTGGAGCATATTAGGATAGAGGAGGGAAGAAAGGAAGGGATAGACCTTGATTAACTTGGAAGAGGGTAGTACTATATGATTTGGAAGCTTTAAACCTTTCAGAAAAGGTAGTCCAAAATTTTTTAGAGTGGAGACAGAGAATCCATATAGCCGACCCCAATTATTTGGGATTAAGGCTTCGTTAAGTTGAGTTGAGTTACTTCTAAGTTCTAACTTTTTTCCGCCCAATAGAAATCAGGGAACTGGGAATTGTTTTTACTGTAGTAAGAGGATAAAGTTGATACTTCAACCACTATGTATTGCTAGAATTGCTCGTGGAGTTGGAAGCATTTCTCAGTGCAGTTAATGTAGTAATCAAACAAAACAAGGAGATAAGTAATGATGGAAGAGAACTTACTTTTGTTTCTGCACAAATCCTTTGTCAACTTCATTAGTGGCTAAAGAAGCACAGTGCCGTTTCTGAAAGATGATTTGTGACAGACCTTAGAAATTACCATGGAGTGGACTAGTCCACAAACATGGAACAATTAAATAATAAAAATAGCCTAAACCTGAAGTTACAAACACTTTACATCTAAAGATAAATCTCTGTAGAAGAGCTCACACACTGGACTTCTACCAACTGTCCATTGCATGCAATTTAGAGAAGAATTATGAGAAGGAATTTTCTTAGATATTAGCTCCTACAATCATACCTGTTAATGTAGCCCCTCTGATCCCACTAGTTTTGAATTCCTCCCAACAAGTTGCTTACAATGCATACCCTTTTCTCAAAAAGTGCCAACTCTCTCTACCACTGGGGACTCTCTCTAGGCAAAATTACTTGCTCACTACCAGGGTTAACATTAACCAAGGGAGAAATTGTTAATCCTGACTCAAGGGCATAAACGTACTTTTATACAACAGTTAGTGGGACTTGCATTCTCACATTAAAGGGTTAGGTCTATCTCAGAGGCATAAAAGTACTTCTACATGAGGGTTAGTGGGATGTGGAGAGTGGGTAGAAAGGGATAGTGGGGGTCGGTCAGTGGGTGAGAAAATATTCCAAGTTTTATTCTCCCCTGAGGGGATGTGAGATTTTGAGAATATGGGCAGTGTTTTCTCAATTAACATTTTCTCATGTTTGCAAAGCACATGAAAATCAGTTGGGGAAACAACAGCATGGGGAAATTTAAGGGTTGAACACCCCCCCCCCCAAAAAAAAAAAAAAAAAACACTTAACAAGGCTAACAAAGATTTGGTTAAGACAAAATAACATTGCCATTAAAAAAGCTAACAAAATGGACTTCTTCTCAAGGTTGAACGAATTGTGAGGAGTAACAAAAATATCATTTAAACACTCAACATTCTCATCAATTAGAACAATATCATCTGCAAAGTGCAAATAACATACACCAAGGGATACATGCAGATGTTTAGTCAATGCATCAACATCTAAAGTAAAGAGGTAAGGACTTAGTGTTGACCCTTGATCATCCAATAGGTAAGAGCAAACTCAGATGTCCCTCTAACAATAATATACTGGGATATAAAGGATTATAAAGAGTAATAACTGGATACATAAGATTTAGAGAGTGATATCTAAAAATTCCTTTTAAGAAACCACTGTTAAAATAATATCGAAGCCAGGCAACCAACCAAATTTATTCTTATAACCAGGAGGAAGTATCTTGTGTGCATCAAGCAAAGGAGATCTAGCTCATCTAACTTGAATCTAAAGATTCATGAATTCACTACTTCCCTTGAAGAAAGAAGCAAGAAAAGAATTATCTTCCTTCTCTCAAACCATGCTGCAGCACCCAAAACCAAAAGAAACAAACCCCATTAATAGAATTTCTGGGATTATTTATGTTGCATAATACTATCCACAAACACAATAAAGAATTCACCAGTCTCTCAACACAGACCAAAGAAAGAAGGAATCAAAGATACCATCAAAACAATTAGTTAGAGAATTGTGTAACATAGAAAAGTTGGCTAAACCAAGCAAAAGATTAGTGATTTTTAAGGAAGTTTCAAGGACTCTGACAGAGATCAGAAAAAAAAATTAAAATTCTAAAGAAAAAAATTGCACACTAATGTTTTCAGTAGAGGAATCAGCCAGTCTAACTGACTTGTGTGTCTGGAGAGTTTACAGATTATCTTTGATGAAAAGCTCTAACATTTTTGAAGTTATAATTAACTGCATAAAAAAGTCTCTCAAAAATTAGTGAAGTCAACCATCCAGGCATCCACCAATGCATTCAAGATAATAGTTTAAGTTTTTGTCAAGCACAAGGCTATTGATAACTCTCCAACACAAGTCGCTAGTCTGCATCCTTACTGCCTGACTTCAGAATTCTTGTAAAAGTAATTGCCTAGACTAAGAATAAACTGATTGTGCAAATAAGTATTATGCATTATGCATTCCTAAGTCTTTTCCAGAATCTTAGTTTTTGTTCACTTGAGGAAAATGATATTGTAGCTATAGTGGATGGAAGGAGCAAGGTTCACAGAACCAGGACCGGAAGTAGAACTGGTCACGGCTGGTTCCGGTTCAAAACCAGACAGAACCGGCCAGTTCAAACAAGATCGGGAACCACCGGTTCCAACCCGGTTCTGCTGGTTCCAGTTTGAACTGGCTGGTTCTGTCTGGTTCTGTCCATGGGAAGGGGTACATATAACAAGAAAGATGGGTTTGATACATATGATCTTTGTAATGAAGGATGACTCCATACCACCAGATCCCTTTGCCCCCACTTTCTTTCATAACATAAAATGAATCTACTACTAGTAATAGATGGCCAACCAAACAACAGCAACCACTGGGAGCTAAACAAAAATACATTTGCAGAAGCCATCAGTGTAACACTCCACAGCTAATGAGAGCTTGCCTCTAATGCTCAGGAATCATTCTTCATTACGTTCACTCCATCACATAAAATCTAATTTAATCAAGTCCTTATCATCATGTGGTGAGAGGTTTTGTTGCATGTTTGTATTGTATCTCTATTTATATGCATATAAATCCAAGATCATTGACAATGGGATATCCAACATTCTGGTGGCAACAATCTCAAGAATTCCTTAGTGTGGTCCAAGTACATCCCAATCAAAATCAGTTTGTTCCTATGGAAGATGGCTTTGAATAGACTCCCTACATCCCATAAACTGAAGAATATCCTCAAAATCAACAACTCTCTGTGTGTTTTCTATGGGCTGTTTGATGAAGATCAGAATCACCTTTTCTGTCATTGTGGGATCATCATTTTTCAGTGGGAAGTCCTTTTCAAGGCTCTGAATTTTCAGTGGGTGGAACCTATCGATCCCCTTCATCTTATGCAAGGATGGTCAGCTTTCTGTTCCAATCAGTCCGACAAGAAGATGTGATCCCTTTTCCTCCCTGCCATGTTATGGTCCATTTGGTTAGAAAGAAACAACAGAAGATTCAATCATGAGTTCAGAAACCCCTCCATAATTCTTCACAGAGCCATTAATTGGGTGATAGATTGGGGAAGAGCTTCAGATATCTGGCTTGCCTCAGAAGGAGATATAATTTCCAGGGTTGCAGCATGGAAAAACATTTTGTTTTGATCCCTTTCCTGAAGCACTGTCGTTATCTTCTTCTTTACTTCCTTAGAAAATTAGAAGTCTAGGATCTGCTTTTAGTTTTGTTATTCGGCCTGTGGTCTTTGGCCTTCGGCCTTCTTTGTATCCTCTTTTACTTTCAATGAAATGTGACTTTATGTCACCTTCCAAAAAAAAAAAATCATGTGCCAAACGTGGCAAATACATATGCCACAATAAAATCAGTTACATTGTGTCCAAGATTGATGGAGAAAGTAGTTTCAAAATTTTTCAGATTTGCAGTTACAAGTTGCCAACATGTTGCCAAGCTTACTGTTGAAGTTGGAGTCCCCATCAAGTTAAGAAAAATCAGGGATCAGGCACAGATCGACCCAGTTCAAACCAAACGGATCGGCTGATCCAATCCATCCAGACCTATCCTGGGCCCTCAGGCACAGATCGACCCAGTTCAAACCAAACGGATCGGCCGATCCAATCCATCCAGACCGATCCTGGGCCGATCTGGACCGATCCCCCATTAATTTTGAAAATTATTTTGAAAAAAAAATTGGTCCGATCCCAATCCGATCTGTCTGATCTTGGACCAATCCCAACCAATCCCGGCCAATCCCGATTGATCCCAGAGCAGACCAGTGGATCGGGGCACGAGATCAGATCGATTTGGGTCAAAACCAATCGGATCAGCCGATCCAATCTGATTCGTGCCGATCTTGCCTTCCTTGGTCCCGCAACACAGAGATTGTGTTAAACACATTAAAAATAAGTGCTGACATGATTGACAAGCATATCTGATAGGAAGACATGTTTACGTAGTCGTTCTAAAGTTATTGTCCAGCTATTGCTAATACATAAAACTTCTAGAGTAGGCAAAATGGAAAATAAGTTTAAATGTACAAGCTTACATCATATGATCTACTAAATTAAGTTATCATCTGAGGCTTCAACGAGAAACAAAGGAAAGAAATTTTTTTGAAAGTGAATAGCACCACAAAATCATATTAAACAAAAGAGGAATTTAAAGGTATAAGAGTGTAAACTCAGCAAAAGCTCCAACACAAAAACACCACTTTAGTGTGGGAGCACTGTTCCCCAACAAGACAAAAAGTTGATTGATGCCCTCAATATAAAATTTACTTCCCCGAAACACGACATCATTATGCTCTTTCCATATGCTCCAACATACTGCATGAGGTAGAATGCCGATAATATCCCGCCTCTCCTTTGTACTCGATCTAAGCTTCATTTGTTTGAAAAATGCCCACATTTCCAAGACGAATCGGAATTGAGCACTAAAATGTAACAAATCTCCAAATATTCTCCAAACATCCATACTCACATGACATCGGACAAACAAGTAATCCATATCCTCATTGCAACTACCACAAAAGGAGGATGACACATCATCATTGGAACACTATTTGCTTTTGTAGACTTTTGTGATAATTCTCTTTCAAACATAAGCCACATGAAAGCCTTCACTTTGAATGGAGATTTCTCCTTCCACACTTCATCATTCTTCCTGTACGTTGGCAATGTTGGGCAATTTGTGCCTATATCTTGAGCAATATGCATCTATATGTTGTTCTCATATTTTGGTGATAATAAACAATAAAAATATTAGAATAAGCAACATTTACATTCTCCTTGATAGCTGAATTAAAATGTAATTTTTACACTGTCAGATTTATAGATAGTCGTTATGTTCTAGATTTAGTCGATTTCAGTAGTCCTATGATCCTTCAATTATAGACTTAAATAAATCGATTAAGTCTCCATTATTAACCAATTAGCAGTTTGAGTTCTATCATCCTGTGATTCTAGACTTAAATGATAAATCGATTAAGTATCTATTCTTAATCAATTAACCGACTGATTTCAAGTATTATCTAAGATTAATCGATTTGGCTTTTATTTGATTCCACGTTGTTAAATCGATTATGTGTGAAGTCTCGATCAATCTGCGACTTTACTTAATCGATTATGTGTCTAAATAGTCACTTCAATTAAAGAACTAAAAAGTTCCATATCAATTATCGTTAATGAGTTCTATTCGATTACCCTTAAGTTATTCGTCTTAAGTCAAGTCTAGGTCTGAATTCGATTAACGTTTAAGCGACAACTTCAATTATCTTTATAATGTTAATCGAAACTCAACTTAGAATTATGTTTTGTGCTTTAATCCAAATAACACTTTAAGTTTCATTTTGATTAGCATTCTAGAATATTTTTCAATTACTAATATAATGCTAATCGAAGTTTCGCTTTCAGACTTCACTTCCAGTAACGCTGTAAGTTTTACTTCGAATATCTACATACTTCTAATCGATCACTTGACTATAATCGACTATTAGTTTTACATTTCGATTATTGATATGCATATAATCGATTATATGATTAAGTTTCAACTTCGACTGCAGTTAGAACTCTAATCGATTAAGTAAGTTTTCACTTCAATTATTATTAAATAACTAATCAATTAGCCCTAACAACTATGCAATCAATTATCATGTTTATACTTTGATTTTTGTTATCAATAAATCGATTAGTCTGTATTAAGCAACATTGAGATTACTGATTTTATCGATTAATGTTTCAACTATTTACTCTGATTATTATGATATGATTAATCGATTATCCTCACATTTCAGAACATCGCTTATCCTTTTGGATTAATCGATTGATGTGTTTACTTTAATCGATTATGAGATTCAAACTGAATTTAAATTTACTTTATGATCTCAAATCGATTAACTATAACTAAGGTTCGTCGACCCGTGGATCCGGATCGGATCGGGTTTGGCTAGATAAAGTCGGATCCGATTCGACTCATACCAACTCGGGCCAACTCATACGAGTCGAACTGATTCAAGCTAATGCAGGCTAGTTTTTTTTGACAAATCTCTCTCTTTTTTTAATAGTTACCTAATTATAAACATCATACTTCACGTTCATCGTTACTGTGAATGATTATAAGTCACATTTAAGAAAAATACTCTAATTTAATGGATTTAAATTTGTAAAAAAAAATAGTCTAAAATATTAATTGAGAGGAATTTAGTCTAATGATCTCAATTTGCAAAAGAAAGTGGTATACAACATCTCATAGAAAGTTAGAAACGTCAAATCTCAATTAACAAAACAAAATAGTACACCTAGACTAAAAAGAGTGGATCACACTTTATCGAGTCGGATTGCACCGACTCGAGCCGAATCGTGATTGTCTCGTACTGGATCACAGTGACTCGTATTCGTATCGTGTGATCAGGCACGAGTCAGTCTGATACAATGCAAGACGGCTCGATCCGCAAGCGTCCCAGCCCGACTCGTACGATCCACCCGTGCCAACGACTCGGGATTGTCCAGATACGAGTCGACTCGTATGAGTCGGCCCGATCCGGTACGATATGGCAAACCTTGATTATGACTTAATTATGTATCTAATTGACTTGTTTAAACGATTACTATTTAAATTAAAAAGGCGCTCTATGTACTTTTTTTCCAGCAAATCTCATGATTTGTCAGAGCATACCTATGACAGTACTTTTTGTTGAGCGTTGTGCAAACGATTCTTTTTGTTATGTGTTGTCAATATGAGAGGATGCCTGCATTTAATTCTTGACATCGTTTCTGAACTGTTCTACATCCTAGAATCTTTTAAAATGAATTTCATGCTACACTAATAGACTAGGCAAAAAAAGTCTGGTTGCCTTTTTTGTGTAACTTTTTGTTTATGTTCTTGACAAGAAGCCTACCAACCAATGTACGGTTGTACATGAGTACTATAAACTGCAGGAACCTGGTCAATGAGAAGCTTTTGGACAATAGGAATACTCTTGTTTATCTGAAGAAATTCAAATGTTAGACTCAGCGGGAAACCTTCATCTAACAAATCCAACCTGCTATCTAATGGATCCTATTCTGCAGCCTAACGGGCAAATTCTGAAGACAGTATATATGTCCTGCACTTTGAAGCTTCAATGGACTAAGACAGAGAGCCATAACAAGTGAAGAACACAAGTATATAACATAGAGAGATTCCAAAAAAAAGAGAGAGCCCCACTAAAAAAGAAGAAGGCTTCCATTGCTACATCTGAAAGAGCCTTCTTCACATTCAAGAGGCAGCCTAAGAGAGAAAGCTTCAAGTTCATTACGCATCACCAGCTCTCGGGCCGCCAGCAAGATCAAGCACTACATCTTTTATTTACAGCATTTTAGTCTTGATATGTGCTCATGGTTGGCAGTATCGGCCGATATCGATACATACTGGCCGATACGTATCGGTATCGGCCTGGTCCGCTACTATACATGTAAACGGTATCGGCCGGGGCCGGTACGTACTGGTATCGGTAACCAACGATACCGGTACTGCCATCCATGTTTGTGCTTCTGTGTTATATGTATATCAGTCTATCAAGAGGCATTTCTATATTCACTTTAACATTACAGATGTTGTAATTCATATTCATGACTGTGGAAGAGAAGACATGCTTGGTGTGCAGGGTGTGTTGTTCCCCTTTGTTGAAAGGAAAGACTTGCCTAGTGTGCAAGGTGTGTTGTTCCCCTTTGTTGAAAGGGGAGACTTGCCTAGCGTGCAAGGTGTTGTTCCCCTTTGTTGAAAGGGAAGACCTGTCCGACGTACAATGTGTTGTTGATAGCCAGCAAGGGGTTTGTACCTTGTAGAGTGAAAATCCCAAGAGGTTACTTGGGGACTGGATGTAGGTCTAGAATGACCGAACCAGTGTAAATCTTTGTGTTTATTGTGTGTTTGTTCCTTGTTTCTCCCACCTTTTGTCCAATTAGATTTAATTCTACACTTTACTCAAGTTAACCTTTATTTAATTTTTTAAAAACTCATTCACCTACCCCCCCCCCTATGGGTTATACATAGCTAGGCAACAGGCAGAACTCCATGCAGCATAGAATAGTATGACTGAACAGAAAACTTCCCGTTATTAGGCCCCCAAATCAGTCTGTCCGGCTGAGATGTATCAATAACAACTGAAAGTCCCCATTAGCGAACAGAATTCTTGAATTTCCTCATCCTTCATATCCTTCTGAACTGAAGATTACCCCCATCAATGATAACAGTCCCTCACAACACACCATTGATGGACTACCATAGTGTAAATCCGTTGATATGCAACCATGAAACGCTTGTCGCCCAGCCATTTGTCCCTCCAAGAGAATACATTCTGCCATTTCCAACCTTGTACAACAGAAAATTATTGAAATATTTGCCTGCCTTTAGTATATCTGCCCATATAATTGACATGGAAGAAGTATTCATAATCTGCTGAAAAAGTCTTTCCCTCCGCTGATAATGCTTCTGCTTAATCACCGACTTCCACAGGCTGGCCTCACCATCCAACAGCTCCCATAACCAGTTTCCCAATAATGCAATATTCCACAACCGGCTTTTAATCCCCAGACCTCCTTTAGACTTAGGTAGACAAACCTTAGTCCATTTAACCAGTGGAATCCCCTTGCCGTCCTTTTGATAGCCTCCCCATAAAAAATGCCTTTTGATCTTATCTATCTTCTTACAAACCTCAATAGGTATAAGAAACACAGACAGGTAGTGCAAAGGCATGGAGGTGATAACTGAGTTGATGAGTGTAATCCTTCCCCCTAGTGACAAAAATCTAGCCTTCCAAGCAGTCAATCTTCTCTGAATTTTATGTACAACAAGATCCCAATCTTTTGCCTTCAATCTTCCGTCAGATAAAGGTAAACCTAAATAAATTACAGGAAAAACTCCAGTAGCAAAACCCAAAATACCAGCAATATGGGCAGTATGTTCTTCCTCCATATTCAAGCTAAAAATCTGGCTTTTCTCATAATTGATCTTCAACCCAGTACAAGCTTCAAACCCCTTCAAGATGAAAGAAAGTTCCGCACATTCCCAACCTCTCCTTGAAAGAAAATAACTGTATCACCAGCGAATTGCAAATGTGAAATACCAGGCAAACCTCTGCAAATGTTAACACCCTTGATCCAATCATTCAACTCCGCTCAATGACACATCCTACTAAGCATGTTCGATACAATCACAAACAGAAACAGAGAGAGTGGGTCACCTTACCTTAACCCTCTAGTGTTAAGAAAATAACCATACACATTATTATTCAAAACAATAGAGAATCTTGCAGACGTAACAGACTTCTTCAGAACAACAATCCACTGTTCGGGAAAGTGGTGCAGTTCCAAAATACTCCACAAGGACTTCCAATGTACTCTGTCATGGCCTTATTGAAATCAAGCTTGCAGACCACACCTTTTTCTCCTCTTCTCTTAAGTGAATTAAAGATTTCATGTGCTAAAAGGAAATTATCCTTCAGCCTTCTACCCTTAATAAAGGCAGATTGATAAGGCTGCACAATTTTGTTGAGGACGAAACTCAATCTGGATGTCAGAATGTGAGTGATAATTTTATAGGACCCACTCAATAAACTGATGGGCCTAAAGTCTTTCAACTGTCAATTGATCCCGAAAGCATGGCCCGGCCCGGCCCAACCCCGATTAAGTGGGCTTGGGTATTAAAATTGAGCCCATTTCATTTTTGGCCTGGGCTTGGGTTTGATTTTAAGCCCAATCCTTAAAATGGGCTCGACTTGGGCTTTGTCAAGCCTGAACCCGAAAGCCCAAAAAACCCGATAAATATTAAATATAAAGAATGGTAATAAAATCTGTATAATATATACATGTTAACATTAACAAGATTATTCATGTGCACACATATATCATATAAATTAATTTATGTCAAGTATGGACATTTTGGACGAATGCTTCAATTATCTTAAATTCAAGTAAGCTCTCTTGCACATGTACTTACTAAAGCAAACTAGACATATGACAATTACCTTATAGAGTTTACATCTTTATGCCACCTTCAAAATCATCATATGTACCATTAATCATTATAATATTTTAGTGTAAGCTAAGCAATATTTGATCAAAGGGCTATGGCAAGTTTTGCTTTTGTAAAAGATCACATCTCTATGAGACCTTCAAAATAATCATATGCGATAAATAATTTAAGATTTTAGCGTGAGTTAATCAGTATTTGATCAAAGTGATATGGTAAGTTTTGATTTCATCAAAGATGCATTTTTATGCTAAACATGAAAGACCAAAATATGAATAATTTATTTATTTATTTATTTATGTGTGTTATTGAATATGATGATCTTAAAAATCTCATTTTTAATGGATGAGGGGGTTTGTGTATAGACACTAATTATTGTTAATATGATAGATTACATATTTTTAAATAAAAGAATTAATTCTTCTTATATTTATACATTTTAAAAAATTCTTCATATATTTAAGCCCGAAGCCCAAGCCCGAAACTTGAGTTATTTTGGGCTTGGGCCTCACTTTTCTTGACAGGCCTAGGCTTCGGCTTTAGTAAGCCCGACCCGAGCCCGGCCCATTGACACCCCTACTTTCAACTGCAGGGCATTTTCCTTCTTAGGCAGCAGCACCAAATAGGTATGGTTAATATCCTCACACCCAGTTCTCCCAAACAAACACTCGTTAACAGCCTGAATGACTTCCTTCTTGACCAAATCCCAAAATTTCTGATAGAAACTTACGGGTATTACATCGGGCCCCAGAGCCTTCTCCGGTCCCAATGAAAAAAGTGCATTCTTCACTTCGTCCTCTGAAACTGGTTGTATTAACCTTGGCCGATCTTCCATATTAAGGACTGGCAAATCTGAATCACTCCAAGAAAGAAACCATGGTTGCTCTGTAGAGAAAAGATTCTTGTAAAATAAAATTACTTCATCAGCAATCTTCCCTTCATCATCAGTGAACTCATCACCTTTTTGTATACAAGAAATGTTATTCCTCCTTCTCCCCTTAGCTATCTTGTGAAAGAATTTAGTATTCAAATCACCTTCTTTCAACCAAATAGCTCTAGATTTTGTCTCCACCTGATTTCCTCTTCAGCAAGCCAATCTGAGTATTTTACCTTCAACTGAGCCCTCATCTGCAATTCACGCTGATTTAAAGCTCTGCCTTCCTCAATTCTGTCCAATCTTGAATACATTCTAAAATTTTGTTGACTTGAATAAACCTCTCCTGCTTACAAGTTACAATTATCAGACCACAACTTCATATTCCTTTTAAGAGTCTTCAGCTTCAGTGCCAGGAATTTCAACCATTACAGTTACCAACAGGTTGCATCCAGGAGTTTCTGACCATGTCTTGAAAGTCTTCATTTTGCAGCCACACCTGTTCCATACGAAATGGTTTTTTCCTGCTCATCCTCCTCTGACAATTAAGAATAAGTGCATTATGATCAGAAGTGTGCCTAGGCTGAGCACTCACACGAGCAGAAGGAAACAACAGATCCCATTTATCATTGACAATCACCGTGTCCAATTTCAACATTGAAGGCCTTTGACTGCCATTTGACCAAATGAACTGAACATTACATATAGGAAGTTCCATTTGCGCACACTTTTCACTCCATTGATTAAATTGCTTCATTCCCCTGTTAACAGGCCCACCTCTGTTTCTTTCAGATCATCTTCGAACTTGATTGAAGTCACTAATGATGCACCACGGCAAATCCAACTTCTCTTGACAAGTAGCTAACTCCCTCCACATGTCTTGCTGCTGAACCGTACCATGAGGCCCATAAACTCCTGAAAGCATCCATTCGGTTTTATCCTGCACCTCACACAGCTCGACAGTAATAGAATGTTCCCCAATATCCAGCAGATGTCCCTCCGATCCCCCTTTATTCCAGGCAATAATGATACCACCAGAGAACCCAGTCACCCTTCTGAATACAAAATCAGGCTCCCCATAAACTGTAATTGCCTTGATGAAATTTATATCCATCGATTCCATCTTGGTCTCCTGCAGACACAGAATATCAAAACCGTTCCTTCTCAACATCTCCTTAACAGCTCTTTGTTTGCTATATTCATTCAGTCCCCTAATGTTCCACAATAAAATTATCATGATCCCAGCTGTAAATGCTTCTGAGTATCAACTGCCAAGCTAACACTCGAAGCTTTGTAGTCTTTCATGAGATTCTTCAAGTCCCTTCTTCATCTCTAATTTATCACAGATGCCGCTGCAACGTTCTCTTTACCACCACAAATCTTCCTAAACTGCCCTATTTTTCCTTGAATTTGAAGCCCAATGCCAACCGCCTTTCCTTCTACCTCCGCATTATCCCAGTCTTTTAAAAAACATTTCTTCTTCCCCCCTTCAAAATCTTTCCTTCTTTTGTATTGAATCTTACTGCTATCGAATGGAACCAGCTGTAGTTCCCTTGCAGTTGCCAGTCGATGGCGATATTCCCAGCTTCATAAGGGGAAAGAAGAAAACGGGATTGGGATGGAGAGGATTTCTATTCAAGATACATACCCGATATAGCTTCCTTCCGACTTTCCTCCGCCGTTTCCACCATCTCCTTCTCCATAAGCCTCGGGGACGCCGTGATCACCTCTATCTATTGGGCGTCATCCCAACGAAGATGGAGCCACCTTCCTCTCCTTGCCTTCTTCATCTCTCTAAGAAGACACCTAGCTGCCAAAGCCACCATGTCGTTTAGGGCTTCACCCCAAAGTTTAGATAGGTTGGCTGGTACAGTGTATAGATTACTACTTTCTAGAGTTTTCGGCTTCTTCATGCACACAAGCATCTTCGTCTATTCCAAGTGCACTGGTCACCTTTGAACTGTTGAATCCATCCTACCGATTCAATGCACCAACCTCCACTGGTTCATTGAAGTGAACCTTCCGACTCATTGTCTGCTTGGAACCCTGATCAACCCATTGAGTCAACCCCGAGTCAATCGTCTGAGGCGACTCAATCATCTTCCTCGCAGAACCCGAACCATCTGAAACCCTAACTTCCTTCTTGTACGCCATAGCCACCTCCCTATATGACCAATCCATACAATCCTTTTTACCCATATCTAACTCCTCCATGATGCGGCACAGATTGTCGCTCAGGGTCGCACCTGCGCTACGACAAAGCAGAAAAAGCAAAACATTAGCTTGTACAGTCCCCTTTCTGTGTCCGACCATCCATGGCAGGATGTTAGTATAGATTTTGTCTTGGGCCTGCGATGAACCGTCTGTCGACATGATTCTATCTTGGTAGTCGTTGATCGGTTCTCTAAAATGGCTCATTTGATTTCATGTTCCAAGACATCTAATACGTCTCGGATAGCCCATCTCTTCTATGAGACCATCATCTCTGATAGGGATGTGCGATTTGTCAGCTATTTTTGGAAGACCCTTTGGCATCTCTTAGGCACCACGCTTAAGTTCTCCACTGCTTACTACTCTCAGACTAATGGGCAGACTGACGTTATTAATAGAAGTCTGAGTGATTTGCTGCGTTGTCTAGTTGGTGAGCATACACATAATTGGAATAATGTCTTAAAGCATGTTGAGTTTACATATAATAGTTCGGTTAATATGTCTACAGGCATGAGTCCATTTGAGATAGTAACAAGCTATAGACCTAGGAGACCTATAGACCTTATTCTTTTACCCATTCATTCATGCATTTCAGAGTATGCACAGTCACTAGCTGAGTATATTAGGAGTCTTCATGATAGCATCTATCGTCACATTGAGATCAGCAATTACATTACAAGAGGGTGGCAGATGCGCATCGGCGACAATAGGAGTTCTAGGAAGGCAACTACATGATGATCAGAATCAGACCTGAACGGTTTCCTTCTGGAACTATGAAGAAGCTACAAGCTCGAGAAGTCAGTCCATTCAAAGAGCTGAAACGAGTGGGATCGAATGCGTACGTTGTGAATTTACCCCCGCACTATGGCATCAATACCACATTCAACGTCTCAAATTTGGTAGCCTACTAAGACCCGGCAGTGATTCTCAATGACCCGTTTGAGCCTTCTCCCCCCTTAAGAGTGACCACACCCATGAGAGTCCACTTCCAGCCCATGTTCCAGTACAGCGTTAGCATATTGATCATATACTGGACGAGTAGGTTGTTACTTCTAGGGATGGGGCCTATTAGCGCTACATAGTTCACTGAAGCGAGAGGCCGTCGACCGAGGACACATGGATCACACGTGATGCGAGGAGCTGCAACATATTGATATAGATCTCTTAGACTGCTATCAGAGTGATCGAGACCCTTACTCGACGGGGTGTCCTCCCAGCTGGGGAAGATTGGTGAAGACACCAGAGCGCAGATCCGATTCCGCTACAATCTGACATAGGTTTACCGCTGCTACAGGACGTCCCCAACAGATCGTACAGCTTTATGGCTATGAGATGCTCATTGATATTTTTAATTTATTTGGACTTTAGACTTGAGCATGATGTATTTGTTTTTTATTTTTTTAGACTCTTAAGATTGTGTTTGGCCCGTTAATGGTGGACCATGTGCCTTTTTCTATTTTCTATCTTTTCTTTTTGTATTTTTCTATTTTTAGGGCTATTCTGGTCATTTGGGGACCTAGGACTTCCTTTTTGAGAGCCTATATATACCTATGTATGCCTATTTGGGAAGACCAATGATTGGAAGGGAAAGAAACTTTTAGTCCTGCCGCCACCTTTGTGTTTGAGAGATGAGGGACCCGTGAAGGGCCAGCCCGAGGAATGGGGTGAGCCACCCCTAGTTCTTCTTCTTCCTCCCCTCTTCTTCTCCCCTGTTCATCCCGTCATCTATCCCAATCTTCTACCTCCAACCTTGGCCTCCAAGCCATTCAAACCCCAACCTCCCCTTCACCCTTCTCTCCATGTCTCTGTGTTCGCCAAGCCAAGCCGCCAATGCCACCATCACTATTCGCCCCCCCCCCCCCCTCTGTGCTGCATCAGAAAGGGACAAGTTCCTCTCCGAGGGCATGCAACCCATCATAACCAAGGATGGCATCTACGCCGAGGAACTCGACCACCTTCTTCACCTTAGTGGATATTAGGTAACAGTGTCTGACTTCCCATATATTAGGTAACATTGTCTGACTTCCCCCTGATCACCTTAGGCTTCTCTGATTCTATTCGTGGTTGTGAACTTAAGCTTCTGATGGTAAATGGATGGCACCATCCGAAGTCAGCCAAGGAGACGTTGTCCAAAGATGGAGTTGTAGGCCAAATCCCAAATTCTAAATCTGCAATCACCCACTCTCTTCCAAAGTTTTGTCATGTCTCCAAAGTGTGATTTCTCAGCAGGTTCCACTAACGTCAGGCCATTCATCTGGACTCTATCTAATTCTCCAAACATAATTGAAAAAGATGTGAGAGATGAGAAATAGCTTGTTGTCCCATGGCCTTTAATACCTCAATGGAAATCTCACAAGCAGACAAGGTGACCCCCATTTTCATTTCCATAGGTGCTTTCTCCACTTTGCAGATTTTAATTTTTGAACAATCATCTCACATTTTCTTTAACCTTGTCATCAGCTTCCTTTGTGATTCTCACTGAATAAAATGTTAGAAAAATGCTTCCATCTTTCAGTATATCTTCATCCTTTACTAATGCCATTGTTACCATCATCCCTAATGAATAAGATCATTTAATGACCATTGATATTTGATCGACTTTAGCAACTGCTAGATAATTTTTTTCCTCTTTCTTTGAGTGAGCTAAGTTGGTTATAGGCATGTCAAAAGATATAAATTTTGCTTTGCCGACAACTTCTGCAGCATTCTTTTATCTCCTAACACCTTGGTGGAATCCCAATCATTAATTGTTTCTTGTCAGATAAAAAACAAACTTTCCTTAACTTCTTCTTGGATATCTTCAGCCTTCACTCTGCCGCCATGTTTCTTTTTGAGCCATCCACTTACATCTTGATATACCAAACACCCCATTTGATACTCTTCTAATGTTGTAGTAGTTCCAGCATTTGATTTGATGAATCCGTACTCCAAAGATCCCAATGCCTTGGCTCAAACTTTCTTTGAACCCTAACCAATTCCTCATTCCCCATTCTCCACCATCCAATGCAAGAAATTCTTGAAGAGATTCCCAAGAATTCATATACACAAAATTAATACCCAAGAAGATCAATTTGTGTTGTGGGTCCAAGCATTTCTCTGGAAGTAGTAGGACTGTGAATGTGACTATACAACCTTTACACATGTTTGTTTCACAATTTCTCCATAAAAAATAGTCGATATGGGACCTTGCAGCTGAATAAAGTGTTCCACTTTTTAACCAAGTGTTTGCAATGCATGCCTAGTTGGCTTTTGCAAATTCAAAGGTGCTTTCACCCATATCGTTTATGTTATCATTGCCAATCCTTTATGAGCCATCTTGAACCTTGCATTATCTTTATTTAGATGGTTATTCCAGCCTGTCCTAACTTGTATGAAATATGTGTTTTTGTGAAAGGGTGTACATATCGATGACATCGTCCCAAAGTTATCACTTAACTTAATCACCAAGCCTAACATGCACTTGCAACATCTAAGCACAAATAACGTTCACTGAAACCTTGTTCAACACCATATTGACGCAACTTATTTGATCCCTTACGCATGTGACTTCGACAATCTTGTCCCTTACAGCCCTCTATTACAGCGTTAACATTGTTCATCATGTTGCAGCGTGGCAATCAATTGATCACTCAAGAAGCATCTATTAAGTAGCATGTGGCTTCATATTACTCTAGACTATTCATTAAGGACTAAGGATGGTGACCCTCCATCACAGATGATCTCCAGACCCAGCTCTCAGAGGAGGGGAATAGGGAGTTTTCATCCCTATTCCTTAAGGAGGAAGTGAAAAAGGTCAATTTTTGCCTTGGCAAGTGAGAAAGCTCCTAAAGTAGACAGTTTTCTGTTGTTGTTCTAACAACAGTATTGGGGGGGGGGGGGGGGGGGGGTGATTAGGTCAGATATCCTGTAGGTATTATTGGAATTCTAGGAGAGGAAGGCTCAATTGAGGGGAGTTAATAAGACATTTTCAAAGAAGGGGGCAGACTGACTCTCAAACCTTAGACCCATCAGTATGTTGAAGGGAATGTACAGGGATCACTACACAAACATTGGCAATGAGACTTACGAAGATTATTTTCTATTTATCTTGCCGGGTCTCATTTTTAATTTGCAATTTTTATAGAAACTAGTTCATATCAAATACAAATTTTTCTTTAATAATCATTTTTGTGAACAAAATCACTTTTGTTAAAATGAGAATTTGAATGCTTGTAAAAATCACACAAACTTATTAATTATCACAAATTTTATATCTACTCACAAGCTCTTCTTATGGCACATGAGAAAATGAATCAAGCAATTTTTGTTTATTTGTCAAGTTAAATTTTATTCAATTTTAAAACTAATACTTTTATTACTGATTAAAGCTTTATCTACAATATTTTAATCAACTTTGATCCAAGTACTACTTATTTACCTTTTGTTTTTCCTAAAAGATGGTGACAAATGAATATTTTAATTTCTGTGCACAAATTATATTATATTGTTATTATGGAAATGTTAATACTTTTAAAAAATATAAAAGATATGTTATATTATATGAATATACATCCAATAAATAAAAAATATTTATTCTAAGAAGATGCTCGCACGAGATACACTTTATTAACTAGTTATATCCACGATGAAGGGTGTAGGTCTAGGTTCATCCCATGGCGAATTAGGATCCTCTAGGTGGAGATTTCTTTTTTGGGATCAATCTAAGTAGAGGTGAGAAGGGGACTCAGTAAGTGCAAAGAGAATAAACTTTCAAAAAAAGATTCTTAGTACAAGTTTTTTCATTATCAATGAGAGGCTTTCCTCCTCACCTTTGCACTTACCCGATTTGCCAACCAATTCACCTCCCAGCTTAAGAAGATTATTGACAGTGGGTTAAATTCTTGGACTCATGGAAGTGTTATTGGGCTCAATAATATGGGTTTTTAGTTGGCCCATTAAGTGTATTTGGGCTGGGAGGCCAATTGCTCTTGTTTAGAGGGTAGAATTGCAATTTCTATGGGCTTCATGTAAGTAAGAAGTGTGAAATCCGACCTCTATTTCTCTGCTTCTCCCAAGTACATGTACCGCCCTATCACTAGGAAATAGGGATAGATGAAAAAGGCTCTAATACAATTAAATGTACAACACAACCAAATGATGCAGCTACAATTAACAACAAAAGATGGGGCCACACCCATAAGTAAACAATATTGAAGAGTTAGACCAACAAATGTTAGTATTAAAAAGTTACAAAATACTTAATAAGTTGATGCTCCAAGCTAGAGATGCTGTCCAACACTGTAGGAAAACGACCACTTGCTGGAGCATATATGACCTTCTAAAGGGCATGTCCCACTTCTTTACGACTTGATCAGAAAATAAGGAGAAATATAGCCAACCTTAACAATACGATGGATTAGACAATTATAGATGTTGCAAAGAAAGCTTCTGACTACATTACATCATCACCATTTTTTTGTTACACATAGGAAGCTGCTCAGTGGACACAGAAAATATATTGTTTCAAACCAAGGGGAGATGCATAATCTACATGGCTATTAGATGAGAAAAGAGACACAAAATTGACTGGCAAGGAAACTAGATCTGTGCCTAATGGGGAGCCTAGTGAATTTAGTCTTTGCGAGTCCTAAGGCCTCCTCTCCCCTCTCCCTTCCCCACCTCTAACCCTCTCGTTTCCCTTCAGCCAACTTCCTCAATGTTCCACAAATATCAATTTCATATTAATATTGTAGACCCCCAAAAATATCTACTATCAGTATCGAAATTAATATTCCAACCAAACAGGGCATAAGGGATAAAGATATTCAGATATAAATATTATGGGGATCCGTTCACAAACCATAGAGATCAAACTTCGACGATTAAGAGAACAGAGAGAGGTTTTAGCGTTTAGAAGAAATAGGGAATTGTAAAAATATGTAAAAATTTGGAGGAATGAAGTCTCAGACAAGAGAATCGAAAGAAATCCCATCTTTAGAGGGAGATCAACACAAACAAGCGCATTATCACTTCACTCAGCAAGCAGAAACTTAGGGCTTCCACACACACACACATTAAACCAAGAAAGAAGGGGAAGGAGAGAAAGATGATGAACAGAGGAGCAGAGAGGAATAATTGCAGAAGGAATAAGAAGAAGCAGAAGAGGCCTTTTACCGGGGAAGAGGAGTGGATGGTGGCAGCAGACGAAACCCGCCATTGGCGCCATGCCCCGCCGACCCGTGAAAGGGCGCAGACCGATCGCCTTGCTGCTTCAAGCATGTTCCCTACACACATTCCCGCGAACTCAGCCAGAAAAAAAAGGACGAAACAGAAAAATCTTGAATTAGAAAAGAAAAAAAAAATCGCCAAGATCCATAAAAACCATGAATGGATTATGAAACTTTAATTTTTAGTAAACAGAAACATCTGTATAGTCATGTAGCATCGCATCAAGAACTCAATCAGCACTGCTCTAGTTTCAAACAACATCAAACTGCGGCGTTCAAATTGGAGATTCCCGGGCTCGCAGAAATCGGAGAGGGGGGCAACACACCGTGATCGCTGCCAACTACTAACCTGGCCTTCGGCGGGGCCGGGTCCGCGAGGCGGCAGGGGGCGAGCTCGAGGTGGCCCGCCGGTGAGGTTGGGCAGCGCGCGGGTGGCTTAGAGACCATGACTAGGGGTTTTTGCGTGCCTCAGAGTTCTCTATGGTGCGGTAAATTGCGCCAAGCACCCTCTTGAATTAGACTGTTTATTAAAATTGTGGAATAACTTGCAAATGTTGACTTAAAAAAGTTTTAATGATAAACAAGTTTTTTTAATGATAGTCTTAATATCGATGCAATCTATAAATATATTTAGGTTTATAGTAGATTCATTTTCCATCATATTTGTATGGTAAAAAAATATTTTATTGTCTTGAATTTATCATAATTTGTAACGCATTTTTTACAAATTTATTTTGTAGTTAGTTTTTATTAAATATTCCCTGAGATTTATCTTAAACTCAATTCTATTTATATACAAACAACGAATCATGAGTCTAGAAAGCATGCGTTTATGATAAGCGGATTTACTACAACTCCATCTACGTTTTGTTAAGTTGCATCCAAAATATTGAATTCTATTTACATAGAACAATCAAACATGAATTTATATAAAATATATTTATCATAACTATATTTTTCATAATTTAAAAGTAGTTTTGAACTTTTATCCAATTTATTCTAAGGAGGAGAAGCTACGTCTTGAAAATTACTTGTGTAAGTTAAGAATTACAAATTAAAACTTCGTAAATTGAAGTCAAAAGAGATTGTTAGGAGAAGTTTGACCTTTATCGTTTTCTAAAATTAGTTACAATTATTTATACGCAATATATTTTATGTTAAAAATAGAAGTAAAAAATACTTTATTCACTTTATTCATAGGAGTGTTCTCTCTTGCCCATGTACATTTTCTTGTATTGGCGTGCAGCATGTAAGTATTCGAGAGGTGTTCTCTCCTTTATGAGGGTCTTTCGTATGGTTAAATTTAAGTTTTCGTGTTAGAAAGATTGAATTATAACTTAAACTACGGAGTTCAAAGGAAGTCTTGAGATAATAATAAGTTTCACTATGTAAAAAGCAAAGGTTAAGGTACAGCATTCAACACCTGGCCTTCGCTAAATCCTACAACAACGAGAGTTTGATGGTACTAGATTGCCCTTTTTAAGTTGTATCACTTAATTATATCGAGAGATGTTTCAGCTTACATTCTTATTAATGCAAAAAATAAAAAGTTTTATCAAATATTACCTTAATTTGATAGACGGCACGACAGGATTCATGCTTTACGCCATGTTTGGTTTGATATAGTATTTTCACTTAAAACTTATGAGATCTACAAAAATTTGATATTGGAGGAGCATGGAAGAGGATGGCTGACAAGAAAAGAAAGTTAGAGGAGAGAAAGTGAGAAGAGAGGAGGTCTTTAGACTTCAAAGAAAACTTAATTTTAACATTTTTAATACAGGTTCATAAAGATATTAAACATGTAGGAAGAATACATTGTATTAATGTATGGATTTCAAAATTGATAGAACAGGACACCCAAACATGCCTATTTCAACTCAATAATTTTTATATTTAAAGAAAAGGTCAAACATAATTTTAATTAAGAGTTTCGTTGAACTGGCCTTTAGACATGACTACTATAGATTAGATCATGAAGTGAACTTACAAAATGAATTGGTAGACTTTATTTATTGTTGTGACAAAGCTAAGAATTACTTGATGCACGATGATCCCCTTTATTCCTCCTCGAGGTATGCTTACATGCTTAATGAAAATGCATGAATTTACGTAAAATAAGCGACATAAGGCCTGCTCAATGCATAGTCTTCACAACGAAAAAACGAAAACAGCCTGCGTTCATCTCAAGAACCCAAAGGAATTTAGCAATCATACCCCAAATGTAAAACTCTGTGATCAGCTTTCTGTTGGCATTGTACCCCATAGTTTTTCTATACCACGGTTGTGTGGTATTATTTGAATTCCAATCAGGGCACATCATTAAAAAAAAAAAAAAAAAGTTCTTGCCCGTAGATCCACATAAAAATAAAGGAAAAAATATCACTGGAGAGTAGGTAAGTGTAAACTGTAGCTAGCTACTAGCATTGAGCATTGGCATCAAATCAATGTAGATGCAAGTATTAGTTACAATGGAGGGGGGCTGTAGGCATTCCTCTGTAAAAAACACTATAGGGAAAGCATCAGCTATCATATATATACAGTAGCGTACGTAAAAATCTTCTTCAGTGGGGTCACTTAGCCAGTAGGCCAGTGGATCACTCTATTGAGTCGAAATTTGTGAGTCAGTGGCGTCATCTATTGGACCAGTAGAGGTACTCTAGTGGGTCAATGTGGTCACTCTATTGAGTTTTGCAAAAGTTAGTCACTATTTTGGTGGGGTCACTCTTTAAGACGGAATCAGTAGGCCAAGGGGTCATTCTAGTAGATAGTATGGTCACTCTATTGAGTTTCGCAAAAATCAATCAATATTTTTCAAAATCCAATAAAGTCATAGGACTCCACTGGCTAAAGGTTGGACCCAGTATGCAAAACCAACTCCAATGACCCCCTCATTGGAGAAGAACTGACATTCCTATCATGCATCAAAACAGGCCACAAGATCTCAATGGTGTACCACTATCTAAGGAGACGCTTAAGAGTTAGCTCACTTGCTGCAAGGCACCCACGCAATGCCCCCTAGCAAATCAAGAATATAATCTCCAACGGCCAAGCTATCATGGTTGTCCTCCCTCACATATGTGTCAAGTTTGTACCTAGAATTGTCAATCAAGTTGCCTACACTTTGATGGACTAGACCAAGAATCTTATGTATAACCCCCATCAGAATCTCGGCGTGATCCCAAATTGTATCTTGCGAGCTGTATTTGAAGATCTAAATATTTCTAATGAATACAAGGTTACCCTTTATTTGAAAAAGAACAAAAAGAGAGAGAGAGAGAGAGATGGAGAAAGAACATGACAGATTAGTGGTAGTTGGGACCCACATGACATGGTAACACACATTACACAATATGAATATATTGCGTTTTATTAAATAATATGATTCTTACAGAGATGTTATGAGATTAGTTTGACAGCCACCTATTACGAACATTTTCCACTTATACTAAAGCCAATTACTCATATGTTGGACCCCTATCGAACCTAGATAACACTCAAATATAATTTGAGTTGACTACATTCTCAATGGATCTACTACATTATATGTTGGAGGAATTCATTCCATCACGAGATCTCATTTGACAATGATTTTCCTAATTAGGTGAAAGCGAAGCGTCTCAAAATTTGCTTTAACTTCTGATGAAATCTCAGATCTTTTGCTTATGCAATTGCCTATTATTGCCATACACCAACGAGATAGGATCATAGATGCTTAGAACAATGTCAAGATCAATGATGAACTTTTTCATCTAAACTATTTTTTTGGTAACTTCCACAACAGTTATGTACTCTTCCTCTGTCGTCTAATTAATAATATTTTTTTACTTAGAAATCTTCCAGCTCACTGACCCTCTGTTAAATGTGAATATAAATCTTAAAATAGATTTGTTACAAAATCAAAGACCATACCTATCCTACTACTATACTAAATTGACGTTCGATTTCATAGATTTTAGGTTGAATTGATTTATTAAGCCTATTGGTAGGCTACCCACTTAATTTTTTTTATTTTTTATTTAGTTTTGTTAAGGTCACGTCCTACGTGCCTTATGTGTCCCTATAGTCCAACCTTTGATCTAAAGACATAAAAATTTAAAAAACTCAAAAAAATGTTATTGGGTTCAATCCATTAAGAGCATTTGTCTTAATATTCATTAAGGTTTGATTTTTGACCTTTTATAATTTTTTGAGTCGTTCAATTGTAGATGATCTGTACGGACATGTAAGCCATGTGAGGGCCCTACCTTAACAAAATATTAAAATATATATATACATATCTACTGCAATGCCCCGCACTGCAGCTGTACGGGGACATTACAGTAAAATATTACTCGTGTAAATGCACTTTTTGTGATGCTTAATTTTCCTTTTGGGCATACATGCAATAAAGGTCTTTCTTTTAAGTTGACTATGTTTGGACTGGAGTATTTTAGTTAGTTTCTTGTCATGACCTTCATGTCTACCACTGTTTGTATATCCTCAACCATGACCCTTCTTCTATCTTTTGCATACCTCTTGTAAAATTAGGGTCCTCTATAGCGATTGATATATAAAGATTGATTTAAAATTAAGACCTTCATGTCTAGCACTGTTTGTACGGCCTAGATTGATTTATAAAGAGGGCCAGGTTTCCTGCTGCCTAACTCCGTCACTAGCAATTTGTGTAAAGTAATATTCGTTGTGCTGAATGCATGCTGTGCAACGATGCATGGGCAGCAATCGTATAGGATATATCATGGGATGGCTACAATAGAAGATAACAATTATTTTTCTAAACATTCAGGGAGGAGACAACTTTGAGCCATCCATCTTTATTAGATGGTTAAAAAAATAAAAATGGACCACCTTTTTTCTCTCTTTCTTTTTGAATTTTTAAACTATCTGATTAAAAGTCAAACGGTGCAGACGACTCCTTTAAAATTGCCCCATCCCCTCTAAGTTCTCAAAACAACAACAAAAAGACACACAACTAAAACCATCTGATTAAACTTGATCAATTGACTACCCGTACATGGTTCTTGTGCATCCAGGGACTGCACCGCATACAGTGTAAGAAGTATTACTCAATATCGAGTTAATTTCATACTAACTATTCTTATATAATAAATTTAAAAATGTAAGTCCTATTTGCAAATTATCTTGCATACCATCTTAGTATGTATAATATTTTAAAATTGCCATTTTAATGACATATTTGATGTGAAATAAATATTTTATATATGCCACTAAAATGACATATGTGATAAATGTGTTGTTTTGTGAGAGAATATATGATAATATGTGAATAAGCATGATATTTTTGAACTTTAACATACCCCAATTGTTAATATCAAAATAATTATCTCAACTTATTAAGCCTATCTTGGGTGCTATAACTCACGCTAGGGTGCATCAAATCTTAAGAGATGGGAACAACCTAGGGATTAATTTGAGTAATCTGCTGATTTTTTTATGTTTAAAAGGTTTTGAAAGTTGTTGTTTGCGTACATCTCATTAGATAGCTTATATGACTGAGTTTTACGAACATGTGATGAAATTTAAACGTAATCTAGAGAGATAATTATCATTTGGATGTCAAGAGCAAAGAAAGGGAGAAAAAAAAAGGAAAGAAGAGAAGCTAAAACATGCACCTGGTGTGTTGATGGGACATCTGATCTTGATCAGATAGCTGGTCTTGGGAAGCATACACACCCAAAAACTCTGTATCAATATCGTAGCCAATGGGTGTAGTTAATTGTCCATGATTCATATGAGGGATGGTTTTAATTTCTTGTCTTTAGCAACCTATGTATTTTGACCACCACAAAGGTATTCTCCTCATTGCATGTCAAATTTCGACGACGACCTAAGGCTTCAAACATACAATAGTAGTCATTCCCGTGATGTTAATTTCTTGTTTACACAATATTTACGATCTTGGAGAATTAAAACTCTTTGAGCTTTGGAGGAAGTTGGGCATGCATCACTTTAGCATGCACATATGTGATTGTAAGCTTCAGCAAGCCTTGGGACGAGCAAGGACATCACTTTCTAGGGATTAATAAGGACATGGTGAGATGTCATAATCGGCATCAAATCCGTACGTAGATTGTCAGCATAAACACGCTATATCGAAGCCCTAGAACACACTTACATTGTTTTTATATATGAGTTCAACATCCAAATCAACTTATTATTTTGAGTCCGGATTGTCTCAGTACAATATTGGACCGGACTCCAGCAGTAACCAGTCCCAGTATGTCATGTGTAAAATAGGTTTGCCATTCGAGACACATCTCACCGAAATTGCTAGCTTTTTCTTTGTTCTTAGTTTAGTAGATTTTCAATACAACGCAGGGCTTTTAAATACCACCAAGAGCATAAAATTACAACCATACTCTAAAATACTTAAGTACATAGTTCACATGGTACTTAAAGGATTATAATATCATTTATCAGCTTACACTTCCTTATACACCTCAAGTAAATGGAAAGAGGAATCGGACATTGATGGAAATAGTGCATTCAATGATAAGCATGTCTAAATTACCGATGTCTCTATGGGAATGTGCACTTAGTTCTGCTATGTAGATCATGAATAGAGTACCCAACAAAACTGTTGAATCCACTCCATATGAGATATAGAAATGAAGGAAATCAGATCTTAAGCATGTTAAAGTTTGGGGATGCCCTGCTCATGTTAAAATACATGATTCCGATAAACTGGAGTCCATAACTGGCAAGAGTAGATTTGTGGGATATCTGAGGGAAACCTACAGTTACTACTTTTATCTTCATGGCGAACAAAGGTGTTTGTTGCCCAGAAAACTGTCTTCTTATAAGAAAATTATATTCTCTAAAGGGATAGTGGGAGT
This sequence comes from Zantedeschia hybrid cultivar, assembly GCA_030544215.1. Lineage (NCBI taxonomy): Eukaryota > Viridiplantae > Streptophyta > Magnoliopsida > Alismatales > Araceae > Zantedeschia > Zantedeschia hybrid cultivar. Next base: position 21,990,273 of record JARZZO010000005.1, read on the forward strand.
AAAGTAACTATAGAATAAGTTCCAGACCCACAGACAGTCACAGATTCATCAGATGAACCGTCAGTTTCTAAACTTGTTCAAGTACACACACATGAACCTCGTAGGTCTATTAGAATGTCTAAACCACCTGAGATATGTGGGACATATCAATGAAAATGATTTTAAGACATTCTATAATGAGGATGATGATCACAAGACTTACCAGGAGGCCGTTGAGAGTCTAGAGGCCGAAAAATGGCAATAAGCCATGAACTCTGAAATTCAATCTATGTACACCAACCAAGTTCAGAAGTTGGTAGTATGAGGGTATAGTACCTATCGGATGTAAGTAGAACTTTAAGAAAAAGATCGGTGTAAATGGATATATTGAGACTTATAAGACAAGATTAGTGGTAAAGGATTATCGTCAAAGACAAGATGTTGACTATGACGAGACATTCTCACATGTTGCCATGATTAAGTCTATCATAGTACTTTTTGCTATTGTTGCATATCACCATTATGAAATATGTAGATAGATGTGAAGACAACCTTCCTTAAAGGAAATCTTGAGGAAGATGTGTATATGATACAATCAGAGGGCTTCACTTTGAAAGAATCTTCAGACATGATATATGAATTGCAAATGTCCATTTATGGATTGAAGTTGGCTTCCCGAAGCTGAAACATAAGGTTTGATGAAACGATCAAATCTTTTGACTTCATTAAGAATGAAGATGAGCCATATGCATATAAGAAAATCAGTGAGAGTGTAATCACATTTTTAGTCCATTATATTGACGACATCCTACTTATTGGAATGATGTAGGGATGATGTCGTCAGTAAATGTATGGTTTGTCTAAGAACTTCTCCGTAAAAGATTAGGAAGAAGCATCTTACATATTGAGAATACAGATCTATAGAGATAGATTAAATAAAATGCTTGCTTTAACTCAATCCATATACATAGAATTTGTTGTCAAAATATTTGGCATGAAAAATTTCAAGAAAGGTCTCGTACCGATGAGACATGAAATTTATCTATTTAAATATCAGTCTCCTAAGACCCCTGAAGAGAGGGTATTAATGGAAAAGTTTCATATCCATTATGTATGTCATGCTATATACTAGACCTAATGTAGCATATGCTCTAAGTGTTACGAGCATATATCAGGCAGATCCAGGCGATGGGTACTAGAAAGTTGTGAAATATATCCTTAAATACTTGAGAAGAACTAAGGATATTTTTTTTGTAGAGAAGGAGACTTTAAACTACGAGGATATACTGACTCGAGTTTTCAGTATGATTTGAATGACAACAAGTCAACTTCTAGGTTTGTATTTATACTTAACGAGGGAGCAGTGAGCTAGAAAAATTTCAAGTAAGAAACCATTGTTGATTTGACAACTGAAGCTAAATACATTGCTGCAGTTGAAGTCGCTAAATAAGCAGTCTGGATGAAGAAGTACATCAGCGATCTTGGTGTTGAGGATAGCATCTCTGATCCCGTACTACTGCTGTGTGACAACAATGGGACGATTGTTTAAGCGAAAGAGCCTTGATTGTAAGTGCTCAAATTTGATGTGTGATTATCATGAAAATTTTGCTAATTAAATGACAAATAAACCTATCAAAAAAACTATGTGTTCGCTAGAAACTTTTAACTAAAAAGTTTCAAAAGACAAAAGGCGATCGCTTACCTGTTTTGGACGTGGGAGATGTTGAAGTTCTTGATTATTTCCCTTCAGCCGGCTGAAGAAAAAGAGCCATTCTGACTTTGTTTTTGCTTTGAATGTTGATTGGGCTTTGAGTATCGTTCATATTTCCTTTGTTGATTCCTTCTTTTTTTGATCTTCTTTGTACCTTGTAAGAAAAATGAAATAAAAGAAGAAAAACTAATAAGAACTAATTGGAGGTAGTATATATTTTAATAATAATTATAATCATGCAACTCATGCAGGATAAACTCACTTGTTTTATGGTCTTTGAAACCCCTTAATATGTAGGTTGGAAAATAATGCTAATGTGGTGTGTGTAACATGAAGTGATGTGATGAGTAGAATTATAAACTAATATGATGAAAATATGGGTAAAGATTAATTAGAAAGAACTGAGTTGGATGGCCCGTGGAAAGTCTTGGTTCTTGAATAGTCTTGAAGGATGCAGAGAGATGAAGAAAGGATGAAGAAAGGAAGAAGCTCTTCTAAAAGTAGTTGTGCAGCGCCTCAATTCTTCAATTCCTTCAGCGTTTAGACGTCGTCTCTCTCTTAACTCAGATTTTTCAAAGATTTCCACTTTAATTCTCCACTAATTTCCACTAACTCTTTTCATTTCAAGGACATATGTATTAATAGACTTAAGTTCAAGACTCTTATGCATATCCGCAGTCACTTACGGATTAACATGAAAGAGTTTGGAGCAAATCTAACCAAGAAATGGATAATTACAGCTTAATTCATCATTATCTGTAATTAACAAAAACGCGTCGCCTATGTAAGACGTATTTTAACTTAATTAAGATAAAGATAAACTCGGGAAAAAGAAATCATTATCATTATAAAACATAAAAGGCGTCGCGCATAGCAGACGTCTTTTAGTTTATTAATAAATTAATTAAAAATTAAATAAAAATTAAAATCCTAAATAGTGTCTTTATAGGTCGACGTCTTTTAAAATTTCTCATATTTGACGAAAAATCTGAGTTAAAATGAATTTTATTAATAAACTTAAATTATGTTTGTCTTGCCCGATGTCATTTAAACAATTATTTCAATAAAAAATATAAAAATTAACTAATGATTAAATATCATATCATTTTTTAGACATTATTATATGACATGAAATTTACTCAGAATGATGTCAAAATTAGCGTGTCTACAGTTGCCTCACATTGGCATTGTCTTTGCAAGGGAGTGAAATGAAATGGAACATACTCACAAGGTGATGTCAAGGTGTGATGAGACATGCTCTCAACATCACATGATTGAAATTTTTCTCAAAATTATCAATGAAGATAATTCGAAGAATATTGATGGAATCAATCATGTCTGAATGAGATAGACAAGCAAATAAAATAAGGTCAACCTCCAAGGATTGGGAAGTATCTTATGTTACAAATTCCGCAGGTTTCATCATGGGGAGCGATTGCCAGCCAATGTGGAAGTGATGCAACCATGATCGATATTAAAAGGAAACAAGAAATGTTGGATAAAGAGTCTAAGAAAGAATAAAATTCCAAGGATATCTTCAAACAAACTTCAAAGATAATCAAGATATTCAATTCAGAATGGAATATTTCATATCATATTGGGATTTATTTGATAAATGGTCTGAAGTTTAATCAATAATTAATTCTTATCACAATTATATCAAAGTCTTATATGATGCATGCTGGGTTAAAAGAAAAATATAAAGTCAAATAAAATATAAATTAATTAAGGATAGTATTGTTAAAGTTGTTATTAATGAGTCAAGATATCAATTCTTGCGATTCAGTTATAACCAAAACTCGTTTATCCACGCACCGTTTCACAAAAATGGAACCATCGTCCCCATTAATTAACAATCAAACGGCCTATCCGTGCGATTAAGAATCCTCTAGAATTATCATTGTTTTTGTTGAAAGTGAACTCAAATTCCAGTTTCATCAAAACCACAAAGTCCTTGATATATTTTAATAAATATTTACCATATAGTAAAAGCCAATACAAATTAATTACATAATAGAATACAAGATAAAGATAACCGTCTTTTTAGCCACAGTCAAGACTCATAAACTCCCACAGTGAGATCTTTTTGACATTCTCTATTGGCTTTCTTTTCACACATGCACGGGACTTGAATAAACAAATTAAATATCTGTTCACAGTTTGCCCCTTGCCTAGTTAAGTAACCATGAAATAGAGTTATGCAATATTCAAGCATGCATATGCTCGCTGAAAATAAAATGAATGAAATGCACTAAATGCTACAAGCATATGCTAATTGAAATATTTTTTTATTTAAAATTTTGATTTTGGAGTATATATATATTTCTGGATTTTGACATTTTTTTTTGAGATATATATATATATTTTTTGGATTTTGGAATATATACTTTTTTTTAAAATTTTGAAATATATACTCTTTTTTTGGATTTTGAAATATCTATTTTTTTTTTTACTTTTGAAAATATCTATTTTTTTGGATTTTGAAATATATACTTTTTTTTGGATTTTGGATTTTGAGATAATGTGCAAACTAAAAGACAAGCATGGTACTCGGATCAAAAGAACATTTTCATTTATTAACTTAATTCCCAAATTGTTCTTCAATAATCTAACTTAAACTCATCGTACTTGAGCTTGTGTTTTCATTCATGATCCCATTCGAATTTTCTTAGAAAGTTCACGAGAAGGCTCCGGAGATCCAAAAAGATGTCCCCTTCTTACTCTAATATCTATTGGGATTCAGTCATTTTCTTTTCGGGGTATTTATCGACCTTATGCTCCCTTTTCATTTGATTTCATGGTTTTGGTGTAACATTTGTAGGTTTTTGAGCTTTGACCTTAACTAACGAATCTCCAACCATGGGATATCAGTAAGTTAAGTGATCAGGTTTAAGGAGATACCTTCGAAGATAATTGTGTGGTTAATAAGGAATCATCCACTCCTGATAAAAGGAGAGAGAATGTTTCGGGAATGATGTGCTTAAATCCCTGGTCAGGGAAGACATTATATCAAATAAGGAGTTACCTGATATATTTTAGAGGCATCTTACTCAAGTAATCGACCAGCTATGATTTAACAGTTCATCATGACCTAGGTTGATTCGAGAACATTGTAGAGATGAAGGATTATATTCGTACGGTAATTGATGACGGAAAAGTTCCATTAGTAGGTTGCAGAACCTCAATGCCTTTCAGGTGTTGGGTTTCTCGGGTTTCTCCGGATCGCTCACGCAACGGAAAATAAAATATTAAAACAGCGATCCGTTCCCGTTTCGAAAATCAAAAATCGATTATCGGATAATCGAAGTTCTCACCGTGTGCAGATTCGAATCCGCAACCGTTCAGTTCTGTCGGTGCGACACCGCAAGACGCGCAAGCGCCCGGCCTCTAGCGAAGTCCACGCGATCCTCCTCACAACGGATATCCTCACGTTCCTTGTTCTTCGCAGCCCACGAAACCTCCGCCGGTCGCCGCAATGATTGCCGCAACGCGCGGACGATTTCTCGTCGAACGGGATTCGGAGAAGCGGCGGAGTATATCTGGATCTGTCTGGACGCCAGAGAGAGAGAGAAACAGAGGAGGGGCGGCTAGGGTTAGCAGCAGCTTGGCCTGCTCAGCCCGTTCGCTATGTTTTATACTAACTACGCGGTTTTTCATAAAAACCCCCGGTTTGTATAAAACCCACTTATTTATCCATCACCTTGAGAATCATTTGCGTGTGACCCTCTAGGCCCAATTACCAGTCCAGTTAATGGCCCAACAAGCCCAGTGACTCCTCACTGGCTTTATTAATCAATTAATAACCCTTTATTAATTAATTAATCAATCGAATTGATGTCGCACATCGAATTCGACCGGACCTCCGATCACGTTGGGTGCCAAGCAACACCGAGTGAACCCGGAAGGTATTGGGGTTAAGTAACCCACTCTTGGAACCTTTCCGCCGACAGTTATCGCATGGATATAATCCTTCATTCGTACAATGCTCTCGAATCAACTCAAGGCATGGCGTGCTGTCAAACCCTAACCGGTCGACTCACTTGGATTGGATGCCGCTGATAAATATCGGAAAGCGCCTTTCCCGATATTATCGTCCGCCCTGGCCAGGGACTTCCGCGCATCCTTCCTATAGCATTCTCTCTCTAAGTACCGAGAGCAAATGATTCCTTATTGACACACAATTCCCTTCGACGGTATTCCGCTGTACCCAATCCTTGGAGTATTAGAATCCCGTGGCTAGAAATTCGTAGACCAAGGTCAAAGCACAGAAGTCCACCGACAAGGTGTCCTTGGTGTCTCAGGTCCGAGGACCATCCACACAACTGCGACAATAGAATCAAGCTGGTTGACAGTGAGGTACAATACCATCCAGCGATTCAGTTGGATCAGTTCAGTGAACTCATTTTCCAATGAGCACCTACAGATTCGCCTTAGTGTCTCCACACAAGTGACTTATGAGATCAGTCACCCTCATCATATGAGCAGGAATAATCTGTACTAGTCTAACCGGATATCCGATGTCCTTCTCGGATATCCTCCGACTATGAACGATTAAGAATATGTATGTTTAAGTGATCAGTCTCATTAGTATGATCTCATCATAGTCTGATCACTATAGCACATATTCACGGACTTCATTATGAAACGATAATTAATGCGATTTACACATATGAATATTATGCCATTATATTAATAAAAGAACGAGATTTACATAATCAGATTGGCTTGTAGGCCACCTAAACTAACATCAGGTTCACGCAGTGTTGCTTAGCACCCAACGTGATCGAAGGTCTGTCCAAATTTAATGTGGGACATTAAATTCAGCCAATTAATTAATATATAGATATTAATTAATTTAGTGAGTTAGTAAAGAATTATTGAGCTTAATGAGCCATTAATTGGACTGGTATTTTGGCACAGAGGATCACACGCAAAAGGTCTTCAGTCGACAGATCATTTAACAGGTTTTATATTAAGTGGGGGTTTTTCTGAAAAATCCCAAAACCACTTAATATAAAAGTACGGCTACTACGTTAGAGGCGAGGCACTCTGACCTAGTAGCAGTTGCCCCCTCTCTCTCTCCTCTCTCTCTGGCCGCCCCCTTCAGACAGCACCCCCTGTGGACTCTGCTCCCTCTCCCGCCGGTGTCGCTTCCCATTAGACGGGAATTCGTCTCCACATGTCGCGGAGAATTACGAGAAGTCAGTCGAGATCCGCAGACGCCGCACCGAGCGAGGACGCAATGATGATCCGTCGAGGGGAAGATCGCGTAGATATTGCTAGAGGCTGGGCACCTGTGCGGCTTGCGGCAATCCACCAACGGAACCACACGCATGCGGATTCAAATCTGCGCAAGGTGAAAGTCGTTTCACTTCTTATTCATTCTCTTTATTTGAAACGGCACGGAATCCTATTATTTTATTTTCTATTGCGTTCCCGATTCCGGCATGAGATTATTACAGGTCATTGGGCTACTATTGAGCCATTGGGCCATTAGGCTACGGTTGGGTCATAGAGTCATTGGGCCACTCGGTTATAATCGAACGATAGGGTTATTGGGCTACTAGACTACAGTTGGACGATTGGGTCATTTGACTACTGGGCCATAATTGAGCCATAGGGCCATAGTGGATAGAGCAGTTCACTTGGACATGTTGGGCTCTTTGCGATTGGACTCTTCGAATGGGCATAAAAGTCTTGGGTAAACATGACTGAATATGTCTACACATATTTTTGGTATTAGACTCATCTGAATGGATGCTTATTAGGTCTTTGATCTATGTACATCCAAAATGGGGTGTCTACAATTGTCCATCTTAAAGCGAAGTTGAGACGCAACTGAAGGTTGAAGCTAGTAGACATCATGTTCAATTCACACAATAAAATGTTGAGATATTCTTATGAAGTTATGGCTATGAGTTTTTATGCGTGACACCCCTTTTAAGCTTTCGCAGTCAAGGTTGCAACCTGCTGTCATGTTGTAAGCTTCACCATATCATAAAAAATATCACAACTTCCAAATTATGTGATCTATTATTCTTTTTCAAGAGAATGTCGGTGGAGTTTGTTACTTTTTAATATTTGCCTCAAAAGTCTTTTGTGAAAAAACATGTGGAGTCTTATACATAGATGTATAAGCATTTTTTATGAACAAGAAAGATGAAAAAGAGAATAAGATGACGCACATACCTGACACACTATCTTGAAACATGCTTGAGTTTGAATCCAGTGCTAGTGTAAGAGAGGAAGATTACTTGTGGATTTTATTGCCTCAGAGCATTCCTCATATGTCATCAAAGACTATTCATAATTTATTGCCTCATGGCCTTTTTATTTTTGTTTTTTTTAAGTTTTAATTTTTTTTAATATATTTGAAAGCTTTTTGTTTTTTATATTTATTTTTTTGTGTCCAGGTCACTATAAAATGAAAACATTGGAAATAGATCTTAAAAGGGAAGTAAACTGGTAAAGGTGTATTTACATACATGTGCCAAAAGTAGAATTTAACAGAAATAACTCATGCTTCTTTAGATTTTAGAATGATGATGAAGATGCTTCTCCATACCAACAAACCAACTAAATGATCATGACAGAGATGGGATTCGAAGTGCATAATTGACAAAGATTATTTGCATTCTGCTTGTCAAATTCCTTGTTGATTTTGTCTTCTGTAGTAATTTGCTTCTATCTTCTTTTTTTCTTCTTTCTGCCTTATATTTTCCTTCATAAGTGTAATGCCGGTTAAGAGTTTCACCGCAATTATATTGGTATACTGTGTCCTTTAGGGGTTTTCACAACAACTGATCAATGATTTTACTCACAATGTTTGACATTCACTGTACCCATGATTTTTAACTCTTTTGCCCCTAGCGCCCTTTCATAATTTCATTAGATCTATTGAGGTATCCACTGTTTTTACCTATGGTGCCTTAGCAAGTTTTTGCCATGTCTTTTTCTACTTTGGACCCTCTATTTTTTATTTTTTTGGAAGATGAACATGGACTTGAATGTTCCCTCATTGTCTGCCAAGAGTAATACATAATAGTTAACCTTTTGGAATGCAAATATAACAAAGTTTTAGAGGATTTTAAAGGACAAGGATTGAGATTTGATGGTATTCATATCTCCAAATAGGGAGGGAAATGTTTAGCGAGTCGATGATTAGAAAGTCGTAAGATGTTTGGAGAAATTTCAATACTAAAAAAAATATCTTTTCTTTTTCACATTTTTTCCTTTTTTTAACCCTTTTTTCCCCATTTTTTTCTCATATTGACCTGATGCTTCTAAATGAGTTGCATAAAAATATATATACATGGGAGGGATAATAAAATATGTGGATGCATTTGGAGTATCTATACATGGAAGAAATGATGGAAAGTGTGGATGGGTTTGGGGTGTGGGTATTCCTCTAAAACATTAACCTATGAGTATTTCAAATAAAGTTAACTATCATGCATAACACATCTTGACATACCTGGCGTTGATGGGCTTAAGATGTACTTTGTCATCCATGTCCATGAGTTGAAGTGTATAGCGTGGATAGACGTCCTTTATGATATAAGAATTCTTTCAATTTGACTGGAACTTGCCTTTTATCTATGGTGCATGTCTTTCTCTGAGAACTAAATCTCCTGATTTTAATTATCTTGGATACACCTTTTTGTCATATATTTTGGCAACTCTTCTTTGATAACATTGCGCGTAACAAAGAATTTTCAATCTCTTTTATTCAGTAAGATTAAGTTGTTTATGTCTTCCTCGAATCTACTCTACTTCATTGGGCTTGGCTTCCATAAGCACTTAGAAAGATGGAATTTCTACTTTAATTGGGAGAATTGCTTCCATTCCATACATTAATGAATAAGGCATTACTCCAGTTGGTGTTTATATAGTGGTGCGATATGCCAATAGTGAATAAGAGAGCTTTTCATGTCAATCTCGGTGTGTCACTACCATCTTCTCAATTATGCAGACCAGAATCTTGTTGACAGCTTCTACAGCTCCATTTGTTTAAGGACAAAATGGAGAAGACTGATGGTGCTTAATTTTGAATTTATCACAAAAGCCCTTTATTTTCTCATAGATGAAATTGGTGCCATTTTCGGTAATGATTTCATCATGCACTTCATAGCGACAAATAATATAGTTCTTAAAAAACTTGATAATATGAGCAATGGAAGAGTAAGAAGCAACTTCAACCCATTTTGTAAAATAATCAATAGCCACTAGTATGAATTCATGGCCATTTGAAGACCTTGGGTTGATTTTGCCAATGATATCAAACTCCGACCTGGAAAAGGGCCATAGTGTTGTGAGATTATGGAGTTCTGATGCTGGTTCATGAATTTGACATTGATGTCATCTTCTAATAAAATTGTAACAATCAGATTCAATAATAGTCCAGCAGTAATCCTGACTAATGATTTTCTTAGCTAACATGTGACCATTCATATGAGACCACACACATCATTATGAATCTCTTCCATTACTTTTGAAGCTTCACGTTCATCAATACATCTAAGGAGAATGTTATTATATGACCTTTTATATAAATGTCCGTTACACAATATAAACTGCATGGCCACTCTCTGAATGGTTCTTCAATCATTATATGATGTATCTGAAGGGAAGATTTTATCTTCTAAGTACCTTTGATGTCATGGTACTATGAAAGACACTGGCTCAATTTGAAGATAATAAGTTGGCTCTTCTTGATTGTCTACTTGAATACGGATGACTCCTCCTCCTCCTCCTGAGATGCATGTCCATGTTGCGAGAGTTGCAAGGGCATCTGCATATGCATTCCTGGCTCTGGACATATACGCAAACTCAATCTCCTCAAATTCTTTAGTTAACTTTTCAAGATATTCAAGATAAAGGACGAGCTTTTCATCTATGCCTTCCATTCTCCTTTAACTTGGCTTATAATGAGAGGAGAATCACCAAATACCTGGAGATTATTAACTCCTCGATCGAGGACCATAGTCAACCCTAGGATGCATGCTTCATATTCAGCCATGTTGTTTGTGCATTCAAAGCAGAGTTCAATAATTGATGCTCGATATTGATCATCTTGTGGGAATTATAAGAATGCCCCTATTCCTCTTCTACACCTATTTACTGCTCCATCAAAGTAGACTTTCCATGCAAGCTTTTCACCATTTTTAGACAAATCTTCATTTAGCGTAAACAAAACCTCTTCATTAGAAAAAATCAGTTCCAAAAGGTTTATAATCACCAACAGATAACTTAGCTAAATGGTCAACAATTGCCTGCCCTTTAATTGAAATTTAGGTGACATAAGTGTTACCAAATTCACTCAACAAAAGTTGCCATTTGGCAATGCGCCCAATAAGTATTGGTTTCTCAAACAAGTATTTTAATGGGTTAAGCCAGACTAAAAGAAGAACATGATATGATCAGTGGCGGACGCAGGAATTTGGTCCAGTGGGGTCCTCAGATTGAGTACTGTGGACCAAGTTAAAGGTGGGACAACCAAAGATGCAAACGGGTCGGATTCGGTGCGAATCTAAGGTAGATCCATGACCGTATCCATTAAGTTATCGGTTTAAAAATACTATCCGTTAACGATCCTATAAGTTAATAACCGGTCGGATAATTAAATATGAGTGTATCATATGTATTCGGTAAAAAATAATGTGTATTCATTATCTTATCCACTATGAATATCGATTTGAAAAGATAATTTGTTAATTGACCTATAAACTAATGATCAGTCAAATATTCGGATTATTAATCGACTACCATTCGCATCGCTAGGACAACAATATAGTTTACTTAGACTGAGCGATTCATTTGAAAGATACATTCATTACAAATAAAAAATAGTACACTTCAATAAAATAAAATAAAAGTACATTCAAATTTTTCAATGAAATACATTCAACACGAATAAAAAGAGTACACTTCAAAAAAAAAAAGTACATTTCATTACAAAGTTTCCTTACAATTGCACTCGACGAGTCTTCATATTTTGAAACAATTCAATAATAGACTCATTTTTCACACTCTCAAATAAATCTTTTTCAATATATGTTACTAAACAATCATTCATCCATTCATCGCACATTCAATTCCGCAATTTATTCTTCACATAAGTCATTATTGAAAATACTCTTTCAACACTTGCAGTGGCCATTGATAGAAACAATGCTAACTTGGTGAGTAAATATATCTTTGGATACACAACATGCTTCTTTGTCTCTACTAATTTTCTTGAAAGGTCACCAATACCTTTTAAATTAGAAAATCTCTCATCTGATGTCACATCAAAAATATAATTTTCAAGTTGGTTGTGAAGTATCATGAGATCAGTAATGCTAGAAAACTCGGTTGAATAAAGTCCAGCTAGCTTAACCAATTTTTCCTTGTCAAAAGTTGAAAATGATTCACAAGGACTTAAGCAAGCTACACAAAGAAGTAGTTCCGTATTTGTTTCATTGAAACGGCTATTCAATTCTTGCAATTGTATATCCAGCACAGTGTAGAATAATTCAACCTGATAATGATGTAGATTTGTGATGCATGGAGCTTTACGTTGAGATATTCCAGGAAAAAAATATTGATGGTCCATAGTAGGAATACAAATCTCTTCTTTGTTATAAAATGAAAACAATCTTCTTGTAAAAGATCATTCTATCCTCCATCCCTCATAACTTGTAACCGTTGTTTAGAAATCTTCACAAGTGACATGGTGTTAACTGTATCTTGATCTTTTCTTTGCCAGTATTTTCATCAGCAAGTGTAAAAGAAAGGTGAAATCATAAGTTCTCATTGCAAACAATAAGCCACGTGTTTCACCTTTTTGTTCTAAGGTTCTTTTTTTATAAATAATCTTTAGTACCTTAATTACAGAAGAAAACATAGCAATCAAGTTGATGAGACTTCCGTAATGAGAACCCTAACGGGTATCACCAGCTCTTTTGAGACTCGTTTCTTGATTCAAACCTCTACCACTATGAAGCTCACCGTTATTCAAGGCTTCTATAACACTAGTAGCTTGTTTTTCTCGAAGAGTATCTCGACGTTTGCAAGAAGATCCAACCACATTTATAATTTGAGCAACAACGATAAAAAGTCAAGACACATCATCATGACTTTTAGCAACAACTACAAGTGTCAATTGAAGTTGATGAGCAAAATAATGAATATAGTATGCTGAACTATTTTCTCTCATAATCAAAGCTTTAAGACCATTAAATTCGTGCTGCATATTGCTAGCTCCATCATAACCTTATCCTCGTATTCTTGATATACATAATCCATATTTCACGAGAATACATTGAATTGCAGCCTTAAGTGACATAGCAGTAGTATCAATAACGTGAACAATACCAAGAAATCGCTCAACAATAAAACATCTCTGATCAAGATAGTGTAAAACCAAAGTCATTTGTTCCTTACCAAATACATTACGAGCCTCATCAACTATTATCGAAAACAAATCATTTCCACATTCTCTAATGATTTCATTTGTTGTTTTAATTACACATGCACTTACAATGTCCTTTTGTATATGAGGAGAAATCAACTGGACAATTTTAGGAGCACTGTGCAATACAACTCATTTAAAGATTTATTATGATCTGCAAGAAATCTCAAAAGCTCAAGAAAATTTTCCTTGTTACATGAATGCTCAGATTCATCATATCCGCGAAATGCTAATCCTTAATGCAAAAGAAATCTTATGCAATCTATTGAAGCTTATAAACGCATTCGATAATCATTCTTCATTTGTTCTGATTATTTAGAAAAGGCCACTTGAATGCTTTGTTTCTGTCTCATCAAATCATCGCATTTCTTTACAGCTGTATTATGTGAGCTATTAGGACCACCAACATGAACATCTAACATTTCTTTTTTGTTCCAAGCTGAAAAGCCCTCACTGATAAAAGAGTCACCACCAGATTGCGTTCCATAATCAAGTTTGAACAAGTAACGAGATAAACAGAATACAACATCCTTTGCTATACTATATTCCAACCAAGATTCATTCTCATCAAACCAAGAAACAACAAATATTTGTATTTTTCTACCTATAAATTTCGAAGGAAACTTATGGTTACGAGGTTGGCAAGGAACTCTCAAGATATATGCCTTTCTCACTTCATCTTGCAATTTAGGATGATACTCTGATATCTTTTATCTTAATCCTGGATCTGGCTCTAAAGAAGTCAAATCAAATGACTCTTCTAGTTGTGCTTGACTAGTAATTGGACTTTGTTCTTGCACTTGATTAGCAGAAGAAGATTCTTGTTGGTTATGCCGTGAAATTTTAGAGCTACTCAAACTTCCTGCATTGTCTTGATCTTGACTTAATTTTACCAAAAATCGTCTCATCATAGCAAACAAAATAATTATGTGTATGATTTTATAAATCTAAAAATTAACATCTATGAAATCATATTTACATCAATAACAGTAAATCATTCACATTTGTTGATAATTATATATAAATGAGTCACCTTTCAATAATGGATGGATTACAAACATTAACATTTATGAAAAGCAAAATAAAATATAAATGAGCCACCACCCAGGCTCACTAGATCACAAAGATTTAACAGTAAATAAAGAAATAATAATATATAAATGAGTCACCTCCCACGCTCGCTGGATCACAAAAATTAACATCTAGGAAAAATAAAATAAAATATAAATGAGCCACCACTCAGGTTCACTGGATCACAAACATTTAACACTAAGTATAAAAAATATATATATATATATAAATGAGCCACCTCCCAGGCTTGCTGGATCACGAAAACTAACATCTAAGAAAAGTAAAATAAAATATAAATGAGTCACTGCCCAGGCTCACTGGATTACAAAAATTGAAGAAAATCTTATATAGATTTGATACCTTGACTTGGCCACTTCACGATGTCAACAATCTTTTGCAACCTTTAGATATCGACAACCTAGAAAGGAAGATAAACTTTCCAAAATTAATAGAAGTTTCTTCTCAACATATTAGCCTATTTAAATAAGTTGTCCACAATGGTTTTAAATCACAAATAATAAAGAATAGTTGATTGGCTTGCATCAAAACTCAAGAAAGATTAAGGTATTGACTTTTAAAAATTAGACAAGCACTTCAATGTCTTACTATTTGTAAAGAAGGCTGAGATGGAGTTCTCATCCTTAACTCATACAGATATTTGGTGTTATAATCAGCTTGGGGTTCTTCAATTTCTCTTTGGTGTTATAATCAGATTGGGGTTAAACCAACTTAATGACAATGTAAGTCACCTCGTCACTATGTTAAACCAACTTAATGACAATGTAAGCTACCCTGTCACTATGTATAGTGACAATCATATATATGTCTTAAGTTTAGCACTTCCTGGTTTAGCATTTCCTACTTTTTTCAAATACGGTGATATTATTTAGAGCTTGTTGTGTCCTATCCCCACCCACTTGACAAATAGAGGGCATGCTGCTTGGTTTGTGTGTGCGAGAGAGAGAAAGAGAAATATGTTATATGCAAAGATTTTTAAGAAAGTTGAGATGACTAAAAGACATATTTATTACTAATTAGCTACAAATCTGAATTTTGGCATCTATATTATGGCTAATTTTTCTGAAAAAGAGTAATTGTGCATGCAATAAATTTTATGCTGTACCAAATTAACTCCATGTGTTCGAATTACCTGAAAAAAGTGCTTATGACTCAAGTCTATATGTGTCATAGACAAACAAAAAGAAACAAGCATTGGGATGTCAAAATGAGTCTTGTCTTTGATGTAATATAAATCAAGTTCTCGATCATTTTTATATGAATGGGTTTTTTATGAATAAATTATGATTTATCTAAAGAATATATAATATCTTCAGAAATTCAGAAGGTCGTGTTTTAATTAAAAGTTAAACAAGTGCCTTCCAAAGAAATAATTTTTACATTTTATATTTTGAAATTTATAATATATCCTCAAATTAATCTTTATATGTTAAACATTCACATTTTTCATCATTTTTTTACAAAACCTTCTAATTTTTAGCTTATTTGAGATCATGTCTTATAGTCGTGATTTTCTGTACCTCAACCTTCGAAAAATCGATTGCACCTAGTAATCAAATTGTTTGGACCCTATAACATCGGGCTCGAGTATTCCCATTAATCTAATAACAAACTCATTATCTTTCATGTTAAATAAAAATTATTTAGAGTTTTATGATAGTCCTCAAATTAGGTCCATTCGAATTTAGTTTGAACTTAAGACAAATAATTTATTGGTATCTGATTTTGATTTTAGAACTTGAGACAAACAATTATTAGATTCTCTACCATCCAAGTATATGCATAATTATGCTTTTGTGATCGATCGGCATTTACATCTGCCCACGACCCCGACCAGCATTGACATCATGTGCCACTGGACTAAGAAGAAGGTTCCATGACCCAGCTCAAGACAGATGCCACTAGGTTGCTTGACCAGAACTAAAGAAGGCATATACACATAAAATAAAATGTTTAACATAAGATACTTATGCATAAGAAAAAAGATAATACTTTTTTAACCCACTTATCTTTCAATATAAAAGATAAAAGGCCGATCCTAAACTGATTTTAAATTAGTGAATTTTTACAGTTTTAGCACCACTTATTTGGTTGCATATAAATAAAACAAGGGAATGCATAAATCTTTGTTCAAAAAATCTGATGAATCCGAAGACGAGTCAGTAACAACTTGAAAAAGAGATATCTCAAGATTAATTCACAGTTAAAATTGTACACAAAAAAAGCTTACAGGAGTCCTCGATCTGATTCCAAAAAAAAAAAAATTCTTCCATGATCAAGTCAACATATGAGAGACTAAGAAAATAAATCAGAAAACTATGCACATTTTTTTTCCCATGTGCGGTAACCTTATTACTAAAAAGAAAAATTAACCTTGTTCTGATTTTGCAGCACGCGGTGGGGGGGTCCGGCCAGTGAGGGTGATCGGAGTTGGAGGCAGCCAGGCGGTGGCAGTGGAGGCAGTCGGGCGAGCGCTGCTGGGCAAAGGCTGGAGCAGCCGAGCAAACGGAGATCGACTGACGACTTGGAACTCGGAAGGCAGTGGGCCATGGGCTGCGGCGGTGCTAGGCGGAGGGCGGGAGTGCGAGGCCGAGGTGGATAAGCGGCGGAGGCGGACTGGTCACTGGAGGGCTGGGCGGTAGGGCGGGGCTGGGAGGGGCGGCGACCGGTGGGCGGCAGGGCTTGGCCGGGGGTCCGAGGCGTAGGTGGAGCCAGTCGGGGCTGGGCAGAGCCGCGGCGTATGGGCCGGTGGCCGCTTGTTGCCGGCCTGCAGTGCTGGTGGGGTAGGGGGGCCTCAGCTTGGCCGGCGGCCGCCTGGGGGCTGGGGGGGCCACGCCGCCGTGCACGGTGCTCCTGGGTTGCGAGTTGCAGCTTGCCTTTGCCAAGGCCGAGGGGCTAGGGTTCTGGGAGTGGGAGTGGAGTGGGAGCTCGTAGAGGAACGGACGCAGCACGGGCGAGGCGGGGAATGGATTGGGCGCTTCGCGCTCGATTGGGCCTACCTAAGTGGGCTGGGCGATCGGGCAGGCCCAGTGGGTTCCTGCGTGCGTGGCCAATGGGGTCCTGGATCCTAAAAATTGGAGTAGGCTTCTACGATTTCAAAAGTCCAGTGGGGTCCTGGGACCCCACATCCTATACGTTGGATCCACCACTTGATATGATAACATATAATGGTGAAGCTGTTGTGTAGCCCATACTAAGGATAAACAAGTCTTTTTAATGGATGAGTACCGGACTTCATAGTATGTGAACTTATTTATATCCTCTTCTTGATCAAGACTAAAACTAATAACCATGAGAACCTACCTCGGTGCTAAAGGTGTCGTCTTCTTATAAAAAGAAGATCTTGATGGAACTTCCCAAGTAAGGCTACTAGAAGAGTTTGGCAGATCATCAACTACACCAAAAGGCACCTATTGCAAGAACACCACAAAAATCGACTTAAAGGCTTGAGCTTTCTTTTCTCCTATCATTGCTTGTAATATTATAGAAAGTGAACTTTATCTTATAGGTGTGGGTGGTTAGAAGTTTAGGATTCCCATCTCCAATCTATTTCTTATTGTTACTTTTTTTTAAGGGCGAGAGCCAATCTTTAAGAAGATTGGAGGTTGAGCGCCTTTCATTTGGAAGAGGGCTAGTCCTAGGATGGGTTGGAGGTTAGCCTATCTAGAAGTTTGATATCTACTAGGAGTCTAACTAGATGCCTTGTATCTAAAGAGAGTCCAACTAGAGATTTGGTATATAAGGGGAGCTTAACTAATGGCTTGATGTTTACTGTGTTTGGTTGGTTATGACTGGATCTACTAGCAATGTATTAGAATTAAATTTCTAGTGGAAAAAATCAACATTGTTGGAGAGTGGATGTAGATTACCATCTAGTGGACCGAACCACTATAAATCTCATGGGCGTGTGTGGTTGTGCCTTGTGTGTTTATTATCTTTTTCCGATGCATGTTTCAATTTAAGTTTTTCCCGCATTAGATAAAAGTTTTCTAAAAAGATCATCACCCTATTCACCCCTTAGGGTGAAGCCACAACTCTAAATCCAATACCAATGATATTAGAATTAGTGTTTTTTTACTTTGATAATTCTGTCATTTTACTTATAAACAATTTTTTTTTTTTGAAAATATAGATTAAAAATAGGTATAATTAACTTATATTACGATGAGAATAAGTAATATAATTTTTTTTAGTCAAATTTTTTATTCTGATTTGTTATCTATATTATTTTAAATCACTCGAATTTTAACTAGGGGTGATGTAAGTGGCCATATGATGCTGTAAATATTTTTCATGGGATAATTTTATATTAACTATTCTTATATGTTAAATTTTAAAAATATCATGCCTTTTGTATATTATCTTACATATTCTCATAAATTAATGCATTTATCAAATATGCCACTTTAATAACATACATGTTACACATATTAAATATGCCATTGAAGCTGAAATTTTAAAACATTTGTACACCTTAGGATGGTACGTAGGATAATGTACAAATAAGTACGACATATTTGAAATTTAACGTACGAGAGCGGTTAAGAGGAAATTATTTTTATTTTCATTACGTATTTTTCACGCATATATATATGAGTACATTTTACCATAAAATTGGATACAAAATTATAATACAACCAAACCTTATTTTATTTCAAAAACGGTATAATAAAAACTAGTGTTAGGATACGGTGTCACCGTACCGTTTTCCTCGCTCCTATTAATCGAAAAACCCTTCCCGCTGGGTCTTCTTCCGAAGAACAGCCCCTCATATGCCCGCGCTGGACTGGCGAGATCTCCACCGCGAGCGAGAATTCGAAGACCGAGCAGCGGTCGCTTGGCAATTTCCAACCTTGTCGGTGCGGAATTAGCAACGGAGCAATGGGCGAGGAACCAAAGGTCGGCGCGGAAGCACCGTCTTCTCATTCTTTCGGATGCTCTGGGATTGTTAGGTTTTTGGCAGGGCGTAATGCTTCACCTTTTTGTCTGGTTACTGCTGTCAGAAGGATGGCGATGGCGTCGCCGCCGACAAGTACAACGTAGAAGCAGCCGAGATTCTTGCTAACGAGGCACAGGTGATGTAAAGATATGCTTTTTTTCCATTGGGGAAGGAAACAAGGAGGGGGAACTGGGAAGGCAGTGTACATTGCGTGGAGACTTCTTGTTCCCTGTTGTGCTGATTGTTTTCGCCTGATGGGTTTCGTTGGTTTCTGCAGACCATGCCTATCGCGGAGGCCGCGCCGATCTATGAGCGGCTTCTTTTGGCGTTCCCAACGGCTGTAAGCTCCTCTCTCAGTGCAGACATGTAGCTTTGCTCGTACTTTTGATGTCGTTGCTCACTTGCCGAGAGACACTGGGTGCAGTTCACAATTCTTTTGGTTTTTGATGTTGGTGATACGCTTGGCTGGTGCTGAGCTAAACCATAGTTAGTTAAATACGGTACAGGTATTATACAACAAAAATATGTTTGCATATAATTCAGTTTATAATTTGAATGAGAGGATCAAAAAATTCGGTCAAACAATTAAAAGATTATAAAAGAGATTCGTCAAGACATAAATTTTTTATCAATATTTTTATAAAATAAAAATAAAAATTATGATCACATAATATAAAATTATTAACCAAATTATGAGTTTTTATCAACGAGAAAGTGAGGCTTTTATCATATAATCTCATGTTCTATGATATTTAAGTAGTAAAAGTCTTATTTTAGTTCAATAATATAGTGTATCGAATGGAAACTATTAATTTTTTTTGTATTTTATGTGAATAAATCAGTTGGTGTCAAGAAAACAAGTAGTTTTCCCTATCTTTTGCTTCAGTGCAGCGCACAGGAGTTTTATTTGAAAATTCAAAAGTACATGAATTATATGTGTATGATACTTATTTAATTAACAACGGGCTAAACACTAAAGAGCAGAGGCAAATTCACAAGCTTGTATGTGTAAAACACATGCTTTACCATTGACATAGCATGACGTATCTACTGATGTGGAATTGTTATTAGAAGTTTAATTCAGTATCTCTCTTCTTTTAACATCATCTCATCGTTGAGCGTATACTGACTTGCTACAATGTGGTTCGATATATATGGATCATGGTGTGTCAGATCTGTATGGATTGGATCAAATCGGCCGATTCGATAGGTTTTGGGGTGGTGCGATCTGACCCCGTGCCCCGATCTGGTGGTCTTGGGCTGGATTGGGTGGGATCCGGTCGGATTGCCCTATCCTCGATCCAGATCGGCTGATCCGCGCAGGATCGGGCTGATCCCAACAGTTAGCCTCAAACTAGCTCTTGCCAACGGTTGGTTTGAAAGCTAGCCATTGGCTAGCTGTTGGGAATGTTCCCAACAGCTAGTTTTGGCCTTGGGGGGTGTATATAAACCCCCCAAGGCCACTCTCCACTCCATCCACAAATTGTCCTTCTCTTCCTCTCTCTTCCCCCCCTTTCTCCAAGTTGTTTTTTCTCCTTTGTCTAAGTTTGTTTCTATTTACTTAGTAAGTTAATATTTCTCTTCCTCTCTCTCTAAGTTTTTTTTTTCTAGCTAATTCAAATTTTTCTAAGTTTTTATCTCTTTCATAATTAATATTTCTCCCACTCTCTAAGTTTTTTCTGTCTAGTTAATATTTCTTTCCCTCTCTCTCCCTAAGTTTTCTCTATCTCTTTAATATTTCTCCCTCTCGCTATGTTTTTTCTCTGTCTTGGAAATTTCTCTCTCTCTCCCTAATTTTTTTTTGTCTTTAAAATTTCTTTCTCTCTCTCCCTGTGTTTTTTTTGTCTTTGAAATTTCTCTCTCTCTTTCCCTAAGTTTTTTCTATTTCTTTAATAGTTAACATTTCTACCTCTTTTTGAATTTTCTATCTAGTTAATATTCCTCTCCCTCTCTCTCCCTAAGTTTTGTCTATCTCTATAATATTTCTCCTTCTCTCTATGTTTTCTCTATCTCTTTAAAATTTATCTCCCTCTCTCTTCCTAAGTTTTTTTTTATGGGAAATAACATTCTACAATGATCGTGTGGACTCTTCAAGGCATTTTTTTAGTAAGTTGTCTTTCTATAACACACTCTTTCTCTAACAATTTCTCTAAAATTCTCTTTCTCATTCTTATCTTTTTTCTTCCCTTAGATACATTAGTATTAAGATTCCTTAATAATAAATAAAATCTATAAGTTTACCAAGTTGTACTTTAGAAGAAAATTAACAAATGTGCATGATTCTCTTTTTTGTTGAGGATTTTTTGGTTTTGGATACAAACGACAATAAGCGTATTGAAATTTATTGAAATCTTTTGTCAATGACTAAAATCTATGCTCCCTTAGGGGTTTAGGCTACATTTTCATATTATCTATTCTATCAACGTATGATATTATCCTGTACTATGAAAATGTGGTCCTGTCACTAAAGGGGATATGTATTCTAGTCATTGATAAAAAAAAATAACTAAATGTCCAGTACCCTTATTGTCATTTGTATCCAAAATTGGGTAATTCTCAATAAAAAAGGAAAAGAGTAATGCACATTTCTTAATTTTCTTCCGAACTGAAACATGGTAAACTTATTGATTTATTTTCTGTCAAGAACCGTTAATACTAATGTATATAAGAGAAGGAAAAAAAGAGTAAGCGAAAGAAATTTTAGAGATGAAAGATAGAGAGAGTGTGTGTTATAGAGAGACAGAAAACTCAAGAGAAGAAATAGAGATTAGACAGAGAACTCAAGAGAAGAAATCAAGGTTCGAACAACGGTGATCATTTCCCTATCTCTTTTTAATTTTTTACATATTTCTAGTAATTTTTCTTTTTCATAAAAAATTCAGCATTTTTTGAATGTTTTTAACCTTTTTTTTTTCTAAGAAAGTGGAGATGCGGATAGGCTCGGCACGGATTGGATCGGATCAGCTGATCCGATTGGTTTAGGACTGGACCAATCTATGTCCAATCCCCGATTATGCCTACCTTGATATGGATGGATATTCTTGATATGTTTATCTTTTCTTAAATGTTTTGCATCACGAAATTTGCAAAATTTCTTTTCCTCATATATGTATTAGTTTTATTGAGGTGCAATGGTGACTTCATAACGTGGCAGCTTCACTATAGCACTTTCTTATGGGTATCCTTTTTCTCTTGCTTGGCTCGTAACTAGGTCACTACAGTAAGAGCATGATAAAAAAAAGGTAGAGGAGGATGAGGAGGAAGGGGGGGAGGAGGAGGAGAAGAAGGGAGTAGGGACAGGAAGACAAGGATATGAGAATGGCGGTTGAGGAGCTCTCCAACATGCTGAGATGTCATTGAGATATTAGAAAGTAGTCCTTGTATATGTATGAATGCATTTTACCTTGCTCTTATTATTATTGGGTCAATTGAATCCTAATATTTCGCCACTAATGCCGATCTCTTTGAGATTTTTTGAGAACCAAGATGACAGTGAGGCAACATATATGGGGATTTCCACTTTGTTGCACCCTTACTTGGAATGGATGGTTACCTAGCTAATAGACCTGGGATACCATGTGGGTGCAATTCACCTCCTCTGGGTAGATCTGATGGTGGACCGTCTCCTCCCTGCTCCACTCTTTCTTCCGAAGATGGCAACTCCTTGCCCATTCGGAGAGGTGCAACTGCTGGCTAAACCCAACCAATTTCTTTGTGCAGCTGATGGTGCACGTTTGGAGAGGCATAACTCGTGGCTAAACCCAACTTCGCCATCTTACCTCTTGCACTGCTACACATGAAGAAAGCTCTTTCTTCATAACCTTCCTTCTAACTCGTGGCGAAGCTTCTTGACGACCTAAGATACTAGCATGGAAATAGTGTTCCTCAAAGCCCTGACAGCTGAACTAGCAATAATGCCCTTTTGGCTGCCGATTGTGAGCTTTCCTCTCTCTTTATTACGTGCATGGGCAGATAAGCCATTTCCAGGGTCAAGATTTAAACTGCTTACATTCACAACATCCAATCCTGGGCCTGTTTTGACTAAGCTATCTCATTTGACTCCGATGTCTTCAGCCTCCTATTGGCTGCCTGCATGTCCTATTGACACTGCACATCTTATGGGCCTTCACCACTTCCTTATACGACCAATCAGCACCCTTGTGAGGCTTTATTGGATGGTGTTCGGCTGCTAAATTCATCCAAAACAATTTTTATTCCATTGAAATTTCACAAACTTTGGAATGTCTGCTACATCATTGACCTTAACAAGCATCCTGGACTCTGGAGAAGGCCAAATTTTACCACCCTCTCGTATCTGTCCAGCTCTCACGGTGTTGAAGGAAGCTGCTATTACTTGGAACCCTTGCATCCCAGAATGGAACTCCCTCCAGCTGACACCGGAGGAGGTCCCCCTGTCCACTTCTTGAGAACCAAGATGAAGTCTCCAAGACGATCATTTAATCACTGCTTACTGAAGATTTAATACTTTTTTCTCCTGCAAAGTAGCACTTTTGAGTCCTGGTTGCAACATTGGAACTCCCTTTGTGGTTGGAACCTCTCAGTCTTTCTTTGGATGTTTCTGTATTGGAACGAAACATGGGAAGCCTCCAAGACGATCATTTAATCACTGCTTACTGAAGATTTAATACTTTTTTCTCCTGCAAAGTAGCACTTTTGAGTCCTGCAACATTGGAACTCCCTTTGTGGTTGGAATCTCTCAGTCTTTCTTTGGATGTTTCTGTATTGGAACGAAACATGGGAAATCATGGTACATCAACTGTAGGCCCCTTTTGCTTATGTTCATTTTTATAATTCTTTGCAACCACTGCTCCCCCCTTATACATTCTTCCTTGGACATGAAAAGCTTCTTGCCTCGACTTTATGCATCTCCAGCAAACCACTACATTCCTGCACATAGCCGCAAAAATGTCCTACTTCCAAACATCTAAAACACTGATTCTTAAAAAGCATTCCAATGGGACACCTCCATCTCCCCACCACTCTGATACCCTTTGTTTGTTCTCCACTCTAGTCCATCTGTTATTGCTCCCATCTATTCTAGGGCGATGGGATGGTGGAGCCTGACCTGCATTATTCTTCAAAACTCCATTCTCGATCTTCTTGCCTTCTCCTCTTGCAGAAAAGTTGCCCTCCTTCATCCGTGCTGCGGCCTTTTGCTCCTCGTCCCTTTCTCATTTCCTTGTGTTCATATGGAGTTATACTTTTGCCATTTTTTTTGAAAAAAAATATTTCACTTATTGTTTATGTATGATATACTGCTGACCACTCTAGAGCAAAGGATTCACTGTATTTCAATGTCTACTTTTTTCTGTTATTTGGAAAATTGTGCTACTAATGACTCTGATAAGGAAAACAATTATCTCATCTGTTGATTTATCTAATGCAATTTTCGCTGGCCCTCTTCTATATCAATTTCACCATCCATGAAATTTTGGAAGAAAATTCCTGAACCCCAATTTTGGTATTATTTGTTCAACTTCCATTTGTTAATGCCCAGGAATACCATACTTCTGCTAATCTAGGAATGATATTGTACCACTTTTTTTAACCACACCTTTTTTCACACTTTTTGCTGTACTCATGAGACAGCCAATTTAAGAGCTACTTTTGGCACCTTTTTTTTTTTCTTTCAGATTGATGCAGCAGGGTTCCAAATGGGGGTGGCAAAGTGCATGCCACTGTAGCATTCCTCATGTTTATCTATTTTTGCCCATCCCCCACTATAAACTGTTTGGGTTGACTGTATAGCTTGCACATTTTGCTTCATGTTTTAGTATAAAGTCATTGGCTTTCATTTTCTGTAGGCAAAATATTGGAAGCAATATGTGGAAGCACACATGACCATAAACAATGACGATGCAACGAAGCAAATATTCAGTCGATGTTTGTTGAATTGTCTTCACATTTCTCTTTGGTAAGTTGGTTCCATGGAAATGTTGTCTTGAGGGATGGAATACCACCACTTTAGTGATTTGGGTTGCTAAATATTTCATCAATGCCTGGTCTGGTACCTTTTGGATATGTGAATATGTTATTGGTTAGGCAAGGTGTTGTACTCATATTGTACCTTTCGGTATTCCCTTTCTACTTCTATATAAGTTATAAAAGCTACATTTATGGCCCAGTTTTTCCGTTTAATATCAGGCTTTTGAGAAGACTGAGATTTTATGTCGTGTAGGGAGTTTTAGATCTTGTATGACTTTCAGGTCTTCCTAATTTTGTTAGTTACAAATTTATCACTGTATTCTGTGTTTCCCAAGGAACAACCGTTTGCACGACTTTCTTGGATATTTTTGGCAGTTTTATCTGTGTTTGAGCAGTGAACTAGTTTCCAAGACCATGCAGTTTGGCTAGTGTCATCACGAGTTTGTCTGTGACTCAGATTTTAGTTGAATGATTATGCTTAATCTGTTGAATTCTGAGGTGCTTACGAAGTTCTTCATATTGTTTGTTTTGAACAAACCTGTGTCATACCGGATGTCATCTATATGCTGAAAGGTTAGAACCTTAAAGCATAGTTGTCAAGGCTTACGCCTACACAACGTCTAGGTACCACTTAGGTGATAAGGCTCGTTTTCAAGGCCTAGGCAGTTAAACACCTTATTCAGCCTTGAAAAATGCACGCCTAGGCGCCGCTTAGGCGCACTTAGGAGCGCCTAACACGCCTAGGCTAGATCATGGGCTAATCAAATTGGGTTTATTGGACCCAATCCTAAGATAAACAGGGTTGTGTAAATAATTGGGCCCTAGGTTTTGGTGCCCGCTCATTACGTCTTCCTCATTATTTCATCTTTTGCATTGTTTTTGGCATCATCCCTATTTTGGTGAACAAATATCGATGTTAATGATGAATCATTTCTATAATTTTCGCCTCTCACTATCATGGCCATGATGATACAACAAGCTCTACTTGTCTATGTCTGGAAATTTGGAACCCTTTGTGCCCATTAGCATCCTCTTGCCCTTCATTAGTTTTCAATATGCGTGTCCTTTATTCTCCTTTCTCTTCAAGTGTTTCTTTCCCTGTTTATGAGTATCTCTCCCTCTCCCTTTCCCCCACCACTTGATTGTGAAGGTGCTGGCTAAGTGCCGCTTAGGCGCTCAAGGACCCCAAGTACACCTTGGGTCGCCTTACTACGTTGACAATTATGCCTTAAATATATATTTTTTCCTTGGCTTTGAGGCATAGATAGCCGTGAATGTAGCATGATGTGCCAAGTGACATGAATTTTTCTCGGCTTTTGATGTCGAAGGGGTGCGGAGAGGAGGTCGAAGGGGGGACTGGGAGGATGGAGAATGGTGAAGAAGAAGATGAAGTTGAGTGAGGAGAAATAGGAGGCATGTAGGAAGGTTTTCTCTGTAATACCAATGGCTAGTGACGTCTGTATTAGATGTCTCAGCAAAGGCCACTGGGCGAAGGATTGTAGGGAACCAGTAAGGTGTGTCACCTGTAAGGGAGTGAGGCATAGAAAAAGATTATGCAAGTAGGGTTCTCAAGGTGGAAGGGGGTTCATGTGGGAGAGGGTTCATGTCTAAGCAGGAAAGGGAGGAAGAGCTCATATAATTCAGGGGAAGTCAATTTAGGTGGAGCTAGAGAAGAACCATGCATTAGAGCCTTGTAGGATGATTGACATCCTATGGTCTCTGACTATCAAGTTGGCCAGGGATAAACTCCTTCAGTCTCTGGTGGTGGAAGTGGAGTTACCTGAAGATGTAGGAGCCTCGCTTGGCAATGCTTTGGGCCCTAAGATCCTTGAAAGCCTAGAGGAGCAATGGTAGAGAAAGGGATTGTGGAGGATCAGGGAGTTCCATAGCAACCTGTTCTTGGTGAGTTCTAATGTTCTAGAGTGGAGAGAAGAGGGGCCGGCACTCAAGAGTATTAAGAACATGTTTTGCTGCATTGGATCTGCTCATGCCGACTCAGGCGACTCGTACCGTATCATGGCGAACTCGAGTCGATATGGCGCGATCGAGTCTGTGCGAGTTTTCCATATGACTCAATCAAGTCTATGCGAGTCGATCCGACTCGGACTGACTCGTATCGGATCATGGGAGATCCGAGTCATTCCGACTCTTTGAGTCGGCGAACCATGATTAAGAAGGGTAACATCTCAGTAAATCTAAAGCCTTGGAGTTGTGACTCTGGCCCCTTTCTTGTGGAAGATGGGATCCAAGTTTGGTGCTGGATTGTTGGTTTGCCCCTTCATGTATGGAATGTTGAAGCCTTTCGAACCATTGCTGAGACGTTTGGAATTCTAAAGAGTGTGGGTGTCAGAACTTTGGATATGAAGATGCTGTCATATCTCATATGCTTGAGTCCTTGTTGAAGTTGACCACATCTATTGCATTCTGGAGAAAGTCAAGATCAGAGTGGGAGATGTGCTATTGGAGTTTTGTTAAGTAGGAAGCTCCTTCATCTTCTTGTGGTGTAGGGCCCTTAGGCTCCAGTAATAAGGATGGACGTGGGTAGGAGTAGCAACTGCTTACAAGTCCTACAGAGAAACCTGCGAGAAGATGATGCAGCATGCTGCAAAAACAGGGGCGCCGAAGGTCCAAGGCAAGATGCTTCCGAGTCGTCAAATGAGTCTCTGGAACTCATATAAGCGAACTCAGTTGAACTTAGAAGCTATCATTCAGAATCAGCTCAGGAGAGATGGTGGGAATTTGCAATTTCAAGGTGGCAAGTTGCAAAGTTCCAACATGAGTGTTAAGTGGGAGAGGCTCGAAGAGGATCTTGGAGAGCTGAGGTACGACGTTGTGACTGTTAAAGCCTCTTTGGCTGGATGGGTGGCTTCCAAGTCCTCAGGACAGGGAGCTATGAAGGATGCTCATTGGCGGGCTGGGGAGGTGGAAGGCTCTATCGTAGCGGGTCAGGAAGAGCAACAATCCCGGGAATCGCTGATGTCGGGTCAAGCTCGTGGGTCCTGGCTATCGGGTAAGTCATACGAACCGACGGGGTTGAGTTTGGGTAAATCTTCGAGGGTCATTGGGGACTCGATGTTAGCCCTCGTTTTACCCGGGAAAGGCTTAATGGACCCTTCTTTTTCACCCGTTGCTAGTGACGGCCTCGGATCGGGACAACATGCTTTGTTCAGCCTCCAGGTGTATGTTCCGATGGGTGCCACGGTTCCTCCCTGTGTCCCGTCGGGCCTAGGCCCGGCCCCGGTGAGGAGCCCCTACATAATAACTGACGTACCTACTAGCCTGACAGGTGATGCTTCTTTTCTCCATTCCGATGTAGAGTTAATCCTTGATAGTGTCAATCCTTAGTTAGCTATGTCTCATTCAGAAGGGGGTAGTGATGTGCTACCTATCTACTCAGATAGTCTCTGAGAAAGGAATAAGGCAGATGCAGATAGTGATATACAGAATGAGGAGTTTAGTGGGTATTGGGATTGTGGGGAGATAAAGTTCATCGAAACTGAGCAATCTTAGCAGTTGAAGAACCTTTTAGTGGCTTTCGAGCTGGATCAAACTTAAGCAGTAGTTGATGAATGCAACATGGCGATTGTTCTATATATAGCTATAGATGGGCCGCTGTCAGTGTATGAATCAAAGCATTCAGAGGTATGGTAAGAGGAAATCATCAAGTTTGGGAAGAGTATTGGTGTCTCTTTTCAGGAGAGAGAAGATGTAATTAGAAGTTTCATCAAGAAACTAAAGAGATCAGATGTTTTCCAAAGCTCACTCAAAAAGAAAGGACAAGGGGGAGGAGTGAAGATTGGGAAAAGGGAGATAAACTATCTTAAACATAATATGAGGTGGTTGATTCCTTTAGGAGGAAGAATCAGAAGGGGAACAAAGACGTTCATCTATGAAATTAGCGTCTTGGAATATTAGAGGTCTTAATGGAGACTTCAAGATGAGGGCGGTCAAAGATATCATTTATGCGTCCAATCTTGATTGCATTTGTCTCCTAGAGACTAAGATGGAGGTGGTGGAGGATCGGGTGATCATAAAAAGTGGGGGTACTAAGTTGTTTGAGTGGGCAGTCTTACCTGTAGAGGGCAACATAGGAGGACATATTGTTCTATGGAATGGCAGTGTTTTGATAGGCAATGTGTGTGACCTTGGTAAATTCAACATCTCAGTCATATTTTCTCAGAAGAATGGTAAAAGGCAACGGGTGATATCTTTAGTATATGGACCAAATAAGCAACAACTGAGACATGAGTTTTTTCAAGAACTTTACAGGCTTGCTGAAACTTTTTCAGAAGAATGGTGTGTCATAGGTGATTTTAACTGTGTGAGATTTCTTTGGGAAAGGACAGGGTGCCAAACATGGAGCAAATAAATGGAACTCATGGGGCAGTGGATTAGAGAGTGTCAACTGGTGGATCTTGACATTCCTAATAGGAGATTCACATGGTCTAATCTTCAACAAATACCTATTCAATCTAGGATTGACAAAGTATTACTCTCCAAAACTTGGTTAAAGGCTTTTCCTTTAACCCAAGTTAAAGGATTGAATAGGCCTGTTGGATCATATTCCTCTTCTTCTATACTCAGGAGATAGTGATGAAAAACAAAGATTGTTCAGGTATGAACTGGAATGGCACAGGCATCAAGACTTTAGAGGTATGGTCACAAAGTGGTGGAATGAAACTTCAAGATCTGATTATGCTATAGCTTCATTTTCTAGTAAACTCAAAGTGTTAAGAAGCAGGCTTAGAAGTTGGAATTCAAAAAACAAGAGTGAGGCTAGTGTAATCAGAAAGCAACAACTGCTGAAAATAGAGGAGTTAGAAGGGAAAGCAGGTGATCAAAATTTATCTTCCAATGAACACCTTACTTTGAAGGCTTTGAAAAGGAGTACAATGAACGGGTCCTAAAGGAGGAAATCAAATGGAAACAAAGAGCAAAAGAATAGTGAGTTAGTGTAGGTGATAAAAAAACACAACTTTCTTCCATGTAATAGCAAGTGTAAATAAGAAAAGGTTGAAGATTGACCATGTTTTATTGGATGACAGGGTAGTTTAAACTAAACAACAATCTCAAGACACATTCATCAACTATTTCAGGGGGTTATTTACTGAAGATTGCTTATGGAGACCCCATGTGGATGAGGGTATTCTACCTAAACTGTTAGAGAGTTAGGCTAATGACATGTGCTCATCTCATAAGAGGGAAGGGGCTGTCTTCAAGTTGGACTTTGAAAAAGCCTATGATAGAGTGAGTTGGCAATGTGTGAACAAGACACTTGGAATCATGGTATTCAAACAAAAATAGATTGATTGGATCATAGGTTGTATTTGTACCCCTAAGTTCTATATTTTGATAAATAGAGAACCATGCGGGTACTGCAGGAGGTTTAGAGGACTAAGACAATGTGATCCTATTTCACTTTTACTCTTTCTTTTGGTGGGTCAAATTTTTAGCTCTATGTGGAAGAATGCTATTTTGAAAGGCTTGATTGATGGTTTCAGCATTGGGAGGAATGGGATGCATATAACTCACCTTCAATTTGCAGATGACACCTTACTCTTTACATATGGTGCAGGAGACAGTGGAAAATATGAAGAAAACCCTGTTGCTAGTTGAAGGTATTACTAGGCTTAAAATAAACTTTGAAAAATTAGAAGTAATAGGGGTGAATATGGCAACACAAAAAGTGGAGAATATTGCAATGAGTTTCCAATGCAAGGAGTCTGAATTTCCTATCAGATGTTTGGGTTTTCTTTTGATTGATGGTACTATTAGGATTAGAGATTGGGATGCTTTCATCAAGAAATTTGAATCTACTCTAGAAGGCTGGAAAGCCAAGCTGTTATCTGCAGGGGCTAGATTGGTCCTATCTAAATCTATTTTGTCTACATTGGCCAATTATCATATGTCAATCTTCAAGATGCCAAAGACAATAGAAATGATGATTGAGTTAATGAGAAAGAGTTTCTTCTGGTCGGGGGGTAAGAGAGAGAAAAGAGGTTTACACTTGATTGCTTGGGATCAAGTTTGTAAGAGTAGGGATTAGCAAGGGGGATGTGGTTTGAGCAAGTTGCATACCTTTAACATGACTTTACTAGCCAAGTGGCTGTGGAGATTAGGCGATGATTCTCATCTTATTTGGGCCAGGATCATTGAGGAAAAGTACTATGCCAACTCCTCTAGATGGTCCTTAATACCATCTAATACTCATAACCTGTCACCAATTTGGAATAATATTCTGAATACATTGGATTGGATATCTCCTGCTATCAAGTTCATACCTGAACATGGGGAATTCATTAGATTCTAGGAGGATACCTAGTGCTCTGATAGTCCACTTGCTAATCAATGTAACCAGCTGTATCTAATCTCAGAAGATAAAAAGGAAGGCTCTAGCGCATGTTTATTGCTTATGAATTTAACTTTAATTGGAGGTTGAAATTCATGAGAGATTTAACATAGCGTGAAATGGCAGAACTACTGATTCTGATGAACTGTATCCAGTCAATCAAATTGAACAATAATCTGTTGGATAAAAGACTCTGGATGTGGGATAAAAGAAGAAAGTTTTCTGTCAATGCTCTTGTGGAAGTTATTAGTGATGGAGGTTGCAGGGTACAGTGGAAAGATTACGTTTGGTCCAAACTTCTACCAAACAAAGGCAAAATCTTCATGTGGAAAGTGGCATGGAAAAGGCTACCTATGATAGATAGGTTTGTAAGTTCTTCCTTATTCAGAGGGTTAATTGTTTTTTCTGCGGCAACTTTGAGGAAACCGTTGATCACATCTTCTGTAAATGTGGTATCATCAATGTGCTATGGGTTATGGTGAGCATACATCTCTCTTTTTCTTGGGAGGCACCTTTCACTATCCATCAACTTATGCAGTAGTGGATCGTGGCAGGTTCCTGTCATCCTAACAAGGACATTTTGTCCTTGGTTCTTCCTGCTCTTCTTTGGGCAATATGGCAGGAGAGAAAAAGAAGATTGGTTGATCAATTCAACAATATTCGTTGCATCTTTAGAAGAGCAGTGCTGTGGGTAATTGACTGAAGAAAAATAGCCAACATTGACATGGGAGAGAGTGATCCTTTGCTGTCTGTAATGAGCCAAAGATCCTTTATTATGTAGTGTTGCCCCTTTGATTGTCTTGATAAACCAGGGGTGTTTTCTTTATTGACTTTTCTGTGTTAAGGAGAAGGGTTTTATCATCACCTTGTGTACTACTGTGACCATATGTACCTTCTTTTTGTTGGAATGAAAAGTGGCTTTAGCCACCTTCCAAAAAAGTGCATTGTTTTTCTTTATTTATCTATTGTTTCCCAGTATCCTATTTCTCCCAGCTCTTTTTGTACTTTCTTATGAGAAAATGCAGATACAAAGGCATCCGAGAAAAATGAGGGCATATTCTACAAGAAAGCAACAGATGTGGGGCACTTTGGTAAACGGGGGCAAATATGGTCCTGGCTATGTATTTGCATGAAGCGAGAAGGAAACACTTGGGTTGAGGCAGCTTTACTATGGAGATACAAGTGAAGGTGGAGATACGAGTTCAATCTTGACTTATCTGACTAGGATAGTGAGAGAGAGTTACTCGCTTGTGTGCACACGTGGTCTATCTCTGGACTTCACGGTTTAACTAGCCGTCGAGGCCGATTAGTCTAACTAATCTGCCTTATCTATTGTGGAGCTAGCACCTTATAGAATGGACAAGCAGGTAGACTGTATTGCTCTAGTGTTGCTGGTGACCTCTCGCTGGTAGCCTTTTACTGTTGAAAAATCAGATTCTATGCTAAATTTTTTTAGACATTTATGGGTCATTGCATGATTGTCTTGAACTGCGAGTTTGGACTTTTTCCAGCAATTTTGCTATAACCTGACTGGTGTAAATGTATTGTTTTATTGTTAATGCATATGCAAATTCTTTATCGATTTAAATCATGTATTTCGAATCATAGAGAATGACATAGAGTAGGAAGGATCCTATATGAGTCATGTGACTCACTGCCGTCATTTTTCTTATTTATTTTGTTTCATGTGGGTGGCATGGTCATGAGTTGAAGGTGGTGACTGCTAGAGGTGTAGTGGCGATTAACCATTGAGAGATTACTGTCAATATTATAGTTGTTTTTTTGTTTGATAATCTCTCTTTTTGGAACATGTATTTTGGAAAGCTATGTACATTAATGTAGAAGAAATGAATACAATTGTTGTGAGTGAAATCATGTGCACTTACTTATTATTTGTCTTGTGTGGTTATTTCCTTCATATCATTCGTACAAATTCCCTAAACCAACATAACTTTAGGTGAGAGTGCTTGTGTGGGCCCTCACATAGCACCTAAGGGATTTTGTATTCAGTCATTGATAAAAAAATTGATTACATGTTCAATACCTTTATTTTCGTTGGTATCTAAAATCGGATAATTCTCAGCAAAGAAAAGAATGATGAATATTTCTTAATTTTCTTTTGAAGTACAATATGATAAACTTATTGATTTTATTTATTGTTGAGAACCGTTAATATAATGTATATAAGAGAAGGAAAAAAAAAGAGTAATAAAAGGAAATTTTTTAAGATGAAAGATAGAGAGAGAGAGTGTGTGTGTTTTAGAGAGACCCGTCACTAAGGAAACAAAATAGAGATTAGACAGAAAACTCAAGAGAAGAAATCAAGGTTAGAACAAAGATAACCATTTCCCTATCTCTTGTTAATTTTTTACATATTTTCATAATTTTCCAGCATCTTTTTGAATGTTTTAAACCCTTTTTTTTTCTAAGAAGGTGGAGATTTGGACCAAATCGGCTCGGATCAGATGGGATCTGGCCGGTCCAGGGCCGGACTGATCTGTGCCCGATCCTTGATTATACCTACCTTGCTGAGAATCTTTCATTGTCCTTATCCCATATGAATTGGGTCCTTCTGTGTGTTTGAAGTATTATCTAAAAGCTGAAGGAGAGACAAAAATTGCTCTATTTCTACATCCATGAGTCCTCTTCTTAGTGTGGCGTTCCACTGTATGTTATTTCCTTCCCATGGTTGAAATTCTCCACTGTCAACCACTTGTTTGAGGCAAGTTTGGTGCACACCTGGAAATCCGTCCTTGAAGTGAAAATCTCCCAATCCATTTATCCTACCAAAAGTAGATAATCTCCCCATTTTCAGCTCTTATGTGATTCCTTTTTCAATCCACTTGGCGGATGCAGGGATCCCTTTCCAAAGTGAGGGCATTTGGTTAGAATTTTCTGTATGCAAACGAAATCCTAGTTGATGTTTTATAGTGCTTGGTGTTTTTCTTTTTTAAGGAAAATGTGGTATGTACCACCAATTTTATTAAATAAAGAGAGGTAGTACATCCAAGCATCGAAGGTGGGAGAGATTCCTAACTTTCAATAAATCAAATGACTACATTATTACAAAGAAATTTAAAAAGCCAAAATCTTACAGAACATGAAAAAACCTCGACCAATCATCTGCTCGAATACGAAGAACAAATCTGCCCCATTGATATAGAAGACCTGCAGCTTGAAATTTATTCTGTAAAGATTCTTCTTCTGCCACTAATTCAACCATCATGGTTCTTGTATTATTTT
The DNA here is from genome assembly GCA_030544215.1 of Zantedeschia hybrid cultivar. Classification (NCBI taxonomy): domain Eukaryota; kingdom Viridiplantae; phylum Streptophyta; class Magnoliopsida; order Alismatales; family Araceae; genus Zantedeschia; species Zantedeschia hybrid cultivar. The sequence goes on from JARZZO010000005.1 coordinate 22,024,981, forward strand.
CTTTTTTGTTTTGTTTCAGTGGGGTTGCTAACAATAGAGAATGCAACAAAATTTCCATTCCATATTGAAATTTAAGGCTTGCTTGTTTGATAGGTGTTAACTGAAAATCCATGTTCTGTATCTTAGTTTGTTTTCTTTAATTTTTCTTTTTGACTTTTTACAAGTGAACAAGCAGGGACTGTTTTTGATGTACCGAATATGCAACTTCTTCATGTTTTGTTAATCGTTCATGCATTCTTGATAAACATGTTGTATTTTACTAGTTAATTTTATTTTCTTGGCAACTTAGGCGGTGCTACATACGCTTCATTAAGAAAGTGAATGAAAAAAAGGGTGCTGAAGGGCTGGAGGAAACCAGGAAAGCTTTTGATTTCATGCTTAACTATGTCGGTAGGTGCTTGTTCTTGTTGCTGGGATGTGTTCCTCATTTGTTTGCCAGTGGTGATCTATATTTATTTTTCCCCTAAAATTTTATGCTTATTGCAGGAAATTTCATTGATTAAAGATGCATTATATTATTGTATTTCTGATCAAGGAAAGTCATGCTTTTCTTAAGAGAAGGAATGCTGAGATATACTGTGAATTTTATTAGTGGATGGGGATGAGGCATCCAAAGGACAGGCGGAGACATACCTGGCGGGTGGCTCAGTTGGATGTGGTCTCCGTAGTCCAATTCAAACCTTGGTCTCTCAATGTTCAAAGCCACCTGGGGCGCCAAACACTGCAAAGCACAGAAGGTCTACGTGGCTTGAGAATTTCCCAAACATCCATGGACTTTGTGTTGCCTATTTTGGCAGTTGAGCCTTGAGGGGGCATTTAGAAGGTCACTCTCCCACCGCTGATCCCTGGTAACATAGTCTCCATATGGAGGGGTAGCTTGGGTGTCTCCTAGAAGGGGCGAGCCCCCATGTTGAATAACGTTGAGAAACATGATAGGTGTAGCCAGATATATCTAAGCAGACATAGACTTGACACTCTAAACAAAGGTGGAACACAAATTGGTTATCCTCCAAGTTTTTCAACCAGCTTACCTTCTAAGATCTGAAACTTGCATCAGGAGAAACAGCTCAACAAATCAATGTAAGCAGTTTGCAATTTTATTTCACTGTAGACAGATGATCACTTTCTTATCACTTCTTAAATCTTGACCGAATAAAGCTCAGTTAACCCGGATAAGTCTTGTGGCGACTCCAACACTAATCATGGTGATTGTGTTGGGAATGCCACTTACTGTTATTACAATAATGATTTAGGCATCTGTAGACGCTATAAAGTAAGGCAAACCACAGTAAAGTAAATTATGGAAGCGTGCAGCAGGAAATTAAACCTAATTGAAACTTAAAGATAACTCATGTCATTGATCACCAGTCTAGAGTATAGGTATATGGCGGTCAACTGCAACTCACATATCCCAAAAAGTACAAAGTATAAAGGTAAGAAATATTGTATAAAACTGGGGCAATCACTGAGGTGTCTGCTCCACTCAATCTAACTTAACCATAACTCCTGCTAGGTTCCTTGTGACCCTGCCACCAAACAAAACAAACACAAAACAAAACACGAGGGTGGCAGTGAGTTGCAACTCATGTGGTATTTATTCAAGTTAATTAAACGTCGTCATGTGGGTTAGCATGCAGTAAATAACAAACGAATATTCGTCTATGCATCTAATTAAGTAAATGAGAATGTATTCATATGTCCACAACTAGTTTTGCATAATTAAATGAAACAAGACAAAGACAAGGGCATTAATAAAGAAGCCGAAATGGAAGGCAAGGAGCCTGACTTTGACTATGAGATGAAACTGCACTCTCCGTGCCAAACCATGTTATGTAGAATAATGCTGTTCACTTAACTCAATTCTCGCATCACATAGGGAAGGCACAGGAAGGTTAGAACTATGTCATGTTTGTTACTCACTTGGGTTCCTTTTTGACCACTTCCAGTCCTACTCAATATTGGTACAATTCCTTTGCCATACAAGCTTCAATTGGTCTCAAATGGTGCTACTACTGAACTTTTAACTCTAGAGGTTGATTTTCACTCTATTAAATTGGCCAAGCCTAAACTCCTCCTAGAAGCAATAGGGTTGCCACCATTCTAGACATGGTCATAGTTGCATTGATGGAATAACAAGTTAGCAAATTCTACTAGACCCTCACTTGTTAGCCATAATGGAGTACTGACCATCCTGAAAGGTAGGTGGGTAAAGGTCTATTCGGGTTGTATAGCTTGTGGGACCATGGTGTCCTAGACTCGACTACGTGTGCACGTAAGGGAGACTCTAATCACTATCCTAAGGTTAGTAAGCTCGAGATTGGACCCTACTCTCCATGGTAGTAAGGGCTGCTCGAGGTCATGATATGACTTTCATGGTTGTAGATGGGTAAGTATCCCCGATCACCTTTCTGATCACTAGGGAAAGGGATACTAACGTGAGGATGCCACTCCATCTAAAAACAACAAAGAGGCAAACTTGTAAAGCAGGTCTTTGACCTCTACTCGGGACATGCTCACAACCACTAGATCACATCAGCCGCTTAACACGTCCACAACTGGCCTTTCTCTGATTATACTACATAGACAAGACCACGTCCTCGGGGCTTTTCCTAAATGACGACTTCTTGTTCAGCAGCTTCAGCTTGATGATTAATAGCTGATAACCAACCTATGTGGAGGCATTACCACACCACTCTTACGTCAAGTTTCAAATGAAACTCATGAGCTGGCCAGACAGGCTTCCCATTTATGACCTTGTGGAGATTTACATCATCCTGCAAGCCTAGTGCTGATGCTTCAAGTCAATGCTACTTCGGATCTTGCTGCATTCCAACTGACTGCAGATGTTATCCTCTCTAAGCACTTGAAGCACTCATCTGCAGCAACTTGAAACCTTCTACTGCTTCCGTTAGTTATCTTTAGCTGGTTTTAATTAGAATTATTGCACGAATGGGGTTCCGCATCTGGGAATTGTGCAATGGTTAAAAACATCTTCTTTAAGTAGGTCACGCTCTGCTTTAGATGTATTCTTTGGAACAATGCCATTAGCATTTGTGAAGGATGTGACTACATCATATATCTGCACTTTGGGCTAATCTTCAGCTGATTGTGACAGCAATAATGTTTTGACTGGGCTTACTTGATATGCTGGCCTATCCTGATAAAATATAATGTTTTCCTTTAGTTTACCTCAAACTTGCTTTGTAGAATCATTTGTAATAGGTTGCATTAAACAGTTGACATTTCTTTGCTGATTTATGTAGCTCTTAATGTTTGTAAAATGTCTTATTAGGCACCGACATTGCATCTGGACCTGTGTGGATGGAGTACATTGACTTCTTGAAGTCTCTGCCTGTATGTGCTTTTGTTTTACATTCAATCTTATATCATTATCTTTAATTCACATTTTTAACTCATTAGTGATCACTTTTACCATTCTTGCTAAACATCTTGCAGGCTACAACTGCTCAAGAAGAATCACAACGCATGACTTCTGTGCGGAAAGTGTACCAAAGAGCCATTGTCACCCCCACCCATCATGTGGAGCAGCTATGGAAAGATTATGAGAACTTTGAGAACTCGGTTAGCCGCCCACTGGTAAGTATAAGAAATTCTTCGTCGGCCATTTATAATCATGTTGGACGATGAAGATGTTTCTTTCCAAGGAAATCTGAGTTGATACATTGGTGAAATTATTATATATGTCTTCATGTCATGTTTTTCATCTATACCTAAATACTTTTGAGAATGCATGTTCGCATTACAAAAATTGTGTGTGAAAAGTGCATGTCCTATTTGATCGCAATCTGTTTTTCAGGCCAAAGGTTTGTTATCCGAATATCAGCCAAAGTTTAACAGTGCCAGGGCTGTCTACAGGGAACGGAAGAAGTATGTTGATGAAATTGATTGGAATGTGCTTGCTGTTCCACCTATGGGTTCTTGTAAGGCATGTTTCTATCTACCATTTGCATGCTATTCAATTTCTGAGAATTGGTATGTAATTCGTTGAATACACACAGTTAATTACCCTTTTGTCTGGTCTTTCAAAAAGAAGAAGAGACAAAAGTGTGTTATTTTCAAGTTTCTTTAGGAGAAAGTTGTAAAGTAAGCGAGCATTAAATACTCTGACAGCAGATTCCTGTGCTATCCTTTTTAAAGATGGCATGGGAATCCAAATAGGCTTTCTCTGTCTCTAACAACCAAAATCTGCTCACATATTTTTCCCCATTTGAGTAAGATTCTTTGTCTGACGATACATATTTGTATTGGTTGGTACCGATATTGATACGTGGGAGGTTGGGGGGGGGGTACCTTGATACCGGTTGTTTATATTAAAATAAAACTGGTATCAGCCAGTATCGGGCCTAAATGGGCTGTTACTAGGCCAAAACACCCGATACCGGTACCAGTATGTATCAGTACCGGCACCTACCGGTACTAGTACTGATATTGGTACTGCCATCCTTGCGTCTGACAGGATTCCTAAAAAATCTGTGGGCTCAAAATTTCTGACCACATACCTAGCGGGCTGGTACCAGGCCAAAATGCCCTATACCGGTACCGGTACGTATCGGTACTGGCACCTACCGGTACTAGTACTGCCATCCTTGTGTCTGACAGGATTCCTAAAAAATCTGTGGGCTCAAAATTTCTGACCACATACCTATCCAGTTATGCACAGGGAGCAGGTTCAAGCACAGTAAATCTTTAGATATGAGCTAGCATGGCATACTTATGAAGGGTTTAAAGAATTGGTTATGAAGTGGTGGAAAGAAGCACCCTCTGCGGATTATGCTTTTTTGTAATTCTTGAAGAAACTTAAATGGGTTGGACATTAAATCAGGAAGTGGAATGATCAGACATTTGGTAAAGCAGGAGAAGATTAGACAGCAGCTTTTACAAAAAAATGATTGTTTAGAAATGAAAAGTGAACAGGAAGAATTAGCACAAGAAGAAATCGAGGAGCTCAAGCAATACAAGAAAGAATACTACGAGTGGCTGTCCAGAGAAATTAAATGGAAGCAGAGGTCCAAGGGGGGTTGGCTCAAAGAAGGGACAAGAACACAGCCTTTTTCTATGCTGTTGCAAGTGCCAAGAAGTGATCTTTGGAGATCGATCATGTTAAGGGGGAAGGGAGCGGTTGGAAAAGAAAGAAGATATTCAGCAGTCTTTTGTGTCCTACAAACAACTATTCTCCGAGGATAACTTATGGAGACCACATCTACAGGAGGGGGTCCTTATCATACTTACAATGGGGAGATTGAGCTCTTATCTTCAGAAATCGAGGAAGAAGAAGTGAAAGAAACAATTTTTAACATGAGTATGAATAAGTCTCCATGTCTGGATGGCTTTTCATTGGGATTCTATCAGCAATTTAGGTAAAGATGTCTGGCGGCAGTCAGAAGAAGATTGTGAGGGGTAAGTTGAGGGTAGAAGAAGGTTGGACTTTTGTCCAAGGTAGGAAAGCTCAGACTGCTGCTTTCTCTCAGAAGTTTGTGCTTCCTAGAGTTGCAGTAGATAAATATGTGTGTATCAGATGCTGGGGAAGGGTCATTGGGCTAGAGCTTGTAAGGAGGATGTCCGTTGCTTACTCTGCAAGGGGACGGGGCACCGGAGGAAGGATTGTCATATCAGGAGGTCCAGTGAGAAGGGAGGGGATTCAGAGGAAGAAGGCTATTGTGAACTGTCCGGAGCAGGGGAAGGTTGAGTCGTGTTGTAAAGTTCTTCCGGGATTTATTGAGGTTCCATGGTCGCAGGAGGTGGCTGCGGCTAGGCAGAGGCTTGATGAGAGTGTTGTTGTAACAGTTGTTGCTGATGCTCCAAGCAAAGTTCACAGTTTCAAGCTGTATTCTTCTTTGTAGAAGCTCTGGCCAGAAGCAGGGGATTGGAAGGTTAGTGAATTTGGTTCTTCGTCCTTCATCGTCAAAAACTCTGATCCAGCTTGGAAAGAGGTAGCGTGTTCTAGTAGAAGTATGAAGGTGGAAGACTTTACTTTGCTCTTTACCCCATGGAAGACTGAAGATGGTGCTGTGCGGATGGATGGTGGTGAGAGGCTGTGGTGTATAATCTTTGGCATCCTGCTGCATTTGTGGAATGCCAAGACATTTCAGTCCATTGTTTCTTCTTTTCGGATTCTTAGAAGGGTTGATGCAGTCTCTGAATGGTCATTCGTTCATATTTGCTTGAGTTCTCATTGAGGTTCAGAAAACAGAGGATGTTCCAGACAAAGCAAGGATTATGGTGGGAGGGTCTGTCTTCTAGATCCAATTCAATATAGAAGAGGAAGGTAGTTCTCACTTTGTGGCTAAGCCTTCGGGGGAGATTCCTTAGTGTTCCTGGGCTGAGGTTGTGACATAATACAGGAAATACAGGCAGAAAAAGGATGAGTACAAGATCTCAGGAGATTTAGGGTTTAGTAGTCTTCATACTATGTGGAGGAATAAGAATTCGGCAGGAATGGTGGCTTGTCCCTCTAGGGTGAGTCAACTTCTGAGTTTCCACTTAGAAAGCTTGAGTCGGTAGCCGGACAGTCTGCAGAGTGTATTTGGTGGTAGGACGATAGTCTGGTAGTCCTAGTGAAGTTAGGTGCTCGAGAAGATATGGGTGAAGGGCTTCAGCTTTCCTCTGAGAGTGCTTTTCTTGAAGATGTGGCGGTTTTCGAAGCGTTGTTGATGGGTGTCTTCAAAGGGGACATCGAGGGTTTTGGAGGGAAGAAGGGGAAGGGGTGTTGGGTTTGGAAGATAAACAATATAAGGTAGGGGATCCGAAGAACGTCGAACCCATGAACAGTCATTTCGATCCGCTGATATTGGATTTTGACTTAAATGGGGGTCGAACCGCTCTGTCTTCTTTCTTGATACTGAACCGGTCAGGGTGTTTGGACCGGGATCCGAGCTATCGTCTTCTTCTCGATGGTGGCGGTACAATACGAAACCTTGGAAAACAGAGTGTTGGAAGGGTTGTCGGGGCTCTTCAATCTAGAGACAGTTCGACCATATTAGAGTTCCAACAGAAGCGAAGGCTTTTTGATGATGAAGGGCTGAAACTATGCAAGATCCGTCCACTGGAGGATAAGGGTGACAAGGAGTTCTTGGGTGATGGTTTACGAGTTGTTCAGGCACGTAGCGGGGAAGGGTATGGGTGTGTTAGTGTGCTTGTGGGGGAGGAATTGCTCTCAGAGAGTAATGAGGAGGGGCTTTGGCATCAAGGGGATAATGTGAGTGGTCTGGAAGTTGAATTGGACTCAGAGGCGGCCTTTAATGAGACCCAGGTGAAGGGAGATCTAGTTCAAGTGATCTCTGTTCAGCCTCTTATGTCCATGTTGGAAGGTACTGATCTGCCTATTTTGTGCTTTAGTGATGAGGAAGATTGTTGGATGCAGGAGATTATCAATTTTGGTAGAAGAGTAGGAGTCTTGTTCCAACGTAAAGAAGAGGTAGTGATTAGTTTCCTTAGAAAATTGAAAAGGAATGTGGCTCTTCAGAGCTCAGTGAAAAGAAAAGGCAAAGGAGGAGGCGTAAGATCATGGTTGGCAGTACCGGCCGGCACCAGTACAGCTTGAAATGGTCGGTACCGATTTTTTTTTTTTTATTATAAAAGAACTATATCGAGTCGGTACCAAACTGGGCTGGTACCGAACCGGTACCCGTGTCACTTTACCCTCTTACATAAACAGATATGTGAGAGAAGTGCTTCGTTTTTGGAGGGGAAGGGAAGAAGGGGAAGGAGGAGAAGTTGCCACCGCCACCACTTGCCGTTGCCGCCGCTGCAGTCCGTTGTCGGAGACATTTTGATTATTTTGGGTAAAAGAAAAAAAAAGTATGATATATATTTTAAATCTAATGATTATTTTTGAGTTGTTAACTAATTATTAGATTGTTTACGTTCATTTTCTTAGTAAAATAGACAACCCCCAACTTTAGATCCTAATTAACGGTTAAAAATTAGGGCTTTTGTCTAATTACTTAAATTAAACATCAATTGAAGCTTAATTAAGCTTCATTGCATATTTTAAAGTAGGAACATGCTGTGAATTGCGTTGATCGAAAGTTAATTAGGGAAAAATTCCAAATTTGACCATAATTTGCGGTTAAAAATTAAAGCTTTTGTCTAATTACTTAAATTAAAGATCAATTGAAGCCTAATTAATTTCATTGCATATTTTAAAGTAGGAACATACTGTGAATTGCGTTGATCGAAGGTTAATTAGGGAAAAGTTCTCAATTTGACCTTAATTAACGATAAAAAATTAGGACTTTTATCTAATTACTTAAATTAAACATCAATTGAAGTCTAATTAAGTTTCATTGCATATTTTAAAGTAGGAGCATGCTGTGAATTTACTTTGATTGAGGCTTTTGTTTAATTACTTAAATTAAACATCAATTGACCCGTAATTAAGCTTCATTGCATATTTTAAAATAGGAGCATGCTGTGAATTGCGTTGATTGAAGGTTAATTAGGGAAAAATCTTAATTTTGATCCTAATTAGTAGTTAAAAATTAAGGCTTTAGTCTAATTACTTAAATTAAACATCAATTGAAGCCTAATTAAGTTTCATTGCATATTTTAAAGTAGGAGCATAATGCCAAATATACTTATATTTGTTTCTACTTTTTTCTTTTTTGTTGTAGGATCATGGCTGAACAGTAAGAGCAGGACACAGGGTGGGCCCATATCACCTTAGTTAATACTGTAAAGAGAAGAGTAAAATGCAAATATTGTGGTAAAGAGATGAGTGGTTGAATGAGTGGTTGAATCACTCGAGGAAAAGAACATTTAGCAGGGAAGACGGGACAGGTGACAAGGTGTACTGTCTGTCCCCGACAAGTCGCCAACGAGATACGTGAATTGTTGCGTGGCCGGAAAGTATAAAAGGAGCAAAAGAATGAAGAGGAGGTTGAATTTCAAGACGAGATTTCAGGTAGACATAATAGAAAAGGCAAAGGGATATATACTGGGGCCAGTGGCATTTCTATACGTGAGAGGCAAATGGCTGAACAAATTGTAGACTCTAGTGATGATGATGATGATGATGAAGATCTTGAGATGGCTGTAGCTAGAAGAGAGAGTTTATGGCATCAAGAAGAAGACGAAGCCCGAAGGAGAGGTGATGGACCATCAACTAGAGGCACAACTCAAGCTACATGCCAAGTGGGTCATGTAGATTGTTATCTTTTTAGAAGACAGAGTTTTACTCAGCCAAAAATCAAGCAAGCAATGAGAAGAGTAAACAAGTTAGCTGAAGTGGCAGGATATGCTTTGAAAAGCATATGCAAATGATTTTTGCATGCAGGTGTTCCTTCACATGCTGCTCAGTCTCCTTATTTTCAGCTTATGATTGACGTAATAGCAGATCATAGTCGTGGGTTCAAAGCCCCCATATATGGACGTGGGCTTGATAGAGAATATGAAGAGTTTCAATAGTGGGTTTACAGTTTTAAAGCTGTATGGAAGGAGAGATGATGCATAATTATGTGCGATGGCTGGACTGGTACTACGAAGATGTCCATGATTAATTTTTTTGTTTATTGCACTGAACGGACAATTTTTATGAAATCTGTTGATGCATCAAACTATTCAAAGAACGCCAAATATTTATTTGGTTTGGTGGATCAGATGGTCCAGAAAATTAGAGAGGAGAATGTTGTCCAGGTGGTTACTGATAATAAACTAATTTATAAAGCTGCAGGGAAGAAGTTAATGGACAAACGCAAACACCTTTGTTGGGTCCCATGTGCAACGCATAATCTGGACTTGATGTTTGAAGACATTGGTAAGGACCCGAATGTCAGCAAGACTGTAAGGAGAGCACAAAAAATTATCCAATTTATTTATGGTCATCTTAGGATCTTGAACATGTTCAGAGAACAAGCAACTGGGGGCCGAGATCTCATCTGTGTGGGACCTACAAGATTTGCATCTAATTTTATTTCATTAGAATCTTTACACAAATTCAGGAATGAGATTAAGGAATTTATGTTTAATAAGAAGTTCTTGGAGTATATGCGGACTACCTCCAATGAATCTAAATGTAAACATTTGGAAGTGGAAAAAATAATAAAGAACAAAAAATTTTAAAGCAATGTGTAGACTTATGTGAAGTTGGTGGAACCGCTTGTACATGTCTTAAAATTGATGGATGGGGATGATAAGAATTACATGTGATATTTGTACGAGGCAATTGACATTGTTAAGGTGCACATCAAGAATGTATTTATTTATTAAATTGTTATTTAGTAATTACCCACCTAAATACATGTTATTTTTTAAATCTTCGAGTAATGTACAGTCGTCGAGTGCACATTGATGGAGAGGTGATCTAAGGCACACTGAATGTGATCACACGCTTGTCGAGGACAATAGAAGATCGAATTGAGGCAGAGAGATAGATGTTTATCTCTTATATGACGAATTGACTTTAAGATATACTTAATTACTTGTATTTTTAAGAGTCTATGAATTATATTAATTGTTCATTCTGTCTTTGTAGATGGAGGCTTATAGGCTAGGGTTGGAGACATATAATGAAGATCATGTGCAAATTGCCGTAGAAAAAGTGAGTTCAAGTATACATAATGATTACATTGTTGTCATATGTGCATAAGAAAGAAGAACATACATTGATTCATTTTTTTGTTTTTTACTGATGTCTGGGTGGTGGATAATGATGTATAACAGAGACGATCTTTTGGCTTCCGTTGTAGTGAAGGTTTTGAGTCAGATGACATCGACAAGCCAGTGTGAAAGAAATTGGAGCTCGTTCAGCCTTATACACTCAAAAATTCGTAACCATTAAAGGCTGAACGATTGGACAAATTGTTGTACTGTCATTTCAATATGAGATTGAGGATAAAAAATATCTGATTGAGACAACAATTGAAAGAGAAATGAGCTGCATGGCAGGCAGAAGATGTTGTTGGCCAAATTGATGTGGAAGATTTATTTGATGATGATAATCCTTTGCAGACTTGGGTTGAGATACGAGCAACTGTCGATGAGTCAGTTTTTATTCTTGATGATACAGAATGGACAGATGGCATGTTAGATGGAGGTGTTGCTAGAGAGCCAGAATTAAGAACATTAAAAAGGCAAAAAAATTCACCTCTTCCTTCACATGAGCATCAGAGTCAGACTGAGCATGTGCTTTTATTTGCACCTGATACTGAGCTTGAGCCTGCTAGATACTCAGAATCAGATAGCAGGCCAGTTACTCCTAAAATAGTTGAGCCAGCATCATTCTTGAGAATGAGTACATCTACATTTGAGATGGTTAATCTGATTGCTAGAGATGACCCTACGATTAATGAGATGAAGTAAATTTATGTAAGATATACACCACAAGGAAAAGTATTATTGAATCGGTTGAACTTGCAAAAAGATCTAGAAATAAAAGATAGCCAGTAAAAACATGCATCACAAAAGAAAAAAATCAAGTAATGTCAAGAGGAAGTTAATTGTTGATTATGATCAAGATGATGATGATGGGATACAGTCTCCTAGTGATGATGCTGGTGCAGCTGCAGGTGCTACTACCGGGGGTGAAGTGTATGCACCTTCTTTCTCCTTGCATATTGACACTGGAAGAGGACATTATGAAAGTCAAGGAGATTATGATTCACAAGGTCAGTATGGACAACAGTCAGGGTATGGAGGTGGCCAACAAGAAGCAGGCATGTATAGTTGGGGGGATCGAGTAGAGTATGAAGGCTTTCAATTCCATCCACCCAGTAGCAGTTATGGGTCAGGGTCTTCTTCTTATCTTCAAGCTGCTTCTTTGCATCCTGATTATGGAATTTCATCAAGTCAACAAGCATATACTCCAAGAGAGATTCAAAGAGGGATGCACGACTTGGCTGCATCATTGTTTAGTTATGGTGAATATAGGGAACATATGCAACCTTATTATGGATACCGGCAACAACAACCGGAAGATGAATTAGAAGGATCTACGGGTTATTATCCATATAAGTATACTAAATACTCACTTATATTTTTCATATCATAGGTAAGTATCGTTTGATTTCATTAACATTTATTATTTGTAAATATTTAGTACATTAGCATAATATTTTTTATGTTTAATCTGTATCAAAATAGTCATTTAGTATGTGTTATATGTACTTCTTTGTCTTAACCTATCTTTGTCATACTCAACACATATCTAATTAATTATTGACATTTTTTTTTGATTTTTTCTGGCCCTTTTATACCCGTACCGGTCGGTATGGCCGGTATGGCCGGTACCGGTATCGGCACCGGTGCCGGTACCGGTACTGCCATCCATGGTCAAGATAGGGAAGGGAGAGTTGGATTTTCTCAAAAGCAATGAATTAGTAGATTCCTTGAGGGAGAAGAAAAGGAAATGGTGGTGCTTAGCAATGATTCTTAATGGATCTCATCTCTTGGAATATCAGAGGTCTCAACAGTGACCTCAAAATAAGGGCAGAAAGATTATCCTAAATCCTTTCAACCAGATTGCATTTGTATTTACGAAGATACAAACTCTTGAAGATTCAGTTCTCAAAAGGATGGGTGGGTCAGTGTGGACAGAATATGCTTTGTTGCCTGTGGATGGAATGAAAGGTGGTCAGCTTCTGATATGGAAAGGTAATGTCTTTCAGGGCATTGTGTGTGACATTGGACAATTTTCTATCCCTGTTTGTTTTTCTTGCAAGAAGAGCAGTAACAGATGGGTGGTGACTTCAGTGTACAGGCCACATCAGGACCACCAGAGAGAGTATTTTTTGAGGAGTTGTTCAGGTTGTTCCATCTTTTTTCTGAAGCTTGGGCAATTGTGAGAGATTTCAACTGTGTTAGATATCCATGGTATAGATTGGGTGTGCAGAAATGGAGCAAGGAAGTGGCGGGCTCTTTCATCAAGGGTCTCATTAGGTATGAGCTGGCTTGGCACAAAGAAGATGGATTCAAGGAGATGGTCAGTCAATGGTGGAGAGAAGGACCTTCTGATAGCTCAGCTTCTTTCAATTTCCCATCTAAACTGAAAAAGGTAAGAAATTACCTTAGAAGATGGAGCAGAGAAACCTTTGGGAAATCAGCTGAGGAGAAAAGAAACATTTTAAGGAGTGTTGAAGCTTTAGAGATTAAACAGGAGCAGGGTTCTTTGACTGAACATGAGGAACAATAATTAAGAAGTCAGAGAAGACTTTATAGTGATATTTTGTTGAAAGAAGAAATTAAGTAGAAGCAGCGGGCCAAAGAGCAATGGTTGAGAGCAGGGGATAAGAATACTGCATTTCCATGCAGTAGCTTGTGCAACAAAGAGGGCTCTTAGAAATGACAATCTAAAGGAAGGAGATAATCAACTTGAGGCCAGGGGGGACATTCAAAGAGCAGTGATCAGTTTCTACGAAAATCTGTTTAAAGAGGACTCTTTGTGGAGACCTCATGTGGAGGAGGGATTGTTGCCTAGATTAGAGGAGCAGAATACTGATTGGTTAGGCTCTAATATTCAGATGGATGAAGTGAAGCAAGTAGTTTTCAGTATGAATGCCAATAAGTCTCCGGGTCCAGATGGGTTCTCATTTGGTTTTTATCAGTTATTATGGGATGATATAAAGTTTGATTTGATGAGAGTTGTGGAAGAGTTTCAGGAGAAGCCTCTTAATATTTGATGTCTCAATTCCACATTTATTGTGCTTATTCCAAAAAAAAGATGAAGCTGACATGGTGACCGATTTTAGACCTGTTAGTCTATTGAATGGGTGCTACAAAATTATTACCAAGGTTTTGGCTTCAAGACTCAAGAAGGTTTTGTCACACATTATTGGAAGTAAACAATCTGCTTTCATGGAAGGTAGGTATATTTTGGATAATTTTATGGCTGCATATGAGGCAATTCATTATCAAAAGAGTAGGAATAATGAAGGTATTGTTCTCAAACTTGATTTTGAAAAAGCATATGACAGAGTGAGTTGGCAATGCGTCACTAAGACTCTTGGTCTCATGGGGTTCAAGCAAACATGGATAGGGTGGATTATGAGCTGTATCTCTACACCACGATTTTCCATTTTGCTCAATGGACAGCCATGTGGTTTTTTCAGGAGTTCTAGAGGATTGAGGCAGGGAGATCCTATTTCTCCACTTATTTTTCTGCTAGTGGGTCAGATTGTAAGCTCATTGTGGAGCAGAGCTGCAAATCAAGGACTGGTAGATGGCTTCTGTATTGAAAGTAATGGATTCCAGCTTTTGCATCTACAGTTTGCGGATGACACATTGATTTTTTCTCCGGGAAAGGACATAGTTCTGCAGACACGTCAAATGCTTGCTTCTTCTGATTGAATCAATTACTGATTTGAAGATCAGTTATGGCAAGTCTGAAGTGATTGGTGTGCATATTCAGCAGGAAAGACTGAATGAAGTGGCTGCAGAGCTGGGGTGTAAAGCTTCTAAATTCCCTATGAAATATCTTGGCCTGCCCCTGACTGATGGAGCCATAAAAGTTGAGGAGTGGGATGTTCTTATTAAGAAGTTTGTGGATAGATTGGGGGGATGGAAGGGCAAATTTCTTTCAGGTGGTGGTAGATGGGTCCGCTCCAAATCTGTTCTCTCATGATTGGCAATATATTATTTGTGCATTTTCAGAATCCCTAAATCAGTGTCCAAGAGAATTGAAATCTATTAGAAGTTCTTTTATTTTTGGGCTGGAGGGAAGGATCTCAAAGGTTTACATCTCATCAAGTGGTGTAATATTTGCTAACCAAAACACCAAGGTGGTGTAGGACTGCACAGTGTAGTGACTTTCAACAAAGCCTTGTTGACTAAATGGTTGTGGAGATTGGGGGAAAATCCTGATGCTATTTGGATCCAAATAGTTAGGGACAAATATTTCTACCAGACAAACAAGTGGTGTTTGCAGCCAGTCAATTCCAACTTGTCACCAATTTGGAAGTGCATTGCCAAGAATGTAGATGTTCTATCAGTCTCTTTAAACTTACAAGTGGGGAATGGGGAGCAGATTCCCTTCTGGCAGGATAAGTGGTTCTCAGATAAGGTGTTCAAGGACCAGTTCTGTAATCTTTTTAGGATTGTCAATAATCCTAATAATTCTATTGCGCAGGTGCTGAATAATACAGATGGACTTTTGAACTTTTGTCTCTGCGAAGGGATTTCACAGCTGTGGAGATGGAGGAATACTTTGAGCTTCTGCAGATTGTAAGCCACATTCAGTTAGATTCGTCTAATGAGGATAGGAGAGTTTGGAGGTGGGATAGGAAAGGGATGTTTTCTGTTAACTCTCTGGTTAGACTTATGCAAGATGGTGGGTGCAGAGTTTGGTGGGAAAAGCTAGTTTGGAAAAGAAGGGTTTTAGTCAACATCAAAACATTTTTATGGAAAATCGCCTGGAACAGACTTCCTACAAGCAGCAGGGTGAAGAAGATTTTCAATATTGATGACCCAAAGTGTATCTTCTGTGCAACACACGAAGAAGATCAGCTTCACCTGTTTTGCTCTTGTGGCATTGTTAATGTGCAATGGAGAATGTTGCGTAGAATATTTGGTTTCAACTGGAGGGAGCAGTCTTCTGTCATGGGATTACTGGATTGGTGGGATGTGTCATGCCCTCTACCTGGACAGGAAGGGGTGTGGTCCTTGATCTGTCCGGCAATGCTTTGGGCAGTGTGGACTGAGAGAGAAGCGAAGATTTAGAGAAGATTTTAACTGTTCCTTTGATATACTGTTGAGAGCTTTTAAATGGGTAGAAGACTGAGCCAGAGCGGCCAATATGAGTTCTGAGACTTAGTTGGAGGTGGTGACCATGGGGAGTCAGTGGAGGATGTTTATTATGTAAATTCACTTGATTTATTTTCTGGATAAATCAGTGTGGGGATCTCTAACTCATTGTAAGGGTTGGGTTTCTTGTACTCTTTGGAGTTTTTCTTCTTTTTTTGTTGTCGCTGTGGGGCATGGATTGCGGAATCGGCCGATTCCGATCCGAATCGGCCGATTCGGATCGGAATCGGCGGGTTCCGATCCGATTCGGGGGGGATTTCACTGTTCCCCTCCCACCGACTTGAAAAAAAAAAAAAAAACGGCCGAAATCGGCCCGAACCGGACCAGATCGGGGCCAGACCGGCCAGATCGGCCGGTCCGGACCCGATCTGGTCCGGTTCGGGCCGGTCCCGATCCCCCCCTTAAGGTTTAAGGGTTTAGGGGTTTGGGGTTTAGGGTTTAGGGTTTTAGGGGTTTAGGGTTTAGGGTTTAGGTTTTAGGGTTAAGGGTTAAGGGTTTAGGGTTTAGGGTTTTAGGGTTTAAGGGTTTAAAGGTTAAGGGTTAAGGGTTAAGGGTTAAGGGTTTAGGGTTTAGGGTAGGGTTTAGGGTTTAGGGTTTTAGGGTTTTAGGGTTTAGGGTTTAGGGTTTTAGGGTTTTAGGGTTTAGGGTTTTTTATGGATGTACATGAATTGCATTCATTCTTATTGTACATCAATTGAATAATATGTATATAATTTTTTCTGATTTTTTCCTGATTTTTTTCTGATTTTTTTTAATTTTTTATTATTTTTTAATCTGGCCGAGTCGGACTGGCCAGACTTCATCTGGATCGGCCGACTCGGCCGATCCGATCCGAGTCGGATCGGGATCGGCGGGTCCCGATTCGGGGACCATCCGATCCGGAATTCCTTGCTGTGGGGTGTCTTTTTACATGATGTTTTGTGCTATCATTGCATTTTCAATGAATTGTGACATTTAATGTCACCTTAAAAAAAAATTTGTTTTGGGAGACTATTAGAAGGGACTTTATGCAGGTGGTGAAGGAATTTCTGGATAGGCCACTTAATATCAATGTGTCAATGCTACTTATCTTGTGTTGCGTCCTAAAATAGAAGGTGCAGAAAGATTGGCTGAATTCAGACCCATCAGCCTTCTAAATGGATGTTACAAGATTATAAAAAGGTACCAGCTAACAGACTGACGAAGGTTCTTGACAGACTTATTGGAAGAAATCAGACTGCCTTTATGCAAGGTAGATTTATTTTGGACAACTACATGGCTGGCATACAAAGCTATTCATTATCAGAAAATCAGAAAAAAGGAATGTGTACTTCTCAAGTTAGACCTAGAAAAGGCCTATGATAGGGTTAGCTGGCAATGTATACATAAGTATCTTGGACTTACGGGGTTTATTTAAAGGTGGATTGGATGGGTTATGAGCTGCATATCTACCGCACAATTTTCTCTATTGATTAATGGAGAATCCTGTGGCTATTTTAACGATTCCAGAGGTCTGAGGCAAGGAGACCCATTGTCTCCTCTTATTTTTCTGTTGGTTGGGCAGATTTTGAGCTCCCTGTGAAACAGAACAGCTAATCAGGGTTTGGTGGATGGCATTGTCACTGGGAGGGACAACTTTCACCTAACACATCTCCAATTTTCAGATGACACTCCAGTATTCAGCTCAGATGATGAAGGAATGATAACTAATGTGAAGAAATTGCTCTTGTTAATTGAACATATATCAGGTCTGAAGATTTAACTAAGACAAATCTGAAGTGGTTGGCATCAACTTATCCAGGGAGAGGTTAATGATTCATGCAGGAATTATGGGATGCAAGATATCTACTTTTCCACTTAAGTTTCTAGGTTTGCCTTTGACAGATGGGCAAATCAGAGTGAGGGCTTGGGATTGTCTAATAAAGAAATTTGATCATAGAATGGATGGTTGGAAAGGAGGCTTCTTTCAGCAGGAGGGAGATGGGTTTTGTCCAAATCAGTGTTAATACTCCTTGGCAAACTATCATCTGTCTATTTTCACGATTCCTAAGACAGTTGAGAACACTGTAGAATCTATCAGACAATATTTTTTCTGGTCTGGGGGAGGGAAACAGAAGAGAGGAGTTCATTTACTTAGATGAGATTTGGTTTGCAGGAGTAAAGAGCAAGGGGTGTAGGACTTTTTGAAATTTCGTCTTTTAATAGAGCCTTGTTCACTAAATGGCTATGAGAGTAGGAGAGGATGTGCAATCTGTATGGGTGAAAGTTGTGAAAGAAAAATATTACTTTCACTCTAGCAGATGGTGCCTTTACCCTGCCAACGCTTCATATTTATCCCTTATGTGGAAGAATATCATGAACACAGTGGATGTGATAAAGGCTTCATGCCTTTTTCAAGTAGGTAATGGTAGAAGCATTCAGTTTTGGGAGCATACTTGGTATTCTGAAATTGCATTTGGAACCTGATTCTTTATCTTGTAGCAGGCTGTGGCAGACAGAAAGTCAGTTGATCACTTTTTTTCCAGGGACGAAGGACATTGGAACATTAAATTCAGAAGAGACCTTACTGAGACAGAAATACAGGAACTGTTGGAATTGTAAGGGTTTTAAATCAGGAACAAGTTCAGCTGATTGATAATCAGGAAGATAAAAGACTTTGGAGGTGGACTCGAAGGGTAACTTTTCAGTCAATTCCCTCGTAAGATCAATGGATGATTGGGGTTGCAGAGTGTGGTGGAAGGAGATTGTTTGTTCCAAGCTCTTACCAAACAAGATCAATCGTTCTTATGGAAGATTTCTTGGAAAAGACTCCCCACGAGTGATATAATTAAAGCTACTTTCGCAATTCAGAATTCTCTCTGCATGTGCTGTGGTTTAACAGAGGAAAGTATTGATCATCTCTTTTGTTGGCTATGGTATTGATAATGTACTATGGAAGATTTTGTGCAGAACCATGGATGTCCTTTGGGAAGATATACATGAAGTGCATGATTTAATGAAATGGTGGCGTTAGAATATACTTATTCATAGGAGGTATGGGAATCGTCTCTTCCTGCTATGGTATGGGGAATCTGGTTAGAAAGGAACAACAGAAGATTTAGTGAGAATTTCAGCAGTCCATCCAATATCATCACAAGAGCTATCAACTTGGTGGATGGTTGGTGCAAGTCATTAGGGGTACAGTCAACAGGGGTGCAGTTGAAGGGGGACCCAGGCATTCTGCAGCAAGCATCTCAGTGGAAGAAATTCATCTTATGATCTTATGTGGTCAGTCTATAGAGTGACTCTCACTGTTGTTTATTGTCTTGATAATTCAGTGAAGGTCGTTTTGGGGTATGGGGTTTCCTTTAGGATTTTTTTTGGGTATCTCGAGGGATTTCTGGTGGGGTATTTTCGTTTCTATTTTTAAAATGTGACTCTTGTCACCTTAACGCCAAAAAATATCCTCAGCATAAACAAAAAAAATAAATAAAGGTGCGAGCTCTTCATTTTTTTGAAAGTAAAGGTACTGTTCCATTCAGCAAGCAAAGACCAGTACTTGAGCAAAAAATAGATAATTAAACACAAGAAGAAACTCAAACAATCACAGGCATGGATGGCAGTTTACCGGTATCGGTGGGTACCGGTACCGGTACGTACCGGCCTAGTACCGGCCGGTACCCTTTAAACAATGGGTACCGGTGCCGGCCGATACCGGTACGTACCGGTATCGGCCAGTACTGCCATCCATGATCACAGGCCAAGATGGGAGAGAAAAAAAACATGCACAACAAGAGGAAAAGGAGAAATTTTATGTTGTGAGAAGAACATGAGGTCAAAATCCACTTAAACGAACAAAGATGGTAAAAGTTGTACATACCACTTGACCTTTTACTTTTCACATGCCAAATCTCATTTACATACCAGAGGGATTCGGATTTGAAAATGACGGTGTCATCATCAGTAAAATCTGAATTCTACAAACATTTATAGCCCACAAAAAGTTCCTTAGTCTCAGGACGCTGCAAAGGATATTGGAAATCATTGCATGTAGCCAACACCCCCCCCCCCCCCCCCCAAAAAAAAAAAAAAAAAAAAAAAAAAAAAAAGAAGAGGGAGAGAGAAAAGGAAAATTCCAAATTATTTGCTCCCTGTGGCTTCGGCTTCTTGTTAGATGCTGCTACCCATCAGTAACAGCTGCTGCAAAACTGGTAAAATGCATTAGGCTAGGTGTTACTATCCTCAATCAAGAGCATTTTGGAACTATGGCAGGAAGTGCACTAGTCTGACCTCTGAACCACCTGTGAGCTAGATAATTTTTGTCATATTCTTAATGGGGTATATGTAGAGTTGTCAACCAACATGGTAATTGTTTGTACCTACCTCAACCAACTAAAACAAAGATTAACACCCAATAATTCTTGCACAGAAAGCTGATAAAAAGGAAAAGAGAAATCCTTCACAGAATGCTTCAATTCCAATCCGGGCTATCAATTCTTATGTTTCAATGTCCACAAGTTTCCACATATTGATGTGTAGGCTTCATGAATATGACAGTTATCCTAAATGTCCATTCAAAATTGCTATTGTATGGGCTCTTTAGGGCCAGAGGAATTGGAGCATCTTTAGATGACAAGCCCTGTTTCCAGTAGGACTGCTATCTGTGTCTGTGATAAGGTGAGAGAATGGTTGAGAGCTTTTTTGTAATATGGATAATTGATTCATTGTAAATCCTTCAATGGCTGCTACACGGGATTGGTAGTTGGGAAGAGGACTGTGTGAAGATGTCCTTCAAATGGGGCCTCCTTGTTGCGGAAGGAATGGTTAGAGTTCAGGAGCAGCGGTCCTTTCTTGATTGTCTGTTGGTTCCACTGGAGGGGGGTAGCATCTTGGTGACCATCCATGTGCCAAGGAATTCTGGGTCGGATCGGGTCCCCGAATCGGGACCTGTCGATCTCGATCCGAATCGGCCGATCGGGATCGGGATTGGCCGATTCTGCATTCCATGCCACGTGCAAGATTTGCCGCAGCAGCAGTCGCCACCGCATGAACCCTTCTGACTAGGGTTTCATGATAACAGGCGGGAGATTGAACAAGGAGGAGGGGGGCTCGTGGCGGCCGGGGGTACTTTGGTTTAAAATTTGAACTTATGGATGGACTGGTGGACTCCCTCGACGCACCGGTTCGGTCCCCTGGGACAAGATGCGGGGCTTCGGGTACATAGTCGGGGGCCCGTGACTTACATGACACGAGCCTTCGTGTTGCACCCATTTTGGGATGCGATAGAGGGTTGCCTGATCACCATTGGAGCACCTGAGAAGCTTTTGCTGGCTAATCACTCTTTCTCGCCTAAGTATCTAGTAGGGCTGGAGCAGCTGGGAGATGTCCTGAGGGGCTCAGCCGCTATTGCTCGCCTATAGGTGATGGGAGGACCCTCTAGGGCTTCTTTGGTGAAGGCGGTAGTGGACCCTGAGAGCTGTCTTCATTCTCTTGCCAGGGATCAACTTCCATCACCGTCGTCGGTGGTCCTGGGGCTCCCTCCTCTTTCCATCACCTATGGAAGATAGGGGGTTATCCAAACTGATATCGACCGAAAGTTTCTTCGGTCAACCTCCCTGTAGTTGGCAACGCTTGGGCCTTGGCCGGATATGCGACAAGGTCTCCTTTAGCTATGCAAGGGCATAGTTTGAAGGGTGGCTCAAGGAATCTGTCACAGAAGAGCCCCATGCAGAAGTCTGGGCACGTGCAGACTGTGTAGGCACTAGTAGAAGACATGGGTGTACAGGACCCCAACTGTCAGTTGGCGTTGGACCTCCAAGAGGGGGTTTTGGTGGGAGGTTTCTGCCAGCCTTCCTTGGAGACCTCCGACCTTGGCTCGTTGGAGAAGGGTACAAAAGTTGAAGGGGACTCGGTTGAGATGGTGCTTGAGACACTTTCTTCGAAGATAGGTGAAAGCGAAGCTAGAGTATAGGCCACTAAGCAAGGAGGGGACATGGATAAGGAGGAGGTCAGGGAAATGCTAGCTACTATGGAGAAACTTATGGGGAAGCAAGCTAAGGGGGTAGCAGACATGATCGAGATCTCTTTTGAAGGAGTGGACAAGTCTAAGTTTGCCATAGAATCTGAAACGGGCAGCAACTTGGGTTGGCTAGGAGCTTGAAGGGGGTAGGCCCGCTAGAAGGGAGGAAAAGGAGGTGGCGGGGAGAGGGGTTACCTTGAGTGTTATCCCATGAAGATACTCACTTGGAATATTAGAGGGTTACAGAGCAGGGAGAAGAAGGCAGTGGTTAGAGATTTGATCAAGAGGTGTAGGATTGATGTGTTATGTCTTCAAGAAACTAAATCTGAGGTGGATGGGATGGAGGCATGGAGGGACATTGGAGGGTATAGATTGGATAGTGGTGTTGTTTTTTGGCTGCGAGGAGGTCAAGGGGCATAATGGTGCTGTGGAACGGGAGTATGCTTGAAGAGGTTGATAAGCAAGTGGGTAGATCAGCCATTAATGTGACATTTCGGTGCAGGGAAGACGGTTTTCTCTGGGACTTCACAGGAGTTTATGGCCCTCAAGGAAGGGAGGACAAAAAGCTACTATGGAATGATCTTCTACTTTGGTATGACCAGTCTAGAAGACCCTACTGTGTGGCAGGGGATTTTAATGCCACAATGATTGGCTTCTCTTCGGTCTCAATTATGAAGGATTTTAGGAATTCATCCATCAGGTGGCTTTGATCGATGTACACACTGATAATGGCTTTTATACTTAGTCTAATCTCAGGGCCACCCTACTTATTCGAAGATTGATAGATGCTTTATTTCTGTTGATTTGGAGGGGCATTTCTCAAATCTTTGGCTTCTTATCTCTAAAAGTTTGTGTCTGATCACAAGCCTCTACTATTGAATTCTAATTACTCTGTTCAACGGAGTCCTCTTTTCAGGATGGAGAAGTACTTGACCCAAGAGGAGGCATTCTTGTAAGTGGCTAGAAAGGTATAGTCTTCGAGGTTAAGGAAGGGTTCAACCATGGCAACTCGTGTCCTTAATCTTAGAAGACTTAGACATGAGCTTTCTAGTCGGGGGACTTTGAAAGAAGCTACCCAATTCAGAGGAGAAGGAAGGGATTCTTTGGTAGCTCCAAAGTTTTGAAGGCTTGGAAGAGGCAAGGTTATTGGATGAGGAAGATAAGGATAAGCGGCATTTGATGATATTGGAATTCCAACAGATTTTGCTCAAGGAAGAGGTTTATTGGAAGCAAAGGTTTAGAGACGAGTGGATCAAAGAAGGTGATATGAATACATCTTACTTCCGTAGAATGGCTTCTAGTAAAAGATTCAATCACTTTTTCTTGCTCAAAGTTGATGGGTAGTTTATTTATCAGAGAGAGAGGCGGTAAACAAACATATCATGGCTTACTGTTCTCATCTCTTTTTTGAAGAAGACTTTTTGAGGCCAGTTGTAGATTCTGTTATTCTCCCTCAACTATCTAGAGAAGATTTTGTTATTCTCCCTTTGTTGTTTATCAGTTCTGTTGGGACATTGTGCTTCCTATCCTAATGCAGGCTGTTTTGGAGTTTCAAGAAGGAGGAGTACACTTGAGAGGGGTGAATAAAACTTTCATTGTTCTTATTCCTAAGAAAACAGGGGCAGAAGTACTAGGAGATTATCGGCCTATTAGCCTTCTTAATGAGGTCTACAAAAGATCATCTCTAAGATGTTGGCTCCAAGAATGGAGAGAGTTCTGGACAAGGTGGTTAATGTTAATTAGTCTGCTTTTATCAAAGGGAAACATATTCAGGAAGGCTTCCTGGTGGCTCATAAGTGCTAGCACTATATGAAGTTGCAAAAAGGGAAAGGGTTGGTTCTTGAGTCGGACTTTGAGAAAGCCTATGATAGGGTTAATTAGAATTGCTTGTTTAATGTCCTTGGTAAGATGAAATGTTGGATGGATTAGACAGTGTATATCCATAGCTTCCTTTTCTATTCTTATAAATGGGGTGCCTACATCTTCCTTCAAGTGGCAGAGGTCTTTGTCAAGGGGATCCAATGTCCCCCATGTTATTTGTTCTCATTGCCAATGTGCTTAGCATGATGTGGATGAAAAGGGAAGAGGCTGGTTTCTTCATGGGTTTCCAAGTAGGAGCAGGGGCTTTGAGGGTTTCTCATCTTCAGTATGCAGATGATACCTATTCTCTTCATTGCGGGTGATGAAGAGCAGCTTATACGGGCCAAGCTTGTTTTGGAACTGATTGATGAAATTTTGGGTTTGAGGGTGAATTTTCAAAAGTCTATGGCTATAGGCATCGATATGTTTGACAACGAGATGGAGAGTAGCTTTCATCTTTGGATGTCAAAAAGGCTCTTTCCTGGTTTCTTAATTAGGGTTACTCTTGTGTTCAGGAATTATTCCTTGCAGAGAGTGGCAGCCTATTGTTGACAAGTTTCATGCTAGATTCTCTGGTTGGAAGGGCATGTTGCTTTCTTATGGGGGAAGATTGGTGCTATGCAAATCAGTATTAGATAGTTTATCTATTTATTTCCTATGTACTTTCAGGATTCCTGTCTCAGTGGCAAAGCAACTAGATGCTATTAGACACAATTTTTTATAGAAAAGATTCTTCAGATGGCCCTGAGAAAGGGGGTTATGATATTGCATAAGGAAGAGTGTGCAGCAACAAGGAGAGTGGTGGTTTAGATTTGAAAGTCATTCGAGATTTCAATGTAGCACTGTTGTCCAAATGGATTTGGAAGCTTGGCACCATCAAGGACACATTATTCCAACTCTAGAGTTTGGCAGGTTTCTCCTCATCCGGAGTATAATGTTTCATCCTTATGGAAAGGTATTTTGCGGGCTTCAGACATTGTCAAAACAGCTACTCAGGTGTCTCTAGAAGAAGGAATCTGTGTGTATGTTGGGTTGACAAATGGGTTGGGTCTCAGCCTCCTCATCTTCTATGCCCTAGGCTGTTTTCTTTATCCTTGGATCCCCTGCTTCCAGTGGCCCATGGTTATGAGCAGGAAAATTCTGATCTTGGAGTGTGTAATGCTCGTTTTAGTGGGAACCTTTGATAGGAAGAGATTTTGGATCCTGTTTCTCTGTCGGACTCACTTGGTAGATTGGTCTATCCGCTCTTCACATCAGGACTCTAGGGTGTGGACATGGGATGGAAAAGGGAGATTCTTAGTTATGTCAGCCTATTAGATGATCACATATGGGGTTTAAGGTTCCCATTCCATAAGCATATTTGGAGCCCTAAATCCCCTTGAAGGTTAAGATTCTCATTTGGCGGATCTCTTATGGCAGACTGCCTATTGCGGACAGGTTGATTTGGTTTGGATGTGATGTGCCTCCTCGATGCCCCTTGCGTGAACAAGATGAGTCGATAAATCATCTTTTTGTCTCTTGTGAATTGTGATTTTGCCTTGGAAGTTTGGCAATCAATTTTTACCAAGGTGCACCAACCATTTAGACCACTGGATTCTATAAAAGACCTTCTATCATTTTGGTCTCATAAGGTGCTACCAAAGGACGATCTTGTAATTTGATGGTTGGTCCTACCCTGTGGGCCATTTGGGAGGAGAGGAATTTGGCGGATATTCAGGCATGAAGCTTTGGCGTCGATCAAAATGGTGAGTGTGTCTGATAGGGTTAGAGAGTGGGGGAGGCTCCTTTATACATCTTGTACTCAATCTTTCTTTTTTCAACATTTAGGGAAGGATTGATTGGGCCACTAGTTTGGTGTTTTTTGGCTTTTGGCCCTTGTACCTTTTTATTTTGGGGCTTTTTTTTTTTTTTTTGAAGGTGACCAAAGGTCACATTTCATTAATGAAATAGAGAGGTTACATTATGACCGAAGTCAAAATACAATGTCACTACTCAGCTAATTCACTCTATCAACTAGTATTATCCAGAGGATAATTAAAAAGCAAATTACAGAAAGAGCTTCTTGTAATCCAAAATAACAAATAATAAAGAAGAGTCCTCCATATTAAACAATAGCCCAACAACTTTTGCCCAGTTATAAGTCCACATGACAGCTCTTGACAAGATATTAAGTATCCGGTTGAATGTTTGACTGGAGACTCTTGAATTCCTTTCAATCCAGATGGACCAAAGCATGGTTGGCAAAAAAATAGACCAAGTCTTGTGCTCGGATGGGATTGGACATATCCCATTCCAATTTTGGAGAAGGCTTGGATATCTTGAAAGTCCATCCATTGAAAAGAGAGTAACAGTCCAATAGTTTTCCACAAAACATTAATTACTTCACAATGCAAAAACAGATGCTCAACATTCTCATTCAGAATACCACAGAAAATACATTTTGAATTTTGGACATGGAGAATATACTTCAATCTGACCAAAGTGGGGAGTCTGCCCAATGCCATTTTCCAAAGAAAAATCCAAATTTTGGTGGGAAGAAAAGTAGACCACACAAAGTGATGCCAATTGACTCTCAATCCTCTGTCACTTAGAATTTTGGTGAGAGCATTTACAGAATAGACCCCTTTACTATTCCAGGCAAAATGTATGGAGTCCTTCTGCAGATTATTAAGGTAAATCTGATGTATATAGTTGAGAACAAGCAATAGTTGATTCATTTCAATGCCTACAGGCTCCCTTCTAAGAGTGATATTCCAGTGGTTACCTTCCTTTGGTGAATAGATGTAGTTAATTGTCCTCCCTTTATCCTCTGCAATACTATATAGGTGCTGAAATTTGACTGCAAATGGACTGTCCGTGCATCATCTGTCCTCTCAAAATCTGATCCAACTCCCATCTCCCACAGTAAATATGGTGGTTGTGTTAACAAATTCTACAAGCTTATTGATATTCCTTCGAATAGGTGATATTGAGGATTGAGAAGAGGACTGAACAGTACATTTGGATGGTTGTGGGTAGTATTTATTTCTGATAATAATGACCTATAGAGCACTAGCATTTTCACCCATCCTCCATAACCATTTAGCCAACAAGGCTACATTGAAGACTTTAATGTTGGTTAGTCCAACTCCTCCCTGTGCTTTGGTAGTGCAGACTTTATCCCAAGCGACAAGATGAAGGCCCCCATTCTCTCTTCTCCCTCCTCCCCAAAAGAAAGAACTCCTTATGCTTTCAATAATTCTTTCAACTGTTTTAGGAATTTTAAGAATGGAGAGGTGATAAGTGCTCAAGGAAGATATGACATATTTGGATAGAATC
The DNA here is from genome assembly GCA_030544215.1 of Zantedeschia hybrid cultivar. Classification (NCBI taxonomy): domain Eukaryota; kingdom Viridiplantae; phylum Streptophyta; class Magnoliopsida; order Alismatales; family Araceae; genus Zantedeschia; species Zantedeschia hybrid cultivar. The sequence continues at coordinate 22,051,889 of JARZZO010000005.1, forward strand.
CATTTGCCTCCAGCAGACAGAAACTTTGCTTTCCAACCTTCAAAGGCATTTGCAAACTTTTTGATAAGAGGATCCCATTCTCTAATTTTGTTGTGAACATTAGATAGTGGGAGGCCTAGATACTTGATAGGAAATTGAGATTGTTTACATTTCCAATCAACATCAATCTATTTAATTCTATCAAGCCCAATTTTGATGCCAACAATCACTGATTTATCAAAGTTTATTGTTAATCCTATGACAACCTCCACTAACAACAGAATTCTCTTGATGTTTGTTAGCATATACTCTTTTGTGGATGAGAAAATCAATGTATCATCTGCGAATTGAAGATTGGATAAATGAATACTATTTCTGCTGGTAAAAGAACCATTAACTAATCCTTGTGAAGCAGCATGATCCCAAAAAGAGCTCAGAACCTGGCTGACCGTGATGAATATGAGTGGAGAGATATGGTCTCCTTGCCTTAACCCTCTAGAACTAGCAAAGACGCCACTTGGGGGAGTCTCTTTGAATGGGGGTTGATTTTTGTGTAATGGGGCTTCTGTGTGTCTTGTGAGCTTGGTGTTGCTATATGGTGTAATCTTTGTTCTTATTTTCAATCAATCTGTGGCCTATTTTGGTCACCTTCAAAAAAGAAAAAAAGAAAAAAGAAGCCACTAGAATCACCATTGAGTAGTATAGAAAACCTAACAGTAGTAACACAACTCATAACCCAATTGATCCACCTTCGTTTGAAATCCATAAGCAGAAAGATATTTTCAATACAACTCCAACTCACTTTATCAAAGGCTTTCTCAAAATCTAATTTTAAGACCACCTTGTTTCTTACTGCATTTCTGTGAATGAATAGCTTCATGGACTCCTAGGAAGTTATCAAGGATAAACCTAACTTTCAAGAAAGCAAATTGATTGATGCTAATGACATTTTGTAAAGCTTTCTTAAGCTGATTTGCCATGATCTTAGTGATAATTTTGTAGCAACCATTTAACAGACTAATCGGTCTAAAATCAGCAGGCTTCTCAGCACCCTCCTTCTTTGGGATAAGAACAATAAAGGTAGAATTGAAGCATTTGATAGAATGCGGTCTATGCTGAAATTCCCTCAAAGCATTTATTAAATCTTCACTAATGACTTCCCCAAAGAATTGATAAAATCCCATTGAAAATCCATCGGGCCCCGGAGATTTGTTGGCATTCATGTTGAAAACAACTTCCTTGACCTCTTCTTCAAGAAAATCAACACATAATTCTTCAACTTGTGTATTGTCTATTTTTGGTAGAGTACCCTCCATCAAAGTAGGCCTCCAATGCTCATTTTCTGTGAAAATTTCCTGGTAATTGGAAATGAAAGCATTTTTAATACCAATTTCTGATTCAATAATCTGATCATCAACCTTAATATGTTCTATCTTGAGAGGTCTCTTCTTAGCTCCTGCGACTGCATGAAAGAATCTTGTGTTATTATCCTCTTCTTTGAGCCAAAGTTCCTAAGCTCTTTGTCTCCATTTGACTTTCTCAAGACGAAGTCAGTCATTAAATTTAGCCTTGAGAGAACCTAGTTCTAGAAATTCTTCGGTTGACAAAGTTTTAGAATCTGCCTTGGGTTCAAATTCTTCCAATTTGCTTAAAAGCAACCTCCTAGTAGCAGCTTTTGACTCCAACTTCTGATAGCTCCATGACTTTAAGTGGTTTCTAACCCATTTGAGTTTATCGGAGAATGTCTTACGAGCAGAATCATAAGTAGGGCTCTCCTTCCACCAGTTAGTGACCAAATCTTTAAACCCTTCTTGAGTCTGCCAGGTTAATTCATATCTGAAGATCGTGTGCTTGCTTTTGCCTTCCAAAGGTTTAAGTAGTAAAGGAATATGATCTGAAACAATTTTATTGAGCACTATGATGGATGATAATGGAAAATGCTTGATCCATTATGCGGAAACCAAAATTCTATCAATCATTGACTGAATATTATGATTCTGCAGATTTGACATGTTTGACCAGGTAAATTTCCTATTAGGAAGCTCCAAGTCTATCAAGCCACTGTCATTAATCTAGCAATTAAAATTATCCATATCAGCAAACCATTCTGATTGCCTGATCTCTCCCAATGAAATCTCACCACATTAAAGTCACCAAGAATGCACCAACTGTCCGTAAACATTGCTGCCAGTCTATGTAATTCTTGCAAGAAATTATCCCTGTCTTATTCTTTATTTGGGCCATAGACAGAGGTAAGAATCCATTTCTTGTTGCTGTTAACTGTTGAAAAGCAAACTGACAGACTGAATATTCCTTTATCACATAAAGAACCATGAAATTTCCTACCAATCCACATGATAATCTGTCCCCCACTGTTTCCCACTACTCAACTCAACTCAACTCAACTCAATGAAGTCTTAATCCCAAATAATTGGGGTCGGCTATATGGATTCTCTGTTTCCACTCTAAACGATTTTGGGCTACCTCTTCTGAAAGGTTTAAAGCTTCCAAATCATATTGTACTACCCTCTTTCAAGTCAATCTAGGTCTACCCCTTCTTTTCTTCTCCTCCTCTATCCTAAGCCCAAACCATCTCAGTCTCCCTTCTCTCAATTTATCCTCAATTGGTACCACTTCTACCTTTTCTCTAATATACTCATTACGAATTTTATCTAGCCTAGTATGCCCGCACATCCACCTTAACATATAACATTGTAGGTCTTATCGCCGTACGGTAGAATTTTTCTTTAAGCTTCGTTGAGATCTTGCGGTCACACAAGACTCCCGTGGCAAGTCTCCACTTCAACCATCCTGTTTTAATCCTATGGCTAACATCCTCATCGCACCCTCCGTCTTCTTGGAGGATCGAACCAAGATATTTGAAATTGGTGCTTTGGGGTATTGCCATCCCATCCAAGTTAACTCCTTCCTTTTCGCCTATCCGACTTTTACTAAACTTACAATGCATGTATTTTGTTTTAGTTCCACTTAACCTGAAATCCTTAGACTCTAAGGTGCTCCTCTAAAACTCTAGTTTTCTATTAACTCTCTCTTGCGTCTCATCTATCAATACAATATCATCCGTAAACAACATACACCACGGAATGTCCTCTTGTCTATCTTTTGTTAAATCATTCATAACTAATGCGAAAAGGTAATGACTTATTGCTGATCCTTGATGCACTCCAACAAAAATAGGAAATATCTTGTTTCCCCTCCGACCGTGTGGACTCTAGTAGTTGCTCCTTCATACATGTCTTTTAATACTTGTATACCTAGTAGATACTCTCTTGCGCTCCAACACCCACCGTAAGATATATCTTGGAACTCTATCATAGGCCTTCTCCAAATCGATGAACACCATATGTAGATCTTTCTTCAAATATCTATATTTCTCTATCAAACTCTTGATGAGAAAGATAGCTTCCATAGTTGATCGATCCGGCATGAAGCCGAATTGATTGACCGAAAAAGTTGTGTCAGAACGTAAACGATGTTCCACAACTCTCTCCCAGCTTCATAGTATGACTCATGAGCTTAATTCCTCTATAATTTGAGCAATCTTGGATGTCTCATTTGTTTTTAAAAATAGGTATAAGAGTGCTCTTCCTCTATTCATCTGACATTTTCTTAGATGCTACAGGGAAGAAAACCCATTCAGAGAAAGGGGATCCACTGATCCTAGAAATGCAATGAGCTTCCACATTTTCCATTTTGGTTTCTTGAAGATAAAAACAATCAACTTTATAGCTATGGATGCAATCTCTCACCCCCCCTTTGTTTGGAGTCCGCATTCAATCATCTAATATTCCAAGAACAAATATTCATTTCAAGAACAAATTCTTCCCTCCCACTCTTTTATCTTTTAGTCCATCAAATAATTCATTATTTTGGACATAAGAAATTTCCCTCTTGCCAATTTTCTTTCATCCTTTATTTCCTTTGTTTTTGGATGAGTTGTGCAATGCATAAGCTCTTCTTAGTTTCTTTATGAAGCTAATAACCACCTGCTTCCTTCCCAGAAATGACACTCCGATCTTTTTCCCAAACTGAATGATATCCTCCGCCTACGGCTTTACAACAGATAAAGGTTCAGATGGAGGATTAAAAGGACAATGGCTCTTGAATTACCTACCTCATCGGCAAGGATATCCAATCCTTTACTATCACAGTCCAACCCAGGAGGAAGAGAGGAGTCAGTCATAACATCCATGTCAACCTCTGAGCAGTTGACGATGGCGTCACTTAGCACCGCCGTTGATGAGCATTCTGAAATGAAAACGACCTCAGGCGATGTCTCGACCAGGTCAGTTGTCGGTGAAGATGGGAGTAGTTTCAATTCACCATGAAAGGTGACCTTAGCAAACCTGTTCGGGCATCCGAGAGGTGCTTCAGAGCTGTCTTAATCTAGAGTAAGAAGGAGAGGACATATTGGGCTTGGTCGGGCGAAGACGAAAGACCCAGAGTTAAGAATAAGTTGGGTTGATACCCGGGTCCAAAGACCCAAATGACTTACCTGCTACGGGACACTCATTAGGACCCGAAGAGATAGAGTCCGGTGCCCGGTACTGTATGTCTTCATTACCCGATACGAACTCCCTCGAATGGTTGAGCTCCTTGAACGAATTAGATGCCCAGTCTGATTTCGGGGAAATGCGCTGCTCAGAATTAAAACGGGTCTTCTCCACCACCACCGAGGCATCGAAGGCCGCGCAATCACCATCAAAACTCTCAAGTTCTTGATCGAAGGCCGCCCAATCTGTTTTAGGGCTTTTGCTGAGCTGATTTCTACACATCTGGTTACATTTTGATCTTTTTATTCATATTTGTGGCTGTGTCCACTTTCAAAAAGATTCCTTGTATTCTTTTTTGCACTTATGGGGGTTAGTTATTGGCACACCATCTTGGTATGGTTTTTGTGCAGAGTGAATGTTTGAGGGTTTCTGCTTTGTATACTTGTACACCCTTTTTATCATTTAATAGATACTTCTGGTACTATCCACTTTTTTCGAAAAAGGAAGAAATATGTTACGGAATGAGTGAGCATTTCTGATGTCAGTAGTCCAGATTGTACATGCTTCATCTGAGCTTATAGTTATAACTGAACTCAGGTCTAGATCGTAGCAATAACTTTTAAAGCCTAATGTTAGAGGGTCAGCTGGTTATAGAGATTTGCTCACATCTGTGGACACAAAAGGTGATGATCCTCACAACCAATTAAGAGTCATGGAATTCTTGGAGCTAAGGAGAGTCAATGGGCCATAACACACAGAAGAGAGGGTTGATGGGATATGGTGATGGACTTACATACTAAATTACCATGCCTATACATATAAAGATGCGCACCCCCCAACTGAACCCCCTCCTCCCCGTATTAAAAAAAATAAAAAATACCAAAAAATTTAAAATATTCAATTATCTCCCTTTAGGCTTGTTACCATCCTTTGGGGTTGATTTTCACCATCTGATCAATAAGCTCAATTGTGTCTGTCCAATCGAGTGTGTCCTTTATTGAGGGGTCAAAACTAAAACCCCAAGGGATGGGATCAACCCTAAGAGTTAATCTGACTAATTTCCTATTTTGTCTAGTTTTTCAACATTTTTAAACAATGTTTTTTTTATGAGCACTCGATCGGATGGTCATGATTGACTTTGATGATTGGACAGTGAAAATTAAAGTCGTAGGAATGGGAACAACCCTAAGGGGCCTAATCGAATATTTAAAATTTTTTGATGATTTTTTTGTTAACATGGGGGGGAGGGGGCATCTAACTCAGATGTGCCCTGGGTGCCTTGAATCCTTTCTTATATATCTATGTACATATATATATATATATATATATATATATATATATATATATACCTTCTCTTTTGGTCAGAACATTTAAAAGGTTGGTGAATTCAATTTACAATAAGATTCCTGTGCTCCTTAGACTTAGTTGTGCTTAAGGACAATATCTGAGTTCTTTTAACACCTTAATAAGGCGTTTGGGAGCAACTTTGTTTTTAAAGCTATTTTCTTCTTAAAATTAGTTTCATCTTGATTTTTGTTTTAATTTCTAAAAACAATGTATCTCTTCTATTCAACTGTTTGGTAAATTTAGAATATTTTTTGAAAATCAAACAGCTCCGTTTGGTGACCATCATCCTACCTCTACTTTTTCCAAAGACGATAATATTATATCATCTTCCAACAACGTCATCTTTTAGTCGAGACCAACAGTTCCACATAGCCAACATCGATGCTGGCCGCTAAGAGGACCAAATTTTACTACAAGAGACGGTGGGTTCCATTGGTGAGGATGTTGCAGGGGCAGCCATTGCTAGATCATGGATGCAGAGGGGAGGGCTTCTGGGTGCTATAAGTATCAGATCTTATTGTAAGAGATGATGGTTTCCATTTGCATCTTGAGGATGTTGCGATGGTTGCCATGGCTGGGTCATGGATGCAGTGGGGAGGTCTGCTGGGTGCTAAGAGCAGCGGATCCTGCTATGGGAGATGACAGTTTCCATGTGGCATTTTGAGGATGTTGCGATGGCTGCCATCGTTGGGTCATGGAAGCAGAGGAGAAGATGCCCTAGAGAGGAGATAGTTGTGGATGCGGAGACAGTTGTGGATGCCAAGGTGGAGAGGAAGAGATTGGAGAAAGAAGGCATCTAACGCATGAGCCTTTCTCAAAAACAAAACAACTCATGAGTTGTTTTTCTTTTGGGGGAGATTTAAGAGGAGTTGGACTCTTACCTAAAAATCAGAAAAGTGGTTACCAAACAGGTTCCACTTCTTTCTTCCTAAAATAAAAATTGAGAGAAAAAATGTTCAAAAAAATGTAACCACCCTATAAGAATACAGTTCTTACATTCATCTCCTGCAAATTGGCAGGAAAGGTTATTTGATTTCATGACTGAGAATATAAGGGGCAATTTCTGATTGATTATAAAGTACCTGCACGGATTTCAAGAAGCAAAATTGAGTATAGGAATACGAATTTTGCTAGTGTTCCTATAAAGTAAAGATGGTCTTGATTATAAATGTCTCAACATGGATTATCGGGTGAGCCTTGAGCTTAGAAAGTTTTGATTTTCGGAACATGTTTCATTTTAACCTTTCTTATTGTCTTTTATATTTATAAAATTTCTTTTTTAGTTTCCCATGGCAAACAGTTGGCTGTGGCATCTGTCATACAAACAGCATAAAATGTGTTTTCTGATATTTGCTCATGCAGGAAGAACAACAATATATGGCATGGAAACGGTTATTAGCATTTGAAAAGTAAGTCAATTCCATTGTACATTGGAGAGAATATTTTGTACCGAGCATCTGAAAAATTCTAGCCATCTTTTGAAGATGCTATGCAAGAGCTCACATCAAATGCTTTGTTTATTTAATCGAGAAGCAACTTTCTGGCATCTACTGAACCACTAATTTCTAAAGGATAGACATCTTCTTTGCAGAGCACTCTGTTTTACTCTTGACAGTCACATCCTTCTCATTCGGATATTGTATCCATACAATCACCTAGTGTCTGAAGTTCTTTTGCTCATATAATTTGCTACTCTCCAACAGCCGTAATTACCATCGTGTGACAGCATACAATTTGGAAGAAAACCCTTCTATTGTACAGTTTGATGTTGATGTGTCTAAATTGTATGATTGCTTCTGATACATCATTGTGCTTTGTCCAGAGGGAATCCACAAAGAATTGACAGTGCTTCTGCAATGAGGCGTGTTACTTTCGCATATGAGCAGGTGAGATTCTGCTGTTTCATTTGCATTTGATATTGGTTGCTGACTACTTTGAGTCATACGTTAAGTTTCTAACACATTATCTGCTGTTTTATTTGATTTCTACTAATCAAAGGTGAAATAGTATGAGAATTTTAGATCATGGTCCTCATCATTAGTATATCCTCTATTTTCTTGGATGGGTTGCACAGTTGTCTGAAATTAGGCTAATGAACAAAAAACTGTCCGGACTTCTTGACTGATGTCACAAATTATCATTAAGTAGTCCACATCTTCATTGCCTTGCTCACGTAGAATGATACTACTGTCACTGTACCATCTTCTTCTGAGCATTTTGTGTTGATCCCATTGCCATGACAAGCCATATAAAAGCTCCGACTTTAATACGATACAACCTTCTAAACCTCTCTTTCCACAGATACAGACACATTCCAATGAAAATAAACAACTAGCTGTAGCTGAGAGTTAAGTTTGAATGTTCGACTCTGCGTTGCCTTTTTATTGATGTTGTAGCTCGAGATCTAAGAAAATAGTGTGTGAGCCACAATGTCGTTGGCTCAGCAGAGGTCATTTCGTGTCCTGCTTTGATGTCGATACAACCAAATACCATATATGCTACTTATTAAAGCTGATAATTATGATGGAGACATTAAATATGCATATTCTCAATTTCATCTATTCAAATTAGGAAACAGAAATGAAGTTAATAACCAACAAACCATAGAAATAATAATAAAATCACTAAAACAGATTGAGAATTTCTTTATTATCTTATATGAGTTTATCATTCGTCAATTATCATTCCTAGATCTTTACGCATAGATTTTTTTTGTCTTAATTCTTTAGAGTTCAAAGTCATTAATAGTCTTAGATCGTGGTCTTATTTAGGTGTAACTCATCGCTTTATCAGATACATATCTAGTATTTTCATGCTTCATTAATCATAGTCATCTTCTTGGTCATCGTTCATGATAATCACTAAAACAGATTGAGAATTTCTTTATTATCTTATGTGAGTTTATCATTCGTCAAGTATCATTCCTAGATCTTTACGCATAGATTTTTTTTGGTCTTAATTCTTTATAGTTCAAAGTCATTAATAGTCTTAGATCGTGGTTTAGGTGTAACTCATCGCTTTATCAGATACATATCTAGTATTTTCATGCTTCATTAATCATAGTCATCTTCTTGGTCATCGTTCATGATAATCTTTTTGGTCCCCCTTCATAGTTTTGTTTGCCACGGTTTGCCTAATGCTTCCTTAACATGAGATTTATCTTAAATACTCGAAGACTGATGGTAATAACCAGGTGGAGACCACTTGCTCTGTCTGCTAAATTACTTTTCTTCCTTTAGATTTTTGGGCCCCAAACTTACCTTGATAGTCTCTCACCAGACAACCTCCACCTGCTTCCCTGGGTTACCTCTGCTAGTACCGTCTTTATCAAGTTTAAAACCTTCTGCTGGCTTGGCCCACTGAACTAGCTTTTTAATTCCTTGTTGGTGGTACCCTATGTGGTGAAGTCTAGTTAATTATAGGTGCAATGTAGGACTTTGATATTTTAGTGTCCTTTTTTTGGGGGGGTGGGGGGGTGGGGGGGGGAGGGGGTTGGCAGTGTTCTGTACTTCTTTTTACAGTGCTTGTAGGTGAGCTGTTTGAGGGATCTCTCCTCTCGCCATTGATTTTAGTACTACCTCTGTTTATTGAATAATAAAATCGGTGGTATAATTGACACCTTATTTTGGAAAAAATTGCTATGCGAAGGGCTATGTTAATTTTTTCACTTATTGTCCAATTTTCCTCTTATGCTACTATTGGTCACCATTGTTATTCTTTGAATATGTTGGTGTAAAAGTCCACTCCATGCCTCCATAAGTTCTCCCAAATCTTGTCTCCATCTCTCAATGGTTCTTTTTAGATCAAAACAATCAATCAGATACCAAGGAAAATGGATAGGGTCGAAGTCTAGTCTGGCGATCTTATTCAACTTGGATTTTGAATGACAATCAAGACCATTAAAGTAATGACTCATTCCAAACCTGGCTGGAAGCTTTGCATTTATTTATTCATCTACTTGGTGTGATTATGTCTCGTTATCTGATACATGGATTGATGTTGTTCTCATTTTAATGCTTTCCCTTGCATTATGAATTTTAAACTCTGCTCATGTGGATCAAATAGCTCATGAATCTGTTAGTGTTATTTTCAGTGTTTGATGTATTTGTATCATTACCCTGAGATATGGTATGACTATGCCACATGGCATGCAAAAAGTGGTTCTGTTGATTCAGCTGTCAAGGTGTTTCAGAGGGCTTTGAAGGCACTTCCTGGTATTTAATAGGTTTCCCATTGTCTCTTTCACGTACATTTAGAGCATTCTTGTATCAAAGATCATGTGTACTTTGGTTTTATGTTATTGTCTCTTTTTTGTTTTATGTTATTTTCTCTTTTCTTTAGTATGATTAACATGTTTTGTTTTTAATAATACCAATGTATACACTGTAATCTTGTTTGTTAATTTGTTTTTATTCTTTAAACGGTTTGATGGATAGAGAGCACTCGATGTATTTATTTTTCATTATCTTTTATCGAGAGAAATGAACATAGTTATATCATTGTCAAATTGCTGCACAGTTTTTCTCCTTATATATAAATATGTTATTTGCTAGAGTCTGAATCACTGAAGTATGCCTATGCTGAGCTGGAGGAGTCCCGTGGAGCTATTCAGGTCTGGACTAGTTTTTCTGGTTTACCTTGTAATAGGATAAGATATTTTTTATCCTCTGTGTATTTTCTTATCTTATGCAATGAATTGTGATCTTTTGACCACTGTCCCAAAAAAAACTAAACTTGCAGCCAGCCAAGAAAATTTATGAAAGTCTTTTGGCTTGCACCAGTGATACAACAATGCTAGCTCACATCCAAGTAATGCTATCTTCATCTTTTTAACTTTAGTATTCTACTCCCTGACATTATATGCCTTCAACCTGTAACTTGACTTTTCACTGCAGTTTATCCGATTTTTAAGAAGAACTGAAGGGGTTGAAGCTGCTCGAAAGTATTTTGTAGATGTTCGAAAATCACCAACTTGTACATATCATGTGTATGTGGCATATGCTATGATGGAGTTTTGTCTCAACAAAGACTCGAAGGTTAGAGAAATGATATATTTAATTTTAATTCTTCTTTTTTTGCCCATGCATAGAGTGAGAACCTTGGTGCAACAGTAAGGTTGCTCCATTGTGACCTGGAGGTCACAAGTTCAAATACAGAAATTTGCAAAACCAAGGGTAAGGCTGCATACAATTTGATCCTCTCCAGATTGTGGGAGCCTCATGGCACTTGGTAGCCCTTTTCTTATTCTGTATTCATGTTCGAGCTATTTGCTTTTAGATCCATAAAACAAGCAACGGTAAAAAAAACTGTAAAAGGTTTCTTTTGTCATGCTTTGAGAAGTCATTCAGCATGTAACCTCATACTGTTAACTTGTTGAAGATTTGAGTGCAAAAGAAAGGTAGATTCCGTGGAAATCTTTAGTAGATAAATTATTGTCATTGTCGCCACTTGAATTAGGCTTCGAGTTACTGATTTCCTTTTTTTTTTTTTTTGGAAAGTTGCAAGTGCTGATTTCAAAATGTGCAGCAGACATAACACGTTGTTTTACAGAAGTTTGCTCCATGTGTTGGTGGGTTATCATAATTCATCATTTTAACTTGTACATTGACTTCATGTGATTGTTCATATTGTGAGTATGATTTCAAAATGTGCAGCAGACATAACACATTGTTTTACAGAAGTTTGCTCCATTTGTTGGTGGGTTATCATAATTCATCATTTTAACTTGTACATTGACTTCATGTGATTGTTCATATTGTATGAGTAATGCTTCAGTTTCTTCTAAGCCCCATCTATGTGCAGACTTGTATAGACTTCACAGTTGCTTGGCACTGTCTTCTAAGCCCCATCTATGTGCAGACTTGTATAGACTTCACAGTTGCTTGACACTAAGTGTCCAAAAATTGGATAGCATCCGCTTGTGGACTTGTGTAATTTTTTCTCCTTGTAACTGATTTTGACTAAAGATGTTGACGTGCTTCTTACCATTGAACTGTGCAATTGGATCAGCCATGGATTGTCGTTGCGGCATTGCCACCTAGAGGAGGTTTGAGCTAAAAAATGTGCTGTTGTGCTGATCTGAAAGTGAGTTTCTTGTTGAATATGTGTGGAAATGGACATGAAACACAAAGCTAGGGACAAGATTGAACGCATCTTGTACCTTTTACTGGTTTATGGGCTAGCATGCTGACTAGGTTGTTGTCTGCATTTCTCTATCTGCTGAGTCATGGGAGTTGTTTGGTGTGATGTAAAATGCTGTAAAATATCGATTTTGAAATCATCTATTTTAAACCAGTGAAAATAAAGTCGTCGATTTTGAAATCACCAGTCCCGTGTTTTGGTTTTGGGTATGTTTTGGCTGAAAATGGAATCAGCTAAAAAGAGTACCTAATGGGTCAACAGATTTTGAAATACTGCAACTTATGACACTCTAAATGTTGGAAAAGAACTTAAACCAGTTTACTGCACTCCAAACATAAGAAAATACCATTTTATGGCATTTTGAGACGTTTTACAGCATTTTATGACACACCAAATCACCCATGGAGCTTGATAGGTATGAAGCATATGAAAATTGTGCACCGCTAAGGTGCATAGGCTAATAATGCTTCTTGTACTTTATTTGTAGCTAAGAACTTTTGTGATTTCATGATGATTAAGAACTATCTTAAAATTGTGCACCATTAACCTATATAATCACATAAATGCTTGTCAAATCATAGTTCTAATTCATGTTGTAAGATTCTGTCTTGCGAAAACTAGTAATGATCTGATATTTTTGCAGGTCGCAAACAATGTTTTTGAGATTGGATTAAAGAAATTTATGCATGAGCCAAGATACATTTTGGAGTAATTATTTCTTCTTATCTTACGGTTGTTTGATTTGTGTATGTTTCTGTTGACATTTCCTGCTCTAGGGTTTCTAGTGTGATAGGTAGTTTTGAGTTTTGACTTACATGACGACTAATGGCACCCTTTGAGAGAAACCGATGTTGATGTTGTTTTAACCCTGTTTTAGGATGTGGATGCTCATGTTCTAACTCGTAGATACAGATATGCAGATTTCTTGTGCCGTCTTAATGATGACAGAAATGTGCGTGCTTTATTTGAGCGAGCTTTGAATACTCTTTCTCCAGAAGAATCTGCAGAGGTATGCTCAATTGGTTCCTGTATGCTGTCTGGTTTTCCATTTTGTATTTAGGTGTGGGCTCTATTTTGGTTAATTTATAATGTAATTAAGCTATTGCAATATTAATGTCAAATACTTGCAGAATCAGGGTTGGCCTAGTTCTGGCTTGTTCCAAGTGTAGCCAGAATCTGCTTGGTTGTGCCTGTGTGGCTGGTTACAGTCACTTAGAGTAGAAGTGGAGGAGATAAGGAGACTGGGGAGAATGGGAGGAGACTAGGAGAGTGAGGAGAGGGAAGAAGAGGGAGGAGGAAGAAAGGAGGACTGGAGGAGAATGGGTGCCGTGCAGCATGGTTTGCCATACTAGATCATGCCGACTTGTACAAGTTGACTCATATGTGGGTGCGCCGTATTGCTGATCCCTACCGGATCATATCTTCCCAGATACGGTACGATATTGATCCAACTTGGTCCAACTTGTACAAGTCAAGCCAATGAGTTTGTAAGCCACAATTTAGAGAAAGGCACCTTGTTAATTGATATAAATGTATAATTTTACTTATCAAATAAGAAAAACTCAATCTAAAACAACTCATTATACATCTATGAGTCGACATGATCTAGTTCAACTTGATACGTGCCAACGGGTTGGACTTGCCCAAATATGAGTCGACTTGTACGAGTTGGCACAATTCGATGATACAACAAACCATGACTAGGCGAGTCTGATACGTCAAGACGCATGGACTTGCCGATATGCATCCCACTCGAGCTGACTTGATGCACCTCAGACCGACTCATGTGTGCCAACTTGATGTGACCCGACTGACTTGTGCGATACATTGCGATCCAGGATGGGTCGCTGCAATCTGGCTCGAGCCTACTCGATGCGACTTGATGTTACTTGTATCTTATTAAGTAGACTATTTTTTTCTAAATAAGTAATTGGAGTTTTTTTTCTCTAATTGGTGAAGAATCCGACTTTCTTCTCCAATTTAATAGGTAATTTTACACTTTTACATTGATTAATAGGATCAATTTCTCCTAAATTTGGCTTAAAGTCATTATCATTGATAAATCACTAGAGTTAAAAGTTTATTTATGTTGTAATTATTCATAGAATTAAATAATCTAGAAAAATTTGAAATAGGCATGAACCGGCCTGACTCATGTGACTTGTGCGAGTCGGACCGAGTCGGCCTTAGTCGGATTGGTACCTTCCCATATCTGGGAAAATATGATCCAGTACAGACTAGCAATACAGTGAACGGTGGCATGCAAAGCCACTAGCCAAGAAAGAAGGGGGTGGGGGGTTATATTAGCTTGTAGGCAATTGCTAATTGTAGCAGGTGCTGCAGTTTGTCATGGTCTCAAGTTGCTGCGTGACTTAAGATCGCATTGTGCCCATGCAACTGGCTGTAACGAGCGAGCCAACATTGTATAGCTCTACACCTACACGAAGAATACAAGCATAGCACAGAACCAACAAGCAACCCATAAGAGCGAGGCACGACAAATAGCCAAGAAGGTAACATATCATTGTATTCAAGTAAGAGAATTTACAAGAGATAGTGCACAACTTGGGGGAGTAGGCTTGGGCCAAAATGAATAGCAAGCTTAGTGGTTGCACCAAGGTCCCAATTGATGGTTCTAAGTTCTTCTACCTTTGATAACATAGTAGTCAAGGTGACACCTAACCAGTGGCTAGGCATCCACTTAGGCGTCCAGGTGCAATTCCCGGCCCAAGGCACCATGCTGCCTTTATCAAGTCCAAAAGGCGAGTTGGGCGTGCGCCCATGCGGCTTAAAGAGTGTGCCTGAGTGCTTTGGGTCCGCTTGGACCCAAGAGGCCCGCTACGGCAGACGTCAGATCCCATTTAAACCCCCCGGTCCCAAACCGCTCGACCCTATGATCCCATGCTCCATTTCCCTCCCTAACACCTAGGGTTTTACCACTATAGTCGCTCCTTGTCGTCCTCCATCGATTCTTACCATCGTCAGTCATGCCGATGAGTTCGATGAACGTCCTCGAGCACCGGCGACTACGTGCTGCCATCCATCATCGTGGAGATCTACGTAGTGGGTCTGCTCTCCTATGGCCTCGCCTTCCTCCAACCCCTCTACCAGCCCTGCATCCTCGTCGTGGTGGTGGTTGCTCGTATGTGGCCTTGCTTCCTCCTCTAATGCCTCTATCAGCCCTACGTTGTCACTGTGGTTGTAGTTTCTTGTCTGCAAGCTCGCCTTCGTCCTCCGACCATCCACTAGCCCCACATCAATCATTACGGTGTTGGTTGCTTGTGGCCTCGTCTTCCTCCTTCGACCCCTCCGGCCTCACGTTGTCGTCATCGTAATGTTGCTTACCTACAGTCTCATATTCCACCTCCAACCCCTATGTAGTCAGAGAGGTGAGGCGATTGAGGCGACCGGAGGTTCGCCTCAGCCTCAAACACCTATGCGATGGCCTAGGCGTTTGAGGCGACATTTAAAAATATATATAGAAATAATTCATATATTTATATAAAATGCCAAAAACATAAATAAAAGCATACAAAATGACATTCATTTACTCAGATATAACCAAATAATTTTAAGCAAGGTAGGCCAACTCGGGGGTCGGACTCGGATCGGTCCGGTCCTGACCGAGTGGATCGGCCGATCCGATCCGATCCCGAACCGGTCCGGACCGAGCCGGACCGGTTTGGCCGATCCAATTTATAAAAAGGGGAAAAAATAGAAGAAAATAGGAAAAAAATAGAAAAACAAGTCCAAAAAATAAGAAAAAAATTCAAAAAATCAGGAAAAATTATATTTACCCAAAACTTATCTAGGACCTTGGGTAAGCCCTTGAATTTTTATTAACTTTGAAAAAAACTTGAATACAATACATGGGGGGGACATAAAACCTTACCCCTAAGTATTACATGATAATAAAAAAAAAACACTCACACAAAGTGACAGAACAAGTAGACATACATTTATTCTAGCCTTACATTGTAGGTGCTATACAAATGTTGCACATAATCGGCCCAAGACATATAAGCTTGGTAACATTGTTCATATTCCTGTACAAATCGGTTATACTCATCTGTGAATGGGTAGATTATTGTCACCGGTATCCATCCCTGTGTCTTTGGCTCATGATAAGATCCTTCTGAGGTTGAGGATTGATAAGAGGAAATATCTGAAGTTGGAGGATAAGTGGGATATCCTCCTAAGTAACTCGATGCATCATAGGGTGGTGGATGTTGATAATATGTACCTGGATATCCATAAGGACTATAACCCTCTAATGGAACTTGAGAGGATGCATCAGACGAATGCTCTTGAGAGGATGTTCTCTTTAGGAGCTCTTGTTGTTGTTTCCCTTTGCCTTTATTTGTTGCTGATGTGCCCTTAGCCAACCTACTGGAGTGGTCATCGTCCTGCGTAGCATGCGTAAATTCTTGCTCTCCTGTGAAAATCATTGGAGGAGCTTCACCATGTTGACTTGATCCTCCACGTCCTCGAGATGACCGTTGTTGCAAGGATCCACCTTGACTTCCATGTGGATCATCATCGTCATCGTCAGGGGTAGTCGTTGCCGAAGTAGAGTCGTCTGAAGTTTGGTAAACGACCTTGTCGCTCGGCTCTGGTGTCTCGTCTGACTCATCTTCTTGTACAGTTTCTAAATCTGCAATATCAACATCCATTAGTTTGCCTTTACCCTTACCTGAACTTTGTGGGGTGGATTTCTTTTGCCGTTTTGAAGGAGGTGGAAGTTGAAACTCAACGGACAAGGGGACACCATCTAATTGTCCTTCTGCCCATGACCGATCGTTTGGATCGAATTCTGATGGACTCAAAACATTCCTTGCATCCACCCATGCATTCAGTGGGTTCTGCTCCTCAAATATCTCGTCCAGATCGATTGGTTCCTCAACTTGTTGTTCTGCTTGCACCGGTCTTCCAGCAACTTCATCTCTCCATCGTTCTTCTTCTCTTTGGTTCTCTTGAATTTTTTGAAGATTCTTTAATTTCAAGCGCATGTTGTAGTGGCAAAAGACCAATTGCTCTAATCTCGCTGAGCTTAATCGGTTCCTTTGCTTGGTGTGTATCAAGCTAAATGTAGACCAGTTCCTCTCACAGCCAGAAGAGGAGGTGGTTTGGCTCAATACACGGATAGCAACATAAGCAAGATCTTCATAACCTGGAGCCTTCCCATGATCCATCCACCAATCAGCTGTAATTCCATAATGATCCAACTAACAATTAGTATTGTAATTTGTAAAGCCTATGCATGATAAGTTGATAACAATTTTTTGAAAGTATTAGTTATGTGTAAAATTCTAAATACCTGGTGAAAGCAACATGACTGCCCGTTGAGCACGATGAGTATCAAAATGTAATGTCCGGAGCCTATAGTGATGCATTTTGTTGCATGCTATGATAGCTCGATCCTCATCATGTAACAAACGCCGAATTACATTTTGAGTCCCACGGAGTACTTCTTCATCATTGGGCGCATGTTGAGTAGCAGAGCTATATTGGTATCTTGGGTTGAAGAAATGACCTAAAGAATTGAAAAATAAATTAAAAATGAAATAAAACTTATAGGAAATAAAATGGCGACCAATATGGATTGACTTATTTTGTTACCTGCCGCATGCAAGTCATGGTGGAGTGTTCTATCCCATCTTGCATCTATAATATCCCACCACTTTCTGTATGTATTTTTGTTGGCCCTAGCAATGTCTTCCTTTGCACGGTCCATAGCTTCATATAAATATCCCATTGTGGCCTTCTTATCTCCATCCACCATCCTCAGAACCCGCACAAGAGGTTCAACTACGCTCAAGATCATCTTTATATCCTTCCAATACTCTCGGCTCTCAATCAAGTCCTCAACCTGCTTCCCCTTGTCTCTAGCATCATGCTTCGCGTGCCTTGTCATCAAATCCTCCCATCCTTTACTTGAAATCATTTGCTTCAAGGGACGTTTTTGTGATTGTATACTCTCCAAAGAAATGTATGTGGAGGCGAAACGAGTTACCCCAGGACGTAGTAACTCCCTCTGTCCAGTGTGTTCACGCATCAACGTGAGCACATAGTTATGGTTGTAGATATAGGATGTGATGAATTGGGCTGACTTCACTGTTTCAGTAATTTTGACATCTTTCCCAATATCTTCTAGCATCAAATCTAGGGAATGAGCAGAGCAAGGAAGCCAATATAGATGTGGCCTCTTCGCCATTAACATATGGCCAGCAGCTTTATATGAAGCTGCATTATCTGTTACAACTTGGACAACCCGATCTTCTCCCACCTGCTCCACAATGTCATCAATTAACTTGAAAAGATATTCAGCATTCTTTACCTTTCCACTAGCATCTACGGACTTCCAAAATACAGTCCCAGCTTGACAGTATATAAGGAAGTTAATCAAACTTCTTCTCGTAATTCCTATTCAAATAATGTTATAGATGTTAGCGAATGTCTAAATTAACTAAAAATATAATATGTTAATCTAAGATTCTAATTTCTAAATATGTTAAACTAATTCAATGTACTCACCTGTCCAGCCATCTGTCATTATTGTGCATCCTCTTTCATCCCAAATTCGCTCAAACGACTTGATATACTCCTGGAGATCACTTACCTCTTGAGGAAGATAAGTGTTGTATATCTCCTTGGGGGTTGGTCCAGGAATACCCTTACCCACATCTCCAATAGTCTCAATCATGTCCTCCCAATAAGGACCCTTTGCAGCATTGGCAGGTACACTGTTATAAACAAACCATCTCGAAACAGCACGTCCAATCTTCTCCTTGCATACCTTCAGGTTCTTCATAGCAGCTGTGATTGATGGTTGTCTACCTCTCCGTCTTGTTAGGAAAGCATCTATAGGACCCACTCTAGGATCATTGTCCCTAGTCAAGTCATGAATTTCCTCCTCGTTGGATCCATGTCCGGATCCACTCCCTTGCCCAACGTGTCGACCGGTGCGTCTATACACATCCTCATCAGCAAAAGATCGTCTACTTTCGTCCATGGCTCGACGTATATCATCTTTAAATTAAAATAGATGATTAGACTAATTTAATCGAGATGAAGTATAAAGAAGTAAATAATTAATTGAAAATTTTAAATCAAATAATACCTCGAGAGAAGTCTTCAAATGCAGTGGATCTCCTTCTGGTAGGGTCTATGTCTCCCTCCCGAGATCTATCTCCCGGAGGGTGAATATGAATACCTTGACCTGAGGGCCGTGTCATTTCCTCCCTAATTTGGCCTCTCATCGTTGATGCTGCTCCTTTTTCCAACTCTCTTTGTCGTAGGTAATTTTTGAATTGATTTTTTACCTCTAGTGGTGCAGCAGTACAAGCCTTCACTTCTCCTTTGACACCCCCAATATGTTGTTTTAGACGAAAAACTCCACCCGAAATAATCCGACTGCAGTAGTTGCATTTGACTTTGCGTGAAGCCATGTCTACGACGGTGCAGTGGTTCCATCCCGGGTCACCACGAGAGGTGACAGATGTGGCCTCATTATGCTCAGAAGTCGACATCTTTAAAAATAAAAAATATATTAATAGGGAAAGAGATAATTAGTAATTAACTAATTAACTAATTACATAAAGAGAAATGGTGAGAAATAAGAAAAAACATAGAGAAAGAGAGTGAGATTTCATATCATACCTCGAGGGAGAGTGAGAGACAATGAGAAATAAAGCTACAAAGACAAAAAGAGGTTAGAGAGAAAAATTAAAATGCAATAAAAATAATATGATGAAAAAAAATTGATGTAGTCCGTCGGTCCGTCCTTTAGAGTTTAGAACTCTAGAGAGCTTTGGAAGTTTGGAGAGAAAGAAGTTAAGAGAGCTTTGAGTCTTTGAGAGAGTATGAGAGCTTAGAGAGAGAGAGAGAGAGAGAGAGAGAGAGAGAGAGAGAGAGAAGTTTTAGAGAGAGAGAGAAATGAGAATTTGTGTGAATGAGGGAGAGAAGGGTAGGAGGGGGTTTTATAGGGACTTGGGGGGGACTTGGAGGGGCTTAGAAGCCCCTCCCAACCGTTGGGAACCCATTTGAATGGGTTCCCAACGGCTACCCAACGGCTAGTTCAGAACTAGCCGTTGGGTGGCCGGGTCGGCCGGACCGGTCCGACCCGGACCGACCCGGGTTGGGGTCGGCCGACCCGACCGAGCCCAACCCGATCCCAGCGATCCCGGCTGGGATCGTTGGGTCGGGGCTCGGGGTCGGGTCGGACCACTCCGATTCCGAGCGGACCGGGCGATCCGATCCGACCCGGTCCGACCCGGCCGACCATGATTTTAAGTCAAACTAATTGAAATAAAATATAAGCAATTAAAGATGTAATCAACAAATTCATAGAAATTTTGCTACTAATTGAACCTACTATAATGAGAGACAGAGAGAGTGATAGAGAGTGAAAGAGGCAGAGAGAGTGAGAGATAGAGAGGGTGAGAGAGATAGGGAAGGGTGAGGACTTCAGCCCTCTGGGAGAGTGAGAGACAAAAAGAAATAGTGAGAGGGGGGGGAGAGAGAGAGATAGGGAGAGAGAAAGAGAGGGTGCAAGCGAGAGAGAGAGAGAGAGAGAGAGAGAGAGAGAGAGAGAGAGGCGGAGAGGGTGATAGAGATAGGGAAGGGCGAGGGCTTCGGCCCTCTAAGAGAGTGAGAGATAGAAAGAGAGAGTGAGAGGGTGGGGGGAGAGAGACATGGAGAGAGAGAGGGTGCAATCGAGAGAGAGGGGATGGGGGGAGAGAGAGTGATAGAGAGAGTGAAAGAGACAGCGAGAGTGAGAAGAGAGGGTGGGGAGAGAGAGAGGGTGCAATCGAGAGAGAGGGGATGGGGGGAGAGAGAGTGATAGAGAGAGTGAAAAAGACAGCGAGAGTGAGAAGAGAGGGTGGGGGGAGAGAGAGACAAGGAGAGAGAGAGAGAGGGGGAGAGAGAGAGAGTGAGAGGGTGGGGGTAGAGAGAGTCAGGGAGAGAAAGAGTGCAGTTAAGAGAGAGGGTGGGGGGAGAGAGGGAGATAGAGAGAGTGAAAGAGACAAAGAGAGTGAAAGAGACAGAGAGAGTGGGAGACAGAGAGGGTGAGAGAGATAGGGAAAAGCGAGGGCTTCGGCCCTTTGAGAGGGTGAGAGACAGACATAGAGAGTGAGAGGGTGGGGGGGGGAGAGGATGCAGTTGAGAGAGAGAGGGGGTGGGGGGAGATACAGAGATAGAGACAGCGATCCGAGGAAGAAAGAGAGAGAGAAAGGTATGAGGTTACCTAATGGAACCCTCACTAGAGGCTTCGCCATTGTCGGAGGCTACTATCGCCATCGCCAGACCGACTGGAGCGTCGTTGCCGTCGCCGAGGAGGTACCTCGCTCGGGGTAGGGGGGAACCGTGGAGGGGGTGGAACACTTGAGGGGTAGGGTTGCGATCGGGAGGGGTGGGGAGGGTTAATGGGTCGCCTGATATATATGCCTGATATTGGGCCCTTTGGGTGGGTCAAATGGGCCGATGGATCGGGCCACAGGTCATGCGAGTCAGGCCAGGGTGAATAAGGCGCGCGAGGCACGATGAGGCGAGCGCCTCGATGTTTGAGGCGGTTCCATCGCTTTTAGGCGATGAAGGCCAAAGTGAGGCGACTTACTGCCACCTCGCCTCACCTCGTTGCCTAGGCGAGTGCCTCACTCACCTTTGATAACACAATCTGATCCCTTCACTAGCACACCTCTGACCCCTTCACTTGTGGTCTCCCTCTCTCTCTCTCTTTCATACATGCACACATACACGTATACACAAAGAGACAATCTCTCTCTTTAATGTTGTATACTATGTCTAGATCTGAATTAGATCTCTCTCTCTCTCTCTCTCTCACACATACACACACTGTCTAACTCTAAATTGGAGAGTCATTTTTCTTATTCTTATTATTGCTTTTGTATTATACATGGTAGATAACTCATAAACAGTTGTTCATTTTCTATAATGATTGTGGCCTTTCTAGCAAGGTTTGCCGTATCGGACTGGATTGGCTCGACTCATACGAGTCGACTTGGATCTGGGCCGACTCGATCTGTTGGCACGGTCGGATCGGGCGATCCGGTATGGATTGACTCCGGATCGCAGCGACTCGGCGCGTATCGGGCCGGATTGCACCGGCTCGCAGCGCTTCGGGCTTAGAGCCACTGCGATCCGGCGTGATCCGGCTCGATACGTGTCGAGTCGCTGCGATTCGGGTCGGTACTGCATATGTCATGCATATTATCTCTAGGAAATTTATGAGTTTTCAGTGTTGATGCTTGAAAATTTATATTTGATCATTCTATGAGATTTGGTGTGTCACTTTCTTTTGCAAATTGATATTTTTTGTATTAAATTCTTCTTAATTAGTATGCTAGGATATCTTTTTTGTATAATTAAATGCATGAAATTGATGTTTTCTTGTTAAATGTGACTCATAATCATTTACCGTAAAAAAACATTAAGTAGAATTTATAAAACTGCCTATTTATGTTAATAAATTGAAGATTTCTGTTAAAAAAAAAAAACTTGAACTGGCCTGAATCGGACCGATCCGGATCGGATCCGACTCGTATCTGACCAGACCCGATTCGATCCGGATCTACAATACGACGAACCTTGCTTTTTAGATAATGGCAAGAGATGTAGGACCATACTTGAATTTTTGATTGCGATGATTAATTTCATTTTGTATAGTCATGCTTATTATCTAATTGTAATTTACTTTATGCAAATTTTTATTGAAAAATCTATAATTGATAGTTGTATCATACATTTATATTGTTAATTTTTATGTGTCATGTGCGTTTTTAATTTTCACGGAGGGCGTCGAAGTCGCTGCTTAAGCGGCCGCCTTAACGCCTAAGTGCTTAGGCTTCCCAAGAATACGTTTGATCACCTTGGTGCCTTGACAACTATGCTTGTTAATACTTAGGAAGATCCTACTCTCCTCCTCCCCTGGACATAAATGCTCTCTGCATAGGGCTATTTTAGGATGGAAGGTGAGTTTAGGATTTAGGAGGACCATTCCTAGGTCAGGTTAGGCAAAAACAAGAAGCTATACAAGTGGGGCATGGGCCGTGACCATGTGAACAGCGCTGGACATAACGGCCGTGACAAGCTGCTGCAGCTTGAGTCACACGCCATGTGGTTGTGTTGTGAAGTGTCTGTGGTCGGTAGGCAGTGAGCACCCAGCCCCTTCCTACCCACCTCCTATCCTCCTTCCTGGCTTCTCTCATCTGGACGATGCAACGAATGATCTTAAAAAAAGAGTTAACAATTATAAGTTGCTTTCTCCTTCCCTAGAAGTAAGCATCACAGTTCAAACATTATTGTGACAGAAGTAATGAAACAGTAACAAAACAAAACAACCCTTAAAGTATGACCTCAAGTCTTAAAATTATTGTTTTTTATGGTTTCAAGTTTCAACTGTAAAAATGGACGATAACATAGAGTAGGGGAAAGAGAGCGATGGAAGAGCGATGGGAAGAAGCGGAGAGGGGAAGCAGCCGGAGAGTTTCCGGGGACAGCAGAGGCAGGCTGCAAGATGAGAAGAGGCGCTGGGAGTACAGACGCGGGCAACATCCGAGTGCTGGGGAAGGTTTTCATGTCAGAGGATCTCAATACAGAATTCCCGATGATAGATTTACATGTCTTCGATGCTTGGAGAGAGGGCACAGGGCGATCTAGTGCCGAAATGCATTGGTTTGCAGGAATTGCAAGGGGCTCAGCTACAAAAGTTTTCATTGCCTTGATTCTATCATATCGGAGGAGAAGCTACCAGTGCCATCTTGGTATGATTTTAAAGATAAACGGGAAGAATTGGAATCAGAGGTGATAGAAACGCCGTGGTGTCCTTCTTTCAAAAGGAACGAGCAGTTCCTCTCTTCATCATTGGCAGTTGTGATCAAGCCGGGTAGTTTAACTGCAGAGTGGTTGGAAGGATATTTGCAGAGCTTAGATTTTGGTAGGAAGGCTTGGAATATATGGGAAATACAGAATGGACTTTTTCTAGTCATTGTTTGTAAATAGATTTCATGGAATTGATTTTGAATACTGGAGTTTCGAAGGTGGGAGTAGTGGTGCTTTCTTGGCAGAGGTGGCAATATGTGTTTAACACAGTACAATATGAGGGTAGTCCTAATGTCTGGTGCAAGGTGTATGGGATCCCTTTACATCTATGGGATATAGAGGTATTTAAAGCCATGGCAAACAAGGTTGGTTCGTTGAAGAAGGTGCACAGGGAGATAGTCCAATGGGTGAATCTGCAGTGTGCTAAAATGTTTATTAATATTGATCAGAATGTGCCTCTGCCGCATGTCATGAGGTTACGGTGGAGGGAGCAGATATTTTTCATTAAAATAGTAGAGGATTGTATACCAATAAGTGATTTCCGGAAGGTGGATTGGACTTACAGTGAGGTTGTTCAGGCATACAGGGAGTATAAAGGCTAGAAGGAGGCAGCATATGTTGTAAAGGAACAAAGCAACAATGAGGATGGCAAGAGGTTGAAGACAATGATTTAGCTGAAGAACTGGGCCGGTTCGGAGGAAATGTCTATTAATGGAGCAATTAACCTAAGTTGGTCGAACCGGGTTGATAACACACACGAACTGGTCCACGCACACGAGGGTTCGACTTATAAGATGGCCGATCAGGCTTGGCAAGGAGCGATACAACAATTGGCAAGCCAGGTCATTAAAGGGGTGCGACAAGGTCTAAGGAAAGAGAGGGGAAGGCTTGTTAGGATTTTCCGGCGGCGTCGGGCTATGGAGACGAAAAAGACGGAAATGATGGAATCTTCATAGGAGCCTCCTCTTCTGCGATTGGAATGGCCTCCTTCAACGGCGGAGCAGTTTTGTCAAGGATGCGGGATTCCAACATAAACAGATTTGGCCAAGATAACAGTGAGTAGCAAATGTTGTGGAGCAGATGGAGGGAACGTTTGCCTTGGCAAGGATACGTCGGATCTAGGAGTTTCTAAAATTCTGGGTTCACACTATTTTTGTCTGCAGGATCCCCTCGAAATCCCTCCTCCTCTTTCCTGTTCACAAAATGCCAAAAATTCTGAGGTTCAAAAAGCGGAAAGGAGAAAAAGGGTGGAACGCATAGCTCAAAATGAAGAATGGAAGGGGTCCAAGCAGCTCACGGTGTTAGGTAATATGACAAATAATGAATTAGTGGGCAAGGCAAAGGTTTTGGGCATAGATATAAAGGAGAAAACAGGGCAATACAGGAAGCTATGGGTAGATAGTGTGGCCAAAAAAGGTAATCCGATCTCCAGGCCAAAAGGATCAAGGGAATTGCGTAGAGTGCTTCAGTCTACGGAAGGAGAATGTGTTAATTCAGCAATTTATCACGGATGCAGAGAAGGGGTGTACGTGGTCAATGATGAAGCTTATTACTTGGAACATCAAGGGTCTAAATGGAAGAAAAAGGCAAATAGCAGTAAGAGATTCTGTTAGGAGGTGGAAAGCAGATATTATTTGCATTGTGGAAACAAAGATGGAAGGTTTTGATCTGTGTCAAGTTAAGAAGATTCCAGGTTTCAGTTTACCAGAATTTGTGTTCCGTAGAGCTGAAGGAAATTCAGGAGGAATCCTTATTGCATGGGAGTCTAAGAACTGGACAGGTATTCTAGCTGAGGTGGGAGAACATACAGTGACAATAGTGTTACAGGCATTGCCAAACGGGACTCAATGGCTATTCTCAGGTGTATATAGTCCGAATAGATATATGGGGAGAAGGTTAGTTTATGAAGAACTGACCTTATGTAAAGAGAAATTTGATCTTCCATGGTGTATAGCAGGTGACTTCAATGAGGTGAGAGATCCAACAGAAAAGAGCTCAGGGGGAAGAGTTACAAGAGGAATGAAAGACTTCAATAATTGGATTAATTCTTTGGAATTGATTGAATTATCTCTGAATTGTAGAAGGTTTACCTGGAGTAATTCAAGGTTTACAATGGTTGACATCAAAACTTCCGCGAGGGCATCAGGGAAGACAATGAGTTAAAATAAAATGATTTCAATTCTGATGAATGCTATGTGTTGGAGCATATGGAGGAGCAGAAATGATAGTGTGTTCAAGGAAGCCAAGTCTACATTGAGAATATCTGTCTGCTTGCAGTCTCACTGTGGTACCAGTGGAGCCGGCAGATTTTGGGCATTTCAAGTGATTGTTGGAATAAAGTTAATAAGTCATATGTAATTCCATTTGTTTTTTTGTTTCTTTGGTCAGAGGAATCTCTCCTCTAGATTGTATTTGGATGTACTCCCTCTATTTATTTTAATAAAATTGGTAGTACACCTGATTTTTTTCCAAAAAAAAAAAAACTGTAAAAATGGTTGAATCGAACAAGGTTTTATTCTGTTTCAGGTGTTTACAGACGTCCAGTCAGAAATGGCTGGTTTTTGTTTCCTTGGTTATATTTATCTCAGGAACTGATGAAGAAAGAGCCACCCATTTGTTTATAATGAAAGAGATACCATAAAAAAAAAGTTGATTGCCCTTAAAATATGCAAAGGATCCCTTTTTAACTGATGACTAAGGAGGAAGGCTCCTTAGAGAAATTCACTTCACTCTCTCTTCTATACCATTTTTGTGGTATTAATTTGAACATACTTCCAAAAATTATTCACAATCTCAGACCACAAAGAGGCGGTGTATTGTTTCTTTTGACTTTCCACAGAAACTACATCTATTATTCACTGAAGGTTTACCTTTATCTGTGTTGTGAGCATGTAGCACTAGAATCCTAATTGCTGGTTTGACTGTTGAATCACCGATTTTCAGGGTTGAGGGGACTGCCTTAGTTTCTATGATCACCTCCTGCCAGCCACTGTGGCAAGGCCTCAAAAGAGTCCCTTTATGGATTGTGTGAAATGAATAATCTAATCGTGAATCTGATCTCACATTGTGGTTGAGCTCAGTTTTTCAAAAAGTTTGGAGGAAAAAACCCAAGTTCAACCTCTCCTTTTTGTCCAAATCATGGTTGCCAAACTAGGGAACAAAAGCAGGAAATGAGGTGAGAAGCAAAAGCAAGACAAAAATGATGCTTCAAAAAAATGTAGGAAATGAGAACTGATTTTAGGGATGCAGAGATAGTGATTTACAGGAACTTTTGGACTGCCTGCAGAATGTCACCCTGGATTTGAGGAGGATCATTCGAGTTGGACATGGAAGCAAAGGAAATGTTATCGGAGTCCACGTATAGTCTTGTGGCAGATGGTAGGACTGGACACCCCTTTGCACATTGTCTGGGCTCCTAGGAGTCCTCTAAAAGTTAAAATCGTTTGGAGGATCTCTCTACATTGCCTTCATATCTGTGATAGACTGGCTCATTTTTTGGTGGATGTCCCTGTGATTTGCTCCCTTAGGGTGAGGAAGATGAAGATATGGACCATCTTTTTGCTTCCTGCACTTTTGCTTGGGAGGTGTGGAAGGCTTCATTGTCTTCTCAATCCTCTGGCGAGCAGCTTGTTACTACATTGGAAAAGGAAGTTGGATAGTGTGGGTGATAAGGTTGTTTGGTGGCTGGTGCTTCATGTTATTTTATGGGTTCAATGGTGAGGTTGGGGGTGGGGGGTGGCAGAATCTTCAGGAGGACAGCCAACATTTCAGACACGGTCTTTTTTATCTATTGGTCATTTTGTAAAAGATTGGCCAAAGGCTTTGAGTGGAGTGTGATAGTTGTAACAATTCCTTTTGTTGCCAGGGAACTAGTCATTTTACACTGGCTTGGTGTTTTTGCATGGGATCTTTTGTTGGGCTTATGCTCCTATACATGTAGATTTTGTCATTCTTTTCGTTTAATATAATTTTGCAGTACTATGATACTATCCACTTAAAAAAGAGAGTAAAACATAATTCCATATATATTAGTAATTTTTCTAACAAATATATATTTTTTATCTGTTGCATGTGAGAGTTCAACAAGATATATGTTTAGGGATTTTTTATGTTTATCTTATTTAAGGGGTTTTATACACATTATTCAAAATTTGGGGTTGAAACTGAAAATATCTAACTTATTGTAGACTAATTGAAGTTTTAGTTTTTTTAACAGGAATACTTTTTTTAGAGGGACTACATAAAAAAGCGCTCCACCTATAAATATCTCCACTAGGTCCACTTCCCTGCAACTTAATGTGCCTCTTCCTCTCTCCTTCCAGCCCCTAACCCCACTGCGGTGTCCTTGCTTCCTTCTCTCCCCTATCTTGATCTGCGCTCTCTGTATTCTTCACTCGCTTGCACATTTACAGCATACTCAATTGTCTCCACTTGCGTGGCTACTTGCATTGCCTTCATTATGTCCGGTTCCTTACCCCTACCATCACTGCTCACTTGCCCACTTACGTCATCTTCTTTGTCTGTGATTCCTTTCTCGCCGATTGGATTGGATGGCCATCTACCAAGGAATGCTTGCTTGCGATCTGCCATGGTCAGCCATGTGTAGCTGGCTGGCCAGAACCATCACTCAGCACAGCTGTTAGCAACTGTAGCGAGCAGTAGTGTATGGGGGTAGCCACCACAGACAGTGACAGCAGCATCTGTCACCGATAATTGTTTTGTTTTCTCCCCCCCCCCCCCTTTTGTCAATCTTTATGTTTCCCTACCACTCCTTTTAGATGTTTCCCCTGCATTTCTGAAGTGAATCCAATTTGCTTTGCAAACTACAAACACATTAGCAACGAAAACATGAGTGGGAGAAAAGCAAGAGTGGTGGCAACGACCTCCATGGCCGTAGCCTTCCCCACCACTGGACCCAATCACACCCCGTTTGAGAAGAGGACGACAGCCCACGGAAGGCAAAATCGGCTGATCCCGATCTGGATCGGCCGATTCGGATCGGGATCGGCTGGTCCTAATCCGGCAGGAATCGGCCGATCCTGGCCAATTCTGGCCACTTTCAGCCGATTCCGGCCAATCCGGATCGGGATTGGTGGGTCCCGATCCGGCCGGCCGATTTGTGCCGGAATTTCTTGCGACGACCTTCTCTTCTCTCTAGGTGCTGCTGGACATGTGAAGGCCTTGGGCACGTGGCATGGGTATGCTCTTCTAGGAGAGCTAGATCTTACGCTGAGGTCGTCTCCAGAGGTCTTTGATCCCCCAGAGTTAGACTGGATGCACATAACTAATGCAGTGCCGGAGAATCATAGCCTCAGTCAGAGACTCGGGGCAGTTGAGAGCGAGGAGGGCAGAGATGGCGAGGTGCTGTAGGGGCCTTATGGTGGATGAGGTAGGTTTGGTGGAAGGAATTTGTAAGCTTCTTTCCTGGGAAAGGGTTGGGAGGTGCGGATGATCTCTAGAAAGCTATTCATGATCATCTACTCATCTGCCAAGCTTGAGGAGTACGTCGCTACGGTGGGAGTCTCTGTCGGGAGCAATGTGGTCATTAAAGCTGCCCCATGGGAGATCCAGTTGGCCACTTATCCTAGCCCTAGGGTGTTGGAGGTGGTCATCCAACTGATTGGCATACCGTTGCTGTTGATGAAGGCGGCTTTGATCAAAGACCCGATCTGTACCTTTGCAGATCTCGTCGAGCTTCAGTTGTAATCACCAAGTGCAAGCCCACTTTAACGGGCTACTGTCGGAGTGAGATCTCCTCATTCGTAGCCATCCTTGTAGTCGTAGAAGCATTGATCGATGATTTTTGGGCAATTATCAAGTGATCCATGACAGCACATGTGGCAGAGGCATGGGACCTTCTGGCCTAGGGCACCCTTCTTTGAAGTGGCTAGACGTTAAACGATGCACATATAGTGCACATGCAGGGGGCTAGTGGTTCAAGTTTCGAACCACCTGCTCTCTCCTGCTCTCTCCCTCGGTTTTAGTTTTCAAACTGGAGTAGGGCATTCCATCTAGCTGCAGGGCGAACTAGGACGTGGGCTGTTGTAAGTCATTGGGCCAACCCGATGAATTACCCAGCTCAAGCTTTCCCGCAGAAAGACCCAGACTCAAATCAGATTCCTTACCGGGGCCCCACAACATTTGCCTCGCTCCTTGCCCCTCCTCCTTTGGTGATCGACGATCTACACTAACTTTCGACGCTCTGACCACCATCTCCTGGTGCTCCCAGAGTGTTGTTGCTGCCTCTGTTTGGTGCTGAAGCCTAAAGTTTCCTTTCTCTGGCCTCTTCCCTTGAAGGGCACTGTGGAGCCTTGTGGTCCCTGTGAAATAGGAGCCCGTAGTTATGGAGCTCCGTTCAACCTCACCCCCTATGATCCTCGTTAGTTCACTGTAGATCTAGGGAGGGTCTGATATGGGGCCTATGGGTGGAGGCTCGCTGTTGGTAGACATGGGGGGTGGAGGAGACCCTACTTGAGGCTATTTAGGCTGCCCTGCGGGACCCTGTTGCCCATAAGGTTAGGCCTCTTTATCAATGCCGGAAGGATGTACCCCATGGGATCCTGATCAACTTGAGGGTGAGGCAAAAGGTCGGGCAGAAGTTGTGGGGGATTGGATACCCTCCACCTTTGAGGATTTACAGGGGGGATGATCTTACTCAAGGAAGGGGAGAGAAGAGTCATCCTGCGAGGATAGGACATGGAGGCAAGGGTGAGGGGTGGGGAAAGGAAGAGGTCAAAGGAACTCCTAGCCAAGGTGGAAAAATTGTTGAAAAGTAAACCAAGGGAGGTGGCTGAGAAGGTAGGGGTTCCTTTGAGGGTCTGGAGAAAGAAATATGAGGGGCATACAATAAAATCTTGAATAGGTGGCAGCTTGGCTTGGCTAGGAGTGCGAGGGGTAGGAAAGTAGATAAAGAAAGGGGGAATGATGAATAGAGAGAGGGGAAGGAACTGATGGTGTTAGAAGGAGAGGATGGCGAGGACATCATAGTTCGGGTCCGCTTTGAGCTGGAGTGAGTTTACCATTGTTAGAGAACTGGATTGGCTTCCCTATGGCTTAAAGGCCTTCTAGATGCTATTTGACACATAGCCCTTCGTAGACGTCTCCGTCGATATTTTATTTGGTCCATTGGGGCTCCGTTTAGGCCTTTTTCTATTTTCAAGATTTTTTGCATGATTTGCACTAATTTTTTAGGTTAAGGGTATTTTGGTCTAAAGTTATGTTTAGGAGGTCATTAGGGTTTACTTTCTCTTTAATACTCATGTAAGATAGTTTTTAAAATTTTAATGAATTTTAACTACGAATTTCTCATCATTTTCGAGTTGCTCTCTGAGAGGGAAGAAGGGGGACCCTGAGATGGGGTAGGTGCGATGCCCAACCCCGTGTTCTAGGGCTGTCAACGGGTCAGAGACGGAAACAGAAATGGCACCTTCTTCTTCTGTTTTCTATAAGGTTTATCGGAGACGGAAACGGAGTCGGAAGTGAGTGTTTCCGCTTCCGCATCTATTTCCGCTTTTAAATCGAAAATCGGAAACGGAAATAAACGGAAGTTTCTGCTATCATCATCGCTATATTAAGAAGATATTTAAAATCACTATTACTATTCACTTTTTGATAAATTTTCTTCTAGTAATTAAAAAATTTAAACTTACAAAGTTTTAATATAGGTAAAAATTAATAATCTATGAATTTTGAAATTTGAAATCTACTTTATTTATCAATATAAATTTACGTATAAATATACCTAAACATGTGCCATAAAGTTATATTAAAATGTTAAGAAGTTTCCAACTTTTTACTATGGCCTTTCTTTTATCAAACTGTCAAGAGATATTCTCACTGTTAGATATTATATATATATATATATATCTATATCTATATCTAAATCTAATATATGTGTGTGTGTGTATGTAGAGGGATGTGTAAGGTACATGATCATTCGAAAATAGAAACGGGTTAGCGGATGCGGATGAGTGTTTCCGTTTCCGACTCCTATAACTATCGGAGATCCGTTTCCGACTCCTATAACTATCGGAGATCCATTTCCTATAATTTAACGGGTGGTCTTTAATGGAATTCCGTATCTACTAATAAAAACGGAAACGGAACGGATAATCAGAACTCGGATATCCATTGACAGCCCTTTCGTGTTCTGTTAGATATAGGTGTCCTTAAAACCAATCACATGGTACCTATGTACATTCTTGTTCATTAATAAATGACATTTAATTCATTATGTGGATTGGTGTTTAACTTGTAGTGCATAATGAAGTCTTTGGAACTACATGGGGAATATTAGATCATAATGAGATTATGATAATAAGACTAATATTCCTAGTCGTAGTTCCTTAGCTGTTTCCAGTTATAATATATTTGGGATAAGACATCCTATATTTGGATAGACTGGTGTATGTTATGTTTGCTCATATGATGAGGGTGACTGGTCTCATAGTCACATGTGTGGAGATATTAGGGCAAGCACACAGGTGCTCATTGAAGAATGAGTTCACTGAACTGATTTGACCATGAAACCCTAGATGGTAATCATATCTAATTGTCAAGTAGGGTATTCATCGTCACGGTAGCATGGTTGTTCCATAGACTTGAGGTTTCAAAAGATACCTTACTTGAGGACTGTTGGGCTTTGACCTCTGACTTAAAGGTCTTTAGCCATAAGGCCTGAAACGGTCAGTTGATCGGACTTAGTGGGATACTTGCGAAGGTAATTTGAGATCAATATGGGATCTTTCACTCTCAGATATAACTATGTGAGAGAGAATACCCTATAGATAAGTACTCGGAAAATTCCCTGAGTAAGATTAAGTAGTTCATCAGAAAAGGAGTTTTTTTTTTTAAGGCAGCAAATACCGCTTTCATTTCATTGTTCGTAAGAAAATTACAAAGACATAAAATACACAAAAAATGTCCACTAAGATAGTAGACATTTACATAAGACTCAAAAACCTCTCAGCACAAACCCCCCCCAAAAGAATAGAATCCATCTTCACTCCCGACCCATCATGTAAAGATAGATTTCCATTTTCAATTCTGGAAATAATTACAAAGTCTGAAATTTTAACCCCTTGTGGTCTGAAATTCCACTCTTGAAAAAAGAAAATACACTGCCCAATGATCCCTGCTGGACACAAAAATTGCATGAGGAAAATTCTGGAATTCCTCTCCCTCTAGATGGCCCACATCATAGCTGGTCGTAAAAGTTCCTACAGTTTTTGTTCTTGCTGATAAGGACAAATCTGATTCCAGGTAGACAGCAAGGTGTCAACCGAAATAAGGCAGCCATGGTTCTTGCTTAGAATTTTAAAAAAGGCCTCCAAATAATGTCCACAATGCCACAGTTAATGGAGAGATAGTCCATTGTCTCTACAAAAATTCCACAGAAAGAACAAAATCTTTTGTCTAGGGTTAAGAACCTAAGTTTATCCCCCGTAGGTAATCTGCCCCAATCCACTTTCCACATAAATAATCTGATCTTGATTTGAAGGAATTTATTCCAAACTTGAGAAGCCCAGCTGACCTTGACTCCTCCTTAGGTTAAAAACTTACTGCAGAACTGACCGAAAAAGTGCCTTTTGAGTCCCATCTCCAACACTTGGTGTCTTTCCTCTCATTTAGACCATGAAACCCATGAAGTAACTGATTAAGCTGAAAGAACTCCCTCTCTTCTTCTACTAGGAAGTTCCTGGAGAATCTAAACTCCCAAAATCCCCCTTGAGATGAGGAAATCTGCAACTCACTGATATGTGCACTTTTATTAGTTGAAATATTGTATAGATTAGGGAATCTATCCTTGGAAGCTCTTTCCTCCTTCCACACATCTTTTCAGAATTTTACACTTTGACCATTTCCCACTACAATAGAAGTAGAGCAGTTATAGAGGACCAAATTATGTAGAATACTTTTCCGCACATTTGACACAGAACCTCTAATTTGAAAACTATCAATCCATCTCTCGTTATGTAAGAAATATTTGCTTCAGATGATTCTAGCCCATATGGAATGATCATCTCTCTCTACCCTCTACATCCACTTTATCAGAAAAGCTTAATTCATATTCTAAATTGATACTAAGCTAGCTCCCCTTCCTCAATATTTCTTCAAACTAATTTTCGTCCAATATGATATCCTCCCTTCACTTCCGGATTCTTACCTTTCCAAAGGAAAGCTGCTCTAATTGTCTCCAATTTTTTGCAAACTGTTTTAGGAATAACAAAGATAGATAAAAAATAATTTGCCAAGGTGGAAAGCATTGTTTGGATAGAATCCATCTTCTCCCTGTTGAAAGAAGGGATCCTTTCCATCTTTAAAGCTTTGACTCAAACCTCTTGACCAAAGGATACCAATAAGCAACTTTAAGCTTCCTATCAGAGAGAGGGAGGCCGAGGTATGTAAACGGGAAAGAAGCAGACTGAATATTTATCAAATCTGAAATCTCTTATCATTTTCACCTCTGAAATATTAACTCCCACCATTTCACTCTTTGAGAAATTTATTTTGAGTCCAATTACGGCTGCAAGGATTTTCAGCAATATCTTCAATTTGGCTATCTTTTCTATCCTTGTGGATGAAAATGGAATAGTATCGTTTGCATATTGTAGATGAGAAATCTCTTCTTCCAACCTTCTAATCCTGATACCCTCAATAATATGGCAATCCTTTGCTTTATTCCACATGGAACTCATGACCTGACCCACTATAATAAACAAAAGTGGTGATAAAGGATCACCTTGCCTCAGTCCACGCGAACTCCCAAAAAATCATATGGAGCTCTATTAATTAAAATGGAGAATTTTGCCGTCCCAATACAGCTAGCAATCCAGTCTATCCATTTTCTTTTAAAACCCATTAGTAGCATTACCCTAAACAAGCATTCCCAATTTATTCTATCATAGGTCTTTTCGAAGTCAATCTTGTAAACAACACATTCTTTGTTTTATGCTCTTTTGATCATGAATGCACTCATATGCTGCCATGAAATTGTCAAGAATATATCTATCCTGAACAAAGCTGCTTGATTAGAGTCTATCACCTTCCCAATGACAAGTTTGAGTCTAATAGCCAAAGCCTTAGTTATGATCTTGTAGCTTCCATTCAACAAACTAATAGGTCTGAAGTCACCTAACCCATCTGCATTATCTTTCTTAGGAATAAGAACTATAAAAGTAGAATTAAGGCACTTTATCTTCCAAGGTCTCCTTTCAAATTCTACAACCGCTGCCAAAATATCAGTCTTTATGACCTCCCAAAAATGCTGGTAGAAT
Organism: Zantedeschia hybrid cultivar; assembly: GCA_030544215.1. Lineage (NCBI taxonomy): Eukaryota > Viridiplantae > Streptophyta > Magnoliopsida > Alismatales > Araceae > Zantedeschia > Zantedeschia hybrid cultivar. The sequence continues at coordinate 22,086,987 of JARZZO010000005.1, forward strand.
CCCATTAAAAAACCATCTGGTCCCGGAGATTTATGAACATCCATGTTGAAAACTGCTTCTTTAATTTCCACTTCGGTGAAAGGTCTAATCAGATTATCAACCTCCTGTTCTGAAATCTATTTGAAGACATTACAACTAAGCCATGGTCTCCATTCCTCCTCTTCTTTAAACAATTCCTCAAAATAATTCGCTGCAACTGTCTCCTTTTCTTCTTTCTCCTGAATAATATTACCATCAACCTTCAGATAATGAATCTGATTTCTTCTCTTTTTCCCACTTGCCATTGCATGAAAAAATGATGTGTTTTTGTCTCCCTCCTTTAGCCAAAGTTCCTTAGCTCTTTGCTTCCACTTAATTTCCTCCTTAAGAGACCAATCAAGATATTCCTTCTTTTTTTTCTCCCACAAAAAACAATCTCCCTTAGATAGCAGATTTTGATCAAACTTAATATGAAAATCTTCAATTTCATTAAGTATCTGTTTGCGAACCCTAGCAGCTGCTCCAAAAATGCTCTCACTCCATGATCTCAGCTTATCCTTTAACCATTTGAGTTTTGAAGCCAAATTATAACAACCATTGGATTGTGTAGGAGCTTCCTTCCACCAAGAGGATACTAGATCATAAAAACCTTCATGCTTCAACCAAACCAGCTCAAATCTGAAAATTCTGCTGCAGTTCCTCTTATTATTTCCAACAGAAATTAATAAAGGGGTATGATTTGATAAAACTCTAGGTAGCCCTTTCAAGGAGAATCTTCCAAACTGCTGTTGCCATTCTGGACTAATAAAAAATCTATCAATCTTTGATTTGGACCTAGCATTTGACCAAGTAAAATGTACTGTTGTAGAGTTCACTTCAATAAGGTTGCATGCATTAACCCATTCTCCAAACAAATCCATATCAGAATTCCATTCTATCTGATTTTTCTCTTTCACCAGGGAACCTAACAGCATTAAAATCTCCCCCTACACACCATGCATCTGAACAAACAATCTGTAAATTCTTTAGTTCATTAAAGAACTCCATTTTCTGTTGCAAATTCTGAGGCCCATATACTCCTGTAAAAATCCATAAGATATTCTTCTTTTTGAGAATGAAAATCAACTGATATACTGAAAGCATCCATCCTGGTTCTACAACATTGAAGAACATTATGATCCCATAATACCAAAATTCCCCCGCTCAGACCATCAGCTGATTTTGCTGCCCATCCACTGAGTTTGTTGGATCCCAAACTTTTAATCAATTCTTCATCCTTCTCTGCTCCCTTGGTTTCTTGTAAACATAGAAGCTGAACACTATTTAGGTTAATCAAAGATCTAACTTCCCTTCCTTTCGCCCTGGCATTCAGACCTCTAACATTCCAGCTAACAATATTCATGAATTAATAACATTTTTACCCTTTTCACAGATTTTCCTAGGCCTCGGTCCTTCAACCTGCACATTTCTTTGAAGAAAAGACAACTCTCTTGTGCCAATTCTAACCCCACTGCCACTTCCTTTTCTGCTAGATCTTGAAGTAAGATTCAGGTCCCTTCTGATCTTCCTCAAAAATTTTCTAACCACATCCTCTTTGCCAGAAAAAGATTTGCCAACTAGTCCGCTAATGTACTTAATAAAATCGTCTATCCACTCTCCATTTTCCCCAGGATTAAAAATTGTAAGGGGCAGACAGTTTTCATCCGGGGCATCTCCTAACAACATGACCGCCTTACCATCTTCAGAACCTTCACATGTACCGAGCTTCTGCAACTGATGAACCATCGAATTGCACTGGATGATTTGCTGGTGATCATCCGCTATTAACTCTTCCTCTATCACAATCTGACCCTTCTCCCTCATAGACCCAGAGGTAGTGGTCCACAGTCTTTGGCTAAAACCCTCTGTCCCATACTCCTGAGTACCGGCCTTTATATACTGCACAGGATCTTCTCCCTTTCCTATCGGATCCCCCGTGCCAGCTTGAGAATCTTCAAACATAGCAAGGCTCAGAAGATAAAAAGGTAGCTTAAGCATAGCCCTCGACTTCAAAGAAGCCAGCTCCTAGTCCCTGCCGGAAGACCACGAACCAGACCGGTCGTTGTTGGGCAAGGAAGAGGGGTCCGACTGGGTCTCTATCGGTTTTGACGGATTCGATACGAACCCATCTAAAGACCCGCTTGACTTATCCGATACGATTAAACCATTGCAGCCCAGCGACTTACCTGCTTACCAACCCGGTCTGGCCCGAGCCTGTTTATCTTCATTACTCGAAAAATCAAACTTGCCCACCGCATATCTCCTTCAATCAGCATCGATCTTTGTAGATTTAAAGCCCCTGTCTTTCCCGCTCCAGCCTGCCGCCCACGCCTCGAACACCGCCACATCCTCGAGCATGCTACCGAATCTCCTCGATATCCCAGAGTGGTCATTAGTAGGCGCACCCTCTAGTAAAATCAAAGAGTGATCTGTAATTGCTTTATACCCCGAGTTTAACTTAGAAAGCTGCCGAGTTTCAGGATCCCTACTCGAAAGGAATTTCTGAGTCAAGCTCGGCTCAGTTTTCTCCCTTAAAACTTCCTTCATTGTGGTCTTCTTCTTGGTCTGATATTGTACCTCCCCTGTTATGTTCACCTTTTCCTGTTTATCATAACACCAATTCTTCTCCATAGCTGCATTTTCCTTTCTTCCCTTGTTCTTAGCAGATGCCATGCCTGAATCTTCTCGGACTGCTAGGATCTCTGCACCTAAAACACCTGAACATTTTTCTGGTGCCGATGGAGCTCCTCTCACATTCCAAACATTTTTATAAGCCACCACAACCTCCGCCCATGGCCAGTCTAAGGAGCTCTTAGTAGGGTAAGCTGGATCAATCTTGCTCCCTTCGGATTCTATCTAAATCTCCACCCAGAAGCTTTTCCCTTCCACTACAATTTTAATCCTCGGAGGAACTGCCAGCAGGCAATCAACTTCAGCTAAAATTCTAGCAAATCTGAATTGTTGCCCCTCCAGCGAACTTGCATCTACCCTCCTAAGTATGCCAAAAGTGGAGACAATAAACTGCAGAGCTGTTGATGGAACTTTGAGTACGAGATCTATCTGGTTTAGCGTACAAGAGTTTGACAGTTTAACCATACTCTTAGTTAAACAAGGGGTTTACATGAATGAAGGATTATATCCATGTCGCATCTCTTGACGGACATGTTCCTGAGCGGTCTTAGTTATCCCCAATGTCTTATGGGATCATGCGGCATTGTTTGGAGCCCAATATGATTAAAGAGTCCATACTTAATAGGTTGTGTGTGATAATCAAGTTAATTAACTTAAGTCATAAGATGATGAGTTAATTAGGTTAAAAGGTTAAGGAGTTAACTAATAAGCCTATATGTAAGTTACAAAACTTAATGGGCTTCCAACCATACTGACATGTGGGCCTAGAGGGTCATACACAAAATAGTTCTAAACTGTTGGGTATACTGATACTTTAGGGGTTTTTGTGAAAATCTCCAAAACGTAGTCTATATATATGATTGGGATGGGAGCCTTAAAGTACTAGGCTAATGCTAGTGGCTGTCCCTCTCTCTCTCTTTCTCCCTCTCCCTCTCCCTCTCCCTCTCCGCTCTGGGCACCCCCTTATGTGGTGGCCGGCCTGCTCGTCTTTCTTTCCACCCTTCCAGCCAGCACGAATGGAGAAGAAGAAGAAGAGAAGGCGTTCTCTTTGCTAGAGTCTTCTAGAGAGGATCTCGACAGCAAGGAACTAGTGTGGATACGTCTAGAGGGCATATGTTTGTATGCCTTGCTCTCCCTCCGCGTGGAACCACGATCCTTGCGGTCGTGCTATCGCAAGAAGGTGAGAAATCACACCTTTTCCTTGTTTTCTATTGCATTAAGAACACAACTATTTGGAGGAATTTTGTATGTAATTTTCACTGCGTTGTCCTTCCTCCCCGCTGATCCTTACACCTTCTCTACCATCGCTCAATGCCATCAGCTGCTGTAATTGCTGCCTCCCTCTCTCTCCTCTCTCTCTCCTCTCTCTCTCTCTCTCGCGCGTGCGGAATAAGTAGGAGCGCCACTAAAAACAGTGTCTCTTACATCACAAATATCTGTTTTGTATGGGAATAGGGTTTGCGCGTGGGTTTAACTCCTGCTTTGTATGGTAATAAGGTTTGTGCGTGGGTCCGGCCCATTGGGCTCTTCCAGTTGCAGCCAGGCCCCTTTTGGGCCACCTTGGAGTGCTGTTGTGCCCCTCCAGTGTGCTGTGGATCATTGAGTCGGGTGGTACGACCAAGGGTACCAATGTACTACCCTTCTTCTGAGCCTTTTTCTGCCCCATTTTGCGAGCTGATCACATCGCCGACATCCCTAATTGGGCCAATTGTCGTCATCTATTGCCAAATTTGCCGCAATGCCTGTGGACTCGTCAACCTTGTGGCTCCCGTTCCCTACCTTGTGTGCCTGTTATCTCCCCGCGAGGAGTGGGCTCATGTTTCTAGTTTTACTTCTATCTTTTTCTCGTTCTTAGGGATGCAAGCGTCAGATGATCGTCTCCCACGCATTAGCATAGAGGTTCTCATTCCACTTTCTTTTTAACACTTGCTTATTTAGTATTTACTCAAATTCTGTTGTGGATTGTGAAGTAGGTTGCCTGGCCAGTATTCACTTTATTGCAGGCTTGAGTGCGTGAGAAACCCGTCCCGGAGGCTTCCTCCGAGCCTTTTCTGTGGTCTTTTCGCCCTAGAAAAGTGGTAGTTCCTCAACTATCGATGATCCTACATTTTTTTGTCGAGATTTTGGATGACTTCCGTGCATATTTCTGTTCTTTTAGGTGTAGTCTCCTTGCTCGTGTTTCAGAATTATTTGTTATTCTCTATTGCTATTTGCTGATCTCCTACATATTTAGAGGTTTCTTTAGATTCCTAATAGTTGTCCCACATCAAAGGAGAGACATATCCTTTTGCTTACCTAGTGAAGATTGTCCTTTGGAGCATAAAGGGAGTTTGGGGGGGGGGGGGGGAAGAAGAGGGTGATCCTTAAGGAGATGGTGAGGGGGCTCAAGATTGACATGCTATGTGTTCAAGAGACTAAGTGCTAAGGTAGGGGGAGATGCTATTATGAGAGAGATAGGGGATGCAAGCTTATCTTAAGGGGGTCCTATCACGAGAGTGGGGAACTTTGGGGGCATTATAGTACCATGGAATAACTTTGTGGTGGAAGAGGTACCGAAAGGGAGTAGGGAGGCATTCGATATCCATTACTTTAAAAAATATGATGTATTTGTATGGTAGTTCTCTGGGGTGTGTGGGCTACAAAGGGAGGGGCGATAAGCAAGCATTGTGGTGTGAGCTCCTAGAGCTACATAGGAGGTTCAGAAAGCCTTCATGCATAGTAGATGATTTCAATGCTACAATAACAATGGAAAACATGTTTGATATGGTCCATTCCATAGGGATCATGGTGGAGTTTCAAGGTTCATTATAGATGCGGTGCTCATCGACATGATTGCGCCTAATGCTTGTTTTAGATAGCTTAATTTCAGGGCGGACACTTCTTGTTCGATATTGGATAGGTTCTTGGTCTCCGTGATGTGGGAAGATCTCTTCTTGCTTGTGCAAGCTACGTGCCTCCCATGTTCGACGATGGATCACAAACCTATCCTTCTTAACACTACCAATACAATGGCTAGAAGATATAAGAGGTCTGGATTGGAGAATTTCTGGCTGAGAGAAGAGGGTTTCATGGATATTGTTGCTAGGGTGTTTAACATGGTTGGCAGTACCGGCCGGTACGGGGTCAAATGTCTGATACCATAATAATAATAATAATAATAATAATAATAATAAACTGTACCGGTCTAGTACTGGCCGGTACGCCCAAAACTGGACCGGTACCGAGCCGGTACACGTGAAACGCCCCCTTAAAAGGGGTGTTTCACTTTCCTCTCTCACATAAATAGATTTGTGAGAGGGGCTTCTACGGTTTTGAGAAGGGAAGGGGGAGAAGGTGCCGCCGCCGCCGCCCACTGCTGGAGAGGTTTTGGCCTTTTTGGGTGGAAGAAAAAAAGAAATAGAAGAATGTATGATATATATTTTAAATCTTTAAATTATTTTTGAGTTGTTAACTGTTAGTAGATTATTTACGTTCATTTTTTTAGCAAAATAGACAACTCTCAATTTTCGACCCTACTTAGCGGTTAAAAATTAGGACTTTTGTCCAATTACTTCAATTAAATATTAATTGAAGCTTAATTAATGTTGATTGCATAATTTAGAGTAGGAGCATGTTGTCAATTGCGTTCATTGAACCCTAATTAGAGAAAAATTCCAAATTTGACCCTAATTAGGGATAAAAATTAGGGCTTTTTCAAAAGGATCTACGGTTATTATCCATACTAGTATACTTATATTTTTCATGGGTAAGGATCGTTTGATTTCATTAACATTTATTATTTGTAAATGTTTAGTACATTAGCATAATATTTTTCATGTTTAATGTGTATCAAAATAGTCATTTAGTATATGTTATGTGTACTTCTTTGTCTTAATCCACCTTTGTCATACTCAACACATATCTAATTAATTTTTTACATTTTTTCTTGATTTTTTTTCTGATTTTTCTTCTGATTTTTCCTGAATTTTTATAGTCATTTTATACCCGTACTGGCCGGTACGGCCGATACCGGTACCCCACCGATACCGGTACCGGTATTGGTATTGCCATCCATGGTGTGGAATGAAAGAAGGCATGAGACTTAGGCCATGGCTTCTCTGGTGCAGACACTCCATTATTTGGCACCTGTTTTGTCAGAATGGGGAGATGAAAGGTCCCTACCTGAGAAGGCTACCAAGAAAAACATTCTTGATCATTTGGTTGCTTTTGATGTTGTAGAGGAGGTAGGCCTCATGGATGAATGTGATAGAGTTCAGAGAGATAGGCTCAAGATTGATTATGAAGAGATCATAATCAAGGTGGAAATCTACTAGAGATAGATGTCCCATGATAGATGGATCAAGGAAGGGGATAGGAGCACTACTTACTTTCAAATATTAGCTTTAGGGAGGCGGAGACTCAACATCAGTGAGGGTTTGACTAATGGGGATCACTCCTCCGATCCATAGGCTATTATGGGGCATGTGCTTAGGTTTTACTCAAGGCTATTCTTAGAGGACAACTTGTAAAGACCCTCTATGACCTTCCCCAGCTATCTGAGAAAAAGAAGAAGGATCTATCTGATCCATTCATAAAGAACGAGGTCATGGCTCTTGTCTTCTCTCTTCGCGAGGATAAAGTCCCTTGGCGACACGGCTTCCATATGTTCTTCTTTCAGCACTGTTGGCTCATAGTGAAGGATAATATTTGCAAGATAGTGTGGGAATTCCAACAACGGCTCATTGGGATGCTATTAATAAGACTTTTCTTGTCCTTGTCCCTAAGAAGCAAGGATTAGATATTTTGAGAGATTATAGACCTATCAGCCCACAAAATAGGGCCTATAAGATTTTCTCCGAACTACTTACAATCAGACTTGAGAAAGTGGTGGACAGACTGATTTCGTACAATTAGGGAGCCTTCAATAAAGGCAGGCAAATCCAAGAAAACTTCCTAGTAGCCCACAAGTGTATCCATGCAATGAAGAACTAGAGAAAGAAAAGTTTGGTGCTCAAATTGGACTTTAAGAAAGCATATGACAAGGATAACTGGGAATGCCTCTTCCAGGTTCTTCGCAAGATAGGTTTGGTGCACTTTGAGTGAGATGGATTAGAATTTGTATCTCCTTATCTAGATGGAAGTCCTTGTCTATGGGATCCTCACTCAATTCTTCCATATGGTAGGGGCCTTTGCCAGGGTGAACCCCCTCTCTCCCCTTCTCTTTGTCTTGGTTGCCCACACCCTTAGCAAAATGTTCAAGAGGGCGAAGGCAGTTGCTTTGGTTACCGGCTTTAGAGTATCCCCGCAGGTGAGACATGTTACCTATTTGCAGTATTCAGACAACACTATCCTCTTCTTCTCCGAAAATGTGCAAGAGGGCGAAGGCAGTTGCTTTGGTTACCGGCTTTAGAGTATCCCCGCAGGTGAGACATGTTACCTATTTGCAGTATTCAGACAACACTCTCCTCTTCTTCTCCGAGGGGGAGGATTAGCTCTTGTCTGCCAGGCTTATCCTTAAGTGGCTAGATGAAGTGACCGGTCTTAGGGTTACCTTCCATAAGAGTCAAGTCATTGGAATCAATATGGATGATAGGGTTCTGCAGAGGGCAGCTTTTATCTTGGGATGCTAACTTGTGGAATTCCGCATTACTTAGGCCTCCTTCTTTCCCTAGGTAATATCAGGAAGAGGGAGTGGCATAAGGTGGTCCAACGCTTTGATGACAGGCTCGCTGGATGGAAGGGGAGACTCCTCTCCTATGGAGGGAGGATGGTGCTTTGCAGCTTGGTTATGGATAGTCAACCGATCTATGTCTTCTCCATTTTCAAAGTGCTTAAAGAAGTTCTCAAATAGCTTGATTCTATCAAAGCCACCTTCTGTGGAGAGGGAGTGGTGATTACAAGCAAGGTGGACGTGACATTTGTTGGGGTAGAGTGTGTAAAAGCAGGGAGCATGGTGGTCTGGAATTAAGAGCTTGATGAGGTCAATCTAACGCTTCTTACTAACTGGCTGTGGAAGTTGGGCATTGGGGGGGGGAATCTATGGGGGGATATCATTCGCCAATTGTACGACTTCGGACCCAGGGAAAGGGATGGGCCTGGAAAGGTATTCTTTCTTGTATTGATGTGTTGCAAGCAGGGATTCAATGCACCTTGGGCAATGGTCAAAGATGGTTGTTCTGGAAGGATGAGTGGTATCAGGGTCTGCCTCTATGTGATAGCTTCTTGAGTCTATTTGCGATTTTTTCCCAACCTAATGTAGTTGTTGCACATATGTTTGACTTGGATACTTAGAGGGAGTTTGGTCACCCTAGTTTAGAAGACAGTTTAAGGATGATGAGGTAGAAGAATTGGAGCAGCTGCTTTCTATGTTACTAGTCTTCTCGTCCACTCTGTCGACCTAAGGCTGGTGGATTTGGAGAACCAGGTTTTCTTTGATGGTGGCCTACGACACCCCTTTGCAACTACATTTGGGAACCCAAGTCTCATTGAAGGTCAAGGTGCTGACCTGGAGAGTGAGCCACATGTTTTGCTTCCTACCAAAGATAGACTGGCGAGGTTCATGGCAGGTTTGGAGACTCTGTTCCCTTTATGTGCTGACTAGGACTGATCCAAGGATCATCTTCTTCTTGGATGCATGTACACCAAGGAGCTTTAACAGCTGATCCTGAGGAAAACGGAAAGTGGCTCCTCCTCGGGACACTATGGACTCCCTCCTCTTCTCCTAGGGTAGCCATCGCCTCCCAAAGAAGATGCTTAGGTTGATGATCGTTCATGCCACTGTTTGGCATGGAATGCAAAATCGGCCGATCCAGATCCGGATCAGCCGATTCGGATCGGGATCGACAGGTCCCAATTCGGCCGATTCCGGCCGATCCCAGCCGATTCCGGTCGATCCGATCCCGATTTGGATCGGGATCGGCGGGTCCCGATTTGGGGACCCAAACTGACCCGGAATTCCTTGCTGTTTGGGCAGTTTGGGGTGGAAGGAATAGAAGGGATCTTCAGAAGGGAAGTTGATGCAGGAGACGATGCATGGCTGGAGTTTCCTTCATTGGCTTTTATTAGGGCCATTTATGGTCCATTATGTTTGTTTTTATTTCCTAGGAATTAAAGAAACGTGAATAAGGGATGGTAAGTCTTAAAGTCAGATGAGAAGTCCATGGGACATGAGTTACATATCTTCCTATATGTATGCTGTTACAGAAAAGATAGAGGGGATGATTTGTTTTGAAGGAAAAAAAATGTATGAGAGTGTTTTCTTGAATCGGTTCTCTGCGAGAGAGATCCCCAAACCCTAGCCCTGGTGCGACGCCGACCCCCTTTTCCCCTCCCTGGTGCGACGCCGAGGAAACTTTCCATGCCGGTGTGAGGCCGGCAGGATCCCTCTCCCATTTTCCCCCTCTTCCCCTTTGTCCCGCATCAATTTTTGGTATCAGAGCGTACCTCGATCCCCGCTGCGCCGCCGCGCCATCACCGTCTTCAGTCGGAACCAGTCGCAACCCCCACCACGATCACCGCCATTGCCGCAGACCGCTGGCGCCGTTGTTGCGTCTCGAGCCTATTGCACACCCCACCACCGCTGGAGCCCCTTTCCCTTGCACTCGTAGCCTCCCGCTCCCCAGCAGGCTCGGTTAGGGTGAAGAAGAAGAAGAGGAGGCAAGAGGAAACGGGGACAGAGTCGGAGGCTTACGGCCGCTGCGTTGCCGGCGTTCGCCGGTGCCATCGCCTCCTCTATTGGCCCCCGCCGGCGCCTGTAGGACCGGCACATGCCCTACTTGACCCTGCCCTCGTCGCCATCGACCACTGCAGTAGTCGTCGTCGATGCCTTTTCCCCGTCCCACCGGAGCCAGCGCCGTCGTCGCCTCCAGACTCCGCCGTCGCTGCCTCCGTTGGCTCCCTCCGACGCGGCTGTTACCATTCACCGCCATCGCCAGCTCTCGCCGCTGCCCTTACCCTTCTCCCAGCCGCTGGCACCGACGCTGTCACCGCCCTGCCCCACTGTCACTGCCGCCCGCCAGCCGCTTTGGTCGCCGCTGGCTCCTACCGGCGCCGCTGCCGCATCCTCCCTTCTAAACCCGAGCCATCGGCCTTCCTCCCCACATTTGAATAGGGTAACAAGGAGAAAGGAGGAGATGAAGGGGGGGCACGTGCCCTTTAAAGGCCCAACCTGGTCAAGCCAGGTTAATAGGATCTGGGTCCGAACCCAGGCCTGGTCCGGGTCAAGCCAAAGACCACCTTGGTCCGAGCCACCTTTCTTAAAGACTCCTCTAGGCTTTAAATTATACTAATTGATCTAACCAAGTTCTAAGAAGCTAGGTGGTTCGAATCTTTTAGTTTGAGCCAGGCTCGATCAGGTCCAAGCCAGACTCGACCTGGTTCAGGCGGGAGTGACAGGTGGTACAATTGGAGTTGTTAGCGCATCGCCCTCGTGCAGAACTCGTTTGTACTCCGATTTGTGCGCCGTCTGCGCTGTTGGATTCGTCTCGACGAGGCCACCCCAGATCTAGTGCGCTGCATCTCAGATTTGTCTCGTCTTGCGTGCCACTTCTGCATGCATACTGAGGACCCTAATCATGCATCCAGAGGCCCGCATCAACCGCCTCGATTTACGTGCCAGTCTCCCAGCACACTGATTTTGCAGCAGCCAACGTCCCAATCTGCCTCGTTTTGTGTGCCATTGTTGCACACATACCGAAGACTCCGATCGCGCATCTCGAGGCCTGCGTCAGCCACCTCGATTTGCATGCCAGCTTCTCGGCGCACCGATTTTGCAGCAGCCAGTGTCCCGACCTGCCTCGTTTTGCGTGCCACTGCTGCACGCATATCGAGGTCATCCTTTGGGCTCCTTTTTTTGCACTAATTACGTCGTTGGTTTCGTCTCAGCAAGACGGACTCAGTTCCAGAGTGGTGCTGCCCCTACGACGCCTTGTTCTGTGGACCACTGATTGATTCTAGCATAATTAGAACTTTGGGGTAATCTCTTACAACATGTCTTCCACTTATTTTCGTTTTGATGTGTTCTTGCCGAATCGAGAATGGACGACATTGATGTTAGATGAGCGAGCGAGTGATAATGTGATTCCCCAACATATTGTTGATTCACTATTGAAGACGGATGAGATTCTTGTAGACAGTGATAAGGCTTTTGTGGAGTTTTATTGACGGGTTAAGGGTGTCACCACAGGACACTCCACTACTTATGTGGATGGAGCTTGGTGTACTATAAATCCAAGGAGCTCTTCTATTTGCTTGGGTCGAGAGTGGCTATCAGAGCGCCAAGCGACAATGGATTGTGATAGTCGTCGATGCTCCCTCGTACACCCTCATCTCGATGGACGTGAGTTCACGTTTTCGGAATCTTCACTTTATTCTCCTAAGGTAATGGAAACACCGTCCAAGTTGCTTGATACAGTCTCGCCAATTATAAAAGATGATCAATCAGAGGATGTATGTGAAGACAACCCATTATTGACCGTTGCTAGTGAGCTATTGGTTGTGGATTCATGGGATCACAATTTATTTGTGGATTCTGAGCTACACATGTTCGATGCTGTTGTTTTCAATGATGACTTATTATGCAGTGGTGGGAATGACCTCATTTCTCCTGAGAGTTTAGATTCTCTGTTAGTTGTGGAATCAGGATTGGATCTTACTGATTTGATATGGCAAACCTTCTGTGATTCACATACAACAGACCGGGTGGTGATTTTTGGTATGATTATCTGCTTGAAGATTCCCACAGATGATCCAATTGTCCGCTTATTTATATTGGCGCATTTCAAAATTCGAGGACAATTTTTTTTGAACCAGGGGGGAGATTGATGCAGGTGACGATGCATGGCTGGAGTTCCCTTCATTGGCTTTTATTAGGACCATTTATAGTCCATTATGTTTGTTTTTATTTCCTAGGAATTAAAGAAACGTGAATAAGGGATGGGAAGTCCTAAAGTCAGATGGGAAGTCCATGGGACATGAGTTACATATCTCCCTATATGTATGCTGTTATAGAAAAGATAGAGGGGATGATTTGTTTTGAAGAAAAAAAAAATATGAGTGTTTTCCCGAATCGGTTCTTTACGAGAGAGAGCCCCAAACCTCAGCCCTGGTGCGACGCCAGCCCCCTTTTCCCCTCCCCGGTGCGACGCCGAGGAAACTCTCCCTGCCGGTGTGAGGCCGGCAGGATCCCTCTCCCATTTTCCCCCCCTTCCCCTTCGTCCCGCATCAGAAGGTCTTATCTTGGAATGTCTTGTGAGGTTCAGTTGTGTCAAACTGAGAGAGTGGGCTAATGCTTTTTGTCAAGGGAATCTTGTAAACTCCTCATTTTTTATTTTATTAAGGGAAGAGTAACTGTTACACCTGCTTAGTGTCTTTTGTATAGGGGGTCTTTTGTAGGTGGTGATGACTATACTTGTATATCCCCTTTCTTTTGATTTAACACATTTATGGTACCATCCACTTTCCAAAAAAAAAAAAAACTTTGTTAACACATTTCCCCATCCAGGCCCACTATGGTCCAAACTGGTAACCCTTGTTTTCTCTGTATGCCTTCATCTGGGTTTTCAGATGGGCTCAGTGTTCCTCTGCTTTCCCCTTTGCATTCGGGAGGTTTCACTGACATTTATGGCATAAACTTCAAAGAAAGTGCGATTTAGCAAAACCTGAAATCTAGTGCCCCATGTCCCTCAACCACACACTCCCGTGTGACACACTCCAATGTGACATTTGCTGGATGAGGTGGTTGGACATGTGAACAAGATTATGATTGACAAATAAACTGTATCCTGGTTCATTAAGTAATTGGTTAGTTAATCCATTTCTCTGTAAGAGGAACCAAATGCTACCTTGTCAGACTTCTGCTTCTCTGCATCTTAGTCTTGTGGTTAACAGATGACACATAATTGGAGATGATGTCAAATTAACTGCTAGCTACTATTCTTTTCAAAATGTTGGGCATCTATGGTTTTTTCTCCTGATCCATTCTGATGGAATGAGGGTTAGAGTTCATTTCATTCTGTAGTGGATTGTGTGACTTTAGTTAAAAGATGGTAATAAAATCAATTCTGAAAACTCTATTGGTTCCTGGTGACTTCTGGGAAGTTAAGATAGTAAAGCTGGCTTCAGAGTTCATATTATTCAGATTAGAGGCCTTTATGTCAAGAACCATTGAGCTCTAGCAAACATACATTTCATTCCCAGATGGAGTACATACTTGGTAACATAGTTTTTTCAAGACCCATTGAGCTCTAGCAAACATATATTTGATTCACAGATGGAGTACGTACTTGATAGCATAGTTTTTTTAGTGCTACATAGATTTTTGGTGCTCTGTGTCTGACATAGTGACTATTGAATGTTTTTTAGCGTTGTTTTGTTTTTCTTTTTCTTTTACGGTTGTGTTCCTTTGCAAGTAGCTGCAAGATTTGCTATTTCAATAATATAAGTTATTTGTGATCCTTTTCCTGAGTTTTCAAAGAGAGAACTCTCTTTGTTACAACACTTCATTTACATGTATATGCAGATATGGAAACGGTTTACACAATTTGAACAAGCATATGGAGATTTGGCAAGCATGTTAAAGGTATGGATATATCCACTATTCACCTTTTCAATAGATTGTCAGATTTTATGTTTAAGTATTAAGCTTAAAACAGTGGTTGGCAGTCATTTTGTGGCTTGGTTGCATTTTTTTGTAAACATACTAACTGAACTCTGTTTTATCCTATTTTATTATGAAAGTTGGTGTGCAGATGTTGGTAATATGATCAACAAGATTATCCTGTTTGTCTTTTAATCTTTATGCTCTTGAGATCAGGGGCTCTAATGTTGTGTTTGTCTGGTGCCAAAGGGTGGAGAATTAGAATGTGAGCTTGCTGAAATACTAAAAACATAGTTAAATATTTCTGATTGGGTTTCTACATTTCCCTGTTTGCTTTGGACATTGGAGGATTCTCTGAAACTTTGGCCAGTGGGGCGGAGAGAGCCATGGGATGGAGGAAGTAAAGGAAAATTTCAAAGTTTGCTGTGTGTGTGTGTGGGGGGGGGGTGGTTGGGCCGCGGGGGGTTAAGTTGGAAGGAATGCAATAGAGAGAAAGTTTCTCTTTTGTGAAAGCCTAAGGATGGGCTTATGAGGAGTGACACCACCCTAAGAGAGGGACCCTGAGAGGGGCAAAGGCTAGAGGCCCCTTTGCCATCATCTTCCCCAGTTCCGCCTTGATCTGTGCATGGCAGACACTTCCCTCATCCTCCCACTTCTACTATCTCTAATTGGTATGGTCGTGTCGCTTGCTGGAGCCAATGGGTCCTCTGTTGTGACCAAGAGAGAACCAAGCGCCCGTGTTCCATTCTGCTATGCTTCTTTAATATTTATGCTGCTGTGGCTGCGGGGAAGACTTGTCTAGGAGCTCGTGCCATGCCCTTTGTACCACCCTCCTCCTTCTTTCTTAATACCAGAGGCTTGGTGGTAAATGCATAGCGGAGCCCATGTGACCTTCCACCTCTCATTCTTTTAATATTAGTCAAAGATTTGCTTCCCAGGAGTTCGTGCCCATCCATCTTGGTCTGCAGAGAAAGAGCCCTAGACCTTTCCATATGTCCACTTTCAGCCCGTCTTTCTTCAATATTTTTTGATGGTTCTCATGTGAACTTTTGTCTTCTCTTGGGTGTTGGGAGTGTTTCCTTGGAACTGCAGCCATCCCTCTGGCTCCATCTCTTATTTGTTTAATGTTCCCATTGTGTTGAAGACTGACAACGATTTTGGAACCTGGGCGTAACTCTTCTCCTTCCTTTCTATTGCTTCTTATTTAAAGGAATCCCAGTGCCCATGACAACCCCTGAGTCCTTGGTTTGAGGACAACACCAGCACTCCATCAAGGGACCAAGATCCAAAAGGTCCCAGCAAATTATAAAGCACCAGTTCATGCTCCAATCACCCAATTCCAACAGCTGAAGAGGCAGACCAATTGTGCTGACTGCTGTCATCTTCCGAGCTCCAAGGATCGCAGCGTCGTGTGCTGTTTGGTTACAGGCCATGAGTCCCTGTTATGCGCCCCCCACTCCACCAACATCACAACCCTGTGCCCATTGACCAGGCGCACACAAGCATAGCCTGTTCGACGTTCTGCTACTCCGCAGAATAGGTTAGCAACGAGCCGTTCGATGAATCCCCGTTCGTGCTTGTTCGTTTAGTATGCTATTAAATTTTGCTGCGCCATGAGTGAATGATAGGATTGCCTAGCCACTGAAATTTAATTCGCTGTTGGATTTGTGCGATAGTGTAAGGAATCCATCTTTTATCTTTGCTAGTTACATGGACTGTGCATATTAAATGTGGAACATTCCCATCCTATGGTGGGTGGTTCCTATAGTACCATCGATCATTTGTTTCATTACTTTGGATTGGTCGACACTGTAGAATGCATGAAATTGCTTTATTGTTACATAATTGCACAAATAAGCTGTTGGGTTCATGGATTACGGAATCGCCCGATTCCTATCCGAATCGGGGGATTCGGATCGGGATCAGCGGGCCCCGATCCGATTCGGGGGGGAATTCACTGTTCCTCCCCCGATTTTTCAAAAAAAAGAAAAAAGGGTTGAACCGGTCCGTATCGAGCGGTATTATCGGATCCCCCCTTAAAGGGGGATCAGGAGCATGGAATGCATAATCGGCCGATCCCGATCCGGATCGGCCGACTCGGATCGGGATCGGTAGGTCCCGATCCGGTCAATCCCAGCCGAGTCCGGCCA
The DNA here is from genome assembly GCA_030544215.1 of Zantedeschia hybrid cultivar. Taxonomy (NCBI): domain Eukaryota; kingdom Viridiplantae; phylum Streptophyta; class Magnoliopsida; order Alismatales; family Araceae; genus Zantedeschia; species Zantedeschia hybrid cultivar. Next base: position 22,103,361 of record JARZZO010000005.1, read on the forward strand.
ATTCCTGCCGATTCGATCCCGATTCGGATCGGGATCGGGATTGGTGGGTCCCGATTTGGAGACCCAATCCGACCCAAAATTCCTTGATTGGGATCCACCAACAGCAGTAGAAACGTTGCTGCTGTTGGTTTCCCCCCTTCCCAGCCCTTCGCCGACCCGCCCCCACCGCCACTCGTCGCCGGCCAACCCGCCGCCGCCGACTTCTCTCTCCTCTCTCTCTCTCTCTCTCTCTTTCACTCTTTTTCTTTGAGATCTCGACCGAAAGAAGGGGGTTTTCACACCGTCAATGCCGACCAGCCGTCTAGGAGCAACCGCCGCTGCTGTTGTCGCCGTCATCGCTGCCGTCGACGTTGATTTTGTTTTCGCATCCTGATCCGAGTTAAGGTATATTTCGATCTATTTTTTTTTAATTATCAAAAAATTAAAAATGATGTATGGTTGTGTAGATCTATTAATATTTAGCTTAATTTTTTTTTAGCATGTTGATTAGACAAAATCTCCAAAATTAACCCTAATTAGGAGAAAAAAATTGGGGCTTTTGTATAATTAGTGTAATTAGGGTTCAATTGAGTGTGTCAAACACTCAATTGAACTTATTAGAACCTCATTGTATAGTTTTTTGTATTAATTGCATGTTATTAGCGTTAATTTGATAAAATTAACCCTAATTAGGGGTTAAAAAGTGGGGCTTTTGTATGATTAGTGTAATTAGGATTCAATTGAGTGTGCCAAACACTCAATTGAACTTATTCAATCTGATTGTATAGTTTTTTGCATTAATTGCATGTTATTAGCGTTAAATTATTAAAATTAACTATAATTAAAGGTTAAAAATTGGAGCTTTTATATGATTAGTATAATTAGGGTTCAATTGAGTATGTCAAACACTCAATTGAACTTATGACAATCTGATTGCATTTTTGTCTTTTTATGTTATGTAGGAATATGGCAGAGCAAGGACATCATGAACAGGATGTGGAGTAGCAGGGTGCTGATCTTGGTTGGCAGCATTGCACATTAGTGGATAATAATAGGAGGAGGGTCCAATACAACTGGTGTGGAAAGTAGATGGTGGAGGTGTGTATCGCTTAAAAAATCATCTTGCTGGCATATTAGGAGACGTCAACAGATGTGAGTCAGTCCTGCTGAACTTGAAGAAGGAAATGAGGACTTATATGATGGGTAAAAAGACACAGAAAGATTTATCATCTCAACAACACATGGATTTACAAGATGAGATATCAAGGCGTCAGAGACGAAGGGATTACAGTCTGCCTGTTCAGCGGCCGATCAATTTAGATGATGATGATGATGAGGACGAGGAGGATCCAAATGACCCTGATGCAGAGTACACCAGAGTTGTTCGTGCCAGTTTGCGGACAAATAGAGAAGATAAGGACCGGTGAAGAGGGATAGGATCATCAGGTGGATCAGTGCCTACTGCGTCTCAGCCTAGTAGATTCGTTCCTAGGGGCTTTTCTGGTCGCATGACTGCTAGTTCTGTGTTGGATTGTGGACGGACGTCAGATGTGGTATGCGGTCTTATAGACCAATTTTTGTACAGATTAAGGTCTGCGAGACAGCTTGGAATCAAGCAAGCATTGAAAGGAATCAAGGCCTCAGTAAAAAATGCTTTGAAAGGAATTGTGAAATGATTTTTACATGCAGGTGTGCCAGCACATACAACATCTAGTCCATATTTTTAGACGATGGTGGATGCAATTGCAGATACTGGGCCTGGTATAAAGGCCTCCACACCTCGCTACGTTTATGATGTTGGGCTCGAAGAGGAGTATAATGACTTGAAGGTATGGGTCCACAATTTCAAAAATGTGTGGAAGGAGCGTGGTTGTACCATCATGTGTGATGGTTGGACAGAGACTACAAGGAGATCCATGATTAATTTCCTTGTATATTGTAGCGAGGACACTGTTTTTTTGAAGTCTGTAGATGTCTCAAACAGAATAAAAAATGCTGATTATTTGTACAGGCTAATGGATGACGTGGTAGAGGAAATTGGTGAAGAAAATATTGTGCAGATAGTCACTGAGAACGAAGCAAGCTACAAAGCAGCTGGTAAATTGTTGATGCAGAAGAGACACCATTTGTATTGGGTGCCTTGTGCAGCACATTCCATTGACTTGATGATAAAGGACATAGGCAAAGATCCTTTTGTTGCCGAGGTGGTACAACATACTCAGATGATCACATGATTTATTTATAGTTACAATAAGATCTTACATATGATGAGAGAACATACAGGTGGACGGGATCTTCTTCGTGCTGGTCCTACCAGATTTGCATCCAACTTCATCTCTTTAGAGAACCTGAGTAAATACAAGTATTAGTTGGCCCAGTTAGTCCAGTATGATGAGTTTCTAGCACATATAGGGACACTGAGGGCCGATGTCAGAGAAGTTGCCTTGGCAGTGCAATCACTAGTTGGGGAGAGCAGTTTTTGAGATAAGGTTTCTCGCTATCTGAAAGTGGTTGAGCCTCTGGTACATGTTCTGAGGTTAGTTGATGGAGATGACAAAAATGACATGGGATATTTGTATGAGGCCATGGATAGAGCAAATGAGCACTTGAGGAAAAGTTTTCCTACTGCTCATGATAAATGGTAGAGGATCATTGATGATAGATAGGAGTCGACTCTCCATCATGATCTCTATGTTGCTAATTAATTCTTCATCTTTTTAACTTGATTTTATTTGATTAATTTTAATGACATTTATTTTTATAACTAAAGAACCATAATTTAAATGCATGATATTTTTTCAACCCAATGTATCAGTATAGTGAGAGCGTGCATAATGATGGAGAGGTCTTTCGAGGCACAACTAATGTGATTATTAGAATATCAAGGAATACGAATGAAAGGATAGATGCCTTAACAGAGGTAACATACAAAGTAGGAATTTATGAAAATTCAGTCTTCTATCATTAACTTATGCTATTTATATTTATTTTGTAGATGGATATATTTAAATTGAACATTGACATTTATGGAGATGATGACGTCATGGCTGTAGTAATGAGGACAACTCCAGGTGAATTACATAGAAAATAGTCAAATATCGTCGTCTTTTTTTTTTTTTTTGCAACAACTGAATAGTGGATCCAGATTAATTACAGACAAGCTGCCATAAACCCTTTGACGTATGTTGCAGTGAGAGTACTCAGTCAAACCGCTTCTTCCAGTCAGTGTAAAAGAAACTGGAGTACATTCAGTTCCATTCACACGAAGGTTCGTAACAGATTGGGTGTTTCTAGGCTGAAAAAGTTGGTGTACTGTCACTACAACATGCGCCTAAAAATTAGACAGATTCAGGAAAGACAAAGGCTTGAAATATAGAGATTCATGGAGTTTGCTGGCAGACTAGTTGATGAGCATGTACATCAGATTGATATTGATGAACTGCTAGATGAAGAACACCCATTGCATTCTTGGGTGTAGAGCAGAGTAGCCAGAGATGCATAGTCTTAGTTTGATCCTTAGGATCGGAGTTGGGTAGGAGGTGAATTAGATGCAGTAGTTGCTTGAGATCCTGAATTTCAGATAACACAAGAAGGAGGTGCACTTGTTCTTCAGAGGCGTCAAAAGTCAGCCACACTAGTATACACTATTAGAACTTTTGCATCTCAACTAGTACTCAGGAGATCAGCTATTCAGGTGGATTCACAAAGAAGAAAGGAGAAAGAGTCAGCGAGACCTGCACTGCAGTCATCTAGCAGCAAAAAGAAAAAAACAATCAAAAGGAAATTCTAAACAACGAGCGGACCCATCGAAAGAAGAATAAGGGAGAGTTCAGTAGACTGAAGAGACACTTGAGGACACTCCAACTTTACCACCTCACTTGGCCAGTATGTACGAGGCATGGAGACAAATTTACAGGCATAGAAGAAGGCGGTTGAGAAAAACAAGCCAAGTGGGCAGTGATGACTCCACTGAGGATGATGATGATGATGGAGATGGTGATGGTGATGGTGATGGTGATGGGGCTGCTGCTGCTGCTACTGTTGTTGCTGGACTATCAGGAGGTTCTACACTTGGGAGCAGTTGCACATGATACGAAGATTACTCCGCACTTCCGAGTCATTCTGAAGGAACTCAAGGTCAAAGACAAGGACACCAAGGGGGATTTAAAGGCCAACAGAGACATGCATGATATGATTGGCCCCCTTGGGAAGATGCATCTTCTTATGCGCCCATTTTTCACCGCCCTAAACTCCCGTATTCAGACATCAACAACACTACTGAGGGGTACTTTGGACCTCCACCTATACAATATGACATTTATGTCCCTACAGCACAATCAGGGGAAAGTTCAAGTCAGCAAGCTTACACACCTCGAGGTATTCAAAGGAGATTCGAAGACCTCGCTAGCTCCTTGATTGGCTATGGATATCGAGTACACATGTCGGCAGATTATGGCCCGCCAGCTCAAAGTTATGAGCTGGATGATGAAGGATCACAAATGTGATCTTTCTAAGGTATTTTTCATTAATTTCATGTGAAATACTTCATAATGTCTTTTTTAATTAGTACACAATAATAATTATTAGTGAGTTAGTTGTCCTTAATGTTTATTTTTTATGGATGTACATGAATTGCATTCATTGTTATTGTACATTCATTAAATAATATGTATACAAATTTTTCTGATTTTTTCCTGATTTTTCTTATTTTTTTCTCATTTTTTTAATCCGGTTGAGTCGGACCGGCCAGACTTCATCTGGATCGGCGGTTGCTGGATCCCGATTCGGGGACCCGAACCGAGCCGGAATTCCTTGGTTGGGTTGCATGTGCATGTTTGCCTTACGTTGTAAGATCATTGTGATGATATTGCGCTTGTCGTTGTTTGTATTGCATCATGCATGCCGTCCCGCATCACCTGTCCAACTCAGTCGATAGTCAGAGTAGGCGAGTCAGGAAGTCTTGATCCTTCTGGAAACTGGAGGGCAGCAGAATGCGGTATGATGGTTCCAAGGAGGATGGGAAGACAAACCACGGGCTTCTCTTATGATGTAGCAGTGCTCGAGGCCTTTGTGGTAGGGTCGGAGTTCAGAGCATCTTTTGATCAAAGGAAGATGTAAGGATGTCGGTTGAGGAGGAAGAACAGTGTTGGGTCCAGTCCCATGACGTGGACTGTTTACCTGATAATCCGATGCCTATTACTCTCCCAGGTTGGATCCTAACTTCTTGTTAGACTGGCCTGGGTTGTCTATTTTGCCTGAACTGACCTGGTCTTGGTAGCACCATCATCTTGCTCCTCCAGACATACCTCCTGTTTCAAAGTGGAGTCTGCGTGATGCCGGAAACTTCAATGATTCTCACAGCTTCATCAAGGGTCTCCAGCATACTAATCCTCAACTTGAACAGCAACCTCGGATGCCTGCAGTGGAGGGTAGTTCTTCTCAAGTTCCCTCCTCTCTTCTGTGGATATGGTATTTACGGCAGCCTCAACTTTCAGTTTTCCTTTCCATGAGTGGGGATTGTGACGGGGGTGTGACGGTGATAGAGGAAGGGAAAAGAGTTCCTCAATGATGTTGAGGTTGACAGGGTGGAGAATAGTGAATCCATTAATTTCCAAGCTATCAATTTGCAGACAATACATGATGATATAGCGCAATCATTGAATCTTGTGTCTCAGCAAAATGCAGAAACAAGTCCCTTTTGTCGCAGGGAAGGGGAGTCAGTTCCAAGAGAGACTATCTACAAGGCTGTTCTTCTGTGGGATCAGCCCCTAATGAGATTATTTCATATGTGAATTCCACACAGCCTCTTGCAATAATTCAGCTAGACCTTCATGAGGATTGGACAGAGAAAGTTATTGAGTCTCTTTTCAGTGAAGGGGAGACATATTATAAGCTTTATAAAGAAGATGAAAAGAGTGAAGCATTACAAAAAAGTTTGAAGAGGAAAGGTCAGAGAGGAAGGAATGAAGATATGTAAAAGGGCACTTAATGTAAAAGGGAGCTTAATTATGTCAGAAACAATTCAGTTTTGACAGTCTCAGGGAAAAGAGAGGGAAAATGGTGGGGAAGAACCTGGAATGGAATGAAGTTTCTTTCTTGGAACGCTAGAGGCCTTAACAGTGCAAGTAAGATGAGGGCAGCAAGGGTCTCATAAGTTAGGTTGTATTTGTTTACAAGAAACAAAGATGAGCTGTGTGGATGACCAAGTGGTGAGAAAATTTGGAGGTAATCTATTGACAGGAAGGCTTTGATTCCTGCTGATGGGTTAAGATGGGGTCACATCATCCTGTTGAATGAAAGTAATCCCAAAGGCTGGTTATATGATATGAGTGATTTCAGCTGGTCTATCAGCTTCACTCGCACAGATAACAGTGCCCCATTGGGAGATCACATCAGTGTATGAACCTCACAATGACTAGAAGAGAGGCTCTTCTTTCAAGAATTATACAGGATATTTAATTTATTTTTCACAGAGTTGGTGTGTTTTTGGGGATTTCAACTGTGTTAGATACCCATGGGGGAAAGGTCTGGTTTGCAGAGATGGAGTAAGGAAATGGAAGGCTTCGGACAAGGATCAAAGATTGTGGAGTGGTTGATTTGGAGATTCTAAATAGAAAGTATAGCTGGTCTAACCTCCAATTGAACAATCTTCTGTGCAGAATTGATGGAACCCAGTTTCTACACATTGGTTGAAGATTTTTCCATTCACTCAAGTGAAGGGATTACATAGAACTGTTTCTGATTATATTTCACTATTTTTGTTCACAAGTGACAAAGGAAACAAGAAGAGAATATTCAGATATGAAATGGCATGTCACAGACAGGAAGGTTTCAAAGATTTGGTAAACAAATGGTGGAGGGAAGCAACGTTCAGCAAAATATGCTAGTCTGGCATTTTTAGGGAGGCTTAAATGCGTTAGAAAGTGTCTCCAACTGTGGTCGAAACAGACTTTTGCAAGGTCAGAGAGATTAGAGAAGAGCTCATATAGAAAATAGATGCTTTGAAAGTTCAAGCTTAGCAGGAATCTCTATGTATGGAAGAAGGCTTCGCTCTGAAGACTTATGAGAAAGAATATGAAAACACAGCCTTTTTTCATGCAGTGGCTAGTGTGAAAAAGAGAACATTGAAGATTGAACATGTAAGGATAGGCGACAAGCTGATTGAGAACAAAAATGATATTCAGGAGGCTTTTATCAACTTTTTAAAAAGGACAACTTGTGGAGACCTCATTTAGAAGATGGAATTCCCAAAATTGAGAGCAATGGAGCAGAATTTCCTTGCCTACCTTTCCTAAATCTCCTTCTACTAAGTCTTTTGGAACACAATTAAGGGTGCCTTCATGGAGGTTGTGAGGGAATTTCAAATCAGACCTCTTACTATTAAATGCTTCAATTCTACACCTCATCATTATTCCCAAGAGAGGAGCTGAGAAAGTATCGGACTACAGACCTATTAGCCTCTCAAATGGTTTTTATAATCAGCACTGAAGTTTTGGCACCTGACTGAAGAAGGTCGTTGTCCAAGGGGTAGGAAGAAACCAAATTGCTTTCATGGAAGGGAGAATTATAGTAGCCAACTATATGGCTGCTTATGAGGCTATTCATCATCAGAAACACAGAAACAGGGAGGGTGTTGGGTTGAAATTAGGTTTTGAAAAGGCTTTTGATGGAGTTACTTAGCAACGCATCTGTTAAACTCTGGCTCTCATGGGTTTCAAGCAAAGATAGATCGGGTAGATTATGAGCTGGATTACTTCTCTGTGATTTTCTATTATTCTTAATGGTGAACCTTGTGGTTTTGTCAACAGTTCCAGGGGATTGAGACGAGGTGATCCTATCTCTCCAGTTATCTTCCTCCTTGTTGGCCAGATTTTGAGCTCTTTGTGGAAAAGAGCAGCAGAACAGGGATTAGTGGATGGTTTTTATATTTGAGGGAATAGATGTCAATGTTCATATTTACAGTTTGCTGATAATACTCTGTTATTCTCCTCAGGCCAGGGAATTATAATCCAAAACATAAAGAAGTTGCTTTTTAAGTTGAAGCTATCACATGCCTCAAGATTAACTTTGATAAATCTGAAGCGGTGGGCACCAATATGAATTAGGACGGCACTAAAGCAGTGGCTGACAGTATGAGGTGTAAGAGGTTTTACTTTACTATTAAATGCTTGGGTTTGCCATTGACTAGTGGATTTATAAAGGTGAGAGATTGTAATGAGCTGATTAAAAAGTTTGATCACAGACTTGATGGGTGAAAAGCAAAGCTCCTTTCAGCAGGGGGGAGGTGGCTTCTCTCCAAATCAGTATTATCTCTAATGGCTAACTATCACTTGTCAATTTTTAGAATGCTTGGAAGTGTTGAGAGAATTATTGAAGCTACTCAAGGAAGGTAGAATCGGATCGGGACCCATGATCGACAGGTTACAGTCTGATTGGGATCAAGATCATTTTGGCCAATCCCAAGGAAACAGCATGATCATTGGATCAGCTTGAATTTTATTTTAGAAATAAGAAAAAATCATAAAATCAAGAAAAGAATAAGTAAAAAAAATACCACATAGAAACAATCAAAATGTAGTAACAATCAATTTCAATGAAATCACATTGAGTTAAAAACCCTAGCTCACAGGCCACATTGGCCTGTATTGGGCTCACACATGCCACATTGGCGTGGATCGGCCTGGATTGGGCCGATCCAGGCCAACATGACCAATATTTGGTCGATTTAGTCTTGTTTTTTGATGCTAATAGAAGTTCCCTTTTTTTTGGGGGGGGTGTGTGTAAGAGGAAGAACATAGAATAGAAAGCTCCAATTGATTAGCTGGGAAACCATGTGCAAAAGTACGGATCTAAGGGGAGCCAGTTTGATTGAAAATGAAGTGTTGAACAGAGCAATGTTGGCCAGATGATTGTGGAGATTGGGTGAGGAAGCTGATTCTTTCTGGGTAAGGATTGTGAGGAGTAAGTACTACCCAAATTCAAATAGATGGTGTCTCTACCCATCAAGTAATTCCAATCTGTCACCTATGTGGAAGAATATCGTCAAGAATGTGGATCTGGTTTCATTCTCTATTTCCTATCAGTCGAGGAATGGTGAATATATTCGGTTTTGAGAAGATTAGTGGTGTGCAAACAGTACATATATTCGTTTTGAAATTCTAATTCCAACTGATCTTGGACGATCCCCAGAGAACACTTACCTCAAAAGAGGGTGGCCCCGTCTTACTGGGCTTCCGTCAGAGAACCTCCCATTGTACAATCTGGATCTTTCCATTGAACCAATTTCATTGTCCACACCTGCTCCTGAAATTGCCATTGCATCATAATCTGAGCCTGGAGTGGAGTTTGCATTTTCTGATCCCATTCCTTAAAAAGCATGGATAAAATTCCTAGAATTGTCTGATGTGGGTGTTTCACCTTGGATACCTGAATTTCCCCTTTGCTCAGATGTCTACTGACAGTTTGATTCCCCTCTACAACTTGGGATCTTCCTAACCTGAATACTTCCCCTGACTCCTAGTCTCTCTCCTGGCCATAATGCTGAAATCACAAAGATAACTTAAATCACATTCTCATATTCCAGCATATAATCCTACTTTTCACTTAAGCTTCTGAGCTAAAGACCTAACTTAAAGATTCCAGCATGCTATATTCTTAACCTTGGTTTGATAATTGATACCACTTCTTGTCACACCCTAATTTTCTAAATATAGTTGAGGTGGACCAATTTATTTATTTAAAGGGAAACAGGACAGGGGGAACAACCGCAACCTATGCATATGGTGAAAATACACAATTTTGGAAAGATCATTTTTTTCATTCATCACACCATACCAAACTACATCTGCAGACTCCTTCACTCAACTTGTACATACCGGGATCCAAAACACTAAGGTGACGTTTGAGAACACTGAGCAAAAAAGTTAAATCATGCAAAAGCAATTTTTCCACTAGATTTGTAAGAGGTACAGATTTTAAATGATGAAAAGTTACATAAAAAATGTTATTTGGAAAACTTGATAACATAAAAGATTTGGGGTCTTAATTTACCAAAAAGCCCACAGTATATTCTTTATGGAAGAGGAGGATAAATTGTAATTTGAGTAGCACATGAGGGGTAAGAAAGACTTTTCCTTCAAAAATCTCTTCTTTCTGCCCAGGAAGCAGGTCCTTGGTTGCTTTTTGAAAAAGTGGAGAGAGAGACACGGTTGTGTCTCTCTTTGTTGAGGTGGCACAATCACTTTTTGAGCAAACCGAGATGACCTTGCATTGTTTGGGAAGGCCATTTGCTTTGTCAGAGCTTGCAGTCATTGGAATCACTGCAAAGCTCGTTCCCAAACGAGCCCCAAGTAAATATTTTCGTGATATAAGCAAAAGACTAAACTAACCCGAATGTTCCTATGCTAGCTTTCCAGTTATATCTCAAACCCTCCCCAGTTACTTGAAGTGTTCGTAGGTGAGAGTCTCAAACAACGGAGACCCAGTAGGCTGCCTAAAGATTTTTCATATCGAATTTGCCAAAATAATCATATAATGTCAAATTAGAAAAAACAATATTTAAACATCATATGTAGCATGATTATCGTATTTAACAAGGCCATAAATAAATAGGGAAAGAACTTAATAGGAGTATTCCAGATGTCTAAATCATGTCTTACATATTCAAAACGCCAAGGAGTCACCCACTTAGTTCAATTGTCGTCACTATGGAATCAATGAAACAGTAAACAATCAGTCAACACTTGGACTCTCTGGCATGAGGAGAGTCTAGCCTTGGCCAAAATGCTGCACGGAGGGGCTTAACTCACTGTATAGGATTTCCACCCATTGCCTTCAGGTATGACAGTATGTTCCAACAGTAATTGTCAACTTCCCCATAGTGTGGATATCTCCCTTAATCTGTTTAGTACATGGTTCTCATAGTTCTCAGTAATGAGCTATTCACATACAGTATCATAGCTTTTAATAGTACCATCTACATTCATATCTAGCATTTGTATCTCATAGGCCATGAATCCTTAATGTGTTTAATCATTATGAAGTGCAAAGGACTAACAATCTTTGATTTTGGATATTCTGGTAAGATACTTTAGGAAATGCTAGCTATAATAAATTACAATTCTTTGATCACTGTGAACATTTCCATACCCTCTATACTGGTTTCAAAGTGCAGCCACAGAGATTATTATATCTTATGAAGGTTATCGTGTTTATAATTGGTTGAGTGCTTCCACATCAATATGGGCAAATGCAATAGACAGCACTACAGTTCAAAATCTAGTACTTTTGTCCAAACCTAAACAGTTTTCGGTTCATTTTTACTATATTTTCCAGGAAGGGTATGCTGCTAACACTGAGATGTATGCTATATTTTGTGTGGTTGGTTTTGCATATGCAATCATGTTCTTCATTGTTATCCTGATCTAAGGTTTCCATATAGCTTGAATTTTATGTTTATGTGCGAGAATTTCACTGTCAAAGAAGCAATTATAATTCAGAGCTTAGGAATTCCAGTGATAAGGAGTCTCCATTTCATTCCTTCTATGACCGATTGTCTTCTTAGCAATTGTAGTATCAAATTAAGATTCACACCTTTTCCTTACATCTTTTATTTCTCCTGTCTTTACCTGAGCAAAATTTAATTATGTGTTTCTTTCCTAAATATCTGTACATAGTTCTTAATTTTTTGTAAACTTCACTAGATAGTCTTCAACTTTTTGCAATGATTTGATGGACACTTCTACTTGCATTAAAGAGCTGTGTTAGACACTCAGACATGACGGGATGTTCAGATACTCATGTCCGGAACTTTACATCAAGATTTTAAAATAAACACTAGATATTTCTTCATAATACTTGTTTGTATGCTAACTTCAGTATACTTCGGTTGTATCAGTTATATTTTAAATTTCAATAGTTATACTTTATATATACATGTCTAAGTACATATACATATGCATATTTTTGTATTTCCTGGCTTCCTGTGTACTCGTGTCCTATCTTTAAGAGATCACCATGTCTGACATGCGTGTCTACATCAATCCTTAACACCTGTGTCTATGCCCCTCAGATCACAGGCTTTTTGTAAAACGTTTTATTGAGTGATGAAGATTTTCTTATGTTCTACTTACAACTGGTCTTGACATTGTCCTGCCCATTTAGGGTTTTCTTCAGTTAGCTACTGGGTCATATGCTGCATGGAGATCTGTCTTTGGATGGGGGTGGGTTTTTTTTCCTTTCCCTCCTTTCTTCTCTTTTTCTATGTATATTTGTATGTATGTGCATATGTATCGATGTGTGTATGTATGGATGGATGGATGGATGGATGTGTAATTTATGGTTGATTAAGTTGAAAAAAAAAGATACAGGGATATATAGTCATTGCATAAAAGTATGTTGTTTGGATATTGTGTAATTTATAGCTGATTAAGTTGCAAAAACGGGATACAGGGCTATAGTCATTGCGTAAAAATATGTGCTTCAATTAGTCTTTCTTCCATGCTTTGAGGCAGATGCTTGTCTTTTGTTGGTTTGGCACAGGTTGAGCAAAGAAGAAAAGAAGCTCTATCTAAGACCATTGATGAGGGATCATCCACATTAGATGCTTCTTTGAATGATGTCATATCACGTTATAGTTATATGGATCTTCGGCCTTGCACATCCAAGGAGTTAGATCATTTGATTCGACAAGAGGTACTTTATTATTCATTTATATACCTTCTTAGGATAGCAAAGAGATTGTTGGGAGAGGTCTTGTGGTTGACTCGATATAAAATTTTTAGATTTAACATTTCAAAAAAAATTGTGCAAAATATGCTTTCCCATATTTTGAATCCGGCATCTACTTTAGGTGTTATGGGCTACATAACATTGAATTTTTCTGTATCTACCTTGACTTTTTTTTTTCTAGGTTTTGATTTTCCGGTTTCTTTTTGAATCCATCCTATTATGTATTGATGTGTTTGGTTTGATTTGTTTGGCTAAACTTTGTGTTTAGCTGAACTTTGTGTTTGTGGAACTTCTTATGCTTGGGCACCATGCCAGGACTTGTAGTATACGGACAATAATGCAAAAGTATAAACAAGGACATATATGAGACCTGGAAAATTAGGAAATAAAAGAAGAGATGGGAATGCTACAAATATAAGTCTTTTGTTTGCATGTTTTTTTTTTTTTAATATGGATAGTACCACGAAATTATATAAATGAGAGAAAGAAAAAGAGATGTACATGTATAGGCATGTCGCTCTCTCTAAAGAGCCTATACAAAAGAACATCAAGAAGGTGTAACACCCACTAACTCTCCAAAGCTGCCAAAAGAGAACACGATAAGTGCTGAGCAATGCACAAAACCTTGCCCCATTCCACAAGTCTATCACAAATAAAAGAAACAAGTCCCTCTAAAGACTTACCATCTTCCTGAAGGTTCTTGAGTTGCGTTCTCCCCAAATGGACCACAAAGTTGCATGAAGAATGAGCTACCACATCTTGTAATCATCCTTATGCTTCCACTCCCTCTTCCAACCTTTAACAAGGTCACCAATGGAACGAGGAATCGGGTGGCAGCATTTGACCTTGTCAAGCACCTGCTTCCACACACATTCCATGAAGGGACATGGAGCACCTGCTTCCGCACACCTTCCATGCAGGACACCAGCCAGCATGTCACATGTTGGAAGCCTACCATTGATGATTCTCCACATCAACACATTCACCTTCAAAGGGCTCTTCACACTCTGAACTTCCTTGCAAAAAGGAAAACAAATCCCTGGATCATGGATCAGCCTATAAGCAGACTTCATTAAGTATTTTGAAGAAGTATCCCATCTCCATTTACAAGAATCCTCAACCATTAGTTGAATGTGAAAGTCTTGGAGCAAAGATAGAGATCCACCAACTCATTAAGCTTTTCCTCATACATATTCCTTCTGAAAATAGGACACCATCCACCTTGCTCCCACACCTCATGTACGAGAGCTTCCAGGGAGGAAGCTATCCTATATAAACATTGGAATCTCTCTTGGAATGTGACCCCATAACACCATTTGTCTTCCCAAAACTTCCACCTATATCCGTCCCCTAGAACCTGTTGTGTTCTAGCAAAAATGACATCCGCAGCTTGTAACATACCCCTCCACAAAGATGAAATGCCATATCCTCTGGGAGGGATGAGGTCCCAAACTCTCCCATGCCTGTAATACTTGGTCTTAATGATATCTACCCACAAAGGGTTGTCCATCAAGCCCAATTGCCAAAGCCATTTCCCCATAAGAGCCAAGTTAAAATCTTTAATATCCTTGATACCAAGCCCACCCCTATCTTTATCCAAACATATCTTGGACCACCTAATATCATGCGATCCACAGATTTTTTTCTTGAGAACCATGCCAAAAAAATTTGCACCCAATAGTATCCAGTTTTTTGGCTATCGTGTTGGGGATCAGAAAAATAGAGAGGACATACGTCGGCAGACTATCCAACACTGACTGGCACAGCACCAACCTTCCCCCATAAGATAAGAGCCTGCCTTTCCACTCCGCCAGCCTTGCTTCAAACAAGTGAATGATTCTGTCCCAATCTGAACACCGTATAGAAGTAAGGGATAATGGTGGACCAAGGTAGGAGAAGGGAAATTGACCCACTTGACATCCCATCAGTGAAGCAGCTCTTGCCAAAAACCGAGGACCTACCATCAGGCTCTTCTCAAAATTCACCGTCAAACCGGTCAAATCCTCCAAAATTTGAAGCATCTGCCTAACCACAACCAACTGAGAGAGAGAAGCTGGAACGAACAATATGGTATCATCTGCATACTGTAGGTGATAAATCTATCTACCAGTGTAGTGCACCTTGAAGCTAAAAATGCAACCCAAGTCCTCCGCTTTGAGCCAAAGGGAGCTGAGAATATGTGCCACTAGCACAAACAGAAGGGGCGACATCAGGGCAGGGTTAAGTCTGCGACCACCACAGAAGAAAGGAGAAGGCTCCCCATTGACTAATACAGCAAAAGAGGCTGATGAAACACAAGTGGAAAGCCATCTTACCCATCTATCACAAGAACCCATAAGAGAAAGGACGTGCAATAGACAGTTCCAATTGACCCTATCATATGTTTTGTGAAAGTCAATCTTGAGAATAAACCCTTTCTTCCTCTGGATCTTAAAGGCATGTAAACACTCATGTGCCACCAAGAAATTGTCTTGAATGTGCCTTCCTTTAATGAAAGCACCTTGATGAGCTCCAATCAGTTTATCTACCACCTTATTCAGCCTTATGGCCAACATTTTAGTAATGATCTTATAAACTCTGTTCAGGAGACTAATGGGTCTAAAGCAGGGGCTAATCGGCTTTTGTTTGTATGTTACGACATGGAGAGAAGAGTAATAAAATATCTCTAATCATCATTAGGGGTAATATCCATATATGTATGTATGTAGAATTTTGCTAGAATACAGTGACGGCCTGAAATACAGCCTGGCTGTATTCTAGCAGCCACCTGATATCAATCAGACGGCTTGGCATTGCCCCACCCTGTACAGGGCGGGTTGACACGAACAGGGGTTATGTGCACATCTGGCTTTTGTTTTCACAGGATTCCTTTTCGGACTATGGTAGTGACCTATTTTTAGGCTATGTTCTCCTCAATTGGATTTGTTATTGATAGCCGATTGATTCTCTTTAAATCTGTTAGAAACCCTCTTACTTAGAATTCTTCCCATTAAGAACCAACCACAGAAAAAGGTGGTTGCTTAAAGCTTTTTTCCACATTCCTTTATTCTTTTTTTTTAAGTTACATTTCTATTAAAAACCTTCCTGTTAGTTAGATTTAAATTCTTAACCAGTGGAATTCTTTTAACTTTTAAACTCGCAAACTTCTCTCTCTCTCTCTCTCTCACTCTTTGTTGGATGTAAAGTCACTATGTTTTGCCAGTTTGGTTTAATTTTAATATAAAAAGGATCATGGGCAGTGTGTTCCCTGTTATTCAAAATGTATCACTTCAAAGTTGAATATAGAACTGTTTGAAGGAAAAACAAATATAATTCTTTAGCTAAAACTAATTCATAAGGTTCCTTTTTTTCTTCTGGCAACAATAATTTCCTTTTGCTTGGCATCTTCTAATAAGGTTGGTCAAGGAAAGCATGGATCCTATTTCTTTATTGATAAATCAAGGGAATTTACCTTTGCAATTTCAGTGGATTGAAAGGAACACTCATAAGAAAGCTGAGAAGTCACCTCTACTTCATGGAACCGATTCCATAGGTAGCCGTATGCAGTATTTTTTCTTTCTTTTCTTGTTTGCTTTTTGTTCCTTACCTCACAAAGTTAGTAATTTTTCAATTCCAGAAAAAGGTTCCATTGGACTTCCAAATCCAAGGACGCTTACATCGTCCGTGAAAGTTGTTTACCCAGATACTTCTCGAATGGTGATCTATGACCCCAGGCAAATGCAAGGTAAACACCTCCTTTTTTCATCATATGTGCTTCGATAACATGATAATGGATCATTTATATGAAAGTTTCAGTAAAGTAAATTCTGAAGCTAGTTAAAAGAATAAAATTAGCTGATATCATGACGATACTAGGTAGTATAGAATCTATAGATATTATTATGGGAGAAGTTGATTATTGAAATGATAATTGATATAACAGAAGTACAAACTATCAATTCTTTTTCTTGATCGGAATTCTCTAAAGTTGGAACTTGAAAGTCAATGTAAGGTTTATATCCTTATTTTTTACTTTCTTGGGATGAGTGATTAAGGTAACAATCAGTGATTAGGGTTTGCGACATCTGTGATTTTAGTTACTGTTAGCATTCGCAGAAATGGATTGAGATCAGCGAGACCTTACTCCCCTCCCCCTTTGGGTTGGGCTTCAGTCTGTTGCCAGAAAGTTGCCAGTATGCATCAGATTTAGTGGCAGTGACTTGGAATTGGATCTTTCCTTTTGAATAGGCCTTATCTTAGCTACTGTCTTTTAACATGGTCAGGAACAATGCTGATTTCTAGTCTGAATTAATAAGATTTCAAATTGTAAAATGTTGCATTATCACATATTTTTCATGGTTAATCACCACTTAACCATAGAGAGGTCTAAGAAATGAAGGGTGATACTTATTTCCATTATCTTTTCATGATAATTCATCCAAGGAGGTTTTTTTCCTCTTAGAGTCTGGAGTATATGGAAAAGCCTCCCAAATAATGAGATTATCTATTCCTTCTATAAACATCATGCTGATGGGTTTTAGTGGTTTCTTTTAGGAATACAGATGGCAACAAGTGATGCAATAACCTATTTGGTTATTAATGCTCAGTAGTTATTGGATATAGTAGCCAAAACCAAAGACTTAATCAATACAATCGAGGATGCTATACTGAAATTGGTATTATATAAAATAATGATATATGGAGCCGAAGCCAATATCTAATAGCGTATCCAAAATAAAGTAATATAATAATAAGTATAAACATGATATTTGAATATTATTTTATGTATAACTTAATTATTAGTCATATATTATTTTATGTATAACTTAATTATTATACTAAATAATTATGACTGATATTAAGAGGTAAAAATGATAAATTAGATATTAACGTATTATCTGATAGTATTATTAGATTACGTTATGGTTTTGGATAGGCATGCACCTTATTAGTATCAGACAGGTTGTGGATAGTATACTTCCTTATATTCGGATTGTAGTGTACCATGTACCTGCACAAAGCTTGTGCACTGCATCCCTAGTTTCTCATAGAAGGAGCCCTTGTATCATCCGTGCACAAAGGTTGCACTCATTCTTGAAATCCATATTAATAGTTGGCTCTTGTATGCCTTTCCACTTTCTTCCTTTCCTTGGATGAAGGGTACCATCAAAAGGGCATAGGATGATACACATGAAAATGTGTGAAATTGTTAGATGGATTGTATTCTATTCATGATATGAATTTTTGAAATAGATCTACCAGCTATTCAAATGTGGGCTCGTGGATACTTCGTTGGCCATCTTGTTTATATGTTGTTGTAGATTATTTCCTGTTGGCATAAATAGGCTTAAATTTGTATTATAGTGCAGGCTCAACATTGCTTCCCAGCATTAACAGTCCTGAGCTTCCAACAGTTTCAGGTGCAGTCAATTCTAGTGTAGCTGCAGTCACCGGCAACACAACAAAGACCCTTGATGAGATTTTGAAAATGATTCCATCAACATTGGCAACATTTATAGCTCATCTACCAGTCGTTGAAGGTAGTAGTAGCACCCATTATTTTCTGGTTTTCTCTGACAAACAGTCAGGCATTTCTTTAATTGTGGAGAATATTATGTTTACTTTGTTCCGGTGAAATTTTGTTATAGACTGTTGGCAGAACACGACAGCTTCTAGATTGACGTTGATAACATTTTACAGTTGTCTGAAAATTCTGTTTAATTATCCAGTATGCTTCTGTTTTTTTTTTAAACAATCACATCATTTTTGTACTAAGAGTAGCTAGATACCAACTTGGAACATTAAAGGTATTCTGTGCTTATGCAATAGTACATGTATTTTTGGATAGTATATCATTTATGGTCAAAACCTTTTGTAGTTGTCCTATTGCAGAATTGAGTGGAAACATCGGTGGCACTCTAGAGGTTGGGTCACAGGTTGCCCCCAGCTTAGGACAAATGATGTCACTTTAGGGAGGAGGAAGTAATATAGTACCCCACCCTACTAATCAGCCTTTCTGGACTTCCATCTTGGATGGAAGTAGACAATTCTGGACACTTTGGTGACTCAGGCTCATAATTGTATAGACCAAGACGGGTGTTCTTATATTGTCTCAACCATCACTTTGCGTCGTGTCATGTGGTGCAAGGTCTGACCAAATCACCACCACAGTGTTTATACAAAGGTAAGTGAGAGGTCTTCAAAAATTTCATCTCCTTCCATCTGCTAGGCTCGGTGAAGGTTAATGACAGGTGGATATGTGCGGGTTGTCTTGATGGTTGAATGAAGGGAACCCAATATCTGAGGGGTTACTTGAAAGATGATGCACCTGCTAGATATGCTGAAGGAAATGGGGAAATGTTGAGCATGGTGTACATGAATGTCCTTCAAAGTTCCTTCCTCTTAAAGGTCCCTCTCATGTTCATGTTGGAGGCATCTCAATGGACTTCTCACCTGACTACATGCCTTTCTTCATTCTGGAATTTAGATCTATACTCCTAGCTGGGCTGCCAGTGCCATGTCTCAATGATAGAAGTTTGTCTTCTCCATCTGCCTGGTTGTGTAGGGGGGAACAGTGTCAACTTGGGTAAGTTTGTTCTTGACAACAAGCTCAAATATATTGACGAAATGCTCAATGCCACTGAAATTGGCACTGCGTGCTTGCCCTTTTTCTCTCATTTCATGGTTGTGCCTTTACTCTCCAGCAAGAAGGCAGAGTAGAGCCATATTACTGCCATTAAGGAAGGAAAATGTAACCTGAGGGTGAAAGGAACACTGCAAGGAGTATGGTGCATCACAGGCATTTGCAGAGCCACCAAGATTTCCACCTGTAGATAGTATAGAAACATCAATTCCTTTGCTGATGCACAAGTTGAACATGTGAGATGATTCACAGTTAGCATAGGAAGTATGGAATATTGGAATGCCATAAGCATAGCAGGATTCCTCCGCTAAGACAAGGGAATAAGGAGCTCAATTGCTGGCCCATAGCCATTCTTCAGAGTGGTCTTGGCTCTCACCAGATTAGGGTGACTATGATGTGGAAAATTGCATGGACATGTTTGTGCTGGGCCCTTTCAAGCCAAACATTGGGATGGGGATTTTGTGCCCAATTCTGCTGCATGTTAGAGAAGCATCCATCCTGCTTTTCCTGCTGCAAAATATTAAGATCAAAATTGACTAAAAATTCGAAAAATAACTCAGAAAAAATTTGAAACTACACAATAATTAAATGTGTATAAAAAATCTTGGATTCAACAAGTGGGTGTGACTTCTTCAAGGTGTTATAGAAGATTTTGGGCAACAGCATTGGGAAAGCTAATCAGAGGACTGTCTGCTTGTTGGTTTAAATCATCCAACATGGGAGAGGTAAGGAATCCCATATCTTGGACTCCTTAAGAGACCCCAAATCTCCTTGGTGGTACGAGGGCATCAGTAGTGGTGGATTTGAACTCATTCTTTTTCTATGCTAACAGGGAGGAGTAATCATCAAATAGGAACTAGGTATTTATCATACTTTCGAGGTAAGACATGACTCCCATCTACTTCCACTCATTCCTGCTTTCCTTGAATTACAACCCCCCTCAAAAAAAGAAAAGAAAAATAATAATAACTTGTGACCAAATTCAATCTTCTCCTTCTCTCAATTGTGCTCTGATAAAGTATAGTGATGGTTAGGGATATCTTTTTTTGTGGGGAGGAAGAGAACGAGGAACCTATAGCAGAACTCCAGTCAATAGATGAGCTGAGAGCTGACTAGATTCTAATAAACAAATATGTAAGATGATCATACAGATTGGGAAGATCTTAGGGATTTCATTCTTGGGAACATGTTCAAGAAGTGAATGAAAATGTGTCACAGGCTTATGTAATCATGCATCTTGAGTCATGTGAATTGCCCAGCAGACATTCTCTTCCCTTGATCTTCCTTCTGGCTGCTGCAGATTGGAGATAAGCCTCATCCCTCTCACAATCTCACCTTTTATTCTTCTCTTCTTCACTTTTTCTCCCTCTCTCGGTTAGCCAAGGGATGGACTGAGATGTGAGGCATGTTCGCGCCCCTAGGAGTGCCACTTTTCAAAAAATAATCAATAGAAGTCCCAGTAGAAGTTGACTGACCTGACTTTTCAATTGGCGATCTACTGCTCCCTTACATACACTATAGCATAGGAAATTTGAGAAGAAAATGCTTGTTTTTACATGTGGGTCCTCACACTATACACCTATATAGATACAAAGTCATAGGACAACATCCCACAAGAAAATGGAAGTAATTTCCCTTCCAGTAAGTAAATGTTACATTGTATGTTCCAACCCCACTCTGGAGCATTTCTGAGCATACGACACTCATCTGGAAATGTTTGCTAGTAGGAAGCACTCTGGAAAAGTTCCAGTGATTCATGACTTTTAAGGCTTTGTTATTTTTGACTTTGGTCCGATCTTGTTGTTTTGCAATGACAATGCTGTATGAACGTGACTGGTCATCAGGATAAACTTTGATGCATCTGGAAGAAAAGAAAAACAAGCTGTTATGAGTTCTTTCTCACATGTCTGTCTACTTATGCTTTGCTATAAGATAATTCTATCTTTTAAATTAATTTAGCACTGGTATTTTGTTAAAATTGCAGGCCCTTCTCCAAACGTGGACATAGTATTATATGTTCTATTGCAGGGAAACATTCCAACTGGACATACAAGTAAATCTATCACTTCAATGCAGCAACTACAACCTGGAGGAGCTGGTCCCAGCACAAGCGACCTTTCAGGCTCCAGCAAGACCCGTCCTAACACAAGTGTATCATCACATAGACTTCCCAGAGAAAGACAAACTGGGAAAAGGAAAGAAGCTGGAAGTATGTGCTCTAAGTCTCACTCAAAACCCAAGTTCTCATTCTCTAGTATTCTTTTTCTGACTCTGTATCTGCCTTTGGATTTGTGCATCAAATGTGTGCACGTGCCGTTGGAGCACGCTGGCTGTGCCTCTGTTGATTTGTTTGGATTAACAGATGATAGTGGTGTTAGCATGCATATGAAACATGTACTTCCTTTTTTCCATGACATTGTATGTCAAGTGAATGCATTTGAGCAAGTGCACGAAGATTTCTGCCAAGCCATCCCAAGCTGAAGTTTTTGGATATGCTTTCTTGCTAATTAATCTGGTGCACCAATAAGATTGGTTGATCCTTTTCATTTTGTGAGAAATTTAATTCTATGTATTCTTTTTTTAGACTTGAGAAGCATCTCGATCTCTATGGTTAAAACACATGCAAGTCTCATACTTATTTCTTTATCAGCCAGTCTTTCAAGGCTGGATGTCTTTAAGTCACTGGGCCCAGTGATTAATTCAACAGAACCCCATAGGGTAGGTTATGTCCCAATCAAGTGTGTTTCTAGTTTTATAAACCCCTTGTTTACACAGATTAGTTAAACACAAGGTTGCAGATGGCTGACATAGTTAAAAGCACTTGCATGAAACCCCCACTTTAAAGCTTCCTGTTAAATTATATGAACTCCAGGTAGTTCATTATTACATTTTATGGAATGGGATGAGTATTTGACATTTGATCATGTGAGAAAATACCATTTATGAGACCATATAAACAGGAAGGTTTAAACTTACAAGGGAACGACACTTACAGAAAAGAAAGGCACTAGGCAACCTAGTGCAGTGCAACCATCGTGTGCCAGATTTGCAGGAGGGCTGGGCATCTGGTGCCGGACAGTGTTTTGGGGAGGTGGAGTACAACAGAGGAGAATACGGTGCCTTGCACTGCTGAACATTGAGTGATTTATTTGCTCATTTCACATTTGGTGTTCCTCAGTGCTGGATTGGGTTTATGGGTCCAGCAGATTATGCAGGGAGTCGTCAGTGACCCCCCTCCCCCCCAAAAAAAAAAAAAAAAGAAAAAAGAAAAAATAAAAAAATAAAAAATAAAAAGGGAAAACCTTTTTTGCCCTTTTTTGTGGAGGGGTGGGGTTGGTTACTGGGCAGAAGTCCAAATTCATTTGTGGACTGAGGTCATTGTGCACCACTCATTCCCTCGTAAAACCTGTGCCACCAATACGAACCAAGGTTGAAAACCTTTGTAGTTTCCTTGAGTAGCCATCAGGCGGGGGAGGGGGGGGGTTACATGGATGATGTGGCAGTTGAGTAACAGTTGCGCACTGATCAGATGTCCTAGCCGAGGAAAGGCAGAGGAGATCCTTCGGGCTGGAGTGGTGGTGATGGGGGGGAGTTCAAGGTCAGGAAATGGTGTCCCAGACCAGGGGCCAAGAGTCTAGAACTATCTAGGTTGAAATTGATGGCATCCTGATGCAATTGTTCTTGTGAGAGGTTATGGTGAAGGTGATGTAAGCCGTTGATCATGTTATTAGGGTAGAAGAGGGGCATAAAGGATACACAACATTTGCAGGCTTGGGCTCTGGTGGCAGTACAGGTGGTCTGGCTGTGCCTTTGTCCTAGGGCTTAAAGTTCGAGGTTGCGGTTCATCTTTTCTCTGAGTCAGAACCAGGCAAGGTTGGCTATGGGTTCCAAAGGTGTGGCAGTGGGCTCTAGGAGCAGGGAAATCCTAGCATCTGCTTGTTCACGGTTGAAGATGGCCAGAGCTGTACAGCCACCAGGCTACTGGTTGCCGAACCAGGTCACATGGAAGAACTGACCAGGTATGAATGACTTGGCGCAGGCAATACAAATTTTGGAGGACGTTTTGAAGTTTGAACCAGAAGGGACTTTTTCTTCCTTATTGCAGGCCTTTTCTTCTGAGAAAAGGGTGGGTAGGGCTCAGTTATTCGGGTATTTAAGTCGAACTTTTAGATTGGAGTCGTATGCGACTCTGTGGGAGTTTTCCATCACTTAATTAGGGATCCACCAGGCTTATGGTAAGGAGCAGGGTGGAATCATCCATCTGCCTGGCATCAGTGGTGCTCTCAGACATAACAGCAGCAGATAATAGTAAATCTGGCATCAGAGGCAGAGTCGTCTTCAGGATCGCAGGTAATGGGTTCTCCGTATTTGGAGGAAGGGTTTGCAACTTTATAGAGGCGACTCCGATATCTTCTCCTGGTGGCCAGCCGGGTTTGGAAGGCTCCGCTTGTATGTCTGGTCTCCCTGCAGCAAAGAATGTAAATGCTTTAGGGGATTATTTCAGGGCTGATACAGTGGGGCTTCTTTTGTTGCAAGGGTTTATAGGGATCTGGGATTGGGTTCTCCTTTGTGGCTTTTGATCACATTGTAATAATTTATTTTTAACTTTATAGAAGTGTGGTACCATCCACTCTCAGAAAAGAAAAGTTGATGCATAGAAGACAGATTAAGTCATGATTATTCTATGAAAGACTGCAAAACAAAAATATGAAGAGGGGATTCGGGGCTTGGAAGTAAATATGTTATTATGATAACTCAAAATTTTAGTATCTTTTCTCATTAATCATGATAAAATAAGATTACCCAAGATGCAGGCTGTAACAACTGGAAGTGTTTGTTGAAAGGTAAATGAGATTGCCTCTCTAATATAACCTGAAAAGATAAACTATTATGTCAAAAGAAAATATGTAATGGAGTTTACTGAATTTCATGAAGCTAGTACATATGTGATATCTACACAGAGAAATATGAATAGAATCTGAGATATTTTTGACAACTAATTCAATATTATCCATGGTTTAAGATGGTGTGCACTTTGAGAGAATTGTAGGCACTTAACCTTGTGAAGTCCTAATGTTGAATCTCACTCTTTTATGATCACATATTCTTGAGGACCATCCTATATTACTTACCTTGTCATTGTCTGCAGGGCAAGATGATGATGATACAATGACTGTGCAAAGCCGGCCGCTTCCCCAGGATGTTTTCAAAATTCGACAGATTCAAAGAGCTCGAGGTATCAACACTTCACAAACTGGATCCATCTCTGCAGGGAGTGCATTTTCCGGCGAACAATCTGGCAGCACTGGATAACTTTTTGAGGGTCTCTACCATAATGGGAGACAGGTCACTTAAATCAGAAAACAACCCCAACATCCCAGATTCGAACCTAGGGTGTCCACCCTATCCCAATACTACCCCGTACCAACTGGGCAGGAGCCCATGGGTGGCAGCACCTTCTCTATGTCATCTAGGTTTCTAGCTGCCATATTAAATTTTTAACTTTTATTTTTCTTCTTTTGGGGCGCACAATTTTCTTAGCACTCACAGAATGATGAAGAGGACTACCTTTAGGTTCGTTCAGTGTGTCACGCTTCATATTATCTTTTGCATCCACAAGAGCAATGCCTATTGTTTCCTTTTACTGTGCAACATGGTTCATTCTTATAACAAGGCACTTCACATACGTCGGATCAAAAGTGGATTATTTTGGGGGGACCAAAGGTCCTTTTTTTATTTTCTCTCGTTTTGGATGGAGTGGGTTTTGTCTGAGTCTGGTAACATCACTCTCCGCTACACAGGTTTTCTGTCTCATCTGATGCACAGCCTTTTGCTTAAAAAGGGACCTAAACTTTGTCCACATGTTTGTTTATTTATTTATTTGTGGCTCTAAAAACTTAATATTCTGCATGGAAACAACTGATATAAATGCATCTTATGCTATTTACCTGCAAGCAGCGGACACATTGCAACCCAGAAAATTGCTAATGGGCCCTTATGCTATTTATGTGCCTGCGGGTTCGTTTTGGTCCACTTTTTTTTCTAGGTGCGTGGTCCATCTACGTTTTTAAGAGTTAGTATCGATCTGCAAATATTACTTATTGTTCCTTCCTTCGGATACCATATAGACAGTAACAGCTGGTCCTGGACCAGTTGTTGCGGAGGGGTGGCCTGGCAGGTGAGCAGCCACCCAATGCTGTTAACGAAAATTTAGAAGGCCAGGTCTGCGCGCTTTAACTCTATCTTGAAGTGTTTGTAGATACATGAAGAGAAAAAGAATCAAACAATGTGTATGCACATTTTCATACTCTAATTAGCCTATTGGGACCTGTGGGTGATTACAGCAGTTATACTCAGGTGATGTTGCTTTGCCTCAATAACCCATGTGGAATGGAAGAAATAACTTGGTCAATAACCATGTCCATGGATGTGTAAGTAAAAACAACGAAACAATACGTGTATAAGCATCTTCGTACTGTAATTCGCCCATTGGGACCTGGAGGTGATGCACCCGGGTGATGGGCTTTGCCTCTAATCCATGTGGAATGGAAGCAATAACTTTGTCAAAAACTATCTTGATATTTTTTATCCATCAAGGGTTCCTTTCCAGAGTTAACCTTCTGCAAACCGATCAAGCGGCGCTACAGAGATTTTTGCAAATGACTCTCAGTGCAGCGAGTATTAGTCTGGCTAGCATGGACATGCAAGTTTATCTGCTGCCAGTCTCTGGAACTTTGTCCTTGTGAGATCCTGCCATAACTTCATGCGACTAAATCACACTTTCCTGCTGGTCTAAAGACATTTTTATTAAATTGTATGTTTCAAGACTAAATGATAATATGCAACAAATAGCAATTTCAATGACTTTCTTACATACTGAAATGGAGACTCTAGTCAGTTAAGGCTTCTCTTCCTTTAGACAGAGGGCTTCTTTAAAGGCATGATACTAATTTTCATGAGTTTATCCAACATCTCGGAGATTAAATTGGTTGCACGTTGTTTGGTAATTGGTTTAGTATGCAGGTTCCATCAGGACGCTTCAATTCAAAGAGAAATCTTTGCCCCCCCTCAGGTTCCAAAGCCATCCGTGAAGGCTGATGATCTCAAAAAGATTCCCCACGCCAGCAACAAGATCATGAAAAAAAACAAACAAACATGAAACCATTACTTTTTCTTGATGCTCTACATCTTTATTTTATTTTTGTTAGTTGTTAGTTATATTGGTATGTGGTAGCATTAAATGAATTTATTTTTTACTTCATAATGCGATCGATATATCTCTCTTGTGGATGCATGTTGTAATTAGGGAATGCGTTACCCATATTTATCATGCATTTTAAAGCAAAAGTGTCTGATATTCTTTTTAAATCATATGGATTTAAAAATTAGGGAATGAGTCCCTTAATGTTAAGTTATTTTTTCACTCTTATTTTAATTGAAAATATAATTTATAACATATATAAAAGTGATGATTACGAACCTAGCAAAGTTTTCGAATTGATATATACATTCGTCTTCTCTCTATATGCACTTATATATATATAGAGAGACTCCTAGAAAGTCCTTTTCGTTAGGGCTCTCTTTATCCACGTCCTTATCTAACTAGGGATAACTATCTAATGTGGATGCTTATCATCTTAATCTTCCAATAAGATTAACATATCCCACTCAGACATATTGGACATATCACAATGGTATCTCCTCTTGTAACTCTTCCTTTCATACAGAAAAATGGCGTGTGCGACTAAACGAGAAGGATATGTAAGTGAAGAGTGTTATATTAAGTTATCACCATACTAACATAACATTGCAACTCCAAGTCTCGTCTCATACCTCAAATCACAAGTTCACACCAAGTTAAGAGGGTCTGATCCCTCTTAGATCTTCACCTTAACATCTCAAAAACAACATTTATGTACTCATAATTATGTTGGACACTTCCATCATAATTGTTGGCCAGCAATGAGTCAGAATGACATCGGTGTGATACAAGTCAATTTTTCCTACGCCACACATGTCAATCTGCGTCGACTTAACTGCTTTCCTAGACATGCTCCGCTGGACCGTATTATTCATGGTCCTTGGAAAAACATGCTAAAGTAGCATAATCAAGTATCCACTTCGTGACAAGATGCATAGTCCCAAAGGGCATAGAAAAAGGCAGAGATTTCACACAGTGATGAAGTAGGGATCTATTCAATCACTCCTCTGAAGGTCGAAAAAGAGATAGCACATACAGTATGATCAGCATGTTATGGTGGAGCTCATAGCAGGATTGGCCACGCTCATACACCATATAAATCTATAACCCTGTGTTCCACTAAGCTCATCTAGGTTGCCCATATGGCCCTCATCAGATTCAGCTATCAACAGGTTACATGGTTAAGCCCATGTCCTACTGTTTTCAATCAGTCTCATCTTAACCATCTGCTAAGGCGATTTCGACTCTTATCACGTTCCCACTGAACGTTGGAAATATACACTCTCACTGAGTGCACAGTTTACAAAGTCTATCTCATCATGCTCGCTCTTATAGCGATACGGCAATCGTCCGTGTGAGTGGACCGATCAAAACCTGGTGACCAATATTTACATTCACAAAAATAAGTGCACTAATAATGCAAATGAAATACTCATATTTTATTGCATAAAATGGTGTCCATTTACAAAAAAGATCTAGATCCTTCTTAGTCCTAAACATCCAACATGTTTGAGAAATGCAATTCTCACAAGAGGTTTGGTCAAAGGATTTGCAAGCATCTCACTAGTAGAGATATATCTAAGGACCACCAACTCCTGCGTAATGATGTTTCTAATAAAATAGTAACGAGTGTCAATATGCTTTGACTTTCCGTGATACTTGGAGTCCCTCGTATAGGCTATTGCGGCCATATTGTCGCAATAGACCATAACAACATCTCCTGCATGTGCTGTGACATTCAAGCTCACCAAGAATTGTCTCAACCAGATGGCTTCCTGGACCGCAGTAGTGCAAACAATGTACTCAGACTCCATCGTAGACAAGGAGACACATGCTTGCTTCTTGCTGCACCAATAAATAGCTCCTCCTTCAAGTACGAATGCATATCCCGAAGTGGACTTGCGCTCATCTCTGTCAGCTGATCCATCGACATCTGAGTATCCGGTCAATCTAAGGCTCCCACCATGATAGCACAGAGCGAGGTTCTCAGTACCTCGCAAATATATGAAAATCCTTTTCACTGCTAGCCAATGCGCAGATCCATGATTACTTTGATATCTACTAATCATGCCAACTGCAAAGCAAATGTCGGTACGAGTGGACATTATGGCATACATGAGGCAACCGACTGCAATGGCATATAGAACATCCTTCATTTGTTCTTTCTCTTCCTCTCTATTAGGACATTGATCAATGCTAAGAACTGAGCCCCTCTCCATTGGAGTATCTATAGGTTTGGCTTTATGCATCCAGAAGCGCTCTAAGATTCTCTTTATGTAAGTCTCTTGAGACAAACTAAGAAGTCTCTTGGATCGATCCTTATGGATCTTTACTCTCAGTATATAATCAGCATCACCTAAATCCTTCATCTCGAATGTGGAGGATAACCACTCTTGAGTGGTTTTGATTAACTCCAAGTCATTCCCAACTAGTAATATATCGTCAACATATAAAGAGAGAATGAGAACACCTTTCTTAACTCTCTTCACATAGACACAGTGATCCTCTTCAGTCATTCTGAAGCCAATCGAAATGATTGCTTGGTGGAACCGATAATACCACTGTCTAGACGACTGTTTGAGACTATATATAGAACGTTTCAGGCGGCACACTTTGCGCTCTTGTCCTTTAGCTCCAAAGCCCACAAGCTGAGCCATGTAGATCTCTTCGTCTAATTCTCCATTGAGAAAAACTGTCTTTACATCAATCTGGAAAAATTCCCAGTCTAGATGTGCGACGATAGCCAGGATGAGGCGAATAGAGGCAAATCTCACCACTGGGGAGAATGTCTCTTCATAGTCTATTCCCTCTAATTGGGTATAGCCTTTCGCCACGAGTCGGGTTTTATATTTGTCAATTGATCCATCAGCCTTACGTTTGACTTTAGGAACTTTTTCTCAATAGCCTTACGTTTAGGTGGTAGATTAACTAACTCCCATACTTTGTTCTTAGCGATTGAGTTCATTTCTTCCCTCATTGCAGCTATCCACTTTTCTGAGTCATGTGAGGTCATTACTTCCTCGTAGGATGCAGGCTCATCAGCATCTTCAGAAGTACACATGAATGATTCCCCTTCAATCGTGAAACGACGTCGAGGGATATGTCCACGTTGACTTCTACGAGGAAAACAGTTAAGTGGTTCACTCCCACTGTCCATTGGAACATTCCCACTGTCTTCGGCAACTTCTGGGATGAGACTAATTCCCCCCATACCGGAAGACATAGTGTTCTCATCGGAATCTTGCAATTCATATAGCTGCATGTCCTGCCTGACCTCTCCTATTGTTGGGTAATCTCCCTCAAGGAAGATTACATCTTGGACCTTTTTCTCAGTCATTCCTCCATCTTGATGTTCACCTGTTTGCTAGCTCTATGACCCAATTTTCCACACTTATGGGAAGTACTGTGAACATATCCAGTTGATCCCCATAGACGTAAATCCTCCAAATGAGGTTTTTCACCTTTCTATAGTTCGTAGGGAGTTGAAGGTATTGACTTAGAAGGCACTCGGTTCAGGATAAAGGCAACAGTCAATAGTGCATCCCCACAAAAAATTATTGGGAGGTTAGCTTGCACCATCATCGATCGAACCATCTCTATAAGAGTACGATTCCTCCTCTCTGCAACACCATTTTGTTGCGGAGTATAAGGAATGGTAAGTTGTTTGCGAATTCCTTTCTCTTCACATAACTCTCTGAACTGATCTGAGAGATATTCTCTGCCTCTATCAGTGCGAAGAGCCTTAATGCTCCTCTGTTTATCATTCTCTACATCAGCCAGAAAACGCTTAAAACAGGTTAAGGCCTCTGAGCGATGGGTAAGAAGATATATTGAACCATAGCGAGAATAGTCATCTGTGAAGGTGATAAAATAAGATTCGCCATGACGTGCCCTCATATTTAAGGATCCACATATGTCTGAGTAGATTAGCTCTAGTGGGCAAGAGGCCCTCTTGGCCTTCCCAAATGGCTTTTTGCAGGCTTTTCCTGCCAAACATGGTTCACAAACAGGGAGATTCACTTTAGTGAGAGGCCCCAATAAGTCTGCTCGAGCCAATCGGCTCATTCTCTCCTGTCCTATGTGCCCCAATCTCGCATACCATGATACAGAATCAGAAAGAAATAAGAAGTAGATGAGATTAAAGAGATAGAATCATTATTTTCTAAATCCATGACAAACAAATTGTCTTTTAAATGACCAAGACCATAAAGACTCCTATCATAATAAAGAGATACAGAGGTCTTTAGAAAATTGAAAGAATAATCCAAACGTAAAAGTGCTATAACTGAAAATAGATTACATCGAACACCAGGTACATAAAGCACATCATGTAAAAGAAGAACGCGTCCAGTTCACATCTTCAGCTGGTACGAGCCAACTCTAAGGACTTCTTCCTGAGCGCCATTCCCCATGGTGACGTGTTGACTGTCAGTTGGTATTCGACGATAATCTATGAATCCGGCTCGCTCACGAGCTATGTGGCAGGTTGCTCCTGAGTCTACAATCCAATGAGAGACCGTATGAGCAATGAAAACATTAGAGCACACATAAATAGGATTACTAGAGACGGGACAAACCTTCTTTGACTCAGTGGACTCACTGGCATAGTGTCCCATCTTCTGACAGTTAAAACATTTGACTTTGCTCAGGTTTTTCTTTCCTCGCTTGCCACGTTTACCCTTTTGGTTATTTTGTTGTCCCCATTTCTTTTCAGCCTTTTGCTGAAAATTGTTGTTCTTCTTGGTCTAGTTTTGCTTGGGCCTCTTTGCCTTAGGCTTATTGACATTAGTTACCAATGCACTGTGACAGGTCGCCTCTTTGCGTTCCACCTCTAACTCAAGGTCACGTGAAACGTCACTGTAAGTCTTGATGCTTTCGTTGTGTGTAAGCACCAATTTAATGTGTTCCCAAGAAGAATCGGGAAGGGACCTCAGCACGGCAAGTATCTGCTGCTCATCTGAGAGTTTTGTTCTTACTGTCTTTAATTCTCTGATCATTGAAGACATCGCCCTCAAATGCTCTGCCATAGAATGCTTTGGGTCTATCATGTACTGATTGAACCTCAAAGTTAAGACCGTCAGCCTCGTTGCTGATGTGCCTCCATATTGGAGTTTCAATTACTCCCACATTTCTATAGTAGTTTTGTAACTTTCAAATTCTTTAATAAGGTCATCGTGCATGCAGCTCAACATAGTGTAGCGCGCACTTCTGTCCTTATTCAACCACTTGTCATAGGCTTGCTTGTCACGATTGACTTGCGCAAGTGGTCAATCATCAGATGGTGGTAGCATCACATTGGTCAAGGTCTCAAGTATCTCCTTCTCTTTCAGGAGATACTGAATTTTTCTGTGCCACATGTCATAATTTTCGCCTTTCAATTTATCTTGATCAGACAACTCATGATATAAACCTTTAGAGGCCATCGTTACCTTCTACATTACGTAAGAAAAAATAATAATTAGGCACTTATAAATTCTTTTTCTTAAAAACAATTGATCCTATAATTTGTCTCACATATATCAGTTCGAAAACTTTGCTTGGCTCGTAATCATTACTTTTATATATGTTACAAATTATATTTTCAATTAAAATAAGAGTGAAAAAATAACTTAACATTAAGGGACTCATTCCCTAATTTTTAAATCCACATGATTTAAAAAGAATATCAGACTCTTTTGCTTTAAAATGTATGATAAATATGGGTAACACATTCCCTAATTACAGCATGCATCTATAAGAGAGATATATCGATCGCATTATAAATTCATTTAATACTATCACAGACCAATATAACTAACACATACAGGTAATTTATTAATAAAAAAAATGAACAACCCGCTCTCTTATGTTATAACAAATGTGTCTAATAATTTTAAATAAGGATTGCCGGATAGCCAGTGTCCCGGTTAGTCTATCATTCAAACAAAATATCAACCACATTAAAACAAGGTTCAAAGTCCATCGTCCATTTAATACATTGCTTGAATTGTACAACTCAAGAACCGATTTAAATCGGCCCCTAATAATTATAATCAGTGTGGACAAAAAAAAAAATTCTTGATCCTCCATAGTCTCCAATGAGTCTCTGAAAAAGAAATTTAGGGACACTGGCCATCCATCTCGTCAATCACATAACCATGTAATTTTTATTTGTATTAAATTAATTATCCTCCCATCAAGAGAAAATTAATAATTTGGTCATGTAATTACAGAGATTACTTGTAATTATCCCTTTTATAATAATAATAAAAAACATATTTTAGATTCTTTGTATTTAAAAAAAAATATTTAGACATCTTTTCATAATTCTAACTAGATTAAAAAGAATCATGAAAGAAAGGCATATGAACAATTTCATAAAACGGTAAAAAAAAATGTTCAATCATTTTTATTTTTTTTCGGATTACTGTTCATATGAACAGTAAAAGAGGGATGAACAGTAACCCGCGGATTACTGTTCACCCACCGTGCGCGTCCCCGCGCAGGCGGGCGCGGGCGGCCCTGCGTGGGTGGGCGTGCGGGCGCGTGACCCCTCCACCTGCGGCACGCAGGTCGGCACTGCTCCGCGCGAGCGAGCGCAACCTCGCAGGCAAGTGCGCGCGGCACCGCACTGGCACTGTTCTATCGCGTGAGTACCCAACGAACCCTAAATTTTCACCTTGATACCAATGTTGGTAAACTGTTTTGAAGAACGTGTTACCTTCGTAGCGTGTTCGTCTCGTCGCGATATGGAGCGGAAGCGTCCCCTCGTCGGTGCAGAACTGCTACCAGAGTCGCCTGGGATGTCCATGCGCCAGATCTCAGAAGCTCCGGGTGATTCTTCCAAGGGAGTGAGGAATAGAGGAGAGGGAAGATGAGGAGGAGTTCATGTACATTCGTCTTCTCTCTATAAGCACTCATATATAGAGAGAGAGAGACTCCTAGAGAGTCCTTTTCGTTAGGGCTCTCTTCCTCCACGTCCTATCATCTTAATCCTTCAATAGGATTATCATTAGTCTTAGACTAGTGTTTGTGAAGAGAATTGTGATTAAAATCATTGGGGTTCATGTCGCAATGAACAAGACAGTTTCATTCATAAGCGAGCACATAAGCTAGTGAAAGAATGCAAACACCCTTAATGGTTTATAAAAAAAAAAAAAAAAAAAGCTCGATACACTAAGGGGAGCTTCCACAAGTCACTGAAACAACCACTTCACCTCTATGCGACGTAGGTATCTTTGTAAGTGAAAAAGACAACCTTTGCTTAATCACATATGTTAAACGTAATGGAGGATATAGTGGATAAGTATCCACATTGGAGTTCTTTTCCAATGTGAAAAAAGACTTGGAGATTTGAGTCCCATTACATGAGGACTCTTGAGGAGTCTTTCTTATATATATGAGAGCCTATAGAGAAGAGAAGGCACCCTACGTAAGCCCTCCTCCTCCTCCTCTTCTCTCCCAAAACTCTTCCCTCTCCTCTCTCTCTCTCCCTTGGAAGAATCACCAGGACTTCCGAGATTTGATGCATGGACTTCGCAAGCGACACTAGTAGCTGCTCTGCACCGACGAGAGGATGCTTCCGCTCCATGTGACGCGACGCCGTACACGCTACGAAGGTAACTTTCCAACATTGGTATCAGAGCGAAGGAGGTTCGTCGGACAGTCCCGCCGGAGGCCAGCGACGGCTACTACACGCCCGCGTAGGGCAGCATGCGCAGTGTTGCGTGCGCCTGTGTGCGGGGTAGTGCGCACCCCTGCGAGTCGTGCGCGCACAGGGGGCCGCGCCCCCACACGTGTCCTTGCGAGTCCACACGCGCAGGGAGTTGCGCACCCCTGCGCTTCCAGAAATTTACTATTCATGCGTTTTTACTGTTCATGCCCACTTTACTGTTAATACACGTATCATTGTTCATGCATTTTAGAGCAAAGTGTCTGAAATTTTTTAAAATCATGTGGATTTAAAATTAGGGAATGAGTGCCTTAATGTTCTATTTTTGTTCACTCTTATTTTAATTGGAAATATAGTTTGTGACATATATAAAGGTGATGATTACGAGCCTAGTAAAGTTTTCGAACTGATATATATGAAACAAACTATATGACCAATTGATTTTAAGAAAAGGAATTTTTTAAGTGCCTTTTTTTTGGTGCTATGTAGAAGTTAACGATGACCAAAAGATTTATATTACGAGTTGTCTAATCAATATAAATTAAAAGGCAAAAATTATGATATGTGGCACAGAAAAATTCAGTATTTCCTGAACGAGAAGGAGGTACTTGAGACCTTGATCAACGTAATGTTGCCACCATCAGATGATGGACTGCTTGCGCAAGTCAATCGTGACAAGTAAACTTATGATAAGTGGTTGAGTAAGAATAAGAGTGCGCGCTACACTATGTTGAGTTGCATGCATGATGATTTTATAAAGGAATTTGAGAGTTACAAAACTGCCAAAGAAATATGGGAGCAATTGAAGCTCCAATATGGAGACACATCAGCAACGAGGCTGAGGGCCTTAACTTTGAAGTTCAATTAGTACATGATGGACCCAAAGCATTCTATGACAGAGCACTTGAGGGTGATGTCTTCGATGATCAGAGAATTGAAGATAGCTGGTACTGAACTCTCAGATGAGCAGCAGATACTTGCCGTACTGAGGTCCCTTTCCGATTATTCTTAGGAGCATATCAAACTGGTGCTTACTTACAACGAAAGCATCAAGACTTACAGTGACGTTTTACATCACCTAGAGTTAGAGGCGGAGCGCAAAGAGGAAACCCGTCATAGCGTACTGGTGGCTGACACAAACAGGCCTAAGGCAAAGAGGCCTAAGCAAAACTGGACTAAGAAGAACAACAATTTTCAGCAAAATGTTAAAAAGAAATAGGGACAGTAGAATAACCAAAAGGATAAGCGTGGCAAGCGAAGAAAGAAAAACTTGAGCAAGGTCAAGTGCTTTAAGTGTCAGAAGATGGGACACTATGCCAGTGATTGCACTGAGCCAAAGAAGGTTTGTCTAGTCCTTAGAAATCTTAGTTATGTGTGCTCTAATGTTTTCGTTGCTCATATGGTCTCTCATTGGATTGTAGACTCATGAGCAACCTGCCACATTGCTCGTGAGCGAGCTAGGTTCTTAGATTATCGTCGAATACCAGCTGGCAGCAAGCACGTTACTATGGGGAATGGCACTCAGGAAGAAATCCTTGGAGTTGGCTCGTACCAGCTGAAGATGCGAATTGGGCGCACTCTTCTTTTACATGATGTGATTTATGCACCTGGTGTTCGATGTAATCTATTTTCAGTTATAACACTTTTATGTTTGGATTACTCTTTCAACTTTTTAGGGACCTCAATATCTCTTTATTATGATAAGAGTCTTTATGGTCTTGGTCATTTGAGGGACAATTTGCTTGTCATTGATTTAGAAAATAATGATTCTATTTTTTTAATCGCATCTTCTTCTGATATTGTTTCTGATTTGGTATCATGACATGCAAGATTAGGGCACATAGGACATGAGAGAATGAGCCGATTGGCTCGAGAAGGTCTATTGGGGTCTCTTACTAAGGTGAATTCCCTGTCTGTGAGCTATGTTTGACAGGAAAAGCCTGCATAAATCTATTTGGGAAGGCCAAGAAGGCCTCTTGCCCACTAGAGCTAATCCACTCAGACATAAATGGATCCTTTTTTAAGCGTTTTCTGGCTGAGGTAGATAATGATAAAGAGAGGTGCATTAAGGCTCTTCGCACTGATAGGGGCAGATAATATCTCTCAGATCAGTTCAGAGAGTTATGTAAAGAGAAAGGAATTCGCAAACAGCTTACTATTCCTTATACTTTGTAACAAAATGGTGTTACAGAGAGGAGGAATCGTACTCTTATGAAGATGGTTCGGTCAATGATAACGTAAGCTAATCTCCCAATAAATTTATGGGGGGATGCACTATTGACTACTGCCTATATCATGAACTAAGTGCCTTCTAAGTCAATACCTTCAATTCTCTACGAACTATGGAAAGGCGAAAAGCCTACTTGGAGGACTTACACCCTTGGGGATCAACTGGATATGTTCACAATACTTCCCACAAATATGAGAAGTTGGGTCCTAGAACTAGCAAATAGGTGTTCATAAGGTATCCTGAGCAATCTAAGGGCTATGTGATATATGGTGAACATCCGGATGGAGGAATGACTGAGAAAGAGGTCCGAGATGTGGTCTTCCTTGAGGGAGATTACCCATCTATAAGAGAGGTCAGGCAGAACATGCAGCTATATGAGTTGCAAGATCCTGTTGAGAACACTATATCTTCCGACACGGGGGGAATTAGTCTTATCTCATAAGTTGCCGAAGACAGTGGGAGTGTAATGACTGAGATTTCGGGTTCTGTATTTGGGTCGGGTTCGGGCCGGATCCCCTGGTTTGGACCCTGGAGGGGTCTTGAGATTTCTGGCTGAATGGCGTCAACAGTGCTCGACGCCTTTCAAAAGGCGTCAGGGTGTGTGGACGCCATTTAGGTTTGCTGGTTGTTGTGCCACGTGTGCGCCACGTGGGCGGGTTTCGGGCCGCGAGAGTACGGCCCCTGTCAGATTTGTCTGAACGGCGTCCACCTCGGTCGACGCGTTTCAGACTGCGACACCTGCGGTGTCAGGGTGCGACGCCAGAGCGTTGTCAGTACGGCCTGTCTTGTCATCTGAACGGCGTCCGTGGTGGGCGACGCGTTTCAGACCGGTGTCGGTACGGCTGTCCTGTCAGACTGAATGGCGTCTGCCTCGATCGACGCGTTTTACCTCGTTCCAGATTGACCCCGCAAGCCTCCCCTTCTTTCCCTCACTTTCGCCTCTCCACTCTCTCTCTTCGCCCTCTCCGCTCCCTCCGCCCTCCTTCCTCCCTTCCCTTCCTCTTCTTCCTCTTCCAACTACTCCGTAGCGTCCCTACCTCTCACCTCTACCTCCACCACCTTCCTCGCGGTGTTCCCTTCTCCGGACGGCGGCCGACGTCTCGGCGGAGTGGCGGCGTCCTCGAGGATACCGGCGGCGGCGTGAGGCGAGACGGGTCGGCGGCGAGGAGCTTGGAGGAGTTCAAGAACCGGTAGGGGGACGAACCTTGCATGTGATGTTCGTGTGATTCTCGGCGTGACGTAGTGCTTGGGGGATAGATTGAGCATGTTTAGGAGGGATTCCATGTGGGAATGACGGTGTCTCTGATCGTGTTTTCGTAAGCATGATTGTGTGGTCGAGCTTCTCTCCTTCCCCCTTTGATTTTGGGATTTTCGGGGTGCCCGGGGTTCAAGGGTGAAGCCCTCGGGTCGAACCAGGAAACCTGGTTTCTGGCGCTAAATGGCGTCGGGCTGGGTCGACGCTTTTCCGAAAGACGTCCGGTCAGCACGACGCGTTTTAGCGCAGAAACCTCCCTGTGTGAGGTTTCCTGAGTTAGGGGTTCTGTGCAAAATGACGTCATGGATGGACGACGCCTTTCAGAAGGACGTCGGGCCATCATGACGCCATTTAGGCAAGAAATGCCCCCGTTTAAGGGTTCTGCAAATCGGGTTATCTGGGTTGAAAGGCGTCGGGACACCCAGACGCGTTTTAAAAGGCGACTT
Source organism: Zantedeschia hybrid cultivar (assembly GCA_030544215.1). Classification (NCBI taxonomy): domain Eukaryota; kingdom Viridiplantae; phylum Streptophyta; class Magnoliopsida; order Alismatales; family Araceae; genus Zantedeschia; species Zantedeschia hybrid cultivar. The sequence goes on from JARZZO010000005.1 coordinate 22,141,474, forward strand.
CAACGGTGGACGCGTTTTAAGCAATAATCTGACGTTTAACTGAACCTGTCTGAGGGGCTTGAATGGCGTCGACCTCGGTCGACGCGATTCAAGCTAGAAGTGTTATATTGCTGGTTTTTAACATGTGTTTCACTGTAAAAGTTCTGAGGCATGTTTTATGTGGTACACTGTGATCGAGGACTTATGTGTGAGTGGTATTACATCACCGAGGTGTGTGTATGTGTGCTTTAGCTATATACTGAGGCGGAGGTTTACTGTGCGACTGGAATCATGTTATATGTGTGTTCATGTTATGCGAATGTGGACCGGGTTAACTGTGGTTTACGTATGTCACCATGGACCGGTGGGGACAGGGTCATGGTGTCCGTGGAGTGGTGCTTGTTGTGTTTCACCCTTGGCTGAGATAAGCAGAACCACCTTGAACCCGTCGGGCCGGAGTAGCTGTGTGCTATCCGAGGGGTTGCTGTTTGGTCTCGGTGGGTCGGGGTTTCCCTTGGTTGTCGTGACAGCTTCCGGCGTGTTTCTTGCTGTGGAGCTGGTGGTGTTTCTGGTGGGAGTTGGTTTACCCTTTAGCCAGTGGGCCTGATGTGACCTTTGATCAAGGTTACGAGTGGTACCTATAGCCCTTGGCCTGACGCAGCCCGGGAGAGTTGGGTTTGTGGGTAGTTCCTGTAGCTTCGGCTTGACGGGGGTTCGCCGGTCCCCAGGGCCCTTCTGAAGCGCTGAGGCCTAGCGTGGAGGCAATCCGGACGGTAGGACAGTAGTCTAGACTGCTTGTGTGCACACGTAGCTGGCAGTGGCGGTACACTGAGTCCAGCTAGTCCTAGTTTGACTCACTGCCTCACCCTACAGTGCCCCGGAACACTGTAGGGGTGGACATGCGTGAGTAGTGGTGGTAGTGTTGGGAGGCGACGTTCGACTTCGGTCGATAGTGTGGTTTAGTCGCTTCGTGGACTTTGACTGTGAGTCGTGACTCTGTGTTGGGTTCTTCGGGTTACTTAGAATGGTTCTTGTTACACTGCTTACCGTACGTTTCATATCAGAGTTGGGTGCTGTGTTTACTGCTTTACTTAAATTGCCATATATCCCTGTTGTTGCTCTTGTGGGTGTGTGAGTGGGAGGCAGGGGATCGGATGATCCCTACTGAGCCATTTCTGGTGTGGCTCACTCCCTGCGGTTTTCAGGTGTGGACCTCGAGGCGCGCGGTAGCGTGGTGTCTTCTCGGTGTGCGGACCAGCAGCTGTCTTAGTTCCGGGGTATGCCCCGATGTTGTTGTACTTCCTTCTGCCTGTACTTATTTAATTGTTGGACATGTAATTATTGTTGGACTGTATACGGACATTGTTATTTTCCTTCCTGCGCACTTGCTTATCTTTGTAGTCCGTGTGATTGTCATATTTAATCTTGTTTAGCACTTACTCCTCCAGACGTGTTGTGTGAGATCCGGGTGTGAACCCGTAGTTAATGGGCCGACATCCATTTAGTGACCGGGTCTCCGGTCATAGGATGGCGGGTCGTTACAGATGGTATCAGAGCCCAGTCTGGTCGGGTATGTGATAAACTGGGTTAGATATTATAGTCCAACAATAAGAACAAGTCGGTACAGGCGATGGCTGCTGGTGTAGAATGATAGGTTTTGACGTGTTTTGGTTCGATTTGTGTGTTGTGGGGCAGCGATGGCGCCGAAGCGGAGAGCTCCGGTGGCTCGGGGTGCGAAAGCGGTTGGTGGTGGATCAGGAGCAGAGGGGCATGATGTGGAACGTTTCATGGAAGCCATGATTGGGGCTATGGCTAGATATCAGCAGAGGGATGGAACTGAGGGGTCCAGTTCCCGAGGTGGCCATTCTACGGTGGTGGAGCGGTTCTTGAAGCTGAAGCCCCCTTCTTTCACGGGTCAGCCTGTTCTAGATGCAGCAGCGCAGTGGGTTAAGGAGGTGGAGAAGGTGTTCGATGTCCTAGAATGTGCGGAGAGTGACAAGACCTTGTTGGCAACTTACTTGCTGAAGGGCGATGCGTACGATTGGTGGGTTACCACCAAGGGGTTGTTGTTTCCAGATAGATCTTTGAGAGAGATTCCTTGGGAAGGCTTTGTGAGAGAGTTTAGTGGGCAGTACCTTCCGAGGCATGTCCGCAGGGCCAAGGAAAGGGAGTTTATGGAATTGGTGCAGGGTGATATGTCAGTTCTAGATTACCAGATGAGATTTGTAGCTCTGGGAAGATTTGCTCCTCACATATCTGAGCGTGAGGATCTGAGGACAAAGAAATTTGTGGATGGACTTCGGCATGATCTGAGAGAGTTGGTAGCGGCCCATTGTTGTAGGGATTTGACATCAGCGGTTCGGTGCGCGGCAGCAGTGGAGATGCAGTTCCAACACACGGCGAGGGAATCGGAGCATTCGGCACAGGGAAAGCAACAGAGCAGGGATAGATCGACAATTTTTTCATCAGGTGATCCGAGTTCCTTCGAGGTCGAGTTCCAGGAGATACCCTATGACGAGGATGAGGATGGTTCGGTTCAGCAGATGGAGACAGAGGTCAGTTGGCAGCAAGGGGCGAGGCAGGACACTGCAGATCGTTGTCCCCGATGTAGCAGGTTTCATGGCAACAGGATATGTCCCTTGATCACTGGTAGCTGTTTCGCTTGTGGTCGGAAGGGACATCTCGCGAGGAATTGTCCCCAGAAGAACCAGGCAGGTCAGGGACCGAGCGGTTAGTGAGTGTTCGAGGTGTGTTTGGAGTCGCGTCTCCTTGTGGAGGCCCGAGAGGTTGTGCTAGGAGAGCACTCTTGTCTTATCTTTTCTGAGATGGTTGTAAACTGTTGTGGCTCTTGTATGTATTTGGGTTTTGGTAGAGGAATCGGTTTCGTGATTTGGACCTTACTAATGTGTGGATATTTTGATCTATCAGCTTTTGTCAGAATTGAGAATCTTGGTTAGCTTGATGTGATGTGATTGGCTAATTATGTGGAGCCTTATGGGTGTGATTGGTGAGATTGATTGTTGTGATCGGTGTGTTTCGGCGTGTGATGGTTAGCCGAGTTGAGCATTGAGCGGTTGCAAATTTCGAGGACGAAATTCTTTTAAGGGGGGGAGATTGTAATGACTGAGATTTCGGGTTCTGTATTTGGGTCGGGTTCGGGCCGGATCCCCTGGTTTGGACCCTGGAGGGGTCTTGAGATTTCTGGCTGAATGGCGTCAACAGTGCTCGACGCCTTTCAAAAGGCGTCAGGGTGTGTGGACGCCATTTAGGTTTGCTGGTTGTTGTGCCACGTGTGCGCCACGTGGGCGGGTTTCGGGCCGCGAGAGTACGGCCCCTGTCAGATTTGTCTGAACGGCGTCCACCTCGGTCGACGCGTTTCAGACTGCGACACCTGCGGTGTCAGGGTGCGACGCCAGAGCGTTGTCAGTACGGCCTGTCTTGTCATCTGAACGGCGTCCGTGGTGGGCGACGCGTTTCAGACCGGTGTCGGTACGGCTGTCCTGTCAGACTGAATGGCGTCTGCCTCGATCGACGCGTTTTACCTCGTTCCAGATTGACCCCGCAAGCCTTCCCTTCTTTCCCTCACTTTCGCCTCTCCACTCTCTCTCTTCGCCCTCTCCGCTCCCTCCGCCCTCCTTCCTCCCTTCCCTTCCTCTTCTTCCTCTTCCAACTACTCCGTAGCTTCCCTACCTCTCACCTCTACCTCCACCACCTTCCTCGCGGCGTTCCCTTCTCCGGACGGCGGCCGACGTCCCGGCGGAGTGGCGGCGTCCTCGAGGATACCGGCGGCGGCGTGAGGCGAGACGGGTCGGCGGCGAGGAGCTTGGAGGAGTTCAAGAACCGGTAGGGGGACGAACCTTGCATGTGATGTTCGTGTGATTCTCGGCGTGACGTAGTGCTTGGGGGATAGATTGAGCATGTTTAGGAGGGATTCCATGTGGGAATGACGGTGTCTCTGATCGTGTTTTCGTAAGCATGATTGTGTGGTCGAGCTTCTCTCCTTCCCCCTTTGATTTTGGGATTTTCGGGGTGCCCGGGGTTCAAGGGTGAAGCCCTCGGGTCGAACCAGGAAACCTGGTTTCTGGCGCTAAATGGCGTCGGGCTGGGTCGACGCTTTTCCGAAAGACGTCCGGTCAGCACGACGCGTTTTAGCGCAGAAACCTCCCTGTGTGAGGTTTCCTGAGTTAGGGGTTCTGTGCAAAATGACGTCATGGATGGACGACGCCTTTCAGAAGGACGTCGGGCCATCATGACGCCATTTAGGCAAGAAATGCCCCCGTTTAAGGGTTCTGCAAATCGGGTTATCTGGGTTGAAAGGCGTCGGGACACCCAGACGCGTTTTAAAAGGCGACTTCAACGGTGGACGCGTTTTAAGCAATAATCTGACGTTTAACTGAACCTGTCTGAGGGGCTTGAATGGCGTCGACCTCGGTCGACGCGATTCAAGCCAGAAGTGTTATATTGCTGGTTTTTAACATGTGTTTCACTATAAAAGTTCTGAGGCATGTTTTATGTGGTACACTGTGATCGAGGACTTATGTGTGAGTGGTATTACATCACCGAGGTGTGTGTATGTGTGCTTTAGCTATATACTGAGGCGGAGGTTTACTGTGCGACTGGAATCATGTTATATGTGTGTTCATGTTATGCGAATGTGGACCGGGTTAACTGTGGTTTACGTATGTCACCATGGACCGGTGGGGACAGGGTCATGGTGTCCGTGGAGTGGTGCTTGTTGTGTTTCACCCTTGGCTGAGATAAGCAGAACCACCTTGAGCCCGTCGGGCTGGAGTAGCTGTGTGCTATCCGAGGGGTTGCTGTTTGGTCTCGGTGGGTCGGGGTTTCCCTTGGTTGTCGTGACAGCTTCCGGCGTGTTTCTTGCTGTGGAGCTGGTGGTGTTTCTGGTGGGAGTTGGTTTACCCTTTAGCCAATGGGCCTGATGTGACCTTTGATCAAGGTTACGAGTGGTACCTATAGCCCTTGGCCTGACGCAGCCCGGGAGAGTTGGGTTTGTGGGTAGTTCCTGTAGCTTCGGCTTGACGGGGGTTCGCCGGTCCCCAGGGCCCTTCTGAAGCGCTGAGGCCTAGCGTGGAGGCAATCCGGACGGTAGGACAGTAGTCTAGACTGCTTGTGTGCACACGTAGCTGGCAGTGGCGGTACACTGAGTCCAGCTAGTCCTAGTTTGACTCACTGCCTCACCCTACAGTGCCCCGGAACACTGTAGGGGTGGACAGGCGTGAGTAGTGGTGGTAGTGTTGGGAGGCGACGTTCGACTTCGGTCGACAGTGTGGTTTAGTCGCTTCGTGGACTTTGACTGTGAGTCGTGACTCTGTGTTGGGTTCTTCGGGTTACTTAGAATGGTTCTTGTTACACTGCTTACCGTACGTTTCATATCAGAGTTGGGTGCTGTGTTTACTGCTTTACTTAAATTGCCATATATCCCTGTTGTTGCTCTTGTGGGTGTGTGAGTGGGAGGCAGGGGATCGGATGATCTCTACTGAGCCATTTCTGGTGTGGCTCACTCCCTGCGGTTTTCAGGTGTGGACCTCGAGGCGCGCGGTAGCGTGGTGTCTTCTCGGTGTGCGGACCAGCAGCTGTCTTAGTTCCGGGGTATGCCCCGATGTTGTTGTACTTCCTTCTGCCTGTACTTATTTAATTGTTGGACATGTAATTATTGTTGGACTGTATACGGACATTGTTATTTTCCTTCCTGCGCACTTGCTTATCTTTGTAGTCCGTGTGATTGTCATATTTAATCTTGTTTAGCACTTACTCCTCCAGACGTGTTGTGTGAGATCCGGGTGTGAACCCGTAGTTAATGGGCCGACATCCATTTAGTGACCGGGTCTCCGGTCATAGGATGGCGGGTCGTTACAGGGAGTGTTTTAATGAACAGTGGGAGTGAACCACTTAACACTTTACTTCGTAGAAGTCAACATGGACATATCCTTCGACGTCGTTTCACGATTGAAGGGGAATCATTCATGTGTACTTCTGTGGATGCTGATAAGCCTGCATCCTACGAGGAAGCAATGACCTTACCTGACTCAGAAAAGTGGAAAGCTAGAATAAGGGAAGAAATGAATTCAATGGCTAAGAACGAAGTATGAGAGTTGGTTGATCTACCACCTAGACGCAAGGCTATTAGAAACAAGTGGGTTCTTAAAGTGAAACATAAGGCTGATGGGTCAATTGACAAGTATAAAATCCTACTTGTGGCGAAAGGTTATACCAATTAGAGGGAATAGACTACGAAGAGACATTCACTCTAGTAGTGAGATTCGCCTCATCTTGGCTATCGCTGCACATCTAGACTATGAATTGTTCCAGATGGATGTAAAGACAGTTTTTCTCAATAGAGAATTAGACGAAGAGATCTATATGGCTCAGCCTGTGGGCTTCGAAGCTGAAGGACAAGAGCACAAATGTGCCGCCTAAAACGTTCCATATATGGTCACAAGCAGTCGTCTAGACAATAGTATTATTAGTTCCACCAAGCAATCATTTCGATTGGCTTTAGAATGACCGAAGAGGACTACTGTGTCTATGTCAAGAGAGTTAAGAAAAGTATTCTCATTCTTTCTTTATATGTTGACGATATATTGCTAGCCGGGAATGACATGGAGTTATTCAAAACCACTCAAGAGTGATTATCCTCCACATTCGAGATGAAGGATTTAGGTGACGCTGATTATATACTGGGAAGATCTAGAGGGATCGATCTAAGAGACTTCTAAGTTTGTCTTAAGAGACTTACATTAAGAAACCTTGGAGCACTTTCGGATGCAAAAAGTCAAGCCTGTGGATACTCCAATGGAGAGAGGCTCAGTTCTTAGCATTGATCAATATCCCAAAACAAAGGAAGAAAAAGAACGAATGAAGGATGTCCCTTATGCCAATGCAGTCGGTTGCCTCATGTATGCCATGATGTGCATTCGTCCGGACATTTGCTTTACAGTTGGCATGGTTAGTAGATATCAAAGTAATCCTGGAACTGCGCATTGGCTAGCAGTGAAAAGAATTTTCAGATATCTGCGAGGTACTGAGAACCTCACTCTGTGCTATCATAGTGGAAGTCTTAGATTGACTGGACACTCAGATGCCGATGGATCAACTGACAGAGATGAGCGCAAGTCCACTTCGGGATATGCATTTGTACTTAGAGGAGGAGCTATTTCTTGGTGCAGCAAGAAGCAAGCATGTGTCTCCTTGTCTACAATGGATTATGAGTACGTTGCTTGCACTGCTGCGGTCTAGGAAGTCATTTGATTGAGGCGATTCTTAGTGAGCTTGGATGTCACAGTACATGTAGGAGATGTTATTGTGGTCTATTGCGACATTATAGCCGTGATAGCCTACACGAGGGACCCCAAGTATCACAGAAAGTCGAAGCATATTGACACTTGTTACCACTTTATCAGAAACATCATTGTACAGGAGTTGGTGGTCCTTAGATATATCTCTACTAGTGAGATGCTTGTAGATCCTTTCACCAAACCTTTTGTAAGAATTGCGTTTCTCAAACATGTTGGAGGTTTAGTACTGAGAAGGATCTAGTTGTTCTTGTACATAGACATCATTTTATGCAATAAAATACGAGTATTTCCTTTGCATTATTAGTGCACTTATATTTGTGAATGCGAATGTGTTGGCTACAAGGTTTTGATCGGTCCACTTACACGGATGATCCCCATGTCGTTATGAGAGCGAGCATAATGAGATAGATTTTGTAGACTTGTCACTCAGTAGAAGTGTATATTTTCTATGTTCAGTGGGAGCATAATAAAAGTCGAAATCACCTTAGCAGATGGCTAAGATGAGACTGATTGAAAACAGTCGACATAGACTCTTCCATGTAACCTGTTGATAGCTAAATCTAAGAGAGCCATATGGGCAACCTGGATGCACTTAGTGGAGTGCAGGGTTACATATTTATATAGTGTATGAGCGTGGCTATTCCTGCTCTTCGCTTCACCATAACATACTGATCATACTGTATGTGCTATCCTTTCGACCTTTGAATGGATCTCTACTTCGTTACTGTGTGAAGCCTCTTTATTATGCACTTTGGGACTATACACCTTGTCATAATGTGGACACTTAATGATGCTACTTTAGCATGTTTTTCAAAGACATAATATATGCGGTCCAATGGAGCATGTCTAGAAAAGCAGTTAAGTTGAAGCAGATTGATATGTGTGGCGTAAGAAAAATTGACTTGTATTACACCGATGTCGTTATGACTCATTGTTGGCCAGCGGTTATGATGGATGTGTCCAACATAATCATGAGTACAGAAACAGTTTTTTGAGAGGTTAAGGTGGAGATCTCATATGGATTAGATTCTCTTAACTCGGTGTGAGCTTGTGGTTTGGGGTGTAAGACGAAATTTGGAGTTGCAGTGTTATGTTAATATGATGATGACTTACTATAACACTCTTCACTTACATATTCTTCTCGTTTGGTCGCACATGTCATTTTCCTGTACGAAAGGTAGAGTTATAAGAAGAGATACAATTGTGATATATCCAATGTGTCTGAGTGGAAGATGTTAAACGTAACAGAGGATGTAGTGGATAAACATGTACATTAGAATTATTTTCCAAGGTGGAAAATGACTTGGAGGTTTAAGCCCCATTACATGGAGACTCTTGATGAGTCTTTTCTTATATATATGAGAACATATAGAGAAGAGAAGGCACCTTATGTGAGCCCTCCTCCTCTTCTCTCCCAAAACTCCTTCCTCTCCTCTCTCTCTCTCTCTCCCTTGAAAGAATCATCTAAACTTCTGAGATTTGGCGCGTGGACTTTGCGAGCGACTTTGATAACCACTTTGCACCGACGAAGGGACGCTTCCGCTCACGTGACGCAACACCGTACACGCTACGAAGGTAACTTTCCAACATAAGACTCCATTCATTAGGAAAAACACAATTTGCCGCTATTTTTTAACCTCTATTTAGCGAATAGATTGGTCTTGTGGGTCTTAATCCCTCCCTCCTTCACAATGTGGGATTAACACAGATAATTGGTGGATTTGTTTAATACTTTGTCACAACAACCAGTTCAACTTTCATGATGTCCCTATGCGTGTAAGAGGGCACAAAGCTATAACTCAAACTAGTAGCAATAGTATCCTGTTCCCTTATGTAAATTTTGTAACGTTCTTTCATGTAAAGCTTGTAATAGTACCCTCACACATCGAATAGCATTGCCTTCTATCTGCATCAGAATTCCCATCATACTTATTTTCTTCATGTCGCCTTGTTTCCATCAGCTTCTTCACCTGCTCCATCTTTATTCTCTTCTCACTATGCTCATCGATTGGCCATTGGAGACAGAAAGAGAGAGAGAGAATAAATCAAGTCATTAAATCTCAAGCAACAAGAGGTAACCTAAGTAACTTTATTTCCTTCAATACAATTGTCGTAAGAAACATATGTTACATTATTCTCCAAGCCAGTTGAGAACGGAAGATTAGAGGAATAATTTGCAAAGACAAGAATTAAAAAGAAGAGAAATGTGATGAATTAACAAAATAGCAAAACAAAATCAATGATGTTAGTATTCAAACCCAAGAGAAATCCCTCGGGTCCAATGTGCAATGTACAAGTTGAGGATGTCAAACCATCATAGCAGAAAGGTCTTCAAATATGGTACTAATCTCAGGTCTCTCTGAAGCTGATCGAATACATCTAAGGGCCACCTGTAGCACGTCTTCCAGCACCTTTGGAGGCCCTCCAGCACTGTCAACTTCAAGCATTACCCTGTCAAAGCACTCGACAGAGCGATTCTCGCTCGCTAGTAACCTCACCCAGTCTGTCAGATCTACCACACCAGGGTTACTGGAGACGATTTCTCCCGCATTTTTCCCAGTCAAAAGCTCAAGCAAAATCACGCCAAATGCATACACATCACTCTTGAGTGATGGGCATGGTTTACTTGTACTAGCAAATTCTGGTGGTCGGTATCCAAGAGCTCCAGCATTCAGAACTTGTTCTGCCATTCCAGTGGGGTTCATTATCCTGTGAAGGCTGTAATCGGAGAGAAGAGCGTTTAGACCAGGAGCCTGTAAGATGACATTTGTAGACTTAAGATTGCCATGAGGTATGCCCCTCTGGTTGTGGAGATAATTTAGGCTGCGCGCAATGTCTATAGCAATGCTAAGCCGTTGGTTTAAAGTTAAAGGTTGAAGCTTTTTGGGCTCAAACTCTGCAGAGAGGAATAGAACATCAGTTATCAACAGTTTCGACAGTCTAACCATAAGTCCCTTCACACCAACTTAAAGAAAGGACTACAAAGCTTTTAGGTCCATTATAAAATACAAGTACCAATTGATCCCACCAACCCTAACATGTTTCTCAAGAATAGAACTTAAATCAACAACAGATTCTGGAAGCCGAGAAGTAACTAACATGAATACTAACAACTATTATAGTTGAAATTTTCTACTGCTCCTTTTTAGGAGAGATACATTTGATCAGACCTTCTAAAATAATTCTACATGCATAGTACATTTGACAATATCCTTTTCCTGTTTTAGCACAGTGACATGACTATTGAAACACAATGAATTAACCAGGAGATCAGGTGAAAATAATAGATCATTATAAATGTGGATGGTATTGAGCTTACTTATCAGCTGATATAGGTATAATTGACCCTCTCCAGACCCTGCCATGGCGGAAGCCTTGTGGCACTGGTCTGAACTTTTAAGACTATCAGCTATAAAATGTGGATGATGGAGGACAGGTGATGCAATTTTGGATGGAGTTTATTCCAGGTGAGGTAAAAAAGGGTTTATTGAAAATGAAGATAGAAAATTTTGGGGATTGGATGAAATCCTGATTGAGGTCCCCAAAGTCACTGGACATTGTCCAGTTTTTGGCTAATCAATCTTTTCAACAAAAGAATAAACTGAAACACATACCAGATGAATGGAGATACACATCCATCCACAAGAGTAAAAGAGACGTTCAAGATTGCTTTACTTGTAGGGGTACCAAGCTCATGTGCCACTCTATGAACCTGTGAGAAAGAATAATTGAGGCTAGATTAAGGCCTTATACTACAATCATGGATAACCAACTTGATCTGCACAACGCATTGTGCAGATCAACTATGGAAGCTGTATTCCTACTAAGCCATTTCATGGAGATGTGCAGAGAGAAGCAGGAATGCACATATAGCTTTCATTGGCTTGGATAAGCCTTATAATAAGCCTTAGTAGGATGCCTAAGAAAGTTATCAGGTGGCCCCAAGAAAGGAAGGACATGCCTAGCAATTTTGTTAATATCATTGAGGATATATATGGAGTTAGGACCAGAGCGAGGGCTGCCGCAATAACCAAGAGAGTTTCCAGTAGCAAAGAGGACTATGCCAAGTATCTGTTTTTGAGGCCACACTTGAACTGCCTTAGTAATGCATGTTACACAGGAGACATCCTACACAGCATACCCTACTGCATGTTGTTTGCAGATGATATAGCATCAGTTTATGGAACATGAGGCACTTTGAATGTTAATATAGAAGCTTGGAAAGAAGATCTCAAGAGAAAAGGCATAATTAGTCTTAAAAAAATTGAGTACATGGGATGCATATTTGAAGTGGAGAGGATGAGTTAGTCAGACTGTTACTCCCAACTACAGCAAATTTCTGCTACCTATGCTCCATATGCAAAGGATGGAGACTCATGTAGGTATAAATAACTGAATAAAAGTCCGGTGGCTGAGGTTTAGAAGGGCTTCTGGTATCCTTTATGACTGCAAGTGCTACTAAAAAAAAAAATCTTATGACTGTCAGAAGGCCATCTATGTTATATGGGATGGTGTGCTGGTGAACAAAATGCACTTGAGGACAAGTGGAATGCAGCCGAAATAAGGATGTCAAGGTATATCGGTAAGATCTTGAGGGATAGGAGGAGAAATGAAGAGATTGGATGAAGATTCTGTGTGGTGCCAATTGAAAGCAAAATAAGAGAGCAATACTTAAGATGCTTCAGTCATGCTCAGCATAGACGGGAGATGGCTCCAATTAAGATAGCGCCACACTCATCCAAGATTCCGAGATCGGATCAGGTTCCAAGATCGGCTGGTTCTGATCCCAATCTGATCTGATCCGGATTGGCCAAGTAGGGCTGATCCAAGGGAAGAAAGGCCGATTCAGGATCAGCCTAATCAAACAATAAAAATAGTTAAAATCAGGAAAATCAGAAAAAAAAAATCAGAAAATTTGAGAAAGTAAGGAAAATTTAAAAGAAAAGAACTTCATATGCAAAACAATCGGAAAAAGTAAACAATACAAAGGAATACTTTAAAAAAAAAAAAAAAAGCGAACTTGGCTAGATTCTAGTGGCCGCCGGTGGCGGCGGGAGGCGGCGGGGTGGTGTTGTTGTTGTGCGGGTGCGCAGTGGCTTCTCCTCCTATCTATGTGAAAACAGAACAGACAGAAGGATAAAAGGGGCTTAAAAACCCCCTTTCGGCCAGATCAGCCTGGATCGGGCGATTCGGCTGATTCAAGTCCGTTCAGGGGCAATCCCTCCTGATTCTGACTGATTTTCTTTTTTTATTTATTTGTAGGTATTTTACCCCCTGGAATTGGATCAGCTAGTGCCGATCCCGATCCAAATCGGCCGACTCCAATCCGTATGGGCTGATTCTACATTCCATGATTCACATGGAAGGCCCTAAGAGGAGATGAAGCCCTAAGAAGATGTGGATGGAGCTCATGAGAGTGGACCTATAGGAACTCAGTCTCAGACGGTTTGGCTCTTACAATATTCTGGAAACTAACCCAAAATTGCATTATTAGTCTCTTAAATGATCCAGAGCCTTGGTACAAATCCTGTCTAGAATTCCTTTTTTCTATTTCACTCCCCATCCCTTTTCCTTTTGGCTCTTTGTTATTCTGTTGTTTCTACACATTTGTTTTGACTTTTCCGTTGTTTTCATTGTGATTTGGCATATCATTGTAGTTTTACCATATTTTATCCATTTTTAGTCTTATTAGTATTATTTTCTGTGTGTTCTTTTACACCAATATGAACAAACATCAAATAGTTTTCTTTTTCCCTTTTCAGCTAGGAAAGGGCACACTTCTACCATAATTTTGTAAGGTAGCCTCCCTTGACCACTGGTTAGTCTCAGCTAGTCGCTGCATAGAACACGTAGGGGGCTGGCATTTTAGGCTGATAAATTGTCAGACTCAGAAAACTGCATGTGAAACCTACGGGACTTCAGCATCCAGATCTAAGCCAATCTAAGAGTGATGGGATAAGGCTTACCGACGACCCATGCACACATGCACACAATGAATGCTGATGCTATCTAAGACTATTCGTTAGCTGATATGCGTACATGGAAGATTATAGCTAGATGCAAGCTTGTGTGCACACAGCTGCATGATCCATGTGTACATGTTCTTGCATAACATGAACACATGCATATGTGCACCTCGCGCATGCATGCAAGAACACATCCATGCACATGCATGCATGCATGCATATAGAAAAAAAGGTCACAGAGAACAAGAAGATACAGATCAGGGATGTTGCATGAAACCCTGATACCTTGGATCATGATTGATATTTGAAATTCCATACCATAGTACGGGCCCAATGGCCAATGGAAATGTTAATCTCATGCTAATCCATATGTTCCTATGGAAGAATGATGTCAACTTAAATTTAAGTCAAGCAGGTCAAAAGTATCTACTTATAACAGTTGATCCACAACTCTGGCAAAATGGTTGGTGTTAAGAACAAATAAGTAGAGACCTTCAGCCAGTGCCACTAAATTTTATTCCAAAAGGAGGGTGTCAGAATCATTTTAACCCAAATTATGGCTAACAACACAACTTTTCAATAGTTACGTAAATCGGTGCTTGCTTACATTAAACATCACTCACCAAGAATCGTGTGATCATTCCACTAAGGGAAAATAACTTTCACAATCTCCCATTGCCAGAATTAATGGGACAAAATAAGAAAAGATTCAAGCACCTCAAGCTTCCATCTTGCATTTCCCTAGATCATAATGCACGTGCTCCTTCAGAATCACAAAGAACATGTAGCAGCATAGATCCTGAACGCCTCATTGGCTCACTGAATGTGACATGAAGAGCAGCTCCACTACTCAATGCTTTCCATGAAAACAACCCTGAGTTTGTCATTTTCTCTGTTTAACCAGTACTATGCAATGTGGTTGATCATATCACCTTTTGATGACATGGGATGTTCCTTCCATTTTCAAAAAGACAAAATTCTAGACAAGGCTTATAACACTCCTATCCCCACCGCCCGCCATGGAAAAAAGGGTGTAGTGATCTCACTAGGAACCTTGTATAGACTTGTCAGTGACACTCTGCAATATGGTGTTTGAACAGGGCAGTTTCTACTTTTATTGACGCAGTTATGCCATCAGTTTCAAAAGCCCAAACATATGTATCAGAGAAATAGTATATATAATCTTCACACACAACCTAGAAATTCAGCAGCTGACATGAACATAAAAAACTGATGCAATAAAGAGATTATACCAAAGGATGCATCTCTTATTGCACTAGCTGCAGAAACTCTCATTCAAAATAATTGGAGTCTCATTAGGAAAAGAATAAGACATGCCAGTTAAGTTTTCCAGAGAAGAAGCATACAAAACTCCCACTGCCTCCTCTGATGTAAATTACATTTTGACAAATTATTTTTCACGTTCTTATGTTTTCAAGCTCCAAATTCTGAGCTAAGGACATTAGCTGCAACATGTATTCTAAACAAAGTGAGCATAACAAATTTCAGGAAAACTTGAGATGTTGGTTTTTCCTCATTAAAAGTTCTCCATGTTCACTTAATTTAGAGGCAAAAACATGTTTTCAAGTGCTGTTTTGTACATAGGTGCAAAACAATATAAAATAGCAACTCTAAGCAGAAAACTTTATTACAAAAATTGGAATAAGAATTCAAAGAAGTGCTTGTGACAGCAAATAGAGTGGGAATAGTATTACAAAAATTGAAAACACATAAACAGGAAAAATGTTAAACAAAAGGCAAGGAGAATGTAAGTTGCAGGGCGAAATATACCACAGAGATGAGCAGTCAAACATTCTGCATTAATGTAATCCGAGATGATCAATCTCTCATGTTCTCTTGGACCCCAATAATAACCCCTTAAGGAGATGATGTTTGGATGCCTAATACTTCCAAGCTTCTTTGCCTCCCTAGAAAACTCTTTCTTGCCTTTTGTAATACCTTCTCTTAGCCACTTCACTGTCACCATATGCCCAGTGTCAAGGGTAGCTTTGTAAGTTGTCCCATGACAGCTTCTTCCAACAATTTCCGCAGGTGCACGAGACAGTTCCTCTGCCGTAAATACAAATGAATTGTCGAACAAATGCAGATCACCAGCAAGTCGATCTGGGGAACACACCTTGAAAACAGACGGTTGCTCGGATGAATTTCGATCTCTTGAATGAGGCGATGCTGAGAAAAGTGACAATGGAGACTGCCGTTCACTTTTCTGTGGACTGCCAATTGAATGAGATAGTGGTTCACCTTTTGCTGATTCCAGCCTTCCAGATCTAACAGATCCTCTGTCAGCTAATGTAATGTCCCCATGCTCGGGTGACATATGATTAGATCCCGATGATAGTAAGTGATTTTGTGACAAGCTCAAAGGAGGGGGATCAGCAAGTCTTTGAAGCCCAAAAATGTTGGTAAGAGGAGACTTCTTCTGATCAACATCCGTCCCTCTGCCTTTTGCAATAGATGCCCTATAATAAATCAGCATTGACAAAAGAATTATCACGGCGATGGCACCAACAAAACCCACGATCAGCAAATTCCTAATTAAGGGCCTCATATGACGGTCATGTCTCTGCTTATCACCAAGGTTTGGCATGTTTAATGATTGTTCATGTGGAAGTACCAGAAGAACATTTCCTGGATGAAATGAAGAGTCCGGGAATCTCAACAGATTGTCTGGAACAGTACCAGACAGATTATTATATGAAACATTGAATCCTACAAGCTCCTCAGCAAGACTATTGGGAATGCTGCCCTCAAGATGATTGATGGAGAGGTCCAGGAATGCCAAGTTGTGAAGCATGCTTATTTGTGGTGGAATGGTTCCTGAAATATTGTTTCTTCCGATGTTCAACAATTTTAGACCCTTTAAAGCACCAATTTCTGCAGACAAGGAACCACTTAGAGAATTGTTTGAAAGATCCAAAGACTCTAAGCTAGAATTTAGAATAGCATATGGAGGAACATTAGAAGCCATAGGGATTGCTGCTCCGGTGTTTGGAAATGGGATTGATCCAGTGAAGCTGTTTCCTGAAAGATTTAGCTCTGACAACCGTAAAGATGTGAAAATACTTTGTGGAAGAGACCCATAAAGCTTATTGAGGCTCAAATCTATAACTTTTAGCTCAGGGTATGTTCCTATCACATAGGGGAGCTCCCCTAGTAACATGTTATTTGCAACCTTGAAAGATATTAGCCTCAGAAAAAGAGAAGTCTCATTTAGTAAGGTCCCTGTCAGTGAGTTTGAAGTTAAATCAATAACTTCCACATAATTTCCCCAATTACTGATTGAGGATAAATTCCCAGAAAGCATGTTGTTGCTCAAATCAATAACAGCACAACTCCCAACTTTTGCAGGCAATGAGCCTGATAATTTATTGGACGAAATATTGAGACTCATAAGACTTGTGGAAGTGATGCGTCCGATTTGCCCTGCATCCAAAGAGAAAGGAACTGATATCATCACACTGCAAAGAGAGGCATAAAGGAATGGTGTATTTTCAGGTTTCCCTTTGGGAAGATCCCACCAGAAAATATGCAAGAAATGTGCGATGCAACTAACAGAACACCTTTCTGACCAATAAATGTTCTAAAAGTTCAATGACCAATGCATAATAGGGTATGTAACATAAAGCACTGAAGTTCAGAAGTAAAAAGTACACAATCTAATATTATGCAGCAAAAAGCCATATCTGTGGCATCAAATGGTGAATGCAAACCGAAAGTTGTTAAAGGGTTTTTAGGTAATCAGTAATTGTCCCATTAGATGAGAAATGAAAATAAAGATTAGTGATTTGCAGATGTGGACTTGGCAATGACGATGATGATGATTTAACTCATCAGCCTGGGGTCAGCTTAGGGCTTGAAACACCAAAATCTGGTGATGTTGAACCTGATGTCATTGTTCCAGATATCATACAAAAACCTGAAAATGAGCACAGGTAAGCAAGACCACCCTTATATGATTTGCCACTAATTTGTTGGCCAGTAGAATGATGTACTAAGTGCAAAATAAGTGGAGTTGAAAGACACAAAAGGAAACTTTCAATGTGAGTTGAAATTTATTCCTGCCTCCTCCACAGCATATGAGAAGTTGGTGCTATTACTGTATAATAAGCTAAAAGTTGTTTTTCTTAGGAGTTGACAAGTCAAACGGCAGGACAGGACAGGAAAGTGAGTGGGCGGGAGGGGGCATGTATTTGGAGAGAAGGGAGGAAGTGGTAAGGTCCTGTATGGTTTGCATCAAAGTTACAAGATGAAAGTCACAGCAATAGAGGGGGGGTGGAAGGAAAACGCTTTGAATTACCTTCGAGTTGGTTGCTGCTAAGATCAAGATCAATTAACACCATTGAAGAACTTTCTTGCAACAGAGCTTCTGGCAGAGACCCAGAAAATTGATTATTTGCCAACCGTAAAACCCGAAGAGAAACAATAAAATTGAAGGGAGGAATGCGGCCTTCAAGCTCATTGTGACTGGCATCAAACACCTCCAAACTATCAAATAGAGGTATGGCTTGAGGGAACAGCTTCCCAGACAGCTTATTGTGGCTAACATTTAGATACCGAATCGAGTTAACAAGGGAGGAGTTAGCAAAGACTGAACTGAGTGATCCAGAAAATGCATTCTGACTGAGATCTACATGGACTACATTTTGCAGCTCGGCAAGACATCCCTCTATATCACCAGCGATATAATTTGCCCGCAAATCTAAATAAGTGAGACGCCCAAGGTTCTTAAAACCAAGAGGAAATGTCCCACTGATATTATTCGAAGACAGGTTGAGGTAGACCAAGTTCCCAATGTTGGTCAACTCCGCTGGAATTGGACCAAAAAATGAGTTGTCTGAGAGATCCAAAAGCTCCAACGATGCAATGGAGCTCAGTTCCCGGGGGAGAATCCCCGTCAGACGATTGTGCGAAATCGACAAGTTGAGGAGCATCTCCATTTCAGCAAGAGTAGATAAATCGATTTCCCCTGCTAAACCCGTATCACTCAATGTGATGGAAGTAACACGGCCGCCAGCACACTGGACACCATACCAGTTGGAAGGGCAGCCGCCGGATTCCGGCAAGTTCTCAACACTCCAAGAACTGGCAAGATGGCCCACAGGGTCCTCCTTGATCCCATTCCTGAACTCCACAAGAGCATCAAAATCCGTTCTTTTGGTCTCCGTGCGTCCCAGACATAAGAGAAGCATCAAAATAATGATCTGCATTCCCCTCCCCCCGAGTGTTAAACCTCAAAACTCCAAATCTCCCTCCGTTAATTCATAAAAACGGACGAAGAAAGAGACGAAACAGAACTAAAAAACAAAACTTGACCAGGGAAAACAGGCAATCGAAGAGAAAAGATGACAACTTGCAGAAGAAAAACCAGGTCTAAGCACAATCTCCATAGAAACACGACGCGTTAAAAGGAATCAAGCAGAATGCTGAAAAATCCAGATGCAGGACAAACAAACCCCGCTCCCAAACAAGAATACACCGACCCAAGAATACACGGCGGCGGCAACCGCGACAGAGAAGACAGGAAACTACTGTACACAAAGCAATCTGGGCAGACCCAAGTGCGCAGACGAGCAAATGCCGCACTGCAGACCACCACAGCAAGAAAATTGGAAGCGCGGAAGGAGTGAATAATGAGAGAAAGATACGAAATCCCGGCGGGAATCAGAGAGTGTCAGGGACCCAAGATTGCGCCCAACAAGCTCTTCTACCCAAGGGAATGAGGAAGAGGCGGCCAGAAAGGGGGGGAGTGGGGAGTAGTAATAGCTGTGGAGGACAGGCCAGAAACGCAGGTAAAGGCCGGAGCTTTTCTTTATTGGGTAGGTGGAAGCAAGGAAAGCGATGAGAGAGAGAGGAAGGAGAGGGGAGGCAGGCTTTTGCAGGTGGCGGGCCTACGCTTTCACCACACCTAGGAGGGAGGCAGCAATGATGAGACGGGGAAGTCCTTTTCCAGATGTTACATTCTCTTCCGGAATTGGATTTCTGCTTCGGGTGGAAGGGGAAGTGGGTGGTAGTAGCGGTAGTGGCAGAAAAATAAAGAAGAAACCAGCGAGAAGGGTCGGTGGGAGCATGGGATTCGCTTTGGTCCTGGCCCTCCTGGGATGAGGACTTGTGCATATCAATACTAAAATTTAGGACAAATAATATTATTGACAAGCATTATCAAAATCCGTTGTCGTCTAGTCCGGTTAGGATACCTGGCTTTCACCCAGGCGACCCGGGTTCAAATCCCGGCAACGGAATTTTTTTTTTTTGGTTAGCATTACTCCTGCTCAATTATAATTTACAACCAAAAAGAAATACAGGAAAAAAAAGAACGCAGGAATAGCGATTTTCAGCCTGATTTTCCTTTTTTTTTTATAAATTGGTTAACGCATTACTCCTGCTCAATTATAATTTACAACCAAAAAGAAATACAGAAAAAAAAAGAACGCAGGAATAGCGATTTTCGGCCTGATTTTTCCTTTCAACTTATATTATAACAAAAAAGTACAGGACAAGAGGCTCTACAAGATTTTTGTTCTCCTTTTCATAAGGTCTTGACTGGGAGATGGATATTACATATTTGATCATTACAAATCGTGATGTCAAATCCCAGCAACGGAAGTTCGTTCGAACATTTTTTTATGATCAGAGATGATTTGTAATGTATGCATATTTTTCACGTCTCTGGCTTGTAAACTTCTTACTTCTTCAGAAAATCTCAATTTGGCATATGGGTATCATTAGGAGCGCAAACTAGCTAAGTTGAGTCGATCTTTGTCATATTCAAATTTGATTTAATTAATTTTAATAGAGTGCAAGTTCGAGTCGAGTATTTATCATAATTGTTCAAATTTTCTAAAAATCTCAGCAATCGAACTTTGAGTCTTTTTTGTTTTGTTTTTTTTTTCTTTTGCTAGTATTGAGCGATTTGCAATCCTAATGAGTATATGATAAATTTAGTCTATTTTTTTAATTTACATTTATAAATTCATGCCAAAGGATGGTAAGTATGAATTTGTTTGCACGCTTCCTTATTTAGTAGAAACATCTATAAAATAATAAATATCTTATCAATTAAATCTGTTCGAGATAAAAGAGGTCTTAATGACCACTTAAATGAGCTCTTAATAAGTATGTAACAAGTGTTTGAACAAACTCTTGATGAATGCTTATCGACCTGAGTTCGTCCATGTTCAAACTCATCGCATTTGATGAACTGAACTTATTTTGTATTTAAATTTATTTGTTTAATTTAATAAACAAGCTGAGTCGAACTGTTATTGAGTGACCTCATGGCCCTAGACATAATAGCTGATTACAATCATAAGATTAACAGGCTAAAAAAAGAGACAGCGGAGGGAATGAGCGAGAGTCCTGCAATCATCTTTCATTAGCGTGGCAATCAAAACAACTGGATGGTGGCGACCAGTCACAATTCTCAATGTTACCTAATTGCTCCCTTTAATGAACATATAGTGAGCCTCCATATCACTCATGCCCCTAATCTAATCTCATCATGAGCATCTTCGCTTTCTACCATTCTCGCCACCCTGTGGGCGTGGAGCATTCTGGTGATTATCGCATGGCAATTATAAGAGGAGAAGATGACGACTTTATTTATATAAGATTGCCAGGGCAGAGGACAAAATAATTGCACTACACTAATCCGCGGCAATGAGGACAAAGTAATGGCACTCAGCTAATTCTTAAACACAGCTCAGATTCAGGTAGATCTGTGATGGACAACTAGAAACATCGTACGAACTTGATCAAAATACGAGTCCAAAATCAAGTTATTTATATGATTCTTTATGTTTGATAGCTGCTTCCGTGGTGGATTTATCCGGAATCTTCATTTGTCAATTTCAATTCTATAGCTTCTAAAAGCTGTGGACATCTGGCAGTCTGGTACAGCACTAGATGTTCATAGATATATTAATATCTAATCATATGCTCTTAAATATTTGATTTCTATTTATTTATTTATTACTTTTTAAGAGAGATTCCTTGAGACAACCCGTCCCCACATATAGTGATACTTTTTCGTTTTCTTTCCTTTTTCCTTCCTCGGTTTCTGAGAGTGGGGTGGAGGGTTGTTCGACTAGACCTTCCAGCCGTCCTATTTTCCTGTCGTCCAACAGACCGATCAAAGTGAACCGCAAAGCCGAGAGATGTGGGTCCTACGCCAAAAACCAAAAACTTGCATTTCGTGTCTTAAACAACATTAAGTTTCCAGGCTTCTTGTCCATCCGAAAGGTAAAACAAAGAGGAGAGAAAGAAGCTTGGAAGATTTCACAACATCGTAAAGGAAAAAAAGAATACACGAGGAGGAAAAGGAACACAAAGTTTGCAAACTACCCTACTCCACCCTCCCCCCGCAACCACCCCTTTTTTCTGGGTCTTAAAACGCTCAGGATTGCCTCGTCGTTTGGGCGGGGTTGCGGGGTTCATAACCATGCACCCGCAGGCGGTAGATGCACGTGTGGGAGAGGCCGCCGTGGTTGGAGGTGAAGTCCAACCGGACCATGCTAACGACAGCCCCCGTCGACTCGACGGGGAATGTCTGGGCGTTGCTCTTGTCCAGGTCGTAGGCGAACTCCACCAGGGTGAACATCTTCTCGAGGCGGGTGTTGGGGTCATCCTCTGGTCCTTCGAACCATCCTGAGACTCGGCAGTCTTTTGGGGCGCTCGACCTATCGTACGCCACGCTCTGCATCCACCCACCACACTGGATCAGAAATGATGATGCAGCTGGCAGAACAAATTGGTTGTGCTTCAGATATTTAAAGAAAATGGAACAAGAATCTTGTCACAAGACCAACACTAACAAAGGACTATCAGAAGCCCTTATTTATGTGCATTGCATATATATTAGGGGGGGGGGAGGGGTTTAAAATAGGAAAGCTTGACGTGAAAATTATTATTTAATAGATCATCAGTGAGTTCAACTTCAACAATTCAATACCATTGGCTGATGGGATAGGGACATAGATTAAAAAAATGTTCTGGTTGTTCACATGATACGATGTTGTGTACTAGAAAAACAACTTTACCAGGGGTAACAGAAGCCAAGAAGACAAAAGACATAGTAAAACAAATGACAACAATCATGACATCATGCTCGCCTTGGGTCTCTTCAACAGGGCTTTCAGAGTAGTCCACGTAAGACATCATGGTTCACGTCTAACAAGCACAGACGAGGGAAGCAATCATAACAGCGTGCAGTTCTCCAATACGGCATCAGAGTTACGATAGTAAGTCCAATTACGGGCACATAAAGGCGTATGACTTTAACATAAAGTAGGAAACCACTACGAGAAATTAATGAAGTCAATGGTAGAGAACGCAGTAAAAAAGAAAAGGTATGCACAAACGGATCTGAAGAAAGATTCACCAGCAATGAGAAAGCAAACCCAAAAACACATCAAGTACCAGACTGGCTATTGTGGAAGACATTCCACAGCACAGTATTGAAATCAGAGATCCTAGGAAAAGTAAGCTAAAACTTTTTTATACACAAAATCTTGTATCCATGTGCAGAAAAGTCATTCCCATGAATCAGAATATCTACGAATAGAATTAAAAAAGAAAATTCATTAGAACTGTTGCAACTTTGCTCATGGCACTAATAGAAACCATCAAGCCGAAAAAGCAAGGCAATGCAGAAATTAATCATCCACAACTCGTGGTCAGGGGGATGTGAAATCCTTCACTCTGACTGCTAAATACGATTAAGAATCATTTGGGTCACAAGTGCTCAGAAATGTGAATATTCACCTAGGCAAAGATCTTTGTAGTTTTCCCATAACATGACTTCAGGATTAATTAACTATTTCAAAGATCGATGGATTTTGAAAACATGACCAATGCCACACAAGAAATATATAATATTTCATGACTATGGAAGGGCTATACTTAGATCAGAACATAAACCATGTAGCAGCAGAACTATGACCAGAATGCAATCAAAGAAAGGCATGTTACATTACCATCATCAGTAAAGCTTGCTGCCCTGGCAGCCGGCCCCGCACCGGCTGCCGGTGTTTTCAATTAAAAAAATCTAATTTTTGGAAAGAAAAAAAAATGGTGGCCCCATTATGCTATACATGTCCATACAATCCAATCTCCAATTGGACGATCTGAAAAAAGATGAAAAATAAAAAACATGTCTTTTAACTATTCATTGGTGATATTTTTTTATTTCCCATCTTTTTACAGGTCGTCCGGTCGGAAATCGGATTATATGGGCATGTAGGTCAAATTGAGGCCTTCCAAGAAAATTCAAAATTTAATTTTTTTATTGAAAACACCGGCAGCAGGTGCAGGACCGGCTGCCAGAGCAGCAAGCTTTACTCTTACCATGATATATGCTATTTCCTCCCAACCCAATGCAACTTTTGCACAGGTGTTTGATTATGGCCAGTACGGAGGAGCATGGCTTCCTCAGTTTCGTAAACAGTTCAGGGATGACAGGCTTGCAGTTTTGGAATAGTGGCTTCCTCAATTTTGTAGACAGTTCAGGGATGAAAAGCTTGCAGTTTTGGAACAGCTTCTACTCTTATTACAGGATCTCTTGCCCAATCCCTATAAGCTCAGGATAGGCAGATTTGAAGATTAGATCCCAAGGGCTCCTTCCCAGTTAGATCTGCTTATTAGATTATCTCTGGTGGTGGTCTTCGGTATCCCTTTGCTAGCTTCCTTTGGAAGCCCAAATCCTCGTTGAAAGTTAAAGGTACTGATGTGGAGAGTGAGTCACAGGCGCCTGCCCACTCGAGATAGACTGCCGAGCTTTATGGATGGTATGGTCACATCCTGTCCATTATGTGCCGATCAAGATGAATCCTTGGACCATCTTTCCTGTGAGTGCTCATATGCTCGGGAGGTTTGGCAATTATTTATGAGGAATAGGATTGCAGACCGGGTCACTCGGATTCAACCCTGACCATACCCCTTTTTTTGTGATGCAGATCCTCTCACTTGTCCGGATGTCAAAGAAATGGATGCACCTGCTTACCCGTTTTGAAGAAGTGGACCTCTGTCGGAGTCCATAAGGGCTCCCCCCCCCCCACAATGTGCTGGGTGAGACACAGGCTCCCCGTTTTCTGTTGGGCGAAATCCTCTCTCTCAAATCCCAAGGTCAAACGGCCACTGGCGCTGCCCCCGTGTCTTGGTGTTCCCCTGCTTACTAGCTCTCAACCCCATCACCATGGTGCCATGATCAGTTTTCTACTGGTTCCCCCCTGTTTTATATTGGACGAAATCCTCTCTCTCAAATCCCAAGACCAAACGGCCAGTGGCACCGCCCCCATGTCTTGGTGTTCCCCTGCTTACTGGTTCTCAACCCCATCACCATGGTGCCATGATCAGTTTTCTCCTGCTTGGTTGCATGTTGCTGAGCTGTGAAAGTGGATCAAGGAAGGGGAGAGAGAGAGAGAGAGAGAGAGAGAGAGAGATATGGGGCAGCGCAGGTGCTCAAGCAGGTCCTAGAATGCCAAAGCCGCCGGAATGATGCCAGCCACAGCCGCACAAGCGCAGGACGTCAAGGAGAGATACATGGACATTAACCGTGCTGCCCCAGTGCTTCCAGCCGATGACGCACAGCCATGTTGCTACGGGGGTGCGGCCGTCATGGAGAAGAACCCGGTGGAGCTGCGGCCGCGGAGGCTGTGCAAGCTGTGCATGGCGCAAGAGGTGTCAGTGTTGCTGCTGCCCTGCAGAAGTATGTGTATCTGCAAGCAATGTGAGGCCTGCCTGGATGCTTGCCCAGTCTGCGATGCCCTCAAGAATGCCAGCCTCCAAATCTTCATGTCCTAAGCACCCACTGATGCCTGCCACTTGATGGCCTGTGATTTTCCTGCTCATTTTCGGGTGTCAGCTGGTCTTTGCCGATTGGTATTTTGTGGATGTTCTGATTAGTGGTATTTCGATTGCTGTTAGCTGCACTCCTCCCCTTGGTACAGATTAGTGTTACTGATGATCCCGACAAATGATCTAATCCAATATTCCAATCAAAGAGACCCCCTTTCTCTCAAGAACTAAAAGCAAAGCAGCAGCAGCCGGAGCACAGAGGTCCATAAGCGTGCTCCAGATCGAGAACAAATCGAGAAAGAAGCAACAACAGTGTTGCAGAACGAAAAGAGAGAGCTTACCCTTATTTAGCAGCATAAGGCCAGTAAAGGCCCGCGAAGAGGGTAGCATTGTACTGCAAAGCCCAGCGGCTGTGGCAACCATAATGTAATACGGAAGATCCAGACCAAGATCCTTAAAGACAAGCGGATCCAAATCTGGACATCCGCAATTGACAGTCAACCATTCGGATCTGGTATCAGTCGGATCTGAGTCGAATCCAGCCCGGACCTACCACTTTGCACCCTAACAAGGAAATTAGGGAAGCTGCTCTTCTCATGGACAAGTCAACGTCCGCCTAAAGAAGATGCCCAGATTTGGTGGATGATCCTTCATGTGACTATTTGGGCGATTTGGTGTGAAAGAAATAGAATAATCTTCAAGAATGAAGCCCTCATTCTGGAATCTGTTGTGAGCTTATCTGTGTCAAAGTGAAAGAGTGGGCTAATGGTTTTTATAAAGGGATCCTCGATAGCTCTTCCCTTTTTCTTTTGTTGAGGGAGGGTTACTTTTACACTTTCTTCGTGTTTCAGTTTCTCTTTTGTATAGGGGGTCCTTTGGGAGTGCTCCATGGAAATACATGTGCATCCCTCTTTTTTTATATTTAATACAATTGTTGCACTGTCCACTTTCCAAAGAAAATGTTACATTAGCATCACCCAAACATGGAAATGTACGAGATGCTATTTTTCAAATGGGAGGAAAAACAAGATGACCATAATCACTAGAAGGGATGAAATTATGAAATGTGCCAAATGAGACAGCAACAAACAAACTATCCTCTGACAAAATCTCATGGTTGACATAATCATCAGAGGTGGCAAAATCCAGTGCTGCAGATAAATCATCTGCATTGATATACAGATGTAATTGGGCCAGAGCAGTTACCACCACAATCCAGCAGCTACAATCCAGTTGTAAGTGGTCAATGTGACAAGGTGTCCCAGGGCAAGTTTCAATTGGGGATGACTAGGGTTATAAATGTATGTGCATACACGTCCTCAGGGATGCACATAATATTTCACATGTGCATATCAATGTATGTCCTTACATGTATGCACATACGTATGTATGTCAATAGATATGAAGAAAGAGTAGGAAAAGAGAGAAGGATCCATTGCCACCTACTCCCAGCACACGCTTAAATCTCTAACGCCAAATCTTCACTCTGAATAATCTCCAATGTCATCAAAGTAGCTGAGAAATGCATGGGATTCATTGATGTACGTGCAACATATTGCAGCATTCAATTCATACTTTTAAACTGCAAAGTTCAATGAACTCCAATGTATTTTATGCTAGGATGATCAACTTCATTACACTCTAGACAATTATTCAATGCTAACAAGATGTCAGGTCAGGGAACCAAATCCATGTTGTGTTTGTCTTCTTTCCCATTCATTTGCCTTTTATGTAAGTTGGCAACAAAACAACATAAGAATAATGGACTTGCCAATTAAACAACAGGAGAATAATGCGAGCAATCAGTAAGAGAAACGGGACTAGTGCATGATACAATTTCGTGTGCGCAAATATAACTCAACTCAACTCAACGAAGCCTTAATCCCAAATAATTGGGGTCGGCTATATGGATTCTCTATCTCTACTCTAAACGATTTTGGGCTATCTCTTCTGAAAGGTTTAAAGCTTTCAAATCATATTGTACTATCCTCTTCCAAGTTAATCTAGGTCTACCCCTTCCTTTCTTCCCCTCCTCTATCCTAATATGATCCATTTTCTAACTGGAGCCTCCCTAGGCCTTCGCCTAACGTGTCCAAACCATCTCAGTCTCCCTTTTCTCAATTTGTCCTCAATTGGTACTACTCCTATCTTTTCTCTAATATACTCATTACGAATTTTATCTAGCCTAGTATGCCCGCACATCCACCTTAACATTCTCAGACCGGCAATACTCATCTTGGAGACATGTTTCCCCTTCATCGCCCAACACTCGCTACCATATAACATTGCAAGTCTTATCACCGTATGGTAGAATTTTCCTTTCAGCTTCGTTGGGATCTTGTGGTCACACAAGACTCCCGTGACAAGTCTTCACTTCACCCATCCTGTTTTAATCTTATGGCTAATATCCTCATCGCACCCTCTGTCTTCTTGGAGGATCGAACAAAAAATATAGTATTCAAAAATATAGTGGACACATCCAGAAGATGGCATAAGATTGAATTCCACGTGTGACTGGTCATCGGAAAAACCAAGTTTATGTTTACCAAATACGAAACATATGGTATGTCGAGTTCCCGGACAACATTGACAATAGGGCTGCAAACAGATTGGTGCAGACTGGTGGGCCATACAAATGAGGGTCAGGTTTTATAAGACCTTAAGTTCTTAACAGCTAGGGGTCACTTCAGATTGGACAATATATAATTATTTTACCGACTCACAGGTCATATGAAACCAGTTGCAGGCAAACTTTAACTCAAACAACCATTGCTGCATGAATTGGGGGCAACTGCAAGTTGAAGTGGTTCTAAGTTGCACAACAATTGACAGCTGCAGTTTGAGTGGCCTAAGCTCCCTTTGTAATATCAAAGCTGTTTATTGGAGTGATCACTATCTTGAGATAAGACTTTTATACAAATATGAAAGCAATGATCATAATCAGTTCAATGAAGTCACCCTATGAATGAGACATATGGCAACAATTGAATTGATGAAAATTGACAGGTACAAGATTTGCTAACACGGTTAGCCCTTCTCTTAATATTTGAAAAGCATAAATATTTTTTTTTTCTAAAACATATATAATAAAAAAGGGTATATGTGAAACTTTTAAAACAAAAACAATATTACAACATTTTATAACTACAGATCATCAATTGTCCAGAGATCCGTAAGACTAGGAGAGGGTTTGGAATGTTGACATCCATATCTCACCAACAATACCTTGCAGGATGGAGTGAAACAAAGCAGATGAAAACTTTAGTCATCCAAGCCATATCAGAAAAACTTGACCCACAAACTACTCTAATAGGCAATCTTGCAAATTGGATCTGCTTCAAGTTTCGCCGTATCGCCGATCCAGATCGGATCGTATCTTCCCAGATACGGTACGATACTGGTCCGCATCGGGCTGACTCACACAAGTCAAGCCAATGTGTTTGTTAAAAGCAATGAGTTTCAGCCAGATTTTAAAGAAATGTATCTTACTAATTGATATAAAAAGTATAATTTTACTTATCAAATAGAAAAAAATCAATGTAAGACATTCCATTAAGCATATATGAGTCGGAACGATTAGGTCCAACTCAATGCGTCCCACTGGATCGGGTCGGCCCAGATACTAGTTGACGCGTACGGGTCGGCCCGATCCGCTACGGTATGGCAAACCATAATCTGATTTTATGAATTAGATCCAATTGCATTTGCAAGTAACATTGATCCATATGCAATTCTATTCACAACCTACCGTACTCTTGCATGTATCGCCATAGAATAGAGAGCATTTTCGCATTTTTTGCAGTACGCTTTCATCATGTCCATGTCCAAAACTACTAGGATCAGGTACTGGCTTGGAAAAATCCCAAAAATGCATCCATTACAATTGAAATTAACAATTAAGAAGAAACATCTTATTAGAATTACTTGCAATAAACGTCCTATTAGAATTACTTGCAATCTGTTAATATAGAAATCAAGCTATGTTCATGGTGAAATCATTTCATCAACAAAATGCATCAATGTACCCACAAACATACTCAAACACCCATTTGTAAAGGTGCTATTACGAGGTACGAGCACCTAGTACTTGAAAGTTTGAAACCTTTCAAAAATGAATCAGATTCACAATCGAAACTCAAACCATGTAAGCACGTACTGTTCTGACTAGAATTGCATGTGTTCTATTAGTAGAAGTAATTTCCACATGTGGGAAATTGTTCACATAAAAAACATGCTAAAGTAAATCAAACAATAACCAGAGTGCATTCTTCTCCATGCACTAGTACATAATCGTTTCCTATTGTTAACATTTGTGCTTATGTATTGATTTTCATAATAGGATGTATTCGAACATCTAATTATGAATTTCAGGTATGTGAATGCCACTACAACAGTGTGCAATAAACATGTCAAACAAAACAATGCAATAAACTTTTCTGAACAATTTCATAGTACATTCACATCCGGCACCTACTGTTCGTTGTACCTAAAAACATGAAGATCTCATGTCACTAAAGACATCTCAAAGAAATAAGGATCCATGAAGCAAGTTCACTACTGGGGAAGTGAAGAATGTTTTAGATGACTAAAAAGGGAACTAGATAAAATTCTGACTGATGTGTGAAGTATCATGAGCCGCCCAGCTATAATGTGGTTAATCAACGTCTTCAATGTTAAGAGAAGTAGAAGGGAAAATAATGAAAGCTTCTCTATTGAACATAAAGGTAGTAGCCCAACATATATACCAATGTCCAAGACAATTCCCAATACAAGTGGGAAAAAGCTTGCATCTAATTAGTGAGAATAGGGCATGAACACATAACACAAGTAGACTGGGAACTAGTAGCTATATCCAAACCTAAGTAGGACTCTAGTAACCCAAGTGAAACCAGAACTAGTATCATCTATGTAGGACTCTAGTTACCCCAATCTATGTAGAACTAGGATTATGCACATACACAGACACATATCTCAGTAGCAGCCCCCCCACCCCTCAAGCTACAGGTGAATTATAAACCAAGTTTGTCAACCAATGCTTTGAAATGTAGAGCCATCCAAGACATGGTGATAAGGTCATCAACCTGCTTGAGTGGAGGAAGAGTAAACATGCTAGAGAGGTAGAACAAATAGACAAAAAAGTAGCCAATTTCAACATGCTTCAGTTGCCCATGGAGGTCGGATTGCTTTGGTACTCATAATATAAAGGTGCATAAAGTGGGAAAGAGATGCTTTGGGAAAGAGATGCTAAGATCACAAAGAAATCGTCACAGCTAAACAATCTCAGTAAAAGGAGTGGAACCATTAAACAAAATAACTGACTGAAACATTTGCCAAATCTACTAGAGAGAAGTGGTGAGCTCAACCTGTGGAGCAAATGGTAAATTTGGAACCACGACAGAGACATTAGAAATTGTTGAAAGAAAAAGCTTGAAGTAAATAACAACAACTAGAAGGCATAGACTATGATAGCTTTAAGAACACTATGGGTAATTCACAAATGCAGAAGCGACTGGACAAAGAAGACGTTCTACAAAAGGAATTCAACTTGTTGGAAAACCTTAGATGGGCATAAAGTATGCAAAACCTAATGTGACGAGCACGTCGAAATGCCCTTGAAAAGATAAATCACATACCAATGTGTGGAAAACAGCAATTGCACAGCAAAACAGCAACAGAATCTCACAGCAAGGTGTCAGACAAAGAAATGAACTGCACGATTGAGAACAAAACACCGAAAACCCAAGGATGTGTGTCTGGTACAAACTTGATAAGAACGAGGAGCAAGCATCAAACTGAACTCAAACAGGGTTGAATTGGCTAAGAAAAAAGCCTTGAACTTGTGGACAAAGAGGAACTTGAATGGGCTTGATAAGATCCCTAAACTGGTTTTATTCAGGGAAAAAAAAAAAATCTCTAAACTGGCCTTAGTGAAAGAGGCTTAAAAGAAAACTATGTGAACTTGCCTCAAGATGTGGACAAGTAGTTGAACTGAAAATAAACCAAGCTTGAGCTGATTAAAATAACCAAGAGGAGAACTAGCATCGACAAAAGAATGAACCAGTGCTCTAAGAAGCCTGAACGAGACTGGCACGACTTAAGTTAAATGAACAAGTATTCAACTCGAATCCAGCATGCAAGTTAGTGGTCGTTAGCCAAACTGATCCACTGGATCTGTCAAGATCTTGTTCAGCACACCTAAACGTCTCTAGCATCCTATGAGGCAGAAAAATGGCAGTTGCGGCTAGGGAAGTCCCGGCAGTGGGGCAGCAAATGGAATGGTGGAGGATTGAGTATAACAATGCAGACAAGAATGGCAACAAGGGCGCATGGTGATGAAGCAAGGACGGCAGTACCGGTACTAGTATCAGGCGTTTTGGCCCAATACTGGCCAATAACTGTTTTATTTTTTATTTTTTTTAAATGTAAATGATTGGTATCGGAGTACCCCCTATCTATGTTACCAAAGGCGATCGCCTCGCTCGCCTAGGTGATAAAGTAGGTTGAGGCGAGCCAACAATGCCTCGCCTTGCCTCATCTTTGCCTCACTCACCTAAGCACTTGCCTATGAGGTCTATGTCAAATGCTAGTTTCTTTTTTAATTATGTGACACCATTTTTCTTATTCTTAATTATTTCAAAATAGCTAATGTCTCTTTTAACAATGTCCCATACCGTTTTTGTCTTATATGCTACCACATTTTTTCCTTTTTTTCTTACATGCTACCACATTTTTTCATATTTTTTGATGATTCCTAAGACCATGCACTAATTATATGAGTGCTTTACACAAATTAGTCATTACATGTTAGGCATGATCAGTGTTTCTTAATGTCTTACATATGATTATCTTGGATATTTTCTTTATTTCTTCATACTGTCATTTTCTTTCTTCATAGAAATGTACGAGAGAAAACACATCGCCTCAAACGCCTAGACATTTGAGGCTGAGGCGAACCCCTGGTCGCATCACTCGCCTCTAGCTACGTAGTCCCCCATATCGGTATTGGTTACTCATACGTATCAGTATCGGCCGTCACTGCCAACCATGCGATGAAGAGGGTTGCAACAATAGTAAGGTGTTGATAGTTGCAAAAGGTGACAGTGCACAATAAGAGCAGCAATGGTGATAGCCATGGAAGGCGACAAGAAGTGAGCCCACCACATACACAGCTTGCAAAGAGAGTCATAATGAGGCTTGTAGTTAGTAGGGCAGCAATGGATGACAAGAATGATATCCAGAGGAGAGTCCAGGCACTGATAACTATGACAGTGGTGATAGTAGACAACACAAGCAAATGCAGTAGAAGATAGAATGATGAAACCAGCGGCAGGTATCAGCCATGAATGTACAACCAGCAACAATAACTGTGCAAACTGATACAGCAGGGATGCTGGTGCGTCAAAGAGAAATCATTGACGCAAGATGACTACAACAGCAGCAAGGATGCTGGTGGATCAAAGGGAAATCATTGACGCAAGATGGCTACAACATCAGCAATGATGATGCACATAAACAGTAAAATTGGTGGAAGTGAGAACCACACTAATGTGGATATGAAGGCAATGGCATGGATTACCGGATCAGATCAGGTTCTAGGATCGGCCTGATCGCTATCCGATCCAATCCGGATTGGCCAAGTCAGGTTGATCCAAGGGAAGAAAGAGCAATTCAGGATCAACCTAATTAAAAAATAAAAATAGTTAAAAATCAGGAAAATAGAAAAATTCAAAGAAAAACTTCATATGCAAATCAATTGAAAAGGAATACTTTAGAAAAGCAGCGAACTTGGGCGGACTCTGGTGGTAGTGAGTTCTCTTTGTGTGTGTGTGTGTGTGTTTTTTTTTTTTTTTGGGGGGGGGGGGGGGGTTCGCAGCACCCCTTCTGTTGTGAAAACACAGCAAACAACAGGAGAAAAAGGGCTTAAGAATCCCCTTTCGTCCAATTTGGCCTGGATCCCCCTGGATTGGATGATTCAACCAATTCAGATCAGGCAATTCAGCCGATTCCGGTTCGATCCAGTGGATCCAGGCCAATTCCGGCCGATTTTCCTTTTTTTATTTTGTGTATTCCAATCCTAATTGGCCGATTCCGATCTGGATCAGATTCTGCATTCCATGGGTATGGTTAAAGATGTTGTAAGCAAAGCATACAAATCAACAATGAAGGCAAATTTGTAATGTTGGGTATTCATCAGAATCACCGGAAAACCAAATAAAAAGGGTCAGACAATGCAGAAAGAGCTCCATAAGCAACAAAGTGACAAGGAAAACTCAGGGCAGAACTTGGCTATGCTAACAAACCAGAAGGGAGGAAAACCTGATTAGAATGCCCAAATGGCCGGAGCTGATGAAATTTAGGCTCAGTCCTTGGCACTATGTTAACAGACATCAAGGTTCGCCGACTTGGAGATCTGTATTCCCACATACGAGTTGGATCCGATCTGACTCAGACCGGCTCAGTCGGACTCGCATGGGTCAAGCTCATGAATTTGTTAAAACTTAAAAGTGATCAGCTTTAGCATATTTTAGAGAAATGTACCCTATCAATTGATATAAAAAGTGTAGTTTTATTTATCAAATGGGGAAAAACTCAATTTAGAACAACACATTATACATGTATGAGCCGATATGATCCAGTCCAACTCAGTCCATGCTGGAGGATCAGACTCGCCCAGAAACGAGTTAACTTGTACGAGTCAGCATGATCTGGTATGATATGGCAAACCATGACAGATATACCAGAGAAAATAATGAAAGCTTCTCTTGTTGAACACAGGGCAGTAACTTTATTTTATATACATATATATATATATACAAATATATATATATATATATACAAGTGTACAGGAAATTTCTTGATGCACGTGAGAACAGGACTAGTACCTAATAATAATGAGAATACAGGTATAGTCCAAGTAGAACTAGAACTAATATCTATAACCCTAATCTACGTACATACAAGTGTACAGGAAAATTCTTGATGCAAGTGAGAACAGGACTAGTACCTAATAATAATGAGAATACAGGTATAGTCCAAGTAGAACTAGAACTAATATCTATAACCCTAATCTACATAGATAATGTATAGAATATATCGAAATCTCTTTAACAAAAGCATATGCCAGATGATTGGAGCATGATTAGCCGACGCTATATGACTCAGTACAACTTGTACGAGTTATATCAATTTCTGGGGCTTACGAGACATACCGAGTCAAACCTGAATCGACCTAACTCATGCATGTCTCGTACAAGTTGGACCGAATCATAACGAGTCGATCGTTACAACTCAATTTTCAGTGAAGCTGAGACGTACCAATCCAACCATATGACCAACCTTGGATTGGAGAAACATCTTGATATCCCTTGACGGGATTAAGGAAATACAAAGAAGATACTTAAAGAATATTTTATACAGAGAGAGGAGGGTTCTGTTGCCACTGGTGACAAAATAAGAACGATGCCACCTATCCCAAAAACACGTTAATTGAACTCTAATTTTCAATCCAAACCGTTGAACCTTCTAAAAAATATGAAAATTATATACATATAAAAATTATTCCATTCTAATACCTAAAAGTCATAAATTGGATTGTAGGAAATATCACATTGTCTAGACCATCCATTTTGAAAAGCATTGATGCATGGGAAATATGTATTTGATACATCTAACTTTTCATTCATGGATACTTTTTTCGTAGTAGAGAAGATTGAACGGATTGGATTGAAATTAGGGTTCGATTAAGGCATTTTTGGGATAGGTGGCACCAATCTTATTTTGCCACAAGTGACACGAAACCATGGATGGCAGTACCGGTACCGGTATCGGTGGGTACCGGTACCGGTACGTACCGGCCGGTACTAGCCCAATATCGGCCGATACCCTTTATAGGGGTGGTACCGGTGCTGGCCGATACCGGTACGTACCAGTATCGGCCGGTACTGCCAACCATGCACGGAACCCTCCTCATATACATATATGTATATGTATGTGCGTGTATATAGGAACTTGATACGTGCGTTACCCCCGTTTGAGTTCGCTGGGAACGGACAAAAGGACAGTCGTGCGATGCCAATCCGAGGGGCGTCCTTTTTTCTAAAAAAATTTACAAAAAAGGGGAATTCAAGCACTGGGCAACCTCCCCCCCCCCTCGCGCCCTTTGATCACCCATATGGGCCAATCCAACGGCGCCCCGGGTTCGCCGTGGTGCCTCATCGCTCGTGCACGGGAAGACCTACGGGCACAGGCGACAAGGCTCCCCAGGTTCTTACGGGCACGAACGACAAGGCACCCGGTGAATTCGGGGAGCCCTTGGATCACCTATGTGAGTGATCTAACCGCATCGATAGAGAGAGAGAGAGAGAGAGAGAAGTGCTAGTATACGGTCTATAGGATTTGTACGGCCTAACTATATCTTTGACTTAAGCCTCCGATTTTAATCCAAAGGTAGAAATAGTGTACAATGAAAAAGCGCAAAGCCTTTTTTTGGAACAATAGGCGGAAGTGTAACATTACTAGCCATTTGATTGCATCAAGTCACGTAAATCAAATGGGTTGTTCTGTGACACCTTCGGCACAACCATAATTCACGGAGGGTACTGTTGATGTGCATAGGTCAAGTGAGTGATAAAAATGATGAGTTGATCTTGCCAAGTGGCGTAATCGCAGAGCATCTTCACAGATGACGCATGCGCACTCAGAAAAACTTACCATCCCTGCACCCAGCCATCATGCCAACTGGCACAACATAACTTTGTGAAATGTAAGGGCCCCAACAAATAAAAAAAAAAAAAAAGGCAAGGGAGCGCAGGGTGGAGAAACCTCTCCCGTATGCCCGCGCAGGGCGCCTCCTCCGCACAAAACGCGGGAGGTGCCGCGTTTCCCATGCGGGAATGCAGCGCCTCCACATTCCGCACGGAGGGGCATCCCATGCGAACGTGCCAATGCGGTCCGACCGTTTGATCGCACGACTCTTATTATTTTTTATTTTTTGTGTTAATTTTATTTATTTATTATCTTTTTTCTTTCTATCAGGCCTAACCTCCCCGTGAATTTTTGGCATTGAAGGCGCCTAAACACCCCACAAATTTAGGATGCACTGCCAGCAAACTTAAATAGGGCAGTGCACAGTTGGACCGCATGGTCATTCCCCCTCATCCCCTCAACTCAACCAACTCAACCAAGCCTTAATCCTAAATAATTAGAGTCGACTATATGGATTATCTGTCTCTACTCTAAACGATTTTAGGCTACCTCTTCTAAAATGTTTAAAGCCTCCAAATCATATTGTACTACTCTCTTCCAACTTTATCTAGGTCTACTCCTTCCTTTCTTCCCCTCCTCTATCATAATATACTCCACTTTTCTAACTAGAACCTCCCTAGGTCTACGCCTAACATGTCTAAACCATCTCAGTCTCCCTTCTCTCAATTTGTCTTCGATTGGTACCATTCCCACCTTCTCTCTAATATACTCATTACAAATTTTATATATCCTAGTATGTCTGCAAATCCACCTTAACATTCTAATCTCGGCAACACTCATCTTGGAGACATGTTGCCCTTTTATCGTCCAACACTCGCTACCATACAATATTGCAGGTCTTATCGCCATACACTAGAATTTTCCTTTCAACTTCATTGAGATCTTGCAGTCACACAAGACTCCCGTGGCAAGTCTCCACTTCACCTATCATGTTTTAATCATATGACTAACATCCTCATCGCATCCTCCGTTTTCTTGGAAGATCGAACCAAGATATTTGAAATTGTTACTTTGGGTATTGTCATCCCATCCAAGTTAACTCCCTCATTTTTCGCACATCCGACCTTCACTAAACTTATAATGCATGTATTTTGTCTTAGTTCTACTTAACCTGAAACCCTTAGACTTTAAGGTGCTCCTCTAAAACTCTAATTTTCTATTAACTCTCTCTTGCGTCTCATCTATCAACACAATATCATCCGCAAACATCATACACCACGAAATGTCCTCTTATATATCATTTGTTAAATCATCCATAACTATTGCGAAAAGGTAAAGACGTACTGCTGATCATTGATGCACTCCAACGAAAATAGGGAAATCTCTTGTTTCCCCTCCAACCGTGCGGACATTAGTAGTTGCTCCTTTATACATGTCTTTTAATACTTGTATGTACTTAGTAGATACCCTCTTGGACTCAACACCCACCACAAGACATCTTTTAGAATTCTATCATAGGCCTTCTCCAAATCGATGAACACCATATGTAGATCTTTCTTCATATATCTATATTTCTCTATCAAACTCCTAATGAAAAAAATAACTTCCATAGTAGATCGACCCGACATAAAGCTGAATTAGTTGACCGAGATAGTTGTGTCACAACATAAATAATGTTCCGCAACTCTCTCCCACAGCTTTATAGTATGACTCAGGAGCTTATTCCTTTATAATTTAGGTAGTTTTGTATGTCTCCTTTGTTTTTAAAAATAAATACAAGAGTGTTCTTCTTCCATTCATCTGACATTTTCTTAGAGACTAGGATCTTGTTAAACAGTCAGATCAACCATTCCACTCTAACATTTTTTAAACATTTCCATACTTCAATAGGAATTCCATCAGAGCCACAAGCTTTACCTACTTTCATCATCTTCAATGTTTCCTCAACTTCCGAAAATCTAATCCTCCAAGTATAGTTCACATTACGCTTTGTTCTACATTCTATGCCCACTATGTTCCATTATGATTATCATTAAAAAAATTATCAAAATAGCTTCTCTACCTTTCTCTTACGTCCTCATCTTTCACCAAAACCTTTCATTCACTATCATTGATGCACCTAACTTAGTTAAAATCTCGACATCTTTTCTCTCTTATCATTGCCAATCTATAAATATCTTTTTCCCCTTCTTTGGTTCCAAATTTCTCATACATATTTTCAAATGCCTGAACTCTTGCCCTACTAACAACCTTTTTGCTTCCTTTGCTATCTTGTCTTGTTCATAAGCCTCATTATTATCACACTTTGACAATCCTTTATACCATTCTCTTTTACTCTTCATCGCCTTTTATACCTCCTCATTCCACCACCATCTCTCCTTCGCAGGTGGGCCATGTCATTTAGACTCTCCGAGCACTTTTCCAGCTACTTCTCTAATCTTTGAGGCCATTTCTATCCACATAGTATTGGCCTCCAAATCCGACTTCCAATTACCCATATTGAGAAGTTCATTCTTAAACATCACTTGCTTCATCCCTTTTAATTCCCACCACCTTGTTCTAACAGTAGTCTTCCTTCTAAACGTATTCAACCACCTTTTGATCTTAATATCTAAGACTACTAACCTGTGTTGACTTGTTAAGGCCTCTCCGGAGATAACTTTGCGATCCTTGCATAAAAGGCGATTTGTTTTCCTTGTGAGAAGGAAGTCAATTTGACTTCTATTTTGTCCACTTTTAAAGGTCACTAAATGAGTTTCTCTTTTTATAAAGTGAGTATTTGCTAGTATAAGGTCGTAGTCCATAGCAAAATCAAGGATACTTTTTTCCTCCCCAATTTTAGTCCCAAAGTCAAAACCTCCATAAACCTTCTCATAACCCTAACGTTCATTTCCTACATACCTATTGAGATCCCCACCAATAAAGATATTCTCTTCATTTGGTATATTCTGCATAAGGTCATCTATATCCTCCTAAAACCTCCGTTTACTCTCACTATCTAATCCAACTTGTGGAGCATAAGCACTAACCACATTAATCACATCTCCCTCCATAATTAATTGCACTAAGATAATCCTATCTCCTACTCTCCTCACCGCTACCACCGCATCCTTCACAGTCTTATCAATAATAATACCTACCCCATTCTTATTTTTCTCATTTCCTATATACCACAATTTATAGTCTATATTTCCTACTTTCTTACTTTTCTCTTCTACCCATTTAGTCTCTTGAATGCAAGCAATATTGACTTTTCTTCTCTCCATGGTGTCAACAACTTCCATCAACTTTCCTATAAGAGACCTTATATTCCAAGAACCTACTCTGATCCTCTTCTCAACCTGCACTTTCTTAAAATTCTTTCTGTAGTAACATCTATTATTCTCCATACTTAATTGACTAAGATAATCCTATCTCCTACTCTCCTCACCGCTACCACCGCATCCTTCACAGTCTTATCAATAATAATACCTACCCCATTCTTATTTTTCTCATTTCCTATATACCACAATTTATAGTCTATATTTCCTACTTTCTTACTTTTCTCTTCTACCCATTTAGTCTCTTGAATGCAAGTAATATTGACTTTTCTTCTCTACATGGTGTCAACAACTTCCATCAACTTTCCTATAAGAGACCTTATATTCCAAGAACCTATTCTGATCCTCTTCTCAACCTGCACTTTCTTAAAATTCTTTCTGTAGTAACATCTATTATTCTCTGAGTTTGTCATGTGTCATATTCTCTGTTCGGTTCCATAGACTAGCTTCTTTACCCATACTCGTCCATGATGTGGGAACCCTTGCTCATTTAACACCACATCCGGACGCCAACGTGACGCGTCGCTTACGGGGAGCGCCCTCAACCCTTGCCTATTTCTTACTACACCCGGGCTCTAAACAACGCGTCGTAAGTAGAGGACGCCTCAACGTTAATTTTGATTGAATCCATATCATAAGATGTGACAAGATTTTTACGCTGGCTATCACCTACCGCAACCCTCCTCCTTTATCCGAGCTTGGGACCGGCTAAGCACAAAAGGCTCATCCCCATGTTTAAAAAATATATAAATACCATCATAAAATATTAAATATTCAATTACTCTCTTAAGGTTGTTTCCATCCCTTTGGGACTTAATTTTCATCGCCTAATCACGAAAATCAATTGTAGCTGTTTGATCAGATGCTGTGATTGATTTTCATGATCGAACGGTGTAAAAAAATTTAAAAAAAAAATCAAAAAATAGAAAATTATACTAATTGCCCCTAGGGTTGTTCCCATCCCTTGCGGTTTTAAATCTGAACACTAATTAAAGAGTTTAAACTCCGTGCGGTCCGGACCACGGAGCGCACCTAGCATTCCTCTATACATATATATGTACACACACAGAGAAAGAGGAAATGGCTAAGGGGAAGAATCCTATGATTGCTCTTGGAGACAGTATCTTATAACATGTGAGGCACATATCAAGATGGAAAATTTTAATGAAAAGAAGATAAAGAAATTCTAGTATTGCCCCAAACAACCAATTTAATTGATGAAGGCATATGAGAGATTACCAAAGGAAGTTAATTCGGTGCACCTTGAAAAGGCAATCTCTGAAAAAATACATATGTCCTCAAAGACACGTAGGGAGTAAACACACAAGGCCATATTTAGGGTGGCCTATGAAATTTTGATGGTGATTAAGAATATATGCTTATGAATCAATAATGCTAAAGGGCTAAAAAATGTATAATTTGATTCACATCAACGAGTCGTATTCTCCTGCCGAAATATTTTACTGAATTTTACGTGAGTTTTACCTGGGAACTGATTTCATGGGTCACTAAGCAAGTTTTTGTTTCAGTGAGAACTCAATTCATGGGTCAGAGCAATTCTTAACCATTTGCAGACTGAATTCTTACCCACAAGGAGGGACAATCTCAATTCACCCTTGTCCCTCAAAAAAGAGGAGTGAGATGGAAATAGAACTCCCCTGAAAGCATGACTGACACTTCCTGGAATATACTTCACTTATCTCATAACAAAATTCCTAGCCAATTTCCATCTTGGAATTCAAGTACACCGCCCTAACCATTCCCAAAACAAACATATAATGCGAGTCTTCAATTTAAATAATAAAGAAATATACCAAAGGCAGAAATGCCATCCCTATAGCTACAAGTTTTCATATTTGGCTTTAAAAATGTAGGACAGCCAAACTGAGGTTGATGATCATAATAGAATCAAACAGGTTGAATGAAATAGAGTTAATTATGTATGATCATCATGTGCCTTTAAGGCTTAATGTAAAATTTTGTAAATTGACTGTAAATCAACAATGTGCAAGGATAAGACGGTTGATTATCGATATGGCATATATAGGCATATCTTAATGGTAACATAGATGGAATGTTATGCTTGCCAGAAAGAATAAAAATGAGAGTTAGAAATAATGAAAGAGATCTTTTAAGTGTTGCAACAATCCAAGCCAAAATAAAAGTATGGCATTTGTAGGCCAGAGATATCAACAGTGAACAGAGAAATGCCTATTCAAGAAACAGAGTTAGATGGAAAAAAGGACCTAAGAGAACTTAGATGGAAGTGGTTCTAGCAGGTTTGGAGGAGCTCACAACATCAGAAGATTTGGCTTTTGATGCTTAATAGGCACATGTAGAGAAGTGAGATGAGGGTTACTAACTTAATATAGATTTCCAAGGCTACATAGAATCACAGAGTGGTTCGTAAGAATGTTGGTGAAATGTGGTTTAATTCCACTCAAAATGACATTAAGAGATCAAATTCTATGGGAATTTACAAGAGACAGAAATTAGTAAATTCTTAGATTTGATGCTTTGTCTTCAGCAGATTTCTTTGCTTCCCTTGGATACAGATGTTAGGAAATGGAGATGGGATCCAGGTGGAAAGTTCACACCCAGCTCACCTGTTAACGTTCTATGGAAGGGAGGTTGAAAGGTAGTTTGGTAGAAAGAGGTCTGGAACAGAGACTAAAATATTAAGATCAGGATTTTCTTGTGGAAGATAGCTTGGGGAAGACTAATAACACATGATGACTTCAAGTGAGGGAAAAAACATTAAGAAGGCAGCATGTATTTTCGGTGGAACCTTTCAAGAAAGCAGGGACCATATTTTTCTTC
This sequence comes from Zantedeschia hybrid cultivar, assembly GCA_030544215.1. Taxonomy (NCBI): domain Eukaryota; kingdom Viridiplantae; phylum Streptophyta; class Magnoliopsida; order Alismatales; family Araceae; genus Zantedeschia; species Zantedeschia hybrid cultivar. The sequence continues at coordinate 22,183,390 of JARZZO010000005.1, forward strand.
ACTGTGGCGTCATTGATAATGTGTGAAAAATCTTCTCCAGATCCTCTCTAATTCAGTTGAATCAGAAAACAAATGTCATTGAGTTGTTAATCACCTGGGACAGTTTATGTCCTACGAATCAGGAACTTCCTACTTGAAATATGACCTTACCAGCTATGCTATGGGCTATATGGATGAAAGGAGCCAAAGGATCTCCAACGATTTATTTTCTAAGTCCAACAGAGGATCTTCAACGATTTATTTTCTAAGTCCAACAGATATTATTGACAACAGCATTCAGTCCCTTCAAGACTGGAGCCTTCAATGTGCAGAGAACCAGATCAAGGAGTCTTTGATTGTCAGGAAAAGCTTTATTTTGTAGTAGGACTCAAGGTGTATGGAGATATCAGGTTTTTTTGCTGTAATCTGTTCCTCTCCTTTTTGCTTTCAATGAATTTGGTTTCTTAGTCACCCTACAAAAAAAAAAGGAAAAAGATGAGGGTTACTTATCCAGAATATCACCATCCTCCAGGAGATTAGCTTCTTTGACTGAATCTTTCACCCAGTATTGTCAATACATTATCCCCCCTTTTATTTGCTGCTTATGTTGATGCCTCCAACTTTATTTCATACATGTATCATCTGCTCTTCATTTCTATTTTGTAATTAATATCTCTACATTTTTTTCTTTTCATTGCTTCTGCTTTGGTGATGCTTTATTTGCATTTTTATAATTTTATCCTGTTAAGATATCTCTACAGACTTACTAGCACCAGGTAAGAATTTGGCACTCGCTGCAATGCTGGTCATCCCTACCTGTTAACTAATGTTTGTTCAGGTATGACCACAATGGGTTGATCATGGGCCAGCGATCACCCCCCACCCACACCACCCCCCAAACAAAAAACAAAAAAGTTGCAAACACTAAGGAGCTCAACCTATGAAAACCACATGTTGATTGGAAAAGTTTCATGATGACAATAAGGAGTACTGTCTTGGGTCCACCTACCAGTACCTGTAACAATGCCCACACAAGTACTGAACAAACTATCACTATGAGAAGGCATTGCCCTGGCCATTGCCACATGAGATGGAGGAGCTGCCCAGACTGTTGCCACCATAGAATTTGGCATTATGGATGCTGTAAGATGAACCAAGACACATGCAATCCAACAACAAGAGAACTCAGAGAATTGAAGGCCAGGCAACAATGAGGGGAAAATGTGAAGCGGATGGTTTCCTTTTTTTATTTGGTCGTTCTTTTTTTTTCATTCCTTTTTTTATTTGGCCATTCTTTTTTTTTCTAAGAAAGTGAGCCATTGGTGAGAGTTGTCACAAACACAATGTCATTCACCAGTCACTACCTGTTATGGTGATCATCAATGACTGATCAACCAGGAAAAGACAACTATTGCTTCCAACTCTTTTATTCAGAAGTATGTACACAATCTACTACTGATGACAGACGGCTCACCGTCCCATTACCCAACACCACAACCCAAGGCCACGTTAGGGACCATAGGGATGTTGTTGAAGACAGCTCCTCCACTATCATCAGACGATTATAAATGAAAGACACCAGAGAACAAAGAAAAGGGATGTAGAGGTGACAAGGATGGCACATTAAAATGTAATGTTACCCAAATTCCTTAGAATATTATCAAGATTCAATCAACTTAACAGTCACAGGAACACAATGACGTAAATGCAACTACTATAAAGATTTCAGGCATAGCTGCATAAATCATCAATTAAAGAGTGTAATTCATTTTACGGGTATAACAGAACAAAGTGTCAAACTGTGATATACACAAATAGCTCTAATGTACAGATAAAACACCATCATCATGGCATGTGCTACACATTAAAATGAACTTTAGAACAATACTCCAAAAATGGCAAATTGTACCATGCTTCCCATGATATTTAAGCTTTGATGACCACCATCCCAATCTTCCTTTATTTATTTATTTATTCTTCTTGCCCCCCCTTTTTGACAAGGGGAGGGATTGGGAGCCGGATGACATGCATTTGTCTCTTGACCACGTGCAAAATTGGAATATTGGGCAACATTAGTCCTTCAAGAATAGCCAAAACCAAAAAGGGGAGGGATTGGGAGCCGGATGACATGCATTTGTCTCTTGACCACGTGCAAAATTGGAATATTGGGCAACATTAGTCCTTCAAGAATAGCCAAAACCAGGGACAAATTACTGGATTCTTTTTCCATGGACAACAGGATTTCAATCCCACTCATTGTCTTCCCCCTTCAAACAATGAATGGATGAGCTGGAAATGAATACCAGCTACTAACAGCAGAGTTTAGATAGAAAGACACAAAAACAAACTTATCTGCAACTAAGAGGCCCACAGTTTCATGTAGATTGTTGTCATGATATCATGTACACTGGTGATTTTAAAATCAGTTTAATCAACTACAGGCTTTCACAATCTTCTTCCTGAATATTCGAACATAAACTACCACCAGTTGTCTAAGAGGGTCTACACAAAAGACCTAGTCCCAACCACAATAATTTAATGTTTCCTTTTTCCTCTACACTCTGACTTGATCCCTTTATGATTGTCTTCATGTTCCTCAACAAACACTTGTATCCTGTTAGACTATAACAGTATTACTTCTATCTTTCACAATCTCTCACATGAATTTCACTATTTTCTATCCCCCCTCGTGTTCTTCTTTGTGCCTCATTGTGTTTCCCCTCCCGTGTACCAGTTCTCCCCTATCAGATCCCCTACTTGGATTTCTGCTACGGTTCTTGTAGGAAGCTGGTAATCCCACCCCCAAAAGGATCCATGTCTGGGTTTTGTGGATCTTTGAGGACCTTAATGGATCGCACAACATCACATGTCTTTTTTGATGGCATGTCCTTCTGAGCTTCCCTTTTCTCTCCGACTGTATCATCAATGATACAGCAACACAGGACATTGTAGGTACAAGGGATATGTGTGACCAATTCATGGATGAATGCATGTAGATGGATATTTTGACCATTCATTTCACAATTGGAGGTGTATCTGGGAGTATTTCTTGCAATTCATGGGGAGGAGTGCTTTTGGAGGGTAAAATGGTGAAATTCAGGGTAAAGCATAACAAAAACAAAGTAAAACATTAAATATATTATTTTACCCCAATATTTTCCATATTTGAACTTTTCAGCCCTCCCTCTGAAAATGTGTACTACATAGCATTCCATGGCAAGGCTATTTGATTATTCATAGAGTAGTTTAGCGGTTTTCTGAAGTCCAGAGTCACACACTCCATCTTTGTAAATATACTAATCTATAGAGCTTAACTCCAACAATTGAATCGAATACTTTCCCCGAACAGATTTAAATTAATATGGTTCTTTTCTTTACATAAAATACATGTGATATTTTATCTAAAATTATGTTGACCAAGGAAAAGAAGAATGCACAGTTATTACGTTGCATATCGGGCACAGAAAATGAAGAACGAATGTAAAAAAAAGAAGGCAGGCCAGAGCAAAGAACTACCTTCGCTACATGCTCCAGAGTGACAGAATCTGGAATTATCCCCGTTCTGAGCTTGATTTCAACAAATCCAGTGTTCCCAATCAAGGCAAAGCACTGACCAGGCTCTCCAAAACTTGGCTGCAGCATTTTATGAGCATTAGCATGAACTCCATTGCGGCCTTTTCCCACAGGAAACCAAGTGCCCTTCCCAAGGTTGTATGGCTCAGAGTGCCGAACAACTCTAGCCCCACCAGATGCAAGTGCATAATCTGCCCTTCCCAGCCCATCAGCTGCATGCTTCTCAATTTCCTTCTCAACAACCTCCCTTGCATACGTTCTAATCTCATCCAAAGTAAAATGTTTATCATTTTTCTCTGAATATTGATCTTTCTTAAAGTCACTCAACAATTTCTCAAAGTCTTCCTTGGAGAAGGAACTTGTATCCCTCAACTGGGCTAAGGATTTCTCCAAGCTGTCACTCTGTGCCTCCAACTTCTTCAACTCCTTTTCAAGGAAACCACTTTTCTCCTCAATTTTCTTAGTAATTTCCGACCTCACGCTACCAGTCTCAGTGCCAATCTTTCTATCTACAACCTCTAACTGAACCTGCATCATCTTTGTCGTCTTCTTTAAAGAAGACTCGACATCAGCAATCCGGCCCTCGAAATCTAGGGCAGCAAATGGCATGCGGTTGTTCTCACTCAACAGATCAGACCATTTCCAGATCATTCTTCCCAAGCCAAAAAGCACCATAAGAAGAATGCTGTTCTTAGTAAGAATGCTGATCAGAGTCATCCACCGGGGTTTCTCGGGCTTCGAAGAGGACCTTCTGCGTCTGGGAGAAACTGTAGAAGCCACAGTTAGACCTTTCCTCACATGGGATACTTCTCTTGATCTCTCAAGCACAGTCTCACCTCTCAATGTATGGCTGAGATCTTTCCCATTGATAAGAATCTTATCCCCGCTGATGGCAGGATTTGCCCCATCACCAACCATTTCAACAGTCGATTTCTTCTCTGTAACAATAACTTGCCTCCTTCTGGCAGTTGGTTTTGGGTCGGAATCCAGGGTTAAAGTTGCATTATTGTTGACTGCCGAGCTCATTGCCATGGCAGTAATTGAAACAGACACTACCTAATCCGTGTCCAATTCCCCCGGCGAAGGACGGAACGCTGAAAAAAAAAAAAATATATATATATATATATAAGGGAAATCAAAGCCAGATAATGAGACTCCAACCAAAGATCCGGGCGAAAGAAGCATACTTCCAACAGGAAAGAAGACACAAAAGAAAGAGAACACAGTGCGAACATGTGCAGCTACTTTGCCAGGAGATGAGATCTAACAAGGATAGCAAAAATTTACCACCGCAAACGCTGAAAAAAGCAAATGTTCTCATGAGGAGGGAAAGATAGACGCACAACAACGAAAAGACACATCACCTCCAAATCCGCACCACGTGAAAGAGAAAGCAATAGAAGCATCACCAGCACAGATCGAAGCACTTAAAGAAGAACAGAACTGAAGAAAAATAGAAAGCTCAACATGAGGCCAAATCATCAAACTCCGAATAGCCAACAAATCCCACAGTGAAAGCGACAAGATCAGACGAGAAAAGCAACCGAGTTGGGACGCAAACGAAATCCGAACTCCCACGCCGAAGAAGACCACCATTGTCCCAACCTCGAAAGCAATCCCCCTGTAACCCTAGGAAGGAAAACAACTCCTGTTCCAGAGAAGGCATCGAGGAAGGAGGAAGGCGTTCTCAGAGGCGTACCGTGGTGGCGCAGATGTGGCCGGGAAACGCCCGCAAGGGGCCTCCGCGCGCCGCTGGGGGCCACGCGAACCGAAAGAGGAAGAGGAGGAGGTTGGGCGGCAAGAGGATTTGGAAATTTGGAAGAGGGGTTGGGTTGCGCTGGAACTGCAAAGTAGCGGGGGTGGGGTGGAAAGGTGGGCGCGATGCAGTTGGAGACTCTGGTGCGGGAGGAGGGAGAAAAAGAAAAGAACAGGAGAATAAAAGAAGAGAGAGTTCACTTCTTCGAGTTCAAACAGATTGCAGAAATGGGGGCTTGACAGTTTAATTTATGAGGCGGTCGGAAATCTCTCCCGTCCCCCCTTTTCTCTCTATCTTGCATCGTTCCTCCGGTTTCGGCATTTCTCGGTGGGGCCTGGGAATAGAGAAAAAGGTTTTTAGCATATATATATATTTGTATTTTTATTTATATCTTCAACTCTATTTAAAGATTTTATATAGGTATCTCTAAATTCACTAATATTTTGTATATATATCTCTCAAGTTACTAATTGTATCTCCGACAACCCCAATGTTATCGTGATTTGTGGAATTCTTTGACATATTTCGTTGAAATTCATGTTATTTTGACGGAATGATTATAAATGCAACATTTTGAAGATTTCAAGATTATTGATGATAATACGTGAAAGTCAGAGGTATAGATGTAAATACGGTGGTTTTAGAGGTAATTTTTTTCGGGTTTTTTACACATATATCCCTCAAATACATGTATTTGTATATATACCCTCAATTCCCACATATTATTTTAAATACCCCTAAAATCTCCGATATATTACGGTTATACTCCTCCGTCAAAATGTTGTTGAATCAAACTTAAAGATTTTGCATACATATCTCTAATCCACTGATATTTTGCATATATACTCATAAATTCACTATAATTTTGCATATATACCTTTGATGTTATCAAGGTTTACGGAATCTTTTCAGAGGCATACCTAAAATGCACTAGGGTTATTGATGATAATATGTGAGAGTAAGAGGTATAAATGTACGTACGGTGTTTTCCAAAGGTATATATACAAAAATCTAAGACAAAAACTGGTGTGGTAACTTTTTTGGATTTTTTTACATATATACCCCTCAAATATATGTATTTGCATATATACCTCCAACTCCTACATATTGTTTTAAATACCCCTGAAATCTCCAATAATGTAGCGGTTATACTTCTCCGTCAAAATGTCGTCAAATCAAACTTAAAGATTTTGTATACATACCTTTAAATTCATTAATATTTTACATATATACTTCTAAATTAACTAGAATTTTGCATACGTACCTTTGATGTTATCAAGATTTACAGAATCTTTTCAGCATGTTCAATTAGAATTCACGATCTTTTAACAGAGGGGTATAACTTCAACATGTATGAGATTTCAAGAGTATTAAAACTAATATGTGAGAGTTCGAGATATATATGCAAATATGATGTATTTGAAGGGTATATATGCAAAAATCCCTTCATTTTTTGACCAGTCAATACAGTACTTCATGTATGTATGCATAAAATTTTGAATGACATTATTATATCACTTTATCTTATTGAACAGAAGGATAAGAAAAAAATATGTAGTTTATAACAATTATTAGAATTTTAACTTCCCATCCAAGAGATGATGTTGTAATTAGCTTGTAGTCCATTGATCGGGAAACATACTTTTAAGTCCAAAGACCATTGGGATTTGAATTTTGACTCCTTTCCATCATGCTACCATCCTAAGGTTTGGTAACCTCAAAATACCCTTGTGGGAGGAGGCCTTCCCGTGAGCTCATCCTACTCTTCCCATAAAACCTCTTCCCTACGGATGGCTAGGCGCAAAGGAGTGGCGGTCACCGCGAAGCTGCTATCCGATGACAATGATAGGCAGCATCAGCTCCTGTCCGGTCACCGCGACGACATTTTCCCCCTCTGTTGGTAATCTTTATGTATCAAAAATAAAAAATAAAATGGAAATATGTAAGGAGACGGATCACGACGAGAGGGTGAGAGATTATTTTCATGTCGACATAGAGAGATGAACGAGAGAACTTCGAGAGGACGAGGAAAAAAATCACAAGGAAGATGCTTTCCTTTGTTTCACGCTTCAATACTCAAACCGACTTGGTAATGGCTTATTGAAGAACAGCCCGCAAAAGAAAGCTTTTAGAGAGAAGGAGGAGGAGCAATAGTACATAAGGAAGAGAAACCAATAATACGTCTTGGTTGCCATCCCATTTCTCCCTCTCTCTCTATTTATCTCTCACGTTTTCTCATCCAAAAAATAAGAGGGAGTTGGTGTGGGAAGGAGATAAATGTGGAGAATATGTTGCGATTCTCAACTACAAGTCAAAACCCACGTTCCATGCCCACTTTACTCCCACGTCCATACTCTCCACTCTACTCCCACGTCCATGCCCCATGTGGGCACATGCATGAGCTCGTGCCCCATGCATTAACATCTCCCACTTGCCCATAGAGGGCAAAGGTTAATAATCTCCCTTAGCTGCTGCAATCTAATTGTCATACATGAAATGAAGTGTGCGACTTTACGAGCATAACGTGATCAAGCGAGTAGTGATCTATTAAGTTATCACCAAAACTAACGAAATATAATACTCTTAAAAAGTCTCGTGGTACCCCAAACAATCTTATATTCACTTGATTTAATACTCCGGATCTCTCAGATAAATAACTGACATCGTTAAATTCCAAATCATGTAATCATAATTCTGTCTGCACATAACTGACCGAGTTCTCCGGAGTATAATTCACATAGCATGATGCAATATATAGATGTCTTCCCTAAATTTTCATGTCAATTCGATTAATCTTGGCTGCTTTCCTAGACATGTCCTACTGGATTGTATCAACTTTAGTGATAAGAATCATACTAAAGTAACGACGCCGAGCCTCCACTTCATGATATAGTTCTCAGGTCAAATAGAGTACTAGAAGGATCAACAGTATGATCCAAGACCTCACACAATGATGAAGCATAGATCTATTCATCATTCTCATTTATCAGTCGTATATTGCACATGCGGTATGAAACGCATGTTATGGTGTTCTTCCACATATGTGGGTGTATCGCTTTTTAAATTTATCATTAACACCATACGGATCTTAATCTAGTCACTCTCACTGCAATTAACCTGAGCCTCATAACTCAATCGCTCCTACTGAGCGCCTTGTCTCAAGACTCACATCCAACTTATGCAGATTATACAGGATAAGCTCATATATTCATGTATTCGATCTTTAAAGATCTCATCTCGACTTTTATCCGATACGATATTATTTAAAAAATATATTTTAAGTGTATCTTACTCGCTTTCCTAGATGGAGATACAAAATGTCTCATCTTACTCGCTATATTAGTGCCAAGGTGAATTACCCGTGTGAGAAGGTCAATTCAAGTATGGTGACACTCATCGATGTGTAAACAAGCATTCCATCATAATATACTAAGTAAGAGAATGCATAATCATATTAAAGTCAATAATAACTGTTCTTACATTATAGTTTACATAAATCCATGACTCTACTATAGGTCAAGAAGGTCTCTCTAGTGATCTATTTAGTTAGAGGGTCCGCTACATACGATTGGTAGAAATATGTCAAAAGACAACTACTTCTTTTGCCAATAAATCTCGAATGAAGTGATATCTGATGTCAATATATTTGGTCCTCCCATAGTACTTTGGATCCTTGGCATAAGCCAGGACTGATGTACTATCAACATATAGTAGTACACTCTCTTCCGGATGAGGAGTGATAGCCAATTGCCGCAGAAAATTTCTGAACCAAGTTGCTTCTTGACAAGCCACTGAACATGCCACTTATTCCGATTATATAGTAGACAGAGTGATGTACGTTTGTTTCTTGCTGCATTAAGAAATGGCCGCGCTACCAAGTATGAACACATACCTTGACGTAGACTTTCTTTTATCTTTGTCATTGGCCCAATCAGTATCGTTATAATCTTTCAATCTTAAATCACCTCCTTCGTAATACAAGGTAAGATTTGTTGTTCCATATAAATATCATAATATCCTGTTGACCGCCTTCCAGTGTGCGGAACCAGGGTTACTCTGATAACGGCTAACAAGATCTACGACATAGTTATTGTCGGGTCGAGTACACAACATAACATACATCAGACTCCCTCTAGTTGCTGTATATGACACTTTATTCATTTAGTTCTTCTCATCTTCAGTCTGTGGGCATTGGCTTACACTTAAAACACAAATTTTATCAACTGAATTGTCAATGGGCTTAGAATAATCCATTCGGTATCGCTCTAAAATCTTATTAATGTAGGTTTTCTAAGACAGACTCATAAACCTTTTAGAGCGATCTCTTATTATTTTCACTCCAAGTACATAGTTTGCTTAATCTATATCTTTAATCTCAAAGACAGAAGATAGCCACTATCTAGTAGCATTGATAGACTCCATATTATTCCTAGCTAATACGATGCTGTCAGCATATAATGATAGGATTAGAATCTTCTCTTTCCTTCGTTTGACGTACATACAATGATCTTCCTCAATCGTCTCAAAATGAATGAGGCAATTTTCCTATAAATCTTAGATACCACTGTCTAGACGATTGTTTGGAGTCATAGATGGAACGTTTTAGGCGACAGACTTTGCGCTTTTATTCTTTTACTTCAAAACCCTCTAGTTAGAACATGTAAATTTCGTCGTCTAGTTCTTCGTTGAGAAATGCCGTCTTAATATATATTTGGAAGAGTTCTAAATCTAAATGTGCGACAATGGCTAGGATCAGATGAACAGACATAAATCTCACCACCGAGGAGAACATATCATCAAAATATATACCCTCCTTCTGAGTATATTCTTTCACCACTAATCGTGTTTTGTATTTGTCAATTAGTCTATCTGCCTTACGTTTAATTTTGAAAATCCATTTGTTTCCTATAACCTTATGCCTAAACGGAAGACCAACTAACTCCCAGACCTTATTCTTTTTCATTGAATCTATTTCATCTTGTATAGCAGCTTCCCATTTTTTTTAGACAATGACGAGTATACCTCTTTGACATTTTTAGGTTCTTCATCATCTACAGGCTAACACATTAAAATCTCCTCTTCAATCTAAAAACGACGACGAGGAGTGTACCTGCGTTTACTTCGATGCACATGGGCATCGACATCTTTCGATTCTAATGGAGTACTCCCACTAAGTAAATTAAAGGGCACACTCCTACTAGCTTGATCATCTCTACTATCTCCAACGATCATATAGTTAAGAACTAATTCCCTTCCTTCGCTGGAAGATGGTAAGAGATCACTCATTTCATCCACTTCATGGAGATCAAAGCTCTTCCTGGCATCACCAAGTTTAGGATATTCTTTATTTAAGAATACAACGTCTCAGACCTCTTTCTCTATCATTCCTTCATCTTGATATTGTCCGTACATGACATATTCTTGTGAGTTATCATGATATCTTATGAACATAAACTTTTTAGCTTTAGGCCCCAGTTTTCCATACTTATGGGAAGTGTCATGAACATATCCAGCTGACCCCTATGGACGTAGATTTTCTAAATTGGGCTTCTCGCTACGCCACAACTCATAAGGGATAGAAGGATCTGACTGTGAAGGCACACGGTTAAATATATAGGCGACAGTCAACAAAGCATCCCCCCATAAGGATATTGGGAGGTTGGCATGTGCCATCATCGATCTAACTATATCTAATAACGTCTTATTCTTTCTCTTAGCAATACCATTTTGTTGCGCAGTATATGGAATAGTGAGTTGTCTCATAATTCCCTTTTCCTCACATAGAATCATGAACTGATCAGATAAATATTCGCATCCTCGATATGGGCAAAGAATTTTTACACTCTTGCTAGTTTGATTCTCAACCTCAGTTAAGAAGCGTTTGAAACAATCCAATGCTTCATAGCGGTGAGCGATTAGATAAACATAACCATATTGCGAATAATCATCTATGCAGGTAAAAAAATATGATCCCCCATGATGGGTCTTCACACTCATAGGTCCACAAATATCAGAATGAATAAGCTGCAATAATTCAGTGGCCCTTTTGGCTTTTCCTGAAGACTTTCGGCACGCTTTTTCAACCAAGTATGATTCACATATAGGTAGAGTAACCTTAGCGAGTGAACCTAAAAGGCCTTCTCAAACTAACCTGGTCATTCTATCCTATCCTATGTGACTTAGGCGGGCATCCCATGTCTCAGAACTAAAGTCTTTATCATTCGCCACATATGTATAGAAGAAGTAGAATCATTGATATCAACATATAATTTAAACAAACCACCATTTAATAAAACATGTCTATACAACACATCATTCAAATAAATGACAATGCCACTTCCTACAAGAACAAGAGCAAATGCTATGGATAATAAAGATGAAGCTGACAAAAGATGATGCTAAACTCCCCATAAAGAACATCATGTAATGTCAAACACGACCAATTCTTAGTCTGAGTTGGTACACACCAACTCCTACAACTTCCTCACTGGTCCCATTGCCCATGTATACTCTCTGCGTCTCTCTCGGAATTCAGCGATAATCTTGATACCCATCTCGATCTCTAGTCATGTGCTTAGTCACTCTTGAATCCACAATTTACTTAGGATAAGTTTGAACGACTAAGACATGAGAACAAACAAACACAGAGAGAGAACATGGATTTAGGGATACCTTTTTTGGCTCAGCGCACTCGCGAGCGGAATGTCCCATCGTCTCACAGTTATAGCACTTCACCTTCGACTTGTCCCTTTTTCCACTACACTTATCCCTGCGGTGGCGCTTCGGTGTCCGTTCTGCCTTGGACTTAGAGCTAGATGCAGTGTTACGATCTCTACGTTTGAAGAACTTCTTTAGGCCCTTCCTGCCTTAGTGTCTGCCTCCTTTGGTGACTAGAGTAGTGGCGCGCACGGCTTCTTTGTGCTCGGCGTCTAACTGGCGCGCCTCTAACTCCACATGACGAAAAATATCAGAAAAGTTCTTGATATTCTCATTGTGAGTGAGAATCTGCTTTATATGAACCCTAGAGTTTAGTAAAGATTGGATCACTACAAGGACTTGTTGCTCGTCTATAAGATCATGACCTGATGCCTTCAAGTCTCTAATCATGCTCGACATCACCCTAAGGTGTTCAGTCATGGTCTATCACTGATCTTTGCGGTTGGTCTCAAACTTGCGAACAAGAGCACGCAATCCTATAGTCTAAGTTCCACCAAATTGGAACTTCAGCTAAATCCTACATGTCTTTGGCAATCTGAAAATTTTCAAATTCGCTAATAAGATTTTCTTACATGCTACTTAGCATAGTAAAGCACACACTATGATCCTTATTGAACCATTGTCGGTACGCCTCTTGGTCCCGATGATGTTGTGTAGTATTGCCTTCCTTAGGCGGTGACATGACGGTGGTAAGATGTTCTAGTAATTTCTGCACGTTTAGCAGGATTAAATCTTACGGTGCCATATATTATAATTCATGCCAATCAACTTGTCACCCTTGGTCAAATCAGTAATTACATTTTTCATGGCCATTGCAAATCACTACATAAATAAAATTTAGAGAGTTGAGTTGACATAGTTTACACATCATAATTTACTTCCAAAAATCCAAACTAATAAATATCAAGTTAACTTAACATTTGGAATCAAAATTTAGATCAAGGATACTATAATCATCTTCTGATAAATTCAAAATAACTTAATTTTAATAGAACGATTTTGAGCAAATCTTACAATGAGAGGAACAATTTATGTCTCTCATAATGTCCAATTATTAAACATTCACATACCCATATAAATTTTACGGAAATAGCATACTTCCAAAAAAAATAAATCAACAGAGGGATCAATTGAATCGAATTCAATTAGCTAAATCCATAACATTTCAATAAAATCAATTTTATCAAATTTTAGCTATCATGAACAGTATACACACATATACGTGATCATGTAAATATTGATTTTAATTTCGACATGATATTTTTAAATAGAATGATAGCTAAATGGGCATGTAAATGGATCAAGTCAAGATTCACATATTTACAAATTATCATTTAAATAACAAATTAATTGGTGCTACACTAACATGCGCAATAATTAAATGATTTCATAAATATGCACGGACTCAATCAATTAATTGGCTACAATATTTATCGATACAAATTTATCATTATGCATGTTCAAAATTAATCATGTAAATTGACTAATTTAAAATTATGCATATTATAAGTCAATGGTCGCTAATTAAATCAATTGCCACTAATCTAATATGCACAATAATTCAATGGCCTTATAAATATGCATTGTCTTAATTAAATGATTTGATTATATCATGGACAATCATAAACAACTATTTTACGAAATTGTCAATAATTTTCATTTGCGCAAATATGAATTTTTGCTTCATTTACACACATCGATATTAAAGTCAAATTAATTGATTAAAATAAATTATTTTCATGACTAATTATTTTTTTATTTTATTCTGCGCAAAATAGATTTATGACAATCATAACAAATGAATAAATAACACTAATGAAGATAATTCATTCATTAATCAAATTTTGTCCATGCTAATCAAATTACATCGAATTAACTAATAAACTGACATTTCAAATTAAATCCTAACTATCTTGACAAATGCATCATTAAAACAGAAATTAACTCTTTAAAACCCCCTAATTTCTATTTCAATTTCTTTGTTCATTATCATACGGAGAATCTGGAATGGGTACATATGAAGAAACACTCGGCTAGATCCGGGTCCAGCCCAATGCGGTATATGTAGTCCACGGCGGCCCATGAAAAATGCTCTTGGACCTTCGTGAACTTGGCCCAATCTCGCCTGCGGATAAGGATGACCATATGCGGCACTAGACGGTCTGCCACTGTGATGTACGTGGGCCTCCCAACGTCGACGTCAGTGTGATCAGGTCACCCTACGTGGGAAAACGTGCGCCAAGGACGCACTAACTGGCTGGGGCGCACATCCTGGCACCCCCTGCGCTCAGTCCACCATTCAGTCAATTTCAAATCATCTACATGACTTAACATATAATAATTTTACAAATTACAGCATATAATTGTATTAAGTATGGTTTTACACAGTTTTACATATAACTCAAAAAAAAGAATGATACAAAATATGATCATATATATAATTTATCAAATCATATGTATTTTCTAACAAACATGATTATATTGAATAACATATAGCTTTAAGTTAGCATAATCAGAGTTTACTCGCGAACAAATCATAGATCTCATACTTAAGGAAGATTCATGGAATTTCAAAGGATAGCTAAAAAGAGTGAACAATGAAATAATGGAATAAGTTGAATTCAAAAGAATCGAATATTAGAACATAACACATCAGAATTTTGTGCCAAACATATCATATCCAAACATATCATAATGGACATGTACTCAAACCACAACATAAGGAGCCAAAGACAAATAGCAAATAGGTTTCTAGAGGTAGCCCCCATGAATTCAAGATGCAGCTCCTACTCAGTGTAGCACTTTTGTCTATGTGGCACTTAGCACCTACCGCCTGAGATTTTACCTATTACCCTCGACTTACAAATTGCCCTATTCAATACGATTATTATAGCGGAATCAAGTCCTACAATCTCCTTAAGGTGGCAATGTCCAAAAAAAATTATAAAAATATGGCAAAATCATATAATAAAGAGCAAAGGAAGAGTATAGATCTATAATTTGAATTATCAAAGTGCTAAATATATATACAAATCAAAATAGATCATTTTATATAGAAAATAACCATTTCAAGAGTCAAATAGGTCATCTAGATAGATAATCAGATAAAAGATGATTCCAATAGGCTATTGGATAGAAAAGTAAGTCACAAGAATTTTCTCAGAACTTTTGGATCATAAATTATAGTTTCATATATTAAAATCTATTGTTTATATCTAAAAGTTTAATAATTAGAATGAAAAATAGCAATAAGATTCAGAAAATAGCCAAACTTGGTGAACATGATAAATAGGTCATATGTGAAATGTCTACAAAGTTGTATCAATTTCTGAATTGATTTGATATTATTTCGGACTCCCGCTTCGATTATATAAATTTGACTTAAATAAATTTCAACAACTTAAAACATATGGCAAAGTAAATAGCAAATGGGATCATTAAATTCTCAAAATTTACAGAGAAGTCGAGATAATATTGCAAAGTTCTTCACAAAATTTGGCATGATTTGAACATAAATCGAGTGAGATAAAAGATCTATAATTTAGAATTTTAAAATGTCAGGATACATTGTATAGTCTAATAAGAAAACTATGGAATGAACACGAAATAAATTTATAGGAATATAAAATTTATTTGACATGAAGATAACATCATAAATAAGTTTATATCATAATTTCATATCAATTAGGCATTGGATCAAGGAGAAACAAATATCTATAACTCAGATGATCATAATTGAAAACAAGACAGACTGAATAGACAGATTGTATATGCTGAGATAATAATCATGAAATAAATAGCAAATGAGATTATAAAAATATTAAATTTAGTAATCATGAAGTAAACATATAGATCAAGCTTCTTACTAATTGATTAACTTTTGAAAACCTTTAAAAATAATATAATTTTTAATACAAACTAGATTATGCTTAAGGTTATCCGCCCACATCTTAGAGAAAAATTAGTTCTTGATTCTCCTATAGGTTCCTTGCTATCTATTCATAGTTTCTTTCTCTTTTCAACTCTTTTTCATATTCTCTAAATGATTTTTCATATTTTTAAGCTTCATAGAACCACCACCAAGCATTAGAACTAACTCCCATGAAATTTAACCATTTCTTCTCTCTTTTCTCTCAAGAACAATACTATAAACTTATCCTCTAAGAAGAACTACGCCCCCTAATGGTCCAACATGATTTCAAGGGCTTATTTATATCAATTCTCCTTTCTACATCAAATCCTAATTCTTCTTTCTTCCTTAGAGTCAAATCCCTACTCCACAAGCTTTCTCTTCAAATTATGATGGCAATCTTAATGCAAACTGTAGTTTGTTTTCGCAACTTGATTTTTTTTTTTATATATATAAAAACCTCTAAATTTAACTCCTTAAATTTTAGAAGTAGGAAAAACTATCTTCTACAAAGTTTTATAACTTTCTATTATCTTTCCAACGCCACTAATATCATTATTTTTGGAGTTTAGTGAAACGAGTTATTTCTATTTTTCTAACATGTTGCTTTGAGTATTCCGAACTCAGAAATTTGTCAGATTTTATTTCCGTCTAAAGATATCTTGATTATGACTAGTAAACTACATATTTTGAAAATATTATCTTTATAAAAGTTCTTAAATTTTGAGTTATCTTTCTAATAGTAGTTAATTCATCTAATTTAGAATTTGATACATGAAGTTATGCTTAAAAACTAAGACGATGTCAAGTAAATCTATATACTGAATCCTAATTCGTGTAGGATTCCAATTATGACTTCCTACTTATGAATTAGAATCTTAATCATATTTTAAATTTATTGTGAACTACTTCTAATCCAACCCAACTATGTCTTACATAACTTTCCAGGTCGTTGTTAACTTTAATTATACTTTCTCTAATTTCCTAATTCAAATCTTAGTTATATTAGTACTTGTTTCTCATTGGTAGTCCTTTTTAAATTTGATTATTGATAATTTTGACCCTTAAAACATTTGAGTTAGCAAAATTAATCTTCTACAAAGTTATAGATCTTTTTATGTTCTTTCCAACGATATGAATTATATCACGATTTATGTTATTTATAGAAAGTTATCATTATATCATTATGTTGCTGTCTAGTGCATCAAACGTCGAATTTTATCTAGGTTAGCGGGCTATTCTTACTAGCATCATTGGGCTAATGAGTGTTCATAATTAAGTTAATTAGATTAAATCAAATTACAAAAACTCACTAATAGACTCTCATAATTTATTAATGAATTCAATTTAAATTTATTAAGTTTATTAATAGGTTGTAAAGGTGCAGGGAATAACATAATATATTCACAAAAATCATAATTATTGAGATTATGAGATAAAACTCGTAGTCGTCGAACTATCATGAATAAGAAGTTAGAATCTCTTCAAAGGAAAACAAATTCTTTTAAGAAACATTTCATAGAGTTTCTTCATCAAGTTTGTAAGAAAATTATTTTAAAAATTGCTTCCCTTTTGAAAACAATCAATTTGACAGAGTCTCTTTTTTAAGGGCAACATTTACAATCTTCCATTAAATTAATATGATTGTCTAAGCAGATTTTAACCTACAATTGAGAGAAAGAGGATAGTATCGCCCTACCTCTTAAAGGCGAAGACCAAGTGTAAAAATGCATTGTTCCGCCCATGAGGAGAGAAGCCGGTGTTGCTGCCCTTACTTGGGAAGGTTAACCCGCAACAACTTTCTTTCCTTGGTTTCTCTCTTTCTCTTCAAGGGTTCTTTGATAATTTCCTTTTTCTTTCTATTCTTCTCACCCTCCTCTCCAAGTTCTTCTTCTACCTTGCTCCCATAATCCGTCTCTAACTTACTCCTTTCATCTCTCTCTCTCAATATTCATCCCTTCTTTCTCTCTCTAGCTCTCTCTACATATTTCTCTGTCTCTACCCTTATTTTCCTTTCTTCTTCTTCCTCTTGGTGAAGTGAAGAAAACTAAGAGGCTGCCCCCCTATTAATAGGTGAAGCGAGGATAATGTAAGAATGAGGGAAGGGGTGAGATGGCCCCTAATGATGGCCTAGGGAGAGGGAAGGACATGAGGTGTTGTAAGTGATCTTTGAAGTTCGAAAAGGGTGGTGAGGTGTTGGGTGAGGTTATAAGGATTGAGGTTTCGGATCCGGTTATCGGGTCGGTTTCGGTATCGAATCCCTTAGTTTGGGCCTTTGTGGGGCTAGGGAATGGGCTCTTTTTCACGTCGAGCTTGCGAGACTCGATTTTGAACGGCGCTGGCCTAGGGGGACGCCATTTAGGAACTTTGCAGGAGTGTCGCGTGGGTGGGCGTGGGGGCGCATGTGTACGGCCCCGGTCGTGTCGTCTAAATGGCATCTTGTATGGACGTCATGATTCAAACATCTGCCAGTGTATAACCCGCGTCATGTCGTCTGAATGGCGTCTTCCTAGAACAACGTGATTTAGGCTTGTTCGATTTGACCTCCGAGTCTTCCCTCATTTCCCTCATTTCTCTCATTTCCTCTTTCTCTCCGAACCCTTCGACACCCCCTTCCCCTTCTCCTTCCCTTCCTCTCCCCATTCCTCCTCTTCCTCCACTCCATCAACCTCCTACTCCTCACCACTACCACCACCATCTCCTCCGCGGCGCATTGCTCTCCGGCCGGCGGCCGGCGTCTCGGTGGAGTGACGACGTCCACAACGGTACCGGCGGTAGCACGTGACGTGGCGGTTCGGCGGCTAGGAGTAAGGAGGAGTTCAAGTAATCGGTAGGGTGACGATTCTCGTTATGTTTGTTTAAAAATCATCTTTTTCCCTCTTTGAAGCATGTATTGTACGTAGAGGTTTTGGGTAGAAAAGCATGTTTTAAGGGGGTTTTGATGAAAATGAATATTTTTATGAAATGGGGTTTTGGGTGATCATCAGTTAGTAAACTTCTCCCCTTGTCTCTTTTGCATTTTTTAGTGTTTTGGGGGAGAAGAGGGACCCTTGGTTTGACTTGGTGGAACGCAGTTTTGGACGTTAAATGGCATTGAGACCAGGTGACGCCATTTAGAATGACGTTAAGATCAGATGACACGATTCAATGGCCCAATTTCTCAGTTCCCGAGGCCAGTGTGGGATAAAGAGCTGAATAGCGTCGGCCATGGGTGACGCCATTCAGTCTAGTGTCCCTGGTCCCAGTGGCTTAGCAAAAACTGAACCAGTTTAGTGGTCTTGAATGACGTCGACCACAGACGACGCGATTCAAGACAAAACTCTATTAATTCATGAAATTAACATGTGTTTGCATTATTATATAACTCGGTTAAATACATATTCAATACTGTACTTCGAGGATGAGGGTTTCCACGTGACCAGATCGCACTGTGTTGTATTTTTGTGCGATCGTGGACCTAGAGTGACAGTTGTTAACGTTTAGGCACTCTGTGTCGGTGTGGGAGTGATACAGCGCCGATGTGGGAGTAGTGGGGTGACGCCTAGAGAGAGGGTCACCTGGTGTACCCCGGGGTATAGCTACTACCAGTGTAGGAGTGATACATTCGGAGTGTCACTTGTGGTTGCGAGGAGCAGAACCACTTAGAGCTAGACAAGTAGCTAGTGCGTTATCCGAGGGGTTGCTGTTTCATCCCAGCGGGTTGATGTTTTCCGCGTTCGGCTACGTGGTTTGTGTGTTTAGTCGAGATACTGGTTGTGGACTCCGTGGTAGAGTGATTTCAGAGTTGTGGTTGTTGCATTTACAAATACATGTGTTTTATATCGGAATTAAAGAATCTTTGAGAATTGTGTTTACTGCATTACTTATTTAATTGCCTTTTTGTGTTGTTTCACTTGTGGGTGCGTGAGTGAGTGGTAGGGATCGGAGGATCCCTACTGAGTCCATTTCGATGAGACTCACCCCTGCGGTTTTCAGGTGAGGGTTTCAGGCAGGCGTAGTGTAGAGGGGTCTCGTCTCGGGTTGTGCACCAATAGCCATCATTCTGGGGTATGCCTCGATGTAGTTGTTATTTCCTTTTCAGGCATGTATGCTTAATCATTTTTTTTTCAGTTGGAATATGTAATTATTTGCTGAGTCAAGTCAAATTGTAATAATTTTTAATTTATGCACTTCCTTTCCAATGCGATGTGTTGTGGATTGTATAGCTTAGTTTATCATTTATTTTACAGACTTACTGAGATCCTGGCTTGGCTCCAGATTTTAATGATTCGTTACTCATTTAATAATCCGATTCCCGATTATAGGGTGACGGGTCGTTACAGTTGGTATTAGAGCATTCGGTCTGGCAAATAGATGAATAACTAGGTTAAATACCGTAATTTCAACAAATAAATACATTATCCTGTACATGCACGAGAGTAGTGTAGGTTTTGGGTTCTAATTAGAAATTTTCAATTCTTATGACTGTAGGCGATTAGATGGCTTTTAGGAAGAGAGTACTAGTTATTATGGAGCATGGAGATGCTCCTAGCGGGTCTGAGGCTGGTAGGCCGAATATGGAGCATTTTATGGAGGCTATGATGGATACGATGACTATATATCAGACTCGAGACCCTAGTGAGAGTTTTAGTGCTCGGGGAGGGCCTTCAGCTTCTCTGGAGAGATTCCTAAAGCTGAAGCCGCCTCATTTACCGGCCGTCCCAATCCTAATGAGGTCGTTCATTGGCCGAAAGAGTTAGAGAAGACATTCGATACCATGGATTGTGCGGCAGTTGAGAGAACTCCATTGGCTACCTTCATGTTGAATGATGATGCCTATGACTGGTGGACCACTTTGAAGAGCTTGCCTTATGCAAATAGGAATATCAGGGGGATTCCATGAGAGACATTTGTAAAGGAGTTATATGGGCAGTACTTCCCTAGGCATGTTCAGATGGCTAAGTAGAGGAAGTTTATGGAATTGACCTAAGGGAGCATGACACTGCTCGAATACTAGATGAAGTTCGTCGCTTTAGGATGGTTTGTAGCCTTCATCTAGGAGGATGAGGAGCGTCGGGCTGAGAGGTTCGTGGATGGACTGAGGTCCAACTTGAGGAGTTTTGTGGCATCTCACTATTGTACGGACTTGGCATCGGCAGTTAAGTGTGCTGCAGCAGTAGAGGCACAGTATGATTAGTCGGCTCGAGAGAGGGTACTGGCTACTCAGGGGCCAGCATACGGCAAGGGGAAGACAACATCAACGGCAACAACTCCTTCATTTGGATTGGGATCGTCTTCACTCGTGTAACGACTCGCCACCCTATAATCAGGGATCCGATCACTAAATGGGTACCGAATCATTAAATTTGGAGCCAAACCAGGATCTCGATAAGTCTGGGAAATAAATGATAAACTAAGCTAAACATCCACATCACATCGAATTGTGAAAGAAGTGTAGAAATTAAAAATTATTACAATTCGACTTGACTCAGCAATTAATTACATATTCCAACAGAAAAGAAATAATTAAGCGTACAGGCCAAAAAAGAAAATAACAACTACATCGGGGCGTACCCCGAAACAGCGGCAGCTGGCGCGCAACCCAAGGCAACACTCTCCTCGCTATGCCTGCCAGGAACCCTCACCTGAAAACCGCAGGGGGTGAGTCTCATCGAAAAAGACTCAGTAGGGATCCTTCGATCCCCACCACCCACTCACACACCTACAAATGCAATAAGACAAATATAGGCAATTTAAATAAATAAAGCAATAAACAAAACTCCCAGATTTCGATATGAAACACTTGCATTCATAACAGTAACATGCACGACTTTGAAACGACTCCACCACGGAGTTCACAACTAGCGTCTCGGCTAAACATACAAACTACGTGGCCGAACGCGGAAAACACCGACCCACTGAGACCAAACAGCAACCCCTCGGATAGCGCGTTGGCTACTCCGGCGTGACAGGCTCCAGGTATTTCTGCTTCCCCCAGCACGAGTGACACTCCGAATGTACCACTCCCACACCGGTACTAGCTATACCCTGGGGTACACTAGGTGACCCTCTCTCTAGGCGTCACCCCACCACTCCCACACCGACGCCGTGTCACTTCCACATCGACACAGGGTGCCTAAGCGTTAACAACTATCACTCTAGGCCCACGATCGCACAATACGCAACACGGTGCGATCCGATCATGTAGAAATCATCGTCCTCGAGTATGTTTTCAAACATGCAATTATCCAAATTATCTAACAATGTAAACACATGTTAATTGCATGCTTTAATGAGATTCTGTCTTGAATCGCGTCGCCCATAGCCGACGTCATTCAAGACCCCTAAATTGGTTCATGCGAAAACTGGCCTCAGAAGATGGCCTAAAACACGTCGTGCAAGGTAGTTACCTTTTGAAAGACGTCACTGTCCCTAGTCGCCTAATCATGACAGAAACAGAATCAACCCTCGGGGTGATCCGAACTAAATCGCGTCATCCACAGGGGTCGCCATTTGAATGGCGTCGCTATCCCTGGACGCTATTCAATACAGAGACAGTCTGTTATCTGGGATAAATCGCGTCATGGGTGGAAGCCGCTTTTAAAATGGCGTCGCTGTCCCCAGACGTCATTTAACCCTTACAGACAAGTTCTCCCTCCGCCTCCCCCCAACTTACAAGGTAGGATTTTCTCCCCCAAATTGCACAAAAACGCAATAAAATAGAGGAGTAGGAAGAGAACCCAAATACCCAATAAAAATCCACCATTCCTAATATTGTGATATTAGCATTTTCACCCCGAAAATCCCTTAAACATGTTTGAAAGCGGAAAAACATGGTTTTAAACAAAACATTGCGAGGATCGTCACCCTACCGGTTACTCAAACTCCTTCGAGCTCTAAGCCGCCGAACCGCCACACCACGAGCCGCCGGCGGTGCCCGCCGTGGACGCCGTTATTCCACCGGGACGTCGGCCGCCGTCCGGAGAGAAATGCGCTGCGGAGGAGGTGGTGGTGGTAGTGGTAGAAGTTAGGAAGTTGATGGAGTGGAAGGAGAGGAAGAAAGGAGAGGAAAGGAAGGAGAAGGGGAGGGGGGCACCGGATGGATCGGAGGGGAGAGGGAGGAGAGAGAGAGAAATGGAGAGAATGAGGGAAAGGAGGGATGGTTCGTGGGGTCAAACTGAAACTAGATAAAACGCGTTGTCTAAGACCGACGTCATTCAGACGACAAGACAGATCGTACATTGACATATCAGGGTCGTACCCTAAATGGCGTCGTCCATACATGACGCCATTCAGGTGATAAGACCGGGGCCGTACTCCTGTGGCCCAACACCAGCCCACGTGGCGTCCACGAGACACAATCCAAGGGATCCGACCTCGAAACTGACCCGATAATCGTATCCGAAACCTCAATCCTTACAACTCAGCTCCAGATTCAGGAGGTTCTTTCGAGGTGGCTGCGGCAGCAGCGGTAGCAATGGCAGTAGCAGACCCAGGCAGACGCAGTAGAGTCAGTCGGTACCCAATACACAACAGGAGGCAGTGCAGAGATTGCCACATGCTTGTTGCCATTGTGGTGGTACTCATGGTGGGACTCAGTGTCCAGCATTCGTTGGGAGGTGTTATACTTGTGGCCAGCAGGGCCATTTGGCGAGGTATTGTTCGCAGGGGCGTGGTGAGGGGTAGGGACCAAGAGATCAGAAGAAGTCGAGAACCCAGGAGAGAGTTCTCGCTATCACCAGGAAGGAGGCTCGTGCGTCTAACCTGGTGGAAGGTAGACCCAGGCAGATGCAATAGAGTCAGTCGGTACCCAGTAGACAGCACGAGGCAGCGCAGAGACTGCCATAAGCTTGTCGCCATTGTGGTGGTACTCATGGTGGGACTCAGTGTCCCGCATTCGTTGGGAGGTGTAAGGATTCAGGATTCGGGTTCAGTTATTGGGTCGGTTTCGGGCCGGACCCCCTGGTTTGGGCCATGATGGGTCTGAGGTGTGCCTTTTAAATGACGTCTAGGGTGCACGACGCCTTTAGAATGGCGTCTTGCTATGTGGACGCCATTTAGCTGGGTTGCGGTTGTGCCACGTGGGCTGGCTTCGGGCCGCGAGAGTACGGCCCCGGTCTTGTCGTCTGAACGACGTCTTGGATGGACGACGCGTTTCAGAGTCTCTATCAGAGTACGGCCCATCATGTTAGCTGATAGGCGTCTGTCTAGCACGATGCGTTTTAACCTGTTTCAGTTTGACCCCGCGAGCCTTCCCTCTTTTCTCTCATTCTCTCCTTCTCACCCTCTCTCTTCCCTCTCTCTGACCCTCTCCGATCCCTCCTTTCCTTTCCCCTTCCCCTTCTTCCTCTTCCACCACTCCAACACCTCTCTACCTCTTACCACTACCACCACCACTTCCTCCGCGACACTTCATTCTTCGGGCGGCGGCCGACGTCCCGACGGAGTGACGGCATCTTCGGAGGTACCGGCGGCGGTCTGCGGTGCGACGGTTCGGCGGCACGGAGCCAGGAGTTCAAGTAACCGGTAGGGGGACTAACCTTGCATGTAATGTGGTTGTTTCATCCATGTTTCCCGCTTTGAAGCATGATACGTGTATGGGGTTTTGGGTAGAATGAGTATGTTAAGGGGTTTTTAAGAAAAATAGTCATTTTTATGAAATGAGGATTAGTGGGTTTCACGTGGTGAATTGGTTTCTCCTCTTCATTTCCTACTCTTGGGTGTTTTTGGGGCGATTTTGGGGTAAAAGGGAACCCTCGGGTTGAGTTGCTGGAACCAGGTTTCTGGCTCTAAATGACGTCGTGCCCGGACGACGTCATTTAAAACGGTGACGGGCCAGCACGACGCCATTTAGGCAGAATTGTCCCAGAAGCGGTTTCTGTTAGAATAGGGTTATGTTGTGAATGGTGTCCAGGGATAGTGACGCCTTTCAAACGGCGGCTTCCCAGGACGACGCGTTTTAACTCGAATCACCCGTAGTCTGTCTCTGTTTCTGTCGCTAACAGGCGACTAGGGACAGTGACGCGTTTTAAAAGATGACGACTAGGCACGACGCCTTTTAGGCCATATTCTGAGGCCGAGTTTATATGAACCAGTTTATGATGCTTGAATGGCGTCGGCTACGGGCGACGCGATTCAAGACAGAATCACAATAACTCATGATATTAATATGTGCTTACATGGTTAGATAGCTCAATCAAGTGCATGCTTTAAATCATACATCGAGGCCGAG
Organism: Zantedeschia hybrid cultivar; assembly: GCA_030544215.1. Taxonomy (NCBI): domain Eukaryota; kingdom Viridiplantae; phylum Streptophyta; class Magnoliopsida; order Alismatales; family Araceae; genus Zantedeschia; species Zantedeschia hybrid cultivar. The sequence goes on from JARZZO010000005.1 coordinate 22,208,536, forward strand.
GATTTCTGTATGATCAGGATCGTATCGTGAGTGTTTGTGGTTATACGATTGTGGAGCTGGAACAATTGTGGTTTGCGTTTGTCATCTTGTGCCGAAGTGGGAGGGCCAGGATGTCTGTGTGGCATTGTTGCCATACCGGTGTGGGAGGGGTACATGTTGTGTTTTCACCTATGGCTGGGGGAAGTAGAACCACCTTGAGCCAGTCGGGCGGGAGTAGCTAGCGCGCTATCTGAGGGGTTACTGTTTGGTCTCAGCGGGTCAGTGCTTTCCTAGTTTGTCGTGGCAGCTTCCGGCGTGTTTCTTACTGTGGAGCCGGGTGTGGTGCGGCTGGAGTTTTACCCTTTCGCCACTGGGCCTGATGTAACCTGAGATATTGAGGTTACGAGTGGTACCCTTCGCCCTTTGGCCTGATGCGACCCGGGAGGTTAGCGTTGCGGGTAGTCCCTATAGCCTCGGCTTGAAGGGGGTTTCGCCGGTCCCCAAGGCCCTCTTGAAGCGCCGAGGCTTGGCGTTGAGGGAAGTCCGGTCGGTAGGACAATAGTTTAGACTGCTTGTGTGCACACGTAGCTGGGCAGTGGTGGTTCACTAGTCCCAGTTAGTCCTAGTTTGACTCACTGCCTCACCTTACTGTGCCCGAAATACCGTAGGGGTGGACAGGCGTGAGTGTTGGTGGTGTTGTGAGGCGACGTTTGTCTGCGGTCGACAGTGTGGTTTGATCGTTTAGCCGGATCTTCGATTATGAATTATGGTATTGAGTTGGGTTACTTGAACTGCTTAGAACTGTGCCTGTTGCATTACTATTACGTATGTTTCATATCAGGTTTTGGGAGCTATGTTTACTGCTTTACTTAATTGCCTTTATTCTGTATTATTATACTTGTGGGTGTGTGAGTGGGAGGCGGGGATCGGATGATCCCTATTGAGCCCAATTCTGGTGTGGCTCATTCCCTGCGATTTCAGGTGTGGACTTCCTGGCGAGTGGCGGCGTGTGGTGTTCTTCTTGGTGTGCGGACCAGCAGCTATCTCAGTTCCGGGGTATGTCCTGATGTTGTTGTACTTTGCTTCTGTCTGTACTTATTTAATTCTTTGGACCATATAATTATTGTTGGAGTGTGTACGGACATTATTAATTTCCTTCATGCGCACTTATTTTCCTTGAAGTCCGTGAGATTGTTATATTTAGCCTTGTTTAACGCTTACTCCTCTAGACGTGTCGTGTGAGATTCGGGTGTGAACCTGTAGATAATGATCTGATACCCATTTAGTAATCGGGTTCCCGATTATAGGGTGGCGGGTCGTTACAGGAGGTGTTATACTTGTGGCCAGCAGGGCCATTTGGCGAGGTATTGCCCGCAGGGGCGTAGTCAGGAGCAGGGATCGGGAGATCAAAAGAAGTCGAGGACCCAGGGGAGAGTTCTCGCTATCACTAGGAAGGAGGATCGCGTGTCTAACTTGGTGGAAGGTATACTTTCTGTCCTTAGAAACTCTGCCTATGTGTTGATTGATTCGGGTGCTTCACATTCCCTTATTTCCGAACAGTTCGTAGATGTTCTTTCTGCACTCGTTAATGAGATATCTGACGGATTGATGGTTGAGGTTCCTTCTGAGGATTTCATGTTCACTTATAACTGTATGAGTGAGGTTCCCTTGACCATTCAGGGTCATCAGTTACTTGCCCAGTTAGTTGTGCTTGCCATTCGTGACTTTGACGTCGTCTTGGGCATGGATTGGTTGGAGGCCTATTATGCTGAGGTGGATTGTTACAGGAAGAGGGTGCGCTTCTCCATTCCGGACGTTTCGGCCTTCTACTTCCAAGGTATTAGACTCTCTTCTCGTGGTATTCCCATTTCTACTTTTAAAACTCAGAGGTTAATTGTTGGTGGCTGTGAGGCTTTCCTTGCCTTAGTAGTTGTAGCTGGTGATAACAGTGGTTCTAGTCCTTGGGAGGTGCTTGTAGTATGTGACTTTGTTGATGTGTTTCCTGAGGAGTTGTTTGGCCTTCCTCCTCAGCGGAAGGTTGAGTTCACTATTGAACTTGCATCGGGTACGACGCCCTTGTCTAAGGCCTCGTATCGGATGGCTCCGGCCGAACTCGCTGAGTTGAAGGCGTAGTTGCAGAAATTGCTGGATAAGGATTTTATCTGTCCCAGCACTTCTTCGTGGGGTGCTCCGGTTCTATTTGTTAGGAAGAAGGATGGTTCTCTGAGGCTATGCATTGATTATAGATAGCTGAACCAGGTAACAGTAAAGAATAAGTACCCACTTCCGATGATCGATGATCTGATGGACCAGTTGCAGTCTGCCAAGCTATTCTCGAAGATCGACTTAAGGTCAGGGTATTACCAGGTGAGGATCCGTGAGGCGAATGTGAGTAAGACGGCTTTTAGGACTCGGTACGGACATTGTGAGTTTTTGGTTATGCCTTTCGACTTGACCAATGCTCCGGCGACTTTTATGGATTTAATGAACCATGTCTTCAGGGCCTATCTGGATCAGTTTGTGGCGGTGTTTGTAGATGATATTTTGGTATATTCTTCTTCTGAGGAAGAGCATTCCACGCATCTTCAGGTTGTGTTGCAGGTTTTGAGAGAGCACCAACTTTATGCCAAGTTTAGCAAGGGTGAATTCTATCAAGATAAGGTGCACTTCTTGGGGCATGTTGTTTCTGGTGACGGCATTATTGTAGATCCAGCCAAGATTGAGGCAGTGATGGATTAGGGCAGACCGATGACAGTAACTGAGATTAGGAGCTTCCTGGGGTTAGCAGAGTATTACAGACTATTTGTCTAGGATTTTTCTTCAATAGCGACCCCCTTTTCGAGGTTGACTCATAAAGGAGTTCGTTTTATGTGGACCGAGGAGTGTGAGCATAGCTTTATTGAGTTGAAGACTCGACTCACTTCGGCTCTAGTTCTAGTGCTTGCATCTTGTTCTGGTGGATTCGTGGTTTACTCAGATGCATCTCGATGAGGTTTGGGTGCGATTCTGATGCAGCATGGTAAGGTTGAGGCCTATGCTTCTAGGCAGCTGAAGAAGCATGAGGAGAACTACCCCACTCATGACTTGGAGTTGGCGGCTGTTGTGTTTGCACTAAAGATCTGGCGGCACTACTTATATGGGGAGAAGTTTAAGGTCTTCACTGATCATAAGAGCCTGAAGTATGTATTCACGCAGAGGGATCTGAACTTGAGGCAGCGCTGGTGTTTGGAATTTATCAAGGACTATGATCTTGACCTCTCTTATCATCCGGGCAGACGCCTTGAGTCGGAAGACGGTTACGTCATATCTTATGATTCAACAATGGAGATTGTATGAGCAGGTTGTGGAATCTTCCTTTAGAATTCTCCGAGAGGGTGATAGAGCCGTGTTGGCCAGCTTGACTGTGAGGCCAGAGGTGTACCATTATCTGATCAAGGCTTAGAGGGCGGATGCAAAGTTACCACATATTCTCCAGATATCAGAGGTAGAGTTGTGGGATGACGGTACGGTCAGGTTTAGAGGCAGACTCTATGTTCCAGCAGAGGAAGAGATGTGCAAGAATGTCCTAGATGAGACGCACTGTTCTAGATGCAGTGCATGTCGGAACAACTAAGATGTATCATTATTTGAGGAGGCACTTCTAATGGCCTGGTATGAAGGAGGACATGGCTGAGTATGTGACAAGGTGCTTGACTTGTCAGCAGGCTAAGGGAGAGCACCAGAGACCAGGAGGGTTGTTGCAGCCACTACCCATTCCATAGTGGAAATGGAAGCATGTTACTATGGAATTTGTGATGGGACTCCCCGTGTCACTCGGTAGAAGAGATACAATCTAGATTATTTTTGATCGATTGGCCAAGTCAGCCCACTTTCTGGCTATTAGGAAGGACTGGTCGGTCGGCAAGTTGGCTAGGTTGTTTGTGGACCAGATCATCTCTTTGTATGGGGTGCCCTTTTCCATCGTGTCAGATCGGGATTCGAGGTTTACTTTTAGATTATGGAGGACTTTTCAGAAGGCCTTGGGCATGCAGTTAGCCTTCAGCTCGGCTTACCATCTCGAGACTGATGGGCAGTCGGAGAGGACTGTTCAGACTTTGGATGATATGTTGAGGGCTTGTTTCCTAGATTGGGGAGGTTCTTGGGAGCAGCACTTGTCCACCGTTGAGTTTGCTTTTAACAATAGTTATCATTTTAGTATCATCATGGCGCTGTATGAGGCATTGTACGGGTAGCCGTGTCGATCTCCTGTGAACTGGTCAGAGATTGGTGAGAGGCATATAACAGGGCCAGAGGTGGTACAACAATGTGCAGAAGTTGTCAGAGTGGTGCAACAGAGGTTGACTGCAGCTCAGTGTCGACAGAAGAGTTATGCAGATATTTACAGGAGACCGCTTGAGTTCGAGGTTGGGGACCACGTATTTCTCTGAGTCTCACCTTCTAAGGGTGTGATGAGATTCGAAAAGCGAGGTAAGCTGAGCCCGTGATATATTGGGCTTTTTCCCATTCTTGTTCGAATTGGGGAAACGGCGTATCAGCTAGCCTTACCACCCAGTCTTGTAGGAGTGCATGATGTGTTCTATATTTCTTTGTTGAGAAAGTATGTACAGGATCCATCTCATGTCTTGGACTTTTCGGAGTTGAAGATCACTGAGGACTTGTCCTTTCAAGAATTTCCAGTGCATATTAAGGATCGCAGAGAGCAGGTCCTTCGGAACAAGGTAGTTCCTCTAGTCAAGGTGATTTAGTAGCATCGCTTCGGAGGCGAGGCGACCTGGGAGCGAGAGGATGAGATGCGGGAATAGTTTTCCTACCTTTTCTTGTAAGTTCTCTTGTGAGTTTGTACCATCATTTTTCGGTTTCGTTATTTTTATAGCAACAATTTTGAGGACGAAATTCTTTTAAGGAGGGAGAATGTAAGGACTGAGGTTTCATATCCGGTTATCGAGTCGGTTTCGGTGTCGGCCCCCTTAGTTTGGGCCCTTGTGGGGTTGGGGCATAGGCTCTTTTTCGCATCGAGCTTGCAAGACACGATTTTGAACGGCATCGACCTAGGGGGACGCCATTTAAGAGTTTTGCAAGGGTGCCGCGTGGGCGGGCGTGGGGGCGCGTGTGTACGGCCCCGGTCATGTCGTCTGAATGGTGTCTTGTATGGACGACAATATTCAAACATCTGCCAGTGTACGACCCGCGTCCTATCGTCTGAATGGCGTCTTCCTAGAACGATGCGATTTAGGCTTGTTCGGTTTGACGCCCAAGCCTTCCCTCTTTTCCCTCATTTCTCTCATTCCCTCTCTCTCTCCTCTCTCTCTCCGAACCCTCCGACGCCTCTTTCCCCTTTTCCTTCCCTTCCTCTCCCCTTTCCTCCTCTTCCTCCACTCCATTAACCTCCTACCCCTCATCACTACCACTACCATCTCCTCCACAGCGCATTGCTCTCTAAATGGCGGCCGACGTCTCGGTGGAGTGACGGCGTCCACGGCAGTACTGGCGGCGGCACGTGGCGTGGAGGTTCAGCGGCTAAGAGTAAGGAGGAGTTCAAGTAACCGGTAGGGTGACGATTTTTATTATGTTTTGTTTAAAAACTATGTTTTTCCCGCTTTGAAGCATACGTTGCACGTAGAGGTTTTAGGTAGAAAAGCATGTTTTAAGGGGGTTTTGATGAAAATGAATATTTTTATGAAATGGGATTTTGGGTGATCATTGGTTAGTAAATTTCTCCCCTTGTCTCTTTTGTGTTTTTGAGTGTTTTGGGAGAGAAGAGGGACCCTCAGTTTGGCTCGGTGGAACGTAGTTTTGGGCGTTAAAGGGCATCGAGACCAGGTGACGCCATTTAGAATGGCGTCAAGACCAAGTGACGTGATTTAACGACCTAATTTCCCGGTTCTCGAGGCCAGCGTGGGATAAAGAGCTGAATAGCGTCGTCCATGGGCGACGCCATTCATGTCAGTATCCCTGGTCCCAGTGGCTTAGCGAGAATTGAACCAGTTTAGGGGTCTTGAATGATGTCGGTCACGGGCGACGCGATTCAAGACAGAACCCCATTAATTCATGAAATTAACATGTATTTACATTATTAGATAACTCGGTTCAATGCATGTTCAATACCGTACTTCGAGGACGAGGGTTTCCACGTGACCGGATCGCACTGTGCGATCGTAGACTTAGAGTGACAGTTGTTAACGCTTAGGTACCCTGTGTAAGTGTGGGAGTGGTGGGGTGACGCCTAGAGAGAGGGTCACCTGGTGTACCCCGGGGTATAGCTAGTATTAGTGTGTGAGTGGTACATTCGGAGTGTCACTCGTGGTTGGGAGGAGTAGAACCACCTAGAGCTAGACAGGCAAGAATAGCCAGCGCGCTATCTGAGGAGTTGCTATTCCGTCCCAGCGGGTCGGTGTTTTTCGCGTTTGGTTGCGTGGTTTGTGTGTTTAGCCGAGACGCTGATTGTGGACTCCGTGGTGGAGTGATTTTAGAGTTGTGCCTATTGCATTTATTATATTGGAATTTGGAAATCTTTAAGAGTTGTGTTTACTGCTTTACTAATTTAATTGCCTTTTTGTGTTGTTGCACTTGTGGGTGCGTGAGTGGGTGGTAGGGATCGAAGGATCCCTACTGAGTCCATTTCGATGAGACTCACCTCTGCAGTTTTCAGGTGAGAGTTCCAAGCAGGCGAAGTGTGGAGGGGTCTTGTCTCGGGTTGTGCACCAACAACCATTGTTCTGGGGTATGTCCCGATGTAGTTGTTATTTCATTTTCAGGCTTGTACGCTTAATCATTTCTTTTTCAGTTGGAATATGTAATTATTTGCTGAGTCGAATCGAATTGTAATAATTTTTAATTCTTGCACTTCCTTTACAATTCAATGTATTGTGGGTTGTTTAAATTAGTTTATCATTTATTTCCTAGACTTATCGAGATCCTGACTTGGCTCCAAATTTTAATGATTCAGTACCCATTTAATAATCAGATTCTTGATTATAGGGTGACAGGTTGTTACAGAGGTGGTACCTCATTATGACTTGGAGATAAAGTATAATAATTGCATGCTTAGGTGTCCTTTTAATTATTGTATGGAGATAAAGGATAATTATTACATACATAGGTGTCCCTTGGAGATGTTTGAAGAATAGGATGATGTGTCATCCATTAATTTTCTAATCCTTGACCTAAAGTAATTGCATATATATCCCTACCCAAAGGCTTCTTTACTAAATAATTAATGAGGATCCTTTTTTGGCTATTTAAAAGCACTTTTAAAATCTTAGAAAATTAACTTATTATCCTGTAAAAATAGTCAGTTGCACTTTTAATCATATATTTTTAATAATTATCTTATACTTTTTGAGGATTTACAAATATACATTTTTTTACAATTATGTGTTTTTTAATTACACTTATTAATAACTTATTTACATAATAAATTCACTAAAATCCTAGGTAAAATTTTCTTTTTATATGTTATTAGAATATAAGGATTCTCTTAAATAACACCCTTTTACTTTATATAATTATGTAAATACCCTCAGTTTTTATAGGTTGTTACAATTATGCTTGAGAAGTCCTTTTCTAACTTGAAATTCTAGAATGTTGAAAATTTGAAGTCAACGTAAATAGGTGACATGAGAAATTTTGTGGAAGTGATGGCTAATCACCATAGGTTTGTGGCTCCACCTCAATAACACTTACATAATGAAATTAAGGACCAGAAGTTAAAGGTTACTAGTTCAAAGGGCATTTTCAAGACTTGATCCTACTAATGTTAACTAATGTACCACTTTCATCTTCTTTTGGCTCGAAAGTTAAACATTTAAACTATGGTGGACCTGTAAAAAGGAGAAGTTGGGTTATGGACTGAGAAGTAAATAGAGGGTCCAAACCTGGACTGCTTCTCAATTTTTTGATAATTATTTTATTTGAATATAATATAAAAATATTTGGTACTTTAACTCAATCTATTTCATTCTTTAATAAAATGAAACATTTCTTAATTCTAATAAGTTGTAAAATTATATGACACAAAAACTCACCTTTTATTTGAGAAAAGCTCATAATTTAATTAATAACTATTCATCACATATTTATATTTTATGTTTTCCTTATTTCTAAATCTTGATGACAATTTTCATACATATTTTTTGATCTTCTTATCATTTTCCATTATTTGATTGAAATTTTGATCATCTTCATTCAAAATTAAGCTGAACCGTATTTATGAATATTGTCAACATATTATATCTGTCAAATATTTAACTCTGGACCAGACTATGATCAAGATCTTTACTTAACACACCAAGAATCTATGCCCAAATTTCATTTCTATTTTTCATTTATTTAGACAATTCTTATGCAATTGAACCCATAGAAGAAACTATGAAAATGTGGGTAAGTATCAGCCAAATCTAAAATTTTGGATTGTGCTCATCCCTAGCTATTGGCCAAAGGCCTTCTCAATTTTTCTTCAAGAACCAACGATAGAGGTGATCTACCAGTTACAAATCTAGAACACCTGCGAGCCTTCAAGGAGTATCATCTTGTAAAAGGTGAGAGAAGGGGAGAGATAGAAATGGAGAACTTAAGGAAGGAAAATAGCGGCCAAAGAGCATTATGATGCCGTCTAGTTGAGAAAAATAGCGGCCGAAGGGCATTACAATGTTGTATAGTTGACACTTGTCCTATTTACAGTATTGTGATGGAAGAAAGGTTACACTTGCAAGTTGGGGGTCCTCTAGAATAAAGAGAAAGGCATCAATTTGTAACAAATTATGGCTATCTCCCAATTAGCCTCTACAACAACGATAACAACCATTTAATCTCTAAAGAAAGTTATGAAATGAGAATTTTTAGTGGGAACCTTTATCGATATAATTATTGCAGGAGTACACATTATTAGAAGTTACAAATGAATATTTTATACATTTTAAAGAACATCCCTATCTACTTGTCAAGGAGCTTCCTAATTCTCATTAGAGCACCGTGTTCTTCTTTGAGTACTGATATAGACACTATCTATTGGTTTTGGATCCAAGATTTTCTCAAGGAATGTCATCCTCTAGAAGATGGGAGAAGGAGGCGAGAAGGAAATGGAGAACTTGGAATATGAAAATAGGTTCCAAGGAATATCTTAATGCTCATTGGAGAAAAAAAGGTGGAGGTTTTGGTGGGGTTCTTATGATGATGTAAAGAATCTAGGCTTGTGAATTAACTTGCTTATATATTGGTTTTAACTTCCTAATTCCATTCAAATTTATTCAAGAAACCTTTTCATATTTGAACTCTCATTACTTTCCTTCCTTTTTCTTCATTTCTGACTCAAACTCATAAGCAGAGACATTGGTCATTACCAAATTGTTTTGATTTTGACACCTCCAAAGTATTTTGCAAAAGTGAAATTATTCTTTCACTTGATTCTTTCACCAATTTGATTTGAAAGAAACTAATGCAATTAATATGACTACATGAGAAAAGATAAAATTGAACATCTAAATACTTACTTATGGCAAAAGCTTTAATGGCATAAGCATAACTACAAAAGTTTATAATAAACTAGGAAAGGGCTCTTTTCAAATCCACGAAAGGAGTCAAAATACAAATCTTGAGACAACAATGCTCTTCGGTCCAATTCAAGCATTCTAACTACTTTTATCATGTATGAAAATAGCAAATTAGTATAAATGCATTTAGAAATAACATTGCAAATGTTAATACTCATCACACAAAAAAACTCTAATGGCATAAACATCACCCAGTAGTTTCTAATAAATCATACAAATACTCTTTTCAAGTCCACAAAAAGGTGGTATTCTTTCAAGTTAACAAAACAACTCAAGAAACCGAATGAATCCTTTTTTGCACTTCATTTTATCACCTTTTCAATTGAAGAAAAGAAAATAAAAGTAATTTAGTAGTATAACTACAAAAAAGAAAGAAAATTAGAAAATTTAATAAAATTAGTTTAATACTCTAACTACAAAATAGAAATAAAATTAGAAAATTCAATACTTACCCATACAAAAAACTTCAATGGCATATGGATCACCCATTGGTTTCTAACAAATCATATAAATAATCTTTTCAAGTCTACAAAAAAGAAATGCTATTTCAAGTTAATGAAAAGAGTCAACAATGATTGGAGTGGGAGAGTCAAAGTCGAAAAGAGAATTCCTCACTTCTTTCTCTCATTTAAAACCATGCATGAAACTTTCATCTTGTACGGCTTCTAAAGAAAAAAAAGTCTAATTACATAAAAAAAATTACAAATGTTTTGTTTCCAGTCAAACCAAAACAAAGAGTGAAAGGAACAAAATAGGAAATGAACTTTAGTTACTTACTTTTATTTTAGATATTGTAGTAAAGATTTATGTGATTGATGCTTGATTAGAAAGATTCAAAAGGAGCATCATCTAGATCAATAAGGTATTTTAAAAAATAAAAAATAATAGTAATAAAATTAAATTTGTTGAATATTCAACATATAACAATGAATTTATCATCCTCTTATAGAGAAGGTAGCTAATGTTGTGTATAATTAATGCTTATGTTGTCTCTGGAACTAAGGATGTTTGGTTATCCTTAATGACTCTTGAACTAGTACTAAAAGTTGACTCCAAAGCAACATTTGTAATAGAAATTGAAAAAAATATCTCTTGCCATCTTTGAAAGTACAAAGAACTTTATGCCATTTCCCTTTTATCATAATAACACATTAAATTCTATTTTATCTAAAGAATAAATCTCTTCTAAGTATACATCCATTTTATTCTTTTGAGTTAAGGCACCACATGATCAAACACTCAAAAACTTCTAAAATCCCCTCTCAATTACCTTTTTGCATCATTACCATCTATGCCATTATCCTCACACTTGCCTTCATCCTTAATTGGAATAGAGATGCATTTTGGGGTAGTGACCTTAGATGGATATTCAAAATAAAGTCCATAATGAAAAGGTTTAACTTTTTCAACATGGCTTCGAGCATCATCATTATATATTTTTTCATACATTTACACAAGATTAATCCATTTTGCATGTAGGATGAAGAATGAAGGCCATAGTGAATATCAAATTACAATCCTCCCAGTATTTCTTAAACTCGAGCAACATTGTTTGTGCCATTTCTTGAATGTCAGAATGTCCATCATACAACTATTCATGCAACTTAATACACATGGTACACATATCATCGAAATATAAATTTGCAGTCACATGTCTTACCCCAGAAAGACCGAGTACCATTATAAAAAATTCTCAAGCATTTAAGTATGTGACTAACAATATCCTACTCATCATCAAAAGGGCAATCTACATATTCATAATCAATATCCGACAAATGTAAAGTTGTTTTCTTCAGTTCTAGTGCACTATCGCATTAAGAAAGTGAAATTCCATGAGTTGGAACATCCAAATACACATCTTTTGTTGGCAACTATTCCTAAATCAAAGTTTTTTAGATTTTACTTCTTCTTAGTTGTCCTCCTCACAAAGATAATGCTCTTTTGAATCTTCTCTATAAAATTAGCTATGATAGTCAAAACATTTTGCACTGTTAAATTCAATATATGTGCTCTGCATTGAATGTGAATGTGATTACCAACAAATACCAACTTGTTCTTGATTCAAAGCAAATTCTTAAGTACTCTAACCATTGCATTATTGGTGGATGCAGTATCAAGAGTTTATAGCGCACAACTTCTTGTCAATATTTCAATTTAACACTTGAGCTTTCACAAGTTTGTAAAGAATTTACTTATGTGTGGAGTCATATGTATTCAAATACAAGAATGTTTTTAATAAATTACACTTACTATCAATGAAATTAACCATCAAGGATAACCCATAGTTTAGTCTGAAGTCCATAAATTAGTGATGGGATTAATATGTGCATCAAGCTTATATATCTAACACATGATACAATTGCTCCTTTTCTTTATGGTAAATTTTCATGATTTCAACTTTGATGGTATTTCTTTTGCAAAGCTTGAATTAAAGCTACAAATTGCCACAAAATGTAGTGAAATAATAATATTTCACAAAGATAAAGTCTGACTCATACTTTATCACTAACCTTGCAAGATCTAGACGACTACATTCTTTATCAAATTTGAAATTTGAAATCATTGTTAGCTGTTGATAACATTTTTTGTTTGATATTCTCACATACTTTCATGGACACGTAGATGCATGATTTCTAAGATGAGTGGTGCCTTTAGTGTCAGATCTATCAAGCTTTTGTTTGCAATGCAAATATGTAGTGATATTAATTTCATCACCATCTGTGGCCTTCTTAAAATCTTTCTACATCACCAATATCAACATTCTCTTCTTAGGTGAAGGAGGTTTTATTTTGGCATTTGAAACCACCTTTGCTCCTTCATTCGTAGTAAGTATAAGGTTGCTAGTTGGGTTAGGTGCACTGACACTTTCTAGAGTGGCTGCATTTATGGGCATGGAAACATTACTCTCCATACAAGCAGTTGATCCATCTTCATCCATGACACCCAATGATCCTTAAGTGCAACTTATTAGCATACTACTTACTGTTCAATGTAGAAATAAGAAAGTCAATAAAAAAGTATCATCAATAATATATTTACATGTTTGACTAGACAATAACTAAAAAAGAATATTATTTAAGTAGTATACAACCATTCACAAAAACACATAGACTAAGACAACAAACTCTCAAACACACACAGTGCCGACTTGTCTTGTCAACATGGACAGGTGCACACAATAAAATTTAAGATGTTAAATACATGCAAATGAATTGAGAACTATATAGTAATACAAATAAATAAACTGAGAGAATGAGGAAAAAGAGTTGCTCCATAATGATCAAGCACTACAAAGGATCTAACAAGCGAAAATGAATCAAAATAATGATATAATAATAGCACTAGAGCTCCAAAGTAAAACACCTAAGGTACATAGTATATAAGATTGAAATTATGAATCTAAGATGGACAATAAAACACATGCATACAGACACACACAGAGAGAGAGAGAGAGAGGGAGAGAGAGAGAGGGAGAGAGGAGATTCACAGGTGGTGGACTTACTGAACTTGATTGTCAGCAATGACCACCACCAATAGTTTGATGACCTACTAAAAGAAAATAAAGAAAAAAGGTGAGACTCTTTGGAGATTTAGAAAACAAGGGAGGAGATTCACAAGTGATGCCATCATTGAACTTAAGCTCAACTAAATGAGATTATAAGTGATGACCACCACCAGCGGTTTGATCCCCCCCCCAACAAAAAAAAAAGGAAAAGTGAGACACATGTGTCTCCATTGATGTCTTCCATGAAAACAACAAGAAAGCTGCAACCTTTACAAGGTAGGGGTCTAGACTCCAAAAGGATGGGCCTCCTAAGTCTCTACTGAGGTCTATTATGAGTCTTCTAAGAAAAATCCAAATTTTATATAGGACTTTGGTGTAGAGCCTTGGATCATACCTTAGAGTTAATAGATCAAAGAGATCTCAGACCCCTCGAACCCATCACATGTCTAGTTTGGACACATACATACACACAAACACACACACACAGAGACACACAGATCACTCTAGGCCGAACATAATAGCACAAAACTCCACAGAAACAAAGGTCCAGAGTTGGGGCAAAAGTCTATAATGCCACTGTCCATATAGTTGAAAGTAAGCTGAAGCACACACACACACACACACACACACACACACACACACACACAGAGAGAGAGAGAGAGAGAGAGAGAGAGACTTGAACGATGTGCAATTGGTTACCATCAAGGGGAGTCAACTACAATCAAGGTTGTTATGGAGTGGAGATCCTTAGACTCTAGGGTTTGGATGCCATCCTCAAGAGCTCATAGCGGGATGGTGCTGATGGTCGAGTGAGACTACTAAAGGGTGTGGGGCAGCTAGCTTCGAGGTGAGGGTTCATACTTCATAGCCGTCGGCCACAAGTTGGGGGCCATTGGTCTCCAGTTAGCTAGTAGCTAGCACTGCTGTTGCTCATAAGGGAGGCAGCTTAGAGGAGAAGGTAAGAAGGCAGCCAACGAAAGGGGCAACAAGTCTGAAGTGGGAACAAAGATTTGGGGTGGGGTACTGGGGCTTGGGATTTTGGAGATTAGGGTTTTCAACCTTTAAAGATGCACATCCCATTGGATAACGTAAAGGATTAAAGCTAATAGTAGATAATAAAATTCTTAATCGGTCGAATAATAATTGGAGGGAATGTTCATTTTCCACTTCCATTCTGATTATTAATTAGATCTTATATGGATATCTGATTATATCCATTAGATGTTATAATCAAATAAAAATATGAATAATCAGATGCAGAGTCGAATTGGATCTAGATAATATCCAGATCCGTCGATGGCTCTATTTTCAAGTATTCAATCTTAGCCACCTCCAACTAACATATACTACTTGGCAAATAATTGATAGTCCATCAAGACTCTATAAGCAACTGCAAATTCTAGATTTAGAGCTTCCAATCATTAAGGTATACAAAGTTACCATTAAAAAATAGGAAGAAGAACTTCCTAAAGTAGGGTTTGAAAATTTTATTGAGGCATTGGAAGGTTGAGGGAACAGTTGTGAGATCAAAGCCCAAATTAAGTACTCATAGTGGCCTTAATGTGTTTGGAAAGTGGCCATATGAATATCATTTTCATTCATTCTAATTTGATAATAACAAAATCTAAGATTCGATTTAGAGAAATATTTGGCCTATGGGTGAAAGGTTCCATAATTTACATACCCACTCTAGGAGCCATCAAATATTTTAACGAAGAGAATTGAAGAAGAATAGGGGAGGCCTTATAGTGCCCAACTATAGGGCCTTACTAATTATAAAGCGATTACTACTAGGAGGAATAGAGATTTCTTTACTTTCATTGATGAGTGGAGTATGATCACAAGAACTAAAAGGAAGTCCCTTTGGCGTATTAGAGAGTGTACAATATTCCTGTAATAGTTGCACTAGTTTAGGTTGATACATGCAATTTGTGTCTGAATTAAGTAACATCTTTTATCCCACCATGACTTCAATCAAAAAGTTTTTGTTGTAGACTGGAAATCCTTGGGAAGCTTATTGTTGGAAGCAAGTATCCATTGGTTAGGTGAGAGATCAATGAAATCATAGTCTAGTCCTTGAATAGAGAATTCTATAAACATGCCTTAAAATTCTATTAGATTATGCAACAAGTATGCAACTAGTTTGCCCTTTACACCACATCACACTCTTTAATGGTGTTGCATAGAAATATTAAAGTGGTAAGCTTTGGTAGAGAGATCAACTTGAGTGCAAATGTCCTTATTCTAAAATTGCTTACTGGTTGCTACCATCACTTAGGTCCTTCGCGTTGATATGGAGCCTTATCTATCTAACCTCAGGGTCTAAAAAAATTAGTATTGTTAGAGTCTATAAAGACGAACTTCTAGGTTGTGTGATGAACTGAACACTTGCATCATCCTTGGAGAAACTGGACCACTGATAGCTTGGGTGGAAATTTCAACTAACTTAGTAACTGAAAGGTACCTAGAATTTCCTATTCCTTGGTATGACCATCACTATCATTTGATTGTACAAGCTGAGTAAGAAAAAATGCAGTAAAATGGTCCTTGTTCTATTTCTTATCACCATTATAACAAACTTTTAGCTCATTGTGCAAATAATTGCCCCTAGGTGAGTTTCTTGATTAGATAAGGTTGTTTATTAGACATAGGAAAGATTAGTGGAAGGAAGGGTGAAACCTTACTAATCCTTCTCTTTGCAAGAAGGTTGACCTCTTGTTTGCTAGCTTCATAGCTTCAAGTAGATATGCAAGATGAAAATGACTTCTATGTTGGATCATCACATGGTCCACTAAAAAGGTACCAACAGATGATTGATTGTCAGAGACTCCATGAATTTTATTGGATGATGCTAATAATCTACTAATGATCCTATTTGATGCAGTGTACATAAAGCCTAGCCCAGATCCTCAAGAAATCTAGATAAAAATGACCCCGCTAAGCCCCCAACAAGACTAGACCAAGTGAAGATTTTATGTTATTAAGCCATTAATACCATTAAAGAGCACCATTGAAACAAAATGAAACAATAGAAACCATATGCACATCAGACATTTAATATAAGGAAAAATACTCTTCAGCCTTGTGCTTCCAGGTAGTAGGCTTCTTAGATCATAGTAAGGTGAGAAATATAATTCCTTTGTTTTAGATATTTGGAATGACTACCTTCAGCATCATGGCCCAATTATGAGGAAATTGGTCTACCATAACATGCTTCTATGGTGGAGATTTGCTGCAAGTTATCAGCCACATCCTCCAAGAGATTAATCTTTAATGCCATTGCCAATGACGTCAACTTAAGCTCTTCAAGCTCATTCGGAGCATTTTAGCCAACGATGAGGTGCTCAAGTGGGGAACACAATAATTTAGTGAGATTTTTCCTTTAAACAAGATGGTAAGTAGTGTCCTTCCAAGAGAACACAAAGCTTTAAAGCAAGGAGCAAGAAGATAAAGAAATGAGGGGGAAAAAAACGAAGCTTGAAAATGATGGCTCTATTTTTGGTATTTCATCTATTTATATAGAAATATACAACTCGATCATTCTAATGAAATTGTAACATGAAACAACTCAAAGAAAGAGATTACAAGACAAACGAACTCTACATCATGTTGTGACCACTTAACAAGCTTGCAACTATCATGTTGACCTAGGGCATTTGTAAAAATAGCTCCAACGATAGATTCACTTTGGTTATATTGGCATGGGGTCTTTATGTTAAGCCAATTCAACTCTCACTGGCTAGTTCACTTCTAGTAAGTACTTCTAGTGCCATAAGGAAGGATGTCATTATACATGTGATGTTGTGTGCTTTTCTAGGACTGTCAACATAGCAAACATGGAGCATATATCGTAGTATCCGACTCCACTCCGTTTAGTATTATTCGAATATCCGGCTCCAGAAACTATCGGACGTAATAAAATTTTCAATCCGAATTTGACTCCACTGAATAATATATGAATTCGGATAATAATTCTAATACTTAATTATTTCAACTTTGTCTCGTAACTTAACGACTTGTAAATTTTATTCTTTGCATAATTCATGAATACCCTAGATTTAAATTAATAAATATTCAAGTTATAAATATTTAGATAAATTGTAGATAACTTAAATACTTTATTAAAAATACCTTAGATAATAACAAATGACGTAAACAATTTATCTAAATAAGTAAAATCACTAAAAATAAAAAAAATCATATTAAACTTCATTATTATTATTCAACAGGTCTTAAGCATACTTCAAATATCAAACTATAATTTATTTAAACAGATAAACATCACTAAAATTAGAAACTTATCAAAATACATAATCGGTTGGATAATAATCGGAGCGGATATCTATTTTCCGTTTCCACTTCAAATATTAATCGAATAATTAAACAAATATTCAGATATGTCTGTCAAATGTTTTAATCGGATAAATATCTGACTAATCAGATGCAAATACGAATCAGAGTTGAATATTATCCAGATCTGTTGACAGATCTATGCCTTTCTCCCTCTCTGACGATGTTTTCCTCCATTACCTAGTCCATTCGGCACCTTCCCAGCTTCCACAATATACACCAATGCCTCCACACCAAATGTGACATCTCTGGCTAGCCCTAACCCCTCCCCTAGCCAATGCGACCAAAGCCATCATCACTTCATAGCCACCCACTCTCCCCTCCACTTCCCTGGTCATTATGATTGGAGAACATTATGCAATTTTTGGTTCCCTCTGATGTTGATCTAGATCACTATGACAATCAAGGGTAGGATTAATTGTTGCCATGGGGACAACCACCACATCAACGGGGCGGTGGTTGGAGGAAGGAGATGACCTCAATGAGATGGCATTATGATTGTTGAAGTGGCAGTTTGGGAGGGGGGATGACTTGGCAGTGCTCGTGGTTGACAAGAGGTAAAATAAAAGAGGGAGAGAAGAAAAAGAAAGAGAAAGATGAAGATGCCCATGTAGATGCTCCTGAAAACCTATAATTGCAGCTCAAACCTGGATGTGAGCTTGGAGATTTTGCTATTTGGGAACATTTTGTCAAGGCATGACATCATGGCCTATCGATTGTCTACAACGTCAGCCACATCTATCTAACTGTTGAAACTTTGGGAGAGACAATGAGGGAGAAAAAGAGAGTGAGTGTAACACAAGGATAATTCAGTCCTTTCACTATATATATATATCTATATACGGGTTTTTTGCATATATACCACTTAAAAGCACCGTAATTGTATGTATACTTTCAATTCTCACATATTATCATCAGTATCCCTGCAATCTTCAAAATATCCTATTTACGCCCCTCCTGTCAAACTTAGGTTAATTTCAACGAAATATGTCAAAAACATTGCATAAACCATGACATCGTTAGATGTATCGGGGGTACAAAATGCAATATTTTACTATATTGAGAGGTATATATGCAAAATATTAGTGAATTTAAAAGTATTTACGTCAAACCATTAGATTGAGGGATATAAATTCAACATTTTGAAGATTGCAGGAGTATTCGTGATAATACGTGAGAATTAAGGGTATACATACAAATACGTTATTTTTGAGGGGTATATCTATAAAAAACCTTATATATAACAATGTTTCAGACATTTTATCCATCGAAATCGTACCGTCAAACGACAATTAACTCGAGTGATGTTCTTGCTCATAAAATCACACGAGATGTATACACAAGATGCGCGTATTGCAACGGTAACTTAGCTAACTGCATAATTACATTATTTTAATAGTAATTTAGTTGCAAAAAGATCCTTTTGTTGTACATCATTCTACTTCGCGTATGCATATGGCGCGACTTGGGAAAGGCATGTGAGGCCACAGCTAACTTAACGGTGTCAGCAGGTGATTAGCAAGGTTTTTAAAAGGTACCGTCGGCGCGTATATATATATATATTTAATATATTTCTACCGGATTTGACCATGGCCCCTCCTATACAAAGGCATTATAATGGGGGGCTACCAAGGTTGTAGCTTTCGTACAACCTTCAACATAGTTCTAGAGAATTTTCAAATGTGGATGAAGACATTATTGACAAAAAAAATCACTATAAATACAGCGATCTTTTCATGCTAATCTTCAATAATTAATTCAGGAGTAACATGAAACCATTCTGTCAAAAGATTCATAGCACCCCATCAATGAAGGGGGGGGGGGGGGCAATATTCTAAGCATATCATCCAAATGGTAAAGTTCATTTGGATCCCCAATCCATGACATTTAATTTGTCCCACAAGATCATCCAAATGGTAAAGTTCATTTGGATCCCCAATCCATGACATTTAATTTGTCCCACAAGATCATCCAAATGGTAAAGTTCATATAGATCCCTAATCCCTGATACTTTGTCCGACAAGAAATGATGAGCGTAAAATTAACCTCGGAACAGGTTACAGAAACATAATATGTACGGCTGATGGATAACTTTTACTGCTCCTAAAAATTAAAAACCCTCTAGATAGAGAGTCCGACTTGTGTACGTAAGGTGGGGGAGCGCTGCTGTTGGACATGGATTTGTCGGGAACCATTTGAGTTAGACTTTTGTATCATCTTATTATTAATCAAATAATTGTAAAAAAAGTTTTTTTTTACTTTTTAGCTCATATAGTCTTTCAATATTTCATATTAGTTTCTACAATCTTTACATTTACTTTAACCCCCTTCCCTCATAATTTTTGAGTCCTCCTTAAAAAAATTATCTGATGTTTATATTTTGATAAAAATATGATCTGAAAAGTAACGTTCATGATGAGAGGTGATTGAGATCTAGCCTAATCAGGTCCAACTAGCGGATAGCCCAAGGGCCCACGACCTACAAGCTGTCACGAGATGGCATCACGTGACTTCTTAAGGTTCTCCAATGGGCAAGTTAAAGGTTAGGATCTAGAACGTGGAGGTCCTGGTTCCCTAAAGAGCCAAGTCCTAAGGGGGCTAATGCCTCAGTCTTTAACTCTCGAGATCACGGACGTCTCGGTTAAAGCTTTCGACTGCCGAGAGGATATAATTCTCTCGGTAATCTAGAGCCCCCCCTTCGATTGGAAGAGACAAGGCCCCTGGGCTCGAAGGTCACGGTCTCCTGACCTGCTGAGAGAGTGGAGCCTTCCGGGTCAATCCATAACTTCACCCACCGTCAAAAGATTAAAGGTAAGTTCTTACGATCTGCTCCCCTCATCATGAGAGGAGATCCCTCCTTCTAACCTGGTGACCCACGATCCCCTCGATCAAAAGGTGTGGATCATGGGCCAACTAGCCCCATGAGGGCATCGGCTCCCACGGTGCCGCCCAGAGAGGGGAAGATAAATATCTCGGCTTCCCTCCAGAATGAGGTATGCTCTAAACCACACGACTCCAGAAAGTTTCCTAACCTCTACCTCTTTCAAGGGACTTGACTTGGGCACTAGAGGGTCTAGCCCTTCACGAGAATGGGGAGCCCTATGATGTCCTCTCTTTCTCTTGCAGGCTCTAACCCTAGGCATTTTATCTTCTACAAATTCTATCGAGTAGTCAGAGATTGGATCGGATGGTCGTTGTCACCTGACTATTTTTCGGCTGCTACATGATTGGCGCAGTTTGTGGGAAGCGCACTGAAATCTATGGTTAGAGGAAACAAGAATAGCCACCGCACCGGAGTACCTTCTCAACCCAACGTTGCTAGGGCCGACACTGGTGTTAATCAGTCTCAGAACGTGTCTTCGGCGCCATAGCTTAACGCCTGCAATCCCACAGGGATGGTCGCCCAATAGTTGGGGGCCATGATCACCTTGATGCATGAGCATCTTCCTGTGCCCCAACAAGTGTCGAACCCCGCGTGGGTGTTGAACCCTAAGAAGGTCCCCACAGGGAGGTACGACAAATGCCAGTGGTTCTCGGCAGGTGGCAAGGTGTAGAAAGCTACAGCGGTTGTTTCCTCATCCTGGATAGGGAGATCCATCGTAACAACCTGCAACCTACCGCTTCGGTAGTCGCCAGTTCGAACCATGCCTCTCCCAGACGTAGAAGCGGTCACAAAAGCCGAAGCCATCGCTCCCAAGCGTCAAGAACCCATTCTCCCCAAGTAAGCCCGATTGTTCACCGATGTATTGACGAGTTGGAAAGGTGGCTCGTCCCGCGAGAGCGTCTACTGAAGCACCGAGAAAGGCACCTCGAAGACTTCCTTCGAGGGAGACGTTCGCTTTCCCTCTCCAACGAGGAAGGGGATCTCCAGAGATCTTAAATGTTTCAATCCCCAGGTGCCCGTCAATAACCTCAACACTTACGACGGACAGGGGGACACGGAAACCCATTTCAACAATTTTCAGTCCCACATGAGACTCCACAGGGTCCTGGATGCCGTTCGCTGTCGCACTTTTGCCACCACCTTGGTGGGAACTGCGCAAGCATGATTTTCCTCTTTGGCTATGAGATCCGTTTGCTCTTTTAGGCAACTCGAAAAACTATTCCAAGACCACTTGGTGGGCGCCCACTGGAAGAGGTCATCGACTAGCCTCATGGCTATCAAGCAAATACGCAGAGAATCCCTCAGGGATTACATCTAGCAATTTCACGATGAAGCCCTCCGAGGGCCCAAGCTCAAAGTATCCTCGGCCATTATGGACCTTACTCAGGGCACCTGAGACGACACCTCTAGAGGGCTATTGTCCTACAGGCACCTAAGAACTTGAACGCCATCATCAACCTCGCACACCAACATTCGAATTGTGAGGAGTTGGTAATTGCGTACCACTTTCGGGGAGAAGAGGGCGATCGCAAGCATTCAAGCGAAAGGCCTCTCATTGAGAAGACAAGGATTCGGTGCTTAGAAGGAGAAGCCAAAAGTGCCACGACATCAAGCCAATGCGGTTTGCTGACCACTCCCGTATTCAAAATCCTTCAGGATATCGAAAATAAAGAATATGTCAACTAGCCGCAGAAGATGATGTCTGATCCGAAGTGCTGACACAAGAGAAAGTACTGCCACTTCTACAAGGACCATGGCCATACCACGAAGGAATGCCAATAGCTATGACATGAGATAGAATTCTTGATATGTCTGGGCTATCTCGAAAAGTACATAGGGAAGCCCGGCCAAGAGCATTAAGCCCTCCAAATCGAAAATCGCCCCAACAGAATGGAGATCCAAATGATCTGGGCAGCCCGGCATCTGGAGGAGACAGTCGCTAGGGAAAAAGTGGTATGCACGTCAAGTGAATCTTGTCGCTCCTGATCTTAAGCGCTCCGAATCCGAGAAAAGTGTTGTAAGGGATCGAATGAAGGATCTCATCATTTTTTTGGATGAGGATCTGGAAGGTGTGATCGTCCCCCATGATAATGCACTCGTCGTGACCGCAATAGTCAACGAATGTAAAGTTCACCGCATCTTAGTAGATGAAGGCAGTGACCCCAATGTTACTAGTTACAACTATTTCCTCTGAATGGGTGCTGATGTCCACCCTATATGACAAATGTGTACTCCGCTCTTTAGTTTTCTAGGGCACATAGTACCCTGGTCGGGGTGGTGGCACTAGCTGTAACTCTCTGGACTGCTCCCCGAGTGGTCTTCTTCATCGTCGATTCCATCATCATTCAAGAGATGAGCACCTACAATGCCATCATTAGAGGAGTGACATGAGTCCCTTCCTCATACCATTAAAAGTTAAAGTTCTCGACTCCTTTTGGTGTCGAAGAGGCAAAAGGAAATCAAGAGGAAGCATGTCGTTGCTATCTTGTCGCTTCTAAGGAGCAAGATAAACAAGTAGCTGAGCTCCCCCGACAGCCGGGAGAGGAGCCTAAGGCTGCCACTCCTACCAAGGATCTCCTAAATATTCACCTGGGGGAGGATCCTTATTATCCGTGTGGGCACAACCCTCTCTACTTGGCAGGTTGAGGAATACCGCTCCTTTCTATCCCATTATCAAGATGTTTTTGCCTGGTCTGAGGAGGACCTCCAAGGCATCCCTCCCGCATTGGCGGTGCACCACCTCAACTCCCAATAGGAAGCCCATCCAACGACAGAGAAGGAGATGCACACTTGAGCGACAAGAAGCAGTCTGGGAACAAGCTGCCAAAGGGATGAAGACTAGTATACTCAAACCCGTTCAGTACGCATAGTGGCTTGCTAACATGGTCCTAGTCTGGGAGGCTAACGGGAAGTGACACATGTGTGTGGACTTCATTGACTTAAATAAGGCCACCCCAAAGAATTGCCACCCGTTGCGGAATATTTTTTTGACCCTTCGGAAAATGAGATGCTGAGTTTCCTAGATGCATACTCAGGGTACCACCAATTCGGATGAACCTGACCAACGAGGAGAAGATGGCCTTCATCACCGACTTAGGCATATATTGCTATATTAGGATGCCTTTTGGCCTCGAGAATGTCGGAGCGACCTACTAGCACTTGGTGAATTCGATGTTCGATTCTCAACTCGGAAGAAACATAGAAGTCTACATCGACGACATGCTTGTAAAGAGCCTGAAGGCCGCTGATCACCTCTCCGACTTGGCAAAAACCCTCGATATGCTTAGGAGGTACAACATGAAGCTAAATCCAAGCGCATTTGCTGTCAAGTCGGAGAAGTTCTTAAGATTCCTGGTCACCCATAGAGAAATCGAGGCCAATTCGGAGAAGCTTCAAGCCATTTAGGACATGAGACACCCTGACAGGATCAGGGATGTCCAATGCCTGACTAGGAGAGCAGCGGCACTCACCCGTTTCCTATCGCAAGTAGCGGAGATATATCTACCCTTCTTCAAGATCCTGTGAGGCATCCAAATGCAGTCGGGAAACAAAGGCAAGGTCGAGTAGACTTAGGAGTGCGAAGACACATTCCAAGAGCTAAAACGCTACCTCGCCTCGCCACCAATCTTGTCCAAGCTAGTTGTTGGAAAGCATCTATTTTTGTATATGTCGGTCACTTCTCACTCGTCTGTGCTGGTAAGAGATGAGGGAGTCCAAAGGCTGATTTACTACACCAGTAAGGTCCTACAAGGTCCCAAACTGCAGTATCCCATTGTCGAGAAGTTCTCCTTGGCCTTGATATACTCATCTAGGTGGCTGCATCGCTGCTTCTAGGCTCATCCAATCATTGTCTTTACAAGCCAACCCTTGGGGAGGATCTTGCAAAATCCTGAAGCATTGGGACGCTTGGTTAAATGGGCGACTAAGTTGGGTGAATTCGACATCACCTACAAGCCGAGAACCACCATAAAGCACAAGGTCTTGCCAACTTCGTTGCCGAGTAAACCATACCGGCGCAGGAGGCCAGCACTGCGAATCTTGGTCCAATTTGGGAGTTGTATGTTGATGAATCCTCTTGCGCAGCTGGCAGCGGTGCGGGGCTAGTGCTGATGTTACCCGAGGGAAACAAACTGCATTATGCCATGCGCTTGAAATTCCCGTCATCCAACAAGTAGTAGAATACGAGGCACTCATGTTGGGTACACAGATGGCCAGGAGTATGGGAGCAACCAGGATCAAAATCTACGCCGACTCCCAACTAGTGGCCAGCCAGATACGAGGAGATTTTGAGGCTCGGGATCTCGGCATGAGTCGGTACCTACAGGAGGTCAGAAGCCAAACAGTCGGGTTCGAATACTTCGAGGTAGTCCAGATCCCGAGAGAGGAGAATGGCAAGGCCGACTCCTTGTCTAGACCGGCCTAATCTGTCGAATTAGTGACCTCTTAGTCGGTGCTCATCGAAGAACGCGAAACGACCCAATATCCAAAAAGATGTCGTGCAAACCATTATGTGGATTGCACCGTAGATAGAGCTAATAACAGAATTCCTGGCTCATGATAAACTACCAGACGATAGACTGGAGGTAAGAAGCATCAAGAGTAGAGCCTGATGTTTCACCCAGATAGGTAACAACCTCTATCGAAGATCTTTCTCTCAACCCCTCCTTAAGTGCCTCCACCCGATGGAGGCTCTAAGGGTTATAGAGGAAGTCAACAATGGAATGTGTGGGAGCCACCTTGGGGGCCGTCCATTGGTCCACATCCTACTCTAGCAAGGCTATTGGTGGCCCACCTTATAGAAAAATGCGCTAGAATACGCCAAGAAGTTTGATAGATGCCAACACTCCGCAACAACCCCTCACTAACCAGCCAATCCTATGGCAAGCCTCCTCGAGCCATGCCCTTTTGTTAGATGGTGAATCGATATTCTTGGCACCTTGCTCGAGGCACCGGGGCAAAAAAAGTTCGTCATTGTGGCAGTTGATTATTTCTCCAAATAGATCGAGGTGAAACTATTGACCAAGATAACCGACAAAGTAGTTTGGAGCTTCATGTAGAAATCCATCATCTGTAGATTCGGTATTCCGAGAGCTATAGTGTCGAACAACTGAAGACAGTTCGCTAGCACTTACTTCTAAAAGCGTTGTAAGCAACTGAAGATAAAGAACTGCCATACATTGATAGCTCATCCCTAAGCGAATGGTTTAGTAGAAAATGCTAATCGAACCTTACTCTATAAAGTTAAGACTCGATTATAGGAGGCTGCAGGGTCCTGGATAGAAGAGCTACCTAGCGTTCTATGGTCACATAAAATAATCACCGAAACAGTAACAGGAAAAACTCCTTTCCACTTAGTATATGGAGTAGAAGCTCTGATCCCCTTGGAAATAGGGAGCCCCTCGCTACGGGTTGAAGCCATAGAAGCATAAAGTCATCAGCAGCTAAGAGAAAATCTCAACATGTTCCCAAAAGTTCGAGAGAATGCTGGACTAAGGATGGTGGAATATCAACGTAGGATGGCCAAGTACTACAACCTACGAGTGTAAAAAAGGCAATTCTTCGTAGAAGACCTAATCCTAAGAAGAACCAAAGCCTCGGTGCCACAACTTGCCGCAAGAAAGTTGGCCCCAAATTGGGAAGGCCCTTATCGTATCTTAGAAGCTTTCGGGAATGGTTCGTACCGACTCGTCATATTCAAAGGTAAGGAAGTACCTTGCACGTAGAACTCTGATAATCTAAGAGCCTATTATTGTTAGGATATTCCTATTTATCAGAATCTCTTTTTCTTAACAAAAGGAATTTTATACTAAGTTGGAGAATAAATGACAGAGGTTTTCATCTCCCAATGTATCGGTGTCTAACCTTTTCCCTTAAGTGCCTACACTCGGGAAGGGCTCTTAAGCCAACCTTTTTCCTGAGTGCCCACACTTGGGAAGGACTCTTAAGCAATATTTTCCCTAAGTGCCCACACTTGGGAAAGGTTCTTAATTTAACCTTTTTTCTGAGTTCCCACACTCGGGAAGGGCTCTCATGTCAATCTTTTTCCTAAGTGTCCACACTCAAGAAGGGCTCTTAAGCCAATCTTTTCTCTGGGTGCCTGCATTTAGGAAAGGCTCTTAAGCCAATCTTTTCCCCTAGTGCCCACACTCATGAAGGACTTTTAAGCCAACCTTTTCCCCAAGTATCCAAATTCGGGAAGGGCTCTATAGCCAACCTTTTTCTCGAGTGCTGACACTCGGGAAAGGCCCTTAAGCCAACCTTTTCCCCAAGTGCCCACATTTGGGAAGTGCTCTTAAATTTGGAAAAGGCCTTTATGCTAATCGGCCTCAGGGTTTATTCGAAAGAACTTAGTAGATTACTCGGTTACCAACACGTTGAGGTACGTCGCCAAGCAACACAACACCAAGAGAAGTTAGGGAAATAAAATTTTTATATGAAAAAGTGCCCAGAAGGCTATATGACAAAAGTATACTTGTGTGGCTTCAAAAAAAGAAATACAGAGCCTAAGGCAGACTGGCTGTCTCGCCCCTTAACAAGACCCAGGCACAAAATGTGGCAAGCTAGCATAAATCAGGTGGAAAGGAAGATTGGTTGACAAATTTGACAAGGTACCCCAAATACCTTATCAGTTAACATTCATCTAGTCGGAATCCGAAGAAGGCTGGTCCTGGCGGACAACTAAGTAGAAGCGGCACCCTTGGTAGTGACAGCATCCCCTAAGGCAATGACACCCTCGACAGTGAGTTCCTGGAGGTTCTTCGGGGAGGTAGTGAGGTCAACGGCTTCGGACCTCTCTCCCTCCACCTCCTCGACTTTAGCCCTCAACATGTCCTCGTAGGAGTGGTAGGCCAAGTCTTCCTGCTTGAGAAGAACTCTTGGGCTCGGGTGACTGCCGTCCGAAAGCCAACGGAGAAGCCCTTCACCGTACACTTATCATACCTGACAATGTACTACTCTAGGCTGAACTCAACCTTCTCATTGAGGAACTTGGTCGAGGCCCAATATCTGCTCACCGCCTTAGAAGCCACCGTCTCTAACGACCGAGCACGGGCTCTGGCCACGTCTAGCTCCTCCTCGACCTTTTTCCTCCTCTCGTTTACCTCAAGGACTTGGGTCAGATCATCCTTTAGACTAGCCCTCAACTCCTCCTTCACCTTCGTAGCGCATCGCATCTCCGCTTGGGACTTGTCTAGGGAGCTGAAGATTTTGATGTTGAGCCTCAAGCCTTTGCCTCTTTGCTTGGAGGTTGTCAAACCTCTCGGCCAAGTGGTAGGTCTGGACTATTATCCGAAGGCTTGACTGAAGGGCCCTGATGGAGAGTTAGGAGTCGGACCTCCTTTCCTCTCGGCTCCTCTCCATAGGGATGCAAGCGACCTGAGCAAAGTCATGCACCATGTCCCCCTCGAAAAATGTAATGTCGGTGTACAGCCTCCACGAAGGCGGGTGCCACTAGACTAGATCTTGGGCTGGCGAAGGGGCCGTTGGTTGTCTCGAACTAGTCGAGGCATCTTCTCGAATGACAACGCCCGCCAACGACTGAGGGATCTCGACAGCTGCACCCCTTGGTCGCACACCACAGGGGGCCTTCCCCCTGTCCACCCGATGTCGTTTTAGTCGAGCCTTGGCCCCCTCAGTGACTCCACCCCCTAGGGTTTCTGCTCGGCCGCTTTCTTCCGCCTACGCATGTCCTCCAGTCTCACGGTCATGAGGGCGTCGCCTCCTATTGGAGCTACTAGAGGACCACCTTAGAGAATGTTGAAACACCCGAGAGAAGGCCCGACGTCAAGCCCGTGGACCCCTGCGGGTGGCGGAACTCCTGGCACTGTTTTGCCGTCCTCTCCTCCACCAGCATGAGCTGCCTCTTGGGAGTAAGAGCATCTCAAATGAATGTCTCAGTTGAAAAACAAAGCAGATGGCTAGTGGATGTCCGAAAAAATCTCCTTTGCAAGACCGAGAGGGACACTCACCCCGAGACTCCTGTGGGGCAAGGCCAGTCGCTAGTAAGGCCCTCTCAGTAACTTTGAGGTCAACGTTCATCACGAGCTGGGCTTTGAGGACCGCTTTCCTAGGCTCCACGTCTGGGGGAATCCGATAGGGCAGTGGATCCTCCCGCATAGGAGTGAAGTTAAAGGTGCAATGGAAGTGTCAAAGGAAAATCACCTCAGGATTTCGAGTCACGAAGAAAAAGTGATTTTTCCACAACTTGTGACTCGAGGTGGTAGAGCTAAGGCAGACATGCATTCACAAAGAAGAATCTGCCATCGATCTGGATGTGAAGCAGGTGCTAGAACATACACCTGAAAAAGGATGGCCGTGGAATTCACCCTTCGCTCATGGCAGATAAGAAAGAAGTCATACATGTAGAACCAAGTGTTGGGGGTAAGCTGGGCAGGAGCCAATGTATACTGCTGCAAGAGGTTACAAACAAAATGGGGATTCGGGAGACGAAAACCAGCCAAAAATATCTCCTTATAGACTACAAAAGAATTAGGAGCCTCGGAGGAGAGTCGGTCACCTAGGCCGACTTCTACCAAGCAGTACCAATGGAGTACCCTATGCTCCTCCATCATTTTACCCAGCTTCGCCTATTTAATGATATTATAGCTATGTAGAGCCAGTGTTAGAGCCCTCCTCTTAGATTGCCCGGAAGTGCTACCAACTTTGTTGGACGCCATAGCTAGGGTTTTCGAGAGATCCTTAGACCAGAGGGAGGAAAAGTAACTAAACAAGGAGGAGGTCTAAGATTCTGGGGACCAAGAAGTGGACCCAGAAAAAGGAGATGACGAAGAAGCCCTAGAGGACCCCGAAGAATCAATAAGAGTATACCTAGATACTAGGATGGACTCACTGAAAAAAATGTAAGAGATGTAGGGCGATGGTGAATCTCCTCTTCTCCAACTCTGATGAGCAAAGGAGATGCTCAGGATAGTGCAGAAGGAAGGTTAACCTTCCTCGGACCTTGCCTTTATAGGGGAAAACCAACTAGGTCCCCCGCATCCTCGACTCACTTGAGATACCGAGAGGCGCCAACACGATCTGCCATGATGATTGACTAGACGTACCATCAGAAGCCAAAGGGACGCGCCCCATCATGGCGACTCAAGATGTCTTCTCGCCCACGGAACAGTGCCACATGTACGTCTGACACATACGATACTATTCCAAGGGAGTGAGAGGTAATGGGACGTCATCCCCTTCCTTAAGTGGGCAGCCTTTCGGCATACAGTCGGCGTCCCATTTTCTGTGCCCACCGGTCCTATCAACCCTCTTTAGGCCTCTCGTTTCATGTCACTACCGCATTCGAATTTCGAAATTGGGTGTGAGGGGGCCAGTGATGAGGGGTGATTGGGATCCAACCCAATGAGACCCAACAAGCGAACCAAGGGCCCGCGACCCATAAGCTGTCATGCGATGGCGTCATGTGACTTCTCCAAGTTCCCCAACAGGCAAGTTAAAGGGTCATGGTTCCCTAGAGAGCCAAGCCCTAAGGGGGCCCACACCTCGGTCGGTAAGTCCTAAGATAACGGGCATCTTGGTTGAAGCTCCCGACTGCCGAGATGATCTAATTTTTTCGATAACCTAGAGTCCCCGCTTCGACTAGAGGATACAAGGCCCCTGGGCTCGAAGGTCACGGTCTTCCGACCTCCCAAGAGAGTGGATCCCTCTGGGTCAATCCATAACTCCACCTCGCCATTAGACGGGTCTTACGGTCTAGCAGCGTAATCTCCCACTAAAGACAAGTTCCCACGATTTACTCTCCTGATCATGAGAGGAGATCTCTCCTTCCAACCTAGTGACCCACGATCCCCTCGATTAAAGGGCATTGATCATAGACCAGCTAGCCCCATGAGGGCAACGGCCCCCACAGTGCCGCACAGAGAGGAGAAGATAAATATCTCGGCTTCCTTCCAGAATGAGGTATGCTCTTAGCCACACGACTCCAAAAAATTCCTTAGCCTCTATCTCTTTCAAGGAACCTGACTTAGGCATTGGACGGTCTAACCCCTCACGAGAATGAGGAGCTCTTTGACGTTCTCTCTTTCCCTTGCAAGCTCTAACCCTGGGCGTTTCGTCTTCCACAAATTCTATCGAGTAGCTAGAGATTGGATCGGATGGTCGTTGTTACACCGGTGATTCCAATCTTTTTCCACGATTGCTGACCGACATGACTTTTTAAGGATTGTTTTAAAATTGTGGAATGTCTAAAATAAATATAAAAAATATAGTGACTAATATAAAATATTAAAAAATTATAAAAACTTTAAGAAACTCAAAGATAAGTTAACATTCTCGCACAATACAATCGGACAACGAAAGCCGTACTCTGATCAGCTACCTTTGCTAAAAGCTGGAAAATAAATCTTGCAGTGGACCCACCTGCCTTTTAAGAAACCCTGGGGGCCTTCGCGACGAGTTCTGTTGCATGGTGCACTCCGGATCCTCCTGTCCGTTATTTGGACAAGATGCCACGACAACAAAAACCCAACCGGGAACAACACTTTGGGATCCTCGCAAGTCCAGATCAGCTGAACCCATATTCTTCCTTCGTCTACAATACAAATTAAGGTGTTGAAAGCTCAGGGCAGCATTTGGATATCCGAATATGCGCTCGAACCTGACGAATCTGAGATGACGCCCTGGATTCACCACGATTCCGCAGCTGTTCTCTTCGCGAGTCACCCAGTAAACTTCTAAGATCATATCATCTGTTAGCTTTCCTGTTCTTGATCCATAGGTGTTGGTCATGTTTGCTATATAAAGCCAAGAGCTGTACCAAAAAGATAGAAAGCCATATCATAGATATTTTTGAAGAACTGATCCTTATATCCTTGTTAGTTTGATGATCTTATACATGCACAAGTACCACACCCAATATATTCTAGGACAGCATGGTGCAAGTTAAAGGGTGTAGGTAGATTCTTCAGGCAGGAAAACCATGTCCAAGACGGCTCAGAGGGTTGTGGTGATCCAGGACGCATCCAGGGACGTCTGTTCGAGCGCAGTTAGATGGGCCTTAGATGGCTTGTCTCTTCAACCCGGGGATGAGATCACTCTCCTTGGGGTTCTTCACCAGGTTAATAATCCTAGTACGTTTCCTTCCATTGGAGGAGTGGCACTGAGTAAAGGTTCATATCTTCTCTCTTGATTGCAAAATGTGCCATGCAAGATGCAGAAATGTAAAACAGGGACAGAGTGGGTATCATGCTACTGTTCCCATCCCTACTTGTTTACCTACTCATCTAGTTTCCTGCTGCAGTGGGATACAAGAGCAAGTTGGATGCCACAAATCCGAAGATCATCGATGAAGAGGTTATGAGGAAGGAAAAAGAGTATGAAAACAGCATTGAGATATTGCAACTTATCACGCTTTGCGACATAAGAAAGGTATGATGTCAAGAATCACTTAATCAATAAACATATGATTTACTTAGACCTCATTATGTTAAACTGCTTGTGTACAAAATGGCCTCATTACTTGATAATGTGCATACCCTATCATAGAACTAAAAGAAGATAGGGCTAGACCAATAATGGCCCACACATAATGTGCTGTAAACCAAACTAGTGCATCCCCTATTCTTCACTTTTTTCCCCCAGGAGGGTGCAATACAAGCAAATCTCTGTGGTTTAAAAGCCATGGATATAAGCATAGTGGGAGAATAGATCAACACATTCCCTGTTAATTAATTCAAAGCTACAAAAATCTCTATCGTGGCCATACTTCCTGGATGAAAGTGAGCCTGAAACAAAATACATGTAATCGACTTCTCAGGTTATTTTCCACAAAAGGGTAGTGCCTGCAGACACTGCATCTTCACCAAAGGTAACTGCTGTTGAAGCTGCAAAAGACTTACAAGCGACATGGATAATCCTTGACAGGTCAGTAATAAATGGGAAGATTTCTAATCCACATTCACCTTTCTGATGATCAGAAAAAAAAAAAATCTAGTTTCAGAAGGGTTTCACCTGCAGTGTAATACCAACAGAAGGGTTCTTATATACTACCCTCAAAACATGAGGATCTAATTAAAGAAATGGATGTTAAAAATATGATACAACATGTTTCTTGAAGCAGTTCGGTTTCAGAAACGATTACCCGTGGCATCTCGCCAACAGATGGATTTCAGCATATTACCCTGAAATCAAGAAGATATAAATAGAATAAATGATTTTAAAATTATGATTCAACATGTCTCTTTTTTTGGAAGATGATTCAATCTGTCTCTTGAAGCAGTATTTCTGAATTCAGACAATTACAGGCAGATGAAGAAAGACAAGAAATATTTCTTGGAGAGGCTATCTTGTGGCATTTCGAGAATGAAGCGCAACAATAATATTGAGCGTCTGCGGGGACCAAAAGAAAAAGTATACTATGGCAATGTAGTGACTCATGGAAGACAAAGCAGAGCACTGTATGAGATGTTGCCAGGACCAGAGAGAGAACAGGAAATGGAAGAGAGAATGAAAGACACTCCTGAAGAAGATGATCTTTTCAGTCTGGACATTTCCCCCATAAGTAAGCCATTGGGTATGTTTTTTTATTATTTTAAATATATATAAATTACAGGTCACTTTTCTGTCAAAGAGGTTCTCGACGAAGCCACAGCAAGGTTGGCCCATCTTTCTATCTAGCTAGAGAAGCAAAGTCACCAGACTCCCCACATCTACACATTAAAAACAGAAAATTAAAATTCTTCCATACCATCTATATCCATCTAATGTCCTTAGGATCTTAGGAAATGAACATCGCTGCATTTTACTAACCTGCACAAAGGAAAAGAAGGCCTACTCCAGAGGTAAGAACAAGTAGAAAGACAGCTACATGGCCCCACACTGAGCTGCATCATCATTTACTACATGATAGGCACCAAGTAGGCACAAAAAACAAGGAGTTTCAAACCCACAAAAGATACAAATTTTCAAACAATCTAGTGGGGAATTAAAACCTGTCACCTGGAATTAGGGATACAAACGCGTCAAATTTGGTGTAGATCTAAGGTAAAGCTGTGACGGTATCCGTTATGCTATAGTTTAGTTCTATAAGTTAATAATTGGTTAGATAGTCAGATTCTTAGGTGGCATTTGATAAGGGGGACTGGAAGTAGATTCCAAGCATTGATGGGGGATGGGGGGACAATGGAGGAAGGAAGTGCATTTAATGCACCTTTTCCTAAAGCTAAGGTGGAGAGAGATGAGCACAAAGAGGAAACAAAGGAGAGATAAAAAGCCAATGAAAGTGAGTTCTTGGGGATTTTCGAGAGATGCCAATCATTGATGTGGGGCCACAGACCCCAAAATCCCAACATCAAAAATCTATTTTTTCTCACCCAAGTTCCCAAACGATGCCTTACTGTACCATATATGTTTGGTCAAAAAAAGTTGTACCCATTACCTTATCCACTATTCACATTGATTTGAAAAGACTATCTGTTAACTGACCTATAAGCTAATAATTGGTTGAATGATTTGGTTATCAGTTACCATTTGCATCCCCACCTCGAATCTTCTTTTAGGGGTTGAGATTGTCTTTGAAAGAGAGGAACTATTCCTCTCATTTGTTCTTTGTACTACCACTATTTATTACTTTAATAAGATTGGTGGTGCAATTCACCTTTTCCAAATAAGAAAACAATCAAGTGGGCTAGTAAGACCCCCCCTTTTAGCAAAAATGGATTAGTTTTCCCTGATAATGTCACTGAAATGGTAGCACAATTACCACAAGATATAAAACTAGATTCACCACCTGGCATTAGCAATTTTCCTTCAAACATTATCCCCCCAAATAGTAATCCAGATTTACAGACCATAAAAATCTCAGACACTACCAGATCTAGATAATCCAAGAACCTAAACACTTCTTCATGATTGGCAGATGAACATCAAATGATCAATGAGGCTCAGTTTAACTCAGAATCGCAAGCCATGTTCAGCAGAGAAGTATCCAAGTCTCAGTCATGCAAGGATGTATAGGATCCCATTACAAAGAAACATTACTTTGATGAGAAGAGCATGATTCCTCACCACCCAAGAAACTAAATCCATCTCTTCCATTATAATGAACGTACAATGGTGTCCATGTTAACTGTTGGTCCAATCTTCTCATCTTTATAGGCTTCTCTCTAGATACGAGGGCCAAGGCTCCACAGTGAAATGTGTTCAGAAGATGAAGCAAGGGACTGACAGGTGACAGCCTCTACTTCTCTAGGGAAGTCCATGGGAAAGTGTATGAGTAAAAATCATCCTTATATCAATCAGGATACTCCTGGGAGGTGGCTATTGCTTAGCTGAAGTAGGGAGCTAGTCAGCCGACTGGGGCTAACCTGTTGATGAGTGTCCTGATCCCGGACAAGCAGGATAGAGTAAACTTTCTCTGGCAGGTCAAACACATTGACCTATATTTGATCCTTACAATGGTTAAAATGTTCAAGTTCTGGTCAAACGTGTAGAGGCTATCAGTTATGACTAGAGCTAAAAAGTGAGAAGACCTGAAATTTTTTTTCAATCATCAACAAAAAAAATTCAGTCAGACTGCTTTCTGAGTGAAAGAATTTTGAAATGAAGGGCTAAAATTGCAATGCCAGCTCCGATAGTTAATAAGAGGAGAGTGCATGCCATTCATAGCTAAGGCCAGTCTTCAAAAAGAAGGGCCCAGATCCCATGTTGCACTGGTTACAAATGCAACCTTGTAAAATCCTAGGGGACAGTCCTCCCACAGGCTAAAGGATAAAATTGACATCATCTCTGTGCCTCTGCGAAAATTCCTAGAACACTGGGATGTGGGATGCCAAGCAAATCATTGTAAGTTGGCGAGCATATGTATATCCTTTCTGTGTAACTGGATCTGATTCTTAGCCTTTCACTTTTGGACAGACAATATAACTGATTTGTAACATTTGATTCCATCTTAGATATATGCCTATAAGAAACCAAACGTGCTTTATCAAAATCACAGGACGAATTCAAAAATCTCTTTTGCTAGCTCTTGACCTTCTCCTGTCCCTTGCTTTGATATAAGCTGTTCTTATCCCATACTGGCTTAAGATTGGCTGGAGGTGAAGACCATAGCACTCGACCTCTCTCTAGGGAAGTAGGAAGAGAACTATATGGATTGTGATATACTGCTTTCACTCGCTGAATGCTTAAAGAAGACCTTAGCATTGGCTTTTAAGAAGAATGAAAATAAACTACAAAAAAGTAATCTACAATCTATAAATGATCTGCAGCACATGAAATGAAAGCCAAAGGCCCAGATGATCTAAAATTGTAAGTAAGATTACTTGAAAATATGTTTGATTGCCTTATGCAAAAGAAGGGCGGCAAGACGTTAGTGCAATTGCAATGTCATATCATCCACTAGTATATTTTCTACTTCACAAAGACAAAAACAGAAGTGAAACTAGATTTGGTGAATGGTATAATTGTTTAAAATCTCATATCACTAGGATAGGCACCTGAAATCTCATATCACTAGAAAAAAATGAGATTTGGTGAATGGTACTTTCTAGATTCTTTACAAAAGTTGAAACATCATATTTCAAAAGAAATGTCCAGGAACCCCTCTTACTCACAAAGGCCTGGAGATTTTTCACACTTAAAGAACAGGATACATACCTATATTGGATACTTTAATAAGCAATGCACTGCATAGCTACCTCTGTACTGCACTTTGAGCTATCCTTTTTTTTCCAAAAAGAAAGCCAAACTTCTGATTTCCCTCATCAACATGGGTTTTGGCAGAGAGGGAAGAAAAGACAGTGACAATAGTAGCAACTGGCCAGCCACTAACATGACAAAATCTCTACTCCAGCACCTCTATCTCCATGAAAGCTATTCATTCATCAGCTTGTCTCACAAAATATGGCATGGATTCCACGTTTGAATAGAAATGATCCATCATTCCATTGCATGAAACCTCATCATCATTATTTGTGATATCCATATTTCATATTCATATTTATCTTCATAGTAAAGTATGTTGATACAAAGGTTAAACAAACACAGAAGAACCAATTGACAGATTCTTGTAAATGAAGAATGCTCAGTCCCTGAAGAACTAGAACAAAATATCTCGCATTGGTCCACCACTTGATCCAGTACTTATGTTACAAATGTTTTCTTTTTCTCCAATGGTGATGTCAAATGCTAATTTAAGAAGCATCTTAATTTTGGGGATTTTTACTTTTCAGTCCCTATAATCTAGCAATATTCCTTATAAGTCCCTGCAATCTTTATATTCCTTATTGGTCCGTACAATTATCCCTAAAAAGCCCCTCTATCCTTACTAAAAAGCCCTTCTGGAGGAACTTTTTTAAGGATGATTCAAAGATTGTGAAGAGTTTTAAGGAAATATGAAGATTGCAGGGACTTGCAAGGAATATTAGAAGATTATAGGGACTGAAAAGTAAAAATTCCTAATTTTATTTGTTCTCCCATGAGTAATGATGATTATCTTCAATCCAATGGGATAATGCATGCTTTATGTATCTGAACTGATTTGCTATTTATGATTTTAGTCGTACTTCCATATGGATTTTAGGAAATGACCTCAATGACTAATTTAGATTCTACTATTTTGTTTTATTTAAAGTGTCGTTTTGCAACAAGTGGGCCACTAATAGATGTTTATCTTCCCAAACTTAGCCTTTTGGAAACTAAGATACGTTGTTCAATCCTCCGTGCTACCTTAATGTTGTCATTATCTTTGAGTTGTCTTTTGTGTTTGTTGCATTTGCCACGAACAATATCCTCTGTGCATTATGATTTTATATTTTAAAGCCAACTACCTAAAGCGCATAAACTGATTTATGTCAGGCAATAATCTTTGTGCATCCTTGTTTCATGTCCGCTGATGAATATTTTTACACCGATGTGCAATAAAATGAAGCCAACTTCCAGTGAGTAAAGGTAAAATAATTTGAAAATCCAGTGGTCCAGAGTGAAAGCAACTGAACTTCTGGTGCTAATTTCTAGTGCTAATGCTGTTTGGTAAAACTAAATTAACGAACCCAATTAGTAAGCATGTATCACGTGGCTTCCATGTTTACTATATGACTGACTCAGGAGGCAAGGTTGCGTGGTCAAACAGCCTGGGACTGAAAAGGTGAGGGGTGGACTGCAGGCACCTCCCTTCATGAGGGTTAGCAACATGGGGTTTATTCTCTCAACACCAACAGGAAAACTACAAAAAATAACAAATTGGTATGCCTGGGACTTGATATTGTTTCACATTATGATGATTTTAGCATGCATTCAGGAATAGTAGAACAAAGACGATCTGGCTTCTTTCACATGCACAACAGAGGAAAGGAGACTCTGTCTATTTCAGGTGTACGACTGGTGGCTCCTCTAAAGAAAGAAGGGTACATATATATAAGGGTATAAACAAATTTTCAAGAAAGGGTATAAAGAAAGAAAGGGATGAGATGAGAGCCTATTTGAAAGTAAGAAACAAAAGAAGAAGAAAGAAAGGAGAAGTGCTGGCATCACCAAAGAAGGCGAATATAAAAGGAAACTTATCTAAGAGAATATAAAATTAAAGTTATCTGAAGGGGTTAACAAAAAAGAAGGAAACATAGGAGAAGAGAATGCCCACTGATGGACTCTTTCCTCCTTTCTTTTAGATGGCCTAGAAATAACCCTGTAAGGGAGGGGGACCAAGCTTCCCTGTAGGGGGAATTGTTAACCATTGGCTAGGTTACTAGTTAGTTCTTGGTCTACTAGGAAAAGCATTAATGGTGGGTCATGAGGCAACTGCCACATCTCTTCACCTCTCTTCTTTTAGCCAACTGAGAAAATCCCTCTTCAGTAGTGATCAAAATGTAAGTCCTTTGTTGGGGGGAACCTACATTTAAAAAAAAAGCAAATTTTAGGTTTAAAGACCATTCTTGCTTGTTCTAGTGGTTGGCCGTGAGCACCCCTCTCCACCAATTGAATACACTCTCCCTCATTTTTTTTATAAGAAAAGGAGGGGGACATGGCTGCCATGATTTAATGATTAAATAAGGTGCTACGAGCCACCACTACACTCTCTTTTTCACTTCCTTGTGGCCAGCATCTTTTTGTGAAATTAGAAAGAAAAGGAATATACTCTTTCTTTCACTTCCTTTAAACATTCAAAGGTTACTCTACCATTACAAACTAAATGTGAGATATTGGTGTCATTCAAATAAGTCATCTATGTCAACGTGGCCATTTTTTGGAGGGTCAATGAGCTCGCTATGTTAGCATGTCTCATCATTTTGGCCAATCAAAGTTGACACTTGGCATATCATTAGTCGAAAACACCAATAAGGGCCTATATCTCCACCCCCTCTCACTGAAGGGGGGTCCAATCAATGTGACTCAAAGTAAGATCCAAAGGAGAGTGGGATGGACGAAGGAGATAAGAGACTAAAAAGAGGGCTATATAGAGAAAGCTTATGAAAAATTTACAAGTATAATGTATAATTCATATCCACTTTCAATAATTCATGTTCTTTTCTAGTTTGTTTCTAAGCATTCAAAGTAGTGCTACAACCGACCTTTAGACTTGTGATAGTAGTGCTTCTCAATATGGGTGAAATGTGGTTGTCTATAGTGATCCTATTAGTAAATGTTTTAGCCAACGTTAAAGGTGATAACTCTTTAGTGTGAAAATTTGACCAGGTCAATAAAGGACTCCAACTTTAGATGTCAGTATTTATAGGTGGCATCCCTTAATAGTTGTAAATTTGACATAAGTGTGAAATTGACCTCCAGTCAGGGAAAGAGGAAGAGCAAGAGGTCAGACACCTAGAGGGGTGTGCAGCTTTAAAAAAAGAGCAAAGTCCCTTCCAGATCTTTTGAAACCCTGAACAATGGAGGAAAAAGAAGAAAATAGAACATGGATATAAAATGAAATGAGAGAAAGAGAGAGAGGAGCTGATAAAGGTCAGCTGGGCCCCACTGGACCTGTGCTAGGTCCATGGAGGTTGTTTCCCATGTACAAGAGAGGATAGACAGGAGGGATATTAGGAAGAGGAAAAGAAAGAAAGAAAGGAAGGAAGGAAAAATAAAAAAGATAAGAAGAAAGAAAGGGGAAGAAAAGGAGGAGCTGATGGGTGTTGTCCTATTGGCCACACACCATAGGATGGGGGGAGGGGAGAAGAGGAATAAATAGGAGTCAATAGTGGGTCTGCTGGGACCTACACACCCCCTACCAGCCTTCAGCACACGAGGATTTCTCTAAAGGCTTCCAAGCTTCCCAAGGCACAAAGCCTTGCGTTTCTTCTTCTTCACGGCTTCTGAAACACTTGAATTGTTGTAACTTTGTTCAGCTCATTGTAATTGAAGAATATTAATGAAATATTTGTTTAATCCATTGCCTCTCTTGTTGTCATTTGGTGTTTGTAGATCTTTATTGGGTCTTTAATGGATCCAAGTAAACCCATTTGAATTATGGCTCCTTAATGGGTTTTCATTTGATTTCGCTTGAGTTCACTACAGCGTATGGATCCTAATGGATATTTTGTGGATTTTCTAAGTCCACAACCTTTAATGACCTTATTTTACTATCCGTCAAGTCCATATTCATTAGTATTTTTAGTCAATGTGTCACTATATCTACACTTTTAAAGGACTTAGACATGTTCTAGACAATGCCAAAAGTTAGACCATAGCCCATGTCCCTCTTCTAGACCTGTCCTATGGCACCATTTGGGAACTCTTAATCTACTTATAAAAGCACCTCTAAATACTAAATAGAAGTGCTTTTGAGTATAAATACTTCTATCTCCAAAGTGAAAGTTGTTTTG
Organism: Zantedeschia hybrid cultivar; assembly: GCA_030544215.1. Classification (NCBI taxonomy): domain Eukaryota; kingdom Viridiplantae; phylum Streptophyta; class Magnoliopsida; order Alismatales; family Araceae; genus Zantedeschia; species Zantedeschia hybrid cultivar. The sequence goes on from JARZZO010000005.1 coordinate 22,248,574, forward strand.
TATCACAAAATAGGTACTATGATCAGAGAGAGTACGCTTATTAGAAGTATGTCAATTGCATTTGCAATAATTTATAACATCTCATAATGAATAGAAGTAGCACTAAAAATAATAAGTTTGCTGGCATTAGGTAAAATAGAAATTAATTAATAATAAATAGTAACAGAAAATGTAACAATAAATAATAATTAGTTATAGGAAATGTAATAACTTATAATTAGTTATAGAAAATGTAATAAATAATAAATAGTTATAGAACATATATTTTGATGCAAATAATTATGTGTTTAACAAAATACTAAAATGTATATTATAATAAATTATCAAATCAAAATCACTATTTATATGCCATTAGACTACCTTAAATAAAACATGTACTTGTTGGGAAGATGGTGGACTGATGAATAAACAGCGAGCAGCCCACCCCGGCTCCAGCCAGCAGCCATGTGAACAACTAGATCCATCCATACAACTCAGGAGCGATGGCTTTTGTGACAACAAACGGCTGTCAAATAATCAGTGAAGGGGCGGAGGTGCAGGCCTTGTCCACTCTTTTGGAGGTTTCAGGTCAATAGTCCTACAAATGCCTGCAGCAGGGAAGGGGTGGAGGTGCAGGCTTTGTCCATTCTTTTGGAGGCTGTAGGTCACATCCATATAGGTGCTATTTTGTTCCTCCATGTTCATCAAAGGAGAAAGGAAGAGATCCGTAAATAGGGAAGGAGAAAAAGGAGGCAGATTGTGAGGGGCATTATGGGCCTTATGGGTTTACACCTCCTATCAATTGGAGGAGGAAAAAAAATCCTCACAGAAGGAGAATTTGTTTTTTATTATGTGAGGAGAGTTCTATCCTCCCACCCAGAGGAGAAATCAATCATGGCTAGGACACCAAACAGTCTCTCTTTACAAAGAAGTCATTCTTTGCTTAGGAGAAGCAACTTTGATTTTTGACGTCTTAAAGGTTCCCAAATGCGGCCTAAGATTTGTTCAACCTTCCTAAATCTACCCAAACACCTAGAATACCCTCAACCCTTCCTAAAGCTATCCAAATACCCTAAATACCCTTGGCCTTTATGACCTACCCAAAATACCCAACATGACCTACTGTAACTCATCTGAAGATCCAACTTGTCCTTAACATGCATTTAAAATAACCCAAATATATCAAACCCCCTAACATTCACTTAAGATGATCAAAGTATCCCAAAACACCTAACGTTCACATAAAACAACCAAAATATGCCCTGTCATCCATCTAAAATGTCTAAAATACCCAAAAAATTAAAATCCAACAAAATGACTAAAATACCCATGAAACCGTAAAGTTTGCCTAACATGACTATAATGACCCTAATGCCTAAAACATAGCCAAAATACCAAGATAACCTCAAAGCCTCAAAACTTACCCAAAATTACCAAAACACCCAAGAAGCCTAAAAATCACATAAAATATTTAAAATGCCCTCTAAACCCCAGAATCACAACAAATTGCCTGGAACCTAAGCCATTCAAAATGCTCCAAAATGCCCTTCTAACTAAAAAAAAATCACTCAAATTCATTAAAACATCCTCTAAATACCAACACCCTATAAAATTAGCAGATATGTTCTTAAACCTTAAACCCAACCAAATTACTAGAATACCCCTTTAACCCACAATATCTTAAACCACCCTAAAAGCCCTATGGTGCCCTCCATACCATGGTAAAACTGAACTTGGATTGAATTGCTTCGTATGATTAGTGCTACATTTTATGTGGTTTGGTTTCTTCAGGGCATCATCAATGATAATTAATCAACGGTTTCCAATGATTAGAGTGTTTCTGTTAACATCAAGGAAGGTCAGTATGATTTCTCTTGTCAGAGGGATGTTATTAACATTGGCCGCATACAGATGTGGAGGATCCGGATTGAAGAACCAAAAGATTCAGCTTTGTCAGGTAAAGTTAAAAATAAAATAATTAAAATAAATGCACAACACCCAACCTCCTAGAAACTTTTAAACATTCCAACTATGGCAGAGAAGATTAAGAGTTTTCTTACAGATGTTTCCAGATCCTCCTTCTTTCAAAGTTTTAATGTCTTCTGGAAAATAGGATTCACTGTATATAAATTATTTCAAGTTATAGTTGGCCTAGCCTTGGGGAGTTAAGGATCAAACTTACTAAGGAAAACAAAGGTTACATTGGGAAAAAGCATCATATTTAATTGTTTATTCAAATTCCTAAGGGTCAGCTGTATTAAGGAAGAGTTGGCCAAAATTCGGATGCAATTAGTCTGATTGCCAAGGGACCTTCTTCTGAAAGTGACTGCTAAAGGGGCTTGGGTAGTCAAATAATTAAATCAGCCACCCTAAGGGTTATCCCTGACATTAAAAAACGAATTGGTGTATGCTCAGTACTTTATGTTTCATATTATGAAGATGAGAGAGTGTTTAGATGCATCTGACTCCTTTTCTGAGTATAGCAAAAGAAAGGGGTTGCGTCTTAATGGAAGAGAGGAGATCCTGACTCCCTTTAAATGTACAGGAGAAGAAAGAGAAAAAAAAAAGCCAAAAAGAAAGACCAATAAGATATTTATGTTGTTTAAAAGTCTTGGACAGGTGTTAGTAGAAGTCCTTTAAAAGTTTGATTTCTTTGAAACTAGTCAAGTTCACTCTGTCTGCTTCATCTCTAGTTAGAGTGTCCATGAGTCCTGTGGATTTAAGAGTGAACCATTTTGTTGGATATTGTGAAACTAGGGGTCTTCATGTTTCAGAAGGCTAACCAACAGTTGGTCCTAATTGGCCTGGTTGCTAAGGGACCTGAAATTCTAAATAGTTAAGCACCAAAAAGGTGATGAATAAAAAACTGGAACTTCGTTCCTGTTCTTCCATGGCACTGATTTGAGGACAACGTATAGAAAATGTCTAAGTTATTGTAAGTAAGCTAGTAGAGAATTCATTAATCTGTATTAACGTTCCTACTTTGAGCCTTTTCTTTCTTGAAATCTGATTTTTTCCTAGACCATAACCAGACGCATGAAAGCCCTCTGATGAATCCTCCCTACACACACATTTCTTCATTCATGATCCAAATGCCAATCTCAAAGCAGAGGAGAGAAGCGAAATCCATAATTTCCTTTGAATATGGCATCTTTCAACAACTAGCACAAATAACAAAATGTCAATATAGACAATTAGGTTTGTCTGACAACTGTATGTGTAGAAAGAAGTTTATACCATTAAATCACCACAATAAACACAATTGTTCCCAAAGGAATGTGCCACGTCCAATAGCAACCTGTGTCTGTGTCAAAGGACATTATCATGGACATAGACTGGTAATGAATGAAAGGATAAGCCAGGTGGTTAGTCTTGAATATTGTCAAGATAGACATTATGGCATGTGATTGGTGAAAGAAACAGTCCGTTTAAGAAGTACATTTTATCAATCCTCTTAAGTGGGAAACAATCTGTTGCTTTCTATATTCAGTTTGACTATTGAGAATGCAATTGTGGAATGACAATGGTGAAAGAAACAATAAATGCTCTCAATAATTCAGTTTTTGTAGCACATTTAACCAAGTGAAAGGTGCTCATATTTCATACCAATGGTTTCTTCTTTCAGGATCAGAGAACTTTCATGAGAAAAGCAGTGTAGAAACCAGAATTAACAGGGGAGAAATCCCTCATGTATCAGGTGAATGGCTGTGGCAATTGTCAGCAAACAGACTTACCAGTTCTGGTGGCAAAGATCCCGAAGTCTCCAGTTTTCATGAACAAGAAGACAATGTTACAGTTATTCAAACCTCAAAAGCAAGAGATTGCATGCCATGTGTCATTTTTGAAGCACAGGTTATAGAAAAGACAAAAGCTGTTGAAAATATAGAATTAGGAAATGCTAATATTGATGAGGAGGCTTCAACATCTAGTTTTGTGATGGCACAACTAGAAGAACCAGTTGAAAATTCTGTGTGTTCATATTGTAAAGAGGGAAAGGCAAGTGCAAGATGGAAGGATTTCACATATACTGAGCTAAAGTCTGCTACAAAAGACTTCTCTAAAGAAAATTTTCTATCTGAAGGTGGATTTGGATCCGTTTACCAAGGAAAGCTTGAAGACGGGCAGTGGGTTGCTGTTAAGCAACATAAACATGCCAGTTTGCAAGGAGAGAAGGAATTTATTTCAGAAGTTTATTTATTAAGCAAGGCTAGGCACAAGAATGTGGTGACATTGCTTGGTTCATGCTCTGAAGGAAGCCAGCGCTTGCTGGTTTATGAGTTTATATGCAATGGTTCACTGGACAAACATCTGTCAGGTAAAATAAATTACTCCTTAAAAGTGATGAAAAATTATTGGATGATGACAGTTAACAGCAGCTTTTTGAAATAGACTGTTTTGTGAATGTCTTTAATTGCCTACTTTCAACATCTCATTGCCAAAGCCAAATTCATGTAAGAGTTATAACTAAATTTATGGAAATAGGCAATGAGTTGCATATGTGAATGATTTCAAGAATGTTTTCTAGTTGCTATACCATAACAATGCAATATAGCCATAAACAGCTCATAATTGCTTTAAGACAATTTGCAACACAGAGGACAATGTTTAGATTCATTCTCTAAGATGGAATTTCCAGAAAATCCTTCTGGCATCATGCCTCCCATTCAAAACCACGCTTTAGATTTTAGATGGAATCTGACAGATGTTTCACTCATAATATGAAATCATGTGGCACTAAAAAAGTTTCATGCCTTCATCAGAACGCTGAATATCAAGGGATAGTTGATTCTCCGTCAAAGAGAAAAAAGGCTGTCACACAATTAGGAACAAGAATACATAGAACTGCCATGAGAAACCAGCTGAAATGCCAAGACACAATATTATATTGTCTCTTTATTTGTTTGAAAAATATGGGTAGTCGGGTACTAAAATCCAGTGGAAAACAAGATTCAACTTCAGCAGCAGTTTTGTAAGGAATGATGCCGCAGTTTAAAATACAGAGTTGCAGACCCCTTTCTCATAATACATGCCAATTTGAAACATCATTGCACACTTACAAGTATATAAGGAAGCAGGATCTCAAACTATGTAAAAGGTGGTCTTAATTAATGTTTCAGATTGTTAAGCATTTCTTATCCTGTTCCCTTGAAATTCACCTAATTTTCTGTTCCCACATATGACATGGAAAAACACATTATTCTGTATTTGAAAGCAATAAAAAAGATTGAACGTTACTAGGCCTCTGAAATTTCTTCCTACTTTTAGTCAAATGTTGTCCCACTTCATTTGACAAAGAAACGATACATTCTGATCTCTTCATTAATCGCTTTATCATATGAAACATAACCAACATAGCAAGGTCATGCATAGCTTTTTCTCAATCACACACTAGTTGCCTGACCATGGTTCAGAGGACTAAACGGTCTTGAAGCGATGCACATGTCTGCTCATTTTTAGAACCTAAAGAGAAAATAGATGGTGTAGCCACTCTGAAATTGAATCCAATAAAACTGTAAACTTTTCATGCAACTTTGGATTTTGATAAAAGTCAAACTTTCAGATCATTATTACTTGGTTTTGGGAAAAGCATACCACATTTTAAATCCGACAGTTAGACAATGGCTTGGACCCAAGGAATATATGATGTTGTTTTTAGATTTAGGAAAACAATTGAATAATCACTTCGTGCCCATATGCAACAATATAGGATGTAGCTCCAAAGCTTTGAGCTGGAGAGAAAGGATAAAAATAGCACTGGGAGCTGCCCGTGGTTTGAATTATCTGCATCAGAACAACATCATTCACAGGGACATGAGGCCAGACAACATCCTCATAACTCATTCCTATGAAGCATTGGTAAAGTCTTAAACTATTGAAATTCAGAGACTGAAGGATCAACTACACTAGATTAACTTTCATTTTATTGTCAAATATGTCAGATAGGAGATTTTGGCCTTGCAAAGACAAAGCATGATGCACCTGATAACTCAGAGAACAATATTCTTGGAGCTGTTGGATACCTAGCACCTGAATATGCAGAAAGTGGTAATGCTACCACAGAAACAGACGTATATTCCTTTGGAGTACTCCTCTTAGAACTTATCACAGGTCAAAATGTAAACAAGACTCTTCGGGGACGAGGTCTTTTAGAATGGGTAAGGTGTGCAGCATGTGGCTTGTTTATCTTCATTACTTCCTTACTTTGATGTAATATTGCTTCTGGTACAGGCAATACCACTTTTGAATGAACGGAGATACCCTGAATTGATTGATGAAAAGATTCAGGATTCATATGATGTCCTTCAATTGTTTTGGATGTTTTCGGTAGCAGACCGATGTCTGAGCAAGGATCCCAATAGAAGACCTACCATGAAACAGGTAACTGTAAAATAAGGTTTCTAACCATTTAATATCATAGAGTTCCTAACGCAAATAGTTCCACATGTCTTTGAGAAATTATAGCTCCAATAAGACAAACAAGTTTGTAGTTTAATGTTCTCCCTGAAGTATCAAAATGCCAAAATCTTAATTGAATGTGTACTTTTAGGTCATAAATACAGTTTCTTAAATTTTCTTGGACTCCGCATTTTTATGGAATGACTGTCAGCATTGACTCTTCTAAGGATGTTCAGGAAAGAGCCAGCTCAGGAATCCTTTGATATCAACAAATAGCTTACAGTCCATGTTATACTAATCACAAATCAGTGACTTCAATACCAATCCAACAGGCCTACAATGTTCGAATCAATAATTGGATTCATTTTTCGACATCAAAGTGGCATGCCATCAACTTGCCTATGCCATCAACTTGTCTATGCCATCAGCTTGTATATGTAGTTAAAGGTGATCACTTGAAAAAGAAAATGGAGTTAAAAGTGATCACTTGAAAAAAAAGTGAAGTTAAAGGTGAGAGCAAGCAAGCAAACCAGTAGTGTCTCCCCTTAGCCTCAAATGCCTGGGCGAGCACCAAGGTGTTTGAGGCGATGCCCCTGCAGACTGAGATCCCCTCCTAGGGAAAGAAGGGAGTTTTAGAGGTATCCCCTAGAATATATCATATTTATGGATTAAGCGCTATAATCCTGATATTTATAACCTCTCAGATTTCATGTTATCTGGTAAATCCCCTGAAAGCCCTTCAAGTTTTTGAAAAAAGCCACCTTGAAAAATGGTTTATCAAATAAACATGTAATTGTGAGGGTTTGTATATAAATATCAAGATTACAGTATATTTGAAGCCTAACTATGATAGATCATAGAAGGCAATTTCAAAAAATACAAAAGAAAAAACATGAAGGAATAATGGTAGTAGTAGGGAACCAAAGAAAACATCCAAGGCAATGAAATGCAACCCTTCTAAGTTTTTGAAAAAAGCCACCTTGAAAAATGGTTTATCAATAAACATGTAATTGTGAGGGATTGTATATAAATATCAAGATTATAGTATTTGATGCCTAAATATGATAGATCATAGCAGGTAATTTCAAAAAATCCAAAAAAATAATAATCATGAAGGAATAATGGTAGCAGGAGGGAAGCAAAGAAAACATCCAAGGCAATGAAATGTGAGGTTCTAGGAACCATGAATCATGGCAAATACATGTCCCATGAACACGTGGTATACAAAAAGATGGTAGCATGTAGAGATATATATAGAAAAATGCTATTATGTGAACCGCCACAGTGCATGCAGTTTGACTGCATGTATTGTTTTGACCTCCATCCCATGTTAAAAAAAATTCATCATAAAATTTTAAATATTCAATTACCCCCCTCAGAGTTGTTTCCATATCTCGAGGCTTCATTTTCACTGTTCGATTGTGTCCGATCGTAAAACTCAGTTGTAGCCGTCCACTTGGAACGTGCAAATCCGATTTTCCAAAAATCATTGAAGAATATCCAAAAAATTAAAAAAAATTGTCACATTACCCTTAGGGTTGTTCTCATTCACTTGGAGTTTTAGTATTCCTCACCAATTTGCTCGCACCTGATTGGACGGCTACAATCAAGTTGCATATGATTGGACGGTGATAATTAAGTTCCAATGAATGGAAATAACTATATGAAATATAATTGAATATTTAAAAAATGATGATGATTTTTATTATTATTCTTAAACATGGAGATGGGGTGGATTTGTAATGTGCGGTCAAAGTGCATGCACTGTGCAGTTCACACAGTAGCTCCTCTCTCTCTCTCTCTCTCTCTCTCTCTAGAGATAGAGAGAAATAACTCAGTCCACATATATTTCTTGTTGATGTGGACCATGGGGAAGGTAACATTCCTTCTGAACCAATGATTCAAAAGTGCAAACCTTAACAGAACATTAATTCCCTCAAGACATTCTGCAGATTGTACTATATTGAAGTACATCTGTAGTAAAAAATTTGACATCCACGAGACTGATGCACTGCTTTATGATATAGAACTCTAATTAACAATTAATCAGTTGCATAAACAAATGAGGAAGAGTGGCAAATATGTCAGACTTGACTCCTTATTGAACTCATGCAAGGAAACTACTTTCCACATCTAAGCAATTGATTTTATATTTTCTTCTTGAAGTTGAAAAAAACCTCTGCAATTCCCTGATGATTATTGTTAATAAACATCTATAAATTTTCATTGTTTATAATTTGGAGGCATGTTACCATGGTGCCTATACAATTAACTTTACAACCACTGTCAAAGAGATATAGGGTTCTTATTGTTTTTTCTACTGATTTTTTGGTGGTGGTTATGATAACCACTTATCATGCAAATTTTGTAAGTGTCTTTGTATGGAAATTTGTTTGATTACATTGTTAGGATTTTTTTTCTATGACAGCTGTATTTGTGAATGAGGCTAGCATCCTAGGTCATGAAATACTCTCTCTCTCTCTCTCTCTGTGCGCTATAATGATCCATGTTCTTCATTATGATTACGTTCCCAATGAGAAGTCAATCAAGTACTGCCATGTAAACATAAAAAACATAAATATATTTATCGTCTAATAATCTTTAGTTTTTAGTTTTTCGTTCATACATTTATTTATAATTATTTAGGGTGTTTATTTTTAATTTTATATTATTTATATAATTGTGTATATCAAAGCTACAGATAATTGCCATTGCATTCTATTGGATGGGTAGGGAAGGGGAAAGTGCTGATGATAAATGAACGCTGTCTCTCGTCTATCCATGCTATACTACCAAAGTCGTCACGACCCTAGCAAAGCACACGCTGCCATTCATCTATTTTATGCTGTCAAAATCACTGATATCCTAATGATCATCTCTACCTTCACAATGTCAGATTAAGAGCCAGTTAGCATTTCCAGCCAAGTGTTTACCAGACCCTAGCCAATTCCAGAGTTTGGGATAATTTTCAACTGATTGATTGCTTTCCTTCTTTGCTTACCATAATCTTCTTTTTGTCGGACAAAGACCTCAGTGCATTGACCAAGGCAAGTCTGAGGTATTAGCTTATTGGCCCATGGGAGGCAGAGCACTAAGTCTAATTTTCTACTGGAGTTAAAATCATCCATAAAATGAAGGGGATTTGCTCATCATCATGATAAAGATCAAGTAGGGAATATGGCTCAAATGCAATTTATTCATCAAAATTTGACATTTTTAAAGAAGGAATAATGGATGTTCAATTATTTGGGAAAGGTAATTTGAATAATAACAGTAACGCCAAATGGCAATTTATTTTGTATTTTTTCAGTTAACTTGGGCTCTAGATCATTTGGTTTAGATCCATGTCAATAATTCTTTCCAAAGTGGGATAGACATTTTGAATCGTGAGACGAACAATCAAGTGATTCTCAGTTTCTGTTAATTTTTAGGACAAAAGTTAGAAATCACCAAAATCAACTAGGAACCTACTTTACAAAATCTGTTGACAAATGTGAGATAAGTGATTTAAAGCTAATCAGAATCACTCATCCCCAATCAATAAGTGATTCAAAGCTAATCAGAATCATTCATCCCAAAGCAACCCTAAATCACTTGATTGAGTAGATCTAGTTCTCATCAGGGCTCCTCTTTTTGTTTTGATTTGAGCTACTAGGAACTGGTGAATATAAGAAACAATAGATTGAATGTGGATTGGGATGCAGAAAGAAACATAAAATCTGGAGGGTCTGGCATTGAGGGGGACCTGGGTAGTATCTTGGGCTGACACTATAAACAGCCCCCCGAAAAAAGATCCAATAGGATGCATTATAATGAGATGAGGACATACAGTTCTTGCCATAGTTTTGAAACCCAGACCGAACTGCCTGGTTCAACCACTTAGCCCATGAACTGGATGGTTTTCCGGGTTTCAAATTGAAATCACCCGTTTTCTGTGCAAAACCGCTTTGAACCATCCAAACCGGAGTAACCCGATCAACCCAGACAAAAACTTTCCAACTGGCCCACTAGAACGCGTGCAGATGTTGTGAAGAACCTGTTTTATAGCCATGCCTTGCTAGGAATTTTTCTTCTTTTCCGATGCCAGACAAATGTTAAACGCCTGCTTCCTACAAGTGTGCCATGGGCAGTCCTATACTTTGACAGCTTGTGTCCGTCCCCATGGCCATCAAATGGTTAAAACTCTTTTAAGCTTCTGCCATCAAAGAAGTCTAGAACCTGGGCTAGTTTATGTAATTCTTTATCCATGGAACCCAACAGGCATTTGCTATGTCTATATGCATCTTAAAATTTAATATTTTATGTATACTCTTAGAAGCATTTGGATAACATATACATACTAAATTTTATATTTAATGTATACTCTCAAGAATAATTGCATTATTTTTGTGTACTGCATATATATATATATATATATATATATATATATATATATATATATATATATATATATATATATATATATATATATAATTTTTCATATATCCGGGTTCACTCCGGTTCAACCCGATGATTGAACCTTTAACCCTTAACCCAGTGGAATAAACGGTTCACTGAATGGGTCGGGTTTTAAAACAATGCTTCTTGCTTATGACTATGAAATATTGTACTTCTCTTTTAACTTTTCTACAAGTTTGGATGCCAAGCATAACAGTAAAATCGCATCACTTCAGGTAAAGAAGGCATTACAATGCATCATGGACAACAAAACCGTGGGTGGCCTCAATGATTTTCTCACATCTGCACCAATCAGCACACCAAGATCTAATGACTCATCCGTTGAGCAAGAGACAAATGTGCATGATATTCTCATCAGCAACAATTCATCAAACAAAGAAATTACTCAAATGAATGAAGCCTTTTTGACAGCATCTTCAGCAGAGACATCTTTAGGGAGATTGCTTAGCTCATCTGTGAGCACTGACAATACAACTTTGCAAGGTGGGGCAAACTGCAGGAAGGGGAAATCAAAACCTCGGCGTGTTTCCTATGATGAGATGCTCTCCTGACCTCATGAAATGACCTTCTACGGAATGAAAAATCTTATACTAGTGTGTCATGATACATGAAAAAGAAATGTTGTCCGCAAATAGAAAAAGATTGATAAGTTTACTTGGAATAGTCTGTATATGAGTTCATCCAAGAAAATAAGTACTTGAATTGGTCAGTTCAAAATTATAGCTCAATGTGGAATGGAAATAGCAGAAAGATAATAGACAACCATAGAACACCTCTCATTGAGTGATTTCTGTGATAAGGTTCTAGAGTTGCAGTTCCCTTTTCTCCTTTGATGCATATACATTTATATGAGTGAAACAAAAAATGTAGAAGCTGAGATATTTATAATGTAGCAAGTCATTTCTTTCAGTTAATACTAATTTACACCTGTGAATAATAGAAGAAAGTATGGTTGGTTTGTTTCAGTTTAAAAAGGAAATCTTAAATGATTATTGAGATCCATCAACAAGGATTATATTCCAAGGTGATTAGTAGGCTGCCAAAGAAAGGCACTCTTAGGTTTTGAGTCACCTGGTCTAGCTTGATTTCAAGACCACTGACCTTATATTGAATGAAGTAAAAAGCCAAGCACATGGTCATTTCCTAGAATGGATTTCATGTTTAAGGAACCCAATATTCTGATAGTAGTAAAAAAACTTAATAGAAAAGGCTTTAGAAAGTGCAAAGGATATTGATCCATTTGCCACGAGCAATCCTTTTCATCTAGAACCATAGGAGGCTGAACGGATAATGACAATTTATCTTACTAGAGTAACTAACATATTTTCATTCCTATGTGACAGGTAAGGCTTTAAATTTCATAGCATAGGCTCATATACAAGGATCAGCAATGGATCAAAAAGTATAAAGATCAGATGGACCTAAGCTAAAGCCAGTATCAGTTGGGCTACATTTATTTATTTAGGCATATTGACTGATTTTGCCAACAGTCGTACGCGGTAGTGCGACGGACTTGCCATCTTGTCTTCGTGCGGGAGAACTTGGGTTCAACCCCATGCACGGTCATGGGTCCCCCCCCCCCCTTGCTTCATCTGACGTTTTCGCCGTGATTCGAACTCAGCCCCTTCCCTTTTGTAGGTATTCCCCTCCCCAATTTTTTTTAAAAAGATATCCAACAGCTTGATCCAAAAAAAAGAAAGATATCCAACAGCTACTATAATTTCCTCATAGCATTTCATTTTAACTTGTAATGCATTACCAAATGGGGAAAATGTTCTAATGAGGATGAACCCAGCCCCACTTGTCCTAGTGCAAGAGGACTTGTCTATGTAGAGCTCCCACATGAGGCCATGACCTGGTGGCCTTCCTAGGAGGAACTGTATTCCACCATGAAGTGTGCAAAACTTGATGTTGAATTCACCAAGCTTAATGGTCCACTTGACCAACCAGGCTGATGCATTAAGATTTTGCAGAAACTGGAGAAGTGGCTAGCCGGTGGGTACCATGATCAGGTGAACTTGGAAGTCCTACCATAGCTTCTATGTGGCAATCTTCTGGGTGAACGTGAACTTCTTTGTGAGCAAATATGGAGACCCCAGTTCCTAGAGTACCTTGCTGATATAATAAACATGAGTGCTAAACTTGATCTTCCTCTCACACCAATATGATGTTGATGGTATTGGAGTGACTAATGAATACAAGTATAGATTTTTGCCTGATAATGACTTCAAGAGAACAAGGTGATACCAGGTTCCTCCTTAGCTCCTGCAAGGATTGCTCACATTCTTAGATCCATTAAATTCTGCCTTTATTGGAAGGGGAGTTCTTTGTGCCTTAGAGAGCTTGAAGAAAGGGTGACAATGTTCGGAAGTGCTAGAACTCACCTTGTTAGATGTTGGGCATCTTGGAGGATTCTCAGAATGTTACATTTTCCAATATAGCCTAGTTCTTGTCGGAATTTGCCTCGATTCCACTATAAGTGACGAGGAATATGATGATTTTTTTTAAATTTCTAGGGTTAAGTTTCATATTGTACCTATGAAGTATGTTGAAGGTTTCAACAAAATTGGTGAGGTGGTCACTAGCCTTTTAACTCTTGATTAACATGTCCTCAATACAAGTATCTATGTTGCAGCTGAAATGATCTTTGAACAAGCATTTGACAAGGCAATGATATGTTTCTGTAACATTCTTCAAGCCAAAGGGCATATGCAGGTAGCAATATAATTTGAATTTAGCGATGAACATTATGTTGTCTTCATCAAGCATATACATGCGGATTTGATAGTAGCTGAAGAGGGCATCGAGGAAGTCGAACAACCCATGGCTGGAGGTGGTGTCCACTACTTGACCAATCATCAATAAAGGAAAATAATCTTTGGGCATTGGTTTATTCAAATTGTTGAAGTTCACATGTATTATACCACTTTCCATTTGCCTTTGATGGAATTACCATGTTGGTGACCCACTTTAGTTAGTAGGTGGTGCACAATAACTTGGTATGGATACCTTCGTCGACTTCCTCCTAAATGGCAGCCTATTGGTCAGGAGTGAACTTCCACTTTCACTGTTGACATGCTCTAGAATAAAAATTGAGCAGATGGGTACTCATCACTAGAGGGATACTTGATGAGTTCTCTTATGAGCATGCAAACGCACCAGAGATCTCCGAAAAGGATGAGTCAATTACTTTCCCTTATTTTTTGCAAAAAGGAGTGACCCAATTTGGACCATCTTCTTGGGATTTTTCGACTTGGATGCACTACTATAGGGATGGCATATGTTGGCACTTGGAAGCCATCAACACACGACTAATAGCCATCGACAAAACGATTTGTTTGACGGCTGCATGGCTGTTGATGGCACTGTGGCCAAAAGTCTCAATGACAAGTATTTGTTAATGATATGCCAACCTATCGACATATCCTAATATAGTTGGCAGTTGAGGCTGTCACTAAATAATGATATGTTGACGGCAATAATTGCCAAATAACTTTATTTTAAAATAGGAAAAAATCATATCAAATGCATTAGTTGGTGGTGGAGTAATTGGCAAATGTACATATGTTGATGGCTTAAGCCGCTGACTAAAGTCTTTTAAAATAAAAAAAAATTATATAAAAGAATATGTCAGTGACTAAAGCCATTGGCACATCTGCATTTGTTGACGGCACTTGCCATCGACGAATGCATGAATTGCATATGAAAATAATTTATTGGCAACCGAAGCTGTCCAGAGATGTAGATATGTTGGTAGCTCTAGCCATCAAAAAATAAGCAGATGATAAAATTATATTAAATTTTGTTTAAAAAATTATGCACTTATAAAATAAATCTACATCCTTCCAAAAATATTCACATTTTCATCATTACACCATTTACTATTTTAGTTGCTTCATTCTTGTTGCTTACTCCCCAAACCTTTACTGATATGAGTCAAAGAAGCTGGATCCTTCTCCCGTCCCATACTACGTATTCAACATCTCAATTCCACTAGCAGAATGGACACGATTGGATCGATTCTTTCCCATTACTTAAATGAAAGTATGCTCAACTTAAATAAGAGTAATCTGGGCATTACTGTCTAGTGAAGGAGTCATTGACTAAGTCACCCTTTCCTACATCAAATGATAAAGAAAAATTTTATTTACAAGAACAAAATTTCTAAAAATTATCTAATCTATGAAACAATTATAAAAAATAAAACTTACATATCTTTGTCTCCTCTCATCATAAACCTACTATCCGATGCCATCAAGAAGTTCCTTGCATCTCATCATCCGAAAAATCTCGAGACGTTGAGGGTCACGCTTCTAAATTTTCTTCTTCTCAATATGGAGAAACATTTAAGAAGATACGTGCATGACAAGAATTGATATATGAATATAATTTCTTAAAAATATATAAAATCATACTTCAATTGATAGATACTCGTTTGACCTTATCTATATTGCACCATCTGATGGAAGCAATTTCCACTAGTCCACTTGGCAATTTTTTGAAAAGAAAATGCTGAAAAATATATGGCATATAACCAATTATGAAAAATAACAATGAATTAAACATTCATATTACCTATTCTTAATTGTAAACCACTTCTTACACATTGTTTATCAATCAAATGGATCAACACTCACAAGCATAGTAGTAATTCTATCTGCAAAACTCTTACCCTTGAAAAATTACCGTATACAAATAAACATTACATCCATTACAATCCACTGTGGTGCTGGCAGTAATTTGAACCAAGAAGGTAAATTCCGCCAATTCCCATATTTTTAAAAGAATAAAAATCATGATATATTTTTAACTACTCAATTACCCTAGGGATGTTTCTATTATTACGGGTTTAATCTTTACAATTTGATCATCGATCATGAAACTTAACCATAGCTATCCAATTGGGTGCACATAAAAAATATTCTTAAAAAATTAAAAACTAATTAAAAAAGAATTTTATCCAATTAGTCTCTATGGTTGTTCCCACCTTGGGATTTTAGTCTAGTCACTAATTAAGCGGTCTAAACCCCCAAATGTTAGGAATACTGATAGCCTTATTGCCTACTGTGTATGTATACACACACACACTTCGGTCCAAAAGACACTGAACCGCTCCGAGTTGGCTCCCTTGGTTAGGCATGTTATCGGATCAAAAACCATCATCATCATTTCATGTATTGGAGATGATAAGTTTGAATTAGAAAGAATATAATTTAATCACATATAGGTACAATCAAAATTTCATACATTCGGCTATTTGTACATATCCATAAAGAGACATGAAATTGCAAGATTCAATCAAAATTATTACATAGCCACAGTGTCACCGAATAAGAGATAAATGTCGCGATTCCTTGCGGGTGCACCCAGCCCAAAACAATTCCACCAAACTTACAATTGTTGGAAATAGGTGTCCTCAAAGCCAATCATATGGCGCCTATGTACATTCTTTTTCGTTAATAAATGCCATTTAATTCATTATGTTGATTAGCGTTTAACTTATTGCGCATAATGAAGTCCTTAGAACTATGTGAAAAATGTTGGATCATAATGAGATTGTAATAATGAGACCAATATTTCTAACAATAATTCCTAAAATGTTCCCAGTCATAGGATATTAGAGATATGATGTAAGGACTGAGACTTTAGATAAGGTTATTGGGTTGAATTCAGCTTAACGGTACTCGGTGCGAGGTTTCTTGGGGGTCTGGAGTGGGCTCTGATTTGCGTGCACCATGCTGGATGCCTTTTGTGAAAGGCGTCCTCCTTAGCAGACGCGATTCAAAGACGTGCATGCATGCCCCGTGGCCATGCATGGGGGGTTGCGTGGCTAACCCCTGTCTTGTCAGCTGAAACATGTTTGGGCAGCTAGATGAGATTTGTAAAAGGCGTCCACCTGGGTTGACACGATTTAGCTGACTTCTACATAGCTTTAGCCTATCTTGTGGCACCCCCATGCCTGTCTGAGGGCACCTGGGGGCGGCCCTTGGTGGGGGTGAGACCCGAACCCCCTCTTTCTCTTCTCATTCTTCACCTCTCTATTCTCTCTTCTCTTCTCCTCTCTCCCTCTATCTCTCCATTCTTCCAAGTTCTTCCTCCACCGTCTCCACCTCTCAAAAGTCCATCTCCACATCATCACCACCTCCATCTCCACTGTGAACTCCTTCTCCCCAGATGACGGCTGACGTCTTGGCGGTGTTTGGCTTCGATGGCCGCACTTGGCGGCAGTTTGGCAGTACGGCGACTTGGCGGCGAGAAGGCGAGACCCATGGCGACTTGTGGCAATGCGGTAGTGCAGCCACAGTGTGGGACTATGCGTAAGTCAAGAGGAGTTCGAGTTAACTGCTAACGTGTTGATCCTCACGCAAGTTTTGATCAACTAATTGCTTGGTTTTGATAGTTCATGTAAAAATTCATGTTTAGGATCTTTTCTTCTATCCTCCTTCATGCTAAACTTCAATCTAATTTCATGCCTAAAAATGATTTTGGTGATGATCATGGTGGTTTCTTGTTACTTGAATTATTCATATTTAATGAGATTTTGAGAAGAATATGAGCATGCTTATTGTGATCTTCCCTTGTGATAATAATGGTTATATGAATTTGGGATTAGCTTGCTTGGTGGGCAATTCTTTCGTTAAAGATGATAAATGTGTAGAATTACTTAAGGGATTGTGAAATTATGTTCTAATGAGGTTTATGGGAGCCAATTTCTTCACTGCAATCTTTGTAAACTCATGTTGGCTTCTTGAGGTTGAGTTGTAGTTCGGGTTGACTAGGGAGAAGCTTGTTGTGTCCTGGTCTTGGGTCCTGAATCACGTCTACGTAGGCTGACGTGATTTGTGAAATACGTCCACCTGAGTCAAGGCTATTTAGGCCCTATTTTGAGACTCGAGACCCACTGTTCCTGCATTCACTAAGTGTAAAAGATATGTATATTCATGTTAAATTCTTTATAAATTATGTAGATTAAATTCCGCTATAAATATTGTATAATTTCTATAATTGCATGATTGAAATCATACTTTGGGTAGGGCCTTTCACATACTCGTACTTTACATGATTATGTGTTTGTATGGATATGGACTTTGAGTGACGACATTGTTAGTTTTTACACCTTGTGTCGATGTGGGAGTGACATAGTGCCGGTGTGGGAGTGGCACAGTGACGCCTAGGAGGCGAGGGTCACCGGGTGGATCCTGAGGTAGCAAACAGTGCCGATGTGGGAGTGGCACATTGTGGAGTTTCGTCACTCTTGTGGCTAGGCAGAGGTAGAACCACCTAGGGCTAGGTAGGCCAGAGTAGGTCGGGACTATCGAAGGGTTGCTGCTCTGTCTCAGTTGGTTGGCGTTTGTCGTTTATGGCTTTACTATTGTCCTTGCGTGTTTCCTTTCCAGCCACGTGATTCATTTATTATTTTGTTGCACATATTGCTTGTTTATCTCTTCGCAGTGTTGCAGTTGTGTATGGGAGGTGGGGATTAGGAGATCCCTATTGAGCCCATTTTTCAGTGTGGCTCACTCTCTACATTTTCAAGCCATGGTTTCCGACGGATTTAGGAGTTTCAGGAGTCATTTGGAGTTGCGCACCAACAACCTTTTATTCCGGATTACGCACTGATGTAGTTGTACAAGTTTCTTTCCCTTTTAGCCTATACATGCTTATATTTCCTTTCAGTTGTGGACAATATATTTATTTGCTGAGTTGAGTGGGACTGGAATAACTTTTATTTCAGCACTTTCTACTTTACAGTTCGATGTTTAGTTGCTTATTTAGCTTAGTTTTTCACTTATTCTCTAGACTGTCTTGTGATCCTGGTTTGGTCCCAAAATAACAATCCGAAATTCATTTAGTAATTAGATCCCCGATTATAGGATAATGGGTCATTATAGATGATATCAGAGCCCTTGGTCTGGGTAAATATGTGAATAACTAAGTTAGATAATGTATTTCAACAACAAATATATCGCCCCGTACAAGCATGGCAGCTGGCTTAGACTATAGGTTCTAATTCGAATTCCCTCGATCTTTGTGGGCGTAGGCGATAGATGGCTCTTAAGAGGAGGATACCTATTATTCACGATTTGGGAGATGCTTCTAGTGGGTTCGAGGTTGGTAGGTAGAATATGGAGCATTTTGTAGAGGCGATGATGGAGACTATGTCTAGGCATTGTTGGGTTCGTTGTGTCAGATCCGAACAAACACAGCGGAAAATAAAATTTTCGGATCCATGCCGTTTCAGATACAAAGGCAGATAGGGAGAACGATTCTTCACCTTGCGCGGAATTGAATCCGCGTTCGTCCGGTTCCGTCGGTGTGATGCCGCAAGCCGCGCAGGTGCCCGGCCTCTAGCAGTATCCACGCAGTCTTCCTCTCGATGGATCGTCCTCGCTTCCTCGTTCCTTGCAGCGTCCGCGGATCCTGTCTGGCTACGCGTAATCCTCCGTGACATGCGGTTTCAGAATTCCCGTCGAATGGGATGCGGAGCAGCGGGAGACAGAGCTGAGCCTCCGTGGGCCGGTCATAGAGAGGGGTGCCCAGGAGAGAGAGAGGAGAGAGAGAGAGGGGGGCAGCGGCTAGGTCTGCTCCGAGTTGCTTGCCCCAGTGTGCGAAGCGGTTCTTTTATAATAAGTGGCTTTGCGATTTTTCAGAAAAATCCACACTTATCCGATTCCCATCTAAATATCCACCGACTTGAAAACCTTTTGCGTGTGACCCTCTAGGCCCAAATACCAATCCAATTAATGGCCTATTAAGTCCAGTAACTCTTTACGGACCCACTGAATTAATTAATATCCTTATATTAATTAATTATCCGAATTTAATGTGCGATAATAAATTCGTACTATAAATTCGGATGGGTTTTCGTTCGTGTTGGGTGCTAAGCAACACCGCGTGATCCCGGAAGGCATTGGGGTTGTGAAACCCACTATAAGAACCTTTCCGTCATCGGTTATCACATATATAATCTTTCATCCGTGCAATGTTCCCGAATCGACCTAGGGTATGGTTTATTATTAAAACCTAGCCAGTCGATTCACTTGAATCTGATGCTGCTAATCTATATCAGATAACCCTTTATCTGATACAGAGTCCACCCTAGCCAGGGACTTAAGCGCATCATTTTTGGAACATTCTCTCTCTTATTACCGAGAGTAGATGATCCTATATTGATCACACAATTACCTTCGAGGGCATCTTCCTGAACCCGATCACTTGACTTATAGATAACCTATGGTTAGAGATTAGTTAATCAAGGTCAAAGTTCAGAGACCTACCAACAAGGTATCTTTGGTGTTTCAGGTCCAAGGACTATCTACGCAACCGTGACAAAAGAATCAAGCTGGTTATCAGTTAGGTAGATACCATCCAGCGATTCAAGGTCAGATCAGTTCAGTGAACTCATTCATCAATGAGCACCTACATGTCTAGCATAGTGTTTCCACACAAGTGACTTATAAGATTAATCACCCTCATCATATGAGCTGAAGAAACCTATACTAGTCTATCCGGATGTTTGGTGTCCTTCTCAAACATCCTCCGACTAGGAATAATTAAGAACATGAGTTTATAAGTATTCGGTCTCGTAATTATGATCTCATCATAATCCGAAGACCATTGTACATGTTCATAGACTTCATTGTGATACGATAAACAAAGATCGATTTAATTACACAATGAATTATTGCCATTAAATTAATAAATTGAATAATATATAGTATCAGATTAGCTTGCGGGCCACCTAATACTAACAGGTATCAGTCCCGAGATCCTAGTAAGGGTTCGAGCTCTCGGGGTGGGCCTTCGATTGTACAAGAATAATTCCTGAAGTTGAGGTCGCCTCATTTCTCTAATCATGTTGACCC
The DNA here is from genome assembly GCA_030544215.1 of Zantedeschia hybrid cultivar. Classification (NCBI taxonomy): domain Eukaryota; kingdom Viridiplantae; phylum Streptophyta; class Magnoliopsida; order Alismatales; family Araceae; genus Zantedeschia; species Zantedeschia hybrid cultivar. The sequence goes on from JARZZO010000005.1 coordinate 22,269,273, forward strand.
TGATGAGGCAGCTCATTGGCTAAAGGAGATCGAGTAGACCTTTGATATCCTAGACTATGCGGCGACAGAGAGGACTTCGTTGGCTACTTTCATATTGAAGGACGATCCATATGATTGGTGGACTACCTTGAAGAGGATGGCCTATGCAGACAAGAACCTTAGGGAGATCCCATGGGAGACATTTGTGAAGGAGTTCAACAATCAATACTTTCCCAGGCATGTCTAAAAGGAAGGAGAGAGAGTTCATGGAGTTAACGCAGGGTGGCATGTCGATGCTTGAGTATCAAATGAAGTTTGTTTCCTTGGGAAGATTTGTTCCTTACATCTCAGAGGATGAGCGGAGCAGGACTGAGAAGTTTGTCGATAAGCTGAGGTTTGACTTGAGGAGCTTGGTGGCGTCACATTGTTATACAAACTTAGTTTCAGTAGTGAGATGCACAGCGACCGTGGAGGCACAACATGATTAGTTAGTAACGATTGACTGACTTAATTAATTATTTAGTATCGTGTATTAAATAATTAATGAAGCAATTTAATCATCGTATGAATAAATTAATCGGGCTTTTGATCATGGTGGATGTCAAGCGACATATCATAATTCTAGAAGGCATTGGGATTAAGCAACCCGCTCATGAAACTGTTTGCCATCAGTTACTATTTGGTTATAGTCCTTCATTTATACAATGTTCTCAAGCGAACTTAGGATCTAGTTAAATTTTCAAACCTTAATTATGTTCACTCATGCGGATTTGATATCACCAATATGCATCATCATAAAACTCCTTTTCTAATGTGCAATCTAGTGCTGGCTAGGGACTTTATGGATATCATCCGTAGAGCACTTTCTCTTTTAATATCGAGAGCGACTGATTCCTTATTGACTATACCATTACCTTAGAAGGTATCCCACTAAGTCTAAGTACTTAATTGTTTAAGATTCTATGGATGGAGATCTTTTAAGTCAAGATCAAAGCACAGTAGTTCACCAATAAGATGTCTTTAGTATCTCCGGTCTAAGGACCAACTGTGTTGCTATGACTGTGAATCCCTTGGTTGACAACTAGGTATTATGACTATCTATAGATTTAAAGTTGGATCAGCTCAGTGAGCTCATTTATCAACAAGCACTTATAAGTTCTTCTTAGTATATCTACACAAGTGACTATAAGGCCAGTCACCTTCATCTTATGAGTAGAAGTAACATGTACTAATCTCAGCAAATATTTAATATTTTTTATCAAATATCCTTCAACTAGAAACAATTCAGGATATATGCTTAAAGAGATAGATCTCATTATCATGATTTCATCATGATTCAACCATTATCGCATATATCCTCATACTTCATTATAAAATGATAAATATGAATTATACATAATGAATACGTTACCTTCTATTAGTCATTAAGAAAAAGAATGTATAAAATAGCAATGGGATTGACTTGACAGATATTCATAACTAACAATATTATCTTAATCAAATATACTTAAAGATAGAGTATATAACTCAACGTGCATCATATAGGTTGCATTGTAACAACAAAAGAATAATAAGTACAACCATTAATTGTCTATAATTATGCACTACAGTAATCCATGCATCTATGATATATGTTACATCGGCATGATTAACACAAATTATCTATGATGTTCATGCTAAGACTTAATGGAAAAACATTAGATACATCTTAAGGTCACATGATTTCATGACCATGCATCATCATAATTAATGCAATAATTGGCATCATGGTAAAATCACATGGATCAAAGTAGTTCATGATTAAGAGCAAGATGCAAACACAAAAAATAAATATTTTCTAAAAATTACAGCAAAATAGAATCACCTTAATCATGTATAATTAAAAATATGGCAAAAAGCACGTAAGATTTAATGCCAAATCACAAGTTATAACATGTTGTTATAAATATGCTTTGTTTTTTTTTTTCATACATACCCTCAGATTTTGCACCTATACCCAAACACATTTTTTAAAACAGTCCTGTCAGCTAATCTTTTTAAAACTTTGATAAACTTAGATGGGCATGGACCCAAAGCCCAGTCAGGATTGTTAATAAAAGGTTAAATATTCACTCAAATTTTATTTCTACCCATACAGAAAAATAAGCAGGATTAAATGGCTCTTGGCCCAAAACGAATGGGCCCAATCCATAAATCCGTTGGGAAAGACAATGAGGACATATTGACAAATAGTTTTATGACTAATGTCCTTCCTTAAAGATAATTTGTAAAATCAAGGATCTCCCTCTCTCTGGCCAGAGCTTCGTCCTTCTATCTCTTTCTTCTTAACGTACTAATGCAGCCGAGGCGATCGCGGACAAGTCTTAGATGCCGGATCTGAGAGTTAGAAAGGGAACCCGTGATCGAGAGGCAAATCTGAGACCGAAAGGTATCTAGAGGGGAGAGGGTGCCTGCAGGGAGAAGAAGCTTTGCCAGCAAGGGCCTCATGTGCAGTCTCGGGAGAGCCCTCTTCGACGATCAAGTCAGCTATCTGAAGAGGATAAGGGTGGATGTATTAGGAGGAAAGATAAGGCTTATGTCACTTACTTCCTTTCTGATGCAAGTAGTATTCCATTTATAGGGGGTAGGTGGGAGAACTTTCCTCGTGGCAGACGATATGAGACTATTCATATATATGAGAACACAAATTCCCAAAATGTTAAGGTCCTCTTCTTCATCTATTGGGCCGAAAGCCCATATCTCGACTGTCCTCAGACTGGGCCGAGTCTGAAAGGGCCTCATACCTCTCAGCCCAATTGGCCTTTGGGCCACCTGACCGTCTCTTGGCCCAACTCTTGACCCATATGCTGGGCCCACTCGGCTTACCCTATCACAGGCCCCCCTTACTCTTGACATGCCTTAGATTGACAAGATGTTGGGAGTAACACCATGTTCTTCTGAACACTAACCGAGATAGTAGGATGGATAGTAAGTTTTGGTGTTCGGGAAAATGTGATCGATGTACTCAGACTGTGGGAAGCTTTCGTCTTGAGCCGGGAGAATGTGACCGATGTACTCATATTGAGGGAAGCTTTCGTCCTGAGCCGGGAAGAAGTCAGAAGAAAGGAACTGCATGACCGGCCGATTGACCAGGACGAAGCAGAATCTTGACCGTCACTTTGGAAAGTAAGGGCGTCAAATTAAGGCGGCAATAAAACGCCATACGAAGAGCCGTGATATGTGGCGTCTATCCAAAGTGGTAACCGAAGGGTCATATGATCCTTGCCATTGATCGTCCATCAGGCCCCCTCGAGGGCCCCTATAAATACCCGTTAGGGGCTACATGGGATCCTCATTTGATCATTTCATCCTTTAGGTCTCGGCAGCAGAGCGCATCATGGTTGGCCCGAGTGCGTCTTTTTGAGAGGTGGGAAAACAATAAGTCCGAGGGTAAGCCTCCGACTACGTCTTGTCTTTGGATATTTCATATTTGTTTCCTCTTCTCTCTTCTCGAGTAGCTCGTCTTTCTCTTCCTCTAAACCACAGCCGGCCCAGCCTTCTCTCCCATCCATTTTTTTCGTAGATTCTTTTGTTTCTGCAATGGCGGACGAGGCTACCTCGGTCCCTAATATGTCTGGACCTACTGGGACCCAGCAAATCGAGCTGGTCGGGCATAGCCGCCGGCTGGCCAAGCTGGTCTTGGATGTACCATCTAATCTCTACCGAGAGGCGGTTGAGGAAATGTGGGAATGTCATGATATCCCAGAGTGGATCCATCTAATCAAACCCCCGCCGGTTGCTAGAGCCAACTCCCCCCGGCCGGGTAGTTTCTCTATTTATGAACATAGTTTCTAGGCTGGATTTCGGCTCCCCCTTCATTTAATTAACCATCTTTATACAAACAACCTCGCCCCATCTTAGTTCTTCCCGAATTCTTGGCGGATTATTTACGGATACCTCGTCCTTTGTTCTATCTTAGGATTAGCCCCCTGAGTAGCTATTTTCCGCTACCTCTTCAAAATAAAACTCTAAGGGAAATCCTCTTGGTTTTGTTTTACCACCCGGTCAGGCCGAGCAATCTTATCCGGGAATCCCTCGTCCATCCATCATTAGAAGGAAGGGTACTTCTTTGTCTGTCTCTCGGAAGGGGAAGAAAGCGTCTGGCCCTTTCCTATCAAGTGGAAGCCACTGGCCGAGGGCATCGTAGACACCCCCAAACTTAGCATCTAGGAGTTGGCCGATGCCAGAAAAATAATAGACGAGTCTCCTATAGATGTTAACGATCTACTGTTAGACGAGCAGAGGTTAATTGCAATAGGAGCACAGTTGGACCCCGAAAAGATGCCAGCTCGAGCGGGTCCTTACTTACCTCGCCGAAGGCCAGGAGAGGCAGCTGCAACTGAGGCCTCTGGGCTCGCCTCCGCGCCAGTTGTAGTGCCTGTGGTCGAGGATTCAGCTGAAGTCCATGAAGTGTCTAATGACGAGGACACTACTGCCAATGCCGATGGTAAGTCAGTCTCGGGCCATTTCCATTTCTCAATAATACTGATCCCCTTTTGCTTATTGTCTTTTCTTGTTTGCAGATATGTCGCTTGGCATTGGATCCTTGATAGGGAGGCTTTGGGCGACAGGCACAGCCTCGCCGACCCCACAAACAATAGCTTCACTCGAGGGCCGTGCGGCCGCCGCTGTCATAGAGTGGGAGAAGGCGGACAAAGGCAAGTTTGTCACTTACGAAGGTGACCCGTCCAGGAGGAGGAAACGGAAGGCCGAACGTGAGGTGGCTCGCATCGCCAAGAAAAGGATAGTAACAAGGGACGCGCCACTCTCGGCCCCTCTTCCACCAGAATCGGTGCCCATGGAGTCAATTTCTGCCTAGGGGACCTTGTTGTCCTTCTCCTTCAGCCTGGCCGGACGCACATGTCCTGGGAATACGGGTACGAGCCGTTGCGCCCGGATCTGGGCGTATTTGCAGATGAGTCCCTGGACGATTCCAGGACTTGTCTCAAATTGGCCCAGGGTTTCACTCTTCCCATAGCCTAGGATGAGCTGAAGTCCATATCAATCGAGGGCCTCATGGCGCATTGTGTGTGCCACATGGTTTAGGTAATGATGCTTAGGCCCTGTTGTGCTATTTCAGTCCTTAGCTATGATGCTTATCTTCTCTCTTTTTTTCAGGCCGCGACCTTCTGCGGGGCCCTCGCCCGACAGTTTGCCCACATCTAGGACAAGCTAAAAGATGTGGACAAGGTCACGAACCACCTAGCCGCAGGCAAAGTGGCCTCGGTCAAGAGGGACTTGGAGGGCAATACTGGCGCCCTCCTCGACATGAATGCTCGGCTTGACGCCGAGCTTACAAAACAAAAGGAGGAGATGCGTCTGACGACGGAGGCCCGGTAGAGGGCCGAGAAGGAGGCGGATGGACTGTGCGTGCTGCTGGCCGAGAAGAATGGGGCCATCGCTCAGCCTCAGAAAGAACTTGAAGAGGGGAACGAGTGGCACACCAACGCCCTCCTCATCGCAAAGCCGAGGAGAACGTACGCTGCTGTGTCGAGGTATACAAGTCTGGGCCAGAGTTCGTTGAGACGCTGCTCATGGCTGAGGCCAACGCGGTGCAAATGGTCTTTGATCTCGGGCTTGCCGTTGCCCAAAAGGCTTGCCCGGGATCAGACTTGACCGGTCTCGGCCTTCTAGATGAAGCAAAGGCGACGGAGCTGCTCGACTGGTGGGCCAAGCTAAAGGCCAAGGGAGCCTCGGCGGTCCCTCAGCATGCCACAGCGACTCCCGAAGGTGGCGCGTCACCCTCAACCCAGGCTACTCCGGGCAACTCACTTCTCAGCTCTGACGGGGAAGAGTTAGTAGCCGAGTAGGGTAGTTCCCCCTCCTCTTTTTTCTTCTTTTTGAGCAATCGGTGAGCCGAGTAATGCCTCGGCCTGCTTTTTGTACAGCCGATACTTTTGTAATCTGGGACCTTAGTTCCCGTCTTTTGAATATAAACATATGATTCGATCATATCTGTGTAAATTGTTCTCAAGTGTGCCTGCGTATGGTTCGTCCAAAATACTATGCATCTTATTCTAATTTTGCTTGTGGGTTTAGAAGATAAGGCCATTCCCGATATCATTTGCATAGCCAAAACAATTCTTGGCATGGTTGGTATGAACTTAGAAATAGGGCCGCTCCCGATACGGTTTGTATGGCTGAAGCCACTCTTGATACGGTTTGCATAGACTTAGAAATAGTGCCGCTCCCGATATGATTTGCATGGCTGAAGCTGCTCCTGATATGGTTTGCACGGACTTAGAAATCGTGCCGCTCTTAATACGGCTTGCACGACCGAAGTCGCTCTTAAGACGGTTTGCACGGACGTAGAAATAGTGTCACTCCCGATATGGTTTGCACGGACGTAGAAATAGTGTCGCTCTCGGTACAGTTTGCATGGACTTAGAAACAATGTTGCTCCCGATACAGTTTGCACGGTCGAAGCCGCTCTCGGTAAGGTTTGCACGGACTTAGAAATAGTGCCCCGACTTGCCATCAATTTGTGCCTTTTTATTGAATTGCCATGACTTTACATCCGGACAAAGCTGAGTGTGTAACGACCCGCCACCCTATAATCGGGGATCCGATTACTAAATGGGTACCGAATCATTAAAATTTGAAGCCAAACTAGGATCTCGATAAGTCTGTGAAATAAATGATAAACTAAGTTAAACATCCCACATCACATCGAATTGTAAAAGAAGAGTAGGAATTAAAAATTATTACAATTCGACTTGACTTAGCAAATAATTACATATTCCAACTGAAAAGAGATAATTAAGCGTACATGCTTGAAAGGAAAATAACAACTACATCGGGGCATACCCCGAAACAGTGGCTGCTGGCGCGCAACCCGAGACAACACCCTCCACGCTATGCCTACTTAGAACCCTCACCTGAAAATCGTAGGGGTGAGTCTCATCGAAATTGACTCAGTAGGGATCCTTCGATCCCTACCACCCACTCACGCACCCACAAACTCAACAACACAAATATAGGCAATTTAAATAATTAAAGTAGTAAACACAACTCCCAAAGATTCCCAAATTCCGATATAAAACACATGCATTTGTAAATGCAACATGCACAACTCTGTAACCACTCCACCACGGAGTCCACAACCAGCGTCTCGGCTAAACGCACAAACTACGCGGCAGAACGCGAAAAACACCGACCCGCTGGGACCAAACAACAACTCCTAGGATAGCACGCTAGATACTCCGGCCTGTCTAGCTCTAGGTGGTTCTGCTTCCCCCAACACGAGTGACACTCCGAATGTACCACTCCCACATCGGTACTAGATATACCCCGGGGTACACCAAGTGACCCTCTCTCTAGGCGTCACCCCACCACTCCCACACCAGCGCCGTGTCACTCCCACACCAACACAGAGTGTCTAAGCGCTAACAACTGTCACTCTAGGTCCACGGTCATACAAAACACAATACAGTACGATCCGATCACGTAGAAATCATAATCCTCGAAGTACGTTTTCAAGCATGCATTTAACCAGACTATTTAACAATGTAAACACATGTTAATTTCATGAATTAATGAGGTTCGGTCTTGAATCGCGTCGCCCGTGGCCGACGTCATTTAAGACCCCTAAACTGGTTCATACGAAAACTGGCCTCAGATGATGGCCTAAATCGCGTCGCCCCTGACAGCCGCCATTTAAAATGACATTGCTGTTCCCAGACGCTATTCAATACAGAGACATAATCCCCTGAACTGACCTTGAAACAAGCTGGGCTAAATCACGTCGTCCCTGGCAGCCGCCATTTAAAATGGCGTCGCTGTCCCCAGACGCTATTTAGCACATGCAAACAGGTTCCCCTCCGGCCTCCCCCGAGTCACAAAGTGAGATTTCTCCCCCCCAAATCGCACAAAAATGTCAAAAATGGAGAAAGTAGGGGAGAAACCTAATTATTTCATCAGGAACCCCTTAAAGCATGCTTTCTACCCCAGAAGCATCCACATATATTGCATGCTTCAAAGCGAGAAAATCATGGTTTTAAACAAAATACTGTGAGGATTGTCACCCTACCAGTTACTTGAACTCCGCCGTGCTCCTAACCGCCGAACTGCCACGCCACAAGCTGCCGCCGATACCGCCGTGGACGCCGTCACTCCACCAGGATGTCGGCCGCCGTTAGGAGAGAGATGCGTCGCGGAGGAGATGGTGGTGGTAGTGGTGGAAGTTAGGGGGGTTGATGGAGTGGAGGGAAAGGAGGAATGGGGAGAGGAAAGGAAGGAGAAGGGGGAAGGGGGAGCGGATGGATCAGAGAGAGGGAGGAGAGAGAAGAGAATGAGAGAAATGAGGGAAGGAAAGGAAGGCTTCGGAGTGTTAACCGAAACTTGCTAAAATGCGTCGTTCCAGAACGATGCCAATCAGACGACACGACAGGGTCGTACACTGACAGATCTCTGAATGGCGTCGACCATGCAAGACGCCATTCAGACGATAAGACCGGGACCGTACTCTCGCGACCCAAAATCAGCCCACGTGGCACATTCTAAAAAGCGTCCCCCTAACCCGAAGTCATTTGAACCGCGTCGAGCAAGCTCGACGCGAAAAAGAGCCCATGCCCCAGCCCCACAAGGGCCCAAACCAAGGGGTCCGACACCAAAATCGACTCGATAACCGGATCCGAAACCTCAATCCTTACAGAGTGAGTTTTACATAAAATAATAGCGAAGTCGCTCCACATTCCAAGTACGAGGAAGGGGTTGACCCGGGAGGGTCTCTGATCGGTACGCCCCTCGTCGGATGACCTCCCTCACTCGATAGGGTCCTTCCTAATTGGGAACCAGCTTTTTAGAGGCTTCGGCCAGTTTAGAGACATGAGCATTATAAGGATTAAGGTTTCGGATCTGGCTATCGGGTCAGTTTTCGAGGTCGGATCCCTTAGTTTGGGCCCTGGTGGAGCTGAGACTTAGTTTCCTTTTCGCGTCAATCTTAAACGGCGTCTATCAATGTGGACGTGTTTTAAACTGTGCCATGTGGGTTGGCCTTGGGGCGCGAGAGTACAGCCCCAGTCTTATAGTCTAAATGACGTCTTGTATAGACGACGCCATTTAGAGTACGACCCTGCTTTGTCAGAGTACGGTCCGGTTTTGGCATCTGAATGACGTCGGGCTTGGACGATGCGTTTTTTCCAGTTTCTATTTGACCCCGGGAACCCTCCCTCATTTCCCTCATTCTCTCCTTTCTCTTCTCTCTCCTCTCTTCCCTCCGATCTCTGGCGAACCCCTTCCCCCTCTCCTTGCTTTCCTCCCTCCATTCCATCTCTCCCTCCATTCCATCAACCTCCTAACTCCCACCACTACCACCACCATCTCCTCCACGGCTTTTTTCTCTCCGGACAACGGCCGACGTCCCGGTGGAGTAACGGCGTCCACGGCGGTACCGGCGGTGGCGTATGGCGGGGCGGGTCGGCGGCTTGGATCTAGGAGGAGTTCGAGTAATCGGTAGGGTGACGATCCCCGTTGTATTTCGTTTAAAAATCATGTTTTTCCCGTTTTGGAGCATGTTTAAGGGTTTTCTTGGGGTGAAAATACTAATTGCATGTAATGAAAATTTGGGTGTTTTTATGGGTATTTAGGTTCTTCTCCTCCTTATCCACTTTTATTGTGTTTTTACACGATTTGGGGGAGGAAATCCCACCCCGTGGATTGGGAGATGGCGGAGGAAGAACCTGTTTGTGAGGGTTAAATGGCGTCGGGGGACAGCAACACCTTTTAGAAAGGCGGCTTCCACCCGCGACGCGATTTAGCCCAAATAACAGACTCTGTCTCTAGACTGATGAGCGTCCAGAGACAGCGACGCCTTTTGAACGACGACTTCCATGCTCGCGCGTTTTAAGTCAGATTACCCCGAGGTCTGTCTCTGTTTATGTCGTTATCAAGCGACTAGGGACAGCGACGCCTTTTAAACGGCGACCTTGTTGAACGACGCGTTTTAAGCCATCTTCCGAGGCCGGTTTTCACATGAACCAGTTTAGGAAGCTTGAATGATGTCGGCCTTGGGTGACACGATTCAAGTCAGAATTCCATTAATCCCTGCAATTAACACGTGTTTACATTGTTAGATAGTTTAGTTAATTACATGCTTAGAAATGTACTCGATGACGATGGATTCTATGTGATCGGATCGCACCGTGTTGTGTTTTGTGCGATCGTGGGCCTAGAGTGACAGTTGTTAGCGCTTAGGCACCCTGTGTCAGTGTGGGAGTGACACGGCGCCGGTGTGGGAGTGGCGGGGTGATGCCTAGAGAGAGGGTCACCTGGTGTACCCCGGGGTATAGCTAGTACCGGTGTGGGAGTGGTACATTCGGAGTGTCACTCGTGCTGGGGGAAGCAGAACCACTTGGAGCCTGTCACGCCGCAGTAGCCAACGCGCTATCCGAGGGGTTGCTGTTTAGTCTCAGTGGGTCAGTGTTTCCCGCGTTCGGTTGTGTGGTTGGTGTGTTTTGCCGAGACGCTGATTGTGGGCTCCGTGGTATAATGATTTCAGAATTGTGCATGTTATATTTCGAATGCATGTGTTTTATATCGAAATCTAGAAATTGTGTTTACTGCTTTACTTGCTTAAATTATCTATATTTGTGTTGCTGCACTTGTGGGTGCGTGAGTGGGCGGTGGGGATCGAAGGATCCCTATTGAGTCTTTTCAATGAGACTCACCCCTGCGATTTTCAGGTGAGGGTTCCAGGCAGGCATAACCAGGAGAGTGTTGCTTTGGGTCGCGCGCCAGCAGCCGTTGTTCCGGGGTATGCCCCGATGTAGTTGTTATTTTATTTTCTGGCCTGTATGCTTAATTATTTCTTTTTAGTTGCAGTATATAATTATTTGCTGAGTCAAATCGCATTGTAATAATTTTTAATTCTTGCACTTTCTTTTTAATTCAATGCGATGTGAATGTTTAGCTTAGTTTATCATTTATTTTCCAGACTTATCAAGATCCTGGTTATGCTCCAAATTAATGATTCGGTACCCATTTAGTAATCGGATCCCCGATTATAGGGTGGCGGGTCGTTACAAGCGTTCCGTAGCACTAGGTCCCCGGCTTAAAAACTTTGAGGCTTTACTCGAGTGTTGTGATATCTGGTCATACGCTGTTAATACGCCATGAGCCAGATATGGGCTAGGTCTCTCGCCTCTTTAATGAGGTCCAATTGATCTTTTAAGGCTTCATTATTGGTAGTTGGGTCGTAGGCAAAAGCCTTGGGGGACGAGACACCGATTTCCACCAGAATCACCGCCTCGACACTATACACCATTCGGAAGGGAGTTTCGCTGGTAGGGGATCGGCTCGTCGTCCGATAGGCCCATGATATGCTAGGCAGCTCACTGACCCAGTTTCGCCGAGACGTGCCTTCAACCCTTGCAAAATACTGCGATTGGTGACCTTATCCTGCCCATTCTTCTGAGGATGGGCTACTAAGGTGCATTTGTGCAGGATACCGAAGCTCTTACAGTTGCCTTTGAATTGGGTGCTATCAAATTGTTTCCCGTTATCTGATATGATTATCCGGGGGACACCGTATCGACAGATAATAGACTTCCAAACAAAATTATAGGCATTGTTGTCTGTAATGGTCGCGAGTGACTCGGCCTCTACCCACTTGATAAAATAATCAACAGCGACAATAAGAAATTTCCTTTGACCGGTTGCTATGGGAAAAGGGCTGAGAAGGTCTATGCCCCACTGGGTGAATGGCCATGGATCTGATCAGAGTGTCAGCAATGTAGCTGATTGGTGAATCAGAGGGTTGAACCGTTGGCACTGTCACATTGGCGGACGAACTCGGCCGCATCTCGCCGAAGGGTCAGCCACCAATATCCCTGCCTTAGCAATTTGTGGGCCAAGGCCTGGCCCCCAGTATGTCCTCCACACACTCCTTCATGAACTTCTCAGGGGGCTTAATCGGCCTCGGTCGAGTTGAGACACCTTTGAAGGGGTCGGCCGAAGGATCTTTTATATGACATACCCTCTATATGAAGGAATTAGGTGGAGTGTAACCAAATACGCCTCGCCTCCTTCTCCTCGGATGGGAGTTCCCCTCGGAGGATATAATTCAATAATGGAGTCATCTAGGTCTCGGCTTCTGAGAGTTTAGTTTGCATTATCTTTTTTGGCCGATCAAGACTCCGAACAACGAGTTCTTCTACGAGTATCACTCGGCTCCTTCCCCTGTTATGGACGCCAGCCAGGAGAGGGCATTGGCTTGGGCATTCTTGGACCGAGGGATCCGCTCGATTCCAAAATAACTGAACCTAGCAAGGATATTCTTTGTTACCTAAAGGTAGGCTATCATCAGGGCATCCGGACATCATATTCCTGAGTTACCTGGCTAACGATCAACTGGGAATCGTTGAATAAATCTAACTTCTGCACGCCGAGTCACTTTGCAGCCTGGAGGCCTCATATGAGGGCTTCATACTCCGCCACGTTGTTGGTGGCAGGGAAGGCAAAGCGGAGAGTGTACTCGGCGACCACCCCATCAGGAGACACCAGGACCCATTTGGCGCCGCTGCCCGAGGCGCACATGGATCCGTCCACAAAGAGGCGCCAGTTCCTTGAGTCGATGATTTGGCCGAGAGGTTGTCAGTCGGAAGGGAAGATGGAGAGGGGCCGGGGTCCTCCACCTTCGATGGGATTTTGCGCCGAGGCTCCCTCGGGAGTCAACTCAGCAATGAAGTCGGCGAGAGCTTGTGCTCTAATAGCGTTCCTGGTCCCGTAGCTGATGTTAAATTCGCCCAGCTCTATGGCCCACTTGGCAAGCCGCTCGGATACTTATGGTTGAGAGAGAACCTGTCGCGAAGGTTGATCTGTAAGTACTTTAACATAATGTGCTAAGAAATAAGGCCGAAGCCTCCTTGCGGACGCAACTAAAGCAAGTGCCAATTTCTTCAACACCGGGTACCGAAGCGCCCCCCCGTGAAGCACCCGGCTGATATAGTAGACTAGTTTCTGAATGCCGGCCTCCTCTCGGATGAGGACAACACTCAACTTAGCTTCGGACGCGACGAGATATAGGAGGAGTTCCTCCCCCTAGACCAGCTTAGCCAAGACGGGAACTTTATAAAGATAACCTTTGAGCTGATCAAAGGCTGATTAACATTCGTCCGTCCATTGAAAACCGTTAGTCTTCCGCAACAACTTGAAGAAGGGGAAGCACCAATCCGCTGCCCTTGACTTGAAGTGGCTTAAAGTACCCACCCATCCGCTGAGCCTTTGGACCTCTCGAACGTTGGCGCGGCGGGGGGGGGGGGGGGGGGGTGCATCTGAAGTATGGCCACCACCTTTGCTGGATTTGCCTCCGCCCTGTGGCAAGTCACCAAATAACCAAGGAACTTCTCAAACGCCACTCCGAAAGCACACTTGGCTAGATTTAGCTTCATGTGATACCTGCACAAAGTAGAGAAAGTCTTGGCCAAGTTGGTCATATGGTTAGAGGCAATTCGACTCTTCACCAGTATGTCGTCAATGTACACCTCTATGTTCCGGCCAAGTTAAGGAGAAAATATCTTGTAAACGAGACGCTGATAAGTGGCGCTGGTGTTCTTCAGGCCGAATGGCATCCATATATAGCAATAGAGGGTTACTGGCATCCATATTAGTTTCAACTGTTTGTTGCTTCGGAGCCATACCGAGGGTTACTGGCAGTCGGACTATGCCTTCCACTCGGTAGGGGGCTCTGCTGAAACCAAATAACGGTTCGAGATGGACCTTCATGTCGGCATCAGCTAGGCCGAGTTTGAGAAAACAATCATAGAAAAGCACGTAAGGTGCACTTCCATTGTGAACGAAAATACGATGGACATCATAGTTTTTTATTACAGCGTTAACGATGAGAGCATCGTCGTGAGGAACCTGGACACCTTCAAGATTGCCATCGGTGAAGGTGATGTCCTCTCGCCGAGAGCACTTCGACTCGCTGTTGACTGTTGCAATGGCTAGGATGCCTCGTCTTGTCTGTGCCTGCGAGGTACTTCACCTGGCCCTCCAGAGATGACCCCGCACTCGGCCGCTGATGTGAAGCCTCTATTGCTGGGGAAAGTTTCAGTTGAGGCCTATCCTTGGATGGGAGCTGATGCTGCTTCGGCACCGATTGAGGGAAGTTAGCTTGCTGTTGTTGCGGCTGCCTGTCCCGATTGTATTGGGTCAATCGTCCTTCGCAGATGAGGTGCTTTATCTCCTGGTGGAGATGTCGGCACTCGTCCATCGAATGGCCTGTTTCCTGATGGTACTCGCAGTACTTGGGGGGTCTCTTTGTCGAGGGTCTGTCTTGATACGCTCCGGCCAGTGGAGCATGCCCTTGACCTCTATTAGAAGTCTCAAGGGAGGAGCTGGTAAAGGCAAGTGCTGAGGATGATGAGGTCGATGCTACTCTCGGCTCTAATCTTCGTCCCTTCTGAACCTCTTCTAGGACGGATTAAAATGTTCCGAGCACTGGCGTATTGTTGGTGGGGTGACTACCGAGGGTGGCTCGGCAACTTTCTTTTCCTTGGTCAACATCAGTTCCTCTCGGTTGATGAACTTGTGTGCTCGAGCCACCAGATCCTGGAACGTCAGGGGGTGCCTCTTCCCTATAGAACTGAGTAACCCCAAGTCGGCGTAACTACTTATGACGGCCGAGACCATGATGGAACTGTCCAAATTTGGAGTCTGTGCGGCCTCAGCGTGGAACTTGGCAAAATAGTCCCAGAGGGTCTAGGTTGGTTCCTGCCAAATAGCAAGCAGGCTAGTCGATGTTTTACATTGCCGAGTGGCATCATAAAACTGGTCGATGAACAATTGACCGACTTGCACTAAGGAGTGAATGGAATTGGGGGTCAAAGTTTCAAACCAAGTAGAGGCTATTTTCTCAAGAGTGAGGGGGAAGAGTTGACAGCGGACCGCTTCAGGCACCCTTCGGACCGAGAGGTATGAATTGAACCTTTGGAAATGATTGATCGGATTGATCATCCCATCATACAATTGTCCTTTTGGTAGCTTGACGTTTGGCGGTATGTCCATCGCCAAGATCTCGGGGGAGAACGAAGATTGCTTGAGGATAATGCTGGCTAGAGGCGTTCCGTATGGCCAAGACAGCATCTACTGCATCTCCTTCCTCATCTCGGACAACTTCCGATCCAACTGCGGAGTTGTTGTGGTGGTCGCTGCTGAACTCCCCTCGGCCCTCGTAGGATGAGTGCCGGATGAAGTGATGTCCGGCTTGGTCAGTGGATGGCTGGTGCGTAGAATCTGGGCTTGGGGCCCGTATGGATCACCATGAGCTGAGGTCCCCTCGGGGGGAAAATCCCGAGAGTAGCCCGATTGCCCATTCTAGAACTGACCAGGCGGGTAGAACTGAGGCTGCTATGGTGGAGCCGGCCTGGCCGGAGGTGTAACGACCCGCCATCCTATGACCGGAGACCCGATCACTAAATGGATGTCGGCCTATTAACTGCGGGTTCACACCCGGATCTCACACAACACATTTGGAGGAGTAAGCGTTAAACAAGGCTAAATATAGCAATCACACGGACTACAAAGATATTACAAGTGCGCAGGAAGGAAGATAACAATGTCCGTATACAGTCCAACAATAATTACATGGTCCAACAAATTAAATAAGTACAGGCAGAAGTAAAGTACAACAACATCGGGGTATACCCCGGAACTGAGACAGCTGCTGGCCCGCACACCAAGGAGACACCACACGCCGCCACACGCCACGAGGTCCACACCTGAAACCGCAGGGAGTGAGCCACACCAGAAACGGGCTCAGTAGGGATCATCCGATCCCCTGCCTCCCACTCACACACCCATAAGTGCAACAATCCATATATATGGCAATTAAATAAAGCAGTAAACATAGCACCCAAACCTGATATGAAATGTACGCATAAGCAGTGTAGCAGGAACAATTCTAAGTCACCCGAAGAACCCAACACAAAGTCACGTCTCACAGCCAAAGTCCACAAAGCGATCGAACCACACTGTCGACCGAAGTCAAACGTCGCCTCACAACACCACCAACACTCACGCCTGTCTGCCCCTACAGTGTTCCGGGGCACCATAGGGTGAGGCAGTGAGTCAAACTAGGACTAGCTGGGACCAGTGAACCACCACTGCCCAGCTACGTGTGCACACAAGTAGTCTAGACTACTGTCCTACCGACCGGATTTCCTCCACGCCAGGCCTCGGCGCTTCAAGAGGGCCCTGGGGACCGGCGAACCCCCCGTCAAGCCGAAGCTACAGGAACTACCCACAACCCTAACCTCCCGGGCTGCGTCAGGCCAAAGAGCGAAGGGTACCACTCGTAACCTTGATCAAAGGTCACATCAGGCCCAGTGGCTAAAGGGGTAAAACAACTCCAACAGTACCACAACCAGCTCCACAGCAAGAAACGCGCCGGAAGCTACCATGACAAATAGGGAAACCCCGACCCGCTGAGACCAAACAGCAACCCCTCGGATAACGCACCGGCTACTCCGGCCCGACGAGCTCAAGGTGGTTCTGCTTCCCTCAGCCAAAGGTAAAACACAACATGTACCACTCCCCCACCGGTACGGCAACAATGCCTTACATACACCATGGCCCTTCCCCATCGGCCCAAAGTGACAAACGTAAACCACAGTTATTCCGATTCCATACTCGCAGAAGCACACACACACGCACACACAGCTGATGTAATTCCATTCACGTATAAATCTTCAGTCTCAGTGTACAACTTAAAGCATACATTTGAACCATCCAACTGTGAAACATGTGTTAATAACCAGAGTTAAAGCAGTCCTGTCTTGAATCGCGTCGACCGAGGTCGACGCCATTCAAGCCCCTTAAACAGGTTCATTAAAATCGGATTATGCCCTAAAACGCGTCAGAGTCCACATACGCCATTCACACCAGAATTCCAGAGTTGCAGAAGCCTCAGTCGGGGGATTTTCCTGCCTAAATGGCGTCATTCTGGCACGTCGCCATTCGAAATGGCGTCGTCCAGGCATGACGTCATTTAGCGCCAGAACCCCAAGCTCACGGAACCACAAATAGGGAGGTTTCTGCCTAAATGGCGTCGAGATGGCCCGACGTCCTTCTAAAAAGGCGTTGTCCAAGCTCGACGTCTTTTAGTGCCAGAAACCTGGTTCCGTAGTTCAACCCGAGGGTTTCTCCCCTTAACCCAAACACCCCAAAATGCCCAAAACAGAAGGGGGAGAAAAGGGAAATCAAACTACCACGAGCATACTACAATTCTACGATCCTGAACACGGCCATTCCCACAAGAAAACCCCCTAAACATGCTCATTCTAACCCAAAACACATCATGCCACGCCAAGGAAATCACGAGCAAGATAACCACAGTCCATGCAAGGTTCGTCCCCCTACCGGTTCTTGAACTCCTCCAAGCTCCGTGCCGCCGACCCGCCGCACCGCAGACCGCCGCCGGTATCCCCGAGGACGTCGCCACTCTGCCGAGACGTCGGCCGCCGTCCGAAGAATGGAACGCCGCGAAGGAAGTGGTGGTGGTAGAGGTGAGAGGTAGGGAGGTGTTGGAGTGATGGAAGAGGAAGAAGAGGAAGGGAAAGGGGAAAAGAGGGTCGGAGAGGGCGAAGAGAGAGAGGGTGGAGGCGAAAATGAGGGAAAGAAGGGGAGGCTCGCGGGGTCAATCAGAAACTGGCTAAAACGCGTCGATCGAGACAGACGCCTAACAGATGACATGACGGGCCGTACTGACAGTACTTTGAAACACGTCGACCACCACGGACGCCGTTCAGCTGACATGTCAGGCACCGTACACTGACACCGCAGGGTCGCAGTCTGAATCGCGTCGTCCATCATGGACGCCGTTCAGACGACGAGACAGGGGCCGTACTCTCACGGCCCGAAACCCGCCCACGTGGCGCCCACGTGGTACAACATCAAGCAGACCTAAATGGCGTCCACACAACCTGACGCCTTTTGAAAGGCGTCGAGAAGTGCAGACGCCATTCAGTCAAAACTCTGAAGACCCCCCCCTCAGGGTCCAAACCAGGGGATCCGGCCCGAACTCGACCCGAATACTGAACCCGAAACCTGAGTCCTTACAGGAGGGTTTAGCAAACCCACATGCTAGGCGATGGCCAAAACCATGTCGCACAAAGGAGAGAATGAAGAGACCGTCGTAGTCAGGTTAGCTAAGTTCTTCCACCCTATCCTCCCTAGGAAGAGCAGGATCTTGCACCCTTGAGAGCGCAGGTCTTTGCGGCAAGTTCGCGGACACTGCTTTGGCATGTCCGAGTGATGGAGTAGGGGTCACCCTTGATTTTGGCTCCTCTTTCCCGGATTGTCCTTTCGTCACTGGTCGATGAGCCATGGCTAAGTCGTTCCCATAGACAGTCCAAGTGATGCAGCCGAGGCAATCGCGGACGGGTCTCAGATGCCGAATCTGAGAGTTAGAAAGGGAACCCGTGATCGAGAGGCAAATCCGAGATCGAGAGGTATCCGAAGGGGGAGAGGGTGCCTGCAGGGAGAAGAAGCTTCGTCAGCAAGGACCCCAGGTGCAGTCTCGGGGGAGCCCTCTTCGACAGTCAAGTCAACTATCTAAAGAGGATAAGGGTGGATGTATTAGGAGAAAAGATAAGGCTTATGTCACTTACTTCCTTTCTGATGCAAGGAAGTAAGTGACATATGCAGTATTCCATTTATAGGGGGAAGGTGAGCGAACTTCCTTCGTAGCAAACAATATGAGACTATTCATATATATGAGAACACAAATCCCCAAAATGTTAAGGGCCTCTTCCTCATCTATTGTGCTGAAAGCCCATATCCCGACTGTCCTCAGACTGGGCCGAATATGAAAGGGCTTTATACCTCTCGGCCCAATCGGCCCCTGGGCCACCTGACCGTCTCTCGGCCCAACTCCCAGCCCATATGCTGGGCCCTCTTGGCTTACCCCATTAGGTACCACCTGTGATCCTGAGATCTTGTCCCGTGAAATCTATAGGAGATTTTTTGGTAACATTCCTATATCGGCAGGGATGATCCCGCTGTTTCCACAATTGCACCATATGGATCCTTTTCACCACGATCTTCAGATAAATTTCTTTCTTCTGAGTTGTGAATTTTGCTTGAACTTAGTCTTCATAAATCATTACCATTGATTATGCATTTTCTACTGTCAAACTTCAACTTTTACACTTTCTTTTTCCTTTCTGGACTGGTGGTCAAGTTGTTAGACATGAAGTCCTTTCTAAGAGAATCAAAACTGGCCAGAGCCAAAGAATCCAACGTACAAAAACAGACTGTAAATTCGCCCATAAAGGGTGAATCCGCACCCTTTTAACATCTGATTCTCTTCATTTCAGAATATTTGAATCGTCTTCTTCTTCTCTTTGCTAGGTGATGAGCACTTGGTTCTGTTTTGCATCAGTCACAGGAACATCAAAGTGTGCTTCGAGAAGACACCTGCAGTCCCAACTTGTGGCGCGGAGCACCGAGACATCGAGAAGGAACCGGGTTAGACCCAGTCCAGTCTACTCGACGTACCCTACTTTGGTGCATGTGTAGGAGACGGGAGCAAGGCTTTAGTGGACCAAGGAACACAGGACAATTGTGACAGCATCATGTGCCTCACTGGTCACAAACCTTCGTTTTTTAGAGGAAGTCAAAAGCCACCTGCCACCCTCAGCTGTCCGCTAGTTTATGGAGGTACATGCCAAAGGGAGAAGTCTTCGCAGTTCGTCTTGTTTTGGGGGCCGGGAGAGGCATGTGAAGGTGTCGGGAAAGATAGTGGAAACTAGGTGACCTTTTGTAGCTGTCCCTGCTTCCTTTGTTCGTAATGTTGGGTGAGAGAATTCTATCATTGTCCTTTGGGAATCCAATCTAGCACTGTATCAACGAGCCAATGGCTCCTTGGTATCCAGGACCTCTCTTGGCTTGTTGTTGAAAAGGATCTTTTTTTAGAAAGGTTATGAGTTTGAACTAAGACAATAGTCTCTCTACTTAGTAAAGATAAAGTTGCATATATCGTCCCTTTCTCTAGATCTTACATTTTTTTTATTGTATAGAGTGTAAGAATTAATTCATAGCTTCGAAGAGACTCGTACATAACTGTCTCCTGCAAAAGATGGGATCTGTGGAAAGGATATTTCTCCTTATGGTAAGTCTCTTGAGACTCAAAATTGGAGCTGTATCTCGAGACTCAAGATTGGAACTGTTGCACCCTATGGCTATAGAACAACTGTATTCATGTGGAAATCCCTAATTAATTAAGGAGAAAATATGTTGTTGCTAATATGTTATCGCTAGATTTTGAATCATCTCCTTTGATAGAAATGTCATACTTGGTCACCTTATATAATTTTGTTTTTTTGAAAATTTATTGGGTGGTCCCAATTTGACCTATATGTTCATACAATCTAATCCTTGATTAGTTTATTGTTTACATTTTTTTGATCATACAATTGAAGATCGCGTTAATATAAAGATATGTAGGGGTTAATGGGATCTAAATTTTTTTTGTTTTTTTTTATTATTTAAAAACACTGACAATCGGTACAACAAGTTTAACTCTTTTGCTAGTAAGGAGAAAAGATCTTAAGAAAACAGTTATTCTGTATGCAAAATAAGAAGTAATGGTTGTAAAAATTTTGAACTAAGGACTTCAAATTAGGTGATCAAAATGGATGACTATATAACCTATTAAGTTTATTCAAAATTTTAGTTAAGCTAAGCTCACACCGAATTCATATTGTTGATGTCATGAGACTTCTTTTAATTACAACTACTAAAAGTTTTGATGTCTATTGTGGTTACTTAATTTGAATCTACAAACAAAAAAGACCGCTATTAATCACAAAAAAAAATACAATTCAGTATGCGTGCGATCGACAAGAAATTCTATGATCATTAATCATTGGCCAACACACAAGTAGTACTAGTACGAGTATGGATAATCATGGATTCATGGAGGGTCAATTTCCTCTCCACATTTGTTTGAGCCCACACTTCACATGTCTTACTTCTCTTTTCCATAGTAAAATATCATTACACAGAGGCTAATGCACTCTTGTATCATTTGAGACCTCTTATATGGTTAATCATAGATTCTAATCTCCTTCATAAACTATTCCAAACGGAGCCTTGACTCGTAATTAACGAGTGTGGAGACTCTCACAACCAAATAAAGAGATACAAGACATGTGAAGGATGGGCAACATGATGTTTACATCACGGATACTGCTAGAAAATTAGGTCAAATGGGACCTCTCTCGTAACAAGTGGCCAACGATCGCCCTCTGGAACAGTTGACTCGTCGCTAGACAACAGCCAACGAGGCCATCACGTTTCGCGAGCGGACGAACTTGCTCGTTCTTTTGTTCCTCGATCGCACAAGGGATAACCTTATTTTAATCACCAACGTCAGACCCAACATGGCTACTGTACAGGCGCCTTGGGCATTAAGAAATTGCATCCCAGCTTAGATCCACTCAAAGTAAAACCTAAACAAAGGATGTAGGTAGACCGACAGGTCAATACCCGTAGTATATATACATGTGGGACGCATATCATAATAGAGTAATACTTGCTGCAATGTCTTTACATGCTGCACGCAAGGACATTGCAGTAGGTAAATAATTTTTTTTATATATTTTTCTTTAAGTCGCTTTTCGAAGTATCTTAATCGTCCGTACAGTATAATGTTCGATCAGATGACTTAAAAAAATCTGAAAAATAAAAAAATTAAACTCTAATAATATGTTTTACTACTTATTGGAGTTTGATTTTTTATTTTTAAATTTTTTTTGATTATCCGATCAGACATTATGCTGTACAGACGGTTAGAACATCTCGGAGTCAACTTTTTTTTTTTTTTTTCATTTATCCACTGTAATACCCATGCGTGCAGCACGTAGAGACATTGCAGCAAATATTACTCATCATAATATGATTCTTATATACATAGGTGCAAACACTAAGTATGAGGTCGTCCATGCGGCCTATGATGCAGGTGCTGCTCTATAAACGGCTGGTGGAGCATGTCCTTCGTCCATGGTTCTCCATATATAATTTAATTGAGGAGGGTTCAAAGTTGGGAGGTTTCTTGAACAAGAGGTTTTGGAATATTAAAAGGTATCATATGCTTTGGCAAAGTAAAATAATGATTTGAGCACTGTGTTAGATGACGCATTCCCAAGTCAGCAAGTGGGACTCAGGGTGTGAGAACTTTGTCCTTACATATCCATGTATGAAAATGTTGGGAATGGGGGAGGGTAGGATATGGTGCTGCTGCTAACCAACCCCATAATAAAAATGGCTGCCATCAGTGGAGGGGAGAGGAGGCCCACGGCGGTGGCTCTGTGATCATGGCATCGTCTCCTTCGTTGGTTTATCTCCACGACCCCACCAAGAACGTATTAGAAGGATTAAGAAAAGCTCCCACATGTCCATGCCTTCCATTTGTTTTATTGTATTTTTACTTGAAAGGATGTCCATGGAAAGGTCAAAACCAACCAACCATTAGAGGAATCTAATGCAAATATATTACTACGAGCCTGTGACAAGATTTGCCTTTATTTAGTTTGGGGTAAGAGGCCTACTGCAACCACCATCTTAGGAGAGAATTGGTATTGCAGCAGCTTAATTTTTTTTTTAAGGTTGGCCCCTATATGCTTCACTTGTTTTTATAGGCTCATTTTTTATTGGATGACATAAAAAAATTTTAAAAATTAAAAAACTGAGGTTAAATGAACAATATTTGTTGCACCACATATGGTGCAACCCCCAAGAAATAATTTCCCTTGAAAGTTGTATGGTCAGCCCCATTATATCTGATGTGTTCGTATAATTCAATCTCTGATTGAATGACTCAAAATTTTTAAAAAATTAAGAACCAAGTCCTAGTTTATTGGGCTGGGCCCATTAAGAGTATTTTTCACTGTTCATTCTGATTTTTAATCTTTTAAAATTTTTTGGATCGTCTGATTAGAAATCAGATTGTACGGACATGATGGGAATTAACCATAAAATTATTTTAAAAGTTTTTTATTTTTTTGGGATATACTTTATATAGTGCAGCAAGTGTTACTCATAAAAAATGCCCTTAATGGGCCGAGCTCGATAATAACTTTTCATTTTTTAACCTTTTTTAGATCGCCTGATCAGAGATTAATTCAAACACGTGGAGCATGCAGAGGATGAACTTAAAAATTTTATTTATTTTTAAATGCCGTAATACAATAAACTACAGTAGTGAAGGTATTGCAACAAATATTACTCGAAAGAAAAAATCGTAGACATCCACTAATTAAGTTTGCACATATACAAAGACCAAGATATGAAAAAAAAAAGGGTTATGCATCAACGGTGATTACAAAGTCATCACCTATAATCCGGTCATTACAAAGACATCACCACCTAAATCACTTGCCTATGAGTCAAGTTGGTCATAATTTTAACATGTAGAGGATACGAGTCAAGAGTGATGCAAGTCCAAAATTGGATGTAACATTTGACCAGCTCTGCGTTATAAAAGGCACCTATTCAGTTCACAAATCAAAGAAAAGAGCTTCCCTTAATCAGGAATAAGTAAGAAAATGTGTCATCCCTTAATCTTATCCTTGTTTAGCAAATCTATATTCACGTATTTATAATTAAAGATCATTAGAACGGCCGGACATGTAAAAGTTGTACTATAACTGTAGTTCTACATAACTTTTCCCTCTTGTATCTTGTGGAAGTTCTAGATTCTGAAAAATAACACTCATGACAAATACAATTATAAACTATTTTTCTTATTAGGGTAGGCGTATAATTTTCTTTCTTAACAGACACATGAAACATATGAATACCATACCATAGTAATTTAAACAAAAAGATTAGATGACTCAAAAAAATATTTTTAAAAAAATCAAGCTATAATGAAATGTAAAAGATGTCCTTAATATGTTGAGTCCAATAAATTGAAACTTGATTTTTTTTATGTTTTGAAATTTTCATACCATCCGATCAAAGATCAGATTGTATATCAAATTGTCTACACATGAAAGGGATGATGGGTCCGACCATACAAGAAATTAATTGTTTTATATTTTTTAGATTTACTTCATGCAGTGCAGCGAGTATTACTCCTTATGCATAAACTAGCCTAAAGGATTGAAAAAATAAATAAAAAGGTAATAATAATCATAGGAAGGAGAAGCTGCAGATGTTCGCACCTTAGTGGTGGAAGCCCACATTCAGAGATCAGCACGACACCACCGCCACCGACACGCAGACAGCTCAGATAAGTGGGTTAGATTGGATTATCATTCCAAGTTAGTTAATTGATTAGATTGTCTGGTCTAAAATTTTACATTCGCTATTAACCGTGCTGATATCCCGTCAACCAAAATTGACTCACCGGATAACCAGCTGCCTAATGCAGTTGGTTTACCACTTGTCTCCCAATTAAGAGGTCTCGAATTCGATTTTAGTTGGAACTTAAAAACTATGCACCAAAAAAAGTGTTGTTGAGATCTTTATCTTTTGATCTGTGAAATTATTTTTCTAGATAATTAAGCGAATTTAGAATTTTCATCTAATTAGGGCACGAAATTATCTCCAAATCTAATGGATATCTAGAGCTCGATCCCTCGTCGCTTGTTCTTCTGGGGCTGGGACCTTGCAAGTATCTCTCTCCACATGCATGCACAGAGGTGGCCTCCAATGGCGAGATGCCGCAGGAATTAGTACCGAAAGCTCTGTAAAGGTGTCCTCAAGAGCCAGTGAGATGGCATGCTTTTAGACCTTTTCTCTATGGCTTTTTTTTTGTATGGGCTCACTCACATGTGCATGAGAAAAAACAGATTATTCGCTGTGGAAAGATTAAAAAATATAGAAATCATTTTATCCATATGTGAGTGAAGAAGATATATAAAAATTTGAAAAAAAAATCGAGGATCTCATTTCAAGAGTCAATTGTGTGCTCATCATGTCCATGATGGAACATCATTACCCTAACAAGTACTTAATGGAGTGATTGACTTGGGATGGGAACTGGGAAGGAGATTTAGACCTCATCTGAGATAGATTTTTGTGCGTTATTCCACGTAAGTGAGAGGCAAGTTCCTCAATTATTTGGATAAGATGAGAAGCATGCGACAAATAGGTGAGTTCAACTGGTACCTCATAACTTCTCTGGGTTTAATTCTCGTTAGCTGTACTCGCACATGAGAGCGTGACCTGTAAGATTTCTCTTTAATAAGAGGATACTTGTGACATATAAACTTCTCTAATTTGAGAGGCCCTTGAGCCACTCTGACCCAAAAGAAGGGGAAAAAAATTGCCCTCCAACGGACATCAGAAGACATATGAAGTTCTTAACTCCAGATATGGTAAGTGGGTGTTGTTGGGGATGTTAAAAATACTTACAATGGAAGTCATTTCTCTTGCACGTGAACCGAGGAGAAAGACGACTAGAAAAGCGATTCTTACGTGCACGAACAACATAAACACCGAGAGGAGAGACACACGTGTAACCCTAGCACCGTTTCTCTCTGACTTTCTCTTTCTATTTTTCTTGACCTCTCTCTATTTCTCTTGATACATATGACATCATGTGGAGTTATGTGTTGCTTATATAGAGAGGAGAGATCAGTCCCAATTTAACTTAAACATGATCCCACCCATAACAGGATCCTAATAGACACCTAATGAGTTAAGCCCAATAATGGTATTCCACTAATTGGACCTTAGAGTATGTTTAATTATCGTGTGACCAATCACTACAAGTTGACCACTATATTAAGTGAAAACCAAACAAGTGTTGGATGGCTTCCATGTTGGGTTTTAATCCAATTAGTGGTCCACTTGTGTTTACTGGGCTGCACACTTGCACACCATTAGGCATCCAATTAATGGAATATGATTGGGCTTAACCCATTAGGCGCCCAATAAGGATCCTGTAATGGGTAGGATCCTGTTAGAGGTAAGAACGGGACTGGTCCCTCCTCTCTATAAAAGAAGCATGTGACTCCCCATTAGGTCAGACGCATTAAGACGAATAGAGAGAGGAAACCAGTGGAGACAGTGCGTGGGTTTACACCGTCTTCCCGTCCGAGGTTTATGCGTTCTTGTTCGAGGTCCGCTGCGCGTGGGGATCGACTCCGGCATCGTCTTCCTCTGCGTTAGGGATGGCTTCCGCTCCAGGTATTCCGAAAATCCCTAACATTCCATTCACAGTCAGCAACCTATCCTCGGGGTTCGCTGTGTCCATTGTACAGGAGGTCTTCATAACCAACAAAGGAAAAGAGCGAAAAAAAATTAAGCGGGTTATAATGCATTTCCTCTGTTGGAGTGTTTATAGCTTCACCAAGTCTTGCTTTATCTCTATGTTTGCACATTCTCTAAAGTAAGATACTGGATTCCTTGTGGAGCTGTTTGATTTGATCTAACTATTGTCAATATAGATTTTTAATTGACAATTTTTAAATTTAGTGAAATGAAATCTTTAATTTACAAATAATTAATTTTAAACTCTGATTTTGGTTTCTACTAGTTCTTCATAGAAAAACAAAACCAATAAAAAAGGTTCCACGTGAGTTATTAAAAGTTTGAAACCTATAGTAGCTTATAGCATTAAACTTACAAAATAGTACAAATTTAAGATTATTTTAAATGGGTAGTATTTTTTATAGCACATCCAACGACCCATGTGTTGAATGTGTGAATAAAAAAATGCCCTTGAATATTACATATACTTTCTATATTACAGCTCGTGGACGAGTATGGTTGGTTTGGACTGCCAAACTAATGGAAAATGGTAAGACCTGGACCCTTTCAATGCCTGAACGGACCACAGTTCAATACTTGTCCACCATGTGGGGACTATGTTCTGTACATATCGCCTTTAATAAAGGCTGACAACAGTACTTGCCCCTTCATGAGCTGCTTTGCGGATGCATTTGATGAATGGAAAAAAAAAAAAAAATCAAATTTATAATTTGATATTTTTGAAAATATTTTAAGTTATTTTGAAAAAGAACAAGCAATTTTGTCACGTAAATGTCAAAGTTGAAAAAAGAAAGGGTCATCCATTTAAGATTTTTGTCGACTAAGATTTTTTCGATCACTAAATAAGTTTTCATATAACCTATTTTACATGGTCATTAAATATTTTCATTGCTTTTGGTAGAATCCAAACCACTCTGATTTTATCTCTATTTCATATTTTGAATCAGAGACAGAGGGGCTAATTCCCTGTTTGCTTTTGATTAAGAATGATTAGGACCGTGAATGGTAATCAGATTATCTGATTATCAACTTGATTTTTGCGCATCACAATTGAATTTCAAAGCTTATTTGACTACTAAAAAGTAATATATTTCATAATCAAGAAATTTTGCCAAAATATCTGAAAAAATTCAATTCAACTACGATTTTCTTAAAATATTTAAAAGTATCACCAAAGACCAATGTGAGTCCTCCAACCATGGATTCGGCTTATGCTCAATATTGATCTTGGTTGTTTATGAAGGCATAGGATGGGAGAGTGCCATTTATATGATAGGGAACAAAATCATTTGGACCTGATTGTCCAGACCTCCCTACGTCTCTAGACATATCCAAAAGGAGGTGTACTAGGCGCAAAAAGGTCCAGACGATCCCATTCCATATAATAGTCACCACCCTCTTCTTTGGTGCATTAAATGTGGGACCAAACACACTGGAGAAAGGGAAAGAGAAAAGGGGGAAGCTCTTATAGAAAGAGTAATACTTGTGGGAATGCAACACTCCGATCAATTATGATCAGATGATTAATGTCCCATCAATTTTGAAAGGAGGGACAACTTGAGTGGTCGATTCATATTGTCCAATCTTTTGAATAGACTTAAATTTTAAAAAAGAAAAATAAATAATCTTTTTTCATTTTTTGTTGTTTAAAAAAATTAAATCGGTCCCTTAAGGTTACTCTTTCTCTCTTGATTTAAAAAATAATAATAAAGAAAAACTTGTTGCAGCAACTATCTGATCAAAACTGATCAAACGGCTTCTACTGGTATTAGGGCTGCAACTTGGGTTGGGTTAGATCGGGTTGATGTCAACTTTAATCTAACCCATGTAAGAAATCCCTCAACCTTAACCCAACCCAGTCCAACCCTCAACCCAACCTTCTCAATCCTAACCCAACCCATCTAACGATCTCCCAACCCATGTAATCCAACCTTCATTGGATTGGGTCAGGTTGAGTTGGATTTCTTTAAAGTCTATATTTTTAGCATTTTTTTTCTTACTATCAGAATTCCATGTACAAAGATATAAAGGAATTTAACTATCTATCATAACAAAGTAATAGAAAAGAAGTTAATTATCTACCGTAATAAAGTAATAAAAAAAAAGGTACAAACATAATTACATGAATACTATTTGGGAATATCGTTACTCATATTGTAAACTAAATATTTTTCAATGGTATAAAGTTAAAGTAGAATATATTCTAGTGATCTAAGTTATCATTATTTATATTAATGTTGGGTTCGGGTTAGGTTAGGTTGACTGACCCTCAACCCAACCCAACCTATTCAAGGTCGAGTTGAAAAACTCCTCAACCTTAATCCGACCCAACCCTTCCCTAACTTCAGCGGATTCAACCCGACCCAACCGTCGGGTTGTCCGACTCAGGTTCGGGTTGATCCACCCAAAGTTGCAGCCCTAACTGCTATGCAGACACCATAGCAAGTAATACTCCACTTGTTGTAGATGGTGCAAGGGGTCCAATTAATGGGCCTTGACAAATAAGCCCAGAGGCCTGAGGCATTTCCAAAGGGAGGACCTCAAGAAAAGTTCCTTTGTGGCTCAACAACATAGACATTTTAAATTTGTATCAAATGGATTTGATTTCGTTGTTGAATCTAAGGAAACTATCAGATATGGAATTGAAATCAAAAGTAGGAGAAACCAACTTCAATTCAAATTCTAATAAATTTTACCACAATTAAAAACTGGTGCTTCCGGCGTTATCTTCGATCCATTTCCATCCCTTAAGAACGTGAGAAAATGAAAACAGACACACCCATCTTAGTGTGCTTGATTTGTTTAGTACCCTATTTTCAAGATTAATTTATATTACCATTAACATAAAGATATCAGTTTCGATTACATCAAACTAGTTCTAGTTCTTCCAATCACCTCTCTCAAACGAAAACCGAAAGAGATTTCTTTCTGTGCCACATTATTGGTATATGCTCCCACATGCCTCCATTCCGATGAATCAAAAGTAAGTTGATCATTTGCTAAAACGAGATAGAGGATACTAATTTTATCCCTAATTATGATTAATGAAGGCAGAGAAGGTCTAAGTTTCAATAAATGGAAGCATGGGTAAGGGGTCAAGTCTACCCTCCCTCTTCGATTTCTGCAATTAAGAAGGGAAGAAAACCAAAAATTTGTCGCTCAACATTATAGACTCAAGTCTCATTTCTCATGCTTGTGCAGAAAGAAGATTTATCACATCAATTTGTAAGGTTTATGTTTGTATCTTCTTTGTATCCAGTGGTTCTCTGGCCAGCTGTATTATTTTCCCTGTTTCCTTGCTTCTAGATGTACTTATTTTCACACACAAAAATAAATAAATAAATAAATCTGTATAGTTCCTACATGTGATGAGATTTATAGAAGATAATGGTCTGAAAAAGACAAAATTAACACGACCGCTCGTAAATATATCTGATAAAAAAAAGGTTAGGGAGGGAAAAAGAATAGCATACGTCACGATGACGGCAGTGTTTACGTAGGGCCTTCCGTGGTGTAGATTCTCTAGAAGGAGCCCCCTGTCCCCTCAATTTTGGAGGGACTTGCCCCCGTCCCACACCCCCGCCACATCAGGTCATTGTCCTCGTCACCCACTTATCGGATCCTGTATCCGACAACCCCGGGAGTTGCATGGCGCGGCCCACTGCGGATCCATGATGCTTCTTGGCCCTCGACGACGCTGCAGTCTCCCGACTCTTCCCCCTCCCTCTCACTCCTTCTGATAAAGGAGAAAAAAATACAAAAAAAAAGTAAAAAAATATTATATTTTATTTAAATAAAGAAGGCGGGGTGGATGGGAGGGAGAGGGAAAGGGATGTGGGTAGCCACGTGGTGCGCGTTCCCTCACGACGCGGCTTGACCGTCAACGTCATCGGCGTCAGCCCGGGGCCCACCGGAAACATATGCTAAACAGCCCCGTACAATCAAAGAATCCCGCCCCTGAGCTGGAAAAAGACCACCTTTTTATCATCAGGGCATCGCCGTAAAGGAAAATTTTAACGGCCCTGTCGAGATCTCTCTCGCCAACCCACCCATTCTGTTCCGTTGGCTGCGAGGGAGGGGAAAAAAAAAAATTACTTGGATCCATGCACCCATTAAGGTAGCAGTAGTAGTAGTAGTAGTAGTGGGGCTCCAGGCCGTCTGTGCCCGTGTGGAGGAAAGAGGGAGCTTAAAAGAGAGCAAGTAGAAACAGGGGCACCGGCACTTGCTAGTTGCTACTTTTAGGTATGCAAAAATGAACCGTATATATCTAAAGATAGATTTGTGACCTTTTTTAATTAAACGTATTAATTTAAAAAGACCAGCAACCTTAGATTAGTAGCCAGTCAGATAATCAGATTATCAACTACTATATATTCCTAAAGACATCTTATTTATTATGAGATTGTTTGAATCAGCATAAAAATGGAAGAGTACAAAATACTGTATCGTGTGTCTCACACAAGGCAATATATTGTAGTATTTTGTGACAAACTGAGTAATTTAAAAAAAAAAAAATTATATATCCGAAAATAATGATCCACGAAATAATCGGTTACCATCCCCATCCCCTGCTTGTGTGTTGTCCAGAGAAGTCCACAGTCCACAAGACGTAAACCGCGGGTAGCGTTGGTACGGAGGGACGAACACGTGGCCCCAGACACGCGGTTTCGACCACCGTCTTAATAAATGGGGCACCGGATAGGCCCTCCCTTCTTCACTTCTCCCTTCTCTCTTCTCTCTCTCTCTCTCTATCCTTACTCTGCTCCCAGCTCTCTCTCTCTCTCTCTACGTCTCTTGCAAGAGAAGGATAAGTAGGGGTCTCCTACCCCCACCTCCAACTCATCCCCTTGGCAGATCCTTCGGGACACCTCTGCTTCGCTTCTCATATCCTGCAAGAGCCACACCTTCTGTAGCCGTCGCGCTGCGAATGCCCTAGCAGCAGCAGAGGAGAGCGCAGAGCAGGACACTGGACCTAGAAGAGATGGCCGACAACTGCTCCAGCCTCGAGCCCTGGTCCTTCCGCTCCGCCTTCGACATCTCCGACGCCTTCGCCCTCGAGACGGAGACCCTCACCCGCGCCCTCCAGATGTCCCTCACCGCCGACGCCGACGTCCTCGCCGCTTTCGTCGCCGGCGGCGCCAGCCCTCCCTTCCTCGTCAAGCCCGAGCCCTCCGCCTCCCTCTCCGCCTCCGACGCCGAGACCGCCCCGAAGCGGATCCGGACCCCCGTGCTGAGCCCCCCGGCGGGGAAGATCTCCAAGCGCAAGTCCCGCGCCTCCAAGCGCTCCACCACCACCACCTACATCACCGCCGACCCCGCCAACTTCCGGCAGATGGTGCAGCAGGTGACCGGGATCCGGTTCGGGGCCCCGTACGACGCGGCGGAGACGGTGTTGAAGCCGGCGCCGCAGAGGGCCGGCGTTGTCGGCGGCGGCGGCGGCGGCGGCCGGGTGCCGCTGCAGGGGAACTGCCTGCCGACGCTGGACACGTCATCGTTCCTACTGGACCGGGCGTGGGCGCCGGCGCCGTCCGCGGTGCCGAGCCCGGCCTCGAACGGGTCGAGCTTCGGGTCGCCGGCACCCGAAGGCGCGGCCGGGTTCGACCTGGACCCGCACTTCACCTGCTTCCCGACACTCGAGTCGTGGGGCGTCATGTGAACCCCTTTTTTGCCCCCCTTTTTTGAACCCTTTTCCCACGGACGGTAGTGATTGATACTGTTCCGATCAGACGGATGGGGTTTTGCATCGCCCGTGGTATTCCTACATGCGGAGTAGACGCAGTGATGTACCGCTTCGAGAACGGGGAATCTGCCGCTTTTTACTTCTCCTTCGCTTTTTCTTGAGCTTTTCTTTGTAATTAACTTTTGTATTTTTAATCGCATGTACTACTTCTAATCTAATCTCTCACTTAGGAAGGAGAAGTTATATTTAACTTCAAATGCTGGTCTAGAATTTGGATGAACATTCTTTCGACTGTCCTGCAGTGTCCTTTTATACCTTCCACTTTTGAGGAACTAAGAGCTGGTTTGTTTGCGGGATAAAGGTCGAAGACCGCAGGTTATGCGATTTATTCTTTTTGGGAGTGCAAACTTGTTATTTTTGATGTGGATGTATTATTCTTAGAATAAGTAGAATAAATCATTTTACTTAAAAAGTAAAAATTATGAATTATTACAAGAAGTCCAAAATATCAAACTGCCGCAATATAAAAGAGGACACTTACACTGCATTTGCATTTTACTTTTGGTCTAGATTTTGAGGTTTTTGATTTTGAGAGAGGCTAGATAGTAAAAAAAAAAGGTAAAATAAATCAAATAATGTAACATTAGAATTTGGGATTCTTTTAGGAACTATCTTTTTAAAAAATATTGATATTCCAATATCATGTTCACGATCAATCGTTTCTTCAGTCTTCGAGAGAACTGAAAAGAAAAAAACATAACGAAGAAATTTGATCTCTTGTGACTTAGCACATTGAGCAAAGTAAATTAATACAAACAACCGCTGTCTAATTAGTGGCATCTCAAAGATCAGGGCTTAATTTTGTCTTCCCATGGCAACGATGTGCCTTCGGAGCTTCGGTTGGGAGCTTGGGTCGTTTACATGTCATTTAGGGGTTGATTTTTTTTCAAAATTTATATCACAGTCACTTATTTAATAATCCTTAAAACTCACGTGCATGAAATTTTCTCTTTTCTGATTTTGATATCCGTGAGATAAAAGACCGAATGTCCTTTTTTAAAGGAGATAAAAATATTTTCATAAATATCAAATGATGAATTTTGTTTTTATTTTTCTTATAAATTTTTCTTTAAAAATATTATTCATCTAAAAATATTTTACGTATGATCAAATGGATGCCATAAAGTATGATAAAACATCATAAATGATTTAAATGTTGTTAACTGATGTTTTTTTTTGTATATTTTGAGTGTCATAAATTGTTAACTTATATTAGTTTTAAACTTATAACTTTAGGTATTATATTTTATTATTCTTCACTGATAAAGTATGTGTAGCTTCCCTCAGATGAGGAGGGTTTCAAATCTGACAATGCCAAATATTTTTCATTTGAATGATTTTTTTTTTTTTGCACGTGATTACAATGGTGATTATTCTGATCCCAGAAGATTCACTTGGCGATCAACACCCTTTATAAATCCCACATTCTACATGAAATACTCGACAGAGGTCCTCTTGAAATTATGGATTAATTCCACGTTCTGAATAGGTAAAAATTGAAACTGTATCTTCCCAAAAAAGGTAGACTCAAGGTTGCCGCTGAGCTACGTACTCATTAGTTATTTGACTAAGGGGTAATACTATGTAAACGGAAAAGTTTTTCCAATTGTTTTGCCCACCTGAGGTAGGTTTACTTGATTGGTCTAAACTTTAAACGTAAGAGTAATTACAACAAGTAAATTTGCCAATAAGCCTTCAATTTAAGTTTCTTCCTTCAACAGAATAAGAAAATTAAAAAAACTTTTCCGCCATATCAGTATCGCTCTTTACTAGGGGTGCATTTAGAATTGCGTCTAGGATGTTGTTTTGACCCCTCCAGCCCCCTCGTATTCTTAGACGTATTTGGCGCAGCTTTTAATTAAAAGTCACTTTTATGAAAAAAGATGAAGAATATAAATGGTTATAATTAATTTTAGATTGTTATAAAAGTTAAATTTTCTCTAACAATCTAACTTTTCCTTCAATTTAAGAAGTTTTAGGCAGTAATTTTTTATTGGAAGCCAAAACGGATTGGAAGTTACGTCAAACACATCCTTAAACACACCAACTTGCTACTTCAGCTTTTTCGGAGAAGAAGATTATGATTGAAGAGAGAGATCGACTGAAGAGAAGTAAGAAAAACTTGTCTCTAAAAAACTCCCGTTTTACCTTTTTAGCTATCACCCGATTTTACCAAGCAAGTAAAAATTGCTATCGGATTCTCAAACGTGTCCCAAGATTTTTTTGGGTACCCCAAACGATCCCCCAGTGACCATTACATTCTAGGTAGGGCCATCCTTCTTCCTCACTCCAAACTCCCCGTGTCTGCCTCGGTGAGGGAATCGGCCGGGCACGGGGAAACCGGCCGGTAACGGGTTTCCCTAGGTCCGGCTGGGACAGCTCCGTGGGGTCATCAAGTCAACCAAGGCGGCTCTTTAAATTTCATGTACAGATGGTGAGTTGTCCGGGGGTGCTTCGTGGCGTCAGGCGGATGTGGTGCCCGGCGAGGCCTGTTGACTAGAAAGAGACGACTTGTTTTAACAGCAATGTTAGACTGCGGTAACCGACCGCTGGGTCGTCCCGGGGGGTTCGGAAAGTATCCGAAACCATCTATGACGTATCCCTGCCGTCAGCATTGCGTCGGCAAAGGCGGGGGGCCACATGGGCAAAGTGGGCCCGGCTGAGGTGGGGCCGCCGCCCCCCGCTTGATGCCTTTGACGGGTTATTATCCGGGACAAGTGGAACTTCGGATAGCAAATTGCGCCGGATAATGCTAAAAGTGACGGCGGAAATACGGACGACTGACTGGTGACTCGCTGTTGATCTACTTGCTTACAAATTAGTTTAAGAATGTGGTGGGCTAATATTGTTCCTTTTCTTTTTTTAGGAAAGACTCATACATAGTGAAATCTACGCAAATCTCTGATCTGATCCTCAGATTTCACTATTCTCCTTTAGTTAAAATAAAGCCACTTGAGGTTCCCTTTTGGTATATTGGATTTGTAATTTTGAGAATGATTTTTAGTCTATTAAGTTGTTGGTAACTTGATTCTAATAAGATAAGAGTAGATCCAACGACCCAATCTTGGATGGAATGGGACAGACTCGATCAATATCCCGGTTTGACTTAAAGTAGTACTTTTTAACTTTGTCTTATTTTGATAGTTGAATAGATTACGACGAGATGAGTTATTGTGAATTGTGTATTCCAAAATAAAAGATATTTAATTAAGAATGGAGTGGAATATAAGGCGGAATATCATGTTTTTGAGTGTGAGATGGGATGACTTATTCAGCTTATTCTAGCAATAAGTTATTCTTGATCGGAATATTGAATCTCTCTTATCAAATCAAAAATTGACTTATTTTGATAATAAGAAGATCCTATTCCAGGGAATTTTTCTATCAAAGTGAGGCATAATGTCTCCCTTGCATCAGATGATGCTATTCGACATAGGCATGTTTGCAATTGACAACAAGGATGCTTGTGGTTGGCGATACAATTGGCAGCATGATGCTTAACGCCAGTGACATGGTCTTCCTTCTATTGTGCAAATAAGGATGCCATCATGGTCGAGATAGAGTTTGGTACCAATTTGTCTAAGTTTTGCATCTAGCGTAGATGCAAGTGGCATAGTATCTAAGTTGTACAAGGTTCTAGATGAGCAAGCAAATGAAGGCTATAATGGGAGCAAAAGTGACAATATTGTAATAATGTAATTTAGAGGGGTTTACCACTAACTATTCTTTTAATAAAATAGTTTAGAGAGGGGGCTTAGGTTTCTCTCTCTAACCTTTTCCCCTCACCCTCTTCTTCTCAACTTGGTATCAGAGCCACTGAGGGGTCGCCGCCAGGAGAGGATCGTCACCGGCATCGACATCTTCCCTCCCGTCGCCGGCCGCCGGAGAGGCTAGCCGGAACCCCTATGCGCCCAAGCGCGCGTGCCCACACCCAGGTGGGCAGGAGATGGGCTGCGCGCACCAAGGCTGTCCTCGTCGGACTGAACACGCCCCCACGTGCCACGCACACCCCACGCGTCTCCGCGCCCTACGCCCCGCGCGCCCCCGCGTCTCTTGCCTGGCACCCCGCTCATCCAACGCTGCGTGCGCCCCCGAGCCCAACGCCCCGTGCGCCCCTGTGCACCCTTGTCGACTCCTGCAGACCCCGCGCCCCTGCCGGCCCCTGTGCGCCCTTATAGGCCCCGCTCCCGCACTGCGCGTGCGTGCACCCAGGCACTCTCTCTCCGCCGTTCACACTGGCCCTACCCCGTTGCAGCATCAGTATGACTTTTTTTAGATGATGTGATTGTGTGTGAATGTTTGGACGTGGTTGATTTGTGATGTGTATTTATTGACAATAGCGGCATAGCAGTGTCGTGTGGTCTCTTTTGTGAAAACATTTGTTTTTTGGGGGTTTGAGCAGAGATGGCCGACCTGGTTACGATGCAAGATCTTGAAGACTGATTGAGCGTCTGATTTCGGCATAGATCTCTGCAGTTCAGTCTGCCACTACTGCGGGCACTTTGGTTAGGGAAACATCATTTATTAATGCCATACAGATGGCAGTCAAACTTGATGGCCCGGCGACATATATGACATAGGCCAGGAGTACTGATAAAGTGTTAAATTGATCATTTAAAGGCAATCAAACGCATCATACTCATGTTTTTATCTGTAAAATAGCATGAAATGATAGATAATTGCGTACCAAGTCCAACGGTACTAATTTCGGCAAATTCTGACTTAAAAACATCGTCATTTCATGTGATTAATGGAGTATAGCGCATTTGCGGTTTTTCGACAAAACCGAGATGAAATAAATAAATATAATGATTTTTTAATGATAATATGCTAATTTATGTTTATTCTATGTGAACAGGACATGCCGATGATGCAGTGCAGTTGGTGGAGTTTCCGGAAATTTGGGGAGGTCTAGTGTTCGAATTTCGATAAATTCGACTTTATTTTGTCCAAAAGATTAAAGCCGGGGTAAAAACGTCATTTGAGACCCTAGTGTTGCCCTAATTCCATGGCCAAGAAGAACCCAAGAAGGGCCAGCCACCTTCCCTTCCCCCACTTTCTTTTTTTTTTTAAAAAAACCTTCCTTCCCGAACCCAATTCTCTCTGTTTCCTTCTCTCCTCTATGTTTCCTTTTCTCTGTCTCTCCCTCTTTCCCTCCGCACACCTTCCTCTCTCTTTCCCACGTTTCTCTTCATCTCTATATATTTCCTCCTCCTCTCTCTCGGTTAACCCCCCCCCCCCCCCCCCCCCCCCCCCCCCCCCCGCAGCCTCTCTTTCTCTCCCGTATCCCTGCTCTCTATTTCCCGCAGCCTCTCTTTCTCTCTTTCTCTCCCGTATCCCTGCTCTCTCTCAGTTTTCTACTTCTTCTCTCTCTCTCAGTTTTCAATTCCCCCTCTCTCCGGTTTCTATTTCTCTCTCTCTCAGTCTCTCTTTCTCTCCCTCTGTCCTCTCTCTCTCCGGCTTTCTCTTCCTCTTCTTAGCGTTTCCATAGCCCTTTCTCTTCTCTCCCTCGCCGTCTCTTTCTCTCCCCCACTCCCTCTCTCGGTTTCTCTCTCTGGTTCCCACGCACCTCTACGTCTTAGCTGCGCCTCCACGCATAACCAGCGGTGCATGCAGGCTTGCGCGAGCCCGCAGCAACGTCCCACACGCATGCCGGCAAGCTCCAGCACACACCTGCGCGAGCCAGCACGCCCGGTGAAGACCCACGCGGCAGCGCTCCAGCGGCCTCCTCCTACCCTCCAACGTGAATGCATGCACGGATGTTCACGCGCCAACCTCCAGCATCTCCAGCACACCCGGCCAGCTGCTGTTCACTACACCTCCCCAAGCTCCTCCTTTTCCAACCCAGCCGCACGCCTGCGAGCCTGCACACGCCCCATGCATGCATGCCTCCACGCTGCACTTGAAGCTCCCCACGTCCAGCTCCTGCAAGCGCCCCAACCAGCGAGCACCGGCACGTCCCTCCAAGTTGCACCAGCAAGCCCCACGCACCCGCTCGCGGTCCAGTGAGCCGCTCTACACGCAGAAGCCTTCCCCGAGCCCTATTTGTTGCATATGTCGTTTACTTAATTTTTCATTAATTATTTTTGTTAGTTTAGATAAGTGTTGTTACTGTTAAAAGGTTAGTAATTAATGAGAGTTTTGTTCAACTTTTATTCAGCTAATACTTATTTCTTCATTACATTAGGGGTGTTTGTTTGTTTACTTGGAATTAGTTTAGTTAATTAGATTTCTTTTTAATTTTAGTTAATTAGCTTGTGTACAGTTTAATTAAGTAATTAATCATTTAGTATAACTAGTTAATTCAAGTTGTTGTTATTTTTAGAATAATTGAATTCTAAAGCATTAAAAATCCTAAACAATCGTCAATTTTTTTAGATTAATTAAATTCCAAAGTTTTCAAAGTTAAAAATTTAACTCCCTGTGGATCGACTCGGACTCACCACTATTAATTTTCAAAATCTAATTTAAATTAGCCGAATAAATTTAAATTGAACGTTCTTATAAGTGGTTAACGACACACAATTTAGAACGATCAATTTTTGGCGCCGTTGTCGGAGAGTTAGATTTTTAATTTTGATTATCTTGGATTTAGTGTAATTAATCTTTAGCTAACCTTATTTTTCTTATTTTTACAGGTATATTGAAAAGAAAAAAAAACGAAAGCGAAATCATGGTAAGTGTGTTCCAACTTTCTATGTTTCAATTTCCTTACTTTAGTTAGTTTTCATTTTTGTAGTTTCTAGTTTAGATAGGTTTCCATTAACTAAAAAAAAGAAACAAAAGAAGAACATCCAAATTTAAAAACCTTCATTTCCAAGATTAGAAACCTGGCATTCATCATTCTAGGAAAGCATGAGCTAGTTTCCTTGCACAGTTATTTCCATAAATTGTTGAAGATTGCAGGAGAAAGGTACGTGTTTCAATTTTAGCAAGTCATTCATGATTGCATCAACACACCCTGCATTGATTTGCTTATTGCCTTGTATTGCATTCAAAAAGACTTTAAGGGCAACAACTTTAACCACATAAGGTAAGGATTTGATCACCCTTCCTTAGCCCACAAATCACCTTCCTTGCATTGGCATTTCCTAATCCAATTAAAAGCAAGTCGAAAGAGAATCTAGGGTTTACACCGTGAGCGGTTTAAATTTCGGGTTGCCTCCATTTTTGGTAACGGTGTCTAGGCTAGAGGTTAAAAAGACAAACGCCTAAGCGGGAAAGTGATTCTCTAATTAGGTCCCTACGAAAGTAGGGGGAGCCTCCCACTACCCCACCTATTATCTGACCATTGATTAATTATGGTTGTGACTTGAGGTGGACTCCATTCACCTTGTAAGAAAATTCACATAGAGAGTCTAGGTTAACATTAGATCATTAGGATAATTTGTTTGTCAAAATTGTTTGCATAAAAAAAAAAAAAACAAGAAATAGAAAACAAAATTCAAATCCATCATCTCTCTATCAGTCCTAGTGTATGCAAGGTAAGAGATCTCAAAACCCTAACCTTCTAGGAGCATTTGCTGAAATAGAAAGAATCCTACATCAAAGAAATCCACCACAAGATCAAATGGCTGATAATCATGACCCACCAAAGCAAATGAAGGACTATTTCATTCCAAATCGATATCAACCTTCATCCTGTATTCATCTTCCTTAGAATCCAGCCAATCAATATGAAATTAAATCTAGCACCATTCAGATGCTCCCATCTTTTTATGGGAATACTAATGAAGATCCCTATAAGCATCTGGATGAATTTCTAGAAATATGTTCCACGGTGAAGATCCAGAATTTCACCGATGATGGCCTTAAGTTGACCTTATTTCCCTTTTCATTAAAGGATAAGGCTAAATATTGGTTGGGAACTATAGGAAGGCCCATTAGGACATGGGAAGAAATGCAGAAAGAACTTCTCAAGAAGTTCTATCCCATAGGGCGGACCAATACCATGAGAAGGGCCATCACGAGTTTTACCCAAACCCCCGGGGAATTGATCCATGAATCTTGAGAAAGACTGAAAGAATTGCTTAGGAAATGGCCTCATCATGGGCTTTCAAAATGGCAAATTGTCCAAGCATTCTATGAAGGATTGTCTGAACAGTTCAGACAGATGGTGGATGCCTCATGTGGAGGGGCATTTATGATGAAAAATGAAGATGAGGCTTATGATCTTTTTGTGATGTTAAGTGAAAATTCCATCAATCATGCCTCATTATCATCTTATAAGAGGTCCGTTGGGCCATCTAAACGGACTGGAATGTACGAACTCAAGGCCCGTGGAGAGCCCGAATCCAGAATGGATATAAATCTGATTAATCAGAAATTGGATAAGGTAGATATCTTGGCCCAGAAACTAGACCAACTCTTGGCCTTAAACAAACAAGAGCCTACTTACCCAACACAATCTAGTCCATATGAAGGCCCATCTTCTGCTAATCATGACATTTGTGCCTTATGCGCAAGTCCAACCCATCAAGTGAATGAATGCTCAACTGCGGCCCAACTTCCACCATTCATTCAAGAACAAGTTCAGGCTGCCCAGGGATTCTCCAGGCCCAATAATGATCCATTCTCAAATACTTACTATCCTGGCTGGAGAAACCACCCTAATTTCTCTTGGAAGAATCAGCATGCCCCACTACCAATGTCCAATCCTCTCATGCATCAAGCCCAAAAGCCACAGAATTCATTTCAATATCAATCTAATTTCTATGGAATTGTTCAGGCTAGGGGATCTCAGGCCCAATTCTCTCAACCGGCCCACTACCACTCATTCCAATCTGGACAACCAACCCAATACCATCCTCCACCCACTTACCAACAACCTCCTCAACCCAACTTTGAAGACAAATTCACTCAACTCCAACAACTGATTTTGACCCAGCAAGAATCTATTTCTAAGTTGGAAAGTCAAATGGGCCAACTAGCTGAAGCTACAATGAGAAGAGAAGTGGGTCAACTTCCTAGTCAACCCATTGTCAATCCAAGGAATCAACCTCCGGGTTTTTCACAGCAATCGGGTCTTTTACCTCAGCCTGGCCCATTACCACAACCTAAAGGGCCGCAATTTGAGAATGCTAAAGCCATTTCAGCCCTTAGGAGTGGGAAAAGTTTAGAAAACCCACATACAAATCAAGAGTTAGCCAAGGGTTCCACTGATGGGCCTCATGAAATTGAAAGTGAGAGTGAGGTTGAACCCAACATGGAGAAGTTGGAAGAGGATCTGAAAGGAAAAGGGAAGATAGATGAAGGCCCAAGTTCTTATCAACCTAGGGTGCCATTTCCTAACGCCTTGTTAGCTAAGCCCAATGCCAGGAAGAAACTGGCCCAGAATGAGGAGTTGTTGGATTTATTCAAACAAGTCCAAATTAATATTCCACTCCTCGATGCCATCAAGCATGTGCCAGCTTATGCTAAGTTTCTCAAAGAATTATGTACTCTACGAAGAGAATCTAGAATGACACCCGAAAAGGTTCGGCTTTCAGAAGATGTTAGTGCGATTGTGATGAATCATTTACCCAAGAAGTTAAAGGATCCTGGAGCACCTCTAATCTCATGTGACTTAGCTGGAGTTACATTTGATAGAGCTTTATTGGATTTAGGTGCTAGTGTGAATCTCTTGCCAACACCCATTTATGAGAAATTTGATATTGGGGAATTAAAGCCCACACCCATCATCTTGCAGTTGGCTGATAGGTCTGTGAAAACTCCACGGGGATTAATTGAGGATGTTATTGTGAAGGTTCATGATTGCTATTTTTCCGTGGATTTTCTTATTCTGGATATGGCATTACCTGAGGAACTCATTCACACTCCGATCATCCTAGGTCGTCCATTTTTAGCCACTGCCAAAGCTAATATAAATTGTGAAACTGGCATAATAGACATTTCATTTGGGGGTCAAAAGGTCAAGATTAATGTCTTCAAAGTATCTCAATACCCAGATCATAAAGAAGAATGCCATACTATTGATATCTTGGATAATCTGGTTGAAGAAAATGAGATGTCCACATATGACCTTTTGGAGGAAGCCAATATATTAAA
The DNA here is from genome assembly GCA_030544215.1 of Zantedeschia hybrid cultivar. Classification (NCBI taxonomy): domain Eukaryota; kingdom Viridiplantae; phylum Streptophyta; class Magnoliopsida; order Alismatales; family Araceae; genus Zantedeschia; species Zantedeschia hybrid cultivar. The sequence continues at coordinate 22,311,301 of JARZZO010000005.1, forward strand.
GGATTCGCCCGGCCCATTAACATCTTGGCCCAAGGTTGAACCTTTACTAGCCTTACAATCTGATCCCGCTTTGCCATCCTTAGAGGACCCTCCTGAGCTTGAACTCAAACCATTACCTGAGTGTCTCAAGTATATCTTTTTGGGCCGGGACCAAACTCTCCCGGTCATCATTGCGGCAAATCTCACATCGCCGCAGGAGGCCCAATTAACCGAGGTCCTCAAAGACCACAAGGGTGCCATTGGATGGTCGGTAGCAGATTTGAAAGGAATAAGTCCGTCCATTTGCATGCATCATATCTATATGGAAGAGAATTCTAAGCCCAGTCGGGAGATGCAAAGGCGGCTTCATCCCAATATGAAAGAAGTGGTGACGAAGGAAGTTGTGAAATGGCTGGATGCAGGTATCATTTACCCAATATCGGATAGTAAATGGGTCAGCCCAACCCAAGTGGTACCCAAGAAATCTGGATTAACAGTTATCAAGAATGATCATGGAGAAGAGGTACCCACTAGGCTCACCACGGGATGGAGAGTGTGCATTGATTACCGAAAGCTGAATCTCATGACTAAGAAGGATCACTTTCCACTCCCATTCATGGATCAGATTCTGGAAAAGTTATCGGGCCAGAAGTACTTTTGCTTATTAGATGGGTACTCCGGGTACAATCAAGTGGCTATTTACCCAGAAGATCAAGAGAAGGCCACCTTTACGTGCCCTTATGGCACGTTTGCTTTTAGGAGGATGCCATTTGGATTATGCAACGCACCAGCCACATTTCAACGGTGCATGATGGCTATATTCTCCGATATGGTGGGAGAATTCCTCGAAGTTTTCATGGATGATTTCTCAATCTTCGAGGATTCTTTTGAAAATTGCTTGGAAAATCTTAAACAAGTGCTAGCCAGATGCATTGACACCAATCTGATACTTAGTTGGGAAAAGAGTCATTTTATGGTTCGAGAGGGCATTGTTCTAGGCCACATTGTGTCTGAAAGGGGGATAGAGGTAGATAAAGCTAAGATCGATCTTATATCCAATCTTCCTCTTCCTACCTCGGTCAGACAAATCCGTTCATTCCTTGGCCATGCCGGTTGCTAACGCCGATTTATCCACAATTTCTCTCAAATTGCCCGGTCTCTAACTCTTCTCCTAGCTAAGGATGTTCCTTTCCAAATGGATGAATCTTGCATCAAGGCATCCAATTCTCTGAAGGAATCTTTGACCAAAGCCCCGATTCTTCAATCTCCAGATTGGTCTTTACCCTTCGAAATCATGTGCATTGCCTCTGATTATGCTATCGGTGCGATTTTGGGACAAAGAATCAACAAGTGTCCCGTGGTGATCTATTATGCAAGTCGCACCCTTGCAGATACTCAAATGAATTATACCACCACAGAAAAAGAATTGTTAGCCGTGGTTTTTTCCCTAGAAAAATTCAGATCTTATCTTTTAGGGGTAAAAGTCATAATCTATTCTGATCACTCAGCTCTGAAATATCTGTTGACCAAGAAGGATGCAAAGCCTAGACTTATTAGATGGATCTTACTCCTTCAGGAATTTGATTTGGAAATTCGGGATAAGAAGGGTTCTGAGAATGTGGTAGCTAACCACCTATCCCGAATTCTAATCTCCGAAAGTACACCAATCACTGATTCCTTTCCTGATGAGCATCTTCTAGCCATTTCTCACACTGTTGCGCCTTGGTATGCTCATATTGTCAATTACAAGGTGACTAATCAGCTTCCGTAAGGATGGACTAAAAGTGAGAAGGACAAATTCTTTTTCCAGGAAAAGTATTATTTCTGGGAGGATCCTGAATTATTCAAATTCTGTTCTGATCAAATCATTAGGCGATGTGTTCCTGAAGAAGAACAACAGAGTGTTCTCAACTTCTGCCATAATCTGGCTTGTGGGGGCCATTTCTCGGGAAAGAAAACTGCAGCCAAGGTCCTGCAAAGTAGTTTTTACTGGCCCACACTTTTCAAAGATGCCCATGAATTTAGCAAAACTTACCTCCGATGTCAGGCTGTAGGAAATATGGCGAAAAGGGATATGATGTCACTCAACCCAATCTTGGTGGTTGAAGTTTTTGATGTTTGGGGAATTGACTTTATGGGATCTTTTCCACCTTTTTTTGGACATACATATATACTGGTAGCGGTGGATTATGTCTCTAAATGGATTGAAGCAGTAGCCACCCGAACCAATGATCATAAAGTGGTCATTAAATTCGTTCAGAAGTATATCTTTTCTCGGTTCGGGTGGCCTAAAGCTATCATAAGTGATGGGGGAACGCATTTCACGAATTACTAGTTTCGAGTTTTGCTTAAGAAATATGGGATTAATCACAAAGTAGCTACCCCTTATCATCCCCAAACCAATGGCCAAGTGAAAGTTTCCAATAGAGAGATTAAGAATATTATGCAAAAGTTCGTTAGGCCCGATAAAAAAGATTGGTCTGAAAGATTGGATGATGCCTTATGGGCCTACCGGACCACTTACAAAACTCCTATTGGCATGTCTCCTTATCGCCTGGTTTTTGAAAAAGCGTGCCACCTTCTGGTGGAATTGGAACATAGGGCTTATTGGGCCATTAAACAAGTCAATCTGGACCTAGCCCAAGCTGGTTCCCACCGAACCTTACAACTGAGTGAGCTAGAAGAGTTGCGCAACGAGGCCTATGAAAATTCAAAGATTTATAAAGTCAAAACTAAAGCTTTTCATGATAAACATATTGTGAGAAAATCCTTTCTTCCAAATCAGCTAATTTGGCTATTTAACTCTAGGCTCCGGTTATTTCCAGGAAAACTGAAATCCAGATGGGATGGACCCTTCGTGGTCGTTAAAGCCTTCGATCATGGAGCCGTTAAAATTCTGAATCCCAAGAATGGGAACACTTTCACCGTTAATGGTCAACGGTTGAAACCATTCATTGAAAATCTTCAAAATGCATCACCTGAATCCATAGAACTGAGTGATTCACAATAACTGAACTTCTGTCTGGCTGAAGACGATAAACTTAGCGCTTGTTAGGAGGCAACCCAATATTTTACTTCAGTTTTTGTATTTCTTTTCCTTTTAGGTCCATGAGCAGCAGTCGCCTTGGGTATGTCGCATCTTCTTCATCACAGGTTGTTTCTCTCCTTCACAATTCTCTTCTGGCTGACATGTTTTCGTTATCTTTTATGCCATTGAGGACAATGTCAATCAAGTTGGGGGGTGGGACAATCAATTTGATATGCATTTATTGAAGATCTTTTGAAGAAAACCGATATCTTTCACTGCAAAATGGTCAAAATTTTAAAATTTCTTTCAAAAACTTTTTTTCACATCCTGTGAAAATTGCATAAAAATCATGTTTCATTAAGTAAATCTTAAACAAATCAGTTTTTGTTAGTCACATTGGTTAAAGAGCCTTCAGAGTTTAAATATCCCACTTCACAAAAAATCCACGACTGGATAATTTTCCCACACACACGGCAACATAGAATAAATGAAAGATCTTAAAAGTATAGAATTGCTGGAATTAACCTTAAGGATAAGACTACTTATTCTTACTTTTCTTTTTAGGTTGAACGAAAGGAATGTGTAGGATTCGTAATAGGGGACTGTCCCACTCAGCACTCTAAAAGAGGCGGTCAGTTAAAATGGACAGTTGTAAACACTAAAGGCAATAGAAGGCGTTAAAAGAGCTAAAGGAAGGTAGGTGGCAAAAAGTACGCACCTCCCCTCAGGCAATTCGAAGAGAGTGGCAAAAAGTACGCACTCTCAAAAGCAAAAGTACAATGAAATGAAAAAAAAAAAAGCCACGCTAAAAAGTCCATCGTACCAGAAATAGGACCAAGTCGTGAAAAGTGCTGAGTTGGGACGGGAACTGAAAAACGGTCCTCGCTGACTGATCGGAAAATCTTTTATTCTCTTCTCCTCCCCAGGTAGTCTTATCTAAAGGGAAGTAAAGGCAAGAATATACCAGAAAGGTCGGAAACGAGTTCTAAGCGTGTCAATTTTCATGTACAATCACCTGTCGTGAATCAAAATATTGTGGGATATGAAAATTTTAGCTTAACCAATCGGCTACCACTTAAATTGTTTGTAATAGATACTACAAATGAAGCATGTTAATTCATTGTCTGTCCTAACTTTTCCTTATTTGCATTACTAAGGGACTAGCAATGAATAAGTTGGGGGGTGTGATAAAGTGTTAAATTGATCATTTAAAAACAATAAAACGCATCATACTCATGTTTTTATCTGTAAAATAGCATGAAATGATAGATAATTACGTACCAAGTCCAACGGTACCAATTTCGGCAAATTCTGACTTAAAAACATCGTCATTTCATGTGATTAATGGAGTATAGCGCATTTGCGGTTTTTCGACAAAACCGAGATGAAATAAATAAATATAATGATTTTTTAATGATAATATGCTAATTTATGTTTATTCTATGTGAACAGGACATGCCGATGATGCAGTGCAGTTGGTGGAGTTTCCGGAAATTTGGGGGAGGTCTAGTGTTCGAATTTCGATAAATTCGACTTTATTTTGTCCAAAAGATTAAAGCCGGGGTAAAAACGTCATTTGAGGCCCTAGTGTTGCCCTAATTCCATGGCCAAGAAGAACCCAAGAAGGGCCAGCCACCTTCCCTTCCCCCACTTTCTTTTTTTTAAAAAAAAAAACCTTCCTTCCCGAACCCAATTCTCTCTGTTTCCTTCTCTCCTCTCTGTTTCCTTTTCTCTGTCTCTCCCTCTTTCCCTCCGAACACCTTCCTCCCTCTTTCTCACGTTTCCCTTCCTCTCTATATATTTCCTCCTCCTCTCTCTCGGTTAACCCCCCCCCCCCCCCCCCGCAGCCTCTCTTTCTCTCTTTCTCTCCCGTATCCATGCTCTCTATTTCCCGCAATCTCCCTCTCCCTGCACGCACTCTCCTTCTCTCTCTCAGTTTTCTACTTCTCCTTCTCTCTCTCAGTTTTCAATTTCCCCTCTCTCCGGTTTCTATTTCTCTCTCTCTCGGTCTCTCTTTCTCTCCCTCTGTCTTCTCTCTCTCCGGCTTTCTCTTCCTCTTCTCAGCGTTTCCACAGCCCTTTCTCTTCTCTCCCTCGCCGTCTCTTTCTCTCCCCCACTCCCTCTCTCTGGTTCCCACGCACCTCCACGTCTTAGCTGCGCCTCCACGCGTAACCAACGGTGCATGGAAGCTTGCGTGAGCTCGCGGCAACATCCCACGCGCATGCCGGCAAGCTCCAGCACACACCTGCGCGAGCCAGCACATCCTCCAGCACGCCCGGTGAAGACCCACACGGCAGCGCTCTAGCGGCCTCCTCCTACCCTCCAACGTGCATGCATGCACGGACGTTCACGCGCCAACCTCCAGCATCTCCAGCACACCCGGCCAGCAGCTGTTCACTGCACCTCCCCGAGCTCCTCCTTTTCCAACCCAGCCGCATGCTTGCGAGCCTGCACGCACCCCATGCATGCATGCCTCCACGCTGCACTTGAAGCTCCCCACGTCCAGCTCCTGCAAGCGCCCCAGCCAGCGAGCACCAGCACGTCCCTTCAAGTTGCACCAGCAAGCCCCACGCACCCCGTCGCGGTCCAGTGAGTCGCTCCACACGCAGAAGCCTTCCCCGAGCCCTATTTGCTGCATATGTCGTTTACTTAATTTTTCATTAATTATTTTTGTAAGTTTAGATAAGTGTTGTTACTGTTAAAAGGTTAGTAATTAATGAGAGTTTTGTTCAACTTTTATTCAGTTAATACTTATTTCTTCATTACATTAGGGGTGTTTGTTTGTTTACTTGGAATTAGTTTAGTTAATTAGATTTCTTTTTAATTTTAGTTAATTAGCTTATGTACGGTTTAATTAAGTAATTAATCATTTAGTATAACTAGTTAATTCAGGTTGTTGTTATTTTTAGAATAATTGAATGCTAAAGTATTAAAAATCCTAAACAATCGTCAATTTTTTTAGATTAATTAAATTCCAAAGTTTTCAAAGTTAAAAATTTAACTCCCTGTGGATCGACTCGGACTCACCATTATTAAGTTTCAAAATCTAATTTAAATGAGCCGAATAAATTTAGATTGAACGTTCTTATAAGTGGTTAACGACACACAATATGGAACGATCAAGTGCCCGTTTGCTTGTGCATGGACGTGGTTTGGAAGGGTATCTGACTGGCGTGGCTAAGAAGCCTACTTGTAGTGAGGCCGGTGTGACTAAATGGGAAATGGAAAATTCGGTTGTTTTGACATTGCTTTTGAATACTATAGCTCCCAATGTTGCTCGGAGCGTATAGTTATTGGAGACCGCACATGAGGTATTAGAGGCAGTAGCCCAGATGTTCTCTCAAAAGTTTAATTCTACACAGGCTTTTGAGATCAGGTCTCGGTTGAGAGAACTCCATTATAGGGAGAGTTATTTATGACAGAATATGCTATGAAGCTGAAATACCTTTGGTTTGAGGCCAATCATTATCGGACTTTTGTTCCCACTTGCTCAGTTGATGTTGATGGATTCCAGAAGCACATGGAACATGAACGGGTTTAAGATTTTCTTTATGGCCTGAATTCGGAGTTTGAGTTTGTTCGTGTTCAGCTGTTGGCTCGAGATGTTCTTGCTACCTTGGAATAGGCGTTCTCTACTGTCCCAAGTGAGGAAAGCCAGCGGCACATCTCCTCAGCAGCTAGTGCTCCTACGAAGTCTGCTCATTCTACGCAACCTCATACTCAGTCATCAGAAGAGAAGGTGTGCCACCATTGCAAGAAACCTAGGCACATCAAGGCATATTGTTGGGAGTTACATGGCCGTCCTGTCGTGTTGGCCATCGTAGTGGTGGCTGAGTTGGTGGACATGGTCGTGGTCATAGACTTGGATAGGCCCATCTTTCATAGGAGACTAAAGACACTACATCTGGCTTGTCTATAAAGGAGTATCAGACTCTTCGTCAGTTGATGGAAAAGCATGAAACATTCTTTGGCACTGGATCCTCCATAGCAAAGACTCCTAGTCCACTCGAGGGGCATATTGACTCTTCTCATCTTGCCCAGTCAGGTGTTACATCCAATATTGACCATGCCTTTAACAGTGTAGATAGGAAATCTAACTCTTGGGTAATAGACTCAAGAGCTTCCAGTCATATGACAGGTACATCTACCTCTTTTCGATCATATTTGCCATGCTCAGATAGGGACAAAGTTCATATTGCGGATGGGTATTTTATCTCTGTTTCCGGTAAAGGATCTGTGGATTGTACTCCTACTTTGAGACTACCCTCTGTCTTGCATGTTCTTGCTTTCCCTACAAATTTGTTGTCTATCAGCTCTATTACTAAAGATTTAAATTGTTCTATCACTTTTTGGCCTTCTCATTATCTTTTTCAGGAGCTGAAAACGGGAAAGACACTTGGATGTGGTAAATTGTACAATGGACTTTATTATTAGGAGAATGGAGGACATAACTTGAAGTCTACTAAGGAGAGATCTACTTTTGTTGCAATGATGCTACCTTAGAGATTGTGCTACAACATCGGAGGCTTGGACATGTTCCTTTTCCAATTCTTGATAGATTGTTTCCTTCTTTGATGAATAAGTATCATAAAAATTTATTGGTTTGTGATCATTGTGAGTTGGAAAATCACACTAGAGGCTTTTATCCTGTTTCTGGAAATAGAAGTTCTTCACCTTTTGAAATTGTGCATTATGATGTGTGGGGACCTTGTCGTACCGTTGCTGCTACAAGTCATTGATGGTTTGTGACTTTTATTGATTGTTTCAGTAGAGTTACTTGGGTTTATCTGTTAAAAATAAAAGTGAAGTTTTATAATGTAAGGACTGAGGTTTTCGGATCCAGTTTTCGGGGTCAGACCTTGTAGTTCAGGCCCTAATGGGGCTGAGACTCTGTTCCGTTTCGCGTCGAGCCTGCTCGACGCGGTTTAAACGGCGTCCAGCATTACAGACGCGTTTTAGATTGTGCCACGTGGGCAGACTTTGGGCCGCGAGAGTACGGCCCTGTCGTGTCGTCTGAACGGCGTCCGCGATAGACGACGCCATTCAGCCTGCGACCCTGGGTTGTTAGTGTACGGTGCCAATCTTGTCGTCTGAACGGCGTCTTGGGTAGACGACGCGTTTCAGAGTTCTATCAGTACGGCCCGTCATGTCAACTAATAGGCGTCCGTATAGCGCGACGCGTTTTACCCAATTTCTGGTTACCCCGCGAACCCTCCTTCCTTTCCCTCATTTCTTCCTTCTCTCTCTCTCCTCCCTTCCTCCGGTGATTCCGACGACGCCTCCTTCCCCTCCCTCTTTTCCTCCAACCATTTCATCTCTCCCTCCACTCCATCGACCTCCTAACTCCCACCACTACCACCACCACCTCCTCCGCGGCGTTTTCTCTCCGGACGGCGGCCTACGTCCCGGTGGAGTAACGACGACCTCGGAAGTACCGGCGGCGGCGTGGGGCGAGACGGGTGGGCGGCTTGGAGCTTGGAGGAGTTCAAGTAACCAGTAGGGTGACGATTCCTAGTGCATTTTCATTTGAATCTATGTTTTCCCGCGTTTGAAGCATGTTTTGGGGTGCTTTTTGGGGTGAAAACGCTAAGTACATGTATGAGAAATTAGGTGTTCTAATGGGTAGTTGGGTTCTCCTCCTTCCCCTTTACGTTTTGTACCATTTTCTATGCGTTTTGGGGGAGAAGTCCCACCTCGAGGATTGGGGGAAACGTAGGGGAGAACCTGTCTGTCGGGGCTAAATGGCGTCGAGGTGAAGCGACGCCTTTTAGAAAGGCGGCGCCCACCCACGACGCGATTTAACCCAATAACAGACCCTGTCCCCGGACTGATAGGCGTCCAGGGACAGCGACGCCTTTTCAATAAGCGACTTGCGTCAACGATGCGTTTTAGTGGAAATCACCCCATGGCCTGTCCCTGTTTCGGTCGCTAATAGGTAACGAGGGACAGCGACGCCTTTCAAAAGGCGGCTACTTGTGGCGACGCGTTTTATGCCAGGTTCTGTGGCCGAGTTTCTGTGAACCAATTCAGGAGACTTGAATGGCGTCGGCCTTGGGCGACGCGATTCTAGACAGAATCACACTAATTCATGCTATTAAAATATGTTTACACTATTAAATAGTTTAGTTAAATGCACGTTTTAATTGTACCCGAGGATGATGATTCTATGTGACTGGATCGCACCGCGTGCTGTTTCATGCGACTGTGGACCTAGAGTGACAGTTGTAGAGCTTTATCACCCTGTGCTGGTGTGGGTGGAGCACAGCGCCGGTGTGGGTGTGGCGGGGTGACGCCTAGTGAGAGAGGGTCACCTGGTGGACCCCGGGGTTAGCTAGTACCGGTGTGGGTGTGGTACCTGTGGAGTGTCACTCGTGCTGGGGGAAGGAGTAACCACCTGAGTCGGTTGGGCCGGAGTAGCTAGCGTGCTATCCGAGGGGTTACTGTTTGGTCTCAGCGGGTCGGTGTTTCCCACCTTCGTTTGTGTGGTTGGCGTGTTTTGACAAGACACTGGTTGTGGGTTCCCTGGTAGATCAGTTATCAGAAATATGCATGTTAAATATATTTCGAATGCATGTGATTCATATCGAGATTTAGGAGTAGTGATTACTGCTTTACTTGTTCACTGTACCTTCAGCTGTGTTTTACACTTGTGGGTGTGTGAGTGGGCGGTGGGGATCGAAGGATCCCTACTGAGTCTTTTCGTTGAGACTCACCCTGCAGTTTTCAGGTGAGGGTTCCAGGCGGACTTAGCGAGGTGTGTACTGCTGTGAGTCGCGCGCCGTCAGTTGTTGTTCCGGAGTATGCTCCGACGTAGTTGTTATCTTTACTTCTGGCCTGTATGCTTAATTATTTCTTTTCTGTTGGAGTATGTAATTATTTGCTGTATCGAGTCACATTGTAATAACTTTTAATCCCTGCATTTTCCTTCCAATTCAATGCGATGTGAATGTTTAGCTTAGTTTATTATTTATTTCTCAGACTTACTTAGATCCTAGTTTGGTTCCAAATTAATGATTCGGTACCCATTTAGTAATCGGATCCCCGATTATAGGGTGGCGGGTCGTTACAGTTGGTATCAGAGCATTCGGTCTGGCAAATAAATGAATAACTAGGTTAAATGTCGTAAGTCCGGCAAATAATTACATTATCCCGTACAGGCACGGCGGTAGTGTAGGTTTTAGGATTCTAATTATAACTTTTTGATTTTGTGACTGTAGGCGATTAGATGGCTCCTAGGAAGAGGATGCCGGTTATTAGGGAGCGGGGAGATGTCCCTAGTGGATCTGAGGCTGGTAGGCCGAGTGTAGAGCATTTCATGGAGGCTATGATGGACACAATGGCTAGATATCAGACCCGAGACCCTAGTGAGAGTTCCAGTGCTCGGGGAGGGTCTTCAGCTACCCTAGAAAGATTTTTGAAGCTGAGGCCACCTCATTTCACCGGTCGTCCCGACCCTGACGAGGCTGTTCACTGGTTGAGGGAGATGGAGAAGACTTTTGATACTATAGACTGTGCGGCAGTTGAGAGGACTCCGTTGGCTACCTTCATGTTGAAGGATAATGCCTACGATTGGTGGACCACTTTGAAGAGTCTGTCATATGCGGATAGGAGCCTCAAGGAGATTCCATGGGAGACTTTTGTAAAGAAGTTCAATGCACAGTACTTTCCTAGGCATGTTCAGAGGGCCAAGGAGAGGGAATTTATGGAGTTGACTCAAGGAAGTATGACAGTGCTCGAGTACCAGGCGAAGTTCGTCTCACTAGGGAGGTTTGTTCCCTTTATCTCAGGAGACGAGGAACGTTGGACTGAGAGGTTTGTGGATGGACTAAGGTCCAGTCTAAGGAGTTTTGTGGCATCCCACTGTTGCTCAGATTTGGCATCGGCAGTTAGGTGTGCAGCGGCAGTGGAGGCACAGTAGAATCAGTCAGCTAGAGAGAGAGGACTGACTACTCAGGGACCAGCTCGTGGCAGGGGAAAGGCAGCAGCAGCAGCTCCTTCGTCCGGATCAGGATCGTCTTCACTCGGATCCAGATTCAGGAGATTCTTTCGAGGCGGTGGCAGTAGTAGTGGCAGCAGCGGTAGCAGCAGACCCAGGCAGGGTCAGCAGAGCCAGTCGGTGTCCAGTGCTCAGCAGGAGTCAACTCAGAGACTTCCAGCAGTTTGTCAGCATTGCGGTGGTACTCATGGTGGGACTCAGTGTCCTGCTTTTCCTAGGAGGTGTTTCACTTGTGGCCAGCAGGGTCATTTGGCGAGGCATTGCCCGCAGGGGCATGGTCAGGGGCAGGGTTCAGGTGATCAGAAGAAGCCGAGGACCCAGGGGAGAGTTCTAGCTATCACCAGGAAGAAGGCTCGTGCGTCCAACTTGGTGGAAGGTACACTTTCTGTCCTTGGAAACTCTGCACATGTGTTGATTGATTCGAGTGCTCCGCATTCTTTCATTTCTGAACAGTTCATAGATGTTCTTTATGCACCCGTTAATGAGTTATCTGATGGACTGATGGTAGAGGTTCCTTCTGGGGATTTCATGTTATCTTATAATTGTTTGAGGGATGTTCCCTTGACCATTGAGGGCCATGAGTTCCCTGCCCAGTTGGTTGTGCTTGTCATCCGTGATTTTGATGTCATCCTGGGCATGGACTGGTTGGAGACTTATTATGCTGAGGTGGACTGCCACCGGAAGAGAGTGCGTTTCTCTATTCCAGACATCCCGACCTTCTACTTCCAAGGTATTAGACTCTCTTCTCGAGGTATTCTTATTTCTGCCTTTAAGGCTTAGAGGTTGCTTGTTGGTGGTTGTGAGGCCTTCCTTGCTTCTGTTGTTGTAACTAATGTTAGTAGTAGTCCCAGTCCTTGGGAGGTGCCTGTAGTGTGTGACTTTGTAGATGTGTTTCCTAAGGAGTTGCCTGGCCTTCCTCCTCAGCGAGAGGTTGAGTTTACCATTGAGCTTGCACCGGGTACGGCGCCCTTGTCTAAGGCCCCGTATCGGATGGCACCAGCCGAACTCGTTGAGTTGAAGGCGCAGTTGTAGGAATTGCTGGATAAGGGTTTCATTCGTCCCAGTACTTCTTCGTAGGGTGCTCCAGTTCTATTTGTCAGGAAGAAGGATGGTTCTCTGAGGTTGTGCATTGATTATAGGCAGCTGAACCAGGTGACGATAAAGAATAAGTATCCACTCCCGAGGATCGATGATTTGATGGATCAGCTGCAGTCTGCAAAGGTGTTTTCTAAGATTGACTTGAGATCAGGGTATTATCAGATGAGGATCCGTGAGATTGATATTAGTAAGACGGCTTTTAGGACTCGGTATGGACATTATGAGTTTTTGGTTATGCCTTTTGGCTTGACCAATGCTCCGGCGGCTTTTATGGATCTGATGAACCGAGTCTTCAGGGCCTATCTGGATCAGTTTGTGGTGGTATTTGTAGATGATATTTTGATATACTCTTCTTCTGAGGAAGAGCATGCCACACATCTTCAGAAGGTATTGCAGGTTCTGAGAGAGCACCAACTCTATGCCAAGTTTGGCAAGTATGAATTCTGGCTGGACAAAGTGCACTTCCTGGGGCATGTCATTTCTGGCAAGGGCATCGCAGTGGATCCAGCCAAGATTGAGGCAGTGATGGATTGGAGCAGGCCAACAACAGTGACTGAGATCAGGAGCTTCTTGAGGCTAGCAGGTTCATAGACATACAGTTCAGTTCCAAAATCAAGGTGTTACGCTCTGATAATGGGACATAGTACGCTAGCAGGGAATTCTCTGAATACCTTCATACTTATGGAATTCTACATCACACCACCTGTGTTGATACTTCTGCCTAGAATGGGGTGGCTGAAAGGAAGAATAGACGCTTGTTGGAGGTGACTCGGTCTTTACTGTTTACTATGAATGTTCAAAAATTCTTGTGGGGAGAGGTTGTATTGATTATTGCATACTTAAGCAATCGGATGCCTCTCAGGATCCTTGGTTTTGTGTCTCCACTTCAATGCTTTAAGGGGTCTACTAGCTATGTAGTTCCTCCTAAGGTATTCGGATGTATATGCACAAATCTAGTCTGATGGTGGAACATCGCCTTTGCTCCTTTCAGGAGATTTTCTTAGTACACCTGTTAGTCCTAGTGTCCAGGGGGAGTATTTTGATGATAGTGATGGTCTTCAAGGGAACCAAAGGTATGGAGCTACAGAGGAGGACAACGTCCAGTCCTATGTGCATTCACATCCCACAATCCAAGTGTCTTCCCCGAGTGAAGCTTCATCCACTTCTTCCTCTACACCAGGTCATAATGATAACAATATTTCCACTGCTCCATTTATTCCTGATCTTGATCTTCCTAGTGCACCGCATAAGGGCACTCACCCTATTGTTCCTCCTGTTTGTTACCGTTATGATATTGCTAATTATGTGTCATATGAATCTGTGTCTCCTTCCAATCAGTGCTTTGCAGCTGCACTAGATTCTATTTGCATCCCTAGTACTTAGCAGATTGCTATGGAAGATCCAAAGTGGAGGGAGGCTATGTCAAAGGAGATGAATTCTTTATCCAGAAATCAGACGTGGGAGCTGGTTCCTCTACCTACTGGGAAACGACTAGTTGGGTATAGATGGGTGTTTACTGTAAAACAAATACCTGAAAGTACAAAGCTCGGTTGGTTGCAAAAAGTTACACTCAGACATATGGAGTGGATTATGATGAGACATTTGCTCCTGTGGCAAAGATGAATTCTGTTCGCATTTTGATTTCATGTGAAACTAACTTTGGTTGGGGGCTACATCAGTTGGACATGAAGAATACGTTTCTACATAGTGATCTCCAAGAGGAGATGTAGATGCAGGTGCCACCTGGCTTTAATAGTGAGGCAACTACTGGGAAAGTCTGCAAATTGAAGCATTCCTTGTATGGTCTCAAACAGTCTCCTCATGCTTGGTTTGGTAGATTCAGTAGAGCTGTGAGAGACATGGGATATAGACAGAGTAATGCAGATCACACACTGTTCTAAAAACATTTTGAGGGCAAGAGGACTGTCCTCCTTATCTATGTTGATGATATTATTGTTACAGGAGACGATCACCTAGAGATCAAGCAATTGAATTCCAACCTGAAGCAAGTATTTGAGGTGAAAGACTTATATCCACGGAGATACTTCTTGGGTATAGAAGTTGCCAGGTCAGCCAGAGGTATTTTTTTGTCTCAGCGCAAGTATGTGTGAGACTTGTTGTTAAAGACTGGGATGTTGGGGTGTAAGCTAGCTGCTATCCCAATAGACCCAAATCATCGTTTAGTAGTAGATGGTTGTGAGCCAGTTGACAGGGGGAGATGTCAGAGGCTTGTTGGGAGGCTAATTTATTTGTCTCATTCACGGCCTAATATAGCATATGTAGTCAGTGTTTTCAGTCAGTACATGCATGATCCACGAGAGAGACATTTGGAGGATGCTTATAGAGTCTTGCGCTACCTAAAGGGATGTCCAGGTCGGGGTCTATTGTTCTCCCGACATAGTGATTTTCAGGTAGAGGGATTTGTTAACGCAAATTGGGTTGGTTCACTGGATGATAGACGATCTACTTTTGGATATTGTATGTATGTTGGGGGTAACTTAGTCGCTTGGCGAAGCAAGAAACAGTTTGTTGTTGCTCGATCAACAGCAGAGGCAGAATATAGGGCGATGGCATTGGGTGTATGTAAGCTTCTCTGACCACTAAAGCTACTTCAGGAGTTGCAGTTATGGAATGAATCTCCTCTTCGTTTGTATTGTGATAAGAAGGCAGCAACCGAGATTGTTAACAATCCAATACAACATGATCGAACCAAGCACATCGAGATTGACCGTCATTTCATTGAGGAGAAGATCGATTGTGGTCAGATTTGTATTCTTTTTGTTCAGTCCTCTGGTCAGGTAGCAGATATCCTTACTAAAGGACTTAGTCCTTCTATTTTTTCCATGTTGGTAGGCAAGATGGGACTATATGATATCTTTGCCTCATCTTTAGGGGGAATATTGTAATAATGTAATTTAGAGGGGTTTACCTCTAATTATCTCTTTAGTAAAATAGTTTAGAGAGAGGGCCTAGGTTTCTCTCTCTAACCTTTTTTCCTCAACCTCTTCTTCTTAACTGATAATAACTAGTTAATCGTCATGTTAGCTCGAACAAACCCAGTAAGGAAGAGATTACTAGGTTGGTGGTGCTTTAATTATAGTTGAATTAAAATATGTCCGATGACCCTATCCCACAAGGATTGGGACAAGCTGGGTGTCATGATTCCATTAAGATTCATACATGTAATTATTTTATATGTGGTCATGCATTTATGGTACCTTGTTTGGGTTGGTACGTCACACATAGAAGAGAAGGTTGGTGAGAGGGTCTCTAAGATCCATTGTAAAGACTTTCTATAATATAAATCTCATTCTCTTATCTTGGCATTTTGGCCCTATAGACATAAATTAGAATTTGACTGATCCATGTGAAATTTTCTTATTTTCATGTGTATGTGCTTATTTGATTTATCCGTGGTGGGTTTTACGCTTCTAATGCATTCGAAGTGATGCAGTCCAACCTCGGCATAGTCCACACAGTTTCCAATTCCCATAGTCAAGGAAAATTGCCCACAAAATTTCCACAAAATCTCCTCTTCGTTTGTATTGTGATAAGGATCGGGTGGGGCACCAAGAACGCAGCGGAATAATATTCTATCCCACCGTCATCGATCCATTTCAATAAAAAACACAAAGCAACGATTCAAAAATTACCTTGCGCAGATTTGAATCCGCGTTCGTTTTGTTCCGAACAAGTGATGCCGTCAGTCGCACAGACGCTTGGCCTCTAACTGTATCCACGTGGTCTTCATGTTGCAGAATCATCCTCATTTCCTCGCTCGAATCGACAACCGTGCCGTGCTTCTGAATCCGCTGAAATCGTTGCGGCATGCAGACAAAGAAATCCCGACGAGCGGGAATCACAGCGTGGAGAAGACGGAAGCTGGAGAGCCACCCTAGGAGGGGGGCACCTAGAGCACACACAAAGAGAGAGAGAGAGAGAGAGAGAGAGAGAGAGAGAGAGAGAGAGAGAGAGAGAGAGAGAGAGAGAGAGAGAGAGGAGGGGGACAGCTACCACTGCTCTAGAGCTTGTCCCAGAGCAGCCCTCTTCACTATCTTTTATATTAAGTCCGGCGATTTTTCGTAAAAACTACCGGTTAATATAAAACCCACTTAAATATCCTGAACTGATAATCTTTTTGCGTGTGACCCTCAAGGCCCAAACTCAAATCCATTTTCGATCTAATAAGCCCAATAACTCCTTATTGGCTTGTTGTAATTAGTTAATATCTCATATTCAATTAATTACAAAATTGAATTACCGTCTCACAATAATCGTCCAGATCTCCAATCATGTTAGGTGTCAAGCAACACCATATGACCTCGGAAGGCGATAGGGTTCCGTAACATGCTCTTGGAACATGTCCGTCCATAGATACCACGTGGATTTAATCATTCATTTGTACAATGCTCCCGAGTTAACCTAGGCATGGTTAATTGTAAAACCCTAACCAGTTATCCCACTCGACATAAATGCACGCTTATTCAATATCTGAAAACTTCATTCCTCATATTGAGTCTGCCCTAGCCAGGGACTTTCATGCATTTAACCTGAAGCATTCTCTCTCTAGTTACTGAGAACGAATGATTCCTTATTGACACATAATCGCCTTCGAAGGTCTTCTACTGAGCCTAATCACATGACTGACTAGAATCCCATGGATAGGAATCCATAAGTGATTGTCAAAGCCCAAAAGTCCACCGACAAAGAGTCTTTGGTGTCTTAGGTGTGAGTGCTCAAATCGTGATGTGTGAAATCATGAATTTTATATTGATTAAATGACAAATAAACCTATTAAAACTAAGTGTGATCGCCAAAAACTTTTGACTAAAAAGCTTCAAAAGACAAAGGATGATTGCTTGCCTATTTTGAAGTTGGGAGATGCTGAAGTTCTTGATTCCTTCTCCTTAGCCGGCTGAAGAAAAAGAGCCCTTCTAATGCTTCTGTTCTTGCTTGGATTTGATTTTGGGGATCTTCCTTTCTGCTCCAATGATGATCTTCACTTAATTTTCTTGATGTTTGTACCTTGTAAATAAATAAAGAAGAAAAGAAACTAATAAGAACTTAATGGAGTATAGAATCTATTCTAATCAGAACTTTAATCATGCAACTAGAAAGAATCACTCACTTGTTTTGTAGTCTTTTAAACCCCTTTAGCATGTGGGTTGGAAATTATGTATGTTGTGAGTGTGTGAATAGCATGAGGTGATGGTTATGAAATTATGATTCTAATGATTATGAAAGCAAGAGAAAGAAAAGAATGAAGTCGAATTGCCTCTGGAAGCCTTGGTCTTGAATGAACGAAGAGGATGAAGAAAGGATGAAGCTCTTCTTTCAAGACTCTTAGAAGTAGTCGTGCAGTGCCTCGATCCTTCTTTAACTCCTTCAGCGTTTGGACGTCGTCTCTCTCATGAATTCTTCTACCTTTCCTTCTTCAATAGCTTGTGTATTTATAGACTTAAGTTCAAGGCTCTCACGCGCATCCGCAGTCACTTATGGATTAACATGAAAGAGTTTGGAGCCAATCCAACTAAGAAACAGATAAACACATGCTAATTTATCATTATCTGTAATTACCTAAAACGCGTCGCCCAAGGAAAACGTCTTTTAGCTTAATTAAGATAAAGATAAACTCGAGAAGAAGAAACAGAACCACTTTATGATACCTAAATGGCATCGTACTAGGCAGACGTCTTTTAGTTAATTAACAAATTAATTAAAAATCAAAATATAAAGAAAACCTTAAATAGCGTATGCATAGGCCGACGTCTTTTAGGATTTTTCATATTTTTAAAATCAATTTCATTAATAAACTTAAATGGTGTCTGTCTTACCCGACATTATTTAAATAATTAATCCAGTAAAATAATAAAAATTAACTAATGATTAAATATTAGACCATTTTGAGGCATTATTATATGACATGAAATTTACTCAAAATGATGTCAAAATTAGCGTGTCTACATTAGGTCCGAGTACCATCCACCCTATTGTGACGATGGATTAAGCTAGTTGACAATCAAATAACTTACCATCTAGCGATCTATGTCGGATCAGTTCAATGAACTCATTCTCCAATGAGCACCTACAAGTTCAAGATATACAGAAATGACTATCACACTAGTCATCCTCATCATATGAGCTTAAGTAACTTGTCCTAGTCTAATCGAAAGTCTGTTGTCTTTCTCGGATATCCACTGACTGGGAAGAATTAAGAATGCATATTTATAGATTGTCAATCTCATTATTGTGATCTCATCACAATCTGACAATCATTACATGTATTCATGGACTTCACTACGATACGATTAATATTAAAAGAGACGATTTATACATAATGAATATTTATTGTATTAATAAATGAACAAGAATAAGTCTGATTGGCTTGTAGGCCATACACAGAACTAACAAACTACTCAGAAGTAAGATTGTCAATGGGTACCTAAAGAGCATGATGGCTTGAACTCGTTTGATCCTTATTTGGTGGCCTTGGGTATTAACTAAGACTACAATCTTAAGTGTGATCCTCTTAAAAGTTTGAGTTTGGACTTTATCAAGCACAAGCTTGAAAGCCCAAATGTGTAATAAAAGGATCGTGTGATTGGCCAAGAGAAGTAAGAAATACCTTGATTGACGCCATATGGAGTCAACTTAGATGGACCCCTCTCTCTTGTCCAATCGCAAACCTTGATGACTAAGCTGATCATCAAGCTTATTCACCTAATTTGATGTCTTAACCAATCATTTGTATTAACGTTGTTACGCCCTGGATCCGGTTCATTTTTATTTATTTTTTAACTCGAAATCCGACCACGTAATCTCAGAACAAATTCCACCATAACGAACATATATGAGAGCTAAACAATCATAAGGCGATTTTAAATAAATGTCATAACCATCAAGTAACCCAAAATATCCAAATTTAGTCAATACCAAAGTTCACAAATTATAATTTTCATCAATTGTGTATAAATTCTCAATCTTAGCAAATAAAGAAAAATACATCAATCTCTCATTATCCCTATTATATCAAGTCTAGAAAACTATAAATTTCAATCCAAATAACCTCTTGAAGATGTTAAATGCCTCAATCAGAAGTCTTCTCAAATTTCAGATTCTCTTTTTCATACCCTGAAAATATTAAGAGGGTTTAAGAGTACAACCACTCAGTAGGCTTCAAACCATCCACATGATTTAACGTATAATAAATTTTACAAATCACATTATACAATTATACTAAACATGATCTTACACAGTTCTACATACATATCAAATAAGAACATGATACAAAACATGATCAAATATAAGCTTATCAAAATCAAATATGTTTTCTAATTGTATGAATAAATTAATTAACATATAGCATATATGGCATGATCGAACTCATATCAGACATATCAAATTCTACTAACCATAATCAGAATGTATCACATAACATATCAAATTGTCAGGATGTTACGTATCGTCGTCTCCTGAACACATGTCATATCAAATAACAAATATCACGGCGTAGTAGCTTATCAAATCCGATTCATATCATGGATCATATAGTTAAGATAGATTCATATGATTGCAAAGGGATAGCTGAATAAGATGATTAAAAGATTCAAATGATTATACTGAATTCAAATGAACATATGGAGCAAGGATTTCGGATTTATATGTCAGTCAAACAAATCAAATCATATCATAACGGACATGTATCCAAACCACAATATAAGGAGCCAAACAAAATAAATATCAAAGTATCTAGGTAAATGATGCAAAGGTCTTGGTCACTGCGCAGAACCGGAGAGTTTAAGTCCCACCCAACTCCGAACCGCTAGGGCGTTACGTATCGCTGTCCCCTAGTTTTAGTCAGCCGGAAATTAGGATTCCACCCGTTTGCCCTCGGGTTCCAAACAAAATACCCTATCCAATATAGATGCTTATAATAGAATCGAGCCTAATATCTCCTTAAGATGCCAATGTCCAAGCAAAGTCAAATAATTATGTCACAATCAGATTAACAAAGATCAAATAATGACAAAAGATGAGTATAGATCTGAAAATTGAATTATCAAAGTAATATGTACATATAAGAGTTAAAATACATACTTTTATATGCAAAATAGCCACTTAGAAAGTCATCATGGTCATATATATGGATAATCAGAGTAAAGCTGATAAAAATAGCTTACTGGATAGAAACGATAGTCAAAGGAATTTTCTTAGAATTTTCAGAATAACAAATATATTTTTCTACTATCAAAACTAATTTTCAGAGCTAACAAATTAACAAATAGGCCAAATAATATTAAATTGGTTCAGAAAATTATCAAACTTGGAGAACATGTCAAAAGATCATATTTAAAGTGTGGACAAACTTTCATCAATTTATGGATTGATTTGATATGATTTTGGATTCTCACTTTGATTCGGGGAATCTAACTTAAATAGAATTTCAGCAAATCAAAACAGAGGGTAAACGAAATAATAAAATTCTAAAATTTTACAAAGAAGTCAAAGATAATATAAAAATGGTCTCTACAAAATTTTTTTTGATTTTTATATAACCCAGATGAGATATAGAATTCACAAGTTGATATTTCAAAACTATCTGGATAAATTGTATAGTCTAAAAATAATATTACAGAATAAATATCAAACAAACTCCTAAAATTATGAAATTTATTGGGAATTAATATTACATGAAAAATAGAATTCAGTACAAATTTCAGCTTGATTAGGCATCGGATCAAGGAGAAAAAACATTTGTAACTCGTGTCATCATAATTAGAAACAGAACAAATTGAACGGACAGATTACATAGACTGAGATAATAATCATGGAATAAATAGAAGAAAAAAATCACAAAAATCTGAAACTTGAATATAATGAAGTAGACATATAGATAAAAGTTCTTACCAATTTATTTACTTTTGAAAACTTTCTAAAATAACATAGTTTTGTAATACAAATTAGATCATATGTACAGTTATCCACCTACCTCTTGAAGAAAGACCGGCTCTTGATTCTCTTATGGCTTCCTTGCTATATATCTATGATTTTTTCTTCCTATATAAGCTCTTCCCCACGTTATTTAAGCCTCCAATAACACAAAACATTGATTAGAATCAAATTTCCAAAAGAAATATCCATGAACAACTCTATTCTCTCAAGAACAGCACATGAACTTATCCCTTAGAAGAAAGCTGCAAGCTATAAGGGTTGAGCATGACTCAGGGCTGTATTTATGCTTATTTACCCTCATAATATAACTATCAACACCTCATTTCTTTGCTGGAGTCGAACTCCTACATAACCATCAACACCTCATTTATTTGCTGGAGTCGAACTCCTACTCTCCATAACTTAATCTCCAAGTCAAAGTCACTTCCTAATCCAAATCGAATTCTGCTCACGCTATCTACAGTTTTCTTTTCTGAAGACCTTTAAATGCAGCCCCTTAAACGTCTGAATTAAAACAAACGCTCTTCTACAAAGTTTTATAACTTTTTATTATCTTTCCAATTACACCAATCTCACTATTTTTGAACATTTATACAAAAAGATATGTCTATATTACTGACCTACTGTCCTGAATACTCAGAACTCAGAAATCTAGCTGATTTCCTTCATGTCTAAAGATGTCCTGATTTCGATTAGGAAATGACTTATTTTAAACATGTGTTCTTCATAAAACTTCTATAATCTTAAGCCATAGTTCTAATGGGAGTTATATTACTTAATTTAGAATTTTATACACGGGGTTATGGTTAAAATACTAAGACTATGTCAAGTAAATTTATGTACAGAATTCTAGTCCAAGTAAGATTCCAATTATGATTTTCTACCCATTAATTAGAATCTTAATTATATTTAAATTATGTTTTACTTCTAATATAAGTCAAATATGTTATACATAACTTTTTAGGTCATGGTTAACATTAATTATATCATCTATTATTTCCTAATTCAAATCTTAATCCGATTAGGACTTGTTCTCTATAAGTAGCCATTTCTAAAACTAATCTTTGATATTTTTAACCCCTAAAACATCTGAATTAGTAAAAATAGTCTTCTACAAAATTATGGATCTTTTTATTCTCTTTCCAATGATATCAATTATGCCTTAATCAGAATTGTTTATATAAAGTTATTATTATTTTACTATGTTATTATCTAATACATCAACCCAAAATTTGAACTAAATTAGTAGGCTATTCTTAGTAGTATAATTAGCCTATTGAGCTTTCATAATTGGGTTAATTAGACAAAATTAATTTACTTAAATTCATTCAGTCATAGATTCTTATAATTAGTTAATTGGTCTAATTTAAATTAATTAAATTTATTAATAGTTGTAAAAGTGCGGAGTATAACAAACGCACATCTCCTATAATCCCTATACACATATTGCACTAGATAAATGGAGAATTGGTTTAGAGGTTTCAAAATTTCATGATGCTTTTGTTCAGGAAGATGAGGAGGGTAGTGATGAAGAATGCATGATAGCATCATGGACGTCAACTCTTGAACATCTTAACGAAAGTTGTTACATTGTTGAATATTGTTATGTGAAGAAAGTTCAGTGGCATTAAACTATGATTGAACTATTAGTGTAATTGAGCATTGTCTTGATGTTTTTGTGTTTACTAAGTTGATAATGAGTTATTTTATTGTTTCTACTTTTTAAGTAAAATTATTTGCATTTTTTGTGTTTTTCCTAGTTATGAAAGTACTATGACATACTCATTTACTTTACTTTTGGGCTTGGGATGGGCTTGGACTTAGGAATTGATAACTAGGCTTGGTTCATCTTGGACCTACCTTTTTTAGTTTGCTTTGGCTTGGGCTTAGACTTTGCTAACCCTAACTCAAGCTCAGCCCATTGACACTTATAGAGGTCAGGAACTAGCACACAGTGGATGGTTGTGATCTTGGCGTGGACCACTATGCGAGTGGATTAGATATTCTCCGAGGGGGAAACATAAGTAAGAAAAGAAGGAGCACCACAGGAGTCCCTACGGAGATTCTCGAGGTTAATCCTCTAATGCTTAAGTTAGTCTAAGTCTGGGGAGGATGGGGTTAATGGAGCATCTATATGATGAGAGAATGTTCCATTTGCATGTAGGAGGATGGGAGGTATTTATATCAGCTCCTCTTTGGAGTGATGGGTTTATGTGGCCTCTTGGGAGGTATTCTAATTTGGACCTATGTCCTCTATGGAATGCCACCATAGGGTGCCCATGTGTAAGTCTTAAGGGTTTTAGTGGGATCAAATATGGACCTTAATGGGGACAAATCACCTTTAACGAGATCATTTTCTCGGGGTAATTGAGTGATTTGGGTTAGAATTAGGCACCCATTAGTGGGTAGGCTCCACAGAGCCTAATAATGACATCTTTTAGCAGGATGGATAAGTTGGCTAGAGCATAGGACTTCGTAAGGTGTTCATATGTTGATCATCTGGCCCATGGAGTTTCATATGAGAGCAGCCCATGGTCCATATGGGGGAGATTGATATAGGAAGGCTTTCGTAGAGTTCTTAGAGTCTTAGGAGCTCTTAGTGGATGCTCTTAAGGTTCTTATTAGGTGAAGCTTTTAGCTTGGAGTAGAATTCGAGATTAGAGGCTTGAAATTCTTCTCCTACTTCTTAGAGCTTGGATTGGATCTAGAAGACCTTCTTTGGGTTGTTGGGATGCTAATTTGAGGTAGGGTGATGTCATTTTAATTTGTTTAGGATCCCTATATGCATGCTGGTCTTGGAGGTTTGTTTAGAAGTACATGGATTCAAATTGATCATTAATATGATGATCCTATCATCCATGTTCTAATTTGACTATGAGGATGGATTTTATATCAAAATTTCATAGGAATTGTATGCATGTTGTGCTCATCCAGAAATAGACTTATGTGCTTGATTGCCATACATGATTTAATCAATGTAGTGAATGCAATGAGATGTATGTTTTCATATTTAAAGTTCCATATGTCTAGTTTCTTCAGTTTAAATTTCATGGCTTTTGACTTTAGTTTGAGTGAGATCCAACCCCATCTTCATATGTATGTGGTTGACTCTAAAAACAGGATAGTCAGTGAATGTTTTAATTACCATGGTTTGTATAGCACTCAATTAACTTGATTTTTGGATATGTGTTAGCCTACTTGGTTAGCTTTCATAGAAAAAAGAATAGATCTCAATTTGGACGTATGGATTTTAAATGGCATGCATTTGAAGTCAGTGTTCTACTGTAGTTTTCTGCTATTTTCACTCGGGTTAGTAGAACTATGAAAAATAGTCGACCAATTCGAAGTAGCGGTAGACTGATTTTGCCCAGAACTGCACAGTGAGAGTTTTCAGCCTCTGTTTGGCCAATAGGTCAACCGATTCTAGGCACCATCAACTGATTTGACCCAGAAGCATGATTTTGAGGGGGAATGATCCCGTTTGACCCCCGATCTTCGTGCTTTAACATTGGAATTATGATTTGTAACTACGATGGACTTAATTAAAGGTAATTAAGTAGTTTTATAATGTGACTAAATTTTTATACATGATGCTTTATTTATTTTGAAAGTTTCATGAATATTCTTGTGATTTGACTAGAATGACTACTCACTAGTGGGTACCCTTCTGATTCTATCCCTTAGGGGACTAGGATAGGAGTTTTAGCCATTTGTTTGGATCAAGTCTGGACACGGCTTAGCCTTTTTATTGGGTCTAGATGTCCGAACCCATCTTATTGTCTGACCAAGGGCAATAGTCTACTTGTGTGTGCACCTCAACTAGGGGCTAGACTATATGACATGTGAATCATGAACCTCAGTTGGCCTTACTTACTTCCTACACCTTCATGGATTTCTGGAGATCAAAGAAGGGTAGAGCGACATGGACTGGGTAGAAATCCTACAGGATGTCCATACCCATATGTGAATGCGAACATGAACATGAATAAGATCGGTGCTAGTGTAGTTCTCCGTCATAATGTGAACATGTGATTTAGCTACGGATGAAATTATGAATTGTGAATCAACCTTAGAATGGGTCAAATGTGAAAGAAAATGTGATAATATGATATACTTGACATTGGTTACATGTGATGGAATCCCTTGTATGTTAACCATGTCTATAGATGATTCCAGCACAGTGATTATGTTCCCACTACTATATTATTTGGTTAATTGAACCATGATATATGATATGGACATAGTAATGTGAATTATGAATGATCTCATGCTACTGATATTACATGGGTGACTTGTAGTACTTGATAGAGATTAAAGATTATATAACAGGAATTGATACAATTCTTGTGTTGCCTCCATGTGAGATGACTCAGTGAGATCTATAGATGATTAGTTTGATCAACTTTGAATCGATGACATGAGATTCAAGAACATTGGTAGACTTTGATATGAGCTATAATCTGATTGGTGCCTCTTTCCTTTGAGAAAATCATATTTTTGTGTTTCACTCTGTAAAGATTTCGTGGGCCTTTTGTAGACACAGGATCCCTACTGAGTTCTATTCCAGAGACTCAGCCCCTTCTTGGGTGCAGGTTATTTGTTGATCAAAGGCACAATATTAGCATGGTGGTCAGCAACATAATTAGATGGTATGGTTTGTGTTTAAGATTTATTTTGGACATGTACTTTGAGGCTTGCAGCTATATAATCTATTATTAACTCTTTGTAATTCTTTGCGAATATTATCAAGGGATTGTTTTA
Organism: Zantedeschia hybrid cultivar; assembly: GCA_030544215.1. NCBI lineage: Eukaryota > Viridiplantae > Streptophyta > Magnoliopsida > Alismatales > Araceae > Zantedeschia > Zantedeschia hybrid cultivar. Next base: position 22,337,115 of record JARZZO010000005.1, read on the forward strand.
AGTGAGACTGTGTACAAATGACTCAGATAATTATTCTTTATGAATGATGTTTGCTTATTATTATTTTTCAATATGTACTAATTATTCCCAGACAGTTATGTAACTTAGATCGTGAACTGGTAACATGCCGAGTCAAAAGAGGCAACCCAGAGTGGTTTAGTGTCTTTAAAACCGGGATGTTACAAAGTTCCTCACCTCGCGATCTTCCCATGCTGATGCTCAAAGCCTTCAATTGACAATCCCCTAGAGCTATCAGAGGCTACTAGTGAGGGGGAAACATTAGTTCTGTGTATGGCCTACAAGCCAATCAGACTTATTCTTGTTCATTTATTAATGGTAATAAACATTCATTATGTGTAAATTATTTCCTTTATATTAATTGTATCATAGTGACATCCATGAATGTGTGCAATGATTGTCAAATTGTGATGAGATCGCAATAATAAGATTGAAAATCTATAAACATGCATTCTTAATTATTCCTAGTCAGTAGATATCCGAGGACATTAGACATCCAGTTAGACTAGTACAGGTTGTTCTAGCTCATATGGTGAAGGTGACTGGTCTCGTAGTCACTTGTATGGAGATACTATGTTGAACTTATAGGTGCTCATTGGGGAATGAGCTCATTGAAATGATCTGACATGGATCGATGGATAATACTTGATTGTTAACCAGCTTGATCTATCGTCGCAGTGGCGTGGATGGTCCTTGGACCTAAGACACTAAAGACTCCTTATCGATGGACTTCTAGGCTTTGACCATAGCTTATGGATCTCTATCCACATGATTCTAATCAGTCATATGGTCAGGCTTAGTAGAAGACCTTCAAAGACGATTATGTGTCAATAAGAAATCATTCGCTTTCAGTAATGAAAGAGAGAATGCTCCAAGTTAAATGCATGGAAGTCCCTGACATATATGGACTCAATATTAAGAAAGGAGTTTTTTGATATTGAATAAGTGCGCATTCATGCCGAATGGGTTAACTGGTTAAGGTTTGACAATTAACCGTACCCTACGTCAACTCGAGAGCATTGTACGGATGAAGGATTAAATCCACATGGTAATTGTGGACGGACAGGTTCTAAGAGTTGGTTTTAGAACCCCATCATCTTCTGAGATCATGCGGTGTTGCTTGGCACCTAACATGATTAGAGACCTAGACGATTTTCGTGAGACAGTAATTCTATTTAGTAATTAATTGAATATTAGATATTAATTAATTACAATAAGCCAATAAGGAGTTATTGGACTTATTGGGTCAAAAATCGGACTAGCGTTTGGGCCTAGAGGGTCACACGCAAAACGCTTCTCGGTTTGGGATGGTTTTTTATTGACTGGGGGTTTTTATAAAAAACAACCAAAATTAATATACAAGATAACAAAGAGGGCTGCCCTGGGCAAGGCTCCAGAGCATCCCCAGCTTCCCCCCCCCCATCTTTCTCTCTCTATGTTACGCTCCGGATCCAGTTCATTTTTTTTTTTTTTTAACTCGTAATCTGACTACGTAATCTCAGAACAAATTCCACCATAACAAACAAATATGAGAGCTAAACAACCACAAGGCGATTTTAAATAAATGTCATAACCATCAAGTAACCCAAAATATCCAAATATAGCCAACACCAAACTTCACAAATTACAATTTCTATCAATTGTGTATAAATTCTCAATCTCACCAAATAAATAAAAATACATCAATCTCTCATTATCCCTATTACATCAAGTCTAAGAAAGCTGTAAACTTCAATCTAATAACCTCCTGAAGATGTCAAATGTCTCAATCAGAAGTCTTCTCATATTCTAGATTCTCTTTCTCTGACTCTGAAAATGTTAATAGGATTTATGAGTACAACCACTCAGTAGGCTTCAAACAATCCACATGACTTAACATATAGTAAACTTTACGAATCACATTATACAATTATACTAAACATGATCTTACACAGTTCTACATATAGCTCAAATAAGAACATGATACAAATCATGGTCAGATGTAAACTTATCAAATCAAATGTGGTTTCTAATAGCATGAATAGATTAATTAACAAATAGCATATATGGCATGATCAAACTCATATCAGACATATCAAATTCTACTAGCCATGATTAGAACGTGTCACATAACATATCAAATTATCAGGACGTTACGTATCGCCATCTCCTGAGCACATGTCATATCAAATAGCAATTATCTTGGCGTAGTAGCTTATCAAATCTGATTCATATCATGGATCACATAGTTAAGACAGATTCATATGATTGCAAAGGGATAGCTAAACAGGATGATCAAAAGATCCAAATAACTAAGCTGAATTCAAATGAACATATGGAGTAAGGATTTTAGATTTATCCAACCAAACAAATCAAATCATATCATAACGGACATGCACCCAAACCACAACATAAGGAACCAAACAAAACAAATACTAAAGCATCTAGGCAAATGATGCAAAGGTCTTAGTCACTGCGCAGAACCGGGGAGTCTAAGTCCCACCCAACTCCAAACCTCCAGGGCGTTACGTATCGCCGTCCCCTGGTTTTAGTCGGTCGGAAATCAGGATTCTATCCGTTTGCCATCGGGTTTCAAACAAAATACCCTATCCAATATGGATGCTTATAATGGAATCGAGTCAAATATCTCCTTAAGATGGTAATGTCCAAGCAAAGTCAAATAATTATGGCACAATCAGATTAACAGAGATCAAATGATGACAAAAGATGGGCATAGATCTGAAAATTAAATTATCAAATTGATAAGTACATATAAGAGTTAAAATACATACTTTTATATATAAAATAGCCACTTAGAGAGTCATCATGGTTATATATATGGATAATCAGAGTAAAGCTGATCAAAATAGATTTTTGGACAGAAACGATAATCAAAGGAATTTTCTTAGAATTTTCAGAATAACAAACATATTTTTCGGTCATCAAAACTGATTTTCAGAGCTGACAAATCAACAAATAGGCCGAATAATATTAAACATATTCAGAAAAATATAAAACTTGTAGAAAATGTCAAAAAGATCATATGTCAAGTGTATACAAAATTTCATCAATTTCTAGATTCGTTTGATATGACTTTAGATTCTCACTTCGATTCGAAGAACCCGACTTAAATCAAATTCCAGCAAATCAAAACAGAGGGTAAACTGAATATCAAACGAAGTCATAAAATTCTCAAACTTTACAGAGACGTCAACTATAACATAACAAAGGTCTCTGAAAAATTGTGTATTATTTGTATGTGAATCAAATGAGATATAGGATTCACAAGTTGAGATTGCAAAACTGTCTGGCAGATTATATAGTCTGAAAATACTATTATGGAATAAATATCTAATAAACTCCGAAAATTATTAAATTTATTGTACATGACGTTAACATGACAAATAGACTGAGATAATAATCATGAAGTAAATAGAAAAGAAGATCACAAAAATCTGAAACTTTAATATCATGAAATATACATATAGATCAAAGTTCTTACTAATTTATTTACTTTTTAAAGTTTTTGAAAATAACATAGTTTTGTAATACAAAATAGATCATGTGTACAGTTATCCACCTACCTCTTGATGAAAGAGTGGCTCTTGATTCTCCTATAGCCTCATCGCTATTTATCCATAATTTATTCTTCCTCTAAATTCTTTTATACATTCTCTAAGGTCTTCCTCACGTTCTCTAAGCCTCCAATAATATAAAATATTGATTAGAATCAAACCTCTAGAAGAAATAACCACAAACAACTATATTCTCTCATGAACACCACATGAACTTACCCCTTTAGAAGAGAGCTGCATGTTATAGAGGTTGAGCACGACCCAAGGCTCTATTTATGCTTATTTACCCTCCTAATATAACCACCAACACTCCATTTCTTTGCTAGAGTCGAACTCCTACTCCCCATAACTTAATCTCCAAGTAAAAGTCACTTCCTAGTCTAAATCGGACTCTGCTCACGCTATCTGCAGGTTTCCTTTTTGAAGACGTTTAAATTCATCCCCTTAAACATCCGAATTAAGAAAACATTTATTCTAAAAAGTTTTAAAAATTTTTATTACCTTTATAATGCAACTAATCTCACTACTTTTAGACTTCTATGCAAAAAGATATGATTATTTTACTGACCTGCTGTCCTGAGTACTCCGAACTCAGAAATCTGGCAGATTTCCTTCATGTCTAAAGAAGTCCTGATTCCGATTAAGAAATAACTTATTTTAAATATGTGTTCTTCATAAAACTTCTATACCTTTGAGTCATAGTTCTAATGGGAGTTGTCTTACTTAATTATGAATTTTATGCACGGCGTTATGCTTAAAATACTAGAGCTATGTCAAGTAAATCTGTGTACAAAATCCTAGTCCAAGTAAGATTCCTATTATGTTTCTACCCATTAATTAGAATGTTAATTATATTCAAATTTATTATGTTTTACTTCTAATCTAAGTCAAATATATTATACATAACTTTTTAGGTCGTGGTTAATATTAATTGTACTATCTTTTGTTTCCTAATTCAAATCCTAATCCGATTAGGACTTGTTCTCTGTGGATAGCCCTTTCTAAAACTGCTCTTTGATATTTTTGACTTCTAAAATATCTGAATTAGTAAAAATAATCTTCTAAAAAGTTATTGATGTTTTTATTATCTTTCTACTGATATCATATATGCCTTAATCCGAATTTTCTATAGAAAGTTATAGTTATTTTACTATATTGATGTCTAATACATCAACATAGAATTTGAACTAAATTAGTAGGTTATTCTTAATAGTATAATTTGGGCTATTGGACTTTTATAATTGGGTTAATTGGACTAAATTAAGTTACTTAAGTTCAGTCATAGACTCTTATAATTAGTTAATTGATTTAATTTAAATTAATTAAATTTATTAATAGTTGTAAAAGTACGGGGTATAACACTCTATGTTGTGGGTGCCCCCCCCCCAAGACGCCCTTCGGGCTCCATCTTCTCCACTTCGCAATTCCCGCTCGTCGGGCTTTCAACATCCGCATTGTAAGGACTGAGGTTTTGGATCCAGTTTTTGTGTCTGTTTCGGTGTTAGACCCCCTTGGTTTGGGCCCTTGTAAGCCTAGGGGACAAGCTCGATGCGATTTTGATCTGCGTCCGCCTAAGGGGACGCGATTTAAGAGCCATGCGGTGGTGCCACATGGGCGAGCGTTGGGGCGCGAGTGTACGGCTCTGGTCTGATTGTCTAAATGGCGTCGGCCATGCAAAACATCATTCAGAGATTTGCTAGTGTACAACATGCGTCCTGTCGTCTGAATGGCGTCGTCTAGGAATGACGTGATTTAGGCTAGTTCTGTTTGACGCTCGAGCCTTCCCTCCTTTCTCTCATTCTCTCGTTCCTCTCTCTCTCTCTTCCTCTCTCCGAATCCCTCTGACCCTCTCCTTCTCTCCCTCTTTCCATTCTTCCTCTTCCTCCACTCCAAGCCCCCTACCATTCACCACTACCACCACCATCTCCTCTGCGGCACTTTGCTCTCTAGACAACGGCCGACGTTTCAGTAGAGTGACGGCGTCCACGGCAGTACTGGCGGTGGCTCGTGGCGTGGCGGTTCGGCGTCTAGGGGCAAGGAGGAGTTCAAGTAACTGGTAGGGTGACGATCCTCATTGTGTTTTGTTTAAAACCATGATTTTCCCGTTTTGAAGCATGCGATGTGTATGGAGAATTTTGGGTAGAAAGCATGTTTTAAGGGGCTTTTTAATGAAAATAGGCATTTTTATGAAATGCAATTTTAGGTGTTAAATTGGTTATTGGATTTCTCCCCTTGTCTCTTTTACATTTTTCTGTGTTTTGCGAGAGAAGAGGGACCCTCGGTTTTGGCTCAGTGGAGACCAGAGAAGTTCAATTTTGGGCATTGCATAGCGTCAAGACCAGGTGACGCCATTTAGAATGGTGTCGACCATGGCCGACGTGATTTAACGGCCCATTTTCTCGGTTCCCGAGGCCAGTATAGGATAAAGAGCTTAATCACGTCGGCCATGGGCGACGCCATTCAGGCCAATATCCCCGGGTCCCAGTGCCTTTGAGAAAATTGAACTAGTTTAGGGGTCTTGAACGACGTCGGTCACGGGCGACGCGATTCAAGAAAGAACCCCATTCATGCAATTAATATGTGTTTACATTTTTAGATAATTCGGTTAAATGCATATTTGAAAATCGTACATTAAGAACGAGGATTTCCACGTGACCGGATCGCACTATGTTGTGTTTTGTACGATCGTGGACCTAGAGTGACAGTTGTTAGCGCTTGACACCTTGTGTCAGTGTGGTAGTGACATAGTGCCGGTGTGGGAGTGGTAGGGTGACACCTAGTGAGAGAGGGTCACCTGGTGTACCCCGGGGTATAGCTAGTACCGGTGTAGGAGTGGTACACTTTGGAGTATCACTCATGGCTAGGAGGAGGCAGAACCACCTAGAGCTAGACAGGCTGGAGTAACCAGTGTGCTATCCGAGGGGTTGCTGCTCCGTCCCAGCGAGTCGGTGTTTTCCGCGTTCGGCGGCGTGGTTTGTATGTTTAGCCAGAACACTGGTTATAGACTCCGAGCTGTTTAGAGTTGTACCTGTTGCATTTACTAATGCATGCGTTTCATATCGGAATTTGGAAATCTTTGGGAGTTGTATTTACTGCTTTACTTATTTATTTGTCTATATCTGTGCTATTGCACTTGTGGGTGCGTGAGTGGGTGGTAGGGATTGGAGGATCCCTACTGAGTCCATTTCGATGAGACTCACCCCTGCGATTTTCAGGTGAGGGTTCCCGGTAGACGTAACGTGGAGGGCTTCGTCTCGTGGTGCGCGCCAGCAACTACTGGTCCCGATGTAGTTGTTATTTCCTTTTTTGGCATGTACGCTTAATTATTTCTTTTTAGTTGGAATATATAATTATTTGCTGAGTCGAGTCGAATTGTAATAATTTTTAATTCTTGCACTTCTTTTACAATTCTATGTGTTATGGATTGTTTAGCTTAGTTTATCATTCATTTCTCAGGCTTATCGAGATCCTGGCTTGGCTCCATATTTTAATGATTCGGTACCCATTTAGTAATATGATCCTCGATTATAGGGTGACGAGTCGTTCCACGCATGCCATGATGATCATTGTGGATTTAGAAGAACGGCACAACTGCCGATTTGAGCGAGGATACGAGGACGATGTCGCAATAGGAGAACCGTGTGGATACCGCTAGAGGTCGGGCGTCTACGCGGCTGGCGACATCGCTCGGAACAAAACAAACGCATATTCGAATCCATGCAAGGTGATTATCTAATCGCCGTTGGTGGTTTATTTATCAAAACGGGTCGGTGATGATGGAGTAGAAAATTTTAATGCCTAGTTTCTGCTGCGTTCTTCGTACCCCACCTGATCCTTACAGTGGTATCAGATCCAGGTTCTACTGTTTTGCATTTTGTTCTTCCCTGATTCAAATTTTTATATTATCCCATGCACAATAGATTGATCTTGTCGTTCCTCTTGATTCATGTATTGAATTTGTATTAAATATGAATTATTTTATTGTGAATTCATAAAGATCGGGCTCGAAACGGTTCTAGGGGTCATGTTGTCTTCGCGTAGAGGAGGAGGAGGCCACTTCGGGGCCGCTGTCGGAACCTAGTGTCACCGGTGGCACCATCGGCTACCGTCGGCCCCTGCCAAGCCCACCGAAGGGTAGTAAAGGGGGGCGACTAGCTGGCGGTCGTCCCCCTTTGCTCCTCCTCCATGCGATGGAGAGGAGGGGAGGGAGGGGTGCCAGCGGGTGGCTTGACCACCACCGGCCAGCTAGTGGTGGTCCGGGGGCCCAACCGGCACCAAAATGGCGCCAGGAAGGGGTTCCATGGCTAATCCAAGGTAGAGCCAGGTCTGCCTGGCCTACCCGACCCTTTTGGGTTTGTTTTTGGGTTTTTAATTTTTTTAATTAAAATAAAATCTTCTATAATTTCAAAATAGTTTAAAAAAATATATTTTTTTTATTTTTAGATTTTAGAAATTTCCAAATTTTATAGGATCAATTTTATCTAGGAGTTAGATAATGGTTAATTATTTATTTGTAAATGGAATTAACTTACAACTCGAATCATAGGAATGCGTGCACATGCTGATGTGTTATGTTCTTTATAATATAGATTTTAAGGGATGTTAGAAATTAAAAGTTTTTTTGAAAATTTAAATCTATTCCAAAGTTTGATTGTAACCTGATTTTATGAAAATCAAAATTAAATTATTTTTGAAAATTTAATTTCTAGCCCATTGTAATGCACACCTTCATGTGTGGATGGTTCAAAGGTAACCGTGGTCATAGATATGCACGTTTATCTACATCATGTGATGATGTGGAAAGCTATGGATATGTGATTTGTGATGAGTTTGGTTAATTGTTAATTAAATATGGCTTGCATGTCATACTTCTCTCTCACTCCAATATAATTGTATATACTCTTATAATGAACTCCGTCATAAGGCATTCTATCACAAATGCGTACATTTTATTTATGTATTTTATTCAATTATTGTAATTGATCGTGATGGAAGACTAAGTAGCAAGGATAATCTACAGATGCAGACAAGGAGATGTGATATCCTGCCTAATGTTTACAACATTTGATGTAAATATTATATTAATGCTCTTTGTGTGATTGACCATATGGCTCTGGTCAAACCACCGTGCTATCCATGGCCACACTAAATGAACATGTATATTTGATACATAGTTTATTAGTTTGATTATAAATCAAATTATTATCTAGGTATGGATAAATATATGTGATATATTTACAATCTATCACCTAGGATGAGACCAACTTAAAATATTAATCAAACCCCTCGTTAAATAATAATTAAGTTGTAGCCTATTAGTTAAGAACTAATCGCATGGCTCGTCTGTCGTTATACTTTTAGATGCTTAGATTTAGATTGTACAAGTTTGTTGTGCTATCTACAAGACTGTCTCTCTTTTTCTAAGACTAGAGATGTTGATGACTAACCATGGGGTAGAGGACGGTGTTACTAGTAGCATCTGAATCTATTGCTTTAATGTAATGATGGTAATACTTATATTGTAAGTTAGTAACTTTTTGTGCTATTTACAAGACCACTAAATTTATGGGGGCCAAATAACGATCAGATATTGCAAAGTGTTGCAAGTGCTAAGAGTTGGCTGCTCTATGATGATGATGTGGTTTGTTGTGCTATCAACAATACTGCATCATGAGTCATTGAGATTCTAATCTCCCTAGGAGATCGTCAATGTCTCCCGTTCTATGTATCTGAGGGTTATACAGCTCGTTGAAAATAAATGGGAATAAAATTTGATAAAAGTCTATATCATGTTTTTATAAGAAATTAAACATCTGCTAATTTTAATATTTTCTCCTGTAGGCAAAAATGTCGTCGCACAATCCACTCCGTGGCATACTTGATGCCAACAAGCTGACATGTTCAAACTACTCCGACTGGCTCACGAATCTCAAGATTGTCTTGAGATCTGAGCAAATTACCTATGTCTTAGAGAGTGAGATGCCACCTTAGCCGGCATTAGATGCCACAGAAGAAGACATGATTGTTTATCAAAAATGGAAAGAGGACTATAATCTTGCCCAATGCTATATGGTAGCCCCAATGAGTAATGACTTACAGAGGCAACACGAAAACATGAATGCCAAATCCATCCTTCTTCACTTGAAGGAACTGTTTGAGGAGCAGAGTAGGGCTGACAGATATGAGATATCCAAATTCCTATTCAAAGCTCAAATGGCAGAGGGATCTTCAATATAGACGCATATATTGAAGATGATAGAGAGGTTGGAGGCTCTTGGGATGTCTTTACCTAAATAGATATATGCGGACCTTGTCTTAGCCTCACTTCCAACTTCATACTCTCAGTTCATAGTGAACTTCAACATGAATAAGATTCAGGCGACATTAGCTGAGCTGCTTAATATGCTGAAGACCGCTGAGGATAACCTTGTGAGGGAAAAGCATGTGGTTCTCTTAGTTGGTAACACCAACAAGAGAGAAAAGCTATCCAAGCCTTTAAGAAAGGTAAGAACAAGCAGCAGTCCAAGAAGAAGCTCACTCCCAAAAAGACAAAGGAGCAGAGAAGGGTGAGTGTTTCTACTGTCATCAGAAGGGGTATTGGAAAAGCATCTGGATGACAAAGCTCAAGAAAGGGTGAATCTTAGAGAAGCTTCATATATTTATCTGATATTAGATATTGCATGTACATCTCATATTTTCAATTATCTGCAGGTGTTGACAAGTAGAAGAAAATTAAGCAAGGTTATGGTGGAATTGAGATTGGAAAATGGCACAAAAGTTACGGTGCTCACTGTAAGGACACTAGAGCTCAACCTACCATCTGGACAGAGGATAACTTTATTTTATTATTATTATGTTCCCAGCATAATAAAGAACATAGTTTATGTTTCATGTTTAGACAGACAAGGTTACAAGCTAACTATTCAGAACAATAGTTGTTCAATTTATTTTGAGAATAAATTATTTGCTACTACAAATTTAGTTAACGGGTTGTACTTATTGGAACAGTGTAAGCCCCACCTACCTGTGGCACTGCAGGTTAGGTCACATTGGTGAAAACATACTCCAAAAGTTACATAAAAATGGATACTTTGATCCATTTGATTATGAATCATATGCAACTTGTGAGTCGTGTTTAATGGGTAAGTTGACCAAATCTCCATTTACTAGACATGGAGAAAGGGCCAAAAAAATATTATAATTGATACATTCTGATGTATGCGGTCCAATGACAACCCAAGTCAGAGGTGGCTACTCTTACTTCATCAAATTCACTGATGACTTGTCAAGATTCGGCTATGTGTACTTAATGAAACACAAGTCTGAAGCATTTAATAAGTTCAAGGAATTTAAGAATGAAGGAGAGAAGCAAACTGAAAAGAGTATTAAAACTCTTCGATCAGATCTAGGAGAAGAATACTTAAGTACATAATTCACACAGTTCTTGAAGGATAATAGTATCATTTCTCAATAGAATCCTGCTTATACACCTCAGTTGAATGTTGTATCTGAAAGGAGGAATCACACCTTATTAGATATTGTGCGATCCATGATGAGTTTTGCATAGTTACCTATATCCTTATGGGGATACGCACTGGAATCTGCAGCATATTTATTGAATAGGATTCCAAGTAAATCAGTCACTTCCACACTATATGAGATATGGAGGGTAGGAAACCACACTTTAAACACATTAGGCTAGGGGGATGTGCCGCTCATGTGAACTGACATGATCTTGACAAACTTGAATCAAGGACTGATAGATGCATATTTGTGGGTTACCCAAAAAAAAAAATTGGATACTACTTTTACTATCCTGACAAACAAAAGGTGTTTGTTGTTAGGAAAGTTATCTTCCTAGAAGAGAAATGCCTTCTTTAGAAGGACAATAATAGCAAAATAGTTCTAGAAGAAGTTCTAGACTCACAGACAGTAGCTGACACATCAAATGAGTCATTGTGAGGGACATATCAGTCAAGGTACATTTGTGGCACAAATAATAGGGAGTTGATGGAGATGCTTCCACCAACCCAAATATCACTCGTATACCAGCAATGTCTGATTGGCACAAATTAGACCATGAATATGATGTGATGCAACTACCATCATGAATCAACTTTTATTTATAGATATAATCATGACATCAAAACATGCTTATGCCTACCTTCATACTCTTGTTAAGTGAAAAAATCTATCATCTAGCATATGAAACTACTATTTTGCAAAAATCATTGAAGGCAGATGGAAAACTCAAACTATAATAAAACGGCAAAAATTGACATTCTTCAAAATTGAAAATCCTTAAGAGAATGATCATGAGGATTAAAGTATCTAACAGAATTCTTTGAAAAACATCTTAAGAAAAAGATAAAGGGATTGGAATAGTAAATATATTTATAAAAATAAGGTTATGCTTCTATAAACACTATCTAGATTAAACCTACTTCAGATCCTTCTCTCCATGAATCTACTATAGCCTCTACGTCCGTCGCAGCCCTCCAAGAAACCTCTTTTCAACTCTTAACTCTTTTTCTCCTCTTTTCGCTCTTACGATGGTGGTGATGATGGATAAAAAATTGAAATAAGGTGGGGGTTATATATGGAAGGTTTTTGAAGGGTTCTCTTGCCACCTCAAACTCCCCCGTAGCCACCTCATGCCACACTTGTCATTTAAATGTATCCAAGAATCCATATGTTGTCACCTATTAGCTTTAGGATATATATAGATTTATATGTTGCCACATGTACATATAGGTGTCATAATTTAGAGATATATGGATAATATGATAAGACATGTACGCAAAGGTGTCCTCTACCTTACACATGCACCCCATCTTTAAAATGAATAGCATATGTACCCCTTAGTCCATGTCCTTCTTTACCATTGACTTATATTGTCCCTTTTTCAGCTAGGTAACGAGGTTCTTGAAATCTTAGAAAATTAAAGTTAAAATCGTATAAAGATAGTTAATTGCATTCAAATTATAGACTTTCAGTAATTGTGAATATATTTTTTTAAAGATTTATAAACATGTATTCGTTCACAATTATATGTATTTTAGTGTTATTTGTTAATGACTACTTGTATCATAAATTTACTAAATTTCAAAGTAAAATTTATCTCCTAATATTTTTTGGATGTTACAAAGATTCTCCTTGATCTAATCAATGAGTCTGGATACCCTTTCCCATTTGCTTCTCTGCTTCATTCTTAAATTCTTTCAACTTTTCAAATGCTTCAAACTTGTATTTTATTAAGTACACATAGTCAAAATGGGTGAAGTTATCAATGAATGTAATGAAATGAGAGAAGCCACCTTTGGCTTAGGTAGAGACAGGATCACATATATCAACACGTGTGAGTTTTAAAATGTCCTTAGTTTTTTTTCATATCCAGTAAATGGAGTTGTAGCAAACTTACCCATTAGATAGGACTCATAAGTTGCATATGATTCAAAATCAAATAGATCAAAGTGTCCATTCTTATGTAACTTTTGAACCTTATTCTAACCAAGGTGTCTAAACCTATAATGTCATAGGTAGGTTAGATCCATACCATTCTTTCTCCTTTTAGGAGAACTATCAAGATGGAGCATATCATAAGACATATCCAAGATAAATAAATCATTAACCAAATGCCCAAAGTAATCTATTAATTTCCTAAATAAATAGAATAACCATTGTTCTTAAAGGCCAAAGTGTATCCAACTCTATTTAAACAAGAAATAGAAATAGAAATAGAATGTGTGGCTAGGATCGCACCACGTAGCGGCTAAAGATTAAGCTTTACTTTGTTTGGAGAATAAGCCTGGAATAGAGCCTTTTATTCTACTTAAACCATTAACCCACTTTGGCGAAGGGAGTTCGTTAACCCAGGATAGAACATCTTGTACCCCGGTTTAACTAGAATAGGGGGAAACATCTAACCCACGGGCCGCTTCTTCCTCACTAGGTCACGGGCCTCTCTTCCTCACCAGCTGTCCACCGCCCCTTTTCCTTTCACTGTCACGGGAGTGCAGCCCTCACGAACAGGAAAAGCAGATCTTCTTCTTCCTCCCAACCTTGCTGCTTCGCTCGTCTCCTCCCCTTCGCCCGATGCCTTCCTGCTGGAGGGGAAGGACATCGCGAAGTCCCTTCAGCACGCCCTCTTCTCACCCGGTCAAACGAGGCGCGGCTAGGGCACCGAGCCCTCTCTGTGAGCTCTTCCCAACGGCCGGAGCTGCAGCGTGTGGGCGCATCACCTGTCATCCATCCCTGTGCTTCACCTCCTTCTTAAAGACGGTTTCCCCTCCCCTTCTGAAAGGAGGATGCCAGAGAGAGCGGTTCTTCCAACAATAGACGTTGCTCCTCCCCCCTGCAGATCCTCCTCCACCGACCGCCATCCTGCTGACGCTTGTTCGCCGGTGACGAGGTCTTGTTCATCCTCTACCATAGAGCCCATCTGTGCACAAAACTTGCGGTTAGCATATTCTCTTCCCCATACCGTTCATCCCACATTTCAACACATGCATCGCATTTGCTTTCTAGTAGGCCCTAGTTTTTGTATTCTTTCATCAGTCTGCAAATCTTGCTGTCCATAGTTGTCATATGATAAAGTTTGGTTTTATTCTATTTACCAACCAGCAACTTAGTTTCCTAGCATGCACATTCCTGTGCACGTTCAGACATATGAAAATATATTACATTGTTAGAATTGTTGCATATATATTTCTGAAAAATATTGTATTTACATTTACATTTGCCATTTTTACATATTGTCGTCAATACTGTTAAAATTTCAAAAATATTGCGGTTGTACATTTCAATCGAAATGTTGTTGAACCGGATCAAAGATTTTGCATATAGATGCCTACATTCACTAATATTGTTCATATATGGTGGAGATCTAACCCTGTCTTCGGGATTGCTGTGGAACCGACCCGAGAGTATACACTCCCCTCCATGGTCATCATTGATGTGTACTAACCGCAATGGGTGAAGGACCAAGTCCACATTACAGCAATAGTGTTCATATTTTACGGGGTTTAAACCAAAAAAAAAAATAAGGAACACATATAGATAGTAATTTTGCCACTACTACTCATACCTATACATCGTAGTTTGCCACTTATAGAGTACTTGACAAAATAAAAATGGAATCACTCACCATCTATTGATTATTATTTTTCCTTTCTCGCCGCTTAAATTTCCTGTTCCCCTTTGTAATCTTCTTGCGCCATGTTGTTGTCCTTGTGGAATATTTCTTAGAGTAGTACTTGCTGCACAATGTGGGGTAGCAAGTGGGGTGCAGTATTTTTTTTTAATTTTTTAAAATTCTTTTAAAGAATGAACATTATATTTAACATGTCTATACAACTTGATCTTAAATTAAATGATCCAAAAAAAATTCAAGACTTAGCAGGTGAATCGCATTTTGGGAACGGGTATGCCAATTGTAACTTACAAACCCCTAGCAAAGCAAACTGAGGAGATCTTGCTTCTGCAGTTTTTGATAAATATCATGTGGTGCATTTATTATGGTTTCAGAGGCGGTGCAGGTAGAGGGATGATATTTCTAAAAGAGAGTTTTGTATATTTACCCTCATAAACTATTGTACTTATGGTATACTCTTGGCTTCCACATATTCTTTATAAATGCTCTTCTGAATGGTTGCAATTATATCCTTCTGATCAAAATGCTGTGAACTTTTATACATGTGTCAAAAGAGTTCTGATATATTTTTGTATATATACCTCCACCAGAGTTGATGGGATCTTTTTGGTATGTTCGGTTACACTTATAGTATTTTGATGGAAGAGTATAATCAATTGTAACCTTTCTAAAGATGTTAGGAATATTTATAATAATATTTAAGAGCTAAAGTTTTATATACATATATGATAGTCTATAGGATTATGCATACATAAATTCCTTTCTAAAATTATAGAATATTAACAAGAACCTATGTATCTTCTGATCAATGTCTTTTTTGTTTAGGGTTTATTGTATATCTACTCTTATATGTATACCCCTAACTCTCATATATTGTTATAATTATCCTTGAACATCGTTAGACAGGTTGTGATTATAAGTTTCCATCCAAGTGTGGTTGTGAACTTTAGCTAAATATGTCAAAAAGATTTCGTAAATTCTAGTGAATCAAAGAGGGTATATGCAAAATTATGGTGAATCCAGGAGTATACATGTAAAAATATATGAACCTTTTTGACATAATCTGTTAGCTTATCCTTTTTGACATAACCTTTTTGACAAATTCTAGTAAAAAAATATCTCCCACTTTTCTTAGCTGATCCTCAGCTACAATCATTGACTTAGCCACCATCCACCATGTGTTAATAGAAATACTTTCAAGCATAACTTTTCTTCAAGAAAAAATAATATCCTAAATTTTAAACCTTAATCTCTATCCTACAATTTCCATCAGCCATTTTTCGAACAAAACTCAAAACAACATCCTCTGTTGCCGTCTGATTGGAACAGTTAGGCGTTCATCTTTTTTTTTTTTGTGTTTGGTGGCAGTTGGGTGTTCATCAGATTTGTCACCTTGGCAAGGGGCACTTACACTCGCACATGTATACATACACATGTACGTGTCATTTAGACTCACATTGACTTATTTGTCACCTATATATATATGTAGGAGCCGGCTATAATGTTTGGCTTCTTTTTTCAAAACTGGATTATGTAGACATGTTGTCCATACACTACCTATTTTGTATGTAATGCCCTAAACATTAATGTGGACTGCCCATTCTGAGCACCCACCTTCTCTTACAAGGAATTTAAAAGGTACATGTTTTATTTATGTGGGCCTTCAGATTTTCTTATGTTTTGCCGATTTCTGATTCTTCTTATTCTCGTATGTGATTTATGTAAGTCTTCTTTTTCTATAAATGTACCTATTTTATCCCCTTCTTCCATGGTGCAACATTTTTATCTCCTTGTTATTACATTCTTATCTAAGTCTTACACTAATACCGTCGTTGCCTCATGCATCTATATTTTGAGAACGATCATTTAGGAAGGCGAGAAAGCGGGCAAGGACGATGTCTAACAGTGGTGTGTTCTCTTGCCCCTCATTTCCGAATTCTTTTTGCACAGTGAACTTATTACTTGTATTTCACAATGTCCTTTTAAATGCATCATTGTCCTTCCTTTAAAATGAGATACTTTGATTACATCAATTTTCTGTTTTTTTTTTATTCTTGTTTGCCCTAATATTAAAGGTGGCGGAACAAAACGTCTGTCCTCCGGGGAGGAGAAGACGACTCAGGGCACTCGAGCTGCCAACTTCAATGAGGCCCAAGATCGGGTCCTCATAGGTCTCCTTACGGAGCAGTTTGATAAACATAACTGCATCGAAAGAACCTTCAAGCCAGGGGTTTGGCGTGAAATCGTTGGAGCGTTTAATAGCGCGACGCACCTAGACTACAAAGATTCCACGTTGAAAAATCGATATAAAACCCTTAAGAAAAATTACAACTTTTTGCGTGTACTTTTTGAGCAAAGGACTGGGTGGGGCTAGGATGATATAAACAAGATGCTCTTCCCTGGACATCAGGACTCTTCGGACGACGTCCTATCGGTAAGCATCTCCCATAATCAACTTCACTTTTCTGCACACAACTTTATATTATCCATACTTTCACACACCATGTTTTTCTTCATTTTCAATCACGTCAACATTATAGCTCCCTCAGAGGCAAGCCCTTCCCATTTAAGGCCGAGATGGAATACCTAGCCAGCAACAACACAGCGTTTGGTCCAGATGCTGAGGGAACCCGCCGTACATGCAGTGTGCCTGATTACAGTCCCGATCAACCTAACACTGAGTACAATATGCGTACTCAGTCGCAGCACACACCCGTCAATGACTTTCTTGCCGCACTTCAGGGAGAGCAAGAAGATGACGAATTTGTCATAGGTGTCTCCGCCGCCCAAATGGCTTCCCCTCCTACACCCCAAACTGGAACCATGGCCTCGAACAGTGAGGTCAACTCTCCGCGCAAGAAATGTGTCTCCTCGAACGTGAAGGGAAAGGCAATTCCCACTGTGATCATGGATTTTATTGATGTTGTCCGTCCCTACACCCTCGATCCAGACACAGCCCACAGCCCAGGAGCCAGATCGTATTCCTTCTATGAAGGAATGCATAGACGCATTGCGAGAGGTTCCTGGCCTACATCCACACTTGTTCGTGAGTTCCTTGGATCTCTTCAAGGATGCGGGGAATCGCGCAATATTTATGAACCTGAATAATGAGGAGAAGATCCAATGGATGTTACACCACGTGGGGTAGTTGATTTGTAATTTTTTGGATGTTGACTTGGATGATGTATTCGGCTAATATCTATTTTCAGTTGTGTAATACGTACGTTCTTCTTCAGACTTGTTGTTAGTGATTTATTATGTTAACTTGGATTATGTGTTGACTTGTAACTCCTATTCGGATTTCTTATATTCTTATTCATAGTTGTTGCGTGCTCATTATGTTTTAGTTCCATGGGTACTCATCCAAGTAAATGCAGGTATTTGATAAATTTGTAGGTATGGGACGATACAAATGTTATGTCGTTTGGATTGGGCGTGAGCCAGGACTTTATTTCAGTTGGCCTGAATGTTTTGCCCAAGTTAATGGGTACCTAGGGGCTCGTTATAAGGGCTTCCATTCAATTGAGGAGGCCGAGTGTGCGTTCTCTAGTATTGTCCAACAACGTCCAGAGAGGCGAACAGAAGTTCCTCGGTATTACGATGTGTCCAGCACATATGAGCAACTACTTGCAAGGGCACCTGCTTCGTTTACTCGCGCTGCTCAATTTGACTGGCTACCGTTTGTTGTAATCATACTGTTGTGTGTCATTGTAGTCATCCTTCTCATCGTGTTACTTACCCTTCTACTTATGTCTATCTGAACTTTCTAATTTGCCAGTGTACTTTCTTATGTATATATTTTGGTCTGAGTAAGGTTTATGAAAAAATTTGTCCCACTTATTACAATGTCTTCTATGTAGAATTCATTGATGCTGTATTGGAGTTCCTAGAAGAGGACGAAGAAGTGTTGAATGTGATCAAAGAGACAATTATTGAGCACATTGAGAATGAATACGTTCCACGGGGACGCCGACGTTTGCATAACTCTGCTCTATCCGGCCACACATGGATCCATGAGATATTAGACGGCCATGATGAAAGGTCTTACCACATGTTTCGAGTGCATCCTTCTATGTTTTTACGACTCCGTGACCTACTTGTGAGTCGTGGCCTTTTGAGGGACTCGCGGCATGTGACAACGACAGAGCAACTTGGTATGTTCCTATATGTTGCCGGCCATGGCATTGCAACGGGAGCCATGTGCGAGCGGTTTCAACACTCTTCTCATACTATTAGTCGGTATGTCAACTTGGTCACAAACCAGATAGCTGAGTTAAAGTACGACTTTATTCAGCTGCCTACATACGCTTAGGTTCGTGAGTGTCATCCGCACATCCGGGGAAAGCAAACGTTCTACCCATACTTTAAGGTGACCACATTACTACTGTGCATTTTTGACGTTAGTCGTGATGTACATGTACACATTGACTGATAAATGTTCTTCCACACATCTTCTTTGTACAACCATGTAGGATGCGATTGGAGCTATCGACGGCACGCATGTGTTGGCAAATGTGCCACGAGTAGTGCACGGACGATTCCGAAACCGCAAAGGTGTCATCAGCCAGAATATCATGGGTGTCGTGTCGTTCGACCTCACCTTCCAATACGTTGCAGTTGGTTGGGAAGGATCGGCTGCCGACATGCGGGTGCTTATATGGGATTTGGACGAAGGCGCATTCACTGTCCCTCGTGGAAAGTATTATCTGGTTGATTCTAGGTATGCAAACTCGAGTGGTTTCTTGGCTCCATATCGTGGCCAAAGATATCACTTGGCATCATTTCGCGGAGAACATAATGGGGCATATGCGAATAAAGAAGAGAAGTTCAACCATCGTTATGCTCAGTTAAGGAATGTTGTTGAGAGAGCATTCGGCGTCTTGAAGAATCGGTTTCAGATGCTAAAGGAGGGGAACATGTACCCCTGGGCGACACAGAGGAAGATGGTCATTGCATGCGCTGTTATTCACAACTTCATTCGTCGATCTCAGGGATATGATTATTACTTCAACTGCGAGAATAATGAAGAAGCAGTTGGTGAGGATGGTGATGAGGATGTTCCCATTGACATCCCTCTTAGCCGGGCTGAGGTTACACTAGGAGGCCAGATTATGGACTCGATTGCTAACGCACTCTGGACATGAGTTCTGTTCGTCATGCCGGTGCTTTGTTCCGCATGTCCCTTCGTATTTTACTTTATTGTCTGTTTGCGTATGTCATGTTTGATTTTTCATATGCTTTATGTACGGATATTAGTTATTGCTTATGTTGAACATTTCGTTTTTAGTGCTTCATCTTATTCAACTGCGGTCTTGTTTATTTTTATGAACAATTTCCAAATTAATTTCTCTACTTTTTCCTTCACTTAAACATTGTACTGAGTACTTTTTTTTTTTTCCGCAGGAGGAATTAATATAAATGAGTCTATTGGATGAATGGTTCCACTGCTTGGAGCAGCCCCACTGGACAATGATTTTATCGAACCATCCTCCTGTTTTCGAGCCTGCGAACGGTGCATGGAATTTTGCAACCCTATCCATTGCCACACTGGGATGATCGGATGGCATCAGTGCAACCATATCTCAGTGGGTTATTTGGATAGCATAAGGGCAAAATTACATGCTCCTCATTCCCTTATTATGGGCAATGATGAAATAATAGAAATGAGTCTAGTGGTCGGATGGTTCCACTGGTTGGAGCAACCCCACTGGATAATGATTTTAGTGGACAATGATAAGTTTCTATTTCTGAGCCTGCAAAGGACGCATGTCCATTGAGGATAGTTGGATACCAGGAGGGCAGAATTGCACGTTCCTAATTCGGTCATTATGGCGATGATGAAAAATTTTAATTGAGTCTATTGGTAGGATGGCTCCACTGCTTGGAGCAACCCTAGTGGACAATGATATTTTGTATATTACGTACATGTTTCTGAGCCTTGAAATGATTAATATTTCACAGTGTACTGATGGATGGTGAGGTTATGGCAATGGTAGGTATTGTAATTTTAATGTTCTCATTTTTTACTTTAATTTCATATTTGTTGCATAGAATCTACTAAATTTTTTTAACCTGGGTACAATGCGTACGTACTTCCGGGAGGCATTTTGCGTGTGGATTTAGTTAAAAGGGAGGCTCATGAATGATGCATTCTATTTTTTTTCAGTTATAACGGATATTGTAAAATTGAAAAAAAAATTATTGAATTTCATGATTTTTGCAACTGACTGTTATGGTGACTGTTTTTGTGTATGTAATTTTTAGCGTAATTGAATGTACGATCACAGAGTGTTATACAAATTGAGGAAAACATACTTTTAATCACCAGATGTTACAAATTAATATATTTTATTATAAATTTATTTTTAACAAGATATTCTGTTAAATCATCAAATTTGAATTTGAAAAAATAAAATAATTTAGCTTTAAAATTAATTTATACATTACTAGTGTAACGTGTGTTACTAACAGAAAATTAAAATAAAAATAGTTGACAAAATCAATAATATTATACATATTAATAAGCAAGATTTGAAAAATATAGAAATTTAAAATAACATATGTAAGGACAATATGGGTATTTTGAACTCTTTATTCCACTCTTTATTCTCTTCTTTATTCTACTTATTCCTACCAAATCACTTGGAATAGCGCAGTGCAATTCTACTTATTCTGGGTGGAATACCAACTACTTACCAAACTAAAATACTTCTTATTCTGGTTTAAGAAATCTCTTCCTCCTTATTCTGGTTTAAGCTATTCTGCAAACAAACTGATACTAAGGGGAGTGTGTTTCTGACCTTAAAGGAGAGCTAGGGCTAAAGAGGGTGCCAGTAGCAGCTTCTAGGGCATTGGGTCGACTTAGGTCTTCATCTCCACTTGGGTCATGGATTGACTTGGCTCGTTAGGCCTTTGAGTGGAGCCGGCATGTCCTAATCGGCATAGATCAGTTTAATTGGCATTTTGGGCCACTCCATAGTGGGCTCACTAACGGGCTAAGTGGGCTTTTCCCCGCTTCAATTGGCATCCTATGCATTGTCACCAGCATTGACCAAGGTTCCAATTACCATGGGAAGGTTCTCACCACATTCAATAGGAAAGAACATGGAGAAAGTGGCACATTCCACGACCATTTGGTTCACAGCCAGGTTGCAAAGAACCTCGGGTGCAGAAGATCACCTCCCCACAGTGCATGGTTGTGAGTGTCTGGAAAGTAGCGTTAGACAATCTTGCATGCATGCGTGTGTATACATTAAGGGAAATGCTATTTGTACTTTCTTAAGCTACTACTCTCTTATCCTTATCTCTCAACCATCCAACTATATCTATTGAAGTGAATTTTTCAGTAAAATAATCTTGAAACATCTTAACTGACAGTGATGATATATATAGGGGGAGTATTTCAAGAGAATGTCTTAAGAGAGTAAAAATAATATTACCCTACATTTATACAAGATAAAACCGAGAAAGCAATACAAAGATAAACTTAATACAACGGTGGTGATAGGGCTTTACTATCTGTCCCTTTTAGTTTTACCGAAGAGGTTTTAAGGAACATCCTTAGCAACGGTTGAAAAGCCATTTCTTTTTTAGAGACAAATAGGAGCCGACCCTCGTTATTCCTTTCCTCGTAGTTCTGCGAGCATTAATAATCACTTATGCTTGAGGTATAAATGGGCGGTGGAGAGAGAAGACTTTTCTCGGAAGAAACTTGTGGAGACTCAAAAGTCTAAAGGATTGAGCATAATTTTGTTCAAATAGAGATGCAAGTTTCAATTCCACCAGATATATATTTTTACTCAAAAACTTCAACCAGAGATATGTTCTGGTGTATCAATGGCTAATATTGCAAAATTAACCAGAGATATTGCTCAGCATCCACAGGGAGGCGTGAATTAAGTTGATGTAACTTCTTCGAGCAGTGGCGGATGCAGAAATTTTATCTAGTAGAGTCACATGAATATTAAGTCATAAGTATGATTAAGTTAGTGGGGTCTTAGGCTAGGCCATATGGAGTCTTGGGTTGGGAAAGCGGGATCCTGGATTTGATCAGTAAAGTCCCGAACTAGACAGCGTTGAACTGGATTAGTGAGCTGGGCAAAATCCAATGGAGTCCCAAGACCCCACTGGGTCAACGTTGGATCCGCCACTGTCTTCAAGTGTTCCTTTCTCAGGAGTCGCAAATTCCGGCTCAGGTTTTAACTTCTCTCCAGCGAGTACTTGGTTAAGTAGAGGTAGCCAGACATTGTGGCATCGCTTTCACTGACCTTCCTTGCCGAACAGCCCCTGCAGATTCCAGGCCTTTGATGTACAAATGCCGGGGATATACCCACCACCTACTTTTCGAGGTCCAATACTGGGTAGTCCTCCTGGTTATAATTTACAATTCCAAATCTAAATGGAGTAATAGTTATTTTAAGAAAAATAGACAGAACTAGAATTAGAGATTTTATTTTGCCTACTTCCAAACAGTAGTAGTTTCAGGTAGTTCATGATGCCGTGCAGAGGGCAAGAAAATGAACAATGACAGCGTCCGCCGGATGCAATGCTTCTGAGTGGCTCTCTAACAAATGGTTTTTAGATAATATTTTTGCCACGGATATATTAGCTGATGCAGATGCAGACTCAGTTTCTAAATGAGCACAGAAATGGATAATCGGATCTCCAAAGTCATTATCTTTTAGTGAACATTAAGAATATTTATATATAATCAATATCAAGTGATGTTTTTGGTAAACTTAGTCCTTGCTTGGATTCGAGGTTTGTGGTGTGTTATAGAATTTATTTTAATTCGACTTAGATCGGCTGTTATTCTTATACTATGTTCTTGCATGATGCAACAGGTTTGAATTGAAGTGTGCGTTTGCCTTCCTTAAAGAATAATTTTCTCCTAGTTTTGATTTAATTATATAACATTTATAAGTTAATTTATACTTTGAATTTCATAAAGTCTCAATTTGACTGTTAACTATACAGTAACCTCCTTACATCTATTACGCACACGTGACAAGTAATTTACAGCTGATGAATAATCCATTATCCGTATTGCATCCATCCCCATTGACATCTCTACTTCCATGTACCACAACTAACAAAGAGATGGGGAGAAAAAGGAGAGAGAGTACACGCTAGGGCTGAAATATCTTACAACGAATCATCAGAATAGAAGAGAACGAGGGGTAGAACGAATCAAATATGCAGGAGCACAGAAGTTCTTTTTATGTGATTCGTTAAGAATTTTTGTGTGTTTTCGACCAGATTAAGTTGTTCATTTTTTTTTTTAGAGTTACAAGTACAAAAGATTATACATTCTCTTTAAAGCAAATTTTTTTTAAAAAAAAAAAAACCATTAGAGCTCGATTTTTTATTTTTCAAATTTTTTTGGGTCATCCGATCAGACATTACACTGTACGGACCGTTAGGACACTTCGGGGCGGACCTAGAAAAAAATTTAAAAAAAAAAAATTACCCACTGCAATTACTTAAATATGAGAAGACCAAGGCAACCCATTTTGAATAACATTAAGTAGCACGATCATTGATGGGACCAAAACGAGAACTGAGGAAGAGTACGATTGATAGACGGTATACTAAGACTGCGGATGTTTTTACTAAGAAGAGGATTTCAAGGTTCCTAACCTTTAGAGAAGTTAAATTGTGCAATCTTAAAAACAAAGCATATGGCCTCTCCGGTTTTAGATTATCCCTAAAATTAAATTTAAGAAAAAAATACTTGAAACTTCTCATGTATTATCTCCTCCTCTTTTGAATTTGCCAGGAATCCAAAGAAAGGATAGCCAAGCCCTGGACCCTAGAGTTTTTGTTCCCCCAGTAGTTGGAACTCCCGGGCCCCAACACAAACCCCTTGAGAGTCTCAACCCTTTTACGTTAACTGCCTTGAAGGCAGTCTGAACCCCTTTAAGAGAACTCCAGCATCAGGGATTTCTAAGCCTCCCTAGCAATTTGTGTTTGAATGCATATAGAAGTAATACTTGCTGTGCAGTAGGGAGTGCAACCGAAAAAAATGTAATTTTTTAAAAAAAAATTAACGGCGGACCTCATCACATCCGAGGTGTCTCTACATAATCCAACTTCTAATAAGACGACATCAAAAATCAAAACCCATTTTATTCGGCTCAGCTCATTAAAGACTTCTTTGACTGTTCAACGAGAGTTGATGATTTTTTAATTTTTTTTAAATTCCAAACAAAGATCAGTCTGTTCGAACATGTCAAACATGACAGAATCGACCTTAAACACATTTCACAAAAATATGTTCCTTTTAGACATCACTGTGCAAATAAACATTCCTCAAGCCCAAAAGATTTTGTTTGCATAGAACCCTGCCTCCAAACCTCGATGTTGATGCTTATTTACAGATGCATTAACCAACGAATTGGAACTTTCATCAATAACTTTGCATGTGGAAACATGAAGTTGCCGGCCGGAAACCGTGGAAACGGCGCTGACTATTTATTTTCTTTGGGGTATCTAAAAGCCTTCCGAGACACTCGAGACCTTCATGGTACGCCTATTTTCAATGCGATTTTCAAGCGTATAACACAAACAAATATAAGAGAGAGAAGACATGCACGATAAGTACAGAAAGTGGAACTTGGGGGGTATCTAATTGGTAACAAGTGCCTGTCCTCGAATTAACTAACAGTAAATAATCTCTTGTGAATGAAATACTTGACATTACTAAGTATACACTACTTACTGCTGCTGTATATCATGTAATAGTTGCGTCAAACAAGTACGGGTAAAGCGTGTAGTGTAGCACGAGAACTCGAGCATTACGGTGAAGGCCTAACATAGTAGATGTGTGAAGTTGAAAATTTACAGGGAAAATATTATTAGAGAACGTAGTCATTTTACAATTACAACAATATCTACTGATGGCATTAGATGTGCCATCCGTTTTATCTCCAGAAATCGAAATGAATTGCATTTACCTGGGAGAGCCGAGAAGAGGAAAAACCCACTGAATCAAGAGACTTTACAAAGCACCATAAATTGACCCCCTAGGCCCCTACTGGCCATTTATCAAGAATCAGGTCCAAAAGAATCAATTATGGCAATGAAAAGTTCAAAAAATAGAACCTACAAACATGATCTCAAGGAAGTTCAGACATTTGACAGACGGGAGGCATGCAACTCCATGGACAAGAGTTAATCCCACCCAATCCCTGAGGCAACGCAGATGAAGGCCCTGTAGGAACATGTCGGTACTCGCTGCATATGCCCTCACCCAGAAGATTTGCTATGGTATCACTAAAAGTCGATTGGTTTTTGTAAACATTGGGGCACCAATCTGACCCAAGTAAGTCATCAGGCCTAGAGAAACCAAACTGCGGAGAAATTTCCATTCCAACATTTAGGCTTGGCGTATGCTCGACAGGTTCTGACTTAACAAGTAAACCTGAAGATAAATATTCAAGCATTCAATGACAATAACACTTACGATCAACCGTAGACCGGAAACTGAAGAGTAAACTCACCAGTAGATATTTTCCTAGCTGAAGACTCATGCCATGAGCTTCCACCAGTGAGATGGGTACATGCACCAGAAACTGAAGCAGAGGAATCGCCCAATCGAGACACTGGGTCACTGTACTGTCCGTCCGTATAACAAAAATTAAGCATTGAATTTTGAACTGAGTCACTTGGTATGATGGCTGGAGAGTTTGAACTTTTCTCTGATGGTTTGTTCTTTCCCGTGCCCATTGCTTGTGCTTCATGAAGTAACGCTTCTAGAAGACCACTGTTTCGGGGAGAATCACAGTCAGATTGAACTGACACTGCTGGAGGAGATTCGACGTGGCCATCCACTGCCTCAGAAGGTGGTGTAGGAGGACACACAAGCCAACTGCTGAGATCAGTTTCAGGATATTGGAGTGAAGGGAGCTCTAACTTCGCAGCCACAGGAAGGGCCTGAGAAGTAGAGAAGTTGCCATTTGGAAGGGTATGGCCACCAGACACCAGATCGGCCAGAGGCACGAGGTTTTTGCTGCCAGGATCAGGATCATATGGAAAGCCTATGCCTAAAGGCCAATGTACCTTTTCTGGAGATGAGAACTGCTCAAAGCCTGCAAGCCCACTAGTGGCATTGCAATGCAAACTTGGAAACAATGGCTCCGATCCTGGAAGCCGCTTAAAATGATCCGATGTGGGGGGCATGAAGCCATAATTTTGCGATCCCAATCCCTGATTCAGCATGCTACTTACGGGTATATCAGGAAATGGTGGCATGAAGGAAAAACCCTGATTGGCCTTAAAATTGTCAAATATAACATCAGGAATATCATAACTGCTTGGCTGCAAGTGCTCATTATTCAGTTTGTCACCAGCACCGAACTCATTGCCATTCTGAGTCTGGTTCTCAGTCAATGATTGGAAACATATATTGGGAGGATAAAGAGGAGTACCAGCCCGTTGGCACCTCTTAATTCGGGTGTTCCAATAGTTCTTTATCTCATTATCAGTTCGCCCTGGTAGCTGGAACAAAAACCAGAATGTATTCTTCAGAAATTTGCACAATTCTACAGAATTGATGGCACAACCAGCTAAAATTGGAAAGACAATTCAGCAACCTATCAGATAAATTCAAGCAGAAATATTATACTAAACAAAGGAGAAACCACCCAGAAATTAGATACATATGGTTCTCCCCTGGTCAAACAAGTTTTTCCTTCGAAGCTACTACTTTTGAGCTCTCATTTAGCTCCATGCGAGCAAGGCAAAGTACATGTATTTAACATCTCTCAAACGAGTACTTGGTTAAGTAGAGGTAGCCAGACATTGTGGCATCGCTTTCACTGACCTTCCTTGCCGAACAGCCCCAGGCTCCAGGTCTTTGATGTACAAATGCCGGGGATATACCCATCGCCTACTTTTCGAGGTCCACAAGTGGGTGGCAGTGGTGGATCCAGCATGCACAAACCCAAAAGTCCCATTCAATGAATAGGCTGAAATCATGGATCATGGATGTGGACAATTTCGATTTATTGAAAAAAAGGAGTTACTCTTTTCTGCCTTTATGTCCTACACAAATCTTAGACTTCGATCATTCAAGACCTTACTAAACACATAAGGTTAAACTAATTAGCTAGGAAGCATTTGAATAGATTAGTACAAGGAAGGCAAACTTGGGGATCGGACTCGGATTGGTCCGGGTCTGGACCGATCAGGTCAGCCGATCCAATCCCGGCCGATAAAGAAAGGTTTAAAAATTATAAAAAATCAGAAAAAATAGAGTTTTAATTGTGACGACCTTTGATTCAGTTTGACCATGGAGCCAAGCAAAGTTAACCTAGATAACAAAGAGATGAGATCAAACTAGAGTTCTTCTAAATGTTAAATCTTCTTTTATTTTTATCCTCACTCTCCAATTTCCATTGACTAAGGATAAATTTTACTAGTCAATATAAGTTTTTATTCACCAGCCTCCACCTTCAACCCTACTAAAATTATTTTTAACACCTGTTTTTTCTGCAGAATTAATTGGGCCATGTTGATCTCATTAGGCTATGAAAGTGTAGTCAAGCCAACTTTGATCCGATTCAATTAATTGGTTAAAATGAATCTGATTTGAACATGGATTTAATCCCATGAAATAAAGATCAGGATTGGTTAAATAATTGGATTGTTTCAAGTTGCCTTCACCCCATCCAATTTGCACCCCTGAACTACATGCATGAACATAGATTTAATTCCATGAAACCAGCTGTTGGGCTACGGATCGGCCGATCCCATTAAGGGACGGGGGGGGGGGGGGGGGGGGGGGGGGGGGGGGGGTGTCAGGTCTCGGGATAGGATCGGGCCAGCCGAAAACCGAGTGGATCGGCCGATCCACACCAATTCTGCCTTCCATGGATTAGTATACCAAAAAGCTAAAAAGGGAGAAAAGAACAATTGTAAAACAAACTTGTAACGTGCTGCTCTTGATATTTATCAAGAAAATGATTTCTCTTTAAAAGAACCATATGAACCAGTTTCTAGATACAACAGTAATGATAGCAGTGCCAAACATTTAATTCAGGCCACATGATCATGTAACCTGCATCATACTGTTGGCACACCCAGATGAACATTTTTCAAACCTGAAACTTTATCAACATTGAAACGAAACATTCACTACTACACAAGGAACTCTTCCAGGCCAATTGCTAGTATCTACGTCCAGAACAGTGTCCTAGACAAACTTGAAAGCAACTCAACTATGATAGATACAAGTACACCAGGGCTGTAAATGGTAAATACAACTTTCCAACTTTTGATCCATCTGATGTTTCAAAAATGGATGCGGAAGTGCAAAAAGAAAGCTCTTCTCTTTCTGATACTGAAGTGTTTTCAGATTCAAACCTTCCAATAAACAACTAGATGCAGAGGTGGAAACACTCATTTCTGCATCTGACTTCCAATATCTATTTGATACTACATTATTAATTATATTTTTCCCGTCATAGGTGCCAACTAGTAACATCAACAACTTGAACCTTTTAGCTTCAAGCTAGGTGGCTCAATTACCAATTCTTTGGTTCAATAAGGATGGTCCCTTAAAAAAAGAGGGTTAGGGTCTTCCCTCTTACTTATGTCTGATGTGAGATACAAAACAATAGGGACACTATCCTAGCCTGATGTGTGTGTCACCTGTATCAGTGCAATGGACATCATATTACATACATTTACTTCCATTTTCGTTTCTGCTTTCAAATAGAAAATAGATGCAGAAAAAGAAACATGCATTTTCGTTCCTACTTCTGATTCCGATATTCCATATATGAATCAGAAGTGGAAACACCTATTTCCATCTCCCATCTGTTTATGCCCTAAAATACACATTTTAGTGATGATACAACAGGATGTGGAGGAAGTGCAATAATTCATGTGATAACACAAGAATGACGTTTTTAACAATATTTTGATTGATAATCAGGTAAAGGCAGTAAACAAATGCAAGTGAAAACTGAAGTTGATACTTGTTTGTGGATATAAACCTGCTTGTGCCTATAATCCAGACTAGGCAATGAATTGAACGTATTAGAAGATTCCACTAACAATTCTCTTCAAGCACCATCCCTGCACACGCACTAAAAGTCTAAAACATCCTTCTCCAATGCAAACTTGAAGGTGGCATGGTATTGGGTTTTTCAATGGACCTTCACACTAGAACACTTAAAACCCTCTAATACCCAAACCCACATTCATGCAAAACATCTCTTAGTGCCTGCGAGATGAACCAATGTATCTGAATGTATAATTAGTCCTCCAGTCATTTTTCTTCTTGTGTCAGTTGATTATTGCATGTTGAAAGATGAGTTAGGTCATCGGCAAAGGAGTTCAAATTGTAAAATACAAGGTTCATGCTCCATGATATGATATAAAAGACCACTGACACAAAGCAAGGAAGTAATGTCTATTTTCAAGTTGGCACATGCGAACTCTACGACATGGTAAATGAAACTGCACAACAAACGTTATGAATGATGGCATGCCTATGCACAACAAGCAAGGTTGTTTTAAGGATTGGACAAGAAAAAAAATTCAGAAAGCTCTTGTAGATGAATGAGACAAACACTTTAGTGACCTGAATGACAGTCCAGGAGGAACACCTTCACACACTTTGCCAAGATCCACTGGTTTTAACCCACAATTAAGGGGATTAAACCCCCAAAAAGGTGGGCGGGTGGGTGGTGGGTGCGCTCTATGCGATCCTGTGGTTCGATCGCACGGAGTTTAAACCCCTTAATTGGTGTCCAAATTTAAAGGGGATAAGAACAACCATAAGTATAATTGGTGTAATTTCCTTTTTTATCATTTTTACATCATCTAATCATGAAA
The DNA here is from genome assembly GCA_030544215.1 of Zantedeschia hybrid cultivar. NCBI lineage: Eukaryota > Viridiplantae > Streptophyta > Magnoliopsida > Alismatales > Araceae > Zantedeschia > Zantedeschia hybrid cultivar. The sequence continues at coordinate 22,367,682 of JARZZO010000005.1, forward strand.
ATCAATCATAGCACTGGACCGGATGACTACAGTTGAATTTCATGATCAGACGATGAAAATTAAGGCCCAAGGAGCAATACCATTTTCTACAGTTTGGCCGCACTTAACAGATAAGCCGTCCGATGGGCATCTAACGAGCTCCGCGTGTTTCTCTTCCACCCGTGGAAAAGGAACGAACTCGACAGTGCCCGTGCAAAATCTATATTCCCCTTTTAACCTTTGAAACCCTCGAACTCACCTTTCCCACCTCCAGCCCGGCAGCACCACCTTTCCCATCTCGCATGGTAGAGGAGATCAGCTTGCTCAATTGCCATGTTGCCATCAGCTACACGGGGGAGACACCGCAGGTGTGCAGGGTGACTACCAGGTCCCACCCCACGGGATGCAAATCCTACCAGCATGGTGGATGATGAGTTTGGCAACAAGGAGGGGCTGAGGCCCTATTAGAGAGGGAGCAAAATCCTTTTGAAGCTATAATGCCACCCAGAATGATCATAAACCTTATGACGTGAATGTGTACTTCGCTTGCAGGTCTATAGTTTGATCACTCCGGTGCATATATACCTAGGCCTGTTCGTTTTTTTTCTTTTGAAATGTTTTGAGATGTGGGCATACTCCAGATTTGTTCTCTTCCCAACCTTTGCTCGTAGACCTGTTGAAGGGAGACGAATGTGTGCATGACCATCAAACCATCTGAACCTCATGCCGTGCTTTGTTGTGCTGTGACTGATGTCCCAATGAAGCAAGAAGATGCAGATGAAAGGCAGGAGGACTCCTCTTGGTGAAATGGAGTAATTTCTAGGTAACAGAAGAGAAAAAAATGAATTTGAGCAGAGAAATGAGAACATGATGGGAAAAGATCAGAGGAGGGTTCAAATACTAATGAGAAGGAAGAAAATGGTAGATTTGATTGCTCTGTGATTGTTCAGATCTGAGATCCCACCTGAGTTGCAGCGGTAACCAAGAACTCACAATCTATGGCAGAGATGGTGTAAAGGATTTGCAGGATGGCAGCCGGCAGGTAGGAAAGGTGGTGCTGCTGAGCCGCAGGTGGGAAAGGTGAGGTCGAGGGTTTCAAAGGTTAAAAGGGGAATATAGATTTTGCATGGGTGCTGCCAATTTTGTTCCCTTTCCATGGGCGGGAGAGAAACATGCGGAGCTTGTTAGATGCCCATCGGACGGGTTATCTGTTAAGTGCGGCCAAACCATGTGTGTGTGTGTACACACACACACACACATATCTATCTATCTATCTATCTATCTATCTATATATATATATATATATATATATATATATATATATATATATATATATATATATATATATATATATATGTATAATGGGAACGGATCAAATGATCCCCCGGCTTATCTAACTTAGATGAGGCCCCTCCCCCCGAAATCCTCTTCTGTTCATGTTTAAAAAAATAATAAAATACATCAATAATTTTTAAATATTCAAATAGGCCCTTAGGGTTGTTTCCATCTCCGGAGCTTTAATTTTCACCGTCTGATCTTGACGATCAATCCAAGCATCTTCATGCACAGAAGCTGCACCGTAGTAGAGTCATGATCTCCATCAAATGGCTCCATTAGAAGGGAGAAAAAAAAAAAAAAAGGAAAGCACATTGCATGACAGGGCAGGCAGGTAAACAGCACCTGCTGTATAATTGCAAGGCAGGCAATGGAATGGTGTGGTGCCAATCATGTGCCTGCTGTAGCAGAGGGCTGTTTCGCAGCCTCACCTGCCTCCCCCACCCTTTTTTTCCCCTTTTCTCAAAGAGCCATCTTACAAAGATCAGATGGCGCTATTACCATACGGCCGGTGCACATAGGACTAAAGCAACAATCAAATATATTTTTTTGTTTTTTGCCACCATTTTATTCAAGTCTTTTTACCGTCTTATCATCGAATCACTCCATCATGAACTGATACAAAAACCAGAGGCACACCCATGACCTGATGATGAATTGTCACAAGTATGCCCTACTGGAACATCTAGACAAGCTTGAAAGCATCAGGATCGGGCTTGGGACCAGCCAGTCTTGAGCCGACATTGGTCAGCCAATCATGACCCAGTTTGATTGGTCTAGGGCTAATCCTGGTTGACCCAAATTGGATAGGATGAACCCTACTTCTAGCCCAGAGATAATTCAAAGGAAATAAGTGAAAAGATAAGAAATGATGTGTTAAACTAAAATATGAAATCCGCACCATGACAAATGAGTCAAATCTTCTCTTATTTTAATCTTATATCTAGACACTTGTTGCCTTTTTTTGAAAGAAGGGAAAACTGTACCATCAATTTTATTATGAAAATAAACAGAGGAAGTGCAATCTGAGTGTAGGAGGAGAGATTCCTCTCCCGCCGCTACAAAAAGACAAACAAGACTTCTACTCTTTCACATCATCCCAATTTTGAAAGCAAACTGAGAAGGAAAAACCCCTGACAAGCCTTGTTGTCTTGGCTGCATTTTCGTGCTCAAATAATTCCTGACAAAACTTGTAGGGTTGTACATTTCCTCTGATGCCTGAACGATGCTGCTTAAACCAAAAGATGCCACCAGAAAGAACTTTCTCATAGTAATGACACTTCACTTTCTGTAAGCATGCACTGAGCCCAGGTCATCCCACTATGGAGGTGTCTGATGATTCCTCATGACACTCAGATGTCATTACTATAGAAAGTAGCAGTTGATGACTCCACACAGCAGCAAAACGTGGACAGGCTAGCACACCCATAGCCTGTCAAAGCTGTAGGCAACCAACCACAATAATAACCCCAAATGGAAGAAATAACTAATAGTGAAACAACAGAAGCATAGATATCTCTGACTCCACCTCATGGTTTCTGCACCTCCGACAAATAACAAACAAAAAAAGGAAAAGAAAATAAACAAGCACACTTGTCTATTCATCCTTTTCTCTTGGCATCTCCAAACTTCATCCATCCACCTCTACTTCCAAACTTTGTGCAAAGATGATCTCCATATTTCGTCTCTCTCTAACACATCGTTGTCAATTCCATCCCATTCCAGCCGGGATTGGCCGAAACATCCTGTTCCAGTGAGAAAATGAGATGGGACGGTTTCTTGTCTGTCCCAATTAATGTCCCGATCTGTCCCGGCTTGTCCCAGCCTGTCCTGGCTTGTCTCGGAATGTCTTGGCCTATCCCAGCCAGAATTATACTTTAGTCCCGTGATTTTTCAAATTCCATAAGCTACTTGTAAACCTATTTTAGGAGTTTCACTTGATAAATAAACTCCTTTATAAACCCATAAAGCCATCGTAAACACTTTCATTACATTAATTGTGTTATTTCTATGTGATATCTTAATTTTGATATTATTCATAATATACATTGTTCTATAGTTATTGGAATATGTATGAGAAAAATTCTGGGGTGGAGCATCGGAACTGTCCGGGAAACAGAGATGTCCCATCCTAGTAGAAAAACAGGACAGGGACTGGGATAGGATTGACAACTACGCTTAACACTCAAAAATTCACTTGCAGTATTTGGACTTGAGTAACATTAAGTAAATCACCCAGGTTATGTACCCACTACCAGTATAACACAGTAATGTAATCTCCGACAAAGCTAAGACCAATTCATTTTTTTCCTCAAACAAATGATTAGTATCAGCATTGCACCAACCTTCAATTGTCAAATTATCATCCACGATGTTGAATAACAAGTTAGCATATTATCCCCATATGAGCCTCTTCAGGCTCCCACTTCCAGTTCTAGCAGTGCCCATGGATCCATAGCCATTTCCTTAGACAAGTTCCATGGAATTCCCCTGGAAGAGGTAACCCGAAACCTCTCTCCGTACTGCTATACAATCTGACTGGGAAAGCAGCCCCACCAATTTCAACCACGTAATGACCTTCAACAAAGGAGATCATTATGTAGTTTCAATAATGATAAGAGTACACTATGGCCTAAAATGAGAGATGAGTGGAAATTTTGGAATCACAGCTCCAAGGAAGGTAGAATTGGATCGGGACCAAGAATTGCACAAACTTAATCTGATCTGGATTGGGATTGGATCGGAAGAATTGGCCAATCCAAGGGATGATCCTTGGATCAGCCAGAATTTTTAATTGAAAAAATCTGAAAAATGAGGGAAATGAAGAAAAATCAGAAAAATAAAAAATAGAAAGAAACTAAAAAAAGTGAAACTCGCAATCAAATATAATGGAACTATATTTATTAGGGTTGGTAGTGGACAATTGAGTATGCAAGATTAAACTCAATTTGATAAATGATCACATTTTTAATTTAATGACACAATGACATACAGTCACTCCCTTCCATATGAGAAATACAATGCACAGTACATTATTAGATGGATACATGATAAAGTTCCAAGTCCAAGCAGAGGTTTAAACCCCAGTGACTTCATATCGGCTGGATCAGGCCTGCATCCGGCAATCCAGCAGGATCAGCCAGAAATCTGGCTGATCCAGGCTGACACCATTCCGGCCGATTCAGTCCCTTTCTATTATTATTTCTTAATTTCTTTTAGGGGGACTGGATTTCCCCCAACAAATCGGATCGGCACATACCAATTCCAATCTAGATTGGAATCAGACAATTCCACAAACCATGCACAGCTCTTACAACACAAAATGAGCCATTCATACTGCAAACACAGTCTAACTATCATTGGAAAACTCTTATTAAACAAAGTCATACATATAATCATGGAGATGTTTTGCCTTATCTGCAGGATGGAATCTTAGTCACTTACTAGACTGGTGCTCTCGTAGTTGATACATGGACCCATTTCTCATGCCAAAATGGCATGGGATTACACAACAGATTGAGATGTTCGTGTCTGGCTGATGGTAACATGCTCTATCATGTTGAGTAAGCAAGCAAGAGATGAATGGATCTTTGAGTAGACATCATTTGGCTGAAGAGATATTCATGTCCATTCTTTATCTCAGCCACAGGGTGATGGGAATCCAAGACCAGCGTACCACTGCATTACACATGATGGAGTGCATCTACCGCCGTTAGAGTCTTTATGGCTTCATTGTGGCTAGAAAATTCAACAAAGTTTGTCTGATGTGTAGCATATTGTTAAACGAGTCCGTAGATATTTTGTTTAGCCCATTTGAGACTCGTTAGGTCCTTTTCTATTTTTTAAGAATTTGTTGTGCAATTTTCGTACTATTTTTTTCATGTCAAGGGCAATTTGGTCCAGAGTAATATTTAGAGAGTCATTAGGATTTGTTTTCTGTTTAAATACTCTTGTAAGATATATTTTTATTTTTCAATGAATATCTGCTACGAATTTTGAGTTATTTTCTGGAGTTTTTCTCTGTGACAGAGAAGATGACCCTGCGACGGAGTTGAATCTGTCCTGCGATGGGACCGAGTGTGACGCCCAAGCCACCGGTGCGATGCTGGAGGACTCTCCATTGTCAGTACGACGCCGGTAGTCTCTCCAACTCCCTTCTTCCTCCTTTGTCCCCCATCAAATTTGATATCAGAGCAAACTTTGATCCCTACCACGCTACTATTCCATCCCGTCTTCACCATCATTGTCCCGCTATAGTAGGCCATCGACCGCCGCCGCCATCACACCCTTCTTCCTCCTCTTTCTTCGCCCTATATCGTTTTTTTTTTTTTTACTCTCAGCGACCCTTTCACCGGAACCACACAAAAAAGGACAAAAAAAGGTTATTGTTAATGATGAACAGTACCCGCAATTACTGTTTATGGTGAACAGTACCGTGGTACTGTTCAAACCGGCCCTCTCTTTCTTCCTTCTCTCTCCCGATCTTTGTTCTGTAAGCAACAAAAAAAAGTGCAAAAAAAAGAAGAGGGAGGGAGGGAGGAACCACCTTCCGCCAGCAGCCAACAGTTCCGCAGTCTACATCCTCGTCACTGCCACCCAAACAAGCCCGAGCCGGCGCCGCTGCAGCTATCGCTACGGTGTGCTACAGCCACCCTCTGCTTTTGCCGCTACTGTTGCTACTACCACCAACAATCCTTGTCGTCGACCTTCCTGTATCGTTCGTAGTCATGACTTCCTTAGTCTTCTACACTGGAGTTATGTTGCCCAACAAAACACATGCCGCCCTTGTGTTTAATAGTGGACTAGATAAAAAATTTATTTCACATACAATTGTTTTTTACTCTCTAAGCCGAGAGAAATTGTACTCGATAGTGACCGAGCGTTTGTAGAGTTCTATGGGTCTTTCAAGGGTGTTTCTCATATCGATGGAACATGGTATACCATCCTTCCTAAGTCAGGGCCATATATTAGAGTTGTCAGAGATTGGATGGAGGAACGACATGCCACCGTAGATCACGAGCGACAGAGGTGCATCCTCCAGCCGCCTCACTTGAAAGGAAAGTTCATTTTTCTAATCAAGTACCCTTCAAGTGTGGTAATGTCTCAGCCTAAAGATTCAAATAAGGTCACGAAGTGTGAGACTAACTCGACAACCATCCCAGCAAATGTAGGTTCTTTGGACACCATCAACAGTGCATAATCACGATCTCCAGCCTTATCTTCTATGAGGTCAGACCTTGATATGCCCCTTATCACATCAGTTGTAGCGGCCCCTCTACCTCCATCTAACCCACATGCATGGGTTCAAACTATCATAGTTACAGCCTGTCTTCATTTGCCGGAGGATTCTCTATTCGCAGAGTCAATGGATAAGCATGTTCAGCCGACCATCCTCACATACAGGAACCTTACCACTAGACTGCATACTTTTGATCACGTGTGGTGCGAATCTCTTGATCATGCAAAGTAATATTGTACACACTTCGATGCAGTTATTAGTTCTAGATTTACAGTGATGTTATCACATGTTGCAGTTACTATCATAATCCTCCGACACTACAAAACTCGAGGACGAATTTTTTTGAACCGGGGGAGAATGATGGAAATCCAAGACTAGCATACCACTACATTACACATGATGGAGTGCATCTACCGCCGTTGGAGAGTCGTTATGACTTCATTGTGGTCAAAAAATTCAACAAAGTTTGTCTGATATGTAGCTTATTGTTAGACGAGTCTATAGATATTTTGTTTAGCCCGTTTGAGACTCGAGGTCCTTTTCTATTTTTTCAGAATTTTTTGTGCGATTTTTGCACTATTTTTTCATGTCAAAGATATTTTGATCCAGAATAATGTTTAGATAGTCCTTAGGGTTTGCTTTCTCTTTAAATACACTTGTAAGACATATTTTTATTTTTCAATAAATATTTGCTGCGAATTTTGAGTTTTATTTTGGAGTTCCTCTCTGTGACGGAGAAGATGATCCTGCGATGGGGTTGAATCTGTCCTGCGACGGGGCCGAGTGTGACGCCCAAACTGCCGGTGCGATGCCGGAGGACTCTCCACTGCCGGTGCGACACCGGTAGTCTCTCCAACTCCCCTTCTTCCTCCTCTATCCCCCATCACAGGGTCAACTTTTTAATCCCTTTGGTTACAAGTCTGGCATAAAATTCAACAAGAGAAGAAAATATACCACAGATCTACACCCACATTTAAAATAATAGAAGGCTCTGAGACCTCCTCAGTCAGCCACATATCTGGAACAGGCTTCTATCAGCCAAAAAGAATATACCCATGCAAAATCACCAACACAAGAGTATGCATGCAGAAGTTTGAAAATCAAACATATCTACGTATTGTGCCAGTGTGGACTTATGTACATCACAGTTTGAACGACAATCATGAACAGGAAAGTTTGCTTAGACCTTGTTTAAATACAAATGACCTATTGACTAACAGATGCATGAACTGCAGTCGAGGAAAACAACATTATAAAGTGACTAATAAAACTTATGGATTGTTGGAAACAATTAAAATGAATACATAAGTATAGTCTTTGCAGTATCCAAACTCATAGATCCAATTGGTTGTGATCTGCCTTCTTCAATGTCAATAATACCTGCTACAAAAATTACATGAATGAAGACAATCGGATCCTTTTTTTACGAGGACACTTGTGCTCGTTGTTCAAGGTCGTTTTCGGACTCCGATTCATGCATCGTTCACGCCGACGGATTCGTCTCGACAAGACCGACCAGATCCGGCACGCTGAGTTTCCGACTTATCTCGTTTTGCATGTCGTTGTTGTACGCATATCGAGGTCATCTTTTAGGCTCCGTTTCTTGCACTGATTGCATCGTTGGCTTCGTCTCAACAAGACGGACTCAGTTCCAGAGTGGTGCTGCCCCTACGGCACCTCGTTCTACGTGTCGCTGATTGATTCAACAGAATTGGAGTCCGGAGTAATCTCTTGCAACATGTCTTCCACTTATTTTTGTTTTGATGTGTTCTTGCCGAATTGAAAATGGACGATATTGATATTAGATGAGCGAGCGAGTGATCATGTGATTCCCCAATATATTGTTGATTCACTGTTGAAGACAGACGAGATTCTTGTAGACGGTGATAAGGCTTTTGTGGAGTTTTATCAGTGGGTTAAATGTGTCACCACGAGACACTCCACTACATATGTGGATGGAACTTGATGTACTATAGATCCATGGAGATCTTCTGTTTGCTTGGGTTGGGATTGGCTATCCGAGCGCCATGCTATAGTGGACTGTGATAGACGTCAATGTTCCCTCGTACACCCTCATCTTGATGGACGTGAGTTCACGTTTCCGGAATCGTCACTTTATTCTCCCAAGGTAATGGAAACACCGTCCAAATTTCTTGATACAGTCTCACCAGCTACAAATGATGATCAATCAGATGTGTCAGTTGATACTGAGGGTACTAGTGTGGATCCTATGGCTGACGATGTTCGGGATACTACTCTATGTATTGATTCTGGACTTAATTTAATGGCGGACGATGTGATTGAGACTAATTCAGTATCGTTGGTCATCAGTGAGTCATCAGATAATGTTGAGTGGGACTAGGCACTCATTATTGAAGCCGGATTTGACTTACTTTCTGAATAATCATTTGATGTTCCGGATGTCCAGTGCAATTCCCTATGTCTTGCAGACGTTGCTTCATCTGAGTTTGACTTGCTATGGCGTAACTTTGAGGCCTATTATCAGTGCCACCTTCAGCTCCTCACCCTAAAGATCTATATGCAGTCAATTGTACGCCGCTGGTCTGTGGTCCCCTTACTCTTCATATGGCTTCTTCGGCATTTTAAAACTCGAGGACGAGTTTTTTCGAACCAGGGGAGATTGATGCAGGAGACGATACAGGGATTGGGGCTCCTTTATTGGCTTTTATTAGGACCATTTATGGTCCATTATGTTGTTTTTAATTTTCTAAGAATTATAAAAACGTGAATAAGGGAAGGGAAGTCCTAGAGTCATAGGAGAGTCCAAAAGTCAGGAGTTACTCTTCTAAACTCCTTAAATATGCATGTTTCTTTTTTAGAAAGAGAGAAGATTGGTTGAAGAAAAAAAAAATACATGTTTACACGATTGTTGCCTCTGCGACGGAGGCCCCATCCCTCTTCCTCGGTGCGACGCCGAGGGACCCTCCCCAACTCCGGTGCGATGCCGGAGGAATATCCTACCTATTGGTGCGATGCCAGCAGGTCCCCTTCCCCATAAACCCCTATTCTTATCTTCCCCTTCGTCCCACATCACACTATATGTTCAAGCTAAAAATCCTCCCTTGTAGATATTGACAAATTTAGTCTAAGTGGACATGGAAATGTACACTTATAAGGTGAGGCAAGCATCCAGAGAACTCCTATGATGTGCAGTAAAGAGGTAAATATGCACAAAGATCAAATAGGTATAATTGTGATCACTATGTGTCCACCATCCCTCCCCCAAAGTTACAAGAAAAAGAAAAGGATATCTCTACCTCTAACCAGTAAGAAGTGATAACTTGTCAATTTCCACATGAAGTAGAACAGACATAAAGCCACTTGCCAAAACTGGTTTCCCTTTATTTAAATATAAAACTTGATAATTATATAGCAAGATCAAAAGTATGAGTTTTCCTACAGTGTAAGCATTCTGAGTATTAGTGGTGTGCAGGCAATATAAGTTCCTTCTTAAAGTAAAGAAATGAAAACCGAGCACAAAAGGCTAGCTCAGTAGACATGAGTAGAATGCACATACATGTGCAGCCATCCGGGCCCATTTATTTCCCATTCTTGCATGGAGCTCAATGATCAACTGTTCTTCCTCTGGTGTGAAGGCACCTTTTTTCAGATTAGGTCTCAGATGGTTAGCCCACCGTAAGCGGCAGCTTTTGCCACATCGAGAGAGTCCCGAGTGCTTTTGAACAGCATTCCAGTTCCCTTCACCATGTTTCTTGACATAGTCCACCAAAATTGCATCCTCTGCAGATGTCCAGGGCCCTTTCTTCAGGAAACCACCTCCTCCTGAAAATGATACTCCAGAGTTGCCTTCATCAGTAGATGGGGAGTCAACTTCATCTTTCTGGGTCATCCGACTCCTATTGTCACTCTCACTTGATATGTGGCTCATACCCTATGACCAGAGCAGAAAATTCTTGTGAATAAATTGTTATGGAAAGGATTAAATAAAACCACAAAAAAACTCTTGAACATGTAATGGACAAACAATAAAAAGTAGCTACATATCTTTGGTCACAGAAACCTGCAATCGATACCCAATTGAAAAGAATTCAAGACAGACTCAGGCCATCTAAAAGTAGCAGAAGAAGAGAAATCTTAAGTAAGAGCAGAAACAAGCAGTCTACTTAAAAACAGTCAACGTGGAGCAATAAGCTGCTCAGCTATTAACCATTCAAATGGGGGAGAAGAGAAGCACATGAGGAGCAATAGACAAGAAATCCTTAAAGCAAAGATAGCACAGAAACTAATCATTAGATCATCATTTATTCAAAAGGGAAAAGGAACTATAGACAAATTATTGATGGAACAATCCTTATGGGAACTGAGTCACATCTCGATGAACACAATGTAAACCATAAAAGATAAATAGAACTAGAACAAAAAATTGATTAAAAGTATTCTACTTGATGATATTTTTCAATAGCTAACCCTCATGTACAACACTCAGAAAGCTAGACTGCATTCGGATCGGCGTATTCATGTGATATAAGAGGGATGTGGGAATTGAAGGCTCATAGGCCAAGACAATAAAAAAGATACTTTTACAAAGTGTCACAACACCTTAGAAGTGAAAGTACGAAGTTTGAAGAAATTAAGGCTTCAAAGGGAATATTGGCCCCTTGTCCATTAGTACGGGATTAAAAAAACCTAGATTCTCTGCACCAAAATTTATTTAAAAGAAAAACATGCGCAAAGGTTTATTGCAATCGATCTCACAGCTGCTAGCTACTCACACACCCAATCAATCATGAATTTGATAGTTGAAACATGGCAGCAGCATGGATGACAAAGCAAGGATATCAAACAACATCAATACCTATTGGATAAGGATAGATCACATACGAATAAAGTGTCTCCAACGCGTCAGGAAATCCCCAAACACCCGGAAAACGGAGTAATGGGAACTGCTCACAGCGTAAGAAATGGAACGGAAAAAGAAAAAGAGAGAACCGAATCGCTGAGACAAACTCTGAAAGCGGTCACCTGAATCAAATCTCCCCTTTCCACCAAGAAATCTATAATCAAACAGCGAGCAAATGGCCTACAAAGAACGACCAATCCCCCCCCCCCCTTCCGCGGGATCAGACAGCCCCGACCACAGAAACAGAACCTGATAGCTCTGCAAAACCTAGCAACGAATTCCGCAAACAAATCTGAAAGATGGGAAGATGTCGCATTGCAGCGATCAAAATCCGATTCTATCAGGACCAAAGGAATCCACATCCCCGATCCAAAACCACACAGAAGTGACCAGAGAGAGAGAGAGAGAGATCAATCTGGACAGCGTGCGAGCCATCGGCGAGAACGTGAACAAGAAACTCCCACAACCCAACACGATTCCGCTACGGGAGGAGAAAAACTCACCGCCGGCGCCGATCGAAACCCCGCGAGCTGCAACCTGGAAAGGCAAAGCGGAAAGGGACGAGCTGAACTCTGCCAAATCTCTCGGAAAAACCTAAGTTTGGTGAGCAATCCTGCAACTACAACGAGAGAGCGAGAGCGAGAGCGAAAGAGCCAAGGGCATCTGCTGATCACACTCCCTGGCTCTTATAAACATCCGGGAAGTGGAGAGAGAGAGGGAAGTGAGAGCCCTCCTCACTTTCTGCCCCTGCCCGTGGTCTCGGGCAGACTAGATCAACGCCTCCCGAGTCCAAAAGGAAATATTCGCTACAACACCTTCTAGGTTTATAATATATTGCTACATACATTTCTTTTGTAAAGGATATTGTGAATTTTAAATATGACAGGTCATCATCCAATTCATTGGGCTAATGAAATAATAATTATTATAACATTTAAAAAGATATTATAACAAATATTATTCATTTGGCAATGCCAAAAATCAATACCATACACACACACTTCCATTTATCAGATATTAAAAAAAGGATATAAGTTTTGGATGATTAAAATTGGAAAAGGATTCAACAAAAGTGGAAAAACACACAAACTTATAGTCCACGGGAACAGGCAGGAAGAAGCAAAAACGCGGGGACAGGAACTGGTACCTCCTCTCTTCTTCTTCCCAATTCCGAAAGCGACCTGCCAAGGAGAGTTTTCCAAACACAAGTACCCCTCTCTCTTGTGGTTATGGGCGTTTGAAGGTGTGTGCTCTACTAAAAAGGTGCATTGGGAATGGCTGGAAATGGGATCATACCAGCCGCATGAGGAGTGGGGGATGGTTATCTTATTCGCTAAACACAAGCAATTAAGGATAAATCCAAAATTAGAAGATATATATCTTTAAGAGATTTTTGCATATATAATCTTAAAAATTAATATATTTGTATATGTGCCTCCAGCATCAAGAGTAGTGTAGTCATACTCTTCCGTCAAAATGCCGTCAACTTTGTTTTATTTGTATATCCTTAAAATTTAGACATTTTTATGCGTGTACTCTTAAAGTCACCAGAATTTTGCATATATGCTTTTGATTTTACCAAAATTTATGAAATCCTTTTTGACATATTTAGTTGGAATTCATGGAATTTTGACAGAGATATAATTGCAATACTTTTTGAGATTTTTTGAGATATTTCATACAATATATGATAGATGAAAGTATAGATACAAATATATTAATTTTCAGAAAACAAAACCATCGGGAAGGTTGGATTGGGGGGTTTTGGGGGAAGGGAGGTGTCGGGCATTTAAAATAAATTACAAGTTGCCTTGACTAGTGATGAGGCGGGAAACGAGGTCGGGGGATGGGAGATATGGACATCTTAAATTAATTAATGTCAAAAACACGTGGTAAGCAGCCACGTTTTTTAATCCTCGTTGTTGATTAACTCAGACCCCCAGTTTAAGGTTGGACTTTTAGCTCATTCACACTAGATGTTATGTCATGTTTTTTTCTGTTTTTTTTTTTGGCCTCTTAAGCCTCTTATTGGATCTGTACTGCATAGGTTACAGCAAACTTGCTGCATCGTTTGAGGTGTAGTCTATTTTTTTAACTTTCTAAGATCAAGTATATTAATAAGTCAAAATCTTGTCTACCATGATCAGAATTCTCCATCCGCAATCAAAGGATTGGGACTTCGTCATCCCTGCACGAACACCGTTAAAAACCCCCGTGGTGATTTCGGAGATCTCCTTCCAATATTTAAGTCCGAAAGCTAAAAAATTTTAGAGAGAAACTAGAGAGAACTAGGCCAGTAGTTGCCTAGCTTTGGTTGTTGAGCAAAGGTCCTTATATAGTAGGGTAGAGCCTTAAAAAAAGATTGATTCTACTTAAGAAAATGGGAGTCCAAGGGTGATTCAAACCGGAAAGACTGTTTTCTTAAAATCGATCCCGAATTAGACTTTCGAATCCACACTGGATCGTGGTCGGAACAATACTAAGAAGGGTTAGACTTCCTGATTTGAATCATTTTTTGAGTGCGACAAGACTACGGTCAGATCAGATAACCTTCGACAGTATAGATCCAAGACGGTTCATGACCGTGTAGATGTATTTCATGAATCATGAGCTAAACTATAAACAAGATGATTTCGTGTGCCCGAACAGGGTTGTATTAATGGTCCAGTCTTAGACTTGTTGGGCTCATGGGCCTTCTTGGGTTAGGCAAAAAATTTATCCTCCACGCCCTACATATCTGTATAATTTGATCTGTAATCAGAGGACTTAAAAGATCTAAAAAAATTAAAAATTGAGCCCTCTTTTATCAGATTTTATTGCGAGAATAAACTTTCGACTCTTTCTAATAAAGTATTGTCCACTTTAACCCATAAGGCTTATTGGCTTTGTCCATTTAGAAAAAGACCCTTGTTGGGAGGAAGGTGCGAGACCTTCTTTATAAATACATATTACCTTTTCAACAATCAATATTGGATTACTTAGCATTTATTTCTATATTTCTACACAATTCCCAGAGAAAGCAAGCGTGTGTGTATAGGTTCAGGTTCCCACATAAGGCGCCAACATTGCGAGAAGGAACTTAGGCTCTTGCCAATAAGGTATCGTCCACTATGATCTTATGGGTCTCATGATTTTGTCCTTTTAGGAAAAAGATCCTTGTTGAGAGAAAGATAAGGATCTTCTTTATAAGCATATGATTGCCTTCTTAACATCGATATAGCTCCCATTTATATACCTCTATAAACTTGGTCCATTAAGGATGTTTTTTGGTTTTTCAATGGGACTCAATTTTATGTTTTTTGGATCATCTAATAGGAGTTCAGATTGAAAGGACATGTCAAATATAGAAAATAAAAAATTAAATTGCACCCCACATGATGCGCAAGTGTTCCTAAAAAAAATGTATGTATGAAGAGTGACACAACTTATTGGAAATTTTATTGTTTGATAAAAATAGTTATGTTGAAAATTTTTAATAAAAACAGTATCTAATGTCAGCTCAAACATGTAACGCACCTCCAATGGTTCCTTCCATCATGATGGTTGTAACGACCCGTCACCTTATAATCGGGGAGCCGATTACTAAATGGGTACCGAATCATTAATTTAGAGTCAAATCAGGATCTTGATAAGTCTGGGAAATAAATAATAAACTAACCTAAACATTCACATCGTATTGAATTAAAAGGAAGTGCAAGAATTAAAAATTATTACAATGTGACTCGACTCAGCAAATAGTTACATACTCCAACTGAAAGAAAATAATTAAGTATACATGCCATAAAATAAAATAACAACTACATCGGGGTATACCTCGGAACAGTAGCTACTGGCGCGCGACCCAAAACAACACTCTCCTCGCTACGCCTGTTTGGAACCCTCACTTGAAAATCGTAGGGGTGAGTCTCATAGAAAAGACTCAGTAAGGATCCTTCGATCTCCACCACCCACTCATGCACCCACAAGTGCAGCAACACAAATATAGATGATCTAAACAAGTAAAGCAGTAAACACAATTCTTATATTTCGGTATAAAACACATGCATTCGAAATATAACATGCACAATTCTGAAACAATTCTACCATGGAGCCCACAACCAACGTCTCAGCAAAACACGCCAACCACAAGCTCGAACGCGGGAAACACCGACCCACTGAGACCAAACAGCAATTCTTCGGATAGCGCGCTGGCTACTCCGGCCTGACAGGCTCCAGGTAGTTCTGCTTCCTCCAGCACGAGTGACACTCCGAATGTACCACTCCTACACTGGTACTAGCTATACCCCGGGGAACACTAGGTGACCCTCTCTCTAGGCGTCACCTCGCCACTCCCACACCGACGCCGTGTCATTCCCACACCGACACAGGGTGCCTAATCGCTAACAACTGTCACTCTAGGCCCACGATCGCACAAAACACAATACGGTGCGATCCGATCACATAGAATCCATCGTCATCGAGTACATTTCTAAGCATGTAATTAACTAAACTATCTAACAATGTAAATACGTGTTAAATGCAGGGATTAATGGAATTCTGACTTGAATCGCGTCGCCTAAGGCCAACGTCATTCAAACTTCATAAACTGGTTCATGTGAAAACTGGCCTCGGAAGATGGCCTAAAACGCGTCGTCTGTAGAGGTCGCCGTTTAAAAGGCATCGCTGTCCCTAGTCGCCTGATAACGATAGAAATAGAGACAGACCTTGGGGTGATCTGACTTAAAACGCGTCGAGCATGGGAGTCGCCGTTCAAAAGGCGTCGTTGTCCCTGGACGTTCATCAGTCCATAGACAAAGTCTGTTATTTGGGTTAAATCGCGTCGCGGGTGGAAGCCGCCTTTCTAAAAAGTGTTGCTGTCCCCCGACGCCATTTAACCCTCACAGACATGTTCTTCCTCTACTATCTCCCAATTCACGGGGTGGGATTTCCTCCCTCAAATCGTGTAAAAATATTAAAAATGTGGAGAAAGAGGAGAAGAACTTAAATACCCATTAAAACACCTAAATTCTCATTATATGCAATTAGTATTTTCACCCCAAGAAAATTCATAAACATACTCCAAAGCAGAAAAAACATAATTTTTAAACGAAATACAACGGGGATCGTCACCCTACAGGTTTCTCGAACTCCTCTTAGCTCCAAGCCGCCAACCCGCCTTACCACACGCCGCCACCGGTACCGTCGTGGACGCCGTTATTCCACTGGGACGTCGGCTGCCGTCCGGAGAGAAAAACGTCGCGAAAAAGATGGTGGTGGTAGTGGTGGGAGTTAGAAAGTTAATGGGGTGGAGGGAGAGAAGAAATGGAGGGAGGAAAGCAAGGAGAGGAGGAAGGGATTCGCCGGAGGTCGGAGGGAGGAGAAGAGAGAGAAGAGAAAGGAGAGAATGAGGGAAATGAGCGAGGGTTCTCGGGGTCAAACAGAAGCTGGGGAAAACGCATCGTCCAAGTCCGACGTCATTCAGAGAACAAAACCGGGCCGTACTCTGACAAAACAGGGTCGTACTCTAAACGGCGTCGTCCATACAAGACGCCATTCAGACGATAAGACTGGGGCCGTACTCTCGCGCCCCAAGGCCAGCCCACGTGGCACACCCTAAAACACGTCCAGATTGATGGACGCCATTTAAACCACGTCGAAACTAAGTCTCAGCCCCATCATGGCCCAAATTAAAGGATCCGATCTCGAAAACTGACCCGATAACTGGATCCGAAACCTCAATCCTTACAATGATAGTAGGACATGAAATAAGGACATCTAAAATAAAGAATCATAAAATTCTTGATGAAGTAAAATCTTGTCCACTACGATCAAAGGCCTTTTGTCGTCAGTCAAAAAGTTAATAGGTAACAAATCTATAAGAAAGAATATTGCCAAAGAACTCCTGGTAATGTTGAGGGATTCCCCTCCGATACTTAAGTTAGAAAATTGGGGAAGGAAAAAGCAAGCTCCGGTCACTTGGGTTCTGGAGAGCGTACCTTAAAAGGTTGGATATGGGATCTTTATATAGCGGCTTGACCCTTGCCAGGAACTGATTCCTATTAAGAAAAGTAGTTTCCCTACGAGATTTCCCCCGTCAAGTCCATAATTGGAGGGATTCTTATTGAGGAAAAGATTAGTATTGTAATAGATTCTTCGAGATCCTCTTGGCGGCACCTCAGTCGTGATCAGATTCTCTCGTTTTGTTCAGTGTCTTCATGTTAGGTGAGGTTCTATCTTCTAAGATCCTCCTAGCTTTAGGAGGTGCAGGTCGGCATCATTACGACAACCTATCCCTAATTGGGGATCTGACGAAAGTTATAACCCGTATCAACCTTCGCAAGGTGAGAATACAGGTAGGGAGACATCTTCAAAGAGAATTTGGACTAGAGTCTGATCGCAACTATCCCTCCAAGACATTTGGACCACCTCAGAACTCATTGGGACGTTTCTTCGAATGCCTAGGCCCACCACGCTGAGCCCGCCCATGTGTTCTTGGGTTGGACAAAATTCTCTTCCTTCAACTCTGTAATTGTCATTTTAAGTGTCTCTGTAAATTTTTTAGGATACATGAAATCTCGTTGTATGGCTGTTTTCGAAAATATAAAGGGAAAGACAATGCATCAGTCATCTTGTATAATATTTGATACTTAATAACACATAGGATGAAAGTTTTCACACCTTGTTGTTAGGACTGCATAATGGATTGCTCCGCTTAGACACGACCCGGATTCATAATGGACCCCAATCGACCTTGAGAGGTCTGCCATCCGGATTCGACTTTTCTTTCAATAGACCCAATCGGATTTGTGCCAACGTGCCTCCAAGGCTTCTTTCTCATCTCGATGGGAGAAGCAGCTCTTCTATCAAACCATATTTGCAGTAAGCGGGTGGGTCTGATCGGATCGAATCTTGGATCCTCTAACTCGATTGGTGCCCCTACTTGCTGCTATAAACATAGTGGTTTGGTTTAAACGACTTAAATCAGGTCTTGTTAATGCATGTACACTTCTTGAAGCATGAACATTAGTCTATTAGTATTATATCCTCTTTGGTCGTAGCATTAAGTTTGAGATAATATAGTTTTGCTATTAATATCTTGATATATGTAATATTAATATTGCAATTGTCTAGAAGAGGATGGTTAAAAAGAAAAGAGAGAGTTAAGCATTGTTTAAAAAGGCAACGCCTCAAGACAAGGTGTTAAGAAAACGTCTTGAAACATGCGTCTCAAGCTATTTGTTAACTGAGGTATGTACCTCACGCCATTTACTTGAAGTATATACTTTGAGATGGTAAGACAACGAGATACTTTAAGATAGATTTAAGGCTTACATCATCTTTATTATTTTTAAAATATGACTCAATGATGATAATTATTAACAAAAAAATAAAAGGATTTAAACTTAACACAACTCTCTTATTTCCAACACCAAAAGAGAGGACAGTAACTGTAGTAATTCATCTTCAATTCCAATTAGTAGTCCATGACTTTTACACAATAATTCATTTACCTTGTCATTAAGTTGAGATAGTATTGTCAATATCAAATCATTATTTTTTATTTTTTAAAAGATTTTAATATAATTTCCTTAAAATAGTGAGGCTTATGCCTTATTGCGCCTCCAAGCTTATGCCTTCCAAGACTTTTTAAAAGCACCTCATGACCGCCTCAAGTCATTTCAAACTATGGAGTTCAGAGATAGAAAAAGTCATTTCAAACTAAGGAGTTCAGAGATAGAAAAGGATCAGAGAAGAGCTTTGACTATCAAAGATTAAATTCTAATGTTTTCAATACCGAATTTAGACTTATATTAAATTTGTTAAGACGGTACACTTTCTTAAACGTGAATATCAACATCGATAGAACATAATTAAATGTTATCCAATACAATAATCAAACACCCCATATCACCCTTTCTTGTTGGTCAATCCTCGTTACAACTCTCATCAACTGGTTTCTTCTACGCAACTTAAGATATCGGTCGATTACTTTATCCAACGACATCATCAATCCCCATAAATATTGTTCGGCCAGGATCTAATATCGGCTTCTTTCTTTCTTTTTTTTCTTTCTTTTTTAATCAAGGCAATACCGACTTCTATTAGACAACTGACAAAGAATGCCAAATAGCTTCTGAAGGCCTTCCTTGTTAAGCAACAAGAAAAAGGTTTTGAACCAGCAGTTGGTTTACTTCTTGTGTCTCAATTGAAAAATCTCAAATTCTATTCATGATTAAAGTCAAAACATTTTTATGAGGTACTTATCCTTAGTAATCGTAGGATTACTTCTTGGAATGATCAGGTAAACTTGTATTTTTCATCTAATCAGATAAAATTATTGACCAATTTAAAATTATTTTCAATTTTAGAAAACGTAAAAATATCTGTACCAGTTCAAAATAAGAAAAAATTCTTCCTGTGCTTAGAAAAAGTGTAGCTCCGGAAGATAAAAAGGGTCATCCTGGTCTTCTCTTATGCCTCGGTCAGGACTCAGGACGGCCGTCAGGACCAGCCAGTTCCGGGGACACTTCCTCCGCCCGGCTGCACAAAGAAGCACGCACCTCCTTAATAAACTCTCATAAAATATTATATGAAATATTCTTAAAAATCTCATAAATTTTGTAATTATATTTTTTCGTCAAAATATTCTTAATCTTTATAAAAGATATTAAAAAATTATAGATATTATTAAATGTACGCTCTTAAATTTACTAGAATTTTGTATGCATATCCTTAACTTTATCGAAATTTACAAAATCTTTCTAACATATATAGTTGGAGTTAAAAGTATTTTAACAGAGAGACATAACTGTAACATTTGTGAGGTTTTCAAAGATATTTCATATAAGAGTAATACTTGCCACAATGTCCTTATGTGCTGCATACATGCAAAGGCATTTTAGTGGGTAAATAAAAAGGAATAATTTTTTCGCATCAATCCCGAGGTGCTACCTTTTTACTATTTATTGAAATTTGATTTTTTATTTTTTAAAATTTTTAAATCGTATGATCGAGTATTACATTGCACAGACAGTTAAGGCTCTTCGAACCCCCCGGAAAAAAGTTCAAAAAATATTTCTTTTTGTTGCCCCGCTGCAATACCCATGTTGCAGTTGTGAGTATTGCCCCAAATGTTACTTTTTTCATATGATAAGCTACGAGTTGAAAGTTTAAATACAAATAGTTTTTAAGGATGTGTAAAAATCTCATTGAATTACTGCACGGCCACATCGTGGTGATTAAAGACTTTGTACTCCGTGAAAGGAAGAAAAGAAGAAGAGGTCACAACTCACTTTGTCTGTGGAATAAGACAGGAATAACCGGTATAAAAGTCTTATTTTAATTTTGTTACGAGAATATTTAATTCTTCTTTTTCCTAATTCTTCAAATTCTATCTGAAATACTTAATTCTCTCATTCTCCCAATTTTATTTTTTATTCACTCTTTATTTTACTTATTTCTATCAAATCATTTGAAATAGCGCAATATAACTCGAAAACCTTATTCTAATTGTGGAGGGTTAAATATTATTCTATGCACAAACAGCTAGAATGGCGTCGTCTAGAAAGCTACGGAAATCCGTCACTGTCTGCCTCGGTTGGCGTGCCGCGTTTCAGGCAGCGCCCACATGTTGGAGGAGGTGCAGAGGGGGAGAGAGAGAGAGGTTGCCGCATACGGCAGGGGTCTCCCGCCCATATTTGGCAGGCCAAGGTGCCGAAGGCATGGCCGTGTGCATGCTTTGCGGCAGCGCCGTGCGCAGTTGGACTACGCATGTGGAGATGACCGCGACTCTAACTCTAAAAATGTATTCTGGTTCAGTTCAATTTTATAATTTTGAAAAATCAAATCTGAAAATTTAAATTGTAAATATCTATAAATACTTTAATATCTTAATATCATATACATACATATTTATGTATAAATATACTTTTTTATTTTATTTCTGATTCTAAATATATATATATATACACATACATCTGATATGACATATATAAATTTCTTATTTTAGTTAAGATTCTAAATGCATACATATATGCACATTTGATATAATATATAATGTAAAATTTCGATTTGAATCGAACCAAACCAAAATATTTTAGATGAAAATTCTATCCGGTTCAATTTTGCGTGGACTTCGGCAACTGAGCTGCACGTGGCTAAGTTCAAAATTTAGATTTCTAATTCGATTTATTGTGTACCTGGAGGCCGGAAGGGTGCGAAGGGATCAGAATGAATAAGATTTAGGATTAATTTACAACTTATTTGCTTTAATTCAAATACTAATTTAATTTATATCGAAGGTGGATTGGATTGTGAATTAATTCCATCTACTTGCAACTCTATCGCTGTTTTAAATTAGAAGATGGGTTTTCTAACTTTGGACCCCGATAAAATGATCCTATTTTAGAATTAACCCCTAATTTAACTATTATTTATAACTCCGGAAAAGCTTAAGTCATTCAATGACCACCTTGAAAAGTTTGAAAAAAGATCTTATTATTTTTTTAAAAAAATTCTCATAAGAGTCTTCTTTTTCAAATAAAATGAGTTTACAAAAAATCTAATAAATAAATAGCTTGTGAAGAGTTTTCTCAAAATTAACTAGATTATAGAGATTAAAAAATTAAGAATTATTTAGAAAATCAATTTACGGTTGCACGGACTCTGACACGCCGAGTGAAAACCCCCAGCATGAAGATGAGTTAACTAGCATTTTAAGATAATTTTTCTAATTACGTGACACAGTAATTAAGTATTTATATATTTTTTGAATAAAAATTAATTACTTTTTAATAATCTTACTATAGTAGAGAACTTTGTCTCCATGAAACCATACGGCGTCTATACAAACGCCATCTCTTTGGGTTTGAGACTTCCACTGCAGAAATCATGTCAAGGACAGCACATGCCTCACAAAGGTATATTATCATGTTTAAACATTGGCGAACGTAGAAATTTTGTTCAGTAGAACCACTCGAATATTAAGTTATAAGTATAGTTGGGTCAGTGAAGATTTAGACTAGATCATATGAGATCTTGGATAGATCAAAGGAATTTCGAATTAGACTATTTTGAATTTGATCAATATATTTGACAAAATCTAGTATCAGCTCATAATCCCACTGGATGAATGCTAAATCTGTCGGCGTTCAAGAGTCAACGAACCTGCAAACTACTCTTTAAAAACCAGGTCTGATTGATCATAATACTGCTCGGTCTTGAGCTTTTTGGCACATTTCAGAATAGACTTGATATGACATATTTTAAAACTTACTTTCTTATGGTACGTTCCATACATAGGGTTAATACTTTTTAGTTGGATACATAAGCTGAATGACGACTCATTGGTGTCAGCAGTAAATATCAAAAGAACGAAGGTCTTATCTACAAATGGTTCTCAGACGAGAGGGATCGTCGTTGCAAGACATTGATCCCACAGCCTTCAACTTTGGGACATTAATTAAGATGAGTAATACTTAGCCTACGGTGCAGCAAGTTGATGCACACGGATACTGTCCAAATTTTCTAATTTTTCAAAATTTGTTTACGGTGGACTCTATCATGTTCTACAAGTTCATATAATTTAACTTTTGTAATGGACTTATTTTTTAATTTTTAAATTTTTTTGAATCGTTCGATCAGAGATCGACCTGTACAAAAAATGTCGAACATGATCGGACCAACTTAAAAAAATATCAAAAAAAAAAGTATTACTACTGCAACCATCCGATCTAACACTGCCTGATTTAATTAAGATACGTGCAAGATCAAGGGATGGAGAATTTCGCACTATAATTAGCGTTATAAAATCTGATAAAGTGCTATGCTAAATAAGAAACGAATAATAAACATCACCGGTTCCTATTTTTATTTTTTGAGTTTTTTTTATTTTTGGGTCTCTAGAATCTTTTAGAAATTTGTGTTTGTTCATATTTCATTTAAACTCCTTACAATCTTGGAATCCTCCCAAAACATACGTTCAGTGAGTAACAGTAAAAAAAAACAAAGAATATGTACAGAATATTTCTTCCACATACTATATTTCTTCCATACCATATTAGGTATATTCTATGAATATTCTTATTACATTCCTTTTTCTTTATGGTTGCTAATTAAAGGGATTTCGTTAAGAAGAATCTAAAGATTGTACGAGATTTAGGTAGCGTTTGTTTGGGATAGTGAAAAGATTTCAATGTTCTAATAGTGAGAGAAGGTAAAATGAGAAAAAAATTCAAACAAATGATCATTTGTCCCATCAATTTTTTGAATCATCCCTAAAACTCTAAATTTAAATTTAGAACACTTTGGCAGCTGCCCATTCAACTTCTCTTCCTTTTCTGAATTCTCATAGAATCCTAGAAAAATTAGGTAGTAAAAAAATCTATCTATACATGACTTTACACAAAATCCCATACACCCCATTGCCCCCAAACAAACACTGCTTTAAAAGAAATATGAAGATTACCGAATATTAAAAGATTGTAAAGATTGAAAAATTAAAGTTCTTATTTTTTTTGCCAACCTTTGTCTCGAGGGACCATACATGTAGATTTTTTACCCCTAAACGGTCAGCCTCCACACCAAATGCGGTTTCTCTCTCTTCACACTATGGTCTTTATTTGTCTTCTCGGAATGTGGCTTATCAATGGACCAAAGGTCAAATAACCTCTCTAGGAGAGGAAAAGATCCTCTGTTCATCACTATTTTCATTAATATAAATAATTTAATTGATGTTGACAAGATTCCTCTTTTAGTCAGTGCCCATGTAAAGTTTGAACTATATACAATTGATGTGGAATAGAAGAGATAAGGATCGTTGAAACAAAGGTAGAATGAAGAAGATCTTGTTATTTAAGAGCTGATTTGATACCTTGAACGTCTAACTTAAAGTTGAATGATGACAGTAAGGAAAGAGACTAAAGATCAAAAAAAACTGAAAGCTAATAAGCAAGATGTAGCAAGTTAGCAATTACCTTGTAGAGGGGACATGAAACAAGTGCATCCCTAGGCCTCATCAAACATGGATGCAGGAACTTCTTTAATCAGTGTCCTTCACCACCTGCCTTCTTCCATTAGTAAAGCTTCATTTTTTTGGTCAGCTGATAAGTACATTTACAAAATCTTTGTAGTGGAGAGAGAGTATACATATTGACACATTTGAAATAATACTTTCTCGAGTCAAAGATTTTTCTGAACTAATGCGACAGCAATGCCATTTTCAGACAATTATTCTAAACTCAAAAATCTCACCGTAAGAAAACAATAATCTCTATCAAAGGTCCTGTCATCTATATAGAACACTTGGACATATGCTCTCACATATTTGTGGGACAAATTCCTTCTCGAATGTAACTGGAATTAACAGAGAACTCAAAACTTCTTTATGAAAAGAAGCCAAATATATGTTCCTTAATTGACACTAGAAATGCTTCGTCTATGTGGATGGCAAAAGTTTTCACAAAACATGGTTGTTTATTTTTAAATCAGCGTAGACTTAAACACATGCGTCACTTTGATTGGAGAATAGAAGAAGAATAAGACTTCTTATTCTTAAAATAAGATTAATTCTAATTTAATGGGCGGAATGGCTTATACCGCGTTAGAATTGTTTATACTAGAATAAGAAGAATAAGCAATTCGACTTTAGACCCAAGAATTGCTTATCCTTCCTATTCCGCCAGTAAGACCCACGGAACTATCAAAGCTAAGCACTCCTTATTCTAGTATACGCTATTCCGAATAAGTAATTTCGGATAATCTATTCTGCAAACAAATTGGGTCGAGAATGATTTGCTGCACCGGCTCCATAATGTCTTACATGAGTCAATAGATCTCCGATTAGATGATCTAGAAAAAAATTAAAAATTAAAAATACTATGACCAGTGATCAATTGCATGTGTAACACTTATCTTCGGTGCAATAAGTTATTCTCAAATACTTTTGTAGGGCGAGCCTCAGTGATGCAGACATAACCAAGATAATTACGATCGTGCAACGAGCTAATTACACTAATCACATCACGTGCTTTCGAACGCGCTGTTCCTTTTCCCCGCTCCCACCTCAAGAAAGCGAAGGTTGGGCCGGAGGGCGCCACCTCAGGCGACATTGCTCCCGCTGGCCTGTCGTCATGCCCTACGATGGACCTTTCACAAAACCCTGCAAATCTCATGCGGGTCCCCATCCAGTACCCACTTACCTTAACACGACAGCTACATCACTCCACCGCGCCCACCACCTTGTAAGAAATTGGCCCTTGCAGCCTCTCTTGTGAAGAGATTTTCTCGTGACAATATTGGACAAAAATTCAGCAGTATTCAGAAAAGAAAAGTTTAAGCATTTATAAAAATTTTGAATCACATGAGAGATTTTTTGTAATATTTAACTTTTTTCTCCCTCTCAATATTATTGGATTCCAATTTGACGTTGTACTTAGAAGATCTCTTTTCAGTATTAATCTAGTACTGTTGACATTGAAGCCAACTAAAACGTATAACCATTACATATATACTTTTCTAAATGGTCCCAAGTCAGACATAGGGCAACTGAATAAGATTTAATTTCTTGGTGATGATGATGGGTACCTACACTTTGAGGTTAGCAAATCATCACAATCCCCCTCACCCAAACTCTCTCTGCCCATCACCTAGAGCTCTGAAGTCTCAGTAATGTTGGCACAGGTGAACAAAAGGAGATAAGGTCCCTGTCGCCGGCGACGCTCTATCCACATGCAGCTGTCGAGTGCCCTCTTGGAGCGTTCCCCCTGCAGCTGATATCACCATGCCAAGGTGGGACTGGGAACGGACGAGCCCCCCCCCCCTTAAATGGCAGCTAACGTGGGACTGCCTTGGAGATCAGGTGGCGTATAAAGTCCACCAGTGATCTCTCTTTCTCTAGATCTCTCCATCTCTGTCAGCACACACAGAGAGGAAGGAAGGAGGTGGTGGGCATGCTTTCCCTTTCTCCTTCCTTTTTCCGTCACCTACGCGGGTTTCTCGTGATGGGACGAAAGAAGTCGCCCCTACGCCTCCTATACGTTTCTGTCTCGTAGTTCTCCGTTTGTCTCCGCCACCCTCGCCGCCACACGACCACAACTTGCATGCCATGATTGCCACCGACGTCATGGGGGGGTGGGGAGGGGAGTGGGGGGAAGCTGCCGGGGCCGTCATGAGGTAAGGAGACCTCGGCAGGGTGGGGAAGGGAGTGCTTCGTAGCAGCAGATAATGGCGGGCGGTGATTGAAGTGGGCAGGGGATGACGACGGGCCTGGCGATCTTGTTCTCTTGTTATTTATGGCGCCTCTGTTCCCTTCAGTTTCTTTTTCTGAGGGGAGGAGGGGAGGGATCAGGGGAAGTTAGGGCACAAGTGACCTCAGAACTCGCCTTTTAATATATTGCAGGAGAGAAAGGAAGGGGTTAAACATTACAAAAAAACCCCTAGTATGATTTCAAAATTTGACAAATATTTAAATCCACTCTTTGTCCCAGTACTGTTAGACTCTTTTCTAAAGGTGTATTAAGAGGATCTCCTCTCGTTGCAAGATGGGGGAAGAATAAATTAAGTATAATGCATGGTGAAAGAATGCATGGTTTGGATGAAGTATGGAGAGGACTACTCTAGAAACCATCCGGTCGCGATGAGATGCCTCCTAGAGGCTTGTATTTTAGTGGAACGGTAAAAATAACACAAATGGGGAGGCAACAGTGGAACTTGACTGGGTGAGGAGAATAAGAAGGCGACTAGGCAAGTGAAGAAGTTAATACTCTATCTCTATGGATAATACTTGTTGCACCACACGTTCGTACATATCACGGCTACAATAATAATAATTTTTTTAATTTTTTTAGGTTGGTTTCATCAAGTCCGACATTTCTTATATAGGTTGATCTTAGATCGGATATTATTTATTGGATTCAATTTTTTATTCTTTAGATTTTTTAAGTCGTCTGATCGGAAATCGAATTAGAAATCAGATTATATGAACATGTAGAACATGATAAGATCCAACATAAAAAAACTTTCCAAAACTTAAAAATAAAAAAAACTAACCACACTCCTTGCTGCATGGCAAGTGGTGCAGCAAATGTTATTCTATCTCTATAGGTAGAAACTGGTCCTAAGTTAACAACGCACGAACAGTAGCGCCTGCAGGGTCAGGGTCTTCAGTGAGTTACAAAAGCTGTCTCGTTATGTCATAATCTTTGTAAATCTTGTTTCGTTAATTTTGTGTTTAATTCTAATGAAAATTTATATTTGACAAAAGTTTTCAAATCGATTATAATCTTATTTGATTTGACATAAAATATTATATTTATTTACAATATATTTTGTCTTATGAAAATATGATGTCTCACAATATTATGTTTTATAGTATTTTATATCAAGCCAAGCAAAACTTATGTATCTAATTTCAATCTTCAGTAATTTCATAATGGGGAAGTATGTCAAAAGTCTTATACCAGGTAAAAAATTGTTTCTCTAGTCATATGTGTAGGTGCTGAAAAATTGCTCGTGTGATTTATATGAAAAACTATGTTGTTTAGGGTAAATTAACCTATTAAAAAAAATGCAACTAAGGTGCAGTGATCGCCAGAAACTTTTAACTAAAAAGCTTCAAAAGAGTTTGATCGCCTACCTGTTTAAACGCGGAAGAATGAATCCTTGGTTCCCCTCCTTCAGCCGGCTGAAGAAAGAGAGCCTCTTCTTGTTCTTTTGTTCTTGCTGTTGAATGTTGAGGATCGTCCAGAAATTCTCCTGGCTTCGTGCTTGATTTCCCTCTTTTTGATCTTTGTTGTTGTTGTTGAGTGCCGTAGAGACAGAAAAAACAGAAAAATAAAGGAGAAACAATGATGAGAATCTAAATAGAAATAATATCAAAGCTAACCATGATTATAAACATGTATAAACAACA
This sequence comes from Zantedeschia hybrid cultivar, assembly GCA_030544215.1. Taxonomy (NCBI): domain Eukaryota; kingdom Viridiplantae; phylum Streptophyta; class Magnoliopsida; order Alismatales; family Araceae; genus Zantedeschia; species Zantedeschia hybrid cultivar. The sequence continues at coordinate 22,396,005 of JARZZO010000005.1, forward strand.
ACTCACTTGTTTTAAATGACTTTGAAACCCCTTTAGAACAAATGGATTTTGGAGAAGTAATGATGGGGTGTGTTGCATGCAGTGAATAAGAGATATGAAACTAATGAATGAAAATGAAATTCAAATATGAAAAACTTATGCCCAGTCCAGTTGGTTGAAGCTTTGAAAGGATGAAGATCTTGAAGAAGGATGCCGACTTCTGGAAATGGCAGCGCTCCGGCGTTCCGACGTGGTTGCTCCGATCTTCAAATTGCTATAACGTTGTGGCTCAATAATTCTCTCTCTTTTTTTTTTTTTAACTCTTGAGATGCAAGGTATTTATAGGCTTTTTCTGCGTTCGCGATTAATATAGAAAAATTTAGGATTTATCTACCTTAATCGACAGATAATTACTGATTAATTCATCTTTATCTGTAATTATCTAAAACGCGTCCACAATGGCTGACGCCTTTCAGATTTAATTAAGATAAGGATAAATATCCAGGAAAACTTATCTTTATCTTTATTAGCTAAAACGCGTCTACATGTGTAGACGTCTTTTACCCTAATTAAGATAAGGATAAACATCCGGAAGAGAAGTTAAAATAGCTTAGGAAACCTAAAACGCGTCGACCTTCACAGACGCCTTTTAGCTAATAAATCAATTAATTAAAATTCAAATTTAAACGGTAAAATACGAATAAACTCTAAATAGCGTCCACAAGGGTTGACGCCTTTTAGGATTCTTCATATTTTAACTGAAATTTGAGCTAAAATCAATTCAATTGATTAACTTAAACATGTCTGTTAAACCCGACACTCAAAAAGATTAATAAAAATTAATTAATGATTAATTATCAGACCATTCTGAGGCATTATTATATGATATGAAATTTACTCAAAATGACGTCAAAATTAGCGTGTCTACAGCTGCCTCACCTTGGCATCGTCTTTGCAAGGGAGTGAAATGAAATGGAATGTACTGAAAAGGTGATGCCAAGGTGTGATGAGACACGCTCTTAACATCACATGATTGAAATTTTTCTCAAAATCATCAATGAAGATAGCTCAATGAAATCAATGGAATCAATCCTGTCTGGATGAGGTAGACAAGGAAATAAAATAAAGTCGATCAACCTCCACGGAGTGGGAAGTACCTCAGGTCATAGACACTGTCGGTTTCATCATGGGGAGCATTTGCCAGCCAATGTGGACGTGCTGCAGCCATGATGGATCTTAAAAAGAAAACAAGAAATATTGGATAAAGAATCCAAGAAAGGATATAATCCCAATGATATCTTCAAGCGAACCTCAAAGATAATCAAGATACTCAATTCAGAATGGAATATTTCATATCATGTTTGAGTTATTTGATTTATGGTCTGAAACTTAATCAATAATTAATCTTTATCACAATGATTTCAAAGTCCTACATGATGCATGCTGGGCTAAAAGAAAAATATAAAGTCAAATAAAATATAAATTAATCAAGGATAATATTGTTAAATTGTCATTAATGAGTCAAGATACCAATTCTTGTAATCTAGTGCTAAGCCGAAGCTCGTTTATCCACGCACCATTTCACAAAAGTGGAACCATCGTCCTCACTAATTAACAATCCAACGGCCTATCCGTGCGATTAAGAATTCTCTGGAATTATCACTGTTTTTGTTGTAGGGGAACTCAAATTCCAGTTTCATCAAAAACACAAGGTCCTTGATATGCTCTAATAAATATTTAACATATAGTAATGCGAATGCATAATGAATTACATGGAATAATACAAGGGTAGAGATAACCGTCTTTTTAGCCACGGTCAGGACTTCTTGACTCCCACAGTGGGATTGAATTTCCTTGAATTTTCTGCAACAAAAAATTGTCAACAATTCCAAACAAATCTTCAATCAAAACATATAGAATTTCGGGTAAATCATATAAAGATATGAAACGCGTCGTGTCGCGAAGACGCCTTTATACTATAATTCAATTTAATCCTGAAACACTTAAAACGCGTCTCCCTAAGCGGACGCCTTTCAATAAAAATTCTTTTCAGAAATTCAATTTAATCCTCAAAAACCCGATTTAAACGTTAAACCGCGTCTGTTCATACTGACGCCTTTCAACTCTCTCCCCTACTTTTTCCAGGATTCCGTCATTAATTCCATGATCAATTGTCTGAAACGCGTCAACACATTAAGACGCCTTTCATGATTTTCCTCTGTACGGTTCTGACAAAAATATTGAAACGCGACTACTTATCTGGACGCCTTTCATTTAAATTCAAACCTCTGTCAGTGCCGCCTCAACTTTTGCGCCCTAAAACGCGTCATTCTGAGTCGACGCCTTTCAGCCTTTCGTTAACAGACCCGCGAAGGCCCCCTTTCTTCCTCACTTTTCCAAAACTTCCTCTCTTTCCTCCGGCGGCGATTTCCGAGCTCCGGCGATCTTTCCCTCAAATCCCTCTTCTCAAGCAATGGAACGCGGTGAAGGTTCTGGGAAGACGAAGGTCATAGCCAAGAGGAGGCGGAGGCAAGAAGAAGAAGCTCCCGAGGAGGTTCCGGCGGCTCTTGCGGAGGCGGCGGAAGGAGCATGAGGGCAAGCAAGCCCTCACTGATTGGCGGGCGAAATTTCCTGAGCAATATGAAGACTGGCATCGCCGGGGTGTCAGAGTGGAGTCACGGGCGGTGAGTAGCGAGGCCTACCTCCAGCAGTACCGGACCCACTACGCCGATCAGCTTCGGCTCCTCCGACCACTCGATGTAAGTATGCATTCATGCTTCTTAAATTTTATTATTATCTTGATTTATATTTGTGAATGAATGTATGTATGACATGCAGGATACGCGTGATGCGGTCATCGTCGACCTCCGGGCCCGCCTACATGATGCGGAGGCCCAACTAGAACAAGTTCAGAAAGAACTGTATGATCTGGTACGTATGAATGAATATGAATGCATGTTTTAATTAATTATTTGTTTTGGCGATTAACCACTGATAGTTGTCTTCCGATGCAGCGAGCCGTTTACACCCAGGCGGCTCCCCCTACCCATGAAGCTTCGTCTTCCTCATCCGCTGCTCATAATGCTGCTATGGCTGACCTCCAGAGTCAGCTCGCCCCCGCCATTCACCGGGCTTCTCTCGCGGAGGAGGACCGTGCTGCTCAGGTAAGTTCTTCAACTTTTGACTTCTGAAATTGATTACTTGATTATTTTGATTGCCTTGGACTAACAAAATCTTCTTTTCAGGTTGCTGAGCTTCATGAAGCCCTTCAGAGGGCTGAAGCGGAGATAGAGCATGCCCGTGCTGCAGCGGCTCGTGCCGAGGCTGATGCAGAGCGGATCAGGGCTCTGGAGGAGCAGGTGGCTCGACTTTCGGCAGGAGATCTTGCCCGAGAGGTTGCACACCTCCAGTCTCGACTAGGGTTCATCAACGAAGAGCGAGAGCGCGAGCGCCTTCGACTGGAGGGCCTTCTGGGTCGGTTGTCAGTTGCAGAGCATGAGCGCAAGATGGTGGAGGAGAGGTACCAGCGAGCTCGACAGCGTGCCCATGAGCGTGGTTTGACCAGTGCTTTTACGGCCAATGCTGCTGTGTCTTCCGGCCAGGCAGGGCCGAGCGCGATGGGACCACCTCCACCTCCTAGCCGAGAGCCAGCACCGGATGCGCCTGACGAGGCCCAGAGCCAGTTGGACGAGGGCGGAGGGGAGAGCCAGCCTTGAGGGCTCATGTATCTTTTTCTTCATGTATCATGTACAAAAACACCTTTTAATAATATACGTGAAACTTTTGACTCCAATCTTGTGTTCCTGTGTTTATCTTGCATCCTGTACACACTTAACAAACAGGTTAAGTATCTATTTAGGCTTAGCCCCTTGCCTGACCAAATAAATGGTCAATCAATCTTTTCTTTAATGAATGGTCAAGGGGCATAGCCTTTATTAACAAAGGTAATGAGAATAATCAAACTTAAGCAAAGTGCAACATACAAGCAAACAGATGCTCACTGAAAATAAAAGGGATGAAACATACTAAATGCAACAAGCAGATGCTAATTGAAATATTTTTGTTGTTTTGAAAATATTCATTTTTGTTTGGGGTTTTGAAATATATATTTTTTTTTTGAATTTTGACACATATATATATTTTTTTTGGTTTTTGACATATGTATTTTTTTTGAATTTTTGATATATGTATTTTTTTTGGATTTTTGACTTATGTAATTTTTTTGGATTTTTGACTTATGTAATTTTTTTGGATTTTTGACTTATGTATTTTTTTTTGACATATATATTTTTTTTGAATTTTGACATATGTATATTTTTTTGGATTTTTGACATATATAATTTTTTTTGAATTTTTGACATATATAATTTTTATTTTTATTTTTGACATATATATATTTTTGGATTTTTGACTAAAAGATCAGTATGGTACTTGGATCAAAAGATCATATTCATTTATTAACTTAATTTCCAAATTGTTCTTTAACAACTTAACTTAAACCCATCGTGTTTGAATTTGTGTTTCCATTCGTGATCCCATTTGATGATTTGACCCTTAGTCAATCTAAACCATTCCTTAAGTTTGGAGTACATCTCCTGAGAAAGAAAAGATGAATAAGTTTAGAAAGCCCATGAGAAGGTTCCGGAGACTTAAAAAGATGTCCCTTTTCTACCCTAATATCCGTTGGGGTTCGGTCATTTCTTTCCGGGGTATTTATCGACCTTGCGTTCCCTTTTGTTTCATTTCATGGCCTTGATGTAACGTTTGTAATGTAATGGCCTTTTTGATTTGACATTTGGCTTTTTGCCTTTTGTTTTTTTTCTTTTTTCTTTTCTTCGGGACGGATCTCCCCCTTTTTTTTATGACGGCCTCCTACTAAGATGGCGGGTATTCTTGGTAGTCTATTCTAAGCCTCGTTCCGACATCATGGGCCGAGTATAAAACATAATTTTTGCTTTAAAAAAAATGAATGATTTGTACTTTACACTTTCGGTCAAGCTTTCGATATTCTTTAGGAGTTATCATCTCTTGTTTCTCACGAATCAAACGTGTAGTAATGGGCTTGAAATTAAGTTATCCAGACTGATAAGGAAATTTGAGTTTATAAATTTTCTGATTCCACTGGTCTTTGTACCATACTGATCGACTCTTTAACCTAAGGGTAGTATTTCTTAAGATGTAAACCATTCCAGGGATGTTTTAACTCTTCTCCTTCTGCATTAATAAGACGATAAGCATTACCAGGAAAAGCGTGCGATACAACATAAGGTCCTTCCCAGTTGGGTTGGAGCTTAGAACGCGGACCACCAGGTTTTATAAAAATTCTTTTAACAACCATTTCACCGACTTTGAACTTACGTTCAATGACTTTCTTTTGATAAAAACGTGCTAATCTGTTTTGATAAACTTTTGTATGATTAGCAGCTGACCATCTTTTCTCGTCTAAAAGTTCCAATTGAGCAAGGAGTGCTGAACGATGTTCATCAATGGAAAATTCCTTATTCAATTGTACTCTTAAGGACGGTATGAGGATCTCATATGGAACTACCGCCTCCATTCCAAATGTTAAGGAATAAGGAGTTTGCCCAGTAGGCGTGCGGATTGAAGTTCGGTAGGCCCATAGAGCCTCAACCAATTTTTCTGGCCAATCTGTGAATTTGTTAGACTTACACGTCTTTTTGATGATTTTTATCAAAGTCTTATTTGTTGCCTCTGCTTGGCCATTGCCTTGCGGATAATAAGGAGACGAATGATGCAATGCAATTTTATACCTGTTACAGAGGTCCTTCAGTTCCTGTGACACGAACTGCGGTCCGTTATCGGTGACGATGGTGCTTGGAATTCCGAATCGGGTGATGATGTTCTTCATGATGAACTTGCAGACGGTTGATGCTTTGATCTCCACGTACGCTTCAGCTTCTACCCACTTGGTGAAGTATTCCGTTGCCGTGAGAATGAAAGATTTTTGCTTGATGCCGGAATCTGGATTACCAAGAGGTCCAATAATGTCGAAAGCCCACATGGAGAAAGGCCATGGGGAAGAAACAGGATGGAGTGAAGATGCAGGAGAATGAATTTTGTCGGCGTGAAGTTGACACTTAGCACACCTACGGACATACCCTACACAGTCTTCTTCCATAGTTGGCCAATAAAATCCTTATCTAAGGATCTTCTTTGCTAGCATCTGTCCATTGACATGGCCACCACAAACTCCACTATGAGCTCCTTCCATAACTTTCCAAAGCTCATCTTCGTCTAGACATCTCAGAAGAATTCCATCAAAACCTCTCTTATATAATGCTCCCCCAACTAGGGTGTATCGTTGAGCAACTCTCCTGATAGCTCTTTTCTCCTCAGTTGTAGCTTCCTCAGGATATGATTGATCTTCACAATATTTTGCAATTTCATAATACCATGGCTTCTGTTCATCATCCATCTCTTCTAACAGCTCCATTAACATGATTTCTTTTCTCTCAATGATATCTCCGTCTCTGACTTTCTTCAGCAATTTCTCCCTAGTTCTAAGGAATGAATGATCTTTCACGGCGGGTGAAAGACGCCTATGAACTATGATTGATTCAGATTGCTTGCTAATTGGAAAATCAAGAGAAGATGCAAGTGAAGCTAGAGCGTCAGCTAAGATGTTCTGATTCCTAGGGACATGGACAAAGATCAATTTCGTGAAAAGCTTTGAATAAGCAGAAGTAAGTTCTTGATAAGGCTTGAGTTTGGGATCGAGAGTTCGATACTTGGTCAACATTTGGCGAAGAATCAGTTGGCTATCACCTACGATCCTAAGTTTGGTAGCACCATGAAAATGAGCAGCCTCGAGACCAGCAAGGAGTGCCTCGTATTCAGCTATATTGTTAGTGACTAGAAAATCAAGCTGAAAGGCTTGTGGAATGGTGACACCTTCAAGTGATAACAGAACGATACCGATCCCTTTTCCATGAGAATTCAGAGCTCCGTCAAAATGCAGAGTCCACATATCATCTCTGATTTGATTTACGGACATCAGTTCCTCATCCGGAAACTCTGATCGGACTGGATCAAATCGAGGAAGGGGATGATGAGCAAGATGTTCTGCTATGGCATAGCCCTTGATCGCTTTCTGCTGGATATAGATGATATCAAATTGAGATAGAAAGCTTTGCCATCGTGCTAACCTATCAGTGAGAACAGATTTTTCCAGAAGGAATTTGATCGGATTCATCCTAGCGATGAGATGGACTTCATGGGCCAGAAAATAATGCTTTAATTTCTGCACAACCCAGACCAATGCTGCACATGTTTTCTCCATCGCCGTATATCTCTGTTCAGCGGGGTTGAGAAGTTTAGAGAGATAGTAGGCTGCCCTCTCTTTTCCTTCTTCATCTTCTTGTGCTAGAACAGCCCCCACTGCATCATCCAGGACTGAAATGTAAAGTATCAATGGTTTGCCTGGAGATGGTGGTCTCAAAACAGGAGGACTTGCTAAGTAGTCCTTCAATCCATCGAATGCCTCCTGACACTTATCGTCCCAATCGAATTTGACTCCCGGCTTGGTAAGCTCGTAAAACGGCTTACACCTTTGTGAGTGCTGGGAGACAAAGCGGCGAATAAATTGCAACCTCCCAATTAATCCTCTCAACTCTTTCAAGTTTTTGGGAGGTGGCATTTCTCTAATAGCCTTCCCCTTATTAGGATCGATCTCAATTCCCCGTTTGCTGACGATAAATCCAAGCAATTTCCCTGAAGATACCCTGAATACACATTTCTTGGGATTCATCTTTAACTGATATTCTCTCGATCTCTCTAATACTCTTGCCAAAACTTTGGCGTGCTCAGCCTTTGTTTTCGATTTAACTAATAAGTCATCCACATACACCTCCAGATCTATGTGCATCATGTCATGAAATATTGCCATCATGGCCCTTTGATAAGTGGCTCCAGCATTCTTTAATCCAAATGGCATGACAACATAACAGTATGTTCCCCAAGGTGTAGTGAACGATGTTTTCTCTTGATCCTCTTCTGCCAGCTTAATCTGATTATATCCTGAAAATCCATCCATAAATGATAAAGTCTCATAGCCAGCAGTATTATCGATGAGTACATCAATATGAGGCAATGGAAAATCATCTTTAGGACACGCCCGGTTCAAATCGCGAAAGTCAATGCAAATTCTGACCTTCTCGTCCTTCTTCATAACTGGGACTATGTTGGCCACCCATTGTGGATAAAGGACAACTCTAATAAATTTGGCTTTATGCAACTTATCGACCTCTTCCTTCATCTTTAAAGCCATTTGTGGGTGGAATCGCCTTAATTTCTGTTTGACCGGGCTAACTCCGTCTTTTAATGTCAACCTGTGTTCAACTAAAGACGAGTCTAACCCCGGCATATCCTCATAACTCCAGGCGAAAGTGTCCTTATAATCCTTGAGTACTTGTACCATTGCGTTCTCATCCTCTAAAGAAAGATTTTTACTGACGAGGACAACCTTAGGTTCGTCTTCAGTCCCTAAATTAATTTCTTTGGTAGGCTCTTCTACGGCAGCTGAGGGTTCATCAAATCTCTTCACTCCACTGGCATATGCCTCAGCCGCGTCCTCGTCATCTTCCTCAATGGGGTCCTTTTCATGTACTAATTCATATACCCCGTACCCATCATTGACTGACTCATCGTCCATGCAATCTTCTGACATCTGAATTGGATTTTCTAAAAGCTGAGGGATCAAAGAACAAGAAGAGCACTTATCAGCTAAGTCCTGGAGGTATCTATCTGGAATGTGCCTACCCTTAGGCTTCCTAGACTTCCTAACCTGACTAATCTGACTAACTTCACTATCATAACCTAACGAAGATGAAGCAGGATGAAAATCCTGGGATACAAGTGGAAATACAAGAGAATCCTCCCGAGGGGAGGGACAGAGTAAATCTAGAAGAGAGTCTTGACCGAAGGACCCGTGCGATGGGGTGCAAGCGGACAAGTAAGATGTTTCCTCAATGAGGATTTGGGAAGAATTTGTTGCCAAATTGGCGTTTTTTTTTTGAAAATGAAAGAATTAAACATAAAACAGGAATGAATATAAATGGGAGGAGAATCAGACGGAGGAAGTGGCACCAAGGCCAAAGGATTGGGGGGATCATATAGTAATATGTCCCAGATTAGATCATACAACCTCTCTAGATCGAGAGGAGGTTGTGGTATAATGTCCCGGGGGGACAGATTAATCATGACGGGCGGAGCCCGTGGAATATCTTCAATTATGACCCGCGACCAAGTCGGGGTCAAGAGCAGTGTACGGAAAAGAGTATGGAGCGTGAAGACATGTGAAGGATATGTCCCCCTCCAGAGCAGATCTGTTGTATAACCAGCTTGATATGGGTCATCCGGCTCCCCTTCATCAGTTTCTTCAGATAGCAGTATCCGCTTGTCAAATATGGCACCAGGGCTTTCAATCAGTTCATCAATCTGCGGCGGCCACTTAGGTTCTGCAGGATCCAAGAATAGTCTGTTCAGTGCAACATACAGGTCTCTGAGGTCGAACCACCTGTACCATTCACATTCAGGGTCATGGAATTTCCTCCTTTTCATAGGCCGCAGAGCCTCCAAGGATTGGTACATAAGCAGTTCAGAGCAATGTCTGGCCAAATCCCTCCCATATATATCATGGAAGTCAAAACAGGAAGTAATGACCACCGTATTGTCGTAGCTAAGTATGGGCCCTTTCACAAAGTGCGTACACAGGGTCCATGTTAGGGGTTCTCGGCCTTCTTTGAGTGGCGTAGACATTGCCTCCCAGATTTTCGGGCCTTCTTTGATTTCTGCTTTCTGAACTGGATCTTGCTTCAGTTTTATTGGCCTATAGCCCAGACCACTTCCAGGTGCTGCTCGATGATTTCTGACAGGAGTGGTCCTGCCTTGCAATTGTGTGCCCAGACCTTTCCCAGGCTCGTAGTCGTTCTTCATCATGATCCTCCATCTTGGGGTACTCATGCACTTCCCCCTCTTGATAGCATCTAACGGATATGGAGAAATAGTAGCGGCTTTCAGAAGATCAGCCACTGGGCGGTAGACCTGTAATACCGACAGAAAAGGTTGTCGGCCAGGTAAAACAGCAGATTTAAGGTTCAAGGAATGAGCAGCAACAAGGATCGGCATGCTCGTTACTTTAATTATTCGTCCTTTGTAAGGAAATTTGAGGCATTGATGATTCGTAGAAGGAATCGCCTCAAGAGTTTTGATATAAGGACGACCTAAAATGACATTTATGGAAGGGTCGATTTCCAAGATGTGAAATTCGACTTCTGCATGACTTACAGGGCCCAGCTCCACCTTTAAATAGACCATTCCCAGAGGGGAACGAGTAGAATTGTCATATGCTGTTACTGATATGGGGCTGGGCAGCCATTTCTCTTTGGGCACACCGCATAACTCCAGGGTCTTCGGAGGTAGAACATTGATCGAAGCCCCTGTGTCGACCAGGCATGCATCCACGGCCTTCTTACAAATGTTGACCGTGATACTCAGAGCCATGCTTCTGGCTGCCGGCGGTGCTAGTTCCGATGTATGGAATGTTATAGAGGGCTGATCCCCCTGAGGAACTAGTAGTGCTGCAATCTTCTCTACCGGCACGTCTTCATTGACCATCACCTTCTGCAGATATTCCATTAAAGCTTCTTGGTGACTCTTGGATCTTTTGATTAATTCTAGTATAGTGATCCGTGCCGGTGTCCGATCCAGGTGTTTCAACAAGTCATATTGAGTGCCTGGTGCACTCTCTTCATTGTGGGCTTCCTCAGTTGGCTGTGATGGGCCGTCTCTGACTGTGGACTGAGGAAAGACCTTGTTGAAAATCCTTCCACTCCAGAGCGCGTGTTCCTCAACCGTGGAGGATCCGGGTGACACCTTAAGTATCGCAGAGTTGGATGGTGCGGATGGCGTAGAGGGTTGGTAGGTAGGTGATGGCGTAGGGCTAGGTGGTGATGGCGCGGTGCGGATTAAAGGCCTAGAGGGTTGGATGGTGGATGGGTAAGTGGTTGGTGAAGTGGGGAATGGTATGCGTAATAGCGGTTTAGATGGTAAGGGCATATCTGGATAGGTGGTAGTGGTAGCGGGTGAAGTAGGAAATGGTACGCGTAGTAGTGGCCTGGATGGTAGGAGGGGCGCGTTATTGGTTTGCGGGGGGTTATATGATGGAGGCGTAGTGGTGCGGGGCGTAATGGGTCTAAGGAAGGCGGGTAGTGGTAATGGGTTATTGGGTGTGGGCGAGTGGTATGTAGGTGTGGGTATAGGGGTGATGGTAACAGGTTGTGGCCTTGGTATGTGGATGGTGCGGCGTGGTGGTCGCTCTGCGGTACTTTGAACGTGACCCGTTGAACAAAGAGATGAAGAGTCCTCTACTCTCCACTGCTGCCCACGACCAGCCTCAGACTGGCTGTTCGTCAAGATGGGAGCAACTTGGTTTTGGTTCTGATGCTCCGGGAGTGGATTCTGCACTATGCCCATGTTGGGTGGTGCTACTGCCTGTGCCGGTGGTCTTGCTTGCTGCTGCTGCTGCTGCGGTCTCCTCGCCTTCAGGGATGTTATGTATTTCTTCATTTCCTCCTAGTCTATGCCGCCCTGCTCGTTGAGATCATGGATATAATCTCTGAATTGGAAGCATGTGTCAATGGTATGCCCAGGTTGCCTGTGAAAGTAGCAATACCTAGACGTATCGGCATTTTGAGGCCAGACGGCCTTCTCCCTCGGCAAAACTAAGGCATTGGCTGCCATTAAAGCGCTGAAAATATCTGCCAAGGATTCTGGGAGGGCCGGGTACTCTGCCCTTTTCGGGCCTGGAGGTCTCCTCTGCTGGTTGTAGTCACCAGGAGGAGGGATGTTGTGGTACGCCGGCGGTGCACGCGGCTGGTACTGTGGCTGTTGCTGCTGGGGCTGATGTGGCTGCTGATACTGCTGTTGCCGTTGCGGCTGTTGCTGTAATTGTTGCTGATTCGGCTGCTGGGGCCGCTGGTACTGCTGTTGGTAATGGGGGTTCTGCTGCTGCCTGTACCCCTGCTGGCTCGTCTGTGGTGGCCTCTGGTACTGCTGATTCCTCACAAACTGGGGCGAGTTATTGTTCATAGTACTGACCTGCTCGTGAGAGAGCGTGCCCTCAGTAGTTGGACCTGTGCTAGGAGAATTCGGCACTGCAGGCTTCCGAGGTGGAGGCCTGTTAGGTCTGTGAGGATCAAAGACGCTAGAGAACGTAGCGTCCTTGAAAGCATTCTGGCAGTACCGTGCTCTTTCATAGAGCTCTGCCATATTAGTTAAATTGTTCAAGGAGAGGACTAGCTTGAACTGGGGCGTGGCGTTAGAAATTAACATTTTCACTTGTTCAGATTCGGACAAGTGATCCTTCACTTTTTCAGCCAGGCCCCGCCACCTGTCAGCGAAACTGACAAACTCCTCGTCCGGTTTCATCTTTTCTGCAATAAGGTCCGTGATAGACAAGGAGGGTGCAACTCTGTCCTGGTATCGTTGGATAAATTTACGTGAAACGATACCGTAATCCTCTACTTCTGAGGGTTCCAGAGAAAAGAACCACTCGAGGGCTGGTCCCTCTAGGGATCTCCTGAACAAGAAAGCCAATGACCTCTTATCATTCTGCCAGAAAGAGGATTCGTACATGAACTCCTTCAGGTGCGTGAAGGGGTTACCAGTACCGTTATATTTTCGATACACTGGCATTTCAGAGGGTGGCAGATGGAATACTGGCAGACTCGGTAAATTGATTTCCGGCACAGCTTTAACCCCCATCATTTTCTGAAGATTGTTGAACTGCTCGTCCATGCGCTCCATCTTGGCCAACAACGTCTGCGTGGTCAGATCTGCCTGGGGAGGAGGAGGAGGAGGAAGTACCTGATAGGCCTGCTGCCTAGAGTAGGTTGGACAAGGAGGATAATAAGGATGAGGTCCGGTAGAGCTTCCGCCATGCCCGAGGGCATTTTGATAAACGGGCGTCTGCGGTCTAGCCGGTTGCCTGGATGACGAAAGTTGTGGCCCAGTTGGCCGAGAAGTAAGATGAAGGCCTTCCATGGCCTGATGGATATAAGGAGGAGGAGGGGGAGGTTGTTGAGGAACAACGGGGGGAGCCACAGGGTTCGGCTCAGCAGGCTGCATGGGTGCCTTCCCCTTCAAAATGGACTGGATCGCCTCGAACTGCTGAGGGTCCAGTTGGGAGGCAAGAACTCCCAGAGCATTGACAAGATCCATAGGATCGGAGGGTGAGGGATCATTCTGATTCATGTCCCCCTCAATGTCAGGATTGGGAATCGCATATTCATGCGGGGGAAGATCAGGATATCGATCCTGTGGATAAAAAAGAGGGGTCCGGACATTCCCATCTTGTCGATATGGAATGGGGACGGAATTATGGGAGGCATCAGCATCTCTCCCGTTCTCGTAGTTGAAATCAGAATTGCGAGGGGCATTAGCATCTCCCTCGTAGTTGATGATGGCGTCTTGGGCCATACTCAAATCTCTGCCTGATCGCAGCAACATGATATTAGATTCTCTTTTCAAAGATTTAATCACACAAGTTGTGCAGAGATTAATCAAACAAGTGGATGCTTAACGTGATTTCAGGATTCCTTGTTGAATTATTTGAATTGGATTAAACCACAATTTCGCTCAGGGAAGGATCCTAGTTTCAGTTCAGTTTCCACCGTTATTCTCTAAGATTTTCTCTCACAACGCTTTCGGAATCTAGCCGGGACTTCAATTGGTACAACCAGCCCGATGATCAAGGAGGAATACCTTGATTTTGGGGACTTATGGAGGTCTCAACGTCAACTTCTCTAGTCTGATCAAGGGACCAACCCAATCAGAGAGAGTTGCTAACGTTGAGTAATGTGTTCCTAAGAAAAGGAGGGTTTTAGCCTCAATGCGTATGCCCTGCGACCTGGATGGCCTCTAATGCTTAATAGAGTAATGGGTAGCTAGCACTCAACACAGAAATATGGAAACTGAAAAATAATTAAGAAACTATCTGAATCGCGTCGATGATAGTCGACGCTATTCAAAACAGAACTTAATTCTTTCGCAGAGAACAGATGCAAACAGCAGAGAAAGCTTGGAAAATAACTAAAAACTGTCTGAATCGCGTCGATAATGGTCGACGCTATTCAACACAGAACTTAATTATTTCGCAGAAACAGATGTAGACGACAGAGATAATCTGGAGGCTAAAAGGCGTCCAGGTGTCCAGACGCGGTTTTGAAACGCGTCGCTGTTCCTGGACGCTTTTTTAGTTCGCAGAAACAGATTTCCAGAAGGATTTTCTGGGTCGAATCCTCCTTAAACAGGGAAAAATGCAGTAAACAATCGACTCATGCAAAGATTTTTAGTTTCAGATTTTAAACAGGATGATTTACTATCTAAACAACTAAGAAATCACGCAATCACACAGCATTTTATCATAAAAAACAGCTTTTGAACTAATCAAGGGGAGGCAAGATCTTGCCACTGGGGTGTGCACGTGGTACACGAGGGAAATTACTTAAACTAAACACTCACCAATCGGTGAGGACGTGTCGAAAGACACAAGTGGTGCACCGTGGGTGCCCGGTATGATAATAGCAAGAACAAAAGAAATTAAAAGACGGCGAGACCAAGTCCCACCGTGATCGCCAAAAGAGCTGTAGGTGCTGAAAAATTGCTCGTGTGATTTATATGAAAAACTATGTTGTTTAGGGTAAATTAACCTATTAAAAAAAATACAACTAAGGTGCAGTGATCGCCAGAAACTTTTAACTAAAAAGCTTCAAAAGAGTTTGATCGCCTACCTGTTTAAACGCGGAAGAATGAATCCTTGGTTCCCCTCCTTCAGCCGGCTGAAGAAAGAGAGCCTCTTCTTGTTCTTTTGTTCTTGCTGTTGAATGTTGAGGATCGTCCAGAAATTCTCCTGGCTTCGTGCTTGATTTCCCTCTTTTTGATCTTTGTTGTTGTTGTTGAGTGCCGTAGAGACAGAAAAAACAGAAAAATAAAGGAGAAACAATGATGAGAATCTAAATAGAAATAATATCAAAGCTAACCATAATTATAAACATGTATAAACAACAACTCACTTGTTTTAAATGACTTTGAAACCCCTTTAGAACAAATGGATTTTGGAGAAGTAATGATGGGGTGTGTTGCATGCAGTGAATAAGAGATATGAAACTAATGAATGAAAATGAAATTCAAATATGAAAAACTTATGCCCAGTCCAGTTGGTTGAAGCTTTGAAAGGATGAAGATCTTGAAGAAGGATGCCGACTTCTGGAAATGGCAGCGCTCCGGCGTTCCGACGTGGTTGCTCCGATCTTCAAATTGCTATAACGCTGTGGCTCAATAATTCTCTCTCTCTTTTTTTTTAACTCTTGAGATGCAAGGTATTTATAGGCATTTTCTACGTTCGCGATTAACATAGAAAAATCTCGGATTTATCTACCTTAATCGACAGATAATTACTGATTAATTTATCTTTATCTGTAATTATCTAAAACGCGTCCACAATGGCTGACGCCTTTCAGATTTAATTAAGATAAGGATAAATATCCGGGAAAACTTATCTTTATCTTTATTAGCTAAAACGCGTCTACATGTGTAGACGTCTTTTACCCTAATTAAGATAAGGATAAACATCCGGAAGAGAAGTTAAAATAGCTTAGGAAACCTAAAACGCGTCGACCTTCACAGACGCCTTTTAGCTAATAAATCAATTAATTAAAATTCAAATTTAAACGGTAAAATACGAATAAACTCTAAATAGCGTCCACAAGGGTCGACGCCTTTTAGGATTCTTCATATTTTAACTGAAATTTGAGCTAAAATCAATTCAATTGATTAACTTAAACATGTCTGTTAAACCCGACACTCAAAAAGATTAATAAAAATTAATTAATGATTAATTATCAGACCATTCTGAGGCATTATTATATGATATGAAATTTACTCAAAATGACGTCAAAATTAGCGTGTCTACAATTGGCACTTGAGCTTAGAGGGTCACACGTATAAAGATTCTTGGTCGATAGTAATTAAGCGGAATTTATATTAATATATGAACTTTTTAAAAAGTTGCCTAAAATTAATATAAATATATCACTTGAGAGAAACCCTGGGCCAGTCTCCAAGGTTTCTCTGCTCCTAGGCCACCCCCCTCCTCTATCTCTCCTCTGGCTGACCCCCCCCAGAGAAGGGCACCCCTTTCTCTCTCCTCTCTCCGCCTCAATTTTCACTTGCTAGAGCCTTCGCTCACATGATGTGGGCATCGTCAAGGAGAAAGATTGGTGATCACACCAAACCTACAGAGGAATAGAGGAAGAACCATCAATAAGAGAATGACGTGGATATTGTTGGAGACTATGCAACCTACGCAGTTGGTGGCGTCGCTCTTCCGGAAACTTTCGAATGCAGATTCGACTCTATGCATGGTGAGATTCAAATTACCGAATCTATTTATTTTAGTCAAAATGGATCAGGATATAAGGGGATCATTTTAGATTCACTATATTCTGTTCGATCTCCCCGTGCGATCCTTACATTATTAAGAGCCTTGCTCTATGCTATCATGGTGAATGCTTTAAGATGATTTCATAGTTTTATGCTAGTTGCACATAGATTCATGATCTTTAGATATCTCTATTTGTGAGATGATTATGGATGATTAGTGCACTTATGTGAGATTGACACTAGATTGTGATGGTTCACTCACACGGATGATCGCTATGTCGTTATGAAGGCGAGCATGATAAGATAGACTCAATGAACTTTACGTTTAATGGGAACAGGACATGAGTCATAATCCCCTTATCAAGTGGCTAAGATGAGATTGATGGAAATTAGTTGAACATGGAATTAATCTTTTTCCATGTAGCATGTGGTAGTCGAATTTGAGTGTGTCATATAGGCAACCCAAATGTGCTTATAGGAGTGCAAGGTTACAGATTTGTATGTTAAATAAACATGGCTTATCCTATTTTTGGCTTTATCATAATATAAAGTCATAATGCATATGCTATTTTGTCCATCATTAAATAAATGACTAAATGGATCCTTACTTCGTTACAGTGTGGGCCTTTATACTTTTTTGTACCTTTTGAGACTATGTACCTTGTCATAAAATAGATACTTAATGATACTACTTTAGCATGTTATCTAAAGACCATAAGTTATAGTCCAATGAAGCATGTCTAAGAAAGTAGTTAAATCTAAATAGATTGGCATGTGTAGCCTAAAAAGAGCCAATTTGTATCACACTTATGTTGTCATAACTCATTGTCCAGGTGGTTATGTTGGATGTATTTGATATAATCATAAGACATTGTTTGAGAGACCAAGTAGAGACCTAAAAGGGATTAGATCAACATCAGCTTGACTTAGTGTGAACTTGTGGTTTGAGATATGAGATGAGACTTGAAGTTGTAGTGTTACCTTAGTCAGGTAATGACTTAATATAACATTTCTCACTTTTAAATCTTCTTTATTCAATTGTACATGTCATTTTTTGTATGAAAGGTAGCATTAGATGAGAAATTGCAGAGGATACTTTGATGACCAATGTGTCTAAGTGAGAA
This sequence comes from Zantedeschia hybrid cultivar, assembly GCA_030544215.1. NCBI lineage: Eukaryota > Viridiplantae > Streptophyta > Magnoliopsida > Alismatales > Araceae > Zantedeschia > Zantedeschia hybrid cultivar. The sequence goes on from JARZZO010000005.1 coordinate 22,413,569, forward strand.
ATGTAGAAGAAGTTTGATTCGAGTTCGAATTCATCCATTCACGTTGGTTGACTTAGAGGAGTCTCTCTTCTAATAGGACAAACAGTTCGAGAGTTACGGTACCTATGAGAGAACTACACCTATATATAGAGAGAGGCATACGAGAGGGGATTAGTTGTTGGTGTCTCGCTCTCTTTCTCCCTCTCTCTCTGGCCTCCTACTCTCTCTCTCTCTCTCTCTCTCTCTCTCTCTCTTTGTGTGTGTATGTATGTAGAGTACCACCTCAGGTCTCGATAGCATGCCGCCTGAAACTTCTGGGAGACTTTGGTAGCTTCCCTACTTGATGATGATGATGTTGTCGTCTTTGTTGCATGTGACTCTGCGTGGATCTCTTCAACTGCATCGTTCAGATAAATTCTTCCCTAATTGTTGTATAATAAATCCAACACCATATTGTAGACACGCTAATTTTGACGTCATTTCGAGTAAATTTCATATCATATGATAATGCCTCATAATTGTTTGATAATTAATCATTGATTAATTTTTATTGATATTTTTGAGTGTCGGGTTGAACAGACATATTTAAGTTAATCAATTGAATTGATTTTAGCTCAAATTTCAGTTAAAATATGAAGAATCCTAAACGGCGTCGACCCTTGTGGACGCTATTTAGAGTTTATTCGTATTTTACCGTTTAAATTTGAATTTTAATTAATTGATTTATTAGCTAAAAGGCGTCTGTGAAGGTCGACGCGTTTTAGGTTTCCTAAGCTATTTTAACTTCTCTTCCGGATGTTTATCCTTATCTTAATTAGGGTAAAAGACGTCTACACATGTAGACGCGTTTTAGCTAATAAAGATAAAGATAAGTTTTCCCGGATATTTATCCTTATCTTAATTAAATCTGAAAGGCGTCAGCCATTGTGGACGCGTTTTAGATAATTACATATAAAGATGAATTAATCAGTAATTATCTGTCGATTAAGGTAGATAAATCCTAAATTTTTCTATGTTAATCGCGAACGCAGAAAAAGCCTATAAATACCTTGCATCTCAAGAGTTAAAAAAAAAAAAAAGAGAGAATTATTGAGCCACAACGTTATAGCAATTTGAAGATCGGAGCAACCACGTCGGAACGCCGGAGCGCTGCCATTTCCAGAAGTCGGCATCCTTCTTCAAGATCTTCATCCTTTCAAAGCTTCAACCAACTGGACTGGGCATAAGTTTTTCATATTTGAATTTCATTTTCATTCATTAGTTTCATATCTCTTATTCACTGCATGCAACACACCCCATCATTACTTCTCCAAAATCCATTTGTTCTAAAGGGGTTTCAAAGTCATTTAAAACAAGTGAGTTGCTGTTTATACATGTTTATAATCATGGTTAGCTTTGATATTATTTCTATTTAGATTCTCATCATTGTTTCTCCTTTATTTTTCTGTTTTTTCTGTCTCTGCGGCACTCAACAACAACAACAAAGATCAAAAAGAGGGAAATCAAGCACGAAGCCAGGAGAATTTCTGGACGATCCTCAACATTCAACAGGAAGAACAAAAGAACAAGAAGAGGCTCTCTTTCTTCAGCCGGCTGAAGGAGGGGAACCAAAGATTCATTCTTCCGCGTTTAAACAGGTAGGCGATCAAACTCTTTTGAAGCTTTTTAGTTAAAAGTTTCTGACGATCACTGCACCTTAGTTGCATTTTTTTTAATAGGTTAATTTACCCTAAACAACATAGTTTTTCATATAAATCACACGAGCAATTTTTCAGCACCTGCACCAATCTAGTTTTGAGCCCAATAAGCTCAGTAATCCATTACTGGCTTAAAGTGATTTAATTAATATCTTATATTAATTAAACACTTAATCAATTTATCATCTCATGATAATTGATCGAACTTTTAATCAAGTTAGATGTCATGCTCATCACATGATCTCAGAAGACATTGGGGTTCAATAACCCCTTCAAGGAATTTTTTTGTCATCAGATACCACTTGACTATAATCTTTTACTCGTACCAATGCTCTCAAGTGAACTTAGAGTTAATTGTCAAATCTTAATCATTTTACTTACTCATATTAGATGTCTCAAAGCATCATCAAAAAATATCTTTTTTATATGATGTCCTGCCTTATCTAAAGACTCCTGGGTATCGTACCATAGAGCATTATCTCTCTAATTATCGATAGCGAGTGATCCCCTATTTACCATACAATCACCTTCAAAGATATTTGCTAGATTCGATCATTTTAACTATTTAAAATCCCATGATTTAGAGATCTATTAACTAAGGTTAAAACTTAGAAGTCCATCAGCAAGATTTCTTTGGTGTCTCAAATCAAAGGACCAACCATTCTACTACGACGATGAATTAATTGGTTGACAATTAGGTAAATTACCATCCAATAATTCTAGTCAGATATGTTCAATGAACTCATTCACCAATGAACACTTACATGTTTACCTTAGTGCCTCCACATAAATGACTATGAGATCAGTCACCTTCATCTTATGAGTAGAAGTAATATGTACTAGTCTCACCAGATATTTGATATCCTTCTCAAATATCCTCCAATTATGAACATTCAAAGATATGTATTTAAAGAATATCAATCATATTATTATGATCTCATCATAATCACAAACTTAAAAGTTTCTTAGATTGGTCCCTTTAGATCTTTAGTCAAAGTGTGTAATCTATCTATTCCTAAGTCCTTCAATCCACAAGTAAAGGACAACTACTCTCGCTTGATTTTATTCAATGCCATGTGATTCCCATCACATATGAGGTTAATGCTTCCTTATTAGATACAGATTCGTTAGTATCTATTAAAATACATTGTCTGAAGCAATAAGGGGTTCACTCTCACTATTTATTGGAACTGTAACACCCCAAATCTTAGGAGGTCATATTCGTCTAATTTAGTTGAATAAAGTAAATGAGTAGATAATTCATTAGAAGTATAGTAGGTTCCTAGAGGAAGAACTTTAAAAAATGACAAAGTTCTCAGATAATCAATTAAAAGAGTTAAAAGAGAGTTCAATTAACTGATAAAAACTTTTCTAATTGAAGCTAAAATAAACTCTACAATTGAAGTTCAATATAATCTTTATAATAGATTTAAAGTTAAGATATGTGCCTTATAATCGAAATTAAAATCAAACTTGTGATCGAAGTTAAGAGAAGCCTTATAATTAGAAATAAGTTAACTAATAATCGATTGAAAATAAGTCAAGTATTTTCTTTTAATCTGATAATCGGAGATAAATAAGTCTTATAATCGAAGTTAAAGCAAGACATAAAACAATTAACATAAGCTTTTTAATTGAAGTCAGGATAAAGTATGAAATCGAGTAGGCTAAGCACAAGTAATCAATTAAATAAAAGCATATAATCGATTATAAGAAGAATAATCGATTAAGATAAAAAAAAGGTTTTCAATTAACTAAAGGAAAGTACTCGATTAAAAGACTAATATATAATCAATTAGAAGAACAAAAATAATTGATTACCAAGATAACTTGTAATCAATAGGGAATCAATTATAAGAACAAAAGAGAATCAACTATAAAAATAAAAGTAATCGATTAAAAGACTAACATGTAGTCGATTAGATGAAGTAATTTATAATCAATTAACTGAAGACTCTATAATTGATTAACTGCATAACATAGAATCGATTAATTAAGTAACCTAGAATTGATTAACAAACTCAAAGATAATTGATAAACCGATAACATGTAATTGATAACTTAAACTTGTAATCGATAAGTAATTGATTAGCGATACATATGTAATCGGTTAACTACTATATATCTAATCGATTAGCAAAAGAATTTTTAATTGATTGACTATTATATTCGTAATCGATTAATTATTATATATATAATCTTTTTTTTTACCTGAAACTATTATATATGTAATCGATTAACTAATATGTGTGTAATCGATGACTTAAATATATAATCGATTAACGGAAGCATGTATGTAATCGATTGGTTGATTTTTTTTTATTACTGACAGAATTTAAGTTATTTAATTATATTACTTTTTGATACGATTAGTTGGTTCTTTTAATTACTGATAGAACTTAAGTTATTTAATTATGTTATTTTTTGGTGGTTTGTGAATGACACATGGACTTCTAGGGAGTTCCCTATGACAGTTCTAAGGGTCTAGATGAATTCAGGTCGGCTTGACTAGGGTTAAGTATAGAAAATTACTTTACTTCTCCATAGAAAGTCTTTAGAAATTAGAGATAGAGAGAGAAGTGGAGGAAGGACACAGGAAGAGGATTCTTGGGCTCGAGTACTTCCAAACAATAGGAAATACTTGAAGTTAGCTATGTTTTCCTTTATCTAAAGCAGGTATATAATAAATCAATCACATGTTAGTTATTATTTAAATTCGTTTAAGTTCTATTTTAGTAAAAAAATGCAAGCTTTGTCATGCATAACCACTAAATAATTTGTCGGGCTGTTAAAAGATGTTTCAGTTGTCATATATTTTAGCACTAAAATTATCATGATTATGACTCTAGTTATGATGCAATTTTTTTTGCTAATAATTTAGTTATTGCTTTTGACTGTATTATGTAAAATATGTTATAAGGATCTAATTTGAATTGAACTGTGCATAACAGAACTATTATATAAGAAGATGGCTATAATATTAAGCTAAGAAGGTGCTTATAATTTTAAGCATTAATGGACAATGCCACCTTAAGGGGGACATAATAAATTCACAATAAGTATCCAGTGTGGTAAACATGACCTAAGGACAATGGAAAAGAATAAAAATCCGAAGCCAAATGATGATTTAGTAGATGGTGGGGTATTAACTTCATATTATGTGCACTATCTCTATGGATGCACTCACTCATTTAGGTGCTCAAGTCATGACTTCTTATATTGTGGTTGGATATATGTACGAAGATATGAAGAGCTCTGAAATTATTATAATTGAATATAAGCCAACTACTTAAATTGTGTACACAATAAGATTGTATATGTGTAAATCTGACTTGCTAATATGAATCGATTATGCATAAATCTAACCTGTGATTATGTGATTGATTATATACGAATCAAGCCTGCTTTAAGAGTGTAGATGAGTATGAATTATTTTATAAGTTTGATGTAGGTTATTTGAAAGTATAAGCAAGTCATGTATAAGAATGAAATGTAAGCAGAATCTAACCTATATAGTTTATGAACTATGCATGTAATTATAATATGTGGCACATGAATATCATGATCTTTGTACACTCTTTTAAAGTAAGGTTATATGCATGATGTTAATTATAGATCATGCCATGTTTAGAGATATCATATGTTTTTATGATGTTGACTGTAGATCGTTCAATATTCAGAATTATCATATGTTTTGTCAAATTTATTATAAGTGTAAGCATGTTTTTGGTTCTAATGCATCCTGAGTTGTAAACTCATACACCCAGTTATAAATTTTTTTAAGAGTGTCCAATAGAAAACTTAAAATGGAATTAAGGCTAGAACTTTTGGGGATTCGGGACAGAGATTTTTGGTGTACTTAAATATGAGATTTTATTGTATAAAATCTTAATTTATGATGTAGTTTGTAAAAGTTTTAGTTGTAAACCCCAAGACTAAACTTAGGTAACTATTCATGTAATTAAACTAGCTTTCATTAGTAGATTTAGTATCATTATATTGGTATTTGTGTATATGCATCGATTGTTTGACAAGTATGCCTTGTAGGCTTTTCAAGACCACAACAATGTGATTTGAAGTGGCATTGTCCGAGAGGGGGTGTCACAGGAACACTCCTACTATCTTCGACAATTTTTGGAGGGAGACACCTAACCCTTTGCCATCGCTTGAAAATGAAGCCTTTCTATTAGAATCTTGCAACTAGTGTAGCTGCATTTCCCATGAGACCTCTTCAATGGACACGAATCCAACTCAAAGAATCTAATAGGGAGAAGCCCTTTTAGCCCTCACAAAAGATTTACTTGTAATGCATGGTTCATTTATAGGGAGACTCACCTTAGTGAGAGATCCTAAAGTCCCAATCCCATATATCATTCTACAAAATGAAACACAAGATCAGAAGAAAATACAAATAATGAAAACAGAACCACTAAATTTCAAATCCACAAACAAATTGTTCTATAAATTACCATGACCATAAAGACACATTGACTAAAGTAAAGAGATATTAGAGTTCCTAAACGAGCAACCTAAACACCAAAACGTTAAAACTAAAAAATAGATTACATCGAATATCAGGCACATAAAGCACATCATGTAACAAAAGAGTGCACCCATGTCGTATTCTTAATTAGTATGAACCAATTCTAAAGAACTTTTCTTGAGCATCAACCCTTATGGTGACATATTGGCTACAATCTTGTACTCGATGACAATTTGAAAATTCAGCTCGCTTACAAACTATATGACTTGCTGCTTCTAAGTCTACAATCCAATGAGAGACTTTATAACCAACAAATTTTAGCATACATATTCAGATGAACTAGAGATGAGGTTGACCTGCTCAATATAATCACTGGCATAATGTTCCTATCTTTTGACAGTTGAAGCATTTAATCGTACTCAGGTTCTTGCCATGCTTATCCTTTGCTTATTGTTAGATCCTTTGTTATGTCCAGCCTTTGCTGTAGATTTTGCTGCTTCTTATTCCAATTGCGTTTGGGTCTCTATCCCTTACTCTTGTTTGAATCAACTATTGGTGAGCATGATGGGTCGCCTCTTTGCACTTCACCTCAAGCTCAAGATGATGTGAAATGTTACTGAAAGTCTTAATACTCTCATTTTGCATCAACACTTGTATGATGTGCTCCTAAGAAAGATTAAGTAGGGGACCTTAGCATGGCAAGCACTTATTGCTCATTAGATAGCTCAACTCCAATTATTTTCAACTCTCTTATCTTTGAAGACATCACCCTCACATATCTGCCATAGAATATTCTAGATCCATCATGTATTGATTGAACCTAAGAGTTAGGGCCCTCAATCTCATTACTGATGCACCACTATGTGTAAGCCTCAAGTGCTCCTACATCTAGTTGACAGTAGTCTAAAAACTCCATAACCTTTTTATAAGGTAATCATGCATGCAATAGAGTATTATATAGCATGCGCTTATGTCCTTATTGAGTGATTTTTCATAAGCTTACTTTTTACGATTGATTCAAGCAAGCGGTCTATCATATGATGGAAATAACATCTCATTGGTCAAAATCTTAAGCACCTCCTCCTCATTAAGGAGATATTGAATCTTTCTATGCCAAATATTATGGTTATCGCTCATTAACTTATCTTGACTAGATAACTCATAAAATAAGCCCCTGGAGACGATTGTTACTGCATATGTCATGCAACTTGAAAAAATTAAGCACTTATGTTAAAAAAAAAGTTCTCTTCAAACTAATTGGTTATACAATTTATAATATGTATCTCGGATTAAAAATTTCAATAAGCCCATAATCATCATCTCGATATGTACACCAAATAATACTTCTAATTAAGAGCAAGAAAACTACAAATCTTAGAAACATATGCCCACAAGAAGAATTTATTTGTTTAATATGAATTTAAGGACACTTTTCTTAAAGAAAAATTCTTTAATGTTAGAAACATTTTTCCTAAACAAAATTTCTTAAATAATCAGTCAAAAATATGGTTGAGGGACGATTTCCCTATATCCATGTGATAATAATATTTGCTAGATCCATGAGCGAATTAAATCAAGATAAAAATCAATCCAAAAAATGTCCACTGCGTAAATATATCCCCTTATGAGGCTTTCGATAATAATACATAATTGGTACATCAATTTCCCTACATGGAGCCTACTACATCATATCTATTGAATGTTAAATAGGAATGCCGCATCATCTATTACAATGCTACTTTGACAAATAGTCATATAAATAGAGCATATAACTCATCGTGAGTTATATAAGTTACATCACCAAAAAAAATGAAAGCACGCAAACTAATAATTCTGCCATTAATTATCTAAAATCATACTCTATGTAATTTCATGCATCTAAAATCATGCATCATAAATTTTCCATGACCAAACATCATAAATCATCATAATTAATATGTTCATGCAAAATAAAAGTTAATTCATAATAATCTATGCATCCATGTAATTTTCATGACCAGACATCATGCATTATCACAGTTAATGTGAATTATCTATGATCATGCTTCACAATTATTTTTCTTTATCATACATAGACTTAACTCAAACATTAAATGCACTTTAACATGCATTAAAATAAAATTTTCACATGGATCATACTGATTCATGAACAAACTTAATATAGGCATGATTATCAAGAACTTTTTTAACCTATTTCTGTAAAATTGAATTGCCTAAAGTCATGCTAAAAGGTTAATAAAAAATAAGGCCAAAAATGAAAGTTTGAGGCCAAATTTCACAAGTTTTAAGCATGTTGTTACCAAGTCTATTATATATGCCAACAAATTTTATAAAATAGTCCAAACCTCTCTTTAAAAGTTCTTAAAAATAATAAGAGAATAAATGGGCCGAGGCCCTAAAAGTTATAAAATCAAAGACCCTTTTCCCTTAAAAAAATTGTCATAAATTTTTTATGAAATACTCCAAACCTCTCTTAAAAATAATAAGAAAATAAATGGGCCTAGGCCCTAAAAGGTATAAAATCAAAGACTCTTTTCCCATAAAAAATTGTCATAAACTCAAATGGGCCAGGGCCCAAAATTGGATGGGCCCAATCATGATTTTAACTCAACAATTTTGCATGTTGAAACAATAGGGGCATGATTGCAAAAAGGTTCATAATCATGGACCTTATTTGGAACGGATCCATATTGATGAAGGCATAAGAGAAAGACTGTAATATTGAGTTTTAATTAACAAAAAACCCATCGTGCATTAATTTACAACCCCGCAAATAACGTGTGATAAAAAGTTTTAAGGGTTTTTTAGTTGTTGTCCCCCTAAGAATGATTTCGTAATAACCCTCCTATTCGTGCATTAATTTACAACCCCGCAATAGCATCAGATATATGATAACTACACTAGAAAATTTCAAAAAAGCCCTTAAAATTTAAAAAAAAACTCTTTAAAAAAGCTATTTTTAAAAATAAAAGTGAGATTACAAAGTTTCACTAGATAGAGAGATTGTAAAGACTTGTTCAAAAATATAGAGCAAAGGAACTAAAAACTAAGCCCATGTCAAATATCATCCACCTTATAAGGTTCCCCCCATCTGTATTTAGCTTGATGTTTGTTAGTGGATTGTTCGGATTGCTATAAAATAGGGGAATCCTTTGATTTTGAAACTATTATCAACTGAAGGGGCTAGATCTGGCTTTTGTGGACTATGGCTCAGGTACGTCCCACCCAACATGAAGGCATGCTGGGCTAGGTAGCTTTTGATTCAAGGACTAAGGTTTACTTTGTTTGCAGAATAACTTAAATTATAATAAAGTTTTGGGAATTTTTTAAATCAGAATAAGAGGTATTTTGATTTGGTAAGTTGTTGATATTCTACCCAGAATAAGGAGAATTATACTGCGCTATTCCAAGTGATTTGGTAGGAATAAGTTGAATAATGAGTGAAATAAAGGGTAAAATTTGAGGAATGGAAGAATTAGGCAATCCAGGTAGAGTTTGGGGAGTTGAGGGAATTGGGAGAATTAGGCATCTCCGCAACCAAACTAGAATAGGGCCTTTATACCGATTATTCCGGCCCTATTCCGCAAACAAAATGAGCCTAAAGGACTAACCCCATTTAGGGTTAACTGAAAGTCAACATCCGGATCCTAGGAGGAATTCTTGATCAGGTATCCCAAAAGGAGATCTCCAGTGATCACCTTGGGGTCCTGAGTGGATCCTCCGAGTCGACCCTTAAGAAAGGACCTTGGGAGGATTCCAAAATTATTCTCGAGTTAGATCTTGAGAAATCTCACTCAATCCTGACAATTCAAGACAACAAATTGGATAAGGGTAAGTTAGAAGGAGGAATTATCCCTTTCCTTAAAGTCTTCCCTTGCCCAATTATGGGATAAAGTAATTCCTATGATCCTAGACAAGTAGGGATCATGTTCGCAATCCACTCCCTCTCCTACGAGGGAAATCACGATCCAAGAGATTATGGCTCGTGGAGTGTGGAGCAAGAACCTATCAATTCTAGGACTCTAATATGTAAAATCAAGAAGACCCCGTAGACTTGAGGTACATGATCTCTACCACCAAAAGCCCTCTCCATCTCTGGTACTAGCTAGCTGACTTAGGCATCAAAGAGTCCTTCTCTTACTCAGATTGGGGGGTCACCTGATGTCTCCCATGTGCTTGTAGGAATCCAAGCCCCTGTCATCTCCACCACTACAAATTCTATGGTGAATCAAGATCAAACAGTCCTAAAGTATGAAGCAGTTTTCCTCTTCTACACCAAGAAAAGTAAAATCTCACTTATTTTAGTTTATGAATGTTCTTTGTTAAAATCAAAAACTAATTTCATATTAGCCATCCTTACATGCAAAATATCAAAATGTCACTCTTGCTTACACAATATCACATATACTCTTCTTATAAGATTATACTATCAAAAATGCCATTGAGGTTAATGTTCATTTGTAATTATCAAAATATGCCAAGAATATTCCCTTTATTGTTACAACATAATGGGAAATAAGTGAGTAGAGGGCAATATGACTAAAAGGCCCCCCTTTGCATATGTGTGTGCATGTGAGAGAGAGAAAGAGAGCACTACGGGGGGCCATCGGCAAGGTGCTCACTAGAGAGGAGCACTAACCACAAGGGAGTACCTCAAGCTGCCAGAGAGGCTGGTATTTGACCTCCTCCATTCCCAAATGGAGAGAGAGAGAGAGAGAGAGAGAGAGAGAGAGAGAGAGAGAGAGAGAGAGAGCCTGACATCTTCAGCTCCCCCTTCCTCGTTGTCATGCCCGGTCCCCCTCAATTGTCCTCGGAGACTAGTTTCCTTCCTCATAACTGCTAGGGTTAGTAGAGATGGTAGTGATTGGGTTCAGGGTATGGTAAGGGGGAGGGGAGGGAGGCAACGCTGCGAGGGAGCCTGGTGTGCGCAGGCACTATCGTCTACTTGGTGGGCCTATGCACCTTCTCCTTCAAGAAGATGGTGCTTCAACATCCTCGTCGTCTGTGGCATTGTGCTCCTTGACTGGGAGTTCTTAGCCTGTGATTTCTACCAATACTTCTCCCCAAGCCCACCAATTACTCCCCTACTATTGCCACTGGTGGTGGTGGTGGTGGTGCTACTGCTCCCAATCAGGTCTCTGGTCACATGGATCACCTAACCCTATTCTGTCCTCTTCCATCTTGGTGGATTCCCTTTGTTGGTATTTGGATTGTCTCACTTATTCTATCTGTGTACTTCATTTCTATGATTCCTTTGCCTAGTTTTGTTGTTTTTGTTGATCTTGGAATTGTTAATTAGACGGCTGAGAATTAGTCTTTTCTGGACAAGATTTCAGATGAAGTTGATGGGTCCTTTGAGTAGTTGTCTAGAGGATGAGATGAGGAATTGAAGCTGCAAATTGACCTCGTATTTATCAATAGTGGAAATTTCTTTGGAATTATAGGATATGAGTGGGAGGTGAAGGCGGCCTGCATGCCCCACCCACAAGATCGCCCCAGACGTGCATGCCCGGCCCACCATTGCCCTGGCAAGAGAAGCCAGGTCCAGTCGGTCCCCAATGGCCCAATTGCGGGGTGGCCTTGTTCAAGGATGCTATAGTAGGTTCTGCTCGGTGACCCTACTGGCAAATTGGCGTTGAGGGTGATTGCCTTGGCCCTTCTCCGTCTCCTCCTCCTGCTCAACTCCTCTCTAGCACCTAACAATGGTTTTTTTTATAGCATAATCTTATAAGAAGGGTATATATGATATCATGTAAGCAAGAGAGGCATTTTTATATTTTTCATGTAAGGATGATTAATATAAAATTAACCCTAAAAATAAGACAGGCCCGAACTTTTGGCCGAGCCTGACCTAGCTCAGCTAAATACTTATATCTTTTCATAAATAAAATAATATGAATGTCCTATATTGATAAAAAATGCATGCTTATATTCCTTTTATAGACGAATATTTAAGCAAGAGGCCAATTTACATCCTACATATATTGTTATATTTTATGTCTCTATGTATGTATTATAGGTTAAGGGGTATTCAACGACTGCTATATATATATATATATATATATATATATGTTAATACGAGCTTTGAACATGTATTAAAAGTGTATTAATTCAGGTTCTTAGGGCCGGTCTGTTTCAAGAATAAGCGTCGAATAAGACACGCTATTCAGCTTATTCAGTTTGAGAGTCCAGTCATGTTATTCTTTCTTATTATGGGCGCGGACAAGTTCTTGAACAAGTAGAATAAATCATTCCACTTAAAAGGATTTTTTTTATTCCATTGAACTACTTATTCCATCTAACGTGAATTCTTCTTGTTCTAGTAAGAGATCCAGGAAAGAAATCCGAATATCACATCCATGAAACAAACTGGCCCTTAGAGTCTAAGGTCTCCCTCTGTTGTCCTTCATTCTTTAAGCTTCTCCTTCCCCTTAAGCTGTCACCCTTCTTGTTTCTTCTATCAATTATAAGATTGATATTTTATATTATGATCTAAAATTATTAACATCAAAGATAATACTATATCGGAACTGGACTAAATAAGGCTCAAAGAATCGCCAGCCTGAACAAGGCCTGGCTTTTTAAGCTTAGGCCTTAAACCCGGTGATGTGAGCCATTGTCAAGTTTCGTACGAGCACGTGCCATTGTGGGTCCAATTAGAATTACCAAATAGTAAAAGTAGCGATAAGAGACCTCCAAGTCGTAACTTTTTAGTGCAGATTTCGTGACAAAATAGGCTGGCAACTAGATAAAGAAGGGAATCAGATTCACATTTTACTTAAATAATCTGGAATAGGACAAGATTCGAGACTCTATTGTTTGCAGAATTACTTATTATAATAAGATTTTGGAGATTTCTTAAATCAGAATAAGAGGTATTTTGATTTGATAAATTATTGTATTCCACTCATAATTAAAAAAAATGACACAGTGTTATTCTAAGTATTTTGTAAGAAGGAATGGAATAAGTAGTGAAATAAAAAGTAGAATTAGAGGAATTAGAAGAATTGGAAAATTAGGCATTCCAAGTACAATTTAGGGAATTAGAAGAATTTGTGGAAATAGGAATCTCCGCAACTAAACCGGGTTTAGGCCCTTATACTAGTTATTCCGGATCCTATTCCGCTAACAAAGTAAACCTATATGAACACAAGAAAGAATGGAATCTATATGCTAACAAATTGTAAGGAATACAGATTTAAGTTATCCTCTGCATTGGAAAACGAGGGCATTTATAGCATTTTACTCAACTATTTTACCATTCATTCACATTTTGCCCGAATTAAATATTGTTGTTAAAGAATAATAGTTTCGCTTGAACATTGACTGAAACTATAACAAATATGTAGATATCTGGAGATAGAGTCTGAACCACCACCAAGTGCATGCATGGTGAAACTTTCACTTTTGGAAGTCACCTTGGCTTTCGCTCTACAATTGTTGTGTGAAAATACTCACATCACTTTCCAATTCCTTCTTAATCCCATTTTCCTCCAATCTAAAGGCTTTAATTTAGAATTTTCAATCCAAGGTTAAAAAATCATATAAATTATTCGATAGTTTAATTTTCCATTCAAAGCAACTAGGTGGAAGTTTTGGAAAGTGCAAAAGAGATTTTAATTATTTTCTATTGTCATTCTTATGAAGAACTCCACACTCTCCCATGTCATCGTTTGGAAGAATGCCTTATGGCTTATATAATTTCCTTGTACAATAACTTGAATATATAATTCCCTTGTATAATAACTTGAGTGGAATAGCATTAGAAGTTTCCACAAAAACTGATAAACAAAGAGGTTTTCCGCAAAAATACATGTGTTTGATGTTATGCCCCCAAAAGTCATCATATTACTTTTTATACCTAGAATTTAAATAGAACATATAATTATACCACTCCGCTCAACTACCATGAGAATACTAAATATGACATTAAGAAAAGTAGTAGATTATAATTTTATTCTATTTAAAGTAAAAAAGGGAAGTTCCTCTTCTATCTTTTTAGTCGTATAGTTGTCATTTCACAGTTGAGTTAAATATTAACTTAGCTTTAATCAAGTCAGGGAGACGTCGAAGACAAAAATATGATGCATTTGAGAATTAGTAACAAATACGATGATTTTAACTGCATAATGTCAAATGACATAGTTTTTAGGGATACACAAAGGGATAAACCTAAATTAAATTTCAATCCTTTGGATTTTCGCTTTTTAGGAGTCACTCTAAAATCTAAAACAAAATTTTCATTTACCATAGGGGTTTTATGATATATTTTTTTCCTATTTTCATTGATTAAGTCTATCACTTGTTGGCGCTGTATTTATCATCTTATAGTTTACCTTGAAGCCGCAATGTCATTAGCCTTTGAGATTGTAGCCTATCTAAACTAATGATGTATTTGTGTGATAAATAGAAATGTCTTAAAGCCACATGAGAAATGGTCAACAAACGAATGACGATAAGAAGCTAATGAAACAAAATGATTTCTTCTTCACTTTCCAACTATCCAAAAGTTGCTGCCCAATTTTGGCACACTCTAGAGGGGGGCAAGAGGGAACAAATAGGGTGCTATTAAACTTTAAATTAGTGCTAACTATTAAAGTTAGTGGTAATAAATTAAGTGAAGGAGATAAGACATGTTGTTTGGATACCACATATCTTAGAGGGGGATGAATAGAGTGTTTTTCAAAAAATTAGCTAAACACCAATAATATGTGACCTAATCTATAGAAATGTAAATTTGAGTTTTCATCTACTCCAATTTGCCCAATTTGATTGTCCTATATGCCATGACTTTTTGATCTTTGCCACACAAGTGAGTGTGTGTGTGTGCGTGCGTGCGTGCGTGCGTGTGTGTGTGCTGTGCAAGTTGGAGGTAACCTCCGGAATCTCATATCTTTTCGATTATGTATCTCTGATATAGGAGTGAAAAGCATCAAGCAGACCTGATGCGTTTCACGAAAGGCGTCTACCTATCTCGTCATGAATCACTCTTATCTGCATGTACTCCATGTGGCGTTTCCTCACTAGCATTGTGATAAGCATCGGGTTGACAAGATGCATTTTGTAAAAGACATCAGCTTGACCAGACACGATTCAAAGTCATATTGCATGGTGCATTCGCTCTGCATGGCACTCTCTCCCATGCATGGCAGCACTGGGAGGCACCCTTAGGTGACTCTGCCGGGGGTGTAGGGTTTAAACCCTTCTCCCTCCTCTCTTTCTCATTTTCCGTTCTTCTTCCCCCATCCTCTTGCTCTCCAACCCTCTCTTCCACCTCTCTTCTTCCTCTCCATCATCCTCTACCACTCCCAAGCTCTCCTTCTCCCTTATGGCGATCGATGGGAAACGAGGAGGTGGCGGCGACGTGTGGCTTCAGTGGGAGGGTGGCATGAACAATGGGGCGGCAGCAAGGCCGGTGAGATGGCGGCACATGGCGGTGAGGTGGCGGCAAGACTGGTTGGCTTGAAGACGAGAGCAACTAAGTTGAGTGCTCCTTGTGAGTCGAGAGGAGTGTGGGTGCTTTAAAATGCTAGTATGATTAACATGAAAAATCTAGGTTGTTTAGTGCAAAATAAACCTAAAAAAAACAGCAACTAAGTGCAGTGATCGCCAGAAACTTTTGACTTAAAAGTTTCAAAAGAGGTATGATCGCCTACCTGTTTGAACGCGGAAGATATTGAGTCCTTGATTCCCCTCCTTCAGCCGGCTGAAGAAAGATAGCCCTTCTCGTTCTTTGTTCTTGCTGTTGAATTTGAAGTTTTGAGAAGTTGAGGATCGTCCAGAAATCTTTGTGACTTTGTACTTGTTTTCCTTCCTTTAATTCTCCTTTTTTTTTTTTCCAGCTCGCAGAAATATAGAAAGAAATGAAGAAATAATGATGATGAAAATTTAAGTAGAAGCAGTATCCATACTAATCATGGTTTTAAGAATACAACTAAACAGCAAACTTACTTGTTGGGATGGCTTTTAAAACCCCTTAATCAAATAAGTTTTGAAAAGATGATGTTGTGGTGTGTATATTGCATAAAGTGATGATGAAGAATGAGAGATTAATGAAGATGTAAAATGAAAATGTAGAAATGAAACACTTATGCCGATTGACGAAGCCTTGAATTGGATGAAGAACGGATGCCGACTTCTGGAAACAGCAGCGCTTCGGCGTTTGGACGTCGTTGCTCCGATCTTCAACTCGCTATCGCTCAATTAACTCAAGATTACGCTTTTTTTTTTCTTCAACATGTAAGGTATTTATAGGCTTTTTCTGCGTCCGTGATTAACATAGAAAAATCTAAGGATTTATCCATCTTAACCGACAGATAAATACTGATTAATTCATCTTTATCTGTAATTATCTAAAACGCGTCCACCATGGCTGACGCCTTTCAGATTAATTAAGATAAGGATAAATATCCGGGAAAACTTATCTTTATCTTTATTAGCTAAAACGCGTCCACATGTGCAGACGTCTTTTAAACTAATTAAGATAAGGATAAACATCCGGAAGGGAAGTAGAAATAGCCTAGAAAACCTAAAAAGCGTCAGTTCTCACATACGCCTTTTAGCTAATTAATCAATTGATTAAAATTCAAATTTAAATGTTAAAATAAGAATAAACTCTAAATGGCGTCTACATGGGTCGACGTCTTTTATAATTCTGCATATTTTAACTGAAATTTGAGCTAAAATCAATTCAATTGATTAACTTAAACATGTCTGTTCGACCCGACACTTAAAAAGATCAATAAAAATTAATCAATGGTTAAATATCAGACCATTCTGAGGCATTATTATATGATATGAAATTTACTCGAAATGACGTCAAAATTAGCGTGTCTACAGCTGCCTCACCTTGGCATCGTCTTTGCAAGGGAGTGAAATAGAATGGAATGTACTGAAAAGGTGATGCCAAGGTGTGATGAGACACGCTCTTAACATCACATGATTGGAATTTTTCTCGAAATCATCAATGAAGATAGCTCAAAGAAATCAATAGAATTAATCCTGTCTGGATGAGGTAGACAAGGAAATAAAATAAAGTCGATCAACCTCCTCGGAGTGGGAAGTACCCCAGGTCATAGACACTGTAGGTTTCATCATGGGGAGCGTTTGCCAGCCAATGTGGACGTGCTGCAGCCATAATGGATCTTTAAAAGAAAACAAGAAATATTGGATAAAGAATCCAAGAAAGGATAGAATTCCAAGGATATCTTCAAGCGAACCTCAAAGATAATCAAGATACTCGATTCAGAATGGAATATTTCATATCATGTTTGATTTATTTGATTTAATGGTCTGAAACTTAATCAATAATTAATCCTTATCAAAGTGATTTCAAAGTCCTACATGATGCATGCTGGGCTTAAAAGAAAAATATAAAGTCAAATAAAATATAAATTAGTCAAGGATAATATTATCAAATTGTCATTAATGAGTCAATATACTAATTCTTGCAATTCAGTGCTAAGCCGAAGCTCGTTTATCCACGCACCGTTTCACAAAAATGGAACTATCGTCCTCACTAATTAATAATCTAACGGCCTATCCGTGCGATTAAGAATTCTCTGGAATTATCACTGTTTTTGTTGTAGAGGAACTCAAATTCCAGTTTCATCAAAACCACAAGGTCCTTGATATGCTCTAGTAAATATTTATCATATAGTAATGCAAATTAACTACATGAAATAATACAGGAGTAGAAATAACTGTCTTTTTAGCCACGGTCAGGACTTCATAAATTCCCACAGTGGGATCTTCTTGACATTTTCCAGCTTTGCAATCATTTCTTTGAATTTCTGAAACGCGTCGTGTCGCGCCGATGCCATTAACATGAACCAAAACACGTCGCTGTTCAACGACACCTTTCAATCGCAAAAACAGGTTCTGACTATCTTCAATCCGTATTCCAACTCTCTTCATGCCTTGTGTCATGTATATGACTTGAACAAACAGGTTAAGCATCTATTCAGGCTTAGCCCCTTGCCTGGCCAAATAAATGGTCAATCAACCTTTTCCTTCAATAAATGGTCAAGGGGCATAGCCTTTATTAACAAAGGTAATTGAACTAATAAGTAAACTTAAGCAAAATGTAACATACAAGCAGACAAATGCTCACTGAAAATAAAAAGAATAAGACATACTGAGTGCAACAAGCAAATGCTAATTGAAATATTTTTTGTTGTTTTGAAATATTCATTTTTGTTTGGGTTTTGAAATATGTATTTTTTTTTTGAATTTTGACATATGTCTTTTTTTTTTTTGATTTTTGACATATGTATTTTTTTTGTTTTCGACATATGTATTTTTTTTGGAATTTTTGACATATGTATTTTTTTGGAATTTTTGACATAAAGACCAGCATGGTACTTAGATCATATTCATTTATTAACTTAATTCCCAAATTGTTCTTTAACAACTTAACTTGAAACCCATCGTGTTTGAATTTGTGTTTCCATTCGTGATCCCATTTGATGATTTGACCCTTAGTCAATCTAAGCCATTCCTTAAGTTTGGAGTACATCTCTCTAGAAGGAAAAGAAGAGTAGGTTTAGAAAGCCCATGAGAAGGTTCCGGAGACTTAAAAAGATGTTCCTTTCCTACCCTAATATCCGTTGGGGTTCGGTCATTTTCTTTCCGGGGTATTTATCCACCTTGCGTTCCCTTTCGTTTCATTTCATGGCCTTGATGCAACGTTTGTAGTGTAATGGCCTTTTTTATTTTACATTTGGCTTTTTGCCTTTTGCTTTTGCTTTTCTACTCTTTTTTCTTTGGGACGGATCTCCCCCATTTTTTTTATGATGGCCTCTTACTAAGATGGCGGGTATTCTTGGTAGTCTATTCTAAGTCTCGTTCCGACATCATGGGCCGAGTATAAAATAAAATTTTTGCTTTTAAAAACGAATGATTTGTACTTTACACTTTTAGTCAAGCTTTTGATATTCTTTAGGACTTGGCATCTCTTGTTACTCACGAATCAAACGTGTCAGTGTGTGTAGTAATGTATTTGAAATTAAATTATCCAGACTGACAAAGAAATTCGAGTTTATAAACTTTCTGATTCCACTGGTCTTTGTACCATACTGATCGACTCTTTAACCTAAGGGTAGTATTTCTTAAGATGTAAACCATTCCAGAGATGATTTAGCTCTTCTCCTTCTGCATTAACAAGACGATAAGCATTACCAGGAAAAGCGTGCGATACAACATAAGGTCCTTCCCAGTTGGGTTGGAGCTTAGAACGCGGACCACCAGGTTTTACAAAAATCCTTTTGACGATCATTTCACCGATTTTGAACTTACGTTCAATGACTTTCTTTTGATAAAAACGTGCTAGTCTGTTTTGATAAACTTTTGCATGATTAGCAGCTGACCATCTTTTCTCGTCTAAAAGTTCCAATTGAGCAAGGAGTGCTGAACGATGTTCATCAATGGAAAATTCCTTATTCAATTGTACTCTTAATGACGGTATAAGGATCTCATATGGAACTACCGCCTCCATTCCAAATATTAAGGAATAAGGAGTTTGCCCAGTAGGCGTGCAGATTGAAGTTCGGTAGGCCCATAGAGCCTCAACCAATTTTTCTGGCTAGTCTGCGAATTTGTTAAATTTGCACGTCTTTCTGATGATTTTTATCGAAGTCTTATTTGTTGCCTCTGCTTGGCCATTGTCTTGCGGATAATAAGGAGATGAATGATGCAATGCAATTATATACCTGTTACAGAGGTCCTTCAATTCCTGTGACACGAATTGCGGTCTGTTGTCGGTGACGATGGTGCTTGGAATTCCAAATCGGGTGATGATGTTCTTCATGATGAATTTGCAGACGGTTGATGCTTTGATCTCCACGTATGCTTCAGCTTCTGCCCACTTGGTGAAGTATTCCGTTGCCGTGAGAATGAAAGATTTTTGCTTGATGTCGGAATCTGGATTACCAAGGGGTCCAATAATGTCGAAAGCCCACATGGAGAAAGGCCATGGGGAGGACACAGGATGGAGTGAAGATGCAGGAGAATGAATTTTGTCAGCGTGAAGTTGACACTTAGCACACCTACGTATATATCATACACAATCTTCTTCCATGGTTGGCCAATAAAATCCTTGTCTAAGGATCTTCTTTGCTAGCATCTGTCCATTGACATGGCCACCACAAACTCCACTATGAGCTCCTTCCATAACCTTCCAAAGCTCATCTTCATCTAGACATCTCAGAAGAACTCCATCAAAACCTCTCTTATACAATGCTCCCCCAACTAGGGTGTATCGTTGAGCAACTCTCCTGATAGCTCTCTTCTCCTCAGTTGTAGCTTCCTCAGGATACGATTGATCTTCACAATATTTATTAATTTCATAATACCATGGTTTCTGTTCATCATCCATCTCTTCTAACATCTCCATTAACATAATTTCCCTCTTTTCAATGATATCTCCGTCCCTGACTTTCTTCAGCAACTTCTCCTTAGTTCTAAGGAATGAAGGGTCTTTTACGGCGGGTGAAAGACGCCTATGAACTATGATTGATTCGGATTGCTTGCTGATTGAAAAATTAAGAGAAGATGCCAATGAAGCTAGAGCGTCAGCTAAGATGTTTTGATTCCTAGGGACATGGACAAAGATCAATTTCGTGAAAAGCTTTGAGTAAGCAGAAGTAAGTTCTTGATAAGGCTTGAGCTTGGGATCAAGAGTTCGATAATTGGTCAGCACTTGGCGAAGAATCAGTTGGCTATCACCCACAATCCTGAGTTTGGTGGCACCATGGAAATGAGCAGCCTCGAGGCCAGCAAGGAGTGTCTCGTATTCAGCTATATTGTTTGTGACTGGAAAATCAAACTGAAAGGCTTGTGGAATAGTGACACCTTCAGGTAATAACAGAACGATACCGATCCCTTTTCCATGAGAATTCAGAGCTCCGTCAAAATGCAGAGTCCACATATCATCTCTGATCTGATTTACGGACATCAGTTCCTCATCCGGAAACTCCGATCGGACTAGATCAAATCGAGGAAGGGGATGATGAGCGAGATGTTCTGCTATGGCATAGCCCTTGATCGCTTTCTGCTGAATATAAATGATATCGAATTGAGATAGAAAGCTTTGCCATCGCGCTAACCTATCAGTAAGAACAGATTTCTCCAGGAGGAATTTGATCGGATTCATCCTAGCGATGAGATGGACTTCATGGGCCAGAAAATAATGCTTCAATTTCTGCACAACCCAGACCAATGCTGCACATATTTTCTCCATCGCCGTATATCTCTGTTCAGCGGGGTTGAGAAGTTTAGAGAGATAGTAGGCTGCCCTCTCTTTTCCTTCTTCATCCTCTTGTGCTAGGACAGCCCCCACTGCATCATCCAGGACTGAAATGTAAAGTACCAATGGTTTGCCTGGAGATGGTGGTCTCAAAACAGGAGGACTTGCTAGATAGTTCTTTAATCCATTGAATGCCTTCTGACACTTATTGTCCCAATCGAATTTGACTCCCGGCTTGGTAAGCTCGTAAAACGGCTTACACCTTTGTGAGTGCTGGGAGACAAAACGACGAATAAATTGTAACCTCCCGATTAATCCTCTCAACTCTTTCAAGTTTTTAGGAGGGGGCATTTCTCTGATAGCCTTCGCCTTGTTGGGATCGATCTCAATTCCCCGTTTGCTGACGATAAATCCAAGTAATTTTCCTGAGGATACCCCGAATACACATTTCTTGGGGTTCATCTTTAACTGATATTCTCTCGATCTTTCTAATACCCTTGCCAAAACTTTGGCGTGCTCAGCCTTTGTCTTTGATTTAACCAATAAATCATCCACATACACTTTCAGATCTATGTGCATCATGTCATAAAATATTGCCATCATAGCCCTCTGATAGGTGGCTCCAGCATTCTTTAACCCAAATGGCATGACGACATAGCAGTATGTTCCCCAAGGTGTAGTGAATGACGTTCTCTTGATCCTCTTCTGCCAACTTAATCTGATTGTATTCTGAAAATCCGTCCATAAACGATAAAGTTTCATAGCCAGCGGTATTATCAATGAGTACATCAATATGAGGCAATGGAAAATCATCTTTAGGACACGCCCAGTTCAGATCGCGGAAGTCAATGCAAATTCTGACCTTCCCGTCCTTCTTCATAACCGGGACTATGTTGGTCACCCATTGTGGATAAAGGACAACTCTAATAAATTTGGCTTTATGAAATTTATCGACCTCTTCCTTCATCTTTAGAGCCATTTGTGGGTGGAATCGCCTTAATTTCTGCTTGACAAGGCTAGCTCCTTCCTTTAACGTCAACTTGTGTTCAACTAAAGATGAGTCTAACCCTGGCATATCTTCATAACTCCAGGCGAAAGTGTCCTTATAGTCCTTAAGTACTTGTAGCATTGCCTTCTCATCCTCTGTAGAAAGATTTTTGCTTACGAGGACAACCTTAGGTTCGTCTTCAGTTCATAAATTGATTTCTTTGGTGGGCTCTTCTACGGCAGCTGAGGGTTCATCGAATCTCTTCACTCCACTGACATATGCCTCAGCTGCGTCCTCGTCATCTTCCTCATTCTCAACAATGGGGTCCTTTTCATGCACTAACTCATATACCCCGTACCCATCATTGACTGACTCATCGTCCATGCAATCTTCTGGCATCTGAATTGGATTTTCTAAAAACTGAGGGATCAGAGAACAAGAAAAGCATTTATCAGCTAAGTCATGGAGGTATCTATCTGGAATTTGCCTACCCTTAGGCTTCCTAGACTTCCTAACCTGACTAACCTGCTTAAAACTAGACTGCCTAACTTCACTAAACTCACTATCATAACCTAATGAAGATGAAGCAGGATGAAAATCCTGGGATACAAGTGGAAATGCAGGAGAATCCTCCCGAGGGGAGGGACAGAGTAGATCTAAGAGAGAATCTTGACCGAAGGACCCGCGCGACGGGATGCGATCGGACAAGTAAGATGTTTCCTCGATAAGGATTTGAGAAGAATTTGTTGTAAATTTGGCCTTTTTTTTTTTGATATCAGAGGAATTAAACATGAAACAGGAATGAATACAAATAGAAGGAGAATCAGATGGAGGAAGTGGCACCAAGGCCAGAGGATTAGGGGGATCATATAGTAATATGTCCCAGATCAAATCACACATCCTCTCTAGATCGAGAGGAGGTTGTGGAATAAGGTCCCGAGGGGACAGAGTAATCATAACGGGCGGAACCTGTGGAATATCTTCAATAATGACCCGTGACCAAGTCGGGGTCAAGAGCAATGTGCGAAAGAGAGTATGGAGCATGAAGACATGTGAAGGATATGTCCCCCTCCAGAGCAGATCTGTAGTGTAACCAGCTTCATAGGGGTCATCTGGCTCCCCTTCGTCAGTCTCTTCAGACAGCAATATCCGCTTATCAAAGATGGCACAAGGGCTTTCAATTAGCTCGTCAATCTGCGGCGGCCACTTGGGTTCTGTAGGATCTAGGAACAATCTATTCAGTGCAATGTAAAGGTCTCTCAGATCGAACCACCTGTACCATTCGCATTCAGGATCATGGAATTTTCTCCTTTTCATAGGCCGCAGAGCCTCCAAGGATTGGTACGTAAGTAGTTCTGAGCAATGTCTGGCCAAGTCCCTCCCATATATGTCATAGAAGTCAAAACACGAAGTAATGATCACCGTGTTGTCGTGGCTAAGTATGGGCCCTTTTACAAAGTGTGTATACAGGGTCCATGTTAGGGGATTTCGGCCTTCTTTGGGTGGCGTAGACATTGTCTCCCAGATTTTCTGACCTTCTTCAATCTCTGCTTGTTGAACCAGATCTTGCTTCAGTCTTCTTGGCCTATAGCCCAGACCACTTCCAAGTGCTGCTCGATGATCTTTGACAGGAGTGGTCCTGCCTTGCAACTGTGTGCCCAGACCTTTCCCAGGCTCATAGCCGTTCTTCATCATAATTCTCCATCTTGGGGTACTCATGCACTTCCCCCTTTTTATGGCATCTAACTGGTATGGAGAAATAGTAGCGGCTTTTAGAGGATCAGCCACTGGATGGTAGACCTGTAATACCGACAGAAAAGGTTGTCGGCCATGTAAAGCAGCAGATTTAACATTCAAGATATGAGCAGCAGCAAGGATCGGCATGCTCGTCACCTTAATAATTCGTCCTTTGAAAGGGAATTTGAGGCATTGGTGATTCGTCGAGGGAATCGCCTCAAGAGTTTTGATATAAGGACGACCCAAAATGGCATTTATAAAAGGGTCGATTTCTAGGATGTGAAATTCGACCTCTGCATGACTTACAGGACCTAGCTCCACCTTCAAATAAACCATTCCCAGAGGGGAACGGGTAGAATTGTCGTATGCTGTCACAGAGATAGGGCTAGGCAGCCATTTTTCTTTGGGCACACCGCACAGCTCCAGGGTCTTCGGAGGTAAAACATTGATCGAAGCCCCTGTATCTACCAGGCATGCATCCACGGCCTTCTTATAGATGTTGACCGTGATGCTCAGAGCCATGCTTCTGGCTGCTGGCAGTGCTAGTTCCGATGTATGAAATGTGATGGAGGGCTGATCCCCCTGAGGAACTAGTAGTGCTGCAATTTTCTCTACCGGCACGTCCTCATTGACCATCACCTTCTGTAGACATTCCATTAAGGCTTCTTGGTGAATCTTGGACCTTTTGATCAATTCAAGTACAGTGATCCGTGCCGGTGTCCTGTCCAGATGTTTCAACAAGTCATATTGAGTGTCTGGTGCACTCTCTTCATTATGGACTTCCTCAGTCGGCTGTGATGGGCCGTCTCTAACTGTGGACTGAGGAAAGACCTTGTCGAAAATCCTTCCACTTCAGAGCGCATGTTCCTAGACTGTGGAGGATCCGGGTGACACCTTAAGTACCGCAGGGTTAGATGGTGCGGATGATGTAGAGGGTTGGTATGTAGGTGATGGCGTAGGGTTAGGTGGTGATGGCGCGGTGCGGATTAGAGGCCTAGATGGTTGGATGGTGGATGGGTAAGTGGTTGGTGAAGTGGAGAATGGCACACGTAATAGCGGTTTGGATGGTAAGGGGGTATCTGGGTAGGTGGTAGTGGTAGTGGGTGAAGTAGGAAATGGTACGCGTAATAGCGGTCTGGATGGTAGGAGGGGTGCGTGATTGGTTTGCGGGGGGTTATATGATGGGGGCGTAGGAGTGCGGGGCGTGATGGGCTTAAGGAATGCAGGTAGTGGTAATGGGTTATTGGGTGCGGGTGAGTGATATGTGGGTGTCGGTAGAGGGGTGATGGTAATGGGTTGTGGCCTAGGTATGTGGATGGTGCGGCGTGGTGGTCGTTCTTCGGTACTTTGAACGTGACCCGTTGAACAAAGAGAGGAAGAGTCCTCTATTCTCCACTGTTGCCCACGACCAGCCTCAGACTGGCTGTTCGTCAAAATGGGAGCAACTTGGTTTTGGTTCTGGTACTCCGGGAGTGGATTCTGCACTATGCCCATGTTGGGTGGTGCTGCTGCTTGTGCTGGTGGTCTTGCTTACTGCTGTTGTGGTCTTCTCGCCTTCAGGGCTGATATACCTCCTCCCAGTTTATGCCGCCCTGCTCATTGAGATCATGAATATAATCTCTGAACTGGAAGCAAGTGTCGATGGTATGCCCAGGTTGCCTATGGAAATAGCAATACCTGGACGTGTCGGCATTTTGAAGCAAGACGGCCTTTTCCCTTGGCAAAACTAAGGCATTAGCTGCCATTAGAGCGCTGAAGATATCTGCCAAGGATTCTGGGAGGGCCAGGTATTCTGCCCTTTTAGGGCCTGGAGGTCTTCTCTGCTGGTTGTAGTCACCAGGAGGAGGGACATTATGGTACGCCGGCGGTGCGCGCGACTAATACTGTAGCTGTTGCTGTTGCTGATATTGCTGTTGTTGGGGTTGCTGGTACTGTTGTTGCCGTTGCGGCGGCTGCGGTAGCTGTTGCTGGTTCTGATTCGGCTGCTGGGGCCGTTGATACTGTTGCTGATAATGGGGGTTCTGCTGCTGCCTATACCCCTGCTGGTTTGGCTGCGGTGGCCTCTGGTACTGCTGCTGGTTCCTCACGAACTGGGGCGAGTTATTATTCATGCTACTAACTTGCTCGTGAGAGAGCATGCCCTCAGTAGTCGGACCTGTGCTGGTAGAGTTTGGCACTGCAGGCTTCTGGGGTGGAGGTCTGCTAGGTCTGTGAGGATCAAAGACGCTAGAGAACGTAGCGTCCTTGAAGGCATTTTGGCAGTACCGTGCTCTTTCATAGAGCTCTGCCATGTTGGTCAGATTGTTCAAGGAGAGGACAAGCTTGAACTGGGGCGTGGCGTTGGAAATTAACATCTTCACTTGCTCAGATTCGGACAAGTGATCCTTCACCTTTTCGGCCAGGCCCCGCCACCTGTCAGCAAAACTGACAAACTCCTCATCATGTTTCATCTTTTCTGCAATGAGGTCAGTGATGGACAAGGAGGGTGCAACTCTATCCTGGTATCGTTGGATAAATTTGCGTGAAACGATACTGTAATCCTCTACTTCGGAGGGTTCCAGAGAAAAGAACCACTCGAGGGCTGGTCCCTCTAGAGATCTCCTGAACAAAAAGGCTAACGACCTCTTATCGTTCTGCCAGAAAGACGATTCATACATAAACTCTTTCAAATGTGTGAAGGGGTTACCAGTACCGTTGTACTTCCGGTACACTGGCATCTCAGAGAGTGGTAGGTGGAATACCGGCAGGCTCGGCAAATTGATCTCTGGCGCAGCTTTAACCCCCATCATTTTCTGGAGGTTGTTAAACTGCTCATCCATGCGCTCCATCTTGGCCAGCAACGCTTGCGTGGTCAGATCTGCCTGGGGAGGGGGAGGAGGTGGAGGTACCTGA
Source organism: Zantedeschia hybrid cultivar (assembly GCA_030544215.1). NCBI lineage: Eukaryota > Viridiplantae > Streptophyta > Magnoliopsida > Alismatales > Araceae > Zantedeschia > Zantedeschia hybrid cultivar. The sequence goes on from JARZZO010000005.1 coordinate 22,440,589, forward strand.
TAGGCCTGCTGCCTAGAGTACGTTGGACATGGGGGAAAATAAAGGGGAGGTCCGGCAGAGCTTCCGCCATGCCCGAGGGTATTTTGATAAACAGGCGTTTGCGGTCTAGCCGGTTGCCTAGAGGATGAAAGTTGCGGCCCAACTAGTCGAGAAGTAATATGAAGGCCTTCCATGGCCTGATGGATGTCAGGAGGAGGAAGAGGAGGTTGTTGGGTAACAACAGGGGGAGCCATAGGGTTCGGCTCAGCAGGCTGCATGGGTGCCTTCCCCTTCAGAATAGACTGGATCGCCTCGAACTGCTGAGGGTCCAGTCGGGAGGCAAGAACTCCCAAGACGTTGACAAGATCTGAAGGATCAGAGGATGAGGGGTCATTCTGATTCATGTCCCCCTCAAGATCGGGAATAGGAATCGCATATTCATGCGGGGGAAGATCAGGATATCGATCATGGGGATGAAAGAGAGGTGTCCGGACATTCCCATCTTGTCGATAGGGAATGGGGACAGAATTACGGGAGGCATCAGCATCTCTCCCATTCTCATAGTTGTAGTCAGAATCCCGAGGGGCATTAGCATCTCCCTCGTAATTGACCATGGCGTCTGGAGCCACACTCAAGTCCCTGCCTGATCGCAGCAGCATGATGTTAGATTCCCTTTTTTCAAAGATTTGACAAACAAGTTGCACATAGATTAATCAAACAAGTGGATGTTAATCGTGATTTTAAGGTTCCTTGTTGAGTTATTTGAATTGGATTAAACCATAAATTCGCTCAGGGAAAGGATCTTGGTTTCAGTTCAATTTCCACCGTTATTCTCTAGGGCTTTCTCTCACAACGCTTTTGGAATCTAGCCGGGACTTCAATTGGTACAACCAGCCCGATGATCAAGGAGGAATACCTTGATTTTGGGGACTTATGGAGGCCTTAACGTCAACTTCTCTAGTCTGATCAAGGGACCAACCCAATCAGAGAGAGTTGCTGACGTCAAGTAGTGTGTTCCTAGGAAAAGGAGGGTATTCGCCTCAATGCGTATGTCCTACGGCCTGGATGGCCTCTAATGCTTAATAATAATGGGTAGCTAGCACTCAAACCACAGAAATCTGAAGACTAAAAAATAACTAAAAAAATGTATGAATTGCGTCGATGGTAGTCGACGCTATTCAAAACAGAATCTTAATTTTTTCGCAGAAACAGATGCAGACAGCATAGAAGATATGAAGACTGAAAGGCGTCTGGGTGTGTTGACACGGTTTGAAACGCGTCAGTGCTCCTGGACGCTTTTCAGTTCGCAGAAACAGTTTTGCAGGAGGATTTTCTGGGTTAAATCCTCCTCAAACAGAATAAAAAGCAGTAAACAATCAACTCATGCAGATTTTTTTTAGTTCCAGATTTTAACATGATGATTTACTAACTAAACAATTAGAAAATCAATCAATCACACATCATTTTTATCACAAAAACAGCTTTTTAAACTAATCAAGGGGGGGTAAGATCTTGCCACTGGGGTGTGCACGTGGTGCACGAGGGAAATTAATTAAACTAAAACACTCACCAATTGGTGAGGACGTGTCAAGAGACACAAATGGTGCACCGTGGGTGCCCGATTGATGATAGCAAGAACAAAAAAGAAACTAAAAGATGGCGAGACCAAGTCCCACCGTGATCGCCAAAAAAGTTGTAGGTGCTTTAAAATGCTAGTGTGATTAACATGAAAAATCTAGGTTGTTTAATGCAAAATAAACCTAAAAAAAAACAGCAACTAAGTGCAGTGATCGCCAGAAACTTTTGACTTAAAAGTTTCAAAAGAGGTATGATCGCCTACCTGTTTGAACGCGGAAGATATTGAGTCTTTGATTCCCCTCCTTCAGCCGGCTGAAGAAAGGGAGCCCTTCTCGTTCTTTGTTCTTGCTGTTGAATTTAAAGTTTTGAGAAGTTGAGGATCGTCCAGAAATCTTTGTGACTTTGTACTTGTTTTCCTTCCTTTAATTCTCCTTTTTTTTTTTTGCAGCTCGCAGAAATATAGAAAGAAATGAAGAAACAATGATGATGAGAATTTAAGTAGAAGCAGTATCCATACTAATCATGGTTTTAAGCATACAACTAAACAGCAAACTTACTTGTTGGGATGGCTTTTAAAACCCCTTAATCAAATAGGTTTTGAAAAGATGATGTTGTGGTGTGTGTATTGCATAAAGTGATGATGAAGAATGAGAGATTAATGAAGATGTAAAATGAAAATACAGAAATGAAACACTTATACCGATTGACGAAGCCTTGAATTGGATGAAGAACGGATGCCGACTTCTGGAAACAGCAGCGCTTCAGCGTTTAGACGTCGTTGCTCCGATCTTCAACTCGCTATCGCTCAATTAACTCAAGATTACGCTTTTTTTTTCTTCTTCAACATGTAAGGTATTTATAGGCTTTTTCTGCATCCGTGATTAACATAGAAAAATCTAAGGATTTATCCATCTTAACCGACAGATAAATACTGATTAATTCATCTTTATCTGTAATTATCTAAAACGCGTCTACCATGGCTGACGCCTTTCAGATTAATTAAGATAATGATAAAGATCCGGGAAAATTTATCTTTATCTTTATTAGCTAAAACGCGTCCACATGTGCAGACGTCTTTTAAACTAATTAAGATAAGGATAAACATCCGGAAGGGAAGTAGAAATAGCCTAGGAAACTTAAAACGCGTCAGTTCTCACATACGCCTTTTAGCAAATTAATCAATTGATTAAAATTCAAATTTAAATGTTAAAATAAGAATAAACTCTAAATGGCGTCCACATGGGTCGACGTCTTTTAGAATTCTACATATTTTAACTGAAATTTGAGCTAAAATCAATTCAATTGATTAACTTAAACATGTCTGTTCGACCCGACACTTAAAAAGATCAATAAAAATTAATCAATGGTTAAATATCAGACCATTCTGAGGCATTATTATATGATATGAAATTTACTCGAAATGACGTCAAAATTAGCGTGTCTACAAGGAGTGGAAGATCCGAGGTAGGATGATGGTTCTTGTAACACCCTAATCCAAAGTATACCGAACCACTTCAAGTTGGCTCTCTTGGCTCAGTGTGTTGTCGGTTCACAATTTAAATTTCACATAATAAGCTGGAGATAATTAGTGCAAACTAAAGAAAATTTACAAGTAGATAACGTTCATGAGGAATAAACATCTAAATCATCTATACGCAAATCCAATTAATTACAATCCCATCACAATAGTCATAAATAATATAAGGGATTTGTAAATTACATAACCACGAGTCTCAAGATACATGTTCAAAAACAAATCACAAATATAAGTTGTATTATGTTAATATCACAATAGGCTGGCAACCAAGCAACCGTTGGACTGTGGATCATAGCCTACCAACTTTTAGTCCACCACCATGTGTCATCCCTATAGACGCCCAAGGTAGAACTCCAATAATCCACCATGCAACTAATATGCGATGGAATAATTATATAAATCATGCGATCATTACTATTGGGTCATTACCCGTGCCTATGGGGCTTCATCTAGTTCTTGGCTTTATTATTTATACTTCTCATTCTGTTCAATCCATGGGTCATAGGTGATTTCTATTTCATGAATTCATTTGATCAGCTTCACATGGGTAACATTGGTGTCACCTAACAATATCATTGTCCTGAGTAATTTGATCTTTTTAATTTATAATAGACTTTTTCTTAGATTCAATAATGTAATTTTTTAAAATATAAGGCCTATTTGGGTGTATTAGGTTTACTATAAACTCATTTTCAAAAATAACCTTAGTCTGGATAGGTAAGAACAGGTTTACTATCATTTGAGTTTATCATAAGGATGTAAACAAATCCATATATATTTGTTTTATATCCATATTTGTATTCAACAAGTATATATATGGATTTTACGTTCGTTTTAAATGTAGATATAGATATGTTTATTTTAGAATATTCATAGATATAATTCTTAAGTTTCCTAGTTTCATAGGCCCTTATGTTCATTTCTTTTGTTGTATGTTAAAATGTACGATTTATTTTTGTCTTGAGTCATGCAAGGATTTATTGATTCTACATTTAGCATTTTATTTTGATAGTAGATATTAATTTATATTTTTCTTGTCAATTTTAGGAACCAATTTAAAATGTCCAAAAAAACATCTTCTATAAATAGCAGATCTAGCAGGAAGAAAGAATATGGGTCATTAGTTTATAAGGACATTGAGAGAGTAAAAATTAAGGATGGAAGTATTTAGGCTATGTAAAAGCATATAATGGTAAGTTCAATGGAGATAGCAAGCAAGGCACTACTCATTTGTCGAAACATTTAAAGCATTGCAAAGAGTACAAGAGATTTAAGGAAAAAATCATGTGTGAATTATAAATTTGGCCAAAATGTTTGTTCTAATGATTTAACGTATATGATCATTATGCATAAATGTTCAACACTAGGTTTTTTTAACTTTTACATATAAGACACGTCCTAAATTCAATATGGTATCATGTACCATTGTTTAGACATATTGCATTCAAAAATTTTGAGAATGAAAAGTAGAAGTTGTTTGTAGTTCTTGATCAGCTTCAATGTTAAGCGAGTGTAACTATGAACATGTGAACATCAGGACAAAATGTAAGCTATATGACCCTAACAATACATTATTTGATAAAAATTGGAGATTGAAAAAGACTCAGTTTATGTAAGGTAAGTGAGTGGCATAAAGGTGTAGCCCTTGAAAAGCAATTGAAAAAAAGTTGAGTGAAACATTGCGAAGACAATATTTAGCATTGTGCTTGATAATTGTTCAACAAGTGATGTCGTAGTTCATGAGCTAAACAATATCTTAATTAGAAAATGAGCTCTCTTATCCAATGATGATTTGTTTCATATGAGATATTGTACTCGCATACTTAATTTGATTATTCAAGATGAATTGGCTTCAATATCTAAAATAGTAAAAAAGGTACGTGAAAGGATGAAGTGGGTGAAAGCTTATCCATAAAGGTTAGTGGCTTTTGAAGAGTATATTACACAAATTAGAAGTCTATCTAATGTTCTAGTTTTGGAATGTCCAACTAGATGGAACTCTATACTTTCTTGAGACTACATTAAAGTTCAAAGATGTCTTTTCTCATTTATCATTGTTTCATGAGTCTTACAAAAATAGCCCATCTTTTGAGGAATGGGAGCATGTTATTCTTGTGCATGATTGTTTAAAGTCATTTTATAATGTGGAAGAAATTTTCTTGTACATTGTATCTTACTATAAATAGACACTTCAAATAATTCTTTTGTAAAAGAATGGTACATGAGTGCATATGACTTCATTTCATCAATAGCTTTTAATATGCTCAAGAATTTGAAAAGTATTAGGAAAACACTAACAAAATCTTATCAACTGCATGTATATTAGACTCAAGAAATAAAATGAAACTAACTAAACACAATGAAACCAACTAAACTCTACCTCCTTTTAAAAGATGTTTGAAGAATATGAGCAAATAGTGCCCCACTTGCCTAGTGATGAGAATGAGACATATCTACATCTTCCACTTCTAATTTAACTTCACTTTTGGAGTTCATGGGCTTTTAAATTGAAAAGGCTCAACAAATACCTTGAAGAAAAATCATTGAACTATCCTTATAAATCTAATTGGGAGTTGTACTTAAATGAACCTATGGGCTTATCTAAAAATAGAATTTTTGGTGACTTTGATCTATTGAGTTGGTGAGAGGAGAATACAGCTAAGCATCCTACTTTAGCATGTATTGCTCGAGATATCTTAAGAATTCCAATAACTACTATTGCATTAGAAGTTGCATTTAGTATTGGAGGAAGGGTCATTGGTTAAATAAGGTCAATATTGCACCAAAAAATGGTGGAAGGGTTGACATGTAGAAAGGCTAAATGAAAACTGAGTTTAGAGGTGATTATTAAAGGCAGAAGTAGAGAGACAATTGGCCTTCACCCTGATTCTACATTTCGTGGGACACTAACTTCTTTTTTTTTAATCTTTTCTCTAATCTCCCATATTTATTTCTAAAATTCTAGTAAGATAGAATCCCAAAGAAATTAGGTAGGTACAATCTCTCAAATTTTTAAAATTTGAGCACAACGGAGTCCCAACCTTACGTTGTCTAAGCACTAGAAGTTCTCAAAATAAAGCTTATCTTTGCATGCCCTATGTATAACTATAGATGTAAGGACAACGAATGCTTGAAGACAAGCTAGCCAACATGGGGATGGAATTGTTAGGGATTTAGGAATATCTGTAGTGGAAGCCATCCCTAACGAAGGAGGAAGACGACGAGGAAGCCGTTCCACGCATGCATACGAGCCTCGCGAGCATCGCATGAACGCTGGACGTGGAGATCCGTGTAACCTGAGCACGATCTCCTCTGGTTCCTCTCTTTATCTCACTTGATGCGTATGGCCTGATGGGAAGTCATAGACTTCTTATATATAGAGGAGGGACTAGTCCCATTTAATCTTAAATGGATCCCACCCATTACAGGATCCTAATGGGCTCCTTATGAGTTAAGCCCAATAGGCATATTCCATTAATTGGACCTAATGGTGTGTTCTGTGCAGCCCAATGACCACAAGTGGATCATCTTATTAGGTGAAAATCCAACATTCTGTCACTTGATCCAACTTGTCATAACCACATCAAATCTTCATTTGAAAACATACTTATAATATAAACATATATAATTTCAAAAGGATTCTTGAAGATTTGACATCATGGGCATACACCTTAAGATAGAAACACAGTATGCGCGCGCATGATAAAACAAAATTACACACCATTCCAGTTAATAGAATCTTAGGAATTCAATAATAGTAAATCAAATGACATGGGTCATGGCGGCAAATGCATTCAATTACACATCTCTTTCCATGTACCACAATACCACCAACTTACTATAATTGAACAACAAATATGGAATTGCAAATAAACTCAAACCATGTTTATCTGTTGGTCACCACTTAAACATACAATCTGCCAACCATAATCCACAACCAACATGTATATACAACAAATGGAATAGGCAGAAAACAATAGAATAATCATGATATAAATATGATCACAAATAATTGTATGGATCAAACTGAAAATGTCATAACATATGGAGAGAACTGATAAGATCCATCCAAATCACATGACTACAAAAAGTGCTAGCAGATAGTCCCTTCGTGAGTGGGTCAGCAACCATAAGATCGGTCCCAATATGTTTTACAGACACTTCAATATTCTTCACTATGTCTCTAAGAACAAAATACTTGATATCCAAGGCTATACCACCTTTGGACGCCTTATTGTTCTTGGAGAAGAAGACTGCAACGGAATTGTCACAGTAAATCCTGATAGATCTGGAGACGAAATCAACAAATGATAGACCTATAAGCAAATTCCGCAACTGAATGACTGGAGCACTAGTCTCAAAACAAGTAATGAACTCAGCTGCTATGATGGAAGCCACTGTAATACTCTTATTCTCACTGCACCATGTGATAGCTCCCCCAGCTAAGTCGAAGATGTAGCCTATAGTGGACTTCCTCGAATCAAGACACCCGTCAAAATCAGCATCAAAATACGCAATGACCTCCAACTGATCTGACCTCCTATATGTGAGCATGTAATTCATCGTGCCTTTAAGATAACGTATGACTTTCCTGACAGCTTTTCAATGATTCATGGTTGGGTTGCTCTGGTACCTGCTGAGCAAACCTACGGCAAAAGCAATATCTTGACATGTACAAGTCTGAAGGTACATCAAGTTCCCAACGGCTGAAGCATATGGAATAGGCTCCATCTGCTTCTTCTCTAAGTCATTCCTGGGACACTACAATTCACTGAATTTATCACCTTTTACAATGGGTACTTTATCAGGTGCGCAGGACTGCATGTTGAATATTTCCAAGGCCTTTGAGATGTAAGCTTTCTGAGAAAGACCAAGAGTGCATGAGGGTCTATCTCTAGTGATCTCAATGCCCAAGACATAGTAGGTATTATCTTTCATCTCAAAGTTCCTAGAAAAGAAAGCATTCGTTTTGTGCAACAAACCAAGATCACTGCTAGCAAGCAAAATGTCATCTACATATAAAAGCAAGACAATGAATTTACTCCCACTGATCTTTAGGTACAAACATTCATCAATAATGTTTTCCTTAAACCCAAAGGATAGTTAATTTCATTAAACTTTATGAACCATTGTCAGGAGACTTACTTAAGTCTATAAATGGATTTCTTTAATTTGCATACTAAGTGTTCTTTTCCTTCAGCACGAAACTCTTGAGGTTGCTCTATATATACTTCTTTATCTAGATCCCCATTGAGGAAAGCCGTTTTCACATACATTTGATATAACTCTAAGTCAAAATGAGCTACTAAAGTCATGACTATTCTGAATGAGAGCTTCTTGGAAACTGGAGAGAAGGTCTCATCATAGTCAATACCTTCCCTTTGAGTAAAACCCTTAGCCACCAATCTGGTCTTATATCGCTCAACTTTACCTTTAGAGTTCACTTTAGTTTTGAATATCCATCTACATCCAACAAGTTTGGACCTTTTTGACAAGTTGACGAGTTCCAAGACTTGATTTTTAGCCATTAAGTCAAGCTCTTCCTTCATGGTTTCAAACCAATAGGTGGATTTTTCACTCTTTATAGTTTGTGAAAACGTCACTGGATCATCAATGTCACTCATGTCTAAACTGTCCTCCTGTAAGTATACTATAAACTTATCAGATATAGCAGGTCTCCTGACTCTTTCAGATCGACGCAGTGTTGGCCCTTGATCCACCTGAGGAGGTGGTTGGTCAACTATTGCGACATTTACAGGTTCTGGAGCAACATGGGGTGGACCAACTGCAACTACTTGCTACCCCAAGATATCATTCCGCTAAATGAATATGGGAACAATGTTGTCAGTTGTTATAGGTGTATCATCTTGATCTTGTAACTTCTCAAAAGAAATCTCTCGAGAAGGTCACTCCCACTAACTCCGTCGTCTTCAAGAAATCTTGCCTTATATGTTTCTATAATGATGGGAACATGGGATGGACAATAGAATCGATACCCCTTTGATCTCTCTAGACAACCAATGAAGAATCTACTAGTTGCTCTGAGATCAAATGCTTTTTCTTGTGGATTGTATGGTCTGGCCTCAGCTGAACACCCCCATGTGCGCATATAGCTCACAGAAGGTTTTCTATCACACCATAACTCATAAGGAGTCTTAGGTGCAACCTTCGTAGGAACCTTGTTTACAATGTGTGCAACTGTCTTAAAGGCCTCACCCCATAAGGATAAAGGAAGGGTAGAATGACTCAACATTGTCCTGACCATTTCCTTAAGCATTTGATTCCTTATTTATGCAACCCCATTCTAATATGGACTGCCAGGAGTAGTGTACTGAGATACAATACCCTCCTCTTTAAGGAATCTAGCTAATGGTCTAGGCCTTTGTCCCATCGCTGTATACCTATCATAGTACTCGCCACCTCTATCAGACCTGACTATCTTGATTACTTTTCCTGTTTGTTTCTTTACTTCCATCTTGAAATCCTTAAAGACATTGAAAACATCTACCTTTTCAAGAAGTAAATAGAGATATATGAATCTAGAATAGTCATCTATAAAAGTGACAAAGTACCTCTCACCAGTCAAACAAGGTGAAAACGGACCAAAAATATCAGTGTGAATTATTTCTAAAATTCCAAAACTTCTAGTGGCATCCTTATTAGGCGTGTGTATTTGCTTTCCTTTAATGCAATCAACACATGTCTCAAAGTCAGTAAAATCCAGAGTGTGTAACACTCCTTCTCCCACTAACCTCTTAAGCCTCTTAATGAAAATATGTCATAATCTCCTATGCCATAATATAGATGAATTTTCATTAACTCTACCACGCTTGTGGCCAATATGAACTGAAGTATGTAGGGTATTATGAGATTGTTCATTAACATTACTAAGATATAATTTATATAAACCATCAGATAGAGAACCAGTACCAATAACAACAGAATCTTTTATTAATTCAATTGAAGAGTTTCCAAGACTAACTTGAAAATCTTTTGAATCAAGTTTTGATACTGAAACTAAATTTCTATTAAAAGATGGTACATAAAAAGTGTCTTCTAAATCTAGAACAAATCCTGATTCCATAAAAATCCTATAAGTTCCTACGACCTTGACTTGTGAACGCGTCATCTTTCCTAAAAGATGCTTCCCTCACCCTCATTCGAAGGCCTTTGAAAAAGGAATCCCTGCATAGAAGTGACAACATGCACAATAGAACCTGAGTCAATCCACCATGTATCATTAGGAACATTGACTAAATGAGACTTATAGCAAACATAAGATGAGATATTACTTTTCTTCTCAAACCATGCCTTCCTTTCAAACAATCTTTCTTAACATATTCATGTAGTTTGCAGAAGAAGCACTTATCATTTTTACCTTTTGACTTGTTCTTCTTCTTGCCTTTATTTTGGACACCCTTCTTCTTTCCTAATCTATTTTTCACTTTATGAGAGGTAAAAAAAATAGCATTGTTCCTCTCTCCTCTCAATCTCTCTTTCTCCTGAACACACATGGTCATCAATTCATTCACAGACCATTTAGCCTGATGTGTGTTGTAGGAGATCGTGAATGCCTCATATTCACTAGGCAGAGAGTTGAGAATGAAATGAACTAGGAAAGTGTATGAAATGATAACTTCCATGGCATTCAGTTGAGCTGAAATATCTCTCATAATCATTATATGCTCTCGAACACTACTACTAGTGTATTCCATCGAGGACAATTTAGCCATTAAAGTGCTGGCTATGAATGCTTTAAAATGCTCGTCTGATTAACATGAAAAATCTAGGTTGTTTAGTGCAAAATAAACCTATTAAAAACAGCAACTAAGTGCAGTGATCGCCAGAAACTTTTGACTAAAAAGTTTCAAAAGAGGGTATGATCGCCTACCTGTTTGAACGCGGAAGATATTGAGTCCTTGATTCCCCTCCTTCAGCCGGCTGAAGAAAGAGAGCCCTTCCTTTGTTCTTTGTTCTTGCTGTTGAGTTTGAGGTTGAGGATCGTCCAGAAATCATTTTGACTTTGATTGTTTTCCCCTTTGATTCTCTTGTTGTTGTTGAGTGCAGCAGAATAGAAAGAAAAGAGATAAAGAAAACAATGATGAGAACTTTAAACAAAAGCAGTATCTATTCTAATCATGATGTTAAACATGCAATTAAACAGCAAACTTACTTGTTTAATGGCTTTTGAAACCCCTTAATCAAATAGGTTTTGAAAAGAATGAATGTGGTGTGTGTGTTGCATGAAGTGAATGATGAAGAATATAGAACTAAATGAAATAAAAATGCAGAAATAAAAGCTTATGCCCAATGGTTGAATTCTTGAATGGATGAAGAATCTTGAAAGGACGCCGACTTCTGGAAATGGCAACGCTTCGGCGTTCCAACGTTGTTGCTTCGATCTCCAACTCGCTCGAGATTACACTTAACTTTAATAGCGCTCAACTTTTTTTTAACTCTTCAAGATGTAAGGTATTTATAGACTCCTTCTGTGTTCGCGGATTAACATAGAAAAATTTCGGATTTATCTATCTTAACCGACAGATAAATACTGATTAATTCATCTTTATCTGTAATTATCTAAAACGCGTCTACCATTGTTGACGCCTTTCAGATTAATTAAGATAAAGATAAATATCCGGAAAACTTATCTTTATCTTTATTAGCTAAAATGCGTCTACATGTGTAGACATCTTTTACACTAATTAAGATAAGGATAAACATCCGGAAGAGAAGTAGAAATAGCTTAGGAAACCTAAAACGCGTCAGCACTCACAGACGCCTTTTAGCTAATTAATCAATTGATTAAAATTCAAATTTAAACGTTTAAACAGGAATAAACTCTAAATCGCGTCCACACAGGTTGACGTCTTTTAGAATTATGCATATTTTAACTGAAATTTGAGCTAAAATCAATTCAATTGATTAACTTAAACATGTTTGTTCGACCCGACACTTAAAAAGATCAATAAAAATTAATCAATGGTTAAATATCAAACCATTCTGAGGCATTATTATATGATATGAAATTTACTCGAAATGACGTCAAAATTAGCGTGTCTACAGCTGCCTCACCTTGGCATCGTCTTTGCAAGGGAGTGAAATGGAATGGAATATATTGAAAAGGTGATGCCAAGGTGTGATGAGACACGCTCTTAACATCACATGATTGGAATTTTTCTCAAAATCATCAATGAAGATAGCTCAAAGAAATCAATAGAATTAATCCTGTCTGGATGAGGTAGACAAGGAAATAAAATAAAGTCGATCAACCTCCTCGGAGTGGGAAGTACCCCAGGTCATAGACACTGTAGGTTTCATCATGGGGAGCGTTTGCCAGCCAATGTGGACGTGCTGCAGCCATAATGGATCTTTAAAAGGAAACAAGAAATATTGGATAAAGAATCTAAGAAAGGATAGAATTCCAAGGATATCTTCAAGCGAACCTCAAAGATAATCAAGATACTCAATTCAGAATGGAATATTTCATATCATGTTTGAAATTATTTGATTTAATGGTCTGAAACTTAATCAATAATTAATCCTTATCACAATGATTTCAAAGTCCTATATGATGCATGCTGGGCTAAAAGAAAAATATAAAGTCAAATAAAATATAAATTAATCAAGGATAATATTGTCAAATTGTCATTAATGAGTCAAGATACAAACTCTTGTAATCCAGTGCTAAGCCGAAGCTCGTTTATCCACGCACCGTTTCACAAAAGTGGAACCATCGTCCCCACTAATTAACAATCCAACGGCCTATCCATGCGATTAAGAATTCTCTGGAATTATCACTGTTTTTTTTTTGTTGAAGGGGAACTCAAATTTCAGTTTCATCAAAACTACAAGGTCCTTGACATACTCTAATAAATACTTAACATATAGTAATGCGAATGCAAAATAATTACATGAAAGTAACACAAGGGTAGAGATAACCGTCTTTTTAGCCACGGTCAAGACTTCATAAATTCCCACAGTGGGATCTTCTTGACATTTCCAACTTTATTCAGGTTTTCTTTGAATTTCCTGCAATCAAAATTATTAATAATTCCAAACAAATATTTAAGCACAAACCACATAATTTCAGGTAAATCATAGAAAGGCTAAAACGCGTCGTGTCGCGCAGACGCCATTTAACATTGAAACGCGGCGGTTCTCCTCGACGCCTTTTACTCACAGAAACAGGTTTCTGCTTGTTCTCTATTCGAATTCCAACTCTCTTCATGCCTTGTGTCCTGTATACAACTTGAACAAACATGTTAAGTATCTGTTTAGGCTTAGCCCCTTGCCTGATTAAGTAACCGACTACTTGATCATATCCTTGATAGAAAGGTCAAGGGGCATAGCCTTTATTAACAAAGGTAATGAGAATAATCAAACTTAAGCAAAAATGCAACATGCAAGCAGACAGATGCTTACTGAAAATAAAAGGAATAAGACATACTAAGTGCAATAAGCAAATGCTAATTGAAATATTTTTGTTGTTTTGAAATATTCATTTTTGTTTGGGTTTTGAAATATATGCTTTTTTTTCGGATTTTGGACGTGTATATATTTTTTTTTAAATTTTTGACATATATATATATTTTTTGACATATGTATTTTTTTTTTATTTTTGACATATTTTTTTTTTTTGGATTTTTGACATGTATATTTTTTTTGGATTTTTAACATATATATTTTTTTGGATTTTTGACTAAAAGATCAGCATGGTACTCAGATCAAAAGATCATATTCATTTATTAACTTAATTTTCCAAATTGTTCTTTAACAACTTAACTTAAAACCATCGTGTTTGAACTTGTGTTTCCATTCGTGATCCCATTTGATGATTTGACTCTTAGTCAATCTAAGCCATTCCTTAAGTTTGGAGTACATCTCTTTAGAAGGAAAAGAAGAATAAGTTTAGAAAGCCCATGAGAAGGTTCCGAATTTGACTCCCGGTTTGGTAAGCTCGTAAAACGGCTTACACCTTTGTGAGTGCTGGGAGACAAAACGGCGAATAAATTGTAACCTCCCGATTAATCATCTCCACTCTTTCAAGTTTTTGGGAGGTGGCATTTCTCTGATAGCCTTCGCCTTATTGGGATTGATCTCAATTCCCCATTTGCTGACGATAAATCCAAGCAATTTTCCTGAAGATACCCCGAATACACATTTCTTGGGGTTCATCTTTAACTGATATTCTCTCAATCTTTCTAATACCCTTGCCAAAACTTTGGCGTGCTCAGCCTTTGTCTTCAATTTAACCAATAAATCATCCACATACACTTCCAGATCTATGTGCATCATGTCATGAAATATTGCCATCATAGCCCTCTGATAAGTGGCTCCAGCATTCTTCAATCCGAATGGCATGACGACATAGCAGTATGTTCCCCAAAGTGTAGTGTATGACGTTTTTTCTTGATCTTCTTCTGCCAGCTTAATCTGGTTATATCCTGAAAATCCGTCCATAAACGATAAGGTCTCATAGCCAGCAGTATTATCAATGAGTACATCAATTTGAGGCAATGGAAAATCATCTTTAGGACATGCCCGGTTCAGATCGCGGAAGTCAATGCAAATTCTGACCTTCCCGTCCTTCTTCATAACCAGGACTATGTTGGCCACCCATTGTGGATAAAGGACAACTTTAATAAATTCGGCTTTATGTAATTTGTCGACCTCTTCCTTCATCTTTAGAGCCATTTGTGGGTGGAATCGCCTTAATTTCTGCTTGACAGGGCTAGCTCCTTCCTTTAACGTTAATCTGTGTTCAACTAAAGATGAGTCTAACCCCGGCATATCTTCATAACTCCAGGCGAAAGTGTCCTTATAGTCCTTAAGTACTTGTATCATTGCCTTCTCATCCTCTGTACAAAGATTTTTGCTGACGAGGACAACCTTAGGTTCGTCTTCAGTCCCTAAATTGATTTCTTTGGTGGGCTCTTCTACGGCAGCTGAGGGTTCATCGAATCTCTTCACTCCACTGGCATATGCCTCGGCTGCGTCCTCGTCATCTTCCTCATCTTCAACAATGGGGTCCTTTTCATGCACTAACTCATATACCCCATACCCATCATTGACTGACTCATCATTCATGCAATTTTTTGGCATCTGAATTGGATTTTCTAAAAATTGAGGGATCAAAGAGCAAGAAAAGTATCTATCAGCTAAGTCCTGGAGGTATCTATCTGGAATTTGCCTACCCGTAGGCTTCCTAGACTTCCTAACCTGACTAACTTGCCTAAAACTAGACTGCCTAACTTCACTAAACTCCCTATAACCTAATGAAGATGAAGCATGATAGAAATCCTGGGATACAAGTGGAAATACAAGAGAATCCTCCCGAGGGGAGGGACATAGTAGATCTAAGAGAGAATCTTGACCGAAGGACCCGCGCGACGGGATGCGATCGAACAAGTAAGATGTTTCCTCGATAAGGATCTAAGAAGAATTTGTTGTAAAATTGGCGTTTTCTTTTTGATATCAGAGGAATTAAATATGAAACAGGAATGAATACAAATAGAAGGAGAATCAGATGGAGGAAGTGGCACCAAGGCCAGAGGATTAGGGGGATCATATAGTAATATGTCCCAGATCAAATCACACATCCTCTCTAGATCGAGAGGAGGTTGTGGAATAAGGTCCCGAGGGGACAGAGTAATCATAACGGGCGGAACCTGTGGAATATCTTCAATAATGACCCGTGACCAAGTCGGGGTCAAGAGCAATGTGCGAAAGAGAGTATGGAGCATGAAGACATGTGAAGGATATGTCCCCCTCCAGAGCAGATCTGTAGTGTAACCAGCTTCATAGGGGTCATCTGGCTCCCCTTCGTCAGTCTCTTCAGACAGCAATATCCGCTTATCAAAGATGGCACAAGGGCTTTCAATTAGCTCGTCAATCTGCGGCGGCCACTTGGGTTCTGCAGGATCTAGGAACAATCTGTTCAGTGCAATATAAAGGTCTCTCAGGTCGAACCACCTGTACCATTCGCATTCAGGATCATGAAATTTTCTCCTTTTCATGGGCCGCAGAGCCTCCAAGGATTGGTACGTAAGTAGTTCTGAGCAATGTCTGGCCAAATCCCTCTCATATATGTCATGGAAGTCAAAACACGAAGTAATGACCACCGCACAGCTCCATGGCCTTCGAAAGTAAAACATTGATCGAAGCCCCTGTATCTACCAGGCATGCATCCACGGCCTTTTTACAGATGTTGACCGTGATGCTCAGAGCCATGCTTCTGGCTGCTGGCGGTGCTAGTTCCGATGTGTGAAATGTGATGGAGGGCTGATCCCCCTGAGGAACTAGTAGTGCTGCAATTTTTTCTACCGGCACGTCCTCATTGACCATCACCTTCTGTAGGTATTCCATTAAGGCTTCTTGGTGAATCTTGGACCTTTTGATCAATTCAAGTATAGTGATCCGTGCCGGTGTTCTGTCCAGATGTTTCAACTAGTCATACTGAGTGCCTGGTGCACTCTCTTCACTATGGGCTTCCTCAGTCGGCTGTGATGGACCATCTCTAACTGTGGACTGAGGGAAGATTTTGTTGAAAATCCTTCCACTTCGGAGCGCATGTTCCTCAACCGTGGAGGATCCGGGTGACACCTTAAGTACCGCAGGGTTGGATGGTGCGGATGATGTAGAGGGTTGGTATGTAGATGATGGCGTAGGGTTAGGTGGTGATGGCACGGTGCGGATTAGAGGCCTAGATGGTTGGATGGTGGATGGGTAAGTGGTTGGTGAAGTGGGGAATGGCACGCGTAATAGCGGTTTGGATGGTAAGGGGGGATCTGGGTAGGTGGTAGTGGTAGCAGGCGAAGTAGGGAATGGTACGCGGAGTAATGGCCTAGATGGTAGAAGGGGCGCGTGATTGGTTTGCGGGGGATTATATGGTAGCGGTGTAGTGGCGTGGGGCGTAATGGGCTTGAGGAAGGCGGGTAGTGATAACGGGTTATTGGGTGTAGGCGAGTGATATGTGGGTGTCGGTAAAGGGGTGATGGTAATGGGTTGTGGCCTAGGTATGTGGATGGTGCGGCGTGGTGGTCGTTCTGCGGTACTTGGAATATGGCCCGTTGAATAAAGAGAGGAAGAGTCCTCTATTCTCCACTGTTGCCCACGACCAGCCTCAGACTGGCTGTTCGTCAGAATGAGAGCAACTTGGTTTTGGTTCTGGTGCTCCGGGAGTGGATTCTGCACTATGCCCATGTTGGGTGGTGGTGCTGCTTGTGCTGGTGGTCTTGCTTGCTGCTGCTGTAGTCTTCTCGCCTTCAGGGCTGATATATACTTTTTCATCTCCTCCCAGTCTATGCCGCCCTGCTCATTGAGATCATGAATATAATCTCTGAACTGGAAGCAGGTGTCGATGGTATGCCCAGGTTGCCTATGGAAATAGCAATACCTGGACGTATCGGCATTTTGAGGCCAGACGGCCTTTTCCCTTGGCAAAACTAAGGCATTAGCTGCCATTAGAGCGCTGAAGATATCTGCCAAGGATTCTGGGAGGGCCAGGTATTCTGCCCTTTTAGGGCCTGGAGGTCTTCTCTGCTGATTATAGTCAACAGGAGGAGGGACATTATGGTATGCCGGCGGTGCATGCGGCTGATACTGCTGTTGCTGATATTGCTGTTGTTGGGGTTGCTGGTACTGTTGTTGCCGTTGCGGCGGCTGTGGTAGCTGTTGCTGGTTCTGATTCGGCTGCTGGGGCCGTTGATACTGTTGCTGATAATGGGGGTTCTGCTGCTGCCTGTACCCCTGCTGGTTTGGCTGCGGTGGCCTCTGGTACTGCTGTTGGTTCCTCACGAACTGGGGCGAGTTATTATTCATGCTACTAACTTGCTCGTTAGAGAGCGTGCCCTCAGTAGTCGGACCTGTGGTGGTAGAGTTTGGCACTGCAGGCTTCCGGGGTGGAGGTCTGCTAGGTCTGTGAGGATCAAAGACGCTAGAGAACGTAGCGTCCTTGAAGGCATTTTGGCAGTACCGTGCTCTTTCATAGAGCTCTGCCATGTTGGTCAGATTGTTTATGGAGAGGACTAGCTTGAACTGGAGCGTGGCGTTGGAAATTAAAATCTTCACTTGCTCAGATTCGGACAAGTGATCCTTCACCTTTTCGGCCAGGCCCCGCCACCTGTCAGCAAAACTGACAAACTCCTCATCAGGTTTCATCTTTTATGCAATGAGGTCAGTGATGGACAAGGAGGGTGCAACTCTATCCTGGTATCGTTGGATAAATTTGCGTGAAACGATACCGTAATCCTCTACTTCGGAGGGTTCCAGAGAAAAGAACCACTCGAGGGCTGGTCCCTCTAGAGATCTCCTGAACAAAAAGGCCAACGACCTCTTATCGTTCTGCCAGAAAGACGATTCATACATAAACTCCTTCAAATGTGTGAAGGGGTTACCAGTACCGTTGTACTTCCGGTACACTGGCATCTTAGAGGGTGGTAGGTGGAATACCGGCAGGCTCGGCAAATTGATCTCTGGCGCAGCTTTAACCCCCATCATCTTCTGGAGGTTGTTAAACTGTTCATCCATGCGCTCCATCTTGGCCAGCAACACTTGCGTGCTCAGATCTGCCTAGGGAGGAGGAGGAGGTGGAGGTACTTGATAGGCCTGCTGCCTAGAATACGTTGGACAGGGGGGACAATAAAGGGGAGGTCCGGCAGAGCTTCCGCCATGCCCGAGGGCATTTTGATAAATAGGCGTTTGCGGTCTAGCCGGTTGCCTAGAGGATGAAAGCTGCGGCCCAGCTGGCCGAGAAGTAATATGAAGGCCTTCCATGGCCTGATGGATATAAGGAGGGTGAAGAGGAGGTTGTTGAGTAACAACAGGGGGAGCCACAGGGTTCGGCTCAGCAGGCTGCGCGGGTGCCTTCCCCTTCAGAATACATTGGATCGCCTCGAACTGCTGAGAGTCCAGTCGGGAGGCAAGAACTCCCAAAGCGTTGACAAGATCCGAAGGATCAGAGGATGAGGGATCATTCTGATTCATGTCCCCCTCAAGATCGGGATTAGGAATCGCATATTCATGCGAGGGAAGATCAGGATATCGATCATGGGGATGAAAGAGAGGTGTCCGAACGTTCCCATCATGTCGAAGCGGAACGGGGACGGAATTACGGGAGGCATCAGCATCTCTCCCGCTCTCATAGTTGTAATCAGAATCCCGAGGGGCATTAGCATCTCCCTCGTAATTGACCATGGCGTCTGGAGCCACACTCAAGTCCCTGCCTGATCGCAGCAGCATGATGTTAGATTCCTTTTTTTTCAAAGATTTGACAAACAAGTTGCACAGAGATTAATAAAACAAGTGGATGTTAATCGTGATTTTAAGGTTCCTTGTTGAGTTATTTGAATTGGATTAAACCATAAATTCGCTCAGGGAAAGGATCTTGGTTTCAGTTCAATTTCCACCGTTATTCTCTAGGGCTTTCTCTCACAACGCTTTTGGAATCTAGCCGGGACTTCAATTGGTACAACCAGCCCGATGATCAAGGAGGAATACCTTGATTTTGGGGACTTATGGAGGCCTTAACGTCAACTTCTCTAGTCTGATCAAGGGACCAACCCAATCAGAGAGAGTTGCTGACGTCAAGTAGTGTGTTCCTAGGAAAAGGAGGGTATTCGCCTCAATGCGTATGTCCTACGGCCTGGATGGCCTCTAATGCTTAATAATAATGGGTAGCTAGCACTCAAACCACAGAAATCTGAAGACTGAAAAATAACTAAAAAAATGTATGAATTGCGTCGATGGTAGTCGACGCTATTCAAAACAGAATCTTAATTTTTTCGCAGAAACAGATGCAGACAGCATAGAAGATATGAAGACTGAAAGGCGTCTGGGTGTGTTGACACGGTTTGAAACGCGTCAGTGCTCCTGGACGCTTTTCAGTTCGCAGAAACAGTTTTGCAGGAGGATTTTCTGGGTTAAATCCTCCTCAAACAGAATAAAAAGCAGTAAACAATCAACTCATGCAGATTTTTTTTAGTTCCAGATTTTAACATGATGATTTACTAACTAAACAACTAGAAAATCAATCAATCACACATCATTTTTATCACAAAAACAGCTTTTTAAACTAATCAAGGGGGGGTAAGATCTTGCCACTGGGGTGTGCACGTGGTGCACGAGGGAAATTAATTAAACTAAAACACTCACCAATTGGTGAGGACGTGTCAAGAGACACAAATGGTGCACTGTGGGTGCCCGATTGATGATAGCAAGAACAAAAAAGAAACTAAAAGATGGCGAGACCAAGTCCCACCGTGATCGCCAAAAAAGTTGTAGGTGCTTTAAAATGCTAGTGTGATTAACATGAAAAATCTAGGTTGTTTAATGCAAAATAAACCTAAAAAAAACAGCAACTAAGTGCAGTGATCGCCAGAAACTTTTGACTAAAAAGTTTCAAAAGAGGGTATGATCGCCTACCTGTTTGAACGCGGAAGATATTGAGTCATTGATTCCCCTCCTTCAGCCGGCTGAAGAAAGAGAGCCCTTCCTTTGTTCTTTGTTCTTGCTGTTGAGTTTGAGGTTGAGGATCGTCCAGAAATCATTTTGACTTTGATTGTTTTCCCCTTTGATTCTCTTGTTGTTGTTGAGTGCAGCAGAATAGAAAGAAAAGAGATAAAGAAAACAATGATGAGAACTTTAAACAAAAGCAGTATCTATTCTAATCATGATGTTAAACATGCAATTAAACAGCAAACTTACTTGTTTAATGGTTTTTGAAACCCCTTAATCAAATAGGTTTTGAAAAGAATGAATGTGGTGTGTGTGTTGCATGAAGTGAATGATGAAGAATATAGAACTAAATGAAATAAAAATGCAGAAATAAAAGCTTATGCCCAATGGTTGAATTCTTGAATGGATGAAGAATCTTGAAAGGACGCCGACTTCTGGAAATGGCAACGCTTCGGCGTTCCAACGTTGTTGCTTCGATCTCCAACTCGCTCGAGATTACACTTAACTTTAATAGCGCTCAACTTTTTTTTAACTCTTCAAGATGTAAGGTATTTATAGGCTCCTTCTGTGTTCGCAGATTAACATAGAAAAACTTCGGATTTATCTATCTTAACCGACAAATAAATACTGATTAATTCATCTTTATCTGTAATTATCTAAAACGCGTCTACCATTGTTGACGCCTTTCAGATTAATTAAGATAAGGATAAATATCCGGAAAACTTATCTTTATCTTTATTAGCTAAAACGCGTCTACATGTGTAGACGTCTTTTACACTAATTAAGATAAAGATAAACATCCGGAAGATAAGTAAAAATAGCTTAGGAAACTTAAAACGCGTCAGCACTCACAGACGCCTTTTATTTAATTAATCAATTGATTAAAATTCAAATTTAAACGTTAAAACAGGAATAAACTCTAAATCGCGTCCACACAGGTTGACGTCTTTTAGAATTATGCATATTTTAACTGAAATTTGAGCTAAAATCAATTCAATTGATTAACTTAAACATGTCTGTTAAACCCGACACTCAAAAAGATCAATAAAAATTAATCAATGATTAAATATCAGACCATTCTGAGGTATTATTATATGATATGAAATTTACTCGAAATGACGTCAAAATTAGCGTGTCTACACTGGCTTTGGGTTTATCAGAACTAATGAATTATTCCTCAATTGTTTTAAGAAATCCACTAGCAGTGGTCTGATCTGGGATAGATCCCTTAATGTTCTGTCTAACATGTTCCTGAAGGAATAGAAGGCAGAGACGGTTAGATTTTTTCCATTTCTCATGATGAGTCTGATGTTCCAATGAACTTTCTGGAGTAAGTGGAGCAGGTTTATCCTCACGCAAGGACAAATCAAAGTCCATGCAACCGAAAGCAAACAGTACTATTTGTTTCCATTAAGTGAAGTTAGTGTCATTCAGATAAGACACATTCCCAGTAAAAGATGCAAACAAAGGAGAAGCAGCTGAAATAAACAAGCACATGCTCACATATAAGATATTGAACAAAATATTGCAAGTTATGAAGCAGTAATTTAAATTGCAAAGTAATTCAATAACTGAAATAAACTATTTTATCAAGTCGTCCGATTGTTTTATGGATGAACTTCCCAAACTAACTTAAGTAATAAAACTAAAATTTATAAACATTTTGATATCAAGAAAGAGTATATTTGGATACAAAACTCTCAAGAGTCGTCATACAAATAAATTTTATTCTATCATGCTCATGACATGAAAATAGACACTCTTTTGGGAGTTAAATCTATAATCAAGTCAAGAACACAAATATTTGATATCATTTTAATTTCTTAATGATAATATTTTATTATTTTCTATGCATAAGACCACTTTGATGATCAACTTACAGATTTTGAATTCTAAAACATCATCTCTCAATTAAAATGATAACAAATAACCAAATGCTCATTAATGATACTATTTTAAAACTTAATATAGTTAATTTTATCATTCCTCATGATTAGTGTCACTTTGGTGGTCAAACTAGCCATTTAGAAATCTAAAATTTACCACAAAACTATATAATAGCATCAATTAACACTTAATATGAGTAAAAAGGACATAAACATAATAATTATTACAATCTGAAATGAAAATATTCATGTATAAATAAAATTTTTAAAGAGGTTAAATTATTACAAAAAATATCTCTTAAGTTTATGGTAATAATTATTAATCCATAAACAACTTTAATCATACTTGAAACTAGATTAAAAAAGGCATAATGCAAGTTTATAACATGTTGTTACTTAAATGTCCTTTTTTGTTTGCAGAAATTAAACCAGAATTGTAAACAAATACATTTCTGTTCACAGAAATAACCTGAATTATAAATATATCATTTCTGTTTACAAAAATTAACCTTAATTGTAAACATAGTCTTATTAGTTTGTAGAAATAATCAGAATAACAAACTAACCATTTTCTGTTTAGAAAAAATAACCAGAATTTATAAACATATCTTAATATATTTGCAGAAATCATCTGAATTGCAAATATATCCGTTTCTGTTTGCAAAATTAAACAGAATTGTAAACAGATCCTTTGTTATTACATACGTATTCAAATTGTTTAAAAGAATTATCTAGAACTCTTTAAATACCACTAATGGGCCAAAAAATAGACCTAGAAATATAGACCTTGGATCTAAAACTTAATGGACCCAATGAGCTACCATTAGTGAACTTTAAAAGATAAGGATAACTAAAGAAATTAAAATTAAACAGTTTTTTTTTAAATCTTAAAAGATACATGTAACACTAACGGATACAGATTCAGATCTCACCGGATTAACGGCTTCGGGTTGAGTCGGTTTAGCGGATTCAGGTCGGATTTTGAAACGGAAACAGATTCAGATCTTAAATAAGATTTAAACGGATTTAGTACCCAAATCTAGATCCGAAACCCCTTAATTTATATTCATTATGAAATACTTAATCGGATATGTATTCGGATCTTAAATAAGACCCAAACAAATCTCGTTATTTAAAACTTATATCTGAAACCCAATAAGTAGGGTCCGTTACGGATTTTAAACCCAAACCCAACATAAAAACCTAAGGAGACTCAATAAATATGATCCATTAAACCTTCATTGGATCCTAATATTTATATCAATAAAATATTTGAATCTTAATGGGGGCTTTTATGATTATTTAAACTATCATCTCCAACCTCCGTAACTGTTGGGGAGAAACCATACGGCCATGAAGCCGCAGCAGTTGGGAGAAACGTACGTTAATTTCTTACGTTTGCTAATGAGTCATGAAGCCTAACACGACCATGAAGAGACGTAAGAAACGTACAGGGTGAGTTTGGTTAAGACTAAGAAACGTAAGGAACGTACGTTGCTACGCCCATAAAGCTTAACACCATGTGAGTATGGTTCCCACGAACAGGAACAGTGGTCGGCCAGCTGCTGGCCACGAACAGGAGGACAGCTCCTCACGCCAGAAGGCACTTGGAGCTGGTCCATAGGACCAAAGTCTGTGCCCAGCAGATTTGTTCGTGCAGCACGGGGCGGGCCTTGCATCGCCATGGGCCATGCAGCACCACCGGCAGCCCACCCGCACGGATTTTGGGTTTCATCTTGTTGGTTCTTTCACGGTAACTTCAATCACCGTACGATAATCCAAAGAATTAAAATAAAATAACAAGAATAATGCTGCAATTTTTTCATCTGTAACTAGATGGAAATAAGAAAATTATAGTAAATCAGAGTTCCAAACTGTCGACACGGATTCTGATACCACTTATTAGGAATTTATGAATACCTGCAACGGAAGTCATCCCTAACGAAGGAGGAAGACGACGAGGAAGCTGTTCCACGCACGCACACGAGCCTCACGAGCACCGCACGAACGCCAAACGTGAAGATCCGTGTAACCCGAACACTATCTCCTCTGCTTTTCTCTTTCTATCTCACTTGATGCATATAGTTTGATGGGGAATCATAGACTTCTTATATAGAGAGGAGGGATTAGTCCCATTTAATCTTAAATGGATCCCACTCTTACAGGATCCTAATAGACTCCTTATGAATTAAGCCCAATAACTATATTCCATTAATTAGACCTAATGGTGTGTCGTGTGTAGCCCAACGACCACAAGTGAATCATCTTATTAAGTGAAAACCCAACAGGAACATGTACTATAAGTAGTTCATAAGGAGCATTTGAAAGGCATAGCTATGCATATGCTAGCCTTTTAAGAAATGGCTGCCAAGGAGTATGCGAAAGGGTGTAACTGTGCATATGATAAGCCCCACTTTGTTTGCATAATAAGTTATTTTGTGGGGCTCACTGACGGAATAACGTATATTAGGATAAGAGGTGTTTTAGTTTGATAGTTTTGTGGGACCTACTAACGGAGAAGAATAAACAATTCTTTACTCTACGGTGGAATGACTTACTCCCCTTATTCCCCCGATACGCGATTCTACACGGTATAAGCCATTCTGCCTGTCAAAGTAAAATTAAGCTTATTCTCTCCTTATGCGTCCTTATTCTTCTCCTATTCTCGAATCAAAGTGGAGTTAAGAATAAAAATGGCTGCCTTTTGGGAGTTTGAAGAGAGCTTGGCTGTTCGCGTAGGTCGCACGGTAGATTGGTAGGATATTGGCCTGTCGGTGAGGGAGGCAAGGCCACAGTTGGCAACATGGGCGACACCGGACCTATTGAGGATGACAAATCTACGAGGAGGTTTTACTCTTCTCCACCCCCACCTCCCAAACACCTCTCTCTCTCTCTCTCTCTCTCTCTCTCTTTCTCTCTCTCTCTCTCTGGGACGCATTTGTCCCTCAAAAATATATCTTTTCCATTGTAATAAAAAAATAAAAAAATATTATAATTTTTAAATATTAAAATAAGCCTCTTAAAATTAATTGTCTCCGAGAATTTACTTTTCACCGTCCGCTTTTAACAATGAACCGAAGTCGTGCGATCAGATAGGTATAAAAAGTCAACATTTAAAAATGTTGAAGTATAGTCAAAATGTAGGACATTCGTCATGTTAACTCTTAGGGTTGGTCTCATCTTTTGGAATTTTAGTTTTGATCTTCAAACAACGATAGATTTGATTGAATGGCTATGGTTAATTTTTTTAATCTGATGATATAAAAATCTCAAGGAGCGGGAAACAATATAAAAGAGATATTTTAATATTTTAAAACTTTTAGTATTTTTTTAAATGGGGATTAGTGGTTTCTGAGGGGCACGAGAAAGGATTCAACATGCCCAGGGCGCATCTAAGGTAGATGTGCCCCCCTCAAAAATCATTTACCTCATGATAAAAAAGATAAAATTTTTTATAAAATTTAAAATATTAAAATAGACTCGTTATGGTTGATTCTATCTTCATGGCTTTAATCTTCACCGTCTTGACAATCAACCGGAGTCATTCAATCATATAGATATTAAAAAATATTAAAAAATAAGTAAAAATTAGAAAATTTGTCAAATTAGCCTTTAGGATTGATCATATCTCCTAGAGTTTTAATTTTAATAAGAGATTTGATTGAACGGTTACGGTTAAAATTTTCGATCTAAAGGTGAAAATTAAATCTCAATAGGTGAGAAATAACCTAAAAGGAGGTGGGGGGGAGAGTATTTGAATATTTTAAATTTTTTGATGATTTTTACTTTTTTTCAAAGTGAGGATAGGTAGTTTTATGAGAGGCGAGTGCATCTAACTTAGATGCATGTCGGAGTACGTTATATATATATATATATGATTTTTATAGTTTCTTCTACTCAATAATACCTCATTAAACTCACTTTTCCAACGATACTTAGGAGTTGTTTGTTTTAGCGTAAAACATTGTAATTTTAAATAATTATTTCATTTTACGGTATTTTCAGTTATTTAAAATGATGTAAAGTAGTGTAGATTAAAATCATGTCTGAGCCTTATTTGTCCACTTGACATCTCAATTTCTTTATTTTGGTTTACAACAAAGATCCACTGTAAACCACAACGAGAAGATTGAATCATCTTTCTTGTTTTATTTTACGAAAAACCAAACAAACATTCTTTGATTCTAAAACAAGAAAATTTCACTTGTTTTGAAATCGGTGATTTTGAAATCGATGATTTACAAAATTTTGCACTAAAATAAACAACTCCTTAAATAGATGGCATCAATACATCTTAGCAAATTGGATTTTCATGGTTTATTCTGCTCATAAAATGATTGATAATAAACATAAGAAATTAACTTTTGAATGATATGGTTGGAAACGTGGATCCTAATTTGGTTGGAAAAGATGTTTGGATAGACTAATTTTGGTGTTGTTAGTATATAACGTTAATTAATAGTCTAAGTTGCATTGTTTTAGCCATGTATTGAGTGCATCTTGACTTAATTAAAAAACAGGTGTATATTAAACATATGAGATTAGTTTTTGAATGATATGATGGGCAACTTGGATGCTGATTTGGTTGGAAAGGATAGACTAATTTTAGTGTTGTTAGCATATAACGTTAATAGCCTAAGGTACATTGCTTAGCCATTTATTGCATGTGTCTTGACTTGAGTATATATGTGTGCAAAATAACTCCCATACGCTTTTGGTGTAGCCGCATCAATAACAAGTTGGGCGCATTATCTTCAGTAAAGAGATAGTATCTGGAAAAGGACTTCAGCACAGTGCAGCATCAAGTATTATCCTGCTCTTATTTGTTAGTTATACTAAGTTTTAGTTTATTTTATTTGTTGTTGTGTTGTTGTTTCTTATAATTTTATATTTTGTTAGATAGTGATAGTTAATGTACAATTATTTGCAAGTTTCTAGAAGGATTGATATAGTTTTTTTACTTACAAAAGAATTATTGAACTCAACTACTTGTGCAAATTTTATAGAGAGCATATTTTTGTTTAGCATATTTGCCATGGGTAAGAAATAATTTTTATATTGATAAAATTAACTTTATTATATCAATAATTTGTATAATTATAATCATAAAAATTATTTAAGATTTTATAAATAAATTTTGAAAAGACGACCAAGTCTTAAAGAATGACATAAGAGAGTGGGATTTTGTTGACATATCATTTTATTTAAGAGATATCATAAAACAATTGATTTGCAAATTTCTTTAGCCATTTATGTAAATTAAAACAATCCATTTATTTAGTTAAAAATCTGGACTCGAATGTACTGGATAGTAGCATAATAAAATGATGATAAGTTTCTGTAAAAAACTCGGATTGAAGAATGGTTAGGACTGTTGGAAAGAGCATGAAAAGTCTATAACTTTGTAAAAAATATTTTTTAATAATTCATGTACTTTAAGGATAAAAATAAAAATAATATTCAATTTTAGAAAAGATTCCCATAGAGAACAAGTCATAATCAAATTAGGATTTGAATTAGGAAACAATAGAAAGAATAACTAAAGTTAAGCACAACCTAAAAAGTATTATAAGAAGTATTTGAGTTGAATTAGAAATAGAACACAATAAATTTGAGTATGTTTAGGATTCCAAGTCGTGAGTGGAAAATCATAATTGGAATCCTACTCGAACTAAGATTCTACGCATAGATTTACTTGATATAGTCTTGATATTTTAAATATAACTTTATGTAACAAATTTCAAATTAGATGATACAACTTTCATTGGAAAGCTATCTCAAACTTTTACAACTTGTAGGAAGAGCATATTTTCAAAATATATCGTTTACTAACTCGAATTTGAAGGTCTTTAGACAAGAACAAAATCTACCAGAAATATGTGTGAGTTCTATTTCGAGTTGAAAATTTATCTATCAAGGGAAGGTCTCTCTTGAGGCAACTCTAACCAGGAAAAAGTAAAAAGAGTTTGAGAAAGATTGGGGGATGAAAAAAATACTATTTATAATCATCCAAATTTGTGCACACCATACTTTATCAACAACTTTGCTTGAAGTGTATAGTTGTTATGTTGTTCCTAAGAGAAAAAGAGAGAGAAGGCTATTAGGCTGCAAGGGGGTGGTTCTTCAATGTAAGAAGGTTCTTTTGGGACCTTAGAAGGGGTGGAGAAGAGTTTGGAAGGGCTAGAGGTCATGAAACTTGTTTGGAAGAATTTTAGGATCCACTAAGAATTGATCTTTCTTCAAAAGGTAGACACATAACTCTAAGCATGATTTATTTTATATTAAAAATTATATTATTTTTAAATGTTTAAAAACTAATTAATTAGTAAGAAACTTGATCCATATATTTATTTCATGATTATCAAATTTCGTATATTTATGATATTATTTATTATTTATTCCATAATTATTCTCTTAACATATCTAATATATCCATTCAATATGTTCTGTTTCCTACTGTGTTTACCCGAGTCACAGATATTTATTATCCTTAGTCTGATGTCCAATTGAATTAAAATTTTGATATCAATTTATTTTAGATATTATCTTCATGTCAAATAAATTTGAGAGTTTTTTTAATTTATTTAATATTTATTCCATAATATCTTTATTGGACTATGCAATCTATCTATAATTTTGAAATCCCAACTTGTAGACTTTATATCTCACTCGATTCAAGTTTAAATCATAACAAAAATTGTAAAGATCTTTATTATATTGTCCTTTATGTCTCTGTAAAGTTTGAGAGTGTATGATCATGTTTGATATTCAGTTTGCTCTCTGTTTTGATTTGCAAAAATTCTATTTAAGTTAGATTTCTGGCATCAAAGAGGAAGTCTAAAATCATATCAAATCAATCTAGAAAATCATGAAAATTTGCCAAAACTTATAGTGTGATCTTATGAGCCTATTAAGAAGACTTTATTATTTTTTAAATTCATTTGATATTTATCTTGATTATTCTCACTATTCTATGTCCTAAAATTTGATATTCATGCTAAAAAATTATGACATTAATTCTGATAATTTCAAAAAAAATCTCATATATTAAGAAACATATTTTGACCTTATTTAACCAATATTAACTTGATTTATATTTCTGGATCATAATATACTTTATTATGACACTATACACAGCTTTCTGTGAATAAAGAATATTAAATCTGTTTGATTACGTTTGACAATTAAACTCTTATGGACAGAGCCACCGTATGAGAGTTTTGAGTAGACCTTTTAAGCATTTGCAGGTTAGGTTAGAACCCACAGGTAATAGGTATTACGGATGAGGTATCTGTTGTTTTGTACAGTAGCTAAGACTTTTGTGCCGCTTGCCTAAGTGCATTGATATTTATGTAGGTTGCTTCTTATATTGTAGTTGAATGTGTGTCCAATATGATTAAGTGAAAATATGATAATTAATATGTCCTCTGATATGATCATTCGACTTGACTTAAGATATGAAATTTGATTTTATCTCCTATGCTCATATGTGATTTAAATCAATTATTTGATCAGCCATATTCTAACTTTATTAACTATGTATGCCATCTTTTGATTAGCTATTGATCACCCTTCATTCTCTTAATTCGATAATCATACTCTATTTTGATTAGAATGTCATTCATGATCTTATGACTTTGCTATGACTTATGACATGTGAAACATAATTAAGCTAACATGATTACTAGCCATGTGAGAATTTTATATGTGTTATGTAAACCTCTCATAGATTATAGGTTATTTGTTCAATAAGTGCACTGGCTAGAGAATTATGATATGAAATATGAAATTTGTTATTTAAATATCTTGATTTGACTATATGATCATCTTACCTCAGATTTTAATATTTGTATTAGAAAGTGTTTGTATGATGATATTTGACAAATATAACATGCTTCGTATCATTCCCTTGTTGTGCTATATGTAAAACTTGATCTGATCATCATGCTTAGCATAATTTTATAATGTGATTTATAAAGTTACTATATGTTAAGTCATGTAAATGGTTTTAAACCTACTGAGTGGTGGACTCATAAATCCGACCAAATATTTTTCAAGAAGAATCAATTCAAGATCGGACTAGGCAGGAAGTTAAGCCTGTTAGACATTTAGAATAATTTTTAGAAGTTTATTTTCCAACTTAGTAGTTTGATGTAGTAGGATTATTTATGAGAAATTTTATGTAATTTTCTTTATCTGGTGAGACTGAGAGTTAAGATATTATTTGATGGATATTGTAATTTGTGGATTTTGATATTTGGCTATTTATTTGGACTATGTGATGGTAATGATATTTATTTAAATTGTCTTATGGTATATTTACCTCTCATATCTGTTTGTTAAGCTGATGTTCCGTACTCGGAGTCCGATGTAAGTCGACGTACTGAGACGAATTTCGGGGGCGTAACAATTTTATCTTGATAATCAAGATCACATTTGAAGAGCATACATATAAATAAGTTTATCTAAACTTAAAGAGATTAAATTCTTAGAAACTATGTTTGGAAAAGTGGAAAGAAGGTTTAATCCTACATTGCATAATGAATATTATGATCGGCTAGAGTATATCATATAGAAAGATGCTATGTTTTGTTTATATTGTTACTATTTTAGACTTGAGAAATAAAAGGGTGGTGGAGATACATTTTTTTATTGATGGATGTAAAAATTAAAAGAAGAAAAAAAATATGTTAGAGAACATAATAGTACTCATAATGAAGCTCGAAGAAAGTGTTAGAATTTTTTGAAATAATCCAAATATTCAATCAATCATGATTAAGTAATTGGAGCATGTGAAGAATGATTATCAAAATTTGTTAGAAGATTCTATTGATTGTATTCATTTTATATAGAGGTAATGTTTACGTTCTAGAGGACATGATGAGTCTCAAGACTCTAACAACTAAAGAATTCTCTTGAGCTAGTATGCTTTCTTGCTAACTACAATGAAAATGTTTCTCATGTTGTTTTAGACAATGCTCTAGAAAAGTTGAAATTAATTGCATTTGATATTCAAAAAGAAATTGCTAATACTATTACTGTTGAAACAATGAATGCCATTACACTAATCATCTTGGTGATTAATTTTTATCATTTTAATTTATTAATGCAGAGACATGTCAAATAAAGAGCAGTAAGCATTCATTTTTTCAGTATGTGGATAGAAAAGGACAAGTGATTGAACATTTTCTTGGCATATTTATTGAATATTACTTATGAGACACTTAAGCTATTGAATTGCTATACAATTATGTAGTCAAAGATATGATAAAGCAAGTAACATGCATGGAGAATTAAATAGACTTAAGTCACTTCTTATGAGAGAGAATGAGTGTGTATATTATATTTATTGTTCTATACATCAGCTTCAATTGGTGATAGCTGTTATTGGTAAATTACATGTGGGAATTAATTTTTTTCAACTTGATTGGTATGATATTTAATGTTGTTTGAGCTTCATGTAAAAGTTATGATTAACTCTAAGAAAAATCAAGTAGTAGAAATTACTAAAGCTCTTAAAAGTCGTGCTTATGAGGGGGCATGGCTTGAACTAAGAGAAGTTTAAAAAGAGATGGTGATTCTCTCTAGGGTCTCTTTATAATGGATTAATTAATTTGATATCGCATTAATTAATTTGATATCTATGTATACATCTTGTTTGATGTCGTTGAGACCATTATAGAGGATGGGTCTAGGACATATATATTGCTAGAGTTGACAAAGAATTATGACTTTGTGTTTATTTTTAATTTGACAAAGATAATTTTAGGAATCACAAATGAAATTATTACAAGCATTATAATGGAAAGATCAAGATATCAACAATGCCATAAAATTAGTGGATATCTAAAGTAAAGATTATAAGCGATGAGAGATGTTGAGTGGGATTTTCACCTTTTATACACATATGTATAAAGTATGCTACCATAAAAAGGATACTATGATAATTAATAAAGATACATACGATAATTTTTAAGATGATTTTTTATAGAAGCAAAATTTTTAAATTTTTTTCATATAAATAATTCTTTTCTTAACGTGGAAAAAAACTAAAGATGCATCTTTATGATTTCATTATTTTTGTGGGAACACAAGGTACAGTCTGGATAAAAACACACGCTTAAAACATGTTAGGATTTGTTGCATATATACCCTTCAAATATATTGTACTTGCATGTATACCCCCAACTCTTACATATTATCAATAATACTCTTGAAATTTTTAAAATGTTGCATTTATATCGCTCCCGTCAAATTTAGGTGAAT
This sequence comes from Zantedeschia hybrid cultivar, assembly GCA_030544215.1. Lineage (NCBI taxonomy): Eukaryota > Viridiplantae > Streptophyta > Magnoliopsida > Alismatales > Araceae > Zantedeschia > Zantedeschia hybrid cultivar. Next base: position 22,473,292 of record JARZZO010000005.1, read on the forward strand.
TTCAACGAAATATATCAAAAATATTACATAAATCATGATAGCATCGAAGGTGTTAGGGTAAATAATACAAGATTTTAGTGAACTGAGAGGTATATATGTACAATATTAGTGAATTTAAGGGCATTTATGCAAAATCATTAGATTGAGGGATAAAAGTGCAATTTTGTAAAGATTTTAGGAGTACTGATGCTAATATGTGAGAGTTGGGGTATAATGCAAATACAATGTATTTTAGGGGTATATATGAGAAAATACACAACATTTTATTATGGACAAAATTAATATATTTTTTTTCACATTCCCCCTCCTTAAAAGGTCCTGTGGACTCCAGTCCAACCCTGTTTCTGTTTTTTTAAAGGACATTTGCGCAACATTTCCACAGCATCGGGTTTTGCAGCAATTTATCCCTCGTCCTCCCTCTTCGGTGCCTCAACTTCATTCGCTCCTCCAAAGCCCCAGTCCTTGGTTTGGAGGCAACAATGGCGGGTGGCGGGAAGCAGCACCCTTCCTTCTCCTCCTCCTCCTCTTCCGTCTTCCCCTTCCGCGCTCCCCGCGCCGCCGTCTCCAGCCACAGCGCCACCCTCCTCGCCGTCTTCTTCGCCCTCGCCGTCTCTTCCCTCCTCTTCTTCTTGTTCTCCTCTGTCTCCTCCGCGTCGTCTTCCCGCTGCTCCCCCGATCTGAACCGCGGGAACCCTTTCGGCGCTCGATTCTCCGATCCAGCAAACCCTAAGTCTAGGATCCCTGGGAATTTGCCGCCCGATTACTCGTTCGTGGCCTCCCTCGAGAAATTCCTCGCCTCTGTTCCACCGGCGGCGCCGGCGGTTCCAGATCTGACGGGCGAGGATGGGGGAGCTGCTGCAGCGGAGGCGCTGGACGGTGCGGTCTCGACGAGGGAGGCGGAGTATCTTTACGGCGGGGATCCATCGGGACCGTGGTCTGCGTTGTCGATGGTGAGGGTGTACGTGTACGAGATGCCGGCCAAGTTCACCTACGACTTGCTGCGGCTGTTCCAGAGCACGTACAAGGAGACGGCGAACCTCACGTCCAACGGTAGCCCCGTCCACCGCCTGATCGAGCAGGTAATCTCCTTCCTCCTGTATCAACTGTGCTGTTTAGTGAATTGCCACTCTGCCTAAGGATCTTTTGGGAACATGGAATTAAAAAAAAAAAAGGAGAATGTTCTGCTTCTCCCATTATCTAAAAGGATTAAGATTGTGGGAGAACAGCAATGAGGGTGGGAGAGTGGGAGAATCTGGAATGAGAGTGCAGAGATGGCCTCTATATGTGCCATATTTTCAATTTAGGGACCAAAACACTAAAAAGACAGATACAAGGAGTGCAATATTTAGAATCAAGATCTTATTTGTTTGCAAAAAACTATTATCCAGATTTTTGGGCCTCTATCCATGTTTTACCCTAGCGTTAACCTATAGATTTTAATTTTTTTTTTAACCCAAATGCAACCTTAGAGAACTCAACAATTCGTCAACTGAGGAAGTGGTTCCCAAGTTTTAACAGCAGCCTGGACAAATCCTATGTGTGCATCTTCTAGCTTTAGGGAGCATCCGGTTCATTGGGACTGTTAGAGGTTGTAGTTCATGCTTTTGGTCATCATTTGATAAGTGGCATCTCTACCTTTTGCATTTAGAGGTACTTAGTTTACATATGCTTGTTGCTTCACTGTGTTGGCATGTTTCGCCAATGTTGAATGGTGGTTGACCAACCGCATCACACTCATAACCAGTGGAATAACTGGAAGTGGAAGCTCTTCTAGAGATGGTTGGAGTTGCAGGGGATTGATCTTTGTTCGTGAAAAGATGGATGATGAGTTTGTTAGGAGGCTATGTCCCCCAAAGTAAAAGTTCGATTAATTTAGTGTGGAATTAGAAGAGTTGCAGGAGACCTATGCTTATTACTGTGAATATTATTCTGGAGTTCTTTTTGCAAGCTACAATGTTTTCCGCAGTGACAATCTAGATGAACTTAATGGAGCGTGGTAATGTGGAGGTCGCTGGTGCTTGTTCAGTAGCCTCTTCTATAGGTTCAATGATGAGATGTTCAATAGAGAAATGCTTTTTTAGGAGAACAAGAAGACTATCGACATGATCAACTATTTCCAAAAATGTAAATGAAAAAGCAATTTATTCAGCATAGATTTCTTGTAGAGTATTATTTTGATAAGGCTCTCTTTTAAATATTGTGTGGAAGGTTGGATTATACCTCGTATTAATGAAAGAAATTACAATTGAGAAGTAAACGTGATAATTCTAATCTTAACCATCCTCTTCCTTGTATAAATGTCTTGATTGCATGGTGAAGAAACAAAACAGGTAATATGTCACCTCCTACCATACAGTTTTGAATAAGTAATCAATGACATTATGATGTTTTAAAAAATTGAAGTATTTGAGAAATTTTTAATTTTTAATTTTTTCTTATACAATGCGTTATAACATGGCATGTATACATCACATCTTCACATAAACAATATTGCTTAAATTCTTGTACCTCTTCCTCAGAAATGGCAATGATCAGAAAATGTTTCGTTATTAACATGAGCTTATGCATAATGAAACACAAGGGTTCTCACCATCCAGAGTGCTGCCTTAGTGCCTCGGTTGCCTCCAAGGCTAATAATGTTCATGTTGGGGGTGGCCGTCTCTCTGTGTCCTCCCTGAGCCTTAATCCCTCTCTTGTACATCTTGTGGTCATTGATTCCGCTGTCTCTATCAAGGTCATATGGCACTGGTTAGGTGCTTGTGATGAGGGCACGAGGGCTATGTGTGGAGGTTTTGCCAGATGTTGGTATATGTGGTAGGAGGCTAGAGGTCTTTTGGCGATGTGGTTGCTGGTAAGGGCCACCCTCTGGGAGAGGCTCATAGGGGATGAGAAGCTTTTTTGTGCCTATGGAGTGCCCTCCTGTGGATTTTCTTACTCTAACACTAAAGCTCCTCGGCGATGTGTTCGGGTTATGCCCAGTTTTGGATTCCCTACAGCTTTACTATGTCAAGGATATACTTGACAAGGGAGGTTGGACAAGTGGATGGGAGGTATTGGAAGTGGGAATTAGAGACTCTTACTATGGTCAGGTCAGGCGATTGGAGTAACAGGTTAGACTACAGTGGCAATGGGCTTCCTGGCCGGGGATAACTGTGCTCTGCCGGTTTCCTTCAGGAGCTCTAATGTGGAACATACCTAGACCCTCAGCTAGCATGTCTCTGTGCACCTTGTTGGTGTGCCACTGATTTTCTATGATCTTCTAGGGATCCAGTTCTTGGTCAAGCACTTTGGAGTCCTGGAGAAGGAGGGTTTAAGGATATCCTATGTCAGGGAACTACTTGCTGTACATGGGGTCCTTTGAGTAAGCAGCAAAGGCATCCATTGTAGTTGTCCTCGAGTTGTATATTGACAGGATGATGTTCTTAGTATGAGTTTGTGTGGAGAAACAGGTTCCACCACCACATCATAATACATTAGGGTTTTGGAGAGGAGGGAGATGAATAGGAGCTTTTGGGGGGGGGGGGAGAAGTTGTAGCAGGCGCATGGAGCATCTTTCAAATTTGGAAGTGCCCACTACTTTGTTCAAGCTGGGTCCCTACTGAGTCATCTCCAGCTGTGACTGTTGGGTGGTTTGGGCATGACGAGGCTTGACCAAATGGTGTATAGCGTAATGGGGTCCAACCAAATCGGGCTTAATCCAGCCATGGATTATAATCTCCCAATGGGTGGAGTCGACATGATAGGTGTGTGCAGATTAGGCATGGCAGATCAGCTAGGTTTCTTACATGATACTAGCGTCTTACCTATGAGGGAGATGTGCATCAAACCTGAAGTTGGACCTATGCTTGCAAATCTTCCTCTTCCCCACACTATAGCCATGGCCGAGCTTCCATTGGCCCCTATGCACTTGGCCAGCTCCTTGGCAGTTTCATGGACAAGGTGACTATTGTTGGCAAGTTTCCTAGGCCCTCCCTGGGTAGGCCATTGGGAAGGAAGCGTCTTAGCTTTGGTGCTCTTGCTTTTAGATGGCGACATAGGCTACTTTGATGGGCCCTCCCCTACTGTTGATGAGAGTTGGTAGCCACTAAAGGTCGTAAAGGAGGCCTCGCACCCCCTCGATGATGTGGACAGTGCAGAGGTTGTTGACCCTGCTTTCCCATGCTTGTCAGTGAACTTAGAGGAGTGTGGGGGTTGAGACTTGCCTGACATTGGAGCACAAATCTGTGACATGGCGTAGGAGCCTTCTAAGGATCTTATATGTAGGGACTCTGGGTGTTGCGCTGAACACTATGGACAATGGGGACACCAATTGTGCGATGCTCACGGGGGTGAGCCTCCTTCTTTAGGGGGCTCGAGACTCGGACGTTACTCCCCTAGTCATGGAGGGGACTTTTCTTGAAGTCCTCTTTGGTGGTTTGAATCCTAGGATGAATGGGACTTTGTCATCTCTATATTAGACTGGTGAAGGTGAGGCAGGCTGCCTGAGGCTCGATGAGGGTTGCACAGGACCATGGATGGCAGTACCGGTCGATACCGGTACGTACCGGTATCGGCCGGCACTGGTACCGTGGGTACCGACCGGTACCGGACTGGTTTTGGGCCGGTACCGGCCGGTACCGGGCCGATACCGGGCCGATACCGGCCGGTACCGGACCGGTACGTACCGGTACCGGTACCCACCGATACCGGTACCGGTCCGGTACCGGTACCCACCGATACCGGTACCGGTACTGCCATCCTTGCACAGGACAGGCTGGTGATGTCCTTGATGGTGGCCTAGATAAGGAGGAGGTTAAGGAGCTCCCTGCGAAGGTAGAGAGGATGGTCCAGGGTCATGCTAGGGAGGTGGCAGAATGGGTTGGGGTCTCTTTTGAAGGGGTTGAGCAGAATATCAAGACGTTATTATACAAAATCCAGAAGTGGTGGTAGTTAGGGTTGGCTCAAGATGTTAGGGGAATTTAACAAGAAGAAGGGAGGCTGCGAGGAGGGGAGAGGGTTGAAGGTGGGGATGGGGGGGAGACAATAGGGGGAGGAGAATCTTGTGTCCATAAGGATTCTCACTCGGAATGTTAGAGGCATTAAAGGTAAGGAGAAGAGGGCAGTGTTGAGGGAACTTGTTAGAAGATGATGCAAACTTGACATCCTTTGCATACACAAGACTAAAGTGAGGAGCTGCGGCAGGGGTTGAGATTTTGAGGGGGGGATGGTGGGGCAAGCATTGTTAGTGGGGCTTGTTCTCTGGTGATTGGTAGGTTAGGCAGTATTATGGTGTTGTGGAGTCCGTTTGTGGTAGGGATGTAGGGAGAGTGGTGGGAAGGAATGCCATTGCCATTACCTTCCATTGCTTAGATGGCGATTTTGTGTGGGACTTCACTCGGGTTTACAAACCTGAGGTAGGGATGAGAAGAAGGAGCTGTAGAAGGAGCTTATTATGCTTCATTGGTAGTCAAGCAGACCATGGTTTGTGGTGGGTGACTTCAATGCAATGATAGCTATGTCAGAGAGATTAGAGGTGCCCTCTACACTAGGGGTATGGAAGACTTCCAAGGGTTCACTGTGGAGGCAACTTTGATGGATGTTGTTACTTCTAATTCTTTCTTCACTTGGTCCAATTTTAGGGCAGATCCTTTTCTTTCTAGGCTTACTAGATTTCTAGTTTCAAATGATTAGGGGGACCACTTGCCCCATTCATCGCCTATTTGTCTCCATAGGCTGTTCTTTGACCATACACCAATTGTTCTCAAGACTAACTTCAGATCCTCTCAGAAGGTTAGATTTAGATTTGAGAAGTTCCGGCTACTTAAAGAAGAGTTTATACAAGAGGTTAGAAGGGTTTGGCTTGGAGATCCTTAGGAGGGCTCTGTAAAGGTTGCTTTGTGTAGAAGACATAAACTTATGGCTCAAGCTTTATCGCTTTGAAGCGTTTGTAGAACTCTCTTAGGGAAGGCTGCCAACGACAAAATGCTAGTTCATCTAAATGGTCTAGATGCCTTGGAGGAAGCATGATTATTAGATGAGGAGGATGGGGCCTCGAGAGACAAGTTGAAGGCCGACTATCAAGATACTCTTCTTAAATAAGAAATTTGTTGAAGGAGAGAGAGAGAGAGAGAGAGAGAGAGAGAGAGAGAGAGAGAGAGAGAGGAACACAGTCTATTTCCCGAGGATTGCCTCTGATAGGAGAGTGCTGAACCGCATCAGCTGGCTCCGGGATGGTGATCGGTCTATTCTATAGGGTAAGGCCCCAAGGAGGGACAGTCAAGACTTATGTTCCAAACTTTCTTCGAGGAGGATGGTTTATGCCTGTCTATTCTTGATGACCTTATGTCTCATTTGTTGGAGCAAGAGAAGTGGGCCCTAGATGCCAACTTCATTGAAGAGAGATTAGGAATGCAATTTTGTAACCAACATTGTTGAGAGGTAGTTGAGGACTTGCTGCCGAAGGTAGTGTTAGAGTTCCAAAAGAGCAAGGCTTGTTTTAGAAGCATTAATAAAACTCACCTTGTGCTCATTCCTAAGAAGCTGGGGCAGACAACCTTGCTGATTTTAGGCCCATCAACTTCCTAAGGGCTCATTTGGAAACAAGCTTTATTGTGTTGATGTTCTCAAAATTAGCTTTTAGAGGTCATACAAGAAAAGTACAAATTTTGGGGTGATTTTGGAGTGTGGGAATCGTATTTGGATGGTTAGAAGGTAAAAGGTAGTTTTGTTTTCTTTTTAAAGCTGTTGGTACCATTGAATTGTATTAAAATGAAAAAGAGTACATGCAGTAGATAAAAAAACGTCTTAAACTAACTCACTATTCAAGGAACCAAGAAGGTGCATCAACGTGCGGCCTCCATTCTAACAAAACTGGAGGCACTAGCAATATGCTCATTACAAAAGGTCCTCATCCACTTTCTGACCTCATCACAAACAAAAGCTACCACGCTTTCCAGATTAGAGGTCTCCCTCCTAAAAATTCTTTTTTTCCTTTCCATTCATATGGCCCACAAAGTACCATGAAGGACCAACCACCACAAGATGTCATCACCACTACTAAGATTTGATGAAGGCCAAAACCTGATGAGAACGTCCACTATTGGTGCCAAAATCATATTCCCCTGAAGAATGCTGCACATGAACTGCCACACTTGTTTGGAAAAATTACATCCCACAAAAATGTGATCAAGGGACTCATCATCCTCTCCACACAGGGGACAAATAGATGAGACATCACAACTAAACTTCAGCAACCTATCATAAGTCGGGAGCTTGTTGGTAGAGATTCTCCAAATAAGAACCTTGACCTTGAGAGGGATTTGGCACCCCAAATCTGACGAAAGAGAGGGTTCTCGTACTCCCATCAGCATGTGGTAGTAGGCATACTTCACTGAAAAGATGCCGAGAGTGCGCCACCCCTGTTCCCAGGAGTCTGGAGAAGAAGGGTCCATCATGAAGTCCTTCAACATGAGAAACAAAGAAGCTAACTCTTGGATCTCCTCAGCTCTAAGGTTTCTCCTGAAGGAAAGATTCCAATCCCTTCTGCCGTGAGGGTTTTCTACCACCATCTGTGCAACCAAAGTTTTTTGACAGGTGCAAATGGAGAGTAGGCTAGGGAACATAAGGGAGAGAGGTGTCATGCCACACCATTTATCTGCTCAGAAGCCTGTAAGATGCCATTCCAAACCTGTGAAACATTATACCTTACCTAAATGGTCACATCCCAAACTCTTCCTCTGGATAATACTTCTGATAGACGGCCTGAGTCCACAAACCCGAGGAAGCCATGCCAAGCTTTTATAGCCATTTGGAAAGAAGCGCGAGGTTGGAGTCTTGGATATCCTTGATCCCTAGTCTACCATTCTCTTTACTTTTGCATACCCTTCCCCAGTAAACCTCAAAATCACCTGACGATTGCGACTCAACACAACCCTTCCAAAAAAAAAAAACCCTACTATGGATAGCCTCAAGCTACTTGGCTACTGTCTTTGGTATTCTGAAAATAGAGAGAAAATAGATGGGGAAACTGTCTAGAATAGATGTACACAATACCAATCTACCCCCATAAGACAAAAGTCTTCTTTTCCAACCTGCTAGTCGAGAGTGGAATCTGCTGATGACAGGTTGCCACTCACCACATCTGATGATCCCGGGGACAAAGGGAAGTCCCAGATACTGAACTGGAAAGAAACCACTCTGACATCCAGAATAGTAGCAGTCCTCATTCCTCCTCAGAAATGTTGATACCAATGGCCACACTCTTCTGGAAGTATTTCTTAAGGCCTGTGATTTCATGCAGAAATTCCAATATCAGTCTAGCAGTCATATGCTCCTCCTCCTTTGCAGATAATAGAAGTAAAGTATCATCCGCATACTGAAGGTTGAGACTGTCCTGCCTGCTGGTCCTGCCTGAACTCGTTGTCCTAGAAGTAGTTAAATACATCGGCTACAATGACAAACAGAAGGGCGAAAGATGGCCCCCTTGCCTCAGCCCTCTGCCTTTGAGAAAGGACGGTGTAGGCACTCCGCTGATGAAGATAGAGAAAGATGCAGGTGTGACACATGCCCTCATCCAAGACACCCATTTCTCCGCAAATCCCATCTTGAGTAAGACATCAAACAAGTAGCTCCGTTCACTCTATCATAGGCCTCAAAGTTTTATCGCCACACCCTCTTCTTATGAATCTTCCTACCATGTAGGCACTCATGGGCAACTAGAAAACCTTCCTGGATATGTCTACCTATGATAAAAGCAATTTGGTTTGCACTGATCACTTTATCAATAATGTTTCTCAATCTAGAGTCAGTATGTTAGAGACGATATTGTACACACCATTGAGGAGTAGAGATGTGAAAGGATACCTATCGGGTCGAATACTGGCTCTATCCTTATCCTTATCCTTTAAGCTATATGTTTATACTTAACTTTATCTTTTAAGAAATATGTGTATCCTTATCCTTATCCTTTAAAATTATTGGAAACAGATACATAAATGTTAAATTATCGAATAATACTATATATCAACATAAGCTTAATCTTCTATTGCTTCTGGAAGAAACAAAGGAATACCACTTTCAAAATATACATAGATATAAGTTCTTTCTAAGTAGTTCTTATAAATTTACTTTTAAATCACGTGACATTTGTGAAAATGAACTTTACAAACTGGTGAATGAGGGAGACAGGGGATTAAAACAATAAGACATCTAATTATATAGGTATGATTGGATATTTCATTTAAAAATCAGAATTTTAGATAAGATATAATCAATAGCTAAGATAAGTGAAAGAAAACGGACGAATACTTAGATAATCGGACTCGGAAAAAGGTGTGTCCTTTTCCTTATCCTAAATCATTCGGATATAGGTAGTATCCTTATCTTTATCCTTTAAGCTATATCCTCTTATGATCTTTAAGCTTTGGGAATAGACGGATAAACGGATTTTCGGGTAACATTTACATCCCTATTGAGGAGACTGATAGGTCTAACATCAAGTAGAGAAGCATCTTCCTCTTCAAAATGAGAACAATGAAGGTCTTGTTAATACCTCTAAGATGGGCCTTCTCCTCTTGGAATTCCAACATCCCCTGTAGCAACAGAGTGTGTACCACTTCCCAACTCAACTCAACTCAACGAAGCTTTAATCCCAAATAATTGGGGTCGATTATATGAATTCTTTGTCTCTACTCTAAACGGTTTTGGGCTACCTCTTCTGAAAGGTTTAAAGCTTTTAAATCATATTATACTACTATCTTCCAAGTTAATTTAGGTCTACTTCTTCCTTTTTTCCCCTCTTCTATCCTAATATGCTCCACTTTTCTAACTGGAGCCTCCCTAGGTCTACGCCTAACATGTCCAAATCATCTCAGTCTCCCTTCTTTTAATTTGTCCTCAATTGGTACCACTCTTACATTTTTCTCTAATATACTCATTACGAATTCTATCTAGCCTAGTATGTCCGCACATTCACCTTAACATTCTCATTTCGGCAACACTCATCTTGGAGATATGTTGTCCCTTCATCGCCTAACACTCGCTACCATATAACATTGCAGGTCTTATCACCGTATGGTAGAATTTTCCTTTCAGCTTCGTTGTGATTTTGCGGTCACACAAGACTCTAGTGGCAAGTCTCCGTTTCAGCCATCATACTTTAATCATATGGCTAACATCCTTATCGCACCCTCCATCTTCTTGGAGGATCGAACCAAGATATTTGAAATGGGTGTTTTGGGGTATTGCCATCCCATCTAAGTTAACTCCCTCCTTTTCGCGTATTCGATCTTCACTAAACTTACAATGCATGAATTTTATCTTAGTTCTACTTAATATGAAACCCTTAGACTCTAAGGTGCTCCTCTAAATCTCTAGTTTTCTATTAACTCCCTCTTGCGTCTCGTCTATCAACACAATATCATCCGCAAACATCATACACCACGGAATGTCCTCTTGTATATCCTTTGTTAAATCATCCATAACTAATGCGAAAAGGTAAGGACTTATTGTTGATCCTTGATCCACTCCAACGGAAATAGGGAAGTCTCTTGTTTCTCCTCCAACCGTGCGGACACTAGTAGTTGCTCCTTTATACATGTCTTTTAATACTTGTATGTACCTTTTATATACCCTCTTGCGCTTCAACACCCACCACAAGACATCTCTTGGAACTCTATTCATCTCTTGGAACTCTATATAGGCCTTCTCCAAATCGATGAACACCATATATAGATCTTTCTTCATATATCTATATTTATCTGTCAAGCTCCTAACGAGAAAGATAGCTTCTATAGTTGATCGACCCGATATAAAGCCGAATTGATTGACCGAGATAATTGTGTCATAACGTAAACGATGTTCCTTAACTCTCTCTCATAGCTTCATAGTATGACTCATGAGTTTAATTCCTCTATAATTTGAGCAGTCTTAGATGTCTCATTTGTTTTTAAAAATAGGTACAAGAGTGCTCTTCCTCCATTCATCTGTCATTTTCTTAGAGGCTAAGATCTTGTTAAACAGTCGGGTCAACCATTCCACTCCTACATCTTCTAAACATTTCCACACTTCAATGGGAATTCCATCAGGACCACAAGCTTTACCTACTTTCATCCTCTTCAATGCTTCATTGACTTTCGAAAATCTAATACTCCTAGTATAATTTATATTACGTTCTGTTGTACATTCTATGCTCACTATGTTTCCACTATGATTATCATTAAAAAGATTGTCAAAATAGTTTATCCACTTTCCTCTGATGTCCTCATCTTTCACCAAAACCTTTCCTTCACTATCGTTGATGCACCTCATTTGGTTAAGATCCTGACACCTTTTCTCTCTTATCTTTGCCAAGTTATAAATATCTTTTTTCCCTTCCTTGGTTTCAAGTTTCTTATACATTTTTTTAAAGGTCTGAGTTCTTGTCTAACTAACAACTTTTTTTGTTTCCTCTTTTGCTATCTTGTATTGTTCATAAGTCTCATTATTATCACACTTTGATAATCTTTTATACCATTCTCTTTTACTCTTCACCGCCTTTTGTACCTCCTCATTCCACCACCACCTCTCCTTCGCAGGTGGGCCATGTCCTTTAAACTCTCTGAGTACTTTTCCAACTGCTTCTCTAATCTTTGAGACCATATCTATCCACATAGTATTGACCTCCAAATCCGACTTCCAATCACTCATTGAGAAGTTCATTCTTAAACATCACTTGCTTCATCCATTTTAATTCCCACCACCTTGTTCTAGCAGTAGTTTTCCTTTTAAACGTACCCGACCACCTCTTGATCTTAATATCCAAGACTACTAACATGTGTTGACTTGTTAAGGCCTCTCCAGGGATAACAATGTTGGAAAAATAATACGGGAAAGCCATATGGTTCTAGAGTCTTATTCCTTAATAAGGTAAAATACGGCCTCCTTCACCTCATCTATCGAAAAAGGGGCTAAAATGAGAACTCTCTCTTCCTCTGACAAAGAAGGGAAAAGATTGTTCGCAATGGAGGGCCTCTCCACATCCTCTTCTGTGTAGAGCCGAGCATAGAAGGCCAATATGTGCCTAACCAATACATCTTGCTGAGAAATAACCTGCCCCTCACACATAAGATTGCCAATACGGTTCTTCCTTCTCCTTCCTGATGCAATACAATAAAAATAAGTTGTATTCTTGTCTCCCTCCTTGATCCATCTATCTCTAGATTTCTACTTCCAAAAAGTCTCCTCCTTAAATAGAATATCATGGAAATGTGATATGAGCTTGTCCTCTCCAAGTCTTTCCTCCTCATCTAGAAGCCCTGCCTCCTTAAGTGCGTCCATACCCTGAAGCTAAGAGAGAATGCTATCCTATAGTTCTTTCCTTGGTAGACGCTTCGCCTCACCCCATTCTTAGAGAGCACAAGCCAAAGATCTCAGTTTGCATACTAGAGTAGCCATAGTAGTCCACTGCCAAGGATATGAAGACCACACTTGGGAAACAAGATTCATGAAACCCTCCTCTTATAGCCAATATTTCTCCATTCTGAATATAGGCCTCCTCCGAAACCTGAAGTTAGAGTTTAGTATAATAGGCTTGTGATAGGATATTGTCCTTAGTAGGCAAGAAGCTTGTAAGATAGGGAAATGCTCCTCCCAATCAACATAAACTAGAACCTATCCAACCTTGAACAAATAGGCTATACCTTGAGGTTGAACAAAATGAAGAAAGCGTTGTCAGTGTGGACATCTATCAGGGCCGCCTAGTAGAAAAAGTCCTGGAAGTCTTCCATTGGTCCTTGATAAAAGACCCCCTCTGATCTCTCCTCCTGACAAAGAATAGCATTGAAGTCCTCAGCCACACATCGGAGTCTTCTAGAGTGTTTGTGCCAAAACAAAGGCTCATCCCACGAAGCCTTCTTCTCCTCCCTCTGTAGGGGCCAATAAAGTCCCACTCAAATCCATCCTCCACACATCTAAAGGTGACAGATACAACAAACCTCCCCGCATGTTTGTCCACCTCCTTAACTACAAACTCGTTCTACAGGGGCAAGATACCTCCAGCTCTACCCACTGCCGGTGAGATCACCCCTTCTGTCAGCTGTGCCCCTCCAATATATCACCTAATCTCATCACCATCTTCCTCTAGCTTAGTTTCTTGGATGTACAATATATCAATTCTACATCTCCTAACTAACTCCTTCACTGCCACCTTCTTCCCCCTGCCACCTAACTCCCTAATATTCCATGATACAATCTTTATGATAAAACCTTCTCACGCATCCCCTCCCTCCTCTCTCCCCTCCTTAACTCCCTCTCCCTTCCCTTCCCCTCCCTTCTCCCCAGCTTGCTTCCCCTAACACCCCTTGCTATTCCCAACTACCACTGGTTCTAAATCCTATGTAAAACTGCCCCGATGTCCTTCTCAACACCTTCAAAAGAAACTCCTATCTTGTCAGCCACCTCTCTGGCCTGGTCCTCCATTAGCCTCTCCACCTTACCAATAAGCTCCTTAAACCTCTGCCTTTTCCATCTTACTCCCTCCACGCTTTCTCTTGAGAGGGGTTTCGGGGTATCCCTTCATCCCCTAGCTCAGTGCAGGAATCCCCTGGCAGTGGGCCGAAGAAGCTTCACCCCTAAATCCGTGTAGAGATCCACCTACTGGCGATGGGTTGAAAAAGCTCCCACAAACCTCCAGGCCTTCAACTGCCCTCTCATTACTTTCACTCCCCCTCTCCTTACCTGCCTTTACTGCCACCCTCATACACTCCTCCTGGTCAGCCGATACCATAGGAGCACTTTCGGAGATAGCCGAGGATGCCTTAGGCTGCAAAGAAATAGCCGCATGCCTTGTAGGGGAGATTGGATGGGGAATATGGCGGGGAGACACTTGCGACGCCAGCGGAATGTGAGTAGCATCAGGAGTAAAGCTCGAAAGATCCGCCGTCGGGTTCTGGACCACTTGGCATCCTTGTCCTCGCACCCCAAAGGCTTCCAGCTGAGTCTTATCCTTCCTCTTCCACCCGGAGTTGGCTTGACCCGCAAGCGAGAGGGTGGACGAGGATGGCATTGGATGGGCTAATAGTGAAGGCAGTACTGGTGACCTTCAAGTGAGAGAGGTGGACGAGGATGCCATTGGATGGACCAATAGTGAAGGCAGCACTGGTGACGCTCAAGTGAGAGTAAGGAATTCCTGGTCGGATCGGGTCCCCGAATACCCGCCGATCCCAATCCGAATCGGCCGATCCGGATTGGGATCAGCTGATTCTGCAATCCATGAGTGAGAGGGGTGGACGAGGACGGCGTCAGACGGGGCAACGGTGAAAGGCAACACTGGTCGCTGGAGCAGGGGCAGGAGGGGGGAGGTCTGCATCGGAGGGGGACCAAAACAGGAAGCTGGGCAATCGGATTGGGAAGACAACCAGTATTAGGTCTTGTAGGGTTCAATACGATGAACTCTTGGATCTTCTTCGGCCTATCAGGTAAGTCTCTGGGTCCCAAAGGGCCTGGTCGGGCAGCAATCGAGCCTAGGCTAGACTGGCCAGTTCCTCCTTGGACTTGGCACGAGCTCTGGATCGACACGAAGGTGGGAAGGTTCGAAATTGAATTCGACCCTACCGGATCCCTCACATGTCCAGCACGTGATGCGCCTTGTCCCTACCTCTTGCGCCTTTAGTGGAAACCCTAGGCCTTGGCGCCGCCGACATTTCTTCTTGCATTCCAATAACTCTGCCACCCTGAGCACGAAGAGCTGGTGCTCGACCATCACCTCTAGCACCTTCAGCACTTCCTCCATGACTTGAGCCTCCACACAAATCATCAACAGGTTAGGCCCTCCGGCAAAACACCTCTCCACTTGGACTCTCAAGGCGAAACCAGCAAGAGAGACATGAGCTCGTCATCATGCAAGGCCAGTAGAAGCTCGGATATCTTCGGCTTGCGAGGAGAGCCCTTAAGGGTCGGGTGGGTGAGATCTTGAGAATCCTACAGAGATAAACAAACACCGAGGCCCTTCCCCAAAAGAGTTCCAACCTGAGCAACCTCTTCCCCCTGGCTTCTGCTCTCACAGACTAGGAGGAAGCAGTCTTGTGAGAGCCAGGAAGCTTGCCAAGACTCTACTGCCTCCCACCTCTTCGAGTTAATCTTGAACACCATGTAGTCGAGAACACCTCCAACCGTAATGCATCTACGTACGCACCTCCTCACCCATTCCTTCATTTCCATTAACCTTTTGGAACTAGACAGAACCACCCTTTTTAGCTTGACCTAGAGGAGGCTTGAAAGAGAGGAAAGTGGGCTACACTTCCCCTACTCCTTGTCCCTCGGACAGCATCAGCGTATGATCCCCTACGTCCTGATGTGCAGAATCCCCGCTTGTGTCCCTCCCTCCTGCATATCTAGCTAGCACACCAGGGGTTGGGTGTGGGGGGCGAGGGCCTAAGACCCCCTCCCAGCAGGACCCTATTTGCTCCTGTTGAAGGGTGCGAGTGGGCTCCCCAAGGATGACCTGCTTTGTCGTGAATTCTATTTACATGAAGTTAAGAGGTAGAGTTGGAATTGTATTTACGTGAATGCCATGACTTTTTATTAACTTTAAAAAATTTTGTGGGTGCTTTGGTCCATTCATTGAAACAATGTACTTTTTAAAATCTATTGTCCTTATTCAAAAATTCACTTTACAAAAAGCTCTCTTCTTCCCCCAATGTGTCTTTGTCCTCTTTTCAGAAATCTCTTAGATTTTGAATAGTTTCAAATCCAAGACAAATCTTGTTCGTCTGGAAACACCAATCCTAATCCAATCATTGGAATCTAGCGAGTTTGTGTTTCCAAATAGACCCTAATTTTGTGTATAAAGGTCATCACTAGAATGCTGGCCTCTAGGTTGACAAAGGCGGTTGATAAAGTGGTTTCCAGAGGGTTGCCCATGAATGTATTCATGCCATGAAGCTTTAGGATAGGGGCGGTCTTGCGTTGAATATTGACTTTAAGAAGGTCAATGACAGCGTGACTGGGGCGTTTTTGTTGTAAGTTTGAAGAAGATGTGCTTTGATAACAGATGGATCAGCTGGGTCGGTGCTCGCCTCACTTCAGCCTCTTTTGCAATCCTCATTAACATGGAGCCTACTCCTTTTTTCAGTGGTAGAGGGCTCCGACAGGACCTTATCTCTCCCTTTCTCTTTGTCCTTGTTGCACACATTTTGAGCAGAATGCAAGAGTGGGCTGAGGTGGCAAGCTTGATCTCTGGCTTCTAGGTGGACACTTATGGTAGACAGATCTCCTATCTTCAGGATGTCGATGATACTATCATATTTCTTTTAGATGAATGAGGAGCATTTGCTAGTGACCAAATCATTGTTTTCAAGGTGTCGCCCAGGCGACAAGGTGCTCCCTTGTGCCCAAGGTGACCTGCCGCCTAGGCAAGCAACCCATTAAGGCACTCGCCTAGGCTGCTTAAGGGTGCCCAGCCCACATAATGCCTGCCCAGCCTGCCTTGTTGCGGAAACAACCTACCTTCTTTTAGGTTTATTTTGATCATTAGAAAGAAGTTGAAGAATATTTTCATATAATTGTTCATTTGTACATAAAAGGGGAAATAGATGATCAAGCTTCCCACCTTGTGTGCGATTCTTCTGCCACGGTTTCTTTTCCTTTATTTTCCTCCTTTCAAATTTAGAAGTCACTATGTTTAGTATGTTGGTTTGCTTTTGTTTATTTAAATATATCTTATTTGTCTTTCTTTCTTTATATGACATGATTACTTAACTAGCAAATTTCAGGCTAGGTTGATTTTTTAATCTTGATGGACATACTCCAAGTTCTCATTGATTTTCCCTTATCCATTTTTTATTATTTGTCATTTATTCTATTTTTTACACCATAAATATATGTTGAATATTATGAAGAACACCATTATATATGAATAAAAATAGATTTTATATGGTGAAAAATGTAGATAGTAATTCTCTTGAAACATATTAGGTTTTATACTATAAACTAGCCTTTGCCTAGGCGCCTAAGTAGTGAGGTGGTAGGCCACTGCCTTGATCACCTTGGATGCCTTGACGGCCATGGACCAAATTCATTTTGGAGTTGCTTATGAGGTTATGGGTTAAGGGTGAACTTTCACAACAGCCAACTCATTGGGATGAACGTGGTTGATAAGGATCTCTATAGGACTACAATCATCGTGGGTTGCTAGATCAGGTTTTTCCCATCACTTCGTTGGGGCTTCCCCTTTCAGCTCAGCTTGAAGCCTTCATTGCATGAATTGCCATAGATTGATTCAGAAATTTGAGTCCAAACTTGAAAGGGTGAAAAGGCATGTTACTTTATTTTGATGGTAGGCTGATGCTTTGTGCCTTACTCTTGGATAGCCTCCCAATGCTTATCTATCTTCAGAATCCCGAGGACGGTGGCTAGATATCTTGAGGCTATTCATGCACAATTTGTTTGGTGGGGTAGTTGGGAATCTGGCAGGCAAGGAGGCCGTACGGTGTATTGGGCTAGAGTTTGCAGAAGTAAGCAGAATGATAGTGTGGGGATTAAAGTCATTTATGATTTCAACCTTTCTCTCCTCACTAAGGGGGTGTTTGCATTCCCTGAGAAATAGAGAATCATGTTTCCTCGAAAAATAAAAACATGGGAAGTAGAATCATGGGAAATATTTCCACAAGGTGGAGGTGAGGAAGTAAACTCCAGAGAAAAAAGGGAATATTCTGGGAATATGGTGATTATTTCCCTAACTATCTTTTACTCGCATTTGCAAAACTTGTGAAAGTTAGTTGAGAAAATATTTCCTAGGGAAAATTTTGAGGATGCAAACATCTCCTAAGTGGTTGTGGAAGCTTGGAACCTCAGACTTGGGGCTTTGCCACTCGGGTTAGAGGTGGTTAGGCAGAAGTATTTTTGGAGAATGGAGAGGGAGGGTTTGAGACATTTCTCCAGCCTCTTTGCATGGAGTTTCTTTTGTTTGGTAAGGCATCCTTCAAGCTACAAATGTTGTTTGGGTTGCCATCCATTTTTTTCCTTGGAGACGGGAACACTCATTGATTTTGGTTAGATAAGTAGTGCGATGTGGTGCCACTTTCCACCAGGTTTTCTAACTTGTATGCTTTCTCTTCTAATCCTTTGGCGATGGTTTCCAGATGTGGACGCGTTCTTTCAGGCAGCAGCTGCGGGAGGATGAGATAGAGGATACGGCTCAGCTTCTGCTGCTTTTCTAGGATGTTAGGATGGACCGGTCTTTGCAAGACACTTGGTCTGAGTGGTGGGCACCATCGGCAAGGTTGCCTAGCAAGTTATTACTGATGGGGGGACCCACCACCTGCTCCATAGACAGATTTGGTGTCCGAAGAACCCGCCGAAAGTCAAAGTTCTTGTATGGAGAATCTTTATTGGCAGATTACCCAAATATGACAGATTGGCCTGTTGCGTGTGTAGACAGAAATAGGTCTTTTTTGGGGTTTTTTCTGTAATTACTGGTGTCTCTCTTTTTATCCTTGTGACTAATATCTAGTATAGTCACACTAGGGGCCGTTTAGACCTTTTACGTGTTGGTGTTTTTCTGCCCTAATGGGGTACAAAAAACATGTGTTGGGGATGGTCTGATGTTCTGGCCGATCCTCTGTTTTAAGGTCCCAACACTTCCATGGCCATGTTTCTCTCCCTCTCATCTCCTCTATAGTTTTTCTACATGGTATCAGAGCAGGGGAAGCAACGGAGGAGGTGAGCGTCATCGGTTTGAGTGTCCTAAGCCATTTGTTGTCAGCCTCTTTTCTGTCCGGCACCCTGTTTAGGGTTTCCTCTTGGTACGGACAGAGGAAAGACTCTTGGCTGGGACTGCTGACCTCTCCTCTCCCTCTTCCAACAGTAAGAGCCTTCGGAGGGACCCCCTTCACCCTGCGGTTGTCCTACAAGGCCACCGCTATCATTTTCCTTGTCGGTCCCCCCCTTCTCTCTGTCAGGTGCCCTGTTCTAGGGTTTCCTTGGGTGGACAGAACAAGGGCTGTTAGTTAGGGCTGTCTGGTCCCATCCTTCCTCTCTTCATTGCCAACGGTCCATTAAGGGGAGTCTCCCTCACCCGGCTGTTGACCTAGAGGGCCTTTTTTTCCGTCATGTCGTCGTCAACCAGCGACACCACCATGACACCTGGGATGGATGCAACGGAGGTGTGTTCTCCGTTGTTGAAGCCATTGGGCACCACCACGATTGAAAGCATGTCTTTGCAAATGACCACCGTAAAGTTAATGAAGACAAATTTCAGGTTGTGATCTATTGCCGCTCGGATATTTCTTGGCGGACGAGTCAAGACTGGGTATATTACTGGGAAACGAAGGCACTTGATGTCAATGATCCCACTTATGCCAAGTGGTACCTGGAGAATAATCTTGTGATGGGCTGAATCTTGAACTCTGTGAGCCCTAAGATCTAGCAATTGATTATGATGAAGCTGACAGCTTAGGCAATGTGGGACCTTCTTGAGCAGATGTATGGGCACTGTCAAGATGTCTCCCGCATATATCAAGTGACTGCCGATGTGTAATAGTTGAAGCAAGGAAGCATGGGTATTACAACCTACTTCAGCCTCCTAAAGAGTAAGTGGGAGGAACTTGACTATTATTATGTGTATTAGTGGAGTTGCACAGCTGACTAACGGCAACATCTTCAACATATCCAAGAAAATCGCATCTTTAAATTTCTTGCTGGCCTAACCTCTGATTATGAGTCCCTGTGTGGACAAATACTCAGTACAGTGCCACTCCCTACTTTAGAACAAGTCTACTATAAGGTTCTAAACGAGGAAGGGCGTCGAAAGGCCATGAATGGTGGCAACATGTTTGTTGTTTCTCGCGATTTGGGGGAGTTTTCAACTCTGGTCAATAGCACTATGAAGTCCAAAATAGGTGGTCAACCTTCTAGGAAAGAGAAAATTAAACCTCCCAGACATTGCATTCACTGTGGAAGGATAATCATACTGTGGAGAAGTACTGGGATCTCTATCTAAATAAAAAGCCTTTGAAGTTTAGGAAAGGTGGGTAGACTTTAAAAGGCAATGCTGCTATGACTCAAGCCACTGAAAATTCTACCTTGGATGGCAGCTCTTCTACCTCCAGATGTCTGCTATCTTCTGTTGATATTGGTCACCTACAATGGATTTTTTCACAGCTGGGATTTTCTACACCTTCCACTTCAGGTACATCGGGGGCGGCCCTAAGTGTCACTTCCAGTTCTCTTGCACTTCATGGGTCATTGATTCAGGGGCCACAGATCATATGACTGGTATTCCTACTTATTTTTCATATATTCCTTGAGTTCTGGACAGGATAATGTTAGCATTGTTGATGGTACCTGTGCCATTGTGACAGGGAAGAGTACGGTCACATTAAGTGGTAGCCTCATCTTACCATCAATTCTTCATGTTCCCACTCTACCAATAAATCTCTGATGGGAATTCAGGGACTGCTGAAACAGATTTTGGGGCCCTTTATTTATTTTGTTTGGCCCATTCGAGGCCCAATGGATGTATTTTCCTTTTTTTTAAAGATTTAGTTTTGTTTTAGTCTTTTTATTTTGAATAAGGGGTATTTTGGTCTTTAGTGTTAGGGTTTCTTTTGGGGAGTCTCTATATATTGTCTTGTAACCCTCCTTTGGGAGGCGATGAAGATTTTGAAAATGAAAAGAGCAGCTGCTGTATGCTTTCTCCCGAGATGGGAACCTGTGTGAGGGCGTGAAGTCCTAGCCTTCTTCTTCCTCCTTGGGGATCCTGTGAATGGAGGGTGTGAAGCCTCACCGCCCCTGTTTCTCTTCTCTCTCCCTCTCTTCTTCCTTCATTCGAGCTTCCCCTTCCCGTCCTGCATCAAATTGGTATAAGAGCAAGGTTTTTAGGTCATTCTTATGGCCCAAATCGTGTGAGAAATTGCTCATCCTCTCTCTCCTCTCCGTCACCATCCATCTCCCTTTCCTTCGGATTGGTTCGCAGCAGAAGAAGAAGAAGGAGAGGAGGGCGGTGACTCACCTGGGGGTCGCTGTCGCTGTCGCCTGGCTCCTTCAGAGCCACCGCCTCGGTGCTGCCCCGCAGCCGCCTTCACCTCTAGCCAGTGCCACCAGCGCCATTGCAGCCTGCCGCTGGCCCCGTCGTCACCGGGGTCCGCTGCTGCCACCACCCTAGCTGTGGCCGCCTTCACCGCCAGCCAGCGCCACCGGCGCCATCCAAGCCTGCCGCCGGCGCTATCGCAGCCTGCCGCTGGCCCCGCCGTCGTCTAGTTCCGCCGCTGCCACCACCCTAGCGGCGGCTGCCTTCACCTCTAGCGAGTGCCACCGGCGCCATCGAAGTGTGCCACTGGCGCCATCGCAGCCTGCCGTTGGCCCCGCCGTCGCCGTCACCGTCCCCGTGAGCACTAGCCTCTCGCTAGCTCTCCTCCACCGGTCCTTACTGCTGCCGCGCTCGCCGGCCGCAGGCACCGCCGCTGCACTCGGCCGCCCACCAGCCCTGCATTCCCTTGTCCCTCGTGTGCTTGTGTGTTGTTAGGGTTGAAAGGGGCTTGGAGAAGAAGAGGATCGGGTCAACGCGGTGAACGCCCTTTAAAGGGCCTACCTGGTTGAACCAGGTCCGACCTGACCCTGGTCCGAACCAGGTCAGGTCCCAACCAGGCCCGGTCCGAGCCATAGTCGATCCTAGGGCTCCTGGCTCTAATTACAAGTGGTCTGAGCCACCTGACTCAGCCTTGGTCCCAACCCAGGATCGGTTTGGGTCGAGCCAGGTCCAGGCCTGGTCTAGTGCAGTGCACCCGGCAGTGCAACATGTGTTCTAACTGCACCGCCAACGCTACGAACTCGTTGTGCTCCGATTTGCGAGCCGCTTGCGCCGTTGGGATCATATCGGCAAGGCCGACCTCTCTATACGTCTCATCCAACAACAATGTCTCGTTTTACGTGCCACACTTGTACACTTAACGAGGACGCTCGTGCGTGCCGTACTAGGTCGTCCCGGGCCCCGATTTGAGCGCCGTCAACGACGTTGATCTCGTCACTGCAGGACCAACCCAATTTCAGTGTGCGATAGCTGCGACGATATCTCGTCTTGCGCACCGATCGCGTCATCGGATTCCTTACAGCGTGGCCGACCCTATTTAGTGCTCCTTCTACTCGCCAGACATCACAAGTACGCTTCTTCACTATGGATTTTACTTTTGAGGTGGACCTACTCGACTCCATGCAAGCTAAGGTGTTTCTTACTGTAAGTCCGTTCGGCAATTTTATTTCGCAATCTATTGTGGATTCTTTCTCTCATACGGACTACATTATTATCTCTGGAGACCGAGTTTATATGCCGTTTTTCTACCTTTTTAGGAGCAGTCAGACTTCAAGATCCTTCAGGTATTATAATGGTGCATGGTGCAAGGTTATACCACAGTTCATATATTAGCTTGGGCAAAGAATGAATGGATGGTCGACAAGTTGTAATTAATCCCACTGGGCGGGATTGTCTTTTACGACCCGAGAGATACCATACGCCCTTTCGTATTCTCAATTCCACTTATTATAATAGGGAGAAGCTTCACAGTTGTATTCAGCTTGTTTAGCTAAAGTGGCACCATCACATGTTACTGGTTGGAATTACGACTTATTCATTACTTCTGGACTACATATGATTGCTGATACAATGTTCGAGGTTGATGCCTCATGTATGGTTGACAGTTGGGATCACGCATTGTTTAGACGATCAAGATTGGATTGCATCTCTGATGATGTGTTTAGCACTGGTCTACTTGATAGTGCACTATTTCATACTATCTCATAGGATCATGATTTATTTGTTGAGGCATGGTTATATCTTATTGCTGATGATGTTTTTGCTGACTCAAAACCTCGTCCAACACTTACTGAAGGTGTGATGGTAGCTATCCTACACGAGGACATGTATGATTTGCTACAGTCTCGATTGGATATGATATGACAAACCTTTTATGATTCACATGTAGCAGACTGGTTTGTGATTTTTGATATGATCTTGTACTTGAAGACTCCCACATATGACCCAGTTGTCCGCATCTTTATCCTGGCACACTTTAAAATTCGAGGACGAATTTTTCGAACTAGAAGAGAATGATGGGCATTCAAGGACTACTGAAACAGATTTCGGGGCCCATTATTTATTTTGTTTGGCCCATTCGAGGCCCAATGGATGTTTTTTTTTTTTTTTTAAATTTAGTTTAGTTTTAGTCTTTTATTTTGAATACAAGGTATTTTGGTCTTTAGTGTTAGGGTTTCTTTTGGGGAGTCTCTATATATTGTCTTGTAACCCTCCTTTGGGAGGCGATGAAGATTTTGAGAATGAAAAGAGCAGCCGCTGTGTGCTTTCTCTCGAGATGGGAACTCGTGTGAAGGCGTGAAGTCCTAGCCTTCTTCTTCCTCCTTGGGGATCCCATGAAGGGAGGGCGTGAAGCCTCACCGCTCCTGTTTCTCATCTTTCTCCCTCTCTTCTTCCTTCATCCGAGCTTCCCCTTCCCGTCCTGCATCAAATTGATAATGATGGGAATTCAGGGACTGTTGAAATAGATTTCGGGCCCTTTATTTATTTTGTTTGGCCCATTCGAGGCCCAATGGATGCATTTTCTTTTTTTTTAAAGATTTAGTTCTGTTTTAGTCTTTTTGTTTTGAATAAGGGATATTTTGGTCTTTAGTGTTAGGGTTTCTTTTGGGGAGTCTCTATATATTGTCTTGTAATCCTCCTTTGGGAGGTGATGAAGATTTTGAGAATGAAAAGAGCAGCCGCCGTGTGCTTTCTCTCGAGATGGGAACCTGTGTGAGGGCATGAAGCCCTAGTCTTCTTCTTCTTCCTTAGGGATCCTGTTAAGGGAGGGCGTGAAGCCTCACCGCCCCTGTTTCTCTTATCTCTCCCTCTCTTCTTCCTTCATCCGAGCTTCCCCTTCCCGTCCCGCATCAATCTCCTTTATGTGAGTAGTCTTACTAAGTCATTAAATTGTTCTATGACCTTCTTCCTACTCATTGTGTTTTTTAGGACCTACGAATCAAGCAGACGATTGAGACTGGTTGTGAAGCGGGAGGTCTCTATCATCTCGAGCATGGTGGGAGTGTTGCATTCCAGTCTAGTGTCAATGGTGACACGAGTCAGAAAATAAAGGCAGTTCAATTGTGGCATAGTTGTTTAGGTCATTTGTCTTTTAGGTATCATAGAGTTCTTTTTCTTAATCTTTTTCAGTCTATAAGCGTTGAGTCTTTACAGTGCCACACCTGTCAACTTGCCAAACATTGTAGAACAACATTCCAATATTCAATGAATAAAAGTTATGTTCCTTTCTAGCTTGTTCATTCTGATGTTTGGGGACCATCCCCTGTGCCTTCTGTTTCTGATCATCGTTACTTCATCAGTTTTATTGATGATTTTTCTCATTGTTATTAGATTTATTTGATGAGGTCACGTGAGGAGGTTCCGTAGATTGTCCGACTGTTTTGCAAGATGGTTCAAACTCAAATCGAGCGATCTGTGAAAAATTTTCCAGGTCTGATAATGCAAGAGAATATTTTGAGAAGTCTCTCAATATTCTTATGGAAGATGAGGGTGTCATTCATGTATCATTTTGTTCCTACACTCCACAACAAAATGGAGTAGCTGAAAGAAAAAATCATCATCTATTGGAGACTTCTCGAGCACTTCTCTTGCAACATAATTTGCCCAAAAAATTCTGGGTTGATGCTGTGTTGACCGCCTCGTATATTATTAATGGCATGCCATCTCAGACGCTTGGAAATTTGTCCGCTCACCCTCTTTTCCCCCTTGTTCCTCATGTGTTTGGGTCTCTTTGTTTCATTCATTGCCTTGGTCCAGGCACTAACAAGTTGGACCCTAGAGCTGTTCGTGGCATCTTCTTGGGGTATTCTCCTACTCAAAAGGGGTGTAAGTGCTTTGATCTCTCAACGGGTAAGAGATATTTCCTTAAGGATGTCACATTCTTCGAAAATGAAGCCTATTTTCACTCCCATACTTCTCCTTGTGAGGAGATTGTTTTTGCTCCCCCTTCTCCTCTGTTACCTATTTCTATGTCTGGGAGTGAGATTGTAGACGACACTACATCTGGGAGTGAGATTGTAGACGACACTACATCTGGATCTGCCAGTCAAACGGTTCCATGTGTGCCTATTGATGAGACAAGACTGGAAGTTCTCACTTACTCTCGTCATACATGGCAAAAGAGGAGACTCCCCATGAACGCACTATCCCATGAAGTCGCTTAAGTTCCAGGTTCTAATGCTGGCCCTTCCATCATCTCTCAACTTGATCTTGACCTTCCTATTGCTATTCGGAAAGGTACTAGATCGTGTACTCGCCATTCTATTACTACTTTTGTTTCTTACTCTCGTCCTTCACCATCTTATTATTCTTTCCTGTTTGCCATCTTTTCATATCATATTCCCTAGTCTTATTCTGAAGCTGTAAAAGATCCAACATTGGTGGCTACTATGAACGAAGAAATGTGTGCCCTCAACAAAATGGCACTTGGGAAGAGTTTGGTCGGTTTTCGGTGGGTGTACATTATCAAGTATAACTCTGATGGTACTGTGCAATGGTATAAGGCCAAACTAGTAGCGAAGGGCTTTACACAAACATATTCTGTTGATTATTTGGAGACATTTGCTCTGGTTGCAAAATTGAAGTCTGTGTAGGTCCTTTTGTTACTTATTGTCCAGTTTGGTTGGGAGCTTCATCAGCTGGATGTAAAAAATGCATTTCTTAATGGACACTTATAGGAAGAAGTTTATATGCAGCCACCTCCTGGGTTTGATGCCGGGGGGAGAGTGCAAGTTGAAAAAGGCCCTATATGGTCTCAAACTGTCTCCTCGGGCTTGGTTTGATTGCTTTCGGACAGCCATGGGTCATTTTGGTTATGTTCAAGGCAATTCTAATCACACATTGTTTACAAAATGGACTGATGGGCAACTTGTTGTGCTTATTGTTTATGTTGATGATATGATTATTACAGGTGATCACAAGGAGGAAATCAGAAGACTAAAGATCAATCTCGCCAGGGAATTCGAAGTCAAAGAGTTGGGTGAACTGAAGTATTTCTTTGGTATTGAGGTGGCTAAATCTCAACGTGGTATTTATATATGTGAATAGAAGTATGCATTGGACCTGTTGAAGGAGACTTGGAAGTTGGATTGTAAGCCTGCTCATACTCCTATTGAAGCTAATTATGGTTTGTCTGGCTCTGTAGGAGAATTTTTATCTGAGGCCGATAAGGGTATGTATCAGCATTTGGTTAGGAGATTGCTTTATTTATCACTTACACGGCTTGACATTGGTTATGCAGTTAGTGTTGTGAGTCAATTTATGCATGCTCCTCGAGTTCCTCATATGAAAGCTGTGGAATGCATTCTGCGCTATGTTAAGTCCTATCCGGGTAAAAGGCTGATGGATACAAGGTCTTCACATTTGAATATTGAAGGTTATTGCTATGCTGATTGGTAGCTTCTCGTGATGACAGACGACCAACTAGTGGTTATTGCACGTTCCCTGGTGAGAACTTAGTGGCTTGGCAGAGTAAAAAGCAAACTGTATGTGTCCGATCCAGTGCTGAAGCTGAGTATCGAGCTATGGCTCATAGTCTTTCTGAGATGCTGTGGCTTAGACTTTTCTTACAAGACCTGGGTGTTCAGGTTCATCTTTCGATGAAGTTGAACTGTTATAACAAGGCTACAATTAACATTGCCAAGCAATCTTGTTCAGCACGATCGGACCAAACATATTGAAATTGATCGTCATTTTATCCGTGAGAAGCTTGATTCTAGGTAACTCTGCCTGCCATATGTTTGATCTACAGATCAACTTTATGATGTATTCACAAAGGGTTTGACCGGTGAACAATTCAGCTCCATCTTGTCCAAGCTGTGCATGATAGATATCTATGCTCAACTTGAGGGAGAGTGTAGACAGAAATAGGTCTTTTTTGGGGTTTTTTTTGTAATTATTGCTGTCTTCTCCCTTTTACCCTTGTGACTAATATGTAGTATAGTCACTTTAGGGGCTGTTTAGACCTTTTATGTGGTGTCGTTTTTCTGCCCTAATGGGGTATAAATAATATATGTTGGGGACGGTCTTGGGTTTTGGCCGATCCTCTGTTTTGAGGTCCCAACACTTCCATGGCCATGTTTCTCTCCCTCTCATCTCCTCTATAAATTTTCTACAGTGTGCATGGATTACCTACATTTTGTTGTTTATGTGGGGAAGAGGAGGAATCCCTCGACTTCCTATTCGTGCTATGCTCCTACATCTTGGAGGTCTGGCGACTAATTTTTAATAAGTTACACTTACCACACTGGACAATTCTTTTGGTGGAGGACCGTTTATCTAGGCGGAGTAGACATCTAATCAATAAGGAGGATGGAAGGTCCGGTGCATGGTTGGCAGTACCGGCCGACACCGGTACGTACCGGTATTGGTTGGCACCGGTACCCATAGTTTAAAGGGTATCGGCCGGTACTGGTACCCACCGATGTTGGTACCGGTACTGCCATCCATGGTCCGGTGGCTTATCCTCTGTGCCATCCTTTGAGCATTATGGGGAGAGAGACGGGAGAATCTTCAAAAAGAAGCTTTAGTTCCTGATAGAATTGCTTCTTTTATTTCTTATAAAGTCAGGGAATGCGTGAAAGTCTTGTGTAAAGATGAAGTTGCTAACTCCTCCCTTTTTGTTCTTTTAGGAGGGCTTTGAGTGCGTCACCTTCTTGATGCTTTTTGTATGATGGGAATTTTTGAGGGTTCTTGTTCTTCACCCTTCTACATCCCTCTTCACAATCTTCGTCTTCTATATACTTTGTGGTACAAACCACTTCAAAAGTAAATGGCAGTGATTGCAGGGTCAAGTAATAAAACAGGAAATATGTACCTCCAACCACAATTTTGAAGAAGTAATCCATGACATGACAAGCCTTTAAAAAATTCAACTATTTGAGAGATGTTTAATGTTGTTTTTTTCCCTAATGGTTATAACATAGCATCTATATGTCATATATTCATATAGACAACACTGTTTAAATGCTCGTACCTCTTTCTCATGTAAATGGCAGTGGCAAAAATGTGCTAGGATTTGGGCATGCTTTTGAGCTGAGGGTATGAAATAATTAACCGGTGGTGCTCCTTTTGAAAATTAAGTGAAACATAATTCAGGAAAGGCATGCCGATCCAGCCTGCCATTCTTCTCTTGGAAGGTGAATGTTGGCTTTATGCTTCCATGCTGATCCTGCCTACCATTCTTTTCATGGGGTGTGGGTTTGGGCTCCAAGCTGAAGTGTCTGCTTTGAGAGTTGAAGTTTGACAAAGAAATGTTTGTTGATTGTATGTATGTTGGTATCTGAAAGTTATTGTGATCTGTTTTCTTTTCACTTTTCTCTACACCTGCTTGATCTGTTGAGATTAACGCCTTGCTATTTTCTGTCTCCTTTTCATTCTGGAATTATTTACTTGTATAGAGTCTCATTTTGTTAATGTAATCAACTTCCTTAATGATGATAAATGCTGTGAAATCTTCTTGTATAGCAGAAATTGGTATCTCATGCCTTTGTTTCTAATTCAAGTTGGGTGTTTCTGATGTTATTTTTTTTAATCAAACTTCTTGTCCCGGTTTCTCATGGGGTCCATAAAGATGTTTTTCTTTTATATTTTTCAGCATTCTATCGATTATTGGCTATGGGCAGATCTGATCTCTCCAGAGTCAAAGCGGCTGCTGAAAAATGTCATACGGGTTCATCGACAAGAGGAGGCAGACCTGTTCTACATTCCATTCTTCACGACCATCAGTTACTTCTTGCTTGAAAAGCAGCAATGCAAGGCACTTTACAGGGTGTGGCAGCATCTTCAAGGTTTATCTTTTGATGTTATTTACTTAATGACCATTTGTCTGAAAGAATCATGTAATTAGTTTTTTAAAAATCTAATGACCATCGGAAAACCATATATTCACATGGTATCTTACCTACAAGCTTATCTTAATTAATGAAATAATTTAAATTGCGGATGAAGATATCTGAAAGAAACATGTAATTAACTTTGAAAGTTATAGTGTCATCTATTCTTGTCCACTTTACATTAAGTTCATCTTTCTTATTGAAATTGCTTATATTAACTTGAAATTGATATTTTTAAATATGGGCTATACATGAAATGATCTTGTCAAATTAGGAATACTGACTGCCAGTGCAGTCAAGTAATTTTTCTTTGCAGTAGATTTGTAGAACTTGTTATTTTGTTTACCAATAAAGAATCATAGTCTCTAGCTTAGCCTTCCAAGCTTCTTAATGGTTGATTGTCCAGCAGTTTGAATATTTCACTAGTGATAATGAGGACTACAGCATAGCCTTCCGAGCGTCTTTCATATAGTTTTTTTGCTGTTGGCAACCAAGGAATCTCTCCTCATCCCTTCGACTGTACTATCTCTATTTATTAGCATAATAAGTTTGGTGGTATAATCCACACTTCATTCGGAAAAAAAGATAACTAATGATAATAAGGATCAAGTTTGTGAAGTGTCTGGCTTCTACATGTTGCTTAATGATACATCTTCCAAATGAGTGTTCTAGATGCAAGCATCTCTCTGGTCTGTACATATTACATGTCAGTGTATACTCAATTGCATGTTCAGGAGGATCAAGGTGAAATTCCTAGCAATTTCTTCCTTCAGAACTAAAATGACTTGGTTTTCCATGGTTAACAGAACATATTTTTCCAAATTGTATGGGAGCTATCCGTGGCTTCCTTAATCTTGTCATTGGATAAACCGAGAATCTTTGTATTAGACTTTCATATTTGAACAAAAAACAGTTCCCTAAATTTGAAAAGAAACATTAATGCTCGAGTAGTGATTTTCTGAGAATAATTGGAGAAAGTTGAATTTCACATCCAACAGATCCCTACAGAAAGTAACAGAATTGAGTATGAGGAAAGCTTGGAAGCACTGTATATTTAGCAGTCATTCAGGGCATTAATCATGGTAGCCTTAATATTTGTATGAAAACGCAATGACAACGGTGCAAGGAAAATTTGGACATAATGATGTTCTTGAGTTTCTGTTCAATCTGTCAATATAGCACTAATCAGTAATCATGCAGCTTTTGTTCCCCTATCATTAGGTATTGATCTCTCATTTGGCGGTGCAATCCACAATTACTTTTGAAAAAAAGGAGCTATTGATCTCTGGGCTGTTTGCATTATTACATTCTTTATAGTTTCCTTATATTAAAGTTGAGCATGGATAGATGTTCTGTCATAAACCTGATAGCAGCTCTGTGAAACAGGAGGCTCTGAAGTGGGTGACTGATCAGCCTGCCTGGAAGAGGTCAGGAGGAAGGGATCACATCCTTCCAGTTCATCATCCCTGGTCGTTCAAGTCTGTTCGCAGATTTATGAAGAAAGCAATTTGGCTTCTGCCTGATATGGACTCCACTGGAAACTGGTTTTATTTTTGTCATCAACAATGGAATATTGCTTTTGTCCCTATGTGATTATGAGCTTTGAAAGAATCATGCATTGTTGATACATTCAAAATTGTAGGTACAAGCCTGGAGAAGTCTGGCTAGAAAAGGACCTTATACTTCCATATGTTCCAAATGTTGAACTTTGTGATGCAAAGTGCTTATTGGAAAATCAATCTCAAAGAAACACCTTGCTGTTCTTTAGGGGAAGGCTAAAAAGAAATGCTGTAAGAATTTCCTCATTTGGCAAGAATCCTTCGTCTATCAAATGATAGTTCTATTCCCCAATTTTGAGTTTTATATGCTAACTGAGTTATTGCCTGCTCAGGGAGGAAAGATCCGCGGCAAACTTGTGTCAGAACTTCACGGGGCTGAGGGTGTCATCATGGAAGAAGGAAGCACAGGAGATGCTGGGAAAACAGCTGCCCAGAATGGAATGCGCAAGTAGACTCTGTTGCGATAATCATATAATTTTCTGTTGCAAAATTTGAGTATTTTGGGATCTAATTAGTTTTTTCCCCTTGGATTTCAGATCTATCTTTTGCTTGAGCCCTGCCGGAGACACCCCATCATCTGCTAGACTGTTCGATGCAATTGTCAGTGGGTGTATTCCTGTTATAGTTAGTGATGAGCTAGAGCTGCCATTTGAAGGAATACTGGACTATCGGAAGGTAAAACATATGATCTGCTGGTTGGAAAGGCAGAGCTATTTGAATCCTTCTCCCTGAAACCAGATAATTTGTTATGTCAAGTTTGGTTAAGTTTTATTTCGTTTCATGAGGCCATTTAATTTTGCAACAACAATGGCATTTATTTTTATGGCATTCACAACTTCTCTTCACCTGCCCCTTACCCTGCCAAGTGCCAATGGGGCAAGGAAACAACTGTTTTTCTTTAAATATTCTTTAAAATGCTGTAAAATTACTTGCCTGATTTGATCATCTTTCTTTGGGTTGTCACATGTATACATGTTCACAGGCAAATGCACATGCACATGCTTCTTGTTATAGTAGCATTATCTAACAGAAAAGTATCATGCTGCTGGTGGAAAGTTGTACTACCATGCTGGTACTGTTAATAATTTATCAACTCTTGGCCATTTTAGAGTCTTGGATGATAGGTGGCAGGACAAATTAGCCATCTATTGAAGCATTGCTGTCTAGCCATACAGCGTTCCAAAAGCTTTTGATTGCGGCAAGAGAAGTAAAACATCCATGAAAATATAGTTTCTCCAAGTTCTCTCCGAAAATTCAAATTATTGAGATCATTTATGTCAACTAGCTCTCGCCGTTAGTTAATTTCCTCTTTCTCAATGGACTTTTTGAGTCTGTTCACTCGTCAGTACTGCAGTAGTCTTTTCAGATGTCCATCTGAAATTTCTGTGGACTGCCATTATGGCTTGTGCTCTGTTTATTAGAACTGGGGTATTGGACATTCAGGTCTTATTGGTTTCATATATATATATATACATATTTTTTTCTTTTTCCCCTCATCTTTTCCATGTTCATTTGTCCTTCAAGGGATAGCCTGTCAAGATATGGAGTGCTTAGATAAGAACTGTAGCTATTCTACAAACTTTAATTGCCCTTCGTTGTATGACAACCTGATTTTTTTTAGTTTCCATGTGGAAAGTAGCTTATGGTTTTGTCTATAAAAGCCCGTTTGGTGCCTCATGGAGAATGCATATAGTTGTGTTGGATGAAAGCCCCACCAGTGAGTAATTAACTGACTGGCCTTTGGAATGACTCG
This sequence comes from Zantedeschia hybrid cultivar, assembly GCA_030544215.1. Lineage (NCBI taxonomy): Eukaryota > Viridiplantae > Streptophyta > Magnoliopsida > Alismatales > Araceae > Zantedeschia > Zantedeschia hybrid cultivar. Next base: position 22,505,479 of record JARZZO010000005.1, read on the forward strand.
ACTGAACTGGATGGGGAGTTGCAATCATGTAATGTCTGTAAGATGTGGCTGAGACAGGGACGTCTCACGTCTTGAATTCCTGTCTACATCAACCTAAATGTGCTATTGGATTGGATCACAGGTCCACGAAGGTTTTGCCTAGTGTAGGTTTGTAGTTCACTCATGCTTACCATGATACCATCACCTTCTGAAAATAGCACGCACTTATTCTATGTCCATGATGATGATGGCGTGATGCTAGTCTTGTATTTGTGAGGGAGATTTGGGGAGAATAAATTCTCATTTTTCACTTCTAGATTAGTGGGCTGTATATTAACCTTCAGACGTATGCTTTAATCAGGTGCCAAATGGGTGTTTACCTGTTTGGTAAATCGTTTCCCTATTAGGTGCTTTGGATTATGTAGCACTTCACCAAATTCCAGTCAGTCAACGCTGGCTGGTTCGAAAAGCAGACTGCTTTCATATGGTGGCATATTGGTTATCTGCAAATCAGTGCTGGACAGCTTACCCATTTACTCTCTCCATCTTCAAGATTCCAGCCTCTGTGGCCAGGCAGTTGAAAGCAATCAGGTGTATGTTTTTCTGGAAAGGGTGTTCAGAGGGAACCACGAAGGGGGGATATAACAGCTTGGAGCAAGGTTTGCAGAAGCAAGCAGAGTGATGGCTTAGGTGTGAAGAATATTCGTGACTTCAATTTGGCCTTGCTTACCAAATGGCTATGGAAGCTTGGATGTGCTCAGACCGGTTTATGGTTAGAAGTGATCAAAGACAAGTATTATTCCACTGGTAAAGTCTGGGATGTGCAACTTTAGGTGGATTATAATGTATCTTCTGTATAGAGAGGCATCCTTCAGGCCTCAGACATTATCAAGGCTGCAATGCAGGTGTCTTTGGGAGATGGGAGCATTTGCCTCTTTTGGGTTGATAAATGGTGTGGCCCGCAGCCTCTTTAGGGGCTATAGCCTAGTCTTTATTCCATTGCTTCAAATCCCCTTATTCCAGTGGCCTAGGTTTGTGAGCATGTTGACTCTGGTTTAGAAGTGTGGATGCCTCAATTTAGGCAGAATCTTAGAGATGAAGAACTTTAGGAGACGACTTCTTTGTGGGACTTCTTGGCAACTTTTACCATCAATCCCTCCATTTGGGGCTCCTAGATGTGGAAGTGGGAGAGTAAAGGGACCGTTTCAATTAGATCAGTTTACCTAGTCATTGCAGACGGAGGTCTGAGGTTTCCATTTTACAAGCATATTTGGAGCCCTAAATCCCCTTTGAAGGTCAATACGCTTCTTTGGAGGATTTCTCATGGTAGGCTGCCCACAATAGATAGGTTGATAAGGTTTGGATGTGATGTACCTTCAGTGTGCCCCCTGCGTGGTGACGAAGAGGAGGCGCTGGACCATGTTTTTGTCAATTGCACTTTTGTCCGGGAAGTTTGGCAAGCCATTCTTTCAAAGGTAAAACAACCACTCTTGCTTCTGGTCTCCGCAGAAGCTCTCCTTTGATCATGGTCTCATTACGTGGTTCCTGACCAAGACTTCCTTATTTGTGGGTGGTTTGGTGGGAAAGGAACTGGAGGAATTTCGAGGAGGAATCTATCACGTTAGGAAGAGTGGTTGCTTTTGTTTGTTATAGGATTAGAGAGTGGGGCCGTTTCCTTTGTACATCTTGTACCTATTCCTCTTGTGATGCGGGACAGCTAATAGACTCACGGGCGTTGATAGAATTTCATCAATAAGCATTTGAAAGTTAGGACAGCTGCAGTTCAAGTCGCACAATAGTCTAGTCAGATTACCACGCCTATAAGTAAAAGTAGCTGAAAAGCCGTCCCTCTCGTGATGAGGAAGCGTGGGACCGTTTGGTAGTTGAGAAACTACTACAAGTCTAGGAATTAGGACCACTCCAAAGTTCTGTCGGAACTCGGGATCGGTATAGCGCACTCACAGCCAACAGTGATGAAGAATCACGGGCTAGGACCTATCTCTCGATTCGGCGGCAGATAAGAGCACATACGAGACAAGCAAATCGAAATGAGAAGGTTAGCACGTACCTCCACGCTGGTGCGTGGGAGAAGATCACCCGGTGCTTGTGTACCACCCACCAAATACAACAAAATGATGGCCCACTCCTCGCAGGGAGGTAAAATGCTACAATAAACACAATAATATGATCCTGGGTGGTAAACACAGCAGTTGACGGGACATCGGCGGCGCGAAAGTTGCTGGAAGAATGCCTCGGGAAGCGTGCAGCAATATCAGCACTCCGGGATATTGGCACGCAAATCGAGGCGGCTGGTGTGGACCTTGGAAAACACGATCAGAGTCCTTGGTATGCACGCATAAACGGCACGCAAAACGAGGCAAAATCTGGGTCACAGCGCTCTGAACCAAAGTAGGCGTCGTCGAGACAAATCCAACGCCGCAGACGGCACGCGAATCGGAGTCCGGGCGAGCTCTATGCGAAGGCGGTGCACTAACCGGTCCAATTGTACCCCTGTTGCACCACCAAGAACCTGGGTTGGCTCCTGGTTCAGACCTGGCTGCCCTTGGTTCGGATAAGGTGGTACCCTGGCTCGAACCACCTTGAAAGGGGTCTGAACCCACTTCAAGTAACCTGGCTGGATCAGGTTCAAAAGATAAAGAGGAGGAGGGGGCTAGACCGGACTAGAACGGACCGGGCCGGTTTGGTCCGGTTCAGTTAAATAGGGGTCCGACCCCTTCTTCCACTCTTCTTCTTCTTCCTACCTCACCTGCACGAACCGAGAGGGGTTTAGGGCTTGGGCGGGGGTTCGCAGGCGGCGGAGCCCGCGGTGGCAGGCAGCGGTGATAGCGGCCTGGTGCGTCGACGGCGACTGCGAGGGGCGGCGGTGGCGACAGTGTGGGGGGGCGGGGAGGCGGCCCCCAGTGGCTTCTGTGATGGGGGGGGGGAGGCGGCGATGGCGGGGTAGGGCGGCGGCGACTGCAGACGACAGCGAAGGCGACTGCGGCTGCGGATGGTGGCGATGTCGACTGTGTGGGACTGTTGGAGGGTGGGGATAGTGGCGATTTCAACGGATGTTGAAGACGGCAGGGACCGGGGTTCCAACGAACTTCAGTAGAGAGAAGAATGAAGGGATTCCTGTTCGGCGTCGCACCGAAACAGGGAGGCGAGCTCGGCGTCGCACCGAGAACATATGGAATTTTTGGAGGAAGGGGCCTCTCTCGCAGAGACGAAAACACTCACAACAATTAAATTTTTTTTTTTAATCATCTATCCTTTTTATTTCTAAACGAAAACAACATACATATAGGGGGGATTCCATAACGTCTGCCCCTTCCCCTCCTATTGTTACATATCGAAAATCCCTAAAAACGGAAAAGATACATAACGGACCATAAATGGCCATAATAACAGCAAATAAAGAGGTCTCAAGCCTCACATGGGCTCCAACTCATCCCCAAGCCACAAGGACGTCGGATGGATCCTCTGACGGCGGTAGACGAGGTCCGGGCGGAACCAGACCGAGGCTCGGGTGTCCTCACCAATCCTCCCCCGCTGGGAGGAACTCGACCCTGTCGAGTAAGGATCGCTGCTGCTCTGGTAGCGCTCCAGGAGGTCGGGGTCGATGCTCTGCAACTCGGCTCGAGTGATCCAAGTGTCATCTGAAGGCGGTCGTCCCCTCCAACGAACCAGGTATCGGTGATGTGCACCCTCTCGAGATGTAACAACCTGCTCATCCAGTATATGCTCAATCTGCTCACGCCGAGTAGGTATTGGGGCTGCAAGTGGACACTCATGTGTGGGCTCACTCTCAAGGGGAGGAGAAGGCTAAAATGGATCACTGGGAATCACTGTTGGGTCCCGATAGGGTACCAGATCAGAGACATTGAATGTGGAACTAATGCCATAATCTAGTGGTAACTCAACAACATATGCATTAGACCCTACACGCTTCAAGATCTTGAAAGGACCGGCTCCTCTAGCTTGTAGCTTCTTAACGGTCCCAAATGGAAACCGCTCAGGTCTGACCCTGATCATGACGTAGTCACCCTACTGAAACTCTTGTGGACGTCGGTGTGCATCTGCCAAACTTTTATAATGTTTATTGCTGATTTCTATGTGACGACGGATAGTGTCATGCAAGCTCCTAATATGCTCAGCTAACGACTCGGCAGACTCTGACACACGGGTCCGAACGGGCAAAGGAACTAGATCCAAGGGTCTTCTAGGTCTATGGCCAGTGACAATCTCAAAGGGACTCATACATGTAGACCTATTGACCGAATCATTATACGCGAACTCAGCATGGGATAGGATCAAGTCCCAACTACGCGCATGCTCTCCCACTAGACAACGCAACAGATCCCCCAGACTCCTATTAACTACCTCAGTTTGCCCATCAGTCTGAGGGTGATAAGCTGTGGAGAACTTGAGCTTAGTGCCCAACAGATGCCATAAGGTCTTCCAAAAATAGCTCGTAAAATGGACATCCCTGTCCGTGACTATGGTCTTTGGTAGCTCATGCAAACGGATAACCCCATCAAAGAACAAAGAGGCTACTCTAGACGCATCAGAAGTCTTGGAACATGGCATAAAATGAGTCATCTTCGAATACCTATCGACAACCACCAAGATGGAATCGTGTTTTCAGATCGTTCGTGGCAGGCCTAAAACAAAGTCCATACTAACATCCTGCCACGGACTATCTGGCACGGGGAGCGGAGTGTACAATCCGGTATTCTGCTTCTTCTGCTTAGCCATAGCGCAAGTGCGGCACTGAGCCACAATGCGTGCCACGTCGCGCTTCAGACTAGGCCAATAGAACCGGTGCTCCACCAACTCGATGTTCTTATTGCGGCCGAAATGACCGGCTAGACCACCTGCATGGATCTCCCAAACTAAGAAATCACGGACTGAAGTCCGCGGGATACACAACATATCTCCACGAAATAGAAATCCCTCCTGAAGAATATAATCACTAAACTCTCTGGAGGGTCCAGAATGAAGTGTCGTGTGGATCGGGCCGAAATTAGGACAAGCTGGGTACTCCTCACAGTCTCTTGAACCCCGTGACCTCTGCGCTGACAACAGATAAAAGATAAGCTCGACGACTCAGCGCGTCGGCCACACGATTCTCCACGCCCGCACGATGTTTGAGGACAAATGTGTATGCCTGGAGAAACTCTACCCAGCGGCTGTGCCTTGAGTTGAGCTTCTTCTGGGCATGGAGAAATTTGAGAGCCTCGTAATCAGAGTAGAGAACAAACTCTAGAGGCAAGAGATAGTGCCTCCAATAACGCGGAGCCTGGACTACCACATAAAATTCCTTGTCATAAGTGGAATACCTCAGCTTAACATCATTCAATTTCTTGCTGAAGTAAGCAACATGGTGACCCTCCTGGCTCAATACTCCACCTATGCCAACACCAGAAGCATCACAAAAAACCTCAAACACTTTAGAAAAATCTGGTAATCGAAGAACAGGTGCTTGAGTCATCCGCTTCTTGATGTCATGGAAGGCTGATGTGGTAGCCTTGGTCCAGACAAAAGGCTCCCTTCTTGATGCAATCAGTGATTGGAGCCGTAATTGTACTGAACCCACGTATACAACGACGGTAGAATGTAGCCAAGCCATGGAAACTACGAACATCGTGGATATTCTGGGGCTCAGGCCACTCTACTATCGCTCTAACCTTCTCAGGGTATGCAGAAACATCCTTAGTGGATACAATGAACCTCAAGAAGACTATCCTATCAGTCATGAATGCACACTTCTTGAGGTTGCCATACAGCTGCTCCTTCCGAAGGACGGCACAAATCTGGTGCAAATGATCCACATGATCTTCCCTAGTCCGGCTATATATGAGAATATCATCAAAATATACAACCACAAATGTCCCAATAAAGGGTCGAAGAACTTGGGTCATTAGCTGCATAAAGGTACTAGGGGCGTTGGATAGCCCAAAGGGCATTATCAACCACTCATAAAGACCATCCTTCGTTTTGAAGGCCATCTTCCACTCATCATCTGGATGGATCCTGACCTGGTGATAGCCACTTTTGAGATCAACTTTGAAAAATATAGTGGCTCCCGCCATCATATCTAACATGTCATCCAAGCGGGGAATAGGAAAATGGTATTTGACAGTGATTCGATTGATAGCACGACTATCCACGCACATTCTCCAAGTACCATCTTTCTTTGGAGCTAATAGTGCGGGAACAGCGCAAGGACTCATACTCTCCCGAATCGAGCTTCTCCTCAGGAGCTCCTCAACCTGCCTCCGCAACTCGGCATGCTCAGTGGGGTTGAGCCTATAATGGGGCAGGTTGGGCAAAGTGGACCCCAGAACGAGATCAATAGTGTGCTGGATGTCACGCATAGGAGGTAAACCATCTGGCAAATCCTCTGGGAATACATCTTGGAACTCCTGAAGGACAGTAGCAACCTCAGGTGGATGCTCATTCGAGGTCTCCTCATCCATAGTCTCCCTGACTGTAAGGGCATAGATCGTATCACTCTCGATACACTCTCGTTCAAATTCCCTCGCACTGATCAATTGAAGAGTCTTAGATGGGGGCTCTCCAAGAATAGAATCTCTATGCGTGGGAGTATTACCCGAACGAGTTGAGCTAGGAGTAGCAGAAGCTTTAGATTTGATAGGACTAGGTGTAACAGATGAAGCTCTAGAAGTAGCAGAAGTACTAGGAGAAGAAGTGCTAGGCTGAGTAGACTCTTGCTGAGTAGATGTTTGAGGCCGGGATGGGTTCAAAGTGATGCGGCGAGTGCCAAACTGAAACACGCAAGTGTTGGATCGACCGTAAAGAACGGCGTCCATATCATAAATCCATGGCCTGTCTAAGATAATGCTCCCAACCTCCATAGGTAAGACATCACACCAAATGAGATCATCATAAAGAGGAAAATGAATAGGGACCAAACATCTCATCCGAATCGGAATGGACGTCGAGTCCACCTAGGACATACGATATGGACTCGGATGGTCCACAGGGGTCAAGCCTAGGTATGCAACTGTATTCGTGGAGATTGCGTTGATACAACTTCCACTATCAATGATCACTTTACACACCTTGCCATCATATTTAAAATAGGTATGAAAGATCACGGTCCTGTGCCAGTCATCACTGACTTTGGGTTGGGTCAAGATGCAACGGACCACGCCTAATCTACCTCTCTCTGGAGGATCCACGATACCCTCCACAAGGTGGTACTCTCTCTGAATACAGCCAACTATAGGATCATATGTTTGAAACTCATTGGCCATATCCTCATCTGTCTCATACTGGACCTCCTTAGTGACTAACAGGTGCTCTTCAGACTCAATGCCATCTAAAGTCAAGGTACGGGTAAGACAATGAGATGCATAGTGACCATATCCATGGCATCGGAAGCACTGAGTATGCGGACCAGCAGTAGAGGACTCTCCAGTCATGGAAGCCTTCCCTCTATCCTCCAGTCGGAATGGTGGGGCTGCTGCCTGGGGGCGAGCGGGAGGGGTAGGAAGTGGTAGTGGCTGCTCTCGGATAGGAATACGGGGTTTGGGAGCAGAAACCTCATGACAAGACGGATCCTGGGATCGAATCATAGGTCCTCTTTGTGGGTAAGCAGGTGCACCTCGAGTGTCAAGAGGGCGCTGAAAAGGGGGCCTCGGACGTTTGAAGGGCTCACTCTCAATCTTTAATTGCTCGGCCTCGAGCGTCACCTGATAGGCATACTCTAAAGTAGACACATCCCTCCTGAATAACTCCCGCTGAAAAGCGGGTCGTAAACCCTTCTGAAAGCGTGAAAGGGTCATCGCACCCTCCTCTCGAACACTACATCTCAAAAGATAGGTATCAAACTCAAAGATGTACTCGGCCACGGTACAGTTCCCTTGGGTGAGGTTCTGCCACTAATCAATAAGGCGATGACGGTATGTGGCAGGAAGGTACTTCTCCCGAAGTTTCACCTTCATCTCATCCAATGTCTCTACGGGCTCCTAATATCGCTGCCTAAGATGGGCTTCTACATTAGACCAGAAGGTCTTAGCTTGGCCCATAAGTTTCATTTTGGCAAATCGGACCCGTCGACTATCAGACATCTCGTACCAATCAAAGTAATGATCCATACCAGCCTCCCAATCCATGTAGATCTGGGCATCCAGGGATCCGTCAAAGATAGGCACATCCACTCTGACATTTTTGATGGCCTCATAATCTAAATTCCCATGATCATGATAGGGCCTATGCTCGTACTCAAAGTCTTGGACTCGCCTAAAATCAGGGTGAGGACCTCTCCGTGTAGGCGGAATTCGATGAAATCCGTCATCAACTGCCTCAAATGGATCGTCCTCATAACATGGGTGGCGACCCCTTCTATCATCATATCGAGCGGGGCGAACAGGCGGGGGAGGTGGGAGTGGCTGATGCTCAACCCTCACGGGTCCTTGATTCGGGATTCTCACATGATCCTCTGGTCCACGGGGAACTCCTTTTAAAGCAGTGACTCGGTCAGCTAAATCCTGAAGGGAATGATCAGTTTGAGTCACCCTATCACGAATTATTTTGAGTGATCCTTCCATTTGATCAAAGCGTTGACCTAAAGTATTGTGGAGCTCACGGACCATACCTGATAAATCAAGAGTAGACTGGACTCTAGATTCAGTTTGAGTTTCCTCAGGAGATTCATTGGGTGACCTAGACATGGTTGCAAATGGATGGTACTCAGTACCACTACGCGTGGGCATGCAAACCACTATGACCCAATCAAGATTCTCAACTGACTCCCTAGACAAGTAGAACATGGCTCTGATACCAAAATTGATGCGGGACAGCTAACAGACTCACGGGCGTTGATAGAATTTCAGCAATAAGCATTTGAAAGTTAGGACAGCTGCAGTTCAAGTCGCACAATAGTCTAGTCAGATTACCACGCCTATAAGTAAAAGTAGCTGAAAAGCCGTCCCTCTCGTGATGAGGAAGCGTGGGACCGTTTGGTAGTTGAGAAACTACTACAAGTCTAGGAATTAGGACCACTCCAAAGTTCTGTCGGAACTCGGGATCGGTATAGCGCACTCACAGCCAACAGTGATGAAGAATCACGGGCTAGGACCTATCTCTCGATTCGGCGGCAGATAAGAGCACATACGAGACAAGCAAATCGAAATGAGAAGGTTAGCACGTACCTCCACGCTGGTGCGTGGGAGAAGATCACCCGGTGCTTGTGTACCACCCACCAAATACAACAAAATGATGGCCCACTCCTCGCAGGGAGGTAAAATGCTACAATAAACACAATAATATGATCCTGGGTGGTAAACACAGCAGTTGACGGGACATCGGCGGCGCGAAAGTTGCTGGAAGAATGCCTCGGGAAGCGTGCAGCAATATCAGCACTCCGGGATATTGGCACGCAAATCGAGGCGGCTGGTGTGGACCTTGGAAAACACGATCGGAGTCCTCGGTATGCGTGCAGACATGGCAGGCAAAAGGAGGCAAAATCTGGGTCACAACGTTCTGAACCAAAGTAGGCGTCGTCGAGACGAATCTAACGCCGCAGATGGCACGCGAATTGGAGTCCGGACGAGCTCTATGCGAAGGCGGTGCACTAACCGGTCCAATTGTACCCCTGTTGCACCACCAAGAACTTGGGTTGGCTCCTGGTTCAGACCTGGCTGCCCCTGGTTCGGATAAGGTGGCACCCTGGCTCGAACCACCTTGAAATGGGTCTGAACCCACTTCAAGTAACTTGGCTGGATCAGGTTCAAAAGATAAAGAGGAGGAGGGGCCTAGACCGGAACGGACCGGGCCGGTTTGGTCCGGTTCAGTTAAATAGAGGTCCGACCCCTTCTTCCACTCTTCTTCTTCTTCTTACCTCACCTACACGAACCGAGAGGGGTTTAGGGCTTGGGCAGGGTTTCGCAGGCGGCAGAGCCCGCGGTGGCAGGCGGCGGTGGCGACAGTGGGGGTGGGGGGGGGGGGGGGGGGGGGGAGGCGGCGATGGCGGGGTAGGGCGGCGGCGACTGAGGACGACAACGAAGGCGAAGGCGATTGCGGATGGTGGCGATGTCGACTGCGTGGGACCGCTGGAGGGTGGGGATAGTGGCGATTTCAACGGATGTTGAAGACGGCGGGGACCGGGGTTCCAGCGAACTTCAGTAGAGAGAAGAATGGAGGGATTCCTGTTCGGCGTCGCACCGAAACAGGGAGGCGAGCTCGGCGTCGCACCGAGAATAGAGGGAATTTTGGGAGGAGGGGACCTCTCTCGCAGAGATGAAAATACTCACAACAGTTAAATTTTTTTTTTTTAATCATCCATCTTTTTTATTTCTAAACGAAAACAACATACATATAGGGGGGATTCCATAACGTCTGCCCCTTCCCCTCCTACTGTTACACATCGAAAATCCCTAAAAACAAAAAAGATACATAACGGACCATAAATGGCCCTAATAACAGCAAATAAAGAGGTCTCAAGCCTCACATGGGCTCCAACTCGTCCCCAAGCCACAAGGACGTCGGATGGATCCTCCGACGGCGGTAGACGAGGTTCGGGCGGAACCGGGCCGAGGCTCGAGTGTCCTCACCATCTTGTTTTTTTGAGTGGCTAGGAGAGGGATGATTGGGACACCAGCTTGGTGTTTGGTTTTGTCCTTTTTCAAGTGCTGAGCTGTACATATTTGTATCCATTTTACTCTTTTATACATATTTGTGGCCTTACCACTTTCAGGAAAAAAAAGGTGCTTTGGATTAGGGAGTGGGACATAGTACATGGATATTAAACTGTGTTCGCAAGGAGCAGATTTATCCTCTTTGGGGCTTGTATATGGTTGATGCACTCTGTTTTTCATTCCATTTTAGAGGTGACTAAGACAACCCTCTTTATGCTGCAGCATGTGGATTTATTTTCTTTCTTTAATCTCTTGTGGGGTGGGAGGGCCATATGTTATGAGTAGACAAGGGAGCTAATGTGTCAAGATGTACTCTATGTTGGGTTAGTATTCGTAACAAAAGGGTGAGCAGGATCCGTCATCTGAGGCTAATAAATGAAACTCTTTTAGGTAAGAGTAATGTTAGCTGCAGCACATGTAGTGTAGTAAGGATGATGTGAATTGCAACATGCAACCTCCTTCCACCGCTTGTCCCACTTTCTTTTTCACCCTTTTGACTTTTTTGAGTAGAGAGAAAGAGAACCTGTAGCTTTCTAACAACATTTATTGCCCTTTCCCACTCACCTCCCATTGAAAAGAATACGAAATCCTTCTTGCTTTAACCTGATCACTTTTCAGTTTATCACTTCAAAATCAATTATCACTTTCAAGTGCAAAAATTATCACTTCCAAGTGTATTTTTATCACTTCCAAATTGCAATTTAATCATTTCCTACGTAGCTTAGTTTTATCATTTCCAAACATAATTTTTACACTTTCAAGTGCATTTTTATCACTTTGTACCTAGTTCAATTTTATCACTTTCTATGCAATTTTATCACTTCCTAACACAATTTTATCACTTCCTACAAAATTATCACTTCCAAGTAAAATTATCACTTCCAAACAAAATTATCACTTCCAAGCATTTGGAATTGGAAGTGATAATTTTACGTAAGAAGTAATAAAATTACGTTAGAAAGTAATAAAATTGCATACGAAGTGATAAAATTGAACTACGTAGGAAATGATAAAAATGCGCATGAAAATGATAAATTTGCGTTGAAAGTGATAAAATTGGACTACGTAGGAAGTGATAAAATTGTACCTAAAAGGGATAATATTGCATTTGAAAAGTGACAAAATTGGTTTAGAGGTAATAAATTGGAAAGTGACTAGGTTAAAGTAGGAAGGATTCTGTGTCCTTTTTAATTGACAATGAGTGGGAAAGGAAACAATAAATGCTGTCAGAAAGCTGTAGGTTCTCTTTCTCTCCATTCAAAAAAGTAAAAAAGGTGGAAAAGAAAGTGGGACATGTAGCGAAGGAGGTAAAGTGTTGCATTCCATGTCATCGTTGCTACACCGCATGCGATGCAGCAAGTATTATTCTTTAGGTAATGGCTAGAAAACTTGGCGACGGCTCTCCTGACTTCACTGAAAAGGGTAAATTATGAGGAAGCTTTCAAAGCATTTTGCATTATGTTTAGACAAACCAAGTCTGTCCCTTTTTTGGCTGGATTATTTCTTTGATATTGAGATCTATTTCTCGGTGGAACGGTGAGTTGGTTCAGATGCTGGAATGATTTCCCACCGGTGTACTTGTATTGATGACTTAATCAAACAAGCTGGTCATCTCTTCTGGCCAGATCCCTATTTCAGGGATGTGGGGTGAACATATGATGGATATGGTGCTTAGGGTTCCATCTCTTGTGTACTTAAGTGCAGATCTCTGACCTCAGGTTCAGCAAGTTGGAGGCATGGTTCACAAAATGAGCTGATACTGATCTGACCGCACAGCGCCATAGTTGCTGAGGGAATAAAAGATGAGAATGTGGAAATGGGAAATCATTTTTGCCAAGAACAGTAGAGTAGAGGTGGGATTTCTGTTTGTTCTTTGGACTCATTTTCTGGCGCGTGTTTGGGGAGTAACTGTCATTCATCTGGAACCCTGTAGCACCACCTCTGGCTTCCTATAAGTGATGCCCTTTTTTAACTGTGGCATCTTAATGGTTTGTGTTTATTGCCCTTTGAGGTCAAATTCTGAGACAGTTGCTTATTTGCTGGTGGTTTAAACTTTTCTGCGCTCACTTTGTTTGGGTTGCACCTACTGTGAATTTGTAACATAAATTCATTGTCCAGCTTTCAGTCTTATTTTTTTAAGGGGTGCAGGGCATGAGGTCCATCTTTTTGGTGCTTGTCCATTATACTATTTGTTAGAGTAATGTGTTTCAAAGTGCTTTAGGTTGAGTGTATCTTATCGCCCATTTGCGTGTGTGCAGCTTGGGTGGATGGTACGTTTCGAAGCAATTGCTGAGTAGGATTTTGTGTTCTGGCCCTTCTGGGCCGTGAAGATGTATTATGCATGTCTTCTACTTTGTGATTCGTCCATACCTTCTTGGTATGCTTCTTACAGTTCCTTTCTTTTACGTCGCTGCCAGTGGCAGGGCACTGTTAATAAAAATGCAGAAAACACAACCACCCAGAGTTGAACCTAGGCGGTCTTCCCCATCCTTCCCATAACTGTGCTCGACACTGACTGAGACATGGTCGGTTTGTCTTGTAGTCGTTATCTTGACTGATAATTTTGACTTTTCTGAGCATCCAAAAAGAAAGTGAAAAGTAAAGGTATTTTAACTGATTACAACTCTTGGGACACATGAGAAATACTTGTTGTATTCATGAATCTAGGATCTAAAGGATCATGTTGACAGCTTTAGTTTTATTGGCAGTTGATATGTAACATGGATCTCAGTGTAGGTCTGAATTTCTGATTACTGAGGTGTCATCTATCTATGTGCAGATAGTTCTGTTTGTTTCTTCTAATGATGCACTGAAACCTGGTTGGCTCATCGCATTCCTCAAGGGCATCAATTCCAGTAGAATCCGAGACATGCAAGTTAACCTTTCAAAGGTTTGTAATACAACATGTTCTGCTATTGGTACCATGATATCTTTTTTGTAACTTTTAACTTGCAATTTCACAATTAGAAAATCTTTGAAATTTCCTGTGCATAACAAACTGCCTCTGTAAACTGAATTATAGTACTCGAGGCATTTTCTTTATTCAAGCCCATCTCAGCCTCTTGGACCAGAGGACCTGGCTTGGAGAATGGTTAGTCCTTGAATGCTATCTAACCATATGTATTTGGTGTTTATTTTTTGGCACATTTGTCGTATAAATTGATCTTAAGTTTGTTGGCTGTTTTTTCCATTATCACCTTTTAATACTTGGTTTTGTTTTATGCTCACCAATTTGGGCATGAAAGATTGCTGGTAAACTGGTGAACATCAAGTTGCATATTAGGCGTTCACAACGTGTTGTTCAAGAGTCAAGAAACTTGTGCATATGCGATTGCAAGCGGGCTAACCTCACAACGGTACCTCGGTTATAGCATCATTCTTTCCTGCCTGTCGTGGTTGCTCTAATCATGGGAGAGTAAAAGAACTGGTCTCACATGGCCTGTGTTTTCTTCTTCACGCCTGCTGAGTTATGTAAATGTAAGATGATTTGCTTGTTCCTTGCCTTTTGTTGATTGGTAATAGAGTTTGTTTTGTAGATTGGAGGAAGTCTCACATTGAAAAGAAAATAGATTCTGTGTTTCTTTATTGATCTTTTGATTTAATTTTTGTTTTGAAATGTAGTCATGTTTCTGTTGCACACTCTTAATTCCAATTTGCGGTTTAGGGTTTTTGGGAACATAGTTAAATGTGCGTACTGTGCACGAATGTATGAATTTCCGGCAAAAACTCCCATGCCATACTGGTTGCAAGATGAGGAAAAATATGTATTTATTTGACTCATGCCATTTACTCATGCATAATATAAAAATGTTTAATAGTTCTCTTTATTACTTCATATTAATGAACTGAAACTATACCTAATGAGGAAGATCCCCTCTTCTACCCCTTCCCTTACACAAAGGGAGGTCCGAATGGGGGAAAAACTTAACGACCTGCTCTACCAACAGCGGACAGAGGTTTCTCACTGATATCATCGAAGGCGCCACACTGGATGTGGATTTGAACTGCAAGCAGATCTGAATCTGTAATCTAACATATATTTTAACCCATAAATTAGATATGGTTTGTAGATTTGTGGATGAAAGTAGTGCTTAAATAAAAAAAATTATCCAACATATTTTTTATAGATCGAGTTAGAAGTGACCGCAAAATCGAAACCTGATCCACTCTGCTCCAATTTGCCCCTCAATATGGATTGGGTTAGATCTCATATTTCTAAACTCGCGGTATCTACATATATCTGCTCCAATTTGCACTTTTAAAGTAAATTATAGTAGCATTATTTGAATAATTTTATACATTTAAAGATGCATGTCTTTCATTTGTTCCTTTTTAATCAAACACGTATAAAATTTTATTTTTTCCTATTTGCTTAGGTGATAAACAAGGCTAATATGACGACTTATTGCTATCTTCTGAAATTTCATTGTTTTCTTGGTGCTAATATGACGACTTATTGCTATCTTCTGAAATTTCATTGTTTTCTTGGTTCCTTTTTAATTGTTTTCCTTCTAACGGTTGAATCCATAGACTTGGTTTCCTTCTAACGGTGATGGAAGCTAAACTGAATTGTTTATTTTTCCTTCTTCTAACTTTGGTAAACAAAATCTTCCAAGAATATGCTTGACAATGAGGTTCAGTGTACATGAGGAGGGAAGTTGTTGTCCCTTTTTTATAAACACCCCAAAAAAGAAGAGAAACAGAACTCAAAACACTTTCGCAACACCCCCCCCCCCAGCCCCTGAAAAGTTTAAATCTGCTCAAACCGAGATATTACCCGTTTCTTTTAGGCATTATTACATTTTCTTTTCTTGAAAAATTGTCAGGAGTTTCTTTTAGAGCTGTCCTTTATTTCCTCCTCTCTATCAAAAAAAGATGTACAAACGACTTCTTACTTTATGGGGAGATTTATTTTCCCCTCCTGCATCCACAAGTTTAGAATACCAACTTTATCTTTGTCCTATGCGGTCTTTTACAATACAAAATGTAACTTTTTTTTAAGAAATTCAATTTTTACCACTCCACCTCTTTGTCTTGCAAGTATAACTATATTACTATACAAGTTAAAGTATTAAGCGGTTAAATATTAAGTCATTAAAGTGTTAAAATCTTAACATATTGGATGACATCGAGGTTGTACCAACCGAAGTTACAGAAGGCATCCAAAGAGTCCAAGCCAGACTTTTCCAAGTGCCGTGTTTCAAGAATGAAAGATCTGTTCAAAACGTGGAGGTAATGTATATCTGTTAATTCACGTTATCTCATCTTGAAAACAACTTCAAATAGAACACAAATTAGTACCTTAACTCTGATATTTAAGATTAAATATATTTAAGATTTAAATAATTAAAGATTTAAATATTGACTAAAATCTTAAACACATTAATAACATAAATATTTAATACTTTAAAGGTTGAAATATAAAGGTGTTAAAGACTTTAACTTTTTAAAGTATTATAGTTATACTAAGTAAGCCAAAAAGTGAAGTGATAAAATTGTAATTTTTTTTAAAGTAAAGAGGATAAACATGATATTCTAAAAGCTTTTATGACATAGGAGAATGAAAAATAAGTATAAAGGGACAACTTTGACAGGGAGATTTTCACAATTTTCTTTTCTCTTTTTTTTTGGGGGGGTTGGGGGGCGGGGGAGAGTGGTTTGCAAAAGGTTTCTTTTGTCAATAATACTTGCTGCAATGCATGCATTACAGTTGAGTTGTGCTGAGTAATGTTGCAACATATATTCTCCTTGATCTACATTCTCAGTGGTCCACATACATATGGAGTGATAGTTGGGTCAACTTTTTATAAATGGACATTATCAAATTGAATACACATTTAAATTTCTTTTTTTGAAAGTGGACAATACCACAGATTTATACAATGAAAAGAGAAGTACATCGTAGATACGGTGTACAGATCCCAAAATAAATTACCACCCAAAAAAAGGATAACCCTAAACATCCATCCAATGATCTAAAGAAACTCCCTCCACCCAAGGCAGCAGAAACAACCACAAAAGCACCTCAAAGCAGAATCCGATCTTGCTGCAAAGAATCCCACAACAATGCGTACCTACAAACCCCTGACCAGCCGTCCCCTCAACCCCGCAAGTGAATTCCTTGTGGCCCCTTGAACATGTATTTGAGGAACGTGTAGATTTCATAGTATATGCCATCCCAGTGTGATATATATCATCTCTACGTAATATATATTTTTTTTACAAAATATATATTCTCTTATATAATATATGTCATTTCTATGTGGACATGATATACACTATGTAGAGATGACATATATTACGCATGAATTATACATATTATATATCATCCTTATGTAGCATATATCATCTCTCTGAAATCTACATACATTAAATATCCATCAGAGGCAATAATGTCCATCTAAAAAAATTGACCTAACTATCTCATATGTACATGGACCAATAAAAATGTGCAGCATAAAATAATTCAACGCCATTGTAATATAGAAATTGCTGCAAGTATTATTCTTCTTTTACAAAGCAAGTAATCTTTGCGTGGTTAGGCTACTTTTTAGAGCTTAGTTGGGTTGCTATATTATACTTTGTCTTACCTTTTTCATAGCAATGTGATACTATCCACTTTCAAGAAAAGAGAAAAAAAGAAAGGAGTAATGCTTGCAAAGTCACCTTGTAATACAAGATGTCATTGATCTACATAGGCAAGGTTACATGGATTGGATAGTATTTTTCACAGATGGGTCAGATAAGCATTTAATGTGAGTGTAAGGTTCTGGGAACGACAAATGTACATGCATACGACAAACACTCGGTGGGCATGACAAGTACTATTTGTCACGTCTATGGAGTATTTTATTTGTCACGTCTATGAAATATTTATCACTTAGAAAAATATTTATCACGCCTATAAATCTATACACATGTAAAGATGACACTTTTCAGGCATGACAAATACTTCGTGTACGTGACAAATACTATTTGTCATGCCTACGAAATATCTGTCACAACTGTGAAATATTTGTTACACCAAAAAATCTATACATAGATACATAGAGATGATATTATTTGTCACGTCCACAAAACATTTGTTATGTCCACATGTATTTGTCATGCCCAAAATTTTGCACTCACATTTAATACTTATCTGACCCACTTGTAGAAAAAACTGTCCAACCTATGTAACCCCTGTCTAGGTGGAACAATGACATCTTGCATTGTAAGATGACTCATCTTGCTGCATTGATCCTCAGTGCTACAAACATTACTTAAAAGAAACATATATCATCCGTTTCCTCCAACTTGTTGCTTTCCTAGATGGCTTTTGCGGATGCTCTACTCCGTTGATCCATCTCACCTTTGCTTTTGAGAGTTGATACCATCAACAATGTATGTGGCTATTGGATTCAAAACCGTTTGGACGCAACCTATACAC
Organism: Zantedeschia hybrid cultivar; assembly: GCA_030544215.1. Lineage (NCBI taxonomy): Eukaryota > Viridiplantae > Streptophyta > Magnoliopsida > Alismatales > Araceae > Zantedeschia > Zantedeschia hybrid cultivar. The sequence continues at coordinate 22,523,554 of JARZZO010000005.1, forward strand.
AAGTTTAGGTTTACAAACTAAGATTACTATAAATTAAGGGTCTATAAAACTTACTTGGAGTTGGTTTACACTAAAGACTCAGATTTATCATAAATTCAATTATGTTTACACAGAACAAACAAACCTATGTTTACAGAAAATGCGTTTATGATAAACAGATCTACGATTAATGCATTTATCATAGCTCCATCTGCATTTTCTTAAGTTGCATCCATACAGAGCCTTAATTACTGAACGGATTTTCCACCGAATAGATCATTCAGCGGTTGGCCAGTACTGGCATCTTCAAGTCCTTTAAGCCATCCATCTCGCTGGGAAGACCAGGTTCCTAGGAAGACATGATTCTATGATCCCCCTCGCATCAGACCTATCACGTACGACTGAACAATTGAACATGATTCAGTACTCCAAAATCTGGAAACCAAAAGGATGTTGTTTTCTCATCCAATAGTGACTACTTTTGGCAAGAAGAATTAACATCACTTTTTCAATGTAGGCACATATAAAAAAAATCTCATCCGGCCATAATGTATTTGCCAAAGCCACAAAATCAGATTTCAGAATCAAATTCAGCTCCCATCAGGATTAGAGATTGGTCATTTCAAATTAGCAAAGTAGGTGGAAATCGGGAGTCAGCAGATCCTAGATTTGCAGATGTCGCACCTTGGGTGACGCTAATGACAAAGATGACAGTAACCATTAGCCTGTCTACACATCTAATAACTATAAATAAGCAATAACAGTGCATTCTCGATGACACGTAAAGAAATACTGGAGAGGAAAGCAAAAATGTAGAAGGTAGGGACGGGGGCAGTGTGCAACCAGAGACACAAATGCTGACTGATAACCCAATTATTCGACTGATTATTAGTTTATAGGCCAGTTAATGGATAGTCTTCTAAACTGATATGTATGGCGGATAAGGTAATGGATACAATTTTTTTTTTTCCTGAACCAAATGTATATGGTACACTGAGAATTTGATTATCCAACCAATTATTAGCTTAGATGTCCGTTAACAGACAGTCTTTTCAAACCGATAACATAACGGGTAAGGTCGCACATCTATCTTGGATCTGGCACCAAATCCGACCTGTTTGCATTCCTATGCGCAATAACTGCTCGAACTTGACAAATTAAAGGAACAATTACAACAATGCTGCTAGGATACTGGGAATTTCGTGATTCCAAAGTAATTCATAAACTATAGATATATCATTTTAATTTACAGTAGGGAATATCATTTCCATTAGCAAAAGGCCTATCCTGCAAGCCTATGGCTATATTCAGAAGTTAGAGTTAGAACATGACTCGTAACCTCGTGTGGAGGTGGTTATGGTCATGCAACATCAAAGTTATGAACCATGGAATCTTGATACACCAAGTACAGCAAGAACTCCTTTTTGACTAATTTGCTATTATTATCTGCCTTTTATTGGGAAATCTATAAAACAAATACATGGCATTAGTTAGAGAATTTAAACTTAAATCCACTGGGGACATGATTTGGTCAGTGAGCAACATTTGATAACTTGTACTTACTAAGGAACAAGTGAATGTTAAGCAATAGGACTTCACTATTCTGTGTTTCTACAAATTGAGACAAGACCTAAACATCATCTGTTCATATTTCAGACATTTTATATTTGAGTGAGTCACTGAACAAATGGAATACAACAAAAACCAGAGGCAGTCTGTCATTGGAAGACTGGACATATGTACCTCTTGCTTAAAAGAAAGTGATACAACTGACGAATGGTTTAAATGTTTTGCAGCTACTAACCTTGTCAAATGATCACCGGAGGCTTGTCTTCTGACTCATAAATATGTATGCAGTTTAGGTTACTTGAAGAAGCCTCTACACTTTGATGATCCACACAAGCACTTTTTTGATTTGCAGCCCCTTGGACCATAGTCATATGTCAGCTCAGTCATGGGAGGAATGTGCTTCGATGCAAAGAACATAATATGAGGATGGTTTTCATCACCATGGTCATGTTGAACGGGCTGCCAAAAGACATTGGGGGAGCAGCTATGGTTGATAAAGCGAGCTACGTTGCCTAACTGTTTAGCACTTATGATGATGTGAAGTGGTTTATATGCATTTGCCAAGTTGGCTGAACTTGGCTCCCCAAGTAATTCTGGTCCATAATTCCATTGGAATGCTTTCTCATCAGAATGACTTGCTTCAAAGACAAACTCATCTTCTTCATTGCCATCTTCCATCTGCACCTTATCTATGATTTCCCCCACATACTCACATATGAAAGAACCAGCTCTGATGGGATCCCAAGAACGAAGACCCCAGCCCCTGTCCCTTGTCCTAAACACCTCAAAACGAAGTTTAGTTCCTTTCTGTGTCACTCTGTTACGGCATTTACCAGTGCACAAACATGAATGGCTGCATTCATATATCATAGGTTTGCGGCTCACAAGTAACCCATCAGAAGTATAAGGAAGATCACCTCCATTTTGCAGTGTGCAGGAGCAATTGCCATCTCCAGGAACACAGCCATTCTGGCAACTACAAGCCTGCAAAGGTAATGCGGAGCTGATTGGTATCGAGTATTTGACTTTTGTCGCATATGAAAAAGGGGCTGGCCCCTTCTCTGTGTCAACATCATTTACAAGACAAACAGGAATAGTTTCAACACCTGATGACATGTCCAGTAGTATAACTTTCCCCCTAGCTGATGGATTCTCCTTCCACTTCTCAGTCATCTTCCAGATGGCAAATGCATCAGGCTGACCAGGTTGTCTGAGTAACTTGTATTTGAAAACATTGAAGCCTGACTTCCCTTTCTCCACCCAAGACTGATTAATCTTGTACAGACCGTCATAAACAAAAATCTTTCCACTTGGGAAACTCAGATCCTTCATACCCCGGATGACTCTGATCTCGTTTGCACGGTGCAAGCTTCTCTCTAGAGCGAGGTTACCCCTTTCAAGCTTCTGGTCATCTGCTTTTTTCTTCTCACTCAACTTGCCACCCTGCCCCGTGTAGATCAAGGAATCAACAAGATCTGTTTCATCCTCGTAACCCCCAGAAGAAACAACACTCACAGCTATAGTGTCCTCCTCTTCGCCAAACTTAGCGGCCATTGTATCTATTCCCGCCATGCTCTGCGCGTGCAAGCCCACCAAATACATCTCTATCCTGAAATAGAAAATATCGCCAACCTCAATCCCTGGAACAGGTCCTATCCTCTTGCCCTTATTGGCCCGGAGTTCATAATCTGTCATCGTGGTACCGGCCTTCATGACTGCCTGGTTTTTCCCTTTACTAGCGTCTTCTAATTGAAGGATCCTCCGCCTGAGGGCATCAAATGTCATGAGGATCACCTCCACCAGTTCCTTTGGATCTTCTGATGATGAAGGAAGCGCCATCAACTCATGCTCATTCGCCTTCAAGGGCCGCTTTCGCTTCTGCTTGTTCTTGCTGGTGCCACCTTCAGAAGCATCCATCTTGGAGTTGCTAACATGATCCGGCCGCTTAACCTTTCTGCCACCGGAGGATGCCATACCTCCTGAAATCCCTGTGCCGTTGTTTGGTGGCATAACAGTCAAAGGCGGCGGAGTCCAGAAACCAGCGAATGCCGGCGCGGTTCCATCACAGCTTGGAGCTCTTCCCCCGGGAAAAGGAGTCCCATTGTTGCCATTGTCATTAGAATTGGGGGCCTCCCCTGCGGCCCCAGTGTTGGACGTCCGAGAGGCAACAGGAAATGACGGAAAGGCGCCTGAAGGCTGCCCTGGCTGGAGGCCCGGCGGTGAGGGGAACGGGGAAACACAGACAAAGGGCGGTGAGCCGGAAGGCGAAACCGACGTGTTCCCGAATGGCGTCGGGAACATTGGCGACAGTGACCGCAGCGGCTTCACGTCCAACACCTCCATCTCGCTTGAGGAGTAATCGCCGTGGCTCGCCCGCTGCTCCATCGGGAGACCTCTCTGCTCTTACTGCGGGCAGAGAACGAAGAAACCACCACCCAATCACACAGAACCCGTCTACTTTGCAGACTTCAGAGAAATTGGAAGACAACAAAATATGGAGGGCAAGTGGCGATGTAAGACCAAAAATGGAAGATTGGATTGGAGATTGTCCCAGAGCTCTAGAGTACCTGACCACAAACAATTAAGCACAGGGAGTAACTAAAGATCAAATCTTGGAACGTCCAAAGCAGCGCCCCGCGAAGACGAAGCGACCCAGCAAAGGGATTCTCCAAAGTTGTTACACTTAAAACCCCAGCAGATGAAGAAAACAGAAAGAGAACGCCATAAAGGTGCAGATTTGGAACATTAACACACACGCACGGAGCGGAAGCAAGCCCGAGGAGACGAACCCAGCTGTGAATCGCCGGGAAACGAGGAAACACAAACGATTTCGAGCTGGGATCAAGACCAGGAACCAGACGGCCCTGGAGAGAAGAAGAAGCAGAAGAAGAAATTGTGGAATCGTTCCAGAAGTCGCTGCCGCGTTCCAGAGAGATGGAAAGGGGAAAAAAATGGCAGAGAGCGGGTTACCAGGATTGCTCTACGGAGCTCGGAGCAGACGATAGCGCCCCGGCCGATCTCGCAACTATCTCCTCCTCCTCCTCCGCGTCCTCCTCTTGTGCTCTCTTCACCTGTTTGCTTCCCCTCTTCTTCCTCTTGACCGTGATTGGCGACTTCTTTCTGTCTGTAGGGATTCGCATTGGGCTTGGGGGTCTATGGATATATATTAAAAAAATGTTGGGGGTGGTGAGGAATGGGGTTTTTGTCCGGGGGTCGTGTGTGGTTCGTCGGATTCGGATCCGTGGCTGGCCGTTGGATTCCCAGGCTTTCAGTTTTTTTGGCATTTTTGCATATATACCCTTATAAAGTATTTATATTTCTAACCCCCATATATTATATGAAATGCTTCAAAGACTCAGAAATATTATGGTTATACCTTTCTGTCAAAATAATGAGAGCTTCAGTCGGATATGCCAAAAAGATTTCAAATATTTTATGTATTCACCCCTACACTTGTTAGAATTTTGCATATATGCCCCTAACTTCACCAGAATTTATAGAATCTTTTTAACATATTCGGTTGGAGTATACAGTATTTTGATTTACGGAATCTTTCTAGCATATTCGACTGGAGTTCACGGAAGGTATGACTGCAATATTTTTGAGATTTTTCGTACATGTGAGATTAGAGTTACAAATACAAATAGCTAATTGTTAGAAGTATATATGCAAAGATTTTTTTTTTCCTTTTGACTATTCCTTTTCCCCCTTTGAGCGTTGATGTCCGATATTTTGATAATTAACGAGGGAGATACAAGAGATTTAAGGTGGATTCTGCATTCACAGAGTCTCCTCATTTTTGGAACTTCTGTGACAGCTTCTTTCTCTATAGAAAAATTATCTAGGGATATTTTTCTTTCAAAGTAGGTAGACTATCTATTAAGGTTGCGAGTTATGTATCTATATTATATATGTAAAACAAAGTTATCTGGTGTCACGTGTCAACATCAAAATTCTCTGTTTTCCTCCGAAATTCTCTCTCTCTCCTCTTGCTTATTAATATCTTTGTCTCACATTAATTATCTCTCATTACTTCTCTCTCTCCTCATTTTTCTCATTAATTCTCTTTCTCACCATCTCTCTCCCCTTCTCTCTCATTAATTATCTCTATCTCTCCCTTCTCTCTCATTAATTCTCTCCCTCTCCCCTCTCTCTTTGTCTAAGTATTATTATTATTATTATTCTCTTTCACATTTTTCTCTCTTCCTATTAATATTTCTATCTCCTATTCTTTTTGTTCCTTATTATTATTGTTGTTGTTGTTGCAATTTCTTGAGATAATAATAACTAATTTTAAATTATTATTGTTATTGTTATTATTATATGTTTATGAGATTATAATAACTAATTTTAATATTATTATTATTAAAAAATTAATATCAAAATGATAGTCTCATGGAATAATGATAACTAATTTTGATATTCTTATTATTATTATCTCTCTTTCTTCTCTTTCACATTTTTCTCTTTCCCTATTAATATTTTTATCTCTAATTTTTCTATCCCCTATTATTATTATTGTTGTTGTTTTGTTGTTGTTGCAATATCTTGAGATAATAATTACTAATTTTGACATCATCATCATCATCATCATTATTATTATTATTATTATTAGGGTAGTCTCATGAGATAATAATAACAAATTTTGATATTAGTATTATTTTTAAAATCATTATTATCATTACTATTATTAATGAGACCAGTCTCACTTTTGTCACTCATATTATTATTGTTGTTGTTGTTGTTGTTGTTGTTATTGTTATTATTATTATTAATATTGGGACAATCTTTTGAGATAATTAATAATAAATTTTGATATTTATTATAATTATTGGTAGTCTCATAGGATAATTAACTAATTTCATTATTAACGAGACCAGTCACTCTCTCATTTTTCTCCCAATTTATATTTCAACACAACATTTATTGAAATAATCTCATGCGATAATAATAATAACTTTGAATTCACTTTTTAGTTTTATCTCTCAATCCATATTTCAATTGAATACAATGGTTTTGAACTTTTAATGTTTACCAAACAACTAATCTAATATTCATAAAAAAATGTTAGTATTTCTGGATACATATTCTTTTATAATTATTTTATTCATTCTTTCAAAAAATGTAAAAGATTAACTTCACGTATATTAATTATAAATTTTTTATTCAAATATCTTAACTGACTGTGCATCGCACGGGATTGCAACTAGTATCTCTTAAATTCTTAAAATTAGGCAATTAAGATGGATCACTGAAACCGCATATAAATACTTGTTTGATGGATTCATTAAAAAGGTAGATCATTAAATAATGGTGTTTGTTAAATAAAAACTAATAAATTCTTTTTATTCACCAAATGATGATCCAATTTCATTATTAAGTACCTTCCTTTCTCGAGAGTGTGCCTGACTCTAGTGAATATTGATTAAGTAGGTATGTCAAGCTAGTTTGACTAGTGTGATTTTAGAGAAGTTGATTAAAAAACAGGCATCAAAATCTTGGTATGAAGATGATAATTGATGAGGCAGAATCCGATTCGGCCCATTGAGACAAGCCCAACCCCGTTCAGCCCAACAACAGCAGTACCAGGCCCTCCGGGAGCCTCTGGCCCATCAGCGGCCCAGCAGCCTTCGGCCCATAAGCGGCACCGTCGCTCCCGGCCCAACAGGCTTCAGCCCGTCAGCGGCCCACTAGCCTACGGCCCGGGAGCAGCGCGGCAGCCCAGGGCCCAACAGGCTTCGGTCCATCAGCGGCCCAACCTCCTTCGGCCCGGTAGCCGAATCCGGCCCACTCCGGTGGCGGATCGGGCACTATGACGGTTTATCAGTAAGCCCTCATTTAGTCCTATATCGGCTGCCACCGTTAACCATCCGCTATCCTCTGCTATAAATACCCCGCTATTTATGGCCAAAGGGGTGGTGGGAAAAACGGATGCCTCCCCAAGCTTCCGAAACCCTTAAAGGACTTCTGTCCGAATAGCATAAAAGCTGCTCTTTCCTGCCTTCTGAATCGAATCTTCTTCAGGAGCTAACTTGACCGTCGGAGGGGGTTCCCCAGGGCTGACGCCCGGGACTCCTGCTGACTGGTTCTTCTTCTTCTTTCCTTCCTGCAGGGGCTCGGTTCGAATCATCGCCGACCTCCCCGAGTCGGTCTTGGCCGCCGACCTCGGATTCCTCTCCCTGGTCTCGACGCCGAATGACCGGCTGCCCCAAGACAGGAGACTCGGTCTCGCGCTGAAGGAGCCTTCGGGCTCACTATCCAAGAGCAAGCCCGCTCCGAGTCGCCCCCGGCCTCGGACCTTCGGCTTCGACTCCGCCGCCTGTCGACGAGCAGAAGGGAGGAAGCTCATCCCCGCCGTTCCTTCCCAGGAGACTCGGTCTCGCGCCGAAGGAGCCTTCGGGCTCGCTATCCAAGCCAGGAGACTCGGTCTCGCGCGGAAGGAGCCTTCGGGCTCACTGTACAAGAGAAAGCCCGCTCCAAGAGGGCGGCAGGAGACCCGGTCTCGCGCTGAAGGAGCCTCCGGGCTCGTTCTCCAACAGCAGGCCCGCTCCGAGTCGCCTCCGGCATCGGACCCCCGGCTCCGCCTCTGCGTTCTTCGCCTTCCGGATCCCCGTCGGGCCCCTCTCAAACACCGATCCGCCCCAGCTTCGGATCCTCTTCTTTCCGGATTCCGGCTGCGGAATCCGGTCGTGATAGATCCAGTCTACATCAATAATGTATATGTTTTTTAGTTGTTTGAAGTTTGTGGATCACCAAATATTTATAATATCTTTTCTTGAAGAGTTTATACATGCAACAGATTTTACATTGTAAATGCACTTTCAATATTTTTTTTATTTAAACAGAGAACTAGGCTTAACCCTTCCCACTCCTTTTTTTTTTCTAGGCAACTGTTGTTGCACACTCATGACATAAAATCCCAGCTAAAGTTATTATTTATCTCGCTTGAAATGATCGTACAAATATCACAAAATAGATCAGAAAAATTAACAAGTTTGCAGCACGGTAGAACTTTGGCAGCACTCCCTCGATTCAACAAAATGGAAAGAAACGAAAAAATAAATAATAAAAACAACCAGAGAAGTTTCGGATCTAGACTACGTTCACCGCGAACGCGGTGCGAACGGAGTGGATCCCGTCGGACCATGTCACGGATCCGAACCGATACCCCTTGCCCGCTCCCTTCCCATCGAAGGACAACTCGTACGACGCCGTGGGTGACCCCTTCGGGAAGGAGAGCCTCGCTGGCGACACCCTCACCACCAGCTCCGCCGGCGTCTCCACGGAGGCGGTGTAGGTGGCCCCGGCCTGCCCGACGTTGGTCACCGTCCGGGAGACCGCCCAAGGCTGTTGCCGGGGGTCGAGCTTGGCGATGGCGATGGACGGGTAGTTGAGGTCGGAGATGAGCGCGTCGGTGGAGTTGGCCGGGCAGCTGAAGTTGCCGGCGCTGGCGATGGAGTTGATGAGCTGCTGCTTGTAGCCGTAGTAGCAGAGGAAGAGCAGGTAGTCCCTGGTGGTGGTCTCGTAGACTAGGCCCGGGTTGATGGCCCTCAGCGGGCTGATCTCGCCGGCGCCCATCTCGTGGTAGCTCGCGTTCGTGCCGGAGCTGCTCGTCATGGCCTTCCCCAGGTTGTTCGTGGTGGTCGCTGCAACAGGCGCGGGGTAGATGCCCCATAGGTTTATGCGTACATGGCGGAGAAATGGAGAAGGAGACTGGTCGTCTTGTTCTAGAGTTTACCTGTGGTCATGAGGGCGGATTTGATCATGGAAGGCGTCCACCTCGGGCGGACGGATTTCACGTAGGCGGCGGTGCCGGCGACGTGCGGGCAGGCCATGGAGGTCCCCGACTTGATGGCGAAGCTCGATGGTTTGCTTCCACGCGGGATGCTGGCTGCGTCGGTAGCGGGGATCGATGCTGCCAGTATGCCGACGCCGGGCGCCATCACGTCGGGCTGCACGCAAGTTGTTTGTTTTAATGACGAGCCGAAGCCGAACACCCTATTGTTGCAGAAAGCTCGCAAATGTTCGACCGCCATGGAGAGCAACGGTACAGTTTGCGTCTCTTTATTACTGGATGGAGATGCGACTGGGCTTACCTTGAGTACGGATTCAGTGAGGCCGCCGGGGCCCCGGGACGAGAAGTAGGCGACCACCGGCGCCGGTTTGAGCCGGTCTTCGTTCGTGCTGGGGAAAATGGTGGCCCTTGGCGCCTTCTTTCTGCCATGGGCCCTGCTTTGCTTACACCACGTCAATGCAGGTTCCAGTTGATGAAATTGGAAGGAAAACTGCGAATTTGATGGGTAACGCAGGATCAACTCGGTGGGTTTTTGTTGCTGTAAGATTTAGATTCAGACTAAATTCACCTGGTGGAGTTTATATAGCTCAGTATCTCATTTCCCGCCTGGCTGCCGACCTCCGAGAATGGGAAGCTCCCGGCGTCGAATGCAACCCCTTTCTCGACATCGTCGATGAGGATGAGTCCCCTGGCTCCGGCGCCTTCGGCGACGAGCTTCTTCACACGCCTTGAGACTGTTGGATCGCTGGTGACGCATACGATTATCTTCCCGGCGGTCTTCTCGGCATCCAGAGATCCAGGATAGCAGTTGCTGCATTAATTCCAGTGGCCATATGTGAGAAGAGAAGGAAGAAAGATTGGAAAACTTGCAGAATTCTATGAACGTAGATGGTGACCAGGAGTGTTCCCACCTTGCTTCGTGAGCGGGTGTGAACTCTGCAGCAACGTCTCCACCGAACACAAGCGGGTACAGCTTGGAGCGAGTGAGGTTGGAGAAGTTTATGCCGGTTCCCTGACCAGAGAACAGAGAGCATGCAATTTTAAATTAAGCTTCCACATGTTTGACGAATCCAACTATTGCCAAACAAGAGCAAAACCCAGTTGGGTGTTTGTAGAAATCTGCATTACCTTGATGAGATTGCCATTGCCCAGGACGATGCTCGACTGGAAGCTCCGGTCGATGCTGGAGGCGGCGACGGTCAGGATCCACGGCGCGGAGTTGATCACTGTGTAAGGATCGGGCCCGTCGTTCCCGCCGGAGCAGACCACCAGGACGCCCCTCTGGTGAGCATGGAATGCTCCGATAGCGATCGGGTCACTGAGGAAGTCAGACTGGAAGATGGAGCTGATGCCGATGGAGATGGAGATGACGTCGACGCCGTCGTTGATGGCGTCGTCGATGGCCTTGAGTATGTTGGAGCTGGCGCAGCCCCCCATTGAGCAAGCCTTGTACACGGCCAGCCTGCTCGACGGGGAGCCGCCCTTTGCAGTCCCTCGCGCGAGGCCGTAGTAGCTGGCATTGCCGACCACGGCGCCAGCCGCGGTGGAGGCGGTGTGCGTGCCGTGGCCAACCGTGTCTCTAGGCGATCCGGCGGCGTCCACCCTGTAGATGGTGGAGTTTGGGGAGGAGGGTTGGATGGGGTCGCCCAGGTTGCTGTAGTATCTTGCTCCTATCAGCTTCCTGCATGGGGATTTAAGTTATGGGTTTAGCTGTAATAGCTTAAATTCTGGGATTGATGATATTTTTGACCTAGCCCATTTCTCTATACTAGGTGCAAATCTAGTCCATACCCAAAATAAATTGGACTTTAGGCTCAAGAGTAAGAAGCATTAATCTTCTTATTTTAAAAATATAATCTATCAACTTAACATAAATTAATCTCATCACCCATTTTTAAACCTTCAAGATCATCATGTTCAATAATACATTAAAAAAGAAACCATCAAAATGATCATACATCTAAATCTTTTATATTTATTTTAAAATAAAAACAATAAAGAGCACATCTTTTATGATGCCAAAGTCTAATGTTAATATTTAGATCAATATTTATTAGCTCAGATTTAAAGACTATAATAGGTCATCGTGAATAAGATGACCTTGAAATTGACCTAGAAATATAAATTCTATATTTAAGACTCTTTGGGAAGTACATGCAAAAGTCACTTTCGTTAGTTTAGAGATAGTTATTGAATCAGCAATCTAAACAATTATTATATCATCAATCTAACATTCATCCTGATGTAAATTAATGTGTATATAGTATATACACATTTAATTATCTATTCTTTATATCTAATGTTCTTATTTTTTTGGGCTTTCATGCGTAGGCTTGACAGAGCCCTAGCCCATTAAGAAGATTAGACTTAAAATTATGGCTTAAACCCAACTCAAAAAAAAAGAGAAAAGGCTCAGTTTTAAGAGAAATACTTGTTGCAACGTGCACATTGCAGCTTGGATCATAAACTTCTATGATCAGACAGCTCAAATCACATGGGCATGCAATCCTCTCCTTTTTGAATTTTTGTTAAGCTGTCCGATCAAAGATGAGATAATACATAAACTGAGCTTTGGTGGTCCTCCCAACTTGGTACTTTTTTTTAATAAAAAATGTTAAAAAAACGGACAACTACATTGCCATAACCCTAAGCATTGCAACAAGTATTAACTTCTCCAATTTTAATACCAAAATCTACTTAATAAGGGTCGGGCTACAGATTAAGCTATCGGACTTTTAAGTACCCATTGGTGGCCTTACTTGAAGCACCCTTACCTGTGTCTATTTTGGCTGATTTGAACTTTAAAGCCTGACTAGATGTGCTTAAAAAAGAAGAGAAAATAGTGAAAATGCCAAAAAAAGACTCCCAAGTATAGAAAATTCACGAAACATATATATATATATATATATACGCTCCAGGTCCTTATGGGGAGCAAATCAGCAATCTTGTTGATGGCTCACAAACCGACCTGTTGCAGTGGTTTTTCTTGAAGTCCGGTCCCTCCATGCACACCCCTTTCCACCTGGATGGAACTGTTCCAATCCCAGCGTCACTAAAACTTGGCGACTCCGGCCAGATCCCTGTAGAAGATTAAACAAACCATCCCCATTAAGGTATGACAAATGGATGTCTGCGTGGTAAAGCAAGAGAAATTGAGGTGATGAGAGGGATATGTAAAGACCAGTGTCGACGACGCCAATGATAACATCATCTGAAACTTGAGGGTGGATCCGCCTTACTCCTGTTCCTGATTCGGCTTCTAAGAAGGCCCACGAACGAGTGGTATGGAGTTGAAGAACCCGGTCCCTGAAGACTGATACGACTCCGGGATGACCTGCATCCAAGATTTTTCAGATGAGCCGAGTCCCACACATCACCCAAACTATATATATATATATATATATATATATGCAGGGGAACATGTAAGTATAGCATAGCCATGTTGCTGGTTGTTATCATAAAGAACGCTAGCTATTGGCAATGACAGATCCAACATTAATTCAGTGGGGTCTTGGGATCTTACTGGATTTTGTCAAATTCATTAAGTCAATATAAAGCAGTCTAACTCGAGATCCTATTGATCTAATTTAAGATCTCACTGATCCAACTCAGGATCTCATATGATCTAGTCCAAAACTCCCACTGACCGAACCATACTTATGACTTAATATCCGAGTGATCCGCTGGACAAAGTTTTTACATCTGCCTATTGGTCTAGATGAACCACAGGGTTACGTAACTAGCCGGTGCCTAATAACAAGGTTGAGCCGTTTAGGTACTCCCACTTCAACTAAGGATTCCCTGCTTCCATCTCATTCCCATACAACTCCCATGACTGCTCCATGCGATTATAAGCTGGAGTAGCTAGCCAAGACAAGTAGCAGAAGGCCGGTCCATGTGTTTATGGCGAAGAAAGTACATGGAATACATGTTAAGGTTATTGCAACCACAATGCAATTAATTAGGAAATTAAAGACATGTTGGTAGTAACCAAATTAAAATACCTGATAATAATTTGGCTTCCTTCTCAGTAAGCATGGCCGAGAATCCCTTGAATGCATGGTGATAGCTATGCGCGATGGACAGCCTCTCTTTCGCGTCACTGCAAAGAACAAATGTGAGAGTCGCCTGTATATATATATTATTATATATCAATTCAAGCATAGTTGATCCTTCTCTTTAGCTTGAGATACCAAGCAAAAGAAGAACTTTGCATGATACCTCGGGATGACAGAGGCCAGCATCTTCAAGTGATCAGATGTGTATATGTCTTCTGGGTTTCCCTCTCTTTTGTCATCGGTAGAAGTACTCCCCATATAGACGATGTAAGGCTGCAATCACATATAGTACACCACGCCATTAATTTCTTATGTAAAAGAAAAGAATCCAACTTCCTAGATGAACATTCACATTGCAGAAGAAATAACAACATCAGTCTTCAATATGTTCACAACATGGCCTCATGCATGCAGGAAGAACAAGCAATGAGACAGCACTTGACTTTGCCTTCCATGGAGAAAACGCAACTACAAGAAATCATAGACGACAGACCCCAAGCTTGGAGGGTTCAGGATGATCAGGACCCTTCCCTACCTCCGGCGTTTCCTTTGCGACCCCATGGATCAGAAGAGAAGAAAGGGTGAGGAAGAGAAGCTGCAAGAGCCGCGAGAAAGGAGAGCATGGAAGCATTTTGCCCTTCTCCAGCAGCACAGCAACTTGCAGTTGGGAGCTGAGACAAGATGGGAGAGCTTGTCGTTTCAGTTCAGTGCCCGCTTTTGTAGGTGGGTTTTGAGCTAACTTTGGCTAATGGAATTTGGGTTCATGTGAACTGTGAGTACCCTTCATTAGTTTACAGCATTACATGGGTTAGTGTATGATAGGAGATACTTTTCCCTTGTTCCCCGTTTAGCTTTTCTCTTTTCTTCCATTCTTTTTCTCTTTTTTGTTCTTTATTTTCTTTATTCTTGCACTCTTCTTGTGGCTTGTAGGTCATCATAGGGCAAAGTTGCAAAAGGAATCGATAGAACAATTGTTAGCAGTACGTTTATTTTATTTTATTTCCATTGCAAGCAGTTGCTCTGAAGTAAAAAGAAAAAAAAAAGAACAGTACGTAGGATATATAGCCCCTTTTATTAGAAATTCATATTGGAAATCGAGTTCCAAGTAACTCCTAACCAGCTGGCCATATATATATATATATATATATATAGCATAAAAACAGGTATAAGTTGAATAGATTGGACATAATATATTGAATCGCTCTGAACACTTCCACATTTTAGGTTCTCTTCTCATAAACTCTCTGTCTTGTGTGTTTCACTTTTTTGCTCTCATGCATGTATAAGCTGTGAATTTGCAACCAATTACACTGCTCGAATTCAGAATGCCACTTACGTTCTTCCATAGTGCAGAAGATCCACTCACGTCTGGATTAGAAGAAAGCATGTATACACTAGGAATGTTCGTCAAAGACTTGGAACGCAAGGGATTCCTTCTGTGTCTTTGAGCTAGACGCCATGTGCATTTTCCATGTGTTCATCCCCCTCTTCCTTTCTCCTTTATTCTTAACTTTGCGGTGGGTTTATGTAGCACTATGAGGAGGACCAGTTGAGACCTACACTCCATTTCAAGATGTTATTGTAGTGGGAAAAGTTAAGGTGTCAACAACACTAATCAGTCTCTCACACAAGGATAGATTCTTCCATCCTCCATCCTCCGTGGGGATCAAACAATGGGGCCCCTGGCCATTTGAGAAGTCCACCATGGGCTCTTCTTTCAGGACATGAGCTAGCTTTTGGCCAGTAGATCTCCAATGTTATACAATTTTGTTGCAGCTGCATGAGATGATTAGGCCATTCTGGAAAGATGGTGGGTAATTAAGAAAACAAGAAGCTTCTGTCCTGCTTTAAAGCGAAAAAACGATCGATGCTGTGTGTAAAGCTAGCTGTACATGCATATTCCTTGCTTCGCTTCGAGGCGTAGACGACAGTGAAAATACCATCTTCCATATTCTAATCTCAGCTTTCTTGTTTGGGTCCATGCGGAGTAGCATCTTAACCAGATCATGCAACTGGTGACACAAAGCAATTTATGTGAAACTATCATTAATTTAGTGGATATAGAAGTCATTCTGCCCCAATTTATTTGCAAAATAGGGTATCCGGAATTACTTATATGGAATAACGTATACTAGCTAGAATAAGAGGTGTTTTAGTTTTGATAGTTCTATGGGACCCACTAACGGAATATGAAGGATAAGTAATTCTTAAATTTAAGGTCGGATTGCTTATTCTCCTTATTCTAATATAAACAATTGTATAAGTCATTATGCCCATCAAACTAGAATTAGTCTTATTCTAAAAATAAGAGACCTTATTCTTCTCCTACTCTCCAATCAAAGTGTGGCGCATAGTAGTATGAGGCCATGGGATATAACTATGCTAGGTCATCAAGTTGTATCATAGTCTCGGTCATCAAGGGGGTTTGTCTGAAATTTAATGAGAAGACCCATATCTCTCAAAAAAAAAAGTGTCAGTCCGCGAGTGCCTTTATCAAAAAAGAAAAGAAAAATCTAGAGTCAATAAATTGTTTTAGTGACTAAGATGGTGACTAAAATATCTGAACTTAATTTGACGAAACATGGGTGGTAAGAGTTGTCACAATCACAATGCCTGGCAATCTTTTTCATAGCAACAGAACTCTATATATGTCATACCTCTATCAAACTGTTATAAGAGAACATCCAATATATGACGTTACCTCTGTCAAACTGACACAAGAGAGCATCCAATTTCTTGATATCCTTGTGATAGGTATGCAGATGGGTCAGATTCAGCGTGGGTCTCATAAGATAGATCCATATTCTCATTTGCTGTACAATCAGTTCAGAAAAATGTCTACTAATAGTTAGTTTACAAGAGCTAATAACTAATTGGGATAATCAAATTCTCGGAGTATCATGTGCATTTGATTCAGAAGAAATTATATCTATTATCGTATCTGCTGTATATGTTGATTTAAAAAGATTGTCCATCAACGGACGATAACTTAATAATCGGTCAAATAATCAGATATCAGTTGCCATTTGCATCTCTATCTTGTAGAGCAATTGTGGATCATCAGCAGCCATAAAGACAAGTTAATTTAGTGGGATACTAGAATGCTGGTGCTACACAAGTTTAATTTACTGCCTCTTCTCTATTTCAACATCAACCCAACTGCATCCTATCTGAAGGAACTAGTTCTGGAGTTACATGCAATATTATTACTTCCGAAATTAGGGGCACATCTAGGAGAGAGAAATTTATCCCAGGTGAAACGTCATTTTTTTATGCGCTTGATGTGGACAGACATAAAAACCAAAAATCTATAAACTTTCAGGGACCAAAACTCGAAAATAAAAGAGTTCGGGGACCATGCCGGCCATGTCAACGTCTAGATATCGCACTCAGCAAGTTCCCTTGAGACCAAAGAATCGAAAGCGAAACAAGCTTTCTGGGTACCATGCTAGCCACGTCGTCGTTTAGATGGATATATATATATATATATATATATATATATATATATATATATCTAGAATAGCAAGATGTTTAGATTAGACCATGGATATCACAATTCTTCCGTAAGATACCCTTTTGAGACAAGATATTAATGGTTTATTTCATTAATTATGAGGTAGGCTATCATCTAATAATTTATAATAATTGCTGTGGTATGAAGAAAAATATAGTTTAGAAGAGTACAAATAATACTTTACCTTCCCCTTTTGTCGCCCATTGCGCTGCATAATGAGATAATTTTGGTCCAAGGGAGAACACACACACATACTAGTCACCAAGTTAGCCACAACGTGCTGGCATCCTCTCTTATCACGGTCGCATATGAGATTTGTTTGATAGTGGAAATCTAATCTCTGTTTTGTTAAATTTCAACAATTCTGTATTCCACCACCGCGCGTCTTTGACAAGAAAGGTTGATTGGTGTTGACAAAAATCGTTTAGATTTTTTCTTCTTTTGCAAGGTTGAGGACCATCTTAGTACATTGTACTATGGTAGGAGGTAGGGCTGTCAATGGGCCGGGCAGCCCGTGGGCTTTCTGGATAAGTCACTAGCGGGTTGACAGTTGGGCCGGCATTTGAGCCTGCGGGCCAGCGGGCTGAGCCCATGGGCATCCAAACCCTCCCAAGAGCAGCCTAGGAGCTGTAGAGTCGATCCATGGAAATCCAGATGGAAATGGCAGCGGAGATGGGGGGTTTTCGATGGTGTTATCATCAATAAGAGGGCCAGGGGGGCGGGGGCCTTGCAAGGGAGCTGTGGGCCAAGTTGGGTGGGCCGGACCAATTTATGGGTTCTGCCCGGCCAGGGCCGGCCCACTAACACCCCTAGTAGGAGGGAATTCTAGTAGTTCTCAATCTTTTTGTACATCTAAGCTGTGCGAGGCTGAGAAGAGAGGGCAGTTGGCTTTCTCCCCCTACTCCTTTTCCTCCATCCACTTGACCTGTCCAACCAGTGTAAGCCGTCATTTTGGAGACTACTCGAGTTCGACAAAAGTGGACTGGTTGCTGTGACTTGTAGAGATGTCTTATTCCTGCATGCATATCTATTTATCAAGCCCTGTTTGAAATCTAAGGATATGATGCACATAAAATCTCTTTAGGATATCTTTGGTGATCAAGTAAGTATAACATAAGCTAGGTTATCTAGGTTATTTGGGGTTGGGTTGCTTTGATTGTTAGAATCAAATATTTGGCTCGGAATGAGGTGTACGTAGACAAAATTGAAATGTCTAATCTGACCAAATAAATGTGTGTACTCTATAGCAAAATATGGAAATAAAGATAACATTGTGTACGTTGTAATAAAAAAAGTGAATAAACTTAATCTTATATTTATATTAATTTTGAGATTTTTCACAATTTTTTTTAAACTAATATAAATTTTCATTTAATTCCCATCGATAAAGAAACTTTTGCATGTGACCTCTTGGCCCAAATGTAGTTTGGCTTCGAGTCTACTAAGCCCAATAACTTTTTACTGACTTACTTAATTATTTAAAATTTATCTATTTAATTATCATACAAATAAATCAATCAAATTTTCGATCAACACTATATAATCCCAGAAGGCATTGGGGTTAGGCAACTCACTCAACAACCTTTCCATCATTAGTTACCGCCTAGTTATAGTCTTTCATTCATGCAATTCTCTCAAGCAAACTTAAGGTATGGTTCGACCATCAAACTCTAATATAGTTCGTTCAGGTGGATTATACATCCTTTAAAAGCATCATCAGGAAACTCCTTTCTAATGTGCTATCTAACCCTACTAAGAGATTTCCCGAGTATTATTCTACAGAGCATTTTCTATAACTAACACTAAGAGTAAAATGATTCCTTGTTGACCATACAATCACCTTTGAAGGTTTCCACTGAGTCTGAAGACTTAGCCACCCAAAAGTACCTAGGTTAGAGACCTTTAAAGTATGAATCAAGGCACAACAATATACCAATAAGATGTCTTTGATATCTTAGATCTAAGAATTACCTGTGCTACTGTGACGTTGAATACCATGGTTGACAGCTAGGTATAATGACCATCTAGGGATTCTAAAATTCTAAATTGGATCAGTTTAGTAAACTCATTCACCAATGAGTTAGTTTCTCCACATAAAAGACTATGATACCAGTTACCCCCATCATATGAGTATGTATAACATGGACTAGTCTTACCAGATATTTGATGTTAAACATCCTTCGGCAAAGAACACTTGAAGATACATAATTAAAGAAGATTGATCTCATTATCGTGATCTCATTATAATTCAATCAATCTTCATTGTATATTTCCTTGGACTTCATTATGAAGCGACAAATGTGCATTAAATATATTAGATAAATTACCTCTTTATTAAGATAAATAGAACAAAAATATATATAGATATCAAATAATTAGCTTAACGGAATGTGACACCCCCTTTCGAGCAAAGCCACCTCAAGTCACACTTACTTAAGTTATAGTCTTGGGAAGCCTGTAAGGCACAATGCCAAATCATCTACATAAATCGAAGCACACAATAATATAATCATACCAAATTCACTAAATTAAAATCTATTTAATTACAAGTCAGATCACATAACTAGAGTCTAAAAATTTATAACTGAAGTTTCACAAATTAAACGACATAAACTAAAATTACACCCAAGCTCCGTAGAAACCTCTAAGCCTAGGTCCCAAAAGTTTCAGCCAAGTTCCTCCTACTGTTTTCTACTGAAATCTCCTGAAAGCATATCAACTTATCTAATGGGAGTCCAAGACTTAGCAGGTATCAAAACCATAGCATGCTTACTAAATAATAAAATTTGCAATTCACATGTTAACATACTCAAATCTCACATATTATAAATATGGTATCATAAGTCAAAGAAGGATGCATAGCAAGAAATTCATTCACTTAACACCTCATTTATCCTTATACAAGAACTCATTAATTAAAATGGTGAACTAACTTGTCAAAACATGTCATCACAGGCAATCACAATCACATAATTTCATCAGATCTGGTCATGTCTGAAGGAAACTCATACATACATAATAAATTTTAATCTTAAGCTTTGGACATGTATCTGAACCACCACAAAAAGAGTCATCTACACCCAAGCAGCTAGATGATTTCAGTGCTTTAGTCTTGATATAATCAGCTGAGATCGGAGGTTCTTCCCCACCCTTCACTAAACTAAAACTTAGCTTAAGAATTTCACATAACTCCCATCATCCATCGGATCATAAATGACTACTATCGCATCAAATTACTTATTGCGGATTTATCCGTCAATCTCCTTAAGATGGTACTGTTATGCACATTATTTTTTCTTAAAATTTAAAACAAGCGTTTTGTTCATTAAAACTTTCTAAAACAGATAGAGGAAAATTTAAGTAAAAATAATGTGCATGATAGCTTAATTTCTAAATATATTAATCTGCTAATAAATTCTTAATAGGAAAATCATAACATACATATAAACTGAAACATATTTGATCTATGATACATGTCATTTGAAAAACATATAATCATGTATTAAATCCTTCCACATGTAGGTTTCACAGTCTTCTCATTATCAAAAAGAGATTTAGAGCAATATCGATAACAAAATAACATGAATGATTTATCATGCACATGCTTTAAATAGAAGAAAACAATGTTAAAATCTAAGGATTCCTTACTGCCTGGATTCCAAGAAAATTATGGAAAGAATGGAAAATATCCCCATTAACATAACTTATAAACTAACTACAAAGGCTATCTAATCTATCTCTAAGCCACTTATAGATATTTAGAAAGCCAAGTATCCCATACGTGCTACCTAATGGGTTAAAATTTCTATTAAGAATCTCAAGAAATAACTTAAATGTTTAACTGTTAAAACGCACTAAGGTCTAGTACATGTGACCTAAAAAATATTAATCTTTTTATAAGAGCAATTGATAATAAAATTTCAACTATAAAATTGATTACATAGGTTAAGTAATTAATTACATATATTCTGTCTATCGATTACATGTATAACTCAATTAATTAATTACCTGACTTAAGTCATTGATTACATATGTAACAATTAATCAATTACATATGATTACAAGCTTAAGTTATCGATTACATGAGTTCCGGTTAATCGATTACATATATGTTTGTTAATCAATTTCTGATTACTCAGTAAATCGATTACATGTTATGTAGTTAATCGATTACATGTTATCTAGTTAATTGATTATAAGCGATCACAAGTTACTCATCTAATTGATTACGAGTTGTTCAACTAATTGATTACTCAATCTTCAATTAATCAATTATTTTTTCTTCATCTAATTGATTACATGTTAGTCTTCTAATTGATTACACGTTGTTCTTATAATCGATTACATTTGTTCTCATAATCAATTGCACTTTGCTCTTATGATCGATTACTCGTTTTTATAATCATGTCTTCACCTAATCGATTATATGACTTAGCCTAATCGATTACACAGTGCTTACTTAATTGATTATATGCCTTCTGTTAATCGATTATGGGTCTTTAACTTAATTGATTACATGATTTATCCTGACTTTGATTATAAGACATGTAAATCGATTATCTGTCTTCTGTTAATTGATTTTAACCTTAATTTAACTTCGATTGCAAGGCTTATTTTAATCGATTATTTCTTAACTTAAGCTCGATTATAATTAGACTTACATTAACTTCGGTTACAGAACTTATTTTAGTTTCGATTATAGAGTTTATTTTAGTTTTAATCATAGCTAATTTTATCAGTTAATTAGGCACTCTTTTAGTTTTTCTAACGATTATTTGGGACTTAGCCAACTTCTTAGTTTTTTATGCTGAAAACCTGCTATACCCTAAGGGATTTTCTACTTAAATTAATTAACTGAAATTCAATCTGATTAACTTAATTAGACTAATCTGACTTCCTAATATCTGGGATATTACACAGACACTTATAATTAATAGGAATAACTCTACATATGAGTGTCAAAATTGCTATTATAATCCTATTCTCAAATCATAATTAATTTAGAGCACTTTGATGTTGTTTAATGCTAAGACCTACAAAGTTTCATCTTTGACATTAGATTCTTTAATTTTTCCCTCCATCCTAATCCTGATTTAAAGGATTTCAGGTTTTTGTTTGGCATGCAGCAGGCTTCAAACCCCTTACCGACTCACTCTCTCTCTCTCTCTCTCTCTCTCTCTCTCTCTCTCTCTCTCTCTCTCTCTCTCTCAGCGCAATTTTTGTTTGGAAGTATTCTCACACTTCTATCTAGTTATTTCTTGTAAAAAGTATTAGATTTTAGAAGTTATTTATATAATATTTTATTTATGTCCGATTTCTAATAAAAAATTATAAAAGGAAAACTTTCAATTTTAAAGAAAAAATCAAGTTATTATGAAAGAGTTCACTTTTATAACAAATCAAAATTAATTATAATTTTTCTCTCAACTTATTTTAGTGAGAAGCGAAAGCCGGAAGTGACTTTCATGTAGATGTTTTGTCAAACAGGTCTTAAAGAAGATTTAGAGAGATGGAAGTTTCTCCAGGGTAATAAGAGGGCACCGGAAAAGTAGTCGACGCTTTACTCCAACAAAAGTTCTCCAGTGCCACGGGGACCGGAGTTTGGAAAATTACAAGTCGCAAGCTCAACGTTCCCTGCAACGGTACACGTAAGGAGTGAAGTTTCATGCCATGTTTTAGACGTACGAATGAATGTACATACGATGTAGATATAGTGAAGCCTCTCACTTGACAAGAACTTATCTTAAACGTAGTAGATGCTCGTATCTAATTAAAAGAGGCAGGTCAAGAAAAAAAATTAAAAAGGGAAGAGGCATTCGATCTTTATCAACTCCTGCCGCGATCCTACGTGCCCGTCAGGTGGGGATTGCCGGAGGGATTGAGAGGACGCGGCTTCATATTTGGAAATATTTGGTGGGGAGTTGGTTGCACACCTGCCTCCCTCATAGGAGGTCTCAGGTTCGAACCTGGTTGAAGCTTAACAAAACTCTTCAGCCATGTAGCCTGTTAGGTGCTGTTAGATGTTTATTTCTGGTCCGTGGGATTATTTCTCCGAAAATCAGTTCGACTTGAAATTATCGCCTAATTAGGCGGACCTTTCGACCTACTCAGATTTATCTCCAAATGTTGGAGGATTTCTCGGATTCCACTCCGTTTGGAATCCCAGTCGCTTGTATATACTTGTAAATACTTGGCCTCTGTTCCCCCTACAAAAAAAAAAAAAGAAAAAAAAAGAAAAAAAAGAAAGCATTAGGTGGGGAGGAAATGGGGAGTGATGTAGCCGAAGCTATCACGACCGGATTCCGAAGCTGGAATCCGAAGAAAGGGATCCGGAGTTGGGTCGGATCGGTGTTTTAGAGGCCCGACGGGGATCCGGAAGGCGAAGGATCCAGAGGCGAAGCCGAAGGTCCGAGGCCGAGAGCTGCTCGGTCGGTGGCTGGCTAGTCTTCGGGAAGTCGGGGCCGAAGCTCCTTCGGCAGACGAAAGGGCGGCGCGAAACCGAGTCTCCTCCGGTCGCGGGGCAGCCGGCGCACGGCGTCGAGACCAGGGAGAGGAGTCCGAGGTCGGCGGCCGAGACCGACTCGGGAAGGTCGGCGATGATTCGAACCGAGCTCCTGCAGGAGGGAAAGAAGAAGAAAACCAGTCAGCAGGAGTCCCGGGCTTCGGCCCTAAGGAACCCCCTCCGACGGTTAAGTTAGCTCCTGAAGATGATTCGATTTAGAAGGCAAAGAGTAGCTTTAATGCTTTTTGGACTGTAGTCCTTAAGGGTCTCGGAGGCTTCAGAGAGCATACCTTTGGCAATAAATAGCGGTGTATTTATAGCAGAGGATAGAGGTTGGTTAACGGTGGTAGCCGATATAGGACTATGTGTGGGCTTACTGGTAAACCGCCATAGTGCCTAGTCCTTCACCGGAGTGGGCCGGACTCGGCTATCGGGCCGAAGGGGGTTGGGCCGCTGATGGGCCGAAGCCTGCTGGGCCTAGGGCTGCCGTGCTGCTTCCGGGCCGTAGGCTGGTGGGCCGCTGACGGGCCAAAACCTGTTGGGCCGGGAGCGACGGTGCCGCTTAGGGGCTGAGGGCTGTTGGGCCGCTGATGGGCCGAAGGCTCCCTGAGGGCCTTGTACTGCTGCTGCTGGGCTGAACGGGGTTTGGGCTTGTTTTAATGGGCCGAATCGGATTCTGCCTCATCACATAGCCCCCCACTCTTGTCTTCCTCAGTTCTGAGATGGCGAGAGTATAGCCCGAAGCCTGTAGGGAAATAGCGTAACAGGTGTCTTACCCGAAGCTTTCTGTTCCTTTTCTTTGAGAAGAGGGTGCCCTCGGTCGACCGAGGGCTGAGTAGTTGCTTCGTCTTCATTCAGAGTGGCGACGAAGGCTTTTGCCTCTGAAGGTGAAGGGCCGAGCCCTCTGACTCGTGCTAGGCTTCATTAAATGGACGGGATGGGCGTCGCTTCGCGAAGAAGCACGGGACACGCGTCGCGCATCCGGCCGCTCCGTAAAAAGCACAAAAGGATCCTGACCGCTCGCGGGTCGCAGACCGCCTCGGCTCTCTGCCCGAGGTTCTACTCGGATTGCCGCCGCTCCCTTCTCCGGTACGCGGATTGGGACACGTGGCGGGCATCCGAGTGGTCGGCCGAAGGGTCGGGGCGCTTTCGGCCGTTGATTGCTCTGCTTCAAGTCCCGAAGCCTGCCCGTCATCATTGCCGAAGGACGGTGCACGTGGCGGGCATCCGAGAGGAACGGTGAGACGACGGGGACGATCTCGGCCGTCGGTTTCGGCGGGAGGCGCTTCGGATGGGGCTTATAAATAGAAGCCCCTCGCAGGGCACTGTTCTTCTTCTTGCTTCCGCGCCCGTGTTGCTCTGCGATCACCCGAGCTCTCCCTCCTCTCCGGCGAAAGGCTAGCTTCTCTGAAGGCGTCGTCCGAGCTTGTTGGCCATCGCGGGAAGATCTCCATCCTTCAGAGCGCGTACTGGAGAAGTCCAGGGGCTTG
Source organism: Zantedeschia hybrid cultivar (assembly GCA_030544215.1). Classification (NCBI taxonomy): domain Eukaryota; kingdom Viridiplantae; phylum Streptophyta; class Magnoliopsida; order Alismatales; family Araceae; genus Zantedeschia; species Zantedeschia hybrid cultivar. Next base: position 22,548,461 of record JARZZO010000005.1, read on the forward strand.
AGAGGCTGCGCTTGATTCAGGAGAGATCCTTTCCTCTTTAAGAGTAAGCCTCAATCTCCTTTCTCATCTTCGCGACCTTATGGTCCGCAGCTCTTCTTCAAGCGAGATTATTCCTTCGGACGAGGAGTATACTCCGTCCCATTCCCCCAAGTCCTCCTTGTCTTCTCCTCTTACTCTGGACTCCCTCGCCTCTGCGATGTCTGAAGAGCCCAAGGCCTCCGGGGCCGAGGCCTCAGAGGCCGAGGCCTCCGAGGAAGTTCGAAACCCGGGCCGGGCTTCCACCTCGGGACGTCGTCGTCCCGAGACTGCTTCGGAAGCAGCCTGCGCCCTTTCGGACGAAGAGGTTAGCCGCATTGCTTCTTACTTCCAGCTTCCTTCCTGGATGACTCCGTATCGGCCCGGCTCCACCACCAGAGCCAATACTCCCCGCCCGGGTACCTTCTCTATCTATGAGGATAGCTTCCAGGCGGGCTTTCGTCTTCCTCTTCCCACTTTCGTTATTAACCTTCTTTGCTTCTACGGGCTGGCCCCGTCCCAGTTCTTTCCCAATTCCTGGCGCACCGTATACGGTTTTTTGGCTGTGTTTGCCCGTATACGGACTGTTCCTTCCATCAACATCTTCCGCTATCTTTTCAAAATCCAAAGGCAGGGGAGATCCGAGTGGTATTACTTCGTCCCTCGGATCGGCCGAAGCATCTTTTCCGGGAAGCCCTCGTCCATCCATGGCTGGAAGAGGAAGTTTATCCTCATTTCTTTGCCGGAGAACGAGAAGAGCGTGTGGCCCTTCCCTACCGAATGGGCGCCGCTGGCCGCACGCCTCTCGGATCCTCCCGTCCTGACCTCCACTCAGAGCACCCTAGTGGGCCATATCGAGACCATGGCTCCGTATAACATCTGGGGGCTCCTCAGCAAGGCGGAGCGGTTGGTGAATGCCGGGGTATGGCCGGACCCTCGGTTCGATCGGGAGCGGGCTTTTCCGTACCTTCCTCCCGGGGAGACTCCGCAGGGCAGCGAAGGAAGTGCTGAGTCCGCTCGTCCGGCCGAAGCTCCTCCGGCCGACGAGGTTGACGAAGCTTCGGCCGAGGGTAAGTCGGTATGTAAGCTGCAACCTGCTGTGTTATTCATTTTTAACACATCTTCTCTTTCTTGCAGTAATGTCCGGGATCGAGGCCCTCCTCAAACGGATATCGGAGCAGCGCGGTCAAGGCCAGCTACCACCCCCGCAGGCGGCAGGCGGGTCTGGTCAAGGCGCAGGGGCTCCGAGGGCCCGAGCCGGGGCTCCGATGACTGCGGCCTCCTCCGAGGGCCGTGCCGCCGCTGCCGCTCTCGAGAGGGAGCGAAAAACCAAGTCCGCCGCTCGAAGGGGCGGCCGATCGTCGAAGCGGCCCCGGGCAGAGGAGCCCGAAGAGGCAGAGCCCGCCCCACTGATAAGGAGAACCGCCGGGGCCCGAAGGGCCGCAAGGCTGGCGTCCCCCGAGGCGCCGAGGGGCGACTCTCCTCCGGCCGCGATGGCAGGGGCAGAGTGTGAAGGCGCCGGGTCGCAGGCGCCTCGCGCGCAGGAGCGCGAGTTGTGGGTCCCCGAGCTGGGGATCTATAAAGATGAGAGCATGGAGGACTCTCATACGTGCCTCCGTCTGCTCCGCAGCCTTACTCTCCCTTCGGCCTTCGTGGAGCTGAAGGACCACTCGGTCATCGACCTAGCGGCGATAAGCGCCCGGTTGGCGGTCCAGGTAAGGAGCTCTCGAGTGTGCTTCAATCTGGCTTTGCTTAGCTTACCTCAATTCTTGCTGATCCTTGTCTGCTTTCGGTCCGCAGGCCGCGGTTACGGGCAGTGTCCTGATTCACCATCAGGAGCTGCTCCGGAACAAACTTCTGGAGGCCGAGCGGGCGTCGGCCTTGGCAGGTTCAGGTGAGGGCCCTTCGGCGGGGCCTAACATCGAGTCCATGGTTGACGGGCTCACGGCTACGAATGCCTGGGCGCGGGCGCAGCTGGAGGAGAGGGCAGCAGAGGCCCGCGCTTCTGCCGAGGCCAAGGTGAAGGCCGAGCGGGAGAAGGAACAGGCCGAGCGGGAGCTCGCTGCGGCCCAGTCTGAGATCCGGGCCCTTAAGGCCCAGATCCAGGACAAGGACTCCCGGCGGGCTTCGGAGAAACGTCGCCACGCCGAGGAGATATCGGCTTTGAAGCAGGAGCTAGAGGAGGCGGTGGACTCGGCCGTGGCTGATTACAAGGCCGGCCCAGAATATGCCGAGGAGATAATCCAAGCCCAGCTTCTAGCGGCCTCCTCGGTCTTCGACATCGGGTTGGCCGTCGCCCAGAAGGCCTGCCCGAATGTGGATTTAACCGGGCTTGCCTTGCCGATGGGTGAGGAAGCCAAGGAGCTCCTATCCTGGTGGAAGGAGCTTATGGCCGAGAGGGCCCCGGTCCCGGAGGAAGGTGACGAGGCCGCGCCAGCCGAGGAGGCCCCTGCCGAAGCTGCCCCCTCTGAGGCCGTGCAGATCGTCGATTCCCCCTCACCCTCTCCTGGCCGAAACCCAGTTGAAGTGGAGGAGAGGGTCGCCGAGGACTGATACGGGGGCTTGCCCCGGTTTTTACCCCCCCCCCCCCTTTTTTTTTTCTTCTGCTGTAAGCCCTCGGCCAGGTGTATGGCCGGTTTTTGTACTTCCCCTTTTTTGTAAATACAGGAAGTGTTTTTGGCTCTATCTTGATGTCTTGTGCATGATCGACCGAATCTGACTTTTCAGAAATCCGAGGCCCTGTCTTTGTTTGCCATAGCTCGCAGGGCCGAGACCCGATGTAGGTTCGGGTAGGAAGTTGATGGAATATCGCCAGATTGTATATACGGCCGGGGCCTTTACCAATCGTGGTTCACATGATCCGAAGGGACATCGTGCCGCTCCTGATGCGGCTTATACGGCCGAAGCCACTTCCGGTATAGCTCACGGAGAGAACCATGCCACTTCCCGATCCGATATATATGGCCGAAGCCATTCGTAGGATCGAGGTATCTGTGGACTTGGAAGAACCACGCCGCGTCCCGATACGGTTTGCATGGCCGAGGCCACTCCCGGTACGGTTTACACGGACTTAGAAAGAATACCATGCCGCTCCCGATACGGTTTGCATGGCCGAGGCCACTCCCGGTACGGTTTACACGGACTTAGAAAGAATACCATGCCGCTCCCGATACGGTTTGCATGGCCGAGGCCACTCCCGGTACGGTTTACACGGACTTAGAAAGAATACCATGCCGCTTCCGATACGGTTTGTATGGCCGAGGCCACTCCCGGTACGGTTTACACGGACTTAGAAAGAATACCATGCCGCTCCCGATATAGTTTGCATGGCCGAGGCCACTCCCGGTACGGTTTACACGGACTTGGAAAGAATACCATGCCGCTCCCGATACGGTTTGCATGGCTGAGGCCACTCCCGGTACGGTTTACACGGACTTAGAAAGAATACCATGCCGCTCCCGATACGGTTTGCATGGCCGAGGCCACTCCCGGTACGGTTTACACGGACTTAGAAAGAATACCATGCCGCTCCCGATACGGTTTGCATAGCCGAGGCCACTCCCGGTACGGTTTACACGGACTTGGAAAGAATACCATGTTTGCCGGAAAAGAGACCTTTATTCATACCTTCCGGCTAAAAGTCCGGGAAGGGTGATTTACATAAAGTAACGCCGAAGGCGTTCCGCATTCCAGGTGCGAGGGAGAGGTTGGCCCGAAAGGGTCTCCAACCGATAAGCCCCTCGTCTGATCACCTCTTTGACCCGATAGGGCCCCTCCCAGTTGGGGGCAAGCTATCCTGAGACTTCGGTCGGTTTGGAAGCATGAGCATTTTTTAACACGAGGCTCTCGATTTCGAAGCTTCGGGGCTTCACTCGAGTGTTATGGTACTTGGCCATGCGCTGCTGATAAGCCGCCAACCGGATACGAGCCCTGTCTCAGGTCTCCTCGATGAGGTCCAAATGATCTTTCAAGCCTTCTTCGTTGGCCTCCGGATTGTAAGCCATGACCCTAGGAGATGGGAGGCCGATTTCTACGGGAATAACGGCTTCTATCCCATAAGCCATGCGAAATGGAGTTTCGCCGGTAGGAGTTCGGCTCGTCGTCCGATAGGCCCACAGAACACTCGGCAGCTCCTCTACCCATCGGCCTTTGGCTTCGCCAAGGCGGGTTTTCAGTCCTTGCAGCAGGCTTCGGTTGGTGACTTCGACCTGGCCGTTTGCTCGAGGATGGGCTACCGAAGTGAATTTGTGGAGTATGCCGAAGCTGGCGCAGTTGTCGCTGAACCGTCGGCTGTCGAACTGCTTTCCATTATCCGAAATGATGGCCCGAGGGATGCCGAACCGGCAGATGATGGACTTCCATACGAAGTTCCAAGCATTGCCATCGGTTATTGTTGCGAGGGGTTCGGCTTCTACCCACTTAGTAAAATAATCTACCGCCACGATGAGGAATTTTCTTTTGCCGGTGGCGACGGGAAAAGGCCCCAGGAGGTCGATTCCCCACTGAGCGAAAGGCCAGGGATCGGATAAGGGGGTCAGAAGGGTGGCTGCCTGGTGAATGAGGGAGCTGAACCTCTGGCACTGATCACAGCGCCGTACGAGGGCTAAAGCGTCCTCTCAGAGTGTCGGCCACCAGTAGCCTTGCCTTAGAAGCTTGTGAGCCAGGGCCCTTCCTCCCGCATGCGCTCCGCACACCCCTTCATGTACTTCTCTCGTGGCCTAGTTGGCTTCAGTCAGGCCGAGGCACCGCAGCAGTGGTCGGCCGAAGGATTTCTTGTATAACACCCCGTCCAGGAGGAGGAAATGGGACGAGCGTTGCCGAATGTGCTTCGCCTCCTTTGAGTCTGGCGGGACTTCTCCTCGGAGGAGAAAAGCGACGAGGGGAGTCATCCACGTCTCGGCTCCGACCTCAGTGACTTGCATGGCTTCGGGTTCGCCGAGGCTTGGTTCGGCGAGTTCTTCTACTAGGATCATTCGGCCTCCTCCCCCGTCTTGAGTTGACGCCAGCCGGGAAAGTGCATCGGCTCGTGTGTTTTCGGCTCTCGGGATCCTCACGATTTCATAAGAATCGAATTGAGCGAGGATCGTGCGAGTTACCTGGAGATAAGATGCCATTATCGTGTCCCGAGCTTCGTATTCTCCGGAAATATGGCTGGCGATCAGCTGAGAATCGCTGAAGGCTTTCAGGTTTCGGGCGCCGAGCTTCCTTGCGGCCCGGAGGCCAGAAATGAGGGCTTGGTACTCGACGGCGTTGTTAGTTGCTGGAAAGGAGAAACGCAAGGCGTACTCCATGACGACTCCTTCGGGTGATGCCAGGATCCACCCTGCGTCGCTGCCCGTGGAGCACGCGGAACCGTCTACAAAAAGTTGCCATTCTACTGGCGTATGAGCCGAAGTGTCTTCGGCTTCGGGTACGTCGGCTTTCGGCTGAAGTGCCGAGGAATCACCGGGAGTGAGTTCGGCGATGAAGTCCGCCAATGCCTGGGCTTTTATTGCTACCCGAGGTGCGTAGGAGATGTCGAACTCTCCTAGCTCAATTGCCCATTTTGCCAGCCTGCCGGACACCTCCGGTCGGGAGAGAATTTGCCTCAGGGGCTGGTCGGTGAGAACCTTTACTGAATGAGCAAGAAAATAAGGCCGGAGCCTCCTCGCGGACGAGACGAGGGCTAAAGCCAGTTTTTCCAGCGCGAGATACCGGAGTTCCGCTCCTTGAAGGGCTCGGCTGGTATAGTAGACTGGCTTCTGAATGCCATCTTGATCTCGGACGAGGACGGCGCTGAGAGCCGTCTCGGAGACTGCGAGGTACAGGCTCAGAGGCTCCCCGGGGACCGGCTTGGACAGAATGGGGACTTTGGAGAGGTAGGTCTTCAGCTGGTCGAAGGCTGCTTGACACTCATCCGTCCACTCGAAGCTATTGGCCTTCTTCAGTAGCTTGAAGAAGGGGAAACAATAATCTGCCGCCCTCGACATGAAGCGGCTCAAGGCTGCAATCCTCCCGTTCAGCTTCTGTACCTCTCGGAGGTTTGTCGGGGGGCGCATTTGTATGATGGCCGAAACCTTCTCGGGGTTAGCTTCTACCCCTCGGTGGGTGACCATGTAGCCGAGGAATTTCCCGGAGGCTACCCCGAAGGCGCACTTGGCCGGATTCAGCTTCATCTTGTACCGCCTCAAGGCGGAGAATGTCTCGGCCAAATCGGCCAAATGCTCTGCAGCAACGCGGCTCTTGACCAACATGTCGTCTATATAGACTTCCATGTTTCGGCCGAGCTGCGGGGCGAACACCTTATTGACAAGGCGCTGATATGTCGCGCCGGCGTTCTTCAGACCGAAGGGCATCCGGGTATAGCAGTATAGACCCAGGTCGGTCGTGAAGCTGGTTTTGCTCTCATCATCCGGATGCATCCGGATCTGGTGATAGCCCGAATAGGCGTCGAGGAAGCTTAAGAGCTCGTGGCCGGAGGTCGCGTCCACCACCTGGTCTATCCGAGGCAGTGGGAAGCTATCCATCGGACAGGCCTTGTTGAGGTTGGTGAAGTCCACGCACATTCGCCATTTGCCATCTTTCTTCGGCACCATCACCACGTTGGCGATCCAGTCCGGATGATGCACCTCTCGAAGGTGTCCGGCGTCCAGCCCCTTCTGTACTTTGGCTTGGATGGCGGCTCTCCTTTCCTGATTGAAGGTGCGCCGCTTCTACTTTACTGGGGGCTGGTCGGGATCGGTATGGAGTCGATGCTCTGCTACCTCCGGGTCAACCCCGGGCATGTCCGCCGGAGACCAGGCGAAGACGTCGAGGTTCTTTTTTAAGAACTCGGTGAGCTTCTCTGCTTCGGTCTTCTCTAGGCCGGAGCCTATCATCAGGATTCGTCCTTCGCCTCCCGGAATCGGAATGGTGAGGAGTGCTTCTCCCGGAGATGCCTCGGCTGATGATTCGATCGCCAGGGTTTCGGCTGCGGCCTTCCCTTTGACCGAAATCATATAGCACTGCCGGGCCGCTTCTTGATTCCCCCTGGCCTCGCCTATTCCATGGCTGGTATGAAACTTCAGCTTCTGATGGAAAGACGAAGGCACGGCTCCGACCCCGCCGATTAGCCTTCGGCCGAAGATGGCGTTGTAGGCCGAATCGACTTTCACAACGGCAAAGTCCGTTTCAACGGTTAATTGCCGGGGGGCGGAGCCTAAGGTTACAGCGAGTCGGACAATGCCCTCTACTCGGCAGGGTGAGCCGTTAAAACCGAAGAGGGGGCCCCGGTGAGGCTTCATATTAGCCTCACTCAATCCCATTTTTTCAAAACAATCATAAAATAAGATGTTTGGGGCGCTTCCATTATCGACAAATACTCTATGTACATCGTAGCTATTTATTACAGCATTTATGACGAGGGCGTCGTCGTGAGGGACCTGAATATCAGTTAGGTCATCGGAGCCGAAGGTGATATCTTCTTGGCGAGGCCGCTTCGGTTCGACGTCGATCGCCGCTACAGTGGCAGAGCTGCGCTGCCGCGGCCTGGATCCTTCTCTTGGCCCTCCGGATATCATCATAATAGACCCGGAGCTGGGTCTTTGATGGGAGGCTTCTACCGGGGCCGAGGTGACCTTTGGCGGAGGAGCGGCTTCTATCTCCGGGGGTTGTTGTTGTCTGGGCGTCGCGGGGACGTCCCGGTTCCGCTGTGGTGGGGGCTGCTCCCGTCGGTATTGCGGCAATCTTCCCTCCCGGATGAGGCGGTCGATCTCCTCTCGGAGCTGCCGGCACTCATCCGTCGTGTGGCTGATCTCCCGGTGATACTCGGAGTATTTGCCGGGGTCACTTCGGCGAGGATCCGTCTTCAGGCGATCTGGTCGCCGGATCATGCCCTTCACCTCCATGAGCATTCGGGAAGGGGGAGCAGGTAAGGGTAGGTACCGTGGTTGCGGGTCCCGTCGCCTCTTCCTGTCCCAGTCCTCCCGGCGATATCGCTTTCGGGAGGGCTCTTGTTCTTCTGGCCGAGGTCGGACCACCTGGGGGGCAGGTGCCGAGGCTGCTTCGGCTGCGCCTTTACCTCTGGACATCATCAGGGCCTCCCGGTTGATGTATTTATGGGCCCGGGCCACGAGGTCCTGGAAGGTAGGGGGATGGCGCTTCCCGATGGAGCCGAGGAGCCCTTCGTCCCGACACCCGCTGATCACGGCTGAGACCGCGATCGAGCTGTCGAGGTTCGGGATTTGGGCGGCCTCGGTCCGGAACTTGGTGAAGTATTCCTGGAGAGTTTCGGTGGGGCCTTGCCGGATGGCTAGCAAGCTGGCGGAGGTTTTGCATTGCCGGGTGGCATCATAAAACTGGTCGATAAATAACTGGCCCAACTGGACTAGGGAGTGGATGGAGTTGGGGGCCAGTGTCTCGAACCAGGTGAGGGCGATCTTTTCAAGGGTGAGGGGGAAAAGTCGGCAGCGGACTGCCTCGGCGACCCCTCGGACCGTGAGGTATGCGTTGAATCTCTGGAAATGACAGACCGGATCTGTCATTCCGTCGTAGAGAGGGCCCTTTGGCAGCTTGAAGTTGGGGGGCACCTCGGTAGCCAGGAGCTCCGCCGTGAATGGGGTCTGCTCCAGGATGTTGCTGGCGAGAGGTGCCTCGTATGGCCGAGACACCATCTGCTGCATCTCCTTGCTCATCGCTGTCAGCCGCTGGTCCAGGTCCGGGGCGGTCGAGGTGGCGACTGATTGTCCTCCGGTCCGGGCCGGGCGGAATTCCGACGAAGCATAGTCCTGCTCCGTCAGGCGATCAGCGCGTGGAGCTCGGGCAGGTAGTGCCGAGGGCTCGCTGCGCGTCGCAGCGGTTTCGTTGGGAGAAACCGGTGTAGGCGCCGGCCGGAACCGGGCATCTTGCACTGGATAGAGTGGGGGGAGCGGCGCCTGCTGAGGAAGCTGCCCCATCAGTCCTACGCGCTGGGCGATGGCAGATACCATCTCCTGAAGCGGCGCTAGGGAGGCGACGGCAGCTGCTAGCGTTGCCATTTGCTGCTGGAGCACCCCCACTCGGTCTTCCGCAGCGAGAGACTCCGGTATGGTTGGCAGGTGCAGGCTCGGCGGGACAGAAGGGGTGCCTTCGGAAGGCAGCATCTTCGCCGAGGCTTCCCGTGCTTCTGCTTCGCTTTGTCCGGACCGTCGGGTTACAGGTCGTTGAGACATGACTTGCTTGTTTGTTTCCCACAGACGGCGCCACGTGATGTAGACTGGATCTATCACGACCGGATTCCGAGGCTGGAATCCGAAGTAACGGATCCGGAGCTGGGTCGGATCGGTGCTTTAGAGGCCCGACGGGGATCCGGAAGGCGAAGGATGCAGAGGCGAAGCCAAAGGTCCGAGGCCGAGAGCTGCTCGGTCGGTGGCTGGCTTGTCTTCGGGAAGTCGGGGCCGAAGCTCCTTCGGCAGGCGAAAGGGCGGCGCGAAACCGAGTCTCCTCTGGTCGCGGGGCAGCCGGTGCACGGCGTCGAGACCAGGGAGAGGAGTCCGAGGTCGGCGGCCGAGACCGACTCGGGAAGGTCGGCGATGATTCGAACCGAGCTCCTGCAGGAGGGAAAGAAGAAGAAAACCGGTCAGCAGGAGTCCCGGGCTTCGGCCCTAAGGAACCCCCTCCGACGGTTAAGTTAGCTCCTGAAGATGATTCGATTCAGAAGGCAAATAGTAGCTTTAATGCTTTTTGGACTGTAGTCCTTAAGGGTCTCGGAGGCTTCAGAGAGCATACCTTTGGCAATAAATAGCGGTGTATTTATAGCAGATGATAGAGGTTGGTTAACGGTGGTAGCCGATATAGGACTATGTGTGGGCTTACTGGTAAACCGCCATAGTGCCTAGTCCTTCACCGGAGTGGGCCGGACTCGGCTATCGGGCCGAACGGGGTTGGGCCGCTGATGGGCCGAAGCCTGCTGGGCCTAGGGCTGCCGTGCTGCTTCCGGGCCGTAGGCTGGTGGGCCGCTGACGGGCCGAAGCCTGTTGGGCCGGGAGCGACGGTGCCGCTTAGGGGCTGAGGGCTGTTGGGCCGTTGATGGGCCGAAGGCTCCCTGAGGGCCTTGTACTGCTGCTGCTGGGCTGAACGGGGTTTGGGCTTGTTTTAATGGGCCGAATCGGATTCTGCCTCATCAGGGAGCAACTGAGCTCACACGTACAAGGTTCTAGGTGGCGCTGAGTTATTGGTTTGTTGACAGAACATATGTAAACATGATGGGTCATTTCTATTGCAAATATAATCCTGAAGTCCAAAAACTTACAGCGTTATATAGGTCCCTAACCAATAGGGTAGTCCCTACTTGGGATGGGATTCTTTCATTAGAAGATAACTTTGCATTATAATAGGCCTATCCAAAAACTTACGGCATTATATAGGTCCCTAACCAATAGGGTAGTTCCTACTTGGGATGGGATTCTTTCACTTTTTCTAGTCGAGGGCCAATGGTTAGGCAAGCGTTCCCTTGGCGCGGAGACCAATGATCATGTCCATGCGGCTACCGGATACTTCCAAAGGAGGTGACAAACACTCAATAGCAAATTCTTTCTCGCTGTGGAAAAATCTACCTATGCACATTAATTCCACGAACAAAATTCACATGGGCAGATTCAAGCTTGCCTCTGTAGGCCGAGATTTGCCATATCGTTGATCCATATCAGACCGTTTTTTCTCAAATATGAAACGATATCGATCCGACTTGGGCCAGTTAAGTCCGACTCGTATGAGTCACACGAGTTAGACTGATTCAACTTATTTTTATTTTTTATAGATTCTTTAATTTTATGAATAATTATGACATATATAAACTTTTAACCCCAGAGATTTATTAATGACACTGACTTTAAGCCAAATTTAGGAAAAATCTATTAGTCAATATAAAAGTGTAAATTACCTATTAAATTAAAAAAAAGTCTAATGATTACCAATTGAAGAAAAAAAGTTAATTACTTATCACATTAGAAAAAAGTCTATTTAATAAGATACAACTCACATCGAGTAGGCTTGAGTTGGATTGTAATGATCCCTGCTGGATTGCAGTGCATCATACGATTGGCACGAGTTACATATGAGTCACTTCGAGTCAACCTGAGTCACATATGGGTTGGTATGAGTCGGTCTGAGTCGTATCCAGTCAGCTATAGTCGGATGCAACTCGATGACTTGAACTGTCCCAACAACTCGAACTTGTCCATATATGAGTCGATTTATATGAATCGGCATGATCCTAGTATAGTATGGCAAACCATGCTCTAGGTGCCATATTACACAATGTTGAATCTCTGTCCTAAATGATAGGAGGATGAAGGAAAGGGAGAAAGAAGGTGGAATTTCTATTATTTGGGTAATGATAAAGTTTTATGTTACCTTTTTTCTTGAATTGTTCAATCACACGTATGGTTTGCAAAATCATCTGACCCACTAGGGAAAGTCAAAATTGGGGCAACGGTAAGTCTTGTCTTCAACTTTTGAAAACTCTACTTACATTCCTCAGACCATATGAGCTTGACAACCTTTTTGGTAAGTTTGATCATCAAAGCAGCAATAGATGAGAATCCCTCAATGAAGCAGCTGTAATAGCCTGTCAAACTTAGAAAACTCTGAATCTCTAAAGCATTCAAAGGTGTCTCCTAAGAAATCACGACCTCAACCTTAGCCGAATCCACAAATACTCCATCCTTGGAAATCACATGACGCAGAAAAGAAACACGCTCCAATCAAAACTCGCACTTGCTAAACTTAGCATACAACTAATTATGCTTCAACAGCTCTAAAACAATTCGTAAATGCTCCCTGTGTGTTTCAATACTAAGAGAGTAAATCAGCATATCATCAATAAATATCACTACAAATTGATCTAAATACGACTGAAACGTCCTATTCATTAGATCCATAAAAATAGCAAGGGTATTCGTCAGTCCAAAAGGCATAATCACAAACTCATAATGCCCATACCTGGTCTTAAAAATAGTCTTAGGTATATCCACATCCTTGATTCGCAATTGATGATACCCTAACTAAGGATCAATCTTAGAAAAGACCTTGGCCAACTGCAGTTGATCAAATAAATCATCAATCTTGGACAAAGTATATATGTTCTTGATAGTTGCCTAATTAAGCTGGTGATAGTCAATACACAGTCTCATCGACTCATCATTCTTGTGCACAAAGAGCACTCGGGCTCCCCAAAGTGACACACTGGGCCGAATAAAACTCTTAACAAGCAGCTCCTACAGTTGATTCTTCAATTTTGCTAACTCCGTTGGAGCCATTTGATACGGAGCCTTAGAAATAGGAGATGTCCCTGACATAAGGTCAATGACAAAATCGATTTCCCGTGAAAGAGACAAACTAGACAGATCATCTAGAAAAACATCAAGGAACTCCTGAATAATATCAATATCAATAATAGACCTCTCACTAGCACCATCTGGTGAAATCATTACTACGCTAACCAAATATCGTGACAACCCATTCTCAATGATAGATAGACTCTTTCTCACCAAGTTCTCGAAATATCAACTTCTTATAATGGAAATCCAATAAGGCAAAATACTTTTCTAGCTAGTCCATGCTCAAAATAACATCAACGTCTACCATCTAGATCACATATAACTCAACCACTCTATCTTTATCCCTAAGGTTCACAACAACAAAAGATATAATGTATATAGTGTGAACCTCCTCTCCAGAAGCTATAGTAACTATCAATGGATGTGTAGCATCTATTGATCTACTCTTAAGTGATTTAGCAAACTAGTATATATGAATGAATGAGTAGCTCTAGGATCAAATAACATCTTCATGAACATCATCAATAAGAATAATACCTTCTGCAATAGTAGGAGTCTCCTCAACATCTTTCTTAGTAAGAGCATAAACACGTTTTTGAGTCTTGCCTTCCTTCGTTCTTGTATCGGTTGAGCTATAACCTTCGGACAATCTCTTACCATATGCCTTAGGTCACTACACACTAAACACTTGCCTACAACTCTCCAACACTCTATCCCACCATGTCGCTGCCCACACTTAGTGCAAGCGGTTGAATCAAACACCTTTGGTGCCATACCTTTTAGTGGCTAGACTTGAAACTTCTTCTTATCCTTACGCACAAAAGTAACTGGTGCACTTCGCCTGTTTTGACCTTTATGCTCTTCCATAAATTCTTCATGCTCATATTCCATGTTGAAATAATCCTCAAAGTTACAGCAAACGTCTGAGGGTCTTGAGCAACAACATGACATCGAATGGTACCTTTCTGATCCTTGACAAAAATTTTCAGCTTTCTCTTCTCATCATCATAGATATGGAGTGCATACTTGTCCAAATCAGAGAACTTAGCTTCATAATCAGTCGCTGACATAGTACCTTGCACTAGATTGAGAAACTCCAACCCCTTCTTATCTTGAACATGAACCAAAAATTACTCTCACGAAAACTCTCAGGAACTCTGCCCAAGTAATAGCAACACGATCATCAAACACAGTCCTCTTCATGGACTTCCACCAGACATCTGCTCTCTCTTACAACATGAAGGTCGCAAGACTGACCTTCCTATCCTCCGGACAATCAATTACAGCTAACATCTTCTCTATCTTATTGAGCCAAGTCTCAGCAACCTCTGGTCGGCTCTTCCTCTTAAAAGAAAGAGGACACAACTTGTTAAACTGCATCATCATAGGACTCACCTTAGGCCTATGGGACTAAGCCTGAGTTTGAGTTTGCAAAGCCTGCATAAGCCCCTGAAAGGTTTGCAAAAAAGTAGGACGACCACGCCTCGACATAATCTGAAAATCCAAATGTCTCAAATAAGCTCTCAAATTTAACAATTCAACAGTCTACTTCTATCTTAAACTCAAAACTTAACTATTCTATGCCCTATCTTCAACCTAAAATCTCAAATCCATCAATCAACTACCCAGGCTTAACAGATCCGATGGTGTGAAACTCAAAACTCTCACAATTACTCTGATACCATGTTTTATAACGCCCCGAACTCTGTGTCCAGTCATATTCGAGTTTTGGCAGAATCTGAAAACGGTACATGTACATAACATAGCATATATCTAACGGATATGAGAGAATAAGAGTCCACAAGGCAGAACAAATAGCCATTCATCGCAAATTCTAAATAATAATAAGTTAACACAATCTACAAAAGTCTCATAAAAAACATCTGTCTCAACATAATATAATCAACCTCTCTCAACTTCCAAAGATCTCACAATTATATAATAGACTCAATTACTCCTATTACATCATTTTACTAAAATGAAAAGATTCACATATCACAATAGCCTCAAATTCAATAGTTTAATTCTCTGGTCACCTCTCCTGAAAAATTATCCAACAAACTTATTGAGTATAAAACTTAGTAGACGTCACCCCCTCCATAGACTAAATATACAATAATTGAAATTCACATAGTAATCATAAGATTCATTAACAATTCACAATGGTACATATAAATCAAATAAGAAAATGATACAAAATAAAATCCCACATATATCTCATATCAAACTAGATGCATTTTCTAATAGTCTGAAACAAATATGCTAATTATAATACTTAATACGTATATCAATTTTTTTTACTTTGTATGGAAACAAACTACTAGTCAGAAACATATCATATAATTCCTCTAACATATAAGGATGTACATATCACATATCATTTGGCTCAAAATATAACTAATAATATGTAATCAAATTACATATTTCAAAATTCAGATTTCTAAAAAGTTCACATCATAAAACATATTTATGATGTCTTAAAATAAATTCAAATGATTCATATATATGTGTCAAATTATTACAATTTTATATCTTAATCGAACAAGCATCCTAATCACAACATAAGGAGCCACACATACATATACCAGATACTTAGGCAATCGTACCATGTCTTGGCCACCATGGAACCGAGGATCACACATATCCTACCACTACACCATATTGAAGTATTTCATGAACTTTACTTATTACTCTTGGGTCACATAATACCCTTTCCAATAAGGACGGTTACATTGGAATCAAGCCACATAATCTATTTAAGATGGCAATGACCATATTACACATTTTAAATTAGATGGCACATGTCTTACAGAAATTAGAATTCATCATAATTTGAAATTTAACATTAATCATATAGCTAATGATAATCATATACAAAATAATATAATTTTACTCAAAACAAGGCAAAAATTGATTCCAACATATTATAAATATATGAAAAATATTTCTGATTTTTTTTCAAAATTGTCTGAAAATGAAATATAATTTTCACATGTCAAAATCTGTTTTTTAAAATTGAAATATGTTATTTACTGAAATAAATATCAAATAGATTAAAAAACTTATGAAATTTGGCATACATGTTAAAAATATCATATGGGCCATGTCTGCAAAATTTTATAATTTTATGGACCCATTTGATTGAGATTTAAACTCAAAGTCAAATTTAAATTATAAGTTACCTAGTCTATAATGCGACATATCCGAATTTAATATTCAAATAAATACTAAATAAATTTTAAAAATTTGTATACATAAACTAAATATGTAGGAAAACAACTGTTCAAATTTTTAAAACATTTGGACTAAAAATGAATGAGTTATAAACTTCTAAACATAAGACAGAAAAACTGGACAGACAGATTACTCTCGGATTACATAAGTGGACAAAATAATTATCAAATAAATAATAAATAAATTCACAAATGTAACGACCCGCCACCCTATAATCGGGGATCCGATTACTAAATGGGTATCGAATCATTAATTTGGAACCAAACCAGGATCTAAGTAAGTCTGGGAAATAAATAATAAACTAAGCTAAACATTCACATCGCATTGAATTGAAAGGAAAATGCAGAAATTTAAAAGTTATTACAATGCGACTCGATACAGCAAATAATTACATACTCCAACAGAATAGAAATGATTATATATACAGGCCAGGAATAAAATAACAACTACATCGGGGCATACCCCGGAACAACAGCCGTCGGCGCTCAACACACAGCCGCACACTCCTCGCTAAGTCTGTCGGGAGTCCTCACCTGAAAATCGCAGGGGTGAGTCTCAACGAGAAGACTCAGTAGGGATCCTTCGATCTCCACTGCCCACACACACACCCACAAGTGCAAAGTACAGCGGAGATATAGTAACCAAGTAAAGCAGTAATTACTACACCTAAATTTCAATGTGAATCACATGCATTCGAAGTATAATTATCATGCATAATTCCAATTTATCAGGGAACCCGTAATCAGCGTATCCTCAAAACGCGTCAACCACACAACGAAAGTGGGAAACATCGACCCGCTGAGACCAAACAGTAACCCCTCGGATAGCACGCTGGCTACCTCGGCGGTTACTCCTTCCCCCAGCAAACACCGACCCGCTGAGACCAAACAGTAACCCCTCGGTAGCACGCTGGCTACTCCGGCCCAACTGGCTCAGGTGGTTACTCCTTCCCCCAGCACGAGTGACACTCCAAAAGGTACCACTCCGACACCGGTACAAGCTAGCTGACCCCGGGGTTCACCAGGTGACCCTCTCCACTAGGCGTCACCCCGCCACTGCTCCCGTCAGCGCTGTGTCCCTCCGCACCGACACAGGGTGTAGAACGCTACAACTGTCACTCTAGGTCCACCGAAACATAAAACACGGCACGGTGCGATCCGGTCACGGAAGAAGTCCACGGTCGCACGACATACAACGCAGTGCCATCCGATCACGAAGAGTTCATCATTATCGAGTCTACTAAAACATGCATATAACCAACTATCTAGCAGTGTAAACACATTTTACTGGCATGGATTAGTGTGGTTCTGTCTTGAATCGCGTCGCCCAAGGCCGACGCCATTCAAGCACCCTAAACTGGTTCATGAAATACTGTCCTCAGAATCTGGCCTAAAAGGCGTCGCTACAGGTAGCCGCCTTTTAAAAGGCATCGACATCCTCAGACGCCGATTAACAGAAAAATCCGGAATTAACAGAAAACCTTAATCAGGAGATTTCTGCCTTAAAAGGCGTCATGGTGTCCCGACGCTTTTCCAAATCGCGTCGTACAGGCATGACGTCTTTCAACGCCAGAATCCCCGAACTGACAGAGCCCTAATGGAACGATTTCTGTCTAAAAGGCGTCGTGATGGCCCGACGCCCTTCTAAAAGGCGTCGTCCATGCACGACGTCATTTAGCGCCAGAAACCAGGATCTGTCTCGAGCCCGGGGGCTCCCTTTCCACCCCCAAAAACCCCAAAAACAGAAGAGAAAGAGGGCAAACCAAGCCATCATGAATCCACATCCATAGAAACTCCCATTCCCATCAAAGAAAAGCCCCTAACATGCTCATTCTACCCCAAAACCAAAGATCCATAACATGCTTTAAACGGGGGAAACATGGTTTAAAACACAACACTATGGGAACCGTCACCCTACCAGTTACTTGAACTCCTCCAAGCTCCAAGCCGTCCGCCCGTCTCGCCCCACGCCGCCGCCGGTACCGCCGAGGTCGTCCTTACTCTACCGGGACGTCGACCGCCGTCTGGAGAGTAAACGCCGCGGAAGAAGTGGTGGTGGTAGTGGCGAGAGCTAAGTGGTAAATGGAGTTGGAGGGAAAGACAAAGTGGTGGAAGGAAAAAAAAGAGGGGAAAGGGGCGTCGCCGGAGGTAGGGTGGAGAGAAAGAGAGAAGGAAGAAAATGAGGAGAAGAGGGAAGGCTCGCGGGGTTAACCAGAGACCGGCTAAAACGCGTCGACATGTACGGACGCCTATCAGTTGACATGACGGCCGCTCTGACAGGACTCTGAAATGGGTCGTCCATCCAAGACGCCGTTCAGACGACAAGACTGGCGCCGTACACTGACAACCCAGGGTCGCAGTCTGAAAGGCGTCGTCCCTCGCGGACGCCGTTCAGACGACATGTCAGGGCCGTACTGTCGTGGCCCAAAGCCAGTCCACGTGGCACCCACGTGGCACAAGTTAAAACGCGTCTGCCTCGCTGGACGCCGTTTAAACCGCGTCGAGCCCGCTTGACGCGAAACATCACAGAGTCTCTGCCCCACTGGACCCTGAACTACAGGGTCCGACTCCGAAAACCGGATGCGAAAGCCTCAGTCCTTACAACAAAGATGTAAACATTTTTTTTTGTAGAAACTAGACAGGTAGAAGGAACTTCCATAAAAATTTCAAGTCATTTGGATTAGAAATAACCAAGTTAAAAATATTTGAACTTAAAAGTCCAATTGCAGAAAATCTGAATAGGATGGCCAACAACCTGGCCATTCAGAATACTGGATGGCCAAAGATGTAGCCGTCTACTAGGTTTTCTAGACAAAGCGCATAAAATCGAATTTTTCACGAAAAATTCGCATATCCAATCTATGTTTCCATTCATAAACACAAAGATCATGATTCCGGACTTACGTTTCACTACTGTTGAAATTAAAATATTAATTTTTTATATTAATACAAATTAATCTATTTTTAAGA
The DNA here is from genome assembly GCA_030544215.1 of Zantedeschia hybrid cultivar. Taxonomy (NCBI): domain Eukaryota; kingdom Viridiplantae; phylum Streptophyta; class Magnoliopsida; order Alismatales; family Araceae; genus Zantedeschia; species Zantedeschia hybrid cultivar. The sequence continues at coordinate 22,566,954 of JARZZO010000005.1, forward strand.
GAATCATCACTGACCTCTTACGCTAGAAATCCTAAACTTGAAATCTACTAAGAGATATCGACTTCTAGCACAAAGCACTACTTCTTAGCCTTCCTTCTCGACCTCTATTGCTCCTAGAAGACAAAATATTCACGAAATTATAAATTATCCTTAAGAACAACCTTCATTTTTTTTAAAGAACATGAATAAAAAACTCATCTTTCACATTGTAGAATGACGGCTAGGTTTAACCACACCCCCAACCTCATATTTATAGAATTAACATTCATCTTCTAACTACAAACAACCTCTACAAATCACTTTTGGCTCGGATTATTCATTTCTTCCACAAATCAAAGACAATCGGACTCCAAATTTGACTCCTCCCCCGCAACTCTTCCTTTCTGAACTGAACTTTCAATTTTTGGCCTAGTAAACAAATGAATCAGTAAACATGATGTTCTACAAAGTTATAGATCTCTTCGAGCTTTTTCAATAGTTCTAACTACACCAAAATCCAAGTTATACACTAAACATTATCACTAAAATACTGACCTACTATCCTGGGTACCCGAATTCAGAAAATTCTGCTAACTTAATGGGCTAAGCTACTTATTAAACTAAGTTATTGGGCTTACTCTATTAACTATATTACACTCTATCTGATCTTTTAATTATTATTATCATTATTAGTTATTTATATCTTAGAAAAATACTAAGCATTACTCCAATTTATTGAATGTAAAGTCTAGTTCTTTGCCCTATTTCATTAGTTCGAAACCACTCATAAAGTTTATTTGAATAGTAACAACATGGTGCATCATGTGTAGAGAAATAACACGTCCTGAATATAGTTTTAGCTTCACACATCCTATCCCGAACACTTTGAATGTGGATGAATTTCCTATGGTTATAAAGCTGCCATGAATAGCCTAATAGACATAAAATTGAACTTGTTAGCACACACATGCACATCAGTCCCAGTGTTTACTATCTATTCATTTGGTTCATAAATAGTGAAAATTTGAGGGCGAACAAAGACATATGGCTCGTTGGAACCAACACCATCCGTCACCATATTGACTCGAGGAATAGATGCATAACTATGCTTTTCATCTTCCTTTGCTTTCTTTTCAGGTCAATTCTTGATATAGCGTCCTACATGTCCACATCCCCAGCATAGATTCCTTTTGGACTTTTTCTGCATCTTACATTTGAGTTCCGTTTGTATTTCACATGTTATGTGTTGCCTTTGCCTCTAGGATCCCTTGCCTTGTTTGCAGTGATTACATTTGCGAATGGTCCCATAGGCATTACTGATTTTTTATTTCTATACTCTTCTTCTATAGGAATGAGAATCATCAATTCATCAAGGGAAAGTGATCCCTTGCGATATTTTAGACACATTCCAAATCCTGTTAGGACTTAATAAATTTCTCAATGATGGACATCATTTGATACTTCCCAAAGCCTCATCTTGCCTCAACTAACCCATGAAGTAATAGTAGAGATTTGTAAGCCTATTTTGACATAGATTTAACCTCAATCATTTGAAATTTCAGGAACTTAGCAATAAAATAGTTCTCAAGACCAAAGTCTTTAGTGTTATATTTCTTGTCAAGTTCTTCCCACAAAGCTTTTGTAGTAAGAGTTGAGGAACCATACACGTCAAAGAGCATATTGGATAAGGCCAATAAAATGCATATGTGGATATATGGTCCCTTTGATTCCGCTGTTCAATTGCTTTTGCATTGTTCGCATCATTCTCAACTAGTGTCGAACAACTTGACTTAGAACCGAAATTAGACTAATTTTGGTAAGCCAAATTTTCATGCGATTTTGGTCTCCATTTTACTAAAAAAAATTTCGGGCATCTTTCATATATCCACCCTCGATGCAATCACAAATGATACAGTAGACATTGTGAAAGTCTTCTCTAAGATTGTTGGGAATAATAATAGAAAATCATTTACAAAGACGCAAAGTATCATCTAATTAATAAAGCATTGATTTTCCATAGAGTTATCCACATATAGGCAAGATCCATAGTGAGACCAAAAGAGCAAAACATACATTGTTATGCAACAGGAAATAAATAACACAAAGTTAGAAAATTTAGCCAAGCCACCTGTGATCTCTCCTTAGAGAAGATATCACCCCGTTATATTGATGCAATGGACTTCCACAATCTTCCATTGGGATCGAATGGCTATAGTGATCCATCTGTCACATATAGTAGATCGCACCTCGAAGACGACTTTAGAAAATCCACCTTCTTGTTCCTTGTTCATAAGAGAAAAAAGAAGAGTAAAGAGAGAGAGAAGAATAGAGGAAAAGAGAAAGAAAGCACATAGAGTAAAGAGTCCTCCTAGAAGAGTGGTCCTTATCTGCTTCTTTTCCTTTCCATATGTACTACTTTTATGAAGAGATGCATTCGAGATGGATGGGCATGTTCCCATCGTTAACATACCTAAAAAGAGACTGAGTCAAATAGGACTCGAAAGTCTCATGAGCCGAAAGGATTGGCCGAACTCGTGTGTGGCTCCGGCTCTGCCCCAACTCATGCACGCATGGTGTGTTGCAGCATAGTCTCCTTTATTTTACTAACAAGCCCAATAGGTTATAATTCCACATGCTCTCTTTTAGTTTTCCAACATAGACTAAAGCTCCCGCACCAACATCAGAATCTAAATACACATGAAAAAAATGAATTCTCCTAATCTTTCTTCTCATTTCTCTAACAAAGTTATCTTCTCAACAACTGATATGAGATTATTTAGTCCTTACTAATTCTATGCCTTTGCGTAGTTCCCTGAGAAGGTGAGTTTATGCTTATGGCTGAGGATCCTGTGGATGGCACAAGTGTTGTGGGCAAGAACCATGGGCTTTCGCCAATAAGGTATTGGCTTTGGTCTATGAAGGTGGCCTCACGATTTTATCTTTTTGCTGAGAAAATGATTCTTATTGGGAGGAAAGTAGGAGACCTTCTTTATAAATACAGACTTACCTTTCTCAACAACATACTATTTAACCTCTATTCTATGCCTTTCCACTTAGATAACAAATGCCTCCTTCTTCCTCTCTCTACATGTCTTGTCCTTACTCTTTGGCATGCAACATTGTCTTTGGCACTGGTTTTCCTTCTTCCTTTTTGAACCAACATTTGCAGGGGCAACCTTGAAGGAGAGACTTTTTGCTTCGCCATTTCCCACCTTCTAAAGCAAGTGAGATCATCTCAGCCTCCTCTTCCTCGTCCCCTTCTTCTCTATCTCATCCCTCTTTACCGCGGCCATCACCACATATAGGTGCTGGCAACACCCAACACCAACACGAGCACAGGACTCGCCTCCAGTCCCTTGTGCCCTTTCTTTTATTTTTAATTACCTTATTAAATCAATGCATTCTGGAGATATGCAACTGATGGGTCTCCTAATTCAAACTCCTGCCCTTCAACTCAAACGAAGGAATTCAATTTTAACTATGGAATTCAATTTTCTAGCGGTCATTCCAAATCTACCTTGTCAGACATAATTTTAACTATGGAATTCAATTTCTTATAAAATAATGTCGTCCCCACGCATTGCTAGAGTCCTCAGAACCTGCAATATGGGCTGTGGGCCTCGTGGCCTTGTCAAATGGACTATTGAGGTGAAGACTTGAGTGCGCAATATACACCATTATGAAGTCATTTAGTTTGACATTAAATGTTATAAAATATGTACATTTTATCTCTCAAAAAATATAATATTTTACAATACCCTACGACCAATCAAACAACACCCAACTTATCGAAGTCATCTTTTTCACGGTGAGAAAACCACAAGGACACGGGGATTGACCCAGTCTAAGGGCGTGCTTGGCACAACTTTTATTTGGAAGCACTTTTGTGTTTTCGCTTAGTTATTTTTTATAAAAGTCATTAGATATTCTTGTTAGTCAATTATGTGATATGTTACTTGTGTTTTAGCTTCCAACTAAAAGTTATAAGGAGGCCTACAAGATTGGAGAAAAAGTGAGATTGTTATGAAATAGTTGATTTTTATAACAAATCAAAATTAGTAATAACCTCTCTCCCTCAACTCATTCTATGTAAGAAGTGGAAATCAAAAATAACTTTCAAGTAAAAATTTTGTCAAACACGCCTTTAAGTTTCAAACCACTGAAGGGTAGCAAGACGGGCATCCCGGTGGTCCCCTCCGACTTGACCTGTCTGTGGATCTTGGTGCAAGTACGAACATTTTAATTGGCCTCATAAACCTTATTTAATTTGGCCATTTGTTGTAGTCTTTGTCATTTGGACTTCATTTTATTTATGATGCCTTCCTTCTAGGAAGAATCTTAATTTCCATGGTTAGTGTAATTATAATGCATGATCACCTCCACCATTCGTTGACAAGGTTCACTGATTAATTTAGGGTTAACGTAGTTATTAGAAGATGTCCATACGATCGATCGTCGACAGTGTAACATCTTACGAATACAATTAACGTGGCATATTAGTGTAAAAGAGGCTAGGGTTTTTAGTTTTATATTTAGTAAAAATTCTTTATGATCTTACTTCTAGTTTGAAAAAGACTCCTAAAATTTTGAAAAAGAGCTCCCTAAATATTTTGAAAAAACTCCATGAAAAATGATATGTTTTAAATAAAGTGAGATTATAGAGAGCTTTTAGTAAAAAGTAATGGGAATTCTTTTCCTAAATTAAGTAAACTTGAAAGATTAAGAACTAAAAAACCACATAAATATGATATAAAGAATCCTTTTCCTAAACCTGGGCCTCGTTTAGTTGAAATCTATTGGTAGCTCTGATAGTTAACAGTTTTGATAACCTTAATTTCTTGAGTTAGTAAAAAGCTTTGACCAATTGCGATTATGATAACCGCAGAAAGACCACAAATGAGATTATCGTTACACCAACTCAGAGTTAATTTACATCAAGGAGACCCTTATAAGCAAGATCTCAACTAAGATTTCTTCATAAGATCAGACGATAATGTATAAAAACCATAAAGGGTAGCATGGTACCATGAGATTCTTATTAATACGGTCTGGTTAGGGTCAATCTTACGCAATCTCTATCATTACTTTTTAGTCGAGAGGGTGTGTTTCTAAATTTGAACGAGTGCTAATTACCTAGGGATGTAGAAGGATGCATGTCGAGTTGAATAGTGGTTCTATCTTTATCTTTATTCTTTAAGTAACATGCATATTTTTATCTTTATACTTATCCTCTTATATTCTTATTCTTTAAAATTATCGAAAATGAATACATAAAAGTCAAATTATCAAACAATACTATATGTACGCAGAAGCTTAATCTTCTGTCACTTCTATAGGGAACAAAAGGAAATCCTACTTTCAAAATATACATATGTATAAGTTCTTTTTAATTAATTCTTTTAAATTTAATTATAAATCACGTAACATATGTCAGAATGAACTGTAAATTAGTGAATAAAGGAGAGAATATGTTAAAAGAATGATGTGGACAATAAGATTTGTAATTATATAGGTACATGATTGGAGATTTCGTGTAGAAATGAGAGTTTTTAATAAGACAATTCAATAGATAAGATGAGCGAAAGAAAACAGATGAATACTTGAATAATTCGACTCGAAAAAAGGTGTATCCATATCCTTATCTTAAATCGTTCGGATACGGATAATATCCAATTCCTTTAACCCGTATCCTTTGATGACTTTTAAACTTCGAAAACGAACATATAAACATATTTTCGAGTACTATTTACATCCCTACTCATAATCCCCGATCAATTTCTCTAATCTCCCCCTTTCTATAAGATCTCAGAGTGTCCGAGGATCTCTTTCTATAGACGACAGCTTAGGAAGCTTCCTCTTCACATGCATGTGGCATGACACCCCCCGTTCGGCTGGGGAGAGGTCAACTTCTGGTTAGGGTTGGCGAGTGGGTGGGTTTTTATATCCGTTGTACTCTCTCAAGTTTCAACCGTTGGACTGGCCCAGCATTGTGGCCTGTGCAGGCACGACGAAGCAGCAGCCACGGCGGGCGGATGGCCCCCACCCGATCTATACTTGTCAACCGGACCGTGCGGATTTTCCCTGCCATGGGCTGCGAGAGACGTGACCGCCTCGCCTTCCGAGCCCCAACGATTGATGGAGATGGCTCTGATTCATGTCCAGGGTGTAACAAGTGATGTAACGCAGATGTCAACTTAGGAAGGTTTTAAATTAGATGTTTCAATAATTTTAATATGATATCAGAGTCCTCTTAATTTATTATTTACAAATACTCAACTTTCTTTTAAAAAAAGTCCTTTTAAGAGGCTTTTTAACATTCATGGTTCTTCCCTTAATTCGTGAGGGACTGTGAGGGATTATCCATAAATAGTTGTATTATAGGGACTTTTTTGTAAATATATCATATTTTCAAAAGTTAAAATTTAATTATTTCTTAATTCTTAATATGGTACATACAAGAAGACATGGGAGCAATTAACCCGTACCTAAACTTATACCCATTCCATATTTTTACCATTACTCCTACAATAACAAGACTTTGACCCATAAAAGAAGAAAAACATATACTATAGGGATCAAAGAGCTTCTTCCATTTAAAATAAGGAAATTCAAGGATAACAACTAGGGGTGACATTTATTCTGCTACATCACCAACGAGAGGCTACAATTGGTTCTCTGACAGTTTGCACAGAAAAATAAGAGAATTCAGAGAACACATTTATCAATAGAAGCATGCAGAACACATACTAAAACCTTGAACTTCCTTAATTGCCAAAGATGAACATATAGAGACTAACTCTAATGAAACTAAACAAACCTATAGCAACAAAACTCTAAGAAGGAAGTGAGACAGAGCAGGTAAGAGTTGAGAGGACATGCAAATGAGTGAGCGGCACCTTGTGGTCACCACATACACATGCAAGGAGAAGATGGACCAAGGATATGGAGTCAACTGAAAAAGACCTTGTTGCTTGACATGCGTGTAACTCTCTAAAACTTGTTATGTTTTTGAAACCCTGCAGACTAACTTTTTTAAAAACTTTAATACTATTTACTCATTCAAACATAAAGCCTACAAGAGGGGTACAACATAAGAGCACGTAAAGTGTGCAAACACGCCGTAGCGGATACAAAATAGAGGTAATCCAACTGGATAATCTAACATTGGACCACAGGATACAAACATTGAATACAAGCACAAAACATAGAGTAATAACCACATTCGGAGCAACCATAGTTGTCAAGGCGGTTAGGCGACCAAAACATGCTTAGGGTTTTGCACCGCCTAAGCACTTAGGCGCCTGTCTAAGCATCGCTTAGGCATCAACTTCATAATATAATATTTTATATATATATGTGTGCACACATATTACATACATACAATTGGCACGAAGCTGAGCTAGTAAGGAGAGGAGAGGAGCCTCTTCGGAGAACTGGCACGAAGACGCCAATCGAACAAGCTGCTTCTTTTGGTAGCTGTGGGTGGTAGGACTCGGAGACGCATACTGGTAGTGGCACACAGATGAAACTTGACTACTTGAACACCTCTGAAAAGAACCAAGACCTTGGAGATGGATCTTCCTGAGCTAGCACACACTAGACGACTACGGAGAAGCCAATAGCACCAAAGGAACCGAAGCAAAAATAGAAGGAAAATAAACATCTTAAATATGAAACTAAAATTAAGCCGACACCGAGGGAGCCCCAAGAGAAAAAAAAAAAAGTGATCCCACAAAAGAAATATAGATCAGGAGAGGAAAGGCTTGAGGATGTCGAAGATCGGTGGTAGGAGGGGGACTGGCGTGAGACTGGGGTGAGCAGGTTGAAGGGAGAGGAGGAAGGCAAACGGGGATCTACGAAGAAGCAAAACTAAAAGGCTTTAGGGGAGAAGAAGGGATGGATGGAGGGGGTGAAGGAAGACAGTGGAAGATGATGGAGGGGTGGAGGAGGGTGGTGGGGGATGATGAAGGGGTGGAGGAGGGCGGAGGAGACGCTGGCGGAGGGAAAGATGATGGCGGCGAGCAAAGGGAAAGTAGTGACTGATCCAAAAAGAAAACAAAAAGAAAGAAAGGGGAGGAATGGTACTCGATAAATTCAGAAGATGGAAACCGATTTAGATCGAAGAGAAGAACAAGGGGGAAAAAGAAGAGGAAACTAGAGAACCTAGAGAGTAGGAGGAGGGGGTATGTAAGGACTGAGGTTTCGGATCCAGTTATCGGATCAGTTTCGGTATCGGACCCTTTGGTTTGGATTCTTATGGGGTTGGGTTATGGACGACGCGATTTTGAACGGCATCGGCCTATGGGGACGTCATTTAATAGTTTCGCAGGGGTGCCGCGTGGGCGGACGTGAGGGCGCGTATGTACGGCCCCGGTCGTGTCGTCTGAATGGCGTCTTGGATGGACGATGCGATTCAGGCATCTGCTAGTCTACGACTCGCGTCTTGTCGTCTGAATGACGTCTTGTTCAAACGACGCGATTTAGGCTTGTTCGGTTTGACGCTCGAGTCTTCCCTCATTTCTCTCATTCTCTCTCTCTCTCTCTCCGAACCCTTCGACGCCTCCTTCCCCTTATCCTTCTCTTCCTCTCCCCATTCCTCCTCTTCTTCCACTTCATCAACCTCCTAACATTTACCACTACCACCACCATCTCTTCCGCGGCACATTGCTCTCTAGACGGCGGCCGACGTTCCGGTGGAGTAATGACGTCTACGGAGGTTCGTGGCATGACGGTTCGGCGGCTAGGAGTAAGGAAGAGTTCAAGTAGCTAGTAGGGTAACGATCCTCGCGGTGTTTTGCTTAAAACTATGTTTTTCCTACTTTTGAGCATGTTTTAGGAGGGGGAGGGGTTGGGTGAAAATGCTTGTTTTATAAATGGGAAACGGTGTATTTTAAACAGTTATTTGGATTCTCCTTCTTCTTCTCTATTTTTGAGTGTTTTAGGGCAATTTAGGGAAGAGGAAATCCCATTTTATAGCTCTGGGGAGGCTACAGGGAAATCTTGCTTCGGGCGCTAAATAACGTCGGGTCAGGGCGACGTGATTTAGGCCCAGATGCTAGATGGCAGTTCGGTTTTCGAGTGATAAATAACGTCGCGACCATGTGATGCCATTTAAATGGTGTCAACTATGAGCGACGCAATTTAGGCCCATCTCCCGAGGCTAACTTCTGTATGAACCAGTTTAGGAGTTTTGAATGACGTCGGCTACGGGCGACGTGATTGAAGACAGAACCCCATTAATTCATGCTATTAACATGTGTTTACATTATTAAATAATTCAGTTAAATGAATATTCAATACCGTACTTCGAGGACGAGGGTTTCCACGTGATCGGATCGCACTGTGTTGTGTTTTGTGCGATCGTGGACCTAGAGTGATAGTTGTTAGCGTTTAAGCACCCTGTGTCAGTATGGAAGCGACACAGCGCCAGTGTGGGAATGGTAGGACCCCTAGAGAGAGGATCACCTAGTGTACTCTGAGATATAGTTAGTACCGGTGTGGGAGTGATACATTCAGAGTGTCATTCGTGGTTAGGAGGAGCAGAACCACCTAGAACTAGATAGGCCGGAGTAGCCATCATGCTATCTGAGGGGTTGCTGTTTGGTCCCAGCGGGTCGATCGTGGGTTGTGTGTTTATCCGAGACGCTGGTTGTAGACTCCGTGGTAGAGTGGTTTCAAAGTTATGCATGTTCTATTTACAAATGCACGTGTTTTATATCGAAATTTAAGAATATTTGGGAGTTGTGTTTACTGTTTTACTGATTTAATTGCTTATATTTGTGTTGTTGCACTTGTGGGTGCGTGAGTGAGTGGTAGAGATCGGAGGATCCCTACTGAGTCCATTTCAATGAGACTCACCCCAACGATTTTTAGATGAGGGTTCTAGACAGACGTAACGTGGAGGATTTTGTCTCGAGTTGCGCGCCAGCAGCCACTATTCCGAAGTATGCCATGATATAGTTATTATTTCTTTTTCAGGCCTGTACGCATAATTATTTATTTTCAGTTGGAATATGTAATTATTTGTTGAGTCTTGTCGAATTGTAATAATTTTTAATTCTTACACTTCCTTTACAATTATATATGTTATAGTTTGTTTAGGTTAGTTTATCATTTATTTTTCAGACTTATCGTGATCCTAATTTGATTCTAAATTTTAATGATTCGGTACCCATTTAGTAATCGGATCTCTTATTATAAGGTGGCGGGTCGTTACAGGGTACCCTCTAAAGGTCACCGCCTGCCCAAAGAACTGCCTCTGGCAAGATGACCTGACAGCAAAGGACAACGAGGGGCTGCCGGGAGGGTCGGTGAAGCTTTCGCGGAGCGCAATCGAACCGCCGATGTTGACGAAGGGGCTGTCGAGAACCCGACGAGAGCGTCTTGGCTCTCAAAATCCCTACAGACTAACTTGTTCATCAAATACCTTCAGGACTACTGTAAGTGTCCCTGAGTGACCTTCTTTCGTTAAACAAGATTTCAAGTCTTAAAGGGGATCCACTCTTTGCGGACCTAGTTGGGTTTGTTAATCCTTAAATCTTCCTGTTTTCTTAGTGTTTTTTATTTGTCTTCTTGGTCTTAACAACTCAGAATCCTCCATAACAACTTATTTGTGAAAAATCTGTTATATATTATGTGTACATAACTATCATATAAATACTATATACATATATATAATCTCCTCCTACATATGCACCATTCGCCAAACTAGAGGGTTATACTGTGTAAGGTAAAATTATACGGATCATATACTTATTATACTAGGATATTTTCATAAATAAGTCATATTTTAGTTTGTATGCAAAGATCTTAAACGCCAAGGCATCAACATTATCAGAAGCCTTCAAATGGAGTGATCTTTAGGATAGCCTTTGAAGTGCCCTAATATTTAAGCTCAACTTAAGACCAAAGATCTGCATATGAAGTTTTTCACATGAGATGCTTATATCCGTTTATCTATCTACAGTGTGATGGCAGTAGTTGGTGTGAGTTCGTCCCACGAAAATATTGAGCTGTTGGATCTCAATCTAATGGTATCATGTTTCTTAAAATAAAGAAATAAAATTTTGTTGCGGTGCCTTCAGTGCCCATAATTCATGGAGGGTAGGTGTGAGGAGGGGACGAGGAGAGAAAAATAAAATAAATAAATAAATAAATAAATATATATATAAAAGGACAACCGTCCAATCATCAGATTGGATGGCAAAGGTTCCGTGCGCAGAAACTAGACCCTGTGTGGCGAAACACAACTATCTTTTCAAATTGTACACCCTTAGATCTAGATCTAAGGGTGCCCTATTACATTGCAACCGGGTCACACTAACTGGTCCGTCGCACTGTAACGTTCATGTATACATATATACACACATGCGTACGTAGTTGGTTGTTTAAGTCATTCTTACACAACAAAATTATGATATGGTGGATATGTAACATTTGCTAATTTATTTTTAATTAATTATGAGTTATAATTAAATTTGTTAATTAGAAAGAATATCTCCAAATATTTAAGATTTTTTTCCTATTATACCCCTACAATCTTATATATTTAATTTTTACCCTAAAATCATGCTATTAGCTACTATACCCCTATAGTTTCAATAAAGCAAAGACACATTACTTTTCTGTTTACTTACTATCTAATAGAGAGAATATTCTCAATGCATTTTGTGAACATTCTTTAATGGTATTAATTACTTGGAATTTTTATTCAACCTTTATTAAATAAAAATCTAATTTCTTTTTCTCCCCTTCTCTATAACCTACATATATGGAGAATAATGAAGTCGTTGTTGATGACAATCATGCAAAGGCATTGCATTGGATTTGGCTTCTCTTTAGATGCATGTGTGCACCCCCGCGTGCATGTGTCGTGTGATAGGCTTACTATAGCCCACCCTCTTACATCTCTCCCCAAGAGGGTTATAGATACAACTTCATTGTAGGTAAAGTTGATTCTATATCAATGTTTTAAAAAATCGGAGTAGACATTGAACCCGCAAAGGTTTTGTTCTAGTCTAAATTGAGTCGCTTGAATAAAAAATTATTATCAAATTTAAATTTAGTGAGAATAAAGTGACACTTGTTCCTGAGTCATATCTAATAATATCATGGAGAAAAATAATATTAAAAATAGAAATTATCCATAACCAAATGTGTTTCTTAGTTATCCAAAATTGAACATCAAAATATTCAAAACAAAATAGTTTCTATGAATAATGCACCTATGATTAGCACTCAATATAAATAACAAATTCATCTATCATTTTTTTTAATATGTAAATAGTGTGTCAAAGCTATCTTCTTCATTTTCTTCATCCACAATAGGGACATTCCACACAAAGATATGCAAACAAATTCTAAAAATAAAGAGCAGGAAAACTAATAAAATTACTAATTATTTTGATTATTAAAAAAATAATGCATTACCTTCATTTTGTTTGTGATATGTATTGACCAATTCATAAATTTGTCTCGATTTAGAAGAGGCTCACTTTTTGTAACCCACTCCTCTAGAATGTCAATAGTCTCATAAGAAAGTGGATCAAACTTATTTTCCTTTTTCAATTGTTTATGCCTGCAAAAGATAACGCAATAATGATCAATCTAAATAAGAGAAGTATTGAGAAGTAATGTTGATCAATCAAATATTACTTAATCGAAGATTATAATGAACAAACACAAGATCGTTGAGTCTCTTATCCTCCAATCTTCTCCTTTTTGGTGTATATATTTGTTAAAAAATAGGGATACAAAAGGTTGATTCTATAATACCTTATAGAAGAATATGTTAAATAGACTAAATCAGTAGACTACCAATAACACCAGTTAGTTATTTTTCAGAGTTCGAGATAGAAAGAATTTCGAAGTTAAGCGTGCTCGGTTGGGAGAAGTTCGAAGATAGGTAACTTTCTTAAGAAGTCTACTAACTAGTATAGTTGTTGAGCCAATTAGCTGATTGAGGCGTTACAAATAGTATCAGGATCACGAATCAACTAGAAGTATATGAGCTAAGTGCCACACAGGGCAAAGTACTACATCATGAAAACGCTATCCTAGAGTATGAAGTCGCATGGTGGGAGTCACCTCTTGAGCCTGTGAGAGTCACCGCTAGAATCCTACTTGTTTGGTAGATTAGTTGTGGACTATGTGTGATGAGGCAGAATCCGATTCGACCAATTAAAACAAGCCCAAACCCAGTTCAGCCCAGCTGCAGCAGTGGAAGGCCTTCCGGAAGTCTTCAGCCCATTAGCGGCCCAACAGCCTTCGGCCCGTAAGCGGCACAGTTGCTCCCGGCCCAACATGCTTCGACCCATTAGCGGCCCGACAGCCTTCGGCCCGTGAGCAGCGCAGTAGCCCTCGGCCTAGTAGGCTTCGGCCCATCAGCGGCCCAACCCCCTTTGGCCCAACAGCCATATCCGGCCCACTCCGGTGGAAGATTAGCCACTATGGCGATTTACCAGTAAGCCCAGAACATAGTCCTATATCGGCTGTCATCGTTAACCATCCTCTATCCTCTGCTATAAATACACCGCTATTTATTGCCGAAGGTATGTCTCCGAGACCCTCAAGGACTATAGTCCAAATAGCATTAAAGCTACTCTTTGCCTTCTGAATCGAATCTTCTTCAGAAGCTAACTTAACCGTCGGAGGGGGTTCCTAAGGGCCAAAACCCGGGACTCCTGCTGACCGGTTTCTTCTTCTTTCCCTCCTGCAGGAGCTCGGTTCGAATCATCGCCGACCTTCCCGAGTCGGTCTCGGCCACCGACCTTCCCGAGTCGGTCTCGGCCGCCGACCTCGGACTCCTCTCCCCGGTCTCGACGCCGTACGCCGGCTGCCCCTCGACCGAAGGAGATTCGGCTTCACGCCGCCTACTCATCATCCGGAGAAGCCTCGGACCTTCGGCTTCGCCTCTGCCTCCGTCGCCTTCCGGATCCCTGTCGGGCCTCTTTTACCGATCCGACCCAGCTCCGGATCCCAGAAACTTCGGATTCCAGCTTCGGAATCCGGTCGTGATAGCTTCGGCTACATCAATGTGTAATATGATCCTGACGAGAACGTCAGACTTCTAAGGGAAGTAGATTGTAATATCATATATAAGAATATATTAAATAGACTAAATTAGTAGACTATCAACAACACTGATTAACCATCTTTCGGAATTCGAGTTGGAAATAACTCTAAAATTAAGCGTGCTTGATTGGAAAAAGTCCGAAGATGGGTGACCTTCCTGAAAAATCTATAAACTAGTACAACTATTGAGTCAGTTAGCTGATTAGGTCGTTATAGGTTCAGTGTGGATATAAGGTATATTTATGATCGTATGTATTATGCTATCAGTTAATGTCATCCGTTAACTATATTATAAACTAATAACCAATCATAATTAGATCTTAGTATACTAAAAATATTCGATCAGAAAAAATTCATATTCATTACTTTATATGCCACACATATCGATATAAAAAGAGCATCGGTGAATTGATGTATAAGCTGGTCGGTCGAATAATCGGGCTGGGCTATCGGTTATCATTTGTATCCCTACTCAAAAACACTTGGCTTACATTCATGACCAGCAAGTTTGATTCAAATTCGGAAACTTAACTGTTGCAAATTAGGTGCATGACCTTCATAATTCAACCACCAACGAGGAACGAAGAAAAGAAAAGAAAAAAGTAATGATTTTATAAATAGTATCTATGAGAAAAAAATATCAAGTATTGTAAAATATTTTTGTTACTTGGAAGCACAGTGTTGGCTGCCCTAATTGCCACCCGCGACTGAAGTCTCCATGTTCTCTGAAGTACAGAAGCTGACGACGGAGGAAAAGGAAACGGATGGGGGGAACTAAGAGGAAGAGGGAGCACGAACCTGGCCGCTACCGAGGACGACGGCGGCGACAAACGGAAAAGTCAGCAACCCGGATCCTGTTTCTTCTACAGCAACCATTTGGAAATAGAATAAGAAAGACTCAAGTTTCCTTTGCTCTACCCCTTGCCATGTGAGCCCGACGGCGTAGATGTGACCGTCAGCTCAGGTGTCTTATTCGGAGAATAGGAAAAGAATGAGAAAGAATAAGAGAAGAATAAATTTTATTTAACTTTGAAAGTAGAATGGTTTAACTGATACAGAATAACTTATTCGGAGGATAAGTCATCTCACTTTAGACTTAAGAATTGTTTATTCTTTTTATTCTGTCAACGGGTTCTACGAAACTATCAAATCGAAACACCTCTTATTCTAGTATACGTTATTATACCTGTGGACCTCACGTGATAATTTATTCTCTAAATAAAGTGAGGAAGAAAAAAAGATTCTTGCCTACACTCCTACAAATGTCTCATTTGTATCTACACCCCAAACTCCTAATACTATTATCAATACCCCTTAAAACTTTAGAAGAGTTGTAGTTATACTCTTTCGTTAAACAAAGTCAACTCTAACTGAATATGCTAAAAAGATTTTTAACATCTTGAAAACATCAAGAGTATATATGCAAAATTCTAGTCAATTTAAGAATATACGTGCAAAACAATAGTGAATTTAGGAGTATTTATATACAATCTTTCTCAAGATTTCAGAAGATATTGATAACAATATGTGAGAGTTGAGGTATAAATGCAAATAAATATCTTTCAAGGATATGTAAAAAATCTCAAAGGATTTTTTTTTTATCCGTTTTAATCCATAATGTATCATAATTTCAAATTTACAATTTTGATATTATCGTACAAGGCTTCATAATCCCTTAGCATTCTAAAATAGGCCTTTGAATACTAACTTACTCTGATGATTGTAAACCTTGGTTAAATTTTTATTACTTTTTTTCATTTTATAAAAATTAAAAAATATATTTAAAATTGAAAGAGATTACAAGGACTTAAAAAACCTAGAATTCTAACACGATACTATGGCGGTGGAGGCGTGTTGCTTGACGAGCAATCCATATGAGACATGACATTTTTGGTAAATAATATTTGAGTCAAAGACGCCGTCTCCAATTCCACGACGTGGATGATCAAATAATTGAGATAAGAGAGGGGATTTCACACTGGAAACTGCTGGCCAAATGGGATATGTTTCTTTTTTTTTTGCTTATCCTGCTGACGTGGGTGCATGAGATAGGTTCCCATCATTAACCTTTCTCTTATAATTTTATAAAAAAGCCTTTTAACCTGTGTTCTTTTTCTGAAAGAATAAAAAAATTAGGTAAAATGTCCCATCCGGATAGAATTGCTCTTTCAGACTTCAGACATCTCAGTTGTCCATCCATTCTTTTGACTTTTAATGATCCGTCCTTAAAAAGTTTAAATATTACAGTTAATTCTTCGTAGTTCGACTATTTACGAATAAGTCTTCGTAATCTCAACTTTTTTACAAAAAAAAAAGAGAGTACTTTTTTGATGTCATTTTCATCTCCTTTTAACAACAATTTATGAGACACTTAAGAATCTTACACTAATTTACTTACGATAGATTGTGAAGAATTATTCATAGATATTAAATAACAGAGTTTCTTTGTAAGTATACATATTTTTGAAAACTTATTTTTAATTATATTTATTTATTTTACCGTGGTGAATTGTTAGCCGACGACATTCTCCATCTTTTTCCCCTCCCCTCTCTGTCGCCCAACGTAAGATAGGTGAAAACGGGAGCTCAGATTTTGTTCACGTTTACGCTAAAACCTGTCACAAGGGAAAGAGTCAGACTTCAGAGGTTTGGTGACGTGTCGGCTTTGACCGGGCGGCGCTCTCCTGTGGTCCAACAAGGGTTCTCTTATTAATCTCATGCACCACCACCTTCTCATGCATAACACCAGAGAGAGAGAGAGAGAAGAGAGAGAGAGGGGTGTCTGAAGCAATCAGGGGGTGCTTGCAGTTGCTGGTTCTGCTCCAATGGGCAACTGCTGCGGCGGGTCTTCAAAGCTGGCCAGCGCTTCTTCTCCTCTCCCCTCTGGTGGGTCTCTCCCTTCCTCTCCTCTGTTAATTACCTTGCTCATGTCTTCTGTTCTTGCTCATCTTAATTTGGGGGGTCATATTTGTTGTTCTGATGGACAGAAGGATGCCAGTAGTAGAGAAGATGTTGCATTAGTTTAGTTTGTGAGAGTTACTTACTCAAGTACTTAGCACTTGGATGACATCTCTCACCCTCTGCCCATCTTTTCTTCTCATCCCTGTTCTCCTTCTTCCCTTGTGTTGCTGGTTGGGTGGGGGGCATCACTGCTGGAAATTTGGGATTTTAAGTCCCTTCCCATCAAGGAGTTCTTTATTTTTCCAATTTAAGCGGATTAACCCACACGCTTGAAGAAAACTTGGGGTTTTCCAAGGGAATTTCACTAATCCGGTACGCAGAGGTGCTTACTGAGGCCAATTTAGGGTATAATAACTATGTGATATTCATGTTCTTAGCTGTTTCATCATCATCTTAATAGGACTCAATCCCGTCTCCAACCCAAAAAAAAAAAAAGACTCATCCCTTCAATGTTGGGTGTCATTTTTGACCCTCCACAAGGTTCAAGATAACCTATTAGAGAAATGGAGGAATGTACAATAAGACCAGTTGGCAAGTAGATAAAAAAAAATGCATTTATTGGTTGCACAATTTGAGCTCTTGCAGCCAGGGAGCAATGTTCAGAGGTTTCTGGAGGTATGGGGAACACCCTGCACAAAGAGGGAAAGAAGCAATTTTGATGTTAAGAACGTTTAATTTTCTCAAGGACAACAACCAGAAGACACTGAGAGAACGAACCAACAAACAAAATCGCTTTTGCTTTAGCATTTCATAAATGATGGTGAGCGAGGTTCATAAAATGCTGTGTGCTTAGAGACCTTTATTTCCTCTTTTGAGGACTGGTCTACAGAATTCTGAAAGCAATCACTTTTGTTCTTCTGCAGAGGCTCCTTTGAGTGGGAAGCATTCCTCTGCTTCGACCAATTCGAGCAAAGTAAACTCTACTGGTGCTGGTCCCACTCTGTATAACAAAAATCAACCATTGCCCAGTGTCAGCTTGAAATCATTTAGCTTGAATGATCTCAAAACTGCGACAAGAAACTTCCGTTCGGATAGTTTTCTTGGGGAAGGAGGATTTGGATGTGTCTTCAAGGGATGGATCGACGAAAACACATATGCACCAACAAGGCCTGGAGTTGGCATTGTTGTTGCTATTAAGAGATTGAAGCCAGAAAGTTTTCAAGGGCACAAGGAATGGCTTGTAAGTGTGGTGGTTGCTGATTTAGTCCAATTTTCTCTGTTTTATTTTGACACAAATCAAGCCAATGATATGATCAACTTTTCTTCAATCCACAGGCAGAAGTGACATACTTGGGTCAACTTCGACATGAGAATCTTGTGAAATTGATCGGATATTGCTCAGAAGCTGATAACAAGCTTCTGGTTTATGAGTACATGCAAAGGGGTAGCTTGGAGAACCACTTATTCAAAAGTAAGTGCAGTATCTGCTTGGTGTCCTTTTTCTACAACTTCCTTCTGACGTTTGTTTGTTTGGCTTAGCATTGTGTTTCATCTCCACTGCTCAAGTTTGAACTCAAAATGTGGTCCATTAATATCTATAAAGATGCCATAAATGTGATAATGGTTCCAACAAACATAATGCCCAAAAAGCATGAGATTGCAGAGTGTTTCTGAATGGTGCTGTTCTATACTCGTTTTGTGGCAGTCCCAATCCGACTGACTCTTAGGTTCATTAAGGGGTGTTAGATTGATACTTGTTTGAGTAGTAATTGTGATAGTACTGGTAACAGTAGGTATTAGATTACGTTCTCTAACAAATTTAATATTCATATATTAGAAGAATCTATTATTATAACTAATTCATTACGGACTTGAACCTGCATTAAGAACATTATTACTTAAGACTTTGAGAGTCATAAGCTCCTTTCCTCTCCCTCCCTCGCACATAACTCTCCTTTCCCTTTGCTTGCTGTCTTCCATGTTGCCCTTTATACACTAGAATACTAATATTCTAGACTAAAATGTTAGTTGTAAGACTGATATTATACAAAAACTAAGTCTCCAACCAAAGGGGATATTATATCAGAAAAGCACCAGTACCATGCGATTTGGAGTCACATGGATACAGTTCTTGTTCACTCGAGGTGATGTAAGTTCTTTCTAGGAAGAGTGTTACCTTCTGTGGTGGTCGTTTGTGCAATTCTTACTCTGAAATCATGGGAGGCGATATGAGTGCTTTTTAGGCAGTGTTAGAATCACAAAGAATTGAGATCCCAGTGCAGTGGAGATGTCTGTCCTACGGACAAAAGAGATCTTATGTTGATAGCAGTCTAACAGTGGACGTCAGACCAATTTCTTACAGTTTTTGATTGCATCTAACTGAAATGGATCTATAGGTACAATATCCAATTATCAATAATCTTGTCATCAGAATCATGGTTGCCCTTGCTGTGTTGCATCTCATATGCAATTTTACTTCAGCCGGACGCAATGAACTCATTTCTAGTTTTAGTCATATGTCATTCTCTTTCTTGCTTCGCGGTGAATATTTACCATTGGTTCTCTCTGTTCTTATTATGTAGGAGGTGTGCAGCCTATGTCTTGGGCGACGCGGGTGAACATTGCGATTGACGTTGCTCGCGGATTATCGTTCTTACATAGCTTAGGGCCACAAGTAATTTATAGAGATCTGAAGGCATCAAATGTTCTCCTCGATTCGGTGAGACTTCTACTTCATAATACTAGCTTACTGGATTCAAATGAAGTTGCTGCATATAGATGATCCTTAGAAGGAAAAACACGTGCAGGACTTCAATGCAAAGCTTTCAGACTTTGGGTTGGCAAGGAATGGTCCTACCGGGGACAAAACTCATGTTTCAACAAGAGTAGTGGGGACTCGGGGTTATGCTGCACCAGAATACATTGCTACAGGTTGCTCTCACTTCTCATCTATCAGGAATCTTGTATCTTTTATGCATGTCTTTTCCATATCCGAAGGAAGGCAGACACAACAGTAGGGGCATGTCATGTTCTATACAACAGAACCATTCTTTTATTAGCTAGTGCTATTTTAAATTTGTTTGCAGAATAAGTTATCTGGAATAGTGTATACTAGAATAAGGGGAATTTAACTTTGATGGTTCTGTGGGACCCACTGGCGGAATACGAAGGATCAGCAATTCTTGGGTCTAGGCTTGAATTGCTTATCCTCCTTATTCTAGTATAAACAATTCTAACGCGGTATAAGCCATTCCACCCATCAAACTAGAATTAATCTTATTTAAGACACTCCTTTAGTCTACTCTCTTAGGTCACAATATGAAAATGGTAGTCCATCTTATTGACAAAGTGAACCTCCTCTCATCAATTTACATCGATCAGGGTGATATGTAAGTTGTATATTAAAGAAGCACAAGTAGCATTTTCCTTCTTTATCAATTCACGAAACATCAATTATAGCTAGCATGGCACAATGGGATCATACTCTAACTTGGCTCTGTGATGAACTGCACAGGTCGCCTGACGGTAAAGAGCGATGTCTACAGCTTTGGGGTTGTTCTGTTGGAACTGATGTCGGGCCGGCGAGCTCTAGACGAAGACAGAGGCGGTGTCGAAGAGACCTTAGTCGAGTGGGCAAAGCCTTTTCTAGGCGACAGGAGGAAGATGGTGAGAATCATGGATACAAAGCTGGAGGGCCAGTACGCGAAGAAGGGAGCCCAGACCTTCGCTGAAGTAGCAGTCCAGTGCCTCCATACAGACCCTAAGATCAGGCCTAACATGACGGACGTCCTGGCCGCATTGGAACAACTCTGTGCACCAAAAGAAACACCAAGGCGTCCCTAAGTGGCTACCAAACCATGACACAGAGCTAACTAGACTGAGCTAGTCTGTGATTCCTCCTGGAGATAGCAATGGCAAGGTAAATTACATAGAAATCCACATATCGAAGTACCCGGAGCAGCCATCGGAAAAGTGTTAACGAGTGTCCAGATTGTTGTGGACAATACACAGGCTACTTGCACTTGAGTAGGGACAAGAATGTAACAAATGCTTCACACGCTTGATCAGAGATCTCTAGTAGCCTTTCGTTGTTTTCCTTTGTGCCCCTGATTGATTCTTTTGTACACAAGAAGTTTTTGTTGTATAGTCGAAGTGATGCAATCCTGTGTTCGTCAGTTTCATGCTGTACAGTTTCCTCTCTGATGATATGTAGGAATTCCCAGCAAACGGCACTCGCCTTTGCAATCATGTGGAATTATGGAGAGCTGGTTACGGAAGGCTCTCGCACAACTCCTATGCAAATCCTCTCTGATGCAGTAGGAGACTGTCATCTCTGGAATCGCTCTAGCTCTCCTTCTAAGGACTCTACGAAGTCACCCAAACCTCCGCCTGACAATTGTGTTAAAATTAATGTAGATGGTGCTTTCAAAGATGGAATCAGTGAGATCGGTTTGGCGGCAAGGAACTCTTTTGGCATTCCTATATAGTGCATGGTGATATCAAGCTCTCACTTGCAAGCTGGACTCTCCATGGAGATGTGCCTCTATTGTTCATGATTGTCATCAGGCACTGGTTTCTAATCCTCATATTTCCTTTTTGTTCGCTCCTTGGAGCTGTAATCAAGTGGCCCATGATTTGGCAAATTTGGCTCTTCATTCAAAATCACATGCCACTTGGGTCTATCCGGACCTCCCCCCTCCCCTAGCGTCTCTATCAAGGGACTTACCTACTCTTGTAATGATGCTCTCTTTCTAGTGTGTCGAGTCTCTTTGATTTGATTATAATGAAGTAAAACATTTAAAACTATAAAAAGATGCTATAAATTATGATTAAGAAAATTAAATGACTTTCAAAAAAGATATATTGTCAAAGTACTTTATATTTTAGATATGAATGCAGTAGATTTTTTGGGTTCCAAATAAGTTTTTTTAATAGCAAAATAATCTCTAAAAGATGTTCGAAAATCTCTTTTAAATGTGAAGGCAAAAATCCAACTAGGTAGGTATTGGTCAACCAAAGGCAATACTGGTCGACCAGTACAAGTGCTCAGTTTAACTGAGCAGATCTGGTTGGTCGACTAACTTGCCTATTGGTCGACTAGAACCAGGGCACAATTTTTCCTTTGCTTGGGTATTGGTCGATCAAGTCTGGGCCTGGTCGACCGGAGCTAGTAGGAGCCTGTCTTAACCTATCTTCACTTGCACTGTTTCTAGACGTCCAATTTTGGGCCGTGGTCGACCACAATGATCCTGGCACCCATGTGAACCAGCAAACTAATGCGTCCTTAGTCTATCCAGTGGAAGGATAGTCATATGGTTGTTTTTTGAATCAAAGACTGACATATCAACTTTTTCTCCTATGATAGTACATTATGTTTGAATGTTTCTTGGTTCTAAAAGTACTTTTTGCATGGTACTTTTTTCCATTTGTATGCAACCCATCACAATCACCTTTTTACTTACCACCATGAGTATTCCAAGGTGACTATTTACAGGATCTTTTTGAAGTAAGAATGTCACATGCAAAGTTCTCACTAGTCAGAACACATGAAGTAAAAAGAAGAGGATTTCAAATCAACCTTGGGAATCCTTTGCAGAAACGTTTTGGAAGGAAAAATGACCTTTTTCCTCACCTAATTTCCAACAGTTAAGGATTTCTTTGAGCCTATAAAAGGAGAAGCTATGGGCTATTTTGTGTAAGGGTCATAGAGAGCAAAATGTACCTTACATCTTTGAGAGATTGAGAGAGTTTCTTAACCTAACTTATCTTCCTCTTTGGTTCATATTCTAACCCCTTAAGAGGAAGGTCTCTTAGATAATTCTCTCATGTGTGCAGGTCAAGGAGAATGGTTACAACTTGGTGATTTTTTTTTCCTCTTGATCAAGATCGAACCAAGACCTAGAAGAAGCTTCCTCGGTGACTACATGAAGATCACCTAAGAAGGAAGGAGAAGCTTCTCAAGAAAAGGCTACTAGGAGGATTCAAAAGAGAAATACTTGAACTAATCTTCATCTCCTAGAGCAAGATCACCAGAATAAGGGAGTTTATAGTCTTTTGCTTTCTTGTTCATTCAAGTTACAATATTAAGAAAGCTACAATGTCTTATATGTGAGTTGTAGGGATTTCATCTTCTTTCTTTAGTTGTTTTCCTTCCTTGGTGAATAGGGCTAACCTTTACGGATGTTGGAGGGTGTTTTCCTTCCTTTGTAATGACTCGTTACCCTATAATCGAGAATCCTATTACTAAATGGGTACCGAATCATTAAAATTAGGAACCAAACCAGGATTTCAAATAAGTCTAAGAAATAAATGATAAACTAAGCTAAACAATACACATAACATCGAATTGTAAAGAACGTGCATGAATTAAAAATTATTACAATTCTACTCGATTCAGCAAATAATTACATAATTCAATTGAAAAGAAATAATTATGCGTACATGCCTGAAAATGAAAGTACAACTATATCGAGACATACCCTAGAATAGTGATTGCTGGTGCGCAATCCGAGACGAAACCTTCACCTGAAACTGCAGGGAGTGAGTCACACTAGAATGGACTTAATAGGAATCGCTCGATCCCCACCTCCCACACACGCACACACAATCGCAACACAACAAGAATACATATATAAAGGTAAAATATATGCAAGTAAAGCAGTAATTAAATAACACGACAACCTAAAAGGAACGCACAAGAAACTGCCAAGTCAACTTGGAAAACACCGACCTGTTGGGACGGAACAACAATCCCTCAGATAGCGCGCTGGCTACTCCGGCCTGTCTAGTTCTAGGTGGTTCTGTTTCCTTCTAGCCACGAGTGACACTTCGAAGTATACCACTCCCATACCGGTATTAGCTATTATCCCGGGGTACACTAGGTGACCCTCGCCTACTAGGCGTCACCTTGTCACTTTCACACCAACACTGCGTTACTCTCACATCAACACAGGATGTCAAGCGCTAACAACTGTCACTCTAGGTCAACGATCGCATAAACACAACACAATGCGATTCCAATAACATGAAAATCTCCGCCCCCAATGTATGATTTCAAGCATGCATTTAACATGGTTGTCAACAATATACAAAATCTAATTGACGTTTTGTATAATAATCACGTATACTAATAACATAATTCAAGGGGCTCTGGCTTGAATCGTGTCGCCCATGACCAATGTCATTCAAGCCCTAAAATTGGTTCCCTCAGAAACTGGCCTCGGGATATGTGGAACCTGGGCCTAAATCACATCGCCCATGATCGACAGGATTAAAATCGTGTCACCTGAGCTCGACGCCATTTAGCGCTCGAAAACAAAACTTCTCTCCGACCTCCCTCGAGCCACAACATAAAAACCCCTCCCCCAAAAACGAACAAAAATAGCACAAATGAAGATATGAGGGAATCCATTAACCATAAAAATTCCTATTTCCATCAAAAGCCCTCATTTCTACCTAAAATCCCAACACACATAACATGCTCCAAAATGGGAAATCATGGGTTAGAACTATCGAAACAAATGTGAGGATTGTCACCCTACCAGTTACTTGAACTCCTAGCTCCTTGCCGCCGATCCGCTACACCGCAAGCCGCTGCTGGTACTACCGTGGACGCTGTCACCCTACCGAGACGTCGGTCGCCGCCTGGAGATGGTGGTGGTAGTGGTGAGAACTAGGAGGGTGTTGGAATGGTGGAGGATGAAGAAGGGAAAGAGGAAAGGAAGAGAGAAGGGGAAGGGAATCGGAGAGAGGGAAAAGAGAGAGTGAGAAGGAGAGAATGAGAGAAAGGAGAGAAGGCTTGGGGAGTCAAGCCCGACTAGTTTGAATCACGTCGTCCCCATAAGACGCGGTTCAGGCGACAGGACATAGGTCGTACACTGGCAGTTGTCTGAATCGTATTGTCTATGCAAGATGTCATTCAGACGACAAGATCGGGGCCGTACACATGCATCCCAATGCCTTCCCACGCGGCACACCTGTAAAAGCTTCTAAATGGCGTCCCCTTAGGCCGACGCCTTTCAAAAGCGCGTCGAGCCAGCTCGACGCAATAAAGAGCCCATGCATCAACCCCATAAGGACCCAAACTAGGGGGTCCTACACTGAAACCGACCAGATAACTGGATCCGAAATCTCAATCCTTACATCCTTAGTGGAAAAGGGCCATCTTTTGCGAAGGGTGGATGTTGTATTCTTTCCGTAGTAAAAAATAGTCAAATCTTTACGGAGATTGAAAGTGTACCTTACTAGAGGCCTTGTGTTTAAGGGGAGCCATACTAGAGGTTTGGTATCTTAGTTGTTTGGTTGGTTAGGACCTTATCTATTAGTGGTGTACTAGAAGTATTTTCTAGTGGAAAGGTTCAACGAACTTGGGGAGTAGACGTAGGTCACCATTTGGTGAACCGAACCACTGTAAATCTTATGCCTTTTGTGTGGTTGTGCTTGTTCATCATTGTATCATTCTCATTACACAATATTATTTTTAAAGTATACTAACTTACTTAAAGATTTTAAAAAGAAATTTTCTATACCCTATTCACCCCTCCCTCTAGGGTGTAGCCTATTGCTTTAAATCTAATAATTGGTATTAGAGCTTGATCTCTTGAGGAAGACTTAACAATTTAAGATAGATCTTAATGGCTATGGCTAACCCAGGTGAAAGATTTTCTTTTAATCGTCCACCACTATTTGATGGATCCAATTATACCTATTAGAAGGCTCGCATGAAGATCTTCCTCAAGGCCATAGACATTGGTGTTTAGACGATTGTAGAGAATGGTCCACATGTACCTGCCAAGGTGGAGAATAAATAGGATGATGAAGATTATCGAAAAGTTTTTTTGAATGATAGAGCTATGAATATGTTATATTATGCTCTTTCATCAAATGAATTTAACCGTGTCTACTTGTGATAACACTAAAGAAATCTGGGATAAGTTGCAAGTAACCTATGAAGGTACCCCCCAAGTGAAGGAGACTAAGATCAACCCACTTGTGCATAAGTATGAATTTTTCAAGATGTAACCTTATGAGTCAATTTGAGAGATACTCACTCGCTTCACCAACATCGTCAATAGCCTCAAAGTAATTGAAAAAGTGTACACTAATAGTGAATTGATAAGAAAAGTTTTACGATCTCTTCCATTATCATGGAGCCTCAAGGTACCCACAATAGAAGAAGGCAAAGACCTTACTACTTTTACGCTTGATGAGTTTGTGGGTTCTCTTATGATCTATGAGACAAATTTGAAAAGGGATGAGGAGGATGATTCAAAGAAAAAGAAGATCATTACTCTCAAAGCCTCATCTTTCAAATCTGAAGAAAGTAAAGTAGAAGCATCAAGTAATGAGAATGAGGATAAAGTGGCATTTCTATCATGAAAATTTTAAAAAATCTTTAAGAAAAAAAGAGGTCAAGGTTTTTACAAGAAAATTTTTATGAAGATCGTTCAATAAGGAAGAACACCAAAAAAAGGATAATGTGATATGCTATAAATACAAGAAGTCCATACACATCTAAAGTAAATGTCTCAACAACAAGAAGTATGGAAGAAAGATAAAGGATCATTGAGCAAAAAGAAGGCTATAATGGCCGGATGAAGTGATGACGAAGACTCTCGCTCTCATTCAAGCGAAGAAGAAGCCGAACAAGCCAACTTATGTCTCATAGCGAAAGGTGATGAAGAAAATGAGGTAATCTCCATTGAACCTGATGAAATTTTATTTGATGAGTTATAATAAACTTTTGATAAGTTATTTGAGGAATACAAGAAAGTTAATCAAGAATTGAAATCCCTTAAAGAGGATCATCAAACTCTTGTTATTGAGAAAAATAATTGACAAATGAGTCTCAACAAATCCAAACAAAATACTTGATGATGATAAAGATGAGTTTAAAAGAAAATATACAAAGATACTCGATAAAAATGATAAATTGCGTGCATTTTTTTCTAGGCTTATGAAAGACAAGGAAATAGTAGATGTATCTCTTAGTGATTACAATGAAAAAGTTAGAAAAGAAAGTATTATATTTATTACACTCATAAATCAATACAAATCTAATACTTCTTCTTCTAGAACTCTTACACATGCATCCAACTCATTTAAAAGGTCATCTCCATCTAATGCATATTTGAAAACTTGTTTTGAATTTGGTAAGAGATGACACATTACAAAATTTTATTAGCATACAAGTAAAAATAGATATACAAAAAAAAGTATGTAGATTAAAAAAGACTATTTCTATGTGAAAACTAACTCCTTTGGACTGAAAATGATTTAAGTACTAAAGTCAAAAGAATAATCTTGCTTTGATGTAGGTATGTCTTGAAACTCAAAAGAAAGAATGGTGCTTAGATAGTAGTTGCTCAAAGCATATAACAGACGATAAAAATCAATTTATATCGATTAAAGCAAAGGACGAAAGAAATGTTATATTTGGAGACAATGGTAAGGGCAAGGTAATTGATATTGGTGACAGAGGTAACACTTCAAGTTTAAAAATTAAGCATGTACTCCTTATTTAAGGATTGAGATATAACTTAATTAGCATTAGTCAACTTTGTGATTATGGCTACAAAGTGATCTTTGAAGTCAAACATTGTGTGATTATTTATTCAAACTCAAATCATGTTAAATATCTTGAGGAATTAGAAGAAAATAATATATGCCTAGTTGCTTTCCATGACAATGATGTATGGTTGTGGTATAGAAGACTTGGTTCATGCTAGTATGAGAGTAATATCTAAATTTATTAAGTATGATCTACTTATTGGTTTGCCTAAAGTTAACTTCTCAAATGACAAAGTTTGTGATGCATGCATAAAAGAAAAACATACAAAATCATCTTTCAAATCAAAAATGTGATTTCATCTACTGGACCATTGCAACTATTACATTTTGACTTATTTGGTCCTACTAGATCTCTAGTCTTGTCGGTAAGTCATATGACTTTATAATTGTTGATGATTACTCTAGATATATTTAGGTATTATTTCTTTCTCATAAAAGTAATGCACTCAATGAATTTGTGAAGCTTTGCAAAAATATACAAAATGAGAAATGATATACCATCTCCTATATAAGAAGTGATCATAGTAGAGAATTTAATACATAGAATTTAAAATTTTTTGCAATGAAAATAATATAGAATATAATTTTTCAACCCCTATAACCCTTCAACAAAAAGGTGTTGTTAAGAGAAAAAATCGAACCTTAATTGAAATGGCAAGAACAATGTTATGTGAAAATAATTTATCCAAATACTTTTGGATGGAGGCTGTAAACATATCATATTATATTATAAATCATGCTATGGTTAGGCTTATCTTGAACAAAACTTCATATGAATTGTATAAGGATAGAAAGCCCAATATTGCCCATCTTAGACCCGGCTGCAAATATTTTGTTTTCAATAATAGTAAAAATGATTTAGCCAAATTTTATCTAAAGAATGACGAAGAAACTTCTTTGGATATGTAAATTCTTCTACCGCGTATAGAGTGCTTAACAAACGTACTTTTAAGTGTGAAAAAATCAATTCATGTTACTTTTGATAAATCTAATCGCTTGTCAAGAAATGATACACTTGATGATGATGTAGAAATTTTGGACGACATGCTTGCCACAGTGCACACTGATACATATTCTATTAAAGAGACACTAAAAAAGTATGGCAAGTCAACTATATGAACGGACAAGTAGAGACTATCATAAAGGCTAGTGTGCAACTAGGACCTCAGATTATAGGACTTATCAACTACTTATTTTCCTTTACTTAGACCAAGCCTGTACACTACTTTGATCCTAATCCTAAAGACCAAGACCCCATTGAAGAACATGATGATTCCTCCAAATCCTCTATGTATAATAAGGGGAATGGATAAAAGTAATTCTAGTTTCTGATGCACATTGTTCTCTGTATTCGCACCAAAAAAATACTACTTTGCTTATTCGACACTTTGCTCTGTTTTTGTTGTAACTTGTTAGATTTCTGCATGTTTATCAGTATGAACTTAGTCATCTTGTTTGTATTGTTCATGATATCTCTATTTTTGTTTTGATGATGACAAAAATGGGGAGAGAAAGATGAAGTATGTGGTAAAGCTATGTGATATAAGAGACAATATATATGTGAGATGTTATATAATGTAATGTATGTGAGCTATGTGATGTCTGTGATGCATGTTTGATTGAAATGAGAATTTTATGTAATAAGATGGAACATATGTTATATACTGTTTACATAAAAAAGTGCATACTATGTGACATAGTATTTATGATATAAAAAAGTTGAGTTGAGAAATAGTTGATAAATGACCCATGACAAGGTTGAGATCGTGTATGTAATTGGTTAAAAAAATGATGTTACAAATGATTGTTATTGTGAATATTAAATGATGTGGTTGTGAATATTGAATGCATCTATGTATATCATTAGAGCATGCATTAACTAAAAATCTTTCTTGTGAAGTAAGTACATGACTCATAGTGTAGAACTTCATAGCTTTTAAGTATTTTGTCTTCATAAAAAATGAGGAGAATGTTGAGTCCCTTTGGTTTGATTTTAGTGAGGCAAAACACTTAAAACTATAAAATGATGATATTGATTATGATTAAGAAAATTGGGTGACTTTCAAAAAGGATATATTGTCAAAATACTTTATATTTTGGATATGAATGCAATAGATTTTTGGAGTTCTAAATAAGGTTTTTTTTTTTTAAAGAGCAGAATAATTCCTAAAAGACCCCCGAAAATCTCTTTTAAATATGAAGGCCAAAACCTAACTAGGTAGGTATTGGTCAACCAGAGGCAAGACTGCTCAACCAGTACTAGTGCTCAGTTTAACTGAGCAAATCTAGTTGGTCGACCAACGCGCCTGTTGGTCGACTAGAACTAGGGCACAGTTTTTCCCGTGCCTTGGTATTGGTCGATCAAGCCTGAACCTAGTCGACTAGAACCAATAAGAGTTTGCCTTGACCTATCTTCACCTGCACTGCTCTTGGACGTCCAGTTCTGGGCCTTGGTCGACCAAAGTGACCTTGGCGTTCATCTGAACCAGTAGATTGACGCATCCTTAGTCTGTCCAGTGGAAAGACAGTCACATGAATTGCTTTTTGAATTAAGGATTGACACACCAATTTTTCTCCTATGATAGGACAATGTATTTTAATATTTCTTAGTTCTAGAAGTACTTTTTGTAAGGCATCTTTTTTCATTTGTATGCAACATATCATAATCACCTTTTTACCTACCACCATGAGTACTCCAAGATGATCATTTGTAAGATCTTTTTGGAGTAAGAGATGTCACATATAGGGTTCTCACTAGTCGATACACATGAAACAAAAAGAAGATGATTTCAAATCAATCTTAGGAATCCTTTGCATAAACTTTTTAGAGGAAAAAACGACTTTTTTCTTCACCTACCTCCTAACGGTTAAGAATTCTTTTGGGCCTATAAAAGTAGTAGCTATGAACTGTTTTGTGTAAGGGTCTTGGAGAGTAAAACATGTCTTATATCTTTGAGACATTAAGAGAATTTCTTGACCTAATTTGTCCTCTTCTTTAGTTCATATTCTATCTCCTTAAGAGAAAAGTCTCTTAAGTAATTCTCTTATGTGTGCAGGTCAAGGGGAACAATTACAACTTGACAGATCTTCTTCCTCTTGATCAAGACCAGACTAAGACCTAGAAGAAGTTTCCTTGATGACTATATAAAGATCATCTAAGAAAAAAGGAGAAGATTCTCAAGAAAGGATTACTAAGAGAATTCAAAAGAGAAACACTTGAACCATCTTCATCTTCTAGAACAAGATCACCATAAGAATGAAATTTATGGTCTTTTATTTGCTATCAAAATTCTCTAGTTGTTTGGTTGACTTAAACTATATCTACTAACAGTATGTTAGGAAGTGTTTTCTAATGGAAAGGCCTAACGAAGTTGAAGAGTAAACATAAGTCATCATTTGGTGAACCGAATCACTATAAATTATATACCTCTTCTATGATTATGCTTGTTCATCATTACGTCATTCTCATAGCACAATATTATTTTTTAAAATATATCGACTTAGTTAAATATTTTAAAAAGAAATTTTCAACATCCTATTCACCCCCCTCTAAGGTGTAACCCATAATTCTAAATCCAACATAGTAAATTATTTTTTAAATTACAAAAAAAAGATATGTAAGAATTCCTACTTATCTAGAGAGATTCATACCCAACAAATTTTTGGATGAATATTCGTAGACTGTCCGATATTTCTCGGTTGCAACATGTGACTTAGAAGAATTATTATCTCATCATGTCTTTACACCTTGACAAAAACTTTAAACCTTTGGGGCAATCATGCACCATATGGTAGGGACAAGTTGAAACTAACAGCTATAGAACTTGGCCTTAGTTACATGAAATCTACATGACATGAGGGCTGTCCGAATGTGCCTGGCCAGAAACAGCACTTGATCATCCATCTTGAAAATGGTACAGAAATTGCTTTCCATGACTGTCGCCTTCTTGTATAAAAGTGGCCTCATGAACAATCGGGTACGCACATCACATCAAAATCCAGATATCCCTAAGTTGCTTCTATGATATGATGCATTAACTATACAGATGCCATAAGCTTCTTTTGATAGTGTGAGGAGAAAAATGCCAAAATTCAGAAGCTTCATTTAACTTGGTCACCACTGGCTAGCTGTCCCTTTTCTTCTTCTACTTTCTCCAGTAATGCTTCCAGTTCAGCTTCTGACAGGCTTTCTAACCTCTTCTGCAAAAAAGGAAGAATATGATTCATTTTCTTGAAGGGGAATACTGTCACACCAATGCTCATTTGCTTACTCTTGTTCCAAACCCCACATAATCTAGTTAATTGATTGTCAAAGGTGACTCCCTTCAATGGCCAACCAGAACAGGATCAAACACAAATTTATGAAAGCATGATCAGTTATTACTGTTGGGGTGGCAAATTTGGAGGAGGTTAGTCAGAAAATGATATACGAAGCAACAGAAACACCATGACAATCACATCAAAGGTAATGAACTTAGAAGACCTGCATGACTTTGTTCTCATAGTCTCTTAGCTGCTGTGCATATGTCATATCTTTGCTTGCAACTCTAAACATATATGTAGAGATCCAGCCAACCATTAGCCCCAGTACTATAACCAATTGGACAACATTGCCTGCCTGTAATGGATCAACTCCAAAAAACTGAAACACAAGATGAAATAATGAGAAACAAAAAAGTTAAGTCCAGCAAAAAAAAATAAAAAAAAAAGATTGTGAAACTAAGAAAGAAACTGGCACCTCCAGTCCGCTTTTCAGACCAACACCTATCACTGTTGTCCCTAGACCAATTAGTAAGACGTCCTTCCTTGTGTAGCCAAATGGTGTCTGCACATAGCACAAATGTATATTGTAAAAGCAAGTCTTAGATTCCATGTTATTGCATAGGAGCTTGCATCTATTAGGGGAAAATGAATGTTCCAGGCATTATAGATATTCTTAGAACCTCAAACAGCATTCTCTCGGGGTTAGTATAAAAGGATCATATGGATTGATGTTAAAAAAAACTGAAATCTTCAAATTATTTTATTTGGATTGATGTGAAACACTAAAATCTCCAGACTTGTTTTGTTTCAACTGTTGTAAAACACTGAAATCTAAAAAGGAGATTCAGCCATTTTATAAAGAATTCCCTGGCTTTGTTCTGAAAACATGGTTGTAAACCTAGACAAAGGGTTTTATTTTAACTGGTTTTAAAAACCAGTGATTCCATAATCCGTGGATTTTGATGTTTTATAGCAATCTGAACCACCTCCATGTAAGAATAAATCAGATTAAGAATATACTTGGAAATTTTCATCTCGTCCTAAAATGACAAATTTGCAGTAGCTTGGCATATCACGTTGCATCCGTTATAAGATGGCTTTCTTGAGGCCCCAAAGCAAGTGAATGTCAAGCTTGTAAATGTAGAAACAAAGATAACTATGAGAATGTTGCTACCAAGCTGCAATTTGAGGTTCAGATCTTTCTTCACAATGCTCTGCCACAGATTTCAAATTGGTTAACATAGTTTATGCTTGTGCTAGTTGCACAATATATCAGTTTAAACTGCCTGTGATAATAATTCCTTTTCCCCACAATAACTCAAAGCTGTCTTGAACAATAAAGCATCTCCAATAACATGTGATTTTCATGGTACTGCACAAGCACATCATACAGAGGATGCATTTGAAAGTCTCAATGGTCTTCCAAATGAAAAGAGAGGAATGTTCTGTTGGAAAACTCACTGATTAGGACACAGGCTCAATGATGGACAAAGATGCAAATTATAATGAGATTATAGAGAAAAGTGAACATCGTTTTGCCACATGTGCACATGATACACTAACATGAATGCTTAAAAGTCTGAATGGTCCTCCAAACGGTTTAGCCAAGTCCAAATGTTCTTTTCCTGAACTGGTCGATCCGCACAAAACACTCAGTGATGGACTACACTACGAATTTTAATGAGCTCATAGAGAAAACTGAACATCAATTTTTTCTCTTGTGAATGCCTCCGCAATGGACGACAAAAATCAACAGATGAGTTTACATGGTATCCCAAACTTTTTATTGTTTTGGTGAATGCTTTCTCAAAAAAGTGTGGTGTGACAAGATGAAACAAATGAACAAGTATGTACCTAAAAACACATGAAGTTGCGCAATTATTTATGCCTTCAAGGAACTCTGTAGGAAATGCTGCATTAAGGTCTGAGTGAAAACCTATGTCTGATTAACTATTATCCTGCAGGCTGCCTGGTCCAAAAACTTGGACTGAAGCACCTATGTTAAATTTAACCACTATTCTTTCTCCCATAACTCTACAGAATTATGTGCAAGATGATGAAGACCAAAGAACATGCAACTTTCATCGAGATTCACCGGTTAGGAACTAAGGAGCGCAAATGAAACGAGCAGAAGTGAGAAAGTCTTTACTATTTTAAGCAGCAAAGTAGCGGCTGTTTTGGGTGTATGAAATCAAAAAACTTTGTTCATAGTACTTTGGCGTGTAAGATGGCAAGGAGCTTCAGATTTGCATGTTTCTTAGAAGTTAGATTGCCAAAGATAGCCTGAAATTCAATGTGCTTAATCACAACAGCCTACATCCATGGCTTTGCACACAGGAACTGTTTTAGTTGTCTAAATCTGGAATTAGCTATCAATAGAATTTCTCCACAAAGAACATTGAGGAACTAAAACATAAAACAAACAGCCAAATAAAGTGTTTTTAACTTTTATGGACACCATTTATGAACATTGAAAATAGTAGAAAGAAAGAGGATCTTTGTGTTTGCATGCCTTTGGCTGCTCCGAAGACGATGAAGGTTCCTCACGGCTACCATCAGAGGAAGTAGAGCCTGTGCAATTAGGGGCCAATAAGAAATGTTTCTGCAACCTCAGGCCACTTGCAACTCTTCCTGAGCAGGACGAATTGTTGGTACTGCACAACTTTTTACGAATTCTGCCTGTAGAAGAAGGATTGAAAGCCATAGAGGCAATCTTGAGTTAGACTATATGAATGCTAGGTATAAAATACTAAAGTGTGTTTCAGAAATCAATTGAGCAAAATAGATGAGGGTTTAAAGCAATCGTTCTTCTTCTTCCCTCCTACACACATGCGCACGTCTGTGCAACACAATGGCATTCTAGGGGAAAAGAAACATGAGTTCAAAGCAACAACCAAATAAGGTGTATTTTTGGCGAAATTTTAGTTGGAAGTCACTTTTGGCTCTCACTTTCAATATGTAAAATGTAGAGTGAGAGAGCTTATAACTAATTTCGAGTAGTTACCCAAGTCAATGTTTTTTCCAACCACCCCGTTTTTACTTGATATAGGACACTTGTAAGTTGCAACTTTTGGTTGAAAGTCCAAAAGTAACAGAGAAAACTACATAGATGGGTTCCAAAGTTCAGTGTGTCCTTATTCGCGAATATAATAATACTTGTGCACCGCGTGCGGTGCAGCAACGAGTTGCACCGCGCATGGTGTGTGCGATCGGATGGCTCAGATTGCGCACTTCTCAAAAGTTTTAACCGTCTGATCAATGATCGGATGGTAAGGATGACAAGTTGAGGCCTGGGGCTTTCCCCAGGTCGGTAAACTTTTAAAGAAACAAACAAAAAAAGAAATTGCTGTGCCACTGGACGTCAACGCTGGCACGGTGCAGCAAGTGTTACTCCCGAGAATAACTCTGCTGAAACCTGTGGAAGCCCAAAAATGCATAAAAAGAGAACAGGGTTCGTGTATGATTTACGCGACTTTGAGTAACAACACAAAAACTTCAGTATAAGGCCATAACATGGCCGATTCCCCAAGGGGTATTTGCCAACAACAAGACTTCACCTGGAAGAGACAAATTGACCATGCAATTTGAAAATGCTAGCGTCCAGCCTCAAAGTGAAAAGGTGCTCGATTTTTTTTTCCAAAATTCTGAGTGAGGAGAGAAAGGCAACCTAGATTAGAATAGAACTGTTGTCCTATTCAGAGGTTCTTTATAGAGGCAAACGCTGCCCATCACTAGCACCATGCTGCAGCATATTCCCCTCGTTCAACAAGGAAAAGAAAGACCGGGGACAGGACACAACCTCCCCTCATCACATCTCCCATGAAATCAATGAAGCAGCTCAAGCTCTACACAGCAATTTCAAACACACCGACGCATCCCAGAGGCTACCCACCACAGAGACTTGTCGAACAAACTCAAAAGACACCAACTTTGAGGATCAGACCCAGAAAGAAGACAGACAAACAGACACAGACCGGTTCCAGCAGCACGGTGCACATTCCAAAGCCACCACCTTTCCGACACTTAGAACATGAGGAACACTTGAGGGCAACGATCACCTAAGCATCTGGGAGGTGTCCGCCGGGCGCGCCCGAGGGAGCCCGGCACGGCCAGAGCCGCAGACGGGGAGCAACTTCGCAGGGCCACGGCCATCCGAGCTAGCGAGCTCGCACGCAAATGTCGCAGACACAGATAGGGAGGATGCTGAGGCGCGCAATCTTTGCTTCCTCCACTTCTCCTTCCCTTATCCTCGAACTGGAGTGAAAAAAAAAATATCCACAGACGCGTGCGGCCCGACCGCAGCCTTCGTCAGTGCCTGCCCGAGTTTGGACTTGGGAGGTGGTTGTCCGAGCTCTTGGTGCATATGTGCCGCGGCCTAGTAAGCCAAACCAATAGAAGAACGCCACAGCACCTCGCTGAGACCGTGACATCATATGAGGTCTTGGGTCTGTAGGTTGCTGAAGTGACTAACAGCATCTTCACGGCGCAATAAGATCGTCTGAATCATTTTATTTAGATCTTGACGTGTCTTTAGACTTAATAAAAAGAAGGTACATAAATTATTTATATTTTTAAAATGATAGAATCGACCAAATATATTACTTTTTATTGAGTCTAAATACACATCAAGATCAAAACAAAAGGGTCCAAATAATCTCATTTCCTCCGTAGACACCTTCGATCTGACAGACCTCTAGGGAAGACGACTACTTCGGCGCACCATCGCACCAAGGGGAAACGAACGCCTCCTTCCCAGCAACGTGCATTCCCAAGAAGCCGAGTGTCGTTACGGGTTTCCAACTGGTGTTGAGAAACTCTACAGAGCTGTAGATTTACTGCACCACAGGTGCTGCTGCACCCAAGTAAAAAAAGAAATCTTTTTTATGGTGGGCTCTAACATATCTCAGCTGCCCTAGAGGCTAATTTCTGAACGTAAAAAAAAAAAATCTAACGAATCAAGAACCAGCCCCATGAATAGTTAAAAAATATATATATTTGTTACACCGCGCTTGGTGCCGGCACGCACTTCGTAGATGGCTGCAGCAGTAGTAATTTTTTTATTTTTTTTAGGTCAGTTTTATCACGTCCGATACGTATTTTTTTACTGTTTATTGGGATTCGATTTTTGTTTTTCAAAATTTTTAGATCGTCCGATTGAAGATCGGCCTATTTTAAAGAAATTTTAGAAAACTCAAATCCAATCAAACAAACTTCCAAACAAATCCAAACCAAAACAAGCACTTTTGAAGACAAATCAAATCAAACCAAAATAATTCGGTTTTGTTTTGGTTTAACCGTCATAATGAGTCCCTAGTTCCTAAAATTCTTCAACAATTTGACAATTTATATAACGAGTGAATAAGTAAAGATTCAGGTTTGATAGGAGAACAATAGTAGAATAAGGGGTCTTATTATTAAAATAAGGCTAATTCTAGTTTGATGGATGGAATAGTTTATACCGATAGAATTGTTTATACTAGAATAAGAAGAATAAACAATTCAACCTAGACTCAAGAATTGCTTATCCTTCCTATTCTGCTAGTGGGTCCCACAAAACTATTAAAACTAAATGCCCCTTATTCTAATATACGTTATTCCGGATAAGTAATTCCAGATAACCTATTCTACAAACTAATTGAGGCTCAATGTATTGTTTAATAATTCTAATAAACCTTCTAATGGATGATTTAAGCAAACGTAAAAGAGAAATTTTGGTACAACGATAAAGGAAATTATATCATTTTAAAATAAAGGGACATATTACTCTTTATATTTTAATTTAAACAAAGAAATTATATTACACTTTACATTGAATGGAGGAAGATGTTCCTAATTTAAATAAAGAGGACTATGTTATTTTATTACACTTGATGATTTCAAAGATTTTACTTAAATATATGCACAATAACTACTAAAAATTTGTACTAAATTTAATCCCTTTTATGTACTTTGGTTTGATTTAGTTTATGAAGAGTATAAACCAAATTAAATCAAAATTTCTTGTTCTGGCATCAACCAACGCCAAAACTTTTTAGACTCCAAGCTAAACCAAACCAAACCAAATTAGTAGATACGATTTCGTTCTTAGATTTTGATGCGGCCAAGAGTCTGGCCCCCATAGATGGGGTCAGAGGGAAGATGCCAGGCTTCCACTAGACGAGACAACGAACCTTGTAATTTAGGTGGGTTGAATGGTGTCTGTGACGCAGATGAAGCCCCTCCTCAAAATTTTTGCAGGGAGGTTGAGGTTGAGGCCAACTGGTCAACTGGCGCTGGGTGGGCCGAGTGAGTTGAGGCCGACTGGTGAGGCTGAGCCGACCTGCGTTCTTGAACACCATGTCAGCGGGGGTCCTATATTTTGTCCCTAGGGGAAGCCCCTCTGACACTCAAGTTAGTGAGTGCCAAGTGGCGAAAAGTAAGTGACTGAGCTGGGAGTAAAAGACTTCTCCCTTAGGGCATGATGGGCTCTTACTTTATAGAAGTGGGGAAGGCGAGCACTTGTGGTGGAAGTCGATGTGGGACTAAAGGCTGCATTTACTAAATCAACAACTCTTTCCCCCCTTTTATTATAGCCTTTAATGACTTCATAGGCCGACTGGCTCAGGCCCGATTTGTGGGCTGATCATGGGCCGGCTTAAATGGGACCCAGGGGAAATCTCCTCATCACATGTCCCCCACTCCTAAGTAGCCAAGTCAAACATTGCCCAGAGGAAGGGAGTAGTTCCTTTGCTTCCGAGGTCATCCGAAGTGGACTTAGAATCGAGGCCGAGCTCATGCTTGGGCCTTTGCATGAGATGCGGCTGACTAGTTGAGGGGGCCATGGTCGAGTGTAGTGCGGATGAGATGAGGGTGACCATACTCTGATTTTTGGATTGGAGGACGAGACAGATTGGCCCTGTGTAGTTGCGTTGGAGGAAGGACCTTGATTCACTTCTAAGTGGACGAGTTGGAGTCCGCAACTGACTCCCTCCTGTAGTAAGGTTTACAAGGACGAGGCCGATAGGCCGAACAGGCTGAGTTTGCACCCAACTCGCTCCTATAGGTGGGAAGTCTTGCGCGGATGAGGCCGATTGGCCAAACAGGCCCAATTCGCAATCGACTCTCTCTCGTAGGCAAGAAGGCTTACGCGGATGAGGCCGACTGGCAGAATAGGCCGAGTTCGCACCCAACTTGCTCCCATAGGCGAGAAGGTTTATGCAGTTGAGGCCGACTGGCGGACTAGCAGAATAGGCCGAGTCCACAACCAACTTTCTCCCATAGGAGAGAAGGCTTATGCAGATGAGGCCGATTGCCCGAACAGGTCAAATAGGCAGAGTCCTCAACCAACTAGCTCTCATAGGCGAGAAGGCTTACGTGAATGAGGCCGATTGGTAGAATAGGCCGAGTTCGCAACCGACTCTCTCTAGTAAGCGAGAAGGTTTACATGGATGAGGCCAACTGGTAGAATTGGCCGAGTCCA
This sequence comes from Zantedeschia hybrid cultivar, assembly GCA_030544215.1. Lineage (NCBI taxonomy): Eukaryota > Viridiplantae > Streptophyta > Magnoliopsida > Alismatales > Araceae > Zantedeschia > Zantedeschia hybrid cultivar. The sequence continues at coordinate 22,606,198 of JARZZO010000005.1, forward strand.
CAACCGATTCGCTCCTATAGGCGATAAGGCTTATGCAAATGAGGCTGACTGGTCGACTGACCAAATAAGCCGAGTCTGCAACCGACTCGCTCCCGTAGGTGAGAAGGCTTATGTGGATGAGGCCGGCTGGCTGACTGGAAGATTAGGAAACTTTTGAATTGTAATATTTGGTGGGAGTAAAATATCTAATGCATTCTTTTCTAAATATCTTGTTGTGAGAGGTATAAGATACATCTATTTTCTCTTTGCCTTTCACAAGTCTAAATAAGGATGCACGTAAGTCATATTTTCATCAAGCATCTTTACATTTTTTTTAAAATCATCTCTATCATCTCAAACCATTTTACAAGCATTGATGGAGATCTCATATTTTATTTTTTAATCATTTTTATCTGTTAATAGACTTTGATGATCCTCCTTGAGGGATTTCAACTCTTCATTGATTTTCTTATATTCTTCAAATAACTTATCAAATAGTTCTTCCAATTCATTAAGTGAAACTTTATCAGATTTATTAGTGATTACCTTAATTTGTTCATTGTCATTTGCTATGATATATAAATTGGCTTGCTCCGCATCTTCATCACTTGAGTGTGTGTGAGAATTTTCTTCATCGCTCTACCTGGCCATCATGACCTTCTTCTTATGCTTCTCATTTGATAACCCTTTATCTTTTCTTCCATACTTTCTTGTTGTTGGGACACTCATTTTGTATGTGTCTGAGCCTTTTGTAGTTGTAGCAAATTATTTCGCCTTTTCTTGGAGACTCTTCCTTGTTAGAAGTTGTTCTTGAGTTTCTTTTATATGATGCTTGGTTCCTGTTTTTTTGAAAAACTTTTGTATTCTTCGAAAAAGAAAGGCAACTTCATCATCATTTGTATTATTCTCATTTGAAGCTTTTACTTCACTAGTCTCGTATTTTGTAGATGAGGTTTTAAGAGTAATGATCTTTTTCTTAGATGAATTTTTCTTATCTCTTTTTAAGCTTATATTATATGTCATGAGTGAGCCCACTATACACACGCTAATTTTGACATCATTTTGAGTAAATTTCATATTATATAATAATGCCTCAGAATGGTCTGATATTTAATCATCGGTTAATTTTTATTGAACTTTTTGAGTTAATTATCTAAATAGTGTCGGGTCAAACAGACATGATTTAAGTTAATTAATTAAATTGATTTTAACTCAAATTTCAATTAAAATATGAAGAAGTCTAAAAGACGTCGACCTGTGTAGACGTCATTTAGAGTTTATTCTTATTTTGATGTTTAAATTTGAATTTTAATTAATTGATTAATTAGCTAAAAGATGTCTGTTAGGAACGACGCCATTTAGGTTTCCTAAGTTGTTTTTACCTTTCTTCCGGATGTTTATCCTTATCTTGATTAGTCTAAAAGGCGTCTTCTATAGGCGACGCGTTTTAGATAATTACAGATAAAGATGAATTATTTCCGAATGTTTATCCTTATCTTAATTAGATAAAAGACGTCTTCTATGGGCGACGCGTTTTAGATAATTGCAGATAAAGGTGAATAAATATGTATTTATCTGTTTGTCAAGCTGGATAAACTTCAAAAAATTTCTTCATGTAAATCCGCGAATGCAAAGAAGTCTATAAATACCCAGCCTCTTGGACGAGTGACAGTGAGTGATGTTGAGTGATAATTAGTAATTATTTTGGTGGTGATTAGAGCAAAGAAGCTTGACGACGTCCGAACGCTGAAGGAGCGAAGTGCTGCTACCATCAAGAGTCTTCATCCATTTCTCGTCCATTCAAGATCCTCTCAAGACCAAGGCTTCCAGGGGCCATCCAGCTTTACTTCCCATTTATTTTCCTTCTCACATTTTCATCATATTAGTCTCACATCTTCGTCACATCACTCCATACAACACACACACACATTAGCATTATTTTCCAAACCTATTTGTTAAAGGGGTTTAAAAGACCATCATACAAGTAAGTTCACCTGTTCAGTTGCATATTTAAAATTTTCTTTGGAATGGATACTACTTCTTCCTAAGTTATCATCATTGTTCTTTATTTCTTTCTATTTCTTGCAAGGTACAAAGGAGAATCAAGGGGAGGGAATCAACAACGAACAACAAGGAATTTGGATGATCCTCAAAGCTCAATAATCAAAGCAAGAACAAAGATAGAAATGGCTCTCTTTCTTTAGCCGGCTGAAGGAGGGGAACTAAGAGCTCAACATCTCCCACATCTAAACAGGTAGGCGATCAAATCTTCTTTTGGAACTTTTTAGTCAAAAGTTTATGACGATCACATCACCTAGTCTTTTTTTAATAGGTTTATTTTTCACTTAAACAACATAATTTTCATGATAATCACACACCCAATTTGAGCACTCATAGCTTTTTTGGCGATCACGATGGGACTTGGTCTCGCCATCTTTTTAATTCTTTGTTCTTGCTATTATCAATTGGGCACCTACGGTGCACCACCTGTGTCTCTTGACACGCCCTCACCGATCGGTGAGTTTTTAGTTTAGCTGTTATTCCTACGTGCACCACGTGTACACCCCTGCGGCAAGATCTTGCCCTCCCCATTGATTAGTTGAAAAGTTGTTTTTGTAATAAAAGATTGTGTGATTGATTGACATTTTAGTTGTTTATCTGATTAAATCATCCTGTTAAAATTTGAAACAAAAAAAGAATATTTGCATGAGCTGATTATTTATCGCTTTTATCCTGTTTGAGGGGGGAATCGATCCAGAAATTCCTCCTAAAATACTGAATATGTGACTTGAAATGCGTCTAGGAGCAGCGACGCGTTTCAAACAGCGTCGCCCAACCAAGACGCCTTTCAGTCAATTTTCCTGCTATCTGCTACCTGAGCTCTTGCGAAAAAAATAAGTTCTGTTTGAATAGCGTCGACCAACAACGACGTGATTCAGGCAGTTTCTTATTCCTTCCTCAGTTCTCAGATTTTTGATCTGTGTGCTGTTACCCATTATGTATTAAGCATTAGAGGCCACCCAGGCTACAGGTCATACACACTGAGGCTAACACCCTCCTCTTCTTAGGAACACTCTTCTTGACATCTTCAACTCTCTCTGATTGGGTCGGTCCCTCTATCAGACTAGAACGGTTGGCGTTAAAGACCTCTGTAAGTCCCCAAAATCAAGGTATTCCTCCTTGATCATCGGGCTAGTTGTACCAATTGAAGTCCTGGTTAGATTTCCATAACGTTGTAAGAGAAAGCCATAGATAATAACGGTGGATATTTAACTGAAACTAGGATCCTACCCCTTGAGTGAATTTGTGATTTAATTAAATTCAAATAACCCAACAAGGAATCCTAAAATAACGCTAAACATCTACTTGTTTGCTTAATCTCTGTGCAACTTGTCTGTCAATCTCTGAAAAGAATCTAACATCATGCTGCTTCGATCAGGTAGGGACTTGAGCATGGCCCCAAATGCCATAGTCAACTATGAGGGAGATGATAATTCCCCTCGTGACTCTGATTACCGCTTTGAAAGCGGGGGAGATGCTGATGCCTCCCGTAATTCTCATCCTTGTCCAGTTCGCTATGAGGGGAATGTCCCAACCCCTCTTCATTGTGCTCACGATCAATATCCTGATCTCCCTCCGCATGTGCATGCGGTTCCTAATCCGATTTTTGAGGGGGACATGAATCCTAATGCTCCCTCGTCTTCCGATCTTTCGGATCTTGTAAATGCTTTGGGAGTTCTTGCCTCCCGTCTGGATCCTCAGCAGTTCGAGGCGATCCAGTCCATTTTAAAGGGGAAGACTCCCATGCAGTCTGCTGAGCCGAACCCTGCGGCTCCCCCTGTCGTCCCTCAACAACCTCCTTATCCTCCTTCCTTCATTCATCAGGTCATGGAAGGCCTCCATGTTTCAGCTTCTCGGCCAACTGGGCCACAACTTTCCTCTTCTAGGCAACTGGCCAGACCGCTGACGCCTACTTACCAAAATGCCCTCGGGCATGGCGGAAGCTCTGCCGGACCTCCACTCTATTGTCCTCCTTGCCCTGCATATTCTAGGCAACATGCCTATCATGCACCTCCACCTCCCCCTCCTCCCCAGGTTGATCCGACCACGCAAGCGCTGTTGGCAAAGATGGAGCGCATGGATGAACAGTTCAACAACCTCCAGAAGATGTTGGGGGTCAAAGCTGCACCAGAGATCAACTTACCAAGTCTGCCTGTGTTCCACCTACCACCCTCTGAGATGCCAGTGCACCGAAAGTATAACGGTACTGGTAACCCCTTCACCCACTTGAAGGAGTTCATGTATGAGTCATCCTTCTAGCAAAACGACAAGAAGTCGTTGGCCTTTTTGTTTAGAAGATCTTTAGAGGGACCAGCCCTCGAGTGGTTATTTTCTTTAGAACCCTCTGAAGTAGAGGACTACGGTATCGTCTCCCGAAAATTCATTCAACGATACCAGGACAGAGTTGCCCCCTCCCTGTCCATTATTGACCTAATAGCAGAAAAGATGAAGCCCGATGAGGAGTTCGTCAGTTTTGCAGACAGATGGAGGGACTTGGCCGAGAAAGTGAAAGATCACTTATTTGAGTCGGAACAAGTGAAGATGCTCATTTCTAATGCTACGCCTCAGTTCAAACTAGTCCTCTTCCTGAACAACCTGACCAGCATGGCAGAGCTCTATGAAAGAGCGCGATACTGTCAGAATGCCTTCAAGGACGCTACGTTCTCTAGCGTCTTTGATCATCACCGACCTAGCAGGCCCCCACCTCGGAAGCCTGCAGTGCCAAATTCCCCCAACACAGGTCCGACTACTGAGGGCACGCTCTCTCATGAGCAGGTTAGCAGTATGAACAATAACCAACCCCAATTTGTGAGGAGTCAACAGCCACAGTACCAGCGGCCACAACAGCCAAACCAGCAGGGTTACAGGCAGCAGCCAAACCCCCAGTATCAGCAGCCCTAGTTTCAGCGGCCCTAGTAACCGAACCAACAACAGCAATAGCAACAGCCACAACAGCCGCCGCAACGGCAGTTACAGTACAAGCCTCCGCCACAGCAGTATCAGCAACAACAGCAGTACCAGCCGCGCGCACCGCCGGCGTATTACAATGTCCCACCTCCTGCTGACTACAACCAGCAGAGAAGATCCCCAGACCCGAAGAGGGCAGAATATCCAGTCCTCCCAGAGTCTTTGGCGGACATTTTCAGTGCTTTAATGGCAGCCAATGCCTTGGTCCTGCCAAGAGAAAAGGCAATCTGGCCCCAAAATGCCAATACTTCCAAGTATTGCTATTTCCACAGGCAACCTGGACATACCATAGACACCTGCTTCCAATTCAGAGATTATATTCATGATGTAACGACCCGCCATCCTATGACCGGAGACCCGGTCACTAAATGGATGTCGGCCCATTAACTGCGGGTTCACACCCGGATCTCACACAACACATTTGGAGGAGTAAACACTAAACAAGGCTAAATATGACAATCACACGGACTACAAAGATATAACAAGTGCGCAGGAAGGAAGATAACAATGTCCGTATACAGTCCAACAATAATTACATGGTCCAACAAATTAAATAAGTACAGGCAAAAGAAAAGTACAACAACATCGGGGCATACTCCGGAACTGAGACAGCTGCTGGTCCGCACACCAAGAAGATACCACACGCCGCCACACGCCGCGAGGTCCACACCTGAAACCGCAGGGAGTGAGCCACACCAGAATTGGGCTCAGTAGGGATCATCCGATCTCCTGCCTCCCACTAACACACCCACAAGTGCAACAATACGGATATATGACAATTAAACAAAGCAGTAAACATAGCACCCAAACCTGATATGAAACGCACGCATAAGCAGTGTAGCAGGAATAGTTCTAAGCAACCCAAAGAACCCAACACAAAGTCACGTCTCACAGCCAAAGTCCACAAAGCGACCGAACCACACTGTCGACCGAAGTCAAACGTCGCCTCACAACACTACCACCACTACTCACACCTGTACGCCCCTACAGTGTTCCGGGGTACTGTAGGGTGAGGCAGTGAGTCAAACTAGGACTAACTGGGACTAGTGAACCACCACTGCCCAGCTACGTGTGCACACAAGCAGTCTAGACTACTGTCCTGCCGACCGGATTTCCTCCACGCCAGGCCTCGGCGCTTCAGGAGGGCCCTGGGGACCGGCGAACCCCCGTCAAGCCGAAGCTACAGGAAATACCCACAACCCTAACCTCCTGGGCTGCGTCAGGCCAAAGGGCGAAGGGTACCACTCGTAACCTTGATCAAAGGTCACATCAGGCCCAGTGGCTACAGGGGTAAAACAACTCCAACAGTACCACAACCAGCTCCACAGCAAGAAACGCGCCGGAAGCTGTCACGACAAACAGGGAAACCCCGACCCGCTGAGACCAAACAACAACCCCTCGGATAGCACACCGGCTACTCCGGCCCAACGGGCTCAAGGTGGTTCTACTTCCCTCAGCCAAAGGTAAAACACAACATGTACCACTCCCCCACCGGTACGGCACAATGCCTCACAAACACCATGGCTCACCCCCATTGGCCCATGGTGACAGACGTAAACCACAGTAGTTCCAATTCCATCCGCATAAACACACACACACACATACATGATGTAATTCCATTCACGCAGAAGTCCTCAGTCTCAGTGTACAACTTAAAGCATGCATTCGAACCATCCAATCGTGAAACATGTGTTAAATAATAGGAGTTAAGCAGTTCTGTCTTGAATCGCATCGACCGAGGTTGACGCCATTCAAGCCCCTAAAACAGGTTCATTAAAACCAGATTATTCCTTAAACCATGTCGATATGGAAAGCCGCCCTTTAAAACGCGTCAGAGTCCACAGACGCCATTCACCCCATAATTTCAGATTGCAGAAGCCTCAGTCGGGGTGATTTCCTGCTTAAAAGGCGTCATGATGGTCCGACGTCCTTCCAAAAGGCGTCATCCATACATGACGTCTTTTAACGCCAGAACCCTGTACAACGAAACCTTGAACAGGGAGGTTTCTGCCCTAAAAGGCGTCGTACTGCCCTGACGTCCTTCTAAAAGGCGTCGACCAGGCACGACGCCGTTTAGCGCCAGAAACCTGGTTCCCTGATTCGATCCGAGGGTTCCTCCTTTAACCCCAAACACCCCGAAAATGCTCAAAACAGAAGGGGGAGGAAAGGGAAATCAACTACCGCAAGCATGCTACAATTCCACAATCCCTCACACGGCCATTCCCACAAGAAAAACCCCCTAAACATGCTCAATCTAACCCAAAACATATCATGCCACACCAAGGAAACCATAAGCAAGATAATCACGATTCATGCAAGGTTCGTCCCCCTACCGGTTCTTGAACTCCTCCAAGCTCCGTGCCGCTGACCCGCCGCACCGCAGACCGCCGCCGGTACCCTCGAGGACGCCGCCACTCCGCCTGGACGTCGGCCGCCGTCCGGAGAATGGAATGCCGCGAAGGATGTGGTGGAGGTAGAGGTGAGAGGTAAGGAGGTATTGGAGTGATGGAAGAGGAAGAAGAGGAAGGGAAGGGAGAAAGGAGGGCGGAGGGGGCGAAGACAGAGAGGGTGGAGGCGAAGAATGAGGGAAAGAAGGGGAGGCTCGCGGGGTCAATCTGAATCTGGCTAAAACGCGTCGATCGAGACAGACGCCAATCAGTCTGACAGGACGGGCCGTACTGACAGCGTTCTGAAACGCGTCGCTCACCACGGACGCCGTTCAGACGACAGGATAGGCCGTACTGACAACGCTCTGGCGCCGTACACTGACATCGCAGGGGTCGCAGTCTGAATCGCGTCGTCCATCGTGGACGCCGTTCAAACGACACGACAGGGGCCGTACTCTCGCGGCCCGAAACCCGCCCACGTGGCGCACACGTGGCACAACAGAAAGCAGACTAAAATGGCGTCTACACAGACAGACGTCTTTTGAAAGACGTCGAGCAGTGCTGGCGTCATTCAGTCAGAAATTTCAAGACCCCTCAGGGTCGAAACCAGGGGATCTGGCCCGAACCCGACCCGAATACAGAACCCGAAACCTTAGTCCTTACACATGATCTCAACGAGCAGGGCGGCATTGACTGGGAAGAGATGAAAAAGTACATATTTGCCTTAAAGGCAAGAAGACCACAACAGCAGCAGCAAGCAATAGCGCCGGCACAAGCAGCGGCACCACCGAACATGGGCATAGTGCAGAACCCACTCCCGGAGCATCAAAATCAGAACCAAGTTGCCCCTATTTTGAAAAATAGCCAGTCTGAGGCTAACCGCGGGCAACAGTGGAGGATAGATGACTCTTCCTCTATTTATTCAACGGGTCACAGTTCGAGTACCGCAGAACAACCACCACGCCGCACCATTCACATACCTAGACCACAACCCATTACCATCACCCCTATACCAACACCTGCATATCACTCACCCGCACCCACTAACCCATTACCACCACCCACTTTCCTCAAGCCCATTACACCCCACACCACTACGCCTCCATTAAATAACCCCCCGCAAGCCCATTACGCACCCCTTATGCCATCCAGACCGCTACTCCGCGTACCATTCCCTACATCACCCATTACCACTACTGCTTACCCAGATACCATCCAACTATCTAAACCGCTAATGCGCATACCATTCCCCACTTCATCCGCACCAACCACTTACCCTCCCACCATCCAACCATCAAGGCCTCTTATCCGTACCACGCCACCACCACCTAACCCCACGCCATCACCCACATACCAACACTCCACACCATCTGCACCCTCCAACCCTGCGGTATTCAAGTTATCACCCGGACCTTCAACGGCTGAAGAACATGCGCTCTGGAGTGGGAGGATTTTCAACAAGGTCTTTCCTCAGTCAACAGTTAGAGACGGCTCATCACAACCGTCGGAGGAGACACACAATGAAGAGAGTGCACCAGGCACTCAATACGACCTGCTGAAGCACCTTGACAGAACACCGGCACGAATCTCCGTGCTTGAACTGATTAAAAGATCAAAGACCCATTAAGAAGCTCTGATGTAATATTTGCAAAAGGTGATGGTCAACGAAGACGTGCCGGTAGAGAAAATTGCAGCACTATTAGTTCCTCAGGGGGATCAGCCCTCTATCTCATTCCATGTTTCGGAACTAGCACCGCCAGCAGCCAGGAGCATGGCTCTAAGCATTACAGTCAACATCTGCAAGAAGGCCGTGGATGCATGTCTGGTTGACACGGGGGCTTCAATCAATGTTTTACCTCTGAAGACCCTGGAATTGTGCGGTGTGCCTAAGGAAAAATGGCTGCCTAGCCCTATCTCCGTGACAACATATGATAATTCCACCCGTTCCCCTCTGGGAATGGTCTATGTGAAGGTGGAGCTAGGCCCTGTGAGTCATGCTGAGGTCGAATTTCACATTCTGGAAATCGATCCTTCCCTGAATGCCATTTTGGACTGTCCTTACATAAAAACCCTCGAGGCGATTCTCTCTACGAATCATCAATGCCTCAAATTTCCCTACAAAGGATGAATTATCAAAGTTACAAGCATGCCGATCCTTGCTGCTGCTCACTCTCTGAATACCAAGCCCATTTCTTCACCTGGCCGACAACTTTTTCTGTCGGTATTACAAGTCTACTATCCAGTGGTTGATCCTTTAAAAAACGCCACTTTTACTCCTTGTCCATTAAATGCCATAAAGAGGGGGAAGTGCATGAGTACCCAGGGATGGAGAATAATGATGAAGAATGGTTATCAGCCTAGAAAAGGCCTAGGCACACAGTTACAAGGCAGGACCACTCCCGTCAAAGACAACCGAGGGATACCTGGAAATGGCCTAGGCTATAGGCCGAGAAAAATAAAGCAGGACATTGTTCAGCAGGAGGAGAATGAAGGCGGCCAAAAAGTCTGGGAGACAATGTCTACACCACACAAAGAAGGTCGGGACCCCTTAACATGGAATCTATACACACATTTTGTAAAGGGGCCCGTAATAAGCCATGACAACACGGTGGTCATTACTTCATGTTTTGACCTCCACGATATATATGGGAGAGACTTGGCTAGACATTGCTCAGAACTGCTCACGTACCAGTCCTTGGAGGCTCTGCGGCCTATGAAGAGGAGGAAATTCCAAGACCCTGAATGTGAATGGTACAGGTGGTTCGATTTGAGGGATCTATATATCGCACTGAACAGACTGTTTCTTGATCCCTCTGAACCAAAGTGGCCGCCACAGATTGATGAGCTGATCGAAGGGCCTGGTGCTATTTTCGACAAGAGGATACTGCTATCAGAGGAAACTGATGAAGGGGAGCCATATGACCCCTATGAAGCTGGCTATACCACGGATCTGCTCTGGAGGGAGACTTATCCTTCTCATGTTTTCATGCTTCACACCTTGTTTCGCACTTTGCTCCTGACCCCGACTTGGTCGCGGGTCATTATTGAAGATATTCCACGGGCTTCGCCCGTCATGATTACTTTGTCCCCACGGGACTTCATTCCCCAACCTCCTCTCGATCCAGAGAGGATGTATGATTTAATATGGGACATACTGCTGTATGATCCCCCCAATCCTATGGCCTTGGTGCCACTTCCTTCATCTCATTCCCCTTATATTCATCTTCATTCTTGTTTTATGTTAAACTCTTCTTTTACAAAAAAAAAACGCCAATTTGGCAACAAATTCTTCCCAGATCCTCATTGAGGAAACCTCTTACTTGTCCGATTATACCCCATCGCGCGGGTCTTTCGGTCAAGATTCTCTTCTAGATCTACTCTGCCCCTCCCTTCGGGAGGATTCTCCTGTATTTCCGTCTGTATCTCATAATTTTCATTCTGTTTCATCTTCATTAGGCCAGGATAGGGAGTCTAGTGAAGTTAAGCAGTCTAGCTCTAGGCAGGTTAGTCAGGTTAGGAAGTCTAGAAAGTTTAAGGGTAGACAAATTCTAGATAGATACTTCCAGGATTTAACTAATAAATGCCTTTCGTGCTCTATGATCCCTCAGCTATTAGAAAATCTCATTCAGATGTCAGAAGAATGTATAGACGATGAGTTAGTCAATGATGGATATGGGGTGTATGAGTTGATACATGAAAAAGACCCCATTGTTAAAGATGAGTAAGATGACGAGGACGCGACTGAGGCATATGCCAGTGGAGTGAAGAGATTCGATGAACCCTCAGCTACCGTAGAGGAGCCCACCAAAGAAATCAATTTAAGGACTGAAGACGAACCTAAGGTTGTCCTCGTCAACAAGAATCTTTCTGAAGAAGATGAGAAGGCAATGGTACAAGTTCTTAAGGATTATAAGGACACTTTCGTCTGGAGTTATGAAGATATGCCGGGGCTAGACTCATCGCTAGTGGAACACAGGTTGACATTAAAGGATGGAGCTAGCCCGGTCAAACAGAAATTGAGGCGATTCCACTCACAAATGGCTTTAAAGATGAAGGAAGAGGTCGACAAGTTACATAAAACCAAATTCATTAGAGTTGTCTTCTATCCACAATGGGTGGCCAACATAGTCCCGGTTATGAAGAAAGATGGGAAGGTCAGGATTTGCATTGACTTCCGAGATTTGAACCGGACGTGTCCTAAAGATGATTTCCCATTGCCTCACATTGATGTACTCATCGATAATACTGCTGGCTATGAAACTTTATCATTTATGGATGGGCTTTCAGGATACAATCAGATTAAATTGGCAGAAGAAGATCTGGAAAGAGACATCATTCACTACACCTTGGGGAACGTATTGTTATGTCGTCATGCTATTTGGATTAAAGAATGCTGGAGCCACTTATCAGAGGGCTATGATGACAATATTTCACGACATGATGCATATCGATCTGGAAGTGTATGTGGACGATTTGTTGGTGAAATCTAAGACAAAGGCTGAGCACGCCAAAGTTTTGGCAAGAGTATTAGAAAGATCAAGGGAATATCAGTAAGAAATGTGTATTTGAGGTATCCTCAGGGAAATTACTTGGATTCATTGTCAGCAAACGGGGAATTGAGATCGATCCCAACAAGGAGAAGGCTATTAGAGAAATGCCACCTCCCAAGAACTTGAAGGAGTTAAGAGGATTGATCGGGAGGTTACAATTTATTTGCCGTTTTGTCTCCCAGCACTCACAAAGGTGTAAGCCGTTCTACGAGCTTACCAAGCCGGGAGTCAAATTCGATTGGGACGATAAGTGTCAGGTGGCATTCGATGGATTAAAGAATTATTTGGCAAGTCCTCCTGTTTTGAGACCACCATCTCCAAACAAATCATTGATACTTTATAGTTCTGTCCTGGATGATGCAGTGGGGGCTGTCCTAGCACAAGAGGATGAAGAAGGAAAGGAGAGGGCAGCCTACTATCTCTCTAAACTTCTCAACCCCGCTGAACAGAGATACACGGCGATGGAGAAAACATGTGCAACATTGGTCTGGGTTGTTCAGAAATTGAAGCATTATTTTCTAGCCCATGAAGTCCATCTCATCGCTAGGATGAACCCAATTAAGTTTCTTCTGGAGAAATATGTCCTTACTGATAGGTTAGCACGATGGCAAAGCTTTCTATCTCAATTCGATATTACTTACATTTAGCAGAAAGTAATCAAAGGCTATGCTATAGCAGAACATCTCGCTCATCACCCCCTTCCTCGTTTTGATCCAGTCCGAACGGAGTTTCCAGATGAGGAACTGATGTCCATAGACCAAATCAGAGATGATATGTGGACTCTGCATTTTGACGGAGCTCTGAATTCCCATGGAAAGGGGATCGACATTGTTCTGTTATCACCTGAAGGTGTCACTATACCACAAGCCTTTCAGCTTGACTTTCCAGTCACTAACTGTAAGGACTGAGGTTTCGGATCCAGTTATCGGGTCAGTCTCTAGGTCGGATTCCCTGGTTTGGGCCTTGATGGGTTAGGGGAGTGCCATCTAAATGACGTCTAGGATGCACGATGCCTTTTGAACGACGTCTTACTGGGTAGACGCCATTTAGTTTGGTTGTCGTTGTGCCACGTGAGCGCCACGTGGGCGGGCTTCGGGCCGCGAGAGTACGGCCCTGTCGTGTCGTCTGAACGGCGTCCGCTATGGACGACGCCATTCAAACTGCGACCCTGGGTTGTCAGTGTACGGTGCCGGTCTTGTCGTCTGAACAGCGTCTTGGGTAGGCGATGCATTTCAAACTCTGTCAGTACGGCTCGTCATGTCAACTGATAGGCGTCCGTGCATCTCGACGCGTTTTAGCCAGTTTTTGGTTAACCCCGCGAACCCTCCTTCCTTTCCCTTATTTTCTCCTCCCTCTTCTCTCTCCTCTCTTCCCCGGCGGCTCCGGCGATTCTTCCTTCCCCTCCTTCTTTTCCTCCCACCATTTCATCTCTCTCTCCACTCCATCGACCTCTTAACTCCCACCACTACCACCACTACCTCCTCCGCGGCGTTTTCTCTCCGGACGGCGGCCGACGTCCCGGTGGAGTAACGACGACCTCGGCGGTACCGGCGACGGCGTGGGGCGAGACGGGTGGGCGGCTTGGAGCTTGGAGGAGTTCAAGTAACCGGTAGGGTGACGATTCCCAGTGCATTTCGTTTGAAACCATGTTTTCCCGCGTTTGAAGCATGTTTTTGGGGCATTTTTGGGGTGAAAACGCTAAGTGCATGTATGAGAAATTGGGTGTTATAAAGGGTAGTTAGGTTCTCCTCCTTCCCCTTTATGTTTTGTGCCCTTTTCTATGCGTTTTGGGGCAGAAATCCCATCTCGTGGATCGGGGGAAACGAGGGGGAGAACCTGTCTATCAGGACTAAATGGCGTCGAGGTGAAGCGACGCCTTTTAGAAAGGCGGCGCCCACCCACGACGCGATTTAGCCCCATTTACAGACTCTGTCTCTGGACTGTTGAGCGTCCAGGGACAGCGACGCCTTTTTAAAAAGCGACTTGGGTGAACGACACATTTTAGTGGAAATCACCCCATGGCATATCCTGTTTTCGGTCGCTAACAGGCGACGAGGGACAGCGACGCATTTCAAAAGGCGACTACCTGTGGCGACGCGTTTTACGCCAGGTTCTGAGGGCGAGTTTTCTATGAACCAGTTTAGGAGGCTTGAATGGCGTCGGCCTTGGGCGACGCGATTTAAGACAGAATCACACTAATCCATGCCATTAAAATATGTTTACACTGTTAGACAGTTGGTTAGTTGGTTAAATGCATGCTTTAAATTACACTCGATGATGATGGATTCCTTGTAACCGGATCGCACCGCATTGTGTTTCGTGCGACCGTGGACTTCTTACTGTGCTGTGTTTTGTGCTACTGTAGACCTAGAGTGACAGTTGTAGCGCTTTATCACCCTGTACTGGTGTGGGTGGAGCACAGCGCCGATGTGGGTGTGGCGAGGTGACGCCTAGTGAGAGAGGGTCACCTGGTGAACCCCGGGGTTAGCTAGTACCGGTGTGGGTGTGGTACCTATAAAGTGTCACTCGTGCTGGGGGAAGGAGTAACCACCTGAGCCAGTTGGGCCAGAGTAGCTAGCGTGCTATCCGAGGGGTTACTGTTTGGTCTCAGCGGGTTGATGTTTTTCTCACTTTCGTTTGTGTGATTGGCGTGTTTTACCGAGACGTTGGTTGTGGGCTCCCTGGTAGACTGGTTTTAGAGATATGCATGTTATATACTTTGAATGCATGTGATTCATATCGAGATTTAGGAGTAGTAATTACTGCTGTACTTGTTACTGTACCTTCAGCTGTGTTTTGCACTTGTGGGTGTGTGAGTGGGCAGTGGGGATCGAAGGATCCCTACTGAGTCTTTTCGTTGAGACTCATCCCTGCGGTTTTCAGATGAGGGTTCCAGGCAGACTTAGCGAGGAGAGTGCTGCTGAGTGTTGCGCGCCATCAGCAGTTGTTCCGGAGTCTGCCCCGATGTAGTTGTTATTTTATTTTTTTTGGCCTGTACGCTTAATTATTTCTTTTCAGTTGGAGTATGTAATTATTTGCTGCGTCGAGTCGCATTGTAATAACTTTTAATTCCAGCACTTTCCTTTCAATTCAATGCGATGTGAATGTTTAGCTTAGTTTATTATTTATTTCCCAGACTTACTTAGATCCTGGTTTGGTTCCAAATTAATGATTCGGCACCCATTTAGTAATCGGATCCCCGATTATAGGGTGGCGGGTCGTTACACTAACAATATAGCTGAATATGAGGCACTCCTTGTTGGCCTCGAGGTTGCTCATTTCCATGGTGCCACCAATCTCAGAATTGTGGGTGATAGCCAATTGATTCTTCGCTAAGTGTTGACTAAGTATCGAACTCTTGATCCCAAGCTCAAGCCTTATCAAAAACTTACTTCTGCTTATTCAAAGCTTTTCACCAAATTGATCTTTGTCCATGTCCCCAGGAATCAGAACATCTTAGCTGACGCTCTAGCTTCACTTGCATCCTCTCTTAATTTTTCAATCAGCAGACAATCCGAATCAATCATCGTTCATAGGCATCTTTCACCCGCCATAAAAGACCCTTCATTTCTTAGAACTAAGGAGAAGCTGCTGAAGAAGGTCAGAGATGGAGATATTGTGGAAAAGAGAGAGATCATGTTAATGGAGCTGTTAGAAGAGATGGATGATGAACATAAGCCATGGTACTATGAAAATTGCCAAATATTGTGAAGATCAATCATATCATGAAGAAGCTACAACTGAAGAGAAAAGAGCTATCAGGAGAGTTGTTCAAAGATACACCCTAGTTGGGGGAGCACTGTACAAAAGAAGTTTTAATGGAGTTCTTCTAAGATGCTTAGACGAAGATGAACTTTGGAAGGTTATGGAAGGAGCTCATGCTGGAGTTTGTGGTGGCCATGTTAATAGACAGATGTTAGCAAAGAAGATCCTTAGACAAGGATTATATTGTCCAACCATGGAAGAAGACTGTGTAGGATATGTCCGTAGGTGTGCCAAGTGCCAACTTCATGCCGATAATATTCATTCTCCTGCATCTTCACTCCATCCTATTTCCTCCCCATGGCCTTTCTCCATGTGGGCTTTCGATATCATTGGACCCCTTGGCAATCCTAATTCCGGCATCAAGCAAAAGTCTTTCATCCTCACGGCAACAGAATACTTCACCAAGTGGGCAGAAGCTGAAGCATACACGGAAGTCAAAGCATCAACTGTCTGCAAGTTCATCATGAGGAACATCATCACCAGATTTGGAATTCCAAGCATCATCGTCCCCGACAATGGACCGCAGTTCGTGTCACAAGAGCTGAAAGACCTTTGCAACAGGTACAAAATTGCATTGCATCATTCGTCTCCTTATTATCCGCAAGGCAATGGCCAAGTAGAGGCAACTAACAAGACTTTGATAAAAATCATCAAAAAGACGTGCAAATCTAACAAATTCACAGACTTGCCAGAAAAATTGGTTGAGGCTCTATGGCCTACTGAACTTCAATCCATACGCCCACTGGGCAGACTCCTTATTCCTTAACATTCGGAATGGAGGCGGTAGTTCCATACGATATCCTTATACCGTTATTAAGAGTACAATTGAATAAGGAACTTTCCATTGATGAACACCGTTCAGCACTCCTTGCTCAATTGGAACTCTTAGACGAGGAAAGATAGTCAACTGCTAATCATGCAAGAGTTTACCAAAATAGACTAGCACGTTTTTATCAAAAGAAAGTCATTGAACGTAAGTTCAAAGTTAGTGAAATGGTCGTCAAAAGGATTTTTGTAAAACCTGGTGGTCCACGCTCTAAGCTCCAACCCAATTGGGAAGGACCTTATGTTGTATCACATGTTTTTTCTAGTAACGCTTACCGTTTAGTCAATACAGAAGGGGAAGAGCTAACTCACCCCTAGAACGGTTTGTATCTTAAGAAATACTACCCTTAGGTTAAAGAGTCGATCAGCATGGTGCAAAAACCAGTGGAATCAGAAAATTTAGAAACTCAAATTCCCTTATCAGTCTGGATAATTTAATTCCAAACACATTACTACACACACTGACACGTTTGATTCGTGAGTAACAAGAGACGCCAAGTCCTAAGGAATACCGAAAGCTTGACTGAAAGTGTAAAGTACAAATCATTCTTTTTAAACAAAATTCTGTTTTTACACTCGGCCCATGATGTCGGAACGAGACTTAGAATAGACTACCAAGAATACCCGCCACCTTAGTAGGAGGCCGTCATAAAAAAATGGGGGAGATCCGTCCCAAAGAAAAGAAAATAAAAGCAAAGCAAAGGCAAAAGCCAAATGTCAAATCAAAAGGCCATTACACTACAAACGTTACATCAAGGCCATGAAATAAAATAAAAGGGAACGCAAGGTCGATAAATACTCCAGAAGGAAAATGACCGAACCCCAACAGATATTAGGGTAGGAAAGGAACATCTTTTTAGGTCTCCGGAACCTTCTCATGGGCTTTCTAAACCAATTCTTCATTTCTTTCTAAAGAGGCGTACTCCAAACTTAAGGAACGGTCTAGATTGACTGAGGGTCAAATCATCAAATGGGATCACGAATGGAACACAAGTTCAAACACGATGGGTTTAAGTTAGATTATTGAAGAACGATTTGAGAATTAAGTTAATAAATGAATATGATCTTTTGATCTGAGTACCATGCTGGTCCTTTTAGTTTGCACCATATTTTAAAAAATATATATATTTCAAAATCAAAAAAAAATACATATTTCAAAATCCAAAAAAAGTACATATTCCAAAATTCAAAAAAAAAAATACTCATATGTTCTAAAACCCAAACAAACATGAATATTTCAAAACAACAAAAATATTTCAATTAGCATTTGCTCATTGCATCTAGTATGCTTCATTCATTTTATTTTCAGTGAGCATCTGTCTACTTGTATGTTGCATTTTGCTTACAGTTCTATTACCTTTGTTAATAAAGGCTATGCCCCTTTACCCTTTCACTAAGAAAAAGATTGATCGACCATTCATTTGGTCAGGCAAGGGGCTAAGCCTAAACAGATACTTAACTTGTTTGTTAAGTAATGTACAGGATACAAGAACGAAAGCTAAAGAGTTCACGTAAATGCCAAGACACAAGAACGAAGGCCAAAAGTCTCATGTGTATGTCAAAGGAGTTTCTTACATGATATACAAAAGGAAGGCAAAAATACATGTAGCCCTCAAGGCTGGCTCTCTCCTGCCCCCTCGTCGAGCTGACTCTGAGCCTCGTCAGGCGCATCTGGTGCTGGTCCGTGGCCAGGAGGTGGAGGTGGTCCCATCGCACTCGGCCCTGCCTGGCCGGACGATATGGCGACGCTAGCGGTGAAAGCGCTCGCCTGACTACGATCTATAGCTCGCTAGCGGGCTCGCTGGTACCTCTCCTCCACCATGCTCAACCATCGAGAGGCGACCATGAAGACTCTCCAGTCGAAGGCGGTCGCGGTCTCTCTTCTCAGTCAGGATCTCTAGGCGAACCTGGAGACGTGCAAGATCCCCGGTGGAGAGACGAGCCACCTGCTCCTCCAAAGCCCGGATACGCGCAGCGTCAGCCTCGGCACGGGCAGCTGCTGCGCGAGAATGCTCCAGCTCCGCTTCAGCCCTCTGAAGGGCCTCCTGAAGCTTAGCAACCTGTAGAAGGAGATATTGTTAGTCCAAGGCAACTAAGCAATCAAAATCAAATTCAAAAATCAAAGGGAAAGGATCAGAATTCACTCAAGCGGTGCGATCCTCCTCCGCGAGGGAAGCTCGGTGGATGGCGGAGGCGAGCTGGCTCTGGAGGTCAGCCAGAGCAGCCTCATGGGCGGCAGAAGAGGAGGATGATGATGCTCCATATGCAGGGGGAGCCGCCTGGGTGTAGACGGCTCGCTACGCCAAAAGACGATCATCAGCGGTTAATCGTCAAAACAATTAATTAAGTAAAATGTCCATTCATATTCATGTATGCATACCAGGTCGAAGAGCTCCTTCTGGACCTGATCCAACTGGGCCTCCGCATCATGTAGGCGGGCCCGGAGGTCGATGATCACGGCATCTCGTGCATCCTGCATACCACACATACATACATTCATTCACAAATATAAGTTAAAGATAATGATAAAATGAAAGAAGCATAAAAGCATACTTACATCGAGAGGACGGAGGAGTCGCAACTGATCGGTGTAGTGTGTCTGATATTGTTGGAGGTAGGCTGCGCTACTCTCCGCCTGTGACTCAACTCGGACACCCCGGCGATGCCAGTCTTCATACTGCTCTGGGAATTTTGCTCGCCAATCAGTGAGGGCTTGCTTCCCCCTCATTCTCCGTCCGACGCCCTCCGGGACCTCCTCGTCAATCCACTCCTGGTGGAGGCCCAGGGTCCTCATAACTAGGTGGAGGCGGGGCTGCTCGATCTCGTTCAGGCAGTGGAGCCACATCTGCCGACCGAACAGTCTCCAGCCAGCCGTCACCCACGGCTGGCCCTCTTCGCCCATGCCCATGTATGGGCGCTAGATCACCTGCATACAAGTTAGATGTATTCATATAAATAACTTGCATTTAATGAATAAAATAAACAAAATTGAATAAATTAAAAGACTCACCAAGAGCTCCGGGTAGTCGAGGAACTGACGGCAGAGGGCCGTCAGCTGGTGGTGCTGGGGCGCCATGTCCACAATTGGCTGCCAACGGCAAGCCAATGGGACGGCACCGGGTCATACTATCCTCGCTTGGCCGAGCGGGAAGTAGTAGTAGCTCCAAACCTGCATACATGAACATATAAGTTAGAAATCATCACATCATATCACATTGCATATCATAAACAAATAATAAGACGATTTAATACCTGAAGGAACGGCGAGAAGCCGCTGATGGTAGTCTCACGGTCAGGCGTGACCGCGGACAGGTCTGCGAACAGGTGGGCCAGAAGGGCCGCACCCCATGCATACTCCCCTAGGCTATCTAAATCATCTAACAAATAAAGAAATCTACAATGAATGTGGTCGCCCTTCGTACCGAAGAGCAACCGACCAAAGAAAAAGACTAAAAAGACCCTAAGCTGCCTATCTACCTCCTCCCCCTGACTCGGGTCACTACAGTACACAAGAGAAGAGGACTCTGCTAATCTATCCCTAAACTCTTCTCGGGTCTCGTTTGATCGACGCCGGAGCTCATCTAGTCCTAAGGCGGCCTCCAGCTCTACCCGAGGGACCATCCTGCACTCCCTGCCTAGACTAGACACCTCTATGCATAGCAATGCCTCTGCCAATCCCTGGTAGTTGGGGTAGGTCACCCCACTTACCGGCCGGCCATCTACCCTGAGGCCCGTGATCCTGGCCACGTCTTCTAGGGTAGGGACCATATGGCCAAAAGGCATTAGGAAAGCCCGGCTTTCCTCATGCCACCTCTCCCACAGCGCCTGCAGGAGGGCCAGATCGAGCCAAAATGGCTCGATATCTAAGACCTCGTCGAATCCCATCTGGCGCAGACGCGTCTTCTGAAAATCCGGAAGCCCTCTATATGCTCTTATAACTAGGTCCCAACTGATCTTGACTCTTATCGTCCCCTGCAAATGAAAACAAGGAATTTCATCAGTTAATGAACATGAAAACAGATAAAATATTAAAAGGCGTCGAGTCACATGGATGCCTATTGAAAGGCGTCTACTAGACCTGACGCAATTTGGGACCTTTTTCTATCCATTTGAAAATCTGGAATTCCGCCTGAATGGCGTCGGACCAGGACGACGCCGTTTGAAAGGCGTCACCTGGTTTGGACGCCATGCAAGGCCGATTCCGGGTTCTTTAAAAGAACCCCTTTCTCCCTCCTTTTCTCATTTCAATCAATCCACATGGAAAACTTACCAAGTGGGAGGCCTCTTCCTTTTCTTCTCCTCCTTCAACCGCTGCCGGTGGAGGAATCTCCTCTTCGAGGATGGCGGCCGCCGCCTCTAGAGCCGTAGCTTCTTCGGGGAGAGTCGCCTCGCTCTCCTTCCTCCTCACCACCGCACGGCGCGGTGGCGTTTCCCCCTCGAGCCTTCACCGTGCTCCATGGTCTTGGAAGAGAGAGTTTTGAGGGAAGAGTGGAGAAGATCGCCAGAGGATCGCCGGAGAAGAGCTCGGGGAAGAGAGAGAAGGTTTTGGATAAAGTGAGGAAGAAAGGGGGGCCTTTGCGGGTTCTGTTTGAAAAGGTTAAAATGCGTTTGGGTACAGCGATGCGTTTTAAGGCACATAAATTGAGGCGGAAAGGCCAGTTGTTTGAAATTGAGTTAAAGGCATCTGGGCATAGCGACACATTTCAGGTTACCGCCAATTCTGGTCAGAGCCATACAAGGCATGATTATTAAAGGCGTCCACACATCAAGACGCGTTTCAGGGGATTAATCATAGAATTAATGACGGAGTTCTGGAAAAAGTAAGAGAGAGAGTTGAAAGGCGTCCGGCCTAGTGGACGCGTTTTAAGCTTAAATCAGGATTTTGAGGATTAATGGCTAATTTTTGGAAAATGAATTATGTTTGAAAGGCGTCTTTTTGAGGGGACGCGTTTTGGATTAAGTAAATCCGAACTGTCATATTTTAAGGAAAAATCCAGTTTTTATTAAGGGAAAAATCATGGAAATATCACAGGAAGTTAAGGGGAGATTTCAAGGCATAAAGGGATGACTCTTTATTCAATAAAATCCTTTATTACATCAGGAAAAGAAAAAAGAAGAGGGAACACTTAAGGAAGAAGTTCATGAAGTGCTTGTACGTATGGAAATTTCAATCCTCTATCGCTATTTTTAGAGGATTTTACATGATGGTTAAAACTAATGTTCTATAAGGTAGCAATAAGTTCTGCAGCTTCGTAGTCTTCATCGGATTCCAGAGCACGCCTTTTGATTGGAGATGTATGGGAGAACTCGGGGAATTCATGGCAAGGCAGGCTGAGTTGAGGGAAGCATCGGTGAGGGTTGTACAGCACAAACTCAATAGCCCCGATCAATTTAAGTTCTGCTCCTGCTGCACGGCGTACTCGGATGGGTTTTCCAACCAGGGCAAGTGGAGAAGGGTCAAACCTGTTGGATGACATGAGTCTCAGATACTCCCTCCAGTCGGCTCGGGTCTTGAGCTTTGGTACTCGGTTGATCATCCGCTCGTTGAATTTCACGATGTTGGATATGTGGAAGATCGGGCTGTTCTGGTAGATCTGACACGGTCTTGCTGACATCCTCGTGTGATATTCGAATTTGAAGTGTAGCTCGACCCACAAAGCGAAGAGCAGCATGCACCCGTAAGGAGGTTGACCTGTGGATGCCGTAGAGAGCCCACTGTAGAGGTAAGCCAGGACCGCAGTGCTAATGGATTTCCCCTCGAAGATCGCACAGATCGCACTGACTTGATCATCTTCGAGGATGTTGTCTTGCGCAGGAAAGAACAGAGCCCCGGCAAGGCACGTGACAAAAGCTTTCGTCACGTCTTCAGCTTCATCTTCCCTCAGATCATCGATCTCGTATAAAGTCCATTCTGCAAGCTTTGCGAGATTGATCCCTTTCCTGGTAAGGCACCCTTTCACCTCTGTGGAGTCCTTCATGATTTACGTCAATAGTTGTTGGCCGGTGATCTTTTCCTTCATCAAAGCCATATTATTCTTGATCTTCGGAAGGCCCAACAAGAGCTCGGCCTCCTCTAGAAGGATAGTGCACTCGAATTGAAGGAAGAGAAACGTATGGGTTTGAGGATGCCACTGCTCGATCAAGGCACCCATGACCGTCCAATCCACGTTTGGGCTCTTATAGTGCTTAGCGTGGACCACTAAGCCTTGAAGATTCCACTTGGAGATGAAAGTTTGCATGGAAAGTTTTGGACTCTTAGCGAGTTTGCGAATCCAAGGGAGGAAAGTGAATCTCCTTGGACCGGGAAACATGGGTATGCCTAGAAAGATGGAAGAAAAGATCAATTTGAAAAGAACATGAAGAACATAGGGGAAAAAGAAGAAATTGAAGAAGAAGGATTGAAGGAAAGAGAATTCGACTTACTTGAAGGTTAGGATCTCTCCCGCTTAGGTGATTCTCCACCTCGGAGAGCTTCTCCAGCGACCTCCTCATCCTTTTGCTTGAAGAACTCATCTTATTTTCGAGTTCCTTCCTTCTTGAAGCTTTGAAGCCTTGAAAACTTTGGAAATCCCTTGAACCTTGAAGGAAAACTCTAACCTTGGATCTCTAGATTGTGATAGGGTTGCTTTAAAACAAGTTAATGATGTTTATATAGAAGCAATTGCGATCTTAGGTAGGCTTTTCCGGATTGGAAAAGGGATGAGCATGGGGAGAGTTGGAATCCGATTGGAAATCAGCCAGAACCTATTTCTGCGACAGAAAAGGCGTCGTTGAACAGCGACGCGTTTTAGGTGACTAAAGGGCGTCGGCGCGACACGACATTTGATCGTTCCAAATTGTGCATCGTTAAACACTCATAAGAACGCTCAATCTAAATTTATTCGGCTCATTTAAATTAGATTTTGAAACTTGATAATGGTGAGTCCGAGTCGATCCACAGGGAATAAGATCTTAATTTTGAAAACCTTGTGATTCTTAGTTATCTAAAAATAGGTAAAAATTTAAGTGAACTAATTACTTATCCAAAGTAGAATTCAATTAACTAATGTTACCAAAAAAATATAATTACATAAATTAAACAAATCCCCCCCCTTTTTTTTTTCTTTTTTCATAAATTAAACACAAGCATATATGGAAAACAAGCACAACTAAAAAAATATAACAAAAACACCGTAATTTAACTATGTGTAAATCATTAATTATCTAAAATTCATGAAACAAATTACAAAATTTATGGTTCAATATCCTTAAACTAAACAATCAAACATCAAATAATAACTAACTAATCCTAAACAATTAAGCTAATACTATACTAATGGGGGAGAGAAAGAACAGAGCAACAGCAGCTTCAGTGGGAGCGCCGGCGCAGTGGACCGCTGAGGATGCTGGAGCTACTGGCTACGTGCATGTGCTGTGAAGTTGCTGGAGGGGGCTCGTCGGCATGTCCTGTTCACATGAAATAAATATAAATAAGCACATTATCATAAAAATATCATTATATTTATTTATTTCGTCTCGGTTTTGTCGAAAAACCGCAAATGCACTATACTCCATTAATCACATGAAATGACGATGTTTTTAAGTCAGAATTTGATGAAATTGGTACCGTTGGACTTGGTACGCAATTATCTATCATTTCATGCTATTTTACAGATAAAAACATGAGTATAATACGTTTGATTGCCTTTAAATGATCAATTTAACACTTTATCACACCCCCCAACTTACTCATTGCTAGTCCCTTAGCAATGCAAATAAGGAACAGTTAGGACAAATAATGAATTATCATGCTTCATTTGTAGTATCTTTCACAATCAATTTAAGTGGTAGCCGGTTGGTTAAGCTAAAGTTTTCATATCCCACAGTATTTTGATTCACGACAGGTGATTGTGCATGAAAATTGACACACTTAGAACTCGTTTCCGACCTCTCTGGTATATTCTTGCCTTTACTACCCTTTAGATAAGACTACCTGGGGAGGAGAAGAGAATAAAGGATTTTCCGATCAGTCAGTGAGGATTGTTTTTCAGTTCCCGTCCTAACTCAACACTTTTCATGACTTGGTCATATTTCTGGTACGATGGACTTTTTAGCGTGACTTTTTTCATTTCATTGTACTTTTGCTTTTGAGAGTGCATACTTTTTGCCACTCTCTTTGAATTGCCTGAGGGGAGGTGCGTACTTTTTGCCACCTACCTTCCTTTAGTTCTTTTAATGCCTTCTATTGCCTTTAGTGTTTACAGCTGTCCATTTTAAATGACCGTCTCTTTTAGAGTGCTGAGTGGGACAGTCCCCCATTACGAATCCTACACATTCCTTTCGTTCAACCTAAAAAGAAAAAATTAGAATAAGTAGTCTTATCCTTAAGGTTAATTCCAGCAATTCTATACTTTTAAGATCTTTCATTTATTCTAAGTTGTCGTGTGTGTGTGAAAATTATTCTGCCGTGGATTTTTGTGAAGTGGGATATTTAAACTTTGAAGGTTCTTTAACCAATGTGACTAACAGAAAATTGATTTGTTTAAGATTTACTTAATGAAATATGATTTCATGCAATTTCCATAGGATGTGAAAAGAAGTTTTTGAAAGAAATTTTAAAAATTTGACCATTTTTCAGTGAAAGATATCAACTTTCTTCAAAAGATTTTCCAATAAATTCATATCAAATTGATTGTCCCACCCCCCAACTTGATTGACATTGTCCTCAATGGCATAAAAGATATGAAAAACATGTCAGCCAGAAGAGAAGTGTGAAGGAGAGGGACAACCTGTAATGAAGAGGATGCGACATACCCAGGGCGACTGCTGCTCAGGGACCTAAAAGGAAAGGAAACACAAAAACTGAAGTAAAATATTGGGTTGCCTCCCAATAAGCGCTAAGTTTATCGTCTTCAGCCAGACAGAAGTTCAGTTATTGTGGATCACTCAATTCTATGGATTCAGGTGATGCATTTTGAAGATTTTCAATGAATGGTTTCAACCGTTGACTATTAATAGTAAAAGTGTTCCCACTCTTGGGATTCAGAATTTTAACAGCTCCATGATCGAAGGCTTTAACGACCACGAATGGTCCATCCCATCTGGATTTCAGTTTTCCTGGAAATAAATAGAGCCTAGAGTAAAATAGCCAAACTTTCTGATTTGGAAGAAAGGATTTTTGCACAATATGTTTATCATGGAAAGCTTTAGTTTTGGCTTTATAAATCTTTGAATTTTCATAGGCCTCGTTGTGCAACTCTTATAGCTCACTCAGTTGTAAGGTTCGGTGGGAACCAGCTTGGGCTAGGTCCAGATTGACTTGTTTGATGGCCCAAAAAGCCCTATGTTCCAATTCCACCGGAAGGTGACACGCTTTTCCAAAAACCAGGCGATAAGGAGACATGCCAATAGGAGTTTTGTAAGCGGTCCGATAGGCCCATAAAGCATCATCCAATCTTTCAGACCAATCTTTTCTATCGAGCCTAACGGACTTTTGCAGAATATTCTTAATCTCTCTATTGGAAACTTCCACTTGGCCATTGGTTTGGGGATGATAAGGGGTAGCTACTTTGTGATTAATCCCATATTTCTTAAACAAAGCCCGAAATTGGTAATTTGTGAAATGCGTTCCCCCATCACTTATGATAGCTTTAGGCCACTCGAACCGAGAAAAGATATTTTTCTGAACGAATTTAATGACCGCTTTATGATCATTGGTTCGGGTGGCTACTGCTTCAATCCACTTAGAGACATAATCCACCGCTACCAGTATATATGTATGTCCAAAAGAGGGTGGAAAAGGTCCCATAAAGTCAATTCCCCAAATATCAAAGACTTCAACCACCAAGATTGGGTTGAGTGACATCATATCCCTTTTCGCCATATTTCCTACAGCCTGACATCGGAGGCAAGTTTTTCTAATTCATGGGCATCTTTGAAAAGTGTGGACCTGTAAAAACCACTTTGCAGAACCTTGGCTGCAGTTTTCTTTCCTGAGAAATGGCCCCCACAAGCTAGATTATGGCAGAAGTTGAGAATACTCTGTTGTTCTTCTTCAGGAACGCATCGCCTAATGATTTGATCAGGACATAATTTGAATAATTCAGGATCCTCCCAAAAATAATACTTTTCCTGGGAAAAGAATTTGTCCTTCTCACTTTTAGTTCATCCTTCCGGAAGCTGATTAGTCACCTTATAATTGACAATATGAGCGTACCAAGGTGCAACAGTGTGAGAAATGGCCAGTAGATTCTCATCAGGAAATGAATCAGTTATGGGTGCACTTTCGGAAATCACAATTCGGGATAGGTGGTCAGCTACCACATTCTCAGAACCCTTCTTATCCCGAATTTCCAAAATCAAATTCCTGAAGGAGTAAGATCCATCTAATAAGTCTAGGCTTTGCATCCTTCTTGGTTAACAGGTATTTCAGAGCATATTGATCAGAATAGATTATGACTTTTGCCCCCAAAAGATAAGATCTGAATTTTTCTAGGACAAAAACCACAGCTAATAATTCCTTTTCTGTGGTGGTATAATTCATTTAAGTATCTGTAAGGGTGCGACTTGCATAATAGATCACCACGGGACACTTGTTGATTCTTTGTCCCAAAACCGCACCGATAGCATAATCAGAGGCGTCGCACATGATTTCGAAGGTTAAAGACCAATCTGGAGATTGAAGAATCGGAGCTTTGGTCAAAGATTCCTTCAAAGAATTGAATGCCTTGATGCAAGATTCATCCATTTGGAAAGGGACATCTTTAGCTAAGAGAAGAGTTAAAGGCCGGGCAATTTGAGAGAAATTGTGGATAAACCGGCGATAGAAACCGACATGGCCAAGGAATGAACGGATCTGTCTGACCGAGGTCGGAGGAGGAAGATTGGATATAAGATCGATCTTAGCTTTGTCTACCTCTATCCCCCTTTCAGACACAATGTGGCCTAGAACAATGCCCTATCGAACCATAAAATGGCTCTTTTTCCAGCTAAGTATCAGATTGGTGTCTATGCATCTTGTTAGCACATGTTTAAGATTTTCCAGGCAATTTTCAAAAGAGTCCCCAAAGATTGAGAAATCATCCATGAAAACTTCGAGGAATTCTCCTACCATATCGGAGAATATAGCCATCATGCACCGTTGAAATGTGGTTGGTGTGTTGCATAATCCGAATGGCATCCTTCTAAAAGCAAACGTGCCATAAGGACACGTAAAGGTGGTCTTTTCTTGATCTTCCGGGTAAATAGCCACTTGATTGTACCCGGAGTACCCATCTAAGAAGCAAAAGTATTTCTGGCCCGATAACTTTTCCAGAATCTGATCCATGAATGGGAGTGGAAAGTGATCCTTCTTAGTCATGAGATTCAGCTTTCGGTAATCAATGCACACTCTCCATCCCGTGGTGAGCCTAGTGGGTACCTCTTCTCTATGATCATTCTTGATAACCGTTAATCCAGATTTCTTGGGTACCACTTGGGTTGGGCTGACCCATTTACTGTCTGATATGGGGTAAATGATACCCGCATCCAGCCATTTCACAACTTCCTTCTTCACCACTTCTTTCATATTGGGGTTAAGCCGCCTTTGCATCTCCCGACTGGGCTTAGAATTCTCTTCCATATAGATGTGATGCATGCAAATGGACGGGCTAATTCCCTTTAAATCTGCCACCGACCATCCAATGGCACCCTTGTGGTCTTTGAGGACCTCGGTTAATTGGGCCTCTTGCGGCGATGTGAGATTTGCCGCAATGATGACCGGGAGAGTTTGGTCCGGGCCCAAAAAGATATACTTGAGAGACTCAGGTAATGGTTTGAGTTCAAGCTCAGGAGAGTCCTCTAAAGATGGCAAAGCGGGCTTAGATTGTAAGGCTGGTAAAGGTTCAACCTTGGGCCAAGATGTTAATGGGCCGGGAGAATCTTTTAAGGTATTGACTTCCTCCAAAAGGTCATGTGTGAACATCTCATTTTCTTCAACCAAATTATCCAAGATATCAATAGTATGGCATTCTTTTTCATGATCTGGGTATTGATAAGCTTTGAAGACATTAATCTTGACCTTTTGACCCCCAAATGAAATGTCCATTATGCCAGTTTCACAATTTATATTAGCTTTGGCAGTGGCTAAGAATGAACGACCTAAGATGATCGGGGTGTGAATGAGTTCCTCAGGTAATGCCATATCCATAATAAGAAAATCCACGGGAAAATAGCAATCATGAACCTTCACAATAACATCCTCAATTAATCCCCGTGGAGTTTTCACAGACCTATCAGCCAACTGCAAGATAATGGGTGTGGGTTTTAATTCCCCAATATCAAATTTTTCATAAATGGTTGTTGGCAAAAATTCACACTAGCACCTAAATCCAATAAAGCTCTATCAAATGTAACTTCAGCTAAGTTACATGAGATTAGAGGTGATCCAGGATCCTTTAACTTCTTGGGTAAATGATTCATCACAATCGCACTAACATCTTCTGAAAGCCGAACCTTTTCGGGTGCCATTCTAGATTCTCTTCGTGGAGTGCATAATTCATTGAGAAACTTAGCATAAGCTGGCACATGCTTGATGGCATCGAGGAGTGGAATATTAATTTGGACTTATTTGAATAAATCCAACAACTCCTCATTCTGGGCCAGTTTCTTCCTGGCATTGGGCTTTGCTAACAAGGCATTAGGAAATGGCACCCTAGGTTGATAAGAACTTGGGCCTTCATCTGTTTTCCTTTTTCCTTTCGGGTCCTCCTCCAACTTTTCCATGTTGGGTTCAGCTTCACTCTCACTTTCAATTTCCTGAGGCCCATCAGTGGAACCTTTGGCTAACTCTCCATCTGCATGTGGTTTTTCTAAACTTCTCCCACTCCTAAGGGCTGAAATGGCTTTAGCATTCTCAAATTGTGGCCCTTTAGGTTGTGGTAATGGGCCAGGCTGAGGTAAAAGGCCCGATTGTTGTGGAAAACCCGGAGGTTGATTCCTTGGATTGGCAATGGGTTGACTAGGAAGTTGACCCACTTCTCTTCTCATCGTAGCCTCAGCTAATTGGCCCATTTGACTTTCCAAGTTAGTAATAGATTGTTGCTGGGTCAAAATCAGTTGTTGGAGTTGAGTGAATTTGTCATCAAAGTTGTACTGAGGAGGTTGTTGGTAAATAGGTGGAGGATGGTATTGGGTTGATTGTCCAGATTGGAATGAATGGTAGTGGGCCGGTTGACCTGATTGGAATGATTGATAATGGGTCGGTTGACCTGATTGATACTGGGTCGGTTGAGAAAACTAGGCTTGAGATCCCCTAGCCTGAACATTTCCATAGAAATTAGATTGCTGTTGAAATGAATTATGTGGCTTTTGGGCTTGATGCATGGGAGGATTGGTCATTGGTAATGGGGCCTGCTGATTCTTCCAAGAGAAATTAGGGTGGTTTCTCTAACCATGATTGTAAGTATTTGTGCATGGATCATTATTGGGCCGGGAGAATCCGTGGGCAGCCTGAACTTGTTTTTGAATGAATGGTCGAAGTTGGGTTGCAGTTGGGCATTCATTCACTTGATGGGTTGGACTTGCGCATAAGGCACAAATGTCATGATTAGCAGAAGATGGGCCTTCATATAGACTAGATTGTGTTGGGTAAGTAGGCTCTTGCTTGTTTAAGGCCAAGAGTTGGTCTAATTTCTGAGCCAAGATGTCTACCTTATCTAATTTCTGATTAATCAGATTTATGTCCATTCTGGATTCGACCTCTCAACGGGCC
The DNA here is from genome assembly GCA_030544215.1 of Zantedeschia hybrid cultivar. NCBI lineage: Eukaryota > Viridiplantae > Streptophyta > Magnoliopsida > Alismatales > Araceae > Zantedeschia > Zantedeschia hybrid cultivar. The sequence goes on from JARZZO010000005.1 coordinate 22,636,461, forward strand.
TTAAGTTCATACATTCCAGTCCGTTTAGATGGCCCAACAGACCTCTCATAAGATGATAATGAGGCATGATTGGTGGAATTTTCACTTAACATCTCAAAAAGATCATAGGTCTCATCTTCATTTTTCATCATAAATGCCCCTCCACATGAGGCATCCACCATCTGTCTAAACTGTTCAGACAATCCTTCATAGAATGCTTGGACAATTTTCCATTTTGAAAGCCATTTCCTAAGCAATTCTTTCAGTCTTTCTCAAGATTTATGGATCAATTCCCCGAGAGTTTGGGTAAAACTCGTGATGGCCCTTCTCATGGTATTGGTCCGCCCTATGGGATAAAACTTCTTGAGAAATTCTTTCTGCATTTCTTCCCATGTCCTAATGGGACTTAATATAGTTCCCAACCAATATTTAGCCTTATCCTTTAATGAGAAGGGAAATAAGATCAATTTAAGGTCATCATCGGTGAAATTCTGGATCTTCACCGTGGAATAGATTTCTAGAAATTCATCCAGATGCTTATAAGGATCTTAATTAGTATTCCCATAAAAGGATGGGAGCATCTGAATGGTGCTAGATTTAATTTCATATTGATTGGCTGGATTCTGAGGAAGAGGAATACATGATGTAGGTTGATATCGATTTGGAATGAAATAGTCCTTCATTTGCTTTGGTGGGTCCTGATTATCAGCCATTTGATTTTGTGGTGGATTTCTTTGATGTAAAATTCTTTCTATTTCAGCAAATGGTCCTAGAAGGTTAGGGTTTTGAGATATCCTACCTTGCATACACTAGGACTGATGGAGAGAGGATGGATTTGAATTTTGTTTTCTATTTCTTATTTTTATTTTTATTTTTTTAAATGCAAAAAATTTTGACAAACAAATTATCCTAATGATCTAATGTTAACCTAGACTCTCTATGTGAATTTTCTTATAAGGTGAATGGAGTCCACCTCAAGTCACAACCACAATCAATCAACGGCCAGGTAAGAGGTGGGGTAGTGGGAGGCTCCCCCTACTTTCGTAGGGACCTAATTAGAGAACCACTTTCCCGCTTAGACGTTTGCCTTTTTAACCTCTAGCCTAGACACCGTTGCCAAAAGTAGAGGCAACCCGAAATTTAAACCACTCACGGTGTAAACCCTAGATTCTCTTTCGACTTGCTTTTAATTGGACGAGGAAATACCAATGCAAGGAAGGTGATTTGTGAGCTAAGGAAGGGTGATCAAATCCCTACCTTATGTAGTTAAAGTTGTTGCCCTTAAAGTCTTTCTGAATGCAATACAAGGCAATAAGCAAATCAATGCAAGGTGTGTTGATGCAATCATAAATGACTTGCTAAAATTGAAACACGTACCTTTCCCCCGCAATCTTCAACAATTTATGGAAATTACTGTGAAAGGAAACTAGCTCATGCTTTCCTAGAATGATGAATGCCTAGCATGGAAGGTTTCTAATCTTGGAAATGAAGGTTTTAAAATTTGGATGTTCTTCTTTTGTTCCTTTTTTAGTTAATGGAAACCTATCTAAACTAGAACTTACAAAAATGGAAACTAACTAAAGTAAGGAAATTGAAACATAGAAAGTTGGAACACACTTACCATGATTTCGCTTTCCCTTTTTTTTTTTTTTCAATATACCTGCAAAAATAAGAAAAATAAGGTTAGCTAAAGATTAATTACACTAAATCCAAGATAATCAAAATTAAAAATCTAACTCCCCGGCAACGGCGCCAAAAATTGATCGTTCCAAATTGTGCATCGTTAAACACTCATAAGAACGCTCAATCTAAATTTATTCGGCTCATTTAAATTAGATTTTGAAACTTGATAATGGTGAGTCCGAGTCGATCCACAGGGAATAAGATCTTAATTTTGAAAACCTTGTGATTCTTAGTTATCTAAAAATAGGTGAAAATTTAAGTGAACTAATTACTTATCCAAACTATAATTCAATTAACTAATATTACCAAAAAAATATAATTACGTAAATTAAACAAATCCCCCCCTTTTTTTTTCTTTTTTCATAAATTAAACACAAGCATATATGGAAAACAAGCACAACTAAAAAAATATAACAAAAACACCGTAATTTAACTATGTGTAAATCATTAATTATCTAAAAATCATGAAAAAATTACAAAATTTATGGTTCAATATCCTTAAACTAAACAATCAAACATCAAATAATAACTAACTAATCCTAAACAATTAAGCTAATACTATACTAATGGGGGAGAGAAAGAACAGAGCAACAGCAGCTTCAGTGGGAACGCCGGCGCAGTGGACCGCTGAGGATGCTGGAGCTGCTGGCTACGTGCATGTGCTGTGAAGCTGCTGGAGGGGGCTCGCCGGCATGTCCTGTTCACATAAAATAAATATAAATTAGCATATTATCATAAAAACATCATTATATTTATTTATTTCGTCTCGGTTTTGTCGAAAAACTGCAAATGCGCTATACTCCATTAATTACATGAAATGACGATGTTTTTAAGTCAGAATTTGATGAAATTGGTACCGTTGGACTTGGTACGCAATTATCTATCATTTCATGCTATTTTACAGATAAAAACATGAGTATAATGCATTTGATTACCTTTAAATGATCAATTTAACACTTTATCAACGTTATTCAATTTGTTCTGCTATTTTTACCCGAAATCCAATATTTAGCCATATTTTGATGCTTGTTTGAAGTTACTGATGAATTTTGAGTGCAGGTAATTCAAGAAGATCCAAATGAAGCTGAAAAATATCAAGAAGATCCCACTGTGGGAGTTTATGAGTCCCAACCGTGGCTAAAAAGATTGTTATCTCTATCCCTTATACTCTTTCATGTAATTAATTTGCATCATCATTATTATATGTTAAATATTTATTAGAGTATATCAAGGACCTTGTGGTTTTGATGAAACTGGAATTTGAGTTCCCCTACAACAAAAAAGTGATATTTCCAGAGAATTCTTAATCGCACGGATAGGCCGTTGGATTGTTAATTAGTAGGGACGATGGTTCCACTTTTGTGAAACGGTGCGTAGATAAACGAGCTTCGGCTTAGCACTGGATTACAAGAATTGGTGTCTTGACTCATTAATGACAATTTAACAATATTATCCTTGATTAATTTATATTTCATTTGACTTTATATTTTTCTTTTAGCCCAGCATGCATTATATAGGACTTTGAAATCATTATGATAAGAATTAATTATTGATTAAGTTTCTGACCATTGATCAAATAATTCCCAACATGATATGAAATATTCCATTCTGAATTAAGTATCTTGATTATCTTTGAAGTTCGCTTGAAGATATCCTTAGAATTCTATCCTTTCTTGGACTCTTTATCCAATATTTCTTGTTTTCTTTTAAGATCCATTATGGCTGCAGCACGCCCACATTGACTGGCAATCGCTCCCCATGATGAAACCTGAAGTGTCTATGACCTGGGGTACTTCCCACTCCGTGGAAGTTGATCGACCTTATTTTATTTCCTTGTCTACCTCATCCAGACAGGATTAATTCCATTGATCTCCTTGAGCTATCTTCATTAATGATTTTGAGAAAAATTCCAATCATGTGATGTTAAGAGCGTGTCTCATCATACCTTGGCATCACCTTTTCGGTACATTCTATTTCATTTCACTCCCTTGCAAAGACGATGTCAAAGTGAGGCAACTGTAGACACGCTAATTTTGACATCATTTTGAGTAAATTTCATATCAAATAATAATGTCTCAGAATGGTCTGATATTTAATCATCGGTTAATTTTTATTGATCCTTTTGAGTTAATTATCTAAATAGTGTCAGGTCAAACTGACATGATTTAAGTTAATCAATTAAATTGATTTTAACTCAAATTTCAATTAAAATATGAAGAAGTCTAAAAGACGTCGACCTGTGTAGACGCCATTTAGAGTTTATTCTTATTTTGATGTTTAAATTTGAACTTTAATTAATTGATTAATTAGCTAAAAGACGTCTGTTAGGAACGACGCCATTTAAGTTTCCTAAGTTGTTTCTACCTCTCTTCCGGATGTTTATCCTTATCTTGATTAGTCTAAAAGGCGTCTTCTATAGGCGACGCATTTTAGATAATTACAGATAAAGATGAATTATTTCCGGATGTTTATCCTTATCTTAATTAGATAAAAGACGTCTTCTATGGGCGACGCGTTTTAGATAATTACAGATAAAGGTGAATTAATCTGTATTTATCTGTTTGTCAAGCTGGATAAACTTCAAAAAATTTCTTCATGTAAATCCGCGAATGCAAAGAAGTCTATAAATACCCAGCCTCTTGGACGAGTGACAGTGAGTGATGTTGAGTGATAATTAGTAATTATTTTGGTGGTGATTGGAGCAAAGAAGCTTGACGACGTCCGAACGCTGAAGGAGCGAAGTGCTGCTACCATCAAGAGTCTTCATCCATTCCTCGTCCATTCAAGATCCTCTCAAGACCAAGGTTTCCAGGAGCCATCCAGCTTAACTTCCCATTTATTTTCCTTCTCACATTTTCATCATATTAGTCTCACATCTTCGTCACATCACTCCATGCAACACACACACACATTAGCATTGTTTTCCGAATCTATTTGTTAAAGAGGTTTAAAAGACCATCATACAAGTGAGTTCACTTGTTCAGTTGCATATTTAAAATTTTCTCTGGAATGGATACTACTTCTTCTTAAGTTATCATCATTGTTCTTTATTTCTTTCTATTTCTTACAAGATACAAAGGAGAATCAAGGGGAGGGAATCAACAACGAACAACAAGGAATTTGGATGATCCTCAAAACTCAATAATCAAAGCAAGAACAAAGATAGAAAGGGCTCTCTTTCTTCAGCCGGCTGAAGGAGGGGAACCAAGAGCTCAACATCTCTTACATCTAAACAGGTAGGCGATCAAATCTTCTTTTGGAACTTTTTAGTCAAAAGTTTCTGGTGATCACATCACCTAGTCTCTTTTTAATAGGTTTATTTTTCACTTAAACAACATAATTTTCATGATAATCACACACTCATTTTAAGCACTCACACCCACAAGCTCATCAAGAGTAAAAATAGTGAGATTTTTCGCTTCTTCTATTGCAGTCAATTTGGGACTCTATGATAATGGTAGGGACCTTAAAACTTTCTTCACTAATTCAATGCTGGTGTAGATTTTATTAAGAGCCTTGAAACCATTCACAATGTCATTGAAGTGGATAAATATCTATCCAATTGATTCTTGATGTTCCATCTTGAAAATTTCATACTTGTTCACAAGTATTTTGATCTTGGTATCCTTAACATAGGGGGCATCTTCATAAGTCACTTCCAATTTATCCCAAATTTATTTATCACTATTACAAGTAGACACACGGTTAAACTCATTTGAAGAAAGTACACAATATAACATATTCATAACTTTGTCATTCAATGAAACTCTATGGACATCTTTCTCATCGCATTCATTTTTCGCCTTAGTGGGCACATATGGACCTCTTTCTACAATCATCCAGACATCATAGTTCATATCCTTTAAGAAGATCTTTATTTGAGCTTCCCAATAGGTATAGTTGGACCTATCAAAGAGTGGTAGATAGTTAATAGAAAATCATTCACCCGGGTTAGTCAAACTTCTTAAAATCTCTCTTAGATCGTTAGATCTTCCTCAAGAGACCTTGCTCTGATACTAATTGTTGGATTTAGAATTATGACAATCACCCTAGAGGGGGTGAATAGGGTGATAATTGTTTTTTCAGAAATCTTAAACTCACACAATAAGCCTTAACATGGTGCACACAATGATAATTGAAATGATATGAATGCTAAGCACAATCGCACAAGAGGCGCAAGATTTATAGTAGTTCAGTCTACCAAATGGTGACCTACGTCCACTCTCCAACCACGTTAGACTTTTTTCACTAGAAATACAATTCTAGTACATTGCTAGTAGATCCAGTCCTAGCAAACTAAATACATTAGATATCAAGTCTTTAGCTAGGCTTCTCCTAGATACAACGCCTCTAGTAAGGCTCTCCTTAGATATAATGTTTTTATTAGACTCACCTCCAACCTTTCTAAGGATTGGCCCTCTTCTATCATAGGAAGGAACAGAATTTCTAATCTTCTCAAAGATTGGTCATCTTCCACTAAGGAAGGTACACAATAAAAAACGAAAGAAAGGTAGGAATCTTAACTTTCTAACCTATTCCACACATACAAGACAATGTTTACTTTTTTAATATTACAAGAATGAAATAAGCAAAAAAAGTTCAAGCTTTTAATATGTTCTTGGGCTATCCTTGCTCTAGGAAATTAGTTGATGTAGATGATGCTCCTCCGAATCCTCCTACCGGCCCTTGCTTGAGAAGCTCCACAAAGATTTTCTCCTTAGAAGAAGAAGGCATGTTGCACATCGATGATGCTACCTGTGGTCTTGGTCTTGGCCTTGATGAATAAGAGGATAGAGATCCACCAAGCTAACACCTTCCTCTTTGACCTACACACATAAGAAAAATCTTATAAGGAAAACCTCATCTCAAGGGTTAGAACCTAAGCACAAGAGGAAGCCAAGAAACCCAAGGAGCTCTCTCTCAAAAACTCTCACCTTTTTCCTCCAACACCTTAGCCAACAAGCTTGTCACACTCTCCCTTTTATAGGCATCAAAAAGAAGCCTTAGCCTTAGGTACAACCTAGGAAGGTTCTACACATATTTTAATATTTTAATGGCACAAAGGTCTAAGTTATTTTGAATCATATCATTTGATTGGTCCTTTGTTGTATCGGCTAGTAGGTGTAGGCGCTCGGAACGTCCCCCGCCGCGGCTGCGGGCTTCGGATCGAGGGTTTCTCCGTTCGTCTCAGCACTGTGGCGATTTAAAGGGGGTTAGAAATTAAGGTGTGATCGCCAGGAGCATTACCTTACGGTCCCTGTGCTCTGCAGGATGGTGAGGATGTGATCGCGTTCTGAAGGAGCGGGAGATGGTGGTTTCCCCTTCTCTTCCTCCGGCCGGCCAGAGGAGGAGAGCTCGGTAGTCCGCGCGCAGGATCTGGTAAGAGCCCCTGAAAAGAGAAGACAAACAAAGAAAAGAAATAACCCGATTAGAACTGTGACATGTAGACTCCGTTCATGCAAACATAAAAATTAATTGGAATTGAAGGGAGACACACCGGATGGGTGGTTGGGAGGGAAGGTGACCATATGTTATGGCCACCCACCTCCCGTTTTTTTGTTTGGAGCCTCTGGGGGTAAAGGGTGCTAAGTCATCCTAAGATGCATGCATGCAGATAAGTGCTCGTGTGTAAAAAGTGAGGTGATGTATTAAAAGTGGACAGAAGAGTGAGGGAGGAAGAATGTCACGGCATGGATGGAAAGTGAGAATGCAATGAGATGAAGAAAGGAGAAAAGTAAAAGTGGGTTAGGAAGACAAGCCCATTTGGAGTGGAAGGATTCCTCTGGAACTCTCTGACTCTTTGCCCGCTCGACTCCTTAGAGCCGACCCGCTCTGAGAAAGAAACTCCTTCTTAATACCTTTCCAACCCCCTTGCTCGAGGGAACCTGGGGGGTTTAAATAGATGAAGGAAAAAAAATGGGAAATAGGGGTCTAAATCCCCGTAAATCATCCTGGAGCTAATGGGAAGTGGTCAAGGATCGGAGGTGGTGCGCACGGCAGTCGCCGGAGTGGGGAGTGATAGAAGTAGTGGGGGTGAGGGCGGCGAGTAGAGGAGATCGTGGGGAAGACGAGGTCAAGGGGGTGGTTAGGGAGTGGACGGCCAGCCAACATGCCTTCCACTCCCGTGGAAGGCCAGGTAGCTGGCCTTCCACGAAGTGGTGGAAGGCGGCATGGTTGGCCTTCGAAGGGGGTGGAAGGCAAGGGGTGGCTTTCGAAGGGCGGTGGAAGGCAAGGGGTGGCTTTCGAAGGGTGGTGGAAGGCGGGCTGGCTGGCCTTCCACGGAAAGGTGGTAAAAAGTGAAAAAGGAGGCCAAAAGGTGGAAGGCAAGGTGGTTGGCCTTCCACGGGTGGTGGAAGGCAGCCTGGTTGGCCTTCCACGAAAAGGTGGGAAAAAGTGGAAAAGGTGGCCAAAAGGTGGAAGGCAAGGTGGCTGGCCTTCCACGGGTGGTGGAAGGCAGCCTGGTTGGCCTTCCACGAAAATGTGGGAAAAAGTGGAAAAGGTGGCCAAAAGGTGGAAGGCAAGGTGGTTGGCCTTCCAAGGGTAGTGGAAGGCGAGGGGTGGCTGGCCTTCCAGGGATGGTGGAAGGCGGCTTGGTTGGGTTTCCACGGGTGGTGGAAGGCGGGCTGGCTGGCCTTCCAGGGATGGTGGAAGGCGGCCTGGTTGGCCTTCCACGGGTGAGAGGAAGCGGAGATTAGTTAATGGACCTGATTATTTAGTGGGTTGAATTATGTGAGAAAACCTGATGGGCTAAATGAGATGGATAAAATGATGGGTTTGGTGATGATGGGCTAATGATGGATAGGGTTCATGACCAAAAGGGTGGTCCAAAATCGGTGTCTACAAATGCCCCTCTGGGACACCTGTTTTGCAGTGGAGTGGAACGGAATGATAAATAGGTGTTCCGGAAATCGAACCTGATTTTGGACAGCCCAAAGAAGGAATGAGCTATATCCAAGGATGATATGCGAATGCGGCAAGTGCATGAAAGCTAGCTATTCGAGTTGCAAGAGTGGTTTAAGAAAAGGGACAAAGTTCAGTACTTGAGAATCACAGTCCGTGGGACCCTCAGGTGCTGGAACCGCAAGGCCTTGGCGCATCAAGATGCAACGATCTGGCCCAAGGGGATCTCAAGCATGAAGGGTGTAGGAGTGTGACTTGAAGAACTCTCGACACAACGGGCGCGCGGTGGCCTGGCGCATCATGGGATCGCCAAGTGAGAGAATCTTAAGCCCACGTATTGGAAAAAAGGATATGGTCTTGCAATTCGAAGAGTTAACAGACGAACAATTGTCAGACTCACAGATCATCGATGGGTTAAGCAGATTGATGAATTATGGTCATTGTCCCTAAGGCGGGAGTGGATGCTTATGCAAATGCATGGTGGTTTAAAATTAAAAAACAAATTCCTAATGCAAAACATGAGGGATTTATTGGCCAATCGAATAACTTGGAGAATATAGACTCCTCATTGTTTTGTTTAAAGAGGAACTCAGAGTCTATACGCCCGAAGTTATTAGCCTCATGTGTCTTCAATCCTACTTGCTTCAGATTCCCTGCAGCTGCAAGAACGCACATTAGTAAATGTAAATAATCAATGATCCACAATATCTTAATGACAAGCTGCAAGGAAGCGAGGGACAAAGGTCCCTGTCGAGTCGAAGCCAGCACGGAAGATATGGCCATTCTCAAAGTAGAATGCCAATCCGGCTGCTTTCGGCTTCGACTCGACAGCAAAAGTGTCCACCTTTTGGACATAGAATCATTTTCCTGTATGCACAAAAATGAAGGGGAAACAATTAGTAGTATCTGTTTTCGGCCCCTTGCCCAAAAAGAGCAACTACCTTTTCCCTAGCCTTCGCATAGGGTCAAGGGGCCGTGTTCAGACAAAAGGAAGAATATTGAAACTAATGTGACAAGTAAACATGCGAATGCTGGTGGATATTAACAAGTGGGATGTGTGGTGAAAACATGTTTTTGATTCCGCCTGCCTGGTGGCTGCCCAAACTTAGGCTGGTTGAATGATGAAAGGGAAATGCACACTCAACTTCCCAGGTATCCTAAGCTCACATCTAGATTGATTTGGGCCTCTAGACTCCTCAAACTAACCTTGACCGGCTAAGACTCATATTGATGACAATACCGTCATGCCATGCTTAGGCTCCCAGCTGCTTCCGACCAGCAAGTTTGCCTAAAAAGTTTTCGAGGTAAATAATTTGCCCGACCCGGATCTGTTTCCTCACAATCTAGAAGGTATAAGATGGAACACCTTGGAACCCTAACGGTCAACTGCGCGACGCTGACCCGAAATCAGACGTCGTTGTAGCTATAGGTGACGCGCATGCATTGACGTAAGCCCGAAGTCTTCAAGAGTGCTCATTGAGATTATGGTTAAGAAATTAGTTCACCAGAAACACTGACATTACTCTTCACCCATTTTGGACTCCTGTGATCATATGAGCATGTGATGATTTTTGAAAAATGAACCATTTTAAAATGATGTTCAGTCTTTAGATAGCTCTCTCGTGCTAAAACCTTGAGGGAGAAAAAGTGAAGAAATTATGGAGACAAACCTCACAGGAGGATCAACAAAATCGTTAAAAAGGCGAGCTGTGACAAGACGGACCCCTTTTGACCTCTTAGATGCCCCTATTTTGACTTTTCAGGCCTTTGGTGGATTTCATGGCCAGGCACGGTCACGACCAGGCTTTTTTCATGATTGCTTGAACCCCTTTTCTTTTTTGTATTTCTTTTTGATGCTTTTGACATTTTTCGAGGTTATTTGATATTCTGCCTGTGGGGACACTGCCCTCTTCACGTGCTCTAGTCCTTTACATTTTATTTTTGGGCCCTTTTGAGGGGTTACATCTATCGGGTTGTTGAGGAACCGCAATTTGCTGAGCTTGACCGTTTAAGGGCATCAACTGTCCTGATCGGTCGAGAGACGAAGAGCAAATGTTGCATTTTGACAGTGTACTAAAGACTTGGAACTCATTTTAAGAAGGTTCTTTTGAAGAAACGTGTAGGTGTGTGCATCTCATGATGATCGTAGGGATCCGTATGAAAGTAAAGTAGACACATCCAAGGTTCTGGTGGACCAAGGTCTTAGCCAAACCTTAATGTTAACCCAATCTATCATGCAACTAGACCTAGACAGGGGGTTACATAGCAGTCACCAGATAGTTGGATTTTGTGTCTTTTCTGATCTTTTTTGTCATTTTCATTGAAGTATGCACATATTTACAAATATCTTTGATGCTTTTTTAATATTCGATTTTTTTTGAGATTTTGAGATTTTTGATTTTTTTGCATTTAAAGAGTAGAATTTTTTAGACTTCTATCCAAAGAAAAACATTTTTCAAATATTTACACTTATTTGCTAACTCTTGAACAAGAAACAAAAGAACTTACTTACCTCTACAACTTGTAGATAAAGAAGAGGCTATCCAATCCCCAAGCGATTATGCACAAGAGTCTGAGGGTGAGCCAGACATATTGCAAAGGTGGGTCTTTGAGACAAAGACCCAATGATGGCAGAATTGCCCCAGGAGTGTGCTACGACCGATGATAAAAGCCTGAGAAGGGAAGGTGTGTGAAATAGGAAGGAAATGAGAGCGGTGGGTACCGGTTCATCCCTTACTAAGGAGGCTCCTTCTCGTAACGTGGTTGGTTCATACAACAGCAGCTGTGGACCGAAATCTTCTGCATCTTCTCTTCGAATTTCATTGATTGTCTCCTTCAACTCCTCCTCAAGATAGTGTATCTTGAATACCTCTTGACTTTCCTTCACAAAGTGATCCAAGAGACTCCATTTTCTTGATCCTTCAGTTGGTTTGGTTGGTAGGCAACCCAATTTGAATCCCCCAATGGTCGGATTTTCGAAGACAGGTTCTCAAATTCCTTGCTCTTCCTTGCCTAACCCAGATCTCGAACTATACCCCATTTTGTCCATAAGCTGCCAACCTATGCTAGGCTGGGGCTTGGCCTGAGAGTCAACCGATGAAAGGATGGGCTCTTTCCCTTTTCCAGAAGTGATCATGGATGGAATTTGTTCAATCAAGACTGAGTCCAAAGCCTCAAGATAGGGAGTTCTCTGCATTTTGACAATCTTCCCATTGTATGGGAATTTATAGCACTGATGATTAGTGGAGGGCACTCCCAGGGTTTGGTCCATCCAAAGCCTTCCCAGAATGACGTTGTATATGGGCTTGGCATTAAGGATGTAGAATTCAAAGATCAAGGCCACTGGGCCAATTTCCGGTTTCCCATTTGAGACCATCATGGAAGTAGACTCAATCTCTTCTAGATCAATCCCTATTTTCTTGGGGGTATTGAGTGGACAAACATTGATTGATGCCCCGGTATCCAACAGGATGGAGTCCAATGAGTGACCCTTGAGTGTTGGGGTCAAGCATGAGGGAAGGGATTGGCATCCAGGGGGAGCCAGATCTTTATCTGTGAAGGATATCGTAGGTGTCTGGGTGACTGAGAGAATGGCCTTTGTGAGCCCCCTGACAGGAAGATCTTCATTGAGTGTAATTCGCTGGAGGAATTTGAACAATGTCTCCCTGTATGTAGGAGATCTCCCAATCAATTCTAGGACCGGAATCTTGGTGGGAGTTTTTTCTAGATGACGTAGGATGTCATATTTGGATTGAGTAATCCTTCTAGACAGATCTGAATCTTCTTGGGAGTCCAAGGGTTGACTTGTTGGGGGAATGATGCGATTTCTCAGTGTAACACCAATAGGACTGGGGTCCACTGCCTGATCTGACTTTAGTAGTTGAACTGGTGGTGAATTCATTAGGCAGAATTGGGTTACTGGACCCGGCTTTGGTGTTGGACACAAGATGGATAGAGGAGGTTCTCTTATTGAAACTGAGGGAACTTGGACCAGAGTGACTGGGTTGATGGCTGTTGGTTGTTCCCTAGGTCGTATCAAGACCAAAGGTTTGTCTTGGATGATAGTGGAGACTCCTTGCAACGGCTCTCTAGGTTTGGTCGTCCTAGTAGGGCACTCACGCCATATCCCAACCTCTTCATACTCCCAGTACTGTCCTCTACTATCGACATTTGGTTCCAAATTTTTGACAAGGGTGCTCACCCTTTCTAGAGAGCTAGATGGATCTTGAGCTACCTGATGAGAGGGCGGAGGGCCCTTGACTTTCAAGGTTCCAATAGCATCTTTCATGTGCCCCCAATTGATCTTGGCGCTAGAGGAAAGGGGAACTGCTGAATATGGTTTCTGATTGGATTGGTTGTCTGATCTGGACATAGGACTGGGTGACCCAAAGGGTTGCCCCAAGGCACTCACCTGTTCATTGATTGTCACTCCCTCTATTTGTGTAGTCCTCTTACTTCTGTTCTGATTTTCAAAGCAGGATGGCAAAGTGGAACTCCATATCTGAGATTGAACTACCCGAGCTCGATTATAAAGTTGTGCGAATGTGTGAAATTCGCTTAGCATGAGAATGGCTCGAAGCTTCGGGGTAGCATTATTGACCAACATGGTGATAGCTTGAGATTCGGGGATTGCCACTTTCGCCCTAGAGGCCATTGCCCTCCACCTGTTGGCAAAATACGTGAACTCCTCTTCAGGCTTCATCTTTTCCATCACAAGATCAAACAAGGTGGGAGGCATGGTTGTCATATGACTAAACTAAGTGATGAATTTTTCAGAGACCATATCAAAATTGATTAGGTCTGTGGCGGGCAAGGAAGAAAACCATCTTAAGGCCTCACCTTCTAAGGATTTCTGGAACAGATGAACAAGGAGGACTCTATCGTAGAGCCATTGATGGGAATCCATGAGGAAACCTGACAGGTGATCATGAGGGTCAGAGGTGCCATCATATTTTCTGTACTCGGGAGCTTTGAATCCTGGTGGAAAGTAGGCCAGAGGGAGCTTACAATAGCTCGAGAGAGAGTGCGGTTGTTTCAGAGTAAGTTTCTCGGCCATGAACTTACGCACATAGGTTTCAACCTCACTTTTGTAGATGAATTCCTCCTGCTTGAGAGGAGGTGTAGTTGGAGAGACTGGAATCGGCATGACTGGTGGAGCAACTGGAGTAGGAGTTGGCTGGTTGATGTGGGTCTGAGCTCTGTTGGGAGACCCTTGGAAGTGAGTTCTCCGAGGAGTGGCATCTTGAGTTTTGCCACAGGAGGCCCATTGGATGAGTTGATCAGGGGTGTACCATGATAACACGGCAGTAAGTTTCGGGTCCTCACTCGGGTTTTGGAAGGTTCTGTTGGAGATTATAGGGTCACTTTCTGAAGAGGAAGATTCATCCAAGTATCTTCTCTTAAGTTCCTCTCTAGGTGTTTGGAACATGCCCACAAATGTTTGTGGATCCTCTTCAATCTCGAACAGAGGGTTGTGTGTGACATTATTACCAAACTCATACATGCCATCATACACAGTGTTAACATACATTTGGTTCATTATGAAATACAAATCCTAAGAGATTTTATATTTCACTTGAAATGTTAACTGTGTATTATGAGAGTTGGTTTCTAACAAATCAAGTTCAAACCCTTAACGACCCTTCACTTTTCAAAAACTCGTTCCACCAAGATTTAATTAGGTGTCTTTAAATTTTGAAATAATCCTCTCAGTGACACCTATAGGTAGATGATTGTAGATGGAAAGGTTGAATTAATCTCTCACACAAACCCGAGGTTCCTATAGAGTGGTTTCAGGTACAACCTGCTCGGCGGCCAAGTGGGAATCCCTGACTCGCGGAGACTGACGAAGGTTCCCAACAGAATAAGACTAGTCACACCCGAGTGGGAATCCTCAGATGGAGAGTCAGACTCTGTGGGAGAGGTAACTAGAAGTGTGATGCCGGCTCTTCCTTAAAAACCCCCACGCAGAACACCCTGAAATTAACCCACAGTCCAACAGACAGAAGAAGAAAAGAAAAGACAAGAGAACAGTAAACAAAAAAGCAAACTAGAATGCGCAACAATTTAATCAGAAATATAAAAAAAAGGACACTAAAAATAATCAGGCAGCCAGAAAGGCCGGAGCCTGGACGGCCAGGCAGTCGGCCGTCCAGCCTGGACGGCCAGGCGCTTGGCCGTCCTGGGCTCTGGACGGCTAGGTACTTGGCCGTCCGGGCTGGGTTGGACGGCCAGGCACTTGGCCATCCGGTCCACTGGACGGCCAGGTACTTGGCCGTTCGGTCTGCGCTGGATGGCCAAGTACTTGGCCGTCCAGTCTGGGCGGCCAAGCGCTTGGCCGTTCAGGGCTCTGGGCGGCCAAGTGCTTGGCCGTCCACGGGAGGAGCTTTTATATTTTTAAGCTGTCTTACCTGCGCGGCGAGCAAGAGAGTGTCCCACCGTGATCGTCAGAGGGTTGTAGGCGCTCGGAACGTCCCCCGCCGCGGCTGCGGGCTTCGGATCGAGGGTTTCTCCGTTCGTCTCAACACTGTGGCGATTTAAAGGGGGTTAGAAATTAAGGTGTGATCGCTAGGAGCATTACCTTACGGTCCCTGTGCTCCGCAGAATGGTGAGGATGTGATCGCGTTCTGAGGGAGCGGGAGATGGTAGTTTCCCCTTCTCTTCCTCCAGCCGGCCAGAGGAGGAGAGCTCGGTAGTCCGCGCGCAGGATCTGGTAAGAGCCCTTGAAAAGAGAAGACAGACAAAGAAAATAAATAACCCGATTAGAACTGTGACATGTAGACTCCGTTCATGCAAACATAAAAATTAATTGGAATTGGAGGGAGACGCACCGGATGGGTGGTTGGGAGGGAAGGTGACCATATGTTATGGCCACCCACCTCCCGTTTTTTTGTTTGGAGCCTCTGGGGGTAAAGGGTGCTAAGTCATCCTAAGATGCATGCATGCAGATAAGTGCTCGTGTGTAAAAAGTGAGGTGATGTATTAAAAGTGGACAGAAGAGTGAGGGAGGAAGAATGTCACGGCATGGATGGAAAGTGAGAATGCAATGAGATGAAGAAAGGAGAAAAGTAAAAGTGGGTTAGGAAGACAAGCCCATTTGGAGTGCGAAGGATTCCTCTGGAACTCTCTGACTCTTTGCCCGCTCGACTCCTTAGAGCCGACCCGCTCCGAGAAAGAAACTCCTTCTTAATACCTTTCCAACCCCCTTGCTCGAGGGAACCTGGGGGGTTTAAATAGATGAAGGAAAAAAAATGGGAAATAGGGGTCTAAATCCCCGTAAATCATCCTGGAGCTAATGGGAAGTGGTCAAGGATCGGAGGTGGTGCGCACGGCAGTCGCCGGAGTGGGGAGTGATCGAAGTAGTGGGGGTGAGGGCGGCGAGTAGAGGAGATCGTGGGGAAGACGAGGTCAAGGGGGTGGTTAGGGAGTGGACGGCCACCCAACATGCCTTCCACTCCCGTGGAAGGCCAGGTAGTTGGCCTTCCACGAAGTGGTGGAAGGCGGCCTGGTTGGCCTTCGATGGGGGTGGAAGGCAAGGGGTGGCCTTCGAAGGGCGGTGGAAGGCAAGGGGTGGCCTTCGAAGGGCAGTGGAAGGCAAGGGGTGGCCTTCGAAGGGTGGTGGAAGGGGGGCTGGCTAGCCTTCCACGGAAAGGTGGTAAAAAGTGAAAAAGGAGGCCAAAAGGTGGAAGGCAAGGTGGCTGGCCTTCCACGGGTGGTGGAAGGCAGCCTGGTTGGCCTTCCACGAAAAGGTGGGAAAAAGTGGAAAAGGTGGCCAAAAGGTGGAAGGCAAGGTGGCTGGCCTTCCACAGGTGGTGGAAGGCAACCTGGTTGGCCTTCCATGAAAAGGTGGGAAAAAGTGGAAAAGGTGGCCAAAAGGTGGAAGGCAAGGTGGCTGGCCTTCCAAGGGTGGTGGAAGGCGAGGGGTGGCTGGCCTTCCAGGGATGGTGGAAGGCGGCCTGGTTGGCCTTCCACGGGTGGTGGAAGGCGGGCTGGCTGGCCTTCTAGGGATGGTGGAAGGCGGCCTGGTTGGCCTTCCACGGGTGAGAGGAAGCGGAGATTGGTTAATGGACCTGATTATTTAGTGGGTTGAATTATGTAAGAAAACCTGATGGGCTAAATGAGATGGATAAAATGATGGGTTTGGTGATGATGGGCTAATGATGGATGGGGTTCATGACCAAAAGGGTGGTCGAAAATCGGTGTCTACAGTAGGGTAATGTAAGGTGTCACTTGGATAAAAAAGTCCTAGTATAAGAGTTCCCTTGAAGAGTCAAATAGATGGTAGGTGAAAAGGTGATAGTGATGTGTAACATGTAAGGAGAAAAAGTAAGTTTCTAAAAGGTTCTAAAAAGTACCTTAGAATCTCAAAAAATATTTGAGGATCTATACTATCATGGGAGAAAAGGTATTTTGTCAATTCATGTTAGTCTTTTTATTATAAAGGTTTCGATGTGATTGTCCTTGCTCTATGACAGATCAGTCTGCCCAGTCACATGGGCATCTAGGTTGCTTTGGATGACCAGCATCCAAAATTAGATGACTAATACCTTGTGTAGGCAAAACAAACCCCCAGAACCTTCACTAGTTCTAGTCGACCAATTTCTAAATTGGCTGACCAATTTTTTAGGCTCAAAAAAACTGAGTACTAGTGTTGGTCGACAAATGGCCACTTGGTCAATCAAACTGACTACTCAGTGGAAAACTGAGTGTTGGTTTTAGTCGTCTAATCTGGTGCTGGTCGACCTATACCCACCCATTTGGAGTATAGCCTTTACATTCAAATTTGATTTTTGAGGATCCTTTTTAAGGTCATTTTGATATTAAAAAAAAAAATTTGCAGCCCAAAAATCTTATTACCTTCATACCCATATGAAAAAATATTTGGCAATATATCCAAGGGAAATATGAAAATGAACATTTGATTACCTTTAAACTTATCAATAACATCTATTATAGTTATAAGTGCTTTGTTCCATCAAAATCATCCTGAGATGATCAATAAGTGGGAATGCAATACATGATCCTTAAAGGCCACAAGAAGGAAATGTATACTAAAGGTTTAAGCAATTCCTCTATGCTTTCCTATGCTTATCTCAACCTTATATCCATAATGCTGACTGGAAGTTCTGCCTACACTATACTGTGTCATTTAAGTGCTCATAGCCCGGTCTTCCTCTCAAATTATCTTGCTGAAAGGTTGAAAGGGGGAGAAATATAACAAAAAGATATTTAGCAATTGGTACAGGGTCTTTAGCATCATAATCACATTCACATATCTCTGATCAAGTAAGTCAGTTACCAATTGTTCTGAACTAAGTTGCCTCATTCGAAAATATACAAATGACACTGAGCAATATAAGGCATTACGTAAGATACAATGATTCCTATTTAAATCTTATATGAATTTAGCATGATTTATTTAAGTCGAATAGCACCACAAAAATTATAAACCGAGAACACCCCCTTGCACATGAACTACCCCCATTGAAAAATATTACACCATCACTGCACAAAAAAATGATCCCATTACAAAATGCGTATATATACAACCAAAAGAATCGAAGATGAAAACAAAAGAAATTACCCTAGAAAACTTTAGGGATAACATTGACTGAAGGCCTTTGAGCCTACCTCCTCCACCTAATCAAGTGCACTCTCCACCTTGTTGAGAGGAGCGAAGATCTCCTCCTTGGCAAGAGAGAATGCCTTGGCTTGGCCAACACCGTCGACAGGTGCGGAGAAGAGTACCAGGAGAAACACAGACGTGGTCGTATGCAAGGTGGGCACCCTCGCCCATGGACCCCACAAGGACCAAAGGCAACGATTCTAGTTGGCGATGGCAATGAAGTGGATGGCGAGGAGGACGCAGGGGTGGGTGGGCAGGCTGCAACCATAGCTCTTACGGCCATCATCCCCTCATTGCTACCCCCGCCACCAATGCTTCCTTGCTCGGCACTTCAAGCTCTCTTACCCCCTCTCTCTTTGTGGAAGAAGAGTCCCATGGATGAAGGATACTTATGAAGATGGGATCCGACTGACCGAAGAAGGGAAGCCATAACAAATTAGGCTTCGAATCAACTAGAGCAGAGAGGGAAAGCAGTGACCAACCTCCTTTAAGTAGAGCTGCAAGGGGCATTGGAGAAGTTAGGGCATCAGGAATCTGGATCTAGGTAGGGAGGAAGAAGATGTTGGACCTTCACGTGAAAGCTGTTGCTTGTACGCCTCAAGGATATCGAGTGTAGAGGGAACAAAGTTATTTCATGGGGGGATGCTGAATAGGGAACCCTGGGTTAACTCTAGGTTAACAAAGAAATACCCCATTTCTAACTCGGGTCAACCAATCTAGCCTATCAAAGCACTTTTGGGACAGAATATGGGGTAACTCCCTATCGTACTAGTGCTTAGAGAAAATGTACAACATATCACATAGAGGATAGGGGGAACACAAAGGGTACAAAGCAGATGTGATAGAGAGGCGGATACAATGAAGACAAGCCTATCTGCTGCAAAAGAGATAGATGGGTACTACACATCATGCAACAAAGCTCAAAGGAGCTAGACCAGTGGGTAAAAATGATTCCAGCATGCCGAAATAAAAGAATGCTAGTGAGAGCTTGGGAGCTTCAACAAACATCCAGGCCGGGGTTTGTCACCATGATGCAAAGGGGGGGGGGGGGACCAAAATGGCAATATGTAGCTGCATAAATCACGGCATCTGAAGAGCATGTTGGAAGCTTGAAAGATGCAAGCCACCAAGTTGGACATGTGATTGTGCACAAGTCTACAAGCTTGAAAGATGCAAGCCACCAAGTTGGTCATGTGATTGTGCACAGGCCTACAAGCTTCAAAACTATAGTTGAGACCTCTTATTGGAGGGGCTTCAGAGAGGAAGGAAGACACAGTCGATTAAAAAGTTTGAAGCTAGCACTAGCCAAGGTGAATGACAGATAAGCACCCATGGAAACAAGGGGATGGGAACACCAAAAGAAACCAAGGGAAGCTACAAACAAGGAGATAGGATTGCACAGAGGGACACCTACAAAGAAACCACATGAGGATAAAGAACTAACTACCACAACACATCAGATAGAAATAAAAGAAGAAACAACGAAGAAGCCAAAAGTTGAACCCCAGTGACGATCTAAGAGACTACTCAATGGAAAAAAATCCCACGAAGGAGGAACCAAAACTCCAATTAAGGGAGACAAAACTAGGCAAGGGAAAACCTTTATCTGAGCAACCTTCACTTGGGAGGGAGAAGGAAAAGCTTTCCTTGGAAGGGAGAAGGAGAGGGAGGGTTCCTCCACCAAAGAGAAACCCCTCCCCCCAGCCGGCACACCGAAGGAGACCTCTCCGGATGGGATACCTCCAAAGACCAACCTAGATTCAACCTCGTAGACGTCTGGTTAATGAGTCCTCATTGTAATGCCTATATAATGGGTCGGATTTCTGCAAATTTGTAAGTCAATCAAGTACATGAAGTATCCCCCTGTTCTTTCTTTTCTTCTCTGTTTTCATTGTACCTTGTTCTTCTTTGTGCAACACTTGCAATCTTCTATAGTAGAGAACCGAACACTTCCCACATGTCAGGCTGCCTTGTGTAACCTATCGGCCTTGTAATGAACTCATTCAATTTATAAGTTGTACACTTGAACTCAATTTCTCTATTGGCCTATTCCGCTAGTCGGCCTCATCCGCATAAGCCTTCTCACCTACAAGAGTGAGTTGGATCCAGACTCAGCCTGTTCGGCCAATCAGCCTCATCTGCATAAGCCTTCTTGTCTATGGGGGCGAAACGGTTGCGGACTCATCCTATTCTGGTAGTCGGCCAGTTGACCTCATCCTACTCTGGTTGCAAACTCGACCTATTCGACCTGTTTCGCTAATTGCCCTCATCCGCATAAGCCTTCTCTCCTACAGGCGTGTGTCGATTGCGGACTCGGCCTATTATGCCAATTGGCCTTATCCGTGTAAGCCTTCTTACCCATAGGAGCGAGTTAGTTGTGGACTCAGCCTATTCGACCTATTCGGCCAATAGGCCTCATCCACATAAGCCTTCTCACCTATGGGAGCGAGTCGGTTGCGGACTTGGCCTATTCTGTCAGTTGGCCAACTGGCCTCATCCACAATTGACTCCCTCCCGTAGGCGAGAAAGGCTTGCGAGGATGAGGCCAACTGGCAGAATAAGTTGAGTAAGCAACTGACTTGCTCCTGTAGGCGAGAAGGCTTATGTGGATGAGGCTAATTGGCCGACTAGCAGAATAGGCGGAG
This sequence comes from Zantedeschia hybrid cultivar, assembly GCA_030544215.1. Lineage (NCBI taxonomy): Eukaryota > Viridiplantae > Streptophyta > Magnoliopsida > Alismatales > Araceae > Zantedeschia > Zantedeschia hybrid cultivar. The sequence continues at coordinate 22,657,293 of JARZZO010000005.1, forward strand.
TCTGCAATTGACTCGCTCCTGTAGGTGTGAAGGCTTACATGAATGAGGCCGATTGGCCGAACAGGTCGAATAGGGTGAGTCCGCAACCGACTGGCTCACGTAGGTGAGAAGGCTTATGTGGATGAGGCCAATTGGCCGAACAGGCTGAGTCCGCATCCAACTCACTCTCATAGGCGAGAAGGCTTATGCAGATGAGGCCGACTGGCTAACTGGCGAAATACGTCGAGTCCGCAATCGACTTGCTCCCATAGACGACAAGGCTTACATATGAGGCTGACTGGCCGAATAGGCTGAATCCGCATCCGACACTCTCTCATATGTAAGAAGGTCTACATGGATGAGGCCAACTGACAGAATAAGCCGAGTCCGCAACCGACTTGCTCCCGCAGGTGTAAAGGCTTACACAGATGAGGCCGACTCACCGACTGGCCGAACAAGTTGAATCCGCACACAACTTGCTCTTGTAGGCAAGAAGGTTTAAGCAGATGAGGCCGACTAGTCGAACAAGCTGAGTTCGCACCTGACTCGCTCTCGTAGGTGAGAAGGCTTATGCAGATGATGCCAACTGGCCGAACAGGCTGAGTCTGTAATAAACTCGCTCTCGTAGGCGAGAAAGCTTATGCAGATGAGGCCGACTGGTAGAATTGGCCGAGTTTGCACCCAACTTGCTCCCGTAGGCGAGAAGGCTTACGTGGATGAGGCCAACTGGCAGAATAGGCCGAGTCCACAACCAACTCGCTCCCGTAGGTGAGAAGGCTTATACGGATGAGGCTGATTGGCCGAACAGGTCGAATAGGCCGAGTCCACACTTGACTCGCTCCTATAGGTGAGAAGGCCTACGTGGATGAGGCCGACTGGCAGAATAGGCCGAGTCTGCAACTGACTCGCTCTCGTAGGCGAGAAGGCTTACACAGATGAGACCGACTAGCTGACTAGCGTAATAGGTCGAGTCCGCAACCGACTCACTCTCATAGGCGAGAAGGCTTATGCGGATGAGGCCGACGAGAAGAATCGACCAAGCCTACAATCAACTCGCTCCTGTAGGCAAGAAGGCTTACAGGGATGAGGCTGACTGGCCAACTGGCAGAATAGACAGAGTCTGTAACCGACTCCATCCCATAGGCGAGAAGGCTTACACGGATGAGGCCGATTGGCCGAATAGGTCGAATAGGCTGAGTTTGCAACTGACTTGCTCCCGTAGGCGAGAAGGCTTACATGGATGAGGCCGACTGGCAGAATAGGCCAAGTCTGCAACCGACTCGCTCCCATACCAATTGGATATATAATTGGATATATGAGATAGAGAGAGGGAGGTGCACAGACCCCATTACCAAATTCATCTCACCATCCATCCATAGATTAAATAGTCCCATTTTAGAAGTCCATGATTATCGGGATCCAAACATTCGTAACAAACATCACATGTATCATAAATGCAAACAATTTGAGGTCAACTATTGATCATTAATTAAATAAATTAGAAATAATCTTTTACTTCTAAAAAAATTAATGATAAATAATTATATTTTTAAAATATAATTTTTTTGAGGTTAATCTCTTTCAAGACACTTTTGGCCTGCTATATGATCAAATCATGGCAGCAATTAAAATAACAAGTCACGTTGCATGTGAAATAAACGAGTAGAGGCAAAATTTTAATTTCCTTGTGTAAAACTCATTTCAGTCGGAGGTTAATCTCTTTCAAGACACTTTAATAGTGTGTTGGTCGACCAATATCCACCTGTTTGGAGTTTAGCCTTTACATTCAAATTTGATTTTTGAGGATCCTTTTTAGGGTCATTTTGATCTTAAAAAAAATAACTTTTACAACCCAAAAATCTTATTACATTCATACCCATATGAAAAAATATTTGGCAATATATACTAGTGAAATATGAAAATGAACATTTGGTTACCTTTAAACTTATCAATAACATCTATTATAGTTATAAGTACTTTGTTCCATCAAAATCATCCTGAGAGGATCAATAAGTGGGAATGCAATACATGATCCTTAAAGGCCACAAGAAGGAAATGTATACTAAAGGTTTAAGTAGTTCCTCTATGCTTTCCTATGCTTATCTCAACCTTATATCCATAATGCTGACTGGAAGTTCTGCCTACACTATAGTGCGTCATTTAAGTGCTCATAGCCCGGTCTTCCTCTCAAATTATCCTACTGAAAGGTTGAAAGAGGGGAAAATATAACAAAAAGATATTTAGCAATTGGTACAGGGTCTTTAGCATCATACAAGTAAGTCAGTTACCAATTGTTCTGAAGTAAGTTGCCTCATTCGAAAATATACAAATGACACTGAGCAATATAAGGCATTATATAAGATACAATGATTTCTATTTAAATCTTATATGAAATCAACATGATTTATTTAAATTGAATAGTACCACAAAAATCATAAATTGAAAACACCCCCTTGCACATGAACTTCCTCCATTGAAAAATATTACACTATTACAGCATAGAAAAATGATCCCATTACAAAATGCGTATAAATACAACCAAAAGAGTCAGAGATGAAAACAAAAGAAATTACTCTAGAAAATTTTAGGGCTAACATTGACTGAAGGCCTTTGAGCCTACCTCCTCCACTTGATCAAGTGCACTCTACACCTTGTTGAGAGAAGCGAAGATCTTCTCCTTAGCAAGAGTGAATGCCTTCGCCTGGTCAACACCGCCGGCAGGTGCAGAGAAGAGTGCCAGGAGAAACACAGATGTGGTCGTGTGCAAGGAGGGAGCCCTTGCCCATGGATCCCACGAGGCCCCGAGGCAACGATTCTAGTTAGCAATGGCAACGAAGTGGAAGGCACGGAGGACGAAGGGGTGGGCGGGGGGGCTGTAGCCATAGCTCTTGCGGCCAGTATCCCATGGATGAAGGATACTTATGAAGATGGGATCCGATTTACCGAAGAAGGGAAGCCATAACAAATTAGGCTTCGTATCAACTAGAGCAGAGAGGGGAAGCAATGACCAACCTCCTCTAAGTAGAGCTACAAGGGGCATTGGAGAAGTTAGGGCATCAGGCATGAGCGCTGGACCATTCACATGAAAGTTGCTGCTCATACGCCTCAGGGATATCAAGTGCAGAGGGAACAAAGTTATTTCATTGGGGGAGGCGGCATAAGGAACCTTGGGTTAACTCTAGGTTAACAAAGAAATATCCCATTTCTAACTCGGGTCAACAAATCTAGCCTATCAAAGCACTTATGGGATAGAATAGGGGGTAACTCCTTATCATACCAGTGCTTAGAGAAAATGTACAACATATCACATGTAGGATAAGGGGAACACAAAGGGTACAAAGAAGATGTGATAGAGAGGCAAATACAATGAAGCAATGGTTATCTGTTGCAGAAGAGATAGATCGGTAATACACATCACACAACAAAGCTTAAAGGAGCTAAACCAGTGGGTAAAGATGACTCCAACATGCCGGAATAAAAGATCGCTAGTGAGAGCTTGGGAGTTGCAACGAACATCCAGGCTGGGGTCTATCTCCATGATGCAAAGTGGGGGGTGGGGGTGTCAACAAAAGCAACACCCAAAACGGCAATATGTAGTTGCATAATTAATGGCAGCTGAAGAGCATGCTGGAAGCTTGGAAGATGCAAGCCACCAAGTTGGGCATGTGATTGTACACAGGCCTACAAGCTTTAAAACCATAGTTGAGACCTCCATTGGAGAGGCTTCAGAGAAGAAGGAAGACACAGTCGATTAAAAAGTTCGAAGCTAGGACTAGCCAAGGTGATTGAAAGATAGGCACCCATGGGAGACAAGGGGACGGAAACATCAAAAGAAACCAGGGGAGGCTACAAAGAAGGAGATAGGATTGCACAGAGGGGCGCCTATAAAGAAACCACATGAGGAGGATAAAGAACTAACTAGCACAACACATCCGATAGAAATAGAAGAGGCAATGAAGAAGCCGAAAGCCGAACCCTAGTGACGATCTAAGAGACTACTCAATGGAAAAAAAATCCCATAAAGGAGGAACCAAAACTCCCATCGAGGGAGATAAAACCAGGCAAGGGAAAACCTTTACCTGAGCAACCTTCACTTGGGAGGAAGGAGAAACTTTCCTTGGAAGGGAGAAGGAGAGGGAGGGGTTCCTCCACCAAAGAGAAACCCCTCCCCCCAGCCGGCACATCGAAGGAGACCTCTCCGGATGGGATACCTCCAAAGACCAACCCAGATTCAACCTCGTAGACATCTGGTTAATGAGTCCTCATTGTAACGCCTATATAATGGGAAGATTTTCTACGAATTCGTAAGTCAATCAAGTACATGAATCATCCACCTGTGCTTTCTTTTCTTCTCCGTTTTCATTGTGCCTTGTTCTTCTTTGTGCAGCACTTGCAGTCTTCTATAGCAGAGAACCAAACATTTCCCACATGTCAGGCTGCCTTGTGTAACCTATCGGCTTTGTAATGAACACATTCAATTTATAAGTTGTACACTTGAACTCAATTTCTCTATATGTGTGAGTTCATAGTTCCCCCCTTGATGATTATTTCATTCTTCTGATATTGTTTAAGTCGATATCTTAAATCCTGAAAGTCGGACGATCAGCGTCAAAGATAAGTTTCCTAAGTATGGATATGATGCCCACATATCCTTGTGAACCGGAGGAAATCCCTCCAGGATTTTACCGCTTCTACAGCAACCCAGCAAAAACTGAGATTGGTTCCCATCGAACTAATGTCCATGAGGGATTGTGAGTTGTTATTAACTATCCATTTATAGAAATCCGGCAAGAGGTGAGTTCGGTTAAAGTAGTCTTACATTCTAAAAGAAATAAAATAAACAATACTTAAAATAAATGGTACTTACTCCACCTACTATCTTAACGTTTTGAATTGTAATAATTTCAAGATGATATCAAAACCCATAGTTACGAATCAAGCCGCTCACTCCGTATTTGTGATTTATGTGATAAAGACTAAAATTGACCTATACGTAAGAGAACATGTTAAAATAGTCTCACATCAGAAAATAAACAAAATAAATAACACTTAAATTAGATAGTATTTACTTTATTCAATGCGTTAAGATTTTGAAATAGATGGCCCAATAATTTCAATGTATTCAAAGTTGGACTGACTTCTTTTTTTTGAATGGTAACCCAGTGGAACTAGACGAAGGCCCCAACTCCAAATTAAGGAGAAGGGTTCGAGCCGGCCCGAAGCCAAATCGGAATTAAACCTCAGAGAGGTAGGAAACACACTCGAAGAAGAAAAGTCTGCACAACACGCGCGCGCAAGAAGGCCGCCGAAAATGGGACGAGAAGCCCACCCTAAATGGGTGAAAAATCCGCAGGCCGATTTCCGCCCGCCAAACTGCAGGATATGATCGAACCCGCGACCTCCCCAAGGTGAACCACTGTGCCAAGGCGCACGTTCAAGTTGAACTGATTTCTAAGTCGTGGCCAAGGGAGTCATTGGATAAGACTGGGTGCATACACGAGGCCTAACATCATGTTACACGTAAATTGGAAGTGTAATATTATCTGATCTTTGATCAGATAATTAAAAAAAGATCTAACAAGAAGAAGAAAAAAAAAAGAACGTACCCCTACGTAATCTGGCAGCGCAAATCATGCGGGGGGTACAGTGGCACAATGACAGCACTTCACTGCGTCGTTGCCGCACTGCACACAACGCATCAAGTACTAGTCAAATTTGAATGAGAATTTCACCACTCACCTGCAGTGTGTACCATTCGTTCTTTAAGATTCAACATTAGCAACAATCAGGAAAAAATAAAATTTATCAAATTTGAAAATCTCTTGAATTAAGTGGACTTCTTTTACTGCTTAGTCTTTGAACATAAGTGAACTAGCTACACATGCTGAAACCCACGCAAATGAAGTTGCTCAATAACTGGATGCTAAACTCACATTAAACCAAGATTAGCTGAATACCTCCAATCTAAACTGTTTATATGATGTTCCCTCGTGTGCCCAATGATTGCCAATATCTGAAGTGGGAGAAATTCTCTGCCACGAGAATTTTGTCTTATGATGGTGCACCGTACAGGCCTGTCCGCCACCGACTCAGTGGTCCTCCAGCAAGACTCCCCCAACACCGGCCTGCACACCGCGGTTGGTTCTTGCTTTTTCTCAGGCATGTCTTAAAATCCACTGTCACTTAGGGTCAGTTTCTGTTGCACCTAAAACATAATCAGATGGAAAAGATTTTTCAAGAAATTAATTTGTGAGAAAAATAAAAACGTAATTGATCTTTTTGTATTTATGAAAATATTTTCTTAAAAATCTTTTCATTTTGTTTGTTTGTCTGTAAAATTTTTTTCTTGAAAATGATTTCATATATTTTTTTGCTTATTAAAAAAAAATTCGCATTACAAAATTTTTAACATAAATATAGCAAAGTCAAAAGATTTTTTTTATATTTTTCTGAATTGAGAGAATAACCCAACTCTATATTTGATTGGATAATTCAAATAAAAAACATAATATCTTCATATAATCGGTAACACTATTTTTTTTCTTCTTAATTTTCAGATTGGGGTACGTTTAGTATGGACGTAAAATATTTTACTCGACGGAGAAGAAAATTAATTTACAAGAAAGATAAAAACATAATCTATCATTTAGTACTTTTGAAAATATTTTTTGAAAATTTATTTAGTTTCCTGTAAAATATTTTCTTAAAAACACACTCAATATTTTTCTAAAAATCTTTTCACTTGTTTGTTTTCCTGTAAAAAAAATTGAACTGTGTGATCAAACACATTATGAGATTATTAATATAGATTACATAGTCAATTCACTTTTTTTTTTTTCCTAAGTTGAGAGTACACCCAACTCGGCTTTTGATCATACATTTCAAATAAAATAAGATCATGTCCTCAAACATTAAAATTTGAAAAATCAGTATAATTTTTTAAACTTTTTAAAAAAAATTAAATATTTTTGAGTTTGGAGATCATTTTAGTTCGACATTAGATTAGACAATTCAAATAAAAAAAATCATGTTTCCACACTGTCAATTGAAATGGCAAAGTCAAAAGATCTTTTCATTTTTCTTCTATTTTTCTAATTGGCAGAATGTTTTAACTTGACATCTAATTAGATGGTTCAAATAAAAAAAATATCACGTCCCTACACGTTCCACATTATATATTTAGTTGTATTCAAAATATAGTTAGAAGAAAAATAATTCTAAAAATAAATTTTATTATAAAATATATTTATAAAAAAGATAATTTTTATTTATTTTTCCAGTAAAAGTGAAATTTTCGTAAGTTTTAAGAGTATCATATTGTTTTAAAGATATAAGTGTAAAATTATAATATCTTAAGTTTTAAAGATGTAAATATAAGTAATTCCGAAAGGAGAATAACTTATTGTACCCTTAGGGGTTATTACCTCGCCTCATGGTACAATCAAACTAAAAAAAACTTTTTTGAAGCCCCCAACATGTCTCACATAATTGGATTTTCTATTGAATATTCTAAAAATAATAAAAATTCAAAAATCAAGGCTCGATGAACAATAATGTACTATTCATTGAGGATCGATTTTTTAATTTTCATTTTTTTTTTTGAAGACTTGTAATATGACCTACATGCTCATATAATTCGATTTTCGATCGGACATCTCAAAAAAAAAAAAAAATTCAATAACTAAGTCCCAATGAATAGTAGTGTACTGTTCGTTGCCAAAAAAAGATGAAAGTTTATTTTAACGGCATAAAAGAAAAAGGCAGTCTCTTTTATTTTCATTCTTATCAAGCACGTAAACCTTTTGGGAAAACGACATACTGTCAAAATCCTGATTTAGATGGAGTGAACCGATTATCTTTTCTGTATTAGATTTTTTTAAAAACGTTTTCCTAACTGCCATTTGACAGGTTACGGGTTAACAAATGGATCCTTACTTTATTTAATCATCTGTTTAAAAGATATTTGATGTATTGTAAAATATTTATAAATAATTTTAAAACAATATTTTTTTCTTATGTTTAGATTGTTGTAAATCATTTTACGTTACATTTGGAGTACTGCAGATCGTTGTATATCAAAATGGATTAACCCAAAAATTCTCGTTTAAACTGATTTGATTTTCAGTGCACAAGTGATTTCGAAATTGATGATTTTAAAATAAGCTAATCTATTTATGTTAATTTTAAGATCGATAATTTCAAAACTAAAATTTTATACTATCTTATGATGCATCAAACTAGTCTTTATTAGATGGCTTGACCTTGCACTATTTGAACCTACGTGGGCTTTTATGTGCGTTACGTATGGACACATATTAATTGTGTTTTGTGATATAAGCCGCCTACTCTATTGTGGATCAACTATTCGGTAGCACCTCTCCCTCCACCCAGTCAAACACACGTTTAAAGCGGCCTAAGGTACTCTGTTGACGTAGTTAAAGAAGAAGAGATCATGCTACTTGTACTTTCTTGAGGTACTAACCCATCACTTACCTCTGTTTATTACACTCAGACTCAATCACTTCATAGTTTTGGGACGCTTAAACATATATATAGTGATGATGTAAGGGGCAGCCAACTCCAGCAAGAGTAGTGTAGTCTATATAAAAATGTAGTCTACTCTTTCAATCTCTGTCACATTCTTACACTCCTCTACATTTTAAAATGTACAATATGAACAGTAAATTATCCACTGATCGACCCGACTCGACTTTGCAATTTGATTTTTGACCGGACAAATTAAAAAAAAAAAAATCAAAAATAAAAAACCGACTTTAAATGAACAGTAAAAAAAATTTTAACTTGTCTGATCTAAGATCAAATTGCACAATTGAATCGAAACATTATGAAAGGTTTTAAAAAGACTTTTTTTAAAAAAAAACCCCTTGGTGGTGCAGCCAATTATTATTCACTTAGCAACAGATGAGACAAACGTGGAGAAGAGACATATCTGATGCAACAATCCTAGTCGCGAAATCATCCAACGAGGATCCAAACAAAGAGAAAGACGCGAACCACATGCAGCACAACATCCACCTGCTCTCGTCCGCCTCTGGTTTGGATGCTTCCGAGTTCCGAGTTTTGTCGCGCTTGCTGTGCTAGCGTTTTTGGAAGCACCCGGCCCAGGCTCGCTCGCCGGGTCTCTCATGAACCCGGTTCCTACGAGGAAACGAGTCGACCGAGTCACAAACCCTGTTCCACCTTCTATGGAGCTAGCCTCCTATCCACCTCTTCCATGGCTTCTACCCATTTCTTCCATCTCCATTCCTGTCACAGTCCTCATGGATGAGGTGATCCCTGCACACGATCCTCTTGGTCCTCGAGCGGGCACCGGCGCCCGCCCACCATGATCCCATGCATGGATGGATCCTCCCAGCCGAGAGGAGCAGCCTGAGCAGGTTCCAACGCGGGGAGCGAGCCTGCTCCACCACGGCCTCCAGCTCGGCCACCACCTCCCCCATGGAGGGCCTCCCCTCCTCGTCCGACGACACGCAGCGGGCGGCCACGTCGAGCACCCGGCCGACGGCCCGCTCCATGCTGCACGACAGCGCCACACGCGGGTCGCTCACCTCCAGCACGCGGCCGCCCCTGATGAGGGGCAGCGCCCAGGCCACGATGGAGGTGGTGCTGCAGGCGGCGTCCATGGCCAGCCGCCAGCTGACGAGCTCCAGCAGCACCACCCCGAAGCTGAAGACGTCGTTCTTGGGGCCCAGCTTCCCCGGCGCGGTGTAGCAGGGATCCAGGTAGCCGATGGTGCCCGCGGGCTGCTGCGCGCGGGGGCCGCCGATCATCCGCACTGCGAGGCTGAAGTCGGCCAGGCGGGCGTTCCAGCGGGCGTCGAAGAGGATGTTGGCGGACTTGATGTCGCGGTGGACGACAGGGGGCGCGGCGTCGTGCAGGGTGTGCACGGCGCGGGCCACCTGCAGGGCGACGAGCGCCCGCCATGGCCACGCCGGGGGCGCCGGGGACGCGTGGAGGAGGTCGTGCAGGGAGCCATTGGGCATGTGCTCCATGACGAGCAGCCTGCTGTGGCCGTGCGCGGGGCTGCGACTGACGCCGAGCAGGTTGACGAGGTGGCGACCCCGGCAGGAGGCCAGCACGTCGATCTCCTTGTCCAGCTTCGAGCTGTCTCCGAGGGACTGTAGCCCCTGCGACGGCGCCTTCACCGCAACGCACTTGCCGCCGCGGAGGACGCCTCTGTAGACGCACCCGTGGCTGCCTTTGCCGATCAGGTTCTCCAGGGCGAAGCCTCCCGTCGCGGCTTCGATGTCTCTGTAGTCGAATTCCTTCATCTCGATCATTCTTCCTCTTGTTCTTCTTCGATGCAGAGTAGAAAGGGGCCGGGTTGCTTGGGCTCGTGGGGAAGACCGGCAGAAGAAAGGGACCTTGATAGTGCGGTGGGAAGCCTCAAACACAAGGGTGGGGAAATATAAAACAAGTTGTTATAGTGCAGGAAAGCCAACACACCAAACTGTAAAGGGTGTGGAGACGGGGGAGGTGGGAGAGGGATGAGGAAGGAAGAGGAGGAGAACAAAAGAAAAGAAAGGAAAAGAAAAGGCAAAGTTATCTGACGAGGTGTGTTTAAAGTGTAATGGGCATGCTGGCTCCTCTGTTCTTTGGTCCCCCCAAAAGATAAGCTGCTATTGAGACCATCCTACACGTATAATCATAAACAAACAGTGCACAAAGACACGTCCGTACAGTTCTGTATCACATACACCGCTCGATCAAATCCATGTGCGTGCCTTCTTGGGTTGGACGGCCTTGATCTCTCCTTGATCAGCATGGCGTTTAGAACTCCAACATGTAAACATCTAACTAAGATAAGGTGCCCCAGAGGAGGTGTGGGAAGAGATGTTATGGCACGCAAAGAAAGTATACCAAGATGGATCAAAGATTGTGGTTTGCCTCACACCCGGTCCAACCCCTATGAGAAGTCCAAAACGTTGTCATTCCAGTAAGTCAGAACTCGGGAGGAGATGAAAAGAATTGAGATCGCCTACGGTCCACGATCAGTAAAGAGGGGATAGAATTTTGGGTTTTTCGATAAAAGATGTGCATACTGTACGTAGATAAGATATTAAACGGACCCAACACGCGGGTTCAGGTACGCGGTCATCGTTCCTGGTGGTGGGGTTGCGATTAAAAGCTGGGCGTTGCTTTCATATAAAACAGGGACGGATCACGAAAGGGGGGAGTTGGGGTTGGTGGTGCCCATTAGCAGCTCGCCATTTGACCTTTCGTTCTCGCCGGCGGCGCCATCCCCATCACAGCTCGCCGAGTCGCTGTGGCTTTCACGTCGGGCTGGTGGGGCCGTGGGGACGACCCATCTGTTAGGTATGGGCCATCACCACCCCCCACTTGGCCGAAAGCTAACCATTCTTTTTAGCATGCTATTAATGAGAGCTGTACACTAGGCAGTGCCCCGGCCATCCGATTTCGCAGATCAGATGGTCGCAATTTAATCTCACATGCGCTCTCCCATCTGCTGGTCCGATAGGGAGCACGTGCAACTGCGAGCGACGATCACAGAAGCATGGGCCATGCATATTGAGAATGACGTGGTCCAGTTATGTGTACTAGCTCAAGCTTCCAAATTACGAATGCTGATGTCGTGTCCGAAGGATGCAAATTAATATTAACCGATAACCTTATAACCAGCCCGATTATTTACATTTCGGACAGTCATCCGACATGGTGGCAGCCCAACTGGGTACATGCTATGGCCCTTAGTAAAGGAAGCCGGTCCCCTCATAAAGGGACGGGACCCTCTTATCTTTTCTTTCCATAAGAGCCTGCTGGCCCTTAACGGGCTGCCAATTAATGCTTCCCTATGTCCTCTGGTGGCTTTTTTTTATATTTTTTTCATGAGAACTACTTGCTGCAATACTTGTTGCCAACCGCTGTCTGATTGGTAGAGACAACTCGCGGACACTGCACCACCCGCAAAGGGTACATCACCTGTTAAGAAGTATACACCCTTTGATCAGTGGATGATGGCATGACTGGGGGGGTACAGCAAGTGTATCTATTATAATATCCACCTTGTATCCGATGAATAACCATATCGGATCGGATTACCCGACTAGGATAATTGGACGGTCATGCTTACGTTGACAACTACCTAATCAGTTGTGCCATACCCTTTAGAAGGGACCAAGGGTGGGCCTGCCCTAGCCTATGCTCCCCACCGGATAATTGAAGCCCAGCGACTTTCTTGGGATAGGTACTAGGCCTTGGCCCAACTGTACCAGTTTACAACCCATTAGTGTCAGTGCCACCCAAGTTCGAATCATCATTCTTAGATGAATAATACTTGGTGGACGGTGTAGTTGCAACCACCAAATAGAGGATTTGATGATGTCGAGATTTTAAGGGCGTATTTGGCAAAATTTCTACTTAAAAGTTACTTTTTACTTCCAATTCTTACATAGAATGTTGAGGGAGAGAAGTTATAAAAATGACTTCTAAGATCTAATGGTTTTGTAAAAAATAATTAAATGAAAATACAAAAATACAAAAATAATTAAATTTCATGAGAATGAAGACAATTTTTAAATTACTTTTAAATAGAAACCGTTATATTATAGATTCCCTTAATTTTTAATCTTGGATTAGTATTGCAAAAAGTGAGTTGCCAAGAGAGCATTTACCTTTCCAAATGAACAGGAAATTTATGTTGTTTTTTTATCATAAAATGTTGTAATTCACTCAGTATATTTTCATAGCTTAAAAATAAGGGAACATCTGTTTAGTTGTTTATAAAATAAAGCAACGGTAGTCCTTCTATATATATGGAAATAAAAAATAAGAACATAGGCTTCCAATTAATTAGATATATAGGTAGACAAATTAAGACTCGACAAGATTTTATTTCACACCGTTTCACATTGAATCAAATATTTAAGAATACTGTAAAATAAAATAAATTTTTAGATTATATTATTTTACATTAAAACAAACAAACCCCTGGAAGAGAAAAGATGAGAATGAACTTGCTAGAACTCATGTAAAAGAAATCTGCGTCAGACTAGATTCTGGAATACCAAACGGGTCTCTCTGCCGCACACCTTCAAAGACTTGGCACACAGCCAAAGAAACGAACCCTCTTTGTGCAGAAAAAGACTCAGAAGGCAGAGGAAGACCTGCCGTGGGCTTCACAATTTAGGTTTTGTTTGGCAAACAGCACCACCTCACCTACCCAGGCAGCACCGCCTCCACCAGAAATGGGAGACTAATTTCTTGGCCACAACCTAGGCAGGCAAGGGAACAAACGAAGGCTATATACCTTTAGCATCTAAATTCTCCAAAGTGTTATTGCCATTATTCATTCTAATTGGAAGCCAAGCATCAGTCTAAGAAGCAACAAGACATTCTTCATTTCTCATATAATTAGAATGAGAATATCACATTCATCCATATAAGATGTCTTTTCGCTCTTCTGATCATATAGACTAAGTCTTTAATATATGAGTGTGGTTCCTCTCAGTACAAGTTTGGACTGAACTGAGTCAGTACAAAAAAGAAAGGATGGAAAACTCTTTCATAAAAATTCTTCTTCAGGAATGAGAAAAGTTACTATATGAAAGGGTTTTTTAAAATCTTCTCCTTCGGTACTGACTGAGTTCAGTCCAAATTTATATGTAGAGGATCTCTATTCTTAATACATATATTTTTTAATGAGCGAGCTACGACTTTGTAATTTTACAATGCTCCATCCCTTCTAATCATGAATCTCATCTTACTTAGTCCACACAGTACATTGTCAACTTTGATACATATTACTAAAAGAAAAAAAAAAAAGGAAAAAGTCAAAAAGTAACTACCAAGCTTACTCTCATGATTGTTCTGTTGAGTTTAGGATTTCAAAGTTTTGTCCATAAGATAAAATTAGATTGCTAAGAAGATACTTGTTCATTAGCTATAATCCTTTGATGGCATGCGCCCTTACTTAACGAAGAATCTCATAAGCTTACTTGAAATGTCATCTTATTTTAATCACATCATGATTTAATTATATAGGCTTAACCTTGGCATATTTTTCATTTGTATGAAATCCACTCATCTAACGGCCATACTCGACTTAGTGAGACCAATACATTTAAGACGATGACCACCATGACCTTGTTGTGACCAGTGTTTTAAAAACCAGACTAGACCACTAGGTTAACCGTAAGAAACCTGAACTAGAAGGTTTTCTGGTTTATCAAAAGACCACCATCTTTAAAAAACCAAGAGAACCAATTAAACATTGACTAGCTTAGTCCAGTTCACATGAAAAGCGGCTAGTCCAAAATTGATACTACCACTTCAAAGTATTCAAATTTGAATTTAGAACCACCACTTAAGCATAACATATGCACACATAAAAGATATAATGAGTTTTGTGATAGAAAATAGATATAAATATATGTAATATGTATATATTCAATATTATTTATTCAAATAAAGCGATTCAGTTCCAATAGAGGTTTTAAGCGGTCGAGTCCAAAATTAGACCGGGCCGAAGGCTTCTCCAGTTCAATTATCGGTCTGGTTTTGAAGACACCAATTGCGACCATTCCGCTTTATGATCTATTACTTGATCCAATGGCTCTATTTGACATTTAACAGTCCCATAATTATAAGTTGTCAAAGAACCATACAATAATTAGTCATTAATTTGCGATCATGCGTGTCATAACCCTATAATGTCCAGCTCAACACTAGTACAAATAAGAGTATTCACGAATACTCAAAAAATCGTCGCTAAAAAATATTTGCGACAGCTAAATGTCCATCCCTAAAAGTTCCGTCGCGAACATTTGCGATGGCCTTTTTATAAGTTGGCACTCATATGATTAATTATTAACGACATCTATAACTAAGCCGTCGCTAATACTTAAATATTAGTGACGACCATAACCATATCCGTCGCTAATAATCACGCTATTAGCGACAACTTACTCATAAGTCATTGTCGGCTAATACAAAAGCCACCGCTAATAATGGACTATTAGCGACAGTTCTCCATGAAGTCGTTGCTAATAATCTTTTTTATTTTTTTAAACATTATACTATTAGCGACAGCTTGGACTGTAGCTATGCTAATAATGTTTTATTTGTATATATTACTAAAAATCTAAAAATGTCACAATATATAAATATTTTTTATTACTTTACGATTCTATTATATTTATTATTTATTATTTAATTATCTTGTTATTTTAATTTTTATTATTGTGATTTTTGTTTTTTATTTTTCAAAACAATGGACTTTAGAAATGAACATTTTTCGAGAAGTCATTCATCCTCATACTATTCTTAGCTAAGTACGCTTTACTAAGGAGTTCTTTGCAATAATCAAGCCGATACTCTTAACGCGCCTTATTAATTGAAAATACAAATTCATTATATTTGAGGTCTTCTATCCCTCTTAAAAAAAAGGCCTTATTGTCACCACATTCTCAACAAAATTGAGAAACGAGTAAATGAGAACCTAAGACTTTTGGACATTTTGCAAAGAAGTCCATTTAAAAGATATACTTGAATATATGCTAGAATGAATAATTATAATAGTAACTTAAAAAATGAATAATTATAATAGTTATATTAGTAAAGTTGGTTAGAATATTTTAATACATAGTTGAATATACAAGTTTATGTATACATAATTTATATTTATATATAATATTAATATATAAATATATTTTAGGTGGTACTAATGTACGTATTATTGATATAAAGATCATGGTTAAAGAATACATAAAAAGTGATAAACTATTAATTTTAAAATATAAAATTACTATTAAAGATAATGTATATTTTAAATATGTTATTAAAATTTTAATTCTTTAAAAATGTAATTGCCTGAAAATAAACACTTATATATACTAAGTTAACTATGTCATACTTACACTAATATAGTTAAGTTAACTATATTTAACTATACTATATTTAGCTATATTATATTAGTTATACTAGTTAATAATTACCTATTATAGTTAACTACTTATTTACCTATATCAAACTTAGTTAACTCTATTTTCATTAAATACTTATATACACTTTATAATTGCATAATATATATTTAACTATATACTTCACAATACCAGCTAAATATATTATATTATACTATACTAAATATTTAATTAATATAACTATATTTGCTTAGTATAACTATGTTTAGCTTAGTATAACTATATTTAACTATATTAAATATTTTAACTTAGTATTAGTATATTTAACTATACTAAATATTTACTTGGTTTAACTATATTTAACTATACTAAATATTTACTTAGTATGACTACGTTAATATTATATATTTATTTAGTATAACTATATTTGTAATAATATATTTAACTAATATAATGCATAGTTAATTATGAAACTTAATTATATATTTAATTATATTATACTATATTAAATACTTACTTAGTATAACTATATTTAGCTATACTAAATATTTACTTACTATAACTATATTTATGTTATATATTTATTTAGTGTAATTATATTTATACTAATATATTGCATAGTTAATATAACTATGTTTAACTTAGTATAAGTATATTGAACAATTAGTATAACTATATTTAACTATACTAAATATTTACTTAGTATAACTATGTTTATGTTATATATTTATTTGGTATAACTATATTTATACTAGTATATTTAACTAATATAATTAGGGTTGTCAATGAGTCTCAAAAGCCCGGCACGGCCCGACCTCGATTAAGTGGGCTTGGGTATTAAAATTGAGCCAACTTTATTTTTGGGATGGGCTTGGACTTTGATTAAAGTCCAATCCCTAACATGGCCGAGCTTGGACTTTGTCAAGCCTGAGCCTGAAAGCAAAGAAAGTCCGATAAATATTAACTTTAAAGAATGATAATAAAGTTATATAATATATACATGTTCACATTAACAAGATCATTCTTTTGCACACATATATCATACTAATTAGTTTATGTATGGACATTTTGGACTAATGTTTCCACTATCTTAAATTCAAGAAAGTTCCTTATACATGTATTTATTAAAGAATACTAGATATATAACAATTATGTTATAGACTTCACATCTTTATGACATCTTCAAAATCATCATATGCACCATTAATCATTATAATATGTTAGTGTGGATTAATCAATATATGATCAACATGCTATGGTAAGTTTTTCTTTTATAAAAGATTGTAGGTGCCGAAAATGCTCGTGTGATTAACATGAAAAATCTATGTTGTTTAGTGTAAACTAACCTATTAAAAACAGCAACTAAGTGTAATGATCGCCAGAAACTTTTGACTTAAAAGTTTCAAAAGAGAGATATGATCGCCTACCTGTTTGAATGCGGAAGATTTTGAGTCCTTAGTTCCCCTCCTTCAGCCGGCTGAAGAAAGAGAGTCCTTTCTTTGTTCTTTTGTTCTTGCTGTTGAGTTTGAGGTTGAGGATCGTCCAGAAGTCCTTCTGGCTTTATGCTTGATTTCCCATTTTGTTCTCTTGTTGTTGTTGAGTGCAGCAGAAACAGAAAAGAAATGCAATGAAGAAACAATGATGATGAGAACTTTAAGTAGAAGCAATATCTAAACTGATCATGATTATAAACATGCTTAGACAGCAAACTTACTTGTTTAAATGGCTTTGAAACCCCTTAAATCAAATAGGTTTTGAAAGATTGATGCTGTGGTGTGTGTTGCATGAAGTGATTATGAAGAATGTAGAACTAAATGAAGATGTAGAATAAAAATGCAGAAATGAAACACTTATGCCCAATGGGTTGAAGCCTTGAAAGGATGAAGATCTTGAAAGGGACGCCGACTTCTGGAAATGGCAGCGCTCTGGCGTTCCGACGTTGTTGCTCCGATCTTCAACTCGCTATAATAACGCTATGGCTCAACTCAACTCAACCTTCACTTTTTTTTTCACTCTTTGAGATGCAAGGTATTTATAGGCATTTTCTGCGTTCGCGATTAACATAGAAAAATTTAGGATTTATCTATTTTAACCGACAGATAAATACTGATTAATTCATCTTTATCTGTAATTATCTAAAACGCGTCCACCATGGCTGACGCCTTTCAGATTAATTAAGATAAGGATAAATATCCGGGAAAACTTATCTTTATCTTTATTAGCTAAAACGCGTCCACATGTGTAGACGTCTTTTACACTAATTAAGATAAGGATAAACATCCGGAAGAGAAGTTAAAATAACTTAGGAAACCTAAAACGCGTCGTCTTTTAGCTAATTAATCAACTGATTAAAATTCAAATTTAAACGTTAAAACAGGAATAAAGTCTAAATCGCGTCCACACATGTTGACGCGTTTTAGAATTCTGAATCGCGTCCACACAGGTTGACACGTTTTAGAAAGAATTCTGAATCGCGTCCACACAGGTTGACACGTTTTAGAATTCTGAATCGTGTCCACACAGGTTGACACATTTTAGAATTTCTGCATCTTTTAACTGAAATTTGAGCTAAAATCAATTTAATTGATTAACTTAAACATGTCTGTTAAACCCGACACTCAAAAATATCAATAAAAATTAATCAATGATTAATTATCAGACCATTATGAGGCATTATTATATGATATGAAATTTACTCGAAATGACGTCAAAATTAGCGTGTCTATAAAGATCACATCTTTATGACACCTTCAAAATAATCATATTCATCATAAATTGTTATAATATTTTAGTGTGCGTTAATCAATATTTAATCAAGATGTTACGATAATTTTTTATTTTATAAAAGATGTGTTTTTATGCTAAATATGAAAAACCAAAATATGAATAACTAATTTGATTTTTTTATGTGTGTTATTGAATATGATGATCTTGAAGATGTCATCTTTTAATGGGTGAGGGGATTACAGTAATTCTTGTTAATATGATAGACTATATATTTGTAAATAAATGAATTAATTCTTATTATATTTAAGCATGAAGCTCAAGTCTGAAACCAGAGTTATTTTAGGCTTGGGTCAGACTTGGGCTTAAGTATAGAGAAGTGGGCTTGGGCCAGACTGGGCCTTACTTTTCTTGACGGGCTTGGGCTTGGGATCTACTAAGTCTGACTCGAGCTTAGCCCATTGGCACCCCTAAATATAATGCATAGTTAATTATGTAACTTAACTATATATTTAACTATTCATAGTAAGTTAAATATATTTTATTATATTAGGTAACGGTTAAGTAAATATTTATATTTAACTTTACTTATATTAGTTTTAAACTGATTGTAATGCCTAATTAACTATATATTATTCTAGTTATAATGATTTAACTATATATTATTCTTAGTTAACTAATAAACATTTTAGTTAAATTTATACTTGTTAGTTAGCTAATATAGTTATATTTAACAATGTTTATGTTATATATTTACTTGGTATAACAATATTTATATTGATATATTTAACTTATAAAATACATAGTTAATTATGTAACTTAACTATATATTTAACTATATTATGCTAAGTTTTATTATATTTATACTAGTATATTTAACCTAACTATATTTCTACTATATATTAACTTAATATAACTATATTTTTACTAGTATATTAACTAATACATATTGCCCACTATATATTTATTTTGATTATGGCCATACACTAGTACATTGTTACCTAATTGCTTGAAAAGAGAGATGAGAGACCTAGGAGACAAAAGAGAGATATCGATACCTATACACTACTAATATTAGTTTAAGTATGTAACTTAATTAGTTAAGTATATTAATTAAGTTACATAATTATTTAACTATGTTTAATTATATTAAGTGTTTAACTAATAAACATAATTAACTATGCCATACTTAAGTTAAATATATTTAACTATACTATATATTTAACTATTTTGTATTAGTTATATTGGTTAAGTAAATATTTAATTGTATTAGTTACACGCTTAAACATTTATATATAAAAATATTTATATATACTTAATACTTGCATAATAGTTTTATTAGTTAGAATATTTAATTACACTCTAACCATATTAGTTAAATACATAAATATGTTATATTTAACTACTTATGTTAGCTTTAAACTAATAATGATTAGTTAAATATATACTTAATTGCACATTTAGTAATATTGTATTTAGTTAACTATAACTAATATACTTAAGTTTATTTAGATAATATATTGCCTACTTAATTATGTAACTTAACTATATCATACTAAGTTAATTATATTTAATGGTTTATTAGGTAGAAGTTATATTTAACTACATTTAAGTATATAATATAATAAAATATTAGTTATAAGTTATATTAGTTATATTAATATAATTATATGAGAAATATTCATTAAATATTCTAACTATACTTTAGATATATATTAATATATTTAGATAATATATTGCCTACTTAATTATGTAACTTAACTATATCATACTAAGTTAATTATATTTAATGGTTTATTAGGTAGAAGTTATATTTAACTACATTTAAGTATCTAATATAATAAAATATTAGTTATAAGTTATATTAGTTATATTAATATAATTATATGAGAAATATTCATTAAATATTCTAACTATACTTTAGATATATATTAATATATTTAGATAATATATTGCCTACTTAATTATGTAACTTAACTATATCATACTAAGTTAATTATATTTAATGGTTTATTAGGTAGAAGTTATATTTAACTACATTTAAGTATAACTAATATAATAAATATTATTTATAAGTTATATTAGTTATATTAATATAATTATATGAGAAATATTTAATTAAATATTCTAACTATACTTTATATATATTAACATATTTAGATAGTATATTCCCTACTTAATTATGTAACTTAACTATATCATACTAAGTTAATTATATTTAACGGTTTATTAGGTAGAAGTTATATTTAACTATATTTAAGTATAACTAATATAATAAATATTAGTTATAAGTTATGTTAGCTATGTTTTTATAATTATATGAGAAATATTTCGTTAAATATTCTAACTATACTTTATAACTAACATTAGTTTCAATATTTAACTATAAGTATATTAATTATAAATTTAAAATATATGATTATTAGAGACGGCTAAAATAGCCATCACAATTAGCAACATTTTTTATTAGGAACAGATTTACCCTTAGCCATAGCTAATATTATTATTAGCGACGGCTTTATTCTAGCCGTTACTAAAAAAATTAGTATCAGCAACGGTTAAATATAGTTATCACTAATTATGTTTATTTGGGACGGCTACAAGTAGTGGTCGCCAATGGACATTATTTGTAAAGATAATAAGTTATGTCTGAGTTCGTTGATGTCTTGACTCATTGGATTAAGTACCGTGATCGAATCATCGTGGCAATTATATCCCTCTTAACTATGAGTTAGACAATAGTCCCTAGTTACCTTTGATCTATAATTTATAAGTGATCAAAGACAAAGCTTGAGAGATTCTCCAAAATTAAAGATAACGGAGATAATTCTGAATTGGTCGATAGTTTCACCTAATTATGCGGAAAATCCAAGTCCACTTGATGATATGAGGAAGTAGTCTTACTGACCGGGAATATGTCGCCCCAAAAAGTTTTTAAGCTCCAACTAAGAATGGAACATAGACCTCTCAATTAAGAGGCAAAATGTGAACTAATTACACTGGACAGTTGATTCTATAATTTATATTCTAAAAGAATCCAAATTAATGATGTATGAATTCCCTTGGACCAAGCAAATTTCATAGCTAGGACCCATCGTGTTGTGCAAGGACTTTAATTTACAGATAAGAAGCTAACCATCGTCAAATATTTGTAAGAATGAATGCGCATAAACTGCATAAAATATTCTTTAAACGATGGTTTAATCTATGAAGATCATAATTCTGCGCATAGACCTTTGACTAAGCTAATTTTTGGATCAGTATGAAGTTGTAATGATTTAGTGCAATCTTTATGTTGGGCACATTCTTAAATCAGCCATTTTATACACTTAAATATTAAAACATGGCAAAATGATTTATAAAGTGATTAAGGCATAATTCTTCATAGAAAATTTAGATTGACTTGATTCTTGAACCATTGGAATGATCTATAAATTTCCTACGATTTCTTTTTGTATTTTTTAGACTTTAGTTGTTCAGTCAGTCAAAAATGCATATTTCCGAAAATTAATTATAAAATATCTAAACTTGACTAAAATACCCCCACAATATTCATTCTAATTTACAAAACAGTGCCCCGCATCTCTGTTCTCACCTTTGCACCGTTAGAAGGTTAACACAAATAGAATTTTTAATAGAAGTTATGGCAAACCATCTGATTTGTTCCATTGCACTCACTCTTGGAGATCCGTCTGAGTTCTCTCGTGATTTGGAAACCTGCAAACCCTAAGTTGATAGGGGCTACATAAAAATATTGGAGCCGTTCTTCGAAATCCTCTTCTTTTCAAATTTAAAAAACAATAATAAAATGTATCAAGTGGAAATAGGTCGCTTAAGACTTTAATTATCACCGTCCTATCTTAAAAATTAATTAGATCTTTCCAATCAAATACATATCAAACAATATTGTAGAAGTAGTCAATAAATGGAAAATTGTTAAATTAACCTTTAAGATTATTCTATCTCTTGGGAAAATTTGTTAAATCACTATGGGCCGAGTCATATGGGCCGACTGACTTTGGGCAGAGTCACTCTAAGCTGAGTCATATGGGCTGACTCGGCCGAGCTCACTTAGCCGACTTGTCCACAATGGACCAAGCTCGGTGAGTCGTTCCCATCAGGCTGACTTGGTTGGACCAATCTTGATGGTTCAGAGATTATCCTCATCAGGTTGGAATTTGTGAGTGATGGTAGACTTGACGACAGAAAATTCTTTACGTAATTTACGTAAGAGGTGTTTTACATATATTCATTTTATAAGAAGTTTTTTGCTTGATGATAGGGAGTTCTTTACGTATACCATGATTATAAGGAGTTTTCTGAAAATGCACATTCCACAGGAGTTTTTCTACGTAGATGAATTTTTTTAAGAAGCTATTTGCGAAATTCTATTAAATATAATATATTTTATATTTATAAAGATAAATAATATTATTGTTGAGTTGACAGCATGGTTAAAATGCTATGGTTAAATACTATTATTCTATAATGTAGAGTTAAATCGCTACAGTTGAGAGTCAAAACACATATAAAATTTTAAAATTCATTATATTTTATTTATTTATAATTACTACTTGTTGATGTGTATACTAGGTCTAGATTTAGTATACTTTACAGTTAGTATGTACAGCTTTAGGCCTGTTGGGCTCTTGCCCTATTCTGGGCTCTCGTCCTTGTATTTATAGTCATCCAATACAATGGAAGAAGTCAGGCTTTCTTCTATTCAGTGTTCGTAACACTACTAAATATAAAGTATTTAGATAATTGATTTTAAAGTTAACCATAGTTATTACTTTTCAAGTTGAGAGAACATACAAAATATATTTCAGCATGAGATCTATCATCCTTACTTATTGAAAAGAATAAATAAAAAATACCATACAACGTTGAGCATCCATTTGAATGGGATACATGCTATGGAGCTTAATATTGGGCATCTATTTGAATTGGAGACAGATGCTACCGAGCTTACTATATGCTACATTGTACAAAGCAAGCATCATGTCCGAAAAGAGAATGAAAAGCCAAGGGAATGTAGAACCATAAATGGGTCAAAGCAGATAGAAGGATTGTCTCATCCACGTGAGACCCAGTGGCGGAAGTAGAAATTCTATCTAGTGGGGTCACTCGGATATTAAGTCACAAGTACGATTGGGTTAGTGGGGTCTTGGACTAGGTCATATAGGATTTTGGGTTGAGCCAATGAGATCCTGAGCTAGATAAGTAAAATCTTGAACTAAATTATTTTAAATTGAGCCAATAGATTTGACAAAATCTAGTGGGATCTTAAGACCCCACTCGATGTACACTAGATTTTTCCCCACTGGTGAGACCCATCACAGATTGAGAGACAACTATTTTATCCAAACTTTCTTGTGGATCAAATTATGTTGAGTTTAAAAAACAATAATAATAATAATCATCTGCAAATGGTGTGGACTGGGTCGAGAGAGGTCTTAATCCAGATGTGACCTACTCTTGGTGCGGATCAGAAGAGCAGACTCTATTGTAGGCCACAAAATATTAAGAAATTAATATTTTGATGAGCAAAATCTATCTACAGTAAAATGAAAAAAAATGACTAATAATGTATATATATTGTATCAACTTGTATTTTTTCGAACAAAGAACCCAATTAAACATGCATAGAAATTCACAGCTTGTCCACACCAAAATAACTACTGTATCAAGTTTAGGATGCAGCGTATATATCCACATCCATTTCACACTAACATACCTTCTTATATCCACACTACAATTAAAATCAAGGTTCTCCAACTGGTTGATATGCACAGACTCGTATCCTCCCAGATACGAATCTTATTGGTTCAACTCACCTTGACTCGCACGAGTCAGGCTGATTTAAGCCAATTTTATTTTTAAATTTTTTAATTTTATAGATGATATAAATAAAGTTTTAACTCCAGTGGTTTGTTAACGACATTAAGTTTAAGTCAACTTTACGAGGAATTTACCTTATTAATCAATATTAAAATATAAAGACCTAACAAATTGGTGAAAAAATTCAATTGCTTAATTGGAGGAAAAAAATCTAATAACTTAGCAAATTAGAAAAAAAAGACTTTACTTAATAAGAATTTACATGACAAACTCATAAAAAATAAATCATTATGCATGCAAATGAAACTATGATAGTGAAATATAGAATACCCATTGCATCGGGCCGGATCGAGTTAGATCATAAAGTATTGCACTGGATCGTTGCGAACTGCACCCGATTCATATGATACAATGCACCTGCCGATTGGACTCAGGCATGCGTTGGATTGGGTTAGGATTGGGAGGAGTCCTTTAATCCAACCTTGGATGAGTTAGCTTGGGTTAAGTGCCGGTTAACTCGACCTAACGCTAGGCTGACATCAGTATATATAAATGATAACTTAGAATGCTACGTCATTTAAGATTTAGATTACAAGATAATTGTAAAGATGTTCTCAAGTAGCAATCATGTAAATATGCATGTATCTTCTTTTTTTTAGTTATTTTGTTAAAGCGATAGATAAACTCATTCTTTAGTAAAGGATATGGACTGCTAAAATTTGACTCAACTCAATGAATTAGGTTGGATTAGGATTGAAGATATCTTGACATGAGTTGCAATATTAGGATCGGCTCCCAACCAACTTGACCTAATGCAACCCGAGTTGAGGCCCTTGGAAATTCTATCCAACAATTAAGTTTCTCCTCGTATCTGGCCTTCTTCCAGAACGGTCGGTTAATAGATAGTCTTCTAAACTAATATATGTAACATATAAGATAATAGATATATTAACTAAATACACATTTATAATGAGAATCTAATTATCTGACCCATTGTTAGTTTACATGTCAGTTGATGGACAGTCTTTCTAAACTCGTAGTATAGCAGACCATAAGATATCAAATGAAGGCACGGATCCACCGTGGATATCCAAGCCAAAACGGACACACCTGCATCCATGTTGGCTAGTGGAAATTTTACACTACAAGAAAGGACAGCACTAGCTACCGGTTATTCACGTTGGCTATAAAAAAATCGTCGCTAATAAAGTTATTTGCGGTGGCTACGGAGTTAGAGTTATCCGTTGCAAATAAAAACCAAATGCGACGGGTTAATTGTGACGGCCTAAAAAGTTGTCGGTATTAGGACTAATTGCGACGGCTAAAAAGACAATAAGACTGACAATGAGTCGAACCGAGTCAAGCTTAACCAAACTTGAGCTTACGAGCTCGAGCCAAACCCGACCCTAGAATCAAGCTCAGGCTAAGGCTCAAGCTCAGACTCGAATGAAAAAACTGGAGCTTAAGCCAAACTCGAGCCCAGTCCAGGGAATCTAGCCCATTTAATTCTAACATAAAAACTCGGCCCATTTAAACTTTTGTTATAGGCCAAAACACGTCAACGAAGGCCCAGCCCAGCAGACGTCAAGATGCCAGCAGGTACGATGGACTGGGAAAGGTACAACTTTATTTATAGGAGGGCAGGTGAGGTAACACCTTAGATTTTCCCGATGAAAGAGTAAAAGTCCCAAGGAAAACGACCCCTTGCTCCTGCCTACAGGTTGGCATGAGGCTGGGCAGTTGGGCAGCTCCTTAAGTCCTGTACCGGTTGCTTAAATTTCTTACTACCTATAAGCTTCCAAACTGATTTTCACTCACAAGTTTGTGGTGGCTTAGTGGAGGCATTAATGGTAACAAGCGTGGGCATTGTAAGATGTTATAAAAATATTAGTATTTATTTTGATGCGAACCAACAAGTCGAGTTGGGTGGAGCTCGGACTCGGCTCGTTTAATGACTCGAGCTTTGAATGTAACTCGAGTTCGGCTCGTTTCAACAAGTGAGTCGAGCTCAACTCAAATGGCTCGCGAGTGACTTGACTCATTGTTAGTCTTACTTAAAGTTATTTGTGACGTCGTGTATAAAATATTAATAATTTTACTTATATAAAATACTTTTTTTTTTTTGCAAAAAGAAAAACTTATTTGCGATGGCTATAAGCATCGCTTATAATCTATTCGCGACGGCTTTAGCCATTACTTATATTGCATGTGCGACGGATTTAGCCATCGCTAAAAGCAATTTAAAAAAACTATTGCGACGAGTAGAATTTTATTTGCGACGTATTCTAGTATCGCTATTTGTTATTAGACTAAGAAGGATGTCAAGTTCATTTGGCCTGAGGAATGTGAGTAGAGTTTTCAGGAGTTGAAGAGAAGACTTACTACTGCCCCAGTTTTGACCTTGTCTAGTGGGTCAAAGTATTTTGCTGTCTATAAGGATGCTTTCCGAAAGGGTTTAGGTTGTGTGCTGATGTAGAATGGGAAGGTTGTGACTTATGCTTCATGCCAGTTGAAAGATCATAAGAAGAATTATCCGGCACATGATTTGAAATTAGTTGTTATTATTCATGCATTGAGAATTTGAAGACACTACCTTTACGGAGTGCAGTTCAAGATCTTTACTGATCATTAGAGCCTAAAGTATATTTTCTCATAAGGAACTTAATATGAGGCAGAAAAGATGGGTTGAATTTATGAAAGATTATGAGTTTGCACTGAATTATCATCTTAAACATGCCAATTTGATTGTTGATGCTTTGAGTAGGAAGCATGTGGCCTTGACTTTGCACAGAAATTGGGACATGCTAGAGGATGTTATTACTTGTAAAGCAGAAGTCAAGATTAAGTAATATTTTCTAGTTTAGTTGGCTATAAGACTTGCAATTGTGGAGAAAGTTATGAAAGTTCATAAGACCTTAAGATGCAAGAATTCATTGTCAATGTCAATATTTTTCAAAGTGAGGATAGAGTTATCAAATTTCTACGCAGATTGTGTGTTCCTCAAAATTAGTAGGTGAAGATTGAGCGTCAAAGACCAGAGGGACCGATGCAAGCCATAGATATTTCAGAATGAAAGTGGGAACACATTACGATGGATTTTGTGATAAGATTGCCATTGACTAGGAAGAAGCATGATTCTATTTGGGTGATTGTTGATAGATTGACTAAGTTTACTCATTTTCTAGTTATGCAAAAAAAGACTTCTTTGAAAGAATTGACTCAGATGTATATTGATAAGATTGTGAAATTACATAGAGTTCCTGTCTATTATTTCATATCGTGGTGTCCCTTTTATAGAGAGATTCTGGAAGAGTCTTTAGGTAGCCTTGGGTAAACGATTGACAAACATATTTGATGAAATATTTTGTAACCAAGTAGAATGTTATATAGATGACTTGATGGTAACTAAAAAAAAAAAAAAAGACCATTTTCAAGACCTCAGGAAAGTCTTTGAAAGATTGAGACAGTATAATCTCAAGATGAACCCATGAAATGTGCCTTCGGGATTTCAAGTGAAATTTTTTTTGGATTCATTGTAATATATTAAGATATTGAAATTGATCCAAGTAAAATCAAGATGATCCAAAAATAGCCACCTCCAAGAAATATTTTTGAGCTCCAATCTCCACAAGGAAGTTTGGCTTATGTTAGAAGATTCACCTTAAATTTATCGAGCTATTGTGAGCTAGTTTTAGAGCTGATGAAGAAAGATGCTCCCTTCATATGGGACAAAAAAATGCCAACATGTGCTTAACAAGATCAAGCAATATCTGAAGTCCCTTCCTACACTAGGGGCACCAATCAAAGGCAAGCCGTAATTATGTACATCATAGCCTAAAAAAATTCTTTGGGAGCATTACTCACCCAGAACAATGAAGAAGGCAATAAGCAAGCCTTATAGCGTATGAGTAGAATATTAACGAGAGCCGAGCTATACTATTCCCCATTTGTTACAAAAAGACTTTGGCACTATATGTTGTCACATCATGTCACCCTCATATCTAAAGTAGAATCGCTCAGGTATATACTTAATCAACCTACTCTCAAAGGCCGGCTTGGCAAATGGGCAATCATGCTAATGGAGTTCGATATCACTTATACTCCACAAAAAGCATCAAAGGATAAGCAATATGTAATATTTTAAGTTTCGGATCCAATTATTGAGTTTTAGTTGTGCCTTAGTAGTGCTTTTGGGGTAGGTGGTTTGAGTCTAATTGGCGTTAGCCCGACCGGAGGTGTACCAATGATAGTCATCAGTCTGCATAGACGTGATTCAGGGTGCATATATGTGTGACACGTGGCTCAACCCCACAAGGCCTTATGACTCACGCCTTTTGGACTGGATGCATCTCATGAATGGCGTTAGCTCGATGAAATGCATTTCACTTATCTCTGCATGGCATCTTTCCTTCCCATGCCAATGTGCAGCGAAGGCGCCAAGGGGAGAGACTGGCTGTGGCTTTCTCCCCTTCTCCCTCTCTCTCTCTCTCTCTCTCTCTCTCTCTCTCTCTCTCTCTCCATTTTCCGCCTCTTACCTCCATCCTCTTCCTCCACCATCCTCCTTCCTCTCAAACCTCTCTCCATCTCCCCACCTTCCAGCACCACCACCTATCTTCTCTCTCCTCTCTTGCAACGGCCAATGCATTGGCGAGGGGATGGCGATGATGGCGATGCCCCAACAGCTTGGTGGCATGAACAGTGAGGCAGCAGGAAGCCAAAGGAAGTGGTGGCATGTTGAGGCTTGTGGCAGCTTGCCGAAGGTCAGGGGGCAGCTTGGCAACAGTTCTACCACACGAAGGGCTTCTTGTGAGTCATGAGGAGTTCAAGACTCTTGGTAGGGTGATGATTCCTCCTTTAGTGTTTAGGATCCTCCATAGAAACTATACTAGAAATCCATGTTTATTCCCGTGATTTCATCTTCTTAACATCCTTTAAGATTGGTTTCGTGGATTGGGATCGTCTTTGCATGTTGAGAAGGATTTGGGGGAGATCTTCCCTTGTGTTTTAAGGTTTGTTTGGGGGAACCGAGAGGACTTTGGCAAAGCCTCAGTTTGGACTCTAAACCGCATCAGTTGGATGTCTTTTGGGAAGCATCTATATCAGATGATGTGAACACCCTTGAATTGTGTATGAATGATCGATTTATCATTTAGTCAGTTAAGCTAATATACGTCACTAGTGATAGACGCGATTCAGTGTAATCGATCATTTAACTTAAATCGATTACCGTACGAATATATTGGATAGGTGGCAAGGTTCTAAAACGCATTTCAATAGGCGTTAGAGGTAGTCAACGCTATTCATAAAAGAGAGTTGAACCCCTGTGTAGTTGTATCTCATGCATGAAATAATAAAGTATTATTAACATTTTGTATAATCCATGTACTTTAAATTCTAATATAGCTGTTAAATGTGTCCTACACATCTTACATGCTTGGGTCATTCATGAGAGGAGGGTTATTTGTGCTATGTCTCACGATTATGGACCCTTAGTGACGATATCTACTAGTAGTACACCATGTGCCTTCGCGCACGCTGTAACCCATGAGGATACGAGTCACAAGTTAGCTCGGCACTTCGATGCGTTCTGGGTTCAAGTCGGTTCTCAGAGTCCCCACATTTTATAGCTTGAGTCCAAGTGTGGGGGAAACTAGCCATGGGACAGTCGTTGACTCTGTTTGTGTGCACACATGAGTGAGGGCACGGACACCGTGTTGGCTCATAGACCACTTGCCTCACCTTGCGGGCATATGGAGATTGCAGGAGTAGACAGGCATGAGATTCGGCTAAGTAGTAAGCCGCCAGTGGATGCACTCAATTGTAGAGTTTAGAGTTGTACGGAGTTTGGCTTGAGAGTCTTAGCACTAGTGGATGTATACCTTTGTCACTCTTGTGACTGGCTGAGGTGAGACCACCTGTGACTAAGTATCGACTAGAGCAGCTTAGACTACCTGAGGGGTTCCGAACCTATCTCAGTGAGTCTATGATTTTATGGATCTTGACACTACTTTTACAACAAGTTTTCTTACTGCTGCTGTAGTTTTACTATTCACCTTACTACTTTACTTCACTCTATATTCTTATTAGCTTGTAGGTGCATGTGTAAGAGGTAGGGATCACGGAATCTCTATTGAACTTTTTTTGTTGTGACTCACTCCTCTGTGTTTCAGGTGAGGGCTCCGACCGTGCTTAAGAGTAGATGATATTGTGATGGTCATGCCTACAGTAGCCGTAATTTTTCAAGATATATTCCGATGTAGTTGTACTCTTTCTTTGGGCCTATGCGTTTATATTTTATTAGACTTTGTTGAATAATATACTTATTGTTGGACTGTGACGTATTATTCATTTTCCTTTATTGTAGCTGCCCTTATAGTTCGTTATCTGTATAATTATTTAGCTTAGTTTTTTATGTATTTCTCAAATGTGTGCTTGTGATCCCAGGTTAGACCCAAAAGTGACAGTCCGAAGTCCATTAGATATCATTTATCCGATTTTTTTTATGGCGCGTCATTACATGATAGCAGACTTCTTTACTAATCTACTTCCAAAAAAATCGCCTCTCAATGCAGAGCTTCTAGATAAAGAAACTCTCAAGCCAAATCAAACAAATCAGCAGATATAACAGAGGTACTTTGATGATGCATCTCAATCTGAAATCACTCCATATATCTCCTGTGGTGAAGTTATACAGGCTTTTTGTGCACTGAAAAAGCCATGCAAAAATAATTTAGCTGAATATGAAGCCCTCATCATCGGCTTTGGAAGCATAACTGACATGGGCATTCAATTGGTACAAGCCTTCGGGGACTCTATGGTGGTAAGCTACCAAGTCCAAGGTATATATGAAATTAGAAAGCTTGAGCTAGTGCCACACTATCAGGCAGTTATAAAATTAGAAGAGAAGCTTCACTTCTTTGAAATCAACAATGTCAATCATGAACAAAATTCCCAAGTAGACGCTTTGGCAAAATTGGCTAACTCCTTAGCCTTAACCCCATATAGGGTACTCTTGAAATCCTTGTGCAATATTAAAATTCCAAGGGATGAAAACAATCTTATGGAAAATCTGACGAAGTTTTTTGACTATTTTTAAAAAATATTGTTTACACATACCCGATGGATGGCTACAATAGCTTTTCACGATAGAACAATTAAAATTAAGTCCTAAGGGGTTGGAAATAACCTTGAAGAGGGTAATTGAATATTTAATTAACCCTATTAATGTTGTTTCCATCTCTTGAGTTTACTTTTCACCATTCGATCTTGTCCAATCATGAAACTCAATTGTAGGCATCAATTGAGTGGTGCAAATCCTACTTTTGAAGAATTATGAAAAAATAATTACAAAATAAGACATTAGTCAGATTTTAGTAGTCATCGTCAATTTGCATTCATCTAATTAGATGGCTACAATCAAAGTTAAATATGATCGAACAGTATAAATTAAACTCCAAAGGATAAAAATAACTCAGATAGAGATAATTGAATATTTAAAATTTTATAATAGTTTTATTTTTTAAATATGAAGGTAAGGTGGATTGAACCGTGTGATTAAACTGCACCACTGTAGCAACCGCGCCTAAAAGCGTGGAGGCCCAAAGTTGATGAGTAAAAGTTTGCCAAAAAATAAATAAAAGAAAGAAACGGACTGTTTGATCATGTCGGATGGTTTGCATCCCAAAAGGGCCGTTTGCAGTTTTTTTTTTTTTTTTTCTTAATAGCAGCCACCGGATTAAGATCTGGCGGCCTTGATACAGTCTGCCAGCGAACTAAAACCTTCACAATTATATATATATATATATATATATATATATATATATGAAAAATCAAAATCACGCATCCCAAGCTGCATTTAACATGAAGATAAATGTCAAAGTGCGGTTTACTACAGTGCGTGCAGCTTAATCGTATACATGATTTCCATCTAATCTTCATGTTTTTCAAAAAAATAAAAATTATCATAAATTTTTAAATATTTAATTATTTTATTAATATTATTTTTACTTTTTGAGACTTAATTTTTACAGTCTAATCGTGTCGATAGTGAAACTCAATCATAATCATCGATCGGGTGCACGCAAATCTTACCTTTAAAAAAAAAAAAAAAAAAATTGTAGCCCCTAGGATGTTCTCATCCTTTGTGATTTTAGTATTCATCATTCATTTACTTGCATCTAATTGGATATAGTTACAATCATGTCGGAGACAATCGAACAATAAAAATTAATTCCTAAAAGATGAAAATAACTTTAAAGAAGATAATTGAATATTTAAAATTTGTGATGGTTTCGCTTTTTCAATATGAGATGAAGTGGAGTAGAAGCAATCCTTCCCTAGAAAAGGGAGACTAAATAGGCATGGAAGAGAGATGAGTGGAAGGAGGCAAGTGTGGGCGCACGAGGAAGAGAGGTGAACATATCATAGTGGGAGAGTGGGATGCCATGTCATCCATTGAATAGTGAAAACAGTGATGAGAGAGGGAGAGATGTTTAGTCAAATTTAAACAATCTCTTCTATTCATTCATTGAGTAATATTTACTGTACTGAGAGTGAGAGTCAGTGTAGTAAGTTGGGTCATTTTTGTAATGCAAGATGTTATTGGTCTAATTAGATGGAGGGGGTACATGAGTTGAGTAACTTTTTCAACAGATGGGTCACACAAGAATAAATGCGAGTGCAGGATTCTGAACGTGACAAATACGCATGATAAATATTCCGTGGACATTATTTATCATGCGAAA
The DNA here is from genome assembly GCA_030544215.1 of Zantedeschia hybrid cultivar. Classification (NCBI taxonomy): domain Eukaryota; kingdom Viridiplantae; phylum Streptophyta; class Magnoliopsida; order Alismatales; family Araceae; genus Zantedeschia; species Zantedeschia hybrid cultivar. The sequence continues at coordinate 22,690,480 of JARZZO010000005.1, forward strand.
CATTTGTTATGTTTAAAAAATATTCGTCACGCTTATAAATCTATACACGTATACATAACAATGATAATTACTTTTCAAGCATGGCAAATACTTCGCAGACATGTCTGTAAAATATTTGTCATGTCAAAAAACTTGTATATAGGTGTGTAGACCTGACAAATAATTTTTAGATACGACAATTACGACAAATAATATTTATCATGCTTGCGAAATATTTGTCACGTATGCGCACATTTGTCACGTTCAGAGTCTTGCACTCGCATTTATTTATTCTTGTGTGATCCATCTATTGAAAAAATTGTCTAACTAACTCATGTGCCCCCCAGTCAGTTGAACTAATGACATGTTGCATTGTAAAATGACTCAGTTTGCTACACCGACTCTCAATGCGGCAAATAGTACTCTTATTCATTTCATCTATGTTGTCTTCTTGGACAAATAATGACAGAAGATAGACGTGGCATCCTTGCTGACAGAGAAGAGAGGCATCATGACAGCAATGCACCCGATACATCCATTTCATTATCCTAACCTATTGATAAACATTGGATTAATAGGGACATATATATGGACAAGTTCTTCCGGTGAAGAAAATATGTATACGAAACCCACCCACATTAGCCATCACATCACATCTAGGCGACCATCAAGTTGGTGAGCCTCCATCATCAACCACTCTCCATTATCTCTTATCAAACTCTGATCGCTTGCGGAAAGAAACCACCATTTAGAGTTAGTTCGTCACTTGCCTTCCAATACAATACAACCTCTCCCTCATCGACTTCAACCTGAGTCCAGCACGAAAAGAAAACTAAACCGGTGTTTCTGAGCACTTGGAGGTCGAAGTGGATTTAATCTCTCTGTGTGTGGGGGTATGGTTAAAGATTCCCAAGACTCCATCCATTTCATTTGAATAGAAAAATACATCAACATTGGCAAATATGTCAGTAGTTATATACATCGATATATTTTTTTCGAACAATTTTTCTACTATTTTCGCGACTGCCAGATTAGGAGTAGTTTGGTTTAATGTAAAATGTTATTAAATATATGGTTGTGGATAGGGATGTAAATTGGGCTGACTGAATTATTTGATAATTTAGGTCTAACTCAAATTCAAAATAGTCCAGTCTAATTTTAATCCAGCTCATCTTAGATTCAGCTCAAGTTTAACTCAAATTCAATCCAAATTCAATAATAAGTGGGTTGAGTTGAGTTGGATTCTACTAATCTTGTTCATAAATAATTTGTTAAAAAAATTTACTTTTATATGAATTATTGTAAACATCAATAAATTAAATTAGGTCAACTGATTTTCAGTCCAACTCAACTTAGAATAATTTAATTAATGTCAACTCAAATTTAATCCAACTCAATTTATATAACTTGAGTCAGTCTAATTTTGTTTAATATTAACTGAACTGAAGTGGACCACTGACTAGTCCACTCACTTGACACCCCTAGTTGTGCATAGTGGATATCCAAAACAATGCTTCTCCACCAATCAGACATATATAATGTGTCGTGATACAGAATATCTCGTTGTCAGAAGTATTCCTTTAAAGTGGAGAGTTCTCTTATTTTGGCCAAAGAGTCTACGCCTCAACATATTTGTCCTTTGTTTTGAAAAATAGATTTTAGGGTCAAATGTCACTTTCAATGTCTGTACGAGAGAAGGCACGATTTCCATGTTTGTGAGAACATGTCCGAATCCCTTCTACAAAGTGAAATTGGCTACTACCTCTTCTTGGGCGTCACGCCAAAGTTTGAGATGCTTTATCGCCACATAAATCTTAGGTTTCATTTGGAACCACTGGTGGTAGAGTGGCAAACAAAATCAAAAAGTCAAAAGTTTGCCAAAAGTTAATCTTTTATGATTTTTTTAAGATTTAAATCTATCTATTTAAAAACATTTACTGTCACATCTGACTTTTGACATTAACCTTGACTCCTTTCAAACCGTACATAAAATAACTCTTCGGGGTAAATAATCACTTCATTTTTTTCTTCTCATTCTTTATTTGGGACTTCAGCTTAGCGAGTTTTAGTGATGAATAATGCTAGTTGCACCGCTGCGAGTGAAACAATGGTGAGTTTGAATGAGCCATCCAATGTTCATTTGCCATATGAAAAACTCACATGACCAAATGCGTTCCAACGTCATTCACGTGTCAATGCACATGGGGGATGTTAGATTAAAGAAATAATAAAAAATTTACCCAACATACTATGATCTCGAGAGCATCCTTAATCTCTCAAGCGCATTCTAAAGACTTCAAGATGCTCCCGAGATCATGATACTCTGGAATCTTTCGAGAGCATTATGTTGCCGAGATTATCATATGCGCTCAAGAGCGTGCTGAAGCGCTCAAGTGTATCAAGTGCTTTAGGATGCACTCGAGTGCTTTATGATACCTTCGAAAAATTTGTCTAACAAACAAATTTTTTGTCATTTTTTAATCTATGTGCTGGTGCGCAGATAATGTCACATTTAGAACAAAGGTCATGTAGGATTCAAGAGGACAAAAGAAAATAGGAGACTCATTCCAACTCAACTTGCAGCAGCGCAACAAGTATTATTCGTGAGTCCCACATCTCGAAAAGGCTTGGAAATGGTTTTTGGAAGTAAAAATACATTATCAAACATAATTGTTTTAAAATTAGAAAAAAATAAAAAAAAGAATTCACCCGTACGTGAGTTAGTCATGGCCCTCAGAGAGGTCGCTAAGTCAATCCTTGCAGGTGGGTAAAATAATTACTTGTGCAGAGTCTCCCAACCATAACTATATATTCTCGATTTTATTAACGTCTTTAGTTGAATAGGTAAAAAGATTGTGTAGTCCAGTGGGATGATCAGATGACTTTGCTGTTGTGCGATTAAGTCGTAGAGGATATTCTGACTCTAACCCTCCATCTCCTTGCCTAAGCCCCCCACCATTGTGCTAAGTTCAGAGCTATTTTTTATTTATTTTTTAAAGTTGGTACGGTCAGAGTCAAACACCATTTCATTAGTGTAGAGATTGTTGTAACTATACCCCTATTAAGTTTTTAATTAGAATTTTTTATGTGTATTTTCTCATTGTTATTAATAACTTCACCGCATATAAATACTTGTAAAAATGTATGGGATTAGTTGTCGTTTCGCAGAGATGACCGCAACCCAGCACTGCCTTGGACAGGGAGGATAACTCAGTTTGTTTGTGGAATAAGCATGGAATAGGCCCTGCTCATCATGCTTGTTATTCCAATTTGAGTGCAGGAACTCCTTATTCTGATGCATATGAATGAGTTGTCCCTAGAATAACTAGTATAAGCCAGTCTAAGTAAAAGAGCAAAATAACTTATTTCACCTTAATCAAATATGTCAAATCAAAATCTTCCTTATTCCGGTATAATCAATTCGAAATAACTCATCTTGAAATAATAAATTCCGCGAACAAAGTGAATTGTCCACCAACGAGGAAGATGGTGATGACATGTAGGGCACCCCCTCTCCCCAGTGGGGTCATATGATCGAGTGGGAGAGCAAACATGAGGGTATTGTGATCTTTTTATCATGTAGGGTTAAAAGTTAACCATTGGTCATCTTCCTCTTGACCCTGGTTATGAGCCGTTATTATGGAGATATTATGGCAATCATTTACATGTAACAAGGCAAAAATAACATAGACAAAAATATAATTAAATAGTTAACCGACATATGTTTGTGTAAATCTCTCATTAAAAATCGCACTAAGGAAAACACATGCAAAAGTAGAATGCGTAGATGGAGCGCAAGCAAAGGCTAAAATTTGCACGAATCACATCTACAAGATAGTGGACGCTGTCAAATAAGAGAGCGATAGCATGCATGGACCATAACTAAAAGTTTACTTTTTCATATATAGGGTTGCTTGTTGTATTATATATAAATAATCCTAAAGCCATCAATTTTAAAATTTCTTTGTGAATTAGTTTATGATACGTTTGGTTTGCAACGAGAATCGAAGAAAAAACAATGTCTTAAACTATATTTAGGAATTCAACTACTTACAACATACCAAACATCAAAGGGGTATCGCAACAGAATACTGTATGGCATTTTGGCATCATTCCAAAACAAACTAAACGACACCATAGTTCTACAACTTTGGCCTCCTCAAAATTTACCTTGAAATGCTAATCCTCTATCTATAGGTAAAGCATATGGACTGCCTTCGACCCTCACCTTAACTATAAGGTAAGTTTCCCCAGATCCCAAAACTGGGTGAATCCAGGTTACCTCCCCCAAAAACCTACACCCATAACAAAGCGTGCCACGCCCAGCCTTTGGCCTGCGCGCGGAAGCAAACTCCCCGTTTCAGCATCCCCCCTTGACGAGAGCACGATACCGCCTCCCGCCAGATTCACCAACGGCTGTGATGCGATGACCTCATCAGTTGGGCGGTCGAGATCGCTACAACGGCGCTTATACAGATGACCGGCGATGGGACGCACACAAAGCTAACGACTAATTTTTTCTTTAGCGGTACAAATAACGGTCAACGGACTCTGAACCCAGAGGAGTTTGGTAAAACCTCAATTCCGACTCTCAACTGCATCACCTATGCTGGACATCTTTTGGGAGGCGTCTATATCAGATGACGTGAACACCAACTACATCACCTATGTTGGATGTCTTTTGGGAAGCATCTATATCCGATGATGTGAACACCCTTGAATCGTGTATGAATGATCGATTTATCATTTAGTCAGTTAAGCTAATATACGTCACTAGTGATAGACGCGATTCAGTGTAATCAATCATTTAACTTAAATCGATTACCGTACGAATATAATGGATAGGAGTCAAGGTTCTGAGATGCATTTCAATAGGCGTCAGAGGCAGTCGACGCTATTCATAACAGAGTTGAACTCCTGTGTAATTGTATCTCATACATGAAATAATAAAATATTATTAACATTTTGTATAATACATGTGCTTTAAAGTCTAATGTAGCTGTTAAATATATTCCTACACATCTTACATGCTTGGCTCATTCATGAGAGGAGGGTTATTTATGCTATGTTTCACGACCATGGACCCAAAGTGACAATATCTACCAGTAGTACATCCTGTGCCTTCGCACACGATGTAACCCATGAGGACACGAGTCACAGGTTAGCTCGGCACTTCGATACGTTTTGGATTCAAGTCAATTCCCAGGGTCCTCACGTTTTATAACTTAAGTCCAAGTGTGGGGGAAACTAGCCATGAGACAGTCGTTGACTCTATTCGTGTGCACACGAGTGAGGGCACGGACACCATGTTGACTCATAGACCCTAGTTAGTCCTATTTTTACACTTGCCTCACCTTACGGATATCTGGAGATTGCAGGAGTAGACAGGCATGAGATTCGACTAAGTAGTAAGCCGCTAGTGGGTGTACTCAACTGTAGAGTTTGGAGTTGTACGGAGTTTGACTCGAGAGCCTTAGCGCTAGTAGATGTGTGCCTTTGTCACTCTTGTGACTACTAAAGTGAGATCGCCTATGACTAAGTATCAACTAGAGCAACTTAAGCTACTTGAGGGGTTCCCAACCTATCTCAGTGAGTCTATGATTTTATGGAGCTTGACACTACTTTTACAGTACGTTTTCTTGGTGCTACTTTAGTTTTACTATTCAGCTTACTACTTCACTCTATCTTCTTATTAGCTTGTAGGTGCATGTGTAAGAAGTAGGGATCAAGGAATCCCTATTGAACTTTTTTTGTTGTGACTCACTCCTTTGTATTTCAAGTGAGGGTTCCGATCCTACTTAAGAGTAGATGATATTGTGTCTACAGTGGCCGTAATTTTTCAGGATATGTCTTAATGTAGTTGTACTCTTTCTTTGGGCCTATACGTTTATATTTTATTAGACTTTGTTAAATAATATACTTATTGTTGGACTGTGACGTATTATTCATTTTCCTTTATTGTTGCTGCCCTGGTAGTTCGTTATCTGTATAATTATTTAGCTTAGTTTTCTATGTATTTCTCAAATGTGTGCTCGTGATCCCAGGTGAGACCCAAAAGTGACAGTCTGACGTCCATTAGATATCAGTTATCCGATTTCTTTTTTACGGCGGGTCAATACACGATAGCTGACTTCTTTACTGGGGGTGTGACGGTTCTGTTCGGTTCGATTTTGGAGGAAATTTTTTTAAACCGAACCGAACATAATTGTCACTTGAAACTGAACCGAAACCGAAATTTTATGTTTTGTTCATATTAAATATATATATTTATTTATTTATTTATTTAAATTAAAATTTAAAAATACATATTTATACATAATTATGTATATGATACTAAAATATTATAACATTTATGTAATATTAATATAAGATATTTATTTATTTAAAAATCAATTTATTCGGTTTTTCGGTTCAGTTCGGTTTCACAACTTTGTCAAACTGAACCGAACCGAACCTGAGCTCAAACCGATCCTAACGGAATCAAATCACTTGGTTTGATTCGGTTTTTCGGTTTGAACCGAATTATGCACAGCCCTATTCTTTACTACTCATCTAGTTCCAAAAAATTTGCCTCTCGATGGAGAGCTTCTAGATAAAGAAACTCCCAAGCCAAATCAAACAAATCAGCAGATATGACATAGGTACTTTGATGATGCATCTCAATCTGAAATCACTCCAGATACAGCATTTGCTACAAGAGCTGGGGTGGAGATCGTCTTGATATCTCCTATGGCGAAGTTATACAGGTTTTTTGTGCACTGAAAAAGCCGTGCGAAAAATAATTTAACTGAGTATGAAGCCCTCATCATCGGCTTTGAAAGCATCACTGACATGGGCATTCAAATGGTACAAGCCTTCGGGGATTCTATGGTGGTAAGCTACCAAGTCCAAGGTGTGTATGAAATTAGAAAGCTTGATTAGTGCTGATGTAGCCGAAGCTATCACGACCGGATTCCGAGGCTGGAATCTGAAGTTGGAATCCGAAGCTAGATCAGATCGGAGAAGAGACCCAACGGGGATCCGGAGCGCGGCGAGAACGGAGACGGGACCGAAGATCCGAAGCCGAGGGGTGCCCGGACGAGGGCTTGCTGGGAGTGGAGCCGAGGCACCCTCGGACGGATGAGGGCCAGCCCACGGAGGGCGTGGCCGAGGCTCCTCAGGACGAGGAACGGCCGGTGCGAGGCGGGGCCGAGGCACCTTCGGACGATGCGGACCGGCCTGCAGAAGGTGTGGCCGAGGCTCCTCCAGATGAGGAACGGCCGGCGCGAGGCGGACCAGCCGGCGAGGCGGACCAGCCGGCGAATGGCGTCGATACCGGAGGGAGAAGACCCGAGGTCGGCGGCCGAGACCGACTCGGAGAGGTCGGCGAAGATTCAAACCGATGCCCCTGCAGAAGGAGGAAAAGAGGAAGAACCCGTCAGTAGGAGTCCCGGGGTTCGGCCCTAGGGAACCCCCTCCGACGGTCAAGTTAGCTTCTGAAGATGATTCGATTCAGAAGGCAAAGAGGTGGGAGAAGTAGCTTTAATGCTTTTTGGACTGTAGTCCTTGGGGTCACGAAGACATACCTTTGGTAATAAATAGCCGTGTATTTATAGCGGATGATAGAGGTTGCTTAACGGTGGCAGCCAATATAGGACTATGTTCTGGGTTTACTAGTAAACCGCCATAGTGCCTAACCCTCCCACCGGAGTGGGCCGGATACGGCTACTGGGCCGAAAGGGGTTGGGCCGCTGATGGGCCAGGTGTCGTGGAGTGGGCTAGAGCATGTTGGGCCGAGGGATGCTGTGCCGCTAATGGGCCGAAGACTATTGGGCCCCTGATGGGCCGAAGCCTATTGGGCCGAGGGCTGCTGAGCCGCTGATGGGCCGAAGGCTGCTGGGCCCCTGATGGGCTGAGGACCACTGGGTTGCTTACTGGGCCGAGGGCTGCTGGGCCGCTAATGGGCCGAAGGCTGCCAGTGGGCCTTTTACTACTACTTTTGGGCTGATCTCAATGTTGGGCTTGTTTTAATGGGCCGAATCGGATTCTGCCTCATCACATAGCCCCCCACTCTTGTCGTTCTCATTTTTGAGACGGCGAGAGTAAAATCCGAAGCCTCCTCGGAAGAGTAATACGGTAGGTGCTTCGTTTGAAACCTTTGCTTTGTAAAAAAGCTGCCTTAGGTCGGCCGAGGGCTGGTGACAAACAGCCTCGTCTGAGGCCGGGACCTTGTCGGAGACACCTTCATCTCAGGCCGAGACTTGGTGTACATATAGAAATGATCTGTGTTTGCTTGCTTCATGGCATGTTTGAGTAGATAGCCGAATTCGATCATGTGGCCGAAGCCATGCCGCTCCCGATAAGGTTTGCATGGCCGATGCCACTCCCGGTATGGTTTGTACGGACTTAGAAAATAATGTCGTTCCCGATACGGTTTGCATGGCCGAGGCCACTCCCGGTACGGTTTACACGGACTTAGAGAATAATGCCGCTCCCGATACGGTTTGCATGGCCGAGGCCACTCCCTGTACGGTTTGTACGGACTTAGAGAATAATGCCGTTCCCGATACGGTTTGTATGGCCGAGGCCACTCCCGGT